>OX463236.1:160323863-162723863 GCA_949820135.1 Sylvilagus floridanus
AAATATTTTTTTAAAAAGTCATGTAGGAACTGTGCTAGAAACTGCTGGAAAGGGTCCCTTCTTTTGGAAAGTGGATACACAGGAAGAGAAGGCATCCTTTTATCCTGGAGGTTGTAACAGCTTCAGGTGTTATTGAGAACTTCAGCAGCCATCATGAGACCATGAGACAGATGAGCCTGAGAGCTGTTCTGATAGACAGAGATGGCAAAGCAGAAAGGGGGAGCATGGGAGAATCCAGGATCCGTGATAACTTCTGGCTCAATGAACCAATTTTGAAGCTATGCTCACATTAAACTTCATGTCCAACGAGAAAGAAACTTGATAAATTAACTTTGATATTTAAGCCACCGAGAGTGAGGGTTCTACTTATAATCCCAACTGAGTAAAACAAAAAGGAAACCCCGCAAATTTTATTTTTTGACTCATTTCCTTCATTTCTGCAAATACAAGAGAACTTTCTTTCTGTTCTCAGAACATGTTCCTTCTCTGCTTGTGACATCCAATGCTTTACACTTTGAGAAGGTAAAGAAGACATGCACATCTCTAAAACATCCAAAGACAGCTGTAAGGCTAGCAGCTATCTGAAGCCCATGGTAAATGTCTGAATTCCTCAGCAGCATGCCTCTGGGTTTGCAGACTCAGAGACAAGAGACTATAATCACAGCTGCTAAATCCTCATTTTAAAACTGAATTTAAAGTAACATTTAAGGCTGTGTATATTGGCTACAGACTCCTTCCCATATTATTCTGGGAGTTGCCCACCAACTACATGAGAGTCCCTCTCTATAATAAAGTATTTTTTTCCTTTTTTTAATAGCTGCTTATTAGGGTAGAGATTCTAATATTAGCCTGTGATTCCACTGAATAAAGGAATTGGATGTCTTTTGCACAAACTTGAGGGTCTGGATGTATTTCTACACTTTTCCTTAATGCTTCCCAGAAACTTAAAATAGCATTTCCCCCTCCCTTCCCCTTCAACTCCATGCAACCACAGGAGAATGTGAGGCACTGCTTTGGGGCTTTGGAACCAGCATATGTTGTATTCAATTTTATTTTCCATGCTTCAATGAAGTGAGTTCCTTCCTCTCTCACTTTGGATGGAAGGGGGGAAATGAATATTATTTTTATAAATATGACTTGATGGTGTCCTGCCCAAGTCTGTCTGTGGGCCTCAAGGAAGTAGGATGCTGGGGGTAAAAATATGGAAAGGGAGTGTCTAGAGCCCTTAGAGAGTTACAAAAGAAAGGAAGAAGGCTTTGCTACCTATAACATTAGACAGCTTTGGTTTATGACAAAAGACAGGGGCAGTGGGGCCGGATGACTTGGGTGAGATGACAACATATAGGAAAACTCAGATTTGTGGCAGTCTGAGGATCCCTACGGGCACTGATATATTTAATTTGGATTGTGGTATCTCAGTGACTTTCCCAGGAACCGAAAACTGGCTTTT
The DNA here is from genome assembly GCA_949820135.1 of Sylvilagus floridanus. Lineage (NCBI taxonomy): Eukaryota > Metazoa > Chordata > Mammalia > Lagomorpha > Leporidae > Sylvilagus > Sylvilagus floridanus. The sequence continues at coordinate 160,325,314 of OX463236.1, forward strand.
ATTTAATTTTCTCCATTTGCCATGGAAAAGAAAAGAGCTGCAGCAAATATATGGGGGTCAAAGTCATAGGAAACATAGAGAATATTCCATCCACCCTCTTCACACTGCAGAGAAGGAAAGTGGAACGCAGAGCCCAAATGCAGGTCATCCAAAGTCCTCCTGTGAGCTGACAGCAGGAGACCCTGCACGGTGGAGTGGTTAGGTCAGAAGCATGAACCCAGGACCCACAGCCCTCCTTCTGCAGTAGAGGTCTGCATATTACAGGTCTCACAAAGCTGCTATGGTGATTAGATGAGTGCACGCTTCCCAGGAGCCTGAGGCCAGGCAAATGGTCCATGCTCAGTAAAGTCATCCTGCATGCAACTGGGAGTCAGGAGAAAGCTGGTGACCCTGTCTTGCTCTTCCTCTCGCTTACTCTTACCTTCCCACATGCCTCACTTACTGGTTATTGAAATAGTCAGAACTCATCCAAGGGGAAACAGTGGACTTGAGCCTTCCATGGGGGACTCCCAGACATATGGAAAATAGGAAGCATCAGTTTGTCCTCTAAGCACTGCTGGAACACTTTGGCAGAGTCTCCATCTCGTGTTTTGCAGGATTTGAGATTCCCCAAGGGGCTTCTCTCCTGTTAGTAGTTTCTTTTTCCTCTTGTCTGAGTTCCTGTCTTCACAAGAAGAATGTAACTTGCAGAGTCAAGGCTTAGTGATGTGTGACTGGAGAATGCCCATGCTCAGGGGTTAGATTTTAAGATTCATCTGCCTGTTAATGGACTTGATGAAAAGCCTAGGTAAGCTATCATTCATTTTTGGTAGAGAAGACAAAGATCAGATTGTGGGGAAGTGATGAGAGATTCCTCCAGAAGGAGAGTTGAAGAGCACAGTGTATCGGATATCTTTTGCCTGGCAGTCTCCACAAATCCACAAGTATTTGTCTCTCTCTCCATCACAGCCTCTGATAGGCTAGATAACAAAGGCCAGATCATGTCTCAGAAGGTGATCGCTGCGAGCAAGCACAGCTGTTACCTGACTCTCTTATTAAGCCATCCCTTGGGTTTGGCTTGAGGCATAAGCAAAGAGCTGTGAAGGAATGGCCAGAAAGCAAGCCCTGGTGGAAATGAAATGCTGTAAAGAGCTGATACGGGCCATGAGCAGCGTGCCAGACGCTGATTCATTAACTCTCCCCTCTCCCCTGTGAGCAGTAATTCTCGGGCTCATTTTACAAATGGGCAAGAGCCCACAGCATGCCCAGCGTGCCCTAGTAACATGCCCTGCTGGTCCCTGATGCTCCCCATTCCCTGTGCCTTCAGAGAAAAGTCAGGCACTTGTGCTAAGGCACACAAATGATAGGTTATCCATTGCCCACTTTTTTTTTTTACCCATTTCAGTGGGGATGGAATAAGAGCTATCCCTGAGTTGTTGGGCAGAAAAGAGAAACTGAGGCAGAGAAAGTGCCAAGATTCGTCCAGGATGGGCCCAGAGGGCTTGAGAGGAGGCAGGGGCTAGAACCATCATTCTGCCTGGTCTCCTCCTGACTCAGCTGCCTCCATGTGTGGTGAAGGAAACTGGGGCTTCGGGCAGCTGAGAAGCTCTTTAAGGTCCTGGGTGGATAAAAGAGCTCAGCACTCAGCCTCAAACCAACAGGGGCGTCCATTCTGCAGTGGGTCAGGAGCTGGCGGGACAGATGCAAGGCTGTGCTGCCCCTCACATCCGGGACTCTCAGCCTGAAAAGGAAACACTCCTCTGTTTTCTGTGGTTTTCAGTTCTTCCATTCGCTTTGGAAGTTGGGGTGAAGGAGATAGAACAATAATCTATGTGGGTTTGGGAGTGTCCATGGTGTCCTCTGGTAGGGCCAGAGGAAGCCAAGTGAAACTGAGCTGTTGCGGTGCTAACAGTTCTGCCTTGGCTGAGCAAGGGAACCAGAGAAGAGAGGACAAAGTGAGCCCAGAGGTTGGAAGCCAAGATGCACAATTAGAGAACTGAGTTATGTTGGCTCTCTGGGCAGGACATTATAGCAGGATTCACTGAACATTTTTTCTTTCTTTTTTTTAAGACTAATTTATTTATTTGAAAGGCAGAGTTACAGAGAGAGAAGGAGACACACACACACATCTTCCATCTGCCGGTTCACTACCCAAATGGCTGCAACAGCCAGGGCCGTGCCATGCTGAAGCCAGGAGCCAGGAGCTTCTTCTGGGTCTCCCATGTGGGTACAGGGACTCAACCACTTGAGCCACCTTCTAGTGCTTTCCTAGGTACATTAGCAGAAAGCTGGCTATGAAGTGGAGCATCTGGGACATGAAACAGTGCTCATATGGGATGCAGTTTTCTCAGGTGGCAGCTTAGCAGGCTACAGCACAGCTCCAGCCACAGAAAAAAAAAATTTAATTCATGTTTTTCTATTCTATTTTTGGTTCTTGGTCTCCCCCGCCCCCTTTTCTTTTCCTTCACTGACCTTCTTACTAATGAAAATAGAACATTATATGCTTGAGGCACAAGTCAAATGATATGGGGGCAAATAAAGGAAAAAATATATAACTGCCTTTCGTGCCCTCCCAAGGAAACTGATGTTCACAGAATAGTAATGTGTTCTCACCTGAATCTTTCAAATGAACTCCGCTTTTCAGGAGCTGACTCCTCTGAGAGGCAGGACAATGCATATGGAGAGACAGCTATAGCAGAGGTCAGAGCTTTGCAAGAGTCTAAGATAAGAGGGCTATTGTGGAAGAGCACACATGAGACTGAATAAGATAGGGAAGTTTGAGGCAGCTCAGATCTGTGGTGTTCCAAGATGCTATTATTTAAATCCCCAGGACAGGCATTGGGTACAGCAGGTAAGATGCCTCCATCCCACATGGGAGTGCCTGGGTTCAAAGTTCTGCCCCATTCTCAGTTCCATCTTCCTGCTGATAAGCACCCTAGGAGGCAACAGTGTTGGCTCAAGTAGTTGACTCCCTGCCACTCATCTAGGAGATAAAGGATTGAGTTTTAGGCTCCCAGGCATTTGAGGAGTGACTCAGCAGGTGGGAGCTCTATCAATCTCTTTCTCTCTCTGCCTCTCGAATAAAAATAAATATATTAAATAAATTCCATCTTTCCCATAGAAGCTCAGAATCGAGAGATTCTTGCTGACCTGTGATCCAGCCCTGTATAGATGTATGAGAAGTATTCAACATATTAATGGAAAATGTGTAAATGTGAAAAGATTATTCATGGATTTCAAGATTTTTTGTACCAGAATTAACTAACCTTTTAATTCCATTTTTCCAACAGTTTTTTGAAGTCACTGCATATTCTCACAGCTGGTTACCCAGCCTCCCTTGTTTTGCTTCTAGCTTTGGAGAAATTGTTCAGAACTTGGTCATGAACAGGTACTTCATGCCCTCCCCACTTCCTAAAACAGAAAACTTGTGTAAAAGCACCCTTAATATGCTTTCTGCATTTTTATGTGTTGTAGATTTATTTTTTATATTTATTTATTTATTTGAAAGGTAGCGTTACAGAGAGGCAGAGAGAGACAGAGAGAGAGAAGTCTTCCATCCACTGGTTCACTCCCCAGATGGCCAATCCAAATCCAGGAGCCAGGAGTTTCCCACGTGGGTGCAGGGGCCCAAGCACTTAGGCCATCTTCCACTGCTTTTCCAGGCCATAGCAGAGAGCTGGATTGGAAGTGGAGCAGCCAGGACTTGAACTGGTGCCTACATGAGATGCAGGCACTGAAGGCTGTGACTTTGCCCCTGATGCCACAGGGCAGGCCCCTGTGTTGTAAATTTCTATGTAAATGTTATTTTCCCCTCCTGGGTAGTTTCAGCAACTTTAGGGTAGGGATTGTGTTTTATCTGTTTTTGTTAATTGAGACTTAATGAATTATTTAATCAATTCAAGAAAATAAAAACCAACATATCTTAGACCCTATTTGAAGACATAGAGTCAGGAATGGAAAAGGATTAAAATCTGAACTTCAGAGATCCTACATGATATATTTTTTTAAAATTGATTAATTTTCTTTGCAATTTCCAATTTAACACCAAGATTTTTTTCATTTTTAATTATCTATATACAGAAGATTGATTCAGTATATACTAAGTAAAGATTCATCAGTTTCCTTAATGTGCTATACATTGTGATTTAATGCTATAACTAGTACTCCAACAGTATTTTTCACTTTGTGTTGCTATGTGAGGGCAAACTGTTGAAATCTTTACTTGATATATAGTAAACTGATCTTCTGTATATAGAGAATTGAAAATGAATCTTGATATGAAGCAAGGGGAGAGGGAGGGGGAAAGGGAAGGGTTGCGGGTGGGAGGGAAGTTATGGGGGGGAAGCCATTGTAATCTATAAGCCATATTTTGGAAATTTATATTCTTTAAATAAAAGCGTTATAAAAAAAAAGAAAAAAAATCTGAACTTCTTCATGGGGTCTCACAGCTTCCTCTGAATGTGCTAATTCCCATGTCTTTCCCTGTGCTCCTTCTTCCAGTTAAAGAAAAGATTCCCCCTTTCCCCTAAAGTTAAATATATATTTGATCTATATAGCAACAATGGTGAAATACAGTAGTGTTAAAAATAGAATTCTAACTGAATTTCTATATTGAGGACACCTGCTGAGATGATAGAAAAAATTTTTATTCCTTCTCTGGATCCCTGCCCCTCACTTCTTGTTGGCATGACCCCACAGGAGAAGCAGAGAACGAGTCTGGTCCACACTAACAAACAAAAGAAAATACAAGGCTACATATATGTCTGCCATGGGATCATCTTTAATATTACAAAGCCATATCATATTCAGGCAAAGGGCACCGGGTTAGGGACAAAATGTTGCAATGTGATGATGTCAAACCCAATCGATTGCCTTTATTATAAAAGCATTTCCAGATATAACAAGGCTTTTGAAAGAGAAACATAATTTTGTTTTAGTAATTACCTTATATTTCCTGTGGCCCTGATAATCTAATGTATTAATAACTTATTCAAAATAATTGAAAAAATGAAATAAAATTTAAGAATAATTCTTACCGACAAGCTCTGGAAAACTGAGAAATGAATAAAAATGGAATCCTAAAAAATTAGAAAATATAGGATGAGCATTTGGTTCAGCAGTGATGACACCTCTTGGGACACCCAAATCTTCTATCAGAGTTCCTTGGTTTGAGCCTCAGATCCATTTCCAATTCCAGCTTCCTGCTAATGCACATCCTGAGAGGCAGTAGATGATGCCTCAAGTGCTTGGGTCCCTGGAACCAATGTGCGAGATTTGGATTGAGTTCCAGGCTCCTGGCCCACATCCCATATTGGAGACATTCTAAATTGCAAATATTACCCAGCCCCCCAAAAAGAGAGTGATTTGGGGCTTTGATAACCACAGAAAAAGAAATCAAGTAGTGTCTTTGGAAATCATAAAAATGACCACTAGTAAAAGAAAACAAGCCATTAGACTCACATTATTAGTATAGCAAAAAGTGAACAAAATCTAATCTATATGTCAAAGATAAACAATGAGGAAAAATATGATAAATGGCATGCCTAAAACCAAAAATAATGGAATATATATAGAATTATATTTATACTTATCATTATATGTAAAAGTCTGTCCAATATCTATTGCATATAACACTATACCCAATATAATGTCAGATGTTGCTAAGTAATTTTCTTCTGTTCTTTTTTTTTATTGGCTCTTTTTAACAACTTTAGTCATATTATTCTTTCAATAAGGATTCACAGAAAATCACATTCTTGAGGTTACATCACACAAATGTGAGACACTCAAATCAGTTTGTGCCAGATGAAGTAAATTTTAAAAAAATCAGTGAAAATATACATAATATTAAAGATGTGTTGGGGCTGGCTCTGTGGCACAGCAGGTAAAGCCACCACCTGCCATGCTGGCATCCCATATGGGTGTAGGTTCCAGTCCCGGCTGCTCCACTTCCTATCCAGTTCTCTGCTATGGCCTGGGGAAGCAGTAGAAAATGGCCCAAATCCTTGGGCCCCTGCACCCACTTGGGAGATCTGGAGGAAGCCCCTGGCCCCTGGCTTCAGATCCGCGCAGCTCCAGCCATTGCGGCCAACTGGGGAGTGAACCAGCAGATGGAAGAACTCTCTCTCTCTCTCTCTCTCTCTCTCTCTCTCTCTCTCTCTCACTGTGTGTGTGTGTTTCTCCTTCTCTTTGTATAATTCTGACTTTCAAATGAATAAATAAATCTTTAACAAAAAAGTGTTAATATTTGTATGTACTTGTGTATGCATGCGTATATAGTTGTATCTAATATATGTATGTATATTTGGGGCATGTATACAAATTTGGTGAATCCCCTATCTCATGTTCCATTTGTCTGCTGTATGTTCTCAGCACTAGCAACTTCATACATCAGTATGAAAATTTTAATACATTTATGAAGCTACTGTCACATAGGCAACATTTTCTCATGAACATATGGTTGATGAATCAATTAACAATGACTTTTTTTTAATAAAAGAAACAACTATTGCTAACAAAAAAGAACTTCTCTTATATACAAATATTAGAATCAGAGGAAATAAAAGTTGCAATGAGAATTCATTAGAAATTGTATATTACCAAATTACTGAACACTGCAACACATTACATTACTAAATGTATGGGATATAGCCAAAGCCTTACTCAGAGGGCAAATGGATAATCTCAAATGTTTCCTTTATTAGTAAGAGGAAATAAAAATAACTAGGCCAAGCACTCATCTTAATTATTGGGAAAAATAAACAGAAAATTAAGGAGGAAATATGGCAAATTCAGGAATCCATGAACTAGGAAACCAAAGCATAAGTCTAATAAAACCAATGATTAAACTCAAGAGTTAAGCTTTTGAACAAAATCCAGCTATATATACGATAGAAAAAATGCATTAAGATGTTAGGACCAAATATTCTAGCTATTATCCTTCGACGTTAAATGCATGAAAGGGCTCATTATCTGTCACTCAATATAATTCAAGGAACTCTGGTCCCCCACCCTTAGTTCAAGTCACTAGAGCATTTCAAACAAGTACATGGTTTGGCTACCTAGTGGCCCCTGCAGACAATATTCCTCCAAGGAAACAAGCAAGCTACACCCACTCTTTTTTTTTTTTTAATTTATTTTACAGATAGAATATAGACAGTGAGAGAGATATATAGAGAGAAAGGTCTTCTTTCTGTTGGTTCATCCCCTAAATGGCCATTACTGCTGGAGCTATGCTGATCTGAAGCCAGGAGCCAGGTGCTTCTTCCTGGTGTCCCATGCGAGTGCAGGCACCCAAGCACTTGGGCTATGCCCCACTGCCCTCCCAGAGAGCTGGACTGGAAGAGGAGCAACCAGGACTAGAACCTGGCACCCATATGGGATGCCAGTGCCGCAGGCGGAGGATTCACCTAGTGAGCCACAGCGCCGGCCCCATAGCTTCACCCACTCTTTAGCCTTAGCCTGTCTTCATGATGGAGATGGACTCAGACAAGAGATATGCCCCATCAAGCCTCTCCTGGAGACTAATGTGTTCTTCAGTCATCTGAATATGAATATGGCATAATTATACCCAAAGGGGCATTCTCTGGTCACATGAGGTTATATGGCTCATGGCCACTCCCTCTGCACAAAGCAGGCACCCAGCTTTTGAAACACCAAGTCTATGACTGGAAATTGTTCATTTTTGCCTCCCTCCATCATTCTATTTCAACAGATGTGTCTTCTTTCATCCTTTAGCTATCACTGAAACATAGAGGCATGGATGAAGCATGGTATAAAACCAGAATTAAGAAGAAAGAGGAAGGTATTTGGTGCAGTGGCTAAGCTGCTGATCGGGACACTCATATCCCCTATTAGAGTGCCTGAGTTGGAGTCTCATTTCTGCTCCTGATTCCAGTTTCCTGCTAACACTCACCCTAGGATCAGGTGATGACTCAATTCGCTGGGTTCCTCTGCCACGCGCATGGAAGGTATAGCTTGGCTCCTGGCTCCTGGCTCCTGGCTCCTGGCCAAGCCCCAGCTGTTGTGGATATTTGAGGAGTGAACCAGCAGATGGGAGTGCTCTCTCTCTCTTTCCCTCTCTTTTTGTCAGATAAATGAACTTTATATTAAAAAAAAAAAAGAAAGAAAGACTTCCTTAAAATCTCACCTCTTTGCATAGGTCCATATTTGTTCATGTTAATAATATACAATCCTTTATCAATTAAAGCTCAATGAAAATATTTTTAAAAGGCTGAGGAATATATTAAAAAACTGGGATAATCCAAAAACAAAAACTGATTAATGATAAAGATTAGAAAATAACTGACAATAATGAATATAGTCAACATTCTTTGTTCTCCAGGCAATGTGCTGAAAGCCTTCGATGCATCGCTCCTTTAAGGGTATGAAAAAAAGCACAATTAATCCCTATTTTACTTCTGAAGAAACTAAGGCTTGGAGAGGACAACTAACAGCACTTTAAAGGAAACCTGTTGCAGTGAAATAGACAGTATGAGAAGCAATGACTTGATCAGCCCTTGTCCTGACTGTCGAGGAAAAACTTACTATTTTTTTATTCATTTTAGTGTGTTTTTTTTTTGTTCTACTTAATACCATTGGTTGAACTCTTTAATTAACACACAATTATTCTTAGGCGTTTAAATTTAACTGAAAAGTGATCCCTGTTAAATATAAGAGTGGGAATAAGAGAGGGAGGAGATGTACAGTTCGGCATATGCTCACTCAGACTTACCCCTAATGGTAAAGCTAGAAACATGTCAGGGGATTCCAATTCAATACCATCAAGGTGGCATGTACCAATGCCATCTTACTTATTAAAGTGATCGGTTTAAGTTCATAATTGATCAGAAAGATAGAATTGAGTTTCAAAGGGATTACATAAATAAGACCAGTGTCTGCAAATAATTTATAGGATTAAAAAGGAGATAATGATTCTACATGGGAACCAGGATACACAGCAGACTCATAGAATGACAAAAGCTCTAAACAGCACTCTGGCCTCAGAATCAGCACTTAAGGCACTCAGATCTGGCTGAAAAGCCCTTGGGAGTATTTCAGGCATGGAAAGCCAAGACACTGTGGCAAAAAATAATGACCTAAATGAAAGATCTCTGTGAGTGAGATCCCGGCAGAAAGAACGGGCCATCAAAAAAGGCAGTACCTTTCTCTGAAGGGAGGAGAGAACTTCCACTTTGACTATGACCTTGTCTAAAGATCAGAGTTGGTGAGCTCAAGAGGCTTCCAGAGCCTTGGCAGCTCATGAAAAGAGCCTCAGGTGATTACTGTCGTCATCAATAAGAGTGTCAATTGTTAAATCAACAACAGAAGTCACTGTGCACCTGCTCCCCATGTAGAACCTCTGCCCTTAATGTGTTGTACTATACAAATTAATGGTATTACTACTACTCAAACAGTACTCTATACTTTCTGTGTCTTTGTGGGTGCAATCTGTTGAAATCTTTACTTAGTATATACTAAGTAGATCTTCTGTATATAAAGATAATTGAAAATGAACCATGATGGCTGGCGCCATGGCTCATTTGGCTAATCCTCCGCCTGTGGCTCTGGCACCCCAGGTTCTAGTCCCGGTTGGGGTGCCAGATTCTGTCCCAGTTGATCCTCTTCCAGTCCAGCTCTCTGCTGTGGCCCGGGCAGGCAGTGAAGGATGGCCCAGGTGCTTGGGCCCTGCACCCGCATGGGATACCAGGAGGAAGCACCTGGCTCCTGGCTTCGGATCGGCACAGAGTGCTGGCCACAGCGTGCTGGCCATAGTGGCTATTTAGGGGGTGAACCAATGGAAAAGGAAGACCTTTCTCTGTCTCTCTCTCTCTCACTAACTCTGCCTGTCCAAAAAAAAAAATGAATTATGATGAAGAGTAGGATGGGAGAGGGAGTGGGAGATGGGATGGTTGCAGGTGGGAGGGAGGTTATGGGAGGAAAAACTGCTATAATTCAAAAGTTGTGCTTTGGAAATTTATATTTATTAAACAAAAGTTGAAAAGAAAAAAAAGAGCTTTCACAATGTCACCCAGCCTGTGACAGAAGGAGAATTTCTGCAAAGGCAATTAGTGCACAGTGTCCACACTCTCACCTTCCCTTGCTCTACTACACTGCTGTGTGCAATGGCGAGGGCACAGGGACAAACCTGTTTCCCTCTCCCCACATTTCTGATGGATGAAAGAAGAGCAACTTCTGCCCTGGCAGAAGCATGAACCCCTCCCATCTTCCTTCCACCTACAGTTGGCTTCCCACAGTGGGAGAGGGAAAATCCTCCTTCCTTCTTCTTTTTTTTCCCATTGAAGAGAGGATGGAGATGCAGGAGTATCATTACCCATTCATCCATGTACTTGCTTGACCACAGTCATCAACATTAGAGTCAGAACACATGGGGCCTTCTTCTCTACCTGATCCCCACCCTCAGGATTCTCTAAGTCTCTGGATGTGGAGAAGGTGCCGTGTCCTGTACGACTAGTCAAGTAAGCATCAGCTCTGCTAACTAGGTTCAGCCTTGGGTCCCAAAGTTCAACCTGAGAGGAGGTTTAAGATAGCCAGCCCACGTTGCCTTCAGATCCAATGTGTTTATTAGTTCAAGTTCACAAGCGATTAAGCTGATAATCTTGAGTAAACTCATAGGTTTGGGTCTCTACTATCTTAAAACAGCAAAGAGCAAGGATTTGAGTATCAGCCTGAAACTCAAACAACACCATATACCACAATGGGTTTTGGCCCATGCTTTTGGCTATAAGAAACTGAATCTGGAGTCTCTTACATGACACCTCACAGTGCTAATGACACATACGTTAATAAATGTTGGGAATCTCAGGAAATAAAGCTGTTCAACCAACGAACAAGACAGCTGTATTTTAGAAGGCTTCTCTGTGAAGGTAAGACCAAGTAGAATAGAACTCTAGAGTAATGAGACATAGGCCCAGAGATTTTCCTTCACATAGTCCTCTGTAGACAAAGTCCCACACCAGGTTGTTGTACAGAGCCTCATAACATTCCCCTCTCTTTGCAGCAGATGCACTCCAAACATCTTCCCAGCCAAGTAGAGTTTCTGGAATTGTGGGTAAAATATCTAGGCTGCAAATAGACAAATTCCTTTACAAAAGAATGGGACTTGAAGATTTCTATCAGCATTATTGCTTATATACATGTAGAACATCATAAAATCATAGTTTCAGCCCATTTTATTCAAGGAAATAAACGCATAAATTTGTTAAATTGGATTTTGGAGTTTGCTTAACTAGAAACAAATGATCACTAAAATTAGAAAAGTTTGCAGGGCAATTATTTCTCATGCTGTTTCTGACTCCTTTCACAAAGATGACGTACATTTTCCTTAGCATGTGACCATACCGTATGACACAACAGGTGTATTTTGTATGGAAACACTAGGAATATGAAGAGATTATGCTTTGTATACAGAGGCTAAATTTCCTGATCAGCTGCTCTAGTATCAGAGTTGTGAATCAGTCTTGACACTTTTATATTATGCTTCAAGTTCATGACTCTTAGAAATAATTTTAAACTCGAGAGTCATGATTGTATCATGAACTGTTACTCTGTAGAAGCACATTGGGATTCTCTTAATATGTGATTCTTATTTTCCTAATATTTCCTTGCTTCCTCGCTTTCTCCTCTCCTTCCCAGGTAGCTTGAGATCCAATGTGCTCTTCAGTGTGACTGCCTTTCTTCTCTTCCTCCCTCCCTCCTTTCTTTGCGCATGCTCTCTCTCTCTCTCTCTCTCTCTCTTTCTCTCTCTCGTTTTCTATTTTCTCCTATTCTTTTTTAAGCAAAGGACTTCCTCTTTGTTCTAAAATGATAATGAAGGCAACAATAATCTTGAGTTACTTGAATAATATAAGCTGTACTGGGATGTAGAATCCAACCCAGTCCAATCTCAGAATATTTCTCAGATAATGAGAAAATTCACACCAGAGCCTACTTTTAGTATGAGACTCTCATCCCAACTCCTCAGGATTTTGTAGGACACTCAGTCTTCCACTTCCCTGGAGGGCTTGCTTTTGCATATTTCTGACAGCCTGACCCCTGACCTCCAGGTCAAGACTTTGGCTGATGAAATAGGGTTCAAGTTAAATAAAGTCAACAGTTGTCTGACCTGTTGTTATGTTTGCACTTGGTCCCTCTGCAAACACAGAAATTGCTTCTCTCAAAGTTCTCAATAGGTCAAGTGTCCCTTTGGATTGACGGGCCTCTTCTGATTTCTGAAGAAGAGAATGAGCTAAGTTGATGGAGAAAGGTGGGAAGGATTGCAATGATAAACGGGCATTAGAAAATACGTTGTGAACAGCCTTGTAGGATTAAAGAACTCTGGACAGCCACAAATGTCCGTGGAGCCTCTAGGCCCTGACTATGGATGAAACCGAGCTGAGAAGTGTCAGATCCAGGCACCTTGGCACTGAGGCAGTCTGCAGGAAATGCGAGCATCTCATTTCGGAAAGAATCTTAGAAATCTTTCAGCCTGATGGTTTCCAAGTATTTTTAGCAGCTTGCTCTTTTCTCTGAATCTAACTCCGATTTCAAACTTGTTAAATAGATATAATCAAAGCTGCTCTGAATGAGGCCCAAAAAAGGGAGCTGAGAACGTACCATCTCTACCCATTTCCCTCGGTGGATTGGCCTCTGAGCCATCTCCTCAAAGCCTGAGGCTGCTCACTATGGCTCAGAGCTTGGAAGCCATGAGAGTCCAGCAGGCCCACGATAGGTGTCACTGCTGCAGTATCCCTGACCCAGCCCCACGCATGGGAATCTACAGCAGCTTTGCAGAATGAAGCAAACCATGACTTCTACCCTATCTTCCAGAGACACTCAAACAAGCCCCGTGCCCACTCCATCCTTGTCACACTCCTTCAACTGTAGGACCGCAGCCAGTGTGTCTCATTATTTGTTTGCATTAAGTTGTTTGCTCTTTGAGGTCAGGAGTTATGTGTGTTTCACTTTTATAGTCTCAATGACTAATGCACTAGTAAATAGTGAGTACTTACTAAATGCTTGACCTAGAGAAAGCGGTGGTGGCTAGGGGATGACATCTGGGTGGTTAATAATAAAGTCAAAATAACGACCAATGACTAAAGTAGACACTGAGTTCAGCACTCTATACACATATCTCAATTTTACCAAACACCTACCATATTTTTAACTCTGTTTAATAGAGGAGAGTCTGAACACGAGTGGTCAATGTGCAGAGAGGGGCCACACAGCTAGTGAGTGGAAGAACTGGGATTTAAATCCAAGTTTATCTCAGCTTTGAGCCACAGTGATGGAATCTAGAGATTAGCCCAGTGTTGGCAGAGGTTCAAGAAACAAGCACTGGGGAGGGAAGGAACGGAGGGGTCTCCGGGTAAGCGTAGGGATCTGAGCTCTTCTTTAGAAACTTTTTCTAACAGATGCCATCGGCACCACCGCAAAATCATCGCTCCTGCCTTCTCTCTGTCAACCTTATTCCGACTCAGATTCATTTCTCCCAGCAGTCAATGGGTGGGGACCGTCTGGATTCCTAAAGGGTTCATGCTACTAAGATATTACCACCCAGAGCTGTCTGCTCCCCAGTGGCATAACACATCAGCAGCAAGGGGGGCAGGATGCAGGCTGGAGGAAATGAGATCATAGGTGTATGTATAAATGTATAATACAGCCTCTGGCACATAGCAGGTGATCAAATGATGTGATGTTCTCCCTTCCTCTCAAAATTTTGCCAACTTCCCTCAGCCTTCTCTGATTCCCTCCTCTAGCAGCTCTTATTTTTGTGCACTAATTATTTTTGCAGTCCCAGCCAGTCATGAAAAATAATGCCTTCCAGAAGCCACCGTCCTTTAAGACCTTTCTGTCGTGCACAGGGCAATATCCTCCCTCTGAACGCTGCACTTTTGCCTTTCCTCATCATCACCCGATACTTCCTCCTGCTCTATGAGTGCAGTGGTTGGATGAGGGTTTGAAGACTCCTTGTTTCATTATTAATGGAGTTTGAAGTTTTGTTTCTCACTTTGGCAACTACGCTGCAAATAAAGCCAGGGGTAGGAAGTAGGGTTTAATTTGCTGGCTAGTGTCAAAGATATGGTTAGATCACTGAGGCCAGTTTCTGAGTGACTTCGGTTGGGAGTTGGAATACCTGTTTGAGAAAGGCAGAGAAAGCAACCATCTCTCACATGGGGGAATCTCAGAGAACAATGTCTTGGAGAGCAGTTCATAGATGAAGTAAGAATCCCTGACGTGTGTGCAGCATCTCACAACTCACCAAGTGCTTCCTTGCCTGTTATCTCATTTGAGTCTTACGACAATGATCTGGAGTAGCAGGGGAAATGCCATCATCCTTATTTTGTGCATATCCATACTCCACCATGGGGAGCCCAGAAACTACATGACTTGTCCCTGGCCATTGAAGCCTAAGGGGTTAATGTCCAAATTTCTGCATTAGGAAGACCAAATAAATAAGGCAGGCAGATCAAACACCTAGCAAATGCCTTGAGTATGCACATGTTGAGAGAGTGTCAGTCTCCTTCCTCGTCTCCTTTTTGTGTCCTAGGCCAATGCTCTTTTTCCAGTCACCCTGCTGGAAAAACTGACCAAAGTGAGTGATTGGGAGAGAAGCAAGGGAGGAAGAACGTGCCTCTGAGTCTCCTGGTCCTAAGGCAAGCTCCGGAGTCTGAGGCTGGCGCTATTGTGAAACCCTGCAGCAAGCGCACCCTTGTTAGGTCTCCTCCACAGAGAGGGAAAGCAGTGCCTATCTCTACATCTGCTTCCTTCCCTTCCTACTTTCCCACTCTGCTTCTGTGGTTTGTTAATTACATGAGACAAGGGAAGGAGAGGCAAGCTATCTTCTGGTTCAATCTTATCCCTCCTCCCTGGCCTGTAAAAATTTCTCAGAGGCCTGTCAGTCTGAGAATCACCAAGCACCTCGCCCTCCTCGGGCTTGCATGTGGGTTTGTGAACTGTCCCCTCAAAGGCATTCCCATTGTCCCCAGCCATCCGGCAACCCTCACCCACCCAACTTACTGGAAATCTCTGTTCATCTATAAAAGTCTTTGGCTTTGTTCCCAGAGCCAGGCAAAATGCAAATGCTTTCTAAGAAAAAAAAATGAACAAGGGAATTGCATTCTGATCTGATGTTTCTTCAGCAACATAATTTTATTTGCTCTTCATGAAGATTGCTTTGTCTCTTTCACTATGGATTGTTTTATGAGGTTAAGAAAGTAACTGGTACCAACTTTTCTCCTAGTAATTTGGAAAATTCTGGAGTGGATGTTTGGCCCAGTGGTTAAAACACACACCTGTTCATTATCCACCTCTGGCTCCTGACTCAAGCTTCCTGTGATGCAGATCGTGAGAGGCATCAGTAACAGCTCAGGTAGTTGGGTTCCTGCCAGCCACAGGAGAGAGACTTGGATTCAGTTCCTGGCTCCTGGCTTTGGCCTCAGCCCAGTCTCAGCCATTATGGGCACAGAGGAGTGAACCAGTGAGTGGGAGTTTCTCTCTCTCCCTATCAAATAAGAAAAAAATCCAACCTATATGAATCACTATCAATTTGGATGAAATGTTATTTATCATACAGTTATAGCTCTGGTATAATAAATAAACTGGGATGATAGCCCAAGGCAGGTCCCCCTTCTTTGCAGATATTTAAAGACTAGAGAGACCATGAAAGGCCTCTGGAATATGGCCATCCCTGCCTACTCCATGCATAGCTCCTCTAATGCTTTCTGATGGCCTGGTTATTGGCATCCACTTACTGCCACCATCTTTGGGCCAAGCTATCAAAACCATGACTATTCTCCAATGTTTAATTCTGCAAAAGTTATTCCCCCTTGCCCACTGTAGTTCAGAACTGTACTGGCTGTGTTATTTTGATGTTGGCTTCATTTGACCTTTGAAACTGGCTTTCCTACAGTGTGAGAATCTCAGGCCACAGACTATAACCATTGTGTTTATCTCAATAACACAACATGGTTTTGAAGACTTCTGTCAACTCAACTTTGAAGCACTAATACAATATTCTATATACATTACTGAGCAGTTTAACTACAGGGTATACTGTTTATTACTTTAGTAGCAATGCAAAGAAATAGGCTAGTCTGTTTTAAGATTCTGCCTAGGAACTGCCCCAGACTTAAAACTCTTACTAAATATTCACTTTGCAGTCCACAGATCCTTGTTTTCAAGGTCCTAATTTTCAGGTTATTTAATTGTCCTATTACTATTCAATTTTGTATCCTTTTAAAAAAATTACTTATTTATTTGAAAGGCAGAATTACAGAGAGGCAGAGGGGAGACAAAAAATCCTAGGGATAAAGCAATTACTTCTTGAAAACACAAATATTTATTAAAAGATGAATATTCCAAGTTTTGTAGATGGAAAGGTAAATAAACTTTGTTCATTGGCCCTAAGGAGTTTACAGTCTATGAGGGAAACAATTACCTTCTTAACCACACCCAGTACCTACCACAAATTTTGGGAGCGCTAGAGGATGGTATGTTAATCTGGACATGGCATTTGGAGCTAATTGTCTTTTTTTTTTTAGCATAACTGGCATTTCCATTTCCCAGTGGATCTGATGGCCCATCTTCTGATAGAGATCCTAGATATTCTCATCTGACCTATACTTTTGTGATGCAGCAAAACGTATCAAATTACAGAATGGAATATTCTCATGTTATTATTAAATTCAATAACTTTGGATATGTCATGCCCCCTCTTTGTGCCTTGGCTTACTATCCTGATTATGAGTGGTTTGAATTAGGTGAGTTCTGGGGTTCTGGGGTCTAGCCTTCTTTGAGGTAATGACCATGGCCTTATAACTTGGCCATCCTACTGGTGTTTGGGAATATGCACCTAAACTAAGATATTTGTGTTTCTACTCCTATCCTGCTTTCCCTTTAACCTACCCCTAATAATACCACCACTTTGGACTTGACATGTGCATTTCTGCTTAGTTCCTCAGTGCTTTCCTTCCTTCTGTTCATCTCTTTCTGTCTTGACATTGGGAATCACTCTTCCCTGTAATTTCCTGTCCTCTTGACTTGGCGAATGACTATAATGTCTCTCCTTAACTTGTACCACATTTTGCTTGCTCCTGTGCAAGTATCTTCTTTAAAGCTTTATAGCATTAATTTTACAAGCAACGTTCCTATAAAAACTACTTGAGGATGCTAATCTTTATGCTTTAGACTCAGTACCCTACAAGTTAACATCCTTTTATATTTCCATCATTTCTATTAGTATCCAAAGTTACCTAACCTCTTTATGTGTATACTACAGACTGAATATTTGCATTCACTTCAAATTCACTTGTTAACCATATTCTTCAACAAAATGGCATTTGGACATGGGGGTTCTTAGATTGATTAGGTCATGAGGGAGGAGCCCTCATGAACGGGATTAGCTCCCTTATAAGGGATCCCAGAGAGCTGGCTGCCTCTGCAATCCCACCATGTGAAGAGACAGTGAGATGCTGCCACATCCAACACAAAGTCAGCCAGTGCCTTCATCTTCTCAGTCTTCAGAACTCTCAGAAATAAATGTTGTACATAAGCCACCAGCACTATGGTATTTTATTATAGTAGCTTGAACAGACTATGTTAACATTGTCATTAAACTCACTACTGTTGGTTAGGAAGCTTCTGTAACTGGTGCCAAGTATGGCCCATAAGCATGCACTGGAGTAAGGGAGCGTTACAAAGACATTGTAGGAATCCACAGCTGCTTTGCTCAGCTATTCATTTGACAGATAAGTTTAACATTGGCAGCTGGGAACTCGTCTAAAATTTACCTAGAGATTTTCAAATCTGAGAATTTTCTCAGCAATATGTAGCTTTGTTTTGGTCACTTTATAATCAAGTTATTATGTTTAGCTTACTCTAGCCATAACAAAATACTTAAAATTATTAAACCTTGTGCATTTCTTCATTTTTTTCATTAAAAAATGATCCTTTCTAATCTAAAACCTTCTTACCCATAATTTTCACCTTCCCATCAAAACAGTGATTTAGATAAGGTGACTTTCAGAATGTCCAATTTTTTTAATAAGGCAATTAGCCTATTACAATAGAATAGCTATAATTAAATCTTTTATTATTATTTGACTTTGCTGTTTTCTTCTCCTGTCATGATCTCTGGGAAATGTAAGAGACAGTACTCTCTTTGGACAAGGAATAAAAGAGATAAGGAATAAGAGGCAAGATGTCCTCAGAATGACTGGGAGCAGTGTCTCTGTGGGGTGCCCACGAGTGGGAGGATGGTCTCCCATTGCCAAGTCAAATGCATGAAGAAAATGACATTGAAGGCAGAGAAACTGCATTCATATAGGGAAACTCCAAGGACTGGGCATGGCAGTGGTAACTCCTGCTCAGTTGAAGGCTCAGGATAAGTGCATAAGATACGTCTGAAAGTAGAAAAAGCAACAGTGATCAAAGTTGAATAAGAGGCATCCCTGTAATAATTCTTCTGAGATGTAGTACATTAGAGAGTAAATCAACAACTCAAGAGAAACAGAGAAGATTCCATCTCTTAAGGGAATTTATACCCAAGCATGAATGGTACTGTTAGAGGGAGACCTCTATCTTTTGTTTCTACTCCCTCCTTGACTCCTCCAGTGGTTACTAGCTGACAATATAATATCATCATTTATTTATAGGGTTTATGCTGGGTAGACACTATCCTAAATATCTTTTAAGCATATTGCCATGCCAAGCATCTTGTTCTAACAACCTCATAAAATACAAGTATCTCTTGGGATCCCCAGTTTGTAAAAGGCAAAATCAAAGTTTGGGGAATTCAGGCTTTTGGGGAGTCTTTGTGGTTCAAGCAAGTCACAGAGTGAACCAAGACCAGGGCTGCTGCACAGTTTTCAGGTTCTATACAAAATGAAAAGTTGGAACCCTCTGTTCAGCCAGCAAGGTGGAATATCACAAAAGGTAATGTAGCATAAAGCTTTGTTTTATTTTCTCCTACAGTTCCTTGACTTGTCATGTTGGTTTTGTTGATTGGCTATTTAACATTCTAAGCAAAGAATTATAAATCATAGCACAAATTTTACCATTCAACCTAATATTATGCAATGACAGCTTAAATGCAAATACAGATATTAGGGCATTTCACTCATATGAAGAATCACTGAAATCACATGCTTCATCTTTCTTTACTTGTCTAGACAGTATGCATTTTATTATTACCAGAATAGCATAAACACTGAACAGAAAAATCCAATATTTCTACTTAACTTTTTTATTAAGATTTATTTATTATTTATTAGAAAGTCAGAGTTACACAAAGAGAAGAGAGGCAGAGAGAAAGAGAGAATCAGTCTTCCATCTGCTTCCCCCAGCCGGAGCGGCACCGATCTGAAGCCAGGAGCCAGGAGCTTCTTCCGGGTCTCCCACGTGGGTGCAGGGGCCCAAGGACTTGGGTTATCTTCCACTGCTTTCCCATAGCAGAGAGCTAGATCGGAAGTGGAGCAGCTGGGACTGGAGCAGGTGCCCTTCAGCATCACAAGAAGGTCCTGTTCCACACAGCATCAGCCCAGAGAAAGATCCCCATTCAAAATTCAAAATAATCTGAACATACTTTACCTTCACAGCACCCGCAAGTTGAAAATTCCTGAGTGGGCCGGCGCCGTGGCTCAACAGGCTAATCCTCCGCCTTGCGGCGCCGGCACACCGGGTTCTAGTCCCGGTCGGGGCACCGGATTCTGTCCCGGTTGCCCCTCTTCCAGGCCAGCCCTCTGCTGTGGCCCAGGAGTGCAGTGGAGGATGGCCCAGGTGCTTGGGCCCTGCACCCCATGGGGAGACCAGGAAAAAGCACCTGGCTCCTGGCTCCTGCCATCGGACAATCGCGGTGCGCCGGCCGCAGCGCGCTGTCCGCGGCGGCCATTGGAGGGTGAACCAACGGCAAAAAGGAAGACCTTTCTCTCTGTCTCTCTCTCTCACTGTCCACTCTGCCTGTAAAAAAAAAAAAAAAGAAAAAAAAAAAAAAGAAAATTCCTGAGTGAACTATTCTTGAGTCATGTGCCATCTTTATTTGTATAAATTGGTGGAAATACATTTTCCTAATTTTTCATTTAACTGGAAAATCTTATTGCTTGTGTTCATGAAATCAACAGCTCTCATGGTCACTTTCACTATGGCATCATTGTACTAGTTCATTAAACCACTTATGAAGGGACTCCAGAAAGTTCATGCAAATTGAATTAAGAGATAAACGTGGGGAGGGTGTTTGATCTAACAGTTAAGAAGCCTTGGACTGAGTTCCTACCTTCAAATTTCAGCCCTGAGGCACCGCTGATCATATGTGCATCTGAGGAGCAAACCAGTGGACAGGAAGCAGGAACTCTCTCTCTCTCTGCCTCTCAGATATATAAATCAGTAAGAAGCCTCTTTTGGTACCAAAATTTTGAAATCCATGCCTATGATGGGTCTTCCAAAAATTTATGGGAAATGCTTGCTATGGAAAACTATCCATAGATTTCAAAATGTTTGACAAATTAGCTATTTTTTAAGAAATTTGTTTATACATTAGATTCTCAGGGTTGTATTACATGCACGATAACTACAACACAATTCTCCTGTTAATGTGATATTAATACAAAGAGAACAGATTCAATATTCTACGAATAAAATGATACTGCCCTTACTCCTTCCCTCCATTTCTCCCTCCATCTCTCTCTCTCTCTTTCTTTCTTTCTTTCTTTCTTTCTTTCTTTCTTCCTTCCTTCCTTCCTTCCTTCCTTCCTTCCTTCCTTCCTTCCTTCCTTTCTCCTTCCCTCCCTCCCTCCCTTCCTTCCTTCCTTCCTTCCTTCCTTCCTTTCTTCCTTCTTTCTCTCTTTGACAATTTAAGTACCTAAAGCTAAAGTTCTTCCTGAATCATAGGAAGGAAGGAAGGGAGGGAGGGAGAGAGAAAGGAGAAAAAGAAGTCAAAAGGAGGGGCTAGCTCCATGCTATAGTAGATCAATCCTCCACCTGTTGCGCCAGCATCCCATATAGGCGCTGGTTCTAGTCTTGGCTGCTCCTTTTCTGATCCAGCTCTCTGCTGTGGCCTGGGAAAGCAATGGAAGATGACCCCAGTCCTTGGACCCCTGCACCCACGTGGGAGACCAGGAAGAAGCTCCTAGCTTCAGATCAGTGCAACTTCGGCCATTGCGACCATTTGGGGAATGAACCAATGGAAGGAAGGACTTTCTCTCTGAATCTCTTCTCAAATAAATAAATAAAACGTTCTCTCTGTATCTACCTCCCAAATAAATAAATAAAATCTTAAAAGGCAAAAGGAAAGGCAAGACAAAAACGTTGGTAAATATAAAAGCATGAAATTGATTAATAGAGCTCCATAAGATTTTATGCTCTTTGAATTTCTGAAATCCCGGTATAAAACATCCCTCTTTTTAAAAAGATTTATTTATTTACGTATTTGAAAGAGCAGCAGAAAGACAGAGGGAGAGAGGAGACAGAAATGAGAAAGAGAGAGGGAGAGAGAGGTATCTTCTGTGTACTGGTTCACGTCTCCAAATGTCCACAACAACTGTGTCTGGGCCAGGCTGAAGCCAAGGTCCAGGAACTCCAGTGTGGTCTCTCACATGGGCAGCTGGACCCCAAATACTTGGGCCATTTTCCACTGCATTAGTAGGAAGTGGAGAAAGAAGCAGAGAAACCAGGACTCCAATATGCCATTTGTGCTGGCACCACCAGGGCAGCTTAACCAGCTGCTCCACAATGCTGGCCTTGTCATTGTTCTTCTGATGACCCTTACTAGTTACAGGCACTGAAAATGCCCTGGGCATAGGGTAAGGGTTTCTAAATACACACAGACATGCAGACCCTACACCCATACCACTTGCTGTAATCCCAGTGCTGCACTGCACACAGGTACATAAAAAATAGTGGGGCATGTTCCTTGCTAAATGTTGTAAATTCTTTGAGTTGAAATTAAAATTGGTATCTTTGCCTGCCATGGTTAATGTTATACTGATTTGGGACATTTAAGAATTATTAAATTTATTTATTCATTTGAAAGACAGAGCTGCAGAGAGAAAGAGAGAGAGAGAGAGAGAGAGAGAGAGAGAGAGATCTTCCATTCTCTGGTTCATTCTCCAAAAGGCCACAAAAGTGAGGGGCTGGGCTGGACTGAAGCCAGAAGCCAGAAATTCCTTCTGAGTCTCCCACATGGGTGCAGGGACCAAAGTTCTGGGGTCAACCTCTGCTGCTTTCCCGGGATCTTTATCAGGGAGTTGGATCAGAAGTGGATCAGCTGGGACATGAGCAGGCACTCACATGGGATGTCATGGCTACAAAAGGCAGCATAGCCCACTGCATCACAACACCAGGCCCTGAACACTTCAGAATTCTAGTATCTCTTCTCCAGCCAGGTTTCTCAAGACATTTATAGAGAAAGAAATCCAATTTGAGAACTAAGATCTTACTTGGAGGAAGAGTAAGATGAGACAAAGAGAAGAATCTACCTTCATACTTCAAAGTATAATGGTAGGAGGAATGAGAAGCTTCGCCTACCGCATGCCAGTTGCCAGCCACGGATGGGGAGGCTTCCCTTGGAGGCAGAACTTTAGGTACACACAAGAGTAGCCATTCAAAACCACAGCTGCTCACCTGTGATGATAGCAGCCCAAATGGGGTTGCTAGACTTGATTAAAAATGCAGGATGTCCAGTTAGATTTGAGTTTCAGATAATCAAAGGATAAATTTTACTATAAATATGTATGTTCCAAGCAAAATTGAGGTTCTCCCTGAATCACTCAAAGGAAATATTGCAAGAGACATATTTGTGCTGAAAATCAGTCATTGTTCATTTGAAATTCAAATTTCACTGTGTGTCCTCTATTGTAGCATGCAACCTAAGTCTGATACCCTTTTCCTAATCCCCCCACTTCATGAAAGAAAGAAAGAAAGAAAGAAAGAAAGAAAGAAAGAAAGAAAGAAAGAAAGAAAGAAAGAGGAAGGAAGGAAGGAAGGAAGGAAGGAAGGAAGGAAGGAAGGAAGGAAGGAAGGAAGGAAGGAAGGAAGAAGGAGGGAGGGAGGGAAGGAGGGAGGGAGGGAAAGGCTCTTTAAACCAATAATAGGATCACATCAATTCTACAGGTGAATCCACAAGTGAAGGAATATTGCCTTATCAATCAGTAATAAGCCTGCATATTCTGAAGCAAAGAATACGTGTGCTTGAGAAGATTATCGTCATTGAAAACATGTTAAAAATAAATTACATTTGAGAACTCAAACTGTACAGATACATAAAAGGAAACTTTGACGATCTCTTCCTCACCGTCCTCCACCCCCATTCCCTCCGAGTCACTAATTCTCACTGCTGACGCTCCTGCGTCACAGCTTCACATGTATGATTCCTGTATAATACTCTCTGAATGGAATCTTGTTGTTCTGTATGCTTACTTTAAGCAGGGCCAGTTGAAGGAACAGGAGGATTATACTGGCAATGCTAGATTACCATTGTATTGTAACACTCTGTCTTGAGCATGGACACGAGTCCCATGGCCCCCAGGATTCCTAGGCCCATGAGGGCATAACCTTCCAACCCCATAGTATTAATTAGAGTAGCCAGTGCCACTGCTGGGCCCTTGAAATGTGTCTTGTCCATATGGAAATGTGCCAGAAGGGTAAAATTCACATTTGGATTATAAAGACTTAACTACAAAATAAAGAATTTAAAATATTTCATTAATAATTTTTGTATCGAGGGGGGGCGGAGCCAAGATGGCGGAATAGTGAGGACGCGCACTAGCAGTCCGCAAAAAGATAGTTTAATAAAAACAGAGTTACTGTAGCCTCAGGAAAAATCTCAGGGAAAAAAATGCAGTGGAAATTCTTCCGGACCCAGTGAATGAGACGCAGAGGACCTAGGGGAAAGTAAGTTTGCGTACGGCAAATCGTGCCATAGTGGCACGGGAGCTGCCGGGAGGGACGGGAACCGGACGGAACACAGTCGCCATTGGAATTGAGCGCTTAAACGGGAGCCGATACAGGGATCCCGAGACACTGGCGGGGGGAAGCAGACCCCACGGGGGAAACAGCACAATTGAGGTGAGCCTGCATGGACACTAGCCTCTCTCGTCACCCACCCTGCTAATTCGAGCTAGATTAAACGCAGTGGCACAGTGCGCGCCCGCAGGCTGCGACAGGAGCCAGGCGGAACACAATCACCGCAGGATCTGCGCGCGTGAACGGGAGCCGATACAGGGATCCTGAGACACTGGCAGGGGGAAGCAGACCCCCACAGGGGAAACAGCACAGTTGAGGCGAGCCCGCACGGACACTAGCCCCTCTCGCCGCCCACCTTGCGAAGTCGAATTTGATTAAACGCAGTGGGACAAGGTGCGCCCGCCCATCACTGAGGCAGACGGAACTAAAAACCCGAGGCTGTAGAAACCTGAAGGGGATCCAAAAACTGGGAACACACCACGCACACAAACTCCGTTACTTTGACAACCCAGAGAAAGAGTGTGGGGAAAAAAAAATGCCAAACAAAAACAGATTCCGAGGGAGCAAGATCAAGGAAGACGCTATGATGACCCCAAACGGAAAAGACACCCCAAGTCAGGATTATGAAGATAATGAGATAGAAGAAATGCAAGAAGCAGATCTCAAAGAATTGATAAGAACATTAAGAAGTTCTCAAAAACAAATTCTTGAACTACAGAAATCTTTAATGGATAAGATAGAAAATCTCTCTCGCGAGAATGAAGTACTACGGAGAAATCAAAACGAAATGAAACAACTAGTAGAACAAGAAGCTACGATAGTGACAAAAAATCTTAATGAATTGAAGAATTCAATAGATCAAGTGACAAGCAATCTTGAGGGCCTTAAAACCAGAATGGGTGAAGCAGAAGAGAGAATATCGGACCTAGAAGACAGTGAACAGGAGAGGAAACAGTCAAACCAAAGACAAGAAGAGGAAATTAGAAAACTAAAAGATATCGTCGGGAATTTACAGGATACTATTAAAAAACCCAACGTTCGG
This sequence comes from Sylvilagus floridanus, assembly GCA_949820135.1. Taxonomy (NCBI): domain Eukaryota; kingdom Metazoa; phylum Chordata; class Mammalia; order Lagomorpha; family Leporidae; genus Sylvilagus; species Sylvilagus floridanus. Next base: position 160,350,290 of record OX463236.1, read on the forward strand.
GTTCTAGGTGTTCCTGAAGGCATGGAGAGGGAGAAAGGATTAGAAGACCTTTTTAGGGAGATACTAGCAGAAAATTTTCCAGGCTTGGAGAAAGACAGAGAAATCCTAATCCAGGAAGCTCATAGAACCCCTAATAAACATGACCAAAAGAGATCCTCTGCACGACATATTGTAATTAAACTCACCACAGTGAAGCAAAAAGAAAAGATCCTAAAATGTGCAAGAGAGAAACGTCAGATTACTCTCAGAGGATCTCCAATTAGACTTACAGCTGACTTCTCAACAGAAACCCTACAAGCTAGAAGGGAATGGCGAGACATAGCCCAGGTACTTAGAGAGAAAAACTGCCAGCCCAGAATATTATACCCTGCAAAGCTCTCATTTGTGAATGAAGGCGAAATAAAGACCTTTCATAACAAACAAAAATTGAAAGAATTTGTTGCCACTCGTCCAGCCCTGCAAAAGATACTTAAAGACGTGTTACACACAGAAACACAGAAACACGACCATCAACATGAAAGAAGGTAAACGAAGGGAACCTCACGGCAAAAGATCACAGGGAATTCAAAGCATACATTAGAAAATATCTGGCAAATGGCAGGGCAAACTTACCACTTATCAATAGTCACATTGAACGTTAAAGGTCTAAACTGTCCTGTTAAAAGACAGAGATTGGCCGATTGGGTTAAGGAACAAAAACCATCTATTTGCTGCCTACAAGAAACACATCTTTCCAACGAAGATCCATACAGACTGAAAATAAAAGGATGGAACAAGATATATCATGCCAACAGAAATGAAAATAAGCGGGTGTAACCATCTTAATATCGGACTACATAAACTTTAACACAAAAACTGTTAAGAGAGACAAAGAGGGGCACTATATAATGATTAAGGGATCAATACTACAGGAAGATATAACAATTCTCAATGTATATGCACCTAATTACAGGCCACAGGTTTATTTAAAAAATTTGTTAAGAAACTTAAAGGGAGACTTAGACCCCAACACAATAGTACTGGGGGACTTCAATACTTCACTCACAGATATTGACAGATCGACAGGACAGAAGATCAACAAGGAGACAGTAGATTTAAACAACACTATAGCCCAAATGGATCTAACAGATATCTACAGAACTTTTCATCCTACACGTAAAGCATTCACATTCTTCTCAGAAGTACATGGAACCTACTCTAGGATTGATCACATATTAGGCCATAAAGCAAGTCTCAGCAAATTCAAAAGAATTAGAATCATACGATGCAACTTCTCAGACCATAAGGGATTGAAGTTGGAAATTAGCAACTCAGGAATCCCTAGAGCATATGCAAACACATGGAGATTGAACAACATGCTCCTGAATGAACAATGGGTCACTGAAGAAATCAAAAGAGAAATCAAAAATTTTCTGGAAGTAAATGAGGATAACAGCACAACATACCAAAACTTATGGGATACAGCAAAAGCAGTGTTAAGAGGAAAGTTTATATCAATAGGTGCCTACATCAAGAAACTGGAAAGGCACCAAATAGATGAGCTTTCAATGCATCTCAAGGATCTAGAAAATTTGCAGCAAACTAGACCCAAATCTAGTAGAAAAAGAGAAATAATCAAAATCAGAGAAGAAATCAACAGGATTGAATCCAAAAAAACATTACAAAAAATCAGCCAAACGAGGAGCTGGTTTTTTGAAAAAATAAACAAGATTGACACCCCATTAGCCCAACTAACTAAAAAAAGAAGAGAAAAGACCCAAATCAGTAAAATCAGAGATGAAAAAGGAAATATAACAACAGACACCACAGAAATCAAAAGAATCATCAGAAATTACTACAAGGACCTGTATGCCAGTAAACAGGGAAACCTATCAGAAATGGATAGATTCCTGGACACATGCAACCTACCTAAATTGAACCAGGAAGACATAGAAAACCTAAACAGACCCATAAGTGAGTCAGAAATTGAATCAGTAATAAAGGCCCTCCCAACAAAGAAAAGCCCAGGACCAGATGGATTCACTGCTGAATTCTACCAGACATTTAAAGAAGAACTAACCCCAATTCTTCTCAAACTTTTCAGAACAATCAAAAAAGAGGGAATTCTCTCAAATTCTTTCTATGAAGCCAGCATCACCTTAATTCCTAAGCCAGAAAAAGATGCAGCATTGAAAGAGAATTACAGACCAATATCCCTCATGAACATAGATGCAAAAATCCTCAACAAAATTCTGGCCAATAGACTGCAACAACACATCAGAAAGATCATCCACCCAGACCAAGTGGGATTCATCCCTGGTATGCAGGGATGGTTCAATATTCGCAAAACAATCAACGTGATACACCACATTAACAGACTTCAGAAGAAGAACCATATGATTATCTCACTAGACGCAGATAAAGCATTCGATAAAATTCAACACCCTTTCATGATGAAAACCCTAAGCAAACTGGGTATAGAAGGCACATTCCTCAATACAATCAAAGCAATTTATGAAAAACCCACGGCCAATATCCTATTGAATGGGGAAAAGTTGGAAGCATTTCCACTGAGATCTGGTACCAGACAGGGATGCCCACTCTCACCACTGCTATTCAATATAGTGCTGGAAGTCTTAGCCAGAGCTATTAGACAAGAAAGAGAAATTAAAGGGATACAAGTTGGGAAGGAAGAACTCAAACTATCCCTCTTTGCAGACGACATGATTCTTTATTTAGGGGACCCAAAGAACTCTACTAAGAGACTATTGGAACTCATAGAAGAGTTTGGCAAAGTAGCAGGATATAAAATTAATGCACAAAAATCAACAGCCTTTGTATACACAGACAATGCCACGGCTGAGGAAGAACTGCTAAGATCAATCCCATTCACAATAGCTACAAAAACAATCAAATACCTTGGAATGAATCTAACTAAGGACATTAAAGATCTCTACAATGAAAATTACAAAACCTTAAAGAAAGAAATAGAAGAGGATACCAAAAAATGGAGAAATCTCCCATGCTCATGGATTGGAAGAATCAATATCATCAAAATGTCCATTCTCCCAAAAGCAATTTACAGATTCAATGCAATACCAATCAAGATACCGAGGACATTCTTCTCAGATCTGGAAAAAATGATGCTGAAATTCATATGGAGACACAGGAGACCTCGAATAGCTAAAGCAATCTTGTACAACAAAAACAAAGCCGGAGGCATCACAATACCAGATTTCAGGACATACTACAGGGCAGTTGTTATCAAAACAGCATGGTACTGGTACAGAAACAGATGGATAGACCAATGGAACAGAATAGAAACTCCAGAAATCAATCCAAACACCTACAGCCAACTTATATTTGATCAATGATCCAAAACCAGTCCCTGGAGTAAGGTCAGTCTGTTTAATAAATGGTGCTGGGAAAACTGGATTTCCACATGCAGAACCATGAAGCAAGACCCCTACCTTTCACCTTACACAAAAATTCATTCAACATGGATTAAAAATTTAAACCTACGACCCGACACCATCAAATTACTAGAGAGCATAGGAGAAACCCTGCAAGACATAGGTACTGGCAAAGACTTCTTGGAAAAGACCCCAGAAGCACAGGCACTGAAAACCAAAATTAACTACTGGGATTGCATCAAATTGAAAAGTTTCTGTACTGCAAAAGAAACAGTCAGGAAAGTGAATAGGAAACCGACAGAATGGGAAAATATATTTGCAAACTATGCAACAGATAAAGGGTTGATAACCAGAATCTACAAAGAAATTAAGAAACTCCACAACATCAAAACAAACAACCCACTTAAGAGATGGGCCAAGGACCTCAATAGACATTTTTCAAAAGAGGAAATCCAAATGGCCAACAGACACATGAAAAAATGTTCAAGATCCCTAGCAATCAGGGAAATGCAAATCAAAACCACAATGAGGTTTCACCTCACCCCGGTGAGAATGGCTCACATTCAGAAATCCACCAACAATAGATGCTGGAGAGGATGTGGGGAAAAAGGGACACTAATCCACTGTTGGTGGGAATGCAAACTGGTGAAGCCACTATGGAAGTCAGTCTGGAGATTCCTCAGAAACCTGAATATAACCCTACCATTCAACCCAGCCATCCCACTCCTTGGAATTTACCCAAAGGAAATTAAATGGGCAAACAAAAAGCCGTCTGCACAGTAATGTTTATTGCGGCTCAATTCACAATAGCTAAGACTTGGAACCAACCCAAATGCCCATCAACAGTAGACTGGATTAGGAAATTATGGGACATGTACTCTACAGAATACTATACAGCAGTCAAAAACAATGAAATCCGGTCACTTGCAACAAAATGGAGGAATCTGGAAAACATCATGCTGAGTGAATTAAGTCAGTCCCAAAGAGACAAATATCATTTGTTTCCCTTGATTGGCGATGACTAACTGAGCACCAAAGGGGAAACCTGTAGAAGTGAAATGGACACTATGAGAAACACTGACTCGATCAGCTCTTGTGCTGACTGTTGTTGTAATATGTAATACTTTATCCATGGTAGTATTTTTTTTTTATCCTAGTACTAGAGGTTGAACTCTGTAATTAACACACAATTATTCTTAGGTGTTTAAATTTTAACTGAAAAGTGATCTCTGTGAAATATAAGAGTGGGAATAAGAGAGGGAGAAGATGTAAAATTTGGGACATGCTCAATCAGAATGGCCCCAAATGATGGAGTTAGAATTGTGCCAGGGGATTCAAATACAATCCCATCAAGGTGGCATGTATCAAGGCCATCTCATTAGTCCAAGTGATCAATTTCAGCTCACAATTGATCACACTGATAGGTCTAAGAGTCAAAGGGATCGCACAAGCAAGACTAGTGTCTGCTAATACTAACTGATAGAATGAAAAAGGGAGAGAATGATCCAACATGGGAAGCAGGATACACAGCAGACTCATAGAATGGCAGATGTCCTAAATAGCACTCTGGCCTCAGAATCAGCCCTTAAGGCATTCGGATCTGGCTCAAGAGCCCATGAGAATAGTTTAGGCATGGAAAGCCAAGACATTCTGGAAAAAACAGAAGACCTAAATGAAAGATCTCTGTGAGTGAGATCCCAGTGGAAATAACGGGGCCATCAAAGAAGGAGGTACCTTTCTCTGAAGGGAGGAGAGAACTTCCACTTTGACTAGGACCCTGTCGGAATAAGATCGAAGTCCACGAACCCTAAAGGCTTCCATAGCCTCGGCAACTCATGACCAGAGCCTAGGGAGATTACTGACGCCATAAACAAGAGTGTCAAATTGTTAAATCAACATCAGGAGTCACTGTGTACTTACGTCTCATGAGGGATCTGTCCTTAATGTGTTATCCAATGTGAAATAATGCTATTACTAGTACTGAAACAGTATTTTTACACTTTGTGTTTCTGAGTGGGTGCAAACTGATGAAATCTTTACATAGTATATATTGAATCGATCTTCTTTATATAAAGATAATTGCAAATGATTAAAAAATCTTGGTGTTAAACTGGAAATTGCATAGACAATTAATCAATTTTTTAAAAAAAAAATCATGTAGGACCTCTGTCCTTAATGTGCTGTACATTGTGAATTAATACTATAACTAGCACTCCAACAGTATTATCATTTTGTGTCTCTATGCGAGGGCAAACCGTTGAAATCTTTACGTAATATGTACTAAATTGATCTTCTGTGTATAAAGAGAATTGAAAATGAATCTTGATGTGAACAGAAGGGGAGAGGGAGCGGGAAAGGGGAGGGTAGGGGGAGGGAGAGAAGTTGTGGGGGGGGGAGCCATTGTGATCCATAAGCTGTTCTTTGGAAATTTATATTCTTTAAATAAAAGCTTTATATATATAAAAAATAATAATAATTTTTGTATCGATCATCCATTGAAATCATAATACTTGGGATATATTGAGGTACATTTTATTAGTATATTATTAGGACTGATTCCCTCGACTTATAATTTTAAAAATTAGACTATTAGAAAATTATTATCAATGATATTTGTACTATATTTCTATTGGCCACAGTGTTCTAATCCAGAAACTTAAAAAATGATTCCTTGAGATTGTTGGGGAAAATGCAACTTTCATTCTTACTTATTTTTATCTTATCCATGTTTAATTTGCATTTTTGTGTGTAACTCAAAATGTATGTAGTGTATTAGCAGGGTAGCAATTGTGCATAATATGCAATAAGCGAATACACACTTGCTTTTCTACCAGTTAGGGGTGTGCAATAAAAGATTAACACACGAAGCGGCGTGCTCTGCCGGGATAAGCAGAAGGACCACCTTCCTGTCTCTCACATGACTCTTCTGTGCAGTGTGTCCCAGGTTGTGAGACCCTCCTTCCACTGCCCTGTGCTGACTTTGTCCACAGTCTCACCTGAAACATGCCCAAGGCTTCCCAGAGAGAAGACATGGAGCTTGCAGCATGGGCTTCCTCTTTTCTGGATCTGCTATATTTTGAATGTGATTTGTCCCCACCAGGGTGAAATTTTATTCCGAGCATAAAGCTATTGCAAAGCAGTGGGGTCTTTAGGAACTGATTAGATCCTTAAGAGAGTTCAAAGCCTTTCTCATGGGTGTGTGTTCTCACAGAGCGGGATTAGTTTCCAGGGGAGCAGGTTGTTGTACAGCGACCACACCCTCTTGCTGTGTCCCTTTCACACATGCCCCCTTTTCCTTCTGCTGTGCTGTAACTGAGCACAAAGACTCGCAAGACACTACCGTCATGCTGTTTGACGTCTGAGCCTGCAGATCCATGAGCCAAAATAAACCAAGCACCAGGCCTCAGGGGTTCTACTGGACCAAGAGAAAACAGACAAAGTCAGCGTCCTTGCGTCTCAGATGCTTTCCACAACCCCATTTCAAATGGCTCCACTTTGTATTCTTCACGCACACACATGCATATTTGAGGCTTCACAGCAACAGACAATAGTTGTTAAGGACAAATGCTGGCACCCCACTTGTTAAGCTTTGAAAACTCAAGTCAGTTTCAGCTTTCTTAACTCAGTGAACCTCGTTTTCCTCATAGGAAAATGGGAACAGACTTAATCTCCCTAAAGCACTTACTATATCGCCCAGCACATAGTAAGTGCTCCATACAAGTGTGCAGCCATGAGAATTACCATTATTCCCTGGAGGCATTGTCACAATCACTAACCTAAAACCACCTGTGGGTATCATATTTGCAAAACAATGAAACAGACCTGCTCCAAGGAGAAACCTCCTGCTGACCGGGCAGCCAGCAAGCCACTACTGCATCAACTGAGGAAATGGACTATCACATCTAAACCATGAAAAGTCAACAGCGAGCACATGACTGCGTGGAAGGAGGCTGAAGGCATATGGGGCAGGAAGAGAGGCAGCAGGTGGCCAGGCTGGCTCAGCTTCCCTTCAGGATTGCAGCAACTAGAGACTCTCAAAGGTTTATTCCGAGTGGGAGCCAAGGGTGGAGTGCCCTTGTGAGGAGGCCATGTTGAGTGTCATGTTCAGGGAGAATCTGAAGGGTGGTGTGGCCACAAGGGCTGATGGGCAGAAAGAAAGACACATCTGGATTTATGACTGAACAGCTGACCAGCACACATGCTCTAGTGAGGAAGCAGAGCAGATTTAGCACAGACGGCTGGTTGGAGACATCACTGGTGTTATTGTTAGGTCAGAAGCTGGAAATTAGCCTATGTGTGTGTGAGAGGAGCCTGCAGGAAACAGCATGTGCAGAAGCTCACCTTGGAAGCAGCCCAGTATTATACACTTCAAAGTCCTGCCCAGACCCTGATAGTTTTCCAGGTGGTCTCAACCCTTCCCCCAAGGCAAGGAATCTTCTGGTGGTAGGTGTCCAGTCCTGCCCAGACCCTGATAGTTTTCCAGGTGGTCTCAACCCTTCCCCCAAGGCAAGGATTCTTCTGGTGGGAGGTGTCCTACCTGTGCCCATACCACTAAGATTCCTGGCTGCCAGTTCCAACACATTGAACCTGCCCTACAAACAAGTTGTAGGCTCAGACTCCCCTTCCTCCTTGTCACAGGAGGCCATCATTGTCAGCCTGACCCGTTAACCTGTCAACCAAGGGGCTGGTTTATGAGGACTATGAAATAAATGAAATATAGATGAACAGGTGTTCAATTAGATTGACCAGTTGAGCCAAGGGGTTTGATTTACAAGTGTCAAGAAGGAGCATACAACAAGAGAGCAGGGGCTTGGGCAGAGAGAGGAGGGATCAAATCGCACCTTAGTATTTCATATGTGTGTGGGATGGGCCCAATCCTTCTGTTCCCTGGGGTTCAGTTTCACGATCTGAGGAATGGTGATGAAAATTTGCCTCATGGGGTTGTTGTGAAGTTGAAAGGGATTGTGAATGCACCTTGCCCTGAGTTCCTTTTCCTTCTCTGTGTATGAAGAAAGCCACTCCAGGAAAGGAGCCACAACGCTGGTGCTGACTGGTTCATGGGACCCACCCAGCCTGCAGAAAACAGTCTCCCCCACCTCCCCCTCCGCCACTCGTCCTCTCTCTCTGGCTTTCCTCCAGAAGACCCTAGGGCTTCTAGGCCAATTGCCAAGCTGTGTGGAGGGTTTGCAGAAACTCCCTCCCCATCTGCCCCTCCAGCTCCATCCTCTGCATGGTGCCCCTCCTCCCAGCTCCCTTCCCAGAGAGGAAGGCCCCATGACTGCCCCAGCCTGTGGTTTCGGCACTCGCAGTGGGGTCTGACAATCTATGCTCACTTGGGGCTTACAGAGGAGTCAAGTGCAATGACAGGAGCTGTGTTCCAGAACTCGCCAGTCTGTGCTGACCAGGCCATTCTCCTGGAAGGACAGCTAAGCTTTCCCTTTCCCAATTCCCCAGAAGGGGACCACACCGGAGCCACAATCTAAAAACCCTCCTTTCCCTGGTGATCTAATCACATCCTTCACGTCATCAAAGACTAGAAGTATCCGAGAATCCGTGATGACAGTCAGGGATGCCAAATCTTACATATTTAGGGTGCCACGAGAAAGACTTCTTTAATTTACCCTGCTTAATATTTCAATATTTTATCAGATGATAATAGATAAACCATATACATGTAATACATAGAAAAGTGTGCACACCAACAATGAAGGGCTGAGGGCAGACAACAGGAAAGAACCAGCATAGAACTGGTCTCCAACCTCATCAGCTGCACAATGCAGCGTCTCGTGGCCCAGGATTTAAGAACACTCCTTGGCATCCTTTGGAATACACAGACTACAGCCCACAGAGAGCCAGAGCCAGCTGGCACCAGCTCAGCAGTGGCCCTTCCCAGCTCCACATTCAGTGCCCTCGCATTGCTGCTTGAAATCGGACTTGGTGGGAGCATTCCCACCACAGATCTCAGCAGATGATGAGTACAAGATGCAGCCTGGTGAAGCTACATCACCCACACACGACTGCTTCTGACGTTCCTCAAACAGAACAAACATACAACACTTTCTCACTAACCCATCCAATCAACCAGGCTCCCTTTCTCAGAAAAACTGCATCTCCCATCATCTTGCCCTCAGAGCACACTGGCTTTGTCATCTTCCTTCTGGAAACCCTCACACATTTGACAGCCACCCCACCTCAGCCTTTTCTCCTCTTTTCTGCTTTCTGTCCAATGACTGCTGCTCTGCAAGTGTGTTTAAGTGATTCCCCAGAGAGAGAGCCAGGTGGCTGATGTGCAGACCCAGTGCTTCCTGGAAAGAGAGCTCTGCCCTGTGGCTGACAGGGAGGCCTCTAGCAGCCCCCGTGACCCCCTCGGAGTAATGTTCCTTCTGTGGGCTGCCTTCCCCTAACCTTGTGCTTTTCTGTTTATTGTGTATGCAACCCGGCTGCACACTGCGCTGGAGACAGATCACAAACCTTTAACCTGGGGGGAGTAAAGTAAGAATAATCAAAGTGGACAGCACCTTCCCTTCCCTGGCCTGCAGTCCCCTTCTGTCCTCCCTGGACAACGGCGGTCAAACGATGCCCATGTCCCTTCCAATAGGGACAGGCTGTGGTCTCTCTGCACACAGTGTGCCTTTCTGTAGCCTGGCTGCCCAGGGAATGTCATTTTTCACTCAGCTTAGAGGGGGTAGGGCAGAACACTGAAGGAATCTTTCAAAGACCCTGCACCTGACCCCTGTCTGAACAAATAATTAATCTCCAGAAAAAGCAGCTCGCTGATGGGTCCAGGCCGTGCCAGTGGATTTATGGGGTGACGTCAGTTTGAAGACGGAGCTGCGGGGCCAGAGCTGGGTTTGACACACTCCTCGATTGTTTTAACGGGCCTGCTCCTGGAGGACTCCAAGTCTCTCCCCGAGCTAAGCTTTATTAAAATGGCAAGATGGAGAGGAGTGCTTTTCCAGATAAATCAGCTTACTTAGACTCGGCTCTCTCCCCATCTACTGGAAAGCACTCCCAGAGGAAAGACTATGAAGAACTGCAAAGTACTTGCAGGTACATGCTTAATGCCTTGAACTCTTGCATTGTGTTAACAGCTCTTCATGGGTTGGGCTTAAAGAAATAGATGGATTCTCAATCTGACCAATTTAAATAAGCCCTGAGAGAGAACTAAAGGAAGATTTATGTCCTTAGTAACTAAAAGGCACACCAGAATTTAGCCTGGAGGCTGGGTCTCTGCACTCACAGTATCAGAGTGCGATTTCTTGAGAGGATACAGATAAAACTGGTTTAAAGCATGAAGATGGGGGGAGTTTGGAGGGGTAGATGTGAGCAGGAGGAGAGGGAAACAAACCTTTTGTCTTAGAGACAGGAGAGTGAAGAGTAGCTGAAAATATATTTCTACACATTATTGTATGTGTGTGTGCATACATACAAACCTACATGTATATGATATACACAGGGACACACTCATATAGCCTCTCTGTTTAGAGCCTGGGTATATACTTCTCCATTTCCGTCTGAAGAAATGCAAATGCAAAGACTTAATTATTATTTAGAATTCCCCAAACATGCATTAATCATTGAGATGAAAGACCTCAGAAGCCTGAAATACCTCATTTATGAGAACAAAATAAAACTACTCCTAAAAGGTAATCTATAGAAGTGAAATTGACACTTTGATATGCAATGACTTTGAACAGCCCTTGTCGCGACTGTTGAGGAACAGTTTGTTTTTTTTTTTCATACTATTTGATGAATTCTGTACTTAGTGTAGGGTTACTCTTATGTGTATAAAGTTAATTGAGAATAGATTTTAGTAAAAAATAAGAATGGGAATAGGAGAGGGAGGAAGAAGGGTGGGAGTGCAAGTGAGAGGGAGGTAGGGTGGGAAGAATCACTATGTTCCTAAATTAGTATTTATGAAATGCATGAAGTTTATATTCCTTAAATAAAAGGGCTCTAGGGAAAAAAAGAAATAAAAAAATTTTAATTTATTGACTGCAAGGGGTACTTCTATTTTTAATTGACTCTGCAGTGGCCATCCAAAGGCATTTTAAATTCTTTCTTAATGTTAAAAAGTTGGTGGAAAAAACCCACTATTTCAACTTAGCATATTTGAGAGAAGGTAAGGCAGCAGATTCATTTCAGGGGATGAAAGAGGATTTAAATGAGACACTGGAGCAAGGATGGACCTCTCAGAAGTGTGTTTCGTGTGTGTGTGTGTGTGTGTTCTCTGTGTGTACGGCATGTGTGTGTCACGCAAATCTACAGTGAGGCAGCAGCCACTTAGGGAATGGGAAAAGCCAAGGAAGTGATCTGAAACATTATGCCGGGACCCAAACAACAATTGCATAATTGCATTAGGACTATAGAATGAGCTCCGCCAGGCAAAATTCAACAGGCAAACTAAGTGCCTAAGTCTAACCAGCTCAGTTTAGACCAAATCAAATTTGAATTCAATTGCTTCTGATTCCAAGACCCATCCCATTATTCTATATCAAATTCTTGTAGCAGTTACTGTGTAATCAAATCCAAGTATGACAAATTAAAAGGGTCTCCAGGGATAAGAACAAAAAAGATTGCAAGAATAATTTGGATGGAATGTGTGTCACCTTGCTCCTTGCAGGAGGGTTGCTCTAACAGCCTGACAAGCTAATTCCCCTCCACTCTCTGCCCTCACTGCCCTACAGACGCTCTCTGGAGCTCTCAAGGTCAAAGAGGACAGCCTTCCAAGACATAAAGGACCAGCCTCTGTGTACTCCTTAAAAGCAGACGCGGTGATGAATTCGTCATCTGCTATTCTGACTGTCTGACCCGGTAAGACTCTACGAGGCTATTTACAGAATTAAATGTGTCTTTGCTGTGTGGAATACAGAACACGTCAAAACCTGTCTTCTAGAAACTTGTAATCTCTGTGAAATTGAATTCATACTCAGAAAGAGGTTACTAAAGATGTTCTACAATGTATGTATAACCATTCCTGATTAGAGACATGGAGGGAGTATCTCCCTACAGATAACTGAGACTTCGCTGTGGTACAATAGGGAGGGTGTACACTGAGTCAGGGTGAGTATAGGTCTTTCCTAATTAACTGAAATTGAGGTTGGGGGATCAAGATTAGTTTGCGAAGAAAATATATCAAAAAGAACCACAACCATGGTGGATAAAATCAGATATTGTTTCTCTAGCCCAAAGGCTTCATCAGCATACCTGTAAGGAGCCTCTCGGAAGCAGAGCTTCATGGGGAGCTGGTTCAAGGCTCTGGTCTTTTTCTTCATGCACCTCTCCCTTACTCCCATGCATTGGATTATAAGGGTGAGGATAGTAGATGCTGTGAAGGAATTTATCAATGAGTGGGAAGACAGATATACAATTTGTGCTTGAACAGTAACTTAGCAAGGTAATGGGGTTGTACAGAAAAGAGGAATATGGTAAAAGAAGTAAGTCCTTCTGCCTGCAAATATTAGGGAATTCTTTACAGAAGACATCTTGCTGAAACCACAGCTTGATGGAATTTACCTTGTAGATTAGGGAGAGGCACTTTTGTGGGAGCAGAAACTGCTTGAGAAGACCTGGAAGCGTGGGACAGCCTGATATGTTGGGATCATTGCAAGTGTCAAACCTGAAATTGAGAAGGAGATTACATCGTGATGGCAAAAGGTGTTTGGTTATGAATGCCTTGTGAGTCATTCTGAGCCTGAGGAATTCAGAGTCCTTGGCAGCTCTTCTGGGGGGGGGGGGGGGGCAGGATGGGTCTTGAGTATCATTTTGACAACTCATTCACTGAACATCTCTCCACTGAGCATCTACAAACATGAAGTCATTTGGGAGATTCCCCCCTTCAACCCAAGTCACTGCCTTCAGTCATGCCTCTCTAGCCTGTAACGGCATCTTGTATACAACTTGCTTGCATTCAGTTTTTGGCCATTTTCAGCTATGTGTTCATTCAGGTTTTGCCTTTTCCCTGATTGTGGTTAGAAGGACCAAAAAGTCTATGTGTGGGGGTACCCACTTTTTCACTTCCTTTCTCATCCCTATTCTACAAATGACTATGGGGTAGTGGTCTTCCCCAACTCAAGTCTTCCCTTTCCCACTCTACAGCTCTAGCCCATGCAAGGTGTGGGAAAGAGAAGACAGAAGACTTAAGTGCATCTCACTTAAGTACTTCAGTTGTCATCTTCTCTCCATTGGCTGTTTCTACCCCTCTCGCTTGCATGGCTGATGATAAATGCCTACTGTAAATCTACTATCATTTGACCTCTTTAGGGGAAACAGCTTCATATCAGTGGCCTGGTTTGGAGGGACCAAGTTCCAGGATAAATTTTACCAACACCATTTTTCCCTGCCTCATGGTGTCAGAAACTACCATTGTTGAGTGCTGGGGTACACTGACCACCCCTTTGGGTAGATAGAAGAAAACACAACAAAACACATACTAAAAAGCATCAAAATAATCCCTGCTGCATACTGTGGTGTCCATTTGGAACAAGGAAACCTCATGTCTCCATGTCAGGATAAAAGCAGACACCCCTCCTTTCTATCTAGTCTTCATTTTTTTTCCTGCAGGGTATGATAGAAGTTAGAGGATGGCGCAGGCCAGGTGAAGGATGTTGGCAGTGGAGAAAATGCATGCAGGAAAGTTCACCAAGTTTAGTTATGCTATTCAAGCAAATGTCTAGTGAAGGACTGGTATTCATTTCTTGGAGCACCCACAATCACTAAGAATTAATCTCTTGATGACTTCTCACTTGGCTTGGGCAAGAGAAAAATAGTGTACTCTTCACTCATTCCACAAGTCATCAATCTGGTATTTCTTCCTTCTACTCTTCCTTTGTCTTCTCCTTTTGTTTAACTGGCTTAAGGCAGAGGAGAGGAATTGGAATGTAGATGATGACAGCAGATAAGTTCCACTCAGCATCCTATTCTGTAGTATCCATGTCGGAGGTAGTAGAAAATGAATGGGTGCTTGTGATGAGGCTATAGCTATAGTTCAGCTAGGAGAGAGAGAGCAATGAACATTAGGATGTAGGTTAGAAAGTGAAAATAATTGAAGAATACAGAAGAGAGAGGAAAAGTAGTGTATCTAATGTTTTTAATATTTTAGCAACAGATTTTCATGACAGTGTTATTCAATGAGCTGAAAAACCTAAGACTGAGAGTTATAGGAGCAGTGAAGATGAAGTCTAGGAGGAAAGAAGCACACCATCAAAAATTACAGAAGCACAAGAAGGCTTCAGCCTGGCCCAGCCCTGGCTGTTGTGGCCATTTGCAGAGTGAATCAGCAAACAGAAGATCTCAATCTCTCTCGATCTCTCTCTCTCTCCCCTCTCCCCACCTCTGAATTTTTCAAGTAAATAAATCTTAAATAAAATAAAAAAGAATGAAGGGGCTAGCATTGCAGAATAACAGGTAAAGCCATAATGAGTGCCAGTTTGTATCCTGGCTGCACCACTTCTGAGCCTGCTCCCTGCTAATGGCCTAGGAAAAGCAGCAGAAGATGACCCAAGTATTTTGGCCCCTGCCACTCATAATGGGAGACTCAAATAAATCTCTTGGCTTTGGCCTGGCTCTGCCTGGGCCATTGTGGCCCTTTGGGGAGTGAACCAGCAGATAGAAAATCTCTGTTTCTCTCTCTCTCTCTCTCTCTCTCTCTCTGTAACTTTTTCAAATAAATAAATAAATATTTTTAAATAAAAGAATTAAAAACAGTTGAGTGTGATGGAGGACATTCATGTCTTTGATAAAAACTTAATAAGAACAATTAACAATAGATTCTAGAGCATAAGAACTCTATTATAGAATGGGAAAACTTCTTGACCCTGGAATGCTAGAGAAAATTTATGTGGTAAAGAGGATAATAGATCTTCAAACTAGAGCTAGTGGTAGCTTCCAGATCATGTAGTGCATAGAAGGTAATATAGAATAAGGCAACACAGTGGAGTGACTATGTGTTGTATCAGTAAATGTGTTAGAAAACAGAGTGGACTAAAAGTAGGAAGCTACTTCTCCCGGGTAAAGCACAAACAGAAGCTATAAGTTTACTTGAAGATTTTATAATCAACCAAACAGTACTGTTACTAAAAGTGCGGGTTTGCAGGATTTGAGAGTACCTGGGTTGTGTTGAGGGGAAGTCTAGCTAAATCATGTTATTCAAAACTAAACACGAATGCCTGATTCCCTGACCTCTTCTCTATAAGGACGTCACGTTTAATAGCATACAGCCATGTGTTTGTGATTTAGTATCCCAGAGCCAGAGTGTGCTTGTATCTACCTTTTGTCAAACCTGTTCTTTCTCAGGAAGGTCTCTATCTGGATTGAAAAGCAAGTAGGGAAGAATGTCATCATAGAAAAGCACGGTAACAGATACTTGACAGTACTTCCCATGTTTGCAGAGAATTGACACCCACCTTTATGTTTTAATTCCAACTTGTTATTAGTCAGTTTTAATTGACAAATAAAAACTATATATAGGCCGGCGCCGTGGCTCAACAGGCTAATCCTCCGCCTTGCGGCGCCGGCACACCGGGTTCTAGTCCCGGTCAGGGCGCCGGATTCTGTCCCGGTTGCCCCTCTTCCAGGCCAGCCCTCTGCTGTGGCCCGGGAGTGGAGTGGAGGATGGCCCAAGTGCTTGGGCCCTGCACCCCATGGGAGACCAGGGAAAAGCACCTAGCACCTGGCTCCTGCCATCGGATGAGCGCGGCGCGCCGGCTGCAGCACGCCGACCACGGCAGCCATTGGAGGGTGAACCAACGGCAAAGGAAGACCTTTCTGTCTCTCTCTCTCTCTCACTGTCCACTCTGCCTGTCGCAAAAAAAAAAAAAAAAAAAAAAAACTATATATAAGTATAGTATATGTTATGATGTATGAATAAATTGTGGAAGTAAGGGCTCACTTAAACTAATTAGCATATGCATTATTTCACATCCTTCTCATCTCTTTTTGTGGTGAGAATACTGAAGTCTATTCCCTTAGTAATACTCAAGAATACAATACATTGTTATTAACTATAGTTCCCATGCTGTATAGTGGATCTATTGAACTTTTTCCTCCTGTCTAATTGAACTGTTTGTCTTTTGGGCAATATCTTTCCACTCCCTTCACCCCATCCTGCCCCCACATCAGTCCCTAATACTCACCATTCCACCTTCTGAGTCTGTGAGTTCATCCTTTAAAAATTCTACATGTAAATGATATCATGCAGGATTTATCTTTCTGTGCTTGCCTTATTTCACTTTACATAATGTCCTCTGGGTTCAGTTAGGATGCTTGTTGCAAGTGACAGCATTCCTTCTTTTCTTAAGGCTGAATAATATTTCATTGTGCATGTGTGCTACACTTTCTTTACCCATTCATCTGTTTATGAACACTAAGATTGATTCCATATCTTGGGTATTGTGAACAAGGCTGCCGTAGACATCTGCTAGTTATAAACACAGTAGCGGGATTACTGGATCACATGGTAGTTCTGCTGTTAATTTTTTGAGGAATGTTCATATCATTTTACACAACGGGGTAAATATTCCCCAGGTCATTCCACCAACACCACTTTAGAATCAATGGTCATATTTTCTCTTTGCAGGAGGTCAACTGTTTGCTGTGTTGTTGTCAAGAGGGTGACCGTGCTGCCATCGATCATCCCTTAGCAAGGGGCTAGGTGCCCAGTGGGTGACACAGTTGCAGAGGTCTGGTCCTCCAGTGCTTTCTGTTACTGTTAAACCAAAGCTCCACAGATTGCTTTAGCGGAAAGGATGGAGAGTCTCCCTCCTTCCCACCCACCCTGTACTACACACATGGTCTGAGTCCTGGAGCACTTCAGTGGGCTTGCTCAGATAACATGTTCATTCTCTCCCAAACACCCTCCTCCCGACTCAGTTCCAAATCCATTTATCTTCCCCTGTAAAGTGCCTATCGGCAGAGAACTTGAGTGCTCAGAATGGTGCCAACTGAAGACAGGGCCTCCCCAAACAGCACGGTTGAGCCTCCCCTGGATCGCCGCAGGCTGAATCCCAAGCAGCCGAGTTTCTGCCTCAACCTCAAGGATTATATCAGGGCTTCCCCCTCCTCCCCACCGCCATCTGTTTTCTTGGGTCGTTGACTTTTCAGAGAGAAAATGCCTATAGTAGAGGTATGAAATAGCCCTGCTCAGACTCAAGAAGAGGCTTGCAAGCTCATTCAGCCGAAAAGCAATTTTATCAGGCTTCCCTGAGAGGCCTTTCCCCACCCACACCCACATTTGCAAACACTCTTCTACTGTGCACTCTGTGTTTTCAAGTCTCTAAATATGAGTCTCCTTCTGCTAGGTTAAGAGAGAATGCATTTCCAGGTATGCAACAACGACAGAAATGTCCACCAAAAATAGGATTGAAACTAGAGGCAGAGCTCAGCACACACTTTTGAACCCAATGTCTGATTTCTTGTAGGCTGTAGCTTGATTTCTCTTTGGTCATTTCTAGCTAGGTGTGGCCAATTTGGCTAGTCTATCATCTTCTACAGGAATAGCAGGCCCAAATGATTGCACTTTCATCTTCCCCCGAGGTCTGCCATGCAGCATGAATTCACTCATTCTAGCTACCAGTAATTCACTGTGCAAGAATCACACAAAGCACACAGAACAAACACCCCTCTCCTCCCCCTAAGAAGCTTACAGTCTAGAAAAGAAGTCAGAAGCTTCACTATGACATTTCATAAGCAGGAGAGGCAGAATCTGGGGTTCAAATTCAGCTGCCACCATTCACGAAGCTATTATCAGAGGGTCACTTAATCCTTTTGGGCCTTTTCTTATCTATAAAATGTGTCTAGTAATTGTATATATCTCACAGGGTTTGTGAATATGTAAGGAGATAATATACATAAAGCACTGAGGACAATGTCTGACAGCTGGGGTTGCATTCAGTATCCTCAATATTGCTTACCCTCAACTACTTGGACTCTATATTGCACCCAAACAGCACCCTTGATGATCCCTGAACTCCATCACACAGCAGCAATTCTCTGCCAGTGCTGAATCCCAAACTGAAATCTGCTCTATACTTCATGAAGCAATGGATTTTTATACTCATAACTTGAATTATGTTTCTGTTCCCTCAAGTAGATAAAAACTCTCCTAGAAGCAAGTAGCAATATGGCAAAATGTTTATAGAAAACAACTATATAGGTTCAAACCCCAGCCATACCTCTAGCTGACTGTGAGATCATACTCAGGGCACTTTTCACTCCATCTCCATTTCCTGATCTGGAAAATAAGGATTATTAGTCAGGCCTTACATGAGATGATGCATATTTAATATTGTGCTTGGAAACCTGTAAGCATGCAATCAATTTGAAATATTGCAGCAGATGCTGTTGCTAGCCCACCCACATTCCCTTGGTAGTCATCTCTAGCATCTCAAATCTGTTTTTGGAAAACACTTGTAACTCCACATAGGTACAAGACTATGCTCAGCTCCTAAGTAGTACAGACCAGAAGTGTCTACGATTTATTCTCCCAAGAAGCGACCCTCCAACAATGGCACTTGGAAAGTTAGTGGATGAATACTCTTGGTTTGGAATAACTAGAAATCAGAGTCTATGGAATAGACCTGTAGGATCTCTGTTGTCTTCCACAGTTTCCCAACAGGTTCTAACAACAGCTATACTCTTGCAACTAGCTTGTTAAGGCCCCTGTACCAACCTCCTTCTGACTTAGTCCTCATCACTATGTTCCCTTGTCAGTGTACTTGTGTAACCTTTTATACTTTCCAAATATGGAAAATATTTCACTGAGACTACATTTGGGGGAGACTGCTTCCTGAAGACCTAGAGGTTCTCACTTTAATCTTATTAGCACATTCTTCAGATCATGGTAAGGGGGTGGGAGACTTCTGCTGTAGATGGCTAATCCGCCATGGGTGTGGTTTCTTGTAAAAGCCAGTCACGGAAATCTTCCTCCCCCAGCTGCTGTCTTGACCTCTTCCTGAACTTTGCCTCCTGCATTATGTGGAAGACACATTCTAGAATCAGTGAACTGTGAACTAGGGCCCAGGGATTATCAGCAGGTAATGGGAAAACTGTATCAGGTGACTGAGCAAGACTTTTGATTAGAAACTTGAGAATGGCTGCTGTCTTGGTGCTACCCACAGTATCTTTCAAAACTGTCCTTCCTCAATAAAGTTTCCGAAGGGTGATCCGTGATCACCAATAGTAGACAGGCTTTTTGCTTAATGCAGACTCCTACCTCTGCAGTCAGAATGTCCTGTGAATTCACATTTTTAACAAGATTCAACTCATCCAAGTTTTAGCCTTGAAAGTCCCATGTTCAGAAATCCCCTCAGTCCCAAGACAGTTGGTGAGTGAGCTTAGAAGCCAACTCTCCTCCAGCTCAGTGGAGACTTGAGATAACCAAAACTCTTGCCAATTGGTTGTAGCACTAGGGGTACCCTGACCATAGGGCCCAGCAAAGCCGTGTTGTCTCCTGGTCTATAGAGACTGCGATATGATGAATCTTTGTTGTTCTAAAATTCTGAATTTGAAATAATTTGTGACACAACAATAGATAACTTAGATGCTCATCATTCTGTAGTGCCCATAGCACACATGTATCACAATTCACTTCGTTGCTCCCTGCAGAAAAATTCACTCCCACTATTACTGAGAACACGAGCACCATGAAAACCTTGAGCAAGACCCCCTCGTGGACCTATAGAACAGTTATCTGGAATATGCAAGTGCAATGGGACTATTAGGGAAGATTTGGGGACTAGGGAAGCACTTGAAATTGAGGAATTGAGAAAACTCTGAATATTGCTGCTTTTAAAGGAGGATTTTTTTTCCTAAGCATTTTGTCCTAAAGGTAGGTAGTCCTTTAGGGTAAATAAAGAGATCATCTGATTAATCATATATTGACATAGGGTGGTAGATTAAGGAACAATCAGGGGTGGTCTGTGAAACAATGTGGAGAGTAGGTGTCTGGTCTTGAAAAGACATTGAGCTACATCAATCTTTGGCTACCCAGGCTGACTGACACATGCTGAGCCTCACAGATGAGGGGCCAAAGAAGCAGCAGGGAGGTCTTGTTCAAAGCTGAGTGGACTATCTATAACCATTAAAACAATGTTTCTTTGTTTGGATTTAGTAAATGGTCTCCAGTTCCTGGAAATGTGTACAGAGACCCCAGGGCTATGATAATATCTGTCATTTTATTTTTTACAGTAGGCA
Source organism: Sylvilagus floridanus (assembly GCA_949820135.1). Classification (NCBI taxonomy): domain Eukaryota; kingdom Metazoa; phylum Chordata; class Mammalia; order Lagomorpha; family Leporidae; genus Sylvilagus; species Sylvilagus floridanus. Next base: position 160,370,872 of record OX463236.1, read on the forward strand.
GCAATATATTTGGAAGTCATCGGACTGTGGCTGTCCTACATCAAAAGGCATTTCATAACAAAACACCATCATGCCCCATTTATAGTAATAGCATGCTGTGCTCAGGCTGCTGTGGGCAAATAAAATATGTTCTCGTAACATAAACAGCATTGCTTTCTCCGTAAAGACCAAAGGACCATGAAAGACTTATTAAAGTGAGCTTTTGAAAGATAGAGAAACATGGAAAAACTTGTTAAACGTATACATATGTCCAGGTAGATTGATAAATGATAGATGATAGTTAGATAGATGTAGCAATCACACAAGAATACTATCATAAATGGACTCTAAACCCTAAAATAGAAAAGACAATGTTAGAGGAGAGACTTTAAGATGCAGAGTAGATATTTTAAAAAATCTCATTCCAGGCACCTCCAATCTTTTTTCATTATTTTTTCATTCCTTTTCATTATGGCAAAGTACACATAGCATAAAATTTCCAATCTTGACCATTTTTAAGTGAGAGTTCATTGGTATTACAAATATTTATAACATTGTACAACCATTAAAACCAATCATCTCTGTAACAGTTTCTTCTTACAAAACTAAAAATCTGCACCAATGAAACAGTAATTCCCCATTCTCCACTAACTCCTGCCCTTAGAAACCACCATCTTGCTTTTCATCTCTGTGATTTTGACAACACTAAGTGCCTTATGTAACTGGACTCTTGCGGTATTTTTCTTTCTACAAGTGGCTCATTTCACTGGTCATGATGTCCTCAAGGTTCATTCCTGTCATATACCAGAATGTTCTTCCTTTTAATAGTTGAATAATATGCCGTGGTATGAACACACCACATTTCGTTCATCCATTCACCGTGAGTCATTAGAACGTTGGGTTGCTGTTGTGAATGATGCTGCTATGAACTTATGTGTACAAGTATCTCAAAACTCCACTTTTTTTTTTTGACAGGCAGAGTGGACAGTGAGAGAGAGACAGAGAGAAAGGTCTTCCTTTGCCATTGGTTCACCTTCCAATGGCTGCCGCAGCCGGCACATCACGCTGATCCTAAGCCAGGAGCCAGGTGCTTCTCCTAGTCTTCCATGTGGTTGCAGGCCCAAGCACTTGGGCCATCCTCCACTGCACTCCCAGGCCATAGCAGAGAGCTGGCCTGGAAGAGGGGCAACCAGGACAGAATCCGGCACCCCAACTGGGACTAGAACCCGGTGTGCCGGTGCCTCAGGCGGAGGATTAGCATATTGAGCCGCAGCACTGGCCTAAAACTCTACTTTCAAATCCTTTGTCATGTGCTTGGAATTGAGATTGCTGGGTCCTATGGTCATTCTGTTTTATTTTATTTATTTATTTATTTATTTATTTTAAAGATTTATTTATTTATTTGAAAGTCAGAGTTACACAGGGAGAAGAGAGGCAGAGAGAGAGAGAGAGAGAGAGAGAGAGAGAGAGAGAGAGGTCTTCCATCTGACGATGGTTCACTCCCCAGTTGGCCACAATGGCTGGAGTTGCGCCAATCCAAAGCCAGGAGCCAAGAGCTCCTTCCGGGTCTCCCATGTGGGTGCAAGGGCCATCTTCTACTTGGGCCATCTTCTACTGCTTTCTCAAGCCATAGCAGAGAGCTAGATCATAAGTGGAGAAGCCGGGACATGAACCGGTGCTTCAGGCCAGGGCGTTAAGCACCTGCACCACAGCGCCGCCCCGGTCATTCTGTTTTCTAAGTCTTTGAGAAACCACTGTTTTCCACAGCACTTGTTCCATTTCACATTCCTCCAAAGAGGCACCAAGGCTCCAATTCTGGCTAGCACTTGTTATTTTCTATTTTGTTTTGCTTCAATAGGAGTCACCCTAATGGGTTGAGATGGTCCCTCATGGTAGCTTTGATTTGCATTTCCCTAATGATGTGTGGTGTTGAGCATCTTTTCACCTGCTTCTTTACCATTTGTGTATCTTCTTTGGAGAAATGTCTATTCAATGTTTGACTGCTCCTGGCCTTTAATTACCTACATATTTTTAATAGTGACTCCTTTTCAGATATATGATTTGCAAGTGCTTTCTTCCATTCTATTTTGCTGCTGTTCTTCTATTCTATTCTTGCGATTTTACTCTGCTGATACGACCTTATGAGGCACACAATTTCTAAATTTTCATGAAGCCCAAATTGTCTATTTTTTTCCTACTGTTGACTGTGCCTTTGGTGCCATTGTCAAGAAATCATTGCCAAATTGAGTCATGAAACTTTTGTCTTTTTTTTAAGATTTATTTATTTATTTATTTGCAAGACAGAGTTACAGAGAGAGGTAGAGACAGAGAGAGAGGTCTTCCCTCCACTGGTTCACTCTCTAGATGGCCGCAACGGCTGGAGCTGTGCCGATCCAAAGCCGGGCTGCACCGATCCAAAGCCAGGAACCAAGAGCTTCTTCCAGGTCTCCCAAGTGGGTGCAGGGGCGCAAGAACTTGAACCATCATCTGCTGCTCTCCCAGGCCATAGCAGAGAGCTCGATTGGAAGAGGAGCAGCCAGGACTAGAACCGGCATCCATATAGGATGCCAGCGCTTCAGGCCAGGGCTTTAACCTGCTGTGCCACAGCGCAGCCCCGAAACTCTTTTCTTTTTAAAACAAATTTTTGAGATAACATAGTTTTATTTTACAATATATTCAAAGGCTTAATGTTCTACTAAATAAAGAATAAACAAATAAAAAATAAAAAGACCATAGTTAACCAGAAAAATTAAGAGATATAAATAATAAAAGATGTTCAAATTCACTCATATAAAATAAATTTTAAAATAGTCATAAAATCATTAAAACTATATTTTCTTCTAAGAGTTTTATAATTTTAGGATGTATATACATTTTAAATCTATGTTGAACTGATTTTTGCATTTTGTGATAGGTAGGGTTCCAACTTTTAAAATTTTTTTTTTGCATGTGAATGTCCAGTTTGCCCTGCACCCTTTGTTGAAAAGGAAGGCACTTCCTTTACAAGTGAGGAAACTGAAGCTCAGGATGAGAAGTGGAATGTCCAAGGCTTGTGTCATCTCTGGGGTGGGGTGAAAACACAACCCAAGTTGCTGACTCCAGGTCAGTGCTGTTCCACCCACTTGGAATTAGCAAACATTTTTACATTTTCTGGAAAATGAGGATGAGTTATTTTCTTATCTCTCTTGAGTTCACGTTTAGTGTAATATAATTTCAAATGGATGGATAATGCTCAGGCTTACAGAGAACATGATAAATTTAATGTATGTCTATAAACGCTTTGGTATTCTTTTCCCTCAAGAGGTGGGGCTTGGGGTGGGTGTCTGGCACAGCAGTTAAGTGACCCTTTGGGATGCCTGCATCACATATCAGCATGCCTGATTCAAGTCCCAGCACCTCCACTTCGGATCCAGCTTCCTGCTAATGTGCATCCTGGCAGGCAGCAGGTGATGGCTCCTGTAGTTGGTTCCCTGCTGCATATGTGGGAGAACCTGACTGAGTTCTTGATTTCTGGCTTTAGCCTGGTCCAGCCCTGGCTGCTACTGGCATTTGGGGAGTGAACCAGCAGATGGAAGATCTCCACCTCCACACTTCTGTCTTTCAAATAAAATGGAAAATATGAATGAATTAATAAATAAATAAGTTTCTCAAAATGATGTAGTGCTTAATTCTCCTTTTATTAAGTGTGAACTGGACTTAGTGACCTGCTCCTAGAGATTAGAAGTTGGCAGAAATGTCAGTGTGTTGTTTCTGGGACTAGGTCTCAAAGACATCACCATTTCTTCCTTGGTCTCCCTATTGCTAACTTCCCTTGGGGTTGTCAGCAGCCACATCTGACTCTTTCCCTGCACATCATGTAACAAGAAGCCAGGCTCCTGCCCATGGTTAATTGAGGCAGTCATCTTGGAGGCAGATACTCTAGTCCTACTTAAGCCTTCAGAGAACAGCAGGCCCAGCTAGTATCTTGACTGCAAATTCATAAAGGACCCTGAGCTGGAACCACACAAGCAAGCTTATCTCAATTTCCTGACCCAAAGAAACTGAGACAACAAAAGTATGTTTTTCAAGGCACTAAGCTTTAGTGAAACTTAATATGCAACAACAGGTAGCTGGTACAGAGTTGGCCACCCTCCCTTAAACCACCACCATGAAAGCATCTGCCTATTTCATCAAAGGGTAAAACAAGCCTGAGCGTAAAAGATTCAACAACATGAACAGTAGAAGAATGGTGACTTCCTGGGTGCCCACATCTGTTCTGCAGCCTGATGATCGCAGGGTGCTCCCCCAGACCACCTTTGAGTGAGACTGGATGTGAGAACAAGTGGCTGCTTCTCAATGCCTGACTCTGGAGCCCTGGTGAAATATTGTACTTAGGGATACCATTAAAATTAGCAGGACATTTGGGTTTTAGGTTTAGCTCTTCCCAGATCTGGATGTGTCACTATGGCAAAATCCATTTCCCTTTGTAGATTTTAAGTGTTGCTTCTTTAAATAAGGGCACAATCACCAACGCTTTGGCTTCTAACTTCCTTTATAAAGCAAGGAACTGGAGATGCTGGTTTCCACAGAATGCCTGATGGAAAATTTCCTGTTTCATGGGAATTTGCAGTGTACTCTCTCTTCTTCTATATGTTGCCTTTCTTTATCTTTGTCTGACCACTAAGTCCTCTCCATTGGGTGTTTCTCAGTGCTGTTAAATAGGGAAGAATGAAAATGAAATTAGAGTTCAGGTGGAAGTTCACCTGTGGAGCTATGGAAAGGCAACATTTTTCATGAGAATTGAACCCTGAGTCAGACACCTAGAGATTGGTTGTCTTTCTTTACCACTCATTGGCTGTGCATCTGAGATAAGTCACCTCATCCCTCTTGACTACAGCCCCTGCTTCTTTAATGAAAAAATATCAAGTATTATAATCATGGTATCAACACATATTGACTGCATTATTTTTATAATTTTTTAAGATTTGTTTTATTTATGTGATAAAGAGAGAGAGAGAGAGAGAGAGAGAGAGAGAGAGAGAGAGAGAGAGAGAGAGATAAATCTTCAATCTACAAGTTCACTTCCCAAATGGCTACAATGGCTAGGGGTGGGCCAGGCTGAAGACAGGAGTCAGGAACTCCATCTGGGTCTCCCATGGGGGTGGCAAGGGCCCAAGCACTTGGCTCATCTTCCACTATATTCCCAGGTGCATTAGCAGGAAGCTGGATCTGAAGCAGAGTAGCCAGGATGATGGCATCACAGGTACCTTGACACCATCCTTGTTGACTGCATTCTTAACACAAGGTTACACAAGTTGCATGCATTGCCTGTTAGACAATTTTGTGGTAGGAATTATTATTATCTTTTTTTTTTATTTTCATGTGAAGAAACTGAGGCCCACAGCTACTGAGTAATGGATCGAAGAGTCAAACCCAAGCACTTAACTACTACAGTTTTAGAAATTCTGAGTCCATTTCAGTTTGAACTAGAATTATCCGGGTGCTAGGCTTTGGAAGACATGTGGCATATGTGTACACATGATAGTGTCAATCTGCCAGGTATTCCCTGTAGAGGGAAGTTAGTGCCAGAGCACATGTGTGTGCTTACAGGATAAGGAGCCACCAGTTCTGGACGAGGGGCGATTCTAACTCACTTTGATGCCAGTCACTGTGATTTTTATGGGGCCAACAGGACAGCAAAGTAAAAACATAAGATCCAGCAGTAATTGATGGTGATGTCCCACTATGGACATCAACAACCTTGACATTAGACACTGGCAGAAATTGAATGTCTCTGGCAGACATCAGTGACAGAGTTTCAGCTCCAAATGATCTGGGGTAGAAGATGATAAAACACCGCAAATCAAGCAGCAACTTCAGAACCAATAGACAGAGCACATGTAGGACACCCTCTGGGGTTACTGATGAGACAGCAAGGGAGATAGAACATCAAGACTATTTGAAAGAAATTTGAATGAGGGTTCAAACTTCTACAGAATAGGAGTGTGTTTTCCTGGGGGCATCTTCTGATTTGGATCCTATTTTTATCCTCCAGATTAGGTGCTTTAATCCTCCGCCTGCGGCGCCAGCACCCCGGGTTTTAGTCCTGGTTGAGGCTCCGGATTCTGTCCCGGTTGCTCCTCTTCCACTCTGCTGTGGCCCGGGAGTGCAGTGGAGGATGGCCCAGGTCCTTGGGCCCTGCACCCCATGGGGAGACCAGGAGGAAGCACCTGGCTCCTGGCTTCGGATTGGCGCAGCGCATCGGCCATAGCAGCCATTTGGGGGTGAACCAATGGAAAAGGAAGACCTTTCTCTCTCTCTCTCTCTCTCTCTCTCTCTCTCTCTCTCTCTCTAATTCTGCCTGTCAAAAAAAAAAAAGAAATATAGGATATTGATGAAGTGCAAGGTGCGACTCCCTCACATTCTGCCCATGATCCCCAGAATCATAGATCAAGCTCTAGGCACAGAAGCTGCAGGGCTGGCCAGTGCAGATCCACTAGTGAAGCGAAAGGACCCATGATGCTAACTTGCTGTCCTTGGGACTGTCATCTTTAACTTAGTGGTCCTAGTGCTACTTGGCCGGGAAAGAGAATGTCTGTAACTGGCCATGGGGCTCTCCGGGGAGAGCTGTCTAATCTGTGGCCAGTAGCATTGTTCCAAACAAGTGTGGGGAAGCAAAGCTTGTCTGCAGGCAGCGGTTTGCAGCTGTCTCACGGAGGTATCTGCCTGCTGGGGAGAGGGGTGGGAAAGACGCCCTGAGGACCGTAGTCCTGCCAGGAAGAGGGGGCTGACTTCCTTCTGGGAACTGCTTTCTGCTGGGAAGGGCCTGGGTGAGCCTTCTAGCCCCACCTTCTTCTTAGTAATGGAGAGCTTTAAGGCTCCAGAGAAAGGAGAGCAGAGGGGAGGGGTGGGGGTGCCGCAGGGCCTGTGCCTCCCCTTCCTTCTCAAGCAGAGAGAAAAGCTGTCTTCAATTAGGAAGGGAAATGGAGACTAAAGCATCTGGTGGAAAAGCGCTCCTCCAGAGGCCCCTGGGGAATGGGGTGAGACCAAGACGGGCAGGCGGGAGCAACATGGAAGCTTCTGGATGACCTGCCTGCCCTGCAGACCTGATACCCCATCCATCCCCCAGGATCACCAGTTTTCCAGCTTCACCTCTGCCTAAGTTCCTAGCTTTGGCCTGGGAGCTTTAGCAGCCATGGCAACCACAGCAGCCACAACAACTCAAACCAGGGCAGCCCAGCCACAGCTGTCTCCTGGGGTTCCCTGGGTGATTTGCCCAGCAGCCGGACCACCTGCTGAAGAAGTACGCAGAATCCTGGGCTGGAACACTTAGACATCTAATCAGTTGGGTTTTGCTGTGGAGAGTGTTCTCTTTAATCTCAAATCTAACAAGTTGCCTTCCTCTTCCTTCTTTAACACCGTTCCAGCCTCCACCTCCTCTAAGAAGCGTTCCTGGATCATCTGCATAGAAACTGCATAGTCCATCTCCCCAAGCACATACAAAAAGGGTGGTGAAGCTGCTTCGCTTTCCTGTGGCCAGGGGCATCTACTCTGGATGGCACACCTTCCCCACCCTGGGCAGAGCAGGTGACAAAGGGAGAACACTGCAGTTGCAGAGAGGGAGGTGGCCCACTCCCTGGAAATCAACCTCCTGGGCCAGGACCCTCGGTTTTACAGGAGTCACAAGGCACCAAAGCCTGCAGGCTCCATGGAGATTACCTGCTGGGTGGGATTTACTGCATTCTCCAAGAGGTCACCGCGCAGGCAGGCTCTGATCAGCCTTTACCCGGGGGTGGGGAGATTGCATCTGGAAAGGGGGCCAGGAACGTTCCTTTGGATTTTCTCAATGACTGACAGAGCAGAGCCCATGAGCTGAGCAGGAGCTGGGCATTCCAGGAAATGTGCAAATGTGGGCCCAGCGTCTGTTTTTCATCAGCCCCTTTCATTGGACCTCGGCGGTGACTTATGGCTTTTTGGTTTGTATTAAGCATCCAGGCCCTAGAGAGTCCTTGGTCTCCTGGACAGTGCACTCCCCATCGCACCGCATTTCAAGTCACAGACAAATGCTCCTTTGGGAGCAGCAGCCATCCGGAGCCTCATGCCCAACCACATCCCCACCCATGGGTGACGGCTTGTAGCCATGACAGTGCTAATTAGGTGACTATAACTTTTGAAACCTGGCTCACATACAGTATTGCTGTAAAGTTATAGCACCATGGACTTTCACAGCTGAAAGGGATTTCAAACACTGAGGATGGTTTCAGGGAAGCTGCCTGAGGAGAGCCAGATCACCTAACCAGCTAGGACACCTGGCTGCTAGTCCCTTCCCTGCCAGGACCTCTGCCCCCAAGCTGTTTCCATGATATGCAGGGTCAGAGGAAGACAGCTAGACCTAGACACAGGATGAAATGAATGTGACATTCAAAATAAGCACAACACTACATTTCAAAAGACGAGACTTACAAGTTTTACTAAAGTGAAAATAGCCTTCCCCTCGAGCTGTTTGGATTGCAAAATTCTGCAAAAGTTCATTAGAGACCAACTTTTCTATTTTCTGTTTGTTTCCTGCTTTGCTCGCTGCCTGCAGCGCATGTTCAGTCTTGCCAGTTGGATAGATGACCAACAATGATATACGCCAAATATTGGGTAGATGACCAACAATGATACACACCAGATATTCGGAGAGTGTGCACGTTTGAATAAGGTGAGGGCCCTCCACTCTCCTTTCCTCTTGGGATCCTCTGTGAGGGCCCTCAGAGGAGGAGAAATTTTAGGAGTTGTTTAAAAGCTGGAAAGGGACACGGGGCCAGGGCTCTCCAGCTGAGTCAGGACAGGGAAGTGCCTTGGTTGCAGTAGCAATTTACACACTTGTGCTGTACCTGGGGCCTCCTTTGGGATCCAGGAAGCACTGAAGCATGTTTAGTGTAATCACTTGCGCCCTGCAGCCTTCCTGCATCGTCAGCCAAACCAGCCCTGTGAGTGAGTGAAGAGCCAGGGCACCCAAACTGATGCACACTGGCAAATAGACTAATGTTAGATCCAGGGACTGGGTGGGAATCAGCTCAGAGGGTAGGGATCTTGGATGGGGGCCACTTGAAGATTCAAGGCTAAACACTGGAGCCTAAGACTCGCCAAGAACATGCACAAGTATGACTTGGTGGGTCCTAGGGAGGAAGCACAGATGGGGCAACCATGATGGGCACAGGGCTATGAATGTCTCCCAGAAAAAATATACACAAGGTCTTCTCAGTCTGGTCCATTGAGTTACTAAGTTCTTCCCATCTCTTCCTTCACTGCAGAATCAGAAATTGTGCTGCTTGCACAGCCTTTTCACAGATCCTTTTAGGGATGAAAGATGACAAGAACTTAGATCTACAGAATTGGGGATATGAACATGCGCAGGTAACTGACCATACCTTTTGGGATCATGGGTGATCAAAGCCTACTATAGAAATGAGATTGGACCGTTCTCTTCGTACTTTGAACTTATTTTTTTCCCCAAATCATCTTAATATGGAGATTTGTTGGCTTCAAATTTCTAAAGAGAAGTTCAAACAATATCCAGAAACTTTTGCAAGCTCATCTCATGGTCAAGGTGTATGTTGAACATAAAAGTGACATTTTTTTCTTTTTTTTTTTTTTCTTTTTTTGGATTTTGAGAGTCAGAGACAGAGAAAGAAATAGCAGTAGAGAAGTCCCATCTGTTAGTTTGCTTCCCAGACACCAGAAACAGTCCACAGCTAGGACTGAAGCCAAGAGCTCGGAACTCCACCCACATCTCCCAGGAGGGTCCTAGGAACGCAATCCCACTGCCTCCAGGTTCAGCACTAGCAGGAAGCTGGAGTCAGGGGCAGAGCCATGCAACTCCAATGCAGGACGCAGGCAATCAGCACCAGGAAGACTACTTCATTCCCTCACTTGGCATTAGCAGTGAGAATGTTGGGGTTCTTCTCCCCCTGACTGCACGAAAATCCAGAGTCATATTCTAGTGTGGGACCAACTGCTGTGTTTGTAACTCTGAAAAGGACTGACAATGAAAAAGATGTGGAAAGAGAGACATAGAGAAAATTCCTTCACGAAAAATAAACAAGTACTTTAAAAAAAATATTTCAGAGAGTGATACTGAGCAAACTGACCTTACATTGAAGCCCTGAGAATCGCACAGTACCTGAACCCCTGACTCTGATTAATGCCATGTGCAGGGCAATGAGCTGGCTGGAGATGTTAGAACCCCCTTCTGCTTTTTGGGCCAGGAAATTTCTGAGAGCTAAGCGGTTGGGAGCTGGTGCCCACCCCAGGACTGAGCTTTTCACACAGAGGTAGGAGCTGGGCAGCCGGTTGGAGCTCACCTCTGTGGCCTCCCAATCCTGCCCCCTCCCCAGAGCTGCATCTGGGGCCCAGCTGAGCCCATGTTCCAGGGAGGGCTTATCACAGCCCTGCTCCTGCAGTCCTCGGAGGTGTCAGGTGAGAGGTCATCACCAAGGCAACAAGGAGATGCCCCTCCCTCCTGGGTCTCCCTCTGAGATTCAGAATATACTGAGAGTGAGGTTGAGGAATCTGAGAAAGGGAGCTGCTCCTCCACTCTTGAGGATGTCAGGGGCCGGGGAGCACCCCCACCCTGCTTTCTCCCAGAATGCCCACTGACAGCAGGGCCTTTCTGTCTTTGTCAGACACACTTTCAGTGCCTTCCCTGTGCCTGGTACAAGTGGGAACTTCACACAGACTTGCTAGATGAACACAGAGACCAATGGCTGTGCCCCCAGGGACCCGATCTTCCCAACAGTGCTCCCCATTCTGGATTCAGCAGCTGTCTGCCTCCCACCTGACTCCTCTTCCTAACCTAAGCTTCTCTCTTCTAAGGCCCATTTATCAGTTGCAGAACACTCAGAAGGCAGAGAGTATTATAATATTGCACAGGATCACAGTGTTTCCCAGTGCATTAGTCCATTCAGGCTGCTGTGACAAACACCACAGGCTCGGGACCCAGACCCGGACATCTCTTTTATCATAGTGTGGAGTCTGGAGGGCCAAGGTCAATCTGCCAGCAGGGTTAGGGTCTGCTGAGATCTCTCCCCCAGGTTTAGAGATGACTGCCTCCTGGCTCTGTCCTCATACAGCCTCTCTTCTGTGAGTGTGGAACTGGAGATAGAAAGATGGTAGGTAGATAGATAGATAGATGATAAATATAATAGATAGATGATAGATATATGTAACAGATAATAGATACAACAGATAATGATACAAAGATAACAATAGATAGCTACTATAATACTTGATAGACATAAAAGATAGATGACAGATATAATAGATAATAGATATCATAGATGATAGATATAATAGGTGATACATAAATAATATAATGGATGATTATATATGATAAAAAGATAGATGTGATAGATGATAAATAGATATATGATAGATATGATAATGACATACAGATGATAGAAAAATAATGATTATACATAGATGATATAATAGATAAGAATTCAAGTCTTTTCCACTTTTTATACAGATATCAGTCCTATGGAATTAGAGCCTCACCCTGTGTAAACTCATTTAATTACTTCTTTAAAGGTCCTGCCTACAAATGTAGTCACCTTGGGGACAGAGCTTTCACCTATGAACTTGGAGGAATATAATTCAGTCTGCAACACAGGGCAAAAGGAGCCCGGCCTGGGCCCCACAATTTTAAGGGCACCATTCGTCCTTCTATGGTTGTGTCCCTCCCCAGGGCAAGAGGACTCTGTGAGCTGAGGTCAAGGAACAGGGCTGCCCACAGGTGGAGCCCCACCCGAGGACCATGCACCCACTTGGGCTGGCCATAAGGCAGTTTTTTCTAGGGATCAGGAACAGAGCTGAGAATTTGAGTAGTTCTGTTGATGCAAGCACCTGAGAGTCTTCTTATTGGGTGGAAAGGTATCCAGGGAGGAAAAGAAAGGGGTGACCAGGACCTAGGGACCAGGGGCTGGGGTTGGGGGTCAGCTTCCCATAATAGGACTCCATATTGTGGCAGGGGATGGTGCATACTTATTTAATACTTTCCTAACTCTATGCATAACAAAGTGAGGAAAGCTTAGACATCATAGATGGGCCCCCTTTTGTACTCTGTCCCTAGGCACAGTACATGTGAGAGATGGGCTGTCCTGATGTCTCGTGTTGTCTTGGGACAGTCCCTGTGTATGCCTGATGCCCCACAGCGTTACTAAACCCATCACACTTTCACTCTCCAAAGTGTCCTCAGCTGAGAAATACACACACACACACACACACACACACACACACACACACACATAGAAGCTGGGGGACAGACCACTATGAGGTTTCTCTAGTCTAGAACAATGAAATAGCTGTTCCTATGCCCTGGGCTGGCTGCGGAATGTGTAGACTAGCTTCCTCTCCAAGGAGTTGGCTGATTATGTGCAGGGCACAAGACTTACACTTCCCTGTCTCTGGAGTGCACAGATGGAGTTGAGTACTTAATTAATCAGGGCCCAAATATGTGGTGTGGATGGTGGAAGAAATATGACTTTGTCTACCGAGTTCTCCCAACCAAGGCATCTGGGATAGAGCACAGAAAAGGTTGGAAAAATGAGTACAAAGCAATGAATTGTCATACCAAAGGAATAAAAACGAGTTCTGTGTCTATGAGACAATATACAAATGAAACTCCCTCAGCGCCTCCTGGAGCCCTGTGAAGCCTGGAGCAAAGATCTGAGGCAGTTTCTTTTCCTGCATTCTGTCCAGTTAACACTCTTGTCACATCACCTCCTGGGGACAGGAGGGGCAGGAAGCTTGGAAGCCAGCAGGGACCGCTGGACCAGCTGCACTGACCTAGCCTGGTTGTTTTAAATCTCACCTTGCTGCTTCCCATGTGGCCCCAACTCCCTCCTCCAGATGCTGACGCAGGTAGGTCCTGATCACATAAAGTCTCCGCAGCTCTGCCGCCTCTCCTGGCAGACAGTCTCCCAGTGTTGAATTTCGTTGGTGTGAACCACCTTAATCTACCTGGAGGATCACAAAATCAGTTTCACAACACCTACTTAGGAGGGCTCCTCCAGGGTCATTCCTTCTCCTCTTGGCCACTCTAGGGGATGGCTCTCATTGGGATATTTATTATTTTTAATATTGAGTTTATAAATAGATGATATATTCCCACAGAAAAATATTCAACAATACAATACAAAGGGGAATATGCAAAACCTATTGCTCTGCACTGCTATTTTTTCAGTAAATGTTTTGTTTTTATAATAGTTCCAGATTTATGGAAAAATTGCAAAGGTAGTACAGAGAGTTCCCCAACCTTCCACACAGTCTCCCCTACGAATAACATCTTAATGTTAGTAAGGTGCATTTGTCACAATTAATGAGCCAGTGTTGGTACACTGTGGTTAATAAAACTCGTATCATATTCAGATTTGCTTAGTTTTTACCTAATGTCTTTTTCTTTTTTTAAGATTTATTTATTTATTTGAGAGGCAGAGTTACAGGGAGGAGAGACAGAGAGAGAAGTCTTCCATCTGCTGTTCACTCTCCAAATAGCCACAATGGCCAGTTATTGGGTTGATCCAAAGCCAGGACCCAAAACCTTCTTCTGGGTCTCCCTTGCGTGTGAAGAGGCCCAAGCACTTCGGCCATCTTCCACTGCTTTCCAAAGCCATAAACTGGATAGGAAGAGGGGCAGCTGGGACACAAACCAACACCCATATGGGATGCCGGCAATGGAGGCAGAAGCTTAGCCTACTTCACCCCAACGCTGGCCTCACCTAATGTCTTTTTTGTTTGTTTGTTTGTTTGTTTTTGTTTTTGACAGGCAGAGTGGACAGTGAGAGAGAGAGAGACAGAGAGAAAGGTCTTCCTTTGCTGTTGGTTCACCCTCCAATGGCCACTGTGGCCGGCACACCGCGCTGATCCGAAGGCAGGAGCCAGGTGCTTCTCCTAGTCTCCCATGGGGTGCAGGGCCCAAGCACTTGGGCCATCCTCCACTGCACTCCCGGGCCACAGCAGAGAGCTGGCCTGGAAGAGGAGCAACCGGGACAGAATCCGGCGTGCCAACCGGGACTAGAACCCGGTGTGCCCGCACCTCAAGGCAGAGGATTAGCCTAGTGAGCCGCGACGCTGGCCCTCACCTAATGTCTTTTTCAAGTTGCAGGATCCCATTCAGGAGACCACATCATATGCAGTCACTGCATGTCCCCAGGCTCTGCTTGGCTCTGCATGTCCCCAGTTTCTCAGACTTGCCTTATTGTGGATGACCTTCACAATTCTGAGGAATACTGGTCAGGCGTTTTGCAGAATGTCCCTCATTTGAGATTTCTCTGATGTTTTTCTCACAGAGTTGTGGGTTTGGGGAAGAAGACCTCAGAAATAAGCGTCCATTTCCATATCAAAGGTACACTCTGTCAAAGTGACTCACGCCTTGATGGTAATGGTGATCACCTGACTGAAGGTGTGGCCAGGTTTTCCCACGGTAAAGCTGTTTTTCTCTATTTTATATGCTGTACTTCTTAGAAGGAAGTCACTAAACACAGCCTGCACCCAAGCAGTGCAGTTTATGCTCTCTCTCCCTTTGAGTATCTGCGTGAAATAATTGGGATTTCTTTTCACAAGATATTTGACTTTCTCTTCCCATTTGCTCAACCTTTCATTTATTTGTAGCACTTATTTTATACTTTGTGTTATAATCCGTCTTCATCTGCCTGAGATGCCATTATAAAACATCATAGACAACAGAAATGTATGTTCTCACTGCCCTGGAAGCTGTGAAGGTCAAGGTGCTGGCCAGTTTAGTTTCTGTCACATGCTCTCTTCCTGGCTGGTCAATGGCTGCTCATGGTGTCCTCACGTGGCAGAAACAGAGAAGGGTCTCTCTCCTCTCTTCTTAGGGCAGTGATCCTGTGGGATCAAGATCCTGCCATGATTTCATTTAGCCTTGATTAACTCTTGAAGATCCAGGCCACAGCTATAGTCATATTGGAGGTTAAGGCTTCAACCTTATGAATTTTGGTAGCGGATGTAATTTAGCGCTTTGTTATTTTGTTGTTCAAATAGCTTCAGCTTAGGCTATGCTAAGCTCTTTTAGTGGACTTCAGTGACCCTTTGACATAACCCCATCATGGTGGGTTTTATTTATTTTTTTTAATATATTATTATTTTGCACTTTGTGGGTTTTTTTCATTTAAAATTCTTTTTAGAAATCATCTCCATATTATTAAAATATTCCTTATTTAATTTATAGCTAATAGGGGCTGGCATTGTGGTATAGTAGGTAAAGCTGCCGCCTGCCACAATGACATCCCATGTGGGCACCAGTTTGAGTCCTGGCTGCTCCACTTCTAATCCATATCCCATTAATGTGTCCAGGGGAGCAGCAGAGGATGTCCCAAGTACTTGGGCCCCTGTACCCACCATGGGAGACCAGAAGAAGCTCCTGGCTCCTAGCAATGGCCCAGCTCCAGCCATTGCGGCCATTTGGGGAGTAAACCAGCAGATGGAAGATCTCTCTCTCTCTCTTTCTCTCCCTCTATGTGTATGTATGTGTTCGTGTGTGTTTGTGTATAACTCTGCCCTTCAGATAAACAAGTAAATAAATCTTTTAAAAAATACAGCTAAGGGATTTGTTGGTGGATAGTCATTTGGCTAACCAATCTCTTAATGAACACATAAGTTGTATTTAGTGTTACAATCAATACAGCTGTGAGTGACATGTTATGCATGTGGATATTATTTTAGATAACTTTGGGTATCTTAACCCATTTGAGTTGTTATAACAAAATACAATAAACTGAGTAACTGATAAACAACAGGAGTTTGTTTTCTTATAATTCTGAAGGCTGTGAAGGCCAAGGTCAAGGCCCTGGCAGACTAGGTGTCTTGGGAAAACCTGCTTTCTGGTTTGTAGATGGCACCTTCTCATGGTGCCCTCAAGGGACAGAAGAGATAAAGGTCTCTCTGGGATCTCTTTTAGAAGGCTACCATTTCCATTTATTAGGGCTCCTCTACATAACCTAATCACATCCCCAAATCCCCACTTCCTGATTCCATCACCATAGGGGTTAGGATTTTAACATATGAATTTGATGGGGAGAGGAGGTTGGCATAAACACTCATTCCACTGTGATGCGGGTCAGAGGGATATAGGTTCGTCCTTTTGAAGATATTTCCAAAGGCTTGTCAGTGAAGTGTCCCCAGCATACTTTTCCACAGGGAGCAGAGAGGTAGCACTGTTTCACCCGACTTTTCCTATATGTGTATAATTAAACATTTGATATTCTGCAGGTTTTAAGTAATCTATAATTTGGACAACCCTGGAGAAAAATCGTTCACAATTCATCCTGGTCACTCACTTCAACTTTCTGGGAGGATGTGAGACTATTCTATATTCTGATGTGTCTTAGCAAGAGAGCTCCTCCCTGTGAGCTCACGTCCCATTCGCCATCTGAGTATGAGGGGAAATCAGCACCAGGTCAAGCCCCAACTGCACATCACAACCTCCGGATGGCAGAGCTGGATGACCCACTGACATCATCTGGTGCAGACTTCCCGTTTTACAGCCAAAGGCATGACTTGTCCCAGGTCACACAGCTGGCTGGTGTCAACGCCTGGGACAGGCACCACATCTTTCAATTCTCCACAGTGCCTGCCTTCACTTGCAAGCCAGCACCCTCTTTCAGTTAAAATTAAAAAGCATGCAAGTTTCACTGTAAAACAGAGCAACATGGTGATCTAAAAGAGAGATCCCTTCTGCAGGAATTGAGTTTCCCCTTCTTGATAGAGAATGCTAGCCTATTGAAAGACCTAGAGTCAGAATCTTTCTTCTGGGGGCCTTGGAAAAGACACAGGATGCAGAATGTTGGAGTGTTAATAAACACCAAAGAGTTGCAGACATCTTTCCTACAGAACAGGCAGAAGTGCCAGGCAAATTAATATGAGTACATCTGAAAATTAATTATGAAAATGATATCAACGTGTTTTATTTGCAATTTCCATCCGTTTCATGGAAGCAATTACTCTGGGTGAAGTTAGAAATCAAGCAATTAACAAGTTTGCTTTTGAGGAGCCCTGATTTCACTCCCACATTCTCAGGCAACCTTAAACCACATACAACAACCTCCCCATCATGCTCTTTCATACCTTCCCGCTCCCTTCTTGCTTTCTCTTTGATGCTTTTCTTTCTAGCATCTCTTCCCCAATATGACCTTAAGGAAATCACTTCCCTTCCCCTGGGCCCACTGATCTGGTTTGCATACTGAAGGGACTGCACTGGAATACTCGCCAGTTCATTTCTGATCCTAAAATTTCATGATGACCTTTCTCACCACTTATATGCTATTTCCTCTGATTCCCAATAATGCAAGAACTGTAGTCCCAGTGGTTTGAGAGCCTGGTCATTTATTCCTTGCTGAGATGTCTAGAACGGTACACTTTTGAACAAAGTATAGTAGCCTCCTTAGTCTATAATGTCCAGGCCACTGCCAAAGTGCTGAGATTAGCACAGGCTCCCTAAGTGTAGACTGAGTTTGTCCAATAAGAGAAATCTAGAGCAAAGGGATGGTGGGAACTCCAAATTACACCATGACCATACCAGTTGTTCAGATTAACTAATTGTTAAAATACTAAACTGCTTGTTTGCTGTTTGGTAATCATTTCCTGTTCATCTCATTTTTGAGGGAGAGACCCCCTACCTTAAATGGTAAGAGATAGATAAATACACCACACCCAACACTGAACAGATGGCATTGACTACAGGCTACTAGCCACATAGACTCATAGTCCATAGAGAGGGTTCCCTCCTGCTTTGCAGAAACGCATGAAAGTTGCACTTAGGAATAGGATAGGGACTAGTGGAGGCAGACACTGGAGTAACAACAAGAGGCTGAAGAGGCTCCAGCCCCCACAGAAGGAAGGAACTGCTGCATTTGAATACTTTTGTGGGTTGGCAGGGAACTAAAGTCCATCAGGTAACGTGCACCAAGTAATGAGCAATTGGTCCATCTATAGGAGAAATAGCCAAGTGAGGAGACTTTCCATCTGGGAGTGGGGCATTTTTAGAAATAGCAAGTGAATGCACAGGACGGCTTTGGGGCCCCTGAGGAGCTCAGTGAAGCAAAGGAAATACATGGAATTTTAGGTCTTACCGTAACTAGTCTCATCCCTTCACAGCCCATCTCCAGCTTGAGTCTGGACCTCCCCATGATCTGGCAACAAAAGCATTAGATGCCTGGTGCAACAGTAATCTCCAGTCCCTGATCCTGGCATCCTTTTGATTTGGTCAATGACCAGGCCTTATCCATTGTTAAGCACTTTGACTATTATCCCAGGTCGTAACCATGCACACAGGGTGGAACACTTCGATTCAGTGTCACCCTCTTTCCTCCTCCTTGCCCAAGGTTCCCAGGACTTGCCTCTTCCTGTTGATGGTACAACTCAATTGACCTGAAGAATCTTCAACTTCCCACCCCCTAAAACTTGAACCATCCAGTTGGAATGAAAGAGACTATGACTTGCTGGTTCCTCCCTTACCATTTCCAGGGATATTTGAGTTTTCATAACAGACTTCACCTAAACTTAAAGGACAGATCATCAACCATGGCCCACAGGCCAAACACAGCCCACACTTGTTTATGCCAATTTCTCAAGCAAGGAATGATGTCTGTATTTTTAAATGTTGAAAAAAGGAGAGAGATAATAAAGAATATACAACAGAAACTATATATGGTCTGCGGAGTCTACAATATTTACTCTCTAGCCCTTCATAGAAAAAGATTTTTGGCCCCTGGCTTAGAGCAAAGATAATATAATGATAGGAATATAAACATTGGGGGTTTGACACTGTGGTACAATGACTTAAGCCACATCCAGCAGTGCTGGCATCCTATATGGGTGCTGGTTCAAGGCCTGTCTTCTCCACTTCAGATCCAGCTCTCTGCTAATGCACACAGGAAAGCAGTGGAAGATGGCCCAAGTATTTGGGATCCTGCACCAAAATGGAAGAATCAGAAGAAGCTCCAGGCTCCTGGCTTCGTCCTGGCCCAGCCCCAGTCATTGCGGCCATTTTGGGAGTGAGCCAGTACATGGAAGAGCTCTCTTTAAGTCTCTTCTTCTCTTGCTCTGTAACTCTGTTTTCATAAATAAATAAATCTTGAAAAAAAGAAATGTACACATTAATGATAAGATTTTGGTTCTTATCTGACCTATGGGGAAGTGCTAAAACCAGAGAGTAAACCAGAGGTTAAAAGCAGGTTGGGGCCGGCGCCATGGCTCACTAGGCTAATCCTCCACCTGTGGCGCTGGCACCCTGGGTTCTAGTCCCAGTCAGGGTGCCGGTTCTGTCCTGGTTGCCCTCCTTCCAGTCCAGCTCTCTGCTGTGGCCCGGGAGTGCAGTGGAGGATGGCCCAAGTGCTTGGGCCCTGCACCCACATGGGAGACCAGAAGGAATTACCTGGCTTCAGATCGGCGCAGCGCTGGCCACAGTGCACTGGCCATAGCGGCCACTTGGGGGGTGAACCAACGGAAAAAGGAAGACCTTTCTCTCTGTCTCTCTCACTAACTCTGCCTGTCAAAAAAAAAAAAAAAGCAGGTTGGGGTCCAATGCTGTATAGCAGCAGGTAAAACTACCGCCTGCAGTGCCAGCATCCCATATGTTGCCACTTCCTATCCAGTTCTCTCTGCTATGGCCTAGAAAAGCCCTAAAAGATGGCCCAAGTCTTTGGGCCCCTGCATCTGCATGGGAGACCTGGAAGAAGCTCTCAGATTATGCTGGGATTAGCCCATCTCTGGCTGTTGCAGCCATTTGGGGAGTTAACCAGCAGATGCAAGACCTCTCTTTAGGAAGTGAACTAGTGGATAGAAGATTCTCTCTCTCTCTCTCTCTCTCTCTCTCTCTCTCTCCCATCTTCTTTTCTCCTGCCTGTCTGTAACTCTGCCTTTCAAAAAAATAAATACATCTTTAAAAAAAATCATGTTGGAAAACTGAAGCCAATAAAGCCAAAAAGAGTAGTTGTTAGCCAGAGCAGCACCAGAATGTTAGGGCAGAAAGCTTGGTCCTAGAAGAATTTCCAAATCCACCTCCCTGATGCACATCATTTCCTTTAAGAGCCCAGGAGCTGCAGATTTCATGAGCTACAGGGGCAGAAGAAGGTGGGGTACAGAACAATGAATCGAAACCATGGAAACTGACCTATATGGAGACGTAACTTTTAGTTCCCTTTTACCCAAAAATGCTAATAAAAAGAAAGGGGTTAAAGGATTTGACTGACATTTTCAAGTCACAAGATCTTTTTCTTTGAAGTAGTAAATTCTGGTGAAATTAGCACCTGATATGGCCTGGGATTGAGATAAAGAAGATAGGTAGGAATAGAAACAGGATTAAGAACACTTTTCCCAGAAAGGACTGGAAGGGAGAGGAAGAGTTTCTGCAGGATGAGGTGGAGGACTTCCCAGCACCTGTAACTCCAACGTGGCATTTCTGCCTTCATCGAATCTCAGCTCAGAGTGGTGAGGAACAAGCTTCTGCCGGTTTCATTGCCTGGCATTTCCACTACGTGCTGCATGCATCTTTGTTTCGAAGACTGATGGGTGCGGTGCACTAGTCTGGGAGACAGCGGGTGGTAAAAGTTTCCAGGATAGAAACAAGCTGATTGGCTCAGCCGCACAGAGCATGGTGTTAATGAGTCCAGTTCATATCCTGATTCCCCACCACACCCACCCAGCAGTCTCCTTGCTGGGGTCACAAATTGAACTCTTGGCCATGAAGGAGAGGTCAAGGAAGACAGTGGGGATATACTCCATGCAAAGCCATTCTCTCTTCTGAAAAAAAGAGCTCTAATAAAGGGGATTCTTGACCTCTTCTCTACCTATCTCACCTCTCATTTACTTGGAGCATGATTATGTGGGAACACTGCATCAGTTAGCTCTAACTGCATAAAAACTACCTCAAAAACTGATAGCTTTAATCAATATTCATTTATTTAACTAAAAATTATTTTGGGTCAGCTGACCAGTTCTTCTGGTCTAGCCCAGTGGGTATTTCTCATGCTTACTTATATATCTGAAATTAGCTAGGGGGTCAGCTCAGGACCGGATGATCCAAGAGGGATAGTCCCACTCACACAACCTAGCACACACTGACTAACCCTAATCAGGGCCATAGGGGACATGGAATCCAGTCAAATATTCTCCATTAGTCTAGCCCAAATTTTGTCACTTGGCTTGAAGAGCAGAGAATGCAAAGGCAGCAAGAGAGGACAAGCTCCCATGCACCCTGGCTATTAAAGGTTACCAAAATATTGCCTTAGACTAATTCTAGAAACGGAAGTGATACAAAAGCATCACAGGATGTTAAGTGAATAGTGGTGATTTTAAAGCAGAAAACTATACTAAGTACTTCATATAATATCATCTCATGGAATCCCGTGAAGCATGCAGTAAGCATCTGGTCTGAATTCACCCTGCTCTACAGCCAATATTCATACTGCAAACTCAAACTGCCAGAATGCACAATCACACTCCATGCACTATGGGAATGACAGGTGTCTTTCAACAATGCCACCATTGTTCCAAGCTTCACTGGAATTCCTTTTGTTGAATCTAGAGACTCTTGGCAACACTGAGGCAATTGGACAAAATAGGTATTGCTTACTGTAGCAGCTGCACAGGAACTGGATTTGGCTCAGACGTTCCAAATGACTAAGGTGAGGAATGAAACTGCATGATTTTGAGTGACAACTAAATTGTGACAACTCAGAAAGAAAGTATGTAAGACAGCAAGGTGATGTGTACCACCTAATCTTTTTAAAGAGCGTTTGGATTGGGATTTTTGGATCTTGTTCACAGTACCAATTCTACATAGTCTTTCTGAGACCTTGGGAAGATTCTCTCCTCTTTCTGTAATTCAGCTTCCCCCTCTGTGTAATGAGAGGCTTGCAATATGTGGTTTGTAAGAACCGTCAAGTTCTAGAAATCTATGATTCTACAAAGCATTGCTCCCTAGAAGTGACCATTGTACCTAAAAGCTAAATTTCTCACCTTCAGATGAGAGACATGATATGGGGGTTACAGCAGATGCTTTTTGGTCACTGGCCAGGTTCCTTTGAAAAGGAAGGATTCAGGGGGAGCAGAAACATACTCGGGACAAGAACTCAGAACTGAACACTGCAGGCTCTCTCTCTCAACTCTCCATGCATCATAAATTTTCCATTTATCCACGGACTTCCGGAGCAGGACAGAAACCAGGTAAATTAGCATGTAATATCCTTCCTGTTCCTGTGCAGATGTCTGAGGCTTCTTTATCCTTTAGTCAAATCTGATTTCTATTTCTTCTTGCTTAATACCCCCAGAGTGCTCCTGGCTGCTTTGTGCCCACATGTTACATAAATAAAAGTGTGTAACCTTGCAAGGGTGAGCTGCAGTAACAAGTCAGCAGGGACGGAGATGCTAAGGACAGCATGAGCCATTCCATTTCTCCACTCCCCAGCCCTTGTTTCTGCCTCCTGCAAAGCCTTAGGAAGGGCTCATGGGGGGGGATCTGAACTCATTCCCACCAGATTCTGATGGTTCCAACTACTCAAACATTTGCTAAATAGCTCTGCACAGCTGTTTCTAGTTAGGTGTATTTTTGTGCATGTGCTTGTATACTGTGTGTGCCTGTCTCCTCAATTCTCCAGCTACTCAGGGTCCCCAGCACATCTACTTGGAGTCATTCAGAATCTCAAGTGCAAGCAATAACAAAGCAACATGATGTTCAACTTCAGGTTACACTTCAGAGAATGCTCTCTGTCA
Source organism: Sylvilagus floridanus (assembly GCA_949820135.1). NCBI lineage: Eukaryota > Metazoa > Chordata > Mammalia > Lagomorpha > Leporidae > Sylvilagus > Sylvilagus floridanus. The sequence goes on from OX463236.1 coordinate 160,393,606, forward strand.
TTCATAAATGCAAGAGAAGACAGAATTGAAGAAAAGAGATGCAAAACAGGAATTCCTTCAGATTCCAAAAGAGAAAATTTACTACAGGAGTAAAATTAGATTGCAATCTTCTTGAAACAGGGCCTTTTCCTTTTTAAGTCTCTTTGTGGCAAATGTAACACTTATTCCTGGCTTTACCCATCCATCTGTTCATCCATTCATTCAACAAATATTTATTGCTTCTTTTCTACAGTGCTCAAGTTCTGTAGGAGGTGTGATGATGTACTTTGCTGCCTCAGAGTGGAGCAGTGTCCCTCCGAGCCAATGAACTTGGCTAAGCTGTAGAGGAGCTCTTCTGCCTGTCTTCAGTTTCAGAGACTAGTGTGAACATGGAGTGAAGTCACCAGCATCCTCGGCAGGAAAGAAACCATATTCCATCCCCACCATATCATTCTAAAAGATAGGCTTTTGACGCAGTCTTATTAAGTCATGAGATGTGTCTCTATCTAGATTTATATAATCAGTGCTGTGAGACCCAGATACTTTTCCTCTGAAAGACCACTCAACAAGCTCGGTGAGACCCTAGAAATGAGTTTGAAAGCGCTTACTGCTATGGACATGCTCCTCATGCTGACTGTTGTGAAGTGGTGATTTCCCAATTTCAGTATCCCTTCTACATTTTTGGTTGGATTTCTCATGAATGAAGGGCTTTCCTACCTCCTCATTTAGTTAAATCAGTGGACTATTGTTTTATACAATAGGTTGTAATCTTTAAAAAAAATATTTATTTACTTGAAAGTCAGAATTACATGAGAGAGAAGGAGAGGCAGAGAGAGAGAGAGAGAGAGAGAGAGAGGTCTTCCATCCACTGGTTCACTCCCCAGTTGGCCACAACGGCCGATCCGCAGCCAGAAGCCAGGAGCCCCCTTGGGGTCTCCCACGTAGGTGCAGGGGCCCAAGGAGTTGGGCCATCTTCCATTGCTTTCCCAGGCCATAGCAGAGAGCTGGATTGGAAGTGGAGCAGCCAAGACTAGAACTGACACCCAGATGGGATGCTGGCACTGCAGGTACCTGCTTTACTCACTATGCCCCGGTGCCGGCCCCAGCTGTGATCTTTTACAATCATGATTTATATCCCTGTCCAAATGATTCTAAGGTTAGCCAAGGCAAGCTCCCACGAGCTGAATTCCATATCCTTTTGACATATTTTAATCATTCTTTGGGCATATTCTTTCCTCTTTTTTAGATTTATTTTTATTTATTTGAAAGACAGAGTTACACAGAAAGGTGGAGACAGAGAGAGAGAGAGGTCTTCCATTCACTGATTCACTCCCCAAATGTTTGTAGTGGCTGGAGCTGAGCCAATCTGAAGTTAGGAGCCATGAGCTTCTTCCAGGTCTCCCACATAGGTTCAGGGGCCCAAAGATTTGGGTCATCTTCTACTGCTTTCCCAGGCCATAACAGAGAGATGGATCAGAAGAAGAACAGCCAGGACTAGAACCATTGCCCATGTGGGATGCCAGTGCTTCAGACTGGGGCTTTAACTCACTGAGCCACAGCACTGGCCCTAGGCATATTCTTACTTTGGTAAACAAAATGATTTTCCTGGCTCATCTTTTATTTTCTGCCCACCTCCCAACCCCAACCCCAAGTCACAGAATGAGCCATTTCTTGGAGGATCCCTGATTCCTTTTAACAGAGAGCAGTATTTAGAAACCAAGATCTGAACACCAGGTATGTATGCTGCCATTGGAGTTCATTGCTTTTAGGCCCTCTAAGAGGACAAAGCTAGAGAAAAGAAGAGCACACACCCATACATAACTATATATACATCACACCCATACATAACTATATATACATCTCCACATGCATATCCATATACACTGATCCTTCTCTACGTCTATCTTTGTAATAACTGCCAGAGGCTCCAATTCCAATCCATATCTACTGAATTCAGTTTATCTTTTCTCCTTACCTTACTTTTAACTACATTTTCTGAAAAACATTATCTAGAATACATTTACTTATGTGCTCACTCTAGAATTCAGAGTGGTTTCAGAGTTGCTAGCCCATCTATGCCTCTGGGAAAAGACTCCTCACTCCATAGCACAATAACTATTGTGACTTTGATTATTTAGCTTGAAACTAAGCAGTCAAAAAACATTTTGGATGGCTCTTTCTTTAGCATAAAATCAGAGCACCAGCCTTTTCCCCTTCTCGGGTATACTTTGAGACATTGCCCTAAGTGTTGTCTTAGTCATCTCCAAAATAAGCTGAGTTTCATTACTGGTGTTTTGCCACTGCTGTTGGAGCCCATACACGAATCTGTACAATACCCCTTCCCCTAAATCTGCTCAATTCCCCTTCCCCTAAAGCTAATATAACAAATACTTGAAGATTATATGAATAGCTCCAATCCTACAAACACACTTGCTAGTTTACAGTAAGAGTGTTATCTCCCAGGACTATCCATATTCCATGGTTTCTCTATTCTCATGTTTAGACATAAAACTTTTCTTCTCTTCCAGAAAAATCCTAATTCATCATCCTTACAAAGGCTTTGCAATACAGCTCTCTTTAAATGCAGAGCATAAGCCCACAAATGCCATGTTCATAGATTTAGAAGCTTGTTTCATATTTATCAAGTTCTCACATTCTCCATCTTCTATATTTAAAAATATTTATTTAATTAAATTTATGAGCCAGAAATTGAGAAACATATGGAGTTAAGGGAAGGAAAGAAAAGGGAAAAAATAACCCATTCATTCAACTTTCCCCAGCTGCCATTCCTGAATTAGGAGATTTGGCTGAGCTCTCAGGTAAGGCTACGCAATAAAACTTCCATAGGATGCCAAATTTAGGTCCAGCATGAAAAGAAAACAAAATCCCTCCTACAAGACAAACTGTTCAACTTGGAAATGGAAGGGGTTTTTTTTAGGTCCTGCATTAAACCTTCATTATGATGGTTTCCACAAGGGTGAGAAGCAGCCCACCTCTTGGAGAGCTTCTGAATGGGGCAATGTAGAAAATTTAAAAACACATTCATTTGCCTGAATGGAGACCTGTTTCTTTAGGGGGCTCTGTTTTCTCCTTTTTGGACAAAATCCACTCTGCCACACATCCTGGTTAGAGGAGAAAAAGGTATAGTGTGTAGGCAGGGAGGCCCATTCCAGGGGCTGGCAACCCTTGCAAAAGGTATTCTGTTCTTTGCTGTTTGGCATCCATCTTTTTCAAAGCCAGCTCACAAGATGTCCATCTCTTTGTGCCGGTGAGTCCTCTGGACCAAACTACTTGAGAATCTGGGTGAGTATCTTCTCAAGACCTATTCACATATAGGATCCACAACAAGACACATTGAAGAGTGGGATGAACTTTGCCTGACTGACGTGAGTATTAGGTATGTGGTCTGTTTACTTTTACTGTTGTACCTTGATCTATGTGTATGCATTGAGAGAGAGAGAGAGATGTTATATTGCAGTTGTTATTTTCTCAGTCTTCAGATGAAATGTTTTGCATCCCACAAAACCCTCAGTCCTAGGTAAACCAGGATAGTTGGTCACCCCATGTCCCAGACTTTTTCAAACATGTGTAGTAATGACATCACATGCATTCTTATGCCCATTACAAGACAGCTCTGAAACCATCTTCTTCATTAGCTGGAATTCCAAGCTCTTTACAGGGCTCCTTTACCCTAACATTCCAGAAACTATGCCATGGCTATGAGTCAATCCTGTCTAATATCCAATAAGCAAAGAAAGAGCCTGGATACTCCCTTCAAGACAAGACTGAAACAGAGACCAGAGTATCCGTTTTTCAGGTGATCTTTCAGGGGTTTCTGGCAGATACACCATGTCAAATGATGGTGAACCTGATATGGTGAATCCAGCCATCTTTCCCTTCCACAGGCCTGGTGCAATGAGATGGAAAATGCCCCTCTCTGTGTGTTTCACATCACTGCTTGAACATCAAAATGTGACAGATATATACTGACGTAACTGTATCACTTTGTCCAAAGGACACACCATTTGGATCTGGGCAACTTCCATATTAGATGGTACCTCATGTCTGTTTCTCACTACCTCCTTTTATTTTTTTTTAAGATTTTATTACTTATTTGAGAGGTAGAGTTACATACTGAGAGAGAGAAACAGAGAAAAAGGTCTTCCTTCTGTTGGTTCACCCCCCAAATGGCTGCCATGGCCGGAACTATGTTGATCTGAAGCCAGGATCCAGGTGCTTCCTCCTAGGCCCCCACCCGGGTGCAGATGTCCAAGCACTTGGGCCATCCTCCACTGCACTCCCAGGCCACAGCAGAGAGCTGGACTGGAAGAGGAGCAGCCGGAACTAGAACCAGGTGCCCATATGGGATGCCAGCGCCTCTGGCGGTGGATTAGCTGAGTGAGCCACGGTGCCAGCCCCTCACTACCTCCTTTTAATGATTTACCTACAATGTAGATCCAAGTTAGTAAGTCTAGACTGCCCCTTCCCTTGAAGCAAGTTCTTCTTCTGGAGCTTCATTTTTCTGTCCTCTGATGTAGCCCATTATATTTGAGAGAAGACAATACTCAATCCCTCCCTCCCATACCTTCATGTATCTATGGCTTCCTGGAGAGAAAGAGAAAGCACATCACCCACATCCAACTTCCAGGCGGACCTGGACCCCAGAATAACATTCATCTGTGAAAAAGAATGGGGAAGGAGGAGTGGGAAAAAGTGATTCTGTGAGGCTCCCATGCTGCAGTTTCTAAGACCAGCCCAAATACCTGGCTGCATGGCACTTTATAGCACAGGGCTGCCATCTTAGTCCATCTGGGCTACTCGAACAAGTTAGCATGGAGTGAATGACTCAAACACAAGTGTTCATTTCTCACATATCTAGAGGTTGGAAGTCCAAGATCAAGGTGTCAGTAGATACCGGGACTGGCAAAGACTCACTTCTGGGTTTGCTGCTGACCAGATCTCTTGTCACATCTTCAGATGGCAGAGAACAGAGAAAGCAATCTGTTTTCTCTAGTTTCTCCTTATACTGGCACACATCTCATTATGAGGGTCCTCTCTTCATGACCTAATTATCTTCCACAGGCCTCTGTCTCCAAAACCATCACTGGGAAAATATGAGTTTTGAGAGGGACATAACCTTTCAAACCATAGCAACCATTCAAGCTATGAGGCTGAAAGGAGATAGACACTTTGTTCCACTGCACGTTCATCTTAAATAAAGTTCCTCTTCTACATTAGTGCCAAATTCTATCATCTGGTTTATCATTTTCTTTCCCAGGTACCATAATGTGAATTGGTTGAAATAATTCTTTGATGGAAAATTGTATAAAAATGTACATATTCACTAGTAGTCATTGTCCTGTGCTAGTGTGAGAATTTCCTTAATACCAGCAAATTTATTGCTCTTACCTTCATTATCATCAATATTTGTAGCAGCAATAGTCTTCTTTATTGTTTTAAACTTTTGTTTAATAAATATATGTTTCAAAAGTACAACTTTTAGATTATAGTGGCTTTTCCCCCCATAACCTCCCTCCCACCCGCACGCCTCCCATCTCCCACTCCCTCTCCCATTCCATTCACATCAAGATTCATTTTCAATTACCTTTATATAGAAAAGATCAACTTAGTATACATTAAGTAAAGATTTCAACAGATTGCACCCACACAGATACACAAAGAGTAAAATACTGTTTGAGTACTAGTTTTACCGTTAATTTGCATAGTACAACACATTAAGGACAGAGATCCTACATGGGGAGTAAGTGCACAGTGACTCCTGTTGTTGATTTAACAATTGGCACTCTTATTTAAGATGTCAGTAATCCGCCTAGGCTCTTGTAATGAGCTGCCAAGGCTATGGAAGCCTGTTGAGTTTACAAACTCTGACCTTACTTAGACAAGGCCATAATCAAAGTGGAAGTTCTCTCCTCCCTTCAAAGAATGGTACCTACTTCTTTGATGGCCCGTTCTTTCTGATGAGATCTTACTCACCAAGATCTTTCCTTTAGGTCTTTTTTTTGCCACAATTTCTTGGCTTTCCATGCCTGAAATACTCTCATGGGCTTTTTAGCTGGATCCGAATGCCTTAAGGGCTGATTCTGAGGCCAGAGTGCTGTTTAGGGCATCTGCCATTCTATGAGTCTGCTGTGTATCCTGCTTCCCATGTTGGATCATTCTCTCCTTTTTAATTCTATCAGTTAATATTAGCAGACACTAGCCTTGTTTATGTGATCCCTTTGACACTTAATCCTATCATAATGATCAATTATGTACTGAAACTGATCACTTTGACTAGTAGAATGGCATTGGTACATGCCACCTTAATGGGATTGATTTGGAATCCCCTGGCACGTTTCTAGCTCTACCATTAGGGGTAAGTCCAAGTGAGCATGTACTGAACTGTACATCTCCTCCTTCTCTTATTCCTACTCATATTTAACAGGGATCACTTTTCAGTTACATTTAAATGCCTAAGAATAATTGTGTGTTAATTAAAGAGTTCAACCAATGGTATTAAGTATAACAAAATAATACTAAAACAAATAACATACTAAGTTGTTCCTTGATAGGCTAAGGGCTGATCAAGTCACTGTTTCTCGTAGTGTCCATTTCACTTCTACAGATTTCCTTTTAGGTGCTCAGTTAGTTGTCACTGATCAGGGAGAACGTATGATATTTGTCCCTTTGGGACTGGCTTAATTCACTCAGCATAATGTTTTCCAGATTCCTCCATTTTGTTGCAAATGGCCAGATTTTTTTTTTTTTTTTACTGCTGTACCGTATTCTATAGAGTACATATCCCATAATTTCTTTATCCAGTCTTCTGTTGATGGTCATTTAGGTTGATTCCATGTCTTAGCTATTGTGAATTGAGCCGCAATAAACATTAAGGTGCAGACAGCATTTTTATTTACCAATTTAATTTCCTTTGGGTAAATTCCAAGGAGTGGGATGGCTGGGTTGAATGGTAGGGCTATATTCAGTTTTCTGAGGAATCTCCAGACTGACTTCCATAGTGGCTTTACCAGTTTGCATTCCTTCCAACAGTGGGTTAGTGTCCCTTTTTCCCCACATCCTCACTAGGATCTCTGCTAGTTGATTTCTGTATGTGAGCCATTCTAACCAGGGTGAAGTGAAACCTCATTTTGGTTTTGATTTGCATTTCCCTGATGGCTAGTGATCCTGAACATTTTTTCATGTGTCTGTTGGCCTTTTGGATTTTCTTTTTTGAAAAATGTCTATTTAGGTCCTTGGCCAATCTCTTAAGTGGGTTGTTTGTTTTGTTGTTGTGGAGTTTCTTGATCTCTTTGTATATTCTGTTTATTAATCATAGCATAGTTTGTAAAGTTTTCCCCTTCTGTCAGTTGCCTCTTCACTTTCCTGACTGTTTCTTTTGCAGTACAGAAACTTCTCAATTTGGTGTAATCCCAATTGTTAATGTTTTTGTGCTTTGACTGTGTGTGCCTCTGGGGTCTTTTCCAAGAAGTCTTTGCCTGCGCCTGTATTCTGCTGGGTTTCTCCAATGTTCTTTAATAATTTGATGGTGTTGGGTTGTAGATTTAGGTCTTTAATCCATGTTGAGTGGATTTTTGTGTAAGGTGTAAGGTAGGGGTCTTGCTTCACGCTTCTGCATGTGAAAATCCAGTTTTCCCAGCGCCATTTGTTGAATAGACTGTCCTTGTTCCAGGAATTGGTTTTAGATCCTTGATCAAATATAAGTTGGTTGTAGATGTTTGGATTGATTTCTGGTGTTTCTATTCTGTTCCATTTGTCTATTCATCTGTTTCTGTACCAGTACCATGCTGTTTTGATTAAAACTGTGTAGTGGTAGTAGTATTAACAATAGCTAACACCTATTTAATATGTTGACATTATCAGTGCTCTAAGATAATCCGGCAAGGCTGAGTAACTGACAGATTTACATTTGACAATTTAGATAAGTGATGCATTTATGAACGAGAACATAGAGCCTCAAGAGTTTCAGGACTTCTTGAGGGTCACACAGCTGGCAAATGGTTATCCTCATTTTTATTACATCAGACTTAGCCAGAAATCTCCCTGAAGCCAGCTATCTCTAGGTCATTTTAACAAAGACACCCTTGAGATAAGGAGAAGCCACAAGAGAAAGGTTGAGAAGAAACTTTTGCAACGTCAGAACTGGAGGCTTCCTGGGGGAGAGGGAGTTCTGAATCCCAGATATCTCAGCAGAGACCATTACCATGGGGGCAAGGTGAAAGCAGATGTGTCTGGAAGCTGTCCTCATCCACTTCAGAGCAAGAAGGCCTCCTGCATGAAAAGACACTGGAGGTGAAATTCAATACAGATACCCTGGCACACGACAACTTTGGTGCCCTCCCTTAAATGCTTATTTTCTAATGTATTCAAGGATGATAGTCCTTGCTAGGTGTGGGGAGAATGGAGGAAGGTGGCCATTGATGGAGGCTTTTTGCCTCTGACCTTGAAAAATAATTTCTTGTACCTCTCTTGGGGAAATGAATTACACTGTCAACAGATTCATCCTCCTTGGAAAGGAATTTTAGCAGTCATTAGCACTCAAGAAAGCCCCTTGGCTGTCTCACACTGAGGGTCTGCACCTGCATCCCTTCCCCCAGTGTGGCCTGTTCTCAGGATCCATGACAACTCCACGGTGTGCTTTCAGTGGGAAATCCAATTTTCTCCATTTTGCTGCATTTTTGGGTACCTTTTAGCATCTCATGTGCCTTAACACTTTAAGCAGTCACATCATAAATGTGTATCTATCTCTGCGTTTATGTACTATGCAGACTTCGAATTGAATTAGAATTGAAAATGGAGAAGGGAAGAGGGAGGGGGGTGGAGATTATCTGAGTAATCAATTGGGTTCTCTCCTGCCCTTAGGCCATGTTGACACAGCTTAGCTCTTGCCTGCTCCTCCCAGACAAGCTTATCTGCTGCACATGGAACTCCATTAATCTTCCTGAAAGGCAAATGTGCTCAGGACAATGTTAAGGCTCTGCTTTCCTCAAGAGCAGACAGTTTCTATGAGGTGCAGAAACAGGGCACTGAGGCCTGTATGGGCAGCTTGGACAGGCCTCAGCAAGACAGATTGCATGTGAAGAGGGAGTGGACTACAGAGAAATGGTCTCTGATACTGCACACCAGCATCAAATGAGATAAAACTAAACTAAACCAATGCAGGTAAAAAATAAATACAAGCGATAACCACCATATATATATATATATATATGGATATATATATATATATATGGTCCATTTTAGCCAAGATTATCTTGGGTTTCAAACACACAAAACAATGGACTGGTTGTTGTTAATTTTTTAACAAGTGATGGGCTGAACTGATTGTTGTTAATTTTTTAACAAGTGATGGGCTTGGTGTCCATACAATCATAGTGTATCATTTAAGAGAATGGAGTATATTTATATAAGATACCTAAAGCTTTTTACTTGGATCCCTATGGAATTCTCCTTGCTGGCCAGAGCTCCCCTCACACAACCAACAGAGTGATCCCCCCGCCCCTCAGGGCCCTGTTTCAAGATCTCTCCTGGCCCTATTCTATCTCTAGGATAAGTCACTGCTCTGAAAAGAGGGATTAATTACTGTCTGTTTTCTGTGGCATCTGCCCCACACCTTCTTTCGGTTGATCCTTCCACACCATTCCTCTCCCCCTGCTGCATTCTTACTTTCTAAAAAGGAGATTCAATGGGCCATTCTTATCATTCATAGATCTACAGTATCTGGTGGTATCCATCTGCTAATAAGGAGATTCAATGGGCCATTCTTACCATTTATAGAGCTACAGTGTCTGGTGGTGTCCATCCACTAATAAGGAGATTCAATGGGCAGTCTTATCATTCATAGATCTACAGTATCTAGTGGTATCCATCCTTCTAATGAGGAGATTCAATGGGCCATTCTTATCATTCATAGAGCTACAGTATCTGGTGGTATCCATCTACTAATAAGGAGATTCAATGGGCCATTATCATTCATAGAGCTACAGTATCTGGTGGTATCCATCTACTAATAAGGAGATTCAATGGGCCATTCTTATCATTCATAGATCTACAGTATCTAGTGGTATCCATCCTTCTAATGAAGAGATTCAATGGGCCATTCTTATCATTCTTAGAGCTACAGTATCTGGTGGTGTCCTTTCTACTAATAAGGAGATTCAATGGGCCACTCTTATCATTCATAGATTTACAGTATCTGGTGGTGTTCATCTGGGAGTAATCCTGAAAGAGGATAATTTTACTGTTTTGGGGGGGTAGAATTTTGAATGGCTATCTAGCTCTTTCTGGTAGCCTAGTACTACAGTGTCAGTTTATTATATTTGAATCAACTCTAGGGTACAAGCTTCTCAATAGGACTTTGTTACATGATATATGGGAGCATTAAATGCAAATTCACTGACAGACTGGGTGGCTTTTACAAGGTTCCCACATATTCCTCACAAATATTCTTTATTGTACATATAGCCTCCTCCCAATCCACACTCCCTGTAATATTTATGCTTTTGTGTATTTCTGAAACCGATCTGCTTTTCAATGTTTCTCATATCAATAAGGGTGTGGGCTCTTGCCACGAATTCAGAGAATTCTGAATTCTGGCTCAAAAAAATTTTTTTAGCTTTTTATTTAGTGAGAGAAATGCATGGGAGGGTGAGGGCTCTGTCTAAGGGAGAAAGAAAAGTCCAGAAATTAAGTTGGGGCCATACCAAATAGAGCAAGCCAGGAGTCACGTGCAGCAAGCGTTTGGTTAAGAGCAGCTTCAAGCAACTTAGCACAGGTAGCAAAGCAAAGGCAGAGAGCACGGGTGGCCCAAAGGGCCTCAGAAGAATGGGACAATGAGGGGATCAAGGTCGTTAAGGGAAAAAGGGAAAATGAGCCAAGTCCATTGTGTTCCAGGTCCTTTATCCACATGTTGAAGGCAGAGTTTTCCAGCTCACACATCTAATCAGTTTTATCCTATCTGCCTGCCTATATCATTTCCATTTACAAAGTGACCTCAGAAGACTTTTATCCACTGTCAATCATATAGGGTAACTGGTGTTGAAGAACCACCTTCATTAGACAGCTGTGTAGATGACTCAGAGTTACATCATAAGGGCCAATTCATTCAGAGTCTGAAAAGGTGACAACTTAAGAAAGGAGCAACAGGTGCAGAGCTCATGTCAAACACTGCAGTTTTGACTACTGTGATCTTGATCATAGATTATTCTGTGGCACCCTTGGGCCTTTGTTCACAATTAGGCCAGCCACTGGATCCTGGATCCTGGATCCTATAACCACTGCCTCTAGAGACTTGCCTATAAGTAATTTATGTACAAGACTTGCTTTGTCTATGCATCATTACCAGGTTAAACTAGCCAGTGTGCTCAGACTTGGAATAAGTCTTTTCTCTTTTTCCAAGCAAATGACAGCCTTGACCCATGGCAAAAGGAAATTTTGTCCCTCTTAAGGACTCCTTCCTTCTCTTACTAGCCTGCTTTAAAGAAGTGATGTATCTAATTGATGAGAGCCTAATTACTGCTGGGCCATGCTTCTCATACTGCTTGATAAGATGGCTTTGCTTCAAAAGAAACTGTCTCTTGTGTGCTTTACTGGTCTGTGGTAGGCTTATTTTGCACTGGCCACACCTCCAAGTTAAGGAGAGAAGTGAATTGCTCTTTGCTTTCTTTCTTTGCTTTTCCACCAGTGCCTGGGTAGGAAAGCAGGGGAGGGTATATCACACTGGAGGCCAATCAGTATCATTCCAAGAGTAACTAGGAGGAATCCCAATTTTTGCCTTCCACTTAATCTGTTTTCCAACGGCCATCTGGATAACAATGCTACCGTCTTGATCCCAATTGATCAGGTCCTTGTGTATGTGTTGATTGTCCAGAACCCTGGAAAAAAGGATACTGGTTACCTTCCAATGTGACATTGCTCTGACTCCACCCCCAGTGTTGATCCCAGAGAAGAGCCTTTTCTCAAAGCCTCCACAAATAGCTTTCTGTGAGGCACTGATGGCATCTCACTGATGCTCAGAAGTAAGTCCTATTCTACTCCAGTCTCCTCACGGTCAAGTGATGTCCATGAATCTTTGAAAGAAAGTACCCCCATTGCTGCCACTGCAGATGCCTCATGGGAAGGGACTCCTAGGGTCCTCTGCTAGACCACTATGAGACTCCCCCCTTCACTCTGCAGTTGAACCTTGCACAAAATGGGGGGCTTTTCCTCATATTTATTTTGACGCCTGGCTTCCAAGGATCACTTATGTCCCAGATTTTATAATGGAAATGCTTCAACCTAAACAGCATCTTCAGTTCTCCTGATACCTTATCCTTCCTGCTCTATCTGCAGTCTTCATCTTACGGATCCTCAGTGGGTGAGAGGCTCATAGGTTCTAGAGCTTTGCCTTCTTTCTTCATTCTTCTGGGGTCGTCAACAGAGATCTTTATGCCTATAGAGCCCTAGGAACTTGATTAGCCTCAAATATCTACTTCAGTTTACCACTTCTATCCTGGGAATAAAGTGATTAGTATTAATGTTTTGACTATCAATAGAATTAGGCTGAGGCCAGCATTATGGCATAGTAGGTTAAGCCACCATCTCCAACACTGGCATCTCACATGGGTGTCAGTTCATGTCCTGGCTGCTCCGTTTCTGATCCAGCTCCCTGCTAATAGCCTAGGAAAAGCAGCAAAAGATGGTTGATATGCTTGGGCCCCTGCACCTACAGGGGACCCAGAAGAAGCTCCTGCTCCTGGTTCCTGGCTTTGGCTTGGCCCAGCCCTAGCCTTTGTAGCCCTCTGAGAAATAAACCAGTGAATGGGAGATTTCTCCCTCTCTCTCTCGCTCTCGCTCTAGCTCTAGCTCTTTCACTCTCTGTAACTCTTTCAAATAAATAAATATTTAAAAAATAGAATTAGGCTAAGTTTATTTCAGTTACAAGCAATCTAGGAACCACTGGGCCCCTACAACAAATTTTGGCAGGAAGAAAGAAAGAATTGTTGAGAGCTAGAAGCTTGCAAAAACTGTAGAACTTCTTGGTCATTCTGTGTATTTTCTACTAGAGTTAAGATTTGGATAAACAGAAAACTGTGCCATTTGAAGTGGTCAAAACTGACTGGGACCACAGAGATATAAAGAGATGATAAAAGAGATTCAAGGAAATTTACATTTAGTTTACGGATATATTTAGCACTGGCCATGAGGCTAATTAATATGTTTTCCCATATTCAAAAGGATATGGGGCAGCTTACACAAAAATATAAGCAAAGAAATCAAAATAACTAAGAACAAAGGAAAATGGAGAGCAAAGTAGAAAATCTAGATCATGAGAAGGAAAAAAATAAAAACAGATAAATCGGCCATGAAGCCCAGCATAAACATAAAAGAGTTCAAATGTGCTCCTGAGTTTCTTGAAGTCACAAAACCAAAGTGACATAATTCTGATGAACTAAACAAACAACCAAGAAAGCCAGAGAATGCTCACTCTTTCAGACAAGAAAAACTGAACCAAACCTAGGATTTAAACTCTCCCTTGTCAGCCAAGCTTTTGAAGACATTGAATAGCAGACAGTTCAAAGTTGTATTCCCCGATGAATACTGAATAGTTTGTGTTTGCAGAAGTTTTTGAGAATAGATCCATAAGCACCAAGTCTTAATGGAAAAGTGAAGTTCAGTAGCATCCCCCAGACATGTTGCCTGCCATCTGCAAACCAGTAGCCTCCACAATAGGCACTGTGGGGCATATTCCAGCACACAAAAGGCTTCAGTTGATTTTTCAAAGTGCTCCATTATGAAGCCTGTGCCAACATTATCTAGTGTTGAAAAATATTCCAGTTGCTCAACCTGTCGGTTAAAAAAAAAGACATAATGAAAGCCTTAACACTGCTCCTATTAAATGTCTGATACAGAGTGTCCACACTCCTGGGGAATCCAGCTGGTTGAAATAGCTGTAGTTAAATAATTTACTCTTTAATTTAGGGTAGATTGATAAAAATCAGTTGAAATCTGGAAGGTTGGCCAATGGTAATAATTTTGTTTTTGAACTGGATCTTACTGTTGAGATTGTCTCTGATTTGTGATAACAAAGCCAATTATCAGTGTATAGAATCTCAAGTTACTTTCCGGTCTCCATTACATCAGCACGTACAATGTGTTTATCTAAAGATGATTTCACTTAGTCAAATTATAAGCTAAAAATAAGACAGACCAAGCCACAGGCCAGTGTAGAGCTCTCAGATGTAATCTGTAATTTGTCAGATACTTTTACCAAACATTTATTTTTACAGTAGTTTTAAGGTACATTCAGAATGGCAGATGCAATATGGAAAATACTATATAAGAGTTTCTATTACATAGATTACACCATATATGTTACCTGTTTTAAATCAAGTAAACATTAAAAATTCCAACAAGTTGTAAGCTGTTATATAGTTCTAGAGAGATTTTCCTGCATGGTATTAGCGGTAAAACTGGGGTTGGTATTGTGGCATGGCAGGTAGAGCCACCACTTGTGACACTGGCATCCATTTTGGGCACTGGCTGCTCCACTTCTGTTTTAGTCCCCTGCTAATGGTCTGGGAGAGCAGCAGAGAATAGCCCAAGTGTTTGGGTCCCTGCCACCTACGTAGGAGACCTGGATTAAGCTCCTGGCTCCTGGATTTGGCCTGGCACAGGCCTGGCTATTACGGCCATCTGGGAAGTAAACCAGCAAATGGAAGCTCTCTCTCTCTGTCTCTCCCTGGCTTTCTCTGTAACTCTGTTTTTCAAATAAATAAATCTTTTACTAAAAAGAAAATTAATCTTTCAATTCACGTTAGCTATTGAATAGATATTTACTTGTTATCAAAAAACTGGATAAATACTAATTGAATATGTCATTTTACATTTGCTTATGATGGATTGTAATGTTTTCATTTTATTTCAGAGAAAGAGAGAGAGAGAGAGAGATCTTCCATACTGGTTCACTCCCCAAATGCTCACAATAGCCAGGACTGGGCCATGCTGAAGCCAGGAGCTTAGAACTCAATGCAGGTCTTCCATATAGATGGCAGGGACCTAACCATTTGAGCCGTTACCTGCTGCCTCCTAGGGTACACATTAGCAAGAATCTGGAACAAAAGTGATGGGACTGGAATATGAATGGGGCACTATGATATGGGATACAGGCACCCCAAGAGGCATCTTTATTTGCTGCACCAAACTCTCACCCCTATTTGATGCTTTTTTTTTCTTTTTAACTTTTGTTTAATAAATATAAATTTCCAAAGTACAGTTAATGGATTACAATGGCTTCCCCCCCCCATAACTTCCCTTCCACCCGCAACCCTCCCATCTCCCGCTCCCTCTCCCATTACATTCATATCAAGATTCATTTTCAATTCTCTTTATATACAGAATATCAATTTAGTATAAACTAAGCAAAGATTTCAACAGTTTGTACCCACACTGAACATAAAGTGTAAAATACTGCTTGAGTACTAGTTATAGCATTAATTCACATTGGACAACACATTAAGGACAGAGATCTTACATGAGGAGTAAGTACACAGTGACTCCTGTTGTTGATTTAACAATTGGCACTCTTATTTAAGATGTCAGTAATCCGCCTAGGCTCTTGTAATGAGCTGCCAAGGCTATGGAAGCCTGTTGAGTTTACAAACTCTGACCTTACTTAGACAAGGCCATAATCAAAGTGGAAGTTCTCTCCTCCCTTCAAAGAAAGGTACCTCCTTCTTCGATGGCCCATTCTTTCTGATGGGATCTCTTTTAGGTGTGTTTGTTTGTTTGTTTTTGCCAGAGTGTCTTGGCTTTCCATGCCTAAAATACTCTCATGAGCTCTTCAGCCAGATCCAAATGACTTAAGGGCTGATTCTGAGGCCAGAGTGCTGTTTAGGACATCTGCCATTCTATGAGTCTGCTGTATCCCGCTCCCATGTTGGATCATTCTCTCCCTTTTTTATTCTATCAGTTAGTATTAGCAGACACTAGCCTTGTTTGTGTGATCCCTTTGACTCTTAGACCTATCAGTATGATCAATTGTGAACTGAAATTGATCACTTGGACTAGTGAGATAGCATTGGTACATGCCACCTTGATGGGATTGAATTGGAATCCTCTGGTTCGTTTCTAACTCTACCATTTGGGGCAAGTCCAATTGAGCATGTCCCCAACTGTACATTTTCTCCCTCTGTTAAATATAAGAGTGGGAATATTTGATGCTTTTTAAAGTACATCAATTCAGTATCAGGCTTTGGGCCTAGCAATAAGGCACTGGTTGAAACCTCTGGATGCCATATTGGAGTGCTAGAGTTCAAGTCTCAGCTCCACTCCTGAATCCGTCTTCCTGTTGCTGCACACCGTGTTAGGCAGCAGGTAGCGTAGGAGACTTGGATTGAGTTTCCAGCTCTTAGTTTTGGTCATTGTAGGATGCCTGACTATATAAATTTGTTTGTAATTATTTACAAATTAATCTAATGTAGTAGCATATTATTTCATAAACAGAGGACTTGATCATGAGTTTTAAAATTTTAGGTAAACCATTATTTTCTGGGTGTTGGACTAAATGCATATTGATTAGAGGAGGGTCTGTTCATAGTAACCTGAAAATATTTTTTTAATTGCAGTAAGGATAGCATTTCCTGCCCCTATACCTGCAAAAAACTCAAGAACTCCTTTGGAAAAGATCTCTCCATGCCTCCCAGCAACTCACGCGTCACTTCTTTGATGATTCCTAACCAGACCTAGCTCTGATGGATGGGAACTCCATGTCTTCCAAAGTGGACGCAGGGAAGAAGCAGGGAGAAGTCGAGAAGCAGGCTTATCTCCTTTTGCTGACTTAGAAGGGGAGAGAAACCCCACTTTCTCAGATGGCAAACTGTCCTCACACCATGAGGAAGCCACACACACATTCTTCCAGGCAACTTGAGGGCTGTCCAGGTCAGGGCCTCATCCCACACAGGAGCCATGTGGCACAAAGGGCAAAGCAGCAGACATAATGTGCCTTGTTGCCTGCAGAGTCAGAAACCCCGCCAGCCAGGACAACATGCTCTCAAGACATTTTTGAATTATCAGTTTAAACAAGAGGCTGCAGAACCATGGCTACAGACGTCGTTGGGCATTGGGGAAAAGCCCAGTTGGCGTCTCAGAGAAAACTGAATGCAGTCATGTCTCATTAAATAGCCTCTGGGGGAACAAATGACCAGCATAGAAGAGGAGGAGAAGCCTGCCTCTTCGGGGAATGTTCAATATCCTGGTGAATATGGTCTCAGGAATTAGAGAGAACTGAAAAGGGCATTCATTTCCTTCCCCTCTGGCAGATCCTCACTGCAAGAGCTCCAGGAAAAATCACAAAGAATCTGTTTTTCTGAGTTTGGCAGGTGTGGTTCCTTACATGGAAATGATTGTCAGTAAGACTGGATTATTCTGGTTAATTGGCTGCATTTGTTATCTGAAATCTGAGCATTGCCTCAACCATAAATTATTTTATTGTATGCTAATTTTTTAAAAACCAGAAACCCATGTAACATAAAAACCACATGGTTTCAGCTTTATTTGGTTATTCAGGGCACACAAGAAAATCTTGCAAAGCCTCACAGATGTCATCCTGAACAATAGTCATCAGCAGTCCCCAGTGGGAAAATATGGTTCATTAAGGCTTCGAAAACTTCAGGTTAACCAACGCAATGAGTGGGGACTGATCATTGTTCATTCAAAAACTACTGAATATCCACTTGCGCTAGACACTTTCACTTGTAATATTTCTTTCCAATGTCACATACTTTCAGGTACATTTTGTTATCCTGGTCTTACCAAGGATGGAACTGGAGGACTGAGGGGTTACCTGTACTGTTGAAGGCCATAAAGCTTGGGATAAGCACTTGAGTAAGGACTTCAAAATCTCAGAGCAGTGTTCCTTCTACACCTCCCCCTATTTATCACTGATTTTTATATTTATCATTATTGATGACCATAAATAAAAGAGAGCATAATCCAGAAAGCATTACTTCTACATACCTCTCTAATCCCACCAGGTGATTTCATTCCATGACTGGGTCCCCTGGAAATTCTTGAAAAATGAAATTCAAAAGGCCAGAACAAGTCTATCACCAGTTAGTTAATTTGGTCTACACTACAATCATGACAGTGATGAAATACGATGTAGAGGGGACTTGAGTTTAGGTGCGTATACTGCAAAGAACTCTGCCTTGGAGTTTTCTTGGTTCTTTTAAAATTCCAAAGCCAGATATTTATTTTGAGGGCAAGGACAGGAAGTACACAAATTGTTTTGGCCTGTGGGTGGGTGTGGGTGTCTGTGATCATGTGATTTCACTCATGTACATGTATGCAAGTGTGAGCCTCTGGATATTTAACAAGACCATCAATTTAGACCTGCAGGCCCAAGAGCAGATGGTCCTGGTGGTTAAGGCAGAAGGCAACTGGAAAAACAAACTGGAACTGCTGAAGGAAAGATGGCTCGAGGCTCAGCTTTTCCTGTAAAGTGGCGAGTGAAGTTAGCATTCGTGAAAATTTCCAGTGCTGGTTGGAATCCAAAGGGACCCAGGGTGTGCAGTTGACAAGGCTCTCTATGCCACCTCCTTACTCTGGCTGGGACACGAATTGTCCTCTGACTCCAGACTGGCACAGCATTGCAGCATGTAGAGGTCCATGCCCCTCTGTCCTCATCTGCTCTTCCCAGATATGACCCTTCCAGGCTGCTCCTTAGCGAACCTGCCAGGCAGAATGTGCACAAAGCCATGGGAAAACAGAAACCAGAGAAAGAGGCCCTGACCTGGAGGGCAAAGAGCAGAGGAAAGAGGTGGACAGGATGAAGACAACAAAAGGGAGCTGATTCACGAGTGCTTTGTCCTTCCTTCCACATCCTCAAGCCACTCCCAACATTGACACAGATACTGGGTTTCTCTGCATTTCCCCACACAGCTCAGTGGATCTCAGGGACCACCTCATTCAACCCCATTTCCTTGAAGAGGAAAACTGAGACTCCAAGAAGAGAAGGAGGAGTGGAATTCCTGGGGTCCTGCTGAGTTAGCCAAAGCCTGGGAATCGGGATGAGACACTCTAGTTCTCCCCTTTACTATTTTACTTCGTTATTCTGACAAGGCTGAACTATGCTGCAGAGAACATTCCAACTCCTATCTACTCACTATCCCTTACACCCTCTCTACTTATTCTTACTTTCTTTGTGTCCATGAGCCAAGCCTCGCTGCTTTCTTCTGCTCTCAGAATACATGGCTATTGAGCAACTTTAGGGGAAAAGCACTCCATGGACAAAGTCTCTGCCGACTCACAGTTGCTGCTAGTCATGGTACTTAGGTTCTCACACAGCATACCTGTTAGAAGGTTCAACATCTCCCAATGAACTTCATTCACTCACTTGTTCACTTTACAACTATCTTATTAAAACTATCTCTTTAATCTGTACACTTGAATTTCCTTCTCCTCCTATTCAAATCTCCCAATGATAATTGATTGAAGCATTATTTGAGGAAGTCATTCAATCCATTCTCATAGAGACTTGGAGTGCTTTCAAGAAAACCCTGCAATGATGCCAGGCTTTCTTTGCATGTCTAGGGGATGAGGCTCACTGCCTTGTCTCAATTTTTAAATCCCAAATCAGCAGAAGGTACATGTTTGATTAGCCATACTAAAAGTAAATAAGAATGGGATATGTAAGAAGTACAATGGATACAAGGACAGAAGTGTGTGACAGTTGGCAGGGTGATCACAGCAGAGTTGTAGAGACAATCCTTCCTAGAGTTAGCAATGCAAGAATCAGGCCCCAAAAGGATGCACAATCCCAAAGGCATACACCAAGCATCATTCTGGCAATGAGGGACCCCGTTTCCTTTTCACAACTCTTAACCGGTGATATATGCCTGCTATTTTGTTCTCTTTTATTACTGGTTTATTCAAATCTGTAGTCTCTTTCCTTCTTGTTATACTTGTTTATTTTATTTTCTTCTCATAAGACCAAAGGAATCTGCTTCACTGTGTACCTATGGCCCTTAAAAGGCCAGAGTGGAATCTGCTATGATTCAGAAGCAAACAAACAAGAAAAAGTATGTGGCCCGACAGTTGGTTGGGAGCTAAGAGCTGGAGCTTTGGGGTCAGCCAGGCCTGGGTTTAAATCATGGCTTTAAATCCCAGGCCTCTTATTTAGTAACTGAGACTCTGGGGAAAAAATGCAACTACTCTGATCCTTAGTTTTGTTTTCTCATATATAAAATGAGAATAATCCGTGTCCTGAACAAGTCATTTTGACTTGTCCAGTGTGTCACTAGGATTCCATCAGGATAACAGAGCCACTGTAAACATTACAGAAACAAGGATTTCATTTGGAATTAGATCTTGCACAAATGTAGGAGGAGCTGAGGCATGATGGAGCATGCCAGAGGACTAGAAGATGGGTCACCAAGAATGTCTGCCTGAGTCAGTGGTGAAACTGGACACATCAGAACTTCCAGAGGAATTGGAGAAACCAAACACACAGAGCTCCAGCAGAGAGACCCAGGAGGTGACAACTGAGGAGATGAATTCTGGAAGCCGTGGGAGTCCTGTGTCGTTGGCTAGGGGAATAGTGGTAGCCTGGGTGCTGCTGGTAACCTGCAGGACAAGCTAGACAAACAGAGGCCAAGCGGGGAAAAGCTGTGTCCATCTATCACTCTGTCCAACCATGACAACCTCAAGTGAGCAGTGTTTCTTTCAACATGCACCTCTCCAGTCTCCTATAGGTTCCTCTTTTGGCCAACCAACCCTATAGGAAATGGATTCTTGAACACTTGGTCTTCAAACTTAGAGAAAGCGAACAACGGCTAGCATCCATTTCCTCTTCTTCTGCTCTTGCACATTGCTGTGGAAGCAGCCCTCTGGCCTTTAGCCCTTGTGGTTAAGATGGCTCACTTCACCACCACCTCTTTCCTCTCCCAGCTCCAGGGACTGGCATGGGTCTCAGGCCTAGCCCACAGAATGCCACACATATGGCCATTGATGGGTTCAGGGATCTAATCACAACAGATGAGATTGTGTTCTGGAAATTTGTCAGAACCATGCAAAGTAATAATCCTTCTTTCCCATGAAAATAGTGTCCAATTTGCCACCAAGTGAGAGATTTCAGAAAAGGACCCAGGGGAAGCTAAATCTAGGGAAGGAGACCAAGGCCGACTGACATCACATGAATCATGTGCATCTGGAAATTGGGACATATATAGATTCAAAGCCAGGAATATGTTTAAACTAGCTTAAGTTTCTATCACTTGCAGTTGGATGAGCACAGACAAGTGTAATAGGATTAAAAGATCAGACAAGCAAGAGCCTGTCATATAGTAAGTGCAAAATAAATGTCAGCTATTAGTACTGTATGAGAGCACTTGAAATCCATTCATATAAGGGGATCTTCAAGAGAAGTTCATTCAAAGTGTATATTATGAAAAAGCTATACAAGAATTTCATTTTTGCACAAAAATTAATTTTTCTTTCAATTCCATTTTCCACAAATTTTTGGATGTCCCTTTTATAGCTTCTATTTCTACCCCCATCTTCTGTGTTTATGTAAAGTGTCTTAAGGTGGGTTATGTTGGGAGATATCAAGCCATAAATGACCTCAGGAGGTCCCTTTCTGTCAGTGTGTACAAGTTCATCAACCATGATTAACACACAAAATCGGCTGAGCTAAACTCAGTGTTTTTACAAAGAAATAGGAAAGGAGCTTACTTGGGAACTTGATCCCATCCTCCAATATTCTGTATCCTGTCACCCTTTTCACAACTCTTCCTCCTGACCCTGAAGGTGCTTCTTCATGGCTCCCTGCCTTTGTCCTTGTCTGTCTCACTTACATCCTCCAACAAAGAGTATGGGGAGGTGAGCTGTCTCAATCCTCAAAAAGGGTTTGGATTTCTTTGAAAATAGACCATATAAAGAACTCACTTCCTGGAGCACTTTAAATGAAGAACAGGACAGTGCCCAGAGAAGCATGTTCAAGTTAAAACGCTGGTAAATGTTTTTTTCTTCTATTTTCTATTAGCACTGGGATCAGCTCCTGGAATCAATTTAGGAAGGAATGTGTTAGTAGCAACTGACCCCTAGCTTTCCAAAATATTAGCAGTTGAGATGCAGAGAATAGCAACCACCCAGTTAACTGGTAAAAGCACATTTAGTAAGTCCACAGGGTCTATGGAACATAACAGATTCTCTCCATTTTCTTCCAGTTTTCTTTAGGAAATAAGTTTAGACTTTAGCATGAGGTTTTAGGGTAATAATTTGCAAATAATTCTAAATAGTGAACACAATAATCTAACAGCATTAGATAAATAATGAAAGTCATTGAAACTCCCTATCTGGAAAATGTTAGATATTCAAGTGCAATGGCATCAAGTTGGGGCAACATAGGGATAACTTTAAGAATCTAATCCAGCATAATCCACCATTTTTCCATGACAATTCTCTTGCATACACCTAATAACATTATGTGGTTGTAGTTATTAGTATAAAGGAGATATAGGAGACTTATAATACACATTATTGTCATCTTCTAGTTGAACATCAAGATTCTTTCTTGGAGTGGACATTTGGCCTACCAGTTAAGACCATATCCTATATCCAAGCTCCTTGGTTTAATATATGACACCACTACCAACTCCAGCTTCCTGCTAATGTACAGCCTGGGAGGGAGTGGGTGAAGACTCAAGCAGTTGGGTTCCTGTGCCCTTTGTGGGAGACTGGGATTGAGTTGTTGGCTCCTGGATTCAGCCTCAAGAGCCAATTCTTTCTTTCTCTCTCCTTCTTCATCTCTCTCTCCCCCAGCCTCCTTCCCTCCCATTCTCCACCATTCCTAACAATATTTATTTTATGTGTCTAATAGGTGTGGAAAATAATATTTATCTAGGTTTAGTCCCAACATTAAATTAAGCTGTGCTCACCAAGTGTCTATATCCAGGAGGGACTAAAACATATCCTAAGAAAGAACTCATCAAAAGGATGAGTTGGAACAAGATGTCTGGCCAAATAACCCAGCCTTGAAATTGCAGGGGGAATAAGGATTTTTCTAAAAAATATTTTACTTATTGATTTGGGAGGTAGAGTTACAGACAGATAGAGGAGGGAGGGACAGAGACAGAGAGGTCTTCCAACCACTCATACACTTATCAAATGACTGAAGTGGCTGGAGCTGGGCTGATCTGAAGCCAGGAGCTTCTTCCAGGTCTCCCATGTGAGTGCAGGGGCCCAAGCACTTGGGCCATCCTCCATGCCTTTCCCAGGCCACAGCAGAGAGCTTAATTGGAAGAGGAGCAACCGGGACATGAACCGGTGCCCATATGGGATGCCGGGCCTGCAGGTGAAGGCTTAACCTACCATGTCACAACACCAGCACCAAACAAGGATCTTAAATGCAGCCTGGCATCCAAGGGCGGAGCCGGCAATTCATTGCAGGAGAAGAAGTAGTGCCGGCAGAGGTGATAACATCCAAAGGGATCAGCAGTCCCCAGGAGAAACAGTGATGGGGCTTCCAGTGAACACATGAGAGCTGATCAGAATTATCCAAGAAGACATGGAATTGTCTGCTGGAGTCACCATACTGGAGGTTTCAGGAAGAGGCAGTGAATCTGTGGTCACCATATATGCATACCCTGAAGGTTGAAATCTAGAGAAACATGTATTACTAGTGCATACTCAACAACTCTTTGTTGCAGTACTTTAAATCCTGTCACTCCCCCCACCATGGCTATGGCGGTTCCCTGAAGATGTCAGCAAGTCTCAGCCATAGATCACCTGTGAGCTCCTCAGCTTCTTACTTCATGCCTGAGGCTCCCTGATGTCACAGGGTGGAAAGGATGCCTGTGGTAATCCCACAGCACTTCTCATGCATAGCCCCGGTGGACAGAGGACTAACGCTTATACAGTAACCCTTGGTTAATTGGAAATGGAAACTAATGGTCTGATGTCTTTTTGTCTTCTTAGGCAATCATTTCTAAGTACAATTGATAAAGCTTCTGAGGTAGTCTAATAGGGCAAGTGAGTAGTTACCTTGTTAGTGACCAACTCAATGATGCAACCAACTGTGGATCAACTTTCCCTTTTTCCCAAT
This sequence comes from Sylvilagus floridanus, assembly GCA_949820135.1. Classification (NCBI taxonomy): domain Eukaryota; kingdom Metazoa; phylum Chordata; class Mammalia; order Lagomorpha; family Leporidae; genus Sylvilagus; species Sylvilagus floridanus. The sequence goes on from OX463236.1 coordinate 160,417,682, forward strand.
TCACCTTCCTCGTCCATTCTCCTGGACCCTATGATCACGGAGTAAACCACTAACACATCTGCATCATCTCTGACTCTGCATGCAAAAGAACCCACATCTGAATGTCTTTAAAAATGGCCTTTAAAAATAGTTTCCTTATGTAGAAATTTTTGTGCCATCTCCTTTTTTGCTTTGAACTCCATCTTCCATAGTCCCATGACATCTAGCACTGGTACAGCTGGAGAAGTATTTCCATTGTATTCACCAACCAGCAACATCAATTAGGAACCAAGGAAATATACTTGGAGGCCAAGAAAAAACGATGAGCTAATGTGTGCCACGGAATAGGATTCTTAGGTAAGAGAAAATATATGCAATTGGCAGAGGACAATTAACAAATTACTGTCTATTCCTGGTACTTCAGAGTTAGTCTCTCTTTTTTCAGGCCTTTTTCTTAATAAATAGGGAATCTAAACACCAGGGAAGTCAGCCAATTTTTTTAATTCAGAGTAGCAAATAAATAAAGAACTTAGAAATTGACCTTTATAACCTATTGCTCACTTTCTAGAAAATGCAAGAAGTGGAGGAGTATGGATGAAGCCATAAGTTTATTCATAGCAACCCCACTGATGACAATGAGATGGATAAAAATAAAACTGTCAAGCAAAAGAGAATATTTACCCGTAGGCTTAGATCACGTCAGAATTAGAAACCTAACCTCCTACTGAATCAGGCGTATGTCATGTATGGATGTCCACTTTACTTCTTTTATTTTTAAAAATATTTTATTTTATTTTTTTAAAGATTTATTTATTTATTTGAAAGTCAAGTTACACAGAGAGAGGAGAGGCAGAGAGAGAAGGAGAGAGAGAGAGGTCTTCCATCCGATGGTTCACTCCCCAACTGGCCAGAGCTGTGTCGATCCGAAGCCATCAGCCAGGAGCTTCTTCTGGGTCTCCCACGTGGGTGCAGGGCCCTAAGGACTTGGGCCCTCTTCTACTGCTTTCCCAGGCCATTGCAGAGAGCTGGATTTGAAGTGGAGCAGCTGAGTCTTAAACCAGGGCCTCTATGGGATGCAGGCACTGAAGGCCAGGGTGTTAACCCACTGCACCACAGCACTGGCCCCAAAGTGCTTTTTTTATTTATTTAAAAGGCAGAGTTACAGAGAATGAAAGATTGAGAGAGGGAGAGAGATCTTCCATCCACTGATTCACTCCCCAAATGCCTGGCAAGAGCTGGGCCAGGCCAAAGGCAAGAGCCAAGAACTCCATCTGGGTCTCCCACTTGGGTGGCAAGGGCTTAAGCACTTGGGCCTTCTGCTGCTGCTTTCCTGGGTGCATTAACAGGGAGCTGCATCAGAAGTGGAGTGGCTGGAACTCAAACCAGTGCTCATATGGGATGCCAGCATCACAGATGGTGGTTTGATCCAGTGCACCAGAGCACCGATCCCAATAGACCCCCCAATTAAAAGCAACACACTTTGTACAATGAATAAAGACAAGTTAGTTGCTATCAGAATGCCACAGCAGATGGATGGAGTTCATGAAATCAGACCTCATTCATCTCAGCTTCTCCCTGCTATATTCACCCTCTTGCCCATCTGTTCTGCCCTTCTGGTTTGATGATCCATTCATGATACACCTGGCTCTTGGTCCTCCTGCATCACTCCTTGTTTTACTGCTTGTATCCCTTTGCTTGGTACAGGTCCTCCTACGTCTGGCATCCCAGTAACAGGTGCCATGCAGGCTGACTTACCCTCAGGCTTTATCTGCACCCTGGCCCAGGGCCTGGAGGATCAGAAAGAATAAACTCTGTCCTTAATGTGTTATCCAATGTGAAATAATGCTATTACTAGTACTGAAACAGTATTTTTACACTTTGTGTTTCTGTGTGGGTGCAAACTGATGAAATCTTTACATAGTATATACTGAATTGATCTTCTGTATATAAAGATAATTGCAAATGATTAAAAAATCTTGGTGTTAAATTGGAAATTGCATTGAAAATTAATCAATTTAAAAATATATATATATCATGTAGGATCTCTGTCCTTAACGTGCTATACATTGTGAATTAATACTATAACTGGTACTCCAACAGTATTTTTCACTTTGTGTTGCAATGTGAGGGCAAACTGTTGAAATCTTTACTTAATATATACTAAACTGACCTTCTGTATATAAAGAGAATTGAAAATGAATCTTGATGAGAACGGAAGAGGAGAGGGAGTGGGAAAGGGGAGGGTTGCGGGTGGGAGGGAAGTTATGGGGGGGAAGCCATTGTAATCTATAAGCTGTATTTTAGAAATTTATATTCCTTAAATAAAAGCGTTATTAAAAAATTTAAAAAATAAAAAAATAAATTAAATAAGGCAATATGCTGTAAAAAAAAAAAAAAGAATAAACTCTTTGCACAACATCTGTACAGGCAGCTGAAGAGCCCCTCTCTGAGCCTCACTGGTGATGAGGAGTTTGCTGGCTCACAAGATACTGTGTGTTCTGCTGGCAATCTTTGTTTAGGAATTGTTCCTTTTATGGAATGAGAATTTGCCTCACTGTCATTTTTGTGCATCCACTCTGGTTCAGTCTATAAAGCAGTGCAGCCTAGGGGCCAGCACTGTGGTGTAGTGGGCTGAGCCACTTCCTGCCATGCCAGCATCCCATATGGACCCTGGTTTGTGTCCTGGCTTCTCCTCTTTCTATCCAGCTCTCTGTTAATGGCCCGGGCAGGCAGTGGAAGATGGCCCGAGTACTTGGGCCTCTGTACCCTTTAGGGAGACCCAGAAGCCCCTAGTTCCTGGCTTCGGATCAGCTCAGCTCTAGCCATTGTGGACATTAAAGCGGCGGACTAGCAAATGGAAGACCTTTCTCTCTGTCTCTCCTTATCTCTGCATGTAACTCTACCTCTCAAATAAATAAAATATTTTTTAAAGGTAGTGCAACCTGCTTCCAGTGAAAGCCCTTCTGAAAGTTACATATTTCTGATCACTGGTGAGCATTTCTCAGATGTACTTCCTCATCTTATTTCCCAAGCTAATATAGCATCCCTGCACCCTTCAAACTTCCCACAAACAATAAAGGTTCCAAGTCCTGAATTGTTCTGTTGCATCCCTGACTCCACCCTCAGTGTTCCCTGAACAGTGAGTTCCCCATGACATTACTACTTTGGGTTTAAATAAATTCATAGGTCTTTAGCTCAAGAACTAAATCTAAATTAGATCTCTTGTTATAAATTATTTTTAAAGTGAAAAATAAGTAAATGCACAAATGAATAAAAATAACTGTTTAAGTTGGCTTATTATGTTCAGCCCCAGCTGAATTAGATATAGCCCATGCTGCACACCTCACTGAAGACATTTTATAGGATCAAGTTATTAACAGAGTGATTTTAATAGCTCACAAGCCCTCCACAATGTCAGTGTAAGTGTCTTCATCTCAAAGAACCCTGAAGAGTTTATATTTTTGAAAATCATAATTACAGCCAAAAAAGGGGACCCAGAAAAAGTGAAAATCAAGATTATTTAAGGCTCCTGGTATCATTAAAATCTTGATTTTATGAACAATAAATAGAGATCATCCCTTCCAAACAGATTTTAATGATAAAAAGTTAGTAATCCATGCAGAATTTTAGTGAAAAGAATTGCAATGTTATTTGAAAGTTGGATGTTGGCCGGCGCCGTGGCTCAACAGGCTAATCCTCCGACTTGCGGCGCTGGCACACCGGGTTCTAGTCCCGGTTGGGGCACCGGATTCTGTCCTGGTTGCCCCTCTTCCAGGCCAGCTCTCTGCTGTGGCCAGGGAGTGCAGTGGAGGATGGCCCAAGTCTTGGGCCCTGCATCCCATGGGAGACCAGGAAAAGCACCTGGCACCTGGCTCCTGCCATCGGATCAGCGCGGTGCGCCAGCCGCAGCGCACTGGCCGCAGCGGCCATTGGAGGGTGAACCAACAGCAAAGGAAGACCTTTCTCTCTGTCTCTCTCTCTCTCACTGTCCACTCTGCCTGTCAAAAAATTTAAAAAAATAAAAAATAAAATAAAAAAAGAAAGTTGGATGTTGATTTCTTTTGTGCTGTTCTATTTATGAATTTGCATGCAATAATTTTTAATAAAAATGACATGAAAGACTCCTATAAGCTAATTTATCATATTCACTTCAAAAAATCATGTTTTCTAACACAATTGGGAAATAGTGTCATTGCGGGACATCTACCTTCCTGGAGGCACAGAACCAGGCATAACATCAAGAGTTAAAGACTTCTACACTTAGCATCAAAAAATGTACATCTTGTTAAAAGTGACATATGTGAGTGGTACATGGTGTTTCATTGACCTTAAACTTGATCATGAAGAACTGTGAGAACACTGTGGACAAAGAATGCAAACCCACAATGTCAGATGAATGTTAGAGGGGAAGGGAAGGAGGCCACATGAAAAAACTGACATCCATTCTTTTTGTGAAAGAATTTAAACTGAGAACACTGTGTACATATGGGGTTGCAATGTGCTTTCTGCTGGAGAGAGGCATTCTGGAATCCCATACAGCCTCCTTTCTTTATTAAGCAACAGGTCAGTTTGACCTCCTTTGATTATCTCAATGCTGGATAAAAGATCAACCACAGAGTAGGACCTGACCCTGAAGAGAGAGGGTCTTCCCATCTGCCCAGTCTCCGTTAAAAGACACTCTTGCTCATGAGGTCCAAGACACACAAGACCCACCTTTAATACTCCATGGGATTGGGCCATGAATTAAGTATAATCCCAGGAAATTAGGATTTCAGGCAGGGATGGAAGAGCAAAAGAGCATCACTATTGTAGGAAGGTACAGACAAAAGCATCCTACCTGGACAGCTGATGGTGACCCTGATTGGTCTATTCGGTTCTTTCTCATAAAGATAAAGACGTCTGAACGTTGTCCTAACATAGTTCAGATGATTCTGGTCATGCTTAAATGAAATCCAGGGGAGTTTGGGTGCGGCTGAAATTGACAAGTATGAGGGGTTTTGTTTTCAATTGAAAAGGGATGAGTGAAGGAACAATAGCTAATACGTTACTAGTTACTTGGGATGCCTCCATCTTTTATCTCTAAGTGCTTAGATTGGAGTTCTGACTCCATTTCTGATTCCTACTTTCTGTTCATATGCACCCTGGGAGGCAGCAAGTTAAGGCCCTAGTACTTGTGTCCCTGTCACCCATGTCAGAGACCTGGCATGAGTTCCCAGCTCCTGACTTCAGCCTATCCCGGCCCCAGTTACTGCAAGCATTTGAAGAATGAATCAGCATATAGGAGGTATATCTCTCTCTCTGTGTATGTGTGTGTGTGTGCACGAGAGTGTGTATACCTGTCTTTCGATCTCTCTTTTTGTCTCTGCCTTTCAGATAAATACAAACTAACTAAATAAAAATGAAATTAAATAAAGAGGAAGGTTAAAGTATATTTGAACATTTGATGGTGGAAAAGATCAAAAGGTGGTGTTTAGAGCCCTATCTGGCCTCCTGGATCATAGTTATTAAGGTTAGAGGCAAAATCTAAAAACACTTCTACCACTTCAAAGGGCTCTGTGAGTGCTATTTATAAGGAAATATGTGACCGAGAACCGGGGTGCCTGTCATTGTCCTAACTTAGCCTAGACAATAGCACAATCCTTACCCAACAACTTTAGGTGATAGTCTCTTGGCATAAATACTGGCATTAAAATGGGGGTTAACCTTACTGATGGTAGGATTAAGATTCACCTGGATGGTTTTGAAGACACTGATCAGGGAAACAAGAGCTGGAGTGAGAATGACAGAAGCTAAGTAGTGACTTCACTCTAAAGATCTACAGGTGAACAAGGAATTCTGGCAAGAACCCCACAACAAGTCTGGGGAGTTGAAGGCTACCAATAAGCAGGCAGGAACAAAAGTAGAAGACCTAGGTTACTTTGAATCTCAGGAAAACTAAGAACTTTCAATATTTTCATTGAGCCTCAACAAATGCCCTCTTTACAAAAGACTATATTGGACTAGTATCAAGATTTAGAAATACTAAAGTCATGTAATGATCCCTGGATTGACCATTCATAGCCAGGATGCTGCTTTGGCACTTACATTGCAGAGTACTCTGAAACCCTTGAATTTTGTGATTTACTTGATAAATGCTGTTAATAGCGTGCACCAAAAGGGTGAAGCAAGAAGAACTGGCTCTAAAATCTTCTGTAGAGGGTAGGATGCTCATGCATGCAGATGGCAAATTGAGCACCTATAATGAGGTTTGCTCTGAGGTTGAGTTTCCACTCAGGCATCCAACCATCCTGGTGTTTATGGCCCCAAAAGGCAATGTGCCCTTCATATGCAAAAGCTGGACACTCCACTGAGCTGTCCTTTTCCACACGTATTCATTTGGAACTTGGTAAAATTGTCCTCCAGCATTTGAGTGAGTTGGGCACAGGCAGAGGCCCTTGGAGATAATCGGGAGAGACAAAATAATCAGGGATTGCAATTGGCAGGTAGTCTGTAAAGTTACTGAATAGCAGACACATGGTAGGGGAAGAATTTTTGGGGGAGGAAAGAGAATGGCCTCTTGCTCTTTAAGCATAGTCAGATCATAGCTCCAGGAACACTAATTGGAATGTGAGCTCTAAGAAAGGCTGAGAGTCTTACAAGAAGAACCCCCTGTTGACCTAAATTTGAAACTCCTCTGTTTAGCACCCAGTAGAGAAAGCTAACCAGATTGATTTCCAAAACAAAAGACCATAAAGCACCGCTTAGTAGAGTAAATCAAGACCCACAGACATCCATAAAATTGTCTGTGTTCACTAATTACATTACTCCTGACTATCTACAACACAATATTTTGATTTAAAATCCTTACAATGGGCACAATGTATGTCCTTTTAAAAAATAGTGAAAAGTGGCTGGTGCTGAGGCTCACTAGGCTAATCCTCCACCTGTGGTGCTGGCACTCTGGGTTCTAGTCCCCATTGGGACACCAGTTCTGTCCTGGTTGCTCCTCTTCCAGTCCAGCTCTCTGCTGTGGCCTGGGAAGGCAGTGCAGGATGGCCCAAGTGCTTGTGCCCTGCACCCACATGGGAGACCAGGAGGAAGCACCTGGCTCCTGGCTTTGCATCGGCGCAGCGTAGGGAGTAAACCAATGGAAAGAAGACCTCTCTCTCTCTCTCTCTCTCTCTTTCTCTCTCTCTCTCTCTGTCTCATTGTCTAACTCTGCCTGTCAAAAAAAAAATAGTGAAAGGAAGAAGAATTGAGATGGCCGTGTGGTGGTTCACAGATGGTCTTGAAAAAGAAGGTAACCCTAAGAATTAGATTTGGTCATAGTTATATAAAAACAAACAAAAAAAAACAGTAGACTATAATCCTGGGGCTTTTTGGAGTGAAATTTTGTCTTGATCTACAAGAAACCAATCTATGTGCTTTCTGCAATAGTCCTAGCAGAGGTAATGAGCAATAGACTAAGACAATAGGAATACAACAGAAATGTTGGGAGGTGCACAACCAACAGGTCTAGGAACAGGACTTCATCCATTTGAAATCTATAGTGTCTAAATGGCACCTGGCACATGGTGCAAGATCTATGTGAGCTTTACAAAATCAGTGCTTCTAAAGACTTTGGAGAAATGCATATGTGTTCCTTTATAGCTGAGAGCCCCTTAGTTGCATCTGATAATGAAAAGCAATCGAAATTGAAATTCAATACTCCTTGAGTTTTTCTGTATGGATGAGTCAGATTCCCAATAGGCTACTCTGAATATTAGTTTGCATGTGCCCTCCAAAAGCCCTTGTATTAAAGGGCTTGGTCTCTCAAATCTTATGTTAGTAGTTAACAGATTAGAGGTAGAAACATAGACCAATTGTGGTGTTTGAAGGTAGAGGTTTCATGAAATAATTACATTCGGATTACATTACTAAGGTAGATTTCACATGACCAAATCATGGTGGCTTTGTTAAGGGAGACCATATCAACATGGAATACCAGTATGCTCCATGTCTCTCCCTATTTCCTAGCTCACCATGTAGTATTTCCTCTTTATTCTTCCAGCACCCACTGCCCCTATCAGATGCCAGACCAATGGGGACACTCAGTTTCGGACTGTGACTTTCCAAATCTGTAACTCAAAACCAACTTATTTCCTTCATGAATAGCCTGTGTCTGGTATTTAGCTGTAGTGATGAAAAGCCAACTAATAAATAATGTTTGCTAAATGAATTAATGAACAAAGTACATGTTTTGTAAAGGAATGAATGAACAAGTCAAAGAGTGAATAAATAAATATCTCAATGAATAAACAAATCAAGGAATGAATAAATGAATCAGTAAGTGAATCAATCATTTTGTCTTAGAATTTTAATTTACCTCCTTCTAGGTAGTATTAAATATAATGGGATAGAAAGAGCATTGTTCTTGGAATTAGCACCAGGGTTCCTTCTTAATTTATTCTCCACTAGGATTTATTGTGTGTCATTCATTGATTTAGTTCCTGATTTGTTAATTCATTCATTTATTGATTTAGCAAAACACTTAGGCTGCATGCTAGGCTCTCTGTTTCTACCATGACATGATAGAATGTTGGGGTTACAGTGCAAATAGGACAGAGTTCCTCTTTTGACTAAGAGAAAAGACAATAATAAAACAACACACACAAAAAATATTAATCAGATGGTACAAAATTTTTTTTTAATTTTTAAAAATTTTTTTTGACAGGCAGAGTGGACAGTGAGAGAGAGAGACAGAGAAAGGTCTTCCTTTTGCCGTTGGGTCATCCTCCATTGGCTGCCGCGGCCGGCGCACCGCACTGATCTGATGGCAGGAGCCAGGTGCTCCTCCTGGTCTCCCATGGGGTGCAGGGCCCAAGCACTTGGGCCATGCTCCACTACACTCCCTGGCCACAGCAGAGAGCTGGCCTGGAAGAGGGGCAACCGGGACAGAATCCGGCGCCCAGACCGGGACTAGAACCCGGTGTGCCGGCGCTGCAAGGCATAGGATTAGCCTAGTGAGCCGTTGCGCCGCCGGCCCAGATGGTACAAAATTATGCAGAATTTAATAGGTAGGTTCTCATTAACAGTAGGCAGCCAGGAAGGAACTCCCTGGACATGTGACCTTTGGACAGAAATCTGCATAATGAAAAGAATATAGGTGTGGGTAACAGTACTTCAGCCAGAGGGTGTAGTAAACAAGCTCTGAAGCAAGAATGAGCTCAAATTGCCAACATAGAGAAACAAGAATGTGCACTGTGGTTAGGATAGGTAAGGTTGGGGAGTGGGGTAAGATAAAAGGTCAGACGGGCGGTGGGGCTTCCTTTTTTTACCAGAGTATGACTTTGGACAACAAAATAATAGCTAACATCTATTGAGAGTTTACAACCTCATTGCGCTTGAACTGTCCTACTTAATCATCATAACAACCCCATAAGATAGGTAGGGTGGCCAGCGCCGTGGCTCAACAGGCTAATCCTCCGCCTTGTGGCGCTGGCACAGCAGGTTCTAGTCCCGGTCTGGGCGCCGGATTCTGTCCCGGTTGCCCCTCTTCCAGGCCAGCTCTCTGCTGTGGCCAGGGAGTGTAGTGGAGGATGGCCCAAGTGCTTGGGCCTTGCACCCCATGGGAGACCAGGAGGAGCACTTGGCTCCTGCCATCAGATCAGTGCGGTGCGCCGGCCGCGGCAGCCAATGGAGGATGACCCAACGGCAAAAGGAAGACCTTTCTCTGTCTCTCTCTCTCACTGTCCACTCTGCCTGTCAAAAAAAAAAAAAAAAAAAAAAAGATAGGTAGGGTAATGCTCAAACTACCTAACAACCAGTAAGTCATAGTTATCAACCAACCAGATAATACCAGCCTCAACTACATTCTGACTATACTTGTGCAAAATGACCTCATATCACATGCTACTACTGCTCTCAAATAATAAGTAGAGAAACTGAATTCAGAGATAGGTTTCTCCACCTCAAAATTATGTACTACAAACCATCTATTAAAAATGACAAGTGACCTGACTCTTGAAAATGATGCTTATGACCCTCAGGAAATTTCTCTTATAATGGAGAAACAGGCAATTCTGGGATCTACCATCATTCTGTGGAAGAAAGAACACTATGCTGGGGCCAGCATTGTGGCATAATGGGTTAAACCACCGCCTGCAATACCATGCAATGCATGCCAGTTCAAGTCCTGGCTGCTCCACTTCCCATCCAGCTCCTTGTTAATGCACCTGGGAAAGCAGAAGAAGTTGGGCCCCTGCACCCACATGAGAAATCTGGAAGAAGCTCTGAGCTCTTGGCCTTGGTCTGGCCCAGCCCTGGCCGTTGCAGCCATTTGTGGAGTGATCCAGCAGATGGAAGATCTTTCTTTCCCTCTCTCTCTCTGTAACTGTGCTTTTCAAATAAATCAAATAAATCCTAAAAATGCCTTTGCTTTCCTGGACATTAGGCAAATGAAAAGAAAGAACACTCTGCTATGAGCATAAAAGTATAGAACAGCTCCTGCTACTAGCATTAACTAGCTATGGGACTTGGGTAAGCCACTTTACCTCAGGAAACTTTTGTTTATGGATAATGAATGGGATTGCTACTAGCATCTGGTGAGTTGAAGCCACGGATGCTGCTAAGCACCTTACAATGCACCAAACAAGTTTCACTACACAGAATATCAGTACTGGGTTGAGAAGTCCTGCTATAGCGGCTAACAGACACTGAGAAGAGGGTCTGATGTGACCTAAGGGAGTGGTAGGAACTATAGCAGGCCCCAGAATACATAGACTTTCTTTTTTTAAGATTTATTTGAAAGGTGCAGTTACAGAGAGAGAAAGGGAGACAGAGCTCTTCCATCTTCTAGTTCATTCCCCAGATGGCCACAACGACAGGGTCTGTGCAAGGTCAAAGCCATGAGTCAGGAACTTCTTCCAAGAAGCTGGATCAGAAGTGGAGCAGCCAGGACTCACTCCCATATGGGATGCTAGCAGTGCAGGTGGTGCCTTAACCTGCTATGCCACAATGCTGGCCCTGAGTATACAAAATTTCTAACAACATTTCATGTGAACAATACTTTAACCTGTGTAGACTAAGAATAACATATTTGCAGGCCAATTTCAGCCTGCCAGTAGCCTTAACAAGACCTGGTTGGTCACAGCTTTCTTTTTGCAAATAGGGATAAAAGTCTCTGAGTTGTGTTTCTATGTGTGTATATGTGTGTATACATGAGTATAAACACAGGGAAGATTTTTTAAGGTGTTTTTTGTTTGTTTGTTTTTTATTTTTGACAGGCAGAGTGGACAGTGAGAGAGAGAGACAGAGAGAAAGGTCTTCCTTTGCCGTTGGTTCACCCTCCAATGGCCGCCGCGGTTGGCGCGCTGCGGCCAGCGCACTGTGCTCATCCGATGGCAGGAGCCAGGTGCCAGGTGCTTTTCCTGGTCTCCCATGGGGTGCAGGACTCAAGCACTTGGGCCATCCTCCACTGCACTCCAGGGCCACAGCAGAGAGCTGGCCTGGAAGAGGGGCAACCAGGACAGAATCTGGCGCCCCAACCGGGACTAGAACCCGGTGTGCCGGCGCCGCAAGGCGGAGGATTAGCCTGTTGAGCCACGGCGCCGGCCTTTAAGGTGTTTTGAGAGAGAGACAGGCAGATAGACATTACTCTTAGAATCTAGTCTTGTTCGTTCGTTTGCTTCTTCCCCCGATCTAGTTTTCCCTCCTTCAGTTATATCAGTCCATTTCCTCTTGCTTTGGGTTTAGCAAAGATGAAGGCCAGCTGCTGCACTCCAAGCATAAGAGAAGTTCTGGTTTCAGTTTTGATCTCCTCACTTTGTCTAAAGTCCCTGGAAAGGAGGAAGGCTTGTTTGCATTACTCTTGTAGTCTTTAGAGACAAACGGGCTGGAAGAGACACGTTGGCCCCACATTTACGATGTGCCCACAGAGTTATTTATGGTTTGTTTATCTACTGAACGTGGAGCAGTTGTGGCCTATGACTTTCAGCTCTAGGGTGCATTAACAGATTTGGGGTGAGGAGACTTGGCAATGTCAAACTTGTAGTTGTATTGAGCTTTTCAGCCTCTTTCTACGAAGCAAAGCAGCAGCCATCCCAGACACTCAGGCACAGTGGCACTTTTAGAAACCACCCTATTGGCCTAAAGGCTCTGAAAAAGCTGAGAACAGATGAGGCACTGACGAAATGAGCCAGATGAAGTCCTCAGATCACGAGGCTCAGGGCGGGCACAAGTGTGGTGGGAATGATGCCAAAAATAATATGAGTTACTGCCGTGACTTCTGATACAGGCCAACTAGATGCTGATGGGGCAGCAAAGTGAAGCTTCTGAGACCTTATGAGCATCAGTGTATACTCTGGAGAGTCGGTGCTGCAGCAAGAGAGGATGTTTCTACAGCAGGGTGATACAGGTATTTGAGAACCCTTGAGTACTACGAATAATAAGGGGATGTAAAAGTAAGACAGATCATTCCACCCAAATCTAGAGCATGACCAAGTGGTGACTGGAACCTCAATGTCTGGACATTACAAATGTGTAATGTCAGTTGAGAGGACATGGTGACATCCATGCATTTCGAGTAAGTCTGATAGATCCTGGGCAGCGCTGACGTCAGCAGAGCTCTCACCCACTGGGCATGCTTGTTTGCGAGGTAGACAAAAAGCAACTGCCACTTGGCAACAAGCTTCTGTGGTGAACTGCTTGGGGAGAAAGCCCTGGGGACGATTAATGTTTTAAAAATTTTCTTCAAACACAGTTGAAAATATCTTTGTACTTACACAGCAGCCACGCAGGGGGCTTTTCTTATTTCCTCCCATTACTCCATGTTAAACCTGCTTCATTTCCTCACATGTCAATGGTACATATTAATTTGTATTATAGGAATGCCAGTAGTGGCTGAATAGCGTACATGAAATAAGTGTATAGTCAGGGCCGGTGCTGTGGCTTACTTGGTTAATCCTCCACCTGCGGCACCGGCATCTCATATGGGCACCAGGTTCTCGTCCCAGCTGCTCCTCTTCTAGTCCAGCTCTCAGCTGTGGCCCCGGGAAGGCAGTGGAGAATGGCCCAAGTGCTTGGGCCCCTGCACCCACATGGGAGACCAGGAAGAAGCACCTGGCTCCTGCTTTCGGATCGGCGTAGCTTTGGCCATAGCAGCCATTTGGGGAGTGAACCAACAGAAGGAAGACCTTTCTCTCTGTCTCTCTCTGTCTCTCTCTCTCTCTCTCTCTCACCGTCTATAACTCTACCTGTAAAAAAAGAAAAGAAAAGAAAAGAAGAGAAAAGAAAAGAAAAGAAAAGAAAAGAAAAGAAAAGAAAAGAAAAGAAAAGAAAAGAAAAGAAAAGAAAAGAAAAGAAGTAAGTGTATAGCCTTGGGCACTGAGAACTGAAGTCCAGGTGCCTACAAGACACACTAGTAAGAAGGTTCTGAGTAGTTTCAACAAAGGTAAAGTTTGAAGTTGACCTTGAGTATGGCAGGCAAAATTTCAGTCTCCAAGACCTTAAACAGTCAGTACAGCAATTGAGAAGCTCAAACGAGTAGCAAGGCAGGGGTCAGAGGCTCCAGAAAAAAATGAGGAAATGGGGCTATTGTATGGGTTCAGTCCCCAGAAATTAAAGTTTAGTGACATTTCCATACCTGAGACAGCAGGGAAGAGTGAGTGAGCAAATGGTCAAATCCTGTCTTTTGCAACAAAATGGATGCAATTGGAGGCCATTATGCTTGGTGAAATAAGCCACTCCCCAAAATGACAAATATCGTATGTTTTCTAAGATTTGTGGTAGCTAATATACAGAGTAAAAAATACAATGTATATGAGTAGAATGATATTTTGAGATTTGATTATTGTTTATAGCTCTTGTCTAAATTCCTAAAGAACAGTAGTTTTTCTACTTCCTATTTGTTTAATTCTTTATTTAATGGAGGGTAAAGTAAATTGAATGCATGTCATTGTAAAAATTAAATGAAAAAAAAGAAAGGAAGGAGGGGGGGCTGGGAGGAAGAAAGGAGTGAGGGTAGGGTAGGAAGTATCATTATGTTCTAAAACTTGTATATATGAAGTAATTGATATTTGTTCCCTTTACATAAATTTTAAAAATTAAAAGAAAAAGAACATTAGAGATTTCGGATATGTCTTTTTTTTCCCAGTCCTTCCAGACTGAAGGGGAAGGTGGAAGGAATGACAGATGGATGGCTTTCATGGAATCAATATTACTCACATGTTTTCATTAAATTATTGTCAAGGAATTATGGCTTTAATTGGATATCACTTCCAAGAGTATTTATAAGGACCATCAAAAGAATCTCCACCCTCTAGAATGCAAAGGCCTGGCAAAATAGAAGACACCAAATAGCCCATCAAAAAATGTATGGGGAGAAGCTTACCATAATACTATGGACCAAGTAAAACATTATTAATAATTCTGTCTAGTTTCATGACTCAGATTTCTTCTCTGGCTTTTACTTGAACTGGTCCTAGTCATAAAATTATACCAATAAGCCCACCATAAAAATTTATCCATTGAGAAAAATTTGAAAAAATCATAAAATGATCCTGAACCTGGACAGGCTATCAGTGGATGATATAGTTTAAGTTCCCAGTTCTGTACTACATTCCTAGAAGAATTACCAAGCCCAAGAAAACCACAGGACAAAAGCCTAACAGGAAATCATGAGTATTTCACATAGCTTATTTGATAGAGAGGGTTTAACCACATAGACAAAAGTATACAAGCCAATGAGTAAAACTTACACACTCTACTTACAAACAATTGTCCATAACCAGTAACTAATCTTAAGCATGAATGTATCAATGAATAAATACTTACATCTTACACTGTGACACTCCATGAATTAAGCAATTCAATTTAAGTACTACATAACACCTCTAGTTTGCAAACATCATAGTAGATATTCTACAGGTAACCCCTGCACTCTCTGTTCTCTATCAACATTTTGATGTGGATCTAGGTTTTGTCAAGCCTCTAATTTATGGGGTATGCAGGGGCCCTGTCTTACAGAAATTTCCAAAATTACAAAATATATACAAAATGTTTCGATCCTTTCCTGGGCCCTGGAAGACGTGCAAGTGAGGAATTTGGAAGCATATGTTCATTAGTTTTTTGGTAAATCTGTCTTTACTCTTTGGGAAATGTTTCCCCAGGTATTAGGGCTGAGAAAATAGCCATGATCCAGATGTTTCTTCTCCCCTGCCTGCCACCCTATGGTATTACATGGATCTGGTTTCCTCCCTATCGACTTCTCAAGACAGGAGTCTCCCTCTGTTGCCAGGAACATCTAGACAACATCTGTGGGAAGAGTCATCTGTTCATCCGAAAAAATATTAACACTTGCACTGCAGTCTCTATGAGTTAAGTAGTGGTCTATTATAGGAACACAAAGACAAATGGACATATCCAAATATTAGTTACCTATTGCTGCATAATGCATTACCCCATGTCCAGCAGTTATAAACCAATACACATTTATTATTTCACATTTTCTATGACTCAAGAGCCCTAGCACAATCTCTCTGAACCTCTGCTCAGGCTGCAAATAAGGCATTAACCAGGCTGCCTTTTCAACCAAACACTTGACTAGGAAAGAAATCACTTCCAAGTTTGTTCAGGGTTTCGGCATAAGTCCTTGCCTGGAGTCAGCGTGATTGAGGCCCCAGGTCCTTCCAGGCTTGTGGTTCTCAAGGCTGTGAAGTTGCACACAGTTCCTGCCACTCGACACTTCCACAGGCACTTGACAGCATGGCTTTGTGCTTCTTGGTGGTCAGCAGGAGAACTTCTCTCTCCAGTTAGCTAAATCAAAGCCTTGTACCATGAAACATCATCAGGGGATTCACATCCCACAACCTTGACCAAATGAGATAACCTAATCACAGGGTGACAGCCTAATGACTTTGCTTTATTCTATTGATGAAGTCAAGGCTTTCCTCATGCTCAAAGAAATCATATGAAGGTGTGGGTAACTGGAAGTAACCTAGAGTGTGTGCTGCTTGATCTGCTCTGGAATTTTAAGGAGCTATTACCTTAATAATGTGTTTCAGATTACTGGAGTTGTCTGTGATTCTAAATATGTGGAGCATTCTTCTGTCCAGAAAACTACATTAAAATTTAATCTATTTAATTTCAACAACGAGTCTTTCCTTTCTTAGTAGGACATAGGACTCCTTACAATTTCAGCTATCAGGAATATCACTTATATTTCTTTATATACAAAACTACATAAAAGGGTATTTCAAAAATTTTATGGAGAATTGGAATTAAAATATAAGTTAAGGAGCTGGTGCTGGGTGCAGCAGATTAAGCTGCTGCCTGCAGAACCAGCATCCCATTCCATATGAGTGTCTTTTCAAGTCCCAGGTGCTCCGCATGCAATCTAACTCCCTACTAATGTGCCTGAGAAACCAGCAAAAGATGGCTCAAGTCCCTGTGCCCCTACCACCCATATTGGAGACCTGGAAGAAGCTCCTGGTTCCTGGTTTCAGCTTGTCCCAGCCCTGGTCCTTGTGGCCATTTGGGGAGTGAATCAGCAGCCTAAGAATCTCTCATTCTGTTTCTCTTCTCTCTGTAACTCTGCCTCTCAAATAAATAAATAAATCTTTAAATATACATAAATAAGTTTACTTTGATGGAAAAAATGTTGAAAATCATGTATGGCTTTCTTTTATAGTGTGAATTTTTATTAAATTTGTGAGGAGCTCTTATATGTCTGATGCATTTCAAACAAGGTTTGCCAAGTGGTGAAATGCTTTGATAAAATGAACTTGTGTGTTCACATTTCAATTCCAGACCTCTGTTTAAACCATGATCTCCATCTTATCCATCTGGGTACCTCTTTCTGTCCCATCTTCCTACTTCCTAGTGATAATTAATTACTCAGTTGATATAATTTTTCTTTTTTTATAATTTTATTTTGCACACACTGATAAAAAATGTATGTACTTTTGCTAACTTCTGAATAGTATAAAAATGGCATAACATACCACAAAGTTTTCTGCAATTTGCTTTTTCCACAGAACATTATGTTTTGGGGATTGATTTCTGCTGTTTCTTAGAGCTGTACATCAATCATTTCCACTCAGACTATTCCATTGTGCACAGATGGAACAAATAAATATCCATTTTTATCAACACACGGAAGGCATTTCCATTTTCTACTATTCTGCATAACAGTGCTGTGCACATTCTTACATGTCTCCTGGAACACATATGCATGGATTTCCCTTGAACACACACCTACAAGTAAAATCACAGCTTTTTGGGTATGAAATACTCAACTTTGTAAAGAATGACAAATTGTTTTCCAAAATAGCTTTACTCACTCAGACTCTTATTAACAATTTATGAATTCCCTTTAACCTACTCCTTCATCAATGAAATTTTTGATTTTGCCAATTTATGAGCTACAACAGCTTATCTCATTTTGATCCCATGTGTTTATTTGATATTTATATCTCCACTTCTATGAGATGCTGGTTTAAATCATTTGCCTACTTTTATATTGTTTGTACTTTTGTGATATATTTGTATAAGTTCTTTTTAAATTCAGGGCTGAAACGTTGTTAATTCTTCTGTTAACGAAGTATTTTCTCAATCCCTTCCCACTCTTCCTTTCCAAGTTGGCCCCTGCAGGATGGCTCCCATAAAGATGGGAGGCAGGAAGCAGGGACGTTCTCCCATAAAGGAAATGGTGACCCATCCACATTCACAAGTCCCTCCATGGACTATGCTTCAAGAAGAATGCCCACTGGGGACTCTTAGAGATTGGGAAATTTTCCATGAAGGAGATGTGGAATCCAGATGTGTGCATTGTCACCCGGCTTAACAAAGCTGTCTGAGCCAAAGGATGAGGAATGTCCCATACACATCCGCTTGAGACTGCCCAGACAACAGCACGAGGATGAAGACTCACCAAACAAGCTCTGGACTTTGGTTGTCTATGTACCTGTCACCACTTCTAAAAATCTACAATCAGTGTGGATGAGAACTAACTGCTGATTGTCAAATAAAGTTATAACGTTGCAAAAAAAAGCTCAATTATGTTTTTAACTTTATATCTTTAATAAAGACAATCTTTAATTTTAATCATAGTCAAATGTATTATTCATTTCTTTTGTGGAATGCTCTTTGTGTCTTATTTAAGAAGTCTTTCACTATTTCAAGGCTAGGGAAAATAAAACAATTTTTATATTTTCCATGTTTACCAAAAAAAATTCCATCTAAATGAATGGAGAAATTAAATGTCATAAGGATGTATTTTTTTCCAAAATGATTTCCATATTCAGTTTAATTCCTTTAAGAAAGTTCTAAATGATGTTTTAGAATCTTGACAAGGTTACTCTAAACTTGATATGGAAGATCAAAAGGCAGTGAATAGCCTAGACACTCCCAAAATAAAAGCATATAGTAATTGAACTTGTCCTATTATCTACTCATGTGTACAGTTATATAATGATATAATAATATATATCTCTACTCATAAATATCAGTATACGTGTATATTTACACATTTAAGTATATTTTTACATAATTTAAATCTGAATTTATGTGTTTATGTAAGTATATATTATATATAAAATTATATATATTTATACTTTAAAATTATATAAGAATATTTATATAACATATAATCACATATACATCCATACATAAATGAATATATAAGATATATACATGTATAAAAATAGGTTTAAATCTTTGACATATGTGTCAAATTTCAGCACAAGTTTTTTGGCATCTATTAGGATGGTTATGTATTTTTCTTATGTTCAGTTCATGTGGTAATTTATATTTCTAAATGTCTACTATGAAACTACTCTAGTTTCCTGAAATAAAACATTTTATTATAGTATCTCATGGTTTTACATATCTTTCCATATACTTTGTTAATTTTTTTGTTTGAAAAATTTTGTAACTATCATGTTCATTTTCCTATCTGTTCATGTCTGATTCAGGAATCGAGATGATATTGACCTCACAGAGTGAAATGAGGAGAATTTGCTCTTTCTATAATGTTTTCCTACTGTGCTGTGCAATATTAGAACATACTACTTCCATCTGACCTTGTTTTGGTACCCATTATCCAATCTGTGTCTCTGTCTCCCATCACTGCACTTTTCTCAGCCTTTAGTAATCATAATTCTTAGTTCAGATCACCTATTTTTTTGATTAGCACATTTGAAAGAATACATGGGGATATAGTCTTTCTCTGTCTACTTGGTTTATTCCACTTAACATAATGACTGCCAGTTCTATCCATTCTGCTGCAAAAGTCAGGATTTCATTGTTATTGCAGAATACTATTCCATGGTATATGTGTGTATTTTTTTCCTTATCTGCTCATCCATAGATGAACTCCCAGATTGACTCCATATCTTGGCTATTGTGAATAATGCTTCAATGAACATTACAGCACAGTATCTCTTTAAAAGGTGATTTCACTCCCCTTGAATATATACCCCAAAGTAGGATAGCTGGGTTATATGGTAGATCTGTTCTTAGTTTTTTGAGAACCCTTTCTATTGTTCTCCATCATGGCTGTATTAATTTGCATTCCCACGGAAAGTGCATTGACATTCCCTTTTCTCCATGTCTTCGTCACCATTTATTTTTTGTCTTGCTGATCGTATTTTTATGCAGAAATGCAAAATGTTAGGATGATCTTCTGAGAAAAACAAATATGCCAAAGATTTGTGCCTCTACAAAAAACATTGCAATGTTATTTATAATATTAAAACATGTAATTTGGGACATACTCAATTGGACTTGCCCCAAATGGTGGAGTTAGAAACGTGCCAGGGGATTCCAATACAATCCCATCAAGGTGGCATGTACCAATGCCATCTCCCTAGTCCAACTGATCAATTTCAGTTCACAATTGATCATACTGATAGGTCTAAGAGTCAAAGGGATCACACAAACAAGACTAGTGTCTGCTAATACTAACTGATAGAATAAAAAAGGGAAAGAACAATCCAACATGGGAGCAGGATACACAGCAGACTCATAGAATGGCAGATGTCCTAAACAGCACTCTGGCCTCAGAATCAGCCCTTAAGGCATTCGGATCTGGCTCAAGAGCCCATGAGAGTATTTTAGGCATGGAAAGCCAAGACACTCTGGCAAAAAAAAAAAAAGGATCTAAATGAAAGATCTCTGTGAGTGAGATCCCAGTAGAAAGAAAGGGCCATCAAAGAAGTAGGTACCTTTCTTTGAAGGGAGGAGAGAACTTCCACTTTGACTATGACCTTGTCTAAATAAGATTGGAGTCAGTGAACTCAAAATGCTTCCAATAGACTTGGCAACTCATGACTAGAGCCTAGGGAGATTTCTGACACCATAAACAAGAGTATCAATTTGTTAAGTCAACAACAGGAGTCACTGTGTACTTACTCCTCATGAGGATCTCTGTCCTTAATGTGTTGTCCAATGTGAATTAATGCTATAACTAGTACTGAAACAGTATTTTACCCTTTATGTTTCTGTGTGGGTGCAACCTGTTGAAATCTTTACTTAGTTTATACTAAATTGATCTTCTGTATATAAAGATAATGAAAATGAATCTTGATGTGAATGGAATGGGAGAGGGAGCGGGAGATGGGAGGGGTATGGGTGGGAGGGACGTTATGGGGGGGGAGCCATTGTAATCCATAAACTGTACTTTGGAAATTTATATTTACTAAATAAAAGTTTAAACATTCAAAAAAACACATGTTAAATGAATTAAATGTTTGTTAATAGATAATTGGTTGGATAAATAACCAAATATCCAAGCACTGAATTTCTCATATCCACTAAAAATGTTTTCCAATTATTAGGATGATTATTTTCTTGAAAGTTTTGAAAAACTAGGACTAATAATCAGTATGCATTGGCATTCCTGTTTCCACATTTTGCTTTTAATATTTATTTTGTTTATATGAAAGGCAGCATGACAGAGAGAAAGAGAAGAGAGGGAGAGAGAGAGAGACAGAGAATCTTATGCCCACTGGTTCACTCACCAAGGGCTGCAACAGTCACAGCTGGGTCAGGTAGAAGATAGGAGCCCAGGGGCCAGTGCTGTGGTGCAGCAGGTTAAGGCCCTGGCCTGTAGCATGGCATCCCATATGGGCGCCAGTTCTAGTCCCAGCTGCTCCTCTTCCGATCCAGCTCTGCTATGGCCTGGGAAGGCAGTAGAAGATGGTCCAGACCCTTGGGCCCCTGCACCAGCAGGGGAGTCCTGGAAGAAGCTCCTGGCTCCTGGCATCAGATCAGTGCAGCTCCAGCCATTGCGGCCATCTCGGGAGTGAGCCATTGGATGGAAGACATTTCTCTCTCTCTCTCTCTGCATTTCCTCTCTCTGTGTAATTCTGACTTTCAAATAAATATATAAATCTTAAAAAAAAGAGAGAAGCTAGGAGCCTGGAACTCCACACAGATCTCCCCCACGGGTGACAGGGGCCCAACCACTTGGGCCACCTTCTTCTGCTTTCTCAGGAGCATTAGCAGAGAGCAGGATTGGAAGCAGAGCACCGGGACTCAAACCTACACTCTGCACTCGGATATGTGATGCTAGCTTCAAAAGCAGTGGCTTAAATAGCTGTGCCACAATGCCAGCCACATAGATTTTTTTATTTACATCTGTTCTTATTGCTTAGAATACACACTCTATTCATTGCTAATTGTTTTAATTTATGCCTTGCAAAACTTACTTGTAAAATAATGTGACTTTCACAATTTAATTTTATAGAACTCCGCAAGCTTTCTACCTCTTCTTGAGCTGATTGTGATAAATTATTGTGGAGGAAGGACTTGTTCATTTTATCCAAGTTTTCAAGTTCATTGCTACAAATATTATCATGTTATTCTCATCTTTTGCAAACTTCTTTTATGTCTATAGTTATACTCCTAGTTCAATGTTTTTTTTTTAATTTTATTTAGGTTATACGAGTTTCATGAATTTCATATATACAGACTTAGGAATGTTGTAATATATCCCACCCTACTTTCTCCCACCCACGTTCCAATGCTTCTTCCTACTCCCTCTCCCATTCCCATTCTTAATTTTCACAAGATCTACTTTCAGTTTACTTTTGATCATAAAGTTAACCCTATAGTAAATGAAAGAGTTCAATAAATAGTATGAAAAAAAAAAAAACTGTTCCTCAACAGAAGAGAGGAGGGCTGTAAACAATTGTTAAATCTAAGCCTGAGCCACGGCTGAATAGGCTGATCCTCTGCCTATGGTGCCAGCACACCGGGTCTAGTCCCGGTCAGGGCACCAGATTCTGTCCTGGTTGCTCCTCTTCCAGTCCAGCTCTCTACTATGGCCCCAGAGTGCAGTGGAGGGTGGCCCAGGTTCTTGGGCCCTGCACCCGCGTGGGGAAGCACCTGGCTCCTGGCTTTGGATCAGTGTGGTGAACCAGCAGCAGTGCACTGGCCACAGTGGCCACTGGGGGTGAACCAATGGAAAAGGAAGACCTTTGTTTCTGTCTCTTTCTCTCTCTGTCTACTCTGCCTGTCAAAAAAATTATTAAATCTCAAAATGTCCATTTCACTCCAATACATTACATTTAAGTACTCTGTTACCTCAGATCAGGGAAACATATAGTATCTGACTTTTGGGGACTGGTTTGTATCACTAAGTATAATGGTTTCCAGCTGCATCCATTTTGTTGCAAAAGACAGGATTTCGCTTTTTTTTTTTTTTTTACAGCTGAGTAATACTCCATAGTGTATATAAACCATAATTTCTTTATCCAGTCAACAGCTGATAGACATCTGGGTTGATTCCATATCTTAGTTATTGTGAATTGTGCTGCAGTGAACATGGGGGTATAGATAACTGTTTGATATGCTGATTTCTTTTGGTTTGGCTAAATTCCTAAGAGTGGGATTGCTGAGTCATATGGTAGGTCTGTATTCAGATTTCTGTGCTATCTCCACACTATCTTCCACAGTGGTTGCACCAGTTTACATGCCCACTAACGGTGGTCCAGGGTACCTTTATCCCCGACATCATCACCAGCATTTGTTGTTTGTTGATTTCTGTATGAAAGCCATTCTAACTGGACTGAGGTGAAACCTCACTATCATTTTGATTTGCTTTTTCCATGATGGCTAGTGATCCTGAGCATTTTTTCAAGTGTCTATTGGCCATTCGAATTTCCTTTCTTGAAAAATGTCTAGTCAAGTCCTTTTCCTTTGCCCATTTCTTAACTGCATTGTTGGTTTTGTTGTTGTTGGATTTCTTGAATTCTTTATGGAATCTGGATATTAATTCTTTTTTACTTTCATACTTTGCAAAATATTTTCTCCCTGTCAGTTTCCTCTTCACTTTTCTGAGTGTCACTTTTGTAGTTTAGAAGCGTCTCAGTTTATGTAATCCCATTTGTCAATTTTGGTTTTGATGGCCTGTGCTTCTGGTTTTTTTTCTAAGAAGTTGCCTGTGCCAATGTCTTGCAGGCTTTCCCCAGTGTTCTTTGGTAATTTGATGTATTGGGTCACAGATTTAAGTCTTTGATCCATTTTGAGTGGATTTTTGTGTAACATGTAAAGTAGGGGTCCAGTTTGATACTTTTGCACACAGATCCAGTTTTCCCGGCACCATTTGTTGAAGAGACTGTCCTTGCTCCTGGGATTGACTTTAGCTCCTTTGTCAAAAATAAGTTGGTTGTAGATGTGTGGATTGATTTCTGGAGTTTCTATTTGGTTCCATTGGTCTGTTTTTGTGCCAGTACCACATTGTTTTGATTATACCTGCCCTGTGGTATGTCTTGAAATCTGGTATTGTGATGGCTGTGGCTTTGTTTTTGTTTAAAAGATTGTTTTAGTTATTTGGGATCCCTTGTGTTTTCATATGAAGTTTAGTATCATTTTTCTAGATCTGAGAAGAATGTTGTTCATATTTTGGTTGGGATCACATTGAATCTGTAAATTACTTTTGGTAATATGAACATTTTGATGATATTCTTTCTTCCACTCCATGAACATGGCAGATTTTTTCCATTTTTTTAATGTCTTCTTCCATTTTTATTTATTGGTTTTTAATTTTCATTGTAGAGTTCATTGACATCCTTCATTAAATTTATTCCAAAGTATTCAATTTCTTTTGGAGCTATTATGAATGGGATTGAACTTAAAAGTTCTTTCTCATCCATGGCATTGTCTGTGTTTACAAAGGCTATTGATATTTGTCTGTTAACTTTATAACCTGCCACATTACCAAACTCTTTCACGAGCCTTTTTGATCCCCTATATTTAGAATCATGTCATCTTCAAATAGCAGTAGTTTGACTTTCTGCTTCCAGATTTGTATCCCATTGATTTATTTTTCTTGCCTAATGTCTCTGGCTAAAAGTTCCAGGACTATATTAAATAACAGTCAGTGGTGAGAGTGGACATCTTTGTCTGGTTCTGGATCTTAGGGGGAACGCTTCCAACATTTTCTCATTCAAGAATTGATTTGTGAATGTTGAACCACCCTGCATACAACAGATAAATCCCACATGGTTTGGGTGAATAATCTTTCTTGTGTTGTTGGATTCAATTACCTAAGAGTATTTGAGCATTTTTGCATCTGTGTTCATCAGGGACATTGGTGTATAGTTCCCTTTCTCTGTTGTACTTTTTTCTGATTTAGAAATTAAGGTGATGCAGGTTTCATAGAGGAGTTTAGGAGGATTCCCTTCCTTTCATTTGTTTTCAATAGGTTGACAAGAATTGGAATTAGTTCTTTAAACATCTGGTAGAAGTAAAGCAGTGAAGCCATCCGATCCTGAGCTTTTCTTTATTGGGAGGTTCTTTATTTCTGATTTAACTTCCATCTTTGTTGTTGTTCTGTTTAGGTTTTCTGTGTATTCATTACACAATTTTGGTAGATTGTATGTGTTCAGGAATCTATCTATTCCTTCTAGATTTCCCAGTTTATTGGCATATAGCTCTTCGTAGTAACTTCTGATGACCCTTTTTATTCTGTGGTATCTCTTATTACATTTCCTTTTTCATCTCTTATTTTATTGATTTGGATCATCTCCCTCTTTTTGTTGATTAGTTCGGCCAATGGTATATAAATTTTGTTTATTTTTTCAAAAATACCAGCTCTTCATTTCAGTGATCCTTTTTTTTTTGTTTCAATTTTGTTTATTTCACCCCTAATTTTAATTATTTATTTGGGGTATGGTTTATTGTTGTTTTTCTAGGTCCTTGAGGTGCATTGAAACCGCATTTATTTGGTATCTTTCCAATTTTTTCATGGAGGCACCAATTGCTATGAACTTCCCTCTTAACACTGGTTTTCATGTATCCCATACATTTTGATATAACGGATTGTATGTATTTGTTTCCAGAATTTTTTTTTTTGTTTCTCTTTTGATTTCTTCTGTGACCCATTGTTCATTCAGGAGAATGTTGTTCAGTTTCCATGTGTTTGACATGATCTAGGGATTCTTGAATTGGTGATTTCTAGCTTCATTCTAATGTGCTCAGAGAAGATGCATGGTATGATTTCAATTTTTTTGAATTTGCTGAGACTTGCTTTATGGTCTTGCCTGTGGTCTAACCTAGAGGAAGTTCCATGCACTGGTGAGAAGACTGTGCATTCTGCAATGATAGGATGGAAAGTTCTGTAGATTTCTGTTAGGTCCATTTTCTCTATAGTGTTGATTAACTGATTAACTGATTAGTTGATTTTCTGTCTAGTTGTTGATCTGTCCTTTGCTGAAGGTGGGGTATTGAATCCCCCGTTACTATTGTATTGAAGTCTATGTCTCCCTTTACATCCATTAACATTTCTTTTAAATAACCAAATGCCCTGTAATTGGGTACATATATGTTTATTATAGTCATCTTCCTGTTGAAATGATCCCTTAATCACTACATGTTGCCCTTCCTGGTCTCTTTTAACAGTGTTTGTATTAAAGTCTATTTTGTCTGATATTAGGATGGCTACACAAACTCTTTTTTGGTTTCTGTTAGCGTGTAATATCTTTTTTCATCCTTTCACTTTCGATCTGCATGTATCTTTCTTGGTAAGATGTGTTTCTTATAGGCAACAAATAGATGGGTCTTTTTTTTGAAGATTTATTTATTTATTTGAAAGTCAGAGTTACACAGAGAGAAAAGGAAAAGCAGGCGCACACACACACACACACACACACACAAGTCTTCCATCCACTGGTTCACACCTAATTGGCCGCAAGGGCTGGAGCTGCACTGATCCAAACCTAGGAGCTTCTTCCAGGTCTCTCACATGAGTGCAGGGGCCAACGGACTTGGGCCATCTTCCACTGCTTTCCCACGCCATATCAGACAGCTGGATCAGAAGTGGAGCAGCTGAGATTCAATTTGGTGCTTATATGGGATGCCAGCACTGCAGGTGGTGGCTTTAGTGGCTATGCCACCATGCTGGCCCCAGGGTCTTGTTTTTTAATCCATTCAACCAGTCTGTATCTTTTAACTGGAGAGTTGAGGTCATTTACATTCAAGGAGACTATTGATAAGTAACAGCCTGGCCCTGCAATTTTTCCATAAATATTCCTATTGGTTACTTTGGATTTCCTTTGTACTTTTACTGGAAGATTTTCTGTCTTTCCCTTCCTTTATAGTGATGACCATGTTTCCGTGTTTCTGTGTGTAGCATGTCCTTAAGTATCTTTTGTAAGGCTAGGTGACTGGTGACAAATTCTTTCAATTTCTGTTTTTTAAAAGGTCTTTGTTTCACCTTCATTCATAAAGGAGAGCTTTGCAGGGTACAGTATTCTGGGTTGACAGTTTTTTTTTTTTCTCTTAAGATTTGGAATATATCTTCCATTCTCTACTAACCGTTAGGGTTTCTGATGAGAAGTTACTGTGAATCTAATTGGAGATCCTCTGAAAGTAATCATATTTCTCTTGTGCACATTTTAGAATCTTTTCTTTGTTTTATTGTTGAAAGTTTGACTAAAATGTGTCATGGCGAATCTTTTCTGGTCATGTATATTTGGACTTCTACGTGCTTCCTGAACTTGGACATCCCTTTCTCCAAATTGGGGAAGTTTTCTGTAATTATTTCACTAAATATGCCTTCTAGCCCATTCTCTCTTTCCAGACCTTCATAACCCCATAAGACCCATATGTTTGCTTTCCATATTCCCCTATTAGAATTTCTTCTGAATATCTTCATATTTCTTAACAAACTTTCCAAATTACCTCATCGTTTTGTGTTCATTGTGGGCAATTTATTCATATATATTTCCAGTCCAATAATAGTCTGTTAATTTGTGTCTAGAATACATTTAGCATTAATTTTGACAATTTTCTCTTTCATTTTTGTGTTCTATTTGGGTATTTTTAAAACATGTGTGATCTTTTTATAGGCTCTTCTTGTTTGCTTTGTTTTGTTTAAGAGGTCCAAATGAAATGAAGAGGATTTTTGTATGGGATATGGATGGTGTAATTTGTGCATTGGGGCCTATTTCTAACATCTCCATTTCTTTCAAGCACTTTAGATGATTTCTGATTAATTTTCACCATCCCACAGTTTTTACATATCCCAAACATAACGTAAGGTATGACTGTGAATTATGATGAGCACTGGTTGTAATCCCTTACAAAAATAAAATTCTGGAGCTCACCCCATCCATCTTCTGCCTCAATACAGAGTAGGTTTTATTAGTCAAGAGTTACCAGGCAAGTCATGTAGTCCTGATCTCATTTATCTACAAAATTATACTTTAATTTGCCTATAATTGCCTTAGGCAAGCCTAAACCTAGGGACAGATTGGTTGGCCACTGCTCTTCATGCCAACCAATTAGGCACGGTTCACACGACCTCCTTAGCTGCAGCTCAGAGCTTGTCCAGAAGCCCAAGGGAAATGTTACTCAGCCTCGTCAATCACAGAGTCATGGCTCCAAAGGTTTAACTAGAAGTTAGCATAGCTGAGTGAAAGTTTTCTTTCCCAAAACACCCCCTATGTGGACTGTTCCTAAGCAAATCTCCCACTCTTGACTTTCAGAGTATCATGAAAAATAATGGAATATGAGTGTGTTGCTGGTGATGGGAATGGGAGAAGAAATTATTTTTTCCACACCCTATGTTTCTCCTTGGCCCTTTAAGATAATACTGTGCTGTAGTTGCTTTCATTTGATTGCATCTCCTTATCTACGGAGGACTCTCTTCCCTATATTGCACCCAGAAGGGAGGATGCCAAGTCCAGACAGGGGCAACCACAGCCAACCACTGAGTCCCCTAGACTGAGCCACACCTTTCACCCAGTGAGCAATTCACTTAACTCTCCTTTCCAATCCTACAAAGCAGCAACTCAAGGAACAAAAGCTAACTACCATTTACCTGCAGTTCAAAACCAAGTACAGGGCCGGCGCCGAGGCTCACTAGGCTAATCCTCCACCTTGTGGCGCCAGCACACCGGGTTCTAGTCCTGGTTGGGGTGCTGGATTCTGTCCCAGTTGCCCCTCTTCCAGGCCAGCTCTCTGCTGTGGCCTGAGGGTACAGTGGAGGATGGCCCAAGTGCTTGGGCCCTGCACCCCATGGGAGACCAGGAGAAACACCTGGCTCCTTCCATCAGATCAGCGTGGTGTGCCGGCCACAGCACGCCAGCCGCAGCAGCCATTGGAGGGTGAACCAACGGCAAAGCAAGACCTTTCTCTCTATCTCTCTCTCTCACTGTCCACTCTGTCTGTCAAAAAAAAAAAAAAAAAACAAGTACAATGTCACTTTCTGTATATGCTGCCATGCAATGCTTATAACAACTCTGTGAAATATAACATTAGTATTTCCAACCTGCAGGTGCTTCACTTGCATCCTAAAGATGTTAATTTACTTTCCCAGGGTTACTTAGTTAGAAAATTGCAGATCCAGGGTTGTTAAAGGCAGCTGCTTCCTTTTTTATATCACCTTTTCTTATGACACTTCTAAGAGGTGGGTGCAATTTCCATTCCACAGTGAGGTCAAAGCACGGAGAGGTGAGGTAACTTATGCAACATCATGTAGCTGGCAGGTTGCAGAGCCACGGAAGTCTGAGTGCAGAGATGGCACTTTTAGCCACAAGCTGCTGAGCATCTTCCTCTGCTAATAAAACTAAAGATGTGACAAGTGTTAATACATTCACTCTTTTATATCCAAAAAGGCCAGATAATGCTAATAAATTTCCACCATTGTCCAGTCCCTCATTTGAACTCTTCATGGAAATGTAACTATATTTGTTTTGATATATAGTCATGACTAATTTTTTTCCCTCCTTTGTGGATTGAAGATAGAAGTGTCTACCATCTCTTAGTGCATGATTTCTCAACCCTAGAGCTACTGATGTGTTGGCTCTCACAATTCTTTGTTGTCTAGGGACATTCTGTACATTGGAGGATGTTTAACAGAGCTGCTGGCCTCTACTAATCCCAATGGCATTTCACCCACCCCAATTATGGCATCAAAATTATCTTCAGACATTACCAAATATACCCTGGGGAACAAAATCAGCCCTGTAGAGAATCACTAATCTGGAGGATCCCTGAGGGTAAACAAAATAATTTCTCTGCCTCGACAATCAGGCACTGCCCACCCTGAGTTGATGAGTCCAAACAAGAGAGCCCCAGAAGTGAGAAATTACCTTGAGCCTACACTGAGTCAGGGTCCAATATGCACATGTCCTCCTCCCAGCAAGTAAAAGAAGATATGGGAACTGAGGAAGCAGCCAGAGCCCAGGCTTGTACTGAGGAGTCAAGTTTAGAAAACTTGTTGGAACAAATCCTTAGTGAGATAGGAGGTGGGAATGGACAATTATACCCCTCATTGCCTGGAATATCTTAAACATTTGCATCATTCAATCTTTATAATAATCCAATGAAACAGGTGTAATCTGTGATTTCCATTGTACAGATTAGGACAGGAATGCCAACGTGATTGAGAGAATTCACCAAGGTTAGAAAAATGAAAGGCCAGGAACAAAGGCTAAGTCATTGACGTCCAATGTCCATGCTCTTTGCAATCTACCCTAGGGACACTGAGTGCATCTTCTAGAAATGACATGGAGCGATTAAAATCCAGTCATCCTTCCATTCATTCACTCATTGGCCCTATATAAGCACACATAGTTTGGGAAAGTCCTGCTGTATCCATCATCAACATAAAAAATTTAATTTAATTTAAAAGTTCAGATAAGTGAGAGAGATACAAGTATACATATTTATATAACAACATCTAAACAGTGATCACGACATTGGCAGAGAGTTTTATGGGACCAGAGGCAAGGGGAGCAAAATGTAGCCCTGGGAAAGTAAGAGAGGGCTTCATGGGAGAGATTGTTTGTAAGCCAAGTGCAGGGTTGTTCAGAGCTGACATCTGTCCAAGGAAATGACAGAGATCTCACACTTTCCCATTAAAAATCTACTGCTACAAATTGGACTTTGGATCTGACAACAGAAAAGTACACCACCGCTTTCATTAGAAGGAATGACAGAGGTGTTGGGGTGAGAAACACCAGACTGGTTTTTTGGATGAGGGGTGCCATTTCTGTGGGGAAACTGAGTAGAGACTGTATTGGCATTCTCATCAGCTAAGGTTCTCCAGAGAAACAGAACCAACAATTGGGGGTAGAGGAAAGACAGAGAATTGCTCACACAGTTGTGGGCACTGACAAGTCGGAAACCTGTAGAGTAGGAGAGAAGGCCAGAAACTGAGGCAGCTTCTATATTGCACCAAGCTGCAGAATTCCTTCTTCTTCCAGAAACCTCAGTCTTTATCCTTACAACCTCCAATTCATTGGATGAGGCCCAACCTCATTATTTGAGTCAAGGACACTGCTTTAATCAAAATCTACTGATTTAAATATTAATCACATCTACAAACATCTTCCCAGTGACATCTGGATGAGTGTTTGACCAAACAACAAGGCACCACAGCCTAGCCAAGCTGACATATTGAAGTCAGAGCTATCACACTATTGTTGGATATTTATTGATCTCCCCCAGAAAAAAAATTCATTTCCCATCTGGGAACCCACTGGAGCAAGGAAGTTAAACTCTCTACAATCCAATGTGCAGTAGGTTTCAGATCCAGGTAAGTTGTAGCCTGGGATTGGGAAGGAAACACACCCAGTAATTTTTAGTTGAATATTTTACTATCATTCCTAGGGTCATAAATCTCAATGACCCTAACCCTAAAGCAGATGCCTGGAAGAGATTTAGTGATTTTCATGGTTTTTGTAATTCAAAATCTATTTTAAATATGAAAAAGAGCTTACATTCTAATGGAACCCAAGGTGAATCTTTTAATAAGGTAATAAAGTAGTTTGTTTTGCAATTTAAGGAGACATTTGTAGCTCTCTAATATCATGCACTACGATGCTTTAGCTTGAGCTGTGTCCATGCATGGGCATGTGTTTGTTCATTCCTGTCTTTTCTTAACTGACAGAGGGATGAACTAATTTCATTCAGGTCTGATACACCAGTGTATGTCTGAGCATGCATGTGTATATCTAAGCAATAATGTCTTAGTTAATTGGCATGAGTGAAAGAATTTCTTTCCATGACCACAATTTGTTAGTTATATCAGAACTATTATTTTCACACTGGAACACTGAAATCATTGAGAGAAGGAATTCCCAATGCAGAGATTATCTCCTTGGAGTTTACTGTCACTTTTTGATCTCTTCAATAATGATAGATAGATGGAGAGTACACATTTATAAGGAACACTTCAAACTCCTAACCAGAAATCCTTAATTTTACAGCCAGTTAATTTTTTATAGAATCCACATGTTTCAACAAGGACTCCATACTAAGAAATCTGCGACAAATCTAAGCTAAATTGTTATGACAAAAAAATGTTTGTCCCAAAGTTTCCCCTGACAGAAAAGAGAGGATATCAGAAATTCATGAGAGAAAGCAGGCACAGCCAAAGTAAGTTTGATTATAAAAGCAAAAATTACACTCTGATTCAGTAAACTGATGGGATTCAGGGGTTGGGGGCAGGAGGGGCTGGAAAGAACATGATAAATTATTCCAGTTTAAGAGACAGTGAGACAGTGATAAAAATGTAAATGCAACCCAGTCACGGAAACTTTGCACCAGCTGAATAAATTCAGATGAAAAGCTGAGTCAGCACGTTGCTGCTGATTAAGACCAATTGAAAGCACAAAGACTGGAAAAAGAAAACCTAAGAAGTTCTCTGGAAATGACAGATAAATTGACCAAGCATAACAACAACACAAAGATGAAACCGTGTCACTGATATTCAGAATAGGCCCAAACGTTCTGCCAACTCTGGTCAAATGGTTGCACTTGTAATCAAAGAAGTAGGTCTCACTTAAGCCCCCAAGTGATTATTTCTTCATTAATTATGGTCCTGGCTACTCTTTCCTCGTGAGCACATTTAATCTTCTCCCAACAGCAGCATGTGAGTCTCATTTCATCTTGAATCAGTGCACTCTTTCTTTCTGAGCATGTTCTCTGCATGCATAGATAGAAGCTACCAAACCATAGCTCCACACAGGAGCCAGCATTAGCCCTATGCTTCCTAACACCACATGTCAGTAAGCAGAAGCTAAGAACAACCCTTCCCCTGAGTCACAAGGGAATACAATCAATTTTCTCATATCAGTTTGAAATGGATCAAGACAGCATAAGCAGCAATGTATGTATTTTTCTTATACAGCTCAGTAATTACAAGCATGAGCTCAAAATGCAGGCTATCTGGATTCAGAGGCAGGCCTTTCACTCAAAAAAAGCCAGTATCCATTGCTCAGCTTCCATCTGTCATTCTTCTCGCTACCACAGGGATAAGTACACATTTGTTGTGAGAGTTAAAGGAATTAAACATGTAAAAGGCTTGGGACATGTACAGCCCATAGTAAGTTCTCAATAAATGTTAGTTCTTATTAATATGTGCTTACATTAAACATCTGTCACCCACACAGGGGTCAGACAAAAAGATTTGAGTGCTTAAGACAAAAATCATCAGGCACTTTATTGAGATTGTGTGCATCTGTTTAACATCATAAGTTTCTATGCTTGTTTATATGCACAGATAGAATTACATAGAACAATGGACTGCTATCATCTCTCTCAACTTAGTTATAAGCACTTGGGATTCATTTTCCTGCCACAGTAGAATGAGACTTATAGAATTCTATTAATTCCAGGTAATGAAGTTGTGTAATGGGTCCATTCACAAATATTGCTGAGTAGACCCTGCATGCCCAGAACTGTCTTGAACTACTCAAAGATTTCCCTCTTGGGTGAATTTTGCCATTAGCCAGAGTGATACCATTAGGCCATGGACCATAATGTGCTATTTGAGGGTTTAGAACTTTCTGCAAAGGAGGATGAGAGGCGGTGAAGCTAGATGAGGTGCCTGTGGGTTGGAGGCAGTGGATGTGCACACACACCCATCCCATCCTCCCACCATCAGGCAAAATGTCTTCAGCCCCACCCCCCCACCCCCCATGTCCCTCACAATCAAAGAAATATTGAACCAGGCAATTGTGAAAAGAGATTACCTTCAGTAACAAAATGGCATTAGGCAGGGATGTTGACAGTTTCACAGCCACTTCCTGTTAGCAGGTGGCTCAGGGGTGTTTCCCTAGAAATCAGCAGCTGGCAGGGCACAGCAGGCCTGGGAGCTGCCCTGACTGTCCTGACCAACACCAAACCCATCCTGAGGACATCCTGACTGATTCTCCTACTTCCTGTACGGCTGCTCTCCCTGGCTATATCCAGAGCCAGGGAATGCCCCTTGGGAATAGGGGGAAGCAGCTTACACATGGGTCTCTGTTTGTCATGCTCTACAAGTGGATACCAGAAGACACAGCATGGGCCTCCTGGCCTCCAGCCTGGTGGGACTGCCTACCTGGGTAATGGATCAGATGTAGACCTGAGCATCGGAGTTCTGTTTTATTCTTGTTTTTAACCAGTTTGTTGGCAAATAAAGAACTTCAGAGACTTAGCAAAGTTCCCGCAATGACTTCCTCCTCCTCAGCTGCTCAGCCATCCGTTTTGCCTCATCCATCACATAGCTTCACCTTTTTTCCTGAACATCTCTATCCAGGCTGATTCTTGAGCTGTGGTCTTTAGTCATAAGGGTGCTGGCTGGACTTGCTTCTTTTGTGTGCAACTCCTATTGTGAGTGACCTCACCTTTGAATTAGGTCATAAATAGCACTCTCATTTTTCAGGAAGTACAAAGCCATTTTGAATACAAGGCACTCTGCTGGAGGGAGAGAGGAGGATTTATACAGAAAAAAAAATGTCATATTTGGTTCTTGCTTTCATGTTGGTAAGATTTTAGTATGTTGTGAGGTTGGATAGGAAGTAAAGGCAACAATTCGGGTCATTCTGATAGAAGAGAGAAGCCAGGGGAGATGATAGAGAGGGAGTTTTGGGGAAGTTGTAGGTAAAGGAGAGGGCAGGGGTATTTGCAGGCCAGTGAGCAGGTCAGCCTGCTGGGAGTGCGTGGAGGTCACAGGCCATCCGAAAGCACTGTCTCGGAGGAAGCAGAGAGCTTCAGAGAGCAGCTGCCAACCATCTCTCCAGTGGGGTCTCCACAATGTGTGTAGGAGAACTCTCCTACATGCTACACTTGGTGTGGGCCCCACTTCACATTAGTTTATTCAAACTCAGATTTTACACTCAAAGTCCTTAAGGCTGTCTCAGACTTTGAGGCTTTGTGGGCTCTAAAAGTCAGTGAAAATCATTAGCTAGGAGTTGGAGATGTCTGAGTCAATTAGAGATTCTCAGGCAGAGTAGCCTGTTCGCTTATCTCACTAATAATAAAGAGTGGAAAACTACATCATAACTAAAGCTATCAATTAGGAATCAAGAAGCACAGGGCACTGAAACAGAGGCCAGATCATTGTCAAGAATCTTACGAAAGGGTCAACGTGCTAACTGGGCACCTGGCTCAACCACCCATGTTTAAAATAATGCTGGGGAGGGAGAAGCACTCTGGCATAGTGAGTTAAGCATCTGCCTGTGATGCCAACATCCCTTATGAGCACCTGTTTGAGCTCGGGCTGCTCCACTTCCAGTCCAGCTCCCTGCTGATATGCCTGGGAAAGCAGCAGAAGATGGCCCAAGTACTTTGGATCTTTTACCTACATGAGAGACCCAAAGGAAGCACCAAGCTCCTGGCTACAACCTGGCCCAGCCCTGGCCATTGTGGCCCTTGGGCATTTGGGAAATGAACTAGCAGATGGAAGTTTCTCTCTCTCTCTCTCTCTCTCTCTCTCTCTCTCAGTCTTATAAAGTAATAAATAAATTGTTCTAAAAAGAATAAACTCATGCTGGGAGTTAGAAAACTATTTATATTCCATAATGTGGATGACAGGAGTGAAGACAAAGACAGAGACAGGAAAAGGAGCAGTGACTGAGCAGTGGAATGAATTAGGAAAGGAGGATGACAAAGCGAGAGGAAAATGCCCTTGCAACAAGTGGATCTGTACTTGGAAAAACCCTGGACCAGAATGATCCTAAAGTCTAGTACTATAGGTATCTCCAGTGACCACTTCAGTTTAGTGGCAAAAGTATGGGCATTGTCATTTTGGTCATGAATGCCATAAGAGATCAAATTGAACTACCAACCTGGTTCGAAGGATAGGGCTGGAGGTCAGCTTTCTGATAAGCGTGTGTCACCAGCCATCTCCAAGTATGGTGACACAGTGATCTCTCAGAGGGCCCTGGGTTGCCTGCCTGGCATCTTTGCCCAGTGCCCTGTATTATAGCATGGGCTTGAAACCACATCAAGTGAAAACAAAGATCTGGAAGGATTCTACCTCTTTGCCACCAACTGGCTGTGACTTTTCCCTTTGTAATGAAAACCAAACCAGCCAGATTAAAACTACCAGCACATCAAATGGGATAATTTATGTGACAGTGCCTTGAAGTAAATAAAAATCACCGTATCCTAGTAAGGTATCATTATGCAAATTGAGATATAATGCAAGGTTCCCGATACCAGTGGTCTGAATGTGTTCCAGAGTCCCTGTCATCTTTAAACATATGCTTTCTCACATGTGACTATATTAGGGTAAACATATGCTGAGAATAGAAGATTTTCCAGACCCTCTAATATCTAGGCAGCTTCAGTGTGGTCAGTGGAAATTAGAAGTATATGGAAGAAGTATAAGGATTCCGAATTACGTCTTGCAGAATTTGGAGTTGTCCTGGGCTTCCACTGGCATGAGAGAAAGGAGACTGGGTCAAAAGTTCTGGCATTTGTGATTCAGTATGGGCAGGATTATGCTTCCAGAAGAGCCGTGTCCTCCCCAAACATCAGAAGCCTAAAACAATGAGGATTTATTGCTTGTTTATGAAACACATCCTTCATGGCTTGGCTACAAGTTCTGTCCTGTTATTATCCTCATGACAAGAGGAAGGCCAATGAGGCAAACACTGTCTGGAGCATTGCTATCACCATAGCATAGGGAAAGATAGCTCTTACTGTTTTATACCAACCACAGAATCCTTAGCCGGTGCTGTCATTTGAATATTTAGCACATGAATTTTTATGAGGGTTTAGCACCCCAAGTCTTACATTAATTGTACCAAGAAGGTAGAAATTAAATCCAATTGTAGCATTTAAAGGCAGGGTCTCTGGGAAGTGATTGGATTGGATTAGGCTGTAGGGTGGAGGTTCTATGATTGCATCGTTGTAGCTTAGACATAGACACAGAAAGACATTTGTGTTCTTTTCCTCTATCCGGTGATGTGCTTCTCTATCAGTCCAGGTGATGGGCTCTGCCAGTAAGAACGTTTTCACCAGGGGCCAGACCAGTGAGGCCAGCCTACGCTTGGACTCTGTATCTCCAAACCAAGAGACAAAATGAACTTCCTTTCATCACAAAGGTAGCTTACTGTAGATATTTTGCTACAATAATGAAAAACACTGACTAACACAGCCTAGAAGTGAAACTCATCTGTTATACTTACCATTCATTGGCCAACTCTAGTCACATGGTACCACCCCTATCAGAAGGGCAGAAAGAAATGCAATTCCACCATGTATCCAGAAAGTAGAAAACCAGAAATACCTGGCCAGTTGCAGCAATAGCAATCACATAATGCATAAACTGTATTGAATAAACTTGAGCCAGTCTACTCGGTTAAAAGGCATACCTTTTAGAAGACTATGGCTGAGCATACAGTAACATTTTCCAAATCCGATCACCAATACTGTGAAGAACTTCCTTCACAAGCAATAAATCCTCATTGTTTTAGCCTTCCCACAGGAGGGCTTCTTTTTTTTTTTAATTTATTTGACAGGTAGAGATACAGATAGTGAGAGAGCGTTGGTTCACCCCCCAGTGGCCGCTAAGGCCAGTGCTGCACTGATCCAAAGCCAGGAGCCAGATGCTTCTTCCTGGTCTCCCATGAGGGTGCAGGGCCCAAGCACTTGGACCATCCTCCACTGCCCTCCCGAGCCACAGCAGAGAGCTGGACTGGAAGAGGAACAACCTGGACTAGAACCCAGCGCTCATATGGGATGCCAGTGCTGCAGGCAGAAGATTAATCAAGTGAGCCACAGTGCCAGCCCCAGGACGGCTTCTTTAGTACAGGTGTGTACATGAGTTACAATGTCATTGTTGACATCATCTTTACATGGAATGTTAGAAAGTTAAAAGCTCCGTAGGACATGTCACTTCAAGTATAACATTTGACACTCTATCTAGTATGATAAGTTAATGAAAATTTCCATAGCTGTGATTTTTTTTCCCATACACTTAATTGGCAACCAATTGCTAGGGTTACATCAGCCCAGTAGAAATAATGAGCAAAATCCCTCCCGGCAAGATTGGCTCTCTGGGTAAGTGAAGATGATGGGGGACTTGAACTGCTCCAGAAGAGTTCCACCTATCATAAAAGCAAGAGTAAGAAAACTAACAATATTAGGGCTTAAACCAATTTTCTCAATTCAAAAAATAGGACCAAATACATACATCTTAGCAGTATATAATACTTATAATAACTTATATCCTATAAGCAGCACTGTTTTTCCCTTGTAAGAATGCAGGTCCCCTGCTGCTGACCAGACCCCTGCATCGTTCTGAGGGTCCTTGGGGTACATTTCACAGACCTCAGGACTTTGAGCCACCACACCAGAGTACCCCTAGGCAAGGCAGTGCTGTTTCTGCTGCACACTGCATCTCACCACTGCTGCCCAGTCTGCACACATCTGCCTGTCCTGCTGCCCCACAGAGCATGAAAGTTACAAGGGCTTCAACACCAACTGTGCTGTTTCTGGGCACTACTACTCCTTGAGCATGGCTCACCATCTCTCTCCACTTGAGCCCTCCTGCTCCCACAATGCATCAGACAGTTGGGTGAAAGTAGGGGAGGATAACTCCAACCATTTGCAAGGGGAGAAGGGAGGGATCCCACAGCAGTGTCACAGGTGACAAATAACATAGTGTAGAAATGGTTCTATAAGCATTAGTCCCAGTTCTTTTGCTCCCAACAATGCAGTCATGGATGACTGGGGCTGTGCCAGACATTGAATGACTATGAATCACCAAAGTGTTCTCAGAATCACTCCTGACTATCCAGCCATTACCTTTTGCAAGAGCACTTTATATAATGTGCTTGCAGCACAGAAGGATGAATAGTAGAACCTCTATGTGAGTGTGTTGTTAGTGTTGATGTTGCTCTTGTTATTGATATGTGTCCAAGTGCTTTTTGGAGGAGTAATTCTCTCTCAAAGGCTCCTTGAGCCACTGCAACTGGCTTCTGGGGTACCCTTACTAGGAACAATCCCAGGCACGTCTACACCACTCCTAAAACTCACATAATCCCCTCAAGTCTGCCAGCCAGAAAAGATTATTCTCACATTGCACACGAGGAAGCAAATTTCAGGGACATTAAATAGTTGCTTCAAGGTTATAGAGTGAGAAGTCAAAGAGCCAGGTTTTAAACTCAGGTCTGCTGGCTTTGAACCCATTCTTACTGTGAGTGGCATGGAAGGTGATTTTGCCATACCAGGGGATAATTGCCAATCTCTGAAGACATTTTAAATTGCTATTCCTTGGGAGAGAGGGAGTACTGTTGGTATCTAGTGGGTAAAGACCAGAAATGGTGCTAAATATCCTACAATGAACAAGATAGCCACAACTCAAGTCCCCAGAAAAAAAAATATTTGGCCCAAAATGTCAATTGTGTTGAGGTTAAGAAGCCCTGAGTTAGGGGAAGATAAGTCATATTAAACTGTTAGAAACGGATAATTGGGGTAATATGAGGAAGGACATACTGAAACACGCATTCATTATTGGAATTTGAAGTAGGATATTGGTAAGCAGAGGTAGAAGGCAAAGAATAGTAGAGAGAGCAACATGAACCAAGGAAAGGAAGAAATGTATCAACATTTGCAAAGAAAGAAAAGCCCCTGTGCAAGAAAGAAGTGACAGCAGAAATTGGAAAGACACATTAGGGCCCAATTTGGGGAGCCTTGGAATGCTAAGAATTCCAATACTGAGAGCTTGGGTCAAAACAAAACACTAACTGACCTCAGAGTATTTATCTTGGGGCTACAACCACACTAACCACTTGACATGAATATTTGCTCCAAAATTAACTTTTTTACTCATGCATTCTGCATTTCTGCAATCTATGCACTGTTGTCAACGCAGCATGGTCCTATCTCATCACTTGAGGAAGAGAGAACTGAGTCCTGTTCCTTGCCCAGAGTCACAGGCAAATTAGGAACGAGGCTCTAACTGGAAGCAAACCTTGGGATGGGATCCAGTCTACATCCCTGCTATGTTCATGGTCTAACTGTGTACATGGATTTGTTCCTGAGGTCCCCAAAGCATAGCCATCATTTCTCCTTTTTATTATCTATCATGATCCTTCTTATTTCTGTATTAAGATTGCTGCTAGGCCTTCTCTTCCCAGTTTCTACTTAATGGGCCTAAAATGTGCAAGGTCAAACTCTTGCGCAAACCAAATAGTATTTTTCTACTCTAAAAAAATAGTGTTATTGAGGAAAGGGGATAGGAATAAATGGAAGGGTTATGATTTGGCCCTTTGGAAGCGGTTTCCCAGAATCATGATTGGGCCAGACAGGTATTTCCCATTTCAGCTTAGCATGTGGGTTCAACTATAATGAAGAATTGATATTTGGCTAAACAGGCAAGTAATATAATCCTAAAAAAGAAGCCCAGGGACAAATTCAGTTGAAGCGGCTTATACCCAGAACCAAACTTCTTTGACCCACAGAACGTTTCACAACCCAAGAGCTCTATTTTGGATTTTTTTTAATTTTTATTTATTCCTCCCAGTTGGGCCAAGAAATTACATTCCCAAGACCATGCCACTGCAACATAAAGGTTATTTATTTCCAAACAAAGAATTAGGAAATGTGAACTTTAAGGCTTTAAGAGTAACATTAACTCATCTGCAAGAGACAGATGGTATTTAGTATTTTCAATGAAGAGGCTGTTAAATGTGAAAACTTAATACATCTGGGATGAGTCATCAGGGTGAGTTAATTCACTAAATCTCAACTTTCGCATTTCCTGATTAGATTTTTCCTCTTTTTTGTCTTTTAACCTGGCATTCCTGACCCTACAATTTTCCATTTAGCATGGGGGAAATACTTTGAATTTTCCTCTATGTGCAATCTCACCTAGGGTCAGTCTAGGATACTATCCTAATGCTTAGCTTAAAATGTTGATAAAACATTTTTTTAAGATTTAAATATATCATAGTTTATATGTATAAATATATATATGAATATTTCTTTCATTCTTTCCAAACATCTCCTGTTAGAGTACCTCCAACTACCCCTGTTTATTCCTGCAAAGTGCTATGTGAGTCCTGCTTATAGCATTTATTTAAATTGGAAAGTTAGGATTTTGGTTTTGCCTTGTTTTCTTCAATGCAACCCTTTACTGTGCTAGATCTCGTATTAAGTCTATGGACAGAACTCTTCACCAGCATTTAGTATATTCAACAGATCATTCTTAAATGCCTCATATACATGCATCTCTTTGGCATTCTGCACTTGGGGAGCTGTGATGGCCCTATATTATGAGAAATAAAATGTTATTAAACATTCAGAGACAACAGTTTACTCCAGACTATATTATAAAACATTTCACTGCTTTTTTCACTGAATTACCTATCATCTCAGAATCTTCACCCTCCATGCGTCTTCCCCATCCTTCCTGCCCCTAAGGATTCCTTAATTTTTTTCTTGATTTCAACTGTCCCCTACAGCCCTGGCTTTGCCCTTGAAGAATGGCTTGTCAGCCCCTTCATAGGGAATCTTCTACTGAATTGAAAAACAGTTTTCTTACTAATATTTGGTTGAAGCTTAGAGGTGATAAGTAATCTCATCTCTCCCACCACTACCACTACCTCAACTTTGGAATAATGGAAACTTAGACACAGGAGTCAGATGGCAGAAAGATCAAAGTGCTAGCTTGATGGCAAATAAAGCTATTTAGGGTAGTATGGCTCAGGATCACAACCACAAGAGTTTCTGAATTCTCAGTGGAGAATTATCTTATCCTTACACACTTTCACTCTTTCATGAGCCCTGATACTCAGGAAGGAGGAAGTCAGTCCTCTGGACAGCCTCCAGGAAATAGGCAAAACCAAATGAGCTCAGTAAAGAAGACAAGACTCTGTGGGAAAAAAAAATCCTACACAGAGGGTCTCTGCAATACCTCAGAGGAAAGGAAGGGTCATCAAAGGAGACACTCTTCTCTGAAGGGAGAGGAGAACATCCTCTTTGCTTATGGCTGTGTCCAAATAACGACGGAGTCTATGGTCACAAAAGGCCTCCATGGCCCTGGCAGCCCACAAGAGCCTCGGATGATCACTGACATCATAAAAAAGAGTGTTAATTGTTAAAGGAACAACAGTAGTCACTGTGCACTTGCTCCCCAGGTAGGACTTCTGTCCCTATTGAATTGCAATATGAGAATCAACTGCAAATTTTCTCCTCACACTGCACTCTATATGTTGTGTGTGGGCATGGGGGCAAATTGTTGAAATCTATGATTAGCATTGAGATGGTCCTCTATATATAAAGTCATACTAAAAATTATCCATAATGAAGGAGATGGGAGAGGGAATGGAAGGCAAGAAATGAGAGGGGTGGGGGGCATGGGGGAAAGAACCACTGTATTCCTAAAGTTGTATCTATGTAAAAATGTATTCATTAAATACAAAAAGAAGAAAAGGCAAAGGCAGGAGCAAAGAAAAGACAATTCAGAGGGGACTGAGTCATGAATTCTAAGTCTTGAAACTCAGTCACACAATCACTTCAGTTGTGGTGGACAAAGGGATGTGGGCTCTTCCCTACTGTTTCTTTCCAGATAGGACAGGAGAAATGTTCTCATGCAAACACGAAGAGTGGTTACTAACTCCTCTAATATAATCAAGATTTTATTTTCTTAAACTATTAGGTACTAGTAGTCCACCAGGGGCTAACTTTTCCCTTGGGTTCTCACAAGCTATCTGACTCTCACTGAGTAGTAAGGTGTCTCTTCCCTTATCAACTGCTGTTCCATTATGTACATTACCTAAACCATGGTGGAGAGTCAAAGTTTTGATCTGGAATACTCTAAAACAGGTTAAAATGGTACATTAATTAAAAACCCTAGGCTTGAAACCATTCCTTACTCTACACATCTCAAAGTGTCACCAGTCAACATGCCCAATATAATTCATCTGAAGTTATACAAATCCAAATAAAAGTAAGAAGCCTAAAATACGATGTCAGCAGAATAAGAGTGACTCAAACTTGAATTTGATCTCTCTCCCGATATTAAACTCCCAGGGAGCAATTAAAGACCAAAATTAAAATCCCTCTTTAGCTATAATCCAAAGAAATTAAAGGCCAACATTCTTAAAGACTACCAAAATTAAAGCCCAAATAATACCTTCTCTGCTTGTTAAAATATTTCTTAGTCCCACACACAAACAGCTATGGGTTGAATATGGTTTGCCCCCTGTAAAACTCATGGTCAAACTTAATCCTCATTATGAGATATTAAGAGGTGGGACTTTTAAGAGGTGATTACACTCTGCTTTCATGAGTGGATTAATCTATTCATGTGATTAACAGGTTAACGGGTTAATGGGTTATCTCAAGAGTGGGTCTACTACGAAAGCTGCTTGGCTAGGTCTCCCAGCTGCTCTCTGTCTCTCCCCATGAGATGCCCTGCATCACACTGGGACTCTGCCAGGAAGAAGGCCATGATCAGATGTGATCC
Organism: Sylvilagus floridanus; assembly: GCA_949820135.1. NCBI lineage: Eukaryota > Metazoa > Chordata > Mammalia > Lagomorpha > Leporidae > Sylvilagus > Sylvilagus floridanus. Next base: position 160,460,817 of record OX463236.1, read on the forward strand.
CTCAACACTGAACTAGAACTAGAACTGTGAGTCTTCTCCTATGACTTACTCAGTCTGTGCTATCAGTTATAGCAACAGAAAGCAGATTAAGGCACAGGGTTCTCAGATTTCCTAATAGAGTATGCCTTTATTACCTACAGCTTTTCACTGTAACAGGGGGTGGGACCTGTAAGGTCTCCAAAATTAAAATAATTAGAGCCAAGTTCATTGCAACATTAATCACAATAACCAAGATATGGAAACTCTGTAGGTGTCCATGGACATATGAATGTATAAAGACATTGTGAGAGGTGCCGGCGCTGTGGCTTAGCAGGTAAAGCCACCACCTATAGTGCCAGGATCCCATATGGGCATGGGTTCAGGTCCCAGCTGCTCCACTTCCTATCCAGCTCTCTGCTATGGCCTGGGAAAGCAGTAAAAGATGGCCCAAGTCCTTTGACCCCTGCACCCGCATAGGAGACCCAGAAGAAGCTCCTGGCTCCTGGCTTCAGATTAGCACAGCTCCAGCCATTGCAGCCATCTGGGGAGTGAACCAGCAGATGGAAGACCTCTCTCTCTCTCTCTCTCTCTCTCTCTCTCTCTCTCTCTCTCTGCCTCTCCTTTCTCTCTCTGTGTAATTCTGACTTTCAAGTAAATAAATGAATCTTTGTAAAAAAAGATATTGTGAGAAATACATATGCATATATGAATATTATCCAGCCTTAAAATATCTAGTCATGTGTCACAACATGGATAAACCTGAAGAACAATTAGCTAGTAAGCCAGACACAAAATTGAAAATACTGCATAGTCTCATACATATGGACTAAAAAAATCAAATTTATAGAATCAAAGAGCAAGGATGTTGGCTACAAAGTAAAAGTTGCAGTTATGTAGGACGAATAAGTTCTAGAGACAAAATATACAGCATGGGGCTGTAGTTATTAAGATTAACTGAACACTTGATATATACTGGGAATAGTATTTTCATCACACACAGAAAAAGGAACTTGTGGGGTCCAAGTTAGTAGTAACTTGGACTTCAGGGTTATTGCACCACCCCTGCTATGCTGACTTCTGGATTTTTTGTTATTTTAGAAAAGTAGGGGTAGGTGTTTGGAACCATGATTAAGATGCCACTTGGGACACCCACATTCCAAATCGGAGCACCTGGGTTCAAGTCTGAGTTCCACTCCTGATTCAAGCTTCCCTCTAATACAGACCCTGGGAGGTAGCTGGTAATGGTTCAAATAGTTCAACCTTTGCACATAGGAAACCCCTATTAAATCCCCAGCTCCTGGCCTGGCCCAGCCCCAGATTTTGAGGGCATTTTAAGAGTGAACTAGTGGGTCTTTGTCTCTCTCTCCCTCTCTCTCTCTCTCTTCCTCCCTTCCTCCCTCTTTTCCTCCCTCCCTCTTTATGTTTTAAATAAATAAAATATTATTTCTTTAAAAAGTAAATCTTTAAGTCTTTAAAAATATACTGTTTCTGTGACTTTTTACATAAAGAAACTTTTAAACAATTCAAAGCAAAGAGAAAAATCCTTGATCCAGCTGTATCTTGCAGGTGACTCTATAATGCCACCCAAAGTATACAGCTCATGACAGAAGAAATAACCTATCAGCATGTGCTTTCCCTCCTTTTGGGGAAGCAACGTGGACCAGTGCCTACTGTTGCAAATTAAATTGATGACATGACCGTCACCAGATTTCACCATGGAGTATCGATGTTTCTTATAGAACCTCTTGGTTTTTCTTTTGAACATCATGTTCCTATCCTTGCCTCCAGTCTAGCCCCAATTAAAGCTTCTTCTTAGGTTGATAAATCTTGCCTCATATAGGATAGTTTTGATGCAATAATATGTTAACATCTATATGTCTTCCCAAAGACCACCTTCAAGAAAGTCGGGGGGAAAAGAAGACAAGAATAAAAATAAATATCCTGCCACAAAATGCAAGACACTGTGCCTGGTCTTTGGTTCCTCTTCAACATTTACCAGCTTCAGATCTTAAAAGGTTCACAGTTAATCTGCCAGACACAGTATTTTCTTCTGTACTGATGTTAGATCTTGGACATGACATGAGACACCTGACAAGTGTGGAGTTTTATGGAACTCAGAAGAAAAGTAACCCCTGCACTGGGTATCTGGGAAGGCTCCATGAAGGCAAAATTGGCATGCTCTACCTCCTTTTTCTATCCCTACTCATAAATATGAAGGAAGAGGATCAAAAAATAAGTATCCTAGCAGAGGGAAAGGCATTCAGGGATTTGAGCAATCTTGAAAATTTCAATGTGTTCAGAAACATGGTAAACACAGACAAGTTGGAAAAAATTAGTTAAAAAGTTCAGGTCAGAGAATGAGGATCTGGATTGTCAAGCTGAAGTGTTCCATTATTTTTTAGGCTTTATGAAATGATGGGCGGTAGAAAACTTTGGAGAGCATGGATGGAACTGTGATCCAAGGTGATTGACCTGATAACATTATATAAAATAGAAGTGACTGAGGTAGTCTCAGAAGGAGAAAAGGGGGACTGAAATGGAAAAGTGTGTGCTATCGTTTGACCAGATTTAGCTTCAGAGCTCATATGTGTGGCTAAACCACTGAGCCCTGAGTTAATGATACTAACATGTTGGAAACTTGAATCAATTTTAGGATTTAGGAGCCTAGCAGGTCCTTAGATCACCAGGGCACACTCTCCCAGGTCCAGCTGCTCTTTCTCCTCCCTGACTTACCATGTGGTGCTTTGTCCTCACACTCCCCCACTGCCATTCTTCAGCCTCACCAGATGGCTGAACCATTGGGACTACTAATCTCAGAGTGTGAACCTCCAAAACCATGAGCTGAAACAAACCTGCTTTCCATGTAGCCCATGTCAGGTATTCAGTTATAGTGATGGAATATGACCAATACAATGTCATTCCCAACATCTGGGAATACCTAAGGGGATGTCCTGAGCCAAGGAGAGTGAAGACATGAATGACACAGGTTTCTGGACAGGAGTCATAAGAAAATAGTGATGTATTTAAACAGCCATATTAGGAGGAGAAAAGATAATTTGTTCTATTTCTAATCAGTAAGAAAAATATCAAGGCAGATATGTCAAGCACCCTGCTAAAAATGATGAAGTGGAGAATAAATAGCAGTAAAATTGGAGATTTAATGTTCTCTTCATGTAGGACATTACATAAATCATAACAATGAATGAATGTTCCAATAGAGAAAAGAGAGGGAGGGAGGGAGGGAGAGAGGCAGGGAGGGAGGGAGGGAGAAAGAGAGAGAGAGAAGAAGGAGGGGGAAAGAGAGAGAGGGGAGGTGAGAGAGAGGGGAGGAGGGGAGGGAGGGAGAAAAGGAGAGAGAGAGAGAAGGGAGGAGGGGAGCAAGAGAGGGAGGAAGAGAGGGGAGGAGGGAGAGAGAGGAGGGAGGGAGAAAGAGTGAGAGGAAGGGAGGGAGGGAGAGAGAGAGAGGAGGGAGAGAGACAGAGAGAAAGAGAGAGAATGCTGAACATCAGAAATTTGGGGATGATTTTGAGAATCACATGTGTTAATTTAACAAAAATACATGAATGGAGAGATTTCTAGATTGGAAATATGAAATCATTATTATCTCCGAGGAATGGTTTTTATGCCCTTTGGTTTTTATCAATTTTATCACTTCTACAAACATTAAAAACAATAAAAGTTACTGATTAGTACAATATGCTAATGAAGGCAAAGTGTAATGTGAAAGTCTATTATGATCTTTAAAATTTAAAAAGAACATTTCAAGTGACTTGTTACTATGTTTAATATCCATTTGTGTATTCATTCAGCATTATTCAATAAATATTTATGAACCAACTGTTCTGTGCCAGGTGCTGTTCTAGATGTTTGATACATCAGTGGACAGCTTGGCAAAGATCCTTGCCTTCTGTTGCATTCTCCTCTCTTCCCTTGCCAGGGCATTGTTAGGCATTTCAAACACCCAACCTCTCCACCTAATAGAAGACTCCCATCACCATGACATTTGAGTCTTCAGTTTACGTATCTGATCTTCCAGTTTCTTGGCTGTAGAATGAAGTGGTCACATCTACCTTTCAGGGTGAGGACTGGAAGTGGCATGTGGGAAGCAATCCCAATTATGTGCTTTAAATTTTCATTATGAACCATGAGTATAAGTATAAACAGTAATAGATAAAAGAACAGAAATTCTGAACTCTAGGGTTTGATTCTGGTATCATTGAAGGCAGTATGTATGATAATAATAAGACATCAGTCTTTCTACATAAACAAATGTAAAGAGTACAGATAGATAATGGCAGAGGGATAGGTGGATAAATAGATAACCACACAGATAGATGAAGGATGTTGTCAGTGGTTACAATTCCAAAATAATAAAGATAAAGCAATAGTATTCCCTGAGTATAACCTCAGGTATCCTGCTAAACCAGGAAAGTTCCTTGAAGCCATATCTACCTCTAACATTTTAATAAATGTCTTGATATTTATTTTCACTTAATTGTGCTTCATTTACATGATTTACCAGGAATTTATACGGATGGTATTAGTAATACTTGGTTTTTATCAAGGACTTTTTAGGTATTATTTAGGTATGTATTATGCTAAGTCCTTTTTCTTGCATCAGTTTACTTAATAATCCCAATTACTCTTGACTTAAGTGAAAGTATTTTCCTGTTTCACAGGATAAATTGAAGCTCACAAGGATTGAGAAACTTTTTGAGATCATGTTGTTGGACTGTGATTCAGCTAGGACTCAAACTTTGGTTCATCAATCCAGAGCTAGGATTTTAAGGTATACCACGGATCATTTTGGCCCTTCCCCTCCCCCAGCTCCCAAACGCCAGTCTATCTTGGAGCTGTTTAGGGTGCCATATGTGAATGCCCATGCGTGATTTCTCCAATCGTCTACCTGACCTAGTCAAGGTGGGGTCACCTACACTGCCCAGGAACATTGTCGCCCACATGTGTGACCTAGATGTAAATTTCCCAAAAGAGACTAGAGTCTTCAGTTCACCCTGCCCTTGGCAAAGGGAGTAGCTCAGGTGATTATGGATGAGGTGCTTCTCCTATGTTCTACTTCTTCTGGGATGATTTATTGAATGTCTTCCTAATAGTTTGTGGAGTGGGAAGGGTAGCATGGATCAGAGAGAGAAGACAAGATTTATACGCAGACAGGGGAGTGCAATAGCACTTCTCACAATGAAGGCTATTCATCAAGACCACCAGGGCCTCACTGACATGAACTCTTTGAATCTGAAACATGTTCCATCAGTCTAACCACTAGTGCAATCTGAGGTTACAGGGGCGAAACTGAGCAAGTGGCTGCTGACATGCTGTTAGCTACTCTGACCTCACACACAAGGCTGTCTTAGATTTATGGGCTCCTCATCTCTACTCATTCCCCCCTTCTCCCTTTTTGTGGCTTATAAAATGACAAGCTTCTATCTGATACTCTTAACCCAAGGAGATGGTGACTGGCCTGGCAAATACTAACTTGAAAAAAGATAGTGGATAAATCCAATTGAGAAAAAGTCATGTGCTCACAGAGCCCTTTCTCATTCACACAAGGGTCTGGAGCAGCAGCAAAATAATAAGGATTTCTCCAACCATCCTTTGTTGATTGCATATTTTGTCTCAGAAACTAAGAATATAGCTTTAAAATAGTCATAAGGGGGTCCCTACCCTTACAGAATTTAAGGTCTAATGAGATAAGAGGCATTAAATAAGCCACCAAGAGGAACAGTTAAAGATATGAAAGAGAGGTACAGAGGTATGTGGGACCCCAGAACAGGAAGGTGCTTCTAATTCTACCTGGGAGGGGTACATTCATCCAGGAAAAAAGGCCACCCTGCAATGAAACTATTGCCTCCAGTTATGAAGAAGATGGTATATCTCAGGTAAAGTGCAGTGGCTTGAACTTATGCCAAAACTCTCTCTTTGAATTTGTTAATGGATTAACTTCTGGCAACATGGCATTTGAGAACAATTATAGCTATCTGTAAATGGTGACTTTGCTCATGAATCAAAGCAAATCTGGAAGAGTTTGGCATCCAAGAGGGATACCTCCTCTTGCCTGAGGAGAACATATGCTCACATGTATCATTGCAGCTACAGCTGATGGAACTGCTGGTGAACCTGCTGAGTTTTCACCAGCCAGACAAGGTAAACCTAAGACCTCTGGTGACCTGGAGATGCTGGGATACCAGATGACCCTCCCACTTCAGCGGCTCATTCTGCATGGAGCTCTGCTTTTCCTTTTCCCATGTATCAGGGACCTCCCACTTTCTTCTCAAAGGGTCCAGCAGAGACCAGAGATGACATGAAGCTTCTTTTGTCTAGTTCAGAACTGGTGAGTCTGTCCTCTCTATATAAAAGACAATCAGGTAAAAGAGCAGAATTTGCTGTTACTTCTAGGTATGGAGCTAGGCAATGTCTCTATCTGGAGGTGCAGAGTGGGAATCCAGGCAGGTTTCCTATAGGAAGTACAGGTTAACCAAGATATATATATATATATATATATATATATATATATATATATATATATATAAAGGGTGGATGAAAGCCTGGTGAACCTACAGTGGGGGTTGTTCTGATAAGCATATCTTACATGAAAATTCAACTCTCTGAATCCTGTAGACTACAAGGTATGTAAGATACCAGGCAGGCATAAGGACAAGGATGGGGCAGGCTGAGGAGATGATGTTCATAAGTAATGTTAAAGAAATTAGTTTGTTCTGAGGTCAAAGGGATGCCAACGAGAGTGTGAAACAAAAGAGAGACATGTCCGGATTTGTTTTTTAGAAATATCATTCTGGCTGCATTAGGGAGAAGGGATGGAAAGAGGCCAAAACTAGAAATAGGGAAAACAATTTGGTAACTACGGCCATAGCCCTGGAAAACAGAACAACAGAGATCATGACGTGAACACAGAAATGTACACGCATAGCAGAGATTTTATTTTTCAGAAAAGATTAATTTATTTGAAAGACAGAGAGGGAGAGACTGACAGAGATCTTTCATCCTCCACTAGTTTACTCCCCAGTTGGCCACAACTGCTAGCACTGGGCTAGGCCAAAGCCAGCACCCAGGAACTTTATCTAGGTCTCCCATGTGGGTGCAGGGGTCCAAACACTTGGACCATCTTTCGCTGCTTTTCCCAGGCCATTAGCAGGGGGTTGGATCAGAAGTGGAGCAGCCTGGACTCGAACTGGCTCCCATATGGAATGCCGGCATTGCAGGTGGTGGCTTTACCTGCTATGCTGACATGCCAGCCCCAAATAGATTTTAGAAGCCAGAGTGATCAAGATAGATTTGAAATATATAATGAAAGATGGGGGGAGTGGTCAGGGATGACAACTGCTCAGTGACTGATTGAAGCACTTGGAGTAATGATGAAATCATCCACTATCTGCTATGGACTGAATGTCTGTCTCCCCATTGCCGCCCTCAAATTGCTGTAACAAAGCCCTAACTCCCAGGGTGATGTTATTATGCAGTGAGGTCTTTGGGAAGTAATTATGTTGCTTGAAGTCAGGAGCCTAGAGCTCCCTCAATCACCACCATGGATTTAGGGCCCTTAAAAGAAGAGAAGGAGTAGACAGAACTTGCTTTCTCCAACCATGGGAGGGGAAGCAAGAAGGCAGCCAGGAAGGGGTGCTCACTAGACACACAATCTGCCAACAGCCAACACCTTGATCCTGGAGTTCTCAGCCTACAGAACCATAGGAAAGAAATATTTGCTCTTGGAAGCACCCTGTTTATGGTACTTTGTTATAGAAACCAGAACTGAGACACTGACAGAGAAGAAAAGGTGGAACAACTCAGTTTCAGACAACAGCAGGTGCAGTGGAGGGGCTGCCAGATGTCTAAGTGCCTGAGTAGACAGCAGAGGTCGGAAGAGATGTCTAGACTACAGATAGAGATTTCAGGGCCACACACTTATGAAAGAAATACATAGCCATGGACATACATGAGACAACCAGCAGATGGGCAAAAATGAGAGGCGCAAAAACATAGGGGCAACAACATTTAAGGTAGAGGAGGCTTAGCTTTGCCCACAAAGTTCACAGTGACTGCAGCCCAAAGTGCAGAAAAATCCAAAGGTCTCTGAGTCATAGGCAGGTGATCCAAGTACATAATTCTGCCCCCTACAAGAACTTTCATTTCTAGCCTAGCAGCAGCAATACTCAATGTCCATAAAAGGGCCTCAGTAGGCCTGGGGTCTGCTGTCTACACTGTGGATTTGAAAATTCTGTGCAAATGTAAAGTGTTCTACCCAGACTGGGATCTAGTTATTATTCTCCTCCATTCTAAAGGCAAAAGAACTGAACTTCATAGAAATTACTGAACTTGTCCCTGGTCATTCAGCAAAAATAGTAGAGCCTGAAACCATGCCCTGGTCTTCCAATTCAGGTTTATTGCCTTGTCCCTGTCATTCTAAACCACTATTTCTTGTTCCTGTACATTTATGTTAGCTTATTATTTTCTTGGCCACACCTGTGGATTCTCTCAATTAAATCCAATGAAAAAAAATAAATAAAAAGAACCATTTTGGCTGAAGAGGTAGAAAACTACAGCATGAGAGAGTTCTGTGAGCCCTAAGATGCTCTCCTCTCACCACCTTGGCCTCTCAGCTGTTGTTGAGTCCTGCGGAGAGTGGGGAGTCTGAGGCTCAGGCCATGTTTGTCCCTGTTCTTGCCTCATGTTTTCTATTTCTGCTTCTCCCCATCATGGATAATGAAAGTTGACTGGCTTGCTTGGGTTTCCTTTCTCTCTGCCACTGTCATTTCCATTTGCCGAGGCTCATGCCTTTTTAGCACAAACTTGTTGTGTTTGGGCTCTAATTTGCCAGGCAGTGATAAATTCCAAGAAAAACCCATTCTTATTGAATTATTTTTGGAATGTTATGCAAACATGTCTAAATTATGTGGCAGCCAGCTCTGCTTGAAGATCTGGTTTTGACTTCATGTTAATTCAAGTAGAAGAGAGAAAGAAAGGAACAAAAAGCTCAGATTCTGAGTGTCATCATTCATGCTCGGGGGGGATCTTTTTAAGTCTGTACCTTTGATCCAGAGGCCAAGCCTCCCTCTCAGCACTCCAGGAGTGAACCTAGAACCCTCATGGAATACACTGAGTGAACACTTCAGTTTTCTAACAGAGGAATGGCTGGGCAGATTGAAAGCCTATCACTGCACATAGGGCAAAGTCATGATCCCCTTTCTGAAAGCCTCAGGCAAGACTTCTTTCCATGTGATCTGGCAGGAATCAAAGTTCCCTTGTCTCAGAGGATCTAAAGGAGAGACAAACAACAGCAAAGGCTGTTCCCCACCCATGTGCTCTTCATCATCATCTCCAAACAATAGATAGCCCTGCTAGGCTCAAGCTCCAACTCCAGTGGAGCCAATACACCTCTGATTCTAGGAGTGGCAACTTGTTTTTCCAATTGTACATCTTCTAGTCAAAATCCTTCTTTTTATGTAACATTCTATCTCCCACTTGATATTTTGGAACTTCCGAAGCAGGGAAGATGGAAGCCTGGGGCCACTGATGATCTTGTTATCACAAGAGAAACTCTTGTCTGAGACTAAAGTCAGAAAAAGAGGATAGAGGTAGAGAGATGGAGTGGGCAGAGTCTTGGACATATTCTCTGAGCACCTGCTGCAGTCCACACCCAAGCCATGTTCCCTGGAGCTCTAGAAATACAAGAACCAGTAAAAGCAAGATGGTTAATTATTCAGCTTTTTTAAATCCTCAATTTATTCATCTGAAAAAAATGAAAAACATAGCACACAAGGGTTTTAAATGTTTTGTTCATAATATTCAAAACTCTCTAATGTGCATGTGTCTGACTACACAAAACAGAACTCATGAAGACTGAAATGCCTGAATTAAAACTTTTATTGCTATAGTGCAAACTGTGCCCCATTGTGCTGAAAGATTCCAACCAAAATTCCTCCTGGCTCTCCCAGCTGACCCTGTCTATATTTTCAGCCTTATCCCCCAATATCCTTTACCTCCCCATCCCTCAGCCAGACCAACCCTGCACTATTCTCCATGTGCCCTTGGAAGTGTCCTGTATGTACCTCAAGCACAGATTGTCCTAGACGGGATGGCCTCTCCATTCCACAGAGCCAACCTGAAGACTCAGACTGGCACACCCATTCTGGAGGGCTAAGAGGCAAGTTTGTTCTTACATTATGACTTTTGTTCTCAAGCCAAAGATCCAGGACCCTATCGTATCCCAATACAGTAAGATGTATGATGAAGTAGGGTAATAATTAGGTCAGACTCTTCATCTGGAAAAAAAGGCAGCAAGACACTGGGGAGCAGACCAAAGGGAAGATAACCAGAGTGACATCCCTTGACTATGAAGCAGCTGATGGCCTAGTACATTTCACCCCGTGTGCAGAGGAGAAAGACAAACTCAGCATGAGGCTCAAGAGTCACTGGGAGAAAGACCTTATTAGAATGGCAGGAGGTAGGACTGGGGTGGTTCCAAATGAAGCATGTGAGGAAGAAAGGAAACCATCTTTCCTTCAGGACAGAATTCAGCTTGGATGAACTGGAAGTCCCTTGTATGACCACCTACCCCACTACCTCTAATAAAGTTTCTCTTGCATCATGGTGCATTGTGTAGCCCTGAAAACATGTTTATTTCCAGGCCAAAAATGGCGTGTCCTCAACAGAGGGGAGGAATCCACTGGTCTCTGTCAGGGCAATTTTTAACAAAGGCACCTGTGGAAGGAACTGAAACATTATTGACTCATAACTAGGCAGCTAAATGCTCCAGTTCCCTGTCAGCCCTGTATTTGGAAGGAGGACTGTGCATTTTGGACTATGTTCCTGAAGTTCTTGGACCTCAAGAGAGAAATACCAGTTGTCCTCCTAATGAGAACTCATCAGTTAACTGCAAATGAAAAGATGGAACCACAGCCATAAGGTGATGAAGGAGTTCCTCCTGGTCATTCCAGGACTTGCTGAGCCTGTCCGCAATAAGGACACTGTTGACCAAAGCCTTTCTAGGGTTCCACGTGTAGCTGTCACTATTGGAAAGTGTGACCCATGCAGAGAAAAACAAAACAGGAGATGAAGAGAAGAGAGGAGATGAGTAATTGCACCTGTCAGAAAATGAGGATACATACGGAAGCTCTGAGTTCTGTGGAGAAAAACACAGCATAAACACGTGGAATTATTTGTCCTCAATCTCCCCCAGAGAAGGTGGAGTTGATCCTTGGTGCCTGGTGGCCAGTATCACCTTCCAGCCAACACCATTGAAATTGCCGGCTCACACTCAGTGGTTAGCACAGGCGTTATACAACCTCTGCCTGCTGCCCATCCTCCAGAATTCAGGCAGCTCTAATTTTGCAAAAGGCTATTTTTAAAACAGCCAAATTGTTCCACATCATCCTCACTGTGGCCTAGAGGAAGAAACTGGTTGCCTCACCAGATTTTGGCAACCTGGTCCCTCACTGTGGATGTCTTCTTTCTGCTGTCGTTTCATCCTGATTAAGATTAATTGTCCCAGTCGAAGTGAGTCACTGAAAAAGGATGAGAAGGGTGGAGGGAGAGGGCAGGGTTTTTTTTCCCTCCTTACATGTTTGTTCTGAAAGATCCAGAAGAATACAGGAGTGGAGCAAAGGAATTTGAAGTGTGGAACATGAAATAAAGGAGATCAAGTGAAAAATGCTATTATGGGCTCCATGTTTATCTTCAGCTCAGTGAGTTTCAGAAGAGCATGCAGTTGGCCGGCAGTCCTGGAGGATGTGACCGCTCCCTGCCAGCTGGAGAGCCTTGACCTGAACTCTCAAAAATCCAGCTGACCTCATCCAGCCTCATCTACCCTAAATAACAAAGTCAGAACACCCTCCCCTTGACAGACTTACATATGCATCCATGTATAAATTGCAACCTCAAAGGGCCATTTTGGATGGGGAAATCATATACAAGCAAAAAGGAAATTGAGTAAGAAGAAGAAAATATATAACCACCAAACTCAAGACTGAACCAGACGGGAAATAAATATTATTTATAGAGCAGTTTTCATTTGCCAGGCATTAGAGCAAAGCTACTTTCTCTAAGGCTCAGAATTGTACATCACCTGAGAGTGTCCTCCCGGCTCTAAAACTCCTACTCCCTGACAAGCCCCTACAGACTTCTTTGTTAACAAAGAAGGGTCGGGGTGCAGCAGCTCAGCCTGTTTGGGGAGTATTTATAGATTATTTAAAGAGGCCTCATCAAAAACCCATGATCACTATTCTCATTCCATATTGAAAACATCTATCATCTGTGCTTTTTTTCTCTTGACAAAAGGAATAAGGTTTGGCAAGGAAGGAACTATATGGCTGTACTAATTATATGCATTCCACAGGAAACTTGCCATGACCCATTGGGAGGACAACTGTGTAGGGTTGTCAAGAGACTGAATATACAGGCCAGAACATGGCACATTCATGCAGTGCCATGCAGTGGGTTCAGCTGCCTGGGATGCCCTATTCCATAGGAGAGTGCCTGAGATGAAGTCCCACTTCCACTTCTCAACCACCTTCTTTTTAATGTATCTGTGGATAATAGCCAGTGTACTTGGATCCTTGCCACCCATGTGGGACAGCTTGATGGAGTTCCCAGCTCTTGGATTTGGCCTGGCTTAGCCAAGGCTATTGCAGCATTGTGGGGGTGAATCAGTTAATGGTAAAAATCTGTGTGTGTGTGTGTGTGTGTGTGTGTGCCCCTTTCTGTCACTATGTTCAAATGAAAAGATTTTTTAAATTTCCACTGGCAAATGCATAAATGAACTTGGATATGGGTTCTTGTCAACTACACAGAGTGTGGCCTCAGAAGTACTTCTCTTTGTGGGTCTGAGAGATTATCTATTCCAACATAAGAATGGATAACATAGGAAACTGTAGATAATGGATAAGATAGGAAACTAGCCTATCTTCTAGTTCAAGTATTCTCTTCCAGTGGGCACCCTGGAGTCTGTACATCCCAGTGCTGGTAGGAGTAGCTGCTGTGACCTTCCCATTCTCTGAAAAGTCCACTTAGAACAAACCCTACTCTACACCACGGGATGGACAAAACTTGAACATGCAGCTCTCAGTTCCAACTCAAGTCCACCCAACAGCTTAGCTAAAGCTTTCTAAAGCCTCCACTGATTCTCATCTAAGGGATACCACACCTGCTTCTTCCCTGTCTAGGTTGTTGACAATAGGTCTGAAGCAATTTGTTCCTCAAATAGTAACTTATCTGTATTCCTTCCAACCTCAGCCTTTGCTCTATGGTTTAAATGTGTCCCCTTCAAAATCTTGGTGTTGAAACTTAATGAGAGCCTAATTTTATCAAGATGAAGAATGTTTGTAGGGTGATTAGACCATGAGGGTTCCTATTTTATAAATGGGTTTAAGGCCTCTATAAAATGAAGCTCATGCAGTGTTTATCCCACTTGCCCTTCTGCCTTCTGCCATGGAAGCACATACTGTTCTTCCTCTTTGGAGGGCACAGCAACTAGGGACCATCTTAGCCGGAGAGACCATCTTCACAGCCCCCTGGCTCCTTACTCTTGGGCTTCCCAGGCTGTGGCTCTATAAGAAATGTATTTCATTTTAAATAAATTACTCAGTTACAAAGCACAAAATAAAAGGACCCAAACTGTTCTATATATATATAATAAAGCACAAACTGATGATAATTTAAATTCATTACTTCCTTTGGAAGTTTGTTGGGAGCAAGTATCAGGCTGCCTACTTAAGTTGCAGAAAATGACTTTTTATCCCCCAACAAGCAACCAAGGCATATTATCAGAACCACATCTTTCCCATGATTTGATAGCTTCATAATATTATTCTCCCCCCTTCACTTTCAGATTATTGGAAAGGTTCCCAGCCACATCAACATGTCAATGCAATCTTGCCAGAGTTAGACAGGATGCAGGTAAGATGGAAGGAAAAGTGGCTACTCAGAAGATTGAGCCACAGGCTCAGAACCTTCATCGCTTCAGGACCTTATTGCTTTTCTGAAAACCCCTCCCTCAGTCCTAGACTTGCTTACTAACCAGAGGATATCAGACCAAGAAATCTCGAGATGCTTTCCAGCCCCACTCTTCTCCCAAGGCTGAGGAATCTGAGGCCCAGAGACCGTGAGGTGGCCTGTCCAAGTCACAAAGCAAACACAGCCTCATCCCATCCCCTACACCTGCCTCACGTCTCTCCCACCACCTTTCAGAGTTCACCCAGTCTTCCCAGTTTCCACAGGACAACGAGGCTTTTACTGAAACAGTTTTGGCAACAGTCTTTGCTGGTGACCACCCTAGTTTCTCTGAAATGGAAAATCAGGGGATGTTGCAGCATGCAGGATGAGCAAGGAATCTGAAAAGGAGTATGGATCCCAGAAGAGAGGCCATTATGACCCCAAAGCACCCCCAAAATCCAGGGCATTCTGGGTATTATGCTTAGTTTTGTTGCTTTGCTGATTTTTCCCCATCATTAGTGTCCCCGCTTAGTTTTACATGGGAAAGAGAAGGCAAGGGTATAGAAAGTTAGGGGGAGATATTTTATTGGCCAAAAACTGGCAAGCTCTCATTTCCCTGCTTCATCAGTATGCCTGGCCTGGTGGGTGGAGATGGGTCTTCACCTACTACATTCTCTTGAGCCCTATAAATTCATGCTTTTTAATTTTTACAGAGTAGTTTATGGGCTGTGAAGAGGGGGAGCTGGGGGACCTGTTGTCAAGGGATGCATCAACAATGAACCATCTTTTTAGAGTTATTTTTCTGCGTTTTCTTGTGAGTCATAAATGAGCATTTAGGTTCTCTGGGGGACATCGGAAAGGGCTTTGGAGATACAAAGCATGAAGCAGCAGAAAACTCATAAAAAGAGCTTCAGGAAAATCTGAGATGCTGTTTTGTCTCCAGCCAACTTGATTATTTAGAAGGCAAGAGAACATTCCAGCAGATCATCCTCACAGCCTACTCTGAATTGTGCAGCCTGTGAGGAGAAGGAAAATGTATGACCCAATGATTTAAGCTAGAATTACTCCACTTTTTTTTAAAGAGTTCACATTTTGGAAGAATGATGCAGGGTGCTTGGAGACAGAGGATGTGGTAGGATCTAAAGTACTAAAAAAATCTAGAATTATCTAAACACCCTGAGAGTTTCCTTGAACAGCAAAAGTGACACGCAACATCCCCATAGCAGCCAGTCATCTCTGGGGGAGTCACTGACCGAGAACAAAACCCAAAAGGCAAAGAATCAAATCTAAACTCAAGAAAAATGTTATTTTTTTGAAGAAGAGGCAGCATAAATTGCTATAATTTTAGCAATAGAGTGAAGTTGGAAAAAAGGACCAGAAATTTTTCTAAGTGTTGTCATCTTTTTAAGGCTTGAGATTCAAACTTTAAGGAAAGTTAGAAATTTGAGGGGCTAATTTTTACCATCACCAACCATCACCTCCATCACCATCATCAGCACTGTTAACACCCCATCATCAGCAACACCATCATCATGACCATCATCATCATCACCATCATCACCATCATCGTCCTGCCTCACAGTTAAACTTACTGTGTTGGGCATCCTTTGAATGCTTTGCATACGCTATCTCAGTCTTCACTCCATCTCTCATGAGCTAGAACTGTAATTAGCTGTCTCTCATAGGTCTGGAAAATAGGAAGATTCTACCATAATCTGAAAATAGGTCACAAAGAGAAGGATCCAGTAACATCCTCCAACATCTATAAATTATGAAGCAAATGCTGAGAGGATTTCAGTTCTTATTCATATTTTAAAATTTTCTTTCTTTCAACAAAATAAAAGAGTTAATGTTAATATATGGAAACCCCAAAGGGATAAAGAGGAAACTTTCCTTTATAGAAAAATATTAGATATTTTGTTCCATGGTCAATTTAGAAAGATCCTGGCTGCAAAGCTTTAAACCCCTGCCCGCTCCTTTGTTGCCTTCATTTGCAATGTCTTTGCTTGCAAGGCTTGGGAAGACTTCCAGAAAAGCTACAGTCTATTCATCATATCCTCTATGTTACCTCTCCTTCACATAGCACTGACTCCTTAGGAGCTATTCTCCTGAGTAGAATTGGAGAGGACTTGAGCTCTCTGTGGGTGGTACAGTGGGAGGGAGGTGGCCTTACTAGCAAGGCCTTGGGTCAATACCTGCAAAGCACTGCCAACAGCAACTGCCCACTTAGCATTATGGACACTGGAGATGCGGGTTGAAACTCTGCTCACTACCATTCCTTGAGTTGTGTCGCTAAAGCTCCCTTGAGTTTTCCTAGTAAGTGCCCCATACCAGAGAGGTGGTGGTTATGTTTTATGCCTGGGGAAGATGAGAAAGGAAGAAAAATATTACTATAAAAGCCAATTGGAAAAATTGGAACTGGGAAAATTGTACTAGGGAAACTCAAAATATGATTAAATCAATTTAGATGCTTCTGGGAAGAGGTGTGTGTGAGGGGGTGGATGATGATGCTAATAAACAGTGCATACTTGGAATCTCCAAGTGAGCAGGAAACCAGACTCCTTCCAAGGGCAAGAGTGATGCATTTAAAGAAACAATGTCCCAGGACTATCACGGGAAGCCCTGTTATAGGTATGAATAGCAAGGCATGGTGCCAGAATCCATGTATTTTCAAATCAATTTGAAAATCCCTTGGATTAGTGAGCATTTTATTTGCCTTTAGGGTGGAACTGCCTTATAGACTGCACACATTTCACTCAGGCATTAAGTTTCAGGCTCTGCCTCTTATTTGCTTAGCACTACTCCTGATCAGGCAACTGCCCTTCCATCCACTTTTTTTGGCTGAGCCTGATTGTCATTGAGATACGATCTCCGGTCAATTAAAGCTGAAAATGTCTTTTCATATATCATGTACTTTTCAGTTCCTCCTCTGGTTTAAATGTTCATGCCCTGGTATCATGGGAAGAATAATCACGCCTCAGAGATGTCCACACTTTAAACTTTAAAGCCTGTGACTATGTCACATTAGACAACAAATGAGACTCTGTAGATGCAGTTAAATTGAGAACATTGAAATGGGAAGATTAGCCTAGATTATCCAGATGGACCCAATGCAATCTCAAAGGTCCCTAAAAGATTGAAGAATAAAGTAGAAGAGACAGAGAAAGAAAAATGACCATAGGAGAGATCCAACATCACCTCCTCAGGACATCTTTGTTTTCCCTCAGGAAATCAACTCTCTTCATTGTAGCTTCTCATGGTATCCTACTCCCCCCACTTAGAGCATCATCCCTGTCACTCCTGTAGATGAGTTTGTGTGGTTATTCTGTGAATTTCCATGCCCTTCACTAACACAAATGAAGCAGGGACTGTGCCAGGTTTTGCTTCCTTTTGCATTCCCAACACACAGCAGGTGCTCAATAAATATTTGTTGAATAAATGAGCAAATGAAAGGGTGAACAGGATCTGAGCCTCCTACAGTTCTGAGTATTTTTTAGTGTGGGTGGAAACAGCAGCAGCAGTCTATGATGTACCCCACTGACTTGCTTTTTGCTTCTTATTTTCATATCTTGCTCAGACAATAATACTATCTTTACATATGGTCTTAATGCATTGCTGCTGAGAGAACAGCAGTATTTGTAATTCCAATCAACGGCTCAAGGAGTTTTTAGGGATGGAAAATTTCCTTTTTCTGAGTTATGTTTTGTTTTCAGATTATTCTGATTTTTAACATTTGACCCTTGGTAACACCAGTGTACAATAACCTCCATTGTTAAACTGGGATGTCTCCTGTTGCCTTCTTCTTCTCTGAACGTGAAAGACCATCTGCTTATTCAAAGGCTGATATCAAGCCCAGTTTTGCAATACCCCAGGGCGATCCCATTTTCAAATCATCAGAGCAAACTCTATTGAAAATCACATAACTTGACTTCACTCCTGCATTTATTTTTAAAGGATGTTGTGGGTGAGATTACAGAATACAAATGACCATTATCAATACTGAAAGGTTGATACATTGACTTCAGAACGTTATTGCATACCAATTACATGTAAAACCCAAAAATAAGGTTGAGAGAAACTATTTTTTTGGTTGGCACTCTCTCCTATTCTCCAACAACTGTTTGTATCTATAGAGTGCAATATAAAGCACAGTTAGATTTTGTACATTTGGCCCTCACAACTTGCCTGGGATGGAAGCAAGGTGTTAATAAGTCTGCTTAAAACTCTTGTCACTCAATTGTTCACTCTCTGCTTCATTGTATTCTTATACCTCTTCTGCTTTCCAACACACTGCAGCCTGGGTATTTTTTAGGGATAAATGAACACCTAACTCTTTTTAAAAGGAGTATTTTAACTACGTCAACAAACATCACCCAGTTAGGAAGCAAAGGGCTTCACATTTGCAACTCGGCCACACAGTTCCAAGTTCAAGTCCCCCTTCCTCTCTGTAGCACATGAGAGGACTCCTAGGGGAAAATGATGAGAGGGTACTGGGAACACACAATCCTGTGTGAATGCAGACACATGGCAGGGAGCTTAAGTCTCTTTAGACAAAGAAAAGGAAATACAGAAGAAAGCAGCATTGAGTTTACTCAGCCAAGCAGTAGGCAGAATGTAGATAGACAATGAACACAAATAAACAAGCAGTGATGCCTGGGATCTTCTCATGCACCCAGCTGTAGCCCCACAAACCAGGGACAACCCCAAACTCAAGTAAATTAGGCACACCCCTGCCAGAACAGACAGTCAAGCCCAGGAGATTTTATGGTGCCCAGGATGTTTAAAGAAGCAAAAGACCGTTAAAAGAAAGGTTACTTAAAAATATTATTTCTTTATTAAAGGCAAACAGGCAGGATATAAGCTCTATAAACTTTCCAAGGAGAGAACATTGCTGGCATTCCGAATGGAGCAATGATTCCCTTGTATGAGAACCAAGTCTTTCCTATTTCACATTACAGGTGGCCATGCCTGGTGTGTTTTTCTTACTGGACCATAATGCAGATGAATGAGCTTTTGAACATTCAAACTGTAACTGGATTTTTCTTGTTGCCGCATTACTGTACCAGTTAGGAAAGAGGCTCATGGCTAATTATCAGGGCGGGCAGGCTTTCCCATTTTTCCTGGTATTACAACCAGGACACTCTAGTTTCTCTCAAATTATACTACATGGATGTTGGCTGGGACATCCCTTCCCTCCAGATTTAAGGCTTCCTCTAAGATTTCAAGCTGGGGGTAACTGCACCAGTGGAGGCTTTTTCCCAAGCCCTTTCTCTTCTAACTCTAGGCTACATTAGCATCAGGGACCCACATACATGAATGTGGACATCTTAGGGTCCAGACACCCAACTTCTTTCCATAGCCAAGCAAACAAAGCTCCTTGGCCACTCTCTGTTCCCAAAGTGTACACACCTGTGGAGTGGTCCACTTTTCAGAGGAGGGACCTACGCAAGAGTCTTGTGCAAACCTAGAGAACAAGAATGGGAATCCTTGGGCAGGAGATTCCAGGGTCCCATGAGCCCAAGAGGGCACAGGTTGCAGACATGCTTATCCCTGTATACACAAGCTCCTTGCCCCATGAGGAGGGACACCTTAAAGAAGAGCCAGAAAGAGGCTATGCAAGGTGCTGGACTATGGGGAGGGGTTCTAGGACCTAGATGTGGGGTAGCACTAATCAGATTTAGGGGAACTTCATTCAAACTCCCCTAAGCCCCCCAAATCCCTATGTAACATCCTGTTTCCTTGGGGCTTACGTATTCATATTCTTATCTTCTGGTTCCCCTTCAGCTAAGCACTTTTCCAGCTTCACGCCACACCAACCCAAACTAAAAAGGCCATCACTTCACACATTTTTAAAGAACAATATTGTCATGCCTAACATCTTATTTTTGGTCAGTTCTACTAAAGATGTAAATGTTGGACAATTCTTTTTACCTCTGATTTCTCCTGCTGCCAAGGTGCAAAGCAAATCTGATCCCACTATTTCAGGGAGAATTTGAAGACCTTATTTTAGGGCCTTTTTCCTTGATATTTCACCCTCCATACAGAATGATTTATCTGAGCCCCAAGGGAGATTCTGGTGAGCACAAGGTTCTCTTCATTTATATGAATATGTTCATGCTACACGTGTATCTATGCACAAGCACACATAATTAAAGTTCAATGGAAGAGAAACACACATAGGGATCATCCAGGGGGCATGAGAGGCAGAATAAAAGAATAACGTTCCCCTGGGCTATTTACTTCTGTCTGAGTTGGGGAAACTGGGGAAAATTTGTGGTTTGCTCAAGGTAAGCATCTACCAAGTGTTGGGCTACAACTGAAAGCTAGCACACATGACTACAATTTCAGTGCTCTTTTCTATTGATCCATCAAAAGCCACAGATTCATTAGGTAATATGGTAGATTGTATTATGGTCCAGCAAATATCTACTGCCTCCCTTTCCTGCTCCATGGGAGAGTGTATTCACCTCTTTTTTTTTATAACGCTTTTATTTAAAGAATATAAATTTCCAAAATACAGCTTATAGATTACAATGGCTTCCCCCCCCATAACTTCCCCCTGTTGAAATCTTTACTTAATATATAGTAAACTGATTTTCTGTATATAAAGAGAATTGAAAATGAAAATGAATCTTGATGTATTCACCTCTTTTTATTTCAGGAAGAAGAGCCCTCACTGCTACGGTCTGCATCTGGCTTGGCTTGAGGGTGTCACTCAAAGGCTCGTATATCAGAAGCTTGGTCCCTCCTGTGATATTGTTGAGCCATGATGGAACATTAAGAGGCGGAGCAGAGTGAAAGCTAATTATATTATTGGGGGTTCTGCCCTTAGAAGGGATTGATGTAGTTCTCGTGTTACCTAACTTAGCTTCTGTGAACCTAGTCGTTATAAAAAAGCAAGACTGGTCCTTTTTCATTCTCAGATTTTCTATCCTACCATGTGACCTCTGTCATACACCCTCCCACAATGATCTTTCTTTATATAACACCCTCCCTAGGAATTGAACCAATGAGAACATTCAGTCATAGACACTGAACCCCCAAACTGTGAGCTGAGCAAACCTCTTTTCTCTATAAGTGACCAGATTTGGATATTTTGTTATAGCAACAGCATAATAACATTGTTATCCACTTATCTGAAGAGTTTGAGAAATACATGGAATACACCCAAACTCAATGTACAGATGGCACCAAGCCCAGTCAAGCCTAGTTTGGATCACCTGAGCTCCAGCCAGAAATCAATGCTTACTTTTGTATAACACTCAATCCTGCGGTAATTCGTAACATAAAATTTCCACATGTCTGACTATGCACAGGTACATAATCTGCCTTCCAAGCTACCCTAAAACAATTCTACCAAATGTTTCTCCTTTGACTAGCATGAGTTACCAATAGGTTTTCTTGCTGCCTAACACTTAACCTGAATGTCAGTGTCACACATTGCAGCTTTTCTATTGCATTCCATTTCTGGTACCAATATTTTTATTAGTCAGCTTTGTTCATTTAAAACCAGTAATAAACTACCCAAAAATCTCCATGGCTTACAACAGCAAAGTTTTATTTCTCACTGACCTTTATGTTGGCTGCTGTTCTTTTTCATGGTTCTCCATTCTGAGATCCAGGCTGGAGGAAAATCTCTCCCTAAAACATACTATTCTTGCAAAAGAGGGCAAAGAGCAACATAACGTGGTGATGCCTTTTGAATCTTCTACACAGAAAGAGCCTGCATCATTTCTGCTCATGTTATATATGCTGATACAAGTCTTGTGGCCGTAACTGTGTATGGAATGGGTGAGTACAGCACTCTCAAACAGCTGGAGACTAACTAACCAGGGACAATCATGCCATAATACACACAAATAGTAACCTCCTCATCATCTTTCAAGAGGAAACACAAAATGTCATCTCTTCAGTATCCCTCTGTGAAGACATCTCTCTTCCTTTCGTGTTCTACCAACATTGTGACATGAATAAATACTTTCATGACAATGTGCTGTTTCCCCTACTACTTAGTGAGCCCTCTGAGGACTGGATTATGTCTTATTTTATTCTATTTTCCCAATATTTTGCACAGTTCCTGGAGCCTGATATATTGCTCTGTTAGTGAATGCCATAAAAATGCTGTGTAATAATGCATGGAACCAATCACAAAATCCAAGGCATTTTAAGAGACGGTTATACAGGAATAGATGGAGGAAGATTAGAAACTGACTTCTGTACTTTTTTTTTTAAAAAAGTCACAATATATGTGTGTGTACACACACACACACACATATATATATATACACACACACACACACACACACAAGAAGAAATTATATACAAGATACATGATATACAAGAAGAAATACAGAAGAAGCAGTTGCATTGATAAGTCTAGTATTTGGAAGTCATGTCCAGGAGATGATATAAATTAGGCAGTCATCATTTCACAAGCGGTGCTTAACACTGTCATTATGATATCACATAAGGAGATGGTAGAGAAAGAGATCTTCATAAGGTGTTTCCATTCCCAATTTCTCATTTCATTACTTGCCCAAAGACTGTACAACAGAATCTCAGTTGTTTCCTTAGAAAAATCCACTGATGATCTTGAATGAGTCTTCTTTTTTTAAGATTTATTTATTTATTTGAAAGTCAGAGTTACACAGAGAAAGGAGAGGCAGAGAAAGAGAAGACGTCTTCCATCTGATGGTTCACTCCCCAATTGGCCACACGGCCAGAGCTGAGCCGATCTGAAGCCAGGAGCCAGGAGCTTCTTCCAAGTCTTCCACGTGGGCACAGGGGCCAAGCACTTGGGCCATCTTTTACTGCTTTCCCAGGCCATAGCAGAGAGCTGGATGGGAAGTGGAGCAGCCGGGTCTCGAACCTGTGCCCACATGGGATGTTGGCGCTTCAGGCCAGGGTGTTAATCCACTGCGCCACAGCACCAGCCCCAAATGAGTCTTCTGAAAGGCCAGTTGGGGGTAACCATATGTTTCCTACTGGAATGAGGAAGTGACTGCCTCAAACTCTGGCTTGATCCTCTGGTAGCTTGGGGCCAGACTGTATTCTCAGGACCATCAAAGGACCTTCCCTTTCACCCCTCCCTTTCACTCCTGTTACCTGGCATCTCTGCCAATTGTCTCTCACTCCCTTCCTGCCTCCTCCCCAACTTGTCACATCAGTAAGATGTTGAACTTGTGTTCAGTGAGTAGCAAAAGCCTAGCAAGAAGACGTACGTTTTGATTATGCTACTTCATTCCACCATCACCACAACCTGGTGAGGTAGGCACTGGTCCAACTTACAGATGCTGTGTCTGAAACACAGAGATTGTGTGCACTCAAGGTACTGCTACCAAGGTCAAGATTTTCTTTCAAAGGCAGGTATCTCTACCTGGTATCTCACTCTCTGTGAGCCATTGAGCTACCTCACATAGAAGGAACTCTTGACACTCGAGTCTTCTGGAAGCAGATACATTTTGCAGATAAAGAAGTCACACAATACACACACAAGCACACACATGTATACACGTATGCACACACATGTACACACATGCACACACACTTACAAGTCTATGTCTATGTATAGATACAGATGTACTGGAATTATTTAAAGAATGTATTAGACAGGGCTGGCGCCGTGGCTCAATAGGCTAATCCTCTGCCTGTGGCACCGGCACCCCAGGTTCTAGTTCTGGTTGGGGCACTGGATTCTGTCCCGGTTACCCCTCTTCCAGTCCAGCTCTTTGCTGTGGCCCGGGAGGGCAGTGGAGGATGGCCCAAGTCCTTGGGCCCTGCACCCGCATGGGAGACCAGGAGAAGCAACTGGCTCCTGCCTCCAGATCAGCGCAGTGTGCCGGCCGCAGCAGCCATTGAGGGGGTGAAAAGGAAGACCTTTCTCTCTGTCTCTCTCTCTCACTGTCCACTCTGCCTGTCAAAAAAAAAAAAAAAGAATGTTTTAGACCCCTACATTCTTAAAGATGATTAATAACACAATTTCATCATTCTTTTACACATTTATTTTTTGTCTGCCTGTTTTTATGCCAAGAAAAGTGCTTTAAACTTATTTCAAGCTAGTTTTTGTGCACCTAAAACTTAAGGCTTCACAATCTAGTTGGAGAGGGATCACATAGGTACTACTCTATGCTTGTGTCCCCTAAGAATTCATGTGCTGAAACTCTCATCCCCAGAGAAATAGTTTTTTGGAGATGGGTCTCTGAGAGGTAATTAGATCATTAGAACAGTATGTACGATGGGACTTAATCCTTCTAAGAAGTCAGGAGAGAGCTTGCTCCATCTCTATTTGTGCTTGACCATGTGACCATATCCAGGAAGAGAGTGCTTTCCAGAACCCAGCCATGCTGGCACTTTGATCCCAGACTTCCATATCCCAGAGCTGTTAGAGATAAATGCCTCTTGCTTAAACCATTCAGATATGGTATCTTGTTCTAGCAGTCTGAGCTAAGATACTTAAACATGGATATATGAAGTAAAGGAAGATCAAATTAAGATAAATAAGGTAAATCTTTTTAAATATTGAAGGCTTCTTAATAAGAAAGCTACTTATCATGTATTTTTAAATTTGATCTTTACAGTAATTATCACTACTTCACAGATAAAGAAATTAAGACTAGGAAACTCTCTGTATTTGTTGAAGATTACACAGCTGGCTCATGCTAAAGTCAAGAAATAAAACCCAGGTTCTAATCCAGCATTATCTCTAGAAAAATAATACTGATTTGGCATGAGTATAATAGTCTCTCCTACTTTTAAGGACTAATGAGGAATGAGACAAGAAGACCCTACTCCTTCCCTCCTGTCACTTAATACTCCAGGTTCTCAATAGAAATGGAGTCCTGGTATTCATTTTTGCTAAGCTGGGCTGTTGGGTTTGGCTGGGTGATGTTTCAGGGAGGGGGTGGCAAGCGAGAGAATGTGTCTACTCAGCAGCTCTTGCCAGCCCTGGAGAGCTGGCATTTTCTGAAAGAATGCATGGTTCTCAGAAACACTGCTGATAATGAGATTGTTCATTTTTAAATGTTGTAACCAAATATTCTAGGAAAACAGACCTGGTTCCAGGAGTGCAGCCATGGTGTTTGGCTTTAAGGTTCAAGGTACTTGTTTAAAATGAGTTTTCAGCTGCCCTGAAGACCTGTTCAATGGACTGCAGCAAGGTAGCACATTCAGGCCATTATACCAATGGAGAAAGCTCAGGGCTTCTGAGGGTGTGCAACATTTATGAGAACTTCTGAACCTGGCGTCTACTGAAGTGGACTTTTCACTTCCTGGGACCCTGATAAGAGTGATGCATGTGTGTGTGTGTGTGTGTGTGTGTGTACATGTGTATATGTGTGTGTGCACACATATGCACATTTCTTTCAAACCAGAGGAAACCAGCCAAGGGATTTCATGAAATCCCCTCTAGCCTCAGTCAGACTTGGAGCACACTGCAACTACATTTGGATTGAAGAAGCGTATCTGGGGCCAACGGGAAACAGGGTGGCACAGAGCAGCTTTCTGACTTTGGCAAGGATGCAATTTTTCCAGAATGAAGAGTGTTGCTTTGTGGGTCTCTCTTGGGCAGGGTGGGGGGCTCAGCAGAATCAAAACCAAAGACTCACATAGCACAGAGCAGCCCCTGCGTCTGCTTAGACAGCTACAGATTCAAAGCTAAGAGGGTCATGGATAGGTCATCGGGGCCAAACCCCTGTCTCCTGGAACACATTCTTCCCATCATGCCTCTCACCCCCTATCTGTTTTTCTAATACTGGATTTTTGAAAGGAAATGAATGTTTACTACATCTAATTATGTGCCAGGTGCTTCATCTACTTTATGACAGGAACTACACAGTATATAACAGCTACCATTTATGGTGCACAGCAGATGCTCAGCCATGCTTGGTGAGTGAAGGGTTCATGTTCCTAAGTCCAAAGGCTTAAAGAGAGAATGATTCAAATACAACGTTCACAGCAAGCACAAGAAGGGGCTGCATAAAACTCAGTAAAAAGCATTGCTAAACCTCTTGTTCGCTTTTGTTTTAGTTTTTCGTATGAGCTATATTTTTATGGGGGTGATGTTTTAAAGTACTGCAGTACAATGCTCAGCTCCATAAAGAACAGATTTTAAACGTTTAGAAGGCAAAAATTTAGGCTGAGTGAGAAGCATATCAAGGTTCACGGGTGTAGAATGTGCCTAGACCACAATGAAGGACTACAGAAATAGACTAGAAATGAAAGCCTTCAAAAAGCTCATTGAAAATGTGTGCTGCCTTTTAAATCTATTTTGCCAGTTTTTCATTTTTCTATTTTTCTATTCTGAGGTCCCCTAGTATTTCTAGATCTAGATATAAATAGGTAACTAGATAGTTTGATATAGATATAGATAGTTGCATATAATGGTATAGAAGGTAGGTAGATAGCTAGTCTCACTACAGGTAATGATCCAGAGGAAAGTCTTGAACTTAGTAACAACATTGAAAATCAGGATGATAATTAGCAAAGTCATGAATCCGAGTCATGTGTATTCAATTCCTGATAAGCATAATCACCACATATTTGTCTGATGTGAATCCTCACAGCTTATTGCAATTATTAATCCTGCCCAACCTTTGAGAGTAGGTTTGCATTTCAAAAGTTTTGCTTCACGTTTGTACACTATTCTGGTTTATTTATCAGTTTTACTGGTGGATTCCGTGCTGGCTATTCCCTAACGTTACCTTCTTGAGTACCAAGTCCGTGCATTCATGGGAAGGGAGACCAAAGAAGGAGGTCTGAATCTACATAGGAGAGAGCCAGAAAGTTGTCCCATCATTCTTTCCAGAAGCAGGAAATTAAAAGTAGAAAAGGGTATTGTGTGTGTATGTTTGTATGTATGTGTGTATGTGTGAGTGAGAGAGAGACACACACACACACAGAGGGGAGAAAAGCCAGAACCAGGAAATCCAAATTTTCCCTTCCTCTGCCTCTCTGGCCTTGGAAATTCCATCTAAAATAAAGCTGGCATTGACTCCTTATACACTGAGCCTCGTGACCTTGGCTTGTGCCCATGTCTAAACTACATCTATGGCATCCAAATTGCTAATTTGATGTTGGGGTGGATAGAGAGGGGTAGGTAGGAATTAAGGGATGGGAAGGGAAAAATACCCAAAACTGCAAAAGTTAAATTTCCTGCCAGGTGGCTTCCAAATCATCCAGCAGCTTTATCCAATGCTTTGAAGTCTTAAGCCAAACGGTTCCAAATCTGTAATATTTATCCTGCAGTCTCCAAAAACAAAAGTTGACTGTGTTCCTTGAAGTCAATTGCACCAGCATTTCAGGATGACAGATGGGAGAGGTTGAAAAAGAGTTATTGGATGACCTGGAACTCCCTAGTAAGCACTTGTTATGCTTGGCACATTCTCTCTCTCTCTCTCTCTCTCTCTCTCTCTCTCTCTCTCTATATATATATATATATATATATATATATATATATAATGTGTGTATAGGTATATACTTACGTGTGTATATGTGTGTGAGTGTTCTTTCAAATCTTACTCGAATCAATCCCCATCATTTCTTGTTCCCCCAAACCATCACCTGTTGCATTCCCCCTGATATGTCAAAAACTTACCCTGGAACAGCACTAGCTAACTCCAGTCTCTAGTTTAAGTTTCTTTAACCCAGAGGTTGAATTCTTCCACTTACACCCATGTAGTAAGAGAAGAAATAACAGTAGTAAAGGTCCAGTTCTGGATGTGTTCTGAAGGTGGGGCCAGCTGATATAATTGCTGATGGATTGGGTGTGAAGAATAAGAGAAAATGAGATGTCAAGGATGACATCTGACTTTTGGCTTGAGCAACTGGAATGAGGGACTCATTTCTTCCTCTGTGTCCCCAACTGCTTTTACTAATATTAATATTGTAAAACTCTTGCTAATCATTGCGCATGTGGAAATCTCCTGTCAGGTATACTGTCTCAACTTTCTAGGGTATCAGAATGCAGAGACTAATGAAATTAGGAACTCTTGACAAGAAGAAGAGAAACACTTGTACCCAAATTTATACACACACTTGTATTCAGTTTCAAAAAGTTTCTCTCCTCAAGTCCATCCACGTGATCCTTGGATGGATCATGGATCCAAGGTGAAAAGACCCAGACACTACACATATTTGCTCCCTTCATATGTTATTACTGAACACCTAGAACTCTGAAGATACTGAAGAAATAAATGTGACCCAAAATAGCTAGGCTCTCTACTCTTGCAGATTGCTATTGAATATAAGAAATAGATGTTAGTAAACAGATATATAAATAATTATAAGCTGTGAAAGGAGCTCTGGGGAAAAAAATCAAGCAGAGTGACATAATCTACTATAACAGGGTATAGGAAAACAGGGTCCCAATAAGAAACAGAAGCCATTCAGTTCTTATAACCAGAGGGGATGGAACGTAAGGAATTGGTTGTACACATGATAGAAATGGTAGACAGCAATGAGACCGGTTAGACATTAGTATTAGAAGGTCTACTAGCACTCTCAACATTGAAGGGGCAATGGGAAGAGGTGGTACCACAAGCAGAAATTGGAACACTCTGCTAGAACCATGAGAGCCAGAACTGAGGTGACAACTGAGAGCTGTCCTGCTTTTAGCCCTTCTTCCACTTGCCAAATCTGGCCAATCCACTTGACTCTGAGGAGATCAGGAGATGAGCAAAGAGGAATTGAAGAGCTCCTGTAAAAGTGGTCAACCAGGTCACTCCCAAATACTGGAATTTGGTTTGCACTTGCTAAATCAGAAAATGACCATCAAAGGCAAGAGAAAGAGCCTCTTACACAAAGGGAGACCTACTGGAGTAGTCCTGCAGTGTTAACCAGCTCTGCCTCTTTGAGGGTGGCGAGACCTCGCCTAAGATCAATCTGGATATCGAACACCATCGTATTTCTTATGCAGTCAGGTCGGCCACATGGGTCTTTGTGGTGGAATGAGAAGGCCATGCCAAGGTGGCCGCTGGCAAGCAAGCGTCAGTTACTCAGGAATGGCTTTGAATCCCACCTGGCAACGGAGCCTGCCTGGCAACAGACTGTGATTGGATGGCTTTGAATCCCACCTGGCAACAAAGCCTGCCTGGCAACAGGCTGTGATTGGATGGCTTTGGAAACTGCCTGGCAACAGGCTGTGATTGGTTGGGACATAGACCGCTTCTTGAACAGATTGTCTGGTCTTGGCTATGTAAGATGTATCAACTGAAATAAATGGGTCTGCAGGCTGCTTGCCTCAAGCCCACTTTCACCCGACTCCCGGGGTCTGTGTGGTGACTCCACATCTCTTGTCCCCACCAGGCTCCTCCTCTCAGAAACAAATCCACTGCAACATTGTTGAGAAATCAACTGCAACAGGTCCTCTTCCACATGCATGTGCCAGGGAACAAACCAGTGGAAGCCAGTCTCAGACCAAATTCCAAGAGATACCCAAACATTCATTGGAGAACACATGAAAACATGGTAATTCAACCTGTTCTATCCTTCAGGGTTCCTCGCAAATACCTCGTCTGAAATGTGAACTCCAAGCTAGAGAGAGGAATATTCTTTTTTTTTTTTCTTTTTTCTTTTTCTTTTTTTTTTTTTTTTTTTTGACAGGCAGAGTGGACAGTGAGAGAGAGAGACAGAGAGAAAGGTATTCCGTTCCCGTTGGTTCACCCTCCAATGGCTGCCGCGGACGGCACGCTGCGGCCGGCGCACCGCGCTCGTCCGATGGCAGGAGCCAGGTGCTAGGTGCTTATCCTGGTCTCCCATGGGGTGCAGGGCCCAAGCACTTGGGCCATCCTCCACTGCACTCCTGGGCCACAGCAGAGGGCTGGCCTGGAAGAGGGGCAACCGGGACAGAATCCGGCGCCCCGACCGGGACTAGAACCTGGTGTGCCGGCGCCGCAAGGCGGAGGATTAGCCTGTTGAGCCTCTCAGCATCTTCTTCTGAGTGGAGGTGCACAAGGTCAAATGGAGTTCTTGACCAAGGTGACCACTCAGAAAGTTCTGGGCTGCTATGCTGCAAGGTTCCTATGCTTGATGCAAAAGCAGAGGTGCTAATTAAAATTTATACAAAAATTATTTGTTATTTTTTGTTAATTTTTTTTTGGACATGCAGAATTAGTGAGAGAGACAGAGAAAGGTCTTCCTTTTTCTGTTGGTTCACCCCACAAGTGGCCGCTACAGCCAGTGCGCTGTGCCTATCCGAAGCCAGGAGCCAGGTGCTTCCTCCTGGTCTCCCATGTGGGTGCAGGGCCCAAGCACTTGGGATATCCTCCACTGCCTTCCAGGGCCACAGCAGAGAGCTGGACTGGAAGAGGAGCAACCGGGACAGAATCCAGCGCCCCGACCGGGACTAGAACCCAGGGTGCGGGCACCACAGGCAGAGTATAAGCCTAGTGAGCCGTGGCGCCGGCTACAAAAATTATTTGTAACATTGCTTATACTCGTTAATATATATGTTCTAATGCAGATTTAGAAGCTGGTATTTGAAAGCACTTTTTGAGGTCATTCCTGGAGTATGAATTCTTTATGAGAGCAATGAATAGGAAGAGGAAAGTAATCAGCACATCCAGTTAACATTTTCCCGGCACTGTTTATACAGAAGCACAGTCCAGTTGAGCACAGACAACGTAACAGAGCTGGTAAAAGGTACCTGGTGTGACAGAAGCTTTTCTGGCAAAGAGGGGAGTAGGTTAAAAAGAGGTTACAAAAGTGGGAAGGGGCTAACCCTCACAAGCCAGCTCAAGAATTTGTATCTTTTTTATATTTACATTTTATTTGATATCTAGGTTTTATTTTGAGACAATATATGAAATTGTTTTTCAGGCCAACAATACAGAGAGTAGCACAAAATAAAATGAGAAGAAAAAATTAGGAAACAAAATTGCCTCTTAAGGGTGCAATAAAGTTAACTAATGAATACATTTAGGTGAAAACCATTCTCACAATATTAGCAGGAGTGTATATTGTAAAAACTTTTCTGGAAGGCACTTTGACAAAAAGTATAACAGTTAGTGTACATATAGTTTGATTCAATAATTCTATCTCTATGATTTTACTCCAAATAATTAAATGTATCACAATGCTGCTCATTAAAACTTAAAAATATAAAGCACTATCAGTAACTATTTTAAAATATACATAATTGTATAGCCATAGAACGATAGACAATTCTTTTTTATTAACATGAAAAAATATTCAACTGGCAAGACAAAATTGTAGAAGAATACATATCATGTGAACAATTTTATAGGCAAATTAAAAAAGCATGAGAAAGAATCATACCTTTTCACAATGATCATAGCTTAGTTTGAGGGAGTGAGGAATGGATTAGGGGAGCAGTTAATTTTTTTTTTTTTAATTTTATCCAATTTGAACTGCACTGAAGAGCTTTAAACAGGAAGGTAACCTAATCTGACTTGGGTTCAAGAGCTTATGCTGCCTGCTCTGTGAAGAATGGGGATAGTGGAACCAAGCCTCTCCAAGAATTTAGACAGAACATCACCCCTATGATAATGGAGAGTAGGGGAGGGGAGAGAGATGATCAAGATTTTGGAGACAGAGACTTAGGAATGATGACAGGATGGAAGTCTGGAATAATGGTAAGATACAGCTGAGAATCAAGCATGACTCTTGGTTTGTAATTAGCACATGCCTGGGCATTTAGAAGAATATGTATGCTATCGTTTTTGTCACATATCTCAGAGCTTAGTGCCCTAACTTTCTCTCTCTTTCTCCACCTTCACATATGTGTGAGATAGCACTTCAACTCCAGATGGTGGTTCGAGTCATCCCAGAAAAGATAGTTAAACTAACATAACAGATTTTAGAAATAACAGCTCTTCAAATCTTGCTTGGGTTTGTGTTGGTAGGGTGGTACCAATGAGGAATTGAAAATTAAACAAGCTCAAATGAATGCAATTTGGAGTCTAGATACAAGAATACATCTCATGAATTCCCACGTCTCTGAGATGGACAAGTGGCTCCCATTCCATTTGAAGGCCCATTAATGCCCCTATTTTTTGTAACTGAGAGGTGACTCCTTTACAAATGTCATTACCCCTATGGATGGACATGGTTATGGTTTCCTCATCTATAAAATGAAGGAATAACACAGATTAGCCCCTAGACTTGAAAGACATCCCAGATTCTTCTCATCTTCTAGACTTAAATGGAAATGCCTTTCAGAGAGGAAGCAGCACACATCATTAGCCATGGCAACGTCTCTATAGGGCCCCTGCAAAAGACTGAAGATACAGACCTCTTTAAAATAGAGCAGAAGTGAGGTGAAAGAAAAAGAGCTATACCCATGTGTCATTTCTACAGAGGGAAGGAAGCTCTTTTGCTTGCTATCTTCTGGAAAAATGTTATTCTCCCTTGTCTTTATTTTCTTATATCACAAAAAGGAAAGAGATAAGAGTATTCTGTGGTTTACTAAATTCTGAAAGCTCAGTTTCGCAAGAAAGATTGACTCAAAAATAAATTTATTTTTTTTTTAAATTTTATTTAAAGAATATAAATTTCCAAAGTACAGCTTATGGATTACAATGGCTTCCCTCCCCCCATAACTTCCCTCCCACCCACAACCTCCCCTTTCCTGCTCCCTCTCCCCTTGCATTCACATCAAGATTCATTTTTAATTCTCTTTATATACAGAAGATCAGTTTTTAAAAACTACCCAAATCATATCTCCTAACCTAACAGCAGAATAATGAGAGCTGTTCACATATTAAACAGAGTACATTGTGTCCAGGGAAGAAAAATAGTTACAAACAATTAACAGAAATAAAACTCTGCTGTGAACACATGATGTATACTTACGGAGTCAAGGACATTTCACAAAACCTATCATTATATAATCCTCCCTTAAAGTACAAGTATATCCTTAAGTTATGATTGAATCTAATTTGGCCCTGAGCCTCCTGGTAGCCAATTCAAAACAAAACATAGAATCAGTTATGAAATACTCATTATGATAAAGAAGGAGGCACGCCATTTTGAAAGAACAATAACACAATATTTCATTTAAATGATGTGAAGCTGTGGGGAGCAGAATGTGATCCTGTGACAGTCACTAAACCTCCCTCCCTACAGAAGAGGCTGAGACATTTCATGCAGCATTTTCTCTGCCAACAGTCAAGGGCATTATGTTAAAATACCATTCAGTGAAGGACCAGGGAAAAACAGACCTTGAGGGGTGCAACTGGATCCAAGGAAAATAGCAGGCGATCTAGAATGCACTGGGTGATATGGAGGTGAGTCACACGTGACTTCAAACGTGAACAGTCTGAATTGAGGTGGTCTGGAAGGCAAAATGTACACCAGTTCTGAAGGTTCTGTACACAACAACACAGTAAAAGGAAAAATATCTCATTAACAAATTCATATTAATTGCATGTGCAAATGATAAAGTATTTGATACACTAGCATTGGGCAAAATGAAGTATGTTAAAACTAATTTCACTTGATTCTTTACGTTTTTAATGTGAGCACTAGAAAATTCAAAATGATACACGTGGCTCACTGTTGCGTCTTGTGTTGTGTTACCACTGAGTAGCACCAACTCTAGAAAGGAGACCTTGCCACTTCATAATGGACTACTGCTCTCCCTCCTTGCCCGTCTCTTGCCCTGCCTGAGAATTGAGGGGTCCTAATCACCCCATCTCCACAAGTTCAACAGGCTGGCTAGTCAAACTGCCTAAGATAGCATCCGACATGCCCTGGGCCCAACAGTCTTCCTTCTCTCTTCTGTCTCAGAATCCCACCTTTGGGGCCAAAGGAGGAGAAGGATTCTAACGCCTAAAATGGTCCTGCCAGGAGATCTGCCTGTAGCCTCCATTACTGGGGTTCCTGGCTGTTGGCTCTATTTTGAGGCAGTGCAGTTCTCTTTGATTTCATTGTTCCAATACATATAACTCTGGCTCCTGCAGAATTACCAGCAAGATGTGCCAATGGGGGAGGGGAGCTGTTTATAGAAGACAGGGGTCGAATACTGCTCAAGGACTTTGTTTAAAATTCTTTTTGTAACCACACAGCTCTCTGTTTGGGTTTGCTGCTCTTATTAAATAAATATCTGGAGAGTCTTCATGGATCATCTCAGATATGTGTGATCAAGGTCTCTAAGATAATCAGTCACGCTCTTAAGTTAACCCCAGTCGGTTCTGAAGTCAGCTATGATGGAACATAGATGGATGGTCAAGGGGGTCAGTGAGGGGTGGGAAGAAGGCTCTCCCCAACTGGGTCAAGAGAGGAAGACCTTTTTGAAGTGATGTGCAAGATTCCTAATCAGCAGTATATTGCATAAATTGCCTAGGGACCCAGAGTAGGTCACTGAGAAGATGTAGGAAGAAAATGACCTTAACTGTAGGATATGAAAGCACAGAATTAAAGGCAACAAGGACATATTGTTAACCTGAAGTGTGCCTGAGACTCACCTTCATGGTGTGAATGAACAAGTGTCAGCCATTTTCCGATGAGCACAGAAACAATAAGTTTGTTTTAATGGCATATTTTGAAAAGCTAAGGATGAAGGAGTATCTGGAGGTCTAATTTTAACCCTCAGCAAAGTTAAGTCACTTCCAACTCAAATTTTCCTTAAGAAAAAGTTAGAAATAGGGAAAACAGGAAAAAAAAAACTTAGGCTGAAAGGACTCTTAGAGTAGCTGTTTTAAAGTTGATAAAAACATTCAACAGAAAGTAGTTTCCAGATTCTTCCTTCCCCTCACATGTAGATACAGTTTCCCCTATTTTTAAAAAGGTGTTTATTTTTATTTATTAGAAGGGGGTGCAACAAAGGGAGAGAGAGAGAGAGAGAGAGAGAGAAAGAGAGAGAGAGAATCTTACATTCACTGGCCATTCCCCAAATTCCTATAACAGCCAGGATTACATCAGGCCAAAGCCAAGAGCCTGGAACTTCAGCCATCACTTTGCCTCCCAGGATCGTATCAGCAGGAAGGTAGACTGGAGGTGGAGCAGTCGAGATGCAACCCAGGACTTCTGATATGGGATGCAGGCATCCCAAGCAGGGGTTAACCTACTATGCCACGCAGTTTCCTGTATTTTTCAACATATTTGCACTTGCATGAGACATTCATTACAATTGGTGCACCAACACTGATACTCTATGATGGGCCAATGTCCACAGTTTACATGAGGCTTCACTCTTTGTATTACTGCACAGGTCTATGAGTTTGGGCAGACATATACTATGATTCCTCCACCATTGTGGCACCATAGACAACGGTTTCATTGCCCTAAAGTTCTCTGTGCTCTGCCCAATCACCCTGCATTCCCTGCTGGGTCCTGGCCATCATTGATCTTTTCACTGCCCTTTCCAGAGTGTCAAATAATAAGAATCATGCAGCACATGGTATTTGAGACTGGCTTAACAATATGCAGTAAGTTTCCTCTATGAGAACTCTTTTTTTTTTCAAATACCAAGAAAGCAGTGCCTTTCATGAGAGACAAGAATAAATAAAAGGCAAACTTGAGGCCCAGCTGTTGTTTTTGGCTCTCAGTGTTTGAGAGACATAAAGGAGGAACTCAGTCTGGAGGAGGAGATGCACAAATAAGAGGAATGATGTTCACAGGAGAGGGAAGGCCATGGGCACAAATGAACACACACTCACGGGAGGAGACGGCTGGTTGGCGGGGAAGACCTTGACTTTGTCCACACAGATCAACTTAATGATGGCTGAACAACAAAATAGAGCTTTGTCCAAGAAGACAACATAAGCCAATTTTCCAACAGGAGGATAGACATAATTTCACATGGGAGCAGGAATGGGAAATAAGATCATTCAGATCTATTATTCTATTATGTTATTTTTGCCCTGGGTAGTTAAATTCCATTTATAATCACTTATTCAAAAGTATGACTTACCCCTTCAATGGATCAAATTAGTTATTTATTTTTTTCTAGATAGTGTTTCTCCATTACCATCTTCTTTCTAGAATCACATATTCCAGTTCACTTCACCAGGGCATCCTCACTATGATTTACAGGTATTTGTCTTTAAAAAAAAAATACCCCCAAAGAATCAAATCTGAAATAACACTTTCTCTGAGCAAAACTCAACCCAGAGTTCTTTGTGACAGAGAATCCTGATAGGCCAGATGTTAGCAGGAAGCATGCAGTGAAGAGCTTCGGGCTGAGGATCAGCACAGCCTGTGACTGCATCCCCAACTTCCTACCAAACCACCACCCAGCCTTGTAGATGGCGGTCCTCAGGAGGTGGTCAGCAAGTGAACACTGGTCTCTCTATTATTCTTCTGAATTTCCAGGGCCACTGATCATGTAGATGAAATAGAGGACCCAGGAATCTCATCCACATGATACCACTATTCATTTCCAAGCATCTACTGTAGCCTTTGTGGTCACTCCAGGAGAACACCTCACACTCTGAGTGTCTTTGACTAATGTTCCAGTGATATACACTCAATCACTAAAAAAACACTCTCAGGGAGCCATGGACAAGAGGAGGCAAAGCACATTGCAATCTTTGATTCTCTGTAGTGGTGTCAGGTTGGAGCAAGAGGTGGGCCATCATGCTAAGTGTCACCAGGAAAATGAAATAGCCAATGGAGAAAATAGAACAGACTAGATTTACACTCAGAAAGAGTACTGTAAATGCCTAAGGGGACTATTAAGGCATCTAGGGACAAGGAGACGAGACCCTCCTTCCTCCAAGGGCCTCAGATAACTAAGGAAGATGACTCAATGTGATTTTGTTGAGTGAACATACAAGTCTGAGGCCAGAGTAGAAACACCAAGGACACTAGAAAAGGGGCTCAGTGGCCATATCTGGGATCCCCTTCCTTTTTCTGCCACTCCTATATCACACAGTCCTCGCTTTAACTGTGAATGAATATTTGAAGGCGTGGCCAGAGGATCTGATTATTCATTCTCCTAGGATTTCCTAACATCTCTTTGGCCCTGAGTGAAGGCAAGGGCGTATTCTAAAAGATAGAACTGTCAAGTATGGGTAGAAGTGACCTGAAATTGATGGGTTTGCAGATTCTAATTCTCTTATTTTATGTCTTTCTTTTTCTTTCCTCTGTATCTGTCTGTATATACTCTATTTTTAAGGTTCAGTTCAAATGCATCTCCTCCAGCGAGACTTATCTTGTGTCTTTGTCAGTTTTTTTTTTTTTACTATAATAAAATACCCAAGGCAGGCTACTTCATAAAGGAGAAAGGGATTTACTGAGTTCACAGTTTTGAAGGCTGGAAAAACCAAGTGGCATGTCATAGGCTCTTGTAAAGGGACATGGTAGAAAGAGTACAAAAGAAGGAATGTATTGTGGACCAGGAAACAAAAGAAAAAGCATGGATGGGGCCAAACTCAGACTTCCATAACATCCCTCTTAAAAGAACTACCTTGCAAGAATATGTTATCAATGACTTAAGGACCTCCCACCAGGCCTTGACTTCTAAAGTTCCACCACTTACCAATAGTATCAATCTGGGACAAGCCTTTAGCACATGAGCCTTTGGGAGACATTCAGCATTCAAACTGTTGCACCTGGGAATAATGTATCACTTCTTTGTGTGATCATAATTACTTATAGGTAGAAACAAAGAAAATATTATGAGGCTCTATAATAAGATACAGTATAATGTCTCTCACTAGAACTAAGTTCAGGACATCTGCCATGTCTTTTTCTTTTCTCTCTCTCTTTGTGTAGGATACATACCAGGTATCCCTTGGGACACACAAAGAAGTTACTATATAAATGTTACTGTACTATCTTGACCATTGATTCCAGGTCTACCTAAGTTGCTCTTCAAATTGACTTCGGAGAGCAAAGCCATGGGCTACTTTTCCGATTGAAGCATGCTAGCCTCTAAGCAGCCAAGGTGTGATATAAGGACCTCCAGAGACCCTAATCTTGGAAGATTGGTCAGCATCCCTCTCTCTCCTCCCAGTTTTATCCCTCTGGTTTTCCTTTGAAAAATACTCCTTCTCAATTTGCAGCCCAATAAAAAAGATGGCACTCAATCTACATGCCAGTTATAGAGGCAGGCATGTGACCCAGCCCTGCCCAGAGATTAACCCTCTTGGACAGAGTGTTTACTTACGACGTGGCCACAAAGACCAAGCTGGATCACTGAACTACAACTATAGGATTTTTGCTAGAATCTTGGTAAAGAGGGACTCTTCTTCCAAGATTCCTAAAACCCTGAACTGTGACTCTAGGGCTCATAACAGCCATTCTGTCACCTCATGGCCGGTGCCTGTCTGAGAGTAATCCCAACACAAGAGGAGGAAAGCTGACACATGGTAGCAGGTATAGTCAGCCAGATAAACTACAGGAAACAGTATGGGACATGCTCACACTGGAAAAAATATTCCTTGTTTATAATAAATTCTAGATAGCCTATGTTTTTGCTTATTAAATCTGGCAACTTGAGGAGAAGGCAAACTGGGTCTCGGTTACAATTTTTGAACCCCTACATTCATCCACACCCACTGGACTTAGCTATGTGAGGCATCACCTTTTGTTTTTTTACTTAAGCCAGTTTGAACTGGGTTTCTATCAACTTGCAATGTAAAATTTCCTCCTTCATATAGAAATTCTGCCATCTTCAAGAGCAATAGATGCCCTCTTCAAAAATTGAATATCCCAGGGCCAGCTTGTGGCGCAGTGGGTTAAGCCTGCAATGTTGCATTCCAAATGGGTGCCAGTTCTTGCCTCGCTGCTCCACTTTGGATCCAGCTCCCTGCAAATGGCCTGGGAAAAGCAGCTGAAGATGGTCCAGGTACTTGTGCTCCTGCTCCCACATGGAAGACCTGACAGAAGCTCCTGTATCCTAGCTTTAGCTGGCCCAGCATTGGCTATTGCAGCCATTTGGGGAGTGAACCAGCAGACAGAAGATCTTTCTCTTCTCTCATAAATAAATAAATAAATAAATCTTAAATGAAGTAAAATATTGTATTGAAAATGTCATAGTTTAGGAAAAAGTACACAAAATTAACACTAGGAATTGTTGCCAACTGTCTGGGGGCATGAAAGGGTACTGTCTTAAATCTGCTGGGAGTGGACAATGGGCAGTACCAAGGCACCAGGCTAGGGCGGAAACATTAGGGGAGCAGCAGACGCATGAACTAAGGTCAAAAGAGAGGCACCGTCACCGGTGCAAGCAGCTCCATGCATTCCTTCCTGCTCACCTTTGATGACATCGTCCCTTA
This sequence comes from Sylvilagus floridanus, assembly GCA_949820135.1. Classification (NCBI taxonomy): domain Eukaryota; kingdom Metazoa; phylum Chordata; class Mammalia; order Lagomorpha; family Leporidae; genus Sylvilagus; species Sylvilagus floridanus. The sequence goes on from OX463236.1 coordinate 160,499,933, forward strand.
CCCTTACTTCTGGGTTATTTACAGTGCACAACAGACTCAAATCTCCAACACAAACCCCAGGTGATGGAAAGGAGCCAAAATGCTTTAGTGGTTCGGTAGGGCAGAGGGAAGAAAGGAGGAAGGAGAAAGATTTGTTTCAAACAGCCTCTGTCACTAGCCACCCCCCCACACACACACTTCGGAGTGGAGGAAGGACAAGTTGAGGGCAGTCTGGGTGGGAGAACAAACAGAAAAGTGTCTCTCTGGCACCTGGAGCAAGCAATCTGATCTGAGGGCCCCGAGACAGAGCTGGAGGACAAAGCTCTGTGGAGGTGGGGAAGGGCAATGAGTTGTGTGAATTCCAGAGCCTTTGCCGCCCTGCCCTGTCTCCAGGCGCCAGTGGGTCATGTCACTGCAAACAAATAACATGGGGAAGGCTGCCAGGAGAAATGACAAGGGTATTTTGCGAGTTGAGGAGGCTTCTACCAGTCAGGTTGGGCAGAGCCATTGAAAATCTCCCTCTTCTCGTTGAGATTTCTGACACATTAGCCAATTAAGCAATTTCTGTGTGCTGGGTGCTGGGCCTGGTGGTCATTTAAATTCATTTGGCAATCTTTTTTTCTCTTTTGCTTTGTCTTGCAAAGACTTTTGGAAAAATTAAGCGAGTCTTCTCCCTATTTGGAGGAACAGGAAACTCTGAGGTGAAACTCCTTAGATCAGACAGGACTTGCATGCAAAGGAAGAAAGAACTTAATCTCCAGATCTATCATCCTGTCTACAGAAATCGGTGTGGTGGCTGCAGTCAATACCACAAACCCTCTGTTTAGCAATTCCCTACAATTAACTACAAGAGAATCCGGTTTTTATTATTGCTTTTGAAAACTAAACATTTCAATGGTGGTGATAGTATCAAACCACACAGTTAATAAAGATGACACTAAAGGGTGCATCAGTCAAGTCTGGGGATGGGACAAGTTCAGGAAATGCTGGCATTTATTATTGATTTCTGACATTCTTTTTGCTTTTAATCTATTATTCTAGCTTTTTTTAAAAAAAAAAAAACATTTTATTGAAATACAGTATACCCTCAAAGAAATATACATAAATGCAGAGATAAATGAGTTTTTGGTCATTTGTTTGTACTCATAACCAACACTCAAGTTAAAAACAATGCATTACTACACTCCAATAGACCTCACTATTATGTGTATCAAACATATAGAAGCATTTGCTATCACTACCTATATTTCACATATTTTTCATATTCACATATGATTTTAAAGACCCCAAAGGCAAAATAAGCTGCAACTTTTTTTTTTACCTTTGTCTAACACATATATACAACACAATGCATACTCATCCACACAGTTATTCACACTCTCATCATAATCAACACAAAGAGCCAGTAGCAAGCCGACAAATATTTAAGGAAATATCATTTATTGAATCCCAGATATAAAATAGCATGCCACAACACCTGTATCCCATATGGGTGCCAATTCATTCAGGTGCTCCACTTCTGATCCAGCTTCCTGCTAATGGCTGGGAGAAGTAGAAGATGGCCCATGTTTGGGCCCCTGCCACCCAACTGGGAGACCAGGAAGAAGTACTTGGCTCCTGGATCCTGGCCTTGGTCTGGCCTGGCCCAGCTCTGGCCATTGCAGCCATCTGGGGAGTGAATTAGCAAATAAAAGAACAATTTCTCTCTCTCTCTCTCTCTCTCTCTCTCTCTCTCTCTCTCTCTGGGTAATTCTGACTTTCAAATAAAATTAAAAAAAAAATCAGGTACAGTCTTTAGCTTACATATTAGTGGTAAATGCAGATGTATAACTCAAAGATTTAAGTAAAACATGATAAGGGAAATGAGAGACAAACAGAGGCTGCTATGGATATTACAATGGCTTGAAAGGCGCTGAAATAGAGCATTTCCAGGAAAATTTCCAAGAGGCAGTGGCAAATGTTTAAAAAAAATAATCGTACTTAAATACTTTCCTAGAATTGTACCTTGGACACATTTCTGAGTGTATAACACAGTATTCTTGACAATAGATATTATGTTGTACAGCAGAATCCTAGAGCTTGTATACTTACTCCTAATTGCTTATAGGTAGAAACAGAGAAATTATTATGAGGCCCTATAATAAGGTACAGTGTGATGCCTCTCATTGGAAGTAAGTTCATGAAACACAGCATGTTTTCTTTCTGTCTTTGTATAGGGCTCATTTTGGGTACCATAGTCCACACAAAGAAGTTGCTAAATAAATGTTTTTGTACTCTCTTGGCCATTGATTCAAGGAGTACCTAAGTTGCCATGCACTCTTCAAATTCACGCTTTGGGAAGAAGACTATGAGCTACTCCTATGCAAATCCATTTTGCTTAACCGCAACTTTATGCCCATCAGTTAGTAACTTATTTTGCTGCACCTCCCTAGCCTGGGGACCACCGTTCCATCCTTTGATTCCACAGTTTTCGCTATTTTAGAAACTTCATATAAAAGAATTGAATTGAACAGATGAACACATTTGCACTAGCACATGTATGGTTTGTTGAATTCCCTTCAAACTGGTCGTAACATCCTGCTGGTTCCTTCATTAATTATTAAGCATTATGAAATATTTGACATGCATCCATTTTGCAGTGTCTTAAGAGTTATGGCTTTGTCCTTTAATGATGAATAAGCTAAAGGGAACATATTGCAACTCAGTGTTTCCAGCTCCTCACCCTAAGGATAGCTTTTTCTCAATATTATGAAAAACACCAAAACCTTCCCTTTAGCATCACTGCACCTGTTTTCTGCGCTCCAGCCTCTTCTTAAAAGGGACTCCATTTCCCAGCCCTCTCATGCCTCCATGAACTCCTCCCTGCCAACTCAGCCAAACCGTCTTAGCCTTTCCCTGGCAAAATTAATTTTTTGTAAAAGCTGATGATCATCCTCATGAAAGTGCAACCAAAAGATAAGCATTAATGTGCTTCCTTCTCAACAGAGCTTGTCTAGCCTGTTTCCAGGGAACAAAGCCTTAAGTTTAAGAAAATAATTTCTAAAGGTTGAGATTTCTGGGAGAAAATCAACAGATCATTATGTAGCAAAGAAGAAAAGCTTTTCAGAGCCCCTAAAGTTAGATCTGGTCTTTCTATATGCCCTCCCTACAGAAAGGAATATTTTTGGAGCAATAACCACTGTTAAATAGGCAGAGCAGGATACTGACTAATGGAAAAGCCCCAAGTTACAGAAACCAGCCCTGATGGACAGGGTCCTTGATGTTGACAAAATTTATTTGAGGGACAACACATTGTCTTAAAACAATCAAACAGACACACAGCAGAATAAGCAGTTGAGTACACAGAATAGACAAGTTAACATGCTATGATGGAATTGACCACGGTGATGTTTCAGTGTGCCTGTGAAGGCAGCATGGACTTGCAATTCCTCCACTCAAGAAGGGAAGATGCTGGGCTTTCAGATGAAGACCACGTGGACTTTCCTGCCTTGGTTCATTGTCATCTGTCATGTCCAAGATGTCTGAGTGTCGACACTGAACATGCAATGGGGAAGACAAGACACCCTTTCAGAGAACAGAAGGGGTGATGGGAAAACAGGGTCCAGTCAATAGGCTAGGGTGTCCAAGGCGATTCTTCAAATGCTACCCCTTTGTGGTATATCACTTTCTTCCCCCTCACCCTCTCTCTCATCCATGATTAAACTGCTGGGGCTGAGACAGATTCTGGAACTGGAATCCAAAACTCTGAGTATAGTGGCAGTGTGGAGCAAAATTGCCAACTCCTCTGTCACCCAATTTCAATACAGCACCTAAATCTCAGGAGACTTCCGGGGTCTCAGACCACAACTAGGTAGAGAGGGCCTAGACAACTTAGGCATTACAAACTGTAGCCAACAAGAAGAGCACAAGCACCAGCAGTTCCCAAATCTATCCAGCTTCAGCTTTCAGTGTATTTCCTTTATCTTGATGCTGCCAGCCCTCCCAAGGACCTCGTGCAGGGCAGTCAGCCCATGGGAAACAGCCAAGAATGCCTTCATCTGGGGCTCTGCCTCCACAACTCACGATTTAGCGCTAGAGATGATCTGCTTTTCAGAACCCATCAGCCAGTCTTGGGAAAGAATGTATGACTCAATGGAGCCACATGATCCCACCTATTCCCCTCCACCCCTCTGCCCTCACACCCCCAACTTCAAATATGGGCAAATTTAGTTTTCACTGCTGGAATACATGTGATCGTGTGGTCGTCTTTCAATGACAGCAACTGAAGATGGTTTAGTCCAATCCCATCAGATAGCAGAGGACTCACCAATGACTGATCGACATAAGCATTGTCAGAATCAGAACTAGAACACAGAGCTGGATATTTTAGGGCTGAGAAAGTTCATTAATGAATTCATCTGAGAATCTTCATTTCTTGTTCCTATTCTGTTTACCCCACTATCAAATGAGATAATTTGGGATAGTGTATATAAGAGTGGTTTGAAAATAATAATATAGATGCAACTAAAATAGTAACATAGACACCATATGGAATATCTATTATATAGTAGTCAAATGCTTTAAATCAATTACCATGTCTAATTCTTGAAGCTGAAGCTCAGAGAAGCTCAGGAATTTGCCTATAAATGTGGAGGTTTATCTGAATAGAAGCCCCTCTTCAACAGTGCAGCTATACATCCTCAAACTATTTACCTGGGGTGTTCACCATGATAGCTGCTCCAGTGCCCATCAGCTTTAGTTCTGGCTCCTTGAGTTCAAATTGTGATGGCAATTTATTTTTTTTTTAAAGTACACTCTGCACTGTCATCACACAAATGCCTTTATATGCCTCCACACTCCAGAAAAGCTAACTGCCAACAAAGAATATAAGTGATTCAACAACAAGGTGGGTGGCATTGTATGAATAAGAGCACACAGGAATCTTGCCCAAAAGGCATTTATACTTCACCAGCTTCTCTGCCTCTATATAACACCACCCGTTTGATAGAATGTGTCACCCTGAGCAAGCCCTACCAGCTCTGAGTCTTCATTTCTCAACCAGCCTTAAACAGTGGGTGTTTAATTATTATTTTTATTACTTCCTGTATGTCAACACTTTGATAGGTGTTTTTTAAATGCATCATCTCATTTAATACACTCGAATAAACATTTAACATACTATACCCATTCTACTGATATGATATTAGAGGCCAGCAGAGGTCAAACCTTGGAAATTCTATATCCCACTAATGATCATGCAAAAGGCAATGAAGAAGTTGGCTTCTTTTCCATCATAGCTAGGAGTTTAAAACATATACATCTTGGTAGGTCGGCAACCTTTTTTGAACTGAGCACCTACATGGTTATTGAAAGAAGATTTAGATTATGATGGTTTCCAAGCAAATTGCACACATTCCCAATCCCCTCTAACAGGACGGATGTAACTTCTCTGGGTAATTTTTTGTGACATATTATGGGACAGAATATCTTTTAGATATCTATTATTTCACTCTGTTCTTAAAGGAATTTCAAGGGTCATTTAATAAAACAGAATTCATTGAATACTTCTATCCTTACAGCACTTCATAATTTCTAAACACTTTTACCTGCACTCATTCATTAGATTCTTATCAATTTTAAAAATTATTTCTTAAAAATAATTGTTTCTGGCCGGCGCCGTAGCTCAACAGGCTAATCCTCCGCCTTGCGGCGCCGGCACACCGGGTTCTAGTCCCGGTCGGGGCGCCGGATTCTGTCCCGGTTGCCCCTCTTCCAGGCCAGCCCTCTGCTGTGGCCCAGGAGTGCAGTGGAGGATGGCCCAGGTGCTTGGGCCCTGCACCCCATGGGGAGACCAGGAAAAGCACCTAGCTCCTGGCTCCTGCCATCGGAGGAGCGCGTTGCGCCGGCCGCAGCGCGCTGGCCGCGGCGGCCATTGGAGGGTGAACCAACGGCAAAAGGAAGACCTTTCTCTCTGTCTCTCTCTCTCACTGTCCACTCTGCCTGTAAAAAAAAAAAAAAAAAAAAAAAAAAAAAAAAATTGTTTCTAGCTTCCTAGCTCAGAGAGTTTTGTAAAGATTTAATGAGAAAATATGTAAGCACATAGCATAATACCTAGCATAGCATACGAAGAATCTTATAATGTAAAATGTGTATTATGAAAAACTATGCAAGAATTTTAAGTTTTTGCAACAAAATAGACCTTTTTTAATTCCATTTTTCTGTGAACTTTTTAAAGTACCTTCACTATGCTCAATAAATGTGACCTATTATAACGGTTAGCTCTCAGAAATGAGTGGGCGATAAAGTTCATGCTCTTAAGGATTCTCAAAGCAGACAGAATCTGGAGTTTTCTTGACCATCTCTTTCCCTCAGCTTGGCGATCTCCTATTTGCTTGTTTGGCTTGCTTGCTTGTAGCTGGCAGGTAAAGCCCATGTTGTTACGAATCAGCAATCCCTAGTTAGACTCTCCCTACAGGAGTGTGAGGACGGCCCAGTATTTTCATGGTTGAAACATCTGAGAAGTAGATATTGGGTGTTGTACATGACCGTGTTCAGAACGCCCAATCAACAGCCTGATGGAGCCAGGCCATGCTGGGCAGTGGGTAGTCTGCCGGAATGGGCTCTTCACTGGAAGTTAGGTGACAGGAGTTAAGGTCTTGGTCTTCATCCCCTGAGTCACTGAAGGTGGGAATTGTGCTCCTGGCCTCTTGCTTCTTCAAAATGGCCTGTACCTGCTTCCTCATGTGTGCTGTATAAAACTTTACAACATGAAGCTGGAGGAACAAGTTTAGGTGTTGTAGACCTAAAATATTTATTTTTCAGTTAGTCTAAATATTTGGCCATGTCCAGAGTAAACCAGATCATGGATTAAATTTGGCAGCTAACCCCAAAAGAAAGTGAAAAGCACACTGGGAGCAGGGGCCTGATGATGGGCTGTTGGGGATGCAGTGGTCAGGTACCCTCTCCATCCTCAGCATCAACAAGTCCAGTGGCCCCAGCCTTTGAGGACTGAGAGCACACAGAAGACATTTCCTTAGGGACTTCACTACTCCCACTCTCTCTGAGGTGCCAGGAGGAACCCAACTGCAAAGTGGGTCATTTGAGGCCAGATTGGAGATGACAGTTATTATGGTAGGGAGTTCATACCCAACCCAACATAAATGGCTGCTGCGGTAATTACTGAGATGAGACTTGACTTACACCAAGATATTTCCCTATTGGTGTAGATGTGAAAGCCATAGCTTTCCTGTTCATATATCAAGACTTTCCTCAGAGGAACTCTGAGACAAGAGCTCAAGGCTTGTTATTTATATAGAAACTGAATGCACATGAACCCCACAGGTAAATGCCATACTTCTCTACTAAGGAGAAGCTCTGAGAGAAGAAACAAAAAGTGTGAAAACCTCTCTCTCTCTCTCTCTCTCTCTCTCTCTCTCTCTTTGTTTCTGTTTGTGTGTGTGTGTGTGTGTCTACATGTCTCTTCCCTCACCTGTCACACACATGCTACCAACTAAATACAAGAAATATTCATATAAGGAACAATCATTAGTTTGAAGACATGAGGGGTAATGGAACCAAATGTGATATATGAACATAAAAGAGTACATGATCATTTTCATGACTCACTACCAATTACCCATCCTGCCAACTGGGACATGACCCAGTGGAGTGGGTGGGGTGGTATGCGTGGTGTTAAAGGGTGAATTGCATCTCCCTAGAAACCCATATGTTGATGTTCTAACTTCCAGAACTTCCTAATATGATCGTATTTTGAAATGAGGTTATTAGAGAGACAATCAGGTTAGAATAAAGTGATTAAGATGGTTTCTAACCCATTGTGATTGGCATCCTTATAAAAAATATAGGAAACATGGACACAGGGCATGCATAGAGGGAAGACAGTGCCCAAATATACATAAGATAGACATCTACAAGCCAAGGAGACTTGGTATACAACCTTCTTTCAGAGCCCTCAGAAGGAACCAATCTTGCAGACATCTTGACTTCCAGTTCCCAGGACTGTGAGACAATACCTTTCTGTCGCTTCAGGACCCCGGTATATGGTACTCTGTTATGACAGCCACATCATGGATACATGCAGAGAGGCACCTTCCTACTCTGAAGAAGCAGGGCTCCCTGGAATTTCAAACACGAACTCCTTTATTCTGGCTCAAGGCATAAGCTGAGAACATCTGAGACAATGCTAGGTTTCCATAACCAACACCTGAGCAGTGGTGCAGGCAAAGGACTCCCAATTCAGTCCCTCAAAATACCTTCTTTTAGCCAGGAAAATTAAGGGAACAACAAGAACTTGTCCTGGGAAGTGCTCCGGGATTTACTCTTACACGATGGGTCAGCCATATGTTCATATGGACATGTGAACACTATTTGCTGACCAACTAGAGCTTTCAACAGTAGTTCCCAACATAAGGACACTTTGAGAAGCTCTGACTCCACCTCTCATGGGATAGATGAGGGAACAGGAACTGCCAAAGCAGAAGTGACTAACACAGAATCCACTCAGTTGGTGGATACATCCTGGCCGGTGACCAAACTCTCAATGTTTTTTTCTTTTGTCCTTTACATTGGTTTTGCGCTACAAAAAACAGTTTTTAATATGGGAACTCTGACAATAATTCCTCTTAGTCTTCTTTTCTCACCCTTCAGTGGGTTAGGGAAAAGTTAGGGTCTTGCCACAGAATGAGGGTATTTGAAATCACCTAACTCTTCTATAATATTTGTGTCAAGTGGTTTTCCAGTCTCCAATTAAACACTTGTAGGATGAGAAATTTACTACTTTATTTGAGTTCTAACAATTAGATATTTTCAAAACTAAATCAAAACATGCCAGATTCTCAAGGATAAGACTTTTTCTTTTTAACTCTCTCAGCTTGAGCCGATGCCCTGGGCCTTTGGTCTCCCCAAGTCTCTGTGATCATTGTGATGGTGACACTGGTTCAGATGACACTTCCTCCCTACTAGGGACCACACCAGAGCAGAACTCCCTTTTGAGGGGTGGAGCTGGCTGTCCAGCTCAGAGGCTTGTAAAATTGCCAATTTTTAGAGGCAGCAAGACTTGAAGAGAGTGACAAGAAATAGTGGCTCCAGTTCCAAAGAATCCACATGACATTTGGGTTGAAGAGCTGGGCTTCTACCACCAGGAGGAGCATTTGCTTTTTTGCATGAATCAAGACAGGTAACAGCATGGAGGCCATAGCCATGGCCTGCACAAGTCTGTCCCAGGCTTCACACTGGAAGCTTCCCCTGCTCCTGGTATCTGGCCTCTGGGCAAGGGCCATAGCAGGAGAGGAGCATGAAGAAGGCCCATAGATTGGAGGGTCTTTTACAGCTCTGCTACCCAGAGGAATCCTTTGGATACCACTACTCCTCTCTTTAATAAATTGCCATCAATGTTCATGCACAGATAGGGTTCTAAATATTTAAATATTTTTAATATTGTAGGAGAAGAAATTTGGTCTTATAGTCTTTGCCTTATGAGATTGCAGGGGCCACTGAATTTCCATGGGCATCACATTCCCATTGGCCTAAACAAGAAAGCAAAAGTTAGGAGAGTTGAACTCAGAGTTTGGCATTCTGTGGGTCTATGTTATGAATACAGCAGGATTTGTCTCCCCCAAACTCATGTAGGTGTACAAACTAATGTCTTTATGTTGATAGTTGATTAAGCGTGGAGACTTGATTTAATGATGGCCTCTAAGAGGTGGGGACAGTGAAAGGCCTTTGGGTCTTTGGGGTGTGGCCCTAGAGGGTATATCTCGTGAGAGCTTTGATTATTTCTGATGAATTCATCACAGTTTCTCTCTCCTTCCTGGCTCACAATATGATTCTGCATGTGTACCTGCAATAAGCAGCCTCCATGGATACCAAACTATGAGAACAACCAATCCTGTAACCTGAAATTGTGAGCTAAATGAGCCTTTTCTTTCCCAAGAAGCTCCTCTTGGGTATTCTAAAGTAAAAAAAAGCAAACTCCTAAATCTTCATGCCAAAAGATACCCACTGCCACCTGCTCTATCCACCTCTCAGTTGGTGGATGAGTTAGAGAGACTGACTTGGAATAAAACAGAATTCTTCATTGGGCATAGCAGATTCCAATTGTTACTTTGAGAAAACTACATAACTGCAATCACAGTGATCATTATAATGTAGTCATGCCAATTCCACTTAATGCTCCAAAGCACCTATGAGATAGGTACCGACTGCCATTCTGGAAGTGGGAAAGTCAAGGTTTAGGTAGCCAGGTAATTTGTCCACACTTACTAGCAGGTAAGTGTGGAGTTAGAATTCCAGTCTAGGCAATGTGATTTTAGAGCCCAATCTCTTACTCTTTATAACTTGTTTGATGTTGAAAAATATGTATGTATTTGCATAGATCCATAAAATCCACATATGCATATCCATAAAAACAGAGGAAACCAATAATATGTTTATACCAATGTCTTTTTCCCCTGTCTGTATCTACACAGGTATTTCTGTCCATATAGGTAATATATATCTATGTCTGCAATGACATATCTCTTCCATTCAGCAAGAAATGCTTGGTGGAGGAAGGTCCCTAATGACTACTTAAGGTTGTTGGAGGTCATTTATCCCAGGATAGAACTAGGAAAGGGAAGGAGTGTGTGAGACCAAGATGATATTTTAGCTATAAAAAATGAGCATACCAGAAGTTTTGCATTCTCAAAAATACTGTTTTAGGCTAATCACATACTGTGATTCCCAATAGTATTTTACTCATAAATTAACAAACATGTACACCATGTCAGAGAATAATAAAGTGGAAAGCCATATCCCACGTGCCTACCACCCAACTAGCACTTACTGGTACTCTCAACAATGAAAGTTTAAATCACACAAGCACATGATGAGAAAGTACAAACACTAGAGTAGAAGGTGAAAAATAAAAAGTGAAAGTCCCTGCCGACCCCATCTTGTCCTCAGACCCTCTCTTCTAGGAAGGGACTTGTACTCCTTTCACTGAGCAGCTTCCGTCTTCCTTCTTTGTGGGTGTCTAAATTGGTGTTCCAAGTACACTGCACACTGGAGCTATCTCAATGATTTTCACATGCAATTAATACTAACATTGATAAAAGACTGATAAAAGACTCATAATTGTGAAACACTTACTATGTGTCACCCATTCTTCTAAGCATTTTGTATACATTTATGCCTTGCATTCTCACAAAGCCCTTATGGACTCCTTTACCAAGAGTTCTTTTTCTTAAACTCCCTTTAATGACAATCTAAGGGGCCAGAGCTGTAGCACAGTGGGTTAAAGCCCCAGCCTGCAGCACCAGCGTCCCATATGGGCTTCGGTTTGAGTCCCAGCTGCTCCACTTCCAACCCAGCTCTCTGCTATGGCCTGGGAAAGCAAGGGAAGAGGGAGTGGGAAAGGGGAGGGTTGCGGGTGGGGGGGAAGTTATGGGGGGGGAAGCCATTGTAATCTATAAGCTGTATTTTGGAAATTTATATTCTTTAAATAAAAGCGTTATTAAAAAATGTAAAAAAAAAAAGAAGATGGCCCAAGTCCTTGGGCCCCTGCAAGTGCATGGGAGACCCAGAAGAATCTCCTGGCTTTGGATCATCTCAGCTCTGGCCATTGGAGTCATCTGGGGAGTGAACCAGCAGATGGACAACTTCTCTATGTAACTCTTTCAAATAAATAAAACAAATCTTTTTAAAAATGACTCAATTCAAGTGAGCAGCTTGTTTCCTGCTAGGATGCTGAGTAACACAAATTTATGACATGATCTGTATGATGCCATTAAGAAAATTGAGACAAGAAGAAGTTATGAGTCTGTGCAAGATACACAGCCCATGGTGGTGTGACTGGACACACGAATTTTCTCCCCAGTGACTATGCTCTCTCCCTCCCTACAGAGTAACTAATCTTAGAGCCACACCTACAAATACCCTCATAAGACTCTCCAGTACTTCTCAGGGCTTAGCTAATGCAGACACTGTTTGTACAAATTCTCTTATATGGAATTATATCTATAGCACACATTATCAGCAGCTGTAGTTAATGAGTATGTGTAATCTTAATTTGAGGAAATATTGTTAAATTGATGCCTTAGTTGATCCAATTAAATGCACTCATATACTATGATCTAGTCACTCTAAATAGACACAGATAGATCTAGGTACATATATATGGGCATAGATGCAGATATGGATATAAATATAGCAAATAAATGGCCATACATTTTCATAAAGGGACTTGTACAAGAACATCCATTGCAGATTTGGAAAGGATTTGCAATTATATTTTGTTTTTATTTGGAGCACAGGTGAGGAGTTTGTGGCAAATAGCAGCCCATCACTGGGGTATGGATGTGTAAACTTTGGTGGATACACACCATGGGATTCTGTGCAGCCAGTTAAACATGGGCATAATAATATTATAAATATAGTACTAAATGAGGGCTGGCGCTGTGGCTAACTTGGTTAATCCTCAGCCTGTTGCATCAGCATCCCATGTGGGCACCGGGTTCTAGTCCCGATTGCTCCTCTTCCAGTCCAGCTCTCTGCTGTGGCCAGGGAGGGCAGTGGAGGATGGCCCAGGTGCTTGGGCCCCTCACCCATATGGGAGACCAGGAAGAGGCACCTGGCTCCTGGCTTCAGATTGGCGCAGCCATGGCGGCCATTTGGGGAGTGAACAAGCAGAGGGAAAACCTTTCTCTCTGTCTTTCTCTCTCACTGTCTATAACTCTATCTGCCAACTAAATAAAAAATAAAAAAGTACTGAGTGAAGAAAGATGTATACTATAATGCCATTTTTGTAAATTAGAAATACATCCACATAAAACAGTATCTCATAACTTAGAAAAACACACGAAAAGGATAGACATTAGGAGTCAGCATTGTGGTGTAGCAGGGTTAATCTGCCACCTGTGATGGTAGCATCCCAGATGAACAGTGGGGCAAGTCCCAGCTGCTCCACTTCTGATACAGCTTCCTGCTAATGTGCCTGGGAAAGCAATGGAAAATGACCCAAGAATTTGGGCCCCAGCCATCCACATGGAAAACCCAGATGAAGTTCCAGGCTCTTGGGTTCAGCCTGACCCAGCACTAGCCATCACAGCCATTTAGAGAGTAAACCAGCAGATGGAGGATCTCCCTCTTTCTCTGAACTCTGCCTTTCAAATAAATAAAACAAATATTTTAGAACAAATATACATAACATATATGAGGAGTGATTGCCTACAGGAGTCTGTTATGTGGAAGGAAAGGGAAGTGAATACATGAAGGTGGAGAAAGATAATTGTCAAAGTTCCTTCTTGAAAGATAATGATATCACATTACTACCTGCAATGTAAAAGAGTAAACTTTTTTTTATAATATTTCCAGCAGGGATTATTATCAAACTTAAAGAGTACTTTCCCAAGGTGGTGGCTAATATCAAACTTAAATTTTCCCCATTCCGATGATTCAGCTTTGCATTCTTCTATTACAAATGGAGCTGAGCTATTTGTGTGTCTTTTTTCTGCAACTTGGGGTGCTTTGCATTGTGAGAAGTGTCCCTTGCTCTTCAAAAAGACTGGTAGAGCCACAAAGGCAATCTTAGATCAACAGGTCTCCTGCCATCCACACATGTAAAGGTAGTCACACAGTGACTACACAATAAGAACAAGCATGGATGCCATAATCGCCTCCACACCCTCTCTCCAGTTCTGAAGTCTCCAATGTCTTGGCAACCTCATAACCCCTTCAAACCAGGAGACCATCGTGCTTGCTCAGTAACCTCAGCTGCATATTCAGATCATTGCAAACTCCATTTCAAATGCACTCACATTTACTGCATCAAACAGCACTTCCCCCTCTAAACTGAGTTACTTAATGTTGTGGGACTGTTTCCATGAGCTCTTTATGCTTAGCTGCGGCTTTTTTTAAACTTTCCCCTCCATACACACCACTACCACCCCTCCTTTCCTTTCCTTTTCTTTTCTTGGAAGAAGTTGATCATTTGCCAAAAGTAAATGAAACTCTGGCTCCAAGTTCAACTTAGAATTTACTAGCTGATGAATTGGAAGGAGGCGGGGTGGTTTGTGAAGGTGGGCGAAAGTGGAGAGGGGGAGGCAGGCTTTCACTCTGGGGCAAGCTGGAACTCAGAATTAGAGGCTATTAAAGTGTCTGATCTGTGCTGAGTCATGAGGAGGCAGGGGTCAGGGGATGACGCTGGCTCCCTGCCAGTCACACGTTCTGCCCAGGTTGATGAAGAGCTTGCAAAGAAATTACAGCAGGATAATAATTTCACCAGCATTTTAAAAATAACATTAGAAGCCACATGCCTGTCACCGAGTAAGCAATCGGCTTTGGCTTCTATGTTTCTCAGACTGGTACCTGAGTAGACGATTGCCTGGGCGCCCACATTCCCACTCGTCTCTTCCCCCAACTTTATCCACTATGACCCTTCCTCCCACTGTCTCTCCCTCCTCCAGCTGAGCCTTTCCAGATGCCTCCCATTTGACAATAGGTTAGGCAGAGCCATGGAGAAAACAACAGTGCCAGGACGTGAGATTTCCTAAGACACTGATAACAATGATGATGATGGTATTAACTCATCTAACACTGAAAACAACCTTATAAGGAAGAGAATTGTGTCTCCTTTGTGCAGATAAAGAAAAAAAAGAGCAAAGACTTAAACAACTTTTCCCAGGTTATGAAATACACAACTGGGATTTTAACCTAGAGTTTCTGAGCTCCTTGTCTCCACCAATTCTGCCCCCCTTCGAGTACCTTCATCTCACCATCCCCATGAGATGCTCCCACCATGTTTCTGAGATTTGGCACTTGCTCTTCTCTTACAAGGCAAAGAAGAGCAGCCAGGGGCAGATTGCTCTAGGTCTCCAGACCCTCCATGCCTTTTCCTCACTCAGATTTGACTTCAAAGGCCATCCTAACATGCAGTCACTGCTTTTTACTCTCAACATTTCACTATCACACAAGACTTGGAAGAGTGATGCAATGAACACCCACTTACTTGGCACTTGAATGCTACAGTTAAGGTTTTGCTTTGTTTGCTTCCTCTACTACCTCTCTCTCCACACTATTGTTCATGTATCCCATCTCTCTCTCTCTTTTTTTTTTTTTTGGATGCATTTCAAAGTAAGTTGAAGACTTTACTATATCACACCTCTACATTCTTATTTGCCCCCCTCCAACTTTTTTTTACTTTATACAAAATAGGAATAGTTGTCAAGTGCTTACTGTCAAGCACCTGCATTACATAATCTGATCCTCACCATAAAGTGAGTGCAATTACCATCCACATTTTACAGATAAGAAGAAGGAAATCATAGGAAACAATGGCCACAGTTGACGTAAGTGTTCTGATGGGCCATGTGCTGGGCAAATACTTTTCATGCATTATTTCATTTAATCCCTTATAGCAATATAAGGTAAATATTATTACAATTGATGAAACTGACACTTACTAAGAAAGGACATGCTATCTAGCAAGTCTTAGAACTTGGATTTGAATTGAAGGCACCTGACTCTACCCTGCTCCACTCCCATTGGTTGCTATCCTTGTAAGTAATAAATAAAGCATTTATTTCTACCATTCTCTTTTATATTTTGCAATCCCCATGTTTCCCTTTGGAGTATGGCTTCTCAAGGTCAAGAGACATGCTTTAGCCTTCTTGATCCCGGGTCCTCATTCAAATGCAAAAGAATGGAGATATATTGACAAATGCTTCCTAAATAGATTCATAAGTAATGAATGGAAGGAATTGAAAGTGCCATGCCTGAGAATAGCCTAAAAGAGTGATATATTCATGAACATTCTTGAAGCAATAATGAGCCTGCAGACTGGTAACAGATGCTGTTGGTTCCTGGAGCTTTCTCTACACCAAGAGGATGTACAACTTATCAAAGGTCCCATATTATAAAGTTCGGGTACCCTGATGGATGGATGTGTACCTGGAGGATCCCAGTGCTCCTGACAGCTCAAGCTGGAACACACAGTCAGGTCCTGTGCTTCTGCACGTTCTTTCATGTGCCCACTATGTGGCAAACACCAGGGGCAGGGAGGCATAAAGGTAAAGCATGCAAGAACTCACTCTTAAGGAACTCATACAGTAAGCATGACAGAAGAAAAGGTCGTACTGTAAATAGGGAACAAAACAAGTACGTACACAACTGTAGCAAAAGTTATGATGGGGTACTTCATAAGAGACAAACCTAGCCTTAAAGAACTTCCAAGGAAGCAGAACTCAGGTCATGGAGTGGCAAGGCAGCTAGGGGATGGCCTGGCGGAGAAATTTTGTTTTTTTGGGGGAAGAGCACAATTTTCAACAACAGAAACATGGCAAGGACTGAATGAGTAAGGGCGAGAAAATATAGTCCCAAGACACTCCAATTGTCAAGAAAATTGGAAACAGACCCAGAAGGGCCAAGCCACCCCATGCAGAGTAAGAAAACAGTCAACACTGAGACCAAATTTATTCACCATGTACATTTATGACTGGGCGCAGCAGCACCATGGAAGCGGCAGTGACTCCAACCGGCTTCCAGGTTGAAGCTCAAACAGGATGCCAAGGCTCTCCTCGGCCATGTTGCAATGAAACAAAAGGCACAGTGTGGGATGAGAAGAGCTGGAAAGATTGCCTCAAATGTGTGGACCAATTACCCACACACAGGCTGTGCAGTGTTCACAGTTCTTTACAATGTATCATCTCCTTGGATCCCTGTAACAACAGATCCTGGAGCTCTAGCCTCAAAGTTCCAACTCAGGAAATCAAGGCTATGCTTGATGACTCGCCCAAGACCTCGCAGCCTGGGAGAGGAAGAATTATTGAATTCAAATCTGGCATTCTTGGTGTTGAGTCTCATCAACAGGACAGGAAGATCACAGTTTGGAAATCAATGTCATGCCACAGAGATAAGATTTCCTTTCTCTAAATCTATTTATTCCACTGTCAGTATGGGTGCTACTAACTCTACCTGGGTTTGTAAATAAAAAGCCTAAGGATTTTGAGAAATTAGTCAGCCCTGACATGAGGCAAAACTAGCCACGTGTTTTATGGAATTTACTCAATAATATCCTTGAATGTGGCATTGTGATTATAACCACAGGCTCTGGAATCAAACTGCTGGGTTTGAATCCCAACTTACTATCTACTGGCTGTGTGATTTGGGGTATGTGGCTTAGCTTCTCTGTGTTTCCATTTCCTCCTTTGTAAAATAAGGACAATAATTGTAGCTACATATGCATTTGTTGTTAAGTGACATTTTACATATAAAGACTTTGGATAAAAGTAGCTTGATTCACCTCATACAGCCCACTATACCACCTTTTCATTAGGTATCCTAAGGTCTTAGAGAATGGAGACCCCTTCAGCTGACCTCAGGTGGTAGAGACTAATTATTACAAAGACATGTGGCATCAAAGAAATCCAGGAAATCCATTGATATGTGGCTGGGCCTCACAGACCCAGAAAATCATGCTTTACCTTTGCAGCTATTGCACTTATAACTTGCTATACAGTCAAATCATTCATCTGTTTGTCTGCAGAATCAGAATCCTTTACTCCCCCTTTCTTCCTTTTGTTGGCTACAGAAGGTTGAGTGAATGACACTCCTCAGGCTGTGGCCCATCATTTATCTTGTCTGCTTATCTCTTTCCTGTTATCCCTTTTCTTTCAACCTGTGCTTTTCTTCCTCTGCCTCTTAGGCAATCACTCTCATTTGTGCTTAACATATATCTTTTGGGTTATATGTGTTCTCAGAAAGTATGGATTTTTTTTTAAGAAATGTATTTTAAAAGGGTGCTTTGTTCCATATCTCTTATGGTTTCTTACTTTTTTTTTTTTTTTAACCAACATTGCTTATACATTCACCCATGCTGTTAGACGTCCGTCCAGGCTGTTCGTCCCCAATGTTGCTTGTTCTCTATGATGTATACTCACCATATGCTGCCCCTCTAATCCACAGGATGGAGTGCCAGAGTACCGCCAACTGCCTGTCACCACAACAACACTATAATGAATATCCTCAGACGCATCCCCTTCTGGACCTCGGTGAGATGGTCTTGGGAAATATATGTAGGAACCATCTTAATTCAACTAAGTTGCATCAGATTGCCTGCCAGAAAGCCTGTTGCTGGCGACACGCCCAGCGGCAGTGCACAAATCCCCTCAGCCCCACCACCCCACTGGCGCTCTGTAGCTTTCCAGCTTTGTAGCCATCGCTTCCCAGTCACTCTCCCCTTCCACAATTCCACTTCTTTCTGTGATTGTGAAGGTAGAAGCAGCCCCACCCCCTGCCTACCACCCCACACAGCAGCTCCTTGTCCACACTTGTTTCTCTAGCCTCTGCCACTCTCCTCATCCTTTCTTCTATTGGCTCCTATTCTTCCTGAAGCCCTAGCATCTCTAGCCCCCCCCTTCACTCGCGCTCTCTGTCTCTCTCTCTCACTCCTCTCTCTAACATACAAACACTCAGATTGACTCCCTTTGGTCATTATCCCATCTGATGCACTCCTGGAGGCAGTACTTACCCCCGGGCCATCCTTTGTAACTGTGACCGCCAGGATATCTCCTTGGTCCAACACATGTCTGCAGGGTGTTGGGGTCGCAAGGCATGTACCCAACAGGCCCCTAGGGATGGGAGTACCTGTTGCAGGCTCTGCCCATATAAGGAGGATATGGATAGGCTAGCATTCAGAGTTTCGTGGACTGCATGGTAGACATATTAATTTAGTATTTTAGTAAACTAGCCAAAATTTCCCAATTTGATGTGAGGTAACTACAACTATACAAGAGAAAGCTTCCATCTCAGTGCTTTGTTTATATGTAAACACAGTGGGAAATAACTTGCTGGTTGCCTGCTGTTTATCTTGGGCACCTCTATTCCTTCTCCTTACCTTATTCCTCCAACCCATACACATGGTATTTGGAAAATCCTCTCTTAATCCAAAGAGTTTGCAATTGCCTCTGCCTGGAACATTCTTTCTTAACTCCCTTTTGGCCCGACTAAAGTGACTTTATGCTAATAAAATTAAATGCCATTTCTCCAGGAAGGTCTCACTGATCTCTATTCATTGATCACTCTTCAGTTATAGATCCCCCATCTCCTATCATCACACACTCCACACTTATTAGTATAAATATTGCTATGTGGCCAACATTGTTGTGGCACAGCAGGTTAAGCCTCTGCCTGCAAGGCTGGCATCTGATATGGATGCTGGTTCAAGTCCTGGCTGCTCCACTTCTGATCTAGCTCCCTGCTCATAGTCTGGGAGAGCAACAGAAGATGGCCTCAGCGCTTGGGTCTCTGCACACACATGGGAGATCGGGATGAAGCTCCTGGCTCCTGAGACCTAGCCAAGCCTTGGCTGTTGCAGTCATCTGTATAGTGTACCAGTGGATGGAAGATTCTCTCTCTTTCTCTCTCTCTTTCACTCCGCTTCTCTCTGTAACTCTGCCTTTTAAATAAATAACTAAATCTTTAAAAATGAATTAAGTATTGTTCCAGCCTACAAGACACAAACAACTAAGGACACAATTGTCCTGTCACGGCAGCATCTCTGTTTCTCAGCAAAGTATTTTGCATCCAATTTATGCTCAAAAATCACTTGCATGCCTCCTGAGAAGTGATATTCCTAGGGAACCGAGTTCAAATCTCAGTCCAGTTATGAGGCCTGGGGCAAGTCATAGTTCCTCTATTATCTAACTCATAGTATTTTTTAAAGATTTATTTATTTATTTGAAAGTCAGAGTTACACAGAGAGAAAGAGAGGCAGAGAGAGAGGTCTTCCATCCGATGGTTCACTCCACAACTGGCCACAACGGCCAGAGCTGTGCCAATCCTAAGCCAGGAGCCAGGAGTTTCTTCCAGGTCTCCAAGACAGATGCAGGGGCCCAAGGACTTGTGCCACCTTCTACTGCTTCCCCAAGCCATAGCAGAGAGCTGGATCAGAAGTGGAACCAGCACACATATGGGATGCTGGCACTACAGGCGGCAGCTTTACCTGCTATGCCACAGCTCCAGCCCCAGCTCATAGTATTTTAAATAAATGAAAATGTTTCTCCAAATCCTAAGTGGCTACAAAAATACAGCAAAAACATTGGATGGGTAAAGATTATTAGGTAGCTATATGTCTATTGAAAGGAATTTACAAAGTTCCTTCTGCCTCTCTTATTCCCACTCTTATTTTTTTACTGAGATCTATTTTCAATTGACTTTATACACAGATGATTAACTCTATGTTAAATAAAGAGTTCAACAAACAGTATGTAGAAGAGAAAAAAATAACTGTTCCTTGAAAGTCAAAAAAAGGGCTGCAAGCTATATAGTTCTGCATACATTCCTAAGGACTTACTTCTAAGGGTATAGTTTAAAAACTTGCCATGGGACCCCAAATCCTATTAAACTGGGAGGTAAAAATGCCTTCTTAAATGTTAAAATAACCATATTAAGTGTTAAAGTGATCATATAGATAGGATTAAGCATTAAAGGGGTCATAAAAATAAGATCAAGTGTCTGGTAATAATAATAGATAGAATTAAAAAGGAGAGAATATTCCAAAATGGGAAGCAGTCCACACAGCAGACACATTTTAAGACAATCACTTTAAACAGCACTCTGACCTCAGAATCAGCCCTTAAAGCATACTGATCTAGCTGAAAAGCCCATGAGAGCATTTCAGGCATAGGAAGCCAAGATACTGTGGCAAAAATATGCCCTACATGAAGGATCTCTGCAAGAGACCCAAGTGGGAAGAAGGGGCCATCAAAGAAGGACATACTTTTCTCTGAAGGGAGGAGAGAACTTCCACTTTGCTTATGGTCTTGTCTAAATACTGATGGAGGTTGTGGATTTAAAAGGCTTCCACAGCCTTGGTGGCTCATGTCAAGAGCCTCAGGTAATTACTGACATCATACATAAGAGTGTTAATTGTTAAATTTACAGGAGTCACTGTGCACCTACTTCCCATGCAGAGCCTCTGTCTTCAACGTGTTGTATTATGAGAATTAACTGTAAAACTTGTTCTCATACAGTTATTTTTTGTGTATGTGTGTGTAAATTGTTGAAATCTTTACTTAGTATATAGTTGGTCTTCTGTGTATAAGTTAATTGAAAATTAATCTTAAAGAAGAGTAGAACTGGGAATGGGAGTGGGAAGAAGAGGTGGGGTGGGAGTAGGGATGGGAGGATGGGTATGGTGGGAAGAATCACTATATTCCTAAAGTTGTACTTATGAAATTTGTACACATTATATAAAAGATATCTTTGGGAAAAAAGAAAAGGAATTTACATGCCAACTGCTTGAATAAGAGGGTAAAATAATAACTCCTATCCTAATATTTCATAAATCAAAGAATATCATCAAAAAGGATATTAGAAATGGAGGGGACTCTAGAGACTGTCCTCTCTTCATATTTTGTTTTACCTATGAAAGAAATTAATCAGAAATCTGTGTGGCTTGCCCAAATCACAAAACTCTACTAACATGGCTCAGGAAATGGCTCTACTCCAGTCTTACCTTCTGCACGCCCCAAGGTATGGCCCTAGCAGGAAGAGGTGCATCCTGCCACATGTGGGCCCTGGATGCTCACGGGGCCAGGCAGTCTTGTCTTTGGCTGCTGCCAAGCCCACCTCTGATTCCGGCTTCCTAGCAGCCATGGTTTCTTAGAGTCAGAGAATCATCGAAGTCTCTTCTGTGTTTTAAATTGTTTTCCCTTGTCTCTGTTTCTCCCAGTGATCCAGCTCTTCTCATTGATCCATGAAGGAGTAGCAACAAAGAGAGATGCATGTGCTGGGCCCAGTCTTCCTGTGCCGTGACCCAGTGTGCACCACGGCCCTCACCTCAGCTGGCTGAGGCACTGTCGGTAGGAAATCCAGATTCTGGACCTCCAATTTCCCAGCAGAGTGAAATCTGCTCCCTAATGCACAGGGCTTCCCAGTGAGAAGAATTTAGGATATTTACATTTTTTCTAGTTGCTAGAGGAATAAGAGGCAGTGGCAAAAATGAATCTGAATAAGGGGTCCTTTGTGCCCAGATGTTATAAAACATGATTTTTCACAAGTATTTGCTCTCTCCACAGAATGAAGCACTAAGTGCAAAAGTTCACCCTGCCCATTGCCCACTGCTTTTCTTTAGACCTTCCAACACACATACACACACACACACACACACACACACACACACACAAGGCTCTTATTTCTCAGGGTCCATCTGGCCATAAATTGCCATAGACGTTAATTTATGAAAACAAATGACACCAGCCTACTCCATGACATTTTGAAATGGGAGAATTAGGCACAGCAATAAGGCAGGAATAAAATAAAAACATTCAGACCCCATTGCTGCCTTGGCAATGTCCCAAACCACACAAGGACCCTGAGTGTCCCTATTCCAACACACTGTGCTCCTGCAAAGTTACAGTTATTTGATCATAAGACATGAAATTAGTTCTTTGTCACAGAGTGTGGCAGGAAATTAAACACATCCAAGGTTTTCTGCATGTGACTAGAATCACCATTCCATCTGCAGAGTTCATATCATTGGTGTTAAAGCACAAATGAGGAAAAGAATTGGATCATCAACACTGGCAGATGATTTAGCTGGCAGAATACTCCAATTTCTCGAAGGTCTAAAGGACTTAATTCATTTCTGAGACTATTGTGTACCTTTTGGGGTACAGAACTCCAAGTAGTCAACAGGGTGGTTTGCAGGCATGCAGAAGTAGAGGCAATTTACCCTCTTTTTTGCTGTGTCTTCCTTCCTCATCATCAAGGAGATGAGATGTCAAAATGTAGTGCCAGCTCAACACCATAGAGAAGATGTGGAGAAAAGGGGCTGGACCTTGTGTCTGTGAATCTCAGCAAGGCTGCTGCCCTCTCTGAGTCACCATTTCTTTGGATGCTTCGATGTGATGCTCCTGATTTTTTCAGAGTGGAAACTCAAGTAAGTAAGACACACGTAACATACAACAGGCACCTTTGCAGCGCTGGGAGACAATCAAATAGCAAAGCTTTAAAATCACTCTCATTTTTGAAAGGCTACATTTAGCATGGAAATTTCAGATGGAGGCTGGAAGAGGGACTAGAGTCTTGTTCCTCAAGTCCCTGTTTGATTCAGAATCAAGGTGCAAATGGGGACTAAAGGACCAGCCAATTTATTAATGGAAAATATATAAAATAATTCCAAAAATACAGCTGTCAGAAAATAAGACTCAAGACCTTAAGCTTAATGGAGCTTCCTCTTCCTCCCATTTGAAGCTTGGACTTGGGATCTACCTGTTTGGACAGCTGCTCTGTGAGTCACCTGCCTCACTACCTGCAAGGTAGCTACCCATACCCTGTCATACTGGACAACAGAGAAAGTTGGATCCTTTCCTCATTCTCCCCACCCAGACCTTGCTCACAAGGTTTACTGTATACAGCTCATTGTGAGAAGCACCAAGACCATGAGCCTGCAGCTCCCCTAATGAATGCCAAAGGACCAAACAACAACGCAATGTGTGAACTGTAGATGGCTACTCCAACCACTACGAAATGTGGTTCAGTGAAAAGTCAGACCACCCTAAGTCAAGTCAGCAAAAAATGCAGGAGGAGAGAGAAGGTGCAGTATCATCTTCCTCCTCTACCTGCCAAAGTGGAAACGTGGGGGAGGGGCAGGAATTGCTCCTTCACTCATCTATCAGAAAGGATTTCCAGACTGAGGGAACTGAGGAAAAAGAAACACAACCAGAAGAGTCTTTGGCCACTCCTTTCCTGGAAATGTGTACACAAGAAGACGACCAAATCACCGTGCACTTAAGGAGAGAA
Source organism: Sylvilagus floridanus (assembly GCA_949820135.1). Classification (NCBI taxonomy): domain Eukaryota; kingdom Metazoa; phylum Chordata; class Mammalia; order Lagomorpha; family Leporidae; genus Sylvilagus; species Sylvilagus floridanus. The sequence continues at coordinate 160,523,690 of OX463236.1, forward strand.
AGTCACATGGGACAGAATTCTTCGTTCTCTTCTTGAAATGGTACCACCCTGGGACCTGCATTCATTGTGAGGTATCTGAGCCCATCTTGCACCCTTCTTGGTTTGTCCACAGGAATGGACAAACTGTAACTCCCCTGCCAGGGGACAGCTGAGTTCTCCCTGATCTTACACACGAAGGCGAAGTGATGATCTAAGGCCAGAGATCAGGCCCTTATTACCCAGGGAAAGATAGAATGTTTTCTAGAATGTCCCAAGACTGACATGCAAGAAATATACAAATGTAAATCACTCACTTGAGGACAGGATTGGAAGAGCTGATGAAAGCTTGCAAGAACCAAAGGAGAGAGAAAGTCCAGGAAAACATTTGCAGAGATAAAGAGAATGCTTCCTCAGTGAGGCAGCTTGGAGAAAACAATGCAAGGCAGGCATGTCTTCAGCCTGAGTCTGACAGATGTTTACTAACTCGCTGGGGTCCTGGAGCCAGCTGTGGCTGACCGGTGCACTCTTCCATCACTGGCCCTTTGTGGTGAAAAAGAATAAAGTTGAAAATGGATGGCATCAGATTGTGTTCATAATTTATCACTTTAATCTTGTCACCAAGGACCAAAGAAATCCATTCAGGGAGGCGAGGGCAGAGGAAAGACAAGCACATTTTTTTCACGTGAATCAGTTACTTGAGGTCAATCTGGGCAGTGTCTTTAAAGTCCAAAAAAAGAAACATCTTAAAGAAAGAAAAAATAATAATCCTGTGATCACCCATGGCAGACGTTCAAGGATGGAGAATTTAATTTGCAAAGGATATAATGCAGCACATTATAATGACAGAACAATCTCTCCACAACCTAAGAGGAATAGAATTCCTGGGGTGGTAGATCGTCTCCCAGGGTCATGTGACCCCTTACCCTGACTCTAAGAAGCGTTGTAGCCAGGCCAAATATGGAGAGCATACGTTCCTCGGCCGTGGCTTATTCCTGTACTTGATAGAATTTGGACACTGCATGCTTTCAGGATGAAACTTAGGACACATTTACTTTCACCTCTTTCCTCTCCTAAGATTACTTCCTAGTCCTGTTCCTACGTATAGAATACCCTTGCACCAGTTCTTTTTTTTTTTTATAAAGCTTTTATTTAAAGAATATAAATTTTTAAAGTACAGCTTATGGATTACAATGGCTTCCCCCCCGCCCATAACTTCCCTTCCACCCGCAACCCTCACCTTTCCCGCTCCCTCTCCCCTTGCATTCACATCAAGATTCATTTTCAATTCTCTTTATATACAGAAGATCAGTTTACTATATATTACGTAAAGATGTCAACAGTTTGCCCTCACATAGCAACACAAAGTGAAAAATACTGTTGGAGTACTAGTTATAGTATTAATTCACAATGTATAGCACATTAAGGACAGAGATCCTACATGATATATATTTTTTAAATTGATTAATTTTCTATGCAATTTCCAATTTAACACCAAGTTTTTTTTTCATTTTTAATTATCTTTATATACAGACGATCGATTCAGTATATACTAAGTAAAGATTTCATCAGTTTGGACCCACACAGAAACACAAAGTGTAAAAATACTGTTTCAGTACTAGTTATAGCATTACTTCACATTGGATAACACATTAAGGACAGATACCTCATGAGACGTAAGTACACAGTGACTCCTGATGTTGATTTAACAATTTGACACTCTTGTTTATGGTGTCAGAAATCTCCCTAGGCTCTAGTCATGAGTTGCCGAGGCTATGGAAGCCTTTAGGGTTCGCTGACTTCAATCTTATTCCGACAGGGTCATAGTCAAAGTGGAACTTCTCTCCTCCCTTTAGAGAAAGGTACCTTCTTCTTTGATGGCCCATTCTTTCCACTGGGATTTCACTCACAGAGATCTTTCATTTAGGTCTTCTGTTTTTTTCCAGAGTGTCTTAGCTTTCCATGCCTAAAATATTTTCATGGGCTCTTGAGCCAGATCCGAATGCCTTAAGGGCTGATTCTGAGGCCAGAGTGCTATTTAGGACATCTGCCATTCTATGAGTCTGCTGTGCATCCCGCTTCAATCCATGATGGATTGTTCTCTCTCTTTTTGATTCTATCAGTTAGTATTAGCAGACACTAGTCTTGTTTGTGTGATCTCTTTGACTCTTAGACCTATCAGTGTGATCAATTGTGAACTGAAATTGATCACTTGGACTAGTGAGATGGCCTTGGTACATGCCACCTTGATGGGCTTGTATTGGAATCCCCTGGCACGTTTCTAACTCCATCATTTGGGGCATGTCTGATTGAGCATGTCCCAAATTGTACATCTCCTCCCTCTCTTATTCCCACTCTTATATTTCACAGGGATCACTTTTCAGTAAATTTAAACACCTAAGAATAATTGTTTGTTAATTACAGAGTTCAACCACTAGTACTAGAATAAAAAAAATACTAAAGTGGATAAAGTATTACATTGTACAACAACAGTCAGCACAAGAGCTGATCAAGTTACTGTTCTGGTCTTGGATGGAATGTCAACTTCTTCAAGAGAACTCCCCATATCGCTTCATCTAAAGACAACCACCAGGGTGGGCATTTGGAGCAGTGGTTAAGACACCACTTAATCATTCGCATCCCATATCACAGTGCCTGGTTCGAGTCCCAGCTCCACTTGCAATCCAGCTTCCTGCTAATGCACACCTTGGGAGGCAGTGAAAGTACAAATACTTGGGTTCCTGCATGCACATGGGAAATCTGCATTGGGCTGGGGCTCCTGGCTTTGGCCTGGCCCGGCCCTAGCTGTTGCAGGCAATTTGAGAAGGAACTGGTAAATGGAAGATCTCTCTCTACTCTCTCAGTCTCTGCCTTTCAAAAAGAAAGAAAGCCAACAAATTTTTTTAGAAACAAAGACAATATCCTATTATGCCCTTTTTTATTGTTTTGTTTGTTTACATAATACTGATTATCACATTACCGAATCTTAATCATTACCAGGTTATCAAAGAGGAACTCAAAAGAGAAATTAGAAAGTGTTTTGAACCCAATGAAAGTCAAAATTTGTGATGTGGGATTAACATAGTACTTAAGAAGAAATATATAGCTCCAAGTGCCTAGATGAAAAAAAAATAGGTCAAAGTGATTATTTCAGTTTTTGCCTTAGGAAAATGAAAAAAGAAGAGCGAAATAAATTTTAAAAAGTGAAGTGAGAAAGAGCTTAAATAGTGATAAATAATAAAACAATACAAAAATATGGAAGATATCCAATGCTATAAATAGATGAACAAAACAACATAAAAATAAAGAAACAATGATTCTTCAAAAACATCAATGAAATTGATCAACTTCTAATCCTATTGATCAGGAAAATCAGAGATAAAGAAGGGAAGAGACATAAATTGCCAATATTGGAAATGAGAGAAGGCTTCACTACAGATCTACAAATATGGAAAGCTTAGCAGGGAAATTTGTGCAACTTTCTGTGAAAAATTTGACAACCTATATGACAAGGACAAATTTTTTGAAAGACAGAAACCACCAAAGCTCACTGAAAAAGAAAGAAACATGAATAACTTTATATCTATTAAAGAAATTGACTTTGTTGTTAAAAGTCTTCCCACAAAAAAAAATTCCAGGTTTAGATGCTTTCACTAGTAAATTATATTTTAGATAGATATAATATCAATTCTACATAAACACTCCAGAAGGTTGAAAACATATGAATATTTTCCAACTTTTTCTAAAAGGCCAACATTACCTGATTGATGGAACAAGGACATAAGCCTCAGACATTTTAGATTCTTACCTGAAAGTAGATAAAATCCCATTTTATCCATTACCCCTGCCTTTTTTCAAGAGACCGGCTCAGCCCCATGCCCTGTATTGTTCCCCTTCAACACCCCCTGCAATTCTTTCCAGATTTGAAAGCTTCTGGGGATACCTTAAAACCTGGATGGAGAATTTCACTTCCAACTACTGCCCCCACCCCCTCTCTGGACCCTTGGACCACCCTAAAATATATAAGGCCCAGCCTCCTGGAGGACTGTGCCCTCTGTCACATGTTCAGTCTGTGTGCATGCCGCCAGCTGGCCACACACCTCTGTAAATTTATTTTTCTTAAACAAATTCACTCTGGCAAAACAAATCTTACGAAATACTGTAGAGGGGAGACCATGTGGCACAGTGCTTAAGTTGTGGCTAGAGATTCCCACATTCCACAGCAGAGTGTGTAGTCTGAATCCTAGCTACTCAACTTCCAATCCAGCTCTCTGCTAATGTGCTTGCACCCGGGAAGACAGCAGATGATGGTTAAATAAGTGGCCTCTGCCACCCATGTGAAACACCAGATTGAGTTCCAGGTTCCTGACTTCTGCCACACCCAGTTCTGTTTCAGATATTTGGGGGAAAGGATCAAGAGATGGGAGATTCTATCAACAACAACAAAAAAAGAAAAGAACTTTTTAAATTTTCAAGAGACATCTTAGGTAAAGAAAATTACACATCAATATAAGAAAATTTTGAGAGACTATTAAGAAAGAGTCCAAAACCAGATTCACACCAATAAGGACAACTTGGTTTTTTTACTGGGATACAAAGATATTGCTCAGGATAGTAGTGTTGGAACACTTGAATATTCACTTATCAAAGAATGATCTTCAATCTATTTCTCACACGATAGCAAAAAAATGAATGAAAAATGGATCATAAAATATAAAATCTAAACTATAAAATTTCCAGAGTACAAAATAGGAAAAAGATATTTACAAATGGATTATGATGTGATTTCTTAGGTACTACACCTAAAACATAATCAATAAAAGGAGATCACTCATTCACTGAACATCATCAAAATTGAAAATGGCTGGTATTCAAATATAACAGTACAGATAATTAAAAAACAAAACATAGCCTGGGAGGAAATATTTGCAAACATACCCATATATCTAATAAAGGAGTTGTATCCAGAATTTATAAATAACTTTCAAAATTCAAAAATAGGAAAGCAAATAATTCAATAAAAATGGGCAATAAATTAGAAAAGGCACTCACTAAAGAAAATGAATAATTGGTCAATAAGCAGAGGAAAAGATGCTCAAGGTCAGCAGTAACTGGGGAAATGCAAATAAACTACAATGAGATGTACACTACAGATGTACTGGAATGGCTAACATCTAATTTAATGACTAATATCAACTGTTTCCAAGGATATGGAACAACTGGACTCTCACACATGACTGATAGGCACAGCCACTTTGGAAACTAGTTCAGCAGTTTCTTAAAAAGTTAAACATACACAGTATGGAGATACCTTAGAAAGCAGAAATTAGATCTACCATATGACCCAGCAATCCCACTCCTGGGAATTCACCGATAGGAAATGAAATTATCATATGAAAGAGTTATCTGTACCCTCACTTTATTGCAGTTCAATTCACAATAGTTATGATATGGAATCAACCCAGATGTCCATCAACTGATGACTGGCTAAATAAATTGTGGTATATATACACAGTATGGAATATTATTCTTTCAGAAAAAAGAATGAAATCCTGTCTTTTGCAACAAAATGGATGCAACTGGAAACCATTATACTTAGTGAAAAAAGCCAGTCCCCAGAATTCAAATATTGTATGTTTCCCCTGATCTGTTGTAACTAATAGAATACCAAAAATGTAATGTATAGGAGTGAAATTGACATTTTGAGATTCAATGATCGTTTACAGCACTTGTCTCCACTGTTGAGCAACAGTGGGTTTTTTTTTTTCTTTTCACTATTTGTTGAACTCTTTACTTAGTGTACAGTTAATCTTATGAGTATAAATTAAACTGAAAGTAGATCACTGTAAAAATTGAGAGGGAATAAAGGAGCAAAAGTAAGGGTGGGAGCATGGGCAGGGGAGAGGGTAGGATGAGAAATATCACCATGTTCTTAAATCTGTATATATGAAATACATGAAATGTGTGTACCTTAAATAAAGAAAAGTTAACCATACACACGTACACTTATCATACATCCCTATAATCCTACCCCCAGATGAAGCAACAACTTATCTACACACACACACACACACACACACACACACACACACACACCTGTAAGTAGATGGTTAGAACAGCTTGATTTATAATTCTCCAAAACTGTAAATGACCTGCATAACTTCTGACAGGGGAATAGTTAAACAAGATGTGGCATGTCTTACACTATAATGCTATTCTTCTCAGTATGTTTTTAAAGGACCATTCCTTTTAGTACTGCTATAGTCCATAACAGAGATGAATCTCAAAATAATTATGTTGAGTTAAAAAGAACCAGACTCCCTGAAAAAGATGTAACAACCTGTCAGAATAGTCAGGGTTCTGTCCTACGAGCCGATAGGATTCAGAAAGAATGTTTTAGTGAAACACTTGGTCAGAATCCGTACCTGCTCTGGTGTGCATTCAGGTGCTGTGTAATATTTTTTGACATCTCCTGGATAACTGACATCTCTTTGGACAACTCCCACCCCTCACTACCACTAATAACCACAGAACAGCCTTCAGAGCTGTCAGTTAGAACCGAGGAGTTGCTAGGCCCATGCAATGAACAGCACAGGCACTGCATGATACAACTATCAAGCTCCATCTTGATGCTCTTAGCTGGGACTGGAACAAATATCGTCCAACAGGGACGCACACAACAGACAAAAATTCTTATTCCTACTTAAAATAATATGCACGACTAGAAACCTCTAAAGACAGGTTTCCTAAGAACATAGCCTAGTCCTGTATTCTGACTCACTCAACTCCCCTTTACTCTTTCCAGCAAATCTAAAAACTCTGAGAGCTGCTGCTGCCCAGAGTAAGGTGAAAAAATGGAGTGAGGGGGCAGGTGCTGTGGCGCAGCGGATTAACACCCTGGCCGGAGGCACCAGCTTCCCATATGGGTGCCAGTTCAAGACCAGGCTGCTCCATTTCCTGTCCAGCTCTCTGCTACAGCCTGGGAAAGCAGTGGAGGATGGTCCAAGTCCTTGGGCCCCCGCCCCCACATGGGAGTCCCAGAGGAAGCTCCTGACTGCTAGCTTCAGATCGGCGCAGCTCTCGCCATTGTGGCCATTTGGGGAGTGAACCATCGGATAGAAGACCCCTCTCTCTCTCTCTCTATCTCTCTCTATCTCTCTGCCTCTCCTCTCTCTGTGTAACTCTGACTTTCAAGTAAAATAAATAAATCTTTTTTAAAAAAATAGAGTGAGGTGAAGCCTTTGTCCACTTCCTTCTCACATGAGTCCCTACTCTATGCTTCCACCTCACCCCCTTTTTTACATATTCTTTAAGACCAGGCTTTATTTCCAATTATGTTTTCAATTTTCTGTTTAACTCAATGATTTTATAACTGCTTTTCTGGTTAATTCACATCAGAGGAAACTCCTTCTGCAGTGTGTCCTTGAGGTCACCTGTTTCATCCTTAGGAGAGGAATCCAGTCATCGGCAGCACTCCTAGGTCTTCCAAGCCATTATGCACCTCCCTCTGCAGGTCTCCCGAATTGCAGGTCTTACACACCCACTGTCATGGTGAGGATTTTCAGAACCAGTTTACTTACAGGAATTCTTGGTACCTTCCCAGACCAAGCAGCTTCACATATAAGAGTCATCACTGGCCAGAATAGTCTCCAGTTCCTACCGCTGCCCACTCCCCCCAGCTCAACCCACTGTATCATTGCCTGCCCCCCTGAGCAGCAAAGGGAGAGAAGGCATTTCTTGGCCAGGATCCAGAAGCTCTGCTGAGGGGGAGAAGGATTTGAATGCAACCTATTTTCACCTGGGACAGAGTTCATTAACCCTTGAGGAACTAGAGATACTGCATAGTCCTGTGACATCTCAGTACCGCCACGGGCAGTTGTTTCAGTGCCACATTCTTATTGATGGAGGAGGTAAGTGGGGAAGTGCATAGAAAAGGCCAGGAGCAGCCATGGTGGTGGGGGAGGACAAGAGGCTAGCTTCTCATTTTCTGCCTTCCTGGACTGCTTACTTGAAAACCACAGGTTCTGAGAAAGTTTACCCGTGCCTCTCCAGTTTTGCCCACCATTGGACTCCTTCTAGATTACTCCTGCCAAATACTTGAAGATTTTTGAAAGATTATTGCTGTGGAAATATAGCCAAAAGTTTCAGGAAAATAGACAAGTTTCTAAGAAGTTAGACTCCAAGAAAGGGTTCAGTGTCAGTGGAAAGGAATATCTTAAACAAATCTGGTATAAGACTGCAGCTGCATTCAAGAATGATTTACAGTGTTTAAGATTTAATGAGAAGGATATCAAGGGGTACAAAAAGTGTTTATTTTAAAGATGAAACAAAGAGATTAAGATGTGTTGACAGAAGGCTAGCCCATCTTGATAGAACAATTTTCTTTTTTTCTTTCCTGTCCTCATTTTTGTTTTCACTTTAATCATGTGCATGTCATGGTAATCCATTCCCATTAAACTTACAGACAACAGTGGCCAAGCAGTCTCAACCATGAGTCTAAGATTCCATTCACTTCTTGGTGACAGTGTAGCCCAATGGAGGACGGTCACTCTGACAGCCAAAGATCCTGAAAACTTGTACAGAAATAGCCCTCACCTGCTTTTCAGTATTGTTCCTTGTCCAGCTAAGCCTCTCTTGTGTTTCCTTATTTTGCTCTTGTCCACCTATGCTTCACCTTACGCCTGGCAGGCCAGCATGTCTGCACTGGCACCCAATGAGCTCAGCTGGAAAGAACGACTTCCTCACTTTTTCTAGGTTCTTCACGTCCAGGTGCATGATGTTTTCCCATTGTGTAAGATTTCACTCTGGTACATCCTATGGGCCTGACATTCCTAGATACCAGAAATCCTATGTTCTCTTATTATTTTTTTCTATCCTACCTGATTTCAAAACTAATAGTATGGCATAAATAAAACTGAGTAAGATTCCTAAGATGATGTAATTTTCTTATTCTGCTGCACAGGGGCTAACTTTGCAAGACGAAGCCCTCGGAAAAGCCACAGAATTAGAAAAATCAAGCAAAAATTTAAAGATACTCAGGAATCTCTACAGCACTCAGACACATGTTCTGATTCTTATTGTTGAGTTGTTGAGTTAGTCAAGGGAGCGAGCACACACCAAGTGTGCTCTCTGAGCTTCATTCAGGGAAAGAGACAGGCCCAGGCCCCAGGTTTACTGGTAGCAATCTTCCACGGGGACTTTCCAGTCACAGTACCTGGACACTGGCTCACTCTAGTGCGAATGGAGAAACAAGCCTTGTGCCCACGTGGAATGAGCAGGATAATCAAATCAGTTCTGAGTGTTCTCTGTCCTCATAGCTACAGCTATAAACAACAGGTCGGTTTCACAGGGGCACTAACGTCAGGCTCCAAAGCAATCATATAGAGTCTATCATCAGCTCTGAGACCTCCAAGGAGCAGCAACCTCTTGGGAGGTCTCAACAATGACCACCGGCTTGCTTTTCCTAGAGAACAGCTTTCTCTCTCAAGCCCTAGGGCCTTATAAGGTCCTCTGTCCCAGTCCCCAGCCTCAGCTCTGGAAAAGTGGATCTTCCCTAAAGAGCCAGCACTTGACTTGTTGACTAAGGCAATAGACAGCAATTCATTCATAATGGAAAATTTCCTAAGGAAAAGGAATGCATTTATCTTAATTTTACCCTGTGTTTATACGAGTCTTTTCCTGGGGACCTTCTACTCTTAATTGAAAGGAGAGACGGGGGAAGAAAGGAAACTCTTTGAAGAACGTACTTTATAGCTCCCTGTAACAAGGTCATGGCTGATACACTAAACTCCCTTAAAAGGCTTGGGAGCAGACTAATTTAGGTTTCCATTACCTCAAATACTCAAGATTTTGTGGTCAAACTATTTCCTGGGAGTATTCCTCCCTGAGGGCCCTATATGCAGAAATCCCCAACATTTTCTGGGGAAAAAAACCACCTTTCTCAGAATCCAGGACTTAGCCCCCTGGAATTCTCCACATCTTCTTCCATTAGGAATCTGCCAGCAGGTAAGAATATGAAAACAATCATTTGAAGCAAGTCATTAGTGTTGAAAACTGAGAGGAAACAATAACTATGCATATTTTAAATTCCATAATCCCCTTCCATTCTCATAGTCATCCTGTGAGGAAGAATATTACAGTGGCTGCAGTCCCTCTAAGGAAAGGACTCGTCTCAGGTGATGTTGACAGCGCTAGCCTCACCCAGAGTGACACCAATCTCTTCTATGTGTCCTACAACGTCTTCTGTGATCCGTCCTTTCTCTTCCGCTTCACCTTTTTACCATCCTTCAACTCTGCCTGTTGGCATCCTTCCTGAGGAAGCATGATTTGCAAAAGTTTAAAAATGTTACTTTCATGAAAATACAAATTCAACTTATTAATTAATGAGAGAACTTATTAATTAAGGAGTTATCTGTTAAGATCAGTTCAAAAGAGAATTTGAAGAACAGAGATATGTGGAGATAGAGGCTGACAGAAATATTGAATTAAACCTGCTAATGAGTACAAAACTGGCTAATATCTTGTAAGCCAATAAAATAGAATGTTTAGAAAAATAAAATTGACCAGTTCTATTGAACTTCCTAAGGAAAAAATGAAGAATCAAACTACTAAATTCAGGAAAGAAGGAAGGGACATCACTACTAACCTTACTAAAATAAAAAGATTTATAAGACAATAGTATGAACAGCTACATATGCATGAATTAGGTAACTTGTTAAAATAAACTCCTATAAAGGAAACTTACTCATGAGATATAGAAAAAAAGAATATAATGATAGCAACTGAAACAGTTTAATTAGTAAATTTAAAATTTACCAAATAAAGATAAATAAAAACCAACTCTTCAAAAATACAAGAGTACAAAAATATAAGAGTAGGGAACATTTCCAACTTGTTATGTGAGGCCAGCATTACTGAGCCTACATAAACAAAGACATCACAAGAAAATAAGATGACAGACCAATATCTCTTATGAATAGAGACACACAAACACTCAGCACAACATTATAAACTAAATTAACCAATGGATGAAAAGGATTACATACCTAAACCAAGTGGGACTTATCTCAGAAATGCAAAGTTACTTTAACATCTGAAAACTTTGTGTCTTACACCATATTAATAAATTAAAGACTAAACCGGCTGGCGCCGTGGCTCAACAGGCTAATCCTCCGCCTTGCGGCGCCGGCACACCGGGTTCTAGTCCCGGTCGGGGCACCGGATTCTGTCCCGGTTGCCCCTCTTCCAGGCCAGCTCTCTGCTGTGGCCCGGGAGTGCAGTGGAGGATGGCCCAAGTGCTTGGGCCCTGCACCCCATGGGAGACCAGGAAAAGCACCTGGCACCTGGCTCCTGCCATCGGATGAGCGTGGTGCGCCGGCTGCAGCGCGCCGGCCGCGGTGGCCATTGGAGGGTGAACCAACGGCAAAGGAAGACCTTTCTCTCTGTCTCTCTCTCTCACTGTCCACTCTGCCTGTCAAAAAAAAAGAAAAAGAAAAGAAAAAAAGACTAAACCATCTAGTCATCTCAACTGACACGGAAAAAAATCAACAAAAATAAAACACCTTTTTCTGATAAGAACACTCAACAAACTAGGACTAGGAAAGAACTTTCTTAATTTGGTAAAGACTGTTGACTGAAAATCCACAGCCAACATCATACTTAACTACACAAGACTGAAAATTTTCCCTACATAAAATTAAAATTAAGACAGGCATGTTCATTGTTAAAATTTTGTTCAACATTATATTGGAGGATTTTGCCAGGGAATTGGGCAGAAAAAAAGAAACATAGTCATACAGATTCAGAAGGAAAAATCAAAACTATGTCTATTTGCAGATGTCATAATTTTCTATAGAGAAACTCTTAAGGAATCTGCTAAAATTATTAAAAGTCATAAGGATACAAGCAAGCAAATTTGCAAAATATAAGATCAAGATGAAAAATCATTTGAATTACTATATACTGGCTGTGAAAATTTTGAAAACAAGATAAATTTTGTTTATAGTAATATTAAAAAGAATAAACATGCTTAGGAATAGACTTAGTAAAAGATGTATATAAACTTACAAAGTATCATTGAAAGAAAATATGAAAGATCTAAATAAGTAGGACACAGCATATTTCTGGATACGATGACTTAACATTGTTAAAGTGAGTATGCTCCCCAGTTTGATCTACGGATACAAACTCTCCATATCAAAATACCAGCTACTGGGGTGGACATTTTCCACAGTGCTTAAGATGCTGCATGGCAATTCTGTTTTTAGTTTTATGTTTTATTTGTTTTTTAAGAAATCTCCACACTGTTTTCCACAGTGGCTGCACTAATTTACATTCTCTTCAATGTCAATGAACAGTGTGTAAGTGTTCCACTTTGTCTACATTGTCACCAGCATCTGTTTCTCTGTGTGCTTTGAACTTTAGTCATACTGACAGGGTGAGGTGAAGTGCTTTGCACTTCTCTGATGGCTAGTGATGTTGAGCCTTTTTTCACATATTTGTTGGCCATTTGTATTTCTTCTTTGGAGAACGTTTAAAGTATTTTGCCTGTTTCTCAACTGGATTGGTTAAATTTTTGTTGATGAGTTTTTTTTTAAGTTGCTGATATACTCAGTATGTTAATCCTTTGCCAGATAGGTGGTTTGCAAACATGTTTTCTCATTTTGTTGGATGTCTCTTCACTCTATTGATCATTTTTTTACTATGCAAAAGTGTCTGAGTTTGATATAGTCAATTTGTTTTGTTTTGTTTTTGTTACTTGTGTTTTGGGGGTCTTGGATTGTTTTCCCTATATTTTATTCTAGTAACTTCATAGTTAAGGTCTTAAATTTAGGTCTTTGCTCCATCTTCAGTTGATTTTTGTGTATGGTGAGAGGTACGGATCTAATTTTATTCTTCTACATATATACATCCACTTTTACGCTCACCATTTATTGAAGAGATTGCCCTTACTTCATTCAATATATGGTCTGAGCACTTTTGTCAAAAAACAGTTGGCTATATGCATGTAGATTAATTTCTGGGCTCTATATTCTGTTTCTTTGAACCATATATTGTTTTTTAAGCCAGTACCATGGTGATTTAATTACTACAGCTTTGTAGCATGCTATGAAGTCAGATGTTTTGATGCCTTCAGCTTGATTTTTCTTCTTCAGGATCCTTTTGGTTATTCTGAGTCTTTTGTGATTCCATATAGAATTTAGGATTGCTTTTCCTAATTCTGTGCAGAATGTCATTGATATTTTGATAGGGATTGCATTGAATCTGTAGATTGCTTTAGGTAGTATAGACATTTTAATAATTATTCTTCTGATCCATAAGCAATGAATATCTATTTTTGTCCTTTATGACTTCTTTCATCAATGTTTAATAATTTATATTATAGAGATCTTTCACTTCTTTGGTTAAATTTATTCCTAAATATTTGATACGTTTTTTGTGGCTATTGTGAATGGGATTTCTTACTTCATTTCTCTTTCTGTGGGTTTGTCATTAGCATACAAAAAAGCTACCTTTTGTGGATGTTTATTTTGTAGCCTGCAACTTTACTGAATTGGTTTATCAATTCTAACAGCTTTTTGATGGACTTTTTAGGTTTTGCCACATACAACATCTTGTCATCTGCAAACAAGAATAATTTGACTTCCTCTTTTCCAGTTTTGATGCCCTTTATTTCTTTCTTCTCCCTAACTGCTCTTGCTAAATTTCCAGCGCTATATTGAATAAGAGTGGTAAAAGTGAACATCCTTACCTTGGTCCAGATCTGAGAGGAAATGCTTTCAGTTTTTCCCTATTCAGTATGATACTAGTTGTTGTTTTGTCATATTTAGCTTTAACAATTTTCAGGAATGTTTCTTCCATACCTGATTTCAGAAGGGTTGTTTCACGAAGGGGTGTTGAATCTTACCACATGCTTTCTCTGCATCCATTGAGATGACCATATGGTTTTTGTTACTCATTCTACTGATGTAATTTATGGCATTTATTGATTTGCAAATGTTGAAGCACCCTTGAATTTCTGGAATAAATACCATTTGATTGGGATATATTTTTTATGTGATTTTGGATTCAATTGCTAATATTTTGTAGAGAATCTTTGCATCTATGTTCATTAAGGATATAGGCCTATAGTTTTCTTTTTGTATCATGTCTTTGGTTTTGGAACAAAAGAAATGCTGGCCTCATAAAAATAGTTTGAGCTGCATCCTGTTTAATATTTTGGGTTAGTCTGAAGAGTACTGGAGTTACTTCCCTTTGAATGCTTTATGAAATTCAGTGGTAAAGTCATCAGGTTCTGAACTTTTCATTGATGGAAAACTTTTTTTAAGATTCATTCATTTATTTGAAAGGCAGAGTTATAGGGAGGCAGAGAGAGAGAAATCTTCAATCCGCTGGTTCACTCCCCAGATGGCTGCAATGGCTGGAGCTGGGCCGATCTGAGGCCAGGAGCCTGGAGCTGCTTCTTTGTCTCTCATGCAGGTGCAGAGGCCCAAGGATTTGAGCCATCTTCTATTGCTTTCCCAGATCATAGCAGACAGCTAGATTGGAAATGGAGCAGCTAGATCTCAAACCAGGATGCCAGCACTGCAGGCAGCAGCTTTACTTGCTATGCCACGGCACTGGCCCCAGTGGAAAACTTCTGATTACTGCTTCAACTTCATTGCTTATTATGGGTCTACTTAGATTGTCTGTATCTTCTGGATTTAATTTTGGTAGGTTACAAGAATCCAGGGATTTATCCACTTCTTAGATGTGTTCCAGTTTATTAGCATATAGTTCTTCATAGTAGTTTCAGTTTTAACGTCTCATTTTTCATCTCTAATTTTACTTATTTGAGTTTTTTCTCTTTTTCTCTTTGTTAGTATGGATAGAGGCTTATCTATTTTGTTTATCTTCTTAAAAACCCAACGTGTTGTTATATTGATTTTTTGTATTTTTAAGTTTTATTTGCATGTACTTCTTCCTTGATTCTTATTATTTCTCTCCTCCTGCTAACTTTGAGTTTGGTTTCTAAGTCTTCAAGAGGCAATATTATAATAGAGGGTGACTTCAACAACATATTCTCTTCAATGGACAGATCATCTGACAAAAAACAGTAAGGATACATTGGAGCTGAAATATACTATGGAGCAAATGGACCTAACAGACATTTATATATTTCATCCAACAGCCACAGAACACAGCACATGGAACAGTGCACATGCAGTTACTGATAAGCTGACACTCAAATCCATATAGAATTGCAAGAGGCCTAGAAAAACTATAAAAATATTGAAAAATAAGAACAAAGTTGGAGATCTCACATTTCTGCATTTCAAAACTTCCTACAAAGTTACAGTAATCAAGATAAAACAGTACTTATACAAGAATAGACATATAAATCAATGAAATAGAATTGAGTCCATATATAAATTCATACATTTATAATTGGTTGATGTTCAGCACGTTGCAAAAGATAATTCAATGGGGGAAAGAATTCTTTTTTTAACAAATAAGGGAAGAGTAATTGGGTATCCAGAAGCATAAAAATGTATCCGGACATCTACCACACAACATACAACACATTCACTCAAAATGACATAAATAGATCTAATTAAATGCACTAAAATGCTAAAATTCTTAGAAGAAAATGCAGGAATAAATATCTGTGGCTCTCTATCAAGCAACTTTTTCTTTGCTATAATACCAAAGGATCAAGTGACAAAAAACAAAATATGCAAATTATATTTAAAATTTTAAAAATTTTATTCTGATAATAATACCAGGAAGAAAGTGAAAAGATGACCCTCATATGAAAGAAAGCAGCACAAATCCATGTATTTAATAATGGACTTTTGTCCAGAATACATATAAAGTTTTAAAACTCAATAATAAAAAGCTAACAAACATTAACAATGGACTTGAGTAAACAGTGGCCCAAGAAATATATTTAGATGGCCAACAAGTGCCTGCAAGATGTGCAATATCATTCATCGCTATTTAAATGCAAATCAAAACCACAAGAGATACCACCTCATACCCAGTAAAATGCCCATAGTAAAATGATGGACAATGACAAGCACTGGCAATGATATGGAGAAATTGCACAAGGGAAGGGAATGTAAAATGGTGCAGCCACTTTGGAGAAGACAGTGCTACAAAATAGTAGACATGGACCTACCACAGGACCCACAATTCTGCTTCTAGATATAGAATCAAGAGAAATGAAAACATATATTCTCACATAAACTTGAACATAAATATTCATAGAAACATGACTCACTCTCCAAAAATTAGAAATAATCCAAATGGATAAACAAAATCCATACCCATATAATCAGTATCTGTCAGTAAAGAACACAATATTGACACTTACTACAACATGGATGAATCTTGGAAAACATTATACTAAATAAAAGAAATACATCTTTAAAAAGAATATATTGCATGACTTACTCAGCTATTACTCTCTCAAAAAGAGTTTCCTTAACACATGGATAAATTATCTACCGCTATATCACAAACTATCTCCAGAAAGCTCAGAAAGCTGTGGGTTTGTTTTTTTTTGTTTTTTTTTTTTTTTAATCTCACAGCTTCTGTAGGTCAGGAATCCAGGGTCAGCTTACCTGCAGGATCTCATCCAGGACCTCCCAGTTGCAAGCAGGACACCGGCAGGGACTGTAGTCATTTAAACATTTGACTGAGGCTGTTGAATCTGTTTCCTACATGGCTTCCTTGACATGGCTGCTGATAGGAGGACTCATTGTTTGTTCTCACATAAGCTCCCTGATGAACTGCTTGAGTACCTTCATGATAGCTAACTTCCCCCAGAGAAAGCAGTCCAGGAAAGAGAGAAGGAAGACATGGGTACCCTATTATCCCGTCCCCAGCATTACACACCATCACTTCCACCCTATTCTAGTTGTTCAAAGAAGTCACCAAGCCCAGGCCACACTCAAGGGGAGAGGAATCAGGCTTCACTTATTGAAGGGAGGGCGAAATGATGTGTGGGTCCATTTGTTTTAAAGAACCATCACTTATATCCACACAAACACATCGCCTAGCCTTATTCAAGTTTTATTTTTTCATAACTTTGATATAATTATATAATACATTTCTGTGTCAATTATTTCTTCCTCCATGATAATGGAAAGCCATGAAAAGAGGAATATTGCATTATTCCACACTGAGTAGCACTAGGCATTAGCAGTTCAGTGGTTACTTTGTTTCATAACTAAATGAATATATGGGTGAGGTTACAAACTATATGAGCAAAACCGAGATTGGAAGTAGTTCTTGTGATTCCTGATCTAGCATTTTTAAAAGTATTTCACTTTAGAGGAGTTGAGGCCTCTTCCCCTCTCCCAGATCCAAAGCAAGCGCTACTCCTTCTCTGCTCCTAACACAGAAAGAATCAGTACACAGGAGGGATGTATCTGACAGTCCCACATTTCCTCTCCTATCAATAAAGACAAAATCTGAAAGGACTGAGGAGCCTGTATCCAGGGTTTGATACAGCATCACATCTGGGTTTAGGAATTAAAGACCTTGGATGCTGCCCTGCTCATCCACTCTTGTTTATTCAGGATTTAGCAGCATTTCTAGAGCTAAATGTTGAAGCTCCTTGGCTCTGCAGAATAAGGAAATCCACATGCAATTAGGAAGCAGATGGGAATGGAAAGTGCACTGGATTGGGATCCCAGAGTCTTCGTATCAACCACTAATTTGCTGAAAGCCATATTTTCCATACCTGCATAACAGCAGGGTGTGGCCGAGGAGAATAAAGATAATTTCATATGCCTATTCAGTCCTCTAGTTTGTTAAGTTCAAGATGCCTTAAGATCCCTAGAAGAGACTTTGCCAGCTTCTTATCAGAAATTTCAACAAGTAACAGCATTAGGTGCACTTCATTTCTCTCTCCCTTTCTAGTAGCCTGTAGACTTTAGAAGGTGGGGAGTGTATGAAAGAGAAAAGGCCCTTTCTCTGTATCTTTGTAGAATAGAGAAAAGTGATGGGAGATATGGAAAAACAACTTTACAGATAATAGGAGGCAAAATGCCAAGTTCAAAGTACAGAAGATTAGAGGTCTCAGATTACTCTGCCAGTGCAGAGCAAGAAGACCTGGAGACACCAGTGTTATTTTAAGGACCACAGTGAGTGCCCCCATTCTCAGCAGGTGTGCCACATCACCACCCCGTTATGTCCAGTGAAGGGTCTAAGTCACAACTAAAAGTGCTTTGGTCTTCAGGAAAACATGAAGACTTAGGTGTCCCCACAGTAAGCCAGGTGACCCTGCTGGAGGGAGAGACTGCATTGGAGGTGAAGTGCGAACAAGGAGTTGCTATTTGCCCTCAAATTAGTTTTTACAGAAAATGTCTTCAAACTTTCCATCTGTCTGCCTCTGTAGAGCCATGGAGCAGCACCTCAAAGCACCAGCAGGAACGATAAAGGTGAAAACAACAGGCACTCTGTTTAAGCCCTGCCTCCAGGCGACTCCCTTCTCTAATGTGACAGCAGAAGGAAAGGACATGACACAGGACTGTCTCCCTCAGGAATGTCTGGGAAATCCAATCTTTGCTAAATGTTTGGGTCCTAGGGCTTCTGCATTTCAATCAAAAGCTCTTTTAGCAAAGTAGAAGAGGGGGAGGAATGAAAAATGTTATTGGGAGGTGAGGAATGAGTGAAAGGACAGAAAACTCAACTTCTCCCCTGTGATACGTGCAAGCTGGGAAATTAAAGAATGTCAGAACTGGAGAAGGTTGCATAGGTGTAGTCTGGTGCCCTCCTGTTGTTGATGAAGAAGTAGCACAGAGAAGTTACAGAATTCCCTCATGTCACATGGTGGGGCTATTACTACAGGTGCACACAGAAATGAATGGGTCTGAATAATGGAAAAAACAGGCAAGAACACAATCAAGTTGATGGCTTCAATTGATTTTTAGAAACTGTGACCAATAATATTGACTAAGTGGCCAGGATTGTGGAGTAGCAGGTAAAGCCACTGCCTGCAACACCAGCATCCCAAATGGGCACCAGTTTGAGTCTCAGCAGCTGCACTTCCAATCCAGCTCCTTGCTAATGTGCCTGGGAAAGCAGCAGAAGATGGCCCAACTCCTGGGGCCCTTGCATCCTTCTGGAAGACCAGGATAAAGCTCCTGGATCCTGGCTTAGCCTGGCCCATCCCTGGCCATTGCAGCCATTTGGGGAGTGAACCAGTGGATGAAAGACCTCTCTCTCTCTCTCTTTCTCTTTCTTTCTCTCTCTCTCTCCCTCCCTCCGTCCCTCTGCCTCTAGCTCTCTAACTCTGCCCTTCAAATAAATAAATCTTTAAAAAATAATAATAATATTGACTGACTATTAAGAACATCTACAATAAGGATGGAATCTACAGTGTCCCAGATTTCTGGCATCTGAGTCTGAGTTCATCTTGATATCATTTGTTAAGATGGGAGGTACCAGAGAGGGAACAGGTTGAACATATGAGACTGTTCTTATTTATTAGGCAAAATCAGTTGAAATATCCAACAATGGAGTAGACCTTAAGCTCAGGGAAAATGTTCAGATTTGGGAGAAAGCAGAATGCAAATGACAATCAAAGCTTTGGAAGTAGATGAGGTCTTTGAGAAAGAATTTGTAAGCAAGGAGGAAACACAAAACCTAAGGAATATGGGTGCTTGAAAGGCACTGAGAAGATGGAACTGGGGAGACTGAGGTGTGGCTAGAGGGGTGGAGGAGGACTTGGAGGCACTGAAAAGATGGAACTGGGGAGGCTAAGGTGTGGCTGCAGGGGTGGAGGAGGACTTGGAGCAGGAAGTGTGGGAGCCGAGGGCAGCTCACTCAGCTCACTCCAGATTCTGATCCCTGTGTGCTTAGCAAGACTCTGGAGACTCCCAACCCTTCCTCTTCGTGATGAGTCAAGAAATGCTCCACTGATTTGCCCTGTCTTGCCTCCTAGATATCCCAGTAGGAAGCTCCTGCTGCAGACTCAGGGTTCCTAGATATAACCCACAGAGGATGCCTCTAAGGGTGAGCCTCCATTCAGAGGTTTCCCAAATTCTCCATCCTCCCCACTTTTGACATCCTACCCCAAGAGCCTGGGGTGCAGATGTGTCTATATCTATTGGATCACAACCACCTGGACCACCTCCTGCTTCACAAACTTAAATGAAGCTCTGCAAAAGATGAGAGGAAGTGACAACACAAACAGAAGGCAAGAGCAAGAAAAAGCACTTGAAACAAGCATCCAGATGGAAGTCTCCGTGTTTTCAAAGGCTTGGCTTCTCTTAGAACTCAGCAGAGTGTCTATGGTAAACAGGCAGCAAGGTTCTCGACTCAGCTAGAAACTAAAGCACACTTCCAGAGAAAAGCCTTGTCTTAAACCAAGAAAAGGTATAACATGGACAATGGGACAAATGGGTAAGGACTTCAAATAAGCCCCACAAGTTATAGGGGATATAGGAATAAGAACAATGTGAAAGTAAACGGAATCTGAGTTCTAAACTTGGTCCTGTCATCAAGAGTTGGGAGTCTCTGGGGATCTCCATGTAAGAAACATTTCCTGAACAGATAGATGGGCAAGGCTATGTGTTAGGTCTTGGAGCCAACAAGTAAGCAAAGGTGAAGCACCCCAATGAAAAACAACAGCACAGTACTACTGGGGATCAAGAAAATGGGCAAAAGTTGGAAAGGTAAGGAAAGAGGAACAGATTATGAAAGGTGGATATGATTTTTAAATTTTTTTATTTATTGCAAAGAGACAGAAATAGAGAGTTCTTCCATCCACTTATTCACTTCTCAAACGATTGCAACAGCCTAGGCCAGGGCAAAGCCATGAACCTGGAACTCAATCCAGGCCTCCTACATGGTAGCAGGAACCAAAGTACTATCCACTTATTCACTTCTCAAATGATTGCAACAGCCTAGGCCAGGGCAAAGCCATGAACCTGGAACTCAATCCAGGCCTCCTACATGGTAGCAGGAACCAAAGTACTATAGCCATTACCTGCTACCTCCCAGGGTGCATATTAGCAGGAAGCTGGAATGGGAAGGGGAGCCAGGACCTGAATCCAGGCACTGTGATATGGAATGTGGGCATCCTAAGCAACATTTTAACCACTGCGCCAAATGCCAGGTCTGAATATGATTTTTATTTATTTTGTTTCATTTTCTTTGATTTTTTATATATTTTCCCTAGAAACCTTTAATTTAAAGAATACAAACTTCATGTATTTCATAAATACAACTTTAGGAACATTGACAATGATTAAAGTTTGTAATTAATATAAAATATTGTAGGTAACAGTAATTTCAGGAGGAAAAGCACAAAGCAGACAAAGAACATTGACTTCTTCGGGAGTCCTACGCATTCCTTTTCACTGTGAACTGGGTACACGCAGGAAGAAAGTGGCAGACAAGGCTGGAAGTGTGGAATAGACTTGAGCTCACTTGGTCAGGTTAAGACTGGGGAGCCACTGAAAGTCTTCTATGATTTATGAGATTTCTATTGAAAATCAGTCATCTTAGGTACTGCTAACCCACTGAGGCGGAAGATACAAGAAAGAAAGACCACAGGGGAAGCAATTTCAGCTATGTCTTCTGAGAGCCTCTGCTCTTTCATCTAAGGGTTGGGGCAAGCTATTGTCACAGGACTTCGGTCTATTCTAACATCCTATCCCAAGTTTAACTCAACATAGGCAGGTAGAGAACAGCTGGGCCATTCTCAGCTGAGGAAAGTGCCACATTGGACAGAAGATTCCTGGGAGAATTCGGCACTTATTTGGAGTGTGTGTGTGTGTGTGTGTGTGTGTTCATTTTAAAAGTAACTGAATGTGCAGCTATAGCTGGTAAGATACCATATGGGCGCCAGTTTGTGTCCCAGCTGCTCCACTTCCAATCCAGCTCCCTGCTATGGCCTGAGAAAGCAGTGGAGGATGGCCCAAGTCCTTGGGCCTCTGCACCCGCATGGGAGACCCAGAGGAGGCTCCTAGCTCCTGGCTTTGGATCAACGTGGCTCCAGCCAATGCGGCCAGTTGGGAAGTGAACTGGTGGAAGAGGACCTCTCTCTCTGCCTCGCCTCGCCTCGCCTCGCCTCGCCTCACCTCGCCTCGCCTCTCCTCTCCTCTCCTCTCCTCTCCTCTCCTATTCTCTTCTCTCTCTCTCTCTCTCTCTCTGATTCTGACTTTCAGATAAATAAAATAAATCTTTTTCTAAAAAAAAGTAACTGAATGTGTTCTAGATTATTCAGCAATTCAGTACCCTTTGATCAAAAAACAACTTATTATTTTTAGCATTCATTACAGGTTAAGAAGTCATGTTTTGTTCATTTCTTACCTTCTCCATGTTTGGTGTCCTATGCATGTCCTATAATGCATTCACAGATCCTAAAGCTAATTATTTCACAAAACTCAAGCACAAAATGCCAAACTGTTTATTACAGAGTTTGAGGTTGAACATCTGTTCCTTCATGCTTCTCTTGGGAAACAATTTCTCTAATTGCCCCCACCCTCATCAGTCTTGGCTTCCCCAAATTCTGGCTTCTTTAAAGCATTTTAAGAAGGAGTAGCCATTCTTAATCCTACCTGTTCATTTTTTTTTCAAAGTGAAATGTTGCACAAAAATTACAGAAAAGCACGTAAGTATGCATTGATCTAAAGAAGTTAGAGCTGTCCCAACACATCGCCCCCATAGTTTTCCACTGTGGGTTCCCAGATGAATTGGATGCTGTCCATCATGCTTCAGCATATTCCATGCCTTGCCCAGCCAGCTCCTCGGGAGGTATGGAAAATGAGAGTCCAGTCTGGAACCTCTGGCCTGCGCACTGCCAAGGGCTGGTAGGACTTCCCCAGAGTTCTCTGTGCCAGGGTCCAGTCTTCTAATTTCATCTCAACAATCATGTCTTCTTTGGCAGGTCATGCTTGGATGGGCCGTCTCAGAGAAGAAAGAGGATTAAATATTTCTCCATGTTACTTCTTGCCTTTCCCCAAACAAGTGACTGCACTCTAACACTTGATTTAGGGAAGAATTTTATCCTGAAGCCATCTGGCAAGACAGAGGAAATGTCTATTTAGATTCTGCTTTCTTCAGGAGTACTACACCAAGATAGACCCATGTTTGTCTCACAAAGAGATGACCATGGTTTCCAAGGACACCTACTTGCAGGGCAGTGAGGCCAAGGAGCCAGAGGCTGGAAAAGCTGTATGTTTACTCTATTTCTACCCCTTAGCCACTTGGGGTCTTGTCTGTAGTCCAACCTCTAAGGTTTGTCTCTCCACATTGATAAATTGGGAGCACAAATCATATTTATCACTTCAATTTAGTAAAGTCGTGACAAGGAAGGAATAGTGAAAGTTTGAACAGCACTGACATGGGAATTGTGAACAGATGCATTTGTTCATCTGGCTTAGACACAGCAGTTCATCTCCATAACTCATGCATTGATTTGATCCAAAGTGTGCAACAGAATTCCATCTGAATCTCCCTTTCTGAAACCCTTTCTTCCCTCTATAGGACACTGTACATTTCCAGACATAATCACATATCAAATGAAATTGAATAGAGGGGAGTGGCATCTAATCCTTGGTCAGGGACTTGGAACATATGAAGAAGGAATCTAGCTAATTTTATATAATCCTGCAGAGTAAAATGTGGTGATGTCAGCAAGGAATTTGGGTAAGGCTTTGGAGTTGCTTGTCCTGACCAAATCCACCTGAAGTGAGAAGTCAGCACCTGTTAGGGGATTACTCAGGTGGTGATCAAGGACTGGATGACACCTCTGCTTTCACAGTACATGAGTGGACTCTCTGTGTCTGGGATGTGGGGGGAAGATGACAGAGCCTGGAGGCAAGTCCTGCCATCCTGGAGATACTACCCCCATCACCCTTAGACGTTATTCATGTTTTTGAGATTTGTGTTAGTTAGCCTGCTCTTTGTGCTGGCAGGATACCCACATTGTGATGGAGCAAAACTAGTCAACTAGAGTAACCACTAAATTACTACTGAGAGATACGGATGGGCAAGGTGGATATTTGATGTCTAGGAAAGGGAAACTGGTCCTGAAGAGGAGATGGGCCCAAAACAAGCAGGTCAGCTGTCTTGAGCCCTGGGAGAAAGAAGAATCACATGGACTTCTACTTTGCTTCGTAGGTGCGATTTCAACCCAATGTGTTTCCCCCTACTTTACATCCCAAACTCAGACAATGAAGTAGGAAACGTTAGAGTGACTGAGACAGAGTAGAAGACAACGGGGTCTGCCTGGCTGACTTCCCTTCACAATAACTCCCTGGATACTTATCTCAGCTAAGCCACTTCACATATCATTTGGAAAGGTTTTGTAGTATCAAATAATTGAGATGATATCTGTCCCATTTCTTTGTTTTACTTACAATTTACAGCTTAACACAGATTTTCCATCTGTGAAATCATATTACAGCTAAGAACTACCAGTAAGAGTGAATTTTAGCACATCAACCCTCTGGCATTGCCAACAGCCACTCACCCCACTGGTCATGACCCAAGACTCTCTGGCCGTGGAGCATAGTTTGCATGGCTACAACCTCCTGCTGTGCCCTCAGCCCCATGCCAGGAAATCGCCCTTCTGTTTTTTGTTGATTTTCTGTTTGTGTGTGTTATTTTTTTTCTTTTTTGTGGGTTATGAGCAGTTGAGGTGCAAGAAGAAGGACGGTGGCTGTGAGTCCTCGCTAGAGCTGGATTTCAGTTCTGAATCAAGCACTTGGTTGTACTCGATGGGAATACCAACTGATGGGTGAAGCAAAGCATCTGGGAAGGCAGGAAGAAGAGGCAGGGCAGAGCCAAGGTAACATAGGATGACAGGCACAAAAATGGACCCCTGAAGGGTCCCAGGCCCCGTGCAGAAGGGCCAGACAGGCACAGAATCTGACAGGAGCTGGCAAATTTGGGGGCAGGCATGTCCCTTTGTGGTCTGGCAGCCAGGTTCCTGCTAGTCCTCCAGGTACAAGAATTGAGGGCTGCTGCCCAAGCTGCTGCGGAGCCACGACTGGCAGACCCCCCCAGATTCCCGAGATTTCACCACTGTCCCTGGTATGCTGGCTAGGTTTGCCTCACTCCTTCCCCTCCGCTGACTCCCAAGGAAGGGATGCCAGCCTGTCTGCTTTGTCTGGGAGACTTCCGCTGTGTTTCTGAGAAGTGCTGGCTGTTAAGAGGCACCTCCAGGCCTCTGGCCTCTCCTGGTTCAATCCAACTAGACAGGATGTTGCTTCCTGCATGCACCCTGATGGACCCCCCACTCACCCCCTCCTCACTCTGGGAGGACAGCCATGCTGGCACACTCTCTCCCCACCCTCCTCCCTACCCACTTCTCACAGCGAACCCAGCCCAGGCTAGGGAACCTACCTAAATGTGAGCATTCTATTCATAAACAAGAGGATGGGCAACTTTGTAATGTCTGAAACACTAAGCTTTCTGAAAACTTCACAGTGCACTTGTGCTGAGTCACAGCCAGTTTTCCTGGCTCTTATTTTTCCTCTTATTACTTCTGCCCCCTTTGGTTTTCATTCCATTGAACTTGGATATCACATTGTCTCACATGAACAGATGCACCAAGACCCTACTACTAACACCACACACACACATATACACACAGAGAAGCCCTCGTGATGAAATCTACAGAGGAAAGGAGCTGATGCTCAATTTCTTCTCAAGACACTGCTTAATTTCTGGAGGGAACTTTGGTTAACAAAATTTTATCTATGAAATGCATTAAATCTGTTCTCATCATGCTGATGAAAATTGAGATAATAACATAAGAAAAAATAAAAGTGTTATATTTGTAGAACACAATATACACAAGTCTGTTTTAAATAAATACAACACTGAAAAGCATAAAAAGGATGAAATAAACACCGACTTTTTCATCATTAGATAAGCTTCATCATTCTTAGGTAAGAAGCACTTCTGTCATCTCTTGATGTAAATGCAAGGGGCTTCAAAAAATTTGTGGAAAATGTGCATTATTCCTTAGTCTATTTTACCATAAACTTTTTGAAGTTCCCTTGTAGATAGATAGGTATGATTTTTACAAAAACTGGCTTTTATTACTTTTCCCTTTTCAAATCAGAAGTACTAAGTTTGCTTGAATTTAAACAAAGTAAACATTGTGATGAAACTTAAGGGATTTTCTAACATCAGAAAAATGTTTCTTTGCCACATGAGATATGAATTCCTAAAAGAATTATTTTTATTTGGGGTGGGGGAAGTTGTAAAACTTTAAGATATGGAAATTACTATTTCTCTAATGCTTGCTTATTTGAAACTCTGGATTTTATGGCTATAGCTCATGTTTCATGTGGGTGTTTAAGCTATGTCCCTCAGAAATAAAAGTCACCAGGTGCTTTAATTATCCTTTATGTCCCTGTTTCAAAACTTTCGCATGTCCACCACACAAACGTGATCTAGTAATGGAGAGGAGAGGAACGGTTAAAGAATGGATAAGGAGGATCAGATCCCTGGAGAAATCCCTCTTGAAGCAAGGATGTCTGGATTTATGCCTAATTCCCCTTTCTTTTAGCAATAAGTTTAAAGGCTAGCTTTAGCCAGGGTTCTAGAACATTAATTTTTCCACCATAACGTATTTATACCATTGTGACTTAGAAAAAAATGAGCTCTTATTTAAATAGCACTTTTTTGTTTATATATGTTCTTATGAAATTTATTTATATTTGTTCTTATGAAACTGTCCAATATTTAGAGTATGAGTTAGAAACATGATGTCATAGAGCCTGTTTAGTACCAGAGTAATACTGAGTTAAAATTGCCAGGGGCTGCTCAGGTATTCCAACCATGACTCATGTCTCTACCTTAACATTTCCAGAAGCCTAACTATATAGGTTAAGGTCATTTATTAAAATCCTGATCTTCCAGACAGGTTTTTGGCCTAGTGGTTAAGATACCCACACCCCATATCAGAGTACCTGGGTTCAACACCTGACTCCAGCTTCCTGCTAACACAGAACATGGGAGGTAGCAATGAGGGGTTAAGGTTCCTGGGTTCCTGCCACACACCTGGGAGACCCTAACTGAGTTTCTGGCTCCTGGCTTCTGCCTGGCCAGTCCTGGCCGTTGCAGGCGTTTGGGGAGCGAACCAATGAATGGAAGGAAGCTGTGTCCATCTCTTTGTTTCTTCAGCAACCAAAAAATATTTTTTAATTCAGATTTTTCTCCTGGTCTTTGATAACCAAAGATCTCACCCCTCATGCCTTCTTGCCCCAGTAGGTCTTTGCCCTTCGTCCACTATTTCCCTCCTCCATGTCTTCCTGCCTGTGTGCCTTCCCTGGAATTATCAGGAGCCAGAGCCTGAGCTGCAGGCAGGCACCCTCAAGAACCTGCTCTTACCGCTTTTGTCTTTGTCCTCGTCTGAGAGAGCAGGAAGAAGAGAAGAGGGGCAGGCCACATGTGACTGTTCTGCCGTGGATGAGAAGGCCAGAGAGCCTGTGGGCTCCCCAGTGCCGATCACTCAGGTCTTGTCCCACTAGCTTTGCAGCTGGGCCCTTGGCAGAGGTGGACTAGTGGGGGAGGAGGAACGGAATATCCGAAACCTTATCATCTCTCAGAAATGTTCAAAATGGTCCCACCTTTTAATTGGGATCCCCCAAAATCCTACAGAGCAGCTTTTTGTAAACATTGACAAACACAGAATTAGAGCCTGATTGAAGATCATGTCCTGCCTGTGCCCCGGTTTCTGTGTTAATGATTTTGAATTTGATTTCTGCATGAATTTGTGTAGTGTCTGTGTGTCTGTGTAGTAAGGCCTTGGGTGGGGGTAGAATGGAAGAACAGGAGAGCAACAAGAAGGAAAGTTTGTGCCAGGTACTTTTAAAAAACAAATCCAAACAAAACAAGCAAAGAGATGTCTGCGGACTATGTGCTGGCTGGGACCAGAATTAGAGACAGAGGTTTTGCACGCAAGGGACAGCGTAGCAACAGAGCTCTGATTGGCCAGACCTGAGCAAAGAATGGGCCTATAGCAAGGGCTCTGAGCTGTGCTCCTGCAAGCAGCTCACTACAGCAGGCCCAGGCAGGCCTTGCAAGACGAGCTCTGGAGAGCCAGAGCCCAGCTGTTGGCTAAGAGCAGCCTGTGTCTGGAGAACTCTGGGTGTTGTTAGCCCACCTCTTAACACCAGAGCCTACTACTCTGCCCCCAGGGTATGAACCTGTGTCTTCACAGACCATAAACTCCAAGACAGGATCTTACTAACAGTGATAAAGAGGCAAAGAGTGTCTCTGAAATAAATTTGGCTGTAGAAGTGGGAGCCTGGGTTCTGGTCCCATAACAGGACTATAACGGCCACCGACGTCAGATGTTGACAGAAAGTTTCCTATCTGATGGGCACTGGGTGCACGTTCCATAACAGCCATCCATAAGCCCTGAGAACAGTCCAAGGAGTCAATGATAAACCCATTTTTCAGATGAGGGAACTGAGTCAGAGAGAGGCCCAGGGACACAACATCTGTAACTCTTTGGGGTACATGTGGATACTCAGATCTCTACTGATTGACAGGAGCTCACTTGTCAAATGAAAGGTTTGGCTACTTCACATGCAAAAATGTCTTCTGACCAATGTTGGCCTGAAATTAAATCATTTAGGTTGAGCCAACAGCTGTTTTCACTAAAAATCATTTTTTAATCTGAATATATTTTCAGTGGAGAATAAATAGATGTGATATAGTCACAAATTGAACACAGTACTTTAAAGCAGTTCAAAATGAATGAACTGGGTCTATGTGCATAAAACAGATAAATTTTAAAAACAGTATTGACTGAAAAGATGCTTGCAAACCAATTCATGCCCTATGAGCTAATTTAGAGAAATTCCTTTAAACATGCAAAGAAACACTATCTGTTATCTAATGATAAACACCAAATTATTGGTATTAATTGTCTCTGAAGAGAAGGGGCCCATGCTAGGAGGGAGAACAAGAAAAAATATTTTCAATGTTCATGGTAAGATTATGTATATATAAATTACCTATTATCTGAAGCCTATGTGACAAAAAGTAAACATTTAAAACAATTGGCTGCACATTTTCTAAAAATGAGTAAAAAACTAACAAACTTTGAATGTTTTCATCATAAAGAAATAATAACTGTCTGAGGAGACGGATATGTTTACCCCAAATGCAGCCTTGCATAAGGTATCCATGTATTGAAAGATCACATGGTATCCCATTAATAAGTAACGATTTTACATGTCAGAGTCTTTTTCAATGATAATAAAACATGAGTAGGAGATGTGTGTGTTTATGATACTCTCCTCTTGATATTTCTGAACTTTGAAGAATGGGGCCGGAGCTTTCCTAGGGACATCTCTGCTGTATCCCTCTGTTGTATCCCTCTGCTCGTATGGTGACTAGAAATTAACCCATAGTGCTACTGCTCCTAGGGACACCCAGAAGAACCATGAGGGACACATTCCCCCGGAACAGAAACACTGGAGATGTTACTCCTGTGCTGTCGAGACTCCTCCTTCTTCCTTCCCTCACCCAGAGGGAGTCTTTATTAAGCTCCTTCTGCATACAGGGCTCTGAATGTAATTGCTATGTATTATTTAGAAAGATTCCTCAAGTGTCATGTTAATGTTTGTCTGAAAGCACCTTTTCGTTTCTTTCACGCTGTTTGCCTCTATGTGTCAGGAAATAGGGAAGGGCAAAGAACATCTCAGCTGGGAAGAGAGCACACATGGTGCTGCCCAGAGGGGACCTGAAGGTGTGTGTCCTGGGGGATGGGCAGCAACTAGGGGAAGCAGAGACAGGCAGCAGCAGGCAGGGAGGGGACACTCACATCTCCTTATCTCCCCATCCTGGGGCTGGGGTGGGGGCAGCACAGCAGGAGGCGCTGTGGAAATGTCCAGGTAGGGTGGAGGGAATCTGAGAACATGGGAGGAGGTGACCCGAATGCTTCCCCCAGTGCAGCTGGGAGGAGACTGTGGGCCTCAGTGAAGAGCACCACACAAAACCTTGGTCAGCATGGCCTAAGCCACAGCTTGGCAGCAGAGGAGAAAAGCAACCATCAGGCACATACTCCATGCCCATTGGTGGTGAGCAGAGGACTCTGAAATTCACAAGTTCTCCAGGGAGAAACCAAGGAGGTGCTGTGGGGGCCCTGGGTTAAGAAGCAGCCACATTGTCCCCAAAGGCCATTGGAGACCAGAGGTCGGGATCCAAGGACCAGAATACACCACCCAGTCCTCAGTGGAGACCATGGGAATCCATGGGACAGTGTTGGCTCAGGGCCCCTCCTTTTCTCCCAGCACAAGCCTCTTCAGTCCCCCTCCACTTCCAGGTGCATTTGGGAGAGGAACATACAAAGGAGAAGCCTCTAAAAACTCAGAGTCTCTTTGTAATAAATGTTATTTTACTGGAAGAAATGAGATCTCATTAACCAACAAGGTTGCTGCCCCCCTAGCCAGTGCTTTGTGTCAGTCATAGAAAATCTCTAAAGCTGAACTCTGCATTCTATTTACGTATTTGAGTGCAGACTGATTGAACTGATGACCAGGAAACATGGTTGCATTTTGTTCTCAATCATAAGAATAAATGTCAGCTGGTGCTGTGGTACAGCGGTTTAACACCCTGGCTTAAAGCGCTGGCACCCCATATGGATGCTGGTTTGAGTCCCGGCTGCTCCACTTCTGATCCAGCTCTCTACCATGGCCTGGGAAAGCAATAGAAGATGGCCTAAGTGCTTGGGCCCCTGCACCCACATGGGAGACCTGGAAGAAGCTCCTGGCTCCTGGCTTTGGATTTGCACACCTCTGGCCATTGTAGCCATCTGGGGAGTGAACCAGTGCATAGAAGACCTCTCTGCCTCTGTCTCTCTGTAACTCTACCTTTCAAATAAATAAATAAATATTTTTTTTAAAAAAAGAATAAATGTCAGTGATTATAATTGAGGGAAGCATATGCAAGAGAGCTTCCTAGGGCTTTTTACACAGAGCTTAATTTCTCCATGTTCACTGCAGTACCTTTGGAAAGTCTCAATTTTTGGAAAAACATCTTGTTTTAAGTCTAGGCTATGGCTAAAAAAGCTATGATAGAAGGTAGATTTTGGTTGGAAGAGAGGATTATTAAGTAGAAAAGCGAAGGCTTTTGAAAAATATATGTAAATGGTGTACACACATATCCCCATGCAGAATACATGCAAGTCAGGTGTATGTTCAGACTTGAGCTGCTGGTCAATCACTAGGACTGTAGTATCAGTCAGAGCCTGAGTCCACAAATGCAGCAGGTGGGTAAAGAGCCTAGAACACGTCCTTCCTGGCTATGGGATGGTCCTGTAATCCTCTGCTGTGATGAAATCTAAAACAGGGACTAGAAAGGAGTTTGGCTCTAGGCAGGGAAGGTTCCCTTCTTTTGCCTGGTCTGAGGTCTCTCTGCTTCAATGGCATCAAGGGCCCCCTGATGGGAGTAGGAGACCACCTTGGCATAGGTGAGAAGGCATGCCACCAAGTGCTGCCCCCGTGGTTGACCTGGGCAGCCACTGCACTTCTCAGCTCCCTCTGACCCATGGACTGTCCTAACCTGAACTCTGCTCAGCCCAGCCCTGCAGCTCGCCTGCTCCCTGCGGACTGAGCCCGCCCCTGCTGGCGAGGCTCTGCCTGCCTTCTTTGGTTTCAATTACTTCTTTGAACTTTGGTCTCATTATTTTTGGACCGTCATTTGGTCTGGAAGATTTTCTTCCCCCGGGTTCCTTCTGTTCTCTCTCTTTTTCACTCTCTTGGAGGCACTTCCTGAGGTCTCTTTTTACCATTTCTTTTGGGTGGTTTTTATTACCTTTGTGCATCTAATCTGAGTAGGGAGAAGCTCCAGGAGCTTTGCCATCTCCCTCTGGATTCCTGCTAGTTTGGTTGTTACAGGAGCTCCTGAGTAGAGTGCACCAGGGGAACACTGCCTCTCCAGCAGCAACTGACCCAGTTCATAGAATGGCCTTTTCCAGTGTGAAATGACCCACCAAGTTCTGCTGTCACTCCGTGCTGCCACAATTTACTCCTTATTCCCAGCAGAAAAACCACAGATCAGCAACTTCTTTGAATGCACAAAGCTTAGGATTCAATGCAAGTATTTCTTCCTCTTACCCTGATAGCAAGATTTGGTCCTTGAAATGCTTTGGGTGCTTGGGGTGGCAAGTAACTGAGCCGTATACCCCAGCAGCCTTGAACAACTAAGAAAACGCTTTCTCTCCCACAGCATAAGTCCATGGGTGGGGCAGGTCCAAGAGCTCACCAACATCAACAAGGCTCATATGCATTTCCTCTCTCAGTTCAACCATCCTCACTATGTGGGCTCATCCCCAGGCTAGCTAATCTACTGGTAAAAGTGGGCATCAGTCTTAGCCATAGTTATGGTCTGAATGTGCACCCCCAAACCATTCATATCTTGAAACCTAGTCCCCAGCATGATGACAATAGACAAGGCCATTGGGAGGTTGTTAGGTCATCAGGGCAGAGTCCTCATATATGAGATTAACACCCTCTTGGGGGGCGGGGGAAGGCCTCAAAGAACCGCCTTGTCCCCTCCACCATGGGAGGAAGCAGTGAACCAAACAAGGACTCCAAAACTGTGAGAAATAAATTCCTGTTGTTTATGAGCCCCTAGTTGATGGCATTTTGTAATAGAAGCCAGACACACAAACACCACAATGTGCAGCAGGAAAGAGAGCCCATCTCTTCCCATGTGAACCGATCTTCCACAGACATCCCATCGAGAGTCCTTCTCCCACATCCTTTCAGCCAGGGTTACATAACACACCCAGACCCAACACCATCCCTGGGAAGAACAGGCACCATCATTAACTCAGATTAATCATGAAGAAGGTTCTGGGCTTGAGGATGGAGCTCCAGCTTCTGTGAAGTCCACAGCTTTGCTGAACAAACTTAGTCAACTGACCATTAAAAAGGAGAGGGGTAGACGACTAACTGGGTCTTCCAAGCAAGGAAAACTCTAGAAAGACCTCTGCCATAAAGCTTGTGTCTCTGAATCCCTGATTCACCCTACCTCTCTCTAGTAATTCTGATGGGCCCCGTTTTTCTGATGTTTCTTTATTTCTGTTGTCTCCTGGAAAGGCAGAAAAAATGTGGCAATTACATATTTGACTTTAAAGTTTGTCAAATCTGCATTTAAGGCCCAGCTCTACCATGAACTAGTAAGTTACTTTCTCTTTCTGGATCCTCATTTTCTCATCTAAAATTGTGATAAATTATAGCAACCACTATTAAGTAAAAGCAAAAACAACCATTGTTTAGTAAAAGTAAACACATATAGTGATAATATATAATAGTCACTGCATATGATGACTTAGCCTGTATCATGCCCACCCATCTTTTAAGACTTTGCCTGTATCAACACATTTAACCTGCACAACAATGCTGGTGGGGAGATACTTCTATTGTCCCCATTTCAAAAATGAGGAGATGGAAGCAAAGAGAAGGTAAGGGGGCTGCCATAAGCACAGTGCTGGGGAGGACCAAAGTGGGGATGTAAATCTGGGAGCCTGTGGCTCCAGTCACTCTATTTACTGCCCGTTGCCAGAATAGTGAGCCAATAAAAGCTGTGCTCGTGGGCTAAAGGTGGTGGAGTGAGGGAACAAAGGTTAAGCATTCAGTAGTGGCTAACAATAAGAAGGTACAGTAATGATAATAAAAGGAATACACACTGGCTAAAACTTCTACACAGTCACCTCGAGTTTGTTCACGTCAGCCTGGTACAGACGGAGAGGACTGAAGAGCCTCTTACTGGCTCTCCCTTGGTCCAAACCCATCTCCATTGCCTCATCTTACTCTAGAGCTCAACCTTGGTTTTCCTTATAACCTGCTCACCTTATCTTCCTAGCTCTTCAAATTGCAAGGCAAAACGTCCATGGGTACGTAGTTCCTTCATTCGCCGCCTCAGCCCCATCTACCTGGCTGTGTTCTAGAGAATCCTTTCCAGGACTTTGCCTAGGGCTGGGAAAATCCCCTATTGCAGTGAATCCTTATGGTTTTAATCCTGAATCTGCAACCACAGTATTCTACTGCTTTCTTTTTTCTTTTTAAAAATCTTGGGATATTTCTAATGCATAGGAAATCCTAGAGAATTAAAGAAACACACAAGCAGCACCATGGACATTCTTAATGTTAACATTATCATATATGTTGCAGGCCTTTTAGAAAATAAACAAAGCCTAAATGATACATCCGGACCATCCTTCCTTCATTCCTTCTCCTTTTCAGTAACTCCCCTCCTAGAGATTTTTATTCCACCTGCACAAGCTTTTATATTTTTAGTACATTTTATGCAAATCATTTACTATTGTTGTGTGTATTTGGTAACTTTAAAGCTAAAATATATCATATTCTAAGATTTCACTATTTGCTTTTTTTAAAAGACCAATGTTTATTTTTGCTTATTTTGTATTTTATCTTTTTATGCCTCTTTTAGAAACCCTATTTCTTTCTCCTTCTCTGACTTCTCTTAGATGAGTATTTCCAACTTATCTCCTCTATTTGGCTTCTGGTTTAGAAACTAAATTGTATTCTATTTTAAAGTTGTATTTATTTATTTTTCACTTTATTTGAAATGCAGAGAGAGAGAAAGAGAGAGAGACAGAGAGAGAGAGAGAGAGAGAGAGAGAGAGAGAGAGAGAGAGAGAGAGAGAGATTCCATCCGCTGGCTCACTCTTCAAAGGTCTGCAATAGCCAGGGTTGAGCCAAGGCAAAGCCAGGAGCTAGAACTCAATCTGGATCTCTCAGGTGGGAGGCAGGGACCCAAGCACTTGAGCTGCCACCTGCTGCCTCCCAGTGTGTGCATTAGCAGGAAGCAGGACTGGAAGCAGAGGAGTCAGCGCAGGAACCAGGCACTACACATGAGGTCATGAGACACTGGCATTTCAGGCAATGCCTAACTCCAACTGCCGGTCCTTATTTATTTTATTTTAGCAGCTACTCATGAATGCCTAAATACATATACATATATGAAAGTTTTATAAGCTCTAGCATCCTCTTAACAAAACGAGGATCTTAGTGTGTGTGAACGACTTTACGGATCATTCTTGTCACCAACATTCTTCATTGTTATTGTCTGGACTTACAGCTCCATTCTCTCTCATTCAAAGTTTATTTTTACCAGCTAATAAATAATGTACTCTGAGAAATAATTTATAAGTATTTCTGTCTTGCTTCTAATTGTTACCTCCAATTCCATTTTTCTCCTTTTTAAACTAAATACAAAGGCCCATGAGTAGTAAATTCCCTTGGTCTTTATGTAACTGAATGTGTTCTTGTTCAGCCCTCACAAGTGAATAATGCTTGTGCTGGGTATGACTTTTATTCTAGATTGACTTTGATTTTCCCTTGGGGCTATGAAAATAACAAATTTGTATGAGGTGATCTAACATGTTTGAAGAAAATTCTTATCAATATAATTGATGTCTTTTTCTGCTGCTACCTTTTAATATTTTTAAAGATATTGTTTGTTTATTTATTTGAGAGGTAGAGTTACAGTCAGAGAGGGAGAGATGGACAGAGAGAAAGGTCTTCCATCCTCTGGTTCACTCCCCAAATGGCGACAAAGGCTGGAGCCGGGCTGGTCTAAAGCTAGGAGCCAGGAGCTTCTTTGGGTCTCCCACATGGGTGCAGAGGCCCAGGCACTTGGGTCATCTTCTACTGCTTTCCCAGGCCATAGCAGGGAGCTGGGTCAGAAGAGGAGCATCTGGGACTTGAACCAGAGCCCATATGGGATGCCAGCACTGCAGTCTGGGGCTTAGCCTACAGTAGAAATATTAAGGGGCTGCAGTACTGGCCTCTTATTATTTCTATTTTATTCATGTTCTATAGCTTCACCACAGTTCACTATAGCATAAATATATGTGGGCTTATTTTTATGTGTTCTACTTGTACTTTATGTGAATTTACAACCTAAGGATTCATAACTTTAACCCTGGAAAGTTATATCATTCTTTCTATTTTCCCTCCTGGGGCCCCTAATCAGATGCATGTTTGAACCTCTCAACCCATTTCCCATGCCTCTAAACTGTCTAACACACATTTGTATGTTTATTTATTTATATATATATATATATATGTATAGAATTTCTCTGTACATTGTTTATATCCTTGCGTCTTATTTTCCCATTTTAATAATCAGAATTCTCCAGAGAAACAGAACAAATGAAATATGTACATATATAAAAGGAGATTTATTATATGGAGCTATCTCACATAATATGTACACAGGGAAGTCCAAATCTACAGTGAGGGTTAGCAGGCTCCAGACCCAGGAGAGCTGATGCTCAGAGCATCTGAAGGTATCTGTTGCAGAATGCCCTCTTGAGAAAAGGCAGGCCTTTCGCTCATTCCACGAGGCCCATTCCCAGGAGAGTGCAATCTGCTTCACTCTGTGATTAAAATGCTCATCTTTGGGTGGGTGTTTGGCACAACAGTTAAGAAGCCACTTGGGATATCTGTAACCCATATCTAAGTGACTAGGTTGGAGTCCTGGCTCCACTCCCAATTCTAGCTTCCTGCTGAAGCACACCTTGGAGGCAGCAGGTGACAACTCAAGTATGTGGGTCCCTGCCACCCATGTGAGACAACTCCATTGAGTTCCTGGCTTTCAACTTAAACTTGGCCCAGCTCTGCTGTTGTAGGCATTTGGAAAGTGAAGCAACAGATGGGAGAATTCTCTCTCTCTCTCTCTCTCTCTCTCTCTCTCTCTCCCTCTCTCTCTTTTGTATGATCAGTCTGCCTTTCAAATATAAGTAATCAATTAATTAATAATCTAAAAGGTTAATTTCATCCAAAAATACCCACAAAGAAACATCCAGAATTAATTTTAACCAAATATCTCAGCACCTCATGGCACAAATTGACATGTAAAATGAATCCTCATATCCTCTTACATACTTTAATTTTCACTATTTTGACTCTAGAGTTTATCTTATTTATTGAGTCTTTTTTTCAGTAGCTATTTTTTTTTTTTTGACAGGCAGAGTGGTCAGTGAGAGAGAGAGAGACAGGGAGAAAGGTCTTCCTTTTATCGTTGGTTCACCCTCCAATGGCCGCTCTGGTCGGCGTGCTGCAGCTAGTGCACCTTGCTGATCCGAAGCCAGGAGCCAGGTGCTTTCCTCTGGTCTCCCATGTGGGTGCAGGGCCCAAGCACTTGGGTCATCCTCCACTGCACTCTCGGGGCCACAGCAGAGAGCTGGACTGGAAGAGGGGCAACCGGGACAGAATCCGGATCCCCGACTGGGACTAGAACCCAGTGTGCCTGCGCCGCAGGAGGAGGATTAGCCTATTGATCCGCGGCACAGGCCCAGTAGCTATATTTTTAATATTACAATTTATGATTGTACTTTAAATAGTGACTGATGTGTATACAGTTTTTGCTTCCTTTGTTGTTTTTTCTTTTTTTATTTATTTTTTTATATATAAAGCTTTTATTTAAAGAATATAAATTTCCAAAATACAGCTTATAGATTACAATGGCTTCCCCCCCCATAACTTCCCCCCCACCCGCTACCCTCCCCTTTCCTGCTCCCTCTCCCCTTGCATTCACATCAAGATTCATTTTCAATTCTCTTTATACACAGAAGATCAGTTTAGTACATACTACGTAAAGATTTCAACTTTGTTTTTTTTCTAATAAGTTACTGGTGTCCTGCTGAATCCTAAGTCCAACCCAAACATTCCGATCCGTCCTAACTTCATGGAGGTATCCCTTTCTTACAGCCCTTTCCCTGTTGGTTTCCAGTGACCACTTTCCCCCAGGCCCCTCTCATGGGGCTGCATCAGCAGCTTGAAGGAGGAGCAGCTACCTGAGCTGAAGAGGTAGTACCCCATGAAGGACCTGAAGGCTGGAGCCAGGCCAGCGATGGCCAGAACTGTGGGAGACGGGAGAGGGGTGCAGGTGTGCAGCCTATCCCAGCAGAAGAAATGGCAAATGTGATGGCCATGACTTTGATCTGCCATCAGTGGCCACATGGTTGACCAGCAGTCTGTAAAGTACTCTTCAGAATATGAAGCAATATGATAGTCACGGCACTGTAGCATAGCGGGTTAAGATGACTGCAATATAAGCATCCCATATGGGTACTAGTTTGAGTCCTGGCTGCTCTATTCCCAATCCAGCTATCTGGTGTGGCCTGAGAAAGCAGCGGAAGATGGTCCAAGTGCTTGAGCCCCTGCACCCATGTGAGAAGCCTGGATGAAGTCTGTTTCCTGGCTTAAGGCTGGCCCAGCCCTGGTCATTGTAGTCATTTAGGGAGTGAACTAGCAGATGAAAGATAACTTCATTCTCTCTCTTTCTCTCTCTGCCTCTCCCTCTCTCTCTCTGTAACTTTGCCTTTCAAGTATATAAAGTGATCTGGAATGAATGGAATTTTCCAAAACAAAGACCTAGAGAAAATTTGACAGAGGCATCTGATTTTAGGTATTTTAAATATTTAAACTTTAAATGATCAACATTGTTCACTTGATGTGACTCCCTCCCCTAGAAGATCCCTTTCCCTTCAATGTAGAGCCTCGGTCTGCAGCACTGTGCAGCGTTAGCTGACAACATTCCATCCGGCAGAACACTAGGACTGTGGGACCCCAAGCAGAGACCAGGCTATCAGTGAGGCCTGACTTGGCAGGCTGCAATCCCACAGGGAGGTGAGGAGAGAAAAGTAGGGTGGGAGAGGAAAAGGTGCTGAAGGCTGAGGAGGCAGGTGGAATTCAAAGATTTTTTTTTTTCCGAATTAAAGAGGCATTTTCTCTGCCAGGGCTTCTGGGCTCTCATACAGCAATAAGTCAAACACCAGTATTCATCTCCTTGCAAATGGGAACCACTTCCTCACCTTGGAACATGGGCAGAATGCAGTTGAGAGGCCCAATGGAAAAAGCTGAGTATGGCTGGACAGCCCCACACCGGCCTTTGCCTCTGGATCTTGAGTTCCCTGCCCAGGAGTGCTTGACAAATATGCATGGCTAAGAGGCCATCCAAGGAATGCAGCCGTCTCAGCCATTCATTACTAAGGCTCAAAACCACCAGGGCAGGAAAAGCAGACAGAGAGCTGGGTAAAATCCGTCTCCGGTGAGGTTTGGAAACAGGAGATACCCCTGACTGGGCAGGCTGAATTGATGTGGTCTGGCCTAGGGGTAAGGAATGGACAGAATGACCATCACAGCTCTCGGCCAGTTCGGTGGGTCTATGAAAGGAGACGTTTGATTCATTCTCAGAGCTCTACCCAAGTGACACTGAAATATTCCTAGACAGCTGCCAGGAGAGTCAATGGTGGGTGCAACAAAGACCCAGGAGCCAAGATTCCAGGTTTCCAAGCCATCTCTTCCACCTCCTTTATGTGTTTTCCTTTATGTCTGCTTGCTCATTCCTCTTCTCCTCAATAAACTCTAAGATCCTGCTCACTCCTGCCATGTTCTGCTGATTTGCCTTAACAAGAAGAGTTTCTGATGAACTCAAGTTTCATTTTTCCGTTTCGCCTTGTCAGTCACAGGGCTATGGAAAGGATACCGGGATGGGAAGTGACAAGAACAATGAAGAATAAATTTGGGGTCACGGAGGTTGCTCATTCGTCGTCTTCTAATTTCTACTTTAATTTCTACTTTTAATTTGTACAGGCCCCAAAGAGAAAGGTATTGAAAATGAATGGGGGGGGGGGGGGAGGGAGGGAGGGAAGGAAATAGATTGCCCATTCAGACTCTGAGAAGTTAGTTTCTTACCCGGAAGGGAATTCCACCAAAAATGGAGGTTAAGTGGGGACCTACTTATATCTGGCTATATCCAGAGCCTATTGCAGTAGTTCTGTGCAGACAGAGAGATCCATCGGCAGGGGGCAGAGTGGCTGGAGGTAGTCAACTAGGCTGAATCAGAGAGAGTGAATCAGGAAAGTCCTCTTGCAGAAAGAAGTTTTGAGTGATGATTTGCCCATAAAGAGGAAAACTGGAGTAAGGGGAGGCAGGTGTAGAGCTCTATAGGTGATGGCGAACAGGTAAATCAATTTTCTGGGGGCAGGGGCATACGGACAGGACCAGGGAACATTTTAGAAGGGCCCCCGAATAATGGGAACAGGAAGCAGGTACACAGTGAAACTGGTCTGCGGGTAGAGGCAGCCCTTGAAGTTCAAGCTGAGGAGACAGGAATAAATGCAACAGGGCATCATGTTGGAAATCCACCTACGCAGGTGCCCACACAGCACAGTCCCTCCCCTCAAGTAAGGAGGATCAAGGGAACTTCTCCAGCACCAGAGAGTCTCCAGTCCAGGTGGATTAAGGGGTGAAAGAGAAATACTTTCTCAGGGGAGCTCAGGTGGGGTCAGGTGGAGGAAGGACTAGCAGCATGCAAAAGAAGGCATGCATCTCAGAGTTTTCAAGGGAGACCTCCCATCTGGGGCTGGAATGGATATCAAGGGGCTTGATTGGATGTCTATGGATCACTCAGTGCTGTATCAAGTGTGCAGGGAAGAGTGCTGGGGACAAATGCCGCTAGTGAGAGCCTCAGGAGAGCTTGTCCATGTGTTTCAGGGCTGCCTGATACCCACAGCATAGCTAGACCACAGTATACCCAAGATGTACAAGACGCTCATCTCCACAGCCCATTTTCAGTCTACTTTACTTCAACAAAAGATTTTTCAAAGTCTGTCTCAAGCCATACTCACATTTGGGAGTGGGAAACAAGAATGGATGCCCCTGTGCCAGAAGGAATGCCTGCAATTCTGTTCAGAAAAATGGAAACTAAACAAGCCTCCAAATATGATCGTTAACTGCTGCTAAATACCATGGAGAAAATAAAACACCCAGACCAAGCAAGGAAAAGTGGCAGCCTACAAAAAGCAGGCAGCACAGGTGGGAGTGAGGTTCTGAGGGGCTGGGGTTTGTGCTGAATCTGGAGAGGGCAACAAGGGGAAAGCAGAAGGGGAGCCTGCCCCACACAGGAAGAAGCAGAGACAGTGACCGAATCTGGCACTGGGATTTCTAAGACGGGCGTTTACAAGATGTTCTGCATTCAGAGAAAGAACTGTGGCACAAGATGGGAGAGAGAAACAAAGGAAAGGGAAGTAGGATATTAAATGTTTCAGCGGGGGCTCAACCAAAGTCAAGGTTAGGGAGAGAGGGACAAAGAAACCACAGCCAGTAAGCAGTGTGTTGCCTGTGTGCGACTCCTGCAGGTAATTAGTTTGTGCCCACGGAGTCTCTACCAGTGTGAACCCTGAGCTCCTGCCTGACGGCTGGTCTGGGGCACTGAGCATGGCTAACTCTGTCTGCAGGAGAGTGATGTAGAGATGCAGAGAGAAATGGCCAGGGCCCTCGGACACATGGCTATGCTCAGTGTATGTCCTCACAGGCCACAGCAAGCAGAGCAGACATTCTCCTCACCCCCTTAACCTTTATTATTATTTCAAGTCAAGGAGCTGGGAAGATGGCTGGCACTGAACGTTGGACTAATTCCCAAGATTCCTGGGCTCCCAGCCTGGTTGTCCCACTAACTCCCACATTACTTTCCCTTTGTGGGTTTTACTTTCTCCGTATATAAAATTAGGAGACTGGATGTTGATTTCTAAGGGCTCTTCCAGCTCTGGCAGCCTCATAAAATGTGGAAGGTCTATAATTAGAGGAAATGCATGGGAACTTGTAGCGGCCACAGCATAGCAACATAGAAGTCAAGTGGACCAAGAAGATCGCACATCAGTTAGGAAAGCATTTGGCTGCAAGTAACAGAAATTATAAGCAGCAGCAGCTTGAGCTACAAGCAGGTTGTTTTTCTCTTCTAACAATAAACTCAACTGCTGTAATCCAGAGTCTGTGCTGAGTTGGAAAAAGGTGCAGTTGAGTTGGTTGAGTGGTCATCAGCAAAACTACTCGGAGGATAAAACAAATGTGATGACGTCAGAAGAATAACTCCCACAGGGAAATGAGAGCCAAAGACAACAAGTGTGGTTACAATATTAGAGGACAAAGTGGTTACAATATTAGAGGAAGAGATTTGGGAGGTGCAAACGCTTCATGTGTGTGGCCTTGATGTTCAGTGAGCACAAACAGAAAATTAATAATTGTTCATCCAGACTTTGATTCTTTCTTAGCAGCCCCAAGAGACCATCAGCATGATTGCTTTACTCTCAGCATTGAAGTGTCCCCCAAATATAAGGACAAAGGCTAGTAATTCCATGAACCCACAGAAATAGCCCAGTGAATATATGCCTCATGTGTTATGGGCTTTGCTTTTTATTTTTTTAAGATTTTATTAATTTATTTGAAAGGCAGAGTTACAGAGAGGCAGAGAGAGGGGTGGGGTCTTCCATACACTGATTTACTCCCCAAATAGCCTCAATGGCTGGAGCTATGCCAATTTGAAGCCAGGAGCCAGGCGCTTCTTCTAGATCTCCCACATGGGTGCAGGGAACCAAGGACTTGGGCCATCTTCCACTGCTTTCCCAGGCCAAGCAGAGAATTGGATTGGAAGCGGAGCAGCTGAGACATGAACCGACGCCCATATGGGAAGCTGGCACTGCAGGTGGCAGCTTTATCCACTACGCCATAGCACCGGCCCTGGGCTTTGCTGTTTTTCACTGAAGATTCTCAGTGACAAGAACACAGCCTGGCACACAGTAAGTGTCTATTTTCTGAGTGTTGAGTATGAGCAGTGGTGTCGGAGAGGTTTTGTGTGACATTCCAGAGTGACCTTCCATAACATCCTCCCCTGCTGATAATGAACCATCTTGTGAAAGGCCAGTACCTTGCCTCTTCCTTGCCTCAGGAGTTGGGCTTCCTCCTTCCCCATGGCCCCGGTGTGTTGGACACCTTTTACCACTCCTAATATTTGCCTTTATCTTAATGGGCCCCCAGCCAGGGGCCCAGCATCTGGGCACATCACTTCCCTGCAGGTCCTGGAAAGCAACCCCTGGAAGAGCCTCAGAGCCTCCCAGAAGCCAGCTCTGGGTTTTCCTCCAGCCCCCTCCCCTCTGCCACTCGCTAGCACTTCTTCCCAAATACTTTGGCCATGACTCATGTGGTGAGGCAGAAAGAGGTCAAGAGGAGGAGGGAGCCAGAAGTCCCAGGTCGCCAGTGACTGGGCAACTCAGGGGAAGGAAAGTCCAGGCAAATAATCATTATCATCTCCCCCAGCTCTCCTGCTCTCTCTTTTTCTCGTGGAAACAAAGTGGATTTGAGGTGAAACATCTGTTTTGCTCTGAGCGCATTTCATTTGTCTTTTTTTTTTCTCTCCCCAGATTTAACCCTCCCTCTCCTGTTGTGAGGTTCATGACAATTCACCTCATTTTATCCATCTCCCTGGGGACAGCCAAGACACAGACTCCAGTCTGTAGCCCACGTGGGTGATTTGTCCCTCCGCCCCGTTCTGGCCACCATGTGTCTGAACCAAGTTCTGAGCATTAAATAGTGCCTTCCACTTCATTCACCCAGTAACGATCTACGTGCTCCGTGCTGCACTAGTTCCTGGAGACACAATGATCAGCAATACAGGCACGATCCTTAGGAGGCTATGATCCAGATGCAGAAGGCAACACAGGAGCAAAGCCGTAAAGACAGACGGCATCACAACTTGTGATCAGCCCCTAGGAAGTCAACATTAGGGTGTCATGGCAGCTAACAATGGTGACAGAGTCACAGAAGGTCAGGGAAGATTAGAAGGCTCTTTCCAAGAAAGAGATGCTTCAATTGAGCCACTGAGGATGACAAGAAGACAGCTATGGAAAGAAGTGAGTGAGAAAGATTTTGAGAAGAACTCAGCTTGGCTTATGGCTTTAATGGACAGAAAAAGAGTTTAGTGTTTTCTAAGAAGTGTATAACAAACAAAATTGCTTAACTGGGTCAACATAGAACAGAACATGTGGTAAGTGAGGCAGGGGACAGTGACACAATAAGATCAGAAAGGAAGGCAGAGGCTAGGCAGCAGAAGAGCTTGGTTTTTTTGTTTTTTCTAGGTACACTGGAAATTTAGTCACTGAAGAGCTCTGAGGACTGTCACAGATACCCTGAAGTAAACCCTGGGGTCACACTAGAGTGACACTGAGACTCACCCAGCCCCATCCCCCAACCTCCATTCTCCCCTCCCACTCCCACGCCAATCCCAGCAACCAGAGGGAGTTAAGATCACATTTGGTTATTTCACAGCCTCTTCACTTCTTGAAGGGACCATAAAGAGATATGGTTCAGATCAGAGCCTCTGGCAAGCTCTGAGCGACTGGAAATTTTGGTTGATGGTCAACACTCAGCAAAAATGAGATTTTTGAATTATTGTGAGAAATTTCACTGATACAGCCCCTCCCTGTCTCCCATGACTGTGAATAATCCCAAAATTTTTATAGGACAGTACAGGCCTTCTTAGGCCAGAGAGTGTTTACCAGATATTTCTACTCTGAGTGGTTACCAAAAAATGATATCTAATTATAGTCCAGAACTCTTGGGGTCATAGAATCATACTACATCTGATGTACAGAGAAAATGTAGCTTCCTCATATCTCTATTACTGATCTGATCCTCCCCCAGATGCCCACAAATGCCAGCAGAAGAAAAAACAAAGCCCAACCCAA
This sequence comes from Sylvilagus floridanus, assembly GCA_949820135.1. NCBI lineage: Eukaryota > Metazoa > Chordata > Mammalia > Lagomorpha > Leporidae > Sylvilagus > Sylvilagus floridanus. The sequence continues at coordinate 160,568,193 of OX463236.1, forward strand.
TTGGATAACTTCCTTCAAATTCAATAATTTAAATAATGCTTTTAGATAAAATGCTCAGATTCAAAACTTCATTTTTCTCTCATCCATTTTCCTTTCCCAGTATGATTTCTGGGCATATGAGGATACCTTACTGTATCCTCAAAGCAGTTAGGAGAGTCAAGATTCTTATATCAACATGGTGCCCTCTGGATCCTTATTAATCAACACTGCATAGTAGGACTGTTTGGAAATATGTATTCTGACCTATTTCCTGACATTGGCCATTGAGGATCTTAGCTGGAACAATTCATGTTCCAGTCTCCTCTTTGGTTTGGCTACAGCCCAGTAGCCCTTCCTGGTCAATATGGCCCTTCCTGGACTCCCACTGTCACTGTGGATGGCGCTGCTACATGGGATGTTCTAAGGCGCTAGCCCAGGTGACCTCTTCCACAGCTATAAGGCCTCTTTATTCTGCCCCAGAAGTCGTCTCCTACTGCCCTGCATGAGTTCCTTTTCAGCCTCTTTGCTGTCTTCCCATCCCCAGGCCTGCATCTTGCCTGTGCCACACAGGTTGAACCCAGGAACCTCTGGGAGAACAAAATCAAAAGCTTTCTTCTCCCAGACATGGAACACCATCATTTCTATGTCTGATGCTAATACTGCCAGCTTGAGACTTCTCAGATGAACGGCTCGAAGAGAGACAGAGATGTTTCCCACCTCCAAACCCCATTATATCTAGATACTTTGAACCTTTCTTAAGTCTTGTTCCTATCCACCACTCCATCACCTCCTCTGATTTCACTCTTTTTCCCACAGTTCCTTAAAAAGAAAGCATGGGTGGCCTTTGGGTGGTCACTTTTTCCACTGTAGTTATCCATCCTAGAGATAACGCAGGATTCTTTCCTGTGGTCCTCCCTTCTTTTCATCATCTGTGGCATAATTTTGAATAATTAATGGAGTCTAAAAGGAGCATCTATTTGATCTTTCCCTTTGAAGTGCTTTCTTTTAAGTGGTAACATACAACCTCTACTGTTTCTCTGTAGGTCCAAATACACTACTAGGTCTTCAATAAAGAGTATTTTGCAAATACTCCACTGGTTTTCAATATTTGTATAACTATTGAAAAGACTTCAGGGTTACAAAACAGTGTGTAAATACCTTACATTTTCACATTTCAAGGATGGTACACTTGAAAAAGATTGGAAAGTGGAATTGGTTAGAGAAAAAGTACAGGGAACTGATTGACACGAGTCCAGTCTTAAATACTGGAGAAATGAAGATGATTTCTATTTTTTCAATGGAAAAATAGAGATTTTAATCTATTGCTTAAAGTAATAAATGGAGGGAGGACTTGGAATAAACTACGCTAATTTTTTCATCTAGAGTAACATCAAAGATGCTCCTTGGGGCCAGCATGTGTGCAGTAGGCTAGGCTTCTGCCTGGGGCACTGGCATCCTATATGGGAACCACTTCATGTCCCAGATGCTCCTCTCCTGATCCAGCTCTCTGCTTATGGCCTGGAAGAGCATTGCAAGAAAGGCCAAGTGCTTGGTGCCCTGCACTCACATGGGCGATTCGGAAGAAGCCCCTGGCTCCTGGCTTTGGATCAGCTCAGCTCCAGCCGTTTCAGCCATTTGGGGGAGTGAACCAGCAGATGGAAGACCTTTCTCTCTGTCTCCTCCCCTCTCTGTCATAGCTCTACCTCTCAAATAAATAAATAAAATATTTTTAAAAGATGCTCTTTAAGGTTAAAAGACTTTTTTAAGTAGAGGTAAAATCATGCTATTCACATTATGGGGTTAAAAAGCAGAAGCCCTAAATATTGGAACAGTTCTAAATGTTTACTTCTAAGGAGTGATATTGGCTTGGGAAACATTTTACTTTCCATATTCTGCATTTTTGTTGCATGCATTTCTCCCTCCATGAGAAGCCCTCATGGAGATATGGTAGTTTATATGGGCCCCCCCAAAATGAAGAGTATTTCATAACAGACAGGAAGTGAGTGTTAAGGACTGGGGTGAGGAGAATGTCCTTGGACATGAAGACCAGGTTTTAGGTTTGCATGCATGACAGTGGCTGGAGCAGGAAGAAACAGGAGCACTGGGATGCACATCCAAGAACAGATGTTGGGGGTGTACTATGAGGAGGAGGAGAACCCTGTGCAGAGGCTCAGCCTGATAGGTGTGTCTCTGGGATATAAGGCACAGCAGTGTGAGATGGTGGGAACTGCACACAGACACCAGCACTCAGACATGAGACAATCCTCCACCACACTTCTTTTATGAGGAAGAGCCTAGGGCCATGGTTTGGGAGTTGCAAGTAATCAATGCAAGAAAGGTGGTCCTGGAAACCGAAGAAACACATCTGGATTGAAACCCAGTCTTGCCATTTGGACTCCCAAGGGGCTTTGGCCCAAGCACTACTTGAATTACCATCATTGTTTCTGAAGAATAGGAAGGGAGAACAGAGAAAGTTTCAAAAAACACATATCAGAGCCCAAGAAAAAGGCATTGGAGGTGAAGGAGACTGCAAAAGCCAAGGCAGAGAGAGGGGATAGCATCAAAATGAAGGAGTCACGCAACACTGTGAGTATAAAGCAAGCCCTAAGAGAATAAAGTTTGCACTGTTAAGTTATAGGACCCATCAGGACACCAGTTAGGTCTCTATAATAGCACTCTCTTCTTTCTGAAGTCCCTAGGAAACAGTCAGAGCCCATTAGTAAAAGGCTCAACATATTGGAGACCCTGGAGATTCTTCATAGAAGGAGGGGAGTTGTAAGAATAGGGTGGGGGGCACAATTTGAATCTCCCCAGATGACCCTGCTGCAACCTTCCCATGCTGTGGCCACAGCTCTGAGAGCAGCTGTCCTATGTCCAGCTCAAATGACCTCTGAGCACTGCACTCGCACCCAATCAAAGCCGACGTTGGGTGTGGTAAGCACAGAGTTTCAAGATCAGTTGTATATTAGCTAAGTGCCTTTCGCAAGTTATTTCACCAACAAAATTACATTTCAACTATTTTAACTACCCTCACCTCAAATCTCCTAACCACAGCACAAAACTCATCCAAATTCCCAATTCCAGACTCAGCATGCAAACATCTCCTTGAACTGAGGCAGAGAAAGAAGTGAGCATGAGGTGCTTGCTACCTCCTTCCTTCCCTTGATGCGTTCTAAGCACTCATTTTCACTTGGTCATCCACTTGGCCATTCTTTTCCTCTCTGCAGCTTAGAACTCTTATTTCTACCAAGGTCTTGATTCTGCGAAAATTCTACTTCAAGGAATCATTCAGAAGAACCCTGGGGTCTGCCTGTAAGTGGATATTTTTCCTTACCAGTGATGGAGTCTTGTCATACCTCCTGACTGTGCTGGTGGTTTTGGAGAGATACAAAGGGAGGAAAAGCCATGTGCCTGGTCCTCCAAGAGTTTCTGGGTGAGGACTACACAAGGATCATCCATGAGTTTGTGGATTCAAAAGGCTTCCATAGCCTTGGCAGCTCATGTCAAGAGCCTCAGGTGGTCACTGACATCATACATAAAAGTGTTAATTGTTAAATTGATAACAGGAGTCAGTGTGTACGAACTCCCTGTGCAGGACCTCTGTCGTCAGTGAGTTGTATTATGAGAGTTAACTGTAAAACTAGTTCTCAAACAATTTGTGTGTGTGTGTGTGTGTGCAAATTGTTGAAATCATTAAATCATTAGTATAGAGTGTTCTGTGTACACAGTTAATTGAAGATGAATCTTAATGGAGAATGGGACTGAGAAGGGGAATGAGAGGAGGAGGAAAGGTGGGAGTATGGGTGGGAGGGCGGGTATGGTGGGAAAAATAATTATATTCCTAAAATTGTATTTATGAAATTTGTATTCCTAAAAAAATAATTAATTAATTAAATTAAAAATCATGGGCTGGTGCCACAGCCCATGCACTGCCTGCGGCACCTGCATCCCATATGGGCACTAGGTTCTAGTCGTGGCTGCTCTTCTTCCAGTCCAGCTCTCTGCTGTGGCCCTAAAGGGCAGTGGAGGATGGCCCAAGTGCATGGGAGACCATGAGGAAGGACCTGGCTCCTGGCTTTGGATCAGCACAGCTCCAGCCGTTGCAGCCATTTGGGGAATGAACCAACGGATGGAAGACCTTTCTTTCTGTCTCTCTCTCTCACTGTCTAACTCTATCTGTCAAATAAAAAATAAATAAATAAATAAATAAAAATTTTAAAAATAGAAAAAAGGACCACCCGTGTAATTTACTGTGACTTGAGCAAGAAAATAACCTGAAAGTCTAGCAATGGTTAACAATAAAATAACGATACTTCCATTGAATAAAAAATACAATTATTCTATGACTGAATTAACTCTAAGTGTGATGACAATAACTGATCTCCAAAATAGATTGTAAAATAAATTTTTTAAAAACCTGAAGGTACAGGGGCTGGCGCTGTGGTGCAGTGGGTTAAAGCTCTGGACTACAGTGACAGCATCCCGTATGAGGACCAGTTTAAGTCTCGGCTGCTACACTTCCAATCCAGATCTCTGCTATGGCCTGAGAAAGCAGCAGAGTATGGCCCAAATCCTTAGGCCCTTGTACCTATGTGAGAGACATGGAAGAAACTCCTGGCTCCTTGCTTGGGATCAGTCCAGATTCAGCCATTGTGGGCATTTGGGGAGTGAACCAGTAGACAGAAGAGCTCTGTCTCTACTTCTCTCTGTAACTCTCTCTTTCAAATGAATAAAATAAATCTTTAAAAAAAAACCCTGAATGTGCAAAGTGGTGACCACAATATGCTACCATATGTGTACAAGCAGATTTCTCACACCTGTGTCAAGCCCCATATATTCTGTCTTTCTGTATATATCTATATGTCTATAAAATACCCCTGGAAGCATTCATATATGCATGCAGACACACACAAACACAAAGAACATGAGTTACCTCATTGTATATCTTTGCAAGGTTTTAATCAGTTTATTAGAGAATGCATTTCCATGGTTTAGCACTGGAAAGAAATAGAAGGGCAGATAAGGAAAGGCATCTGTCTCCATCCCCTTTCCAGCATCCACACAACACTGCTCTAAGGAGACAAATAATGTGACCAGTCCCTTTTGTCTCCTTCCAAAGATATTCTGTTCCTTTATATGTATGCAACCAAACACACACACACACACACACACACAGGTTTTTGAACTTTTTCAAACATGACTATGTGTTGACTCTTCCTATTATTTAATAACGCCTCCTTCTTTCTAATAAAATTGATAATTAAAAAATGACTCATGGAAAACTGATGTGCACAGAACAATGGCATGTTAGAAGGAGGTGGAGAACTCAGATACCCTAGTGGATGGAAGCCTCAGAGAAGCCACAGAGGAAACACAGTGTGCCTGGAGTTGGCGAGAACATTCAAGTTCAGAAAAACTGGGAGATCAAGCTGCCCTAAGGGAAATCTCTAAAAGGGGCTAAGAAACTGACCTTCCAGGACCAGTAAATTAATTCTAGCCATAGCCTCAGTGTCATCATGAGAAAAGGACCCCAGACTCAAGGTGGGACTAGAAGTGCCCAGGCAGTACCCAGCAATGCATGGTGTTCGAACCAGGGTAAACTGAGGAAGGGAAGAGCGGGTATGGCTGGTGTTTTATGCTCAGATCCAAATCCCTTATGAAGCTGTGTGATCAAATCCTACCCTTTGCAGAATTACCACTGTTGGTTTGGCCTTTTATTAAGAGTTCCAATGCTTTTTATTATTTTTTCCATCCTAATTTTCATTCTCCTTTTGCTTCTGGTTTCACAAGATACTTTGGCCTGCTACCCCTCTCTTTGAGCCAATTCATTGTTTCTCAGGAGAAACTAAGAAGCAACTGCTCTCTGAACAGAATTTCTTCTCTGAGTTGTTTCCTTGCTAGGTAACACGTTCTCTCTGGCTTCTATAGGCAGGAGAAGCAAATGACTCAGGCTCCAAGATTGAATGGGACCAAGAACAAGTCCAGAACTCTGGCAGATCTCAGATACCCACATTATCATGAGAAAGAGGACCATTACCCACTTTCTAGGTCCTCAACATCATTCCTAGCTCAAGATCTCAGGGCATCAGCCTTCCATGGCTAGATAGGGATCCCTTCAATTCTGTTATCCCTGGCTACATGTAAGTAAGATGGAAGTCTGTCCTAATATCTGGAAGCACACAGATCAGGGTTAACCCCTCTGATCCAGCTTAGACACAGCCATTCCCTAAACCTGTTACAGTGCCTAAGCTACCCTCATCACTCACTCCACTGGAAGACACTGAAAGCCACCACTTGATTCTTGTAAAAGGGGGTCACGTGACACAAAGCCATCATCAGTCATTCACAGCTGAATTTCATGAACACAAACTCACTGTTGAAGCCAAAACAAACACTGGAGGGGGACATACAAGCTGAACTAGAAGAGATCAAATGATCAGCTAGCTCAATCCAGCCATTTTTCATTCAAGAAAAGTGATTCCCAATGTGACCAGTGCAATTGCAAAGCTAATGATTGATAGGAACAGGTAAGCTCACTTCCATGTGAAAACTTACTCTGTGAGATCAACCCATGGAAGCATGCCATCCTACAACAGGAGTTCTCTTCATGTGTCTACCCGGAAACATGCAGCCTGGATCCCCAGGAGCTCTCCTGAGAGACATCCAGGCTCAAACCAAAATGTTTTGTATGACCCAGCCCTGGAAGTCACACAGCATAATCTATATCACACTCTATGTGTCACAGCAGTCAGAAAGCCTGGCCCATCTTCAATGGGAGAGGAATTAGGCTCTAACTTCTGATTAAATACCATTAAATAAGATAATAAGATAATTTGCAGACATATTACAGAATAACTGCACAGCAGATCAATTTTCAAAGCTGATTTTGGGAATTCATCTGAATTAATTACTGGACAGACCCTGAGTCAGGATGTAAATATCAGGGTTGCCTTGGGCCAATCAAAAAAAAAAAAAAATCCAATGGAGGAATACCATTTATAATTCTCTTGGCTTCTGGAATTTCTGAATCATCCAGGTTTGACCCAGATTCTGTAGCTTAAGACATTGGCATCTCAAGAATCAAAAACAAAATGAGTTCAACCACGTCACATGTTCCTGAAGCTGAGAATCAATTAAGTTTATCAGAACAGCAATTCAAGCAATTAGCAAACCCTTGAATGAAGAACGAAGAGAGCAAGTGCTCACCAACTTTCAACAAACAAGGATGCAGTAATCATCTTAAACTCCTAAAAAGCAAAAGTGAACTATAGCAATGTGGTTTCTAATACAGTCATCAACTGGGGGATGCTGGATGGCTTTCACTTTCTCTGGCTATTTATTGGAGATTTATGGACACAGGAGTGATCTTTTCCTTCCAGGATCAATAAGGCAAGAGATAACTTGAGGGACTCTAAGTGCTCTGAGATGATTCATATTTTCTTTTTTTAAAGATTTATTATTTGTTTGAAAGTCAGAGCTACACAGAGAGAGAAGGAGAGGCAGAGAGATTCTTCCATCTTCTGGGTCACTCCCCAATTGGCCGCAACACTGGAGCTGTGCCAGTCCAAAGCCAGGAGCCAGGAGATTCCTCCAGGTCTCCCATGTGGGTGAAGGAGCCCAAGCACTTGGGCCATCATGTTCTGCTTTCCCAGGTCATAGCAGAGAGCAGGATTGGAAGTGGAGGAGCCTAGACTTGAACCAGCATCCATATGGGATGCTGGCACTGCAGGTGGCAGCTTTATCCACTATGCCACAGGCTGGCCTCTGTTCATATTTTTTGGTAAGCTTTCTAAGTGCCTGCATTTTCTGCCATATGGCATTCTGCATTCTTCTTCAGGACAAAGGCAGAGTATCTCCTGTCTACTTTGATTAAAATATGAAAATGTATATTAGCCTTTCGTTCCCCCCTCCCTCCCCCCCCCCCCCCCCAAAAAAAAAAAAAACAGGACTCTGAGGATACAGCTATTTAAGCCACATCAATGGACAGTTTTGACAAGTGAGAAGGTAGAGACATTTCCTAAGTAGAGGGACAGAGGAAAAGACATGAGGCAGGGGAGTTAGAATGAAGAGGAGAGGTCATGAAAAAAGATGGGGGAAGGGATATTAGTGGAACCGATAGAAGGAGAAAAGTAACCTGGAACACACAAGGACAGCAAAACCTTTGCATCAAGGTGGCACTAAGGAGGTGAATTCTCCACCTCTGTGAAAAAAGAGACTCACCGCGTGCACATCTGCCTTCCAAGAATCTGAATCATTTACAAGGAGATGACAACAAGAGGGTCGGGAAGAATCCCACTGCTTATCTCATGAATTCTATCCATCTATCTATGTATCTATGTATGTTTGTATGTATGTATGTATCTATCTACCTACCTACCTACCTATCTATCTATCTCATTGAGTAACAATTTTGCAAAACTGACATCCTGTAGATTGTCCTGATTCTGGCCTCTTAGAAAGCCGAAGTATGTCTTCATCTTTCAGAGGATTCAGGACCAGGTCTCTGTGAATCACAGTCTTTGAATCAAGGGGACTTGTGAAGCCGTTGTGTGGATCTCCAATAAAACTCGTCCATCAGAAGATGTTCTCTCATTCCCCAAAGAGTGCTCTGTGAAAACTGTGCCCAGAAGGGCTCTTACAGGAGTGAACTGGGATGAGGAAGAACATGAGGCCAAGATGTCCATCCATCAAATATGGGCACTGAAGCTCAAGAGGAGATGGAGAGAATAAGAGGTGGGGTCATGAAGGGGCAGGAGGAGAGGGAGAGAGAGAGAGGGTAGACATAGTAGAAGAAGAGAGGAGAAAAAGAAAGCAGGCATGTGTGTACACCTGTGTGTGTGGGGGGGTGTTTAATGGGAAGGGAGAGAGAGAGGAAGAGCGGGAAAGTTGGCACTTAGAAAGCCTTTCCTTATGTTGAGGCCATAGTAAATCAGATGATAATGAAATTCTGCACAGATTAAACGCCCATCAACAGAAAACTTGGAAGCAAATGAGGAATTATATCACAAAACCTCAGTGTCATGTAAATCTCACTAAACAGGGAAATCAAAATGTTAGCAACAATTACATTCTTCTTATAACAAAATTGGTTCCGAAAATGGAAGAAAGAAGAATGGAAACACTTCTGCAAGTGATTAAAGGGGGAGCAAGGATCATGGGTGGGGGGAGCTGGGGAGAGAGGGAGGGAGGTGCTGGCAGCGATAAATATAGAACCATAATTTAAGAGACAGTAGGAAACGCTTTGTGTGTGTTAATTGGAAATGCATTCTAGAGACTGCAGCTTGTTCACCATGAATGTCATGACCTTCGGCTCCTTGAGGGAATGTGGGCTCCACCCTGTCCCCATGGTGAAGGGAAGAAGCGAGAAACCATGTCATTCAACGGATGAAAGAGGTTCCAGTTTATATGGTGGAAGGAACCATTTTTTTTGTTTTGTTTGTGTCTTTCTGTTTCATTCTTTGGATTAAAGATAGAAGCACTGTGGGATAACAGTGGGATAAAGCCATCTTGTTTGTCCAGGAAAGAGATTCAGAGATGAGACGATCTGAGAACAGCCTCACCCCACCTTTGACTGACAAGATGGATTCTCTTTCTGCTCTTAGCCACCAAAGACACTGGTTCATAAACAAGCATTTGGCTCTACGGAAACGAGCTTTGAAAGCAGATTCCTTCTGCTTATCTGGGACAGTTCTTTTCCTGGGAGCCTGGCTCCCTGTCTCAGGATAGAGAAGAATGGGTCAGTCTGACTCACTGAAAAGCCCTGGTCTACTGCAGACATGAGAACTGTTACACATTTGGAATAAAATTCCTAGTTTTTGAATGAATAAAACGGTAAAAGATAATGCTTCACTAAGCTTCTCCCAACTAACTGCTATCCCTTCACTAGCATTTTAAGTTGTTTCTTCCTTCCAGCCCTTCACACATGATTGGAACACAACTAGAGCCTTTTAGAGCTAAGGCCTCAGTGATAACCTGAGGCTGTGATGCCCAAACTATAGTTGTATCCCAGAAATAAGCCAGTGTCTTCAGAACAAAGCACACATGGATTCAAGCATGGGCTCCCCAACCATCCCAGGACCATAAAAACAGAATCTCTGGTGGAATGGGAACAGGAAATCTGCACTTGTAATAAGCTCCCAGGTATGTCTCATGTGGCCAAACCAGCCTTGGTCTCCAGACAAGCATTTGGAAGCCACTGAAAACCAAACCCCTCATTTTATAACTATGTAAACTAAGACTCAGAGAGGGAAGGACTGCCAAGGGCCACCCACGGCTGGACTAGAATACAAAAATGTCACTTTTCAGTCCAGAACCTTTTCACTATATCTGTAATTTCCCTCTGAGAACGATAAGCCCTTAATTTTGTCAGCCCTGAGCCTACATCTAGGAATTCTGTGTTCAGCATGATGGTGGTAGTAGTGGTGGGGGCGTTGGCAAAGTGACATCCAAACTCACCTAATATTTACCATGTGCTTGGTATCACATATGTTTTTTATTCCTCAAAATAATCTATACTTGACTTCTTCAACACATTTCTTGTCTGCATTTTTGCATTTCACCTCTTTGTTACACAAGATCTTCTCATTAGGAAGTCACTTATCCTGATTCTAGCTTTTTCCCTTACAGACTATGCTTCATACTTGTAGATGCAATTTAGAAAGGCAGGATTTTAGAATAAACACTCAACAGGAACCCCAAAGATGATTCGGGGCAGGGAGAAGCCATGCATAGAGCCCCTTAATGCCATGCCATTTCCCCCCACCATAGCCCAGGTTCCTAAGAAATTGAAAACAGGACTCAGATGAGGTTCAAAGTAAGCTTTACCTTTATTCCTTTACACCGAAATATATGAGTCCTGGTTTACTTCAGAAAGATCTATGAGAAACTATCTTTTTATAACCCTTTAATTCAGACATGAGGGCCAATAATTAAGCAGAGAAGGCAGAGAAAATTCTGAGCTGGTTATTATAAAGAAATGGGTGAGGGGTTACCAAACCAGTGACTTGGCCATGATTTCATCAATGACATCAATTATTCTGTCTGCTTGTTTCAGGATGGATATCAGGAAGCAGGTTAGGATTTTGGAGGAAGGAACCAGAAGTATTCCTCCAACACCCTTCCCTCCTGGAGCAGAAGTCCTTTCACCTCTTCAGATATTTAAAAATTAGGGTAATGGATGTTGACTACAAATACCAAGCCTTGTCTCTGATGTACCTCATGGCTGTCTCATGCACTAAGTGCCCAATGCATGCATCAAGCTCTTTGCCTTCTATTTCCCCAGCATAACTGATTGCCTTGAGTCCTTGATACTCTTTATTTCCCTCTTAAAATCTAGAGAATCGTGGATGCTGGTGAGAAGAAACCCAGCTCCATGACTTAATCACACAAGTGATGCCTTTGGATACCTATGAATTATTTAATTCAGCTCTGTTCCATGTCTCCAATTAAACTGGAGAGTTAATAAAAAGTATGAACATACCAGGACATGACACTTGCTTTTCCTTACTGCCCAACTTAAGAGCAAAGCCTTGAATGGAAAGAGAAGTAGGCCATGGAGATGATGGAAGATTTTTAGGGAGCACTGAGAATCAACACCACCACCTAAGGCCAAGCTCAACCCATGGAAGACGCTGCTTATCAGCCAAGGCACCACATCTGACTTCCCTTCAGCAACTCTGGCAGGAAGCTCTTAGCTTATGATCCGCCTCCACAGCCCCCTGGGAAAGCTGTGTCCTGAGCATTTGGGATAATTTCATATTTAATAAATGGGCTTAACTCACTCTTATGAGGTCAACTGGAAGGCCTACTGGATTTAATTATACTGTGAAGGGAGGCATCCAGAAACATCTCACATGGAGCAGAGAAAGACAGCAAAGAGAAAGCAAGCGAGCAAAAGGAAGATGTGATGGGATGTGAGTCATCCCACTCAGAAAAAGGGACTGAAACCATGCTGCACCTCATGGGAAAGAACAGCATCCCTGAACCAGAAGGAATCCTAAGAAGGATCTGACCCCATGCCATGTCCAGTAAGGCTTTGGAAAGTTGGTTGAGAGTGTCCCATATTGATGAGTACAAAATGAGCTGTGAAAAACTGCTTACACATTGGTACTAAGATCCTTTAAATTTTGTGATAAAGCTGCAGTAAGGGTTAATAGACTTGATCTCTTCCTCTTCACATTAGTTTGGAGTGAATTCTGAATATGAAATGTAGAATTTTGCAGTTTTTGTGTCAACTTGATACACAGAAAATTTTGATGGGATAAAGAACAAGAATTCATATGAAAGCATGGAGGAAAGACATGGGAAAAAGTCAGAGAGATAAAATAAATAAGGCAATGATGAGCATGGACTCCCTGTGAGGACATGGATTCATGGGACAACACAAGGAACACATAGGTTAAACCACACAGGCCAATAAGACAGGTAAGAGCTAGGGCAAAGGTTACTCCCTTCCCACCAATATATTTCCTTGCTTTATTCCATAATAATAAAATTTGTAGCTGTCTATTGCTACTCATAATAAAATTAAATTTACTAGTCTCCTATGCAATAAATGTGAACAAAAGACTGACTTCCTATGGATGGGATAGAAACTCAAGTGTCATAGAAACTCAAGCCCTTGGAGTCTTCCTTGGGAGATGGGTGGTCATGCTCATTGGGCTTCTTCTTTGTCATCCTCTTCTCTACCTCCCTAGAGCTCACATGGTACCATCCCTGGAATGTGGTCTTTGTCCTCATCACCCAGGGATGGTATTGTGATGAGCTCTAGGGAATCTTAGTCACCAGAAACATCAGACAGCAGAGTTTTCACCCTGGACCTGGAAGGCTAATCTCTAGTCTTTGTGCTTCATCTCTGATCTTACACCCTAGAATGAGTATATATTTGTCACCAGGTCTGACTGCAAGTGACACATACATGAATACAAAAAAAAAAAAAAACTCAATAAAATAACTCTCACTTCAATGGGATAGAAATTTATTTCTCTCTCACATAAACCAAGGCCTACCCCTTGTATTTCAAATTTTTTTTTTCTTACTCTTTAAATAAAGAGCATTTTCAAATAACATAGACCTTTCCTCTCAGAAGTAAACCATTTCCATTAGACCTCCCATCTTTGATCATAAGCCTGTGTTCCTCTTCCTCCCCCACTGTGTCTTCATTGTCCCCTCAGAAACTGCCCTTCCACTCTTCCCCTTCTTCGCTTTGAGTTTGGAAGTGTAGAAGGACTTAGTCAAGGGCTAAAAGTGCCTCAAGTCAAAGCAAAGCTCCAGGAAGTCTATAGATTCTGCCATATGACTTGAATATGGGGCCAGCATGCCAACAGAGGCACAAATTGGCTTAAAACCAGCTCAATGCCCCCAGCTCCCTTAACATAACGCTAGAGGCAGGGCAATCCCAAGGAGAGAGACAGCACAGAAGTGCACCTCCAGTGTGTGTAAGTCTGCACGCTCCAGCAGCTCTGCAGGCTCAAGGCCAAGATGCAGACCACCACCCCCAGCTGCCCCACAACCCTAATCATTTGGGATCGCCCACCCCTGTACTTTTTCATTACCTAACCCAAAGACCTCCTGAGGCAAGTAAAGTTCTCCACATAGGATGAAGTTATTGAAGCGAAAAATAATAAACTTTCATGAGCGTGTTTCAATTTTCACTTGTGTTTATGGCCAAAGGTGTTTTTTATTTTAATAATCGCTGCTGGAACAAGGGCAAGCCACATGCTGCTAACTTGTTAAAGAGAAAGGGAGGGAAGAGAGAGAGTGAGAATCAATGAGAGCAAGAGAGTCCAGTCCATGCTCAGCAGTGAGTTTCCCCACAGCTCTGCTCAAATCCTCCCAGTTTTGAATTCCCTCCTTAAAACCTTAATGATAGAGAAAGGTATAAAATAGTATTTGGGCCATGTGCTAGGGACAGATTGCCTTGGGCTCATTTTAGCCGACAATCCAGAAATTTTTGCATGTGTGCGCACACATACACACAGTACACACATAGTGTGTGCGTGTGTGTGTGTGTGTGTGTGTGTGTGTGGTTTTCAGATGGACACATCAGGGTTAGGTGGCACCAGTTTATAATGCAGAATGTGTAAAAGGAAAGGAATTTAGAGGGGCCAAGCTCTTTCCAGTTGGACATCAACTTGACCGTTGTTTTCAGCTCACATGAATTTGGCTGAGTTTCCGTTTGCTTTTAAATGTCAGAAAAGGTTAAGAAGACTATGAAATCTGTAAGACACTTCCTAGACTTCTCAGGAGGATGAATACCCTATAATAACACAAATTGATTATCCCTCCCCACCTTTGAAATTGTTTTTTAGAACATATCAAATTAAAGACAAAAGGATTAAAGTGCATGCCATTTTATGCCCTGAGTATTTTACTTCAAAATGAATGACACTAGAAATATTCAGATATTACATTTCTCTCTGTCTTTCTCATCTGTCCTGAACTCACATTTTCTGGAATAATGTAGATTCAAGAAAGAATATTGTGGCTCAGGGAACATCAATATGCACTTTCTTTGGCTATCACTCTAAAGTCTGCTGCAGTAACAAAGGACTTCAGGCTCCCAAGCACCCACAAGTCAAGTCTATGACCAGGACGAGCTCCTGTGCCATTACACATGTCCAGCAAAGATGGCTGTGCTAAGTGAAAAGCAGCTCTCCAGGACTCTGTGGCCTTTCTCGTACAAGTGTCAGCTTGTAGACCACCACTAGGATGCACAGAAAATACACCTCTTTAAAAGTCATGGGAGTAAAGGAGAAAGAAGTGCTAATAACTAAATGTACAGTTTGAGATGCTATTCTAATGTACTTAAACTTGATTCATGCAAAAATCCATCACATTCCACAAGGTTTGGGTGCTCACAGAGGATTCAAGGCCAGCAGGACTTCAGACTGTCAGCCCACAAGAGTGTCCACGAGATGTTCTTTGAGCACCTGGCCATCAGCAGCATCTGTCCATTGCTGCTGGGCTGTCCTTGGATCCTGCCATCTGCCTGTGCAGGCCCAAGGGCTTCCTCAGCAGGGTCTGCTGTCGTAGGTCTCATTCTGCTTTGTGTGCTCCTGGCTTAGGCAGGGGCATCTGAAAGAGGCAGCGTCTGCTGAGGCTCACAGCACAGGCATTTCCTACCTCGGCTTCTGCATAGGAAGCAGAGCCTCTCTTGCCAGTACACACCACAGGCAAAATCTCATCACTTTCTCATTTCTTTCTTTCCCCCTTCTGCCTGGGCAAATAGTTTCTAGGATGGTTCCTCCAGGCATTTTCCCCTTTCTTTTAAGTCCTAGCCATCTACCTAAGGTTGTGGGATTTAAAGATCAAAATCATAAATACACTTTTGTTTCTATTCTCTGGCACTTCCTGAATAGTTCCCAGGGAACACTGCACTGGATTAAAAAGGAGGGGTGTGTGTGTGTGTGTGTGTGAGTGTGTGTGTGTCCATGTGTGTGTAATCATGCAGATATAGGTGCTGGGGAGAGACAGAAAATTATTGCAGGAGAACAACAATATCTTCAAAGTCTTGAACTGTGTTTATAAATGTACAAGAAGGAGATACAGGTTTCATATTCTGCTAGCATTGAAACAAGGACTGCAGAAAACCATCATATTTAGCTCTTAGAAAACAATTAGAGCAATATCTAGCCTTCATTTCTCTGAGATTGCTGCTGGAAAACCTGAGAGACATGTACATGTCCAGTAAGCTGGAATAGAAGTAATAGTGTTGGAAAGATTGTCCCAGGCAAGCCTTTGAAGGCAGGACCAAAAACAGTCCACTTCAAGCAACCTCAGGAGGATGGTCTGTCGGCACTTCCTAGTCCTCCACTTCAGGGGCCAGGCCATGTCGTTGTCCAAGGGGAGTAAAGAAGGTAGTGTGCACAGGCTGGGTGACCAACACCAAGACCAAAGGGAGGAGGGTGTGGTGCTATTGTGATAAATAGAGTCACCAGTTTTCCAGAGACCAAGTCCCGTCCCAATGTTGCTAGTCTTGCAATTTGGCACCCAGAAAGGAGAGCAGCCTCACAACGCAATGAAGCGCCAATTTCCACCTCATCTCTAATCATCATCCTCCAGGCCTCGGATCACTCAAGCTAACCACTCCTGGCAGCCTCAGTCTTCTTCTCACCCCATTAGCTCCAACACAATCCATGACTCCTGCCTTCATGTGCAGAACAACAGGTCAAAGTGTACCATGAGGGTGGCAGCTGGGTCACTGGTATTTTATACCCGTGGGCAGAAGCAGCTTTGTACAATGTCTCAACACAAAATGAGTCAAGATCTGCATTCAACCCTAGAGTCCTTTCTCGGCTTCCTTCCCATGACCCACCTGTAAAACCATAACATGTCTGCTCTCATCTTTTCCAGAATATAATTGTAGTTATAAAGCTGAACTTGCAGTCAGAAGACCTGCACTGGAGTCCAGTCCATGTCATGATTTGAAGAGCTCAATGCTCAGCACATAGGAGGCCCCCAATTATCTGTCAAGCTGACATCATCTATGGTTCCAGAAAGATTCTCCTAGTGATTTGCACCTTGAATACTTGTCTGTTTTGGAGTATGTCTCTCAACTTCTTCAACTATTCTAAAAGCCAATAAATTTCATAAATTACTATCTTACAGTTAATGTCTATTGATTGAGGGTGCATCAAGACTCAAATGTTTATAAATTCAGCACCCCTTGAATATGACTTGTTTTTGGTAATCACAATAGCAACTCCTGTATTTCTATGTGTGTTTGTGTGTGTGTGTATGTGTGTAAGGCATACCATCCATCTGATCCATGATATTACTTTGTTTAAAATGTAGCTTCCTGGGACACACCCCCAGAAACTCTGATTCAGTGGATTTGGAAGTAGATTCCCAGAGTGCCTTTTTAAAATAGTGGTGGTCTTTGCTGGCGTTGTGGCATAGTGGGTATAGCCACCACCTGGGGTGTTGGCATTCCTTATGGGTGCCAGTTTGAGTCCTGGCTGCTGTCCACCTCTAATACAGCTCTCTGCTAATGATGGGGTAAAGCAGCAAAAGATAGCTGAAGTGTTTGGGCCCCTGCCACTCACAGGGGAAACCCAGATGAAGCTCCTGGCTCCTGGCTTTGTCCTGGACCAGTGTTGACCGTTGTGGCTATCTGGGGAGTAAACCAATAGATGGAAGATCTCTGTCTACACTAACCCTAAGAAGACTTACTTGAATTAACTGTTTACTTCTTGTGGCAGCTTCTAATAATTTAACTGGGTAGGGTTGTAGTTCTCAAGTTGTCCATACTATGTAATAGGCTTTGTTTATCATCTATCTTTAATGTTTCATGAAGTCTATGGAGGGAAACATTATAAAGATGCATGGGAAACACTGGTTTGATGGTCATCAGACTGGGGAGGAGCTAAAACATGCAATTCAGTGCCTTGTAAGTGTCCATGAAAGAAAATTATTTTTGGTTCTTCTTGTCTCACTGTAACAGCTTAATGTTGTAATCATCATTTCTAGCCCTGCAGAGAAATTGAAGGAGGTTTGCTTCTCATTGGTTCCACATCAGTTTTGCAAACTCAGTTTTGGCCAGAGTTAGTTCTTAATTGTGTGTCTTCCAAATCATACAATCCAGAGATCCATAATTGGACAGCTCACATAGTACTAGACTTTTAGGTCCCTTTCTGCAGTAAACATGGGTATGGCCATGGCGTTGCTGTTATTGGTCTGGGCATGGTCTTTGGCTTGTCCATCTGACAGTCCAATTCGAGAATATGCATTGTTCCAGAATCCATTCTGTCTGAAGGGAAAAAGACTTGCCCCTTTCAATAAAGCCATGGAATTTCCGACCTGATTATTAAGAGCTCTGATGACTCAAACTTAGGCTGGGCTTCTGGCTTCACATAACTCCCACATTCCTTGAGTTTTGGATTCCTCTAGAATCCATCAAGTCTAAATCCCTCACTGATTCCAGTTTCTATATTATATTGCAGATTGGGGAGCACAGCAAGAATCTGCTTCCCTAGCCCCAGTCTCCCTGTACTCAGAAAACAGAGCTCTTAATTTATATTTTCCCTGACAAACAATGGTTTAACTTACAGGAGAAAGGCGTTTCAGGAACTTGGACAAACTTGAGAGGGGAACTAAATTAGAGGTTAGATAAAACTCAGCCTTCCTACTTCAGCCAGGTTCTGCCATCTCCAGTTACTATAAACAATTGGGAGTTTGAAAGTGTTGAAAAAAGTACATTGACAATCTCCCCCAGAGGACAAAGGGATTACAAATTCATTCCAAGCCTCCATGCTGCTCCATGGTAATATGCTTACATGGGACAACTTGTGCTCCAAAGACACCCAGCTCCTATTCCATTGAGCCCTTGGAAAGAGGAATAAATGGTCCCCAAATTTGCCATCTGTCTGCAAAGTCCTATAATAAGATATGCAGGGAATCCATTGACCAGCAGTCAATCTCCTGGATATTCTACCCCCACCTTGCCTCATACTCCACAAATGGAAAAAGCGAATGTTTGTCCTACTTGGCAAAGATTTGGGACTACCTACCTAGTGCAAGAACTCTACAGGTAAAAATGTGGGAGACAGGAGCCAAAGAAGATGTGTAATACAAGATTTACCATGCAGGGGCAGGTTTTTAGCCTAGCAGTTAAATCTTCCCCAGCCCATCAAAGCACCTGGTTTCAACTCCTTGCTTTGGCTCTTATTAAATTTATCTGCCAATGCAGATTCTAGGAGGCAAGTATTTGGGTTCCCATCACCCAAATTGGAGGCCTGGATTAAATTCCCAGCTCCTAGCCCATCCCCAGGCCTTGAGGACAATTGAACCAGCAGATGGGAACTTTCTTCATCTCTTTCTCTTTCTCTGTATATTACAGAAGAAAAAAAGGAAGAAAAAATATTTTCCATCTTAAGACAAAAATCCAAGCATCCTTGTGTGTTTCCTATGCTTCCTATAAAAGAAAAATTACTATTCCTTGTTTCAAAAATTTATTAGCTAGAAGAACACTGACTTGCCTTGACTTTGCTTCACTACTTGAGGTGCAGATGTGTGATGCTTTCTTTCTTCTGCAAAACTGAAATGGCCATCATCTATCCTAATTTTCTAAGTTGAGGGAACCCACTTTATCCTGGAAAAGTCACTATGTAGGGACATTTAGGGACTCCTTATAGAGTCTGAGCAAACTGAGCAAAGATGAGAAGTGTTAGTAAGATTTACTCACCTGTGCCTTTGATCAAGTCTGCTCCCCTCTTGGGTCCCTGATTTCCCATAACAAAATCAGACTAACTGTCTAAGGCCCCTTTCAACTGGAGTAGCATATGGCTCCATGAATCTCAGACTTAGACCTAACATACACACACACACACACACACACACACACACACACACTTCTCTTTTCTCTGCCCTGTGGCCAGATCCTGACTCTTCCTATCTTCTTGGTTTCCATACCCAGGCCCCTAAACCATTAGTGGAAAATGATTACAACAGATATTCCATACTAAACAATGAGATCTCACCATTACTTGGGTTACTGGATTCTAGTTGGGGATAAAGTAATATATTCATTTTAATAAGATACCATGGGACTTCAATATTAATCCAATCAATAGAATAAATGAAGAGTAAATGGAATACGAGACTTCCTGGACACCTTTATCTCACCACTGAAGTCCCAATGGTCTATTTTGAGAATAACATGGTCCTGGGAAAACCTAGTTTATAGAGGAAGAGGGACCCGTATTCCAGATCCATTAGGAAGGAGCAATGGAGAAAAGAAAGGCTAGTGAGAGTTCAAGCAAGAAGGATTAAAGGGACAGGCATTTGGCACAGGAGGTAAGACATTGCTTAGAATGCCTGCATTCCATATTAAAGTGCTGGAGTTTGATTCCCAGCTGCTCCACTTCTAATTCCAGCTTCCTACTAATGGGCACCCTAGGAAGCAGCAAATGATGACTCAAGTACTAGGATCCCCGCCATCCATGTGGGAGACCCAGATGGAGTTCATGGCTTCTGCATTTGGCCTGGGCCAATCTTGGCTACTGAGGGCGCTTGAGAAGTGAACCAGCAGATAAAAGCTCATGATCTACCTCCACCCCTTCAATCTCTCTCTACTTCCACCCCCACCCTTGCCCTTTCCCAAATTAAATAAAATAAAAATAGGAAAACTGGAGCACGAAGGCTTCATTTTAGTTCATGCAGCCCTTCAAAGCAGTAACTGGCAAGGCTTGGGTCACATAGTTCCTCTGGAAAAACTATTAAGCCTTTTTCTATGCTCTAGACAATTTAAATTGAGTTGCAGTTTTGTAGATGTTTCTAAGTTAGACATACCTTTTAGCAATTTATACTTATAAGCAATGAGGATTTTGTTTCCAATTTAGTCCAAGGAAAATCTGAAAATAAAAGTTGGGACCATTCCATCTATGAGTGTGGCGCTTGTAAGCTGACCTTTGTTTTGTGGGAGGCAACTGAACCCTATTGAGAATTGACATTGAAATCATATTTCCTTGCATGGTTGAAACAGGCACCAGTTTATAAGAAGTCATCACTTGACTGGGCTCACGTGAACCTTGCCACAAAGCTGTGTAGTTGGCCAGGAGTATCCTCTGCATGCAAATGTGGAAGCTGAGGCCACCAGACAGTGAGCGACCTGCTCAAGCACATGTGGAGAAGAAGCCACTCATCAAGCCTGAGCTGCAGATCTCCCTGCACCACCTGCTCCCAGGGCCCATCCATCACTGCACGCATCTACTGCTGCTGGAGCTCATGCCCACTCCTGATTTGAACATCAGAAAATTCAACAAATATATTGAATAGAGTTGGGTCTCAGGAATTCCCCCACCATGAGTCAAAGCATTCCCCAAATCATGAAATTGAATTATATAAGTTTTCCTCTAAGTCAATAATACAAAAAAGCACAAGAGTTTTCCCCAGAATAGACAGACACCTGTCTAAAAATGTCTTTCCATTTCCCCTCTCACCAGTATTCACCACTGCTGCTGCTAGGAGCTGGAAAATAGTTTCCCTCCACCTCCACTTCCACCCCCACCTCTACCTCCTTCTCCATTGCCATCTCTCTTCTCCACCCATCTATCTCTGCCTCTCCCTTGCTCCCCTCCTGCCCTGTTCTTATCCCCTGCAGAACCCTCATCACATGCCTTCCACATCCTCTCATCTTCAGGTTCTCACTTGTGCTCCCTCATTTCTTGCTGTGCCTTGCTCACAGGAGGACACAGACCAAAGATCTGAGTGGACTGGAAATGCTGAATTGTTCTGGCATTCTTTGGCAGATGGTAATGACGGAATAGAGTCACAATAGAGTGTGTTGCTGGGAATACATCATAGCATAGACACAATTCCCTAACACATCACTAGGACCTATCCCATCCAGGCCTAAAATGAGATTCCCATCCAGACCAAGAAAACATCTTCTGTCATTTACTGAGTGAATGAGACACTAGACTTATTAGTCTCTGATGATCCAGGACACAAAATGCTAAAATTATCCCCTGCAGGAAGAGAAACAGTGTGGCAAGTGGGGAAGTGCGATTATTTACTGAGAGCACATGTGGCCATATCCTCAGGGGAAGATGAGCCTTAACTGAGCAAGAACAGGATTAACTCCAAAAGCATCCAAGTGCCAGCAAGATCCTGAAGCTGCTAAAAACCCCAATTGCCCTAATCAGCCCCTGTAGCCAGCCTAAGTGGAAACAGCCCAGGACGCTGCACTGTATTCCTTTAGTTTTAATCTGTGACTCCTGCAGTCCCCATGTGTGCTTCCCATCCACACAGTTAACCCCTTGACAGCCATTCTGAGACACCTTTGTAATCTCAGCAGCTACAGTGGTGCCTCTCAGATAAGGAGATTCAAGACAGGAAAAGCAAGGTGGGAAAGTGCTCAGGTTTCTGCAAACCATGATGACCCCTGGTTCTTGGGATTGACCTCATAAAGCTATAGCAGAATGGTCAGCATCTTATATTTTCAGAACTTAATCAATCACCACTGTAGAACCGATTTGGGAGCCAGACTCAAGAAATTATTTAGAATAATAGAAAAGGCTTAATTAGCTGTGATTCCAGGAAATCAATGTGACTGACATTTGCCTTGAAGATACTGGAGGTCTCTTCAGTAAAATTGTCAGTTATTAGGATGGTAACTCACTGTTTGTTGTCAGATTCATTGCTGGACCTTGCTCTGACCTGTCCTGCATCATACAGCTGACCCATGCCGGTTTGGTCATTGGGTGGTCTCAGCAGGACATTGGAGGAAAGAAAAATCCCAGGTATTCCCCCATTTCATACTCCATTTGGAAAAACAGCAGCAGCAGCCTAGTCTCTTCTAAGGCTCCCTTTCTACCCTGAAGCCTCTGCCTCTATAGTCCCAGTGCTAAATATTGACAATGCAGCCTGCTGTGGTAGACACACCCACCCTAGAGGGAGTTGTGGCTTTCTGATAACCCAGATCTGGCCTCATCTCTTTGCCCTATTAACTCTAGCCACAATTTTGGAACAAGAGTTTCATATAAAGATTCCTCCCCTACCTTACCTATCATAGGTTCTATTTTCCTGATGGAAACTGAATCAAACACTTACAATTTTATATGTGCCTTTCTCAGTGCCTATCCCTCTGCTTAGTGATATTTAATGATGAAGGATCTTTTAGATCAACTGATTTCCTAAATTGGTCATAACGTGGCTGGAGAAAGACTTTAAATAATGATGCACTAATAAATGCTTAATAATTGGTTCTCTAAGAGACAAAGATTAGAGCGTATACCATCTGCCCATTTCCATGATGTAAACACTCCCAGCATGGTTGATTTCAAGCTCCCATTGTGATGTCATTTAATGTGGATTTGGAAAAAGACAATGAACCTGCTCTGATAGAGTGAACTCACTGATATCTGGGCAACAGCAGAGAAGGGTATTTGGGAAAGTGCTTTTTTGAGCTAAATAAAATAGGGTACATCTGGAAATATCAGAGGGTAGAGAGAGACCCATGAGAGAATGGAAGAAATTGAGATCCAAAAAGGGAAACAATAGAATATCAAATATCAAACAGAAATTTGGAAAGTGAAGTGTGAAGAGTTGCGAGTTACAGTGTTCCACAAGAGAAGTATGGAATCAACAAAGATCTCCTTGTCATTCATGTGTTAGAGAGTTGAATTTACCTGAGAGTGAGTTGAAGAGCTAAGGCAGCTACCAAAGGGCCTAACCATGAGGGATTACCATGGGTCAGAGTGGTGCTATTACAAGGAGCCTCCCAGATCACCCATTCCAAAAGAATGGTTTAACATGTGAGAAAGGGAGCCTCAGAAAAGCCAGGGAAAACAATAAAAAAAAAAAAAAAAGGAATGCCTGTGTGTATCAGTTTGGCTGCAAATAGTGTTGTTTCCAACATTGTTTTAAATCTTCGTCAAATTGTTAAGGATTACATTCTACTATGGTTTACTGATTTTGTGACTTTTTTTTTTTTTTTTGGACAGGCAGAGTTAGACAGTGAGAGAGAGAGAGAGAGAGAGAGAGAGAGAGAGAGAGAGAGAAAGGTCTTCCTTTTCTGTTGGTTCACCCCCCAAAGTGGCCGCCACAGCTGGTGCTCTGCAGCCTGTGCACTGCGCCGATCTGAAGCCAGAAGCCAGGTGCTTCCTCCAGGTCTCCCACGTGGGTGCAGGGGCCCAAGCACTTGGACCATCCTCCACTGCCTTTCTGGGCCACAGCAGAAAGCTGGACAGGAAGAGGAGCAACCTGGACAGAATCTGGTGCTCCAACTGGGACTAGAACCCCGGGGTGCCAGCGCCGCAGGCGGAGGATTAGCCAAGTGAGCGGCACCAGCCTGATTTTGTGACTTTTAAAATTTACTTTATATGAGTGAATCAGAACATCTTTTCATCTGATTATTGTTTATAGCCCTTGCCTGTTTTTCTGCTCAACTATGGTCTGTTTTTTTATTCCTTGAACTCTTTATTGAATACAGCACTAAGATTTGACTATAATGTAAACTGAAATTATGTTATCTCCCCAAAAAGTGCTTTGGGATTTAAAATTAAGAAATGTTTTATAATAACAGACTTCATTTAAAACATTTAGAAATAAAAATTAAAGAAAAAAAATGGCTCTACTACCTGCATATTATTAATGTGTGATGCACTTTTTGTTTTTTTCCTATACACAGTATTACACACTTGTGATAATTGTCTATTTGCATTTATATATCTTCATTGTAAATTTACTACATTGATATTTTATTTTCTCATGATGTGATTGTTCCGATTACTGGATTTGTATGTTAATAACATAACTCTAAAAAGCAGACTTCCACTAAGTAAATGTACACTTACCATGAGAAAGAAAGAAAACTCAAGACCACTTAGGTGTATAGTGGTAGAATCTAGTCTAAAACTGAGGTTTCCTGACAAGGCCATTCATTCATTCATTGTTCATTCATCCAATCAATACTGTTGGCATTAGAATTCTGTGTTGAGGGGCCAGTGCCATGGCACACTAAGTTAATCCTCTGCCTGTGGTGCTGGCATCCCATATGGGCTCCAGGTTCTAGTCCCAGTTGCTCCTCTTCCAGTCCAGTTCTCTGCTGTGGCTCAGGAGGGATGTGGAGAATGGCCCAGGTGCTTGGGCCCCTGCACCTGCATGGGAGACCAGGAAGTGGCACCTGGCTCCTGGCTTCAGACATAGCTCCAGCCATAGCAGCCATTTGGGGGGTGAACCATCTGATGGAAGACCTTTCTTTCTGTCTCTCTCTCTCACTGTCTGTAACTCTACCTGTCAAACAAATAAATTATAAAAGAAAAGAATTCTGTGTTGAACTTAGCCAACATGATCCATCTCCTCAAGGTCTTTGTATCCAGTGGAGGAAAGAAGTGTTAAACCACTTAACAGAGTGTGTAATGATTTTCTCATGTGATAAAGGCCATAAAGAAAAAATATAGGATGTTTCCAATGACCTTACATGAAGAACTACTTTACACAGGGTGATACAGGAAAGTACCTCCGAGGAACCTACACATTGAGGTAAGGTAGGAAAGAAGATTAAGAGTCTATCAGATAGAGTGGAGAAAAGTGGGTTCCAGGTAGTGGGACATCAAGATGCAGCAGCTCTCCTTGAGAGTTTGGTTCCCAAATAAATGCCACTTCCATGGCATGTCTTCTCTTCTGTCACCAGAGAGAATCTGTTAAAACCTATAAGCCCTAGGTTATAAACAAGATGACAAAACTTTATTATAATGTAGCATCTTGAGTTTAAGTACAAATACAGGTGTGAAACTAGCTATTACCTAAATACCTTGGAATGAAAAGTGGTAAGGATCTTCAACCTGAGCAGTGCAACCCAAAATATGTAGCTCCTCTCATTGGGGACCATGGCTGCACCTTGCAAAGAGAAGCCCTTTCTTCTCTCTGTGGAGAACACTGTCTTGAACACATTTGACAGACCGTGTCACTGTGCCTCTAGATGTTAAAACCCACTGGTGATGTCCATGTGCTTTCCCTGGCTGGTAGAGATGGATAGAACGCTCCTGGGGAGCACACAAATCCCCAAGATAATGACCCATGCCCCTTTCCACCTGCTGGGATAAGAACAGTGATCCACTTCTTTCCCCTAAGCTTTGGATTCTTTCTCCCTAACCACTTTCCTCCCAATCTGATCTCCTGGGCTGAGAAGAGACATGGAAGTTTGGTTTTGCTTTCATGTCAAGTGAGCCCTTTCTATCATGCTTTCTAGTCTGTAATTCATTATTTTATTGTCAAATAACTGGAGCCAGGCTAATCTTCTGGTTTTCCATGACCTCTCTGGCCCTTAAGTTTGAACAAAGAAAACACCACCAGGTGGACTTGCTACAAAAATGTAGATAATTTCATTTTCCTCATCTCTAAATTGGATGCAAAAGGCCAACTTTGCAGCAAAGCAGCTGTAAGAAAGAGCAAGCAAGCCACTTGTAAGCACCCTGGACTTCTTCCTCTAGCACTATCCAGAGAGCCCAGCGCTGCTACCTCATGGATAAAATCATACAGTCTCTCATGAGAAATTCCTTTTTAGACCACTAACATTTTATGAGTTTTGGCATGTTGATTGAGTTCCTCCAGACTCAGTTGCTTGTCTTTGCAAAATGGGACAAATAATACTATTTAGTTACTGGCATCAGAGGAACAGCTCCTCCGGAAGAGAAGAGCACCAGGCACATTTACGCTTTCACATTCTTTTTATTTCTCATATTGAATTGCTCCAACTACAGGCAAAGCTTTTTAAAAAAAATCAAGTGGGGAAATTGGCAAAGATGGGTGCACAAATCATTATGCTTCTTTGTGGCATACATCATGACTGTGCATTTTGATGTCAAAGATACACAGTTTTCATCAGTATTCTTTTTCAATGTGTGGAATCTTTTCTCTGAAGTTCCTGGATTCAAGAGGCTGAATGGACGGGAATTCTGGTGTCTCCAGAGAAGAGCTTACTTCTTCTCCCAGGCATCCCAGCCCTATGAATAGCACTTATCGTTGAGATTCAACTCAACTGTGTAGAGGTACCCAGGACTGAGAGTATCTGGGAGTGTGAGCGCTGCGTCAGGATTTCAGGAAGTGGAAAGTGTATGTGCCTGGAGAGAGACACACATCCCTGCTGCAGAAGAAGGCTGAGGTTGTAAATACGCCCAGGAGAAGAAGAGAGGGTGTTACTCCTTCACTATCTCACTGCTCTGACCAGGAAGACATCGATCCCACGATCCTGCACATTCAGAATTCCACTCACAAATGCTCGCTCCTCCCGGGAGAACCTCTCTAGTTCAGTTAATCAAACATTTCAGAAACCAGTCCCTCCCCCAGCCCAACTGGGAGGACTTACCAGTTTTGATGTGAAAGGTATTGATTCAGGACCTCCTGATGGCTCCCTGCTAAACCATTGATTTTTATTAAATGCCCTGGCCCCCCAGTGCGTTTGGCAGGTCCCAGAATTCTGTTCTCTTGTGTTCCTTTCCATTTTCTTCATTGTAAGCCCCTCCTCCATCAAATAAACCCAAAGTTGGGTTTAAGACCTTCCTGGAAGATGATTCTATAGCCTCCCTTTCTAGACCTTCACAACCGTCACTCTCATTCAAATGAGAGAATCGCTAAAGGGCTCCTTGTCCTTGCCCCCCAGCAGACCCTCATAAATCCACAGTGAGTTTTTTTTTTTAATTAAAGCGTCCAAATAATTAATGATCAACTCCATTTGTGCCATTGAAAACCCAAATGTCACACGGTTGAAAAGACCCAACCAAATAATTCAGTGTACCCTATAAAGCTTTAAAAAAAAGCAGAGCCCAAGAGGCCTGCATGACTGGCTTCTGTGCTGTCTGAAAGGCTTGGTTGGGTTTGGGGCACTTGATTGGATTCCAGGAATAATGTGCCCTGAGCACAAAGCGCTCCTGTGATGTTTCTGTGCCATAGCTCCTCCCCCTTCCCCCCTCACTTCACCTGGGGTACACATTCTGCTTGTCTCCCAAGTTGGAAAAAATAACCCATGGAAGAGAGGAAAAAACAGCAGAGGGAAAATCAAGGGTAGGGGAGTGGGGGAGAAATTCCCTGGTTCTTAGTCTAAGCTTGGTTACTAATGTCTGGTAATTCCAGAAGACCAGAGCTGGAGGCTGGATAGTGTCTGTGACCAGACACTGGAAACATGTACTGAAAAGATGGCTCTTCTTTGGACGTGGTCCCTTGAGCTATGAGTAATGAGTGATTCTCCCAGCAAGGCCTTGGGACTTTCAAAGAGTCAGAAGGATGGCAGAGAACCAACCCTGGAAATCAGCAAGGATTTGCATGCTGAATTCAGGCAGAGAATCTCATAGATAGTAAGCCCAGCCTGTTAATCTTCCATGGGTGCTAGAATATTCAGGAAAGATGGGAAGAAAGAAGGCAACTATAGGCCACATTGTATAAGCATTGAATCTAGGAGACAAGGAACAGGGTTCTAGCGCCACTAGTAGGGATTTCCTGGGACTTGGTAATAGCAGTTACTTGAGGTCCTTCTAGGCTAACTTAAATAGGTTGTTTTATCTTTTTAGTCTTGTTTTCCTTATCTACAAAAAAGATGAACTTACTGTACCATCATCAACTCTGAGATTCTATTCCACAAATCCATTGCCACTCTCAGATTTAGGGGCTTAAGACCTCGTTATTTAGATCTTTGAAAATTTATTTTTTTTTTTATTTTTTTTATAACGCTTTTATTTAAAGAATATAAATTTCCAAAATACAGCTTATAGATTACAATGGCTTCCCCCCCATAACTTCCCCCCCACCCGCAACCCTCCCCTTTCCCCTTCCCTCTCCCCTTGCTTCACATCAAGATTCATTTTCAATTCTCTTTATATACAGAAGATCAGTTTACTATATATTAAGTAAAGATTTCAACAGTTTGCCCTCACATAGAACACAAAGTGAAAAATATTGTTGGAGTACTAGTTATAGTATTAATTCACAATGTATAGCACATTAAGGACAGAGATCCTACATGATATATTTTTTTAAAAAAATTGATTAATTTTCTAGGCAATTTCCAATTTAACACCAAGATTTTTTTCATTTTTAATTATATTTATATACAGAAGATTAATTTTCTAGATATCTGTTTAGAGATTTTATACATAAATTTTAAAGTTTTGATATTTTGATTCTACTAAAAATGGTGTAATTTTTTATTTTTAATTGTTGTGCTATAAAATGATGCAATGGGTATTGTTTATTTGATTTGTGTATAATAGCCTCACCCCACTCACTAATTCTAAAAATTTTTCTATAAGAACATCAGCATTCAGCTGTTGAGATAACAGGGAAGATATTTGACACCTGTTTTTAGATTTCTTGGGTTGAAAGTAACAGAAGTGATTCTGGCTAACTTACACATAAAGTAGAATCCATTTTAAAGCTACAGAATGGTACTGTGGGTCACAGAAAAAGATAAACTGTCAGAACTCAAACAAGAACAGGACCCAGCATAGCATGAGGGGACAAACCAATAGCCTCAGTGAGGCTGATGTTTGGACTTCCCCTGGTGTCGCTCCTGTTAAACTCAAATTCTCAAAGAGAAGGCTTTGGAGAAGGTCTTGCCCTTATTTAAGGTCAGGCTTTGGTCATGTTCCCAGTTGATTGAGAGGCCCACCAAAACCACAAGAAACGTTGGAAAAGTGGTTCCCCACAGGAAATTCAACTTGCTGTTACACAAGGGAGAACTGATGTCATAGAGGCAAAAACACACATGGCGACCACGTATGGTATCTAATTAGATGTTCCTGTCCCTCACCCATCTTATCAGGTATACAGTTTGGCTCTTAGAATTTTGGTGGCAGCAGCAGTGCTAGGGAAGAATGTGATCTCAGACAGCCCTCTCTTCCTACTTAGCCACCAAAAGCACTTGTTATTCAAACACGAAGTGGATCCTTTGTTGGCTTTCTTCCCTGGCCTTTGACCCACCTCCCTTTTCTCCATTAATAGGCACTGCATTGTTGAAATAGGTTTCATTATTAACCAAACACATCTGTGTTCTATCTTGCTGTCTTGCCTCTACCTTCTGTCTCTTTCTAAGGGTGGTGTTGTGTTTACTTTGCTGTGGTTGCTTTGGGATAAGAGACCTGGTATTTATCCTGACACAGTCAGTAGGCTGAACTGCTGACTCTAGATTTGAGCACACAGACTGAATAAAAGATGTTTGTGGGTTTCTTAGGTGTTTTTAATCCATAAGAAAATGCATCAGGGTCATCGTGATCCATTTTCTTAAGGAGAGAATTATAGTGAAAATGAAGTGAGGTTAAAAGACCCTTATCTTTGCCGTCACTCATCTCCACCTTTATTTATTACCCTCTCTGGTTTTCATTAACATGCTGACAACCAGAGCTATAGACATTTTCATCCGCACTCCAACTGCTGCCCTGATTCCAGTTCCAAGTTATGAAACCTAATCCAAACCTTAGAGGGGAGGCTACAAACTATAACTTCAAATTTCAGTTTAGAGGATCCCTTAGGATGGTTCCAGGAATTGAGTAGGGAAAGGTCTTGGGAACTAGAAATTAAGCTACTACCTCCTTCTTTCCTCAAACGAATCTGAGGGCATTTGAAACACAACTCATAAAAAACCATCTGTACAACATCCCAACTGAGAGGCATTGCAAGAGGACATCCGCCTCCTGGCAACCACTGCTAACTCATCACAGACAGAAGGAGGTGTCTCCTATTCTTCAAAATCACTTGAAGAACATTTCACAATCCCCCTTGGGTCACCTGTTTCAAAATATAAAAACTGGATGCCAGGAAAATCTTCCTCATATTTAAAAACCAATTCTTTCTTCAATTCGGGCAATTTGGATAATTAAAGTATAACATTTCAGAACTGGAAGAGGCTCTAAATACCATTTAGTCTGGAAGTTACCACTGCTGACCCAGAGATTGAGACATATTTGACTAAGGCCACAGAAAGTTTAGTTTTTGAATTTTTGCATTAGCTGCCAATCATTGGGTATTGAGATAGCTCCTACTCAGAAAACCATAAGGTTGACATTTCTAGAAAACTCAAACAATCTGGAAACAGGACAAGCCCTATTCCCACGTGAGCTCTCAGAGTTGGGTGCTACTTTGTAGGTGGGGATTGCAAGGGAAAAGAAATTCCCCAGTCTGTCACGGAATTCAAGGTCTGCTTAGTCCATCTGCCCTAAATGACTAGCTCCTATCGACATCCAAGTTTGTGAGCCCTTAACATTTGCTGACATGAAACCTGAGAACCAGAAAAACAATCTGATTAGGATGACCTACTGAGGAGTGGAAAGAACTAGAACCCAGGACTCCCTCCTCCTGGTCCAGGGATCTTCTATGCTAACCACGTATGCTGACCTGGGGCAGTGGCTAGTGGGGAGGTGACATAATCAAACTCAAAACTTACCATTTTCCTAAGTGTGTAATTTTCTGCGGTTCTTGTGTCAGCTGAGCAGTCTGTTGATAGAGGTTTCCTCTGTGGAACATAAAGAAAGATGATTAGTTGACAGCCAGTGAACGCAAAGGCACTTCAAAAAGTTTGTGAAGGAGCAGGCACTTAGCCTAGTACCTAAGACACTAGCATGCCACACTGAGTACCTGGGTTTGTTTCCCAGTTCAGGGGTGATTGTAGCTTCCTGCCAATGCAGACCATGGGAGGGAATGCTGACAGCTCAAGTAATTAGGTTCCTGCCATACACTTAGGGGATCTGGATTGTATTGCCAGCTCCTGGCTCCAACCCTGGCCAGCACCAGCCATGGGAATTTCTCTCTCTCTGTCTCTGTCTCTCTCTCTCTTTCTCACTCATTCACTCACTCTCAAATTTTTAAATGCTTTTAAGTTCATGAAAAAAACAGAATTAAAAAATGTTTGAGACAAAAATGTTTTCAAATTTATTCAGTTTTTAATAATATGTATTTTCCATGAACTTTTAATAAGTAACCTTGTAGCAAAGGAAAGATTTAGTGGGAACCAGGTCTTCTTTCGCACTGAAAGGTGTGTGTGTGTGTGTGTGTGTGTGTGTGTGTGTGTGTTTTGCTTGAGAGGTGAATCTCAGTGCTTTTAATTGGGCGGTGGGCACAGGGCAATGTGCCCATATTGAACTCTGTAGTCAAAGTCCAGAGCAGACAAATAGGGGACTGATGCAGACTATGAAGGAATGGGGGAAGTTTGTCTACCAAGAAAATTAAAAAGAAAAAATCATTTAGATCTAAGCTTATGTTTACAAAAGTCTGTTAAAACCAGAGTTCAATTTGATAATAACAAAAGTTGAATAGTATATTTCTCAGAAAATTTCTCATATTAGTCCTTTGGCACTATTTAAATGTAATATAAAACAGTCTTTGAGACTTTGAAGTGGGGGTTACCAGTGGCTAGAATTAAAACTGTTAACTCTCTCACTACAAGACAAAAAATGGGTTAAACAGCAAGGCAGCCATTTGCAGCCTCAAAGTACCTGATCACTGCCTATCAACGATGTGCTCAGGTTCAGAATAGGCTAATTATCTGTGCTAAAAAACAGCTGAAGGACCATGTGCATCAGGCAAGACCACCAATTGTGTCAGTAAGGCTAGACCAACCCTTTGAAATGGTGTCTGGCTGTTAATAGTCTCAGGTTGGGGTTCAGTGAACAAAGGGCTCTTTGGATTTCCTCCCTGCAGTTCTTCCCTCCTAGCCAATAAGGGCCAGGGAGAAAGACCTTCCTAAGCAGAGACATGACTTGAGCTCCAGGCTGTTGGATTTAGTTAGAGTGTAAGGTAGTCTGAGTCACTCCATTTCCACCCAATAGATACCCATGCTTGGTGTTCATGTAGGGAGTAGATTTTACAAGTTAGAAAGTTTTACAAAAAGACGTACCTAAGAGATCTTTCTCATGGCCAACTTGTTTTTAATAAGCCTGGTGGCCTTTATGGGTTACAAAACAAATTGGTTAACATCCTTTCCCTCCAGAGCTCAACAGCAGGGAGACTACTTTTACCAGTTGACTTCCTACCTTCCTGTCTAAAACTTGCTCCTTAAGGAGAACAGAAATAAGAGGAGAAAACATATGGAGGGGCCCATTCAGTGCCCAATGGCATTAATAAAATCATACACTGCTGGCTGGTTTTCCATCTTGGTCTTGACAGGATGTTTGGAAGGCTTGTTAGATGGAGAATTTCTGTCTTCTGTTGCTGTTGAAACTTTTTAGAAATAAACAAAAGGGGCCTCATTTCAGAACGCACAGATGTAAAACAAGGATGACACTGCAGATCAGTGGGAAGAAATGTGCTGAGATAATCAGTTGCTATTATACAAAAAGATCTTTCTAGTTAGATTTCTGTATCTTCCTTTATAGAAAATTGTATTTAATGTTGATTAAATACATAGATTGAAAATAAAACCTTGGGCCAGCGCTGCGGCTCGCTCTCTTGGTTAATCCTCCGCCTGTGGTGCTGGAATCCCATATGGGCACCGGGTTCTAGTCCTGATTGCTCCTCTTCCAGTCCAGCTCTCTGCTGTGGCCCGGGAAGGCAGTGGAGGACGGCCCAAGTGCTTGGGCACCTGCACCCGCATGGGAGACCAGGAAGAAGCACCTGGCTCCTGGCTTCGAATCACTTCAGCTCCGGCAGTAGCGGCCATTTAGGGGGTGAACCAACAGAAGGAAGACCTTTCTCTCTGTCTCTCTCTCTCTCTCTCTCTCTCTCACTGTCTAACTCTATCTCTAGAAAAAGAAAGAAAATAAAACCTAAAAATTTTTAGAGGGAATCATACCATATCCTTAAAAATCATAAAGCGGGGAAGTACTTTTTAAAACCATGGCACAGAAAAATACAAAAAGCAACAATTTTACAGAGGATTGGCGAAATCATCTACATTAAAATAAATATAAAACTTCTATACAAAAACAGTATTGTTTAAAATTGAAAAGTATGGCCGGCGCCGTGGCTCAACAGGCTAATCCTCCGCCTTGCGGCGCCGGCACACCGGGTTCTAGTCCCGGTCGGGGCGCCGGATTCTGTCCCGGTTGCCCCTCTTCCAGGCCAGCCCTCTGCTGTGGCCCGGGAGTGCAGTGGAGGATGGCCCAGGTGCTTGGGCCCTGCACCCCATGGGGAGACCAGGAAAAGCACCTGTCACCTGGCTCCTGCCATCGGACGAGTCCGCGGCGGCCATTGGAGGGTGAACCAATGGCAAAAGGAAGACCTTTCTGTCTGTCTCTCTCTCTCTCACTGTCCACTCTGCCTGTCAAAAATAAAAAAAAAAATAAATAAAATAAAATTGAAAAGTATAAGCAATGGGCTAGTGGAAGAAATTTACAGATATAACTACCTAAAGATTAGCTTCAGAATATATTCAGGAATCCAAAAATTAATAAGAGAAAAACAATCAGCAAAAGATCTAATATGCATATAATTGGAGTCCTAAAAGAAAAGCAGAACAATATGAAGGGGAAAAGAATTTTTGATGAAATAATAATCAAAAAGTTTCTCAAATTTGGTGAAACACAAATTCAAGGGCTCAGCAAACCTCAGCCATAAATTTGATAAATTCAAAGAAAGCCTAGACACAATGTAATAAAACTGCTGGAAACTATTAATGTAGAAAAAAGTCTTTAAAGCAGTTAGAAGAAATGATGTATTATGTACAAGCAAACAACCCACATGGCAGTGGGTTCTCATCAGGAACCAAGGAGGTGGGAAGACAGCAGAACAATAACTTCGAAGTGCTGAAAATAGGCAGAAAAGCTATCAACTCAGAACTTTGTGCCTAGCAAAAATATTCTTCAGGAATGAAGGTAAAACAAAAATACTTCTGGAGAAATAAAACTTAAGCATTCATTGTTAGCAGTACTGCATCACACACACACACAGAAAAAAGTGCTGAAGGAATATTTTCAGGCTGAAAGAGCAAGATTCTAGAATAAAATTTACATTTTCAGGAAATAACAGAGTGACGAAAATGGTAAATTTCTGTCGCATAAGCCATGATTTAACCAGAAAAGTAATATTTATATGAGGATACTCCAAAAGGTGCATGCAAAAATGGAATTGAAAGGTAAGTTTATTTTAGCACAAAAATATTTTGATATTGTATACCCAAGGGATTTTCAGAAAGTTCATGGAGATTCATATTATGAAAAACCTGCACATGTATTTCAAAATTTTTTCATCAAAATAAATTTAAATTTTAGTTTTAATTCCATCTTTCCATGAACTTCGTCAAGTACTATGTGTGTGCACACAGAGCTAGAGACAGAAAGAGAAAGAGGGAGGATTATTACAAAAACTATTGGCTTAGGCCGGCGCCGTGGCTCAACAGGCTAATCCTCCGCCTTGCGGCGCCGGCACACCGGGTTCTAGTCCCGGTCGGGGCACCGGATTCTGTCCCGGTTGCCCCTCTTCCAGGCCAGCCCTCTGCTGTGGCCCAGGAGTGCAGTGGAGGATGGCCCAGGTGCTTGGGCCCTGCACCCCATGGGGAGACCAGGAAAAGCACCTGGCTCCTGGCTCCTGCCATCGGACGAGCGCGGTGCGCCGACCGCGGCGGCCATTGGAGGGTGAACCAACGGCAAAAGGAAGACCTTTCTCTCTGTCTCTCTCTCTCACTGTCCACTCTGCCTGTAAAAAAAAAAAAAAAAAAAAAAAACTATTGGCTTATATGTAACTGTGATATCTGCTAGGGCACATAAGCAAAATGGGAGGAATGAATGGGCTGAAATTCCCATGGCTTTGGAGCCTCTGAGCTCAGAGAAAGTGTAAGCCCTCTTTTTACAAATGCCTCACACGGGAGAATCTCCATTTTGACAAATTTAAAGTCAAACAGTAACCACTGAGGACTTGATCCACACAGGAATTCCTTCACAGTGCAGGTAGATCAGCATGTGACTGAGTAACTGGAACTGCAGCTCAGCCCAGCCAAGTTGACACAACCAAAACCATCACATCGGAGTGAAACAAAACATCACTTTCTTTCCTCTTAAGCTCTTTAAAATAGCTATAACTGCTAGTGCTAAATGCTTTAATATCATGAGGTTTTTAGTATGCTGAAATGTTATACATATGACAACTAATACAGAAGATGGTAGCTGTAATGTAAGGGAACCTAGAGGCTTGGAGTTTGGCCTTGCATGAGTGATAATATTAACCCTTAGAAGGCTATGAAGGTAAAATAGATGATGATGATATACATAGGTGATAGATATAACAACTATCAAAATATACACTATAATATGTAGCTTTAAGTCAATATAAATTAAAATAAAATACTAAAAATATTCAAATATGCACAAATAAGGCAGGAAAGGGAATATAAGAAGAAAAGCAATAGTTATATAATAAAAAAGTAGGCTTAACTTTAACCATATAGGTAATTGCATTAAATGTTAATAGCCTAAGCATTAAAAAGGAGAGATTGTCAAAGTAAATAAAAAAGCAAGACTCAAGTACGTTGCCTACATGAGACAAAGTTTAAATATAAAGATCCATATAATTCGGAAAAAATCAACGAATATAAAGATATACCATGCAATGACTTTATTACTATCAGATAAGAATTATTTGCCTGGAAGACAATAATTACAAATGTGTTTTCTCTAATGACAGAGCCTTATGAATCTACACCAGGTAGGATTAGGGAAAAATTGGTAATTCCACAATCATAGATTTTAGTTCTCCTCTCTCAACAACAAATAGAACCAGAAAGAATATAAGTAAAACATAAAGGACTATCAACCATCCCAATCTAATTGACAATGGTGACTTCTACATCCAGCAAGTACAAAATATGCATTCTATTAAAGCTTACACAGCCCATTCCCCAAGACAGACTCTACACTGGGCCAGGAAACACAAGTCACTAAGTTCAAAATAACTAAAACCATGTAGTTCATCTTATGATTGCAAAAAAAATTACTCAATAATAACATACATAGAAAAATCCAGTTATTTGGAAATTAAATGACATACTTATAAATAACATATGGGTCAAAGACAAAATCACACAGAAAATTAGAAAATATTTAATGTCAGGAATAAAAACTAGGTTATTACCAAAAACCCCATGAACTCTAAAATTAAGTAAATTTGGCATGCCTTTATATCATTCTATTTCAAAACTTAGGTAAAAGAAATACATATTGTGAAAAATGCAACTTATTAATATTGACACAGAAAGAAACATAAAATCTGAATTCCTCTATTTGACATAAGATTGAATATATTATCAAAACCTTTCTCCCCACAAAAAATAGAGAAGTGGCAAATATGAAAAAGGTAATTCACAAAAGATGGAACTTGTTATGGTTCCTAATCCCCTGAGAAGATGCTTGATCTAAGGAGTAACTAGGAAAGTGTAAATGAAAGCTGCAGGAGAGGGCCAGGCATTTGACTCACGATTAAGCCAGCCCTGGAGGCCAGCGCCATGGCTCATTTGGCTAATCCTCCGCCTGCAGCACCAGCATCCCAGGTTCTAGTCCCAGTTGGGGTGCCGGTTCTGTCCCAGTTGCTCCTCTTCCAGTTCAGCTCTCTGCTGTGGCCCAAGAAGGCAGTGGAGGATGGCCCAAGTGCTTGGGCCCTGCACCCACATGGGAGACCAGAGGAAAGCACCTGGCTCCTGGCTTTGGATGGGCGCAGTGCCGGCCGTGGCGGCCATTAGGGGAGTGAACCAACGGAAGGATGACCTTTCTATCTCTGTCTCTCTCTCACTGTCTATGTCAAATAAAAATAAATAAATATTTAAAAAGCCAGCACTTGAGATGTTTGCAGCCCATATAGGAGTGCCTGATCCATCCTTCCTTCCTTCCTTCTTTCCTCCCTCCCTCCCTTCCTTCCTTTGAAATGCAGAGTTACAGAAAGAAAGGGAGAGACAGAGAGACACAGAGAGAGAGAGATCCAGAGAGAACTTCTGTCTGCTAGCTCACTCCCTAAATGGCCACAAAGGCTAGGGCTGGGCCAGGCCGAAGCCAGGAGCCTGGAGCATCATCTGGTCTTCTGGATCTCCACGTGGTTGCAAGGGCACAAGGACTTGTCCTCTGCTGCTTTCCCAGGCACTTTAGCAGGAAGCTGGATTGGAAGTGGAACAGCCAGTCTCAAAATCAGGCACCAGATGCCAGTGTCGCAGCCCCAGGAGTGTCTGATTCTATCCCCAGCTACTCCACTTCTGATCCAGCTTCCTGCTCATGGGCTCCTGAGAGGCAGTAGAGGCTCGCGCAAGTACTTGAGTCCCTGCCACCCAACTGGGAGACATGGGAGACCCACAAGGATTGAATCTGGGTCATGGCTTTGGCCTGGCCCAGCTCTGGCTATAGCTGGCATTTGGCTCAACGAATGGAATCTCTCTCTCCATCTTTTTGACTCTCTCTCTTGCCCTTTCTTCCTCCCTCCCTCCTTCTGTGTGTCTTTCAAATAAAATGAAAATAAAGACTTTCTAAAACTACATGAGAAAACATTTCATATCAGATAGGCAAAAATTAAAACTTTTACACTATTAATGGGAAGGTAAGAACAAAAGGAACTCATAAACTTATGACAGATGTGCAAATTGGTACAAACACTGCATAAGGCAATTTGGTAACATCTAGTAAAGGTGACAAGGCAGATATCCAATATCCCAGAAAAAGCCCTACTTTGTAGTTTGTAAAAAATGAAAGATAAGTTTGGTTTTGATGCAAAAAATTATGAAATCCATGCATATGAAGGTTCTTCAAAAAGTTATAACTATGTATATTATGAAAAACTATGCACGGATTTTTAAAAAGTTTGCCCAAAATAAGCATCTTTTAATTCCATGTTTCCACAAACTTTGAAGTACACTCACATGCCCAGGAAACCTCACGTGTGCACAGGAAACTTGTATAAAAATGCTCATGAAAGCATTGTCTGTAATAGAAAATATTGGCAAAAATAAATATCCAAAAAGAAGAAAATAGATTAAAACATGTTTATTTATAATTTTTTATTTATAGAAGCAGAGCAAATTTCAATTACTCCATATATACAGATTTAGGAGCATAGTGATTTTATCTGTTCATATGTGGACTTGTAAACAAAAGCTAATATGATAAAACTAAAGACACAGGTTCAGCATAATTAAATCTTGAATAGCTAAGCAAAGAAGCTGAATGGCAGAAGAACACACAAATGGTATGATTCACTTAATATATGAAAACAACATTATACAATTTTTAGGATACAGAGAGGGAGAGTAGAATTATAAAGGCTGGAATGATGAAGACCAAAATCAAATTCTGTTGTCTCTACTGACAAATAGGTAAATGGGATCAGAGATGGATCCAGAGGATTTCAACCATATTTACCATGCTTATTTTTATGCTGGTTGGTGCATCCAAGTGGAGGACTCATTGCATCTTTATGTATATCTATAATTTTCAGTAATTTAAAAGGTTAGAAAGGAATTGGAGTCCCAAATATGGCTGCTTGGCAAAAGATGGAGGTTTCAGTCGCAAGGAGGGACCAGATGCTCTTGCTGAATGTCCTCACTGTTTTGACTTCTGGAGGGGTGGGCCATGATTACAGCTGTGATTAGGTGACTCACCATAATTATGTTTTGTTGAAATTGAATTTATTGAAGCATGAATCATTCAGCCCAAGTCCTACCTAATTGCTCCAACAGTGAGGATGGGAAGAATGGTGGAGGAGTTTTCCTCAGAGGTCATTATAGCGTGAACGTGCACATGCGTGTGCATGCACACCTGCACACGGCCCACCACACTCACTTTGCAGGAAGCCCACAGCGCCGCCTAGTCCTTTGGAACAACATGAGGTCAGCAGGGAATCTTTACTTGTTTAACTGTGATTTCTTCTGCCTCCTGCCCCCTACTCTCATATTGATGAGCAATTTGGTTATTTGGCTCCCTGGGGTCTCTGTGCCTCAGGCCATAGTCTTTCTGGGAGTTGTTGGTGCCTCAAATCTATTGGCTTGCAGAATTTATCCATGTTCTCCCAGCTCAGATGTCTCACTGCTCAGCAGGCGGCTTACACATGCCCTTAGAGCTGTGTACCTGCTGCTGAGCATAATTTAAATTGATCTGGGTGCTCCTGGGAGGCAAGCAGCAAACTCAGAGTGTGGCAGAAATGCCAGCAGCCTCCCTCTCAGAGGCTCCTATGCAGGGAGGAGTGGGGGTGGTGACAACTCTGGCTCTCACAACTATGACTCACTCACAGTACCTCCACTGGCATATAAGAGACCTCAAGTCACTTGGTCATTGTTTGTTTTATCTTACAGCATAGAAATGGAACAAACAAGTGCACTTTGCCTGTAGCAGGTTGTGTGTAGGCTACACCCAAGTGAGAACTGACAGCCAGCTTTTCTAACATACATTTGTTTTGCAGATTCAAACTCCATCATCATAATTCTAAGAACAAATACTTTTACATCTATGAGGTGCAGGCACTGTTCTAACCACTTTATTTTTTTTAACACATTTCACCTTGGCAGATGTGAGTGTCAGAGGGCCAGACTGCAGGAGCTACTCAGTGCCTTTGTTCTTTGACGATGAGGAGACTGAGGCACAGGAGGGTGATGTAACTGCTAGCAGTCACTTAGCCAAAAATCAAAGAGGCCAGGCTTAGGGGTATCTGGCCCAGATTCTGTGTCCTTACCCATTCCCCTTGTATACCTCACACAGGGCATCTCAGTGCTGTGTAATTTATAAAATCATTTGACAGAAACTTAAAACAAGCCCCATTTGATGGATGAGAAAACTAAGGTTGAAAGAGGGAAAGTAATTTTCAGAGATCACGCTGATGCCAAGTAGCACAATCATGATTTAGAACTAGTCTGCCTGACTACACAAGTGACGGGCCAGGAGCAGAAGCCACAGCAGATGAGGCTGAGTGGTCACAAGGAACAGCAGATGGCACAGTGAAGACAGATCCCACCCTACTGCCCGGTTACAGTGGCTCCCAGTGAGTAGTGGGCTTCATCTTCCACTTCCAAATACAGACTTAGGTTTGGTCCTAGAGGTCCTTTTCTGATTCCTCAATTCCATTGTTAAACACAGTAGAGAAACTGACATTTTATTAGAGTCAACTATCAAACAGCAAATGCTCCAAGGTGAAAGAAAGATTGGAAGCCCCTATTAGTAGATTAGCCAACTGGGGAGTGACCATGAGGGCTACTGAATACGGATCCATAGTAGGAGTTTGGAGGATGGAGGAGGCAGTAAGGAATAATGACATCAGACATAGGCTTTCCTGACTTACTCAGTATCCCATTATCCCAGGGACAAGTCCATCCTTTGGACCTGTCCCCTCTGAAACACTACAAACCCAAAGTTGGCAGATGAAAACAGCCCCAGAGATTGGGGCAGTCATGAACGTCAGAAGGCCATTCTGCAGAAGGAAACTGAGACTTCAGCTGCTGCATGATTTGTCTGTGGCTTCAGAGCTAGACACCATCAGAACCAACAACAACAACAAAACAAAAACAACTCAGGAACAATGGTTTGAAGGGAATCAGCCGCACTGCTGCTTAAGCAATGATCAGGTGTCGTCTCTTGGTTCTCTCTATTCTTGAAAAATTCGTTTTTCTTCAACAGTACAGAATTGTCCTTCACACAAAACAGCAGAACCGTTGTATGTTAGGGAAACACTGAGCTTGGAGTTATAAATTCCACTTGCTGGTCTAGTCCTGATACTCATGGTCTGCGGTATCACAGGTAAGTCCTGTCCTTTCAGACCCCCAGTTGTGAATTGGAAAAAACAATCATAAAACTTTTCTTACAGACTTTTTTAGCCTAAGATAAAACATCACTGTGAGAGCTCCTAGTGCAGCTTCCAGTGCACTCTGGGGGCTCAGTGACTGCTTTGTTTTTGTCCTTTGACTGTGCAATGACTATTTGAGATCCTTGGGGACCTTAATTTCATTTTCTACCCCAAATGGGCCACCAAGTCCTTGTCTTTTTTTTTCTTAATTCTGAACACATTTATAACTGCGCGTATTATTCCTGTTACCTTGTCTTCTTCCCAAACCGGTAGTTTAGAATCATTCTCTGCTTCACAAAGCTATTACCGATTGTGTCATGCAGAATGCAGAGGTTGGCAGCAGCCACTCTCCATCTCTGAGTTTCAGGCATGTTCACTTGTCACAGGCCAGCTCTGACCCCCATTCACTGACAAACAACGTCTCAACTGGGCAGCCACTGTATATCCACTGAAGACCTGTGAGTCCCATTTCTCTCCTCCTATTGGTCACAACACTTGCCATCCTGGTGTCGTTTCCATTCTTACAAGTTACTCCATCCTAACCTCCCTCTTTCTCTTTTCTAGTTCTCTCTTTTCTCTCATATCCTCTAATTTCTCCAAGTAGTCTCACTTTACCCATTAACCACAGCATCCATCAGATCCAATCCAGATCCACCTGCTTTCATTTCTGTGACTTGAACAATGACAACCCCTCCCATCTGCCCTCTATGTGGAGAAAGACCTGAGAAGAAGACAGAAGATCACCAAGGAACTGAATGTGATCTTATTTCAGTTGTCCCCTTAGAGCTGTGGTTGAGTCTTTGACTTGTAGAGTAAAATTTACATCGGAATATTAGCAACACAGAAATACCTCACTCATATACTTAGATGATTTATGGCAAGGCAATTTCAAGGAGAAGAAAGTCCAATATGAATGTTTTATCATTGCTGAAACTAAAAAAGAAACATAACTCATGTTTCAGTGAGTAGATGGAAGATAAGGGAAAACCTGGATTAAAATAGGGAAGTAAGATTCCAGGGGAAGCAGGAAATCAAGGACAGGAGTGACCATACAATTTTAGCTTGCTGAGATTTTATCTGCAGTGCCCTAGTCATGGAAAGAGAGTTATACGTTACTTAGGAAGTGGAATAAGGATTTAGGATAGTTTCATCTATGTACACAATTTAAATTACAACAACCTTTAAACTAGCACCAACATGTGTACAGCTCCACATGAAATCTCCAGTGCCAATACTGCTCACGACATCATCTTTGCCTGTCATCGCCTCACCTCCTTTCTCCAACTCCAGCACTGGCACCTCAGTCTGCCTGGCAGCGAGCTTGTAATAAGAAAGCATCCTTTCTTTCCTTCACTCCCCCTCCACATCTGCTCCATATCTAAACGATGCCACCACCACATGGGATGGACAAGAATGACCACAGTAGATCTGCAAGTGATCAATGGGTTGCTCACAGCACACCAAGTTGAACCTAAGACAATTCACCTGCAAAAAGGAACCAGAAATCTCCATCCTTTCTTTTCACCACCCAAAATGGACACAACAAATGAGGATGGTGGAACCATTCATTGCCATCTGGCTGCCATAGGACTTGTACACCCAGCAAAATTGTCTTAGAATTTCATCTTCTCTCTAGCTCAGTTCTCCATTCCCTCATCCCCAGATGTCTAAAGCAGTCTCCTGTCTTATAAACTTGTTCTCTTCTCTTTCTCTGTCTTCAGCTTCTCTAATTTAACTTACTTAGATTCCAGAAAAGTTGAGCTATATTGTCACCATTGGTTAGCCTCACCTCAAATAAATAGTCATTAATATTATACCAAATGTAAACAAGAGGTAAAGTAAATGCTTCTGACCCAACCATTTGAGACATTGCTCCTTAGGAAATAATTTCCTTCACCTCATGAAGATGTGTATTTGAACAGGCATTAGGTGAGGTTACATGGGTCAAGGAAGGCTTTGTAACATGTTTTGGAGGAAAGACCCCCAAAATTATACCAGCAGAACATCTGGGAGTTCAGAATAATATTTATTAGAGACTAGAAGACCTAAAACTTGGACAGCATAAAATTGGGCATTACTCTGTGAACTTATTAGCATGCATATGTAGAGAATCACTTCCAGAGATAGGGGTTGGGGGCGAGGATAGGGATAGGGCAGTGGGCTGGGTTTACTGAAACATCTTGAACTATTTTTTAAATTGTGGGGTTTGGCAGATAAATACATGGTGCCCCCCATGCACCTTTTCTTCCCCTTCCTTTAAAACTCGTGTGTATTTGGAATGGAAATTTAATCTTTAT
Source organism: Sylvilagus floridanus (assembly GCA_949820135.1). Lineage (NCBI taxonomy): Eukaryota > Metazoa > Chordata > Mammalia > Lagomorpha > Leporidae > Sylvilagus > Sylvilagus floridanus. The sequence continues at coordinate 160,611,632 of OX463236.1, forward strand.
GTTCCTGGTTCACTTACATTTAACCCATCAGAATCTAAACTGATGGGAGTCATTGGACGCCCCTGAGCCTTCTGATGCTTGCGTAATGAACCACTTGGATCTGTCTTTCCTTTGAATCTCAGAAACCACAGTGAGGAACTATTTTTAGTGGCTTTAGTCAAGGGAGCAAGATGGGAGTTCAATTCTGCCCTCAGATTTCACCATAACCAACAAAGTCTAATTTTGTTCAGAAACATCACCATGCCTTATATTTAATCCTTGCCAATAACCTGAGGTCCGGGGGCCACTATTTTGTGAAAAGTCAACAAATATGGATTGAAATCCATCTCCAAATCTGCTGTGTGGGTCCCTGGAACTGGGTGTCAGTATCCTTACCAGTGGTAAGATCCTCTCCCTCCCTCTGTTTCAGTCTAAATATACAGGAGATACCATTCAATTGTAAAGAGTGGTAGGGAAAGATAGAAAGAAAAATATCATGAAAAAGAATCTCATAAAGACAAAGAAAGTAGTATAACCTAGACAGTGACGGCACAGATTATAGGGACCTACAAAATATGACACAAGTTCAAAAATCCTTATGTTCACCCAGAGGTATACATAAGTATCTGTAGACTACTTAAGAACTAAGGTGAACATGCAGATCACAAATGGCCACCTCAATTACCTACATCAATCAGCAGAAGATGAAAGAATGGTAACTAATACATGAGCAATTATTATCCAAATTTGGCTTTTGATTTCTCTCTAACAATCATAGGCAAATCCAAACATTTAATCCCTCTCTGCCTGGGCCTGACTCTCACCAACATGTGGGAGACAGAGGCAGAGAATAATTTATTTCTAACCCACCTGTCCCTGGTTTCTTGCCCAACTGGATAAACAGGAGAATAAGCCAGGTAGTCCTGACCTGTTCACAGATAACCTGTTCACAGGCAATCAGGAGCTAGCTGTTCTCCATGCAGCAAAGCCAGAGCTTAGAAGTTCCTGACTTGTGCCTACCATATTCCCAGCCCAGTGTCCTGCGCTGGTTCAAGTCCCAGCTGCTCCACTTTCAATCCAGCTTCCTGCTAACGTGCCTGGGAAAGCAGTGGAAGATGGCCCAAGTAATTGGCCCCTTGCACCCATGTGGGAGATCCAGAGGAGGTTCCTAGCTCCTGGCTTCGGATTGGCCAGCTGCAGCTGTTGTAGCCAATAGGGGAGTAGATCAGGGGCTGGAAGATCAATCTAACTCCGCCTTTCAAATAAATAAACCAATCTTTTAAAAAAATACAAAGATAAGAACACATAAACATTACTTCCAGAGCTCATATTTCCCCCACACTATACCTTTCCTCTTCCCCCTCCCCATAACATATGGAGGAGGAAAGATGTAAGGTTGTTTTCCTACCTTTCTAATGAGACCACTGTGTTATTTATGTTCCTTCATTTCACCCAGAACCATACTCCAGGCTACGTGGCCATTAATCACTCACTAATTCAGATACTCTTGAAAATACAATTTCCAGGGACATGGAAGCTTTCACTGTTTCCCTGTGGTCCCCGAGCGATTTAGGCCATGTTAGAAGGGTCTGAGACTTCTCTTTTCAATTCAGCCTCAAATTGGGGGTGCAGGAAGATAAGCTGACATCAAGAAAGCGGAATAAAAAAGGAAGAAATCCCTGACTTGGAAGAAAGTACCTATCTGACTAGAAATAAAGTGGGATGCAGAGAAGTCAAGGACAAGCGTTCCCACCATGTCATCCCTGACGTGAGTCATTCATCCTGAATGGCTTTTAGCCAGAGAGGCTGTGAAAGATGAGCTATGTGAGGCTTTGAAATCAAGTACCTGGGTTCAGATCACAGCAATTCCTTTTACTACTAAACCTTTATGAAGAGCAAGGCTTATTGTCTATAAAATAGAGAAAATAATACCCCCTTCACAGGGTTGTCATAAAGATTGAATGGACTATGAAGTGCAAGTGTCTGGTATAAACACAGCACAGAGTGGAAGATCACAGATGGTACGTGTGCAGTATCCATCCTGAAAACCTGGCCTTTTTTCTTGGAATTTTCATTGGCTGCTCTTTTGATTTAAACATTGTAAGTTCCTATGGAAAGTCAAACACATTTTCTAGGATTCACAATAATCCCATTCATTGGTTGTCATCTTAACAAATATTAGGGTATAGCCTTGCTTTCTGATATGACAGGAACATGAGATAGGCTGACTCTAACAGCTAGAAGGAATGAGGGGTAAATTTGGAGCATAGTTGTCTAGGAAATCAAGTTTCAATGGGCACTAATTTTTGAGATTCCAGGATGCCAAATGAAAATCCAAAATGGCAAAAGAGATGAGACTCCGCAGAAGGGGAAATTTCATGTTTTTCCTGGGAGACCATGAAAGGATCAAATCCTGCCAGCCACCAATTTATACTGGTATAACTAACATTACACACACACACGATAGTAACTTCGCTTTCTTCTGCAACTATTCCTGGAGCCCATTTTCTTCATGACGCTTCTTGCAGCAATGTATATGGTAGGGGCAGAATGGATGTGGTTGAGTGATCCAGGGACTCAGTGAGAGTTGTAGACAGCATACCCAGGTCTCATCAAGCAGGATCTTCATCTTACTGCTTTGTCACAGATTCAGAACAACAAAGAACCCACTCAGAAGCCTTACTCCAGTCACACTATATACATTGACTAGCAGAATCCCACTGCCTCAATGGTGAACACTGTCATACACACCTGCTGCATTGACAGTAGAGAGAGGAGGCAATGGGCTTGTAGCCGCACAGGGAGATTAAAGGGCCTGGATAAGTGGTACCTTGGTGATTGTTTTCTGGAACATGATAGATTTGCAGACCACATCAAAGTTCCACCTCTCTCTCAGAACTTGCAGCGCTAAAAACCTCCTGAGATGGCAGACGTTGTCAAAAAAACATTCACCTGCACATATTTTGACATAGATACCGCCTGGGGCAGTATATAACAGTTGGGGAAAATAGACCAACCAAAAAGCTTAAAAGTAGAAGCTAAACAGTGAGATGTCTACAGGGCCCTGGAAAAGCTGTTACATACTCCTGGAAGTCTAGTCAGCCACATCTATGCAGAGAGCTGTGCTCATGCTCACAAAAGACCTGAGAAGGCCTTGCATGACCACCAGCCCCCATGAAAGCAGAGGATTAAGCAGAAATATAACAAATACCCACCAAGATTGGATAAACAAGTGTGGTATGGCCATATAATGGCATACTGTTTACCCTTGAAAGAATGAAGTTCTAATACAGACTACTACATGGATGAACTTGAAAACATTGTGCTTTTTAAAAGGAGAAGGACACAAAAAGCCACAAGTTGTGTGATCCATTTATATAAAATACTCAAAATAGGCAAATCCATAGCAGTAGAAAGTAGATTAGTAATTGATGGAGCTGGGAGAAGGAGACAATGAGCAGTGACAACTAATTGGTTTAAGGCTTCTTTGGGGATGAGAAAGTTCTGGAATCAGACCATGGTGATGGCTTGTACAACCTTGGGAATAGCCTAAAATGTTGAATTTTTTGTAGTATGAATTATATCTCATTTTTAATATATGAGGAGAGGGAGAGGTTGGGCTACTTGTTCCCCATCACATACTTATCATTTAGCTGGCTCTAGATCCAGGCATATTCTCTGAGACTAAATATCCCACTAGTTGAGTCTCCCTTCACAACTGCTATTCTGACCAGGTTCTAGTAACATGATTTCTTCTTCTTGCACTTTGGTCTACAAGTGGTAACGACGTCGCACTTCTGCAATTCTCTGGGTGCCTCAACTTCTTCATTTCCTTAACCCTTTGATACCCCTGGAAGTTGTTCCTTCGTTGAAGTCACCGCATTCAGGGAATTCTGTTCCTGATGGGACCCTTATGGTTCCACCTGATGCTGAAGCCATGCTGTTTGCAGATAGCATGCTCTGGAATGATCTGCTGTGGATGATGGATAGAGGACAGTAGGATTCTCGTCTGCATTGCCATCTCATTCTCTACTCTTAGGACATTTCACACTGATTTCAATTGTTACCTCTCTACCTGTGACTATACAACTTGGGATTTTTGTCTCTAAATAGACACAGAGAGACAGAGACACAATACAGAGACAGAGAGAAAGGTCTTCCTTTTCCGTTGGTTCACCCTCAAGATGGCCGCTACAGTTGGTGCACTGTGCTATGGCCGGTGCGCTGCACTGATCCGAAGCCAGGAGCCAGGTACTTCTTCCTGGTCTCCCATGCAGGTGCAGGGCCTGAGCACTTAGGCCATCCTTCACTGCCTTCTGGGGCCACAGCAGAGAGCTGGACTGGAAGAGGAGCAACCAGGACAGAATCCTGCGCCCCGACCAGGACTAGAACCCAGGGTGCCGGCGCTGCAGGTGGAGGATTAGCCTAGTGAGCCGCGGAACCGGCTCTAAATAGACTCTTGAGTTGTACGCAAACCTTTCCAATGGTGTGATTAAGATTTCCCCACGAATATTTAACAACTAATCAAAACGCTTTTCTCTATATTAGTGAATGGCACCATCACCCATCCATTCATTCAAATTAGATACCACTCTCAACATTCTCTTTAGGTCTTCTCTCCTTCCCTCATTTTCCAATGACCTTCAACCCTATTTACACTTCGGAGATATTTAAGAGGCATAGATTTTCAATTCATTCACTGCTCATCATCCTTTTTCATACTTCTAAATATCCTCTTGACTATCACTTCCTCCTTTTCCAAGGTGTTCTCTGTTTCTGCCATCCTTGAAAGAAACCAATTTGTTGATACTACTCATCTGCATAAACCTGCCCCCGACTCCTCACTGCCTCAGAAGTGCCAGTCTCTTTAGGAGGCATCTAAAGTCTCCCCATGATGGAAGCACTGCTTTGTAGCTCTTCACTGGCCTTCATATACCCTACACACAATTCTCCACTTTCTAAACATTTCCTGCCTTGTCATATCGAATTGCCTTTGCATGTACCATTACCTCTGCGCATAAAAGCTCCAGTGTTGCTTATTAATCTGATGAAATATTTATCCTTCAGGTCTGAAACAATTCAGTTGCTTACCCAATAAATCCTTACTGAGAATACAATATTCTATGCACCATGTTAGATATCAACACTGAACAAAATAGGCCTGACCTGTGCCCCCACAGTGCTCAATGTCTAGTGGGGAGATGAATGCCAACTCAATAATCTCCTAAATCACTCCGTTACCACAATTTTAAATAAGTGCCATGAAGGAAAATTACAGGGTACCACATCAGATCCTCTCTGCAACCCTCTGAGATTGGCCATGCTACGGTTGCTTGCTCTACCTCTGGGATCCCACAGCATTATATTTAATGGCTGTTTAATCATCTCTGTCCCAACACAATTGGAAGCAGAGACGGGTCATGTTTTAACCCTCAGCATCAGGCAACATTTTAGGCCTGAAGTAAATGTACAGTGAATGCATAGGGAAGAGGAGTTGACTAAATGGACAAATAAATGAAATGAATAGTTTTAGGCAAAAGACTGACTCTTTGAAATTATGCTGAAAATAATGAGAGCAATAGCCCTAACAGTTTTGTTGATCCCTGAGGTTTCTTTACTAGCATATGAATCTTCAAAGTTTTCTAAGGACATTTATGGCACAAGAACTTGTGCCAGCAGTTTCATGGGCTCGTTAACTTACAACATTCTCCATGAAAAACCCTCTCGGGGTTTCTCATGTTCTTCTGGGCTGAAATAGCGAGCTCCATTGCCAGGATTTAAATGTGTCCCCCAAAAGTTTGTATGTCAGGAGCTTAATCCTCAAGGTCAAATGTTGATGGCATTTGGTGCCTGTGGGAGGAGATCGGGATTAGATGAGGTCAGAAGGGTGCAGTCCTCAAGGTGGGCTTAGTGGCTTTGCAAGACGAGGAAGACAAACCCAAACCAGCACCCTGCTTCTGTCGGTGAGGACATGGCCATGTTTTGATGCATCAAGAGTCTGTCACCTGACACCACCCAGGCTTGGATTCCCCAGTCTCTAGATCTGCAAGATACATAGTTTAAATCTGTTATTTATGTATTGCAAATTCTCAGGTATTTTGTTATAGCAACAGAAAACTAAGACACCCACAAGCCTGGACAAGGCTTGTCTAGGGATGATTGTTTTCATAGCTATGGATCACAGATATCATGATCATTAATTTCCAAATGTTCCATTACGTAGCACCCAAGAAGGACATTTTCTCACATACCCACAATATCATTACCATTCTCAAAAATTTAATACCGATGCTATAATATTATCTAACATACAATAAATATGCAAGCTTTCTCAATTATAACAGTGATGTCTTTTATAAGTTTTTAAAATCAAATCTAATATCACAAGTTACACTTATTTCTCATGTTCCATTATTCTTCATTAACGATTCCTTCACTCTTTTTGTTGTTTTTTCTTTTCATGAGAGTGACATTTGTGCAACTCTCAGGCCAGCTCTTTTATAGGTAGTCTCATGGATTTGGGTTTGTATTTATTTATTTAGAAAAAAAATTTCTATGTATTTATCATGCACAAGATGTTGCTTTGAGATATGTATATGTTACAGAAAGGCCAAATTGAGCTAATTAACATATGTATCACCTCACATACTTATTTATTGAAGTGAAAACACATTTTAAGAATTCAAGAATACAAGGTTGTTATCAATAGTCACCACATCCTACCATAGCTCTGGAACTGATTCTTTCTTTCCAACTAAAACATTGTACATTTAACCAACATCTCCCCACCACCCTCCACCACCATACTTGTGTCCAGTTTTATGAATCCAACTTTTTAGATTCCACACGTAAGGGAATCATTCAGAATTTATTTTATATTTCACGTAATATAATGTCCTCCAGATTTATCTGTGTTATTACAAATGAGAAGATTCCCTAGGGCTAAAATGTACACACACACACATTTTCTTTATCCATTTACCTCTTGGACACTAGGTTGATTCCCTACCTTGACACTGTGAAAAGGCTGCAATGAATCTGGGAGTGCAGATGTCTCTTCAATAGGATGTTATTTCCAGTAGGATAATGTTGGATCATGTAATAGTTCTATTTTTAACTTTTTAGGAAACCTCCATACAGTTTTCCAAAATGGCTGTATATTCAACTTTTGATTAAACATAGTCAGCAAGAATACATCATAAGTTTTGTTGAATCTTTCCTAGTGCATCACATCAGGAAACAAATATCACATTATCCATTATGGGTTAAGTTGTTTCTTATTATAGTGTTCAACAGATTTTTCCAATATAGAAAGTTTTTCTTATGCAATTAGTAACTTACTTATGAAGCTAACATTTAAAACTGTGTTACTATCTCATCAATCAACAATTTTCACCAAATAATTTTAGTATCCATTGTTGACATTTGCCTGAATCAATCATTACATCCATGGTGACAAAACATTGATTTTCTAATTCTATTATTCTCTCTATATTCTGCTCACATTGTCCTGTAAAGAACTCTTCTTTACCCTCCCACTAAATTTTATTTTGTTTGCTCTTTAATATTATTAATTTTTAATTTAGTGTGCTGAAAGGCATAGCAGTCACTATTCTTTTTGCTGCTCAATTTGTCCTTAATGTGGTTGATAGAAATTCTTCCTGTCTGGCTCCTGTGTTTCTTTGTTATATCTCTGTTAGTTTTTAAACACTTTCTTATTTTCTAGGGCAATAAAATATTCTCCCCAAAATTCTACATTTCTTTCCTCATACCTGGGATTTCTTTAACTGAGCAGATCCAAGAAATGTAAGTGTTTAAATTCTAAGTCCATTTTGATACTTTCAGACCCCAAATAGAGGACTCTTTATCTCCCATTCTATATTCGTAACTACCTTCTCTCCTGGTGGCTGACAACATCCAGTATTGATTCATTTCTCTATCCTATAATGTACCCAAGGTAGTGTGGAAATAACCACACCAAGTCTACAACCAATAACAAATCTACAAAGGAAATCCAAATTTCTTTGCAGTTCTTTTTTAACCCTGAGGTCCTATTCTACTGAGAGTGTGCCATCAGGACACTGTCTTTGAAGTTAATTGACATTAGTTGAGTGTGTTCTTCTACTCTTCACATGGCAACATTGTCCACTAGTTGCATAATAAGTACGACAGATTTGTTTCTCTCTCAAATTGGGGGAGTCTTCCTTGCTTACTTTTATTTTTTGAATATATATAACTGTACCATAGTTTAAAAGCCAAAACTATTAAAAAAGGATCACTCAGAAGACTTTGCTACATCCTCATTCCCTCCACTCTGTCCTCAAGCCTACCCATGATGCTGGCAACCATTAGCTTCTGATTTCTTCTCGTTTCTTTTTACAAAAAATAAGTATGTGCATCCTCTTCCTTATTTCCCTTCCTTTTTTCCATGCAAAGGTAGAATATGGTATTTTTTTAACTGAAAAAATATCTGAGGAGACAAGCACTCGATGAAGCGATTAAGATGCCACTGGAGATGTCCACATCCCATATTGGAGCGCCGGTTCAAGCCCCAGCTCTACTGCCAAATCCAGCTTCCTGCTAATGAGCACTCTGGGAAGTGATAAATAATGGCTCAGATACTTGAATCTCTGACCTCCAACTGGAAGACCTGGATTGAGTTCCTGGCTCTTGACTTTGGCCTGGGCCAGCCTCAGCTTTTGTAGACATTTGGGAAGTGAGCCAATCCATGGAAGATTTCTTTCTCTCCCTCTCCCCTCTCCCTCTCCCTCTCCCTGCCCAACCCCTCCCCCTCTCCATTTCCCCCCTCCCCTTAACCCCTCTCCCTCCCCTCTTCCTCCCTCCCCTTTCAAATAAATACAACTTCAAAAAAAAATTCCTGGAAATAACCCTAAACAATGAATAGAGAGAGGGCTTCCCTGTTCTTTTTTGTAGTTGAAGAATTACTTCAATGCGTATGTGTACCACAGCTTATTCAATCAATACTTTATGTGTATCCAGGTTGTTTCTATCATTTTATTCCTACAACTCATGATCTGATGAATTACTTTATGTACAGGTATTTTATTTGCTTTGATTTTGTTTGATTTTGAGAGTTAGCATCAGGTGAATTTATGGGAGTCAGACTGTTGGGTCAGAGGGTAAACACCACACATATAATTTTTTAGATATTACCATATTTTGCTCCAAATAAATTATACCATTATGTCTTTGAAAATCATTGTATATGCTTGTAGTATTAATTAAGTTGTATCCCCTGAAAATCCATATGTTAAAGCCCTAGCTCCCAGTATCCACCTCAAACTATATTTGGAGATGGGGCCTTTCAAGAGATAATTAAGTTAATCATGGACTTGTGGCCTCCAGAACAATGAGAAACAAATGTCCATTGTTTAAGCCACCTTATTTGTATTTTCTTATGGCAGCCCTAGCAAACTAACACAGCTGACTCCCCATAGCTTTGTCAAATGGTATGTGAGAGTAAGCGTCAGGCATAGCAAGTTAAGCCAGACGAAGGATGCCACCTATCAGAATGCGTAAGACTGAGTCCCACTTCTGCTTGCTATCCAACCTCCTACTCTAGCACACCCTAGGAGGCGGCAGCAGATGGCTGCAGTACTTTGGTCCCTGCCACCTCCAGGGGAGACCCCAGTGGAGTGCCTAGTGCCTAACGTCAGCCTGGATGAGCTCCAGCTGTTATGGGCATTTGGGAATGACCCAGCTGATGGAAGATACATCCTTCCATCTATCTATCATCTATCTATTAATGTCTCTTTCAAAATAAATAAAAATAAGTAAACTTTTAAAAATAAACTTAAGGGGGCTAGCATCATGGTACAGTGGGTATAGCCACTGCCTGCAATGCCAGCACCTCATATGGGCCCTAAGTCCCATCCACTCCACTTCCAATCCAGCTCCCTGCTAATGCACTTGGGGAAAGTAGCAGCAGATGGCCCAAGTGCTTGGCCCCCTGCATTCACATGGGAGACCAGGAGGAAACTCTTGGTTCCTGGCTCCTGGCTTTGGTCTAGGCCAGCCCTAGCCATTGTGCCCATTTGGGGAGTGAAGCAGAGGATGGAAGATCATTTTCTCTCTCTCTCTCTCTCTCTCTCTCTCTCTCTCTCTCTCTCAGTGACTGTGCCTTTCAAATAAAACACATCTTTTTAAAAAAAAACTTAAAAAAAGTTCTTAAGCTAGCAAATTTTTCCCAATCTGTGAAAAAGTATAGTTCTAATTTGTATAATTTATATTGTGATTGCAGCTTTTCATCTGTTTAAGGGCCATTTCCTGTACTTCTGAGAAAACTAGTGATTTTTGGTCTTTCCCTCAAGTTTAAAAAAATGCTTTAAATATTAATGAGAAAGCCATTTCCCTGACATATGTGGCAAAAAATTTTCTTCCAGTAGCTACATATTCTTTGATTTTGCTTATTTTTTGACATGCAACTATTTCATAATTTCATGTAGTCAAATTTATCAGTCTTTTATCGCAAGTGTATTTTGAGTCACATTTCAAAAGTTTTCCTACATTCAATTTACAAGAAAGATCTTCTATTTTTTCTTCTAGCCTTGAAATGGTTTATTTTGTGTTTCTTCTTTTCTACATCTGAACCTTTCAAACAACCTGTTCAATTAGCAGTATTTGTACATATCTATGGGGTACAGAGCAACATTTCCATACTTGTGTATACTGTGTACGAAGCACATCAGAAATGAACACTTCTCCATCTACATTACATTGTGATTGGAGGCTGGGAGCACATCCCACCCTTTCAGAGATCACCGTGGTGTGTGGTGTGAGGCGTGGAACTGGTTTTATCTTTTCCCAAATGACTGCCACAAGTCCATCTTTTCTGGCATACCGAGCCTATTTCTGGACTTCCATTCCTCTGACCTCTCTCTTCGTGAGCCAGTACCCCACCACATTAACCAGAGAGCAGCTACAGTACGTTTTCATAGCTGGTGGACTTATTCTCTGTTTTTTTTCCTCTTTCTCCTGCACAGGGTATGCTATTTATTTTTCTATGTGACTTTAGAATCAACATGTTGATCTCCAGAAAACAGAATGGATCACCGTTTCAACTGTGTCTCATAAATTCTGATGTGCATTTACTCATTCTTTCATTTTTAGAAATTCTGCAGTTTCAGTTGATATACACCCTTTCACTCAATAATTGTTTAGAGAAAAGCTTTACTGTTGTTAATTTCCAGGTGAAGAACCTGTTTTTTTCAATGTCTCTCATTAATTTCTACTTCATAGACCTTACAAAAGACTTTCTTATGGTTGCAATAGACTAAATGCTTATGTCCCCATTAGATATACGTGTTGAAGTCCCCAAGGTGATGGTATTGGGGGGTGAGGCTTTTAGGGGGCGATGAGATCCTCAGGGCTACACCCTCATGAAGGACCAGTGCCTTTAGGAAACCCCAGCGAGCCAGTTAGTCCCTGTCGCCATGTGAGGACACAGTGGGGATCCAGAAGAGGGCCCTCGCCAAACACTGAATCTGCCAGAACCATGATCTTGCACCGCTCAGCCTACAAATTGAAGAAAGGAGTGACTGGTGTTTGTAAGCCACCGATTCTCTGATTCTCTGTTTTGTTGTTCTGCAAGCCGGAAACAACTGACACAGTGACCTGACACATGGTGAATTCTTGTGAACATTTTGTTGGTGCTTACAAAGACACGTGCTCTTTACATTCTCAAAGTTTGAGTGTTGTATATATTCATTACACCTACCTTATTGATTGTGTTGATTATACTTTTATGTCCATTTATTTTATCATTTCCATTTGATTGGAATCTGTTAATCCTTTTATTCTTAGCCTTCCTAAACAGCTTTATGAGATGTGTCTCTCATGCCTCATAAATTTGAGTACTACTGTGTCCCTTGATATGAAAATATTTTGAATGGAAAGTTATGTAATTTATTAGTAACTTTATTAATAAATCATCATATAAACATAATTGATACGCTTGCTCGCCACTCATATTTGTGCAAAATTGACTAAATATGTGTTTCCTTTCCAGTGTGGTTTCTTCCTTTGCTCCACTTTACATTGCTTTTTATTTTTAAGATTTGTTTTATTTATTTGACAGGCAGAGTTACAGAGAGAGGCAGAGACACAGAGAGAAGTCTTCTATCCACTGGTTCAGTCTGCAGTTGGCCACAACTGCCAGAGCTGCGCTGATCCAAAGCCAAGAGCCAGGAGCTTCCTCCAGGTCTCCCACACGGGTACAGGAACTCAAGGATTTGGGCCATCTTTTACTGCTATCCCAGGCCCTAGCAGAGAGCTGGATCAGAAGAAGAGCAGCTGGGACTAGAACTGGGGCCCATATGGGATACCGGCGCTTCAGGCCAGGGCTTTAACCCACTGCACCACAGCGCCAGCCCCTCTTTGTCATTTTGGAAAGTTAGCATTTTCACTCTAGTGCTCACCTTTTTACTAACATCTATTATAATTTCCTTGGTTCTTTTTCCATGCGCCCTGCTACTTACTGTTTTGTCTACTTTAAATTTGTGAGACTTAGAGATGAACTCATCTCAATAGCAATTATCTGTATGATACTTCTTTTGTTTCTTGAAAATGTGACTGCAATGTTTTCTCAATTAACATGAGAATTCTGATTTTCTTCCCTATGTAGTGATTTGGACACTTTGTGTGGTGACCTAGAGAGATTGTTTTCTCTAGCTTTAAGAGTTAGTATTTTTCTGATATGTCTTAGACGCACTCACTATTCCAGGTTTATTGTCCCAGGCACACTGTGGGTGCTTCGCAGATGCAGACATGAGCCTTCTTTCCATTTTAGCAATCGCTCTTAGCTGATGGTTCTAACTTCCAGTTATTTTCCATTGAAGATTTTTGTTCAGGTTGTTCTGAGGCTCACTTCTATCAATTATTTGCTGCTTGAACTTTTTCTTTTTAATTCAGACATCGTTTTACTCCTACACTGCTGACATGTTTCATGACTTTGCTCAAAGTCTCATATTTTCGGTTGAATCTGTTGTCCTGTGGTTGCTTTGTAATTCAGCCTTCGTTTTTAAAGTGAGTTTGTCTTCTCTTCCCATTGCTTCAATGACTGCAATCAATGCTGATTTCACATTTTTCCTAGGTTTTTTTTGTCTATTTCTGTTTTAAACCTTATAACTTCTGATTTAAGATTTTTATTTCATATTTTCAAGTGCTTGCTCTAGGGTGTTTGCTCTCGCTTACGTGTTAAAGTTTTCTTGTTTCGTGTCTGATTTTGGTCAGAGCATTTTCATCTGCTGCGATGTTTTGATTCTCCTGTTTTGGTGGTGGTGGTGGTGGTTTAGGTAGTAGCCTGGTATGGATGCCATCTGCCATTTTCTGTCCATTTTTAAATGTTTGTACATTTGGTTATACATGGACAGTTAGGTCTTTAGGTGGCTGACAACGTTTCCTGGTTCAAGAGCACCCTCTTCTGGTCGCTTAGGAAACTGCAGTTCCTTTCATTGAGGGCACCTTTTGTGGGGGAGGGGCTGCAGTAGCTTCTGAATTTTGAGATTCACATTTGTTTGGTGGGACATCCTGTCTTTATTCCCCTTCACTAACAAAGCCTCAAACACCTGCCCAGTGGCCGCCTCTCCTCCAGAAATTGTGGGATGACCAGAAAAACTGGGATGACCAAGTTTTTCCATTCAATTCCTAGAACCAGGGCTCTCAAGCCACTGGAGCCCAGGTATCCTGATTATCCCTCATGCAGGCACACACACCTGTAAGTGGGTTATCTGTGGTTTAGTTATATCAAAGTCCCCATAACTTTCCTCTTTTTCATACACAGATTCTGGAGTGGAACCAGTTAGTCCACACTCTTAGTGTCCAGAATTCTTTGTTAACTCAAGGAACTATTAAAACTGCTTTGAATGTAAGAACACTAACGTCTATGATGAGTAGCAGAGACTCACGGGAGGCAGGTCCCCTGGATTTCTGGCCAGTGGGGCCACTAATGGCCACGGTGGCTTTGGCCAAGTCATTTAACCTCTTTAGATGCCAGTTTTCTCTCTTCTTGGGAGAGCTCATGTTCTGATTCATACTTCAATAAGCATTGGACTCTTCCATTCGTCCTTCCATTCTTGGCTGCTTTCTCTGTGTTTTGCACGCAAGGGAAATAAACTTGCATCTTGTAACTCAGGCCTCGGTACCACAAAGAAAACAACTCCTGGTAACTGAGTCTTGGCAACATGGACGCATCAAGTTGCTTCCCAGGCTGGTTTAAAGAGAATTGAGTTCTCTGTTAATTCAATTTGCAGCCCTCTAGGGGATGGGGGCTCAGCTGGGAGCTGCCACGTGTCTGTGTTGAGTTTCTTTTACAAGGTCAAAATGTTCCCTCCCTGACACTCAGTACTTACCAAGTCCAGCGAGAAACCAACTGCCCCCAATTCCTCCCCCTTCTCTGTACTCCTTTGGGTACAGGGTCCTGATTCAAGACCAGCTCCCACTCTGTGAAATTTCTGCACTCCCAGAGGACAACACAATTGTAAATAATCCAGAATAAGGAAGCAATGGGGGAATTGCAAGGGTAAATGTGGAAACATACAAGGTCACCATAACCACTCTTGCTCAATAATGTGAATTTATGCAGTGTTCTCAATTTCATGTGGCTAAACTAATGATACTCAGTCCCCACCCAGAGTGGCCAAACAGACAATATCACAGATGATTCACCCCAGAAGAGCCCTCCAGAGGTCATCCTGGCAATGCCCTTGCTCATTGGAAACAGACACAAGTATTGAGTGGGTAGGGTGAGATGCTCCTAAGCTTTAAATTGCTGAGGTCAAGAGGTAAATCTGCCCCCTCTGTCACCTATTCACCAGTTCCTGTAACTGACGCTGAGGAAGCCAAACAGAGATAGACTTCCCTTATCGGCATCCAATCTCCAGCACTATTTCAAAGCCGGGCCCGACTGTCACATGTTGCCTTTCTATCTCTCAGCATCTGCATCCGAAATGCTGGCTGCAGTGGTGACAACAATGGCAGGTCAGCACAAACCCAAACATACACACACACACACACACACACATACACACTAGCAGAATTCTGGAGAAAGGAGGAAGATGCGTTGAGCTGGAAGACACCCATAATGGACTGGGAAACCAAGGGCAAAAAAAAGAACCAACTTGCATTGCCAACCAGGAGCTCTACATAGTGTAGTTGCCTCACCTACTTTCCATGTCCCCTCCAATCCAGATTCACCCCAGAGGTCAAGAAGGCTCTTCCTAACGCTGCCCAACTCTCTGCTAGCATCAGCTTTGTGTAGGGAAACAGAGCAACATCCAGACTTGAATCTGACCTTTTTAATTCTCCTGCTTAGAATTATTCAGTGGCTTCCCATTTCAAAACCCAGCTAAGCTAAGGTCTGTCAATACCAAGTGGAATTAGTCAAGTGTGGTTAACAAGCTGGGAAAAGAACTCAGTCACTGAGGAAAACAGAAAGACCCAGGCAGGCTTGCACAGAGAAGGCGATGTTGTTCAGAGTCCCGAAGGAAGCCTGGGTATATCAGGATCTTTGGAGACAATATTCTAGGAGGCAGTGAGTGATGGAGTTGGCTTGCAAAGAAATGTGCAAATAGGAAGATGGACTGAGATGTCACTGGACCACAAAAGGAAACATGTAGAGCATCACACTTCCCATGGCCATGGACTACCTTTTGGGCCCTAGTTATTCTCTGATGTCTTCCAGTTTGGAATCCAGAATCCTGTGTACCACAAGCCTAGTGATATTTGATGCATTGAAATGTACGGCTTTTTAAAGTGCCTTTTAGAATAGAAGATAAAAACGACACAAGTTATTCCACCTTTGAAGTGGCATGTGTCTCATCTAACCTTGTAGTGAATTGTTCTTGGAGCTTTGTGTGACCCCAAATGTTTCTTTGTCCTAGAGAAACGCTGACAATGGCGGGCATTTGGCATAGACAATATGATGCCATTTTGGTTGCTCGCATCCCATAGTGGAGTGCCTGGGCTCAAGTCCCGGCTCTGCTCCTGATTCCGTCTTCCTGATAATGCACATCCCAGAAGGAAGCAGGTGATGGTTCAAGTAGTTGGGTCCCTGCCACCCACATGGGAAACCAGATGGAGTTACTTGCTCCTGGCTTCAACCTGGCCTAGCCTCAGGATTTGCAGGCATTTGGGAAATGAAACAGTAAATGAAAAGCACAATAATCTACCTCCCTCTCCCTCTCCTCCTCCCCCTCTCCCTACACCTCCCCTTCCTCCTCCCCCTCCCTCTCTTTCCTTCTTTCCTTCCTCTCCCCATCCATCTCTGTTTCTAATAAGTAAATTCTTTTAAAGAAATGATGTCGAAGGGGCCAGCACTGTGATGTAGCAGGTAAAACCGTTGCCTGCAGCGCCAGCATCCCATGTGGGCCCTGGTTCAAGTTCCAGCTGCTCCACTTCTGATCCAGCTCTCTGGTATGCCCTGCGAAAACAGTGGAAGATGGCCCAAGTCCTTAGTCCCTTGAGCCTCCGTGGGAGACCCAAAAGAAGTTTCTGGCTGCTGGCTCCTTGCTCCTGGCTTCAGATCAGCCCAGCCCCATCCTTTGAGGCCATTTGGGGGAGTGAACCAGTGGATGGAAGACCTCTCTACCACCCTCCCTCTCTGCCTCTGCCTCTCTGTAATTCTGCCTTTCAAATAAACAAATAAATATTAAAAAAAAGAAAAGAAAAGAAAAAGAAAGGGCTGGCGCGGTGGCTCACTTGGTTAATCCTCTGCCTGTGGTGCAGGGTTCTAGTCCCGGTTGCTCGTCTTCCACCCCAGCTCTCTGCTGTGGCCCAGGAATGCAGAGGAAGATGGCCCAGGTGCTTGGGCCCCTGCACCCACATGGGAGACCAGGAGGAAGCACCTGGTCTGCACAGCACCAGCTGTAGCAGCCATTTGAGGAGTGAACCAATGGAAGGAAGACCTTTCTCTTTGTCTCTCTCTTTCACTATCTAACTCTATCCGTCAAATAAAAAAAGAAAAAGAAATGCTGGGGACCGGTGCTGTGGTATAGGGAGTAAAGTCTCCACCTGCAGCACCAGCATCCCATATGGGCGCCAGTTCATGTCCTGGCTGCCCTCTTTCAAAGCAGCTCTCTGCTGTGGCCTGAGAAAGCAGTAGAAGATGGCCTAAGTGCTTGGGTCCCTGTACCTGCCTGGGAGCCCCAGAAGAAGCTCCTGGCTCCTAGCTTTGTATCTGCCCATCTCCAGCCATTGCAGCCATTTGGGGAGTGAACCAGCAGATGGAAGACCTTTCTCTCTGTTTTTCCCTCTCTCTGTCTGTAACTCTACCTCTCAAACAAATAAATAAAAATAAAAAAAGAAATAGTGAATGGTTCAGTTCAAGTTAGGTTTGCTAAATTCTACATAGGATTGAGACAGCAAAAAGTCTCCGATGGGAAGAGGAGTTATCTGTACAAGCCATAATATCTTAAGCCACTTCTTCAAACCATCTGCTTGTAGAAGTACTTTAGTCCATTCACAACCTCAGAGTTCTTTTGAACTACAGGAGACAGAGCTAGTACAAGATAATGGTTCAAATCAACTCAAGCACCAGGAAGAAACATGACATGCCCAAGTCTAACTGTGTGAACTTGAACCGTAAGATCATTTCTCCAAGTCTCTATGACTTTGCAAACTACAGATCCAAAGAGTAGCCACTCTTCAGGGAGACTCAGAGGCTGCAATGTGACCATACACACAGAACCCTGAGCACCATCCCTGGCACATGCAGGGAATGCAACAAATATTCAGTGATCATCATGGAGTGCATAAGCCAATAAACATTGAATAATTCAGAGGCACACTATTAATAATTAATATCTCAATGAATCTTATTAAAGAAAAGAAGATAGAAGAGATGAAACTATTTCCCATGGCTCATTATCACCATAACTGTGGATAAGAAGAAAGAAAAATGAAAACCTCAAGAGAAATTATGCATCCACATCCAACACAAGTTTGGAGTTTAGAAGAACTGTGGAGAATTCTGGGATTCTCAGAAGTGGCCCAGGACCAGGAGGAAAAACTTGTGCAGACTCTGACATGCACCGATGTATACTTGCAGGCAAGACACATGCTTTTCTAGTCCTCAGTTCCTTAAACTAAAATGGCCACATAGGACTGGCCACCTTAGCTTTCTGACTTTCAGGTTATGAGATCAAAGCTGACAACATCTGAAGACCGTGGAAACCCAGTGCTCCTTGGCAGAAAGTTTGAATAGAGTCCACAGATCAAGCAGGAGTCTGAACTAGAGAACTCAGGTGGACATTCTTTCAGCCAAAGACTTGATGCTTCTAGAAGGAAGGATCAAGATTGGTTTCAGGAGGGACCAGTACAGCAAAGATCTTCCACAGAGAGGAGAGACCATCCCTGGTGAGCAGACTTGAACAGGCATATCCCCCATTCTCCTTCCCCCAACTCGCAGCACAGAGGAGAAGAGACCTTAGCAATGTCTTTCTTCTCCACCTCACATTTTGCAAGCCCCCCAGAGATACCCAAAAAAGCAGTTCAATGTTTTTTCATAAACCTATGAAACAGAATCCTGCTCCTCTTCCCTGGGCTCACAGCAGCCTCCCATTGTGGAGCTCTTATCTCCAAAACCTTGGGGAGGATGGGCACTGGTGAGTCACAGTCATGCTCCATGTGATTTAGAGTCGTAAATCAAGAGATTGTCTAAGAGAAAATTGCACCAAGCCTTAGGGCAGACGCAGGAGCCCCATGTTTAAACAATCTGGTCTAATCTCTTTGGCGAAGAGACCCTCCTACCCCAGGAAACAGCAGGCAGGACTGCCTTGTGTACAAGTTTCAACGATATCCATTGCAGTCTGTTTCTAGTGAGGCTCTCAGAGATCATTGTCTCAACCGAGAACCATTTCAGTCCAATTTCCCCCTCTACTATCCAAGGGCAAACAAGAGCCAGCTCTGGCATTGAAGAAAATGTTCTCAAATATATCAAAATCAACTGCAGGGATTTCGTATGTCCCCAGCCACCCTGCGGGGTCTGCCACTCCCAACAGAGAGAGCTCTGTGGCACCAGTGCTGTGACTCACACTCCTTCCTCCAACACAAAGGGACCGCCCCTGAGGCCTCTATTTGCTGGCATAAAATTGACAAGAACTTTGTCAAGTCCAGCTCACATGTGGAGGCATAGGAGGTGAGCCTAGCCCTTGGCCACCACAAAGAGGAGGAGTCTGCTGGCTCCCAGACACCAGCAATCTTTTTTAAAAGATTCAGCAGATGCTGGATGTTCTGAGGGGTCAGATGGCTTCTCAGATCACTGGCCTCCAGGGTTCCTGTCTCATATATACTTCCTGGAAAGTGTCAGGAGCTCATTGCAAATGGGCAGCTAGAAAGAGAGGCCAAGGGCCGTGCGGCCTCAGGGTGCCCAACTCCAGGGTGTCATTGTAGAAAGGTCTGCTCTTGGGGGTTGGTTTCTTCTTAGGTCATTCATCTGCCGCTTCCCCTAGGCACCAGCTGGCGAGCATCCAGCCTTCCTGGCCAGGCCTCCACGTGTCTCCACTCCCCATCAGCCAGCCTCGTTTATGCCCAGCTTTATGCAGACCTCATCACTAACCTCCCTAAACTGCTATGTGTTGTTGCTTCTCAAGAGTCTGAGGAGCAACCAAGTTTGGGGAGTTTTGTCCACTGAGAAAACATGAGGATGGGACAGGGGCCAAATTCTGATCTATCGGGAGATCCAGAGGCCAGGAAGTCTGCACGGCATCGGGGTGTACAAGCATGGAGGTGAGTTAGAGACGGGGGTCTATCATTTCTCAGCCTTTTGGCTAAGATCATGTGTAGAGATGGAGAATTTGGGCTCAATAGAATGAATACAGTTATCCAGCAAATGAAAGCATTAACCGTTCTATACCCATGATGGGTTAGTCCTCCTAATAAACCTGTGAAATAAGAATGAAGGAGTATCATGAAATAGGATGAAAAGGGTTCAGAGGTTTGCCCAAGGTCAGACCGAAGAGTGACTGCAGGATCTGATCCATGGCAATATGCTTCAAAATCCAAAATCTTCTTGTTAACACCAGTGTGAGTGCCTCCCAAGAAAATCAAAACAGAAAACTGACCCCCCAGGCTCCTACAACAGTCAAAGGATATGTGGTATATAAAGGAAAGTTCTAGATTACGTGGGAGAATGGGTCCATGGTTCTCAACCAGGGATAATTTTGCCCCTCAGGGGACGTATGATAATGTCTGGAGACACTTCAGATTGTCATGGATTGCAGAGCAGAGCCAGAAGAGCTGCAAGACAATTACTCACAATAAGGAATCACCTAGTTCCTTAATGCCAACAGGCTGAGGGTTAGAAACCCTGGGCTAGGGGCCAGTGCTGTGGTGTAGCGAGTAAAACCACTACCTGCTGGGCCAGCATCCCACGTGGGTGTGGGTTCAAGCTCCAGCTGCTCCACTTCTGATCCAGCTCTCTGCTATGGCCTGGGAAAGCAGTGGAAGATGGTCCCAGTTCCTGGGCCTCTGCACTCACTTGGGAGACCTGAAAGAAGCTCCTGGCTCTTGGCTTCAGACTGGCCCAGCACTGACTGGTTGTTGTGGCCATTTGGGAAGTGAGCCATCAGCTGGAAGACCCCTCCCTCCCTCTCTCTCTCTCTGCCTCTGCCTCTCTAAAACTAAATAAATAAATCATTTATAAAAGGAAGAAACCCTGAGCTAGATGAGTTTAGGATCGCTTCAAACCCTTCTTTTCCCTTCTGTGGCATAGATGAGAGTCAATTCTATCTTCCAGAGTTTCTCAAAGCAGAGGCAGCAAGGGGACAAGAATGCAATACTCACATCACTGGGACTCTTTCAAAACCTTATTCATGGGATTAGGATTTGCCTAGGAGCTAAGACACCCGCATCCCGTATCAGAGCACATGAGTTTGGGTTCCAGCTCTACTCCTGATTCTAGCCCCCTGCTAAATGTGCACCCTGGGAGGTAGCATGTGATCCTTCCAGCAATTAAGTAACTGTCATCCACATGGAAAACCTGCATTGAATTCCTGGTTCTTGGCTTCAGAGCTGGCCAAGCCCTAGCTGATGTGGGTATTTGGGGAGTGAACCAGCAGATGGAGGAACTTTCTGTCTCATAAAATTTTTAGTTAAAAAATGAATAAAACCTTTAGTTTCTGGCATGACAAAGGCCTCAAAAAAATGACATGAATTTTGCCTCTGCTTCCTAACAACTTAGCCATTAAGTACTGTCTGTACAACTGAGTAGCTTGACTAGCCAGGGACTCACAGAAGCTTGGTGTGGGGAGAAGACATTCTAGAACACTGAAAAGGAGGGGGTGATCATGGGCAGAATCTTCCAGTTCAGTGAAAATCGTTTCAACGAATGCCCAATTTCTAAAGCTAATTCCCTGAAAAGCCAATTTGTGGAAAGTTAATTCCCAGGAAAACGGTTCTTAGAAAGATCAATCTGCCAAATGACCAATTCACCAAGTCTACCAAATTTGTGTGGTGATGTTTAATGGCAATATTTTTTTTTTTTGACAGGCAGAGTGGACAGTGAGAGAGAGACTGAGAGAAAGGTCTTCCTTTGCCGTTGGTTCACCCTCCAATGGCTGCCGCGGACAGCGCGCTGTGGCCGGCGCACCGCGCTCATCCGATGGCAGGAGCCAGGTGCTAGGTGCTTCTCCTGGTCTCCCATGGGGTGCAGGGCCCAAGCACTTGAGCCATCCTCCACTGCACTCCTGGGCCACAGCAGAGGGCTGGCCTGGAAGAGGGGCATCCGGGACAGAATCCGGCGCCCCAACCGGGACTAGAACCCGGTGTGCCGGCGCCGCAAGGCGGAGGATTAGCCTGTTGAGCCACGGCGCCGGCTAATGGCAATATTTATCCACTTGACTTCCTGCCTCTAGTGGAAATTTCATTGGCATATTCTAATTTTTAACTGGGAATTTTCTTCTAACTCATTTTGAACTGGAACTGAATTTTAAATTAATGTCATTTACAATTCTACTTCGAGTGCTTTTTAAAGTTAATTTATTTTCATTTTAATTTAAAGTTAATTGGAAATGTACATCAACTTCTCATCAGTTTTCCAGAAGGTCTAGGGGAGGCAGTGTACATAACATAGGCAGTGGGAAGGATTTGAGGATGCTTAGAAAAGGATTTCCCCACTAGCCAAGGAAGAACCAACTTGGAGACAGTAGATGCAACGTATTACATCTATAAATGGGGCTACTGCTCTCTAGAACACAAAACCGCAGTAGACTGACTGACTGATAGTTGGCAACAGAACAGAAAACAAACATGCAAGATTGGCACAAAAGCAAAACTGATATTTACAGAAGGAGGAAGGACTTCTAGTGGTTTAGCTAATTGTAGAGGACAATTCCATCTTTGATGCAAAAGATAGAAGCTTTTTCCATCAATATCTATAGAGTCAGTAGACTCGAATTGCTCTTTATTGAATGCTATGCATCAACATTTTGCAAGTAATGGGACTCTTTATAGCCATTTCTGTTTCTATTGTGTTTAAATGTCATTTTCCATTTTTTAAATGCTAAGTAGTGTTTGCCAGTTCTTCCAACAGCATATCTGCCTTAATTATAGATTCCTGGCAATTCAATATTTAAATTAACTTCTATATTTATATTCCAAAGCATTGGAAACATATCAGAATTTAAAATTAAAATTAAAGTAAATCTTCAATATAAAGAAAATCAAAAGTTTACATTTAAATTTGAAAAAAGTAAATCAGTTTCAAATTAGATTAAATTAAAATTGTTACTCCAAATCATACAGAGAAAATCAGTAGTAGCCATCAGTCAAAACACTTCCACATAAATATTAACCTAAATTAAAAAGTTACCTCAGAAAATGCTGAGATTTTATTACAAGTGATAAAATGCATTTCCTTATGTCACATTCTAGTCACAAAAATAAGGCATTCCTATTAAAGTTGTTCAAAAGTTTCCAGCAAAGTGGCTAAGTAAACTAGTCATATATTACAATAGAACCAATTGGGTACACTTGGCACACATTAGTCCATAGATAAATTGATCATTTGACAAATTGGCTTTCTAATCATTTCTTCTCAGGAAATTGACTCAGTCCCAAGAGTACTTGAATTTGGGAAAAGAGTAAGTTTCAGAGTGAGGGCTTTGGGGTAGGTAGCAACCCGCTGCTCTTCCTGTAATGCTCCCCCTAGAGGCTGCCACCTGCACAGCCAGCACCTGTCACCTACACAGCCCTGCATGCAGACGGTGCAGAGACACAAAGGCATAATACAAACTCTAGACCCCAAAGTCCTCGCATGTGAAGGAAACCCCGTGCTTTCTTTAATAAAAACCACTAAGCTCTCAGTGCATGTGCGTGTGCGCGTGTGTATGTGTGGTGACAAAACATCCATACAGACTACAAATGCCAGAGAAGCTCAAGAGAGCTGCACACAGACCAATAACCACTCGGTCATTCTGTTGCTTCTCCTGGAGAGAGAACCAGTTCAGATCTCATTCTCCCTGTTACGTGGGCATGTACCAGTGTTCATCGAGAGGACGAGCAAAATATCCACCAACTGGTGCGTTTCTGATGCTGTATAATTTGACACATCTGAATCTGCTGATCAATCGGTACATCCAGGAGTTGTTCCCTATTCAGGAACATCTGGGCTGACACAAAGAGGTTTGCGTGCGGAGACAGAAGTGAGGGGCTGCTCACAGCTCAAGGGGAAAGGGAGCAGGAGGAGACAGAGTTACTGAGCCCCTCAGAGCATTTGCATATGTTCCCTTTGCTCTTGAACAATTCTATGAGTAGAAAACTCAAATATGCGCATCCTGAGTCCACACTGTTCCATGCACCCCCCACCCCCTTTCTGACTCCCAGCTGGAAAACATGGGTTCCTTCTTGTGTGAGGCCTTCTTCTAGGGTGGCCTCCCTGGCCTCCCACAGACAAGCTCTTGCAGTCCCAGCATACTCTATCCCACATGATATTTGATGAGCCCACAGTGGGCCTCAGTGACCTCAGGAAGAAGGGACATTTCTGTTTTCACCTGCCACTGTCCCAAGCACCTGGCACAGCAAACATAAAGACAGAGCTCAAGTGATGTTTCCTGAATAGCAAAATTAGTAACTGAACTTCCTATAGTAAGTACTATGATATTCATTTGGAAGATGAGGAACGGAGACAAAGGGAGCCCAAGAACACACAGCTAGTGCAGGCTACATCCAGGGTTTGAAGCCCAGCCACCCAGGATGGCTCTACCGTACTGCGTTAATATTAACCGGGCACCTACTTTGTCCATTTTCTAACCTGTAGCACATTTATCTCCCTTAGAAGTTTTCTGAAAGAGTTACTGTCATTCATAATTTAAACCTGAAAAAGTGAAGGTTTAGAGAAAGCTAAGACTGAAGCTAGAAAGTACTGAAATTGGAGTTTGGATCCGGTTTGTCTGACTCCAATGCCCTTTTCCTCCCATCACTCTGCTGTATTATATTAACAATGCCATCAGTATTTAACATGTCTGTACAGCCTGCACATTATTCTATAACTTACCACCCCAGCTCACCCCCAACAGCAACCCTGTTGCACAAGGACAAGTAGCTCCATATTTCTTCACCAATGGGAAAGCTCAGGTTCAGAGAGTTGAGTGACCTGTCTGAATTCACACAGCTCATCAGGGGCAGATCTTAGAGATTAGCTAGCCCACACCACCCAACACGGCAATGTCCAAGGCCTTAATCATTTCCCACACACTGAAATTGAAATTAATGAAATTTAGATAGAATTTAAAAATCAGTCCCTTGGACTGACTAGCTATATTTCAAGTGCTCAGTTGTCAGTAGCGGCCAGTGGCTACCATGTTGGAGCACACAAACACAGGACACTTGTATCCCCACAGAACTCCACAGAACAGCATTGAATTTTTGCCACTGTATCCAGTGGAAGCTTATTGGAAGGGCACACTCTCAGGCCCTACTCAGACCTATAAAATTGCAATCTGCTCTGTCGCAAGATTTCTGGAAGGCTTGCAGGCACATTAAAGTTGGAGAAGCACTGACTTAACCACGCCACCTTCATTTGGCAGATGAGAAATTGAAACAAAGAACCAACGTGGCCAAGGACACACGGAGGGTCAGGGGCAGAGCTGGGGCCAGAAGCCAGGATTCGAGGCTCTGCCACTCTGCTGCTGAGTGGGCACCAGGCCAGGGAGGCCTTGGCGACGCCTGGCAATAGATTGGGGTGGGTGCTAATGGCTGATAAGAGGGCAGCAGTGCCTGCCCAGCGAGGAGGGAGAGTGCTGGCATCTGGCAGCTCCCAGAGCTCTGTGAAGGGAGGGAAGCCAGCACTGTCCACCCCCATCCAAGATGCAAAGCAATGACAGAGCTGCCAAGCTGAGGGGGATGAAGGCTCCGCTAGCAGACCAGAAATTCAGCCAAGAGTCTTGATTGTGCAGCTATTTGTTGCAAGGGGAGTATGGGGAGCCTCTCTCTCCTGGAAGGGGGCTCCTCCCCACCCTGGAGCTGACCCTCTCCATGGTTCAGTCAAAGAAGTTTTCTCCTGGGACCTCCTTAACCCCAGGCCACGTATCCCTGTTCCTGTCTGCCCAAGCCCTCAGCCTCTTCCAGCAGACCCTGAGTCAACCAGACTAGAGCATACACACATAAGAGGCAGGCTCTGTGCGTGAGATGCCCTCTGGGCCTCTGCAGAGCGTCCTAACTCACAGCGGCCTCCCTGGGAGAGTTCTGGGCCTGATTAACAGAAGTGCTCCAGCCTAGGGTTTACTCCAGAACTGGCTGACTGTGTGTCTCCATAACAACACTGCCCACAGCTACCTCATGCAATGACAGAAATGCACTCGCTCTGCCTGGTCTGATGCAGTCCCCACCAGGCATATCTCACTGCTGAGCATTTTGAAATGCGGGTAGTGCCACAGAGGAACTCATAATTCCAGATGGTTTCAATTTAAATAGCCACATGTGACTAGGAGCACCTGTATTAGACAAGTCTTATTTCATGGTTAATGGGCCCTGGCCCCATCACCTAGAAAATGAAAGAACTGGACTAAGGGAGGTGATTCCAAATCTAGGTGACACCCATGGTCACCTGGCACCATGTCACAGGGCTCTGTGAGTTCCTTCTGAGTAAGGGTCAGTGGTACCTGAGACACACCATCTCCCTCTCCCTCTGTACTCAGTAGGGATGGGGAAGAGGACACCTTTGACCAAATGCTCATGTTCTCTCCATCTCAGTCCTTTCCATTTGGTTCATTTTAAAAGAAGGAAGAAGCAAGCAATGAGCCATGAATGAATCAAGGTCTGAAGTGTTCAACCCTTGCTTATTAGCTCAGAATTTTGAAATCATAATGAAAGGCAGTGACTTTGCTATTCTTTGGAGTTGGGTGTGGACGAGTCTGCATAAAAGCATTTTGGGAGGGGAGGAGTGAGATAACCACTAAGCTATCTGGATGTTGGATGTTAAAAATGATGTAAATTTAAAGAGTTTTGTTCAGCCAGTAGCTGTGTTTAGGAAGAAACAAAGAAGCATATGGACTGCCCCACAGTCTGGAAACCAAGACCACTTCCCTGCTGGGATGACAATGAAGCCATGTCCAGAATGTGCTCTGCTCCAGACGATACCTTCCAGGCCTGGGTCCCCACACCCTATTTTATCTCACATTGGGCCACCTGGTGCAGAAGCCGCCTCTGAGTATGTCCTTATCCTCTGAGCTCTCTCCTGCACTGACACCTCTTTTAAAAATGCCCCTCTGATTTTCTTCCATCACTACCTCTAGCTGCATACGTGGGAGGCTGAAAGTTCTTTCTGATGTATGATTTCTGAAACATTTCCTTCTCTCCCCCCCCATTCCCTTATGCATAATCCCCACACACTCACATAAATATAAACCCCACACCTATGATCTCACATCAACCCTCAGAAGCTGAAAGAGAGAGAATTTTTTAGAATTAAAGTGTCCTCTTTCTCTTCTATACTGACTCTTTGGTTACTGTTTCCCTTGTCATGCTCAGGGGGTAGAAAGTCTTGAGTGGCCAAGAGGGAGGAGGCAGAAGAGAGAGATGGAAAGTAAAAGAGAGAGAGAGGTGTGGTCCAGAAATGGGCACCGTACTAGGTCGCCCTGCAGCAAACCAGGAGGCTGCAGCCACAGCTCTGCCATCCCAAAGGCTCCTCCCTCCCTTCAAAAACTAAAGTGGGGAGGCCCCTTCAGCTAGAGCCAATGAGAGGGCAAGGGAAGGAACTTTGTCTCTAGAGTTTCATCTTCTCCATGATTCAGAAAAACCAGGCAGGGCAAACCACTGCATTTTTGTTTCCAGATGGGTCTCATGTACCTGATACAGCCTGGCAGCCCACGCTCCTCCGACATCCGACATCCCTGTCACCAGAAGCTTGAGACGAGCTCTGGGTGGGGCGACAGCAGGGAAGTGGGAGGAGTGTGTCCAGCCCTGGATGGGGAGGTGAGCACCAGCTGATACGTGGAGGTCAGGGAACGGGAGTGTTGCAATCAAGAATGTTGGGTGGGACTGGAAAAGGTCAGCACCCCATCATGCCATTTCTGATCTCTCAGGATGGGCTTCATCTGAGGCTAGAATGAGAGAATGTGATATAGTAAGACAGAAGAAAAGCACAGGGATGAACAATCCAGCTTCCTTCTCTTCCTGCTCTTGTCCTTATTTTGCTCCTTATAGGTGATTTTGCAAACTTCACAAAGCCCTCTTGACTCCACTGACACGGGGTCTTGCTTAAGTTCTCTTAAGTTAATGTCTCATAACTTCTCCAAGTCTCACTCTCTCCATCAGTCAAATGAATAGTACAATCTCATTTGTAGCAAGGTTTAAGTAAAATCATGCAGTGGAAGTGCTGAATTAAAACATTCCCTAGACATGAGATCCCTCGCTCCTGTTTCCCTTCTTACTACCCACTTTCCCAAGACAGAACGATGTCAGCCTAAACAATGGCCAGAGAAAAAGCTGCAGCCAGCAGGACAAGTAGCTACAACACTGGTTCAAGGCATGTAATCATTGTGAAGTCAACCTTAATAGCTGGTAGTTATTCTGCTTGAGAGCTCTGTTCCTTTCAGTTGCATGAGCTCAGTCATCTACAGAAACAGCTGAGTGAGTCAAGAGTTAGAAAGAAAAGAAGGGGGGCGATGCTGTGGCGCAGCAGGTTAACACCCAGGCCTGAAGCTCGAGCATCCCATGTGGGTACCGGTTCAAGACTCGGCTGCTCCACTTCTGATCCAGCTCTCTGCTATGGCCTGGGAAAACAGTAGAAGATGGCCCAAGTGCCTGGGCCCCTGCACCCGAGTGAGAGACCCAGAGGAGGCTCCTGGTTCCTGGCTTCATATCGGCACAGCGCCGAGCATTGTGGTTAATTGGAGAGTGAACCATCAGATGGAAGACCTCTCTCTCTGTGGAAGTCTGACTTTCAAATAAATAAATAAAAAATCTTGAAAGAAAGAAAGAAAGAAAGAAAGAAAGAAAGAAAGAAAGAAAGAAAGGAAGGAAGGAAGGAAGGAAGGAAGGAAGGAAGGAAGGAAGGAAGGAAGGAAGGAAGGAAGGAAGGAAGGAAGGAAGGAAGAAAGGAAGAAAGGAAGAAAGGAAGGGTGGGAGGGAGGAGAGGGAGACGATAGACACCTTTTATACCCAGCTCCGCTTGGAGAGCTGCAACTGACAGTTGAATGAATTGCCTGATATCGTTCGGGCTGAGCAGACTAGACACACAGTGAGGTTGGCCCTTCATAACCTATTCAATAGCCAACCAGGGATCTTCCAGTGTTCTTTTACCCCCGGGGAAGAGCTGGATCCTCTGTCCCACTCACTGAGGTCATCCTGTATCACGTGTGGATCTGGTATCCATGGGCCTTGCCAACAACGTCCAGCCCCCAAAGCTGCACACAGCCAGTGAGTCACGGGGTCCTGGGAGGATGAGCCCCAAGGCAGAAGCTCTCCAGGGAGGCAGTTTTCATCCACCCAAGAAGCCTTCTCTCCAGCCCAGATTTTAGACAATGGCATGCGTGTGGAATGCCCAAGTGCCTGTAAAAGATTATTACTAAGTAAGAGTGGATGATGATAATTAATTACCCTCCATTAGGGAGAAAGTCCCTGGAGCAAAGGCATCAAAGGCAACGTTTCACTGAGTTGGCAGTTTCCTTGGCTCTGCAACAAGCTGACTCCTTAGCCTGCATCTTGGGCCTGTTCCTTTCTCTTAAATTCCAAACTGAGAGAAGCATTTTGACTTCAGACAAGTTCTTGTAATTCCCACCTTTCTCCCCATCCCTGATCCAGTCATTATAATTATGAACACTTCACACCAGGGTCACAGGCCTGTTTTACAGCACCCCTTTGATGAATTAATTCATAGCTGCTCTCCTGCTTTACTGAACTCCAAATCAAAGGGAATGTGCTTAGAATGAAGAACGGAATCTCCCTGCCAGACAATTTGGGGAAGACCATGAAAATGGCCATCCACAGATATGTGCAGCGTGTGTGTTCTCCATAGCAGCCCACCACAAGGGGAAGAGTGATCAGGACAAGAAGGTGTGCATGTTTCAGAACTAGTCAAGGGACCAGGCCAGATTTCCTCCAAATCCTGTCCTTTGTGAGCGTGTGAGAGGTGCATATCCATAATGCATAGAAACAAGCATTCCTGGTATTGGCGTGCAGAGGGCAAGCCGGCACCTGCAGATCTGGCAACCTATATCAGAGTGCCAGTTCAAGTCCCCAGATGATCCACTTCTAATCCAGCTCCCTGGTAACGAGCCTGAGAAGGCAGCAGAAGATGGCCCATATACATGGACCCTGCCATGCCCATGGGAGACCTGATGGAGTTCCAAGCTTCTGGCTTCTGCAGGGCCCAGCCCCCGTCAGCCATTACAGTCATTTGGGGAGTGAACCAGGGGATGGAAGATACCTCTGTAACTCTTTCTCCCTCTCTCTCTCTCTCTCTCTCTCTCTCTCTCTCTCTCTCGGTGTGTGTGTGTGTGTGTGTGTGTGTGTCACTGTGCCTTTCAAATAAATAAAATAGATCTTAAAATAATAGAAATTAGCATTCCCTGCACGATTCTTAGGCAATGTCTTCTCTTGTCCTGTCAATTTCAACCAGCAGGTCTGTGACCAGCAAGAAAGGCCCCTGCTTACTGAGCAAAGCTGACCACAGAGAGAACATCTTGAGAATCTCATCGTGACCAATGTGGGAAGGAATCAGTCACATATAGTGCAAAGGGCACACAAGCTGTGGCATCAGAGAGCTGAAAATGTTCTGCAGTTCCTGGCTTTGTGACCTGCAGGATGTCTGGCAGTCAGCTTCTTATCTATAAGAAAAAGCAGAGGGAATTCTTACCTGATGGTGTTCTTGGGAAGCTGGGAGGGAATCATTGCTACATGTCAGCACCTAGCTCAGCTCCTGGGCACGGCGCCTTCCATCATGTTATATAATCACCATCGTGCAAGGATGGGGCAGGGCCCTGGAGCAGGCCAAAT
Source organism: Sylvilagus floridanus (assembly GCA_949820135.1). NCBI lineage: Eukaryota > Metazoa > Chordata > Mammalia > Lagomorpha > Leporidae > Sylvilagus > Sylvilagus floridanus. Next base: position 160,642,061 of record OX463236.1, read on the forward strand.
TCCATTGTATCCTAGCACACACCAGGACCTTTGCAGGCACCCAATACATATTTGTGGAATGAATCGATGCCATCACGTCCATGTTTTTGTAGCTGGGGCAGCCAGAATGTTGGTGGACTGGCATCAGAAAGAGTTGTTTGGACATTTGAACATTCTTTTTGACTGCAAAACTGCAGCGATCTCAACCAGCCAGAAATGTTCTCTGAGGCTTATTGATATTCAAGGCTTCCCAAAACAAAAATAAGAGCTGCGTAAGATACATGCACGTGCTCTGTAAGACTAGGCAGAGATGGGTTTAATCAGCCCATTCTGGAAAGCATTTGCATGCCAGAAGACTGTGCCTAGAATCAAGCAGCCTTACCCCATCTCATTAACAATGATAATTATTGCTAGTGGTAGGCTTGGGCAGACTTTGAAGCTCAGTGTCTAAGCACAATACAAGTTTCACTTCTACTCACTCAAAATCCAGTGTGGCTACGGTATAGGTTCTCCTCCTGCTGATGACTTGAGGGTCAGTCATCTCCTCATTTCCACAAAAGCCTTTCATGACTGCCCCAGCAGCATAAAGAGAGGGGGTGGTGGCACAACGGCTTTTCAATGCCTGGGTTCCAACGTGGCACAGATTATTTCTGATTGTAGCCATTGAGCAGAATTAGCCCATGGCTATGACACACATGGAGCACAACAGTAATGAATGAGCAGTAAATATTTCTATCCCTGCTGGAAATTGGGTGGATGGACTTCTGGTGTCTCGTCATGCTGACAGCCAGGAAGTTCTAGGTTTTCTCCCTCTACGCTCAATCCCTTAGTGGTGTGCTAACAAAAGTTTTCAGACAAGATCCCCAAACACAGAGGCCCAAGAGCCCTGAGAACTATTTTTTCTATACAGAGCACTCATCTGTTTGTCTTTTCTCTGGGAGAGAGGGGATTACTGAGGCAATCTTCATTATGTCTTTCTAGCTGGTTCCCTCCCCAGCAACTCTGCTGAGAGTCAAAGATCACAGAAAACCTGGCACCTCTCTCAACTCACTATCTCTCCGGAGGAGATAGGCCCTCTTCCCTCCCTGGAATGTATGGAGGCTGCCAGTTACACTGTTAAGTTCTCTAGCCAGCTTCAGGGCTGCTGCCAGGAGTGGGGGCTACTCCCCACAGGTTGATAACCTAAGAGCCCATCATCACTGTTTGGGGGTTAAAGCCATATAGACAAAAAGGAAAAAAAAAATGGTAAGCCTATATATCAGGCTGTGGTCATGCCAAGTTTTGCCATGAGCATGAGGCTATGGACATTCTGAATCATCCAATCTCTGGCTGTGGTCCAAGTCATACTTCTTGTCACCTGCCCAGTGCCCCCCTTACCATCCCCAACTTCCTGACTGCCCTCCATCTCTTTGGACTCCTAGAGTCCCAAAGAGATGTTTACTGCAGTAAACACATTGAGACTCTTGTAAAAAAAAAAAAATTGAATCCCAGAAGAAGAAAAGGAGAGACCAAGCTTATTAAACTCCCCTTTGGCTAGCTTCATGGATTCTTTTAAGTCCACTGTTGGATTTCTTTGAGGTCCTGGTACGTGCTGATTTGCATGGATGGCTTAGCGGGTAGAGAAAGGAGGTAAGAAAAGCTTTGCTCTGGATAAATAAAAAGCTCTTTGTTAATTAAGGAGCCACTGACAAGGCCACGGCCTATGTCAGGCAACCTACACAGAAGGTTTGATTCTTCTGGAACTGAAAACAAGGAAATAGAGAAACTCCCCCCACCACACTGCATAACTTTGTTCTAGGGCTGCTAAGTTATTCCCTGCTACTACATCAGCTGTGAGAGCCCTGTGAAACATGCTGTGGTTAAAATAAAACTCAAGCCCCCAAGCATGTATTTTTTAAAAACAATGTGTTAGGTTGTCTAAAGTAGTTAATCTCCCCCATTTTCTCCCTTAAAAAGAACCTGTATCATTAATTTTCCTATCGGAGCCTTTTTATTCTTTCCTTTCCTGCTGTGTCCAAAACAGCCCAATGTGAATGAGGGATGTGAGTGATCCACCCAACATAGCCAGAGCAAGTTGATTTGAAAGGAATTCAGGGGTGCATCACAAGACTTTCCAAGTGGCTCCCCCTGGGTGATATATAGTGCTGCTCTGCAGGTGCTTAGGACCTGTGTATGCCAGGGCTTATAGCAATGACCAAAGCACCTGCCATGCTCCACCCAACCCCTCTATCTCTTGCTGTACCCTCTTGCCCTGGGCTCCTGAATCAGACAGGCCACTGCCATGGCCAGCATGTGAAAACTACTTGAGATTCAGTTCTTCTCACTTGTTCAAAGCAAGCAGACTGTTACATCTTGGCAGTTAAATGTGATCATAGGTAAGGAACCTAATGCTATGTAGGTATTTGATTAATAACACATTTAAAAATAGCATCATAAAATCACACTGTTATGATCAATACCATCCCCCATTCTTTCTTCACTTCCCACAGCACAGTCTACCCTAAAAGGATCTTCTCTATTTCCAGGTAGCCTAAAGAGTAACATTTTTAAGAGATGTGAATAGAGGAGATAGGAATACACCAGTTTGAGGCCATAAGCACAAACTAATGCCTGCCTTATTAAAGAATTTACTCATCCCCTTCCTCTTGCCATGTACTGAGCTTGTATACGGCAAGCCTAGAGCTAAACTTTAACCATGATCTCGTCTTCTCTTTATAAGAAACATGTGACCCTGGGTGCCACATTGCTTATAATCTTCCCCCTCAGATTAGGGCATTTTTTTGCTATGGAAATCCTTATAACACCTGAAACCCCAAAACAGATCCTAGAGCCTCCTAAATTTGAGCAGACACCATGTGTGTCTTTTTGTAGCATCACAGAATCCAACCCAAAATTTTCTGGGAGATAGTTACAGGATGTCATCCTGTTTGAATCCCCTCCTGTGAGACTCAGCTTGACATAGCCCCAAGATTTCTCCCTCTGGATAGGAGGTAACTGTAGTCCCAAACCCATGTATTACCTCTTCTTCTCCTACTTCTGTAACTCCCCAATGGCTATCTGAAAATTAACATTATAATCTTCTTTTCTCCATATCTCACCAACTAAGGGATGAAACAGACACACAAGCAGTTTGGGATTTTTGTGGGCCTAAGAACATGCAAGTTGAAGGGCTCTGGATTTTGAGCAAGCACTGACAAGTCAATGTTCACACTCAAGCCTGATATTTCTGGTCCAGTCAGCCATGTGCTCAGGTTCCTAGAATCCCAGAAGAGCATATTAGTCAATATGCTTTGGGCCGGCGCCGTGGCTCAACAGGCTAATCCTCCGCCTTGCAGCGCCGGCACACCAGGTTCTAGTCCCGGTCGGGGCGCCGGATTCTGTCCCGGTTGCCCCTCTTCCAAGCCAGCCCTCTGCTGTGGCCCAGGAGTGCAGTGGAGGATGGCCCAGGTGCTTGGGCCCTGCACCCCATGGGGAGACCAGGAAAAGCACCTGGCTCCTGGCTCCTGCCATCGGACGAGCGCGGTGCGCCGGCCGCAGCGCGCCGGCCACGGCGGCCATTGGAAGGTGAACCAACGGCAAAAGGAAGACCTTTCTCTCTGTCTCTCTCTCTCACTGTCCACTCTGTCTGTAAAAAAAAAAAAAAAAAAAAAAAAAAATATGCTTTGGACATTTAGAGTCTAAAACGCCCAGAAAATGTGCCTCTACATACTCCCATTAAGCATCCAGTAAGATTCCCTCACTTGCCTCGCACTCCACCCTGACATTTCCTACCCCAACACCAGTCCAGAAAAAACCCTGACCACTGCATAAGCCCAATACCAGTGAAAGAATAGAAGTCCACACTTTTTGTTTCTACTCTGACTAGTCCACCTCCAAATTGCTGCTGATGCTGAGGTCTACCAGCCCCTAAGAACTTCAGCCTTAGGATTAGCAAGTTAGAGCAAAAAAGGAAAGTTGCAGGAGTCAGAGGAGCCTAAACTTGAACATTAATTCAATGACTCATTAGCGATTTCTTGCCGCTAATCCTTAACTGTGTAGCTTCCATAACCAGGAAGTGGAAACAGTAAAGTCTTCGCACAGGGCTTCTGTGGGTGTTCGGAGTCTCCCACTGCCTAGGAGCAGGGAACACAACGACGGCATGTATGACGAGCCTGCAGCGCTCCACTCCACTGTCCAATTTTCACTTTTCCTTTCTAATGGTCAAAACCACTTTCTGAAGTTTCTTGTCCCAAATTTAATGATAGAAAAGTCAAAGTTCATTACTTCACATTGGACAATACATTAAGGACAGATCCCTCATAAGACGTAAGTACACAGTGACTCCTGATGTTGATTTAACAATTTGACACTCTTGTTTATGGCGTCAGTAATCTCCCTAGGCTCTAGTCATGAGTTGCCGAGGCTATGGAAGCCTTTAGGGTTCGCTTTGTCATATATTTTCTTCTTTTTTTTAATAAAGCTTTTATTTAAAGAATATAAATTTCCAAAGTATGGCTTATGGATTACAATGGCTCCCCCCCGCCATAACTTCCCTCCCACCCGCAACCCCCCCTTTCCTGCTCCCTCTCCCCTTGCATTCACATCAAGATTCCTTCTCAATTCTCTTTATACACAGAAGATCAGTTTAGTATATATTATGTAAATATTTCAACAGTTTGCCCTCACATAGGGACACAAAGTGAAAATACTGTTGGAGTACTAGTTAGAGTGTTAATTCACAATGTACAGCACATTAAGGACAGAGATCCTACATGATTTTTTTTAAAAATTGATTAATTATGCAATTTCCAATTTAACACCAAGATTTTTTAATCATTTTCAATTATCTTTATATACAGAAGATCGATTCAGTATATACTAAGTAAAGATTTCATCAGTTTGCACCCACACAGAAACACAAAGTGTAAAAATACTGTTTCAGTACTAGTTATAGCATTACTTCACATTGGACAACACATTAAGGACAGAGATCCCACATGAGAAGTAAGTACATAGTGACTCCTGTTGTTGACTTAACAATTTGACACTCTTGTTTATGGTGTCAGTAATCTCCCTAGGCTCTAGTCATGAGGTGCCAAGGCTATGGAGGCCTTTAGGTTTCGCCGACTTCGATCTTATTCCGACAGGGTCATAGTCAAAGTGGAAGTTCTCTCCTCCCTTCAGAGAAAGGTACCTCCTTCTTTGATGGCCCCGTTCTTTCCACTGGGATCTCACTAGCAGAGATCTTTCATTTTTCACTTTGTGTTGCTATGTGGGGGCAACCTGTTGAAATTTTTATGTAATATATACTAAACTGATCTTCTGTATATAAAGAGAATTGAAAAGGAATCTTGATGTGAATGGAAGGGGAAAGGGAGCAGGAAAGGGGAGGGTCGCGGCTGGGAGGGAAGTTATGGTGGGGGGGAGCCATTGTAATCCATAAGCTGTACTTTGGAAATTTATATTCTTTAAATAAAAGCTTTAAAATAAATAAATAAATAAAGTCAAAGTTCAGAGAGATGGTTTAACTTGTCCAGAACACAGTACAAGACAGTCTTGGATTCAGACTCCAAGCAGCCCGACTTCAAAGTCTGTGCTCTTTCTCCAAAGGCCTGCAATTGGAGACTTCAAGCATCCCCAGCCTCTTCCCCGGTTCCTACACTACCTTGGTCTGGAAGGCCCTCTACAGCCTGGGCTCTGGCTCTCTCTGACCTTGTACCCATCTATTCCCCCTTGCGGGCTTGCTCCTGGCATACTGCCCTTGCTTTTCCTTAAACACAGCAAGACCACAGGTCATTTCACTGGCATTGCCTCAAGTACTCTCTAATTAGGAGTCTATTATTCCAGTCCAGATTCCTTCAAGGATTATGTTTTTATACCTTTTCTATTTTCTTCCTTCTTTGTATGAATTTGTATGTGTTTCTATCTTGGTCTAAAAGTTCTTAAAGAGAAGGGATTGTGAGGAACAAGTTCTTTTTAGGGAAATTGATGTCTACTTTAAGGAATAATGACTTCTTTCTTGTCCTCTCTGTAGCCTTGGTACCCGGGACAGTGCTGGAAGGCGCTCAATAAATGGTTCAAGATGATTGAATCATGGATGTTGCAAGAACAATGATACAAATTGTGATGCCTCTTACGTCTTCTGTTCTCCTCATTCTGATTTCTTCATGTCTAAACCAACCCCCTTTAGTTTTGGGAATCAATCTAAACAGTGCCCATAGTTTGCCATTGACTAATGGTCCTGACCACATTAATTGGAATAAAATACTACTCTGTCAAAAGAAAAAAAAAGTGGCTCTCCAGCCACCAGCATGCACCCCTCCAGATGGGGTCTATCCTTGAATTTTATGACCCTGATGATGCTTTGGTTCCAAACGAGGTCATCTCCTATCTGATGGCCTTATTCCAGCTTATGGTTATTTTATTAAAAGCTGCATCTGGCAAACCTTCCACAATGTCCAGCAAAATGTCTCGCACTAAAGGTAAGGAAATGAATAACAGTGGTCAAATCTCAGCGGGGTTATTTTATGCAGGGAGGAAGCCAGCTGGTCTGTAGCTTTTCTGAAGATGTGTCAAGAGGGAAAACTGCTGAAATCAGCAGGCAGGATGGAGGTTGCACAGGTAGAAAATCATACTAAAGATAAAGAACTGTGATGGAGCAGAAGAAGAAAAGCTTAAGTGATTCAAGCATTTCTTCCTCTGGAGACTTTGGAGTTGAATGAAGCCATGCATCTGTCTGAGTTGATTTAGCCATAAGCCACTTTGAGGACAGACATATACTGGAAAATGACCTAACTCAACTAAAGTAATTGTGGACACTGGAGGATTCCCACCCAAACATAAGGATCATTTTGGATGTAGAGATAAATTGTATCTTCATAAAAATACATATTAACCATGTTGCTTTGAGAAGAGAATTCAAGGAGATGTAGGAGGTAAAACTCAATGACAATTGCAGCAATCTAGAATTCAAAAGTTGGCTTTTCTTACATGAATTATACCTGAAAGCAATAACAAAAGCATCTCTTAGATAAAAGGGTTTAGACCTGTGCTAACAACTGACCTTCCAAATATTAAAAATCTTTTACAGATGTCACCATAAAAGGACAGATAGTCTGGCAACCTAAATGTGTACTGCTCCCCAAAGAAAGAAAATTGCCAGGGAATAATCCTTTTTGTAAAATTGGTAGTGATGGTAGACAGTCCCTAGTAACATGGGAAAATACATCTTGGATTCTGAGTCAAGAGAAACAAGTTATCTCTTAGCATTGGGAAATCACTTCACTTTTCCATACTTAACTAATTTTTTTTTCTATCAGGCTAGTTCCTTACCCTGAGTTTCTATTTCCTCCTCTGCAACTTTAAAATGTGAGGGTTTCTATCTTCCTCTAAATATGTTAGATAATTCAGTGGGATAACATTGTTCAACCTTGGCAGATGGTAAGCTTTCAATGTCAACATTTTTTCCTCAAGGAGACAAAGTTTTTTCTCCTAACTTCAAACAACTACTGAAGTCCATAATATTTCTACCCACAGTGACTTATATAAAAACAAAAGAAACTGGCTTTCAGTTTCAGCCTCTCTCTAAACAAAGCCTATATTGGCCAAACTAATCATTCTAGCTCCCTCAATGATTAAGACCCTATCCCTTGCTTCTTACAGCATTGTTCAGGGTGCAGTGGGAACAACTTGTAGGGGAACAGCAATGTGTGTATACCCAGGAGATTCAGTTCAGATGCAATGGGTATCCACCCTCCTCAAAATTCTCTATATTCTTGGAAGCAATGCGTGCCATATTGGAGTACCTGGGTTCTATTGCTGGCCTCAGCTCCTAACTCCAGAATCCCATCAATGCAGACCTGGGGAGGCAGCAGTGATAGCAATGATGACTCAGGTAATTGGGTTCCTGCTACCCATGTGAGAGACCCGGATTGAGTTCTTGATTCTCAGCTTCAGATTCAGCCTCAGCCATGGTAAGCACACCGAAAGTGAACCAACAAATGGGAGAGCTCTCTCTCCCCTCTCCCTTTCCTCATTCTCTCAAATAATTTTTAAGTCTCCATATTCTCAGTGTGTCACAAATAAGCAGAGCAACTGAACTTGAAGTAACACCATGAGGCAGCCCTGACCAGTGTGGATCATCATGATAAGAAAAGCCTCCCCCAAGTAAATGTGCTCATAATACTCTGTGACCCTGAGGTCTGGGGCACACCCAGATACCAGCAAGAGTTTCCCAACAACCTGAAAGGATGAGGGATCAGAGATGTGGCTATGCTGATTCAAATTTTAACATTTCCCACACACCAGAGTTTGCAGTCTAAGAGCCAGGCCTGTAATCAATAGCATACCCAAGAGCACAAGGTCAGCCTCACAGACCAACACCTGAGAATTCCTAGAAGTAAAATGCACCTGAAAGTCTGGGAAGACTCCAGGGAGGCTGAATTCCGAAAGGTGTCTGATTGGAGATCAAAGAAAAGTTCAGAACAGAACACAGAGGGAATGGGGTATGAGGTAGGTCTCAGGCAAAATAAACCAGACAGCAGGCACTGAGCTGACACTCTTCACCTCTTTGGATGCAGCCACCAAGCAGTGATTTGTGACAAAGTCAAGCAAAGACTGACACTTGGTCTCTCAAGCAAGCCCAGGAAATGAGATCTCTCCTTTCCCCCACTCTTCACCACTTTGACCTGGGATTTTTTTGTTTTTGTTTTTAATTTCAAAACATCAGTAGACATTTAAAACTGTACATTTTTATTGGGTACCATGTGATGTTTTGGAATGTGTATACATTGTATAATTTCCAATCCAGGCAAATATATTTCTCTCTGCAAATATTTAACATTTATTTCTAGCGAAAACATCCAAAATCCTATTTTGTAGTTTTCTGGGATATAATGTGTATTTTATCCTGTGTTTTATGTGTTCTCACCTCACTTTTTCTGTTAAAGATCACTGCAATGATTGATATCATTCACACTATGGAGTTAAATGATGGTGTTATTTGAAAGAAAAGAACAAGAGTTGGATAAACAAATCCATCTGGCAATGATATTTTATACATTAGAAAATCAGTAAGAAATAAATTTGGCCAAATCGGACTCCAGAAGGCACCATGTATACAACCTAGGAGTCTTACCTGCTTCCAGGCTACTGCTTGTCAAAGGGATCTGCAGATGTCCTCAGTAAAATAACTTGTAGCATTTAATCAAATTGAAAATGCTTCATTTCCACCCTAGACCTTCTGAATCAGATCCACTAAGGTTGCAGCCCAGGAACCAACATCTGGAATAAGCTTCCAAAATAATTATCACACACAATAAAGTTGGAAGACTCTTAGCTCCATGGACAGTAATTTCTGCCTCTTTCTTGACCCTTAATAGCTTAGTTATATCACTTTTTAGCATATACCTCACCACCTAATGATTGCATATCTGTCTCATCCATGTATACTTCTTTCTTAATAAAGATAGTGAAAAGTGGGGGCCAGCGCTGTGGCTCAATAGGCTAATCCTCCGCCTGTGGCACCTGTACATCGGGTTCTAGTCCTGGTTGCCCCTCTTCCAGTCCAGCTCTCTGCTGTGGCCCAGGAGTGCAGTGGAGGATGGCCCAAGTGCTTGGGCCCTGCACCCCATGGGAGACCAGGAGAAGCACCTGGCTCCCGGCTTCAGATCAGTGCAGTGCAGCGGCTTCAGCGGCCATTGGAGGGTGAACCAATGGCAAAGGAAGACCGTTTTCTCTGTCTCTCTCTCTCTCTCACTGTCCGCTCTGCCTGTCAAAAATGAATGAAAGAAAGAGAGAAAGAGAGAGAGAAAGAGAGAGAGAAAGAGAGAGAGAAGTGGACAGGGAGAACTAGCATGTCTTGAGAAGTGGACTTAACAACATTAATAATACCTCATGGGATGATTGTAGAATTTAGTGAGTTTCATACACTACACAAGGCACCCAACACAGATGCTGGTTCTCTTCCCCCTTTTTTTGCTTCATACTTTCCACAAATATACTATACTGTGAGTTCTTGAGGACAAAGATTTTGCCTTATGTTGATCATGCTTGCCATTCTGCAACCCAGAATAGGGACCGCACATACCTGATACTTGGTCAGTGCTTGTTGAGTGGCTGAATTCATGAACTAGTTCATGACACTGGCCTTATGGTCACAATACCAAAAATATTGGTATCTTCGGTAGCCCTGGAAAACACTTTTGAATGAACAAGCGAATGACTTAGGATTATTTATGCTTGACAGATGTTATTTTTCTGCTTCACCAATGGCAAAAAGGAAGTGTCTATTTATTTTGAAAGTGGTAGCTTTATCTCTCTGTCTCTCTCTCTCACTGTCCACTCTGTCAATAAATAAATAAATAAATAAATAAAAATAAAGTGGTAGCTTTAGTGGTTCTCTATCCTCTGTAACTAGCCCTCTGGTGTGAATCAAAGAGAACCAAGAAATGTGTCCATATAGCTCACACATAACTTGAAACATATGAGCCACAGGAGGTCAGAAAAAGGCATTTGAATCTTATATGAGATACAACGAGTTGGCTGGGAAAGTTCCAAAGGATATAAATTGTTCAGGTCAATGAATCTGAAATTCTGTCCCATGATATCCAGCTCCACAGTCCACAAAAGATCAACAGAATGAAGCTGAAGAGCCCTGGAGGCCATGGCAGGTAGCTGACCTAGGAGAGGAAGAGGCCTTATTTCTTCTCTGATTGAGTTTAAACTGTCATTTGTAGAAAAAGGCAGTTGAGGAGAGGATGCTGGATGTATTGACAAGTCCTATGTAAACATGCATATGAAAAAATGTGGCTCAATAAACATGAACTATAAATAACCAACATAGCAGAGGGGTCCATGGCTGGAGTTGCAGAGTCATGGCAAAAAAGGGAGGAGATGGATAGGGATTTGGTAAGCTGTAAGGCAGAAGGTAATGCCTCTATGGAATGAATGGGATCATTAAGAATCCCAGATCCCCTGGTAGTTCTCCTTCCACTCTGCTCCATGTATGTGCCAACCAACAAGGACATCCAATGGGGTCTGATCAATACCAAATGCACTATTCGGTTTGGAAAAGCTAGTAGGGAAAAAAAAATCAAACAACTCAATAACCCAACTCAATAACCCATGAATTCATGTAGGTGATGCCATCATATGATAGAATCAAACTTTCATTTTCTCATAGGTCCCCAGGATTTCGGAGGCATAACCAAAGAGAGGTGTTTGGGCTGATACTGAGGTCACAGTGCTATTTAAAGTGATTGTCATTCTACGAGTTTGCTGTGTGGATTGCATTCCATGTTGGACATTCTCTCCTTTTTAATTCTATTATTATTATTACCACTCAATCCTATCCATATGATCACTTTAACATTTAAGATGGTATATTTTCCAGTTCCCTGCTAATATGCCTAGGAAAGCAGTGGAAGATGGCTCAAGTACTTGGGCCCCTGCACACAACTGGGAGACCTGGAAGAAGCTCCTGGCTCCTGGCTTTGGTCTTGCCCAGCCTTCACTGTTGCAGCCATTTGGGAAGTGAACCAATGGGTGGAAAATCTATTTCTATCTCTCCTCTCTCTCTGTAACTCTGCCTTTCAAAAAAATAAATAAATCTTTTTCTTTAAAAAAAAAAGACTAGAAACATTCTGTTAGTTTTTCTCTGCTTGGTTCTACTTCCTTTTTAGAAAACCACTGAGACTCATGATCCAAACTATATCTCTCTATTATTTTCAATTTCATATATGTAGATTATAGAACAATTGATAATTTCTGCAAGATAAACCCTCATTCTTTATCCTTGCCTGAAAATTCTACCACCACCTACCCTTCCCAAAAGGTACAATGAAAACCAGTTAACTTCAGAGCTGTGTCAACACGCAACAGAGAGCAGACTTTATTCTGTGGATGTGAATGAAAAGAGAAAATAAGAACTGGCATTGGGAATTTGGAGCTAACAGTAGAAAACTGAAATCTGTGCTCACTTACATATATAAGTTAAATTCAGACAGCCAAAGTATTTCCTGGGAATTATTTATGTTCAAGACCCAGTCTTTCATGGCAATCTATTTTAGAGATACATGAAATAATGGCTGGACAAGTCATCTGAGCTATCATAAACAAAGTGGAAACCTGTGGAAGTAAAATGGACACTATGAGAAACAGTGATTTGATCAGCCCTTGTCCTGACTGTTGATGTACAATTTAATACTTTATCCCTTTTAGTACTTTCTTTTTGTTCTAGTTAATACTATTGGTTGAACTCTGTAATTGACACACAATTATTCTTAGGTTTTTAAATTTAATTGAAAAGTGATCCCAGAGTTGGGTAATGGGTGTCAAATCATAGTTCCTTGTGCTACACAGCCTAGTTTGGTGACTATAGTTCACGATAACTCACTATGTATTTTATCAACAAGCAGAAGAATGGAGCTATAAGCCTTCAATTATAAAGTAATAGAAAACAAAAAATTGATTGCTCTGATCTGATCAGTATACATAGTATACATCTATTAAAATGTCTATACTCCTATTGAATGGTGTTATTTCTATTTTTAACTTGTGAGCTGATGTAGTGGAGGAATATATATGAGTAGAACTAACATCTTTAGATCTGATTATTGTTTATAGCCATTGTTTGCATTCCTGCTGAGTAATAGTCTTTCTACTTTTTACTTGTGGAACTATTTAGTGGAGTATTAAGCCTGTGATTATAAACTAAAGATATGCTTTTGCAAAAATTAAAAAAAAAAAGAAAAAGAAAAGTGATCCCTGTTAAATATAAGAGTGGGAATAAGATAGGGAGGAGATGTACAATTTGGGACATGCTCAATTGGACTTGCCCCAAATGGTAGAGTTAGAAATATGCCAGGGGATTCCAATACAATCCCATCAAGGTGGCATGTACTAAGGCCATCTCACTAGTCCAAGCGATCACTTTCAGTTCACAATTGATCACACTGATAGGTCTAAGAGTCAAAGGGATCACACAAACTAATGTCTTCAAATACTAACTGCTAGAATAAAAGAGGGAGAGAACGATCCAACATGGGAAGCAGGAGACACAGCAGACTCATAGAATGGCAGATGTCCTAAACAGCACTCTGGCCTCAGAATCAGCCCTTAAGGCAGTCGGATCTGGCTGAAGAGCCCATGAAAGTATTTCAGGCATGGAAAGCCAAGACATTCTGGAAAAAAAAAAAACTAAATGAAAGATCTCTGCAAGTGAGATCCCAGTGGAAAGAATGGGCCTTCAAAGAAGGAGGTGCCTTTCTCTGAAGGGAGGAGAGAACTTCCACTTTGACTATGACCTTGTCTAAATAAGATCAGAGTTGGTGAACTCAAAAGGCTTCCATAGCCTTAGTAACTCATGACTAGAGCCTAGGGAGATTACTGATGCCCTAAACAAAAGTGTCAATTTGTTAAGTCAACAACAGGAGTCACTGTGTACTTACTCCTCATGTAGGTTCTCTGTCCTTAATGTGTTGTCCAATGTGAATTAATGCTATTACTAGTACTCAAACAGTATTTTATACTTTATGTTCTGTGTGGGTGCAAACTGATGAAATCTTTACTTAATATATACTAAACCGATCTTCAGTATATAAAGAGAATTGAAAATTAATCTTGATGTGAATGGAATGGGAGAGGGAGCGGGAGATGGGAGGGGTGCGAGTGGGAGCGAAGTTATGGGGGGGGGAGCCATTGTAATCCAATAGCTGTACTTTGGAAATTTATATTTACCAAATAAAAGTTAAAAAAAAAAACAAAGTGGAACTCTGTCCAGAATATTGTACAATGCACTGAAAAACAATGAATGTGAGGCATAGCAAAAGGACATAGGAGTCAACACGGATATGGTCCCATTTATCAAAAATGGAATAAAATAGGTAATTATCACATATGATTAAAATCCAAAGATTAAAATAAATTATTGAAGTTCATATGCTATAAAAACATTATTGAGTCATTAAATGAGGGACAGGGAACAAATGTTACTAACAGAAAACTTCCAAGTAATAAATTTAGAAGGAATCAGGAAAGTAGAAAATCACCATTACACACTATTGCAATAGTCACCACAGGCAAGATCCTGGATGAATGGCAAAATTAGTGTGAAAGTGTTGTGATGAATCAATATATTTATATCAGCTCAAGACATAACCTTCAAAATATTTATTAATCAACGTGGTAGATTGAACATATGTTCACGAATTCTTTGATGCTCCTCCAGGAGGTGAGTTTCATTCCCTTCCCCTTGAGCACCCATTGTGACTCTTTTCTAACAGGTTACAGTAATGGTAAATTATTGATCCCAGATAATATCTTGACAAAGGGATAGAGATTAGTGTCACCACAATAAGTCACATTGATGCCATGTAGTTAATAATGTGACATGATGAAGAGGCCACTTCAACTCTGGGATTCTTCCCCCAATCCATAACCCTAACTGTGAGAAAACATCAAACAAACCCTAATTAAGAGTCACTCTACAAAGATACCTGGTCAGTACTCTTCAAAATTTCTAAGTCGTGAAAAAGAAGGATACTAAGAACCTGCAGCAAATTATGAGCAACAAAAGAGACATGCTAACTAAATGCAAGCTGGTGTCCTGGACTGGATGATAGAAAAGATACAAAGGGCGTTAGTGACAAAATTAATGACACTTAAATAAAGTCTGTAGTTTATTTGCTATTGCTCTGTTGATGTTAATTTCTTAATCTTGATAACTGTATCATGGAATGTACAATGTTAACATTAATGGAAGGTGACTGAAGAATATATATGAATTATGTGTCAGATCATAACAATAAGTAATAATAATAATTAATAAATCTGTATAAATACAATCCTTTGCCAGTGAGGGGAATTCTAAAGCCTTGCTCCCACAAATACAGAAACAGAATAACCTGAAACAAAAGGGACATAAAAAAGCTAAACCCTAACCCACCAATCTGAGTACCCGATGCTGAGTTTCATAAGCTGCATATTGCTGTGAAGGGGGATTTTGAGCATTTTTAATTTTTTAACAGATATTTTTAAAATCTGTAAGACAATGTAAATAATAACAACTTAACTTTCAGCATTGACAGATTCCTTTAATACATCATTCAAATATCTGTATCCACAAGGGTACTCCAAAATGTTAATAGAAAATAGAATTAGAAAATGTTTATATTGGTGTCAAAATTTTGAAATACATGCGTAACTTTTCATGATATATAATTTTCATTAACTTTTTGAAGATCCCTAATATTCATGACTTTCAAAATCTTTGCACCAAATATCTTTCCATTCCATTTTCTGTGAACTTTTTGAAGTACCCTCATTTGTCTATCATCTATCTGTCATTTGTCTATCATCTTTCTATCCATTTTTCTATCTATCCACACACACCAATATGTAAAAATACAGATTTAAACAAACCAATGTGATCTCTGCCCTCAGGAATCTAAGTTTAACAGAGAAGACAGATGAAAGCAGAAATTATATACAGAGAAAAACAAACAAAACAGAGTATAAGAGAGGAGACACCTGCACAAACAGAAAATTCAGGAAGAGATCAATGGAGGGTCCTTGTCAAGTATTCCGCAGATTAATGATGGTGCATGAGTGTATGTGGAAACTAACCCATGGAAAAATCACCCAAAAGGACAGTGCTGGGGATATGCTGCCTTTTCCCACCAGCCTGACTAGACAGATCATAACTGATAAGCCATTGAGTGGAGTACCGGAAGGGACTTGCTTCAGTATTGAGATATAGTAGCCACAGAATAAATTCAAATCTGATCCTACCACATCTTAAAAGCAGAACTGAGAAGAACCTGTTTACAAATAATGTAATGGTGTGCCAGAACAGCATTTAAGATTATTTCTAAGGTTACAAAACTATTCAATAATCAACAAGGAAAATCTCTGGTATCCAATTAAAGGTTATATGCAGCAAAGAAATGAATAAATGACTCATAATAAAGGGCAAAATCAATAAACAGCAATCTAGAATTGATGCAGACATTAGAAATAGCAGACGACATTATTAAAAGACATGGGAATTTTCTTCCATGTATTCAAAACTTAAGTAAGTGCATTGATGATAGATAGACCTAAGCCATATTTGCATATATTAAGAGCACAATGGCTGAGCTGGAAAATATACTGAATGGGATAAATGCAAGATTGAATATTACAAAAAATAAATTAGTGAACTTGAAGTCAGAGTTTTAGTAACCACCCAAAATGAAACACAGAGGAAAAGTAATTTTTTGAAAAATGAAAAGAGCATCAGTGTGTTAAGGGATAAATCTAAGTGGCTAATTCAAGTGATTGAAATAAAGGGAAGAGGAGAAAAAGCTATCTAAAAAATGGTCAAAATTTTCACAAGTTTGATGAAAAAATAAAAGAATCCCAACCAATATCAAACACAAGAAGAATGAGAAAATATTAAAAAGAGAGAGATAAGATGTTTAAACAAGGGTATGAAGAATTACAGTAGATTTCTTATCAGGAAAGCCCTGATAATAAATCTGACAGTGGACACCATCTTTAAAGAACAAATGCTCCTTGATATAAAATGGGGTTACATCCTGGGAAACCTATTATAAGTTGAAAAATATTAAATCTAAAATGTATTTAGGTGCTGGAGCTGTGGCGCAATCTGTTAATCCTCCGCCTGCAGTGCTGGCATCCCATATGGGCGCCAGTTCTAGTCCCAGCTGCTCCTCTTCCAATCTAGCTCTCTGCCATGGCCTGGGAAATCAGTAGAAGATGGTCAAGTCCATGGGCCCCTGCACCCATGTGGAAGACCTAAAAGAAGCTCCTGGCTCCTGGCTTTGGATAGGCGCAGTTCTGGCTGTTGTGGTCATATGGGGAAGTAAACCAACAGATGGAAGACTTTTCTCTCTGTCTCTCCCTCTCACCATCTGTAACTCTACCTCGCAAGTAAATAAATAAAATCTTTAAAATATATTTAACACGCATAGCTTATTAAAATCCATAGCTTAACTCTGGTCTCAGAATCAGCACTTAAGGCATTTGGATCTGGCTAAAGAGCCCATGAGAGTATTTCAGGCATGGAAAGCCAAGACACTCTGGAAAAAAAAAACAAAAAACAAAAACAAACAAACAAACAAAAAAAAAACTAAATGAAAGATCTCCGCAAGTGAGATCCCAGTGGAAAGAATGGGCCTTCAAAGAAGGAGGTACCTTTCTCTGAAGGGAGGAGAGAACTTCCACTCTGACTATGACCTTGTCTAAATAAGATCAGAGTCGGTGAACTCAAAAAGCTTCCATAGCCTTGGCAGATCATGACAAGAGCCTAGGGAGATTACTGATGCCACAAACAAGAGTGTCAATTTGTTAAGCCAACAACAGGAGTCACTGTGCACTTACTCCTTATGTAGGATCTCTGTTCTTAATGTATTATACTATGTGAATTAATGCTATTACTAGTACTCAAACAGTATTTTATACTTTATGTTCTGTGTAGGTGTAAACTGTTGAAATCTTTACTTAATATATACTAAATTGATATGCTGTATATAAAGATAATTGCAAATGAATCTTGATGTAAATGGAATGGGAGAAGGGCGAGAGATGGGAGGGTTGCAGGTGGGAGGGAAGTTACTGAGGAGAAAAAGCCATTGTAATCCATAAGCTGTACTTTGGAAATTTATATTTATTAAATAAAAGTTAAAAAATACATAGCTTAGCACCACCATACAATGAAAAATACCAGTTGTTTTCTATCGTGATTGCATGGCTGGGAGTTGCCACTCACTGTCATCACCCAGCATCACAAGAAAGTACTGGACAAAGTACTGGTCACTAGCCTACAAAAAGATCTAAATTCAAAGAATGGTTTCTACTAGATGTATGTCACTTTCACACTATCACAAAATTGAAAAATTATTGTTGAAGCATTATAACTTCGGGGCTACCTATATTTATAAAATAAATAAACCTAAAATCCTACACTGAGTAAACGTATCTTTCAAAGCTGGAGGGGCAAGAGAAGGTGGGCATATCAGTTAAGATGTCACCTGACCTGTTCACACCCCACGGTGAAGCTCCTGGGTCCAAGTCTCACCTCCACGACTTATTCTAGATTCCTGGCAATGGCCCCCTGGGAGAAAGCTGGGAATAGCTCAAGTAGTGGGACTCTGCTGCACAGGAGACTCACATGGGGTTCTGAGTTCCTGGCTTTGGCTTGTACCAACTCTGGTGGTGGCAGGCAGTTGGGGTGTGAACCAGTGGATGGGAGGCTCTCTCTCTCAATCTGTTCTCTCTCTCTCTCTCAAGAAATTTTGTTAGAAACAAAGGTGAAATAAAGGAATGTTTTTTAATACAACAGTTGAGAGAAATCATAATAAGCAGAACTATCCTGCCTAAAATAGGAAAGAAGTCCTTCAAGCCAAAGGCAAAGTATACCAGATGGAAATAGGAGTCTACACAAAAGAATGAAAGTCACTAAAATGTGGTAACTACATGGGTAAATACATAAGAGCTTTCCTTGCTACTTAACTTTACTTAAAAGATAACTTAACAATAATAAATGTTTTATGTGGCTTATAACATGAAGAGACTTCATAAAGTTTGTGAAAAAAATTAAATGAAAAGATGTTTATTTTGGTGCAGAAAATTAGATCCATGCATCATTTTGCATATTATGCATTTCCATGAACTTTCTGAAGGCCCCTTATATGTGTAAAAGTAAAATGTATGCCCATAATAATCAAGTAACCTATTAGAGAGAAAGTGGAATATACTATTAGAAAAGTTTTACAGTGAGTCAGGGTTTTTCAACATCACTGTGGCTGACATTTGGGATGGGTAATTCTTTGGTGGCTGTCCTGTGGTTTGTGGGCTGTTTAGAGCCACCCCTGTCCTCTACTCTCAATAGATGTCAATCACACTATCCAAACAGTGACAACCACAAATTTCTCAAGATACTACCTAATGTCTCATGGAAGGAAAAACTGCACACTTGACAACTATGGCTATAAATGAACCAGAATTTTGTCACTTCAAGGTAGACTATCATATGTTAAAAGCACATGTTATAACCCATACAATGCTCACTAAATCAAAGGAACAAAAAATTACATGTACAAGTGAGGAAAGAAGCAAAACAGGATCAAAAATTGTTTGATTGGGGGTGGCATTGTGGCATAGCCTGCAATGCCAGCATCCCATACGGGCTCTGGTTCAAGACCCAGCTGCTCTACTTTTAATATACCCTGTCTAATGCACCTGGGATAGCAGCAGAGGATGGTTCAAGTCCTTGGGCCTCTGCACCCACGTGGTAGACCCAGAAGCAGCTCTGGGCCCCTGGCCTTCGGCCTTGCCCAGCCTTGGCCATTGTGGACATTTGGGGGGTGAACCAGTAGATACAAAATTGAAGTTCTCTTTCTCTCTCTCTCTCTCTCTCTCTCTTTCTCTCTTTCTCTCTTTTTCTCTTTCTAACTCTGCATTTCAAATAAATAAAAAGTAAATATTTAAAACAATTGCTTGATTAACCCAGAAGAAGATAGAAAATTCGGAAAGAGAAAAATTAGAACAAATGATTGGCTTAAACTAGGCATTATAATTAACATATTCAATATAATGATTGTAAACACTGTAATAAAGCCAGATATTTTCAGACTGATAGAAAAGCAAAGCCTAACTATTTGCTGTCAACAGGAAATATATTAAATATAAAGACAGATTAAAAGTAAAAATAGGAAGAACTAAGCTATGCTAATATCAGTCATAAAAAAACTGGAGATGTTCTTTTACTATCTCAAAGTATATTTCAGTGCAAATATATTTCAGTGGGGAGAAAGAATTTTATTTCATAAAAATAAAAAGGATAATTAACCTAGAGGCTATAACAATCCTAAAAAGTTATTTCTAGTGTGTGTGTGTGTGTGTGTGTATATATATATATATATATATATATATATATTGCAAAAATGGATCAAATCATAAGGAGAAATATATAAATTCAGAATTATTGCTGGAGATGTGATACAGCAATATTGATAGTTAATAGGACAAGCACACCCTAGGGAGTGAACCAGTAGATGGAAGAACTGTGTGTTTGTGTGTCACTTTCTCTGTGTAGCTCTAACTTTCAAATCAATAAATATTTTTATAACGCTTTTATTTAAAGAATATAAATTTCCAAAATACAGCTTATAGATTACAATGGCTTCCCCCCCAAATAACTTCCCCCCCACCCGCAACCCTCCCCTTTCCCACTCCCTCTCCCCTTGCTTCACATCAAGATTCATTTTCAATTCTCTTTATATACAGAAGATCAGTTTACTATATATTAAGTAAAGATTTCAACAGTTTGCCCTCACATAGCAACACAAAGTGAAAAATACTGTTGGAGTACTAGTTATAGTATTAATTCACAATGTATAGCACATTAAGGACAGAGATCCTACATGATATATTTTTTTTAAAATAAATCAATAAATATTTTTTAACACACACATGCACACACACACACACACAGAAAATCAGGAAGGACATAGTGGACTTGAACAACAGTATCAATTCAATTGAGCTAACTGAAGTGTTTAGAATATTCTACTATTCAAGAATAGCACAATATAGATTCTTCTAAAGTGCACATAGCGTGTTTACAGATGGATCAATTTCTGGCTCACAAAACAAGTCAGAGTAAATAAAGGAATCAAGACATTCCAAGTATATTATCTGAACACAATAGAATTAAATAATAAATCAGTAACAAAAATATCTGGAAATTTGTGAAATACTTGGAAACAATTGCTTGCTTCTAGACAATTCATAGATCAAAGAATATATCAGAAGAAATTAGAAAGTAGGTTGAACTAAACAAAAAATGAAAACACATCTCAAAACTTGTAGAATTCCAAAGTATAAGCATTAAATTCTCATATTGTAGGGAAGGGGAAATCCTGGCTCCTGGTCAGTGCAGCACACAGGCCAAAACGTGCCACTTGGGGGTTGAACCAACGGAAAAAGGAAGACCTTTCTCTCTCTCTCTCTCTCTCTCTCTCTCTCTCTCTCTCTCTCTCTCTGTCTCTCTCTCTCTCTCTCTCACTGTATAACTCTGCCTATCTAACTTTACCTTAAGAAACTAGAAAAAATAATAAATTAAGCCCAAAATAAGTAGAAGGAAAATAATAAAGAATAGAAAAGAAATCAATGAAGTTCAAAACAGAACAATAGAGAAAAAATAATTAAAACAAAAGATGGTTCTTCAACAGAATCAATAAACTACATAAAGATCTAGTAAGATTTAACTGGAAAAAAGATATATCCCATTATATATATATATATATATATAGATAGATAGATAGATAGATATATATATATATATCACAGGGGCAGACATTTGGAGCAGCAGCTAGGACAATGCTTGGGATACCTGCATCCATGTAAGTGCCTGGGTTCAAGTTCTGGTTCCACTTTTGATTACAGCTTTCTATAAATGCACTCACTGGGCAGCACCAATGATGGCACCCATGAGGGAAAGCTGGGTTGAGTTCTTGGCTCGTGTCTTTTTGTATTTTTTTTTGTTCTACTTAATACTATTGGTTGAACTCTGTAATTAACATACAATTATTCTTAGGTGTTTAAATTTAACTGAAAAGTGATCCCTGTAAAATATAAGAGTGGGAATAAGATAGGGAGGAGATGTACAATTTGGGACATGCTCAATCAGTCGTGCCCCAAATGGTAGAGTTAGAAATATGCCAGGGGATTCCAATACAATCCCATCAAGGTGGCATGTACCAATGCCATCTCACTAGTCCAACTGATCAATTTCAGTTCACAGTTGATCACACTGATAGGACTAAGAGTCAAAGGGATCACACAAACAAAACAAGTATCTGCTAATACTAACTGATAGAATCAAAAAGGGAGAGGATGATCCAACATGGGAAGCAGGAGACACAGCAGACTCATAGAATGGCAGATGTCCTAAATAGCACTCTGGCCTCAGAATCAGCCCTTAAGGCATTTGGATCTGGCTGAAGAGCCCATGAGAGTATTTCAGACATGGAAAGCCAAGACGCTCTGGGGAAAAAAAAAAAAGAAAAAAAAGAAAAAAAAAAAACAAAACCCTAAATGAAAGATCTCTGCAAGTGAGATCCCAGTGGAAAGAATGGGCCTTCAAAGAAGGAGGTGCCTTTCTCTGAAGGGAGGACAGAACTTCCACTTTGACTATGACCTTGTCTAAATAAGATCAGAGTTGGTGAACTCAAAAGGCTTCCATAGCCTTGGCAACTCATGACAAGAGCCTAGGGAGATTACTGACGCCACAAACAAGAGTGCCAATTGTTAAGTCAACAACTGGAGTCACTGTGCACTTACTCCCCATGTAAGATCTCTGTCCTTAATGTTTTGTACAATGTGAATTAATGCTATAACTAGTACTCAAACAGTACTTTACACTTTGTGTTTCTGTGTGGGTGCAAACTGTTGAAATATTTACTTAATATATACTAAACTGATCTTCTGAATATAAAGAGAATTGAAAATTAATCTTGATGTGAATGGAATCAGAGAGGGGGCAGGAGATGGGAGGGTTGCAGTGAGAGGGAAGTTATGGGGAGGAAAAAGCCATTGTAATCCAAAAGCTGTACTTTGGAAATTTATATTTATTAAATAAAAGTTAAAAAAAAGAGCTGGGTGGAGTTCTTGGCTCTTGTCTTTGGCCTTGCCCAGACCTTGCTGTTGTAAATATTTGGGAGAGAACTAGCATGTGTACAAAGCACATTTTCTCCCTCTCTCACTCTCCTTCCCTCTCCCCTTCCCTTTTCTCTCTCCCTCTCTTCCTCTCCCTCTTCTGCCTCCCTCCCTCCCCATACCTCTCTCTCTTTCTCTCTCTCTCTCCCCCTGTGTGTTTGCCCTTCGAATTAAGAAAAGCATTAAAAATTTTAAAATAATACAGTTAACTGCCATTATTTCAGATTCCAGAGATAGAGAATATAATCCAATGATTTTGATAAATTACACAAAATTAACAAATTCTTCAAAAGAAGAACCTATTAAAGGTCACTGAAGAAGAAACAGGTAACCTGAATTACTTTTTATATAAAATAAAATTTTTATATTTGTGATCAAAAGTTTTTTTGATTAAAAGTTTCCCATAAACAAAATTCCAAGCATGGGTGGCTTTAGTAGTGAAATACACCAAACATTAAGTTAGAAACAATATCAAATGTACTCAATTCCTTGGAGAAATTTGAAAAGAGGGGAATATTTTGCAATTCCTTTAATAAGGCTAGCATTGTCCTAGTATCAAAACAAGATTAAGATGTTACTTAATGATGAAAGATTAAAGCTTGCCCCCAGATCAGAAACAAAACAAAATGTTCACTCTCAGTATTTCAGCATTTCATTGGAGGCTGTAGCCCATGCAATAAATATAGAAAAAGAAATTAAAAGCATGCATATTGTGTCTGTGCATATTGCCAAGGAAGAAATAAAAAGCAGTTGTTTTTTGAGACAATGTGATCCTTTGTTCAGAAAAATCCCCTGAAATCTACACACACAGAAAAAGAGACAGTAGAACTAATAAGTGAGTTTAGCAGGGCTGCAGAAGGCAAGATCAGTATATAAAATTGCATGCGTATGTACTAGCAATGAGTCAACAGTAAAATCAAGAAACACTATCATTCATAATAGTATCAAAAATACAAAACACTGAGAAGCTGGCATGGTACTGTAGCCAGTTAAGGCAGCACTTGAGACATGGGCATTCCATTTCAAAGTGCCGGTTCTAGTCCCAACTGCTCCACTCTGATCCAGCTTCCTGTTAATGTACATGGGAAGGCAGTGGATGATGGCTGAAATATTTGGCCCCTATTACCCTTGTGGGAGGCCAAAGTGGAGTTCCTGCCCCTGGCTTTGGCCTGGTTAAGCCCTGGCTGTTGTAACCATTTGGAAGGTAATTCAGTGGACAAGATAGATCTGTCTCTCTGCCTCTCTCCCTCTGTAACTCTTTCAAATATATATCACACTTAGAAATAAGTCTGACAAAATAGTCCCATTCCTACATAGTGAAAACTGCAAAATGCTGGGAAAAGAAGTATTTAAAACTACAAATATATGGAGCTATGCACCTTATTCAAGAGTTGGAAGACATTATGACAGGTAACTTTAGAATCAACTGGATTGAGCCATGGGTCCCAGATGTTTGGTTAAACATTACTCCAGGTGTGTCCTTGAGGATATGTTGGGAGGAATATTTAATTCAGTAACTGAGTTAAGCAGATCCCTTCTTTTTTTATTTGCTTATTTGAAAGTCATAATTACACAGAGAAAAGGAGAAGCAGAGAGAGAGGTCTTCCATCCACTAGTTCACTCCCCAATTGGCCGCAACTCTGGAGCTATGCCGATCCAAAGCCAGGAGCCAGGAGCTTCCTCCGGGTCTCCCACATGGGTGCAGGGGCCCAAGGACTTGGGCTATCCTCCACCGCTTTCCCAGACCATAGCAGTGAGCGGAATCAGAAGAGGAGCAGCCGGGTCTCGAACCGGCGCCCATATGGGATGCCAGCGCTTCAGACCAGGGCATCAACCCACTTCGCCATAGCGCTGGCCCCAAGCAGATCCATTCTAATGTGGACAGTCCTCATCCAAAATGTCTTAGGCCTGAATAGAACAGTAGGGTTGTATCACGGCTGCTGTAGGAGGGCAAAGTGCTGCTTGTCCATGTGAGCTGGGACACTGGTCTTCTGCCTTCAGCCTGAGCTTTACGCCAGCAGCACTCCTAGAGTGGTCCTGGACTCACCAGTCCCCATGATCACACAAGCCAGTTCTGTGTTTGTCTGTCTGTCTGTCTCTCTCTCTCTCTCTCTCTCTCTCTCTCACACACACACACACACACACATACACACAGACAGCTATCAGTTCTGTTTCTCTGGAGAACCCTAACTAAAACAGATTATAATTCTCCCCTAAATTAGCTTGTACAATCAATGAGTCAATGCCCTCCCAATCAATATCCCAACAGGGTTTTTGTGGAAATTTATAATATTTTTTTTGACAGGCAGAGTTAGACAGTGAGAGAAAGAGAGACAGACAGAGAGAAAGGTCTTCCTTTTGCCGTTGGTTCACCCCCCAAGTGGCCGCTATGGCCAGCATGTTGCAGCCGGCACACTGAGCCAGTCCGAAACCAGGAGCCAGGTGCTTCCTCCTGGTCTCCCATGCAGGTACAGGGCCCGAGTACTTGGGCCATCCTCTACTGCACTCCCGGGCCACAGCAGAGAGCTGGACTGGAAGAGGAGCAACCGGGACAGAACCAGTGCTCCAATCGGGACTAGAACCCAGGGTGCCAGCGCCACAGGTAGAGGATTAGCCTGGTGAACCACGGCGCCAGCCTATAATATTATTTTAAAATTCATATGGAAATACAAGACTTGTTTATTTCAGGGAAATTTGTAAAGGAAAATAAATCTGGAGATTTAACACTACTTAAATTTAACAATTACAACGTTGCAGTAGTCAGTACAGTCTGCTGGTAGCATAAAAAGAGACCCACAAGTCAAGGAAACTGAAAAGTATAGACACAGAACTACACTTGCATGTACAACTGACTTTGATGAGGTATCAAGACAATTTGGTAGAGGAAATACAACCTTTCAGTAAATGGTCCTGATGCAGTTGCATATCACTACACAAAAACCACTTTGATTCATACCTTATAACATTTACAAAATTAAACTGGATCACAGACCTCAATATAAAGCATAAAATGATAAAACTTTAGAAGAAAATATATGACAAAGCACTTGTGACCTTGGGTTATATAATGATTTCTAGATACAACACCAGAAGCTTGATTCTTACAAGAAAAAAAAAGTGATACATTATACTTCATTAAACTTAAAAGCTTTGATACTTTAAAAGACAAGAATAAAGAATGTAAAGACAAGCCACAGTCTGGGAAAAAATTATTTCAAGTCACATTTATGATAAAGGAGTTATATAAAACCTAAATAAAGAAGTCTCTAATTCTGGAAGTTTTAGCCAGAGCCATCAGGCAAGAAAAAAAATTAAAGGAATACAAATTGGGAAGGAAGAACTCAAACTATCCCTCTTTGCAGACGACATGATTCTTTATTTAGGGGACCCAAAGAACTCTACTGAGAGACTATTGGAACTCATAGAAGAGTTTAGCAAAGTAGCAGGATATAAAATCAATGCACAAAAATCAACAGCCTTTGTATACACAGACAATGCCACGGCTGAGGAAGAACTGCTAAGATCAATCCCATTCACAATAGCTACAAAAATAATCAAATACCTTGGAATAAATTTAAAGATCTCTACGATGAGAATTATAAAATCTTAAAGAAAGAAATAGAAGAGGATACCAAAAAATGGAAACATCTTCCATGCTCATGGATTGGAAGAATCTATATCATCAAAATGTACTTTCTCCCAAAAGCAATTTATACCTTCAATGAAATATCAATCAAAATACCAAAGACCTTCTTCTCAGATCTGGAAAAAATGATGCTGAAATTCATATGGAGGCACAGGAGACCTCGAATAGCTAAAGCAATCTTGTACAACAAAAACAAAGCCAGAGGCATCACAATATCAGATTTCAGGTCATACTACAGGGCAGTTATTATCAAAACAGCATGGTACTGGTACAGGAACAGATGGATAGACCAATGGAACAGAATAGAAACACCAGAAATCAATCCAAACATCTACAGCCAACTTATATTTGATCAAGGATCCAAAACCAATCCCTGGAGTAAGGACAGTCTTTTTAATACATGGTGCTGGGAAAACTGGATTTCCACGTGCAGAAGCATGAAGCAAAACCCCTACCTTACACCTTACACAGAAATCCACTCAACTTGAATTAAAGACTTAAATCTATGATGCGATACCATCAATTATTAGAGAGCATTGGAGAAACCCTGCAAGATATTAGCACTGGCAAAGAATTCTTGGAAAAGACCCCGGTGGCACAGGCAGTCAAAGCCAAAATTAACATTTGGGATTTCATCAAATTGAGAAGTTTATGTACTGCAAAAGAAACAGTCAGGAAAGTGAAGAGGCAACCGACAGAATGAGAAAAAAAAATTTGCAAACTATGCAACAGATAAAGGATTAATAACCAGAATCTACAAAGAGATCAAGAAATTCCACAACATCAAAACAAACAACGCACTTAAGAGATGGGCCAAGCCCAGCTCATGGGCTTCTCCCTATATACAGAGTAGGCTCAAGACAAGTTCTTTATGTACCCTGCGCTAATGCTGCTGTTTAGATGTTGCAAAGCCCCAGACATTGCCACATCACAATACCCTTGAGACTGGTACAGCAATGAAGATAGCTACCTAGTAGGCCCTTATTGGGGGCTCTGGTGTTTACACAGACGGAGAAGGTTGTAGGCACCTGATGGAACATGTGAATCTGGCCACACAGCAGTGCTCAGCCCTTCTGTCTGCCTGCTTTCCTTGCTACTGTGAGCTGCTGCTCCACTCCACTGAGATTTCTCTCCCGCCAGCTTGCTCAGAGTTCCTGGCAAGGCAGACCTGTCGTATAAGGGCTTTTGGAGCTAGAAAGTGACTTTTGTTAAGGTGATTTGATGTTATCTACCATCATTCCTGAGATGCTTGCTTAAATGATGCTCTGATGAAACCATTTCATGACGTGGGTGGAGAAAAGACAGTATTTTTAACATTTACTTGTAGCTCTTCTGAGCAATGACAAAGATGTCACCTAGATAAAGTTCCAAATGTTTGCCATGTGTCAGTGGCTAGAACTTGGATAGTGCATGGTCATTTCCAGGAGGAATATACTGTTCAGTTTACATCCTGGAACCTTTTAATAGACATTGATAGGACTCCTCCCATGTGGCAGGAATTTTCAGATGTAGCCCAGAGGCAGAAGGACACATGGCAACATGAGGGGAACTCAGCTCAGAGCAGCTGAAAATGTTCTGAGAAGAGAACCCTGCAAAGAGCCACAATGGAGACTCTAGGTGAGGAGGGTAGAGAGATACTCTGCTAATAATGCACAAGAGCCAATCAGATGAGAGGCATTTTTGCTATTGACCATGAACTATAGAAAGCTCCCTTTTGCTCTCTTTTCATTAGGTTGTTGTATATTTGTCATTCTTCCCAGGTTTCCTTCCTCCATTCTTTTTGCTTTGCTGTCTCATCTTTTTTTCCTGCTGGCTTCCATTTTCATACCATTATCAGAGCTGGCTGCCCCAGCAGGCCCCATCTCTGCTTCTTTCTCATTCTCAGTTATGAAACTCCAGTGGACATCAGCCCCAGAGAGTCAACCTTAGAGGCAATGCTTTTAAATAGTATTGTTGGACCTCTCAGTAGCAGAGATGCCCACTTGCTCGGGAGGACGCCCAAAGATCCAGACTCCAGATGAGTTGATGCAAAAAACACGAGGTATTTATTGAACATTTGCGCAAACGGGCCCCCACCTCAGGCGGTGAGGCGCCCTGAGCAGCAGTTTCACAAAGCTTATATAGGCAACCAATTAGCATATTCCTAGGCGGAGAATGCTGAGGTGTTACAGGATTGGTCAGTTCAGAGGGTCCATTAGCATATGGGAGAGTGCTGACGAAGAATGCCGAGGGATAGTGCTGAGGGATAGTGCTGAGGTGGCACAGGATTGGCCGGTCGCAGTGACATCATAACAGTGCGCCCAGAAACTCTCTGAAGGGAGGGGCAGTTCTGCTCTGGGTTCACCTAGAGTTCACCCAGAGAAGGGAGGGGCAGCTCCGCTCCGGCTCTGGGTTCACCTAGAGTTCATCCAGAGAAGGGAGGGGCAGCTCCGCTCTGGGCATGCTCAGAGGCTTCCCGAAGGGGAGGGGCGGCTCCCTTCTGAGCATGCTCAGAGGCTTCCCGAAGGGGCGGGGCGGCTCCGCTCCGGGCGCGGTCCCTCCGCACCGGCGCCTATGGCCTTGCGGGGCGCCCTGAGGAGACCCAACAATCACCTGCGGCCGGGGCGTCCTGAGGACGACCCGGGGGCAGGGAGACCCCTCAGCCACCGGCCGAGGGCGAGGAGTCTGGTCCGGGGGTGGCTGGGCCCGCACAGACTCCACGATTACATGGGGCCGGAGCATTCCCACGGCAACCCGGGGCCACGGAGCCCCGACGACCACCCAGGGCTGAGGCGGCCCCACCATTCCAGAGTGGCCCCGCCACATGGGGTCAGTGTGGGCCGGGACGACGCTGCCACTGCCCGCGGGCCGCCGGACGAGGGGGCGTGGGGCCCGGGGCTGCCGCAGGGCCCGGCGCCTCCCCCCGTAAGGGTCCTTCAGTATCTTCAATCCAGTGAAATAATTTCTTAACTCCATGAGACAAAAGCTGCATTTGGGGATTTTGTAATAAAAAACAAAAAAGAGATGGGCCAAATGGCCAACAGACACATGAAAAAGTGTTCAAGATCACTAGCAATCAGGGAAATGCAAATCAAAACCACAATGAGGTTTCACCTCACCCCAGTTAGAATGGCTCACATACAGAAATCTACCAACAATAGATGCTGGTGAGGATGTGGGGGAAAAGGGACACTAACCCATTGTTGGTGGGAATGCAAACTGGTAAAGCCACTATGGAAGTTAGTCTGGAGATTCCTCAGAAACCTGAATACAACCCTACCATACACCCCAGCTATCCCACTCCTTGGAATTTACCCGAAGGGAATTAAATTGGCAAACCAAAAAGCTGTCTGAACATTAATGTTTATTGCAGCTCAATTCACAATAGCTAAGACCTGGAACCAACCCAAATGCCCATCAACAGTAGACTGGATAAAGGAATTATGGGATATGTACTCTATAAAATACTATACAGCAGTCAAAAACAATGAAACCTAGTCATTTGCAACAAGATGGAGGAATTTGGAAAACATCATGCTAAGTGAAATAAGCCAGTCCCAAAGAGACAAATATCATATGTTCTCCCTGATCAACGACAATTAACCGAGCACCAAAAAGGAAACCTGTTGAAGTGAAATGGACACTATGGGAAATGGTGACTTGATCAGCCCTTGTCCTGACTGTTGATGTTCAATGTAATACTTTATCCTTTTAGTATTTTTTTTTTTGTTCTAGTACCATTGGTTGAATTCTGTAATTCACACACAATTATTCTTAGGTGTTTAAATTTTAACTGAAAGTGATCCCTGTTAGGAATTTGGAAAACATTATTCTGAGTGAAATAAGCCAGTCCCAAATGGACAAATATTATATGTTCTCCCTGATCAGTTTCAACTAACTGAGCATCAAAAAGGAAACCTGTTAAAGTGAAATGAACACTATGAGAAATGGTGACTTGATCAACTCTTGCCCTGACTGTTGATGAACAACTTAATACTTTATCCCTCTTAGTATTATTTTGTTTGTTTGTTTGTTCTACTTAATACTTTGGTTGAATACTGTTATAAATACACAGTTATTCTTAAGTGTTGAAACTTAACTGAAAAGTGATCACCGTTAAATATGAGTGAGAATAAGAGAGGGAAGAGATGTGCAATTTGGGACATGCTCAAGCTGACTTGCCCCAAATGGTAGAGTTAGAAATACACCAGGGGATTCCAGTTCACTCCCATCAAGGTGGCATGTACCAATGCCATCTCACTAGTCCAAGTTATCAGATTCAGTTCACAATTGATCATAATAATAGGACTAAGAGCCAAAGGGATCACATAAACAAGACTAGTGTCTGCAAATACTAACTGATAGAATAAAAAAGGGAGAGAACGATCCAACATGGGAAGCAGGATACACAGCAGACTGATAGAATGGCAGATGTCCTAAACAGCACTCTGGCCTCAGAATCAGCCCTTGAGGCATTTGGATCTGGCTGAAGAGGCCATGAGAGTATTTTAGGCATGGAAAGCCAAGACGCTCTGGGAAAAAAAAAATAATAATAAAAAAAAGAGGACCTAAATGAAAGATCTCTGCAAGTGAGATCCCAGTGGAAAAAATGGGCCTTCAAAGAAGGAGGTGCATTTCTCTGAAGGGAGGAGAGAACTTCCACTTTGACTATGACCTTGTCTAAATAAGATCAGAGTCAGTGAACTCAAAAGGCTTCCATAGCCTTGGCAACTCATGACAAGAGCCTAGGGAGATTACTGACGCCATAAACAAGAGTGTCAATTTGTTAAGTCAACAACAGAAGTCACTGTGTACTTACTCCTCATGTAGGTTCTCTGTCCCTAATGTGCTGTACATTGTGATTTAATGCTATAACTAGTACTCAAACAGTATTTTTCACTTTGTGTTTCTATGTGGGTGCAAACTGATGAAATCTTTACTTAATATATACTAAATTGATCTTCTGTATATAAAGAGAATTGCAAATGAATCTTGATGTGAATGGAAGGGGAGAGGGAGAGGGAAAGGGGAGTGTTGCGGGTGGGAGGGAAGTTATGGGTGAGGGGGGAAGCCATTGTAATCCAAAAGCTGTACTTTGGAAATTTATATTTATTAAATAAAAGTTAAAAAAAAGAAATCATGGTAGTAGAAGAAAAATAAACAAATAAAGCTGCTATGAACATTTGTGGTATAAATATTTATAGGGATATATGATTTAATTAACCTTTGTTAAATATCTAAGGGCAAAATTGCTGGGTTGTGTATCTAATTTCTTAAGATATTGTCAAATTGACCTCCCAAATGATTTTATTCTTTTGCATTTCTAATAGCAGTGTGTGAGCACTCCAGTTTCTCTACATCCTCACCAACACTTGATATGCTCAATTTTCAATTTTAACCATTCAAATGGGTATGTAGTAGTGTCTCATTTTGGTTTTGGTTTGCATTTTATAAAGACTATTGATGTTAAGCATATTTTCTTCTATCTATTAGCCATCTGTGTGTCTTCATTATTGAAATGTGTGTCACATTTTCTTCTCGTGAAATGTTTTTATTTCTTTTCTTGTTATTGACTTTAGAGACTTCTTTTTATTACAACACTTAATTATTGTGTATTAATTACAGAGTTCAAACAATAGTATTAAGTAGAACAAAAAATACTAAAACGGATAAAGTATTAAGTTGTTCATCAACAGTCAGGACAAGGGCTGATCAAGTCACCATTTCCCATAGTGTCCATTTCACTTCAACAGGTTTCCTTTTTGGTGCTCGGTTAATTGTCGTTGATCAGGGAGAACATATGATATTTGTCTCTTTGGGACTGGCTTATTTCACTTAGCATGATGTTTTCCAAATTCCTCCATCTTGTTGCAAATGACTAGGTTTCATTGTTTTTGACTGCTGTATAGTATTTTATAGAGTACATATCCCATAATTCCTTTATCCAGTCTACTGTTGATGGGCATTTGGGTTGGTTCCAGGTCTTAGCTATTGTGAATTGAGCTGCAATAAACATTAATGTTCAGACAGCTTTTTGGTTTGCCAATTTAATTCCCTTTGGGTAAATTCCAAGGAGTGGGATAGCTGGGGTGTATGGTAGGGTTGTATTCAGGTTTCTGAGGAATCTCCAGACTAACTTCCATAGTGGCTTTACCAGTTTGCATTCCCACCAACAATGGGTTAGTGTCCCTTTTCCCCCACATCCTCACCAGCATCTATTGTTGGTAGATTTCTGTATGTGAGCCATTCTAACTGGGGTGAGGTGAAACCTCATTGTGGTTTTGATTTGCATTTCCCTGATTGCTAGTGATCTTGAACACTTTTTCATGTGTCTGTTGGCCATTTGGATTTCCTCTTTAGAAAAATGTCTTCATGTAGGATCTCTGTCCTTAATGTGCTGTACATTGTGAATTAATACTATAACTAGTACTCCAACAGTATTATCATTTTGTGTCTCTATGCGAGGGCAAACCGTTGAAATCTTTACATAATATGTACTAAATTGATCTTCTGTGTATAAAGAGAATTGAAAATGAATCTTGATGTGAACAGAAGGGGAGAGGGAGCGGGAAAGGGGAGGGTGGGGGGAGGGAGGGAAGTTGTGGGGGGGGGAGCCATTGTGGTCCATGAGCTGTTCTTTGGAAATTTATATTGTTTAAATAAAAGCTTTAAAAAAAAAAAAAAAAAAGAAAAATGTCTATTGAGGTCCTTGGCCCATCTATTAAGTAGGTTGTTTGTTTTGATGTTGTGGAGTTTCTTGATTTGTTGTAGATTCTAGTTATCAACCCTTCATCTATTGCATAGTTTGCAAATATTTTTTCCCATTCTGTCAGTTGCCTCTTCACTTTCCTGACTGTTTCTTTTGAAGTACATAAACTTCTCAATTTGATGAAATCCCAAATGTTAATTTTGGCTTTGACTGCCTGTGCCACTGGGGACTTTTCCAAGAATTCTTTGCCAGTGCTAATATCTTGCAGGGTTTCTCCAATGCTCTCTAATAATTGATGGTATCGCATCATAGATTTAAGTCTTTAATTCAAGTTGAGTGGATTTCTGTGTAAGGTGAAAGGTAGGGGTTTTGCTTCATGCTTCTGCACGTGGAAATCCAGTTTTCCCAGCACCATTTGTTGAATAGACTGTCCTTGCTCCAGGAATTGGTTTTAGATCCTAGATCAAATATAAGTTGGCTGTAGATGTTTGGATTGATTTCTGGTGTTTCTATTCTGTTCCATTGGTCTATCCATCTGTTCCTGTACCAGTACCATGCTGTTTTGATAATAACTGCCCTGTAGTATGACCTGAAATCTGATATTGTGATGCCTCTGGCTTTGTTTTTGTTGTACAAGATTGCTTTAGCTATTCGAGGTCTCCTGTGCCTCCATATGAATTTCAGCATCATTTTTTCCAGATCTGAGAAGAAGGTTTTGGTATTTTGATTGATATTGCATTGAATCTATGAATTGCTTTTGGGAGAAAGTACATTTTGATGATATAGATTCTTCCAGTCCATGAGCATGGAAGATGTTTCCATTTTTTGGTATCCTCTTCTATTTCTTTCTTTAAGGTTTTGTAATTTTCATCGTAGAGATCTTTAACGTCCTTGGTTAAGTTTATTCCAAGGTATTTGATTGTTTTTGTAGCTATTGTGAATGGGATTGATCTTAGAAGTTCTTCCTCAGCCGTGGCATTGCCTGTGTATACAAAGGCTGTTGATTTTTGTACACTGATATTATATCCTGCTACTTTACCAAACTCTTCTATGAGTTCCAATAGTCTCTTAGTAGAGTTCTTTGGGTCCCCTAAATAAAGAATCATATCATCTGCAAAAAGGGATAGTTTGAGTTCTTCCTTCCCAATTTGTATTCCTTTAATTTTTTTTCTTGCCTGATGGCTCTGGCTAAAACTTCCAGAACTATATTGAATAGCAGTGGTGAGAGTGGGCATCTCTGTCTATTACCAGATCTCAGTGGAAATGCTTCCAACTTTTCCTCATTCAATAGGATGTTGGCCGTGTGTTTTCCATAAGTTGTTTAGATTGTATTGTGTAATGTTCCTTCCATACCCAGTTTGCTTAGATTTTTCAACATGAAAGGGTGTTGTATTTTATCAAATGCTTTCTCCATAGCAGCTTTATTTGTAATCGTCCCAAACTGGAAGAAACTCAGATATCCACTGGGAGATGAAAAAAAAAATAAATAAATAAATCATGTTACACCTTTATAATGGACTGCTACTAGCAATAATGGAATGAGCCATTGATATGGATGTAAACAACTCTGAATGAACATCAAAGAAAATAATCCTGAGTAAAAGAAGTCAGAGAACAAAGAGGATCACTGTGAAATTCTATACATGTGAAATTCTTTAAAAAATGAGAATGCATTCACAGTGATGGAAACAGTTCCGTGTGTGCTTGTGGGTGGGTGGTTAAGAGGATGGGAGGTGAGGGAATTTCTGAGAATGAAGGTGTGCACTTCCTTGATTGCAGGATTGGTTTCGTGAATACATACAAATGTCACACCTTACAAACTTATACTTTTACACATGTGCAGTTTGTATGCCAATTGAACTTCCATTTAAAAGAGCATATACAAATTCATCATGCGGCCAGCGCTGCGGCTCACTAGGCTAATCCTCCACCTGTGGCGCCAGCACACCAGGTTCTAGTCCTGGTCAGGGCACCGGATTCTGTCCCGGTTGCTCCTCTTCCAGGCCAGCTCTCTGCTGTGGCCTGGGAGTGCAGTGGAGGATGGCCCAAGTGCTTGGGCCCTGCACCCCATGGGAGACCAGGAGAGGCACCTGGCTCCTGCCTTCGGATCAGCGTGGCGGCCATTGGAGGGTGAACCAATGGCAAAAAGGAAGACCTTTCTCTCTGTCTCTCTCTCTCTCTCACTGTCCACTCTGCCTGTCAAATATCCATAGTCCATGGTGAAATAGTACCCAAGTATACTGTAAGTATATGGCAAGAACAAAGGGCTCTTCTAGAATTTCTAGATGCTCAACCTCATCACTGATAGTCTGTTTTGCAAACAGGGGTCATATCTGCCCTGATACTTTTCTGACCCTTGTTGGTCCCTCTTCTTCCCACAGTGGCTAGAAATGCTCACAGTTCATCTCCTAGTGAGCTGGGGAGTATTGAAAGGGGTGCTCCCCTGGGAGCACCCTTATTCCAGAAGGGCAGTGTTGCTAAGATGGCATGACAACTGCTAGCACTCCACTGTGAGTTAGTAGGAAGTTTAGCACTGCTGCAGAAGTATGACCCCAAGAATATACTAGAAAACAGCTGCTGGAAAGTGTCCTGTGACCTAGCATGATCAAAGATCAACAAATCCCAGTCAATAAACCACAGCATCTGTTGCTGGATAAACTTAGCACCACAGTGGCAGTGCTTGCTCCCACTGGTATTCTGGCCTGTGGAAACATCCTAAGAATCTGGGCACGTTGTCTGTAGATTTAAACCCTGATGAGCTGGAATGTGAGAGGAATGAGAGGACCCACTCCCGCTTATGATCTGTAGCCAGGACATCTTCCCAATTTACAGTAGCCGCCACATCTCTGAACCCTCAGCGTTCATCATTCTTTCCACTGCCTAGACAATATATCAGGCATTGCCTGGGGCCTGGTATTGCTGTCTGATGTGATAACTTGGCTCCTGCAGTGAAATCCAACCTTTCACATTCATTCATTTGTACAATAAATATGCACTAAGCACTTGCAATGGCCAAGTGCTTTGTTGTATACTGAGGCTACCAGGATGACTAAGACAAGCACTTCCCTCGTGGAGAAGAAGTTCAAGAAGGGAAATGGACATTAAATAACTGATCACGTGGTGAGTGATTTGATCATAATTGTGGCAAGAGCTAAATGGACAGCTGGCAATGAGGGTCTGCAACAGAACAGCCTGAGAGTGAAGGATTTGGGGAAACTCCTAGGGGAAGGTACATCAGGCTGAGATCTCAAGGATAAATCAGAGTATCTGGGGCAATTAGAGAAGGGCATTCCAGGATCTGAGACAAGAGAGAGGAAGCGCAGAGCAAGGTAACAAGGTAGACTGTGTGAGAGATTTGAAGAGAATGAAAGTCAAGAGGGGGTATGTATTTTCCCAGCTTGATTATCTTGTAAGTTCCAAGAGCACAAAAATTTTATCAAGTTAGCACAAAACAGCCTCTAGAAAATTCTACCTGCAAATAATATAACTAAAGTTGTGCTTGGGGGGTTCTCTAGGATGGCTAACCTGGGTTAACATTTTATAAATCATCTCTAAAATGCTTGACTGTACTTTGCAATTTTGTTCAGGACAATTAACTAAACTCTACCAAATATTTCTTTCTTTTTTTAAATAATTAAGTAGCTCTCAGGGGAAGTGTGAACCCCTTGCTGTCTAGAAGTTAGAGTGAGGGAGTTACAGAGCTCAAGAAGAGATGAGAGAGAGCCCAAGTCCACACAGAAGAGGCTGGCCAAGTTCACCTGGGCAGAGAAAAGGACCTGGTGCAGACATAGGCAAGTCAAGTCCTTACCTAACTCCCTGTGGCTCCAGAACGGCCTTGGGATGTTGTGATCTGGTTTTACTTTATTTTTACTTCACTCTCCTGAAAAGCAGAGGCAAGAAACAAAGTTCCAAGAGGGTTCCAGTTTGCTGGATTCCAACTAAATAAGTTGTCTCTGAAGGCGGCTTCAGTAGATGAGCTGAAGCAGAGTTGAATGAAGGAGGAGCATTAAGGAGTTGAAATTAAAATTTCCTGAGAAACTTTGGGGTGTGGGCAGGGAAGCAGGCAGGAGGTCTACTGGTTGCTCTCAATAGCACAGAGAGATCAGTCTCATTGGCCCCATCTCACAGAGGAGGAAACTGAGACTTGATTAACTTGCCCAGGGCAACAAAGATAGTAAGCAATTATAAGAAAGAAATCTGGGATTCTCATGCAGGTTTGTGTGGCTCCAAAGCCATGATTTTCCCATTATCTTGTGCAGACTCCAATACTGACTGGGTCAGGTTCCCACACACTGATGGAATTACTTTGCCTTTTGGAGAATTTGTCTGTTTGCTGGGGTTGCTCTAAAATAAAGGACTCTCAATAGCCTGCCACATTCCCAGAGACAATGATCTCCAAAAGACTTGCTGGGGCCCTCAAGCCCAGGGAATGTGGCATTCAGTGCCTGGAGTGAAATGCCCTGCAGTGGGCAGGACCTAGGGCAAGACACAGGAAACCTCCAAACCAACTTTTCTCAGAGGTCACTGGTTCTTACCTCATTGAAGCTATTGACCTTATGAGGAGCTTATTCCTCACAGGGTCACTAAAAGTGAACCATCTACAACTGGCCTCCCGTGTGCTTGATGAATTCTCTACCTCTATCATCTCTAGCTCTAGCTCTAGCTCTCTTTCTCCCCTTCAACACTGTCGGCTTCCCTAGAAGGAGCACAAACCCCACTGCACAAGAATACTCAGAATTTAGAAGTTGTTTTTTGAGAAGAAAGAGGGAAGGACAAGGCAAGTCTTTCTTTGCCAGAGAGAAATTCAATCATGATTCCTCTGGCTACTTGGAAATCTCTGATTTGCTACCCATCTCCCCACCCTCTCCAAGAGAATGGGCTCCAATTACATGTTCCTTGGGTGGCTCAGAAAGGAACAGCATGCCCATTTTATCCATTACTCAAGGAATTTTCTCTGCATTCATCCCACCAAGCATCAGGCAGATAAGGCAATTTCATCACTGCTCAGCTTCCTAGTTGTCTTAAGCAGGCCAGGACCCACACCCATGATATCTCATAACAGAAATGGAACTTGGCGTCAGAACTAAGCTCTGAATTCAATCACCGTAGCTTTCCAGGCTTGTGTTTTCGGATTTTCCCCATTCTCTCCCACTTCAAGAGCCATGCAGGTTGTGATAGAAGCAGAAGCTAAAAAGAGCTAAAACAGAAGTCTGAGCAAAAAGAGTAACTGTCAGGGGCTAGTTCCTAAGAGCAAAAAGAAAAGAAAACCAACAGGCTGAAATAGAGAAAGGTCGCTAGTTAGAGAGTAAGGAGTTGCAGGGTTTATTTGGAGTTTTGGCATCTGCTACTTGGATTGATAGGCAAGACAGTTCACCCCTCCAGGCCTCAGATTCTTCTCCTGTCATGAGTGTTTGGCTTGACCTGCAGAGAAACTCTGATAATCCCTGTTGGCATTCCTGCTGTTTTGTAATCTGTAAGATTAGAAGAAAGAGGAGAGAAGGGCAGAGGGAAGGACAACATGGGGAGGGAAGTGAGCCTCCTACCATAGAGAATAACGAGGGAAGCAAGCTGGACAGATGGCACAAGCAATGACTTCGGGAAAGGCAGACCCAGAGAAGCATCCAGTGAAAATATTTTGGGATCAGAGAAACAGAATGTATTAGTTGAACTTGCCTCCAGGTAAGACCATAGCCAACCTCAAAAGGTATCCCACTTCAGCAGAAGAGAAAGTAGAGAGTGAAGACGGAACAGCCCCTCTGTCTTCCCACCTGCTCTGGCCCCAGAATTCCCATCCCTCTGTAAGACCAGCTAGGACACCCAGCTAGCTATGGAGAAAATGTCCAAGCCATGTGGCTCACTAAATGTTAAGTACTATGATTTGAATGAAGCATGAGCCTGGCCTCGACTTCTGAACCAGTGCCTAGAAAGAGCAGTGTTTTAAAGTAAATTTAGAATAAAAAACCAGGATGAACTGGTGGGTGGGGTGAGGAGAGGGAGAATAAATATAAATTATCTCTGGAAATAATAGCTGACTGTGGGAATGCTGTGACTCAAAGTTCAGAGGCAGGAAGGACCAGGAGACAAAACTCCCACAAGTGCAGAGTGCTCTACCAATGGCCCCAGGCTTACCCATCAGTGAGCCCTGTCGGCCCCAGGCCTGGCAGGTCTGGCCATGACTTGCTGCGGGAGGAAGGCTTGGTGGGATTTATGAGATAAGCTAGTGGGATGTTCTTGGCAAGCCAAAGCTACAAATGTACAATACTTTATCTCCTGCAGGGATGTTTCAAGAAAAGGAAAGATGGGAAATGTCTACATAAAATAGAACCCCAGCCACCGGTCAAGGAGAGCGGCCTCTCGCTGGAGTTACATCAAAGGCATAGCTCTGTCTGCTCCCTGTGGGAGCACAGTGGTTTGCATGGAGGCAAAGGAAAGAAGAAAGCACGCGCCCTGCCAGTGCTCTCCTAGGATCCTCAGGAGGAAGATAAGCTGGGCCTGATGGGGAAACTGCTATGGCCTTCCCCAGGTGCTCTCCCTGGACAGATCTTGATCATCCCAACAGTACACAAGTGCTTCTGTGAGGCTGAATACGGGAGAGTTCCATAGAAGGAACACGGGACGGGGGGAAGGGGGTCAGGTCACTGACCTCTAGTCTGCCATAGAAGAGCGTTAAGGTCTGGAGAAGGTCACTTCCCTCCCCAAGTTCATCTGCTTACATGATGAGAGGGCCAAAGATGACTTAACATGTTCTTAGAAATGCCCACAGAAAGGCAGAACTGACTTCAGTTTCAAGGAAAAGAAAGCAATCTTTGGAGCAAGAGATTTATATTTAGAATTAGTTGCAAGGTCCACCTCTACTGGAAGTTACTTCCTAATTGGACACACTGCAGTGAACAAG
This sequence comes from Sylvilagus floridanus, assembly GCA_949820135.1. Classification (NCBI taxonomy): domain Eukaryota; kingdom Metazoa; phylum Chordata; class Mammalia; order Lagomorpha; family Leporidae; genus Sylvilagus; species Sylvilagus floridanus. The sequence continues at coordinate 160,681,970 of OX463236.1, forward strand.
ACCAGCAGTGAGAAAGAAGCAAAACACCTTGGGGCCGATGGAGGAGGTTTGTCCAGCCCTCAATACCATCTTCTTATAGCTACAAGAAGAAACAGCCTGTTCTTACTTTTATAGAGGATGTTGCAATTTCATCCCAGACATGCTGTTTTTCCTTTCTTTCTCATCCCTGGGGACACTTCATTGAAAATAAAATGCCTAAAGCCAGGGATGTAAGAGACCATTCAAAGACCTTGTGTAAATTAGGAAAAGGTAGTCCCACGCCAGGGCAAACAGCCTTGAAGCAGTGTACAGAATAGATTTCAGCACTCATTTCACTCATTCATCGGGATGCCCCAGATGCAACCAGAACAAACTCCACAGACATAGCTGAAGTGCAAAGCTGGGCTTACGACAGTTGCTCAATAACAAGGGCACGTTACTATGCATCTCAGGTCAGATTCTCCAGGAAGCAGACTCAGAACTGAAGATCTTCATGTATGGGAACACTCTCAGGCAGGAGGAGGAGTTCAGCCACAGCGCAGGTGCAGCAAAGGCCTCTGTGCATCCCGTGGGGAGCTCTGCAGCTGTAATGGTCCCTCTGAGTCGCCTAGACTTTGGTAAGACCAGATCCTGATACACCTGTATAGATCATTCATAAGTGTAGACTGTAGTGAATTCTCATAATTTTATGTTGCCTCAGGATCCATTTGTTCTTATAGATTCACCTTTTTCATACCAGGAGAAGAACTTACTTACCTTTGCCACAGTCTCCCACAGGTGCCCTGCCCTCTCCTCTCTAGGATCTTTAAGTGATGAATTGCCTCCATCCTTTCATGTGCATCTCACCTGACTGGCACGTTCCAGTCTAACTCTCCTCCCAATCAGGACTCTCCTAGAGAGTGGCTGACTTGGTAAAAATAAACCAGACACAGGTCAGACGAGCCACAAGAGTATGTGCCCATACAAACAAGTTTCTTTGGGAGAGCCACCTGGTTACAGGTAGGACGCCTGGTCCGATGTGTCATTAGTCTCGATAGTCTTCCAGAATAAAAAAGTATCCCATGGCTGGTGCTGCAGCTCACTAGGCTAATCCTCCACCTGTGGCGCCAGCACACCGGGTTCTAGTCCCAGTTGGGGCACCAGATTCTGTCCCAGTTTCTCCTCTTCCAGTCTAGCTCTCTGCTGTGGCCCAGGAGTGCAGTGGAGGACGGCCCAGGTCCTTGGGCCCTGCACCTGCATGGGAGATCAGGAAAAAGCACCTGGCTCCTGGCTTCAGATCAGCACAGTGCACCAGCTGCAATGCACCAGCCATAGCAGCCACTTGGGGGGGCGAACCAACGGAAAAAGGAAGACCTTTCTGTCTGTCTCTCTCACTGTCTAACTCTGCCTGTCAAAAAAAAAAAAAAAGTATCCCATGAAAAACACACTGTAAGCATCCACCCCCACCTCCCTTGTAGCCTCCCACAAGAGCAGAGCTAGCATTTATAGCCATTCTCCAGGGAGAGAGCAAATTACAGGAAATTAGCAAAAAATACAACATGGATTGTGCTTGGAGAGGAAGCATGGCATTGTTGGAAAAAGCCCTAAAGGGTAAGAGCAGGTTCTGGAGAGGGGCTTAACTGCTAGTGGTGCAAACAACATTGGTAGCTTGTAAGGGATACAAACTTCCACTGTGGTGGTTCTGAATGGCACAGCATAGAACCCCCTACACCAAGTTAATTAGTTCACAGTATAGCAAGCATGCTCTATGCAGATATCTTCACCACCCTTCCAGATCCACTCTCTGCATTTCCCCACCTTGATTTCTGCTCTGGGAGGCCAGCCTGTGTGGATTGCATAAGCAGGCTCCCATCCCTCCAACTCCCACTTGGGTTTGGCCAACGAGGCCTTGGAAGAAGATCAGAGGGAGGGAGGAGAATGAAGCTGGGATACTTGTTTCTCTGGCTTCCTCTCTGTAAGGTCACCTTGGGTAGGATAACTCCTCCAACCGAAGGTCAATGGCTCCTACCCAAAACCCTCTCCACAGACCATCAATCCTCCTCATGAAGTTCTGGTGACCACTCCCTCTCCTGACCCTTTCGGCCTGGTGCTGCAGCAGGTCTACCTCATCCTTACACCTGCTTTTTCTGTGCGATTTCTCTAAACTCGGCCCATACCATTATAAAGAGTGTTGCAGTGAAACCTCCTTGAATTATCAGAATCTGACTGTACTTCCTCAAATTGTCCTGCTTGGCTTCTCCCAAATCAATACTTGCAGACATGCTCTCTGTCTCACCTATTCCTCTCCCCCACCCATGCAGCAGGTACTCCTATGCCAAGATTACAGAGAGGGAATCAGAGACTCAGCAGCACCACGTGGCTCACCCAGGTTCCCGGTTGGTAACTCCGCCCTGCTTGCTTGTTCCCATCCTCTGTCCACTTTGCAGCCTCACCCTGGCATTTCCTTGCATTATTGGTTTTTCTCACCATGGCTCAGGAAACAACCAGGAGGAGGTGGAAGAGTTGTGGTATTTGGGACCACAGAACTTTCTAAGACTTCTTTTCTTTTCTTTTCTTTTTTTTTTTTTTTTTTTTTTTTGACAGGCAGAGTGGACAGTGAGAGAGAGAGAGAAAGACAGAGAGAAAGGTCTTCCTTTTCTGCTGGCTCACCCCCTAATGGCCGCTGCGGCCGGCACGCTGCGGCCAGTGCACTGCACTGATTCAAAGCGGGGAGCCAGGTGCCTCTCCTGGTCTCCCATGCAGGTGCAGGGCCCAAGCACTTGGGCCATCCTCCACTGCCTTCCTGGGCCACAGCAGAGAGCTGGAGTGGAAGAGGAGCAACCGGGACAGAATCCGGTGCCCCGACTGGGACTAGAACCCAGTGTGCCGGCACTGCAGGTGGAGGATTACTCTATTGAGCTGTGGCGCCGGCCTCTAAGATTTCTTAATGAGGATGAGTATCTGTGGAGAAGATGCAGAGGAATGTATCTTTCATTTCAGTTCTGAGATTGGGGAGTAAAAAAGGATAAAAAAAAGAGCCTACTCTCTGATTCTTGCCCTACTCAGCCTTCTATAAAACATGCTTTTTTTCTAAATTCCTTTTCTCAATTATAAAATTAAGCAATTTCAGAATCCAGAACTGTCCCTATCAGCTGCCTGACCCCGGGTAGGTCACATGACCTTTGGGTCTTTGGTTTCTTCATCTGCATCAAGTGAAATGGGTTAACTACATGAATCGCAAGTCCCTTTCCATTCTGTTTCTAAGAGCTCCTTGTTCTCCTTGCTTCTGCTATCCTAGAAACAGACGGTGGTCATGTGGATAAACCCCCACACCAACAATCGATAGTCTCATCCCTGGGAAAAGAGGAGGGCGCTCAGATGGTGCTATGCACAAAGACCCACTGTTAGCTCCAAAAGGCCCTTCTAAAGACTTGTGCAGGCCCAGTTTTTAACCAGGGTAGCAGCTAAGTCCAAATGAGCCAGAGAAGATCCCGTCCTGTTTGCCTTGCTCCTGGAGCTCCTGTGTAGGGCAGCTTCCCAGACGCTTACTGCCATCCGGGATGGTGTCTCTGTTTCCTGATCAAAAGCAGCTGGATCCTCCTTGTACAAAATATCTTTTGTTCTGGGTTTGCCCACATGGCCCTACATAATTGACAAATCATCCAGGGACCAGCTAAGAATGAGAAGTTCCACTGTGATGCTGCTACCCCTGCATATCCCCCACTCACCCCAGGACAAGATTTCCCTTACTGAAGCCACCACCAATAGGAAGGAGAAGAAAATTTGGTTCTTGGGCTCCTCTGTCTTGACATTGCAGTAGGAATTTAAAAGCCTGCATTCTAGCAGTCATGCAGTCACTAACTTTGGCCAGGTCACTTTTTTTTTTATCTCAACCTCACTTCATTATCTTTATTTTTTTAATTTTTTTCTTTTTGACAGGCAGAGTGGCCAGTAAGAGAGAGAGACAGAGAGAAAGGTCTTCCTTTGCTGTTGGTTCACCCTCCAATGGCCGCCGCGGCCAGCGCGCTGTGGCCGGCGCACCGCATTGATCCAATGGCAGGAGCCAGGTGCTTCTCCTGGTCTCCCATGGGGCGCAGGGCCCAAGCACTTGGGCCATCCTCCACTGCACTCCCGGGCCACAGCGGAGAGCTGGCCTGGAAGAGGGGCAACCGGACAGAATCCGGTGCCCCGACCGGGACTAGAACCCGGTGTGCCAGCACCGCAAGGCGGAGGATTAGCCTATTGAGCTGCAGCACCGGCATTATCTTAAAAAAAAAAAAAAAAAAGGTGGTAGGGTAGCATTATTTTCTCTAGTTCTGACTTTCTATGAACCTACAAGAATGAGTAGATTTAAGGTCGGGGGATTTAGATGGATGGCATCTTAACATGCATTCTACAGGAAAGAGGGCATGAGAAGAGGCTTAAGTGTAAAGACTTTACTGGGAAGTGCAATCCCAGAACAGCAAGAATAAGTGAAAAAGAGCATGAGAGGCAGAAGTGGTGTCTTACCAAGCTGGCCACATATTTACATACTTCACAAGAGCCCTACAGCTCACTCTATCACACTAGACATCTCAGCATATGTAGCACAGAAAAAATAGACCTCTGGGGAGAAGGAAGAAGCAAGAATTTATCTGCAGATACACTCCTATTTCCTCACTCACATTGGTCAAATCTACCCAGGGAGGAGTTATCTCCATTATTCTTCTGAGTTATGTTGTTTGAGCCTTTGAAAGGTCACTGGGAAAGGCAGGTCCTTCAACCAGAAAGGCGAGGCTGCACCCAACCTGGTAGATGTGGGAAAAACCAAGGAGTTCAGGACTTAGTGCAGCAGCCCCCTGTAGCAGAACTGTGCTGCATCACCTGGAGCTTGTCCTCCTGGCAGAGTGAACAGCTAAGTGTTTGGGAGACAGTGGAGCTGAACAAAGCTGAAAAGGTACAGAAGTCACATCTGGCACAGGTGGGCACAACTGGATATGACGGAAAGGTGTAGTAGGCTCGGGCATTCACCAAGTGCATTCCAAGAAACGTGAATACAGGGCTGGAATGATGATTTCCTATCTTCAAGAAATACATACTCTATCGGGCACACAGACCTAGAAATAGGCAATTTCAGCAAACGGATCATTGCACAGGTCCTTACAGATGACCCTATGTACCTTTCTCGTTTTATTGATAGAAAAATTCAATCCAGATTCAAACAAATTCATGCAGTAGGTCTATTAATTTCCAAGCTAAGGCTACTAAAACCCCAGCTATTAATTTCCAAGCTAAGGATTAAATCACTTCCTTTCTCCCAGAAAAGTGGCCCAGAACTGGGAATGTACTGAAACAAGAGTAGGTTCAAAAGGTCCAGCAGCTTCATGACCTGGCATGAGCCACGTGGCTCAACTCTGCCCAGCTCTGCCTGTAGATGGGAGTGACATGTCACTGACTAGGGCAGGAATGAGGGGCAGTAGGGAGAGTGTCAGGGAACTCTGCAAAGACAACCTATTTGCTAAAGGGAGCCAAGAGGGATCAGTTTAATTGAAGTTAAAGATATTTTAAGCAAAGTAAGAGCCTAACTGGGGTTCAGCCAAGGGGTTTTGTTCTGCCTTTGAAAATGAGAAGAGTTGAACAGGATCTGTATGGATGAGCTGATAAAAAGCTCTTTGAAGTGGACAGGGATCTTTTTATAGCCTCAGAATAACTTCGCCCCGGGTGAGGCAAGAGAGCTGCTCTCATTTACAAGCAGGGAGGGTGGTGAGCTGTCCCCCCTCCAATCGGATTTCTTCTGACTTGGCCATGAAGAGAGAGGGAGAGATTGGCCAGGTGTCCTTGTCTATCTGAGAGACGATAAACCTGGCAGTCCTTCACATGAGAAAGTGCAGACAAATGACCCAGGGGAAGGCCCTAGAATGCCGGCTCACAGATGTTAGAAAGAAAGGCACAGAACAGAGAATCAGTTTCCACCTGCCACCCCCAACTCATCTGCCATCAAGCCTGAGAGATGGATCGTGGGTTAATCCTTTAAAAGGATTTAGGGGGCAAGCATTTGGCCTTGCAGTTAAAGACACCACTTGGAACACCTGCATCATATTCAAAGTGCCTCGGTTCAAGTTCTGGCTTTGCTCCCAATTCCAGCTCCCTGCTAATGTCTACCTTGGAAGACAGCAGGTGACAGCTTATGTACTTGAGTCTCTGCCACTCATATGGGTGACTCAGATTGAGTTTCTAGCTCCTGGCTTCAACTGGCCCACCCTTGGTTGTTTTGAGTCTTAAAGCATTGAACAAGCAAATAGCAGATTTCTGTGTGTGTGTATTTGCATGTTTGTGCTTGCATGTCTTTCAAATAAATAAAAATTTTAAACAACAAAGTTAAAAGGTATAAGGCAAGTTTTCTCTGAGTTGTCAAAAAATTATAACCACAGAAGTTATTCTCATAGGGAAGGCATCATCATGGCACAATGTATTAAGCCTGGCTAAGTCCTTTGCAGACACTTGGGGAATGAACCAGCAGATGAAAAATCCTGTCTCTCCCTGCCTATTACTCTGCCTTTTAAATAAAAAATATATTTTTTTAAAAAAATCACACACAGATCATTTACCATGTGCCCAATTCTGTACATACAACACATATTTTATTCCTCTTGATTACCCTTAGCATTGCTAAGACATTTTATTTGTGTCCATTCTGCATTCCAGAAAATTAGGGTTTACTTATTTATGAGTAAGTATGAGCAACCTGTTCAAGCTGGGTACTTCACAGGCCAGGGCCTGGATGAACAAAACTGTTAGAGATAAATGTGAAGGTGGCAAGAGATTACCTTTGGGTACAAGCATCACAAAACGAAGCTCCACCCCAGTGTTCTCAGTGCTCCGTTCTCTTGGCTGAACAACACGGGCTAATCTCCTACTCACCAAATAGCTCAGCATGTCCTTTTGGACATGGCAACATTTGGCCAAAGACTTAAGATTGAGTTTTCCTTAGCCTCCTGGGTCCTGTACTGTTGACATTTGCAGTGAAAGAGCAAACTTAAAGGAAGGGAACCACAATGACAAATACGCCTGTAGAAAAAGATGCCTCCCTCAGTTGTAGCCAAATGGAAATATTGTTCACACCATTCTTTATTGCCAACAAAGACAGAAGTAGGGAGTTTGGATGCAAAATATAGTAGATTTTAACTTAGCCTTAAATTTAAGTATGTTATCAAGGTCATGGTCTGGCTCATGTTACTGTAAATACAACCAACTCTTGCTATCAGAAGTTATGGGATGGACAAGACAAAGAAGTCAGGAGACTTTTGGTTTAATCTCAGTTCCACCAAAACCCACCTTTATGATCTCTTGAAAGTCCCCTGACTACTCACTGGACCCTAGTCTTCCCATCTGTGAAAAGAGAGGATTATACACAGCTAACTTCTAATACATCTTCTATTACTCTCATCCTGAATCTTGGATAACAAGCTTTGCCTATGTATCTCATAGAAGCTGAAGTGAGAAACAAATTGGTAAAAGAAAAGGAAGGAAAGATGTATGGGCTCTGAAAAGGAAAATCACTGCGGTTTTCTGCTACGCAAGTACAGCCACCATGTGTCATCAGTAAGCCACATATCCTTTCCAGCATCCCATTGACTAGAAACACTGGGAACTTCCATAACAAAAGCCCCGCCCATCCTCTCCGTGGATGGAGCTTTGACTGAGGTGGCATAGGAAGATCTCCTCCTGTCTGCTAGATGACAAAAGTTCCATTCTCAGGAGAGTCCCAAATTCCACCTGCACAAGCTCTCCTCTGGCCCCTCCCCCTGATCCTTCCCCTACTATGGAAACCCCAAACTAAGGGCGTTGGAAGCAAAAACTCTGGTGATGGAATTTCAGGACACATGAGAGCTGAAAGAGACTTCAGAGACTTTTTTTTTAAGTTCTGGGCATAGGGCTTGCGCTAATTGGCCTGGCTGTCATTAGGAAATAAATTGCTATCATCACTATGAAGGAGACAACCCCAGGTTAGTATTTCAAAGAAGAATGAGTCACTGGAAAGGTTTTAAAATACCTACTAATAATTTCTTTAAAGAAAACCCTTCACTCTGGGAGAAAGGAGTTCTGTGCAGCATCCACTGCCCACTAAGATGAAAGGGCCAGCTACCTGGGCTGCTCCAGGAGGCCCAGAAATAACAAGAGCAGGGCTTGTATTGCCAGGAAGATTTCCCTACAGAGCTCTTCCACAGACATTATCTCACCAACCTTGAATCCCTGGGATGGGAGCAGTCCAGCTGCTGGCTTCATCACCCCTCTCTTTCTACCTTGCATGATGTGAGAAGGCTGAGGGGAGGCAGGTCCATGTTAAGACCTGCTGCGGGTCTTTTAGTTGTTTTTGAGATCAGCATATGGAGGGCTGTTTAGATTCTTTTTTTAAAAGAGTTGTTTTTATTTATTTGGGAGGCATATATACAGAGACAGAAGGAGAGATGAAGGCGTGGGGAGAGATCTTCCATCCACTGGTTCACTTTCGCAAATAGCCACCTTGGCCAGGGATGGGCTAGGCTGAAGCAAGGAGCCAGGAGCTTCCTCCAGGTCTCCCAAGTAGGTGGCAGGGACCCAGGGACTTCAATTATCTTCTGCTTTCTCAGGAGCATTGTCAGGGAGCTGGATGGGAAATAGAGCAACTAGGACTCAAACTGGCATCTATATGGGATGTCAGCCCTGCAGGTAGTGGCTTACTCTTCTATACCATAATGCTGGTCCCCTGTTTAGACTTCTTAGCTGCCCAATATTGGAGTTGTCAGACCACCTTCTTCAGTAATTTCCAAACATATTTGAATTTAATGCTAACACAATCCTATGAAGAATCATAGTGATTAAAATAGAAGGCCAGGCTGGCGCAGTGGCTCAATAGGCTAATCCTCCACCTTGTGGTGCCAGCACACCAGGTTCTAGTACCGCTCGGGGCGCCGGATTCTGTCCCAGTTGCCCCTCTTCCAGGCCAGCCCTCTGCTATGGCCTGGGAGTGCAGTGGAGGATGGCCCAAGCACCCCATGGGAGACCAGGAGAAGCACCTGGCTCCTGCCTTTGGATCAGAGCAGTGCACCGGCCACAGCACTGGCCACAGCAGCCATTGGAGGGTGAACCAACAGCAAAGGAAGACCTTTCTCTCTGTCTCTCTCTCTCTCACTGTCCACTCTGTCAAAAATAAAAAATAATAAATAAAAAAATAGAAGGCCAATTATATAGTAAGATTTTTAACATGTACTCAATATCAAGTCCATGAATGGGAATAATAAGGTTCATCAGATGAACACTAAAGCTGTGTCCAGGCATCTAAAGCCCAGCAAGTTGTCAAAGAACCACAAGGTACCTTTGAGCCACCACTTCCTTGAGTTGGGAAATGGAGTTCACTGATCCGAGAATTTGGGTCACTTAGTTACAGGCTGAATTGTGTCTCTCCCATCAAAGTCCATTAGTTGGAGTTTTAACCCCTGATACATCCAATGTGAATGTAGATATGGTCTGTAATGAGGTTACTGAGTCAAGACGGGGTCTGCAGGGTGCCTTACAGGAGAAATTGGAATATATGCATCATAAGCATGGCGGAAAACATAGCAATACAGGCAGCCATCAGCAGCCTCCAAAAAAACCAACCCTACCAATACCTTGTCATTAACTTCTTCCCTCCAGAACCAAGAAAACATGAATATCTGTTAAGTCATCTACTTTGTGGTATTTTGCTATCACAGCCCAAGCTAATACAGTCAGTGATATAAATTAATGATTCCAGCAGAGAAACAGAGCCAAGAGTGCCCCCCATTCCTTTTTCCATGCCTGTTGCTCCTTCTTTGCAACCCCAATGAATTGGGTGCCTCTCTACAATAATGGAGGATCTAGATCTACAACCCTCATCCTACTGTATGTTTATGAGAAGCTTCAAGCAATCCAGTGAGATGTGGAGATCTTGACTGAAACCTGGTCTCCCATCTTTTTGCAGAATGAATTCAACTGAAAAATTTTTACTTCACATTCTCCCCACCAAGGGTTAAGGAAGGGTCCCTAGGTATTTGTGTTTGGAAGTTTGCAGTGATATTCAAAACTTTTTTGTGTATTTCAGGGGAGTAGGGAAATGAAAAGGTGTAGGCAGATTGCAGAGGAAAGACATGGAGAAAACAAGAGGAAGAGTTGATTGAGGACCTGCAGGAAGAATACTGAGGAAAAAGGAGGGAAAGGGGGAAGGAGCAAGAGGAGGAAAAGAAGTCCCCAGATGATAGACCTTCTGTTGGGGTTCCTGGCACCCCTATGGGAGACCCAAGAGGGGTTCCAGGCCTTTGGCCTGATCCAGCCTCAGCCTTTGTGGTTATCTGGGGAGAGAATCACAAGATGGAAGATATCCACCCCCTTCTCATTCTCATCACTCCACATTGCAAATAAACAAACCTTTTTAAGACTGACAATGCAGGTCTGTCTAGTGGGCATATTCAGAATACTTCCTGAAAGACTGCTGACCAGAGGTTTTTCTCATACTTCTAAGCAAACTAAAAAAAGGGAGGGGAAGCACAAAAAAAAAATCAACTTTGTACCCATCCTAGGATCTGGGGCTTTGGCATTTATTTGATTGAACATTCAAAAAATTTATTACAAGAATAAATCTTGAGGCTGGTGTCGTGGTATAGGGAGTTAAGCCATGACCTACAGTGCCAGCACCCCATATGAGCACCAGTTCAAGTCCTGGCTGCTCTACTTCCAATCCAGCTCTCTGCTATGGCCTGGCAAAACAGTAGAAGGTGGTCTCCCATGTGGGAAACCCAGAAAAAGCTCCTGGTTCCTGGCTACAGATTAGCATAGGTCCAGCCATTGTGGCCATTTGGGGAATGGAAGAGTGGATGGAAGACCTCTCTCTCTCTCTCTCTGTCTCTCTCTGTCTCCCCATGCCCCTCTCTATAACTATGTCTTCCAAATAAATAAAATCAATCTTAAAAAAAAAAGAATAAACCTTGTTCAAGGATAAAGACAATTCCCATTGCCTATCTCAAGTTTTGCAGAGCAATTCACATCTGTCACACTAGCATTAGCTACCTGTCATCCTCCCCCATTCCAAGTTCAATCTCTTTTCCTATAGGCTCAGTCTTCCCCCAATAGGCATCCATCCATCCTCTTCAAGGTCTTTGTTTCTCCTAAGTATTTTGCTTCCTGAGAAAAGACACCACTAGAGAGAGGGGGATGTGTCAGTGCTGTCCTCAGCATCAGTGCTGAGCACTATCTGGGTGGCAGATTACTGTCTAGCAGAGTTTGCCCTCTCAAGGATACCTCATCCCATTTTAATAGCAACTGTCTCCTCAGCTGATTGGGAGGAAAAAACCGACTCGAATCTTCAGCCACTTTTATTTCTATGATTCCTCAATAAAACCACAAGTTTCCTGGGGTATAGAACAAACCTTCTGCTCAGTCTGCCAGCTCAGGAACTGGAACTTAGCGGGGCAATGCTGACTGGCCCATGGAAGCAGTGACCCAGGGTATCCCCTACATCCAAGGGAAAAGCATCTTTCCTCCCAGTCTCTCTTCCTTCCCCCGCACAGATAAGAACATGGAGTTCTGCTGAATCCTTGACAGGTCTTGGAACCTCCAGATGGGAACCATCAGTTTCAGTTTTCTGCTAAAGGACTGAAGAGACAATCTCTGAATTCCAAATATGGTCCTCTCATGCTGACTTCCTATCATCGCATCCCTGTACAATTATACCCCTGAGAAAATGACAGCACACCAGAGGCCAAACACCTGAAATCTCACTCTGTGATCCACTGCACGTGTGGCCCTGAGCAGGCCCCTTCACTGGTTATGGCCTCCACTTCCTCACCTGGGAACTGAAGAACTGAATCCATCACCTAACTCTAAGGACCACTTGGACAACTCTGTGAGTACAGCATCACCAGGCCAGCAGGAGAGCAGGGAGAAGTTGAAGGAAACACATGAGCTACTCAGCTGAGCCTCACACAGGAGAGGCCATCAGTTCACCCAGGCTGGGCATGCAGAACATTCCACAGCACTGAGGCGGTGCTGGGACAGGCTCATGCCCCTCCTTGCCCGCTCCCAAGGCTCTATGCAACAGGGAAGAGGCAATGAGAACACAGAGAGTCCCATTCAGGTCTGGCTCCAAAATCTAGCCAAGTAGCAGCTGGGGACACACAGAAGGAAGAAGTGCTTCCCCTTGGGTAAACATGATCAGGAGAGCAAGTCACCTAGACCTCCTCCCATCAGGAGAGGGGAGAAGGAGCAAGGCTGACCTCAGACCTCAAGAATGAATCTTGAGATGCCTAGAAAATGAAAGCCCACCCTCATTTCTGTGGCTAGATGCCTAAGAGCTATCCAGGGCCCTCACATCAACACATACAGCAAACACCACCAGCACTAACTCTGCACATCCTCCAGCCCCTGCTGGCAAGCCTAGCTGTGGAATCTAGGAGGAGAGAGCAAGAAGACAGATGTGACATTCGACTTGAACATCTCCTGGGTAAATAGATTCCACGTGGCAAGAGAAAGGTCAAGAACAGGCTTTTATGAGAACAAAGGAGAGGGAACAGGTGCGGAGAGCTTTTCATCTTGTCAGGAGGGACAATTGGCCATTCTAAAATATTTTGTTTGGGACAGTGGTGGAGCTCCATGCCTGGCCCTGAGGGAGCACAAGTCTGTGTCACACCCAAGGGACCAGAGCCCTGTACACAGAACAAGAAGCCTAGGTCCTGGTCCTGCCAGTGTGGCTGCCTCACTGTGGGCTTTTGAATCTGCCCTTTGACCCCAGGTATCCACATTGTCATCTATAAACTGGAAACAAGAGCCACTTCTTCACCTTAGTGGAGATGGGAGTTAAGCCAAAACAGATGGTAGAATTGGAGGAGTTTTGTAGATCTGGAAAGGCAAAAATTAGAAGGTCTAGATCGGGATCAGACGCACAGGAGTCCTCAGTATGGAGATGTAAACTGAAGCTACAGAAATGGGTAAAGGAGTTGCACAAGTGAGTGCCAGGAACACCGATGGTTCAGTGGTGGGCAGATGGGAGCTGGCAGCCATGAGTATTGAGAAGGAAGGACTGAGAAGTAAGAGAATCATGACAATCTGAAGAAAGTTTGTGTGAGGAAGTAATCACTTGTGTCCAGATTTCTTTTTTTTAACTTGTATTTAGTAAATACAAATTTCCAAAGTTTGTGGATTACAATGGCTTCCCCCCATAACTTCCCTCCCACTCACACCCCTCCCATCTCCTGCTCCCTCTCCCATTCCATTCGCATCAAGATTCATTTTCAATTATCTTTATATACAGAAGATCGATTTAGTATATATTAAGTAAAGATTTCATCAGTTTGCACCCACACAGAACATAAAGTGTAAACTACTGTTTCAGCACTAGTTACAGCATTACTTCACATTGGATTAAGAAGTTAAACGTTGTATTCCTTATCCGTAAAACACAGGAGTGGTTGGGCAGAGAAGAGACAATGGCCATCAGAGGACAGAATACAGATGATTTGCAAAGTCATCTTTTATTTTCTGAGATCTGTTGTAAAGAGAGAATCACAGGGCTTGTCTATTCCTCCCTAGTGATGTGCTGTGTGACCCTGAGCATTGCACACAACATCCCTGCACTATGTTTATCTAAGTCCTCAGTGGCTTGGCTTCAAGGGGTGTAAGCTATGGATCCAGTTAATCCTGAGCAACTGACTCCAAAGAGGACATGTGGTGGCACACACCACAGCCAACTAGAGACAAGATCTGCTCTTCCTAGAATCCAGGCTGCCTTGGAACCAGATGTGGATCGGAAAGATCTTTTCAAAAGAGCCACACCTGCAACTCGAACATCGTCCAGTCCCATGACACCCCAAATTCACTTCAATAGAAAACAGTTGTGGGAAGCTCTCTGTGGACAAATCATTGGGCTGATCTCTGGGAGAGGTGAAGGAAGATATCACTCCAACTTGCAGGGATGACAAACTCTTACACAGTGATCAGTAGCTGGCTGGTGCTAAGTCACAAGAACGTAAACAACTTGCAGTAATAACCTTGATGGAAGCCTTTAACTTTGCACCCAAGGAATCCAAGGTGGCCTTGCAGAGGGTCCTGACAGCTATGATAGAAAGAGGAAAGGGAGATGTATTCCAAGCTCACAGGGTGAGCAAAACCTTGGCAAAAAACGGGAAGGTGTCATTCTGTTGAAGGAATGAGTTGAGGGCTGGGGATTTCAATTTGTCTTCAATGCCAAGTCAAGAGAGTTTTCTGATTAAAGGAGTGATAGGCTTAGTTCTGCTCTCTAGAGATATATTTCTGGCCGGATATGAGGGAGGATGAAAGGGGGTAGGCGCTGAGGGAGGAGACCTCTTGGAAAACTGTTATCAGAACTCAGAAGAGAAATCACTAGTCCTGAAAAGATTCAATGAGATTGAAAAGATCAAAGTGTAAAAGACAAATACCATATGATTTCACTCAACTGTGGACTCTAAAATGTTGATCTTGTAGAAGTTAACAGTAGAGTTATGTTGGTCAAAGGCTGGGGAGGGTCTTAAGAGGGGGAGATGGGGAGAGGTTGCTTGGCAGGGACAATATTACAGTTAGATATCAGGAGTACTTCCTGTTCAACCACATGGTAGCCAGTGCTCAATAATAATGTATTGTACATTTCAAAATAGCTAGGATAGAAGATTCTGAACGTTCTCACCACAAAGAAACAATAAATTCTTCAAGTGATGGAGATGCCAAGTACCCTGATTTGACGATTACACAATGTACACATACATCAAGACATCATATCAGACCCCATAAATATGTACAGTTATTATGTGTGAATAAAAGCAGTTCTTGAAAAGAAGGTTTCGGTATTTTCCAGAATGTACCAATAAAGGACACAGGAAGCCCAAGATTGGGAGTGCAAGCTGGAGATAAAATTATTTTTAGCTGAGTCAATGAGTCTGTCACAGTGAAAGTTAAGGGTCTAGAGCTCCGGAGAAAAGGCCGACCAGGTGGGAGTCAGGAATTCGTACTGGACAGCAGTGCGGTGTGACTTATACAGGGGCAGGTTCTCAAGGCAGCACAAGAGGTTAATATGGGGCAGAGACAAAATGATCCCTAAGAATGCTTCCAAGAGATGCCACATTTGACACCAAGATCCAGTCAGCTGCAAGTCTTCTGGGGCCTGCGATTCCCACGGAGGTGGAGAAGCTAACAACACCAAAAGAAGTAGCCTGACTTGTGTTTGTGGACCTAATCAGAGAAAGACACTGGAAGCCCATTTTCTGTTTCCTGGTCACAGAACAGAATTCCAATAAGGATGACCTGCATTGTCTTGATTGTTTCAATTCTCCTCTCTCCTCTCTGCCTCCCTCCCCCTCTCAGTTGTTCAGCCTGCAGCTGCTGATGTCTATGAGCCCATCTGTGCAGAGACTTGCAATTTGGACACTGGCAAAATACCCATAGAGAAAGAAGGGATAAAGAAGTACAGAGGGGGCTGGTGTTGTGGTGCAGTGGCTTAAACCACCACTTACTTGCCACAATTACATTGCGTCTCAGAGTGTTGGTTTGAGTCGCAGATGCTCCACTTCAGATCCAGCTTCCTGCTAATGTACTTGAGAAGGCAGTACAAGATGGCCTACGTGCTTGAGCCCCTGATACCCATGTGCTTAGACCCCTGAAATCCATGTAGGAGACCTGGATGGAGTTCTGGGCTCTTGGCTCCAGCCTATCCCAGCCTTGGCTGTTGCAGCCATTTGGGGAGTGAACCAGTGGGTGAAAGATATTCTTTCCCTCTCTCTCTCTCTTTCTTGTTCTCACTCTCACTTTCATCCTGCCTTTCAAATAGATTAACAAATGTTTTTTAACTGGCAGCTTACTAGAATGGTGTGGTGTATTACTGAGTTCTGGGGAGCAGCAGCTGATAAGGTGGACTTAAGAGAGAAATGAAGCTGAGGTGTAGCTGTGGAGACAGATAGAATTCTACAGGTTGTGGTAGGATTTGGGGGGATTCGTACCGTGAGTGGCGAATAGAGACTACTCCAAGCAATTACATAGGGGAGGGAAGGATTGAGACAACTTCAGAACATGTTACAAGGTAAAAGTGATATTACCTATTATCTAATTCCCAGTCTAATAAGACCACATTGACCTCCTGGGTCACAGTTTATAAAATGCCTTCATAGTGATTTTCTTAATTTTTTTCATTAGTCTTCTGAAAATTATATTTCAAAGAAAAAAAATCAGAGGATTCATGACTTTTCCAACATCTTTGAGCTAGGTGAATGGCTAAGCTATCTTCTGCCCCCGAGTACCTAGCATGGCTATCTTAACATTTGCAAGATAAGAACACAAAGATGTATCCACCGTTTTTCTTACACACCTTCACATACATGAGGTCATATATGTCAACAATTTAGATTATATAAAGTTACTTGGAAAAGTTTGAGGAAAATGGAATTAAGAGGCAATTTTATTTTGGTGTAAAAAATTTAAATCCACCCATATGAGGGGTCTTCACAAAATTCAACAAAATGAATATTATGAAAAATACTACACATGGATTTTAAAAAAATGTTTGCGCCATAAAAATATCTTCCCTTCGCCTATCCTGCACTCAGAGGCACAAAGTAGAACATAAAAGGACTCCTAACAGTCAAAGGAGTAATTCACCAATTCACAGACAGAAAGGAAGTAGACATCATAGACATGAGCTCTCACCACCAAGGAATGGATTGGCAGACAGTTTCAAGATGTGCCAGGACTGAGTAACTGCACCTCCTCTGTTGACTCAGCCATGAAATAGGGTCTGGCCTGAGCATCCAATTACACAGGTCAGGTCAGGCTTTGGTAGAAAAGTCCTCTCACTGCCAGGGAGGCTACTGCCCTCCAAGATGTCAAAGAAGGTGGCCACAGGCAAGAGGCCGGGGGACCCATGCAGGATCCTCATCTATCAGTCCTCAGTGCAACAAACGCCTGCTCTGTAGACTGGGAAATGTAATAACGGGTTTTAAGGGAGGGTTATTATGGGCTGGGAGGATGATGCTTGGTTATCCAATTGGCAACCCACTCAGAAACAAGCAGTTTTCTTTCATGTGGTAACTCTGACATGCTTGGATCATGCCAAAGGTGGAGGAGGCAGAGCTCTGAATGGTTCGCAACTCAGCACAGCCTTATGGGAAACGCCCAGGCAGCTCCAGGCTGGAGCTGCTAAGCCAGGCCTACAGGAGGGCTGGGATGCTGATGAGGAGCAAGGCTTGGTTGAGGCCCTCAGGCCAGACTGTGGAGAAGGCCACATCTCTGCTCATCCTACAGGTGGGACAATCAGCACCAGTGACAGCTGCCAGAGGGCCCTTGCATCTGTCATGAAGCTGGCAATGCAGGAAAAAAAAAGTTTCTTAAAATGGTTGATACCATGAAGACCTTAACTTTGATAATTAACCAGGTTTGGAAACGAATTTCATTGGGACATTTGGATAAAGACAAAACAATATTTTAATGTGGTAAAAGATATAAAAGTTACCATTTTAAGTATTTTTAAGTGTACAGTGCACTAAGTATATTCACATCAGAAACATATCATGAAAGAGCCATTAGATGTCCAGCAGTGGGAAGAATGATTCTTGGAAGGCAGGGGAACCCTACTGACATTAGAATATGTATAATACATCTATACATACACGCTATGCTGTACTCCAGCTGATAAAGTTGGTTTCCATGGTGGTACAGGTTAATAATTCTACAACTGGAATACCAGGATTGCATAAACAAGTAAGTGAGCAGTAGGTGGTAGAGCCAGGTTTTTCACCAATACACATGAGTAGAGTGCTAGGTCTCAAAGTATCATGTGGTACTGGATTAAACTCAGAGACATCAATGGGAACTTACGTTTAGCTCTATATAGACACTGAGGACTAAATATCATAGTCACTATACATATGTTTGTATGCATGGATCAGTTTACACACATGTATTTCCTGGCTCTGACACCACTGAGAAGACCTAGAAGCACTGACACTTCAGTAGAAACAAACATACCTGGTACCCAGACCTTGGTTCCAATAAAAGAAATCAAAACTCCCTGGAGAAACAACTGGTTCTGAGGCTGGCACAATGAAAATACAAGATGAACCAGAAGTAACTTCTAGTGCCAGACAGTAATGGAGTACTCAAAAAACAAAAGCATAGTTCTTTCAGGAGCCAACTGAAAGAACTCCCAATAATCAAAACAAGAGCAATTTGAAGAACAAATTAATGTAGCATTGGGTTTTTTAGCTCAAAGTAAAAAGTCAGCATCCGTGAATCCACACTGGCTCAAATGAATGAATAAATAAATAAGAAAGCCTGCATATCCCATGTGGAAGAATGCCAGATAATTTACACTAATTGTGGGCTATCCTTAGTGATCTACTTACAAAGATTACAACATAGAAAGAGGAGAAAAACTGAAAGTGACTTTACAGTGCAAAGAATCCTGGAAAACATGACCTTATCCAGGTGACCAAAGCCACCATCATGAGTAGTACATCAGGTCCACAGCATATGCTCTTGATACCAAGCACTGACAATGATGCTTCACCTGCTCTCAAAACCCCCTAATACCAGCCTCCCAACACAAAGACAGAAGTGAAACTCAAATTGGGGAACATTCTACCAAATACTTGACCAGAATTCCTGGTCACCAAAATCAAGAAAAGGCTATCAAGAGGAGTCTAAGGACACAACTAAACGTAATATTCTAGGGATAAGCTCCTTGAACAGAAAAAGAATACTAGTAAAAAAAAATAAATAAAATCTGAATACAAATTATAGAGTTCAGTTAGCCTATCATATATTTATTCATTAGTTGTGACAAATGTGCCATATTAATACATGATGTCAACAAAGAGGAAACTCTATGGGGTATACAAGAAGTTTCTGTACTATTTTTGCTACTATACATTTGAAACTATACGAAAATGAAAAGTTTATTTTTAAAATATATAACACAAACATTAATTAATTTTATTTATTTAAGCCAGAGACTACCCTTGATAGAAAAACACAACAGTCCAAACCAGTAGCATACAAGGCAAAGCTGTGATACAAGCATGCACTTTGCTAGTTAAAGAGAAGGATCACCTCCAGGTGAAAAGGACAAATTCCAAATGCTTGCTGGGAACTCCATCCAAAGGCAGACAAAGACTACCTTCATCATCTCTGTCCCCGGGCCTGTGTTGGAACAAAGCAGGAGGTATAGGGAGCACATGTGGAGTCCCAGATCCCAGCTCTTCTCAGGCCTATGGGGGCAGTCAGGGCATCTGTGTCTCCCTGTTTCTTTCACTTGTCATGGACAAATACTGAGCATGCCGTGGAGCCACCTTTCTGAGGCTGGAGGTCTGTCCTGATTAGTTCAGCAGATGAAGATCCAGTGGACAGCCATTTAATAGCTGAGTCCTAGATCAACCACCCTCCAACTTATTTACTCAACAAAAATTGAACTTTTGCCCATTGGTTAGTGCTGCACCAGGCTGTCTAGCACAAGGGCTTGAGCTCAGGCTCTCTCCTCAGACTTCCTGAGTTCAAATCTGGCCGTACCACCTGTCAATGGCACAATCTGGGGAAGGAAACAACACACAGGCTCCTCCCCTGACTGATGGAAGAAACAACTGAATGTCTGTTATACAGTTATTAAGGAGACTGCTTATCAAGGTACCCAGCATATACTACGTGTGCGATAAAAATTAGCTGGTATCAACATCAGTTTCTGGTGAGACAGATGTGGACAAAGCTGACATTGTTTCTTATTGCATGGGAGAAACAAATCTAGTGGTTTCCACCCAATGGCCACAAATTATTCCCCTAATCCTGTATACAATAGGAGACAGGAAGAAAAAAAATATATAATCTGACTAAGGAATAATATTGTTCAGGTACAATTATTATCACATGTCAAGTATGTCATGATACAGCATGTTCTATGGCCACCCTCTCCCATCAAAATGAAAATCAAGACTTGTTAGGTGACAAAGAACTTGTAAGATACATTTATTGTAAAACTTAAGTCAGCCAGTAACACTTGGCAAAATAACTTGTTTTCTGCACCATCTTATAATTTAGAGGTATTCCAGATAGAATTCTATTATAAATTTACTAAAACTAGAATATTATTACAAACACACATTTCTGCTTTCCATAGATGTTACTGAAGAAAACACTATCTTTTGTAGGTGAGTAAAAGTCCCTTTCAGCCCAATTGACAGAAATAGTGTCCTTTGAATTCCAGTTCTAGCATTCCCACAATCTCCTGACACCTAACCCTCACTCATCCCCATTCACACTGGCCCCAGGGGGAAAAAACACCAAGGATTGTTTTCCTCAAAGAGTATCCCATTCTGTTTATAGTTGAATTTCCCCCATTGCTGAGACTGGGTCACAAAGAGCCTACATTGCCCTCATATACCTGGAGAACCTCCATCGGAGGTTTCATGTGCATGGCCATGTAGAATTTTACTTTTTTAAGTCCGGAGAAAACGAATCTAACAAGCAGTTTAAACTCACAGGATCTAAAATCACAGGATCTAAAACCGAGGACAGAGTCATTATTAAAAGCCCTAAGCGCATGGCTCACTTGGTTAATCCTTTACCTGTGGCGCCGACATCCCATGTGGGCACTGGGTTCTAGTCCCAGCTGCTCCTCTTCCAGCCCAGCTCTCTGCTGTGGCCTGGGAGGGCAGGGGAGGATGGCCCAAGTGCTTGGGCCCTGCACTCGCGTGGGAGACCAGGAGAAAGCAGGCACTTAGCTCCTGGCTTCAGATCGACATAGTGCCGGCCATAGCGGCCATTTGGGGGGTGAACCAACGGAAGGATGACCGTTCTCTCTGTCTCTCAATCTCTCTGTCTATAACTCTACCTGTCAAAAAAAAAAAAAAGCCCTAAGAAAAGTGTCTAAACCATGAGCAAGTTTTTTTCGTTGAGAGGCAAATACAAACTGACAGAGAGGGCTTGAAAATAATCAGGTGGGCTTAAGGCTCAGACCTGTCTATCTCGTCACATGTGGTACATCATAAGGCTCTTGAAGGTTACAGCCCATGCCACCTGCACTCCGTGTAGCACTTTGGGACATAAGGATGGAAGACATTTTGTCTTTTTCTCTGGTGCATCTCAATCCCTAATAACAATGCCTTGTGCTGATAGATGCTTTATAAACATGAATAAAGTGATATTTCTTTGGGAAACGCAAGTCATTTACATTATTTTGTATGATTTATAATAATAATAGCTCATTTAACTCATAACAACCCTGAGAGAAAAGCACTATTAGTATCTCCACACTACAGATGAGGAAACTGAGGCACAGAAAAATTAAGTAATCTTCTAAAGTTCACTCCATAAGTGTCAGAGCTGGAATCTGAACCCAGGCTACCCAGGTTCAGAGCTCATGCTCCTAACCCTATGTTACGCTGTCTCTGCATTAGGCCATCCTCCACCTAGTCACAGGGCTGTGCACTGGACTGGACGCCATGGATCACAGGACATGGATCATAGGATCTCCCTGGCCAGAGCAACTGTCCCCACTGTGCATATGGCACTCAAGTAGGTCAGTTAAAATCCACCCCTGGGATTTTTTCCATTTGAAGTTGGAGTTCTTTGCCTTTGGAGGAGTGGATCAGGAAGGAAGTAAATTCTAGGACTGAAAGAGGGGAAATGTATCTCCTATAGGAGAGAACAAAGGCTCACAGAAAGAGAGAAGTGGTATTTTTTTAAAGATTTTATTTATTTATTTCAGAGGTAGAGTTACAGACAGTGAGAGGGAGAAACAGAGAGAAAGGTCTTCCTTCCATTGGTTCACTCCCCAGATGGCCGCAATGGCTGGAGCTGAGCTGATCCGAAGCCAAGAGCTTCTTCCCAGTCTCCCAGACGGGTGCAGGGGCCCAAGCACTTGAGCCATCTTCTACTGCTTTTCCAGGCCATAGCAGAGAGCTGGATTGGAAGAGGAGCAGCTGGGACTAGAACTGGTGCCCATATGGGATGCTGGCACTGCAGGCAGAGGATTAACCTGCTGCACCACAGCGCCGGCGAGAAGTGGTATTAAGAGGTTGGTACAGACGCAGGAAGAAATGACAATCTTCTTTAAATCCCTGTGTGCAGGGGTAGCTGAATATGTCATCATATGCCATCAAAATATGCCCTCACAAGTAAAACCACCATATTTGTTTGTTGGGCGATGGATACATGAATAAAAAAATAAAAACAAATGGATGAACAGCCCTGATTAATTCAATTTATTCATTCTTGAAATAAGTACTAATTTTGCCATGTGCTATGACAAGTGTAGGAAATATAGCAGCAAGGACACAATATCTTATCCTTACAGGGAAGACAGGAGTTTAAAACAATGAGTTGTCCTGGGCAGGCAGAGTCTTTAAGGAACTGAAACAATTTTAGAGACTGAAGTGCAGCCTGTGACGATGAGGCTGGGGCAGACAGGCCAGGGAAGCTCCCCCCAAGCACGTTACAAGCTTAGAGTTCACCCTAGAGTCAACGGCAGGGGTGAAGATGAGAGAGAGGTACAGGCATTAAAAAGTGTTGAATGAGGGTGACCTACTCAGACTTACAGTTTTGACAAATCTGGCTTCCAAAGGAAAATGTAAGGTCTCATAAGTATAGTAAAAAAATCATTGTAGCCTGGTCTAATGTAATAGGAAGGGAACTGCAGATATATGGATGGTAAAAGTGTAAGTTATGAGCAGGGTGGGTCAGGGAAATCCTGGCTGTTGTCTCTCTTTGGCCCCATAGATTCCATACTCTCTTACTAATTCTCTTTGGACCATGTGTCTTCACTGCACTTGTTCGCTTTGTCTCTAACAGAATATAGGCTGTCCAGCTCCAGATGGCCATGAGACATGGCTTCCAGCCTACCCCACTGGATGAAATGACCAGCTCTCTGGACCACACTGGACAATCTTTTCCCAGGCCTTCTCCAAACACCACAGGACAGACTTCAAGAGCAGAATACCTGTAACCAGCTCTACACCCATATGACAGCTTAAAGAAGACATAGAAGACAAACCTTCACCCATTCTACCCCAATAATGTCATGGGTTACTTCTCTCAGGGTTGGGGTATGGGTGTTAGGTAGCAAAGCAGACATTATCCTACATATGTATGAGGGGCTGTGGACCTGTAAAACAAAAATGGAAATTTTTGTGGGTTGAATGAGGGAAGAAATGTAGAAGCAAATCTCAGAAGCAGACCAACATTTTCTTTTTTTTAAAGCTTTATTTAATAAATATAAATTTCATAGGTACAACTTTTGGAATATAGCAGTTCTTCCCCCATACCTGCCCTCCCACCCCCAAACCATTTCACCTCCTACTCCTTCTCCCATCCCATTCTTCTTAAGATTCATTTTTTAATTGTCTTTATATACAGAAGATCAACTCTATACTAAGTAAAGATTTCAACAGTTTGCACCCACACAAACACACAAAGTATAAAGTACTGTTTGAAGACTAGTTTTGCCATTAATTCTCATAGTACAACTCATTAAAGACAGAGATCCTACATGGGGAGCAAGTGCACAGTGACTCCTGTTGTTGATTCAACAACTGACACTCTTATTTATGACTTCAGTGATCACCTGAGGCTCTTGTCATGAGCTGCCAAGGCTATGGAAGCCTCTTGAGTCCACAAACTCTGTCAGTATTTAGACAAGGCCATAAGCAAAGTGGAAGTTCTCTCCTCCCTTCAGAGAAAAGTACATCCTTCTTTGCTGGCCCGTTCTTTCCACTGGGATCTCACTCACAGAGATCCTTCGTGTAGATCATTTTTTGCCATAGTGTCTTGGCTTTCCATGCCTGAAATGCTCTCATGGGCTTCTGAGCCAGATCCAAATGCCTTAAGAGCTGATTCTTAGGTCAGTGTGCCATTTAGGACATTTGTCATTTTATGAGTGCTGTGTGGCCTGAGAAGCAGACCAACATTTTCACATCAAAAGTCTTGTCCTTGCTTGATAACCTTGTTGGATGGGTTCCAGACTTCTCCTGAGGTTTATTTAGGGTAACCCAAGGAGGCTATCAGATCCATTACCACTGTGCTGAGGAAGTTCTGAGAGGGATTTCAGGAATTCTACACCCAGAAAGCCCTCCCCCAGCAACATCCCAGGAAGAGTAGAGGGGAGAAGAAACAGAGGGCTCACACCCATGACCATAAAAACTCCAGCCTGAACATAGACTGGACTGGGTGCTCAGTCCTTCCCGAGATGCCTCTCAGGTCTATAAGGTGTACTCTTCTCATTAAACTTGGATAGCATGCTCACTGCTAAAAAAATAAAATATAAATGAAGTGTAGGTTATAAGAGTGTCAAATCCAGAGGATAAATTAGGGAGCATCTTGAGTCCAGTTTCCTCATTCTATAGATGAGTACATTGTGGCTCCAGAGAGGGTGTATCCTTCCAAGATCACCAGCTAGTAGGTTGAGAATAGAACCTGTCTTTTTGTCCTCCAGATGATCTTCATTGCCCCAGCAGGATTCTTGCCTCTTTCTCTGTGCCATGCCACTGCTAGTCAGGAAGAAACTGATTTGACCTGGTTCCCTCTTCTTGTGGGCTTTGTTCATGGAGCAAAATAATCATGTCACCATATCATATCTTTGTACATAGTAGACCAAGACCTAATCATGTAGTATGAAGCATATCAGAGCACTGAAACCTGGAAGCTACACTCTTCCATGTTTAGAGAGAGGGTCTGACAGAACTGCATGTGAATTAAGTCCAATCTGACAGGAAGTACTTGGTATGCAGAGGAAAAGGCATGAGGACATAGGTGATAGCTCAGGAAGATGTGAGGCATGAGGGTTGAGAGTCAACTGGCAGACTGGATAATGATCACCAGAAATTCAGGAGCAAGCAAGACTAACTCGGTTAGGTAGCAAAGCAGACGAGGCTGGGGCAGACAGGCAAGGGAGTTAGGAGGGACCAATGTGACCTCAGTACCTCTCAAGTCTGGGATTCTAGGCTGGAAGAGAAAGACAATGGCACAACCCTAAAGGGATGTGGTCACAAATCAAATCACTCAGTTGTAACCAAGTACTAGAAATCTACTTGCCAGGAATGGAGTCCAAGGTGAATTCTTGCTTGTATGCAAGGTAGGGGTTCAGTTATAATAACTAGAACACAAATTCCAAATGAGGAGACCAGAATAAGGAAGATCTAAATCCAGTGATTCCAGGCTGGATTGAAATCACTTCTGTTTCACTTCTAAAGAACGGCATAGAACTTGCAAGGCACACTGAGTGTTTCTGTCTGCCCAAATTCATAGACTGAAATCCTACCATCGAAGGTGCTGCATTAGGAGGTGGAGCCATTGGGAGATGATCAGGTCATGAGAGCAGAGTCGTCATGATTGGGCTTGGTTCTCTTATAAAAGAGACCACGGAGATCAGCCAGTCCCTACCCTCATGTGAAGACACAGTGAGACAGTGTCATCTACGATGCCAAAAAGGAAGCCCTTCCCAAACACCAACTCTGCTGGTGTCTTGATCTTGTACTTCCCAGCCTCCAGAATGGAAGGAATAAATTTTTGTTGTTTATAACCCATCCGGTTTATGGCATTTTTTTGAAGAAGCCCAAAATAATTAAAACAACTTGATCTTATGGGTGGAGTCAGAAGATCCCAGACATGAGAAGAAAAGGGAGGAAAGACTAAACCCTATGCCAAACCTAACATCTCCTTCCTGAAAGAACTAATGTTTTTATGACTTGCTGACACTACCCTGACCTTACCAAGCAAATCACAGCCACTACCACAAGAGAGCAGGAGTTTGTATCCCCTCTTAAGTTACCAGCACATCATCATAGAGCCTCAGTAAAGGTGTATACACTGAATCAATAAGCATCAACTTGTTCAAAGTTGGTAGGTTGGCATTTTTCTACAATGCGTATTTCCATATTCTTAGATAATATGGAATTTAAAACTACAGAGGTTACATGTTTTGTGATTCTATTTGCATACCATTTTCAAAAAACACAGTGAAATCTTTATGTAATATGTACTAAACTGATCTTCTGTGTATAAAGAGAATTGAAAATGAATCTTGATGTGAATGCAAGGGGAGAGGGCGCGGGAAATGGGAGGGTAGCAGGTGGGAGGGAAGTTATGGTGGGGGGGAAGCCATTGTAATCCATAAGCTGTATTTTGGAAATTTATATTCTTTAAATAAAAGCTTTATAAAAAAAAACCACAGTGTAGAAATGTAGAAGTTACCAGAGGTTTCCAGGGCTTAAAGAAGAGGCAGGCAAGTGTGTGACTATTGCGGGGTGTGACCAGCATGAAGAATTCCTCAGTAGGGACACGGATTATATGAACTATGCATGGGTTAAAAGGTCATAGAATTATATACAAGGATATACAGGAAAGATAAGTGTATGTGAAGAACAGCGAAATCTCAAGATCTGTAGCTTTGTTCATTACCTTGTGTCAATGTCAATTTCTTGGTTTGGGTAATGTACTCCAGCTACATATAATGTTACCATTGGGGGAACATGAGTGATGGGTATATAAGACATCTCTACAGCTTTTGCAAATTTTATGAGTGTGTAATTATTTCAAATCTTAAATTAAAGTAAAAGAACTCTATTCATTGCAATATGGTTTTTTAACTTTTATTTAATGAATATGGTGGAAGTGTTTAGATCCCTGTGACCTACATGGGAGACCCAGATGAAGCTCCTGGCTCCTGGCTTTGATCTGGCTCAGCCCTGGCCTTTGCAGTCATCTGGGAAATGAACCAATGGATGGAAGATCTCTCTGTCTCTGACTTCAAATAAATAAATAAATAATTCTTTTAAAAATAATAATAAGATGGGATGGGAGAGGAAGTGACACAAAAGAAACAAAGTGAGCATGAATTGGTGATTGCTGGAATGGGCTTTTGATATTATTTTGATATTATTCTTTCCATTTTAGCAGATGTCTGGGAAATGCTCAAGTAAAACATTAAATACAATAAAGCATCAATTCAAAAAGATTTCAAATCATGGAGAACTCTTGTCTGCTGCTCTTTTCTTTCTTACTATCAAGCTCCTAACATAAAACTTAACATGCATAACGGTATACATCCCTTACTATTATAGCACATTTGGGCCATCTGAGACATTTCTCCACAATTGATGATGAAATAAAATATCATCTGGACAAACACATAAAACGAAATGGCTCATTTGAAATGAAAGCTCTCTTGGCCCCAGTGTTTGGGGATGTGCAAAATCCACAACTATCTTGCTGGTCACTCTTTATCCATCATTTCAGAGAACTGGGCACCTGATTTTCTCTAGCAGATCTTCTGCCATTGGTCTTTCTGGTCATTTTTATCCCCTTTTATTCTAGCTGTTTATTCTAGCCTTGACATCTAATTCACTTTTTGAAAAGACAAAAAATATTAGAGTCTGAGCTCATGCCAAGAAGCTTATTTATTTCCTTCCTTATGGTTCCCCATGTCTGTCTCCCCTAGAAAGGTTCTGCCACAGGACCTGACTTCCACGTGTTCTTGTCTGGTAAACATTGATGAAGAACCCTCTGTTGCTAATTTTTTATCAATTCCCAACAACCATCCAGTGTGGCAATATAATCAGCTCCATTTCACATCAGAAGTGCCTGAAATTTAGAGGTTTCCACTGACGATTGAATAGATTGTACTGGAGAGACAGAAAGTTCTTGTGAAAGAATAAATGATTCAGAATTTCTTTTCTTCATTTGGTCACTGTGGGATTCCTTCTGGAAGCCCTAGACCATGGTTAAAGGAAAGCACAACTGAATGTGGGGTTTCTTAGAAATCTGCCACCAGCATCTTACCTCTCTTGTAATAAGTTGCAAGAATGAACGAAGATGAAAGCTTTCTACTCACTCTCCACACACTAACCCAGCTCACCAAATCCCAAGAGATAATCTGTTCCAGAATATCCTAAACCATTCCCATGGGATTGTTACAAAGAGAGATTATCCAAGTGGAACTAACATCAAAGCAGTTAACCAATTTGACTTTTTCAATTTTATAAGCATTTAAATATTAAATGACAGATCACTGCCTCCATGAGCACTATTGTGTTAACAAACTCTCTGCATAGGACCCAAGAACTTCCTGTTGGCTATCTGGCTATCCATGGCCACCCTGACCCACCTTCCCTTACAAGAAAGCCATCTCTTTTCTTTCTTGAGGTAGGGAAAGTCTTGGAAAGGGTTCCATTCCTCATCTTTCCTGTTTCTGCTCTCTCACCCTTCCTGTTGTTCCAGTCCTCCCCAAACTTCATGGTCCAATGAGACCTCATTCCCTCCATGACCACTCCAGGCTGCTGGGCAGCAGACCAAGAGGGAGATGAGCTGCCTAGTATCTGCAGGATGTGCTGGCCCCCAGGTCTGAAGCCAGAGGCTCTCTGGACACCTGCCAGGGTGTCCCTCTAGAGACCCCGGGAACCAGTCACCAAGGAAGTCTCTTCCCACTCCACAACATGCTTTGAGGAGATTTTGTATTTGGAGGGAGTGTCAGAAAAAACTTGGTTAGGAATTGGACTGTTCAGAGAGCTATCACCTCTCTGGGTGAATGGGGGCTTGTACAAGGCACCCTTTCCATGCTTCTGAACTTTGGAGTCTCAAAAGTCTCATCCTTGCAAGGGCTCTGGTCCTCATGATGAAACCTGTCAAGGTCAAGAATAAATTTCAATCACTCCTTTAACATTAACTGAGTGTATAGGAAAGCAACCTCAGCAGAAGGAAATCCATGTCTAATTGTATAACAAGAATTGGAGGACAACAGAAAATGGCACAACAGAACCCCCTACTACCCATTAGAAAGTCCAGACAGAACAGGAAGCTGATTCTAATGACCACACACATAGCCACTGCACTGTCACAGACTGCTCAGCCTCCCCTGCAAGGACCACCCATCCAGGCTGTGCACCAACAGACACACAAGCAACGCCTTTTAGCTGGAAGCTCTGGTTTGACAGTTTGAATGAATGCCTCTGAACTAAAAATTATTTGTTCTTTCTCTTTTTATGTCAAATAGCCATTCATCCTCTCATTCTCAGTGCTAAATCAACTCTGATCATTGTCCCCCACCCCAGACCCATCTCTGCCTTTCTGCCCTGTGCCTTGGGTGGCTGGTCTTGAAGGCACCATTTCCAGGGGGGTTCGTGGCTGGATTAGGCCACTGGATGGCTCTAGTTGATCAGAGGGCAGGAGGAGAGGATAGCAGGGATATTCTCCCTGACCACTTCAGCATGGTTCTGACCCTCCCCGAGCACAGTTCCTATAAAAAAAAGTCTTCTCTCTCCCACACCTTGTCTCCTAGCCAGGCAGATGGTGACACCTCACTGCTATTGCTCACTGCTATTACATCATCTCTGAGTGCCTTGACACTCCTTGTTTTTTTTGTTGCTGTTGTTGTTGCTGTCTTTTGTTTTGTCCTTTAATGATGTACTATCCTTGGGGCAGGTGCTTAGCCTACCAGTTGACATTCATTTGTGCCCTGCATTAGAGGACCTGAGTTTAATACTTGGCTCTGGCTCCTGACTCCAGCTTCCTGCTCATGCAGATCCTGGGAGGCAGTGGTGATGGCTCAAGTCATTGGGTTCCTGCCACCCACACAGGAGATCTAGATTGAATTCCCAGCTCCATCTCTGGTCCAGCCCTAGCCTTTGCAGGTGTTTGGATATGGAGTGAACCAAAGGATGGGATCTAGATATCTCTCTCCCTTTTGCTCTCCTTGTCCCTTTCCTTCTCCCTCTGTTTCTAAAAACTTACTATCCTGACTTCATTTCTTCAAGTGGTATCTTCATCAGGGTCTCTTTCCTGTCCAAACCAAGCCTGTTTCTTATCACTCTCAGTTCCTTGCTGTGTTATAAAAACGCTTTAGCCAGGACCCTAAGGGAGGTTCTTCCCACCTTCTGTTCCATTTCCTTGAAATTCTTATCTTCTGAATTGCTCTCCACCTCCCCCTATCACTTCATTCAAGTCTATGTTCAAATGTGATCTAATCAGAGATATATTCCTTACAACCCCAATTCTCTTTCTTTTTTTTCTTTTCACAGTTTTTTATTTAAAGTCCATTTTATCCAATACACATACATTTAACTGCTCTTCCTTGCCTTTGGCTTCTATTTGCATTATCCTGTCTCTTCACTTTTAATCTATGCATCTTTACTAGCGAAGTGAGTTTCTTGTAGACAGCATTTTATTGGATTCATAATTTTGAATACATTCAGCCAGTCTATCTTTTAATTGAGGAAGTAAATCAATTTGCATTCAAGGTTATTGATAATAAGGACATACTCCTGATAATTCTGTTACTATTTTCAGGTGATTTTGTATGTCTTTGTACCCTTATTCGTCTCCCGTTTGTCTTTTTTATTTATTTATTTATTTATTTTATTTAATAAATGTGAATTTACAAAGAGAAACTTTTGTATTGTTGTGGCTTCCCCCCCCCAACCTCCCTCCCTCCCGTGGCCCTCCCCTCTCCCACCCCGCCCTTCATCAAGTTTCTTTTTCAATTACCTTCATATACTGAAGATCAACTTAGTATATACTAAGCAAGGATTTCAACAGGCTGCCCTCACACAACCGCACAAGGTATAGGGTATTGTTCGACTAGTAGTGTTGTTTTTAAGTTTCATAGTAAAACACATTAAGAACAGAGATCCTACGAGGGGAGCATGTACCCAGTGACTCCCGTTGTTGATTTAACAATTGGCACACTTATTTATGACATCAGCAATCATCCTAGACTCTTGCTATGAGCTGTCTAGGCTATGGAAGCCCCCTGAGTTCACCGACTCTGAACTTGTTTAGTCAAGGCCATACCACAGTGGAGGTTCCTTCCTCCCTTCAGAGAAAGGCACCTCTCTCCTTGATGGCCTATTCCTTCTGCTGGGGTCTTGTTCACCAGGATCTTTCATTTAGATTGTTTTTTCTTTTTCACCTGTCACTGTCACCCTTCCCCTACTCTCACTGTCTTCATAATAGTTTTTTATCATTTGACATATTATCTAGTTACTGGTTTGGTTATTATGTCTTCTTGGCTAGAATGTAAGCTCCTCTATATTTTATTACAAAACTTAACAATGGTAGGAATAAGGAAAGTACTCCATAACTATTGAATGAATAAATGTACTGTGTAGACACTCTTCAACTGTTTCCTTCATAGCTTTGGGCTTTAGCTCTGCATGCAATTTTTTCTCATGCACCATCTTAGGGGGTAATTACTGTGTAAATACTTGAACTTATACTTGGAGACACTAGATGCAGCCTAAAAGGAAGTCAAAGCAGAAAAAAATAATCCCAAAATTGCAAACACCACCAAGATTTGGGATTTTTATATAAGGTTCTAGAATTGAAAATAAGATGTAAGAGTGAGTCTGTATATGCAAACTAGGAATGAACTCTTTTAGGAGGTAGGTTTGGGATGGACAGGGCTGGACCAAAAAGAAGGGAGGAGACTGTTAGTTCCTATAAGAAGAACATGATGTGTCTCTTGAAGCAAACATGCCAGGGTCCTGCATTGTCTATTTCTTAAGAGTCTAGGGAGCTTCTTAGAGATGAAAGCAATCATCTCAAAATGAAGCACTGTTGGCCCTGATGAAAATATAAGATTTTATGGATCAGAATGCAGCCCACCTCCAGCAAACCATGGAGCCAGGAGAGATAAAATTGTGGGTCCACTTTAATCTGATCACACCTGATCTCTCCCCCACTCAGGGCTGTGCTAACCTCCTGACTGTCCTCAGTCTCTTCTAATGTTAGCCATTCTCATGGCAGTGTACTCTTTGTGGTCTTAATTCACTGTGGTTTTAATTTGCATTCCTCCAGTGACTGATAATGTTGAACATATTCTCACATGTTTATTTTCCATTTGCACATCTTCTTCTGTGAAGTGTCTGGTTAGATTCTTGGCATATTTGCACTTTATCTATCACTGAGTTTTGAGAGTTCTTTATATATATTCTGTACACAAGTCCTTTATCAGATAAATGCTTTGAAAATATCTTCTCCCAGTCTGTGGTTTGACTTTTCATTCTCTTACTAGTGTCTTAAGGAGAAGGCATTTTCAATTTTGACAAAGCCTAATTTATCAGCATGTTCTTTTCTTCACCATGCTTTGAAACTGTATCTAAGACATCTTCACTTGGCCCACAGCCACAAAGTTCTTCACTCTTTCTCCTCTGTTCTAGAAACTTTTTTAGTATCTAATTCGATTACATTATGATCAAAGAACATACTTTGTGTGATTTCAATCTTTGAAAATCTGTGAAGGCTGGGGCCAGTACTGTATACAGGGGGGTAAGCTGAAGTCTGCAGTGCTGGCATCCATATGGGCGATGGTTCAAGTCCCAGCTGCTCCACTCCCCATCCAGCTCCCTACTAGTATGCCTGGGAGGGCAGCAGAGGATGGCCCAAATGCTTGGCCCCCTGCACCCACGTGGGAGACCCAGATGAAGCTCCTGGCTCCTGGCTTTGGCCTGGTCCAGCCCTGGTCATTGAGGCCATTTGGGGAGTGAATCAACAGATGGAAAATCTCTCTCCTCTTTCTCTCTCCTTCTGTCACCATTACTCTGACATTCAAATAAATAGTCTTTAGGGGGAAGCCATTGTAATCCATAAGCTGTACTTTGGAAATTTATATTCATTAAATAAAAGTTTAAATAAAATAAAATAAATCTGTGAGGGCTTATTTTATGACTCAGGATACAGTCCATGTGTGCTTGAAAAGACTATGCGTGCCACTGTCACTCTGCGGAGTGCTCTTTCAGAAGCAATTGTGTCCAGCTGGTTGATGGTGTTGTTCTGCTCTATTTCCTTGCTGAGTGTCTCCTAGTTCTATCAATTACAAAGGGACAATGTTTAAAGTCTCCAACTATAATTGAGGATTTGTCTATGTCTCATTTGAGATGACAGTTTTTCTTCCATGCATTTTGGAGTTCTGCTGTTACAGGCAGAGTATCTAGGATAGGTGTGCTTTCTTTGTGATTTGACTCTTGTCATTAGATAATGTGTTACATCCTTCTTTATCCCTGATTTTTTTTAAAGAGTTATTTATTTATTTGAAAGTTAGAGTTACAGAGAGAGAGGGAGAGACAGAGAGCGAAACCTTTCATCTGCTGGTTCACTCCCTAGATGGCTGCAAAGGGCAAGGTTGCGCCAGGCTGAAGCCAGGAGCCAGGAGCTCCACCCAAGTTTCCCTCATGGGCAGCAGGGCCCAAGATTTTTTTCAGCCTAGGTGCATTTCTCAGGCTATTAGCAAAGAGCCGGATTGAAAGTGGAACAGCTGGGACATGAGCAGGTGCCCAAATGGGATGTCAGCATTGCAGGCAGCGGCTTTACCTGCTACACCACAACACTGGCCCCATCCTTGATTGTTGTATTTGTGTGACATCTACTTTCTCTCATATTAATACAGCTGTTCCAGCTTTCCTAAGGCTCATATTCATCTGGTAAGTCCTCTTCTGTCCTTTTACTTTAATATACTCCTTTCAAACGCATAGTCAAGCATTGTTTAAAGATGGGGATATATATCCTGAACAATGTGTCACTAGGCAAGCTCACCATTGTGTGACTATCATAGAGTGCACTTCCACAAAGCAGCTGGCCTAGAGCAATTACTCAGTATGACCTCCTGATGCAATCAAGAGACATGATAAACCTCACGAGGCTAGGACCAGAGTAACAGCACACTGTATAATAGTACTTTGTAAAAAAAATAGTACTAGACTTGAGAGCGGCAAGATGGCGGAATAGGAAGGGAGCACACTGATAGTCTGGGGAGAGACAGTTTAATAAAAGTGGAGATACTGCAGGTTCAAGGAAGAGTAGGGGAAGAAACAGCAGAGAAAACACTTCCGGAACTGGAGATTCACAGTGGACCTGCGTGGAGAGCGTGGGAGCCCGCAGTTTGGGACACCAGCAGCAGATTCAACACACCAGCGCTGGAACGCGAGGTGAGCAGAACCTCAATAGCCCGAGATACCAGGAGGGAAGCGGAAAAGGGAGCCTAGAGCGAACAAGGCTTGAAACCCTGCAGGGAAAAGTTCACCAGGCTAACTAGAAGAGAGAGAGAGAGAGGGAAAAAAAAAAAAGTGACCCGTACGGACAGGAGCTTCTCTCTCCCCGCTCACCTCTCAAAGGTGAGCGAGACAAAGAGCAGGCGCCATTTTGGAATACGTCATAAGCAGGGCGACCTCGGGTCGGCACCGGCCCTGAGCCTAGCAGAAAAACCTGACTCTGGGTGGGAGGGGTGAAATAACAGGAGATTAGAACCTAATGAATGTGTGGTGCTAATGAACTGAGACTGTGAAAAAAGAGACTGTGGGGGAGAGAACTCACGGAAATCACGAATTCATGTGAGTACTCTCCAGAGACGCTACAGTTCAGTAGCCTTGGCAGCCCAGTGGGAGACTACAGGAGAATCTCAGCCCACACAAAGGGCCGCAAAGATTCCTTCTCTGGTCCTTGGGAAAGAGCTTCCGAACTCTGGCTCCTGTGGGTATATCATTCGCCTGCTAACCACCCCCAATTCCATTCAGCTGTGTGGAATTACTTCCCTTTTGAACCAAAAAAAAAAAAAAAAAACTAACAGAGAGAGATTTACCACACCTAACCTGGGAGTGTCTCCTTTGACACACCCTCAACCCTGAGGAACCAAACAGAGCTCTCAGGACACACCCATCTCAAGCCTCTAAGGCTCCATCAAAAGCAGACAGTCCACTTAATCTAGAGTCATAGTATAACAAGAAAAAAACACCACAGTGAAGAAACCAATATGCCAAACAACAAACGCAAAAACCGAGGCAATAAGAACAAGGAAGACACTATGGCATCCCCAAATGAAAAAGACACCCCAATTCAAGATTACAAAGATGATGAGATAGAAGAGATGCAAGAAGCAGATCTCAAAAAATTGATAAGAACACTAAGAAGTACTCAAAAACAAATTCTTGAACTACAGAAATCCTTAATGGACAAGGTAGAAAATCTCTCTCGTGAAAATGAAATATTAAGGAGAAATCA
Source organism: Sylvilagus floridanus (assembly GCA_949820135.1). Classification (NCBI taxonomy): domain Eukaryota; kingdom Metazoa; phylum Chordata; class Mammalia; order Lagomorpha; family Leporidae; genus Sylvilagus; species Sylvilagus floridanus. Next base: position 160,716,926 of record OX463236.1, read on the forward strand.
AGCTGAAATGAAACAACTAGTAGAACATGAAACTGTGATAGTGACGAGAAATCATAATGAAGTGAAGAATTCAATAGATCAAATGAAAAACACATTAGAGAGCCTTACAAACAGAATGGGTGAGGCAGAAGAGAGAATATCGGACTTAGAAGAAAGAGCACAGGAAACTACACAGTCAAACCAAAGAAAAGAAGAGGAAATTAGAAATCTAAAAAATATTGTTGGGAATCTACAGGATACTATTTAAAAACCCAACATTCCAGTTCTAGGAGTTCCTGAAGGCATGGAGAGGGAGAAAGGATTAGAATGCCTTTTTAGTGAGATAATAGCAGAAAATTTCCCAGTTTTGGAGAAGGACAGAGACATCCTAGTACAGGAAGCTCATAGAACCCCTAGTAAACATGACCAAAAGAGGTCCTCACCACGACACGTTGTAATTAAACTCACCACAGTGAAACAGAAAGAAAAGATCCTAAAATGCGCAAGAGAGAAAAGTCAAATTACACTCAGAGGATCTCCAATTAGACTCACGGCAGACTTCTCATCAGAAACCCTACAAGCTAGAAGGGAATGGCGAGATATAGCCCAGGTACTGAGAGAGAAAAACTGCCAGCCCAGAATATTATATCCTGCCAAGCTCTCATTTGTGAATGAAGGTGAAATAAAGACCTTTCATAACAAACAAAAATTGAAAGAATTTGTTGCCACTCGTCCAGCCCTGCAAAAGATACTTAAAGATGTGTTACACACAGAAACACAGAAACACGGCCATCAACATGAAAGAAGATAAACGAAGGGAACCTCACAGCAAAAGATCACAGGTAATTCAAAGCATACATTTGGATAAAGAAATTATGGGACATGTACTCTGTAGAATACTATACAGCAGTCAAAAACAATGAAATCCGGTCATTGGCAATAAGATGGAGGAATCTGGAAAACATCATTCTGCGTGAATTAAGCCAGTCCCAAAGGGACAAATATCATATGTTCTCCCTGATCGGTGACAACTAATTGAGCACCAAAGGGGAAACCTATTGAAGTGAAATGGACACTATGAGAAACAGTAACTTGATCAGCTCTTGTGCTGACTGTTGTTGTACAATGTAATACTTTATCCATTTTAGTAATTTTTTTATTCTAGTACTATTGGTTGAACTCTGTAATTAACAAACAATTATTCTTAGGTGTTTAAATTTTAACTGAAAAGTGATCCCTGTGAAATATAAGAGTGGGAATAAGAGAGGGAGGAGATGTACAATTTGGGACATGCTCAATCGGAACTGCCCCAAATGATGGAGTTAGAAATGTGCCAGGGAATTCCAATACAATCCCATCAAGGTGGCATGTACCAAGGCCATCTCACTAGTCCAAGTGATCAATTTCAGTTCACAATTGATCACACTGATAGGTCTAAGACTCAAAGGGATCACACAAACAAGACTAGTGTCTGCTAATACTAACTGATAGAATCAAAAAGGGAGAGAATGATCCAACATGGGAAGCGAGATACATGGCAGACTCATAGAATGGCAGATGTCCTAAATAGCACTCTGGCCTCAGAATCAGCCCTTAAAGCATTCAGATCTGGCTCAAGAGCCCATGAGAATATTCTAGGCATGGAAAGCCAAGACACTCTGGAAAAAAAAGAAGACCTAAATGAAAGATGTCTGTAAGTGAGATCCCAGTGGAACGAATGGGGCCATCAAAGAAGGAGGTACCTTTCTCTGAAGGGAGGAGAGAACCTCCACTTTGACTATGACCCTGTCGGAATAAGATTGAAGTCAGCGAACCCTAAAGGCTTCCATAGCCTTGGCAACTCATGACTAGAGCCTAGGGAGATTACTGACGCCATAAACAAGAGTGTCAAATTGTTAAATCAACTTCAGGAGTCACTGTGTACTTACGTCTCATGTGGGATCTGTCCTTAATGTGTTGTCCAATGTGAAGTAATGTTATAACTAGCACTGAAACAGTATTTTACACTTTGTGTTTCTGTGTGGGTGCAAACTGATGAAATCTTTACTTAGTATATACTGAATCAATCTTCTGTATATAGATAATTAAAAATGAAATAAAATCTTGGTGTTAAATTGGAAATTGCCTAGAAAATTAATCAATTTTTTAAAAAAATATATCATGTAGGATCTCTGTCCTTAATGTGCTATACATTGTGAATTAATACTATAACTAGTACTCCAACAGTATTTTTCACTTTGTGTTGCTATGTGAGGGCAAACTGTTGAAATCTTTACTTAATATATAGTAAACTGATCTTCTGTATATAAAGAGAATTGAAAATGAATCTTGATGTGAAGTAAGGGTAGAAGGAGTGGGAAAGGGGAGGGTTGCGGGGGGGGAGTTATGGGGGGGGAAGCCATTGTAATCTATAAGCTGTATTTTGGAAATTTATATTCTTTAAATAAAAGTGTTATAAAAAATAGTACTACAAAATAATGATTATAGTATCATAAATAGATATATTAGTCCATACTCATATGATTATAATCAAGTATTATATACTGTACACATTGTGTGTACTATATGTTCATACATGCACTGGGTAGGTTGACTTCAGTATCACCACAAACACATGAGTTTATGACATGAGGATGTCTGCAATGTCATCAGGTGAAAGGAATTCTGCTCCATTATGGTCTTGTGAACCACCATTGTATCTACAGCGTGTCATCTGAGCATCACTATGTGACATGCGGCCGTATATCATTTGAAGTAAGCATTTTGTAACCTAATTGTTGATCTGCCTGGACTTACGCTTTTAATTTTACTCTTCGTTTTTTATTTGTTTCCTCTGTTTTTTTTTTTTTTTGTCCCTTTTGTTCCTATTTTTCTTTCCCTTTACTGCCTTCTTTGGGACTATTTGAATATTTTTCATTTCTATTGCTTTTAGGGTTTACCTCTTTGCACAGGCTTTTAGGGGCTGCTCTTGGAATTACAGTATACATACCTAACCTTCTCAGTCTACTGATTTAATTCAATGTTTTACCACTCCAAGTGGAATGTAGAAACCCCACCATCATTTAGGCCCCTTTATTTTCCCCCATTCTATATCATAGTTACCATGTATATTATAACTATATACATTAAATCCCCATCAGATAACGTTATATTTACAGAACTTAACAGAAGAATACATTTACTTAAATATTTGTGATTTCTGATCCCTTTCTTCACTCCTGATGTTCCAGTTTTCCTAGTGGTCTCATCTCCTGTTGGTCTGAAGGCTTCCCTCCAGCATTCTTATAGAGCAGCTCTACAGGTAACAGACACTCTCACCTGCATTCCTGAGCAGCACTTTCACTAGACATCAAATTTTAGGTGCACAGTCCTCTCCTTTCCCCACTTAAAACAGCTGTTCCAATTAATGCTGCTCCACGGTTCTTACTGAGAAACCCACAGTCACAAGAACCATCACTAGACCCACCCCCCAGAACTGCTGGTCCCCTACAGGTCACTTGTCTCTGGCTGTTCTCAAGAGTTTCCTGCCTTTAGTTTTCAGCAGTTTCATTATATTTGGTGTTAACAGCTTTGCCTATATGTGATTTCAGGTTCACTGAGCTTCTTGAATCTGTAGCTTCTCATCTTTCACCAGCTTGGGAAACTTTTCAGCCAATTTTTTTTAGCCTCATACTCTCCTTTCTCCTGGGGCTCCAATAACCCTTAGGTCTCTGAGGTCCAGTCTCGATGTTCCAATTTTTTCCTCTTTGTTATTCACATTGGATAATTTCTATGGATCTGTCTTCAAGTTCTGAAGAACTTGTATAAATATAAATTTTCAATTAGAGCCATTTTAACTTTAACCTTTTGTCAGTGTTAACTAGGCATTGACTGGTGCTGTCTTTTTTAGTATAGGCTGAGATTTTTCTATTTCTTTGTATCCTAGACATTGTTTTAAGAGATTCTGAGTCATATCTAAATCCTTACTGAACACTTTTTATTTGATCAAGCAAGTAACCCAACTGGTTTCAGGTCATAAATTCCAACTTGTGGGCTGTGGTTTCAGTGGCAGTCCAATTTCATGACCTTTGTAGTACTATTTGCATCTGGCATGCATATATACCCACAGTGGCATATCTGGGACTTGGGTGGTGGTATACCCCATAGTTCAGTTCTCAAAGCCCATCTAAGCCATCTAAGGTCAAGTTCATACATACACAGATCATGAGGTATAGCCCATGAATTCATAAATCACTTGAAGGGGGCACCTTCTCAAACTCCTCCACTATTTCAGATGCACTGTCTGGATCTCTGGATCACCTTTTTCCAGTCCTCTGACCAGAAAGCTGGGCATTTAACTACCCTAGGTCCCTACCCATTTCTCACAATTATGCCAAGGTTCCAGCCAAGCAGTAAGAGAACAGAAAGAGGAGATAATTCATTAGAAGTTTACTCAGTTTCTTGGAACCACAGCTTCTCTGAATGAAGAAAAACTTAACCGTCTTCAGAGTTTTAGGCTCCTGAAGGCTACTATTGCCATTGCTGCCATCATGGTAGTGGAAAGAAATAGAACGAGAGAAAGAAAGAGAAATAGAGGGGGGGAGAAAGAGAGAGGGAGGAATGAAGGAAGGAAGGAAGGAAGGAAGAAAGGAAGGAATTTAGTTCCTCGAGCTACTAAGTGTTGAGTCCAAATCTGAATCTTGTTCCAAGTTCTCTCCCCAGACATTATGCTATTATGCTGCCCCTTAAGGGGAGCAGTTATGTTGGTCACTCTTGGTATACCCAGAATTTGTCATCCATAAGTGACTCCCTAACCAACACTGGCCTGTATCTGTTGGGTTTTCTTTTCTCCTCTTTCTTCCGGCATATTTCCATTTTTTCACTGGCTCACTACTCCGTCCACCAGTGTGACTCCAAACTTCTCAAAACTCTGGCATCCAGTATCTGGTCATCTGAGATGACTGACTGTAATTCAGTTTTCATCCAAGTGCTGGGATGCTACAAGCTCCATCTACTCCTCCCTGTGCATCTCCCCACTGTACTCAGTGCTGGGCTCTCCATGCAGCCAGCATCCCACAGATACTGGACCCAAGGCACACGCCACAGCCAAGCCTCTGTTTCCCTGCTTCTCTGCTCCTGGGCTCCTGCCCTTTCATCTCACCTCTCCCAGCCCCCAGGGGAGCCCACAGCCAACTCTTTAGGTTTCCACCAAAGGGATTCTTGTGTTTGGTGATAAATTGGGTGAGGTGACTTTTGAGGTTGTTTGAACTGCTGAGATTCTGTGCCCCTGTGGTTCTAGGAAGGTGAGCACCAGCTGACTGTCAACTCTTGGGCAGAACAAAAGGACACAAGGCAAAGCTCCTTCTCTGTGTACCGGGAGCACCGGGTGGCGGCCCTCCTTTAACCTATAAGCCACCTGAGCTTACTAACATACTTTAAAATATAGCTCTCAGACTTCAGGGTAATAATAATTATTTCAGATGCTTGCCAAAATGCTAACTCCCCAGCCCAGCCAACAGATTCTGAATTAATAGGTGTGGTAGGGCATAGGATTCTGCAGCTTTAACAAGTGTCCTCAATAATTCTGATACATTTGGACCACAAGCACAGCCTGAACAACTTTGGACTAAAGAAAAGGTGCTAGTGGATAGCCTTGCCTTGCACACTTGGATCAGCAGGCACCCAGAAGGCTGAAGGTAATTAAAGCTGGACAGCTGTTTTTTTTATACTTCCATAATTAAGAAACAAGCTACCCCTGATAATAACAAGATAATAACAGTGACTGCTGGGGGCTTACTCTGAGCCAGCAACTGCACTAGGTTTGCACATGCATTATCCATTTAGTCCACAAAAATCTTCTAGACAGGTGCTACTATCCAACTTTTAAAGAGAACAAAACTGAAACATGAGAGTTCAGGCAAGTCATCACTAGTATGTGGATAGGCCTGGATTTGAACACAGGCCTGGGGGGAAAAGGAAGGATGGTTATTATATGTAAGTTTTGCAGTGCATAAGCCTACCTCCCTTAAAATTAGAAAGAAATATGGTTGGTCATAAAGAAAATCCTCTGGCAATGAGCCCAAGTGAACTTGTGGACTCTTCCATTAGATGTCTTTAAAGCAGAAAGAATGCAATTGTTTAGCTTCATGCTTCCTGGAGGTAGAGAAATGGAAAAGACAACTGCTCCAAGTCTTTTTCAGGCCAAGAATTCCATTTAATGCTGCCCCCTCCTAAATACCTGTCTCTGTTCTGAAGGTCTTGCTGCAGTCAGCTTTGCCGGCCTGTAGGTGCAAACATCTGCAAAGCAGGTGTTTGATTTTGTGGGCGCCAGAGGACACACAGCTGAGCTGCACGGCTGCGGGTGGGGGGCAGGAGAGGAAATGTCTTACATTGATGTAGCACCTTCTGACTCTCCCCAAGCCCCCTTCAACAGGGACATGGGGGGAGGGGGCGGGAGGTGACTAGAGGGCCACCAGCTGTGGAGCAGCTGCACTGGGGAGCAGTTAAGAGCAGGACAGGAAGTGAAACGCAGAGCGGCAGTGCATCTCTGGGAGAGCTTGGAGGGACGTGGAGGGGAATGGGGCTAACTCTTCCTGCCTGGCTGCTTCCCTGGGAGGTCCTGGTTAAACTCAGACACCAAGGACTCTGCTCTGCTTCTGTTGCTCCTATGGGAGGAGAAGGGAGGAAGAGCACTTTCTTTGGTCTCCCACCATTCTATGCACCTACCTAAAACTGGCAAGAAGTGGCCTCAGTTCTCATGGTCTTTAAGGCTACTTGTACCTCATGATCAGCCCAGTGGGGCAATCAGCTTCCATTGCCCAGAAGTCAGCAGCCCAGAATTCTGCCAACACTGAAGAAGCTCCTCTGATCATAGGCAATGCATCCACTGAGCACTGGCTAAGATGTCACATAAGCCATCTTAAACAATGCCTTGGGTCCAGTAGTCACTGCACTTCAAGCCCAGCTGCCTTGGGGCCCCAGACTGCCATTCCTTCCAAGGCTAGCCTCCTCCAGATACCACCCAGACACTCTCCAACCCAGCCCTAGGAATGCCTTCACCCTGCTTTGTTCTGAGGCATTTGCCTCCTGTCTCTTTCCTTCCCAAAATGCCTTGGTAGGTTTAGGCTTTCACAAAAGACAGAGACAGTCTTTGATTTCAAGGTAGCTTCCATATTCCACCTTTGCACAAGGCAAGGAATTTACAAAATTTACAAGTTGTTATATGCTAAGTTCCATTCTAGGTACTTTATGTAGGTAGATTCATTTAATTCCCACAAAGACTAAAAGATGGGTCCTGTTGTTACCCCCATTTTACAGAGAAGGAAAGTGAGACACAAAGAGACTAAATAACTTACCCAAAGTCACCCAGCTGGGAAGTGACAGAATTGGGTTTGAACTCTGTCCCCAAAGCCCGTGAGCCATGATAAAGACCAGATATATGCGGCCAGTGTCATGGGCCAGCAGGCTAAGCCACCTCTTACAATGCTGGCATTCATATCAGAGTGCCTATTTGAGTCCCAACTGCTCCACTTTTGATCCAGCTTCCTGCTAATGTACCTGGGAAAGCAGCAGATGATGGCCAGAGTATTTAGGCCCCGGCCACCCATGTGGGAAAGACTAGGCTAGAATGCCTGGCTCCTGGCTCCTGGCTTTGGCCTGGCCAAGCCCTGGCTTCTCTGGCCATTTGGGGAGTAAACCAGCTAGAAGATCTCTCACATGCATGCTGTCACTCTTGCTCTATCATACAGCCTTTCAAATAAATACAATAAATCTCTTTTAATAAAAAGACAAAATCTATGTCTTGTCACTTATAAACCCCCTCCTTGAAACTAGAGGAAGAAAAAACAGGTAAAGACACACACACAAAAAAAAAAAACATTCAAAATTTACTGTCCCAAACTAGGAGTAAATGCAAAATTTAGGCATTATTAGTCTGTCTACCACTGTGATACTACATAACCTGACCTCTCTTTAGATGCCACCAGAGTGGAAGAAAAGAAAAACCTTGGAAAACTGAGCTCCATATCACAAGGATTAATCAGGAATCAACCAAGTTTTAAACTGAAGTGGGTAAGGCACTTTAAGGAGCAAGGATAAAATTTTAAACTGTCAGCAAAAAACTGTGGTTGGGTTCAACATTGGAAAAACTCAAGTTGCATTTCTAAACATCTGAATTGAGTAACGTTTTTACCTGATACATATGTTCTTCATCAGTTAGGAAAGTACAAATATTTCCTTTAAAAATAAAAATTTTTCTCCAATTGAGAGTGGGTGGGATAAACGGGGAGGGTCCACAAAAATTTCAAGTAGAACCATCAGATAGCAAAAACTTTTTCCATAATAAAAAGTGAAGCTTATTTATGTATCACCAACCCTGATCTCCTTCCTGTGTTCCCTACTCAAATTTCTTGGCCCTTAAAATGCAACAAGTCTCCATAGAAATCCTTTATTCCTCCCTAAAACTCCCCTAATCCTATATCCTCTACATTAACATTAGCATTACCACGTTTTCCATCTTTCAAGCCTAAAATTAAAGAGTCAGCCTATATTCTTCTTTTCTCATTAGCTCCCACTATCAAATCAGTCTCCAAGAGCTGTGGATCCTTCTTCCTAAATCACTCGATTTTGTTTATTCTCTATCCTCAGCCCCCTACTATGAGTTCAAGTCCTTGTCATTCTTACCTAAGTTTTGTTTTCATTTTTGTTTTTACCACACCTTAAAGCTGGCTCTTTGGTTCTCCTTTCCATTTTACTCTGATCTCAACTCTTTCCCATTGAACTGTCATGCTTCCCCCATACCTGCACTGAAAGCTCAAAGGCTCAGTGATCCAGTGTATCAAAATTTGTCTGCACCTGAATATTAAGAAATAAATGCAATTGGGTTGGCCATCTTCCAACTCCAGACTATGAGTTTCTTCATACCTAGAACCTCATCTTTACATCTGTATGTCCTTAGTCACTATAAAAGAGCCCAGCACGTAGAAGGTAACTCAGAGCCTCTTGAATGAATGCTGGGTTTAACAGTACAAAGGCACTTTAACAAATGCAGGCTCATCCAATCACAGCAACTTACTTTTGCTTCAGTTTCTTCATCTGAAAAATGGGATGTTATCACTACAGACTTCTGGGGCAGTAGTCGATATTAAATCACCCCGATACATGTAAGCACTTAAAAAATATTCAGGCCATGGCACACACTCAATACACAGTGGAAACTACCATCGATTTAGAAAGAATGCTTAAAAGGTTTTATTACAAGACCTCGCTAACATACACCCCTTTCTTTAATATGGCTTGACGACTAGAAGCAAACACTATCAGGAATAGCTTTGTAAATACTGTTCCACTTATTACTGTCTTACATCAAAGATTGATGGTCCCTATTATTTTTCACAAAACCTTCCTTACTACTTCTCTCTGTGAACTTGTCTGACAGGTGCCAGAGAGGGAACACCATGTTTACATCCTGCTTATTCCCTTGTTTTTCTTTTTCTTTCAATAAGTTTCCCGTGACAGGATGTCTCAAAAATCATTGGTCCTAAGAACCTCCTGGGGAACTTGCTAAACTAAGAGAACTGGGGCACATTCAGCTTGTAATCCAGTAGACCTGAGGTGGAGGCTCAGAATCTGATCCTATTGTAAGCAGTATCTTCTCTTCCCTTTGGGAAAGGATATGGCTTACAGAATCTTCCAGGACAAAATGAGATGGTGGCAGCGGAAGTCACCTACTACATAATCTCTTTATCTGCTGTGGTGCCAAGACCTCTGTTAGCACTGCACAAATAATCATCACAATGACAAAAATACCTGAAATATGTAAACTGAAATTAAACAAAGGGAAAATGGAACCACAGCTGAAATGTGTGCTGTGGTATAATGAGAGGGGGAGTCCTGGTTCTTGTTAAATAAAACCTCATGCTGGGATGGGCTGAGGGCCTAACAGTTAAAATGCTGATTAAGAACCCATGTCACGGGGCTAGCACTGTGGTGCAGTAGGCTAGGCCTCCACCTGTGGTACCGGCATCCCATATGGGCACCAGTTCATGTCTCAGCTGCTTCTCTTCCCATTCAGCTTTCTGATTATGGCCTGGGAAAGCAGTGGAAGATGGCCCAAATGGTTGGGCCCCTGCAATCACATGAGAGACCCAGAAGAAGCTCCTGGCTCCTGGCTTTGGATTGGCACCATTGCAGTCATTTGAGGAGTAAATCAGCAGGTAGATCTTTCTCTGTCTTTCCCTCTGTTACTCTACTTCTCAAATAAATAATATCTAAAAAAGAAAAAGAAGCCCACGTCCCATCCCATATCAGAGCACCTGGGTTCAAGACCTGGCTCTGTCTCTTGATTCCAGCTTTCTGCTAAAAACAGACCATGACCCAAGTAATTGGGTTCCTGCCATCTATATGGGAAACATGGCTTTGGCCCCAGCTTCCAGCTATGGCCATTGCCAGCCCCGAGTGAACCAGCTGATGGGACCCCCCTCCTCTCTCACACACACACACTCTGAATGTGTGTGTGCATGTGTGTCTCAAAAAAAAAAAAAAAGCAAAAGTCCACCCTCCCAGTGATTTCATTCCTGGGAAGGAGGCAGACAATAAATAAAATAGTAGAAAAAACATGAAACATATCTGATGGTGATAAATTATCTGGAAAACAAAATAAATAAAAAGGAGAAAATGGAATGATAGTGTAGCGGGGCCTGTGAATTTTAAGCAGGTGATCAGGGAAGCCTCAGGGTCTCTATCCATAAGTCAGACTCCTCGTAGTAGCATCAACCTTTTAGGTTAACTGTGAGAATCAGGCAAGTCAAGTCACAGGAAAGATCAAGCATAATGACTGCTGTGGAGTTAATATAAAGACCCCTTTTTACTATTTTATTACTGGTTGATGTTTACTCTTCAAATCATTTTGACATTCATTATGTGAATCTTGGCTCTGTTGTTCACTAGCTTGGGAAGCAGCTCAAGGTAACCCATGTGGTTTCTCACCTCTCACATGGTGACAACAATAGTCTTGACATCTTAAGGTTTTGTTAAGACTGTGAGAGTTAATACCTACAGAGCACATTGAACAGTATCTGCCACACAACAGGTGGTCAGTAGGATCAGCAAGGCCACCCCCAGGAGGAACACTGCGGGAGGACAGGGATCTTCATTTTGGGTTTTTGTTTGTTTTTTGACAGGCAGAGTTAGACAGTGAGAGAGAGAAAGAGAGGAGAAAGGTCTTCCTGTTTCTATTGGTTCACCCCCCAAAATGGCCACTATAGCCGGCTCTGCGCCAATCTGAAACCAGGAGACAGGAGCCAAGGAATCTTCATTCTGTTCATCAGAGAAGTGGGTAGAGTAGTCCCTAGAATGCTGTGGGCGTGGGCACTTGGTTATCATTTACTGAAGAGATAAGTTCCATGTTTATTGTGTGGTAGTCACTCTGTGGCCGTAAGGCCCTATGGTGAATGAAAGTCACAATAACTTGGAATTATTAGAGGTTAAGGCATGGGTAGAGGGCACAGAAGTAGCAAAGGACAGTGGGGCTCCATTTCCAGCCCAGGGCTTTGAAGGGCAAATGCAAGTTAGCTGTTATCAGACCCAGTGAGAACGTGTAGAGGACTCTCTGACAGAAGCTCTGACCCTGGCAGCCCCCCAGAGAGGAGCCAGAAGGACAAACACCCCAGGTCACTTTCCTTCCCACTTCTGATCTCTTGCTGTACCCCCTTCCCCAGTAGCCAGGACAGTGGGAAACTGGGGGCATAAGAATGCATGGACTTGGCCCGTGGAAGTGGGCTCCAGGGCAGAAAGCAGAGTAAAGAATGGATCTGGAGAGGTACACAGAAATTATCCAGCATTAAATTCCTGTGTAGTAACTCAATTACTCTCCCCAATAACTTTTGATATTGAAGTTCTCATTGTCCCTATTTTGGATGAAGAAATGAGGGTTCAGAGCAATTAAGTAACATGCATATAGATGCACAGCCACTAAGTGAGGCAGGCCTCAAACCCAGGAATGCCTATTGTAAAACCTGTACCTTCAACCACTACCCCATCATGACCACACTTCACTTGATCCAGGAGAGAGACTGTGGGTATCTGTGACTCACCATCAGTGAACAACCTGTCTGTTGCACACTTACACAATATCGAGGGTCCAACCCTCATCTTCCTAACACCAGTATCTATGGCCTCTCACCAATATGATTTCTCCCTTGATTGTGCAGTGTTTCTTCAATCATCCTGGAGGCAAATCTCACTAAGGAAGGAACAAGCTCTCATAAGGATATGGCCATGGTTCCCCAGCCTGTGTTGCTCTGCCTAAATGACAAGAAACTCCTGATGCCCTTGTTCCATCCGGGCAACCCTAACTCGAAGGCAACCATTCTCCTGGGGAATAGAAGGACTGACTTTTGTACCTTCCCCTCCTGATTCTCTTTCTGCTCTCTGCACCTATGCAGAACAAACCACATCCTTTCCCATGAGAGTCCTTCAACATACTGGTCTGCCCCAGAGCGTCCATGTGTGGTCCTTTCTCCACTTGACCCCACTGTGTGGTGGTTATTGTCCCTCTTAATGGGTGTCTCTGGGAAATGAACACACTCATTCTGGAATCACATCCATCTCTTGTTACAAATCTAGGAGCCTAGATCCAAAGAGATTAGGCAAGACTTCCTGCAAGTCACATGGGCAGGCACACAAACAGATGTCATCTGCTTCGGCCTGCAGCTAGGACTGCAAGCAGCCTTTGAGTCCCCTAGGGTCACAACTTCATCTCCTCCACCCCTCCAGCAGCTTCCACACCTCATCTGCACCCCCTCCATGGACACCACTGGAGAGTGGGGTCAGGAGAGCTACTCCATGGACCCCCAAGAAGTGCAGCCTCTCTTGGAACCTGGGAGAATTCTATTTACAGCCGCCACATTTGCACAAGTAGCGATCTGGACAGCTCGCTGGACTCTCCAGGATGTGAAGCTCTGGGAGATGCCAGATTGTTATCATTGTCAGATACAATTTCCTCCCACTGCCTCTGCCCCTCCGCCAGGCCCATGGTGTCCATCTGTTTATGGAAACAGCGAGGTCCTGGCTGGGTATTTTTAGACAGGGCCTTCGTCAGGCAGCAGTGACTTCCCACCACAATTGTCAGCACCGTCCATCTTCTCCTCCTCATTTATTTGTGGCGAAATCTCTAATAACACATAAATACATAAAAGCACAAGGCAGGGGCTGAAGGCGCCTCGGAATGTGGTGGGTGCTGGCCTTCCTCTCCACCTCCTCCTTCAAGGGTGGATTTTCCTGTTTTGATTTGTTTCAGGGTTTTTTTTGTTTTTTTTTTTGTTTTTGGTTCTTTTTCTTCTCTTGTCATTATTCTGAAAAAGAATAATGTACAACTTCTCCCATCCCCACTGAAAAATAAACCTTACTTGAGGACTTCCTGGGGAATGGGAAATGGAACTTCTTGCTTGGAATAGCTGAATTGGGGAGAACAGAAAATAAAATTGGGGGAAGGGAAAGAAATACTCCCTCAGTGTGAACTCAATTGGGTCAATAATGGGTTATCAGTGGCCATCAAATCTGTCATCTTACAAAGAAAGTGAGACATTGCAAAGGGAAGGTAGATCATGACTCAGAAAGCTTGCAGCACCATAAGCAAAGTTGCTAAGGTATCATATATCTTGGCTATCAGTCACTGAGGGCACAGGATGAAGCTGTAGGTATGCCAAGGGGCCTGTTAGGAACCTGAGATGACAGGTCCCAGGAAGCAGAGATGAGTTTGAGACAAGAGTCGTAAGGAGTGGCCTAGTGGTCTATGCTGCTGAGCTAGGAATGGAGCTGAAAAAAGGGAAGAAAGAATGGATGAGCAGCCTCTTTAGGGAGTAGAGGCCTTGGGAACGAAAAGTGATGGATGGGAGAAGAAGGGCTCTCTGCTTAAAGATTATTTGTCTTGGCCGGCGCCGTGGCTCAACAGGCTAATCCTCCGCCTTGCGGCGCTGGCACACCGGGTTCTAGTCCCGGTCGGGGCACCGGATTCTGTCCCGGTTGCCCCTCTTCCAGGCCAGCCCTCTGCTGTGGCCCAGGAGTGCAGTGGAGGATGGCCCAGGTGCTTGGGCCCTGCACCCCATGGGGAGACCAGGAAAAGCACCTGGCTCCTGGCTCCTGCCATCGGAGGAGCGCGGTGCGCCGGCCGCAGCGCGCCGACCGCGGCGGCCATTGGAGGGTGAACCAACGGCAAAAGGAAGACCTTTCTCTCTCTCTCTCTCTCTCTCTCACTGTCCACTCTGCCTGTAAAAAAAAAAAAAAAAAAAAAAAAAAAAAAAAAAAAAAAGATTATTTGTCTTGGTGCTCTCCAGCTCAGCTGTGTCTTGATTGGAATATTTAAACGAAGGCTCCGAGGGGGCCGCAGAAGATTCAGAACTGTATCCTTCGCCAAATGCCTTTGGCAAATCAACTTTTTTTTACCTACTTGAGAGGCAGAAAGAAAGATATGGAGGGGGACAGAAACACCAAGATATTGAGAGAGAGAGAGAGAGAGAGAGAGAGAGACCTCCCAATCAGTGGTTCACTCCTCAAATCCCCCAACAGCCAGAACTGTGTTGTGCTGAGTCCAGGAGCCACTAATTCAATCCAGATCTCCCACACGAGTAGCAGAGACTTATCTAGATCAATCATTCCAAAGTCTGTGTTAGCAGAAAGCTGGAGTCAGGAGCCAGAGCCACGTATCAAACCCTGCAATGCGGGACATAGGCCTCTTGGCTGGCATCCTAACCAGCAGGCCAAGCAGCAGCTGGGAAATCAGTTATAAAGGTTCTCATAGGAAGAAAACGACAGCATATGCCTGGTTCCAAATGATTTGCATGAATCCTAAATCATTTATGACAAATTTGATGTCCATCAAATCTAAGTAAATGAACTTGCAGGGGAAAAGCAACAGATATGTGGCAGGTGTCAGGCAAATGGGATTCCAGCTCCAGTTTGGCCATTAACTCACAGCCGAATATTGGGGGGAGTCATTTGGACTCTTGTTTTCAAGCTCCTCCCCTTTTAGAAATTTCCTTTCTCACAGCCAAGATTCAACAAGCTGGAGCTGGGGTCATTTTCTCTCAACTGGCATTTTGATTTATTTTGATTCTCTAATTTACACTGACATAAAAATCTCACTGGGACATATACAGTACCCAGGCTCAGTAATCTTGGGTGTGAAGCATGTCTCCACAATGCACTGGCTCCAGGGCTTTGCAAACTTTTCTGAGTAGTACTATGTCTCGTGTTTTTCAATGGAAAGTATGTATGGGGGGAGGGGGCGGATAAAATAAATAAAATGAAGATTATACTAGTATACAGTTCATGAGATTCTTGTGAGAGTTTAATGGCTAATACATCCAGAGTCCTATGAGGCCTGGAATATGGTGAGTAATAGATGCTAACTATTAAATATTCACCCAGTGCCATCTGAAGTCACATCACATACACCTAGCCTTGGGAAACTATGAACATGGGGGATGGGTTCCCACCCTACGAACATGGGGGATGGGTGCCTACCCTATGAACATGGGGGATGGGTTCCCACCCATTAACGAGAAGCAGAGAGGGGGGAGAAGAGCAAGAAAGGTCTGGAGATAAGGGCAGCATCAGGGGTCCCTTTGCTGTACCAGCAGGCAGTGCCTTGTTTCACACTGAGGATCTGGGCACTGGGGGTGCAAACACCTCGAGGTCTTCCTGCCAGGCCCAGCATGCATGTATGTCCTCAGAGAGCATTAGCAGGACTGGACAGAAGCTGAGCATGAGAGCAGAACATATCCATGACATACTAGTGAGAACTTAATGAGCTACAGTGAGGTGTGAGGCCTTACGTGGGCATCAGAAGACGTGGGCAGCATATCTGGAGGTAGCCATGGAACCATAAACCTCCACTTTCCAGTCCACCGGCCAACCAGAGGAGCAGGATGGCAAGGTCTCTGAGGTTTCTACCACCTAACACAGTCCGTCTCCGGGACAGGATCAAGTTCTGGGCATGCTCACTCACTTTTCTCTAAGAGAGTTTAGAGGCATTTTTGAGCAGGCAGTGGGAGATTGAAAGCATAAAATATGTGCATGACCCCCCCACACCAGAACTTCAAATTCTCCTCCACTCTGATTCAGGTCCTTGCCCTGAACTGGAGAGGAGATAGCTGGGCATTTCTCAGCTGTCAGTAGAGCCACTGGTTCCTATCTCTTTTCCAGGAGACAAGAGGGAGGGCAGTGATCATTTCCTTTGGCAATGTTACCAGGTATACTGGTACCCACCTAGCTGCATGTTCTTATAGAGTAAGAACATTGGCTTGTAAGCATGACACTTATGAAAATGCAGGCTCTTGGGCCTATTTTGAACCTATCAACTCAGAATTTGCAATGGCAAGACCTGGGAATCTGTAACTTAACCCTCTCCCTCTGGCGATATCAATGTGGAGACTTACTTGAGAACCCCAGTCCAAAGAATTCCAAAGTGCATGGCCATCCCTTCACCCAGAACTCAAAGACACGTGGTATGATATGGCTTGACCATCTATCACCCAACTTGAGAGCTTACCTGAAGAGTGACCCTGCTCATGCTATTAGTCAACCACAGATGAGTAGGGGTTCACTCATGTTCCTTTAATGGGCATGCAGTATGTAGCCAAGGAATGGGGGGCCATGGAACGCAGGCCCTCAGACAAGTAATTAAAATACAGCTCCAAGAGATATAATGAGACATGAATGAGTAAGATAGAGCAATAAAATTAGTGTGGAAAGGAGCAGAAGAAATATGAACTTGAAACACACATGCCTGGGTTTGAATTCTCATGCCACACTTAGCAACTATGGAGTTCTGTGGCCCTCATCTTAGTTTCCCATTTTTATAAAATGGACTGGACAGTCAGGAATGCATGAAAACTGAGTTACTGCATCCAGCACAGAGGCTGGCACACAGCAAGCAGAAATTTGAAGACTACCAACTCCTTCCATCCTGGCAAATGGTTTCACTGGACTTTCCCAGTGAAACCATTTGCCAGGATGCCAGAGAGACAAAAGTGATCTCTTATCAGGAGCTATTGTTAATTCTAGTTGTCAAGGAGAATGACAAATTTGTCTGGTTGTCTGAGAAAAAGAAGATTTTGTTTTATATCCCATTGTCGAACTGAAAATAAGATTCCATCCTCTGGGGACCTTGGCAGCTATTTGTTTTGGCCTTTCAGAGATTTCTGGATCCCTGGGAATGGTGTGCTCTGGAAACAGGATGTCTTGCTTTCCCGATAGTAGCAAGATCCTCCAGGCTGCTCCTTCCCAGCAGAAGAGACCAACATGATATGGGACAGAGGCCAGCATCTGCTCTCTTGGGAACATGTCAGCCCAGGATGCCAGGACAAATGGCTTTGTTTGTTTGTTTGTCCTCTGGCAGTGAAGTCTATACCACCATCAAGTGCTTTCCTCTGCAGGAACTCACATCATCCTCACAACACTCCTACAAGTCTGGCAGCATGGTGATGCCAACAACAATGATGGTGAAGACAACTGCATGACTCTCCATGGCCTCCTCCAAATCTCTGCTCAGCTATCAACCACCCTATTAAAGTCATAATCTGCCCACCTCCCAGCACTCCCCAGCCTCCCTTGCTCTATTCTTTGGGGTTTTCTTTTCTCATTTGTAGCAGTCATGGGAATGCAACCTGCAGGCCTCCAACTCCAGGCAGCAGAGTTGGCCAAGTGTCCAAGCTGTCACTCTGAAATTCTGCATAAAATTATACCGCACCATCTATGGCTGTCCCCAACCAATGACTGGGTATGTCAAGAACATGTGAGACCACTGATGTCCATGCTTGCCATGGAGACTGACTCCTTGATGGCTTTGACAAATAAGTAAGTGTGCCTCCAGCCAAACTTCACTCCCTGTCTCGTCACTCAGAGTCCCATCTGCAAGGCCATCTTGTGGCTCCTGGAGCCTTCTCCAGCATCATCTATATTCCCCTACACAGGCACTTCCTCCAACAAACTCCTCAAAGTTCAACCCTAATTTGCTATCAACCCAGATAAACATCCTGTAGCATCTTTCTTCTAATCTACCAAATCCTTTGTTTGCTACATTTTTTTAAGATTTATTTATTTATTTATTTATTTGGAAGGCAGAGTCACAGTCAGAGGCAGAGAGAGAGAGAGAGAGAGAGAGAGCGAGCGAGCATCCACTGGTTCACAAGGGCTGGTCACAAGGGCTGGAGCTGCACCCATCCAAAGCCAGGAGCCAGGAGCTTCTTCCAGGTCTCCCATGTGGGTTCAGGGGCCCAAGGACACAGGCCATCCTTTACTGCCTTCCCAGGCCATAACAGAGAGCTGGATCGGAAATGGAGCAGCTGGGACTCGAACTGGCACCCATATGGGATGCCAGCACTGCAGGTGACAGCTTTACCTGCTATGCCACAGAGCCAGCCCCACTACATTTATTTTTATTTGCGATCTCCACTCACAAGAAAGCACGATTTTTAAAAATTATTTTGTTCAATGAACTATCCCAGTTACCTAAAAAGTGGAAATTAATGAATATTTATTAGATTAAATAAACAATGCACATTTTATAGATGAGAAAATGAGGATCAGAGTGACTCACAGTGGCTGGCCTGGGGGCCAACATTTTAGCGTAGTGGGTAAAGCCATGGCCTGCAACTCCGGCATCCAATATGAGTGCTGGTTCATATCTTGGCTCTTCCACTTTCAATCCAGCTCCCTTCTAAAAGCCTGGGATAAGCAACAAGAGATGTTCCACGTGTTTGGGACCCTGCCACCCACATGGGAGACTCGGATGCAGCTTCTGGCTGCTGACTTCGACCTGGCTCAGCCCTGGTTGTTGCAGCCATTTGGGGAGTGAACCTGTGGATGGAAGGTTTCTCTCTCTCTCTCGTAATTCAAATAAATAAATAAATCTTTAAAAAAAAAAAAAAGAAATAGGACTTGGACTTCTGACTCCAGAGCTCAAATCTTGCTTCTCTATCCTCCATTTTTACCTCTCCACTCTTCTTTTCCAATACTCTTACCCAATCTCTCCTGTCTCTCTACTTATGGGTATTTCTGTTCATCCCTCTTTGCCTTATGATATTGTCTGCCTTGCATGTGCTCAGTCTGTGTCTGTATGTGTATCTCCCACACCACACTGCGACCAAGGAGGGCTGATGTGTCACTGTTGCTCGGGGATCTGGAACTCAGGAAGGGAAGGGAGAAGGACGTGGGAAGAAGCAGGACAGCCATGAAGATGTGGAACTCCAGAAGACCACAGGAGAAGTCACAAAACTATAGCATCATGCAGAGGCTCCTACCTGCTCCAAGAGCCACCAGTCAGGAAGATGCATTGAACACTGTGACTTGTTGAATGACATGGACCAAGCTGCAACCATAATGGCAAATGAGGAAGTGCCTCAATGGGGCTGGCTGAACAGACCCCAGAATGTCTAAGCTGCAAAAGATACTCCAAACTATCTCCTCTTTCTCCCATTATAGAGGAGAGGAATCAAGTCCTCTTTCTCCTCACATGTGTCTCTTCTGAGGGTAAAAATAAAATGAATAACACTGTGGACTTGGGAAGTGGGCAATGGAGAAAGCCACACAGAGAAGTGGGTGTCAGAAGGATGGGGAATGCTTATCATCCTGGAGATTAATCTGAGTGGTGGTGATGGAGACCTGGGAGGAGGGCCCAGCAGGTGCACAGCCTCTGCAAGGTATTTCTTGGTCTAGCCTGGTGCCTGCACTTCCTGGACTTCAGCCATGGCATCCAAGTCAGACCAGGACCACGGTGAAAGGACAGCAGCAGAGCACCACAGTAGATCATGTGCTCAGAGGAGCTTGACTCTGCTGAGTCAGAGCTCACAGTTACAAGGAATTTCCTCCGCATTTTCCCTGTCTGCTGGCCCTTCAGCCTCTGCTCAACCACTTCCAGTGACAGGGTGCTCATGCATAGCCCCTTTCATTGTGGGATGGCTCTGGAAAAGAGACAAACCTCCATAGACTGAATGCAGACCACCTCCAAGGAGTCTAAACAATGCCCTCTGTAGTGTTCTAGAATCAAATGTCTGCATGGCCACTGCCTCCCACCTCAGTGCTGCCAGGGCACGACTTGTGACCCAGGATATGCCTTCTCTGCAGCTCTATTTAGCAGCCTCCAGGGAACAAGGTTAAAGAGAAGCAACAAACTGCAGTCATCTTCAGCGCCTATGACTGTGTTCTCACTCTGAATGATAAGGAAACACTGGAGGAATACTCAACCTAAAATCATGCACAGCAGGTAGCCCCACGCTCATTGTACTATCACCATCTTGTTTTGCCTGCTCCCTTCACTAAAAAAGAGATGGAATAATAGGGAAAAAATGACTGACAGGTGAAGTTCTAGATTCTGGTGCCCTCAGTCTACCAAAAAGCTAAGAAACTTACCGCGTGGCCTTCATGAAGTCTAGTTACTGCTTCCCCTCTGGCCAACTGACCCAGGCTCCGTGTCCATCAACGGGTTGTAACTCAAGCTTTGGGTATTGATAGGTCCCCTGACCTTCTAACTGGGAGAAGGCAAGAGTCTCTGAGCTTCTCTTGGAAAGTAAGGAATGCAGCCATCTCCACTGTCCCATCTAGAGAGGCCCACAGGTTGACAGGTGGTCTCAGATCTCTCTGAGAGGGTCTCCTATGTCCACAGGGGAGACCCAGTGTGGGCAGCACCCCGGTGTCCCTGCACTGTGAAGTACGTAGCACTGAGGATAGGTAGCCATGCTACCAGGAGGGCTCAGAAGGAGGACAGCCTCTATAAGTATCGTGGAGACCTGCTGGGGCACACTGACAGCCTGCATAGGCCAACATATGCCATGGTAAATCGGACAGCAGGGATTGGCAAATTCAGAGCCCCACAGTGACCCGGAGGCCAGCTTGACCACAGCGCCACACTCTCTCATTAGGATGCCACAAGGACATAGTTCACCTGATGGCAGTTTTATTTGCAGATCTTGGCTCCTGCTGGGTCCTCTTCTGCCTTCCTGAGCTGTCAATGTGAAAATGACTCAAGCTGCAGTGGGTATTTCCATACACACAGCCTAAACTCAATTCAACATAGGTATCGCCTCCCTAGCTCAGTTCCCAGGCCTTCCCAGCACTCCTAACCCACCTTGCCATAGACACCTTTCCAGAGGTCTCTCGTCTCAGAAAGGAGAGCAGCAGGTTCATCCCACACAGGCATGTGGCTACGTTCCTGTGGTTACACCACAGGCTCTGAAAGATCTTCCTGATAGGAACTCCTTGTCCACTGAGCTGTCACAGTCGCATCTTCCATTTGTAAATGTCCTTCAGAGGATCATTGTCCTACTATATCTCAGGTCTGTGGCTGGGTGTGTCTAATTCCACTCTTCTCCTGGATGCTCCCATGACTCAAGTCTGATCAACATTATAGTGATTGGCACTTCCCCAAAGAGACTCAGGACAAGAGTCTTTGGGTGGGCCAGCACCGCAGCTCAACAGGCTAATCCTCTGCCTTGCGGCACCGGCACACCGGGTTCTAGTCCCGGTCAGAGTGCTGGATTCTGTCCCGGTTGCCCCTCTTCCTGGCCAGCTCTCTGCTGTGGCCCAGGAGTGCAGTGGAGGGTGGCCCAAGTGCTTGGGCCCTGCACCCCATGGGAAACCAGGAGAAGCACCTGGCTCCTGCCTTCGGATCAACATGGTGCACCAGCCGCGGCGGCCATTGGAGGGTGAACCAACGGCAAAGGAAGACCTTTCTCTCTGTCTCTCTCTCACTGTCCACTCTGCCTGTCCAAAAAAAAAAAAAAAAAAAAAAAAGTCTTCGGGTGAAACTGCTGAAAAAAAAAAAAAAGACAATAGAAATGCCCTATAAGGGATATAAGGTTTATTTACGTATTCTCATATGTATTTCTTTGAATCTGAAGGCTTCAGGGACTGGCGCCGTGGCTCACTTGGTTAATCCTCCGCCTGTGGCGCCAGCATCCCATATGGGCACATGGTTCTAGTCCTGGCTGCTCCTCTTCCAATCCAGCACTCTGCTGTGGCCCGGGAGGGCAGTGGAGGATGGCCCAAGTGCTTGGGCCCCTGCACCTGCATGGGAGACCAGAAAAAAGCACCTGGCTCCTGGCTTCAGATCGACGCAGCGCAGGCCGTGGCAGTCATTTGGGGAGTCAACCAACGGAAAGAAGAAATTTCTCTCTGTCTCTCTCTCACTGTCTATAACTCTACCTGTCAAATAAATAAATTTTAAAAAAAAGAATCTGAAGGCTTCAAGATTTCCTGTGAACAACTCCAGGAAACACAATACTCTAAACATCAACTAGTTAAGTGGGAATTGTGATCCATAAGCTGACAGCATGATAATAATGGAGTATGGGATTGGTGCACAGGAACATCAAGACAAGAAAGGAGGTTTAAAAATAATCATGCAAATTTCTTTGATTCTTCATAGTGCTACTGCATCCAACAAAGGAGCACATTTTTTCCAGATCTCTAGTGTTTGTTACAGTCTGTTTTCTGATTCTTGGAAAAGTGGTCATCCACACAGGGAATCCCTGACAGCACTCCATTAAGCAGAGTGTCCAAGCAGCCAAAAGGCCCCAGGGATGTTCAGCTGAGAAGCACAATAATGATAAATCCTGTCCATATTGTTTATGATTTAACAACTGGTTTATTATGTAGGATGTTCTGGGTCACTCCTGGGAAACTATTTAAACAAATAATCTGTAGTTAAATGATCTAATACAACAAGTGTTGTCAGGTTCTTGGAAGAGACTCATGATCTAAAGCTATTCATGGATTCTTAGAATTGGAAGGTGTTTCAGTATCTTATAATAAGGTTCCTTTACTATATTAGTGCGTAAACCATGGTCTAGAGAAATTGAGGGACTTGCCTAAGGGTAAAATTTGCCTACTTTACACATAGCCCCACCCACAAAGGGTTGACATCATTTCCACTACACTGACATTCTCCCTGTCTAGCAGAAAGACCTGCTTCTAGCACAGGGGCTGACATTCAACAGCAGTGCAAGACCTTAAGCCAGGGGTTTATCCTTTCTGAACCAATCCAGTTATTGGGATTGCTTCAGAGGAAGACGGCATCATGCAGTCACTTCCTGCAAAAATTTCTATAGCTCATGCCTTGGGTGTGAAGCAAAATCTATCCTGCAACCTTATCACAATTTGAGGGGCCAGGGGGAAGGGAACAGCCAAAGGCAACCACATGTCAGCTGAGGTTGGAGAAGGGCAATGACCTCGATGTCGAATCTACCGAGGAGGCACACAGGTACTGACAACCCTCTATGGGATGCTTAGTTGCCAGGTGAGGTGGGCTCTTGAGTATCTATCGGGCAACTTTCAGCCCTTTCTCTTTCCTAGGAGGTCTCAACTTGATGTATCCTCTGCCAGTCCTTGTTACCTTCGAAGCTGTGAATTCCATGCCAGGGCTCAAAATAGCTCCAGAACTCAGCAAGCCACTCTGTCCCTGCCTGAGAATTTTTGCCACTTAAAGACTGGACCAGGTTCTGAGGACGGGAGCATCCTGAGTAGGAAGGGGATAGCAGGTTGCATTTACGAGCCTCCTGCTTCTCAGTACCACCAACTTCTCCACCACAACATGACAGCAGCAATCCCTGCTTCACAGAGAAGACATTGGCCACCAAGTAGGGAATGAGAGAACAAGCAAAATGGCACCATGGACCTCCTCCTCTCAATCACCCTTCCTGGACTGCAGGACTCCATCTCCAATACTGTTTTGTTTTGTGTGCTGCTATATCAAAACTCCACAAACTAGGTAATTTATAAAGAAGAGAAATTTATTCCCCACGTTTTGAAAGTTGGGAAGTCAATCAAGGTCAAGGAACCAACATCTAGTGATGGTCTTCTTGCTGTGTCACCCCATGGTGGATGGAAAAAGGGCAAGATAGAGCCAGAAAGGGCCAAGCTCTTCCTTCTACAGAGATCTCACTCCAGCAGCAGCAAACCTGCCCCCACAATAATGGCATTAATTATGGTCCATCTCCCAACACTGTTGCATCAGGAATTACATTGCCAACACATGCTTTCTGGGAGATGCATTCAAACTACAGCACCTTGGGATACAACATGACTACATTCAGATGCTTGAGCTGAAAAACAACGAGGGTGGAAGAGAGAATTACCTAAGTCACTTCTCTCACATCTCCTAGAAAGGAATTCATGGGACTCTTGGAATTTAAGATGAGAGCCATGTGGCTTCTGCCTGGCCTCAGTGTCTTCAGCAGTTCTGTGGTGCTCTACCTCCTCCAGGGTTTATCCAGAATCATGAAGCATCATCACTTGTCTCATATGCATACAGGTGAATAGCATGGAAATATTTCCTGGTGCTTCTCTCTCCCTTTTCTTCTCTCCCTCTCCTCACCTCCCCTCTTCTCATCGCCCCACTCTCTCTCCAGGGATCACAGGAAGGAGGTGACTTCCCATTCCTAATCTTCTACCGAGCTTCATCTCTAGTCTCAATATTCTCAGAGATTTGGGGGACCTCTTTCCACAGCTCTCTCCAGCTGGAAAAAACAATGCAGCCCTGCAGAAATGACTCTAAACTGAAGAAAAGCAGTCTCTGCCCAGGCATTCTGAAGGTTGTGTCTTCCACGTGGTCTTTCTTCCTCCCAGTCTCCCACCCCGGGAGCAGCTGCTAGGATATGAAGATCTGGCCTCAGCAGTTCAGCTGTAGGTCACAGTGTGACCTTGCCCAAAAATTCCATGGGCTGCAGAAGTTCCGGCCCAGGCCTTCCTGCCTGCTTGCTGGGATTGGAGGTATGACAGCCAGCTCCACCTGGCTCCTGACCTGCCTTGGAATGTGTGGGCAAGGGTGATGGAATGGCCCATGGAGCCAGGGAAATGTCTGCTCCTCTTCCCATTCCGTGTCCTTCTCTCTTTTCAGCTTAGCAGACTAAAGTTCAAGTCAGCGTCAGGGCAAAGGGGTTGTTAACAGGGTCTGGATTTCAGACACACAAGGAGCTGGGAGGTAATAGCTGAGCCTCTGTTTAAAGGCATCATGCAGGACGTTTTCTCACTCCCCCAGCAATCACTTGCTGTGTAGAAATGATGTGCCACGTGCTGTGTCTTAGTCCTGAGAATACCAGGCCCTACAGGGTCTACACTGAAGCCACGGACATACCAATGGTGGCAAATGTGCTAGGAGTAGCTCATGGCTTCTGGAAAGAGTTCAGAGAGCTCTATGAGAGATGACAGTGGGTATGTCACGTGTCAGGGTTATGCACCATTTCAGAGGCAGAAAAAAAAGAGAAAGTAAGGCGGCTCTCTTCCCCCAGAAAGAGAAACAGTACATGTATCAGATAGGATTTCTAAAGCAATCCTCGCCTTGCCCTGATGGTGGTCAAACTTCAGGTCTCACCTCTGTGAATGGACTTCCTGAATCTATGAGACCCAGCTCAGCAAAGCAATTCTGCCTGCTGCAGGCAAAGTCTGCAGCAAGAAATGTCTTTGTTCTTTTATCCAGTCACCCATCAATAAATTAACACTGATTACATGTCTACTGTATATCAAAGATGGATTGGTTTTGGCAATTGCATATTTTATTTATTTGATTGTAGCCCCCATCAGACTGCAAGCTGCTTCTTAAGGGCAAGAGATCAGGTCTGACTTGCCAAGTCCCTGTCTCCCACACTCCAGCACGGTGCTCAGCAAGGCAGGTCCTCAGACTATCTGCAACATGAAAAAGGGAAATGAGGTGGCAGGTACAGAGACCTATAGCCTTGAAGCCATACTAGTGAACTTGTGGCTGCAGGCAGGCATTGTCTCTGAGTTTCTTCTACTCTCTCTAACCATACAAAAAGCAAGTGAAAATCCAGATACACAGTGGACAAGACTAGGAAAAGTGGGACAGAATATTTTCATTTGGGAAGCTCTTAGAAACAATGATCTAAAACATGTAAGCACTGAACACACTCAATCCCCTTCTCTGTGTTCTACAACCTCTATGCCTAGCCTGTCTGAGGCTTCATTTTCACTAATCTGTACCAAATTACCAATGTTTAGGGATGTGCATACAGATAAGTACTTAAGGGATAATCTCTCTCAAGGAATGTCTATCTCAGCAGAAGGCTCTGAAATTTGACAGTTCAGCCAACCCTTAGTGAAGATCCAGTCAGTAGAAATATCATATTGGGTACCAGGAAGTCAAAGATGAATTGGAAATCTTTCCAATGATGAAACAAATTGCACAAAAATCAAAGATGCATGTTGGGGATTTAGAGGGAAAGTTGGAAGGACCCAGTAAGTACTAATAGAGTGAGTAGAATGAGGTGTATCTTGCTGCGTTTGGGGCAAGTAAAGATGGGGATGGATGTTATGACATGAAACACAGGTGGAGAGATGTGCAGTAAATTTTCCTTAATCATTAAAACAATAGTTAAGACTTCCTGGAGTTCTTAATATTTGGCAAGTGGCCTTCATTTGGTCCTCATGATTTCTAATCAGGAGAGGTTACCACTCCTGCTTTACAGATGGAGTAAACTGAGTCATGGAGAAGTTCAATAACTTGCCCAAGCTTGGGTTCCTTATAAGTGGTGAAGCTAGGATTTGAATGCAGACAATCTGAACCACCATGTCATAACTGCAGGGCCAGACAGAAGAGGTAGCACTGAACTCTCTGTACCTTGGAATGTGACAAAACCAAAGACATGCCAAGATTCACAGCAGTGACTAGAATGGCTTGGAGGACAGCCAGACCTGAAGGCTGGCCCTAGGGAGGATGACTGGTCTTTTTACTACCCAATGCTTGTCTCTTCCACACAAACTCTATCAAACTTTGGGACCTTGGCAGATC
Organism: Sylvilagus floridanus; assembly: GCA_949820135.1. Taxonomy (NCBI): domain Eukaryota; kingdom Metazoa; phylum Chordata; class Mammalia; order Lagomorpha; family Leporidae; genus Sylvilagus; species Sylvilagus floridanus. Next base: position 160,743,684 of record OX463236.1, read on the forward strand.
TTAAAGATGAAAAGCACTTAAAATGGCCAAGTCAGGGAGCGGCAAGATGGCGGAATAGGAAGGGAGCACACTGATAGTCTGGGGAGAGACAGTTTAATAAAAGTGGAGATACTGCAGGTTCAAGGAAGAGTAGGGAAGAAACAGCAGAGAAAACCCTTCCGGAACTGGAGATTCACAGTGGACCTGCGTGGAGAGCGTGGGAGCCCACAGTTTGGGACACCAGCAGCAGATTCAACACACCAGCGCTGGAACGCGAGGTGAGCAGAACCTCAATAGCCCGAGATACCAGGAGGGAAGCGGAAAAGGGAGCCTAGAGCGAACAAGGCTTGAAACCCTGCAGGGAAAAGTTCACCAGACTAACTAGAAGAGAGAGGGAAAAAAAAAAAAGTGACCCATACAGACACGAGCTTCTCTCTCTCCGCTCACCTCTCAAAGGTGAGCGAGACAAAGAGCAGGCGCCATTTTGGAATACGTCATAAGCAGGGCGACCTCGGGTCGGCACCGGCCCCGAGCCTAGCAGAAAACCTGACTCGGGGTGGGAGGGGTGAAATAACAGAAGATTAGAACCTAATGAATGTGTGGTGCTAATGAACTGAGACTGTGAAAAAAGAGACGGTGGGGGAGAGAACTCACGGAAATCACGAATTCATGTGAGTACTCTCCAGAGACGCTACAGTTCAGTAGCCTTGGCAGCCCAGTGGGAGACTACAGGAGAATCTCAGCCCACACAAAGGGCCACAAAGATTCCTTCTCTGGTCCTTGGGAAAGAGCTTCTGATCTCTGGCTCCTGTGGGTATATCGTTCGCCTGCTAACCACCCCCAATTCCATTCAGCTGTGTGGAATTACTTCCCTTTTGAACCAAAAAAAAAAAAAGTAACAGAGAGAGATTTACCACGCCTAACCTGGGAGTGTCTCCTTTGACACACCCTCAACCCTGAGGAACCAAACAGAGCTCTCAGGACACACCCATCTCAAGCCTCTAAGGCTCCATCAAAAGCAGACAGTCCACTTCTCTAGAGTCATAGTATAACAAGAAAAAAACACCACAGTGAAGAAACCAATATGCCAAACAACAAACGCAAAAACCGAGGTAATAAGAACAAGGAAGACACTATGGCATCCCCAAATGAAAAAGACACCCCAATTCAAGATTACGAAGATGATGAGATAGAAGAGATGCAAGAAGCAGATCTCAAAAAATTGATAAGAACACTAAGAAGTACTCAAAAACAAATTCTTGAACTACAGAAATCCTTAATGGACAAGGTAGAAAATCTCTCTCGTGAAAATGAAATATTAAGGAGAAATCAAGCTGAAATGAAACAACTAGTAGAACATGAAACTGTGATAGTGACGAGAAATCATAATGAAGTGAAGAATTCAATAGATCAAATGAAAAACACATTAGAGAGCCTTACAAACAGAATGGGTGAGGCAGAAGAGAGAATATCGGACTTAGAAGACAGAGCACAGGAAACTACACAGTCAAACCAAAGAAAAGAAGAGGAAATTAGAAATCTAAAAAATATTGTTGGGAATCTACAGGATACTATTAAAAAACCCAACAAATCTAGGAGTTCCTGAAGGCATGGAGAGGGAGAAAGGATTAGAATGCCTTTTTAGTGAGATAATAGCAGAAAATTTCCCAGTTTTGGAGAAGGACAGAGACATCCTAGTACAGGAAGCTCATAGAACCCCTAGTAAACATGACCAAAAGAGGTCCTCACCACGACACGTTGTAATTAAACTCACCACAGTGAAACAGAAAGAAAAGATCCTAAAATGCGCAAGAGAGAAACGTCAAATTACACTCAGAGGATCTCCAATTAGACTCACGGCAGACTTCTCATCAGAAACCCTACAAGCTAGAAGGGAATGGCGAGACATAGCCCAGGTACTGAGAGAGAAAAACTGCCAGCCCAGAATATTATATCCTGCCAAGCTCTCATTTGTGAATGAAGGTGAAATAAAGACCTTTCATAACAAACAAAAATTGAAAGAATTTGTTGCCACTCGTCCAGCCCTGCAAAAGATACTTAAAGATGTGTTACACACAGAAACACAGAAACACGGCCATCAACATGAAAGAAGATAAACGAAGGGAACCTCACAGCAAAAGATCACAGGGAATTCAAAGCATACATTTGGATAAAGAAATTATGGGACATGTACTCTATAGAATACTATACAGCAGTCAAAAACAATGAAATCCGGTCATTTGCAATAAGATGAAGGAATCTGGAAAACATCATTCTGAATGAATTAAGCCAGTCCCAAAGGGACAAATATCATATGTTCTCCCTGATTGGGCGACAACTAATTGAGCACCAAAGGGGAAACCTGTTGAAGTGAAATGGACACTATGAGAAACAGTAACTTGATCAGCTCTTGTGCTGACTGTTGTTGTACAATGTAACACTTTATCCATTTTAGTAATTTTTCTATTCTAGTACTATTGGTTGAACTCTGTAATTAACAAACAATTATTCTTAGGTGTTTAAATTTTAACTGAAAAGTGATCCCTGTGAAATATAAGAGTGGGAATAAGAGAGGGAGGAGATGTACAATTTGGGACATGCTCAATCGGAACTGCCCCAAATGATGGAGTTAGAAACAGGCCAGGGAATTCCAATACAATCCCATCAAGGTGGCATGTACCAAGGCCATCTCACTAGTCCAAGTGATCAATTTCAGTTCACAATTGATCACACTGATAGGTCTAAGACTCAAAGGGATCACACAAACAAGACTAGTGTCTGCTAATTCTAACTGATAGAATCAAAAAGGGAGAGAATGATCCAACATGGGAAGCGAGATACACAGCAGACTCATAGAATGGCAGATGTCCTAAATAGCACTCTGGCCTCAGAATCAGCCCTTAAAGCATTCAGATCTGGCTCAAGAGCCCATGAGAATATTCTAGGCATGGAAAGCCAAGACACTCTGGAAAAAAAAGAAGACCTAAATGAAAGATCTCTGTGAGTGAGATCCCAGTGGAACGAATGGGGCCATCAAAGAAGGAGGTACCTTTCTCTGAAGGGAGGAGAGAACCTCCACTTTGTCTATGACCCTGTTGGAATAAGATCGAAGTCAGCGAACCCTAAAGGCTTCCATAGCCTTGGCAACTCATGACTAGAGCCTAGGGAGATTACTGATGCCATAAACAAGAGTGTCAAATAGTTAAATCAAATTCAGGAGTCACTGTGTACTTACGTCTCATGTGGGATCTGTCCTTAATGTGTTGTCCAATGTGAAGTAATGCTATAACTAGCACTGAAACAGTATTTTACACTTTGTGTTTCTGTGTGGGTGCAAACTGATGAAATCTTTACTTAGTATATACTGAATCAATCTTCTGTATATAGATAATTAAAAATGAAAAAAAATCTTGGTGTTAAATCGGAAATTGCCTAGAAAATTAATCAATTTTTTAAAAAAATATAGCATGTAGGATCTCTGTCCTTAATGTGCTATACATTGTGAATTAATACTATAACTAGTACTCCAACAGTATTTTTCACTTTGTGTTGCTATGTGAGGGCAAACTGTTGAAATCTTTACTTAATATATAGTAAACTGATCTTCTGTATATAAAGAGAATTGAAAATGAATCTTGATGTGAAGCAAGGCGAGAGGGAGTGGGAAAGGGGAGGGTTGCGGGTGGGGGGGAAGTTATGGGGGGGGAGCCATTGTAATCTATAAGCAGTATTTTGGAAATTTATATTCTTTAAATAAAAGCGTTATAAAAAAAAATGGCCAAGTCAAAGTATCTTCATTTTCAAGTCCTCATACTCAATCTTTGATATGAATTTGGATATCCATCTGTAAATCTACACATCTCTGCCTCCTTCACCAGGAATCAAAATCCCTGCTTTTCTTAAACTTCATGTTAGCATCTAGAGTCTTAGAACCAATATGGCTATTGATGGAGGTTTTATTTTTCCAACTGTGTTCCAGAGAATATTGATCTCATGAAATGCCACACCAATCCCCAAGTTTCCCTCCACCCTCTCTAAAAAAGATTCTGTAGTGGTCAAATATGTTTTGGAAACCCCTTATGCTACAGTGTCCACCCCCTGGGAGAATGACCACCCATAGTTATATATTACAAGTTCTGATAGTTTCAATGGTAAGGAAACATGCTTTACGTTGTTTAACCCAGTGTTTTTCAAGTACATTGAACCAGAAAACACAGAAGCCATTAACAACTCAAGGCTCAGAGGTCTACAGAAGATATTCGAAAAACATTGCCCTAGAAGATCACCCCCCACCTACCCCGCCCCATCCACTGCTGCCAACTCTCTTCCTTCCTTGGAATTCCTGGGAGAAATAATGATAGCTTCTGCTCACTTAACGCTAGGGTTTTTCTGAGTGCTTTAACAAATATAAACCCATATTATATTCGAAGCTTCAGTGCAACATATCTTCCTAGCGCCTTCTTTGAAGCAGAATTCTGAGATTACAATTATGTAAATTATGTCAGAAAGTTAACACCAAGCCTATCTTTTCTTTGGGATCAGAGAGTGAAATTTTCTATTGCTTACAAAAAAAAAAAAAAAGAGAGAGAGAGATTTTTTTCTGCTAACAGATTTTTATCAATGTCTAGGAATTACTAAAAATGCACTTACAATAAATGTCAAAGATTAACACTCCTCAACTTCCTTAAGAGATCCCCTTGCAGACATTTATTCTGATGTGAACTGCTTGTTAAGTATTACTTTACAAGGAACACAATTAACTTAAAGTAAAACATTTATAGAGAAAATGAAGGGTTTTTTAAATAGAGTGTTTTAATAGCTAAATGACTTCCTATCCCAAAAATATTTGCATTCAGAAACAGAGCAAAACAGGGGTGGAAGGGGCAGTGGGCAAGGTTTAACTCAAAGGAATAGCTCTATAATGTCCAATTTCAGCCTATACAGAGAATATCTACAGAGGTGAGGGATGTGATTTGGGATCCCTGAAACCACTTCAGATCGACAGTTGCCCCCTCTGTCTGACTGCACCCCTCTTCTGAGTGCCTGGGAAGAACTCTTTCAGTTCTGATTACCCTTACTGCTTTTCACTCTTCTGAATTCCTTGGAGGTATGGATATTAAAATGCAAACTGATATGAATCCTGACTCCATCCCATTAACCCGTTGGGTAGTTTCCTTTTTTATATCTATATTCAAGAGGGAAAGAGAAATAAAGGAGAGAGAAAAAGTGCTCCCATCCACTGGTTCATTCCCCAAGTGCCCACAATGGCTGGGGCTGAGCCAGGGCTGAAGCTGTGACCCAAGGACCCAATCTAGGTCTTCCATGTGGGAGGCAGGAACCCACCTACTTGAGCCATCACCACTGCCTCCTAGGAAGCTGCAACCAAGATCCAGTGCAGGGTATCAAACCCAGGCACTCAGATAAGGAACGCAAGTGTCTTAACTGCTAGGCCAAACACTCAACCCAGATAGTGTTTCTGAAACTTCTGTCTTGGTTTCTTTGCTGTTAATTATAAAATAGCGCTGCCTAAAAACACTGTGTTGTGGCGAGGACAACACTGGAACAAACATCTAGCACCCTGCCCAACACATAGCAAGTAGCCAGCAAGTGTAAGGATAGAAGACTACATTTTCCTCAGCAAAATATAGGCAAGAGAGGCAACCAGTAGCCCAATGCCATGCTTTTATGATTCCCACATAACATAGAGAAGTGGATGAAGGTTTGTCTTCTCTCCTTGTGACAACCCAACAGGAGATGTCAGAAGACTGCAGGCTCTCCACACATCCCCGTTTCTCCAGCACAGCATCCATTCATTATCCAATGACAACTGCTCTGGGCCCCATGCTAGGGTGCCTGGTCTTTGGGAAGAGAGGCCTGGGAAGCGCTTATTACTCCTCCTCCTCTGCAGCTGTGACCACAAAACCATGTGAGCAAGTGGGTACTAAGAGAGGATTAGTAGCCTGGGAGGGGATACAGGGCCAGGAAGCAAGTTCCCAGCCAAAATGCCAAGTTCAGTAGCTTGAATGAAATCCATCCTAACCTCCAAGGCCCAGAGGTCGCCATCTGGAAGCAGGAAACCACTACTAACAGATTGTGGCCGCAGGGCTGCTGGATTTCAAAAGAAGCTGGACTGAAGGAATTCAGGCTTCATTTCTCCCCTGAGCTGCCCCCTAATGTTTGGAAGGATGAAGGCGCTTGGTCCCAGGTCCTGGCTATGCATGCTCTGGCAGTGGGGCTGGGCTGTTGTGAGGAGGGTGGAGTTGTTCTAACTCTCTCTCTTCAACAGCTCAACACTAAAGCCCACAGTTGCCCCTTGTTCCTCTGGCTTCCCTGAAGTGGGCAGCTCTGAGGCCAAATCGACAGATCCAGGAGCACCTGCAGCCACTGTGGATTCTTTCTGCCCTCCAGTCTCCTCCAAGCACACCCTCACCTGGAGCAGAAAAGCCCTCCTCCCCTCTCTGCTTCCCCCAGGCTCTTCCACAGGTGGTCATGAGTGTCCCCTGCAACCAGAGTGCTGATGAACTTCTGGCCACAGCCTGCTGGGCTCTGCACGGTCCCGGAATCCAGTCCCCACAGCCCCAACCAGAAAACCCAAAGGCCTGGCGGGGCAGCCATAAGGACAATGAGTCTGCTGGACTGAAAGCATTCCAGTCTCCCACGTTCATAGGAAGGGGTGTGTGGTGGGGAGGAAAGGTCATTAATGCAGACGGTTTATGTTTTCCCAAGCCAGCATTCCTCGCAAACAGCTGTGTTTATACAAAACTGGAGGAGCAGGAGGGAGAGAGACAAGAGAAAGGACAGTGGCCTAGGGATGACATCATCCTGTCTTGTCTGCTTGGACCTCCACCACTTGGGAGGGGGCGGATGCAGCAGGCTGAACGTGCCTGGCGTGGCACATGCAGGGTGTTTAGCCCTGAGTGTGTTTCTTAGATATATAGCTTCCCTGCTCTGGCTCTGCTCCGTCTCTCACCCCCAGAGCATCCTAATACATTCTGCAGAACACAGTTTTCCCTGTCCCAGCTCCCTCTGGGGAAGGCTAAATTGGGGGGGGGGGGGGGGGGGCTCATGTTTGCTCCTTCTAATCTCTTTAACAAACCCCCCTCGCAGAAGAAAAGCCTGACAGGAGGCAGAGTCATTAAAGTGAATTAAAATGCATCCAAGGAGAGATTAGCTCCAAAGCCATTCCCATATCAGACAAAGGCTCCTTTCACAAGAATTCCAGGCTCTCTGAATCCTGTAAGCAGAGATTAGGAAACAAATTCTCAGGACCTACAAGCACTGACTCTTTGGGAGATGGGCCAACACTTAACCTCCCCTGGCAAGACCTCAAGGTGCTAGGCATCTCAGGGCTCACACTGTCAGAGAAAGGGGCTCTACAGGGGTGGAAGAATCCATCCCCTGCACTGAGCAGGTCTGTCCCTAACACAATCCAGATGCACCAGGCCCTCACCTGTGCTTCAGCCTTGCCAGAAGATGCAATGTGCTCATCTCCCAGCCTCCCACATCAGGATCTCAGGGTCCTACACAGCCTCCTGCATCAGCCATTTCAGCACGGAACCTCCCCTGTAACCATCTGATTGAGCGCTTATTTTGTGTCAGGCTAAGCTTTACATGATGTGGATACAAAGACATGACCTGGATCGGGACCCTGGTGTCAAGGCACTTCCTGTGTGTTTGAGAAACACAGACACTTTAACAGTGAGTGCAATTAAGTGTGATACAGACCCAAGAAAGATGTCTGAAAGGATGCAGGAAGGGTACCAAAGAAGAGGTGGTCCATTCTCCATCTGAAAGGCTCTGGGAACATCATTTAAAAAGGTAACACATGGGGCCAGCACTGTGGCATAGCAGGTAGAGCCACCGCCTGCCTTGCCAGCAACCCATATAGGTGCTGATTTGAGTCCCAGCTGCTTCACTTTCCATCCAGTTCTCTGCTACAGCCTGGGAAAGCAGTAGAAGACAGTCCAAGTCCTTGGGCCCCTGCACCCATATGGGAGACCTGGAAGAAGCTCCTGGCTCCTGGCTTTGGATCAGCACAGCTCCAGCCATTGTGGCCATCTGGGGAGTGAACTAGTAGATGCAAGACTTCTTTCTCTCTGCCTCTGCTTTTCAGTAACTCTGCCTTTCAAATAAATAAATATTTAAATTTAAAAAAAGGTGACACATTGTTGCAGTTGATTTTCTCAACAATGTTTCAGTGGATTCGTTTCTGAGAGGAGCAGTGTGGTGGGGGCAAGAGGCGCGGAGTCACCACACAGACCCCGGGAGTCGGGTGAAAGCAGGCTTGAGGCGAGCAGCCCGCAGACTCGTTTATTACAGTTGGAATCACTCCTTATATAGCCAAGACCAGCCAATCTGGTCAAGGGGCGGTCTATGCCCCAACCAATCACAGCCTGTTGCCAGGCAGTTTCAAGCACTGATCTTTAAGTGTGCTGGTTGCATGAGAAACGTATCTTTGGCAAATGGCAGGGCTATTTTTCATGCCTTGTGGGAGTACTGTCCACTGAAATCTTTTTGCAGGGAGCTGGAAGTTGGGCTCCCATACTGTAAAGGCAAAGTAAGCCTTATCCTGCTCCGCAATGGGAATGGAAAAGAAGCAATCTTTGATATCAATGGTAACTATGTGGTATCCATTAGGAATGGCCCCTGGATGGGGAATGCCAGCCTGGAATGTTCCCATCTTTTTTATATTTTTGTTAATAGCTCTTAAATCCTGTAGAAGCCTATATTTTCCCTGTTTCTTTGGTATCACAAAAATGGGTGTGTTATGAGGGCTAGTGGAGGGCTCTATGTGTCCCTTTTCCAATTGTTCCTGTACCAGTTCTTTAAGGATGCTAAGTTTGGGTTGTACTATTGGCCACTGCTCTACCCAGATGTTTCCTGTTTTTTCCCATTCAATGGGGATTGGGCTTGGCTTTCGTATGGGGTGAGCAGTGGCCCCTAGAATTGGGGGTGAATCTTACTTGTAGGTTCTCCATTAAAGCTGCTGGCTTGGGGAGATTTGTGATCCGTAGTAAGGACCGCTTGCATTTGTGAGAGTACATCTCTCCCCCATAAGGTCATGGAAACTTCAGCAATTAGTGGAAAGATGGTTCCTGTATCTCCATTGTCATCTCGCCAAGTTACAGGTGTGATGACCTGATCAGACAATTTTAATCCTCCAACACCTTGGAGGTCAGGTCCAGGTGCTGTCTTCCAATGTTGCATTTTTCTTGCATCCCTAGCTTTTAAGACAGTAACATCTGCTCCTGTATCAATTAAACCTACAAAGGCAATGTCATCTAAATATAGGGTCAATTTCGGCCTCAGATTGAAAATGGGCATCGACCAGTTAATGGTAGTGGGACTCCCTCTTACTTGCTGGGCTGAGGGCTGCCCCACTGGGAGTTTAAAGGCTTGGTCTTGCAATCTTTTGCCCAGTGAAAGCCTTTTTTACATCTGGGACACAGTGTTTTGGGCTTGCCCCATCTTTTAGTGTTTGGGCAGTTTCGTCGTAGGTGTCCTATTTCCTGGCATCCCCAACAAACCAGAGGGTCATTAGACTTCTTTGTGCTTAATTTATTAATGGCTGCAGTCAGGGCCTGTATGGGAGTATCAGCAGGGTTTACCTCCTTTGTGGCTACTATCCATTTAGAAATGTCTTCATTACGGACTGGGGCGATTGCTGCTTTTGCCTCTTTGGTAGCACCTTCCCAAGCTAATTGTTTGACCAAATTGTCTTGATCGGGGCCAGGCAGTAATCTTTTCTCTACTGCCTCCAAGACTCTGGCAAGGAAATCGGGGAACCATTCGCCTGGACCTTGAACCAGGTTTCTAAAGAGCTGACTATAATCAGGAGGATTTATATTTTTCAAGGCTTTAAGTGCCAAATCTCTGACCTGATCAAAATAGGCAACTACTCCGATGCGGGCCTGTTCTTGAGGATATATGTAGGTGCCACGGCTTGTAAGCATATCAAAGGTTACTGCTATTCCATAAGCAGCATTATTTCTTGCCACAGTTTCAGCCTCTTCCTGATAGGAGGCTTTCCACTGTAAAAACTGTGGTCTTGACAAACATGCTTTGAGCAGGGCAACCCAGTCAAAATGAGTTTGAAGGTTTGTTGCCCATTGTTTGAGCACTTGTTCAAAGTAGGGAGAGTCAGGACCTGACTCTTGTGAAGCCTTTTTTAGCATAGTAAGGTCATTTATGGGCGTTGGAATCCAGGGTCTGAATTCTGCATCCTCTCCTACATTAACAGCAAATGTGCAGGTGGGATGGGGTCTAGTGGCTCCCTTAAGAGCTCGTGGTGCCCGAGTACTGCCACAAATGTGAGGATCCTCACTGGGTGCAGATGGGATGACCTTGCATGGGTTATTATCTGGAGGTCCTCTAAGTTCATCCCACGGGTATGTGGGGGGTGGCTGACTAGGCCTTGCTACCTTGTTTGCTACATCGTTTGCTACCTTGTATGCTACATTGTTATTTTCACTGTCGGAGCTTTCTCTCCCTGAATCATCAACTATTGTCTGTGAGACAGGGACCTGGAGTGTCAGGCTCTTATCACTCACAGATTCACTATCTTTGATAACCTGCACAGGATTCTTAAGAGCAATACGGCATGCCAACTGTAGCCAAAGTAAAGACACGCACAGCACTGTTGCCATAACGAGGCAAATTCCTAGCACCTCAGCTGTTGATGGCATTTTGCAGGAGGTTTCCCTACGTTAGACAAACAGATAGTGGTGTATCAGATCGTAGTATGTCCTGTGCTTAGTGGGGGACTTCCTTGATTCGTTAGGTCAAGGCCGTATGCCCATACGGTGTCTCCGGAGCGTCACCTCTCTCGAGTGAGGGAAGATGACTTGGTTCCGAATTCTGGGATGATCAGTCCCTTATGTGAATTCGCCGGGCGAACCGAAAGTAAAAGGAGGAGCCGAGAAGCGACGTACGCTTCTGGGCGGTGTGTGCTAACCTGGGGTCACTTAGACCGAGGACAAGGACAAGGAAAGGGGCGTAGGAGGGGGTTCTGTGCTCACCCTCACAGAACCGAACAGCACACAAAACACCGAGGGGCCTACTTGCCGAAATCCTGAGGGGACCTCGCCGAGTCCGACACACTGTCTCTTTCTCAGTCACGTTGCCCCCACCACACTGCTCCTCTCAGAAACGAATCCACTGAAACATTGTTGAGAAAATCAACTGCAACAACACATGAACTTAGTCTTGGGACAATAGATGTTTACTACATGAACTTGAAGGGGGGCAGGGTATTCCAGGGAGAGGGTATAGCATGCTCAAAGGCATCAGAGCAGGAAGCAGTGCATTGGCTGGCGCCGTAGCTCACTAAGCTAATCCTACCCCTGTGGTGCTGGAACTTCGGGTTTGTGTCCTGGTTGGGGTACCAGTTCTGTCCCGGTTGCTCCTCTTCCAGTCCAGCTCTCTGCTGTGGCCCGGGAAGGCAGTGAAGGATGGCCCAAGTGCTTGGGCCCCTGCACCCACATGAGAGACCAGGAGGAAGCACCTGGCTCCTGGCTTTGGATTGGCGCTGCGCGCCAGCCATAGTGGCCATTTGGAGGGTGAACCAAGACCTTTCTCTCTGTCTCTCTCTCTCTAACTCTGCCTGTCAAAAAAAAAAAAAAAAGCACATTAACCTGAGTAGCCTCTAAGCTTTCCTCCCTGAAGGAACAGAGCACCCAAGGAGCAGTGTGGCAAGAGACAGTGGGACAGCATAGAGGTGGGGCATAAGAGGCCTTGTGTGCCAATCCCAGGAGCTGGGAGAAATGTATTCTTCATATTTCAGAGCTGTAGAGGGATTTTAAACAAGAAACACTACATGGTCAGGCACACATTGTATAGATGTTACTAGGGCTGATGTCCAAGGCCAGAGGCAGGGAGACCAGTTGGAGAATTATCTCAAGAACCTAGAGAAGAGTTGATGAGGACTAGATGGGAGGCAGATAGCACCAGGGTTGCAAAGGAGTCACACACACATAAGACATACTAACAAGAGAAAAAGTAGAAACAACTGATCTGACTTGGATGTGAACGGGGAAGGAAACAGGAATCTACAAAGACTCCAAGGCTTGGGGGTGAGAATGATGTAGTGTCAGGCCCCACAACAAAGGATTTCAGGGAGGAAAGTGCTACTGGGGAAGGTACCTGCTACCTCTTGGCCACCTTCCCCAGCCTCTCAGCTGTGCCTCACCATGGCTTTCACTGCCAATGCCACTCACTGTGAACAGAGAAGATCTGGCTAAGCCCCAGCCTGAGCACTTGCCTATGGTGGCCCTGGTCTGTGGTTACCAGTGTGCCTGAGGGAGAAACTGGTTTCACATGTGCACAACCCAGATGTGCACAGGGTAGCACCAGGGGGCGACTGGGAGAGAAAAACACAGGTCCCCTGGCTGGGATCTGGGTAGGTCATTCACCTCTGTGGTGGGTCTCAGCTCTCCTTTCTTGTTTCTCTGTTTCCCTTACTCCTCCTTGGGATCATTTTCCCAAACATGCTATTCACACACATGATGGTCAATTCTATTCATCACCGAGGCTAGGCCACAGTACCTAGATCCATAATCAAATGCTGTTCTGGATGTTTCCATGAGGTTAACATGAACTTTAAGCAGAGCAGATTGCCCTCCCTGAGTAGGCAACTGAAAGGCCACCTATAACAAAAGACTGACATTCCCAAAGCAAAGAGAATTCTGCAGCAGGTGACAGCAGTCACACCCCACCCGCAACATCAACCCTTCCTGCAGCTCCAAGCTGCTGATCATCCCACAGATGCAGGACCTTCCAGTCTGTAATCATGGAGGTAACTCCTTAAGATAAAATTCTCCTTATACATATTTACACCCACCACACACACACACACACACACACACACACACACACACACACACATTCTAGTGTTTCTATTTCTCTGAGAACTGGGACAAATTCAGTACAAGAGTCTTGGTCTCAGTCTGTGTCTGCTCCATGGAGAACTCAGCCCAAGACAGGGAAAAGATGCTGAGTTCGACATTTCTGTGGGACAATGAGGTGAAGGTAGGTATCCAGCTGGGGGGATAACCACCACAGGGATGTGGACTTGGGATTCAGCCACATGCCAATGAAACCTAAAGCCTGGAGAATGTATCGAGTAAAAGGAAACATGACATAAACCTTCCAAGGGCTCAAAAAATTATACTAGATTCCTTGTCCTCAAAGCTTCTTTGTGTAAACTTATCCAAATATTTTGAGAAGAGGAAAGGCAAAAAAGAGAAAATCTTGCTAAATAAAGTATCACTGCACCCATAAAGTAATGGGAACATACATGGGTCGCACCAGGGACACAATTTCAACTTGAGATGGTGAAAAACAATTGCCCTCTATCACTTTTCTCCCATCTGATCTCAGGGTATTCTGCATCCACGAGGCTATGTGGTCACCCTGGGCTGTACTTTTTTTAAAAACTTTTATTTAATGAATATAAATTTCCAAAGTACAGCTTATGGATTACAATGGCTTCCCTCCCACCCACAACACTCCTCTTTCCCACTCCCTCCCCCTTCCATTCACATCAAGATTCCTTTTCAATTCTCTTTATATACAGAAGGTCAGTTTAGTACTTATTACGTAAAGATTTCAACAGTTTGCCCTCACATAGCAACACAAAGTGAAAAATACTGTTGGAGTACTAGTTATAGCATTAAATCACAATGTACAGCACATTAAGGACAGAGATCCTACATGATATTTTTTAAAAATTGATTAATTTTCTATGCAATTTCCAATTTAACACCAAGTTTTTTTAATCATTTTCACTTATCTTTATATACAGAAGATTGATTCAGTATATACTAGGTAAAGATTTCATCAGTTTGCACCCACACAGAAACACAAAGTGTAAAAATACTGTTTCAGTACTAGTCATAGCATTACTTCAAATTGGACAACACATTAAGGACAGATCCCTCATGAGACGTAAGTACACAGCGACTCCTATTATTGACTTAACAATTTGACACTCTTGTTTATGGCATCAGGAATCTCCCTAGGCTCTAGTCATGAGTTGCCAAGGCTATGGAAGCCTTTAGGGTTCGCCAACTTCGATCTTATTCCAACAGGGTCATAGTCAAAGTGGAAGTTCTCTCCTCCCTTCAGAAAAAGGCACCTCCTTCTTTGATGGCCCTGTTCTTTCCACTGGGATCTCACTCGCAGAGATCTTTCATTTAGGTCTTCCTTTTTTTTTTCCAGAAAGTCTTGGCTTTCCATGCCTAAAATACTCTCATGGGCTCTTGAGCCAGATCCAAATGCCTGAATGGCTGATTCTGAGGCCAGAGTGCTATTTAGGACATATGCCATTCTATGAGTCTGCTGTGTATCCAGCTTCCATTCGTTCTCTCCCTTTTTGATTCTATCAGTTAGTATTAGCAGACACTAGTCTTGTTTGTGTGATCCCTTTGAGTCCTAGACCTATCAGTGTGATCAATTGTGAACTGAAATTGATCACTTGGACTAGTGAGATGACACTGTTACATGACACCTTGATGGGATTGTATTGGAATCCCCTGGCACGTTTCTAACTCCACCATTTGGGGAAAGTATGATTGAGCGTGTCCCAAATTGAACATCCCCCCCCTCTCTTTTCCCCACTCTTATATTTAACAGGGATCACTTTTCAGTTAAAATTTAAACACCTAAGATAATTGTGTGTTAATTACAGAGTTCAAACAATAGTACTAGAAAACAATACTATAATGGGTAAAGTATTGCACTGTACATCAACAGTCAGGACAAGAGCAGATCAAGTCACTGTTTCTCACTTCAACAGGTTTCCCCCTTGGTGCTCAGTTAGTTGTCGCCAATCAGGGAGAACATATGATATTTGTCCCTTTGGGACTGGCTTATTTCACTCAGCAAAATGTTTTCCAGATTCCTCTATCTTGTTGCAAATGACTAGATTTCATTGTTTTTTTACTGCTGTATAGTATTCTATAGAGTACATGTCCCATAATTTCTTTATCCAGTCTGCTGTTGATGGGCATTTGGGTTGGTTCCAGGTCTTAGCTATTGTGAATTGAGCTGCAATAAACATTAAT
This sequence comes from Sylvilagus floridanus, assembly GCA_949820135.1. Lineage (NCBI taxonomy): Eukaryota > Metazoa > Chordata > Mammalia > Lagomorpha > Leporidae > Sylvilagus > Sylvilagus floridanus. The sequence goes on from OX463236.1 coordinate 160,758,725, forward strand.
GTGCAGACAGCTTTTTTGTTTGCCAATTTAATTCCCTTTGGGTAAATTCTAAGAAGTGGTATGGCTGAGTTGCATGGTAGTGTTATATTCAGGTTTCTGAAGAATCTCCAGACTGACTTCCATAGTGGCTTTACCAGGTTGCATTCCCACCAACAGTGGGTTAGTGTCCCTTTTTCCCCACATCCTCTCCAGCATCTTCTATTGGTAGATTTCTGTATGTGAGCCATTCTAACCAGGGTGAGGTGAAACCTCATTGTGGTTTTGATTTGCATTTCCCTGATTGCTAGTGATCTTGAACATTTTTTCATGTGTCTGTTGGCCATTTGGATTTCCTCTTTGGAAAAATGTCTATTGAGGTCCTTGGCCCATCTGTTAAGTGGGTTGTTTGTTTTGATGTTGTGGAGTTTCTTGATTTCTTTGTAGATTCTGGTTATTAATCCTTTATCTGTTGCATAATTTGCAAATATTTTTTCCCATTCTGTCAGTTGCCTCTTCACTTTCCTGACTGTTTCTTTTGAAGTACAGAAACTTCTCAATTTGATGCAATCCCAAATGTTAATTTTGGCTTTGTCTGCGTGTGCTTCTGGTGTCTCTTCCAAGAAGTCTTTGCCAGTACCTATATCTTGCAGGGTTTCTCCAATGCTCTCTAATAATTTGATGGTGTTGGGTCATAGATTTAAGTCTTTAATTCAAGTTGAGTGATTTTTGTGTAAGATGAAAGGTAGGGGTCTTGCTTCATGATTCTGCACGTGGAAATCCAATTTTCCCAGCACCATTTGTTGAAGACTGTCCTTACTCCAGGGATTGGTTTTGGATCCTTGATCAAATATAAGTTGGCTGTAGATGTTTGGATTGATTTCTGGTGTTTCTATTCTGTTCTATCCATCTGTTTCCATACCAGTACCATGCTGTTTTGATAACAACTGTCCTGTAGAATGCCTTGAAATCTGGTATTGTGATGCCTCCAGCTTTGTTTTTGTTGTACAAAATTGCTTTAGCTATTCGAGGTCTCCTGTGCCTCCATATGAATTTCAGCATCATTTTTTCCAGATCTGAGAAGAAGGTCTTTGGTATTTTGATTGGTAATGCATTGAATCTGTAAATTGCTTTTGGGAGAAAGTACATTTTGATGATATAGATTCTTCCAGTCCATGAGCATGGAAGATTTTTCCATTTTTTGGTATCCTCTTCTATTTCTTTCTTTAAGGTTTTGTAATTCTCATTGTAGAGATCTTTAACATCCTTTGTTAAGTTTATTCCAAGGTATTTGATTATTTTTGTAGCTATTGTGAATGGGATTAATCTTAGAAGTTCTTCCTCAGCCATGGCATTGCCTGTGTATACAATGGCTGTTGATTTTTGTGCACTGATTTTATATCCTGCTTCTTTGCCAAACTCTTCTATGAGTTCCAATAGTCTCTTAGTAGAGTTCTTTGGGTCCCCTAAATAAAGAATCATATCATCTGCAAAGAGGGATAGTTTGACTTCTTCCTTACCAAATTGTATCCCTTTAATTTTTTTTCTTGCCTGATGGCTCTGGCTAAAACTTCCAGAACTATATTGAATGGCAGTGGTGAGAGTGGGCATCCCTGTCTGGTACCATATCTCAGTGGAAATGCTTCCAACTTTTCCCCATTCAATAGGATGTTGGCCATGGGTTTTTCATAAATTGCTTTGATTGTATTGAGGAATGTTCCTTCCATACCCAGTTTGCTTAGAGTTTTCATCATGAAAGGGTGTTGTATTTTATCAAATGCTTTCTCTGCATCTATTGAGATAATCATATGGTTTTTCTTCTGCAGTCTGTTAATGTGGTGAATCACATTGATTGTTTTGTGAGCACTGAACCATCCCTGCATACCAGAGATAAATCCCACTTGGTCTGGGTGGATGATATTTATTATGTATTGTTGCATTCTATTTGCCAGAATTTTATTGAGGATTTTTGCATCTATGTTCATCAGGAATATTGGTCTGTAATTCTCTTTCAATGCTGCATCTTTTTCTGGCTTAGGAATTAAGGTGATGCTGGCTTCATAGAAAGAATTTGGGAGGATTCCCTCTTTTTTGATTGTTCTGAATAGTTTGAGAAGAATTGGAGTTAGTTATTCTTTAAATCTGGTAGAATTCAGCAGTGAATCCATCTGGTCCTGGGCCTTTTTTTTGTTGGGAGGGCTTTTATTACTGTTTCAATTTCTGTCTCAGTTATGGGTCTATTTAGGTTTTGTATGTCTTCCTGGTTAAATTTAGGTAGGTTGCATGTGTCCAGGAATCTATCCATTTCTGATAAATTTCCCTTTTTGCTGGCATACAAGTCCTTGTAGTAATTTCTGATGATTCTTTTGATTTCTGTGGTGTCTGTTGTTATGTTTTCTTTTTCATCTCTGATTTTATTGATTTGGGTCTTTTCTTTTTTAGTTAGTTGGGCCAATGGGGTGTCAATTTTGTTTATTTTTTCAAAAAACCAGCTCCTCGTTTGGCTGATTTTTTGTAATTTTTTTTGGATTCAATCCTGTTGATTTCTTCTCTGATTTTGATTATTTCTCTTTTTCTACTAGATTTGGGTCTAGTTTGCTGCAGATTTTCTAGATCCTTGAGATGCACTGAAAGCTCATCTATTTGGTGCCTTTCTAGTTTCTTGATGTAGGCACCTATTGATATAAACTTTCCTCTTAACACTGCTTTTGCTGTACCCCATAAGTTTTGGTATGTTGTGCTGTTATCCTCATTTACTTCCAGAAAATTTCTGATTTCTTTTTAATTTCTTCTATGACTCATTGTTCATTCAAGAGCATGTTGTTCAATCTCCATGTGCCATGTGTTTGCATATGATCTAGGGATTCCTGAGTTGCTAATTTCCAACTTAATTCCTTTATGGTCTGAGAAGCTGCATGGTACGATTCTAATTCTTTTGAATTTGCTGAGACTTGCTTTATGGCCTAGTATGTGGTCAATCTTAGAGAAGGTTCCATGTACTGCTGAGAAAAATGTAAATGCTTTCTGTGTAGGATAAAAAGTTCTGTAGATATCTGTTAGATCCATTTGGGCTATAGTGTTGTTTAAATCTACTGTCTCCTTGTTGATCTTCTGTCCTGTTGATCTGTCTATTTCTGAGAGTGGAGTATTGAAGTCCCCCAGTACTATTGTATTGGGGTCTAAGTCTCCCTTTAAGTCCCTTAACAAATTTTTTAAATAAACCAGTGCCCTGTAATTAGGTGCATATACATTGATAATCGTTATATCTTCCTGTTTAATTGATCCCTTAATCATTATATGGTGCCCCTCTTTGTCTTAACAGTTATTGTGTTAAAGTTTATGTTGTCTGATATTAAGATGGCTATGCCCACTCTTTTTTCATTTCTGTTGGCATGGTACATCTTTTTCCAGCCTTTCACTTTCAGTCTGTATATATCTTTGTTGGAAAGATGTGTTTCTTGTAAGCAGCAAATAGATGGGTTTTGTTCCTTAACCCAATCATGGGCTGTACTTTCGATCCCTATCCCTTTATCATGTGAGCCATATCACACCAAGCTCCCAAAGATGGTGGAAAGTAAGGCCTTCTCAATTGGAATATAATTTTGTTTCATTTGAGGCTAATCCCTACTCTAGGACTTCTCAATGGAAGGGCCTCTGGACTTCTGGAACAGATTGTTGTGGGAATGGGAATCCTGGGGTTCCAGTCTTGACTTCTGTCATCCACTGTGCACCCCTGAGCACACTGCTTCCCCTCTCTGGCCTCAGTCTTGCTGACAGAAAACTAGGGAGGTGAATCAGGTGCTCCTGAAGCTCACAGCACTGCACCCCCTAGCTGCCAAAATGGGAATAACCTCCATGTACCCTGCTAGACACCTAACCCAACACACACCTTATTCATATGCCCCTTGTCCCATGCTCTGCGCTCTATGTCCACTTCAATACACACTCCATGCATGACTGCCTCCTTGGTCTTCATTTTTACCTATGTGGGAATATTCCAGAGCAGATTATAGCCATCAAAACTCAGAAAGAAGGGAAAGCTACCAGCAAATATGTCGCTGAATGTTTAATTTTTAAAAATTCCCCAACCTATCTACCCCTTTCAAAAAGAATAAGAAAACTATATATCTTTGATATTCTACTTAGCTACTTCATGAGTCAGGAGGGAAAATTCTCTTCTTATTTAGTTGTTAGAGGAATCTTGACTCACTTTCATCTTTTAATTATTTGTACTTATTTTAACCTCTGTGCACATTCTGTAGCCTCTGACAGTTTTATGTGGCTGCTACCACACACAACGCACAGGACCTGCACTCCCAGGCCCAGGAGCTCCCTGGTGATGCTCAGGGAGGAAGGAAGCCATTCCTGCCAGGGTCATAGATCATTCATGCAGTCAGCCCTCGAACGTACCCAGGATCAGCCCAAGGAGTCCACTGCCGCCTGATCCTTCCATCTGAACGAGCTCACCTCACCCAGTATTCCCCTATTTCAGTCACTTGTGTGTTTCCTTCACTGTACCTATTCACAAATGTATCCCTCTCTACTTCTGTTTCATTATTTATTCCCTTTCTTCTCTGCTAGACTGCACCATCCTCCTGGAGAGATGCCCGTGACACTATTGCACCCTCAGCTCCCAGCACAATGGGCAGCAAATAATAAATGCCCCATAAATGCTTTGAATTTTGATTCATGAAGCAACTGGACCCAAAACTGCAAGATATTGCATCTCAGGGCAGAATTAACAACCCTCTGTCTTCAGCTGCCCTCTCCCTTGAAGACTGAGACAATAAAAACAGGCTGAAGGCATCCAAGTTATGAGGGCCATGAAGCCCTGGAACAAGTTGAAATAGCAGAAAAAGCACTGGACTAAGAACTAGAAGTCGAAGCATAAATACCAGTTGCTTTTTTATCAATGTGTGACCTTGAGCAATCAGCCTTTCTCTCTGGGCCTTCGTTCCTATAAATAAAGACATTGTGCCCGATTACTAATCAGATTCTTCAAGGATTTTTAGCAGAGTTTCATAATTTATGGAATAAAAAGTACCATTTTGTTAGCATAAAACAGTTCTTACAGTCAAATGTAAAATGTTTACTTGATATTTATATGACCAATAAGACCAATAAAGTTATTTTCATGAATACGAAAATATCAGACCCAGAGCTGACACCTTGAGTTAAATTTAATCACACGGTCTCAAAATTCAGACTCATACAGTTAAATGGTCTAAGAATGGATACCTCTCAGCTAAACCAGTCAGCTTTTCAAGAATGTGCCTAAAAAAGATAAGCTGATAATGCAAGGACCGGTGAGTCCTTTACCAAACCCACGTCGTCTTCTCCTCCTCTTGTTCATCACCCCCCCTTCCCCTTCCTCTTTCCATGTCCCTCTTCCTTCCCTTGCTCATTACCCCACCCCCCTTCTTTTCCATCCCGGCTCCTTCTGCCCGAGAAGTTAGACTACATTTCCCAGAACTCGTCCCAGTTACTGAGGCCACGTGCATGGAAGAGGAAGGATGTCCTTCTTCTAACACGTGGTCTTCCCTGCCTACTGTACTTCTGTCAGCTCAGTGCAAAGGAACACAGAGAAATTGGAAGTCCCCAGGGAAATATGGCAGAGCCACAGATGGAAAGAGTTTCAGTGCCCACATCTCTGCTTGCAGACACCACATTTTAGCTTTCTTCTATTACTGTATTTGACCCACTGTGTAATTTTCACAGAAATTAATACTACCCCAACTACCTAGCAACACCTGTTAACTTTCTGAAGTTCTGAAATGAATTTAACCTGCTTTAATTAGAGCATTCAAAATAGTTTGCATGTTTTTATAATGAAATGTGAATAAAATCAATGTTTGTGGCATTCATGAAACTTCTTCATGGAGCCCCAGTTTGCATGTAACACATTTGAAGATCACCACATATTTTCAAAGATCCTTCTCAGCTCCAGTGTTTTCTTGTTGAATATTTTACTAATTTTCCAAAGGGAAGTTATAATGATCTTGATAAAGAAGAAGAACACCCCTCTGCTTTAGAAATAAAAGGGACATACATGAAATATCTAGCATAATTGTTACACATTTAGGGGGTAAAGGCCTTCTGTCGAGAACTCTGGGTCTAGAATATTATGCCTCTGAAAAGAAATAATGGTTATGCTAAAAAATAGACCAAATTGTCAATCAATGACACACATGCCTTGAAAGTAAAGTCATAATTAAAGTAACACAGCCGGCACTGCGGCTCACTAGGCTAATCCTCCACCTTGTGGAGCCAGCACACCCAGTTCTAGTCCCAGTCAGGGCACCAGATTCTGTCCCGGTTGCCCCTCTTCCAGGCCAGCTCTCTGCTATGGCCCAGGAGTGCAGTGGAGGATGGCCCAAGTTCTTGGGCCCTGCATCCACAAGGGAGACCAGGAGAAGCACCTGGCTCCTGCCTTCGGATCAGTGTGGTGTGCCTGCTGCAGCGGCCATTGGGGGGTGAACCAACGGTAAAGGAAGACCTTTCTCTCTGCCTCTCTCTCTCACTGTCCACTCTGCCTGTCAAAAAAAATAAATAAAGTAACACTTTCATGCATTCTACTTATAGCCAAATGCATTAATAAGCAGTGCGTCAATGAATCTCCAAGGTATTAACCAGAACAAAAGCAGGCGAGAGCCTTTCCTCTTGCTACGGTCTTCCTTCAGGAGCCACCTCACCCAGAATCTAAAGAATGGCCACAATGACCTCTGCAGTGGGCAGCTGCAGCTGTGAACATGCCCAGGCACAGATCAAACACTCAGCCAGTCAAAAGCAAACCCATTCCTAACAAGGGCCTCCGGGAGTACACGAGAACCTGTCCTTGAAGGGAACAAGGAGAGAACAATGTGGAAAGCCTTGAGTTATGTCCAAGTGCCCCAGATTCCAAGTTTATCTTAATAGTGTTCACCTCCAAGGACAGGTATCAGTCTGCAGAGAAATGAAGGCCCTAAGAGAGCCTTGGAATGTCATTCCTTGCCAAGCCTGAGAGCTCTGATGGGCAGATCTACCCCACAAGGTAAGGAGGAGACTCACACAGATGTTGGATTCAGGCATTCCTGCATTTGAACCCAAGATCTTGCTGCATGAACTTGGGAAAGTTACGTTACTATTCTGACCTTGCTAGCAACTTACTATGTTGAAAGTGGCAACCTGAGATTAAAGTCAGGATCCAAATCAAGGATGTATCGCCCAGGCCCCAGCTTCCGATCCCCACTCAGCCTCACTTTGCCCCTATGGTTCTAAAGCACTTTGCTGGGTGATCTACCTCTGAGAGGCAGGGTACGAACAGCCTGTGGAGCAGAGACTCAGAAACCACTCTGGGTCTCTGCCCAAGGCAGAGGATTGTTTTACTTTGTCTTTTGTTTTTCTTTTACAAAAACATTTGAGAAGCTTAAGGAAAATAATCTTTGTGAGCCCCTGTGAACATGTAATTCTAGATGGCCTCCCAACTGGGCCAGGCCTGCCAAGTGTCAGGCTGGAGCCCACAGAGAGGAGGAAGGTTTCCACACAAAGGAGGCAGGGTCTCTGGGGTAGATGATCCAAAGTTGAACCAAAATAAACTTGTCACAGGCTGAGTGCAAGAACAGGCAAAACCAACCCCCAAAGCACAGGCTTTCCATCTCCATGGCTGGACAAGAATGGCTCCCAGGTGATGAGAAAGCATAAAAGAATCCATGCCCATCCTCAGGTGCACATCCTCACAAGACAACTGTCAGCAGGCTGGCTTTCTGACCACCTGGCCAGGCTTCTCCATCATGCCTAGGTCTCAAGGTCCAGCCCTAGAAGGAAAAATGTACTGCATTCCCACAGATGGATTCTCTCTCTTACTGTTTCTCTCAATGGTCCTTCCACCAGGGTCACTCTGTCTTCTCTCCAGATGCATTGCTCCCATCTGCCTCTGGACCTTGACGGCTTGCTCCGTGGAGACTCCGGAAGGCAGCCGACGCCATCACCTCATCTCCTCAAACCAGCAGACAGCTCAGCCTCCCCACTGAGCACGAGCTGGGTCAGAATGTGGCCTCCAGCATGACTGTGAGGCGTGTGCCTCAGCAACTCGGGCACCAAGATCCCACCCGTGTGAACTCATGGATGCTCGGGCTTTCCCAGCAGCTGCCCAAAAGGCTAAACTAAAATATGGAACCAGTCCTACAGCTGAAGTCTTCTTCCTCTCTACTCCTCCAAAGCACTGTTCCAAGACATTCCAAGACTCTTCCTTACAGTGTCTCTGAAGATTGCCCCTGGGACCAAACAGCTCAATGTGGATCTTCTTGAAAGACTGGTCAACGGGGAATACACCCCTCTGTATTTTCTTCCCCTCCTTCCCTACCTCACCTTGCTGTTCCCTACTGTTGATGCCCCGGGGTCACACTTTTCCATAAAATGTTAGCAGGTTAACAGGCTCTCTGCTTCCAAGAAGCCAGTCTAAGACAGCTTTCATTATGGCCCCTCTCCCACTCCCTCCCTCCCTCCACTTCTCCCCACCCTCCCTCTGTGTGAATGTATGTATGCGCATGTCCTCATCTGGAGGAATTAATTTAGGCAGGCTTCTCCCTCTACCCACTTAGTGTCTGTATTTTCTCCCTCCTCAAATCCTATTATCTCCCAAATGGAAGTAGGGTGGTCTATTTCTTCAGCTGTTACACCAATTATATTCACTGTAGCTTCTTTTCACTTATTTTTGGTTTATGCCTTCAGTTTGGAGTTTTGGGATGTCCTTGGTTGATTCACCAAAAGTAAAATATAAATCTATATATGTGCATTTCTCAGAATCTAAAGAGAAGTTAAATCACATTCACATGCTCTCTGAGCTGCAACTCTGCAGCAAAGCAGACCCAAGCCAACAGTTTCCACCAGTAGGAGTCACCCAGGGGCAGCATTGCACAAAGTCTGATTAATAGAGCACTAGTTGTATAAGATTAGTAGACGTTCCAAAAATTAAATGATTTTTGTTCTTAAATCCACTTGGGTGCCTCAAAGTTAAATAAATAAAATTAAATTGTTCCTCCACCCCAAAGGCTCTCAGAGACATTCCCATAGCAGTGATACTGTTACTTTCCAAGAGAAAGAGTTTGCAGCATTGTCAGAGTTCACTGGCACACAACACTTTTATCTTGAACACCTCATGGAATTGATGCTTCCCAAAATACTCAGTTTCCATGGTTACTCATGTGGCCAACATTCCAGAAGTACCAGTCCCTGGGACAAAGGCTCTCCATTCTTCCAACTTAAAGTTCCATAGTCACTGAGACCTTCTTCCAAAGACCAGAGCTGTGTAGAGTCAACCTTGCTCTTCTGACTCCTCAGTCTACTCTCTACAGGACTCTGGAATAAAGGCAGAGGTTAACCACCAAGAACTAACTAGAAGCAAAGCCCACTCCCTTATTTCCACTCTCCTCCATCCCTAGAATGGTTTTTCTTCATGATTCTCCCACTTCCTTCCCTCAAGGTACAGCTATCCCCTACCACCACTAACAACCACTGTCAACCTAACTCTTCATGTCCCAGCAGAAGGAGTAACCACAGCTCACTTTCCTGCCCTGTGTATTCCCACACATACCCCCAGTGCAACTGGGACCCGCAGTTATTGAAGGTTCGAGGCATTCTGTTCTCCTCCCCACCCTCCAGTCCTCGCTTTTCAGTCCTAGGATTAATAAAGTGCAACCAGAAATGTTGCTGCTGTTAGCCCTAGGGGTTAAAGCTGCCATCACTACATAAAATCTGGGGAGTGAAGGCTTCAGTAAGCAAAGCAGGCTAATGAATCCCGTCCCTCTGGTAATAAGCAGCGGAAATGAGCTGCAGGGGGAAGTCAGTGCCTCACATAAATCCATGTGTTAGCAAGCCTGCCTGTGAGAGCAGCAGAGCATGCTGGGAGAAGGCTCAAGGGAGGGGCAGGATGAGCATGGAGCTAGGCATGTCCGGAAGGGATGGGTCTTCAGAGACCACCAAAACCAGTCCCCTCACTTCACCCTGGAAGAGACAGAGTCCAGAGAACTCAATTTATTTGCCCAGGACCACAGCATGAGTTAGGGGCTGAGTTAGCAATGAATCTTCCCAGGGCAAAGTCCAGGGCAACTCAGCCAAGTCGTTCTGGACAAAGTTTATCTGTGGGTCTCTGGGGTACTCATGTGTACCCACCGATGCCTGGGGAGCCAGTGTTGTCAGCAATGGAGTAAAAACTGGAGAGTGGAGTTTTTTGTTTTTTGTTTTACTATCTGTATGTCTGTTTCTTCTTCTTAGAAGGCAGAGAGTGGACAACACTTAAATGGAAAACTCATGCTAACAGCCTTAGGAGGAAATACGGAAGACAATCTGCATTCAGAGTCCTCCCATCACAGCCAGATAACTAACCTGATTTAACACTTTAATAGGAGGAATAACTGTTGGAATGTAGCACAAAGAAGAGGGGAGGAGAAGTAAGAGGCATTTTGAACTCAATTCCTCCCTGGCCTAACTAGGCAGAACAAGTCTCCTTTCAACACTCAGGGACCTGGAGGTTCTCCTGGGAACCTGAGGCTCTAATCCTAATAGAGGGGAGTACATGTATGCACTTCATGTTTTAATGTAATTTCTCCCTTAGCTCGGCAGGGCTTGGGGAAGACAGTGGCACAGTGTGGGTAGCCCACCCCCGCTGACGGGGAAGGTCTGCAGGGTCCAAAGTGTCCCTCCGATCCCAGTGATCTGGAAAGCCTGCCCGATCTGCAAAGCCCAGATACACAAACTCAGCACACGGTGTTCCGAGAACAAGCCAAGCATGGAAGGCGCTCCCCAGCCAGTGAAAGTGATAGCTCAGAGTGAAGGCGTGTTCCGGGGAGAGCCGTTCCCAGTGTCAGTTCTGATTTCCTGTCCTCCTGCAAGACTGGCTTTCAGAAGAGCCTCTCATCTCAGGTTTTTGGAAAAACACGGCCAGACAGAATAGCCTTCTGCCAAGCCAGCCTCCTCTCAACACAGTTCCTAGCCTGAAACTCCCAAGTGGTGCTTTGAAGGAGCACCCCTTTTCAGTGTCTCACAGAGTCCACACATTGGGCCAGGGCAGAGCAAAGTGGTCTCTGTCCTAGTGCCTTCTCTTCTGGGCTTCAAGGACTCTGTTATCTATGATTTGATGGCAAACAAGACAGGATAGACCCACACCTCTCAGGGTATTTCATCAACAAAAAATCTGTGCACACTATCTATCATGCATGCGTGTTTGTATGCACCTTATCCCAGGAGACATGAGCTCCACGAAACTGCTAAATAAACTGCCATGTGCCCTCATGCCCTGGGACTAAGAAAAGTCCCTGAGAGAAAGTCTCCCCTTGATATTCCAACCCCTTAGTGAATGCCTGATGATCAGGTTTGTCCAAGTCCATACCAACTCTTTTTTTTTTTTTTTTGACAGGCAGAATGGACAGTGAGAGAGAGAGAGAGACAGAGAGAAAGGTCTTCCTTTTACCTTGGTTCACCCCCCAATGGCCGCTGCGGCCAGCCCACCGCACTGATCCGAAGGCAGGAGCCAGGTGCTTCTCCTGGTTTCCCATGGGGTGCAGGGCCCAAGCACTTGGGCCATTCTCCACTGCACTCCCAGGCCACAGCAGAGAGCTGGCCTGGAAGAGGGGCAACCGGGACAGAATCTGGTGCCCTGACTGGGACTAGAACCCAGGGTGCCGCCGCAGGCAGAGGATTAGCCTTTTGAGCCATGGCACCAACCCCATACCAACTCTTTAGAGAGGGAAGGTCAAGGCAAGTGGGAAAGATTTAGGGAATGCTGGAAGCCCATCCAAACAGGGCACAGACTCTGCTGCCCCACATTTTTTTTTTTTTTTTTTTTTTTTTGGTAAGCACAGACAAGTGGTCCCAATCTTTCGTCCTCATCTGTAAGAACCTACAAATTTCTCTTGGCCTGCCTGACCTCTCTAAGGCTCCACTCTGGCCACAAACCAGCAGGCCACCCTCTCTCAGCCAAGCCCTCACCAGCAGCCCTGGGCTTTACTCGTCCTATGAGTAAGACAGGCTGCCCTAAGCCAGCGGAAGGATCGGGCTCCTTTCTCACCTGCAGGATGCAAGGTCAGAGCCAGGAAATGAAGAAAAGGAAGACTTGGATGTGGGCTTATGGTCCAGACTCCTGGGATTAAGAAGCCTCTTTGCAGGGGCACTGCAGTGACTGGGGGAGAACACAGCACTGACTGCACAAGTTTCCCAGCATCCTTCCTGGCAGCTGCCTGGAACACACTGTGAATTACTCTCAAGAAATGTCACGCAGGGCACAGAGATTGCACCCCGATCCAAATGATGATGTGCTGCACAGAGCTCGGATACAATTCATCACCCCTTGGCCTCAAAAGGCTGCATGTGCATGGATAATTAACATCCCCTGCACCTAGGAGACCTCTCACTTACTCTAATAGAGATACGAGGCCAGAGCCCCACAGGGCAGAACAGCCCCCCAGGCCTATGCCTCAGAGGAAAAGTCACAAGCCTGAGTTTCAGCCTGTCAGAGACAGGTCAGAGACTGTACAGACTCTTCCCTAGGGCCCTGACCAGGGTCACACCTTAAAACAGCCCCCAGGAAAGTTATTTATAACCATTTGGAAAAACCTAAGAGATCAATAACTCAGGCTCATTAGCCTTGGGAGAATAAAAAAACTACAAAATATCTAAATCTTTACAAAACCTCCTTTCTCCCCCAACCCTTCTGTGGTCCCTCCATCAGCTGAAGAATTAATTCTAAACCCCTGACACTTCATGAAGAGCCCTTCGTGATCTGTTCCTGTTTCACATAGCCTCGCACTCAGGGCCACAGCCATGCTAATCTGGTCGGCAGTTCCCAAGGGTGTTCTGCACTTGAGCCTGTGCTGTTTCTTTCTTCTCCTCACCTTCAATACCTCTACTACCCCTATGCTATAAGTCCTCATTAAGCCACCAGCTCAACAGTCACATGCTCCATGAAGCATCCTTCTGTCCATCAGAAGTAATAACTCCTACCTTTGCATTGCCGAGGAAGGAAACACACATTGAAGAGCACATCGGGGTAAAGGCTCATGCATTAATTGATTCAGATGCATCTACTGAGTTCCTAGAGTATGCCAAGCCTTCAGGGCTGTCATTCTACAAAATTAAGTAAGACATGATTGGGCCTTCCAGCTGTCCACAGTCTAACAGTCAGATAAAAAGAACACAAGCCACAGTATAACATGAGGATTGCTCTAGTGGACATGCATATAACATGCTGGAGCCAAGGAGGCACTGCGACCAGAGATATGTGGACTGAACAAGCAAGCTGATCAGACCCTCTCTGGAAAGGGCTTTGGGGATTATGTGACTGACGTGTGGAGAGACCCAGCTTTGTCAGAGACAAGTGCAGCGTAACGGCAGGCTCGGCTGCTCCTGAAAGCCCCTAAGGGTGCACCATTGACAACCCTTCTTGGATAAAATCAGGATGGTCCTTCTTCAAGGTACAGGTGGAAATGGAACAGAATCTAAGAGCCCACTCTCACGTTCAACTTGAATCAAGCACATTCAACAAACAAGCCCTGGGCCCTCCTGAGAGGCTGAATAGCATCATCCCTCTGCATCAAACCAAGCTGAAACCTTGAAGGCTGGGCTCCACGGCCAGGAGCTGTAGTCCTTCCCATGAGGGTCAGGCATCACCTCCTCTGCAGCCCCCATATGCAGTTGTCTGCATTCTCGGTGTCCCTGCGAAGACAGGGACTGCGGTGACCCAGTGCATCGGCTTTCAGGTCGGAACTGTAAGTTCAGTGAAGTCTGACTTGGAAGTGCGAGTGAGTAAAATGGAGCAAAACCTTTTTTTGAGAGGGCTAGGTCCTCTATGAGCTGTTGTAACAAATCATCACAACCTGAGTGGTTTAAAACAACACAGATCTATAATTCTGCTTCTCGTTGCAAGTCCAACACTGGTCTCATCGATGCAAAACCAAGGTGTCAACAGGGGCTGCACTCCTTTCTGGAGGCTCTGGGGAAGGATCCATTTCCCCGCTTTTCCTTGCTTCCATAGACCACCCCCCTTCATTGGCTGGCCCCCGCTTTCCTTCATCGCCAAAACCAGCCACCCTGCATCTCCTCAGCTACTCTACCAGAAGCACGTCTCTGACTCTGACTTTCCTCTTTTATCTCTAACGTCTGCTTTTAAGGATCCTTATGATTACATCAGGCCCACCTCAGCCAGGGTCATCTCCCTGTTTTAAGGTCAGGCTGACTAGCAAACCTAACCCCCCTCTGCTGTGTGGCTGAACACACAGGTCTAGAGATTCCGATGCGGGCATCTTTGTGGACCACTGCTCTGCCTACAGTAAGGTCCAATCCACCCCAGCCTGCAATGCACAGACTATGCAAAAGCTGAGTTGCAGCAATGAAGAGAAATCCTTCTGTATGCAGCCTACACAGGGATCAATGCTGGCTCTCTGCCACACACACACACACACACACACACCCCAGCTCAAAAAGACAGAGCTACCAGTTGCCTCCTACCACCACACCTATAGTCATATCCTTCCCTTAAGAGGCAGCCTTCCCAAGAGTGCAGGGAGACAACTGCACAAGAACCTAGATGGGATGGGAATGGCGATTCATGGTGTACTGAGAACTGCAGGGTGAAAAGGCACATTCAAAGGGCAATAATGGCCACCTTTAAAATTTCCTTCCACTTACATTCAGGGAAAGACAGGATCTGTATGGCAGTCATATCTGGATTCCTGTTCCTCTGGCTATTGGAGCATGCTTGCCTCACTACTGGGCAGGTCAGAACTGTCAGAGAATGAATACCTGTGGGGGCAGCCCTCACCCCACGACAGGCAGGAGTCCATGGATAAACACTCCTGCCTCCTTGCCCCTAGTGGGACAACTCAATTCAAGGCCGTATGGTCTATACACTCAGTGAACTGATAGAGCCAGGCACCTGCAGCCGTAATCTTAGTCATACCCACAACTAGGGTAACCAACTTGCTGCTGTATACCTAGAACATGCCCCATTTAACATTGGCAGTCTCATGCCCTAGGGCACACCTTAGTCTAAGATACATGGCAGGGTCAGTTGTCCCAAACACAATCCACTCACAACTTTCTTCTTTTCTTTTCTCGGCTCTTTTGCCCATTACTTGTGCCCAAAATCTTATCTCAGGGCCGACCTGGGAATAAACTAAGACAATCCCATGGTCCACTTTGTGTCGAGCTGGCAGACGTTGAGGTGGGGGTAGTGCACTCTGACCATATATGCTGTGTACCCCAAACTCCATTCACATGGCCTAGGAGGCAAATGAACTCCCTAAGTGGACAGCATTGCAGGCCTAACAACAGCTGGTATCTCTGTCTGGCCCCTCTGTCAGTTTGTTGTCAGATGAGATTCTCCTTCCCCACCTCCCACTACATGGGAAAGAAAAGGCTCACATTATCAGAGAAAATCTTCCCATAAAGATGGAGCAGGTTTAATCCTCTCCCGCCCTCCTCCTCCTCCTTGCCCTCGCCCTGCCCTGCCCTTTTCCAGATGTTACCATTTAGTCACGGTGGGAGCTGAGCAGCAGAGGAACAGCATGACTGTGCCTGAACACCCTTCACAATCGACTGAGCCGTGGCAGCTGTGCTTGCCCCAGATGGGCTGAGCTGTGTGCAGACGGCGATTATGCACGGGAAACCAGAGAGCCTTCGGGACCAGACAGCGATGGCCGGCACCTCTGCGATTCTCACTCAACTTCAATTAGTGGCCCTGAAAATTAGGAAGGACTCTCTGGGCTCTGACACGCCTCCCACAGACGCCAGTTTGGCCCTCACCTGGGAGACAGCCCACCCCAGGGATGGGAGGCAGCTCCAGCGTGGACATCTGGACTCCCCTAATGAGGCCAGCCCAGGATGGGAGCTCAGCTAATTGCTCAAATCGGCTGTGATGTCTGGCTTCCAGCTGCCATGTCTGGCAGCACCATTTGGATGTCTTGAGTTTACTGTGAGGTTGGGACTGGGAGACCCTTAGGAATGGAGAATGTCAGCTGGGGTCCATGCTGAAGCAATTAAGGGGACATTTCTTGCAGGTGAAGACTGGTGGGATAGTAAAATAAAAATATCACAGCTTGCTGTCATCTTACCAGGAAGTCCATGGTCCCCAGCCAAGAAGGGACATTCCAGGAATATTGAACATGTGGTGTGTGATTGCAGAAGCCTGGGGAGGTTAGCAAACGTCCTGGGTCCTTCCTCACACTCCTCACCTCGCCCTTCCTGAAGATCAGGACTCTGCTCACCCACACAGATGCACTCACCCTGGAGCTGGTGAACTGAAGGCTGCAGGAGTCCTCGCTTGCACAGCCCAGGTCCAAAGCCCAGAAAGAGTCCCAACAACATTGCTACATGGCAGCCTTTTCTTGAGAAATTTGCAAAAGAATATTTCAACCTTAAAGCATAAAGACCACTGTCTCTTTGCACTCTGACTTCCCTCCCGTCCCTTGTATTCAGGGGGTATTTGTGTCTGGGGCATGGGGTAGCTAAGAGAGAGTTGCATCTAGGGTACATTTCATCCGGGCTCAGTGGCACATATTTACATGGATCAGTGACTTCTGTTTATACTTCTAGCATTCCCATTGTCATAATGACTTCCAGAAATAGTCCTACTGCCCACTGGACTGACTCATCCAGTGTCACAGCATAAAAGGTGTCAGACCAGAGGGCCTATTGTGGCATAAATGTATCTGCACACTGAAGAAAAGCCAAGCTTTAAAATATAAGAAGCCAGGAGCAGGTATGTGGAAAGATTCAGTCATGGAAACAAAGAACTATAAATGCAGGATTCAATTTTCATCAATATTGAGGCAAAATGGAATCATTCTCTTACCAGAAATATGCTTGGTAACTCAAAGTATACAAGGATAAACATGCCACACATAAAAAGTGGTTTTCGGAGATTTCTACATGAAATCAAAAGCGATAACTCTGACACCAACAAGTAAATTGTAATTTTCAAAAAAGTTATTCTAGAAGAAGTTGTTTGTTTTTTGTTTATTTATTTATTTAAAAGCAGGCTTACAGAGAGAGAAGGAGAAACACAGGGAGAGAGGGAAGGAGGAAGGGAGGAAGGGAGGGACGGAGACAGGGAGGGAGAGAGGGAGGGAGGGAGGGAGGGAGGGAGGGCGAGCGAGAAGGAAGGAATCTTCCATGCACTGGCTCACTCCCCAGATGCCCACAATAGCCAAGGCTAGGCCAGGTCAAAGGTAGAATTCCAGAGCTCCATCTGGGTCTCTCACCCACATAGGTGGCAGGGGCCCAAGCACTTGGGCCATCATCTTCTGCCTCCTAGGAAGCACTAGCGGGAAGCTGGATCATAAGCAAAGTAGCTGGGACTCGAATCTGCACTGATATAGAATGCAGGTGTCCCAAGGGGCAGCTTAACTCATTGCACCACAATGCCCACCTCTGGCAGTTCAATTTAAAAAGAGAAGAAAGGTATATAATAAAGACACTGGAGGAAAGAGTTTAATTTCCAACTGATTGTACTGGTGGTAAAAAATAACAACAAAATATGTCACTACAAGGCCATGGAGAGCAAATTGATGAATGAATGAAATCAATTCAAGGGGCATTGAAAATCAGTCACTGTTCAAGAAATTTGATCAACAACAACCAAAAAACTGAATTGATTAAAATATCAGCAAAGACCTTCAAAGGCTGTTTCTCCAAAGACGATTTGCAAATGGTAAATAAGCACATGAATGTTGAATGGCATTAATCATTCAGGAAAAACAAGTCCAAACCACAAGGAAGTACTGCCTCACTCCTATTAGAATAGTACCACCCAAATGAGAAATAGAGACAAGGGAGCAGAGAGAGAGAGAGAGAGAGGAAGAAAAGGAAGGAGGGAGGGAGGGAACAGGGAAGGAAGGCGGGCAGGCAACAGATGTTGGCAAGGATGTGGAGAAATTGGGAGTTATGCTCAGTTGGGAATGCAAAGTGGTATAGCCTCTAGGAAACACTGTGGTAGTTCCTCAAACATTTTAAATAGAATTAAACATGAGCAGAGCCCTCCACTTCTGGGAACATATTCAAAAGAATGGAAAGCAAGGTCTTGGAGAGATATTTGTACACCCACGTTCAAGCAGCATTATTCACTATACCAAAAGCTGGCCGCAACCTATGTGTCCATTGATAAATGAATCCATAACAAAATAAGACATATACTTCCACATACACTGAAATATTATTAAAGGGAAAGTAATTCTGACACATGGTACAATGTGGATAAACTTTGAGGACATCCTGCTGGGTGAAATAAGCCAATTTCTGATAAGCAAACACCACATGATCCCACTTGTATGAAATTTCTAGGATTGTCACATTCCAAGAGACCTAAGGTAGAATGGTAGTTACCATGAATGGGGTGGGAAGACAACTGGGAAGTTCTTTAACGGCTATAGAGTTTAGAGTTTTACAAGATGAAAAGAGTTCCAGAGATTGGAACTCAACATGAATTTAATGCCACTGAACTTTATGCAACAATGCTTAAGACAGTAAATTTTATGTTGTATGTATTTTATGACAATTAAAATTTTAAATCTCAAAAATGAGAGAAAACTTTAATATTACAGCTCACATATAAAAGACAAATGATTGAGGTTTTCCCTAAGGGTTTGACAATCCTAAAAATTCATGACATTGCCAATAACAAGATATAAAACTGACAGAAAACATATTAAGTAACATATAGTTTTGAAAAAAAAGCAAATTCCAATCAACATAAAAGAAAGGCTGAATTATCTTTGTTCTCACTATAGAAAATATTACCAAATAATTAACATACAAAAAAGCAATAAAAGAGTATGTAGACAAAAAATATAGGAAGAATCATTATACAGTTGTCCATTAATTAATTAACAAAAGCATGAATATAATTTTCTGGATTCTATTATGTTTGTGATAGTTCAAAAGCATTTAATATCATTTTTGTGATTATTTTCTCATTCTAACTTAACTGTTCCCTTCTGCATGAAATTCTGTATTCTCTTTCTAGGGACCCCAGTAGTCCATGTATGAGGCCCCATAGAACCAGGGTCTGTCCTTCCTTGTGCCCAGTGATCAATTCAGCAGTGTTCTTGGGGACACTTTAATCTTTACCTACTTCTAATGGAAATGGAGCCAAAGAACCACAGGACTATACCATTGCCTGTTTGAACTTCACTTCATGCAGTCACAACCTGGACATCAGTTTCTCTATATTAAAAATGATATTAAAAAAAAAAAAAGCCGGTGTCGTGGCTCACTAGGCTAATCCTCTGCCTGCGGCACCGGCACCCTGGGTTCTAGTCCCGGTCTGGGCACCAGATTCTGTCTCAGTCATTCCTCTTCCTGTCCAGCTCTCTGCTGTGGTCCGGGAGTGAAGTGGAGGATGGCCCAGGTGCTTGGGCCCTGCACCCGCATGGGAGACCAGGAGAGGCACCTGGCTCCTGGTTTTGGATCAGTGCAGCATGCCGGCTGTAGCGGCCATTGAGGGATGAACCAACGGAAAAAGGAAGACCTTTCTCTCTGTCTCTCTCTCTCACTGTCCACTCTGCCTGTCAAAAAAATAAAAAATAAATGATAAAAAAATTACTTGAAATTCTCTGTTTCCCACAGGTGAGATGAGGGTATATTTGATTTATATATACAGGAAACCAAATGTACCCTAGAAACCAAAAGTCATAAAAGAAAGAATAAACCAATTCTCATTGAGGAATTGGCTTGATTTTCCTGAATTTTCTCAAGGTACGTCAAACCACTGAGCCACTCATCTATGTTTGGTAATGGAGTTTGTCATGGAATAGCAAAGCCACAGGATAATGACTGAATACAAGGAAACATGAAGTAGTTGGGGCTTAGACACACTGAATAAGGACACATCAATGTGGAATCTTTTGAATGAGAAAGACCCTTCGGGTTTCTTAGGGACCTGTTGGTCTGGAGATTGAGCAAAAGACAATTTAATGAAGAGTAACTGAGCTGAAGCCCCTCTCCTAGATCTTTCTTCTTTGTAGGTAAAGCAGTAGATTACAGTCCTGACAGACCATTGCCAAGTTTGGGTGTAACAGAAGGTACCACCCTCAGGGATAAAACGAGGTAGTAGAATGAAATCAATTCATTCAAGATTGATAGATTGGCAAGGCAAGCTAAGAATGAAAGTCGAGTCAAAAATGATTCTGGACTTCAGACTTCTGCAGCTGGATGGAAGGAAATGTGAGTTATTGAGATAAGGAAGACGGAGGGAGAGATGGGGGGCGGGCATGAGGAACATTGAGGTCCTTGTCACACAAGTTGAGGCTGAGAAACTTGTAGGAAGTATGTTATTGCAAAAATTAAAGAAAAAAAAAAAGAAAGGAAGGAAGGAAAGAGGAGGGGGGATAGGGAAGGAAGGGAAACAAAAAGAATCCAAGCATTTAGCAAGGGCAGAAGTGGCCAAAGGTAAGAGGAGAACCAGGAGGAAGTGTTATCTTGGAGTCCAGGAGAAGAAAATAACTAAACAATAAAAGAACATGTTCTACCATGTCAAATGCTAATGAAATACAAATCTAAGTTTTCTGCTCTATGTTATCAGATGACCTATGTGAATAAATGTGTCCAGTGTGCACTGGTTAGGGCCAAAGAGAGCTGCCCAAGGACCTCCAGGGTAGGTGGTCAGGAAGGTTGTTCTGAGATTACAGAGCTGTCCAGATAGTGCGTAGACACTGGGGCACCTGCCCTTGTGCAGACAAGAGGCCAGTAAAGTGGGAGAAAAGTCAGGACAGCTCTGCCATCTCTTCTGCCAGTTTTGGGGGCCGGGAAACATCACCAGACCCCAACCCCCATCATAAATCGGTCATAGGCAGAGAAACTTCACTGGATCATTACTTAGACGAGTGAGCAAAGATTCCAAGCACTGAGAATTTTCTGCCATATTCTATTATTGTTTTACTATGAAGTCCAACACCATTCATATCCATTGGCTTTCATTTCTTCCCTGTTCTCAGTGGAAAGAAGAAGATCACAAGGAAGAACAGCATTTCCTCAATGGTTTGTCACAGTGGAGTGCTGAGCCACCATGAGCCAGCTCACACCAGCCTCCTGCAGCTCAGAGATCTGATTACGGCCACGTCTCCCCAGATCTGTTCAGTGACTTCATGTTGGTAGCTTGAAATTGGTTATGGAGGGCATATTCACACCATGACTATCCACAAGCACTAACTGTGGCCCTTTGCCCTTTCTTCCCACCCAGAGAGCCAGTTGTTAAATATGTCCAACACATCACTGAATAGTGTTCTGCAAGATAGACAGGTTATGCCAGAAGGGGAGAAAGGTTAAGGTCAACTACTTTTGGAAAACACAACTGACCAATCTTGGAGATTCCCAATGTACATTAGTATATTAAAGACTTGGAGAAGTCTTTCTAGAAAGAAATCTACTTAACTTTTTTTTTTTTGTATATAATAAACAGTTTTCCAAACGTCTTCCATCAGAGAACTAATGTTTTGTTCTTTTTGTTTTGTTTTGTTTTGTTTTTGACAGGCAGAGTAGACAGTGAGAGAGAGAGAGAGACAGAGAGAAAGGTCTTCCTTTGCCACTGGTTTACCCTCCAATGGCCACCATGGCTGGCGCGCTGCGGCTGGCACACCGCGCTGATCCGAAGCCGGGAGCCAAATGCTTTTCCTGGTCTCCCACAGGGTGCAGGGCCCAAGCACTTGGGCCATCCTCCACTGCACTCCCGGGCCACAGCAGAGAGCTGGCCTGGAAGAGGGGCAACTGGGACAGAATCCAGCGCCCCAACCGGGACTAGAACCCAGAGTGCCGGCACCGCAAGGTGGAGGATTAGACTATTGAGCCGCGGCACCAGCCCAAGAACTAATGTTTTTGTGGAATGTTTCTACATTCTAAAGTTCGTACTGCTCTGGACATTTCTTTTTTAAATAAAACTAAGTTGCTAGCATTGGAACAGAGATAGAGATTGGCCATAATAGTTCTGTGCTTATTCCCATGGCTATTTCAAGAGGTGTGTGGATGATGAATGTTTGCAGCCATTTTTGTGACTGCTGAAAGACACTTATTATTTATGACTTGAATTCTGGGTGGTGATTGCTGTCATTAATAATGAGGGTTTAGCCCCGGGCCTGGGGAGATGGCAGGTCTGCAGGCTCTCTCACTTAGCCTGACCATTCCTGTGATACAGGAGTTGGAGCTATAATGCTCAAAGCACTTAGTACCAGCATAGGGAGTGCTGGATTTCAAATTTTTTCCTCATTCAAGAGCAGGCGTTTGGAGGCCCAGGGCAGAGGTTTTACTCTAACAGTGGAATCCACTGCTGGCTCCTAGATTGAATGGGGGAGCTCCCGGGGACCTGGAAAACAGAACAACTGTGTTCATTAAGAGCGCCAGGAAGCAGCCATGGGGGTCTTGTCCATCGACAACTTGGCAGGACACAAAGTATTTTACCAAAAGGAATCTCACAGCTGGAAGGAGCAGGTGCAGGCAGAGCAGAGTCTGTGCAAAACTGGAGAGAGATTAAGGCAGGAAGGAAATTGGATTTTCCCAAGTTCCAAAGGGGATGGGGTGCACTAGGAGGGGAAAAGAGAAGGGGGGCTCAAAATTGATTTAAGGCTTGAAATAAATATCCTTAACCAGCACAGGGGTTGTCGTTCTGCATTGTAACAGTTTAACAGGCAAAAAGCCCAGCATTAACTGAACCCATGCCTTCAACATAGGGGGAGATTATCAGCTGCTGAACAGGAAAAACTAAAACTAAACAGGACGTCTTCACATCCGTCATTACCCCAGACGCAGAGTGCCAGGAAAAATGCATGCGGCGTGCACCCTCCATGCTGCCCCTCCAGTGTCCCTGCTGTCTGGACGATAGGACAGGCTCCCAGCTGTGGCCTCTGCAGCATCCCCTTCCTAAAATCAGTGAATGGTGGGTTCTCCCTAAGGCAAGGAAGAAGCACTGTGCCAGAAACTGACAAACAGCAGGGCTTTTATCCCAGAGAAGGGTCAAGTGGCAAGTGCTGGCCATATTTCCAGAAACTTAAGGAGTCTACTGCTCCCAGTCTCCCTAGGTTCAACCTGGGGCCATGCTTCTTCCCCACTCTCTCAGACCACAGCCATTTGGAGCTGATGTTTTACTTATCCAACTGTGATTTTTTTTTAAGTGAAGGGGGAAAAAAAAGGAAGAAGGAAGGCGGTTTGAGGGAGGAAGGAAGGGAGGCAAGTACAGTTATCTTCTTAGAATTTTGTCTATGAAATACATGACAGCTGTTATCTTCATATTAATAAAAAATCTTTCTAAAAATATTGTGTTGTAGTGGGTAAAGCCACTGCCTTCGATGCCAGAATCCCTGAGGGCACCAATTCATGTCCCAGCTGCTCTACTTCCAATCCAACTGCTTGCTAACACACCAGGAAAAAGCAGCAGAAGATGGCCCAAGTGCTTGGACCCTTGCACCCACATGGGAGACCTGGAAGAAGCTCCTGGCTTGGCTTTGGCCTGGCCCAGACCCACCATCATGGCCATCTGGGGAGTGAAGCAGCAGATAGAAGACCTCTCTCTTGGTCTCTGTCTCTGTAACTCTGCCTTTCTAATAAATAAATATTCAAAGAAAATTTTCTTGAAATTTATATAGTAAAAGAATATATTCTCCTTTATATATGGGAGATAAATTTTAAAAATCAAAAAAACTAGAAAAGAAATAAATGCCTGTACACACCAATTTTGCTGCTATAAATAAATATCTCTGGTTAAAAAAATAAGTTCAACTAGACATGATAACACAAGTTACACATTTTTTGTTGTTGTTGTTCTCTGGCTTCTGCTTTGTTCTTTTTTTTTTTTTTTTGTAAAGATTGATTTATTTTACTTGAAAGTCAGAGTTACACAGAGAGAGAAGAGGCAGAGAGAGAGAGAGAGAGATCTTCCATCCTATGGTTCACTCCCACAACGGCTGGAGCTGCACCGGTCCGAAGCCAGGAGCCAGGAGCTTCTTCGGGGTCTCCCACGTGGGTGCAGGGGGCCGAGAACTTGGGCCATCTTCTACTGCCATCCCAGGCCTTAGCAAAGAGCTGGTCGGAAGTGGAGCAGCCAGGCCTGGAACTGGCGCCCATATGGGATGCAGACACTTCAGACCAGGGCGTTAACCCACTGCGCCACAGCACCGGCCCCACAAGTTATACTTTAGAAGCCAGCACAAGGTCATGAAGTCTAAAACTGGGACACGTACACATTCCCAGAAAGGTGCAATGCTCTATCCCTGACTCATGTGCTGAGATCTCAGCTTCACTTGTACATGCCAAAGGGTTCAGGTCATCCTTTTTCTCCTGGACAGTAGCCCCTGCAGATAGAACACCCCAGAGGATTTTGGAAAAGGGTTCATGTGTGCTGGCATTCAAAGACAATGCAATGTATGTTGGAAAAATTCTTATTATTCAGAATAAACAGAGATTGCCATTCAACAGAATAACTCTCACATGATTATTGTATGTATCCCTCAAAAACAATCCCATGTGTCATGTGATATCATCATCATTCTCGTTTTTCAGTTGAAGAACTGAAGCGCAGAGAGCTTGAGGACCCGGGTCACCCAGCTGGTGAGCAGGTGTGTGGGGCCTGAACCTCTCTCCCCTTTCTCCTGCCCTCTGCCCTAATCCTCAGGAGGGTGGGAGCCAGCACTGCACTCTGCAGGGTCTCAGCATGGAGATTTATGCAGGCAACTGCTCACGAAAGATCATCACACCTCATGTTTCCTTCCCTTTGTCTCTCCACATTCCAAGTCCTCTCCTCAACACTAAAACCTAACCTACCTGCCAGACTGCTGAATTTCTTAGGGTGGATAATAACATGGAAAAAATACCATTCACAGCCACAGCCATTTTGCTTCCTTTCTAGTGGTTCTTCTAGGGAGGACAGGAACCCCTTGGGTTAGAAGAAGGGGTAAAAATGAGCAGAGTGGCCGGCGCCGTGTCTCAACAGGCTAATCCTCCGCCTTGCGGCGCCGGCACACCGGGTTCTAGTCCCGGTCGGGGCGCCGGATTCTGTCCCGGTTGCCCCTCTTCCAGGCTAGCCCTCTGCTGTGGCCCAGGAGTGCAGTGGAGGATGGCCCAAGTGCTTGGGCCCTGCACCCTGTGGGAGACCAGGATAAGCACCTAGCACCTGGCTCCTGCCATCGGATGAGCGCGGTGCGCCGGCCGCAGCGCGCTGTCCGTGGCAGCCATTGGAGGGTGAACCAACGGCAAAGGAAGACCTTTCTCTCTGTCTCTCTCTCTCACTGTCCACTCTGCCTGTCAAAAAAAAAAAAAAAAAAATGAGCAGAGTGTACCCAGCAAATATTAGTTAAACTAACGATTTCCCACACAAGACCAGTGTACACATCACATCAGATATCTTGTTCTCCAGGCTTTCAGCCAATATTGAATCTTTCCCATTTTTGTCTAATCCCATTTCAGCTACAGCCAAAAGCTGGTTCAGTTTGCCAAATGGAAAAGAGACACATTTAACTCCTAGGAAAGACCATATCTGGACTTTGCCCCTCAGATCTTTTTTTTTTTAAGATTTTTTAAAAAAATTTGACAGAGTTACAGACAGAGAGAGACAGAGAGAAAGGTCTTCCTTCCATTGGTTCACCCCCAAAATGGCTGTGGAGCTGTGCCGGTCCGAAGCCAGGAGCCAGGTACTTCCTCCTGGTCTCCCATGTGGGTACAGGGGCCCAAGCACTTGGGCCATCCTCCACTGCCTTCTCGGGCCACAGCAGAGAGCTGGACTGGAAGAGGAGCAACCAGGACTAGAACCCGGTGCCCATATGAGATGCCAGCACCATAGGCGGAGGATTAACCAAGTGAGCCACGACACCAGGCCCCAACCCCTCAGATCTCTTTATCAGTCCCTCAATCACTTTTTGTATCTTGACTATCTCAGCCAAGAATCTTTCTCAGCCTGGCATGTCATGATTCCATGCCATCCAAACACTATCCTGACAGTGCATGCATAAATATATGGATGGATGGATGGATGGGTGGGTGGGTAGATGGGTGGATGGGTGGGTGGGTGGATGGGTAGGTGGACCAACCAATGGAAAAATGGTTCTAATATTCAGTTTTCTGTTAAAACATTTTCTCTGTATCCAAGAAGAGCAACAGTCTCCCATCTGCCTCTTAGAAAAATGAGGGCCTTCAGATCTCTGCGAGTGAGATCCCAGTGGAAAGAACGGGGCCTTCAAAGAAGGAGGTACCTTTCTCTGAAGGGAGGAGAGAACTTCCACTTTGACTATGACCCTGTCGGAATAAGATCGAAGTCGGCGAACCCTAAAGGCTTCCATAGCCTCGGCAACTCATGACTAGAGCCTAGGGAGATTACTGACACCATAAACAAGAGTGTCAAATTGTTAAATCAACTTCAGGAGTCACTGTGTACTTACGTCTCATGAGGGATCTGTCCTTAATGTGTTATCCAATGTGAAATAATGCTATTACTAGTAATGAAACAGTATTTTTTCACTTTGTGTTTCTGTGTGGGTGCAAACTGATGAAATCTTTACATAGTATATATTGAATCGATCTTCTGTATATAAAGATAATTGCAAATGATTAAAAAATCTTGGTGTTAAACTGGAAATTGCATAGATAATTAATCAATTCTTTAAAAAAAAATCATGTAGGATCTCTGTCCTTAATGTGCTGTACATTGTGAATTAATACTATAACTAGTACTCCAACAGTATTTTCATTTTGTGTCTCTATGTGAGGGCAAACTGTTGAAATCTTTACGTAATATGTACTAAACTGATCTTCTGTGTATAAGGAGATTTGAAAATGAATCTTGATGTGAACAGAAGGGGAGAGGGAGCGGGAAAGGGGAGGGTAGCGGAAGGGAGGGAAGTTGTGTGTGGGGGGGGAGCCACTGTAGTCCATAAGCTGTACTTTGGAAACTTATATTCTTTAAATAAAAGCTTTATAAAAAAAAAAAGAAAAAAAAGAAAAATGAGGGCCTTCATCCCCTTTTCCTGTACCTCTTCTTCCTTCCACATGCACATCTTCTATGACTATTGACATTTAGGTCTCTATTGTTTCTAGGGCTTTTAATCCACCAGCTTAAAGGAGCAGATGAAGGGCTGTACCCTAAAACATAAGTGGTCCTGGAACCCCAGCCCCAGGAATTCTAGGAGTAAGAAACGAAGTTGCTCAAGTAAGAGCACAGCTTTCTCATGCCTCATTCCTGGCCTGTGAAATCAACATCTTCAGCTGTGGATCAGAGACGGCAGCTCAGAAAAGTACTCCCTTGCTTGGGAATCAGCAACATTCTCCAGTTTTTAGATATTCTCCACCTCAAAAGTACAGCCACTGAAAGAGATCTGGAAAGTCCCCCAATGTCTTCGTAAATGCTGTGTCCTTGAGTGTAGCCAGTGGATCATGAACCCTGCCCAAAGTTGCATGGGAGGCTGGGAAAGTCCAGACTGGGCAGCTCTTGGGAGGGCCTCTGAGGTGTCCTGTAGATGGTCAAGGAAAGCTCCACATGCCGCCTCCTGCCGCTCCTACAGCTGAGCCAGTTGGAGGGATCGATCTAAGCAACCTGAGACACAGTCTTATTCCCCACTCTGCATTCCTCGACCTTGATAACTCTGGACCATACACACCTTCTCTTTTCTCGTCTTTAATCTCTTTTGTCACCCTAATGAAGAGCCCTGAGACTATTACTTCTCTTCAATGAGTAGGAGGTGGATTTTATTTATTATGAATTATTATGAATTAGGAACAATTGTTACTCCTTCCCCGATGACAGTGGCTTAATGAGTCACAGTTAAGAAATAAGAACCACCCTATTCACAACATCAACAAAAACTAGAAAGCACCTGGGGAAAAGCCTACAAATAAATGAGATTATGAATGAGAGCATATTCATATTTCAATATAGATAGAAGACTTTTAAAATGTTCTCACCACAAAGAAATAATAAATGTTTGAAGCGACAGATATGGTTGTTAATTATGATCATTCAACATCATATACTGGCATCAAAACATTACACTTTACCCCATACATATGTATAATTATTATGTATCAATTAAAAATAAATTTTAGGGGCCAGCATTTTGGTGTAGCAGCTTAAGCCTCCACTTTTGATGCCAGCACCCCATAAATGCACTGTTGAGAGACCCAGCTGTTTCACTTCCAATCCAGCTTCCTACTAGTGTGCCTGGAAAAGCAGCAGAATATAGCCAAATTTCTGGGCCCCCTGTACCCACATGGGAGATCCAGAGGAAGCTCTGGGCTCCTGGCTTCAGCCTGGCCCAGCCCTAGCCATTGAAGCCATTTGGGGAATGAATCAGCAGATGGAAGATCTCTTCTCTCAGTCTGGCCTACTCCCAGACATGTGGCATTTGGAAAGTGAACCAGCAGATGGAAGATCTCTGTCTCTCCTCCCTTCCTCTCCTACTCTATAATTCTGCCTTTCAAATAAATAAATCTTTTTAATTTTTTTAAAATTTTTATACAGCAATGATTAAACAAAATAACACTATTTGTGTAAAGATGCTAACTGGCCAAGATTAACCCATGGGCTCTGGGAATATGCTAGTACCTGTTGGATTAATTTACTAAGGCTGCCATTATAAAATAACATAGTCTAGGTGAGCTAAACATCAGAATTTTTCCTTTTCAAGGTTAAAATTTCAATTCAAACTTGTTTTTGTCTTATGTTTTTCAATTTTTACATATTTGCACATATTTATGGAGAATATGATTATTCAACATACATACACAATGTATAACTGTAATCAAGTAATTAGCAGTTCCATCCTCTCAAACACTTGTCATTTCTATGTTTGGAAAGTTTTCCAGATATTCTGAAATATAATAACCTGATGTAGATTGTAGATACCCTTCTGTGCGACAGAATACTTAAACTAATTCCTCCTACGGAACTGTATTTTGTGAACCATTATCCAAATTTTCCTATGTCCCCTCCCTTCTGCTTTTCCCAGCTGGTGACCACTATTCCATTTCAATTTCTATGAGACCAATGTTTGTATCTTCATCATACTAGAAAGAATATGTGATATTTGTCTTTCTGTTTCTAGTTTATTCAACTTAGCATTGTGTCCTCCACGTCTATTCATACTGCCACAAGTGACAGGATTTCATTCTTTTATGGCTAAATTGTATTCCACCATTTTTTCCACATTTTCTTTATCCATTTGTCTTTAGATAGACACCTTGGGTGATTGCAAAACTTGGTTATTGGGAGTCTAGACAGCTCTTTGATATGCTGATTTCACTTCCTTTGGATATATAGCCAGTAGTGAGAATGATGACTCCTATGATAGTTCTATTCTTAGTTTTTAAAGGGACCTCAATACTGCTAATGGCTGAAAGTCTGAGATCAAGGCTCAGTCACGGTTGGTTTTCTCTAAGATCTTTCTTGTGAGCATGCAGATGGCCACCTATTCCTGCTTCTTCACAAGGTCTTTCCTCTGTACCTCTGCATCTCTGGTGTCTCCTTATAGGGTCTCCATTTGTCCATTTAACACCATTCAACCTTGATGACCTCTATAAACATCCCATCCTCTACGAAAGTCACTTTCTGAAGAACTTGTGGCTACAACCTCAACATATAAATTAGGAGGAGAAGGCACAACTCAGTCCATAATACGAGGCAAGGGAGACGTAAGGTTGGAGACAGGATGGATCATCTGGCCCTGGCTGTGGTGGGGAGATGGTCCTGGATGATGTCAGTGGGACCAATGTGATCACAAGATTTTTCCTAAGGGAAAGGAAGCCATGAGTGTCAACTTCAGCATGATTCAGCCTGAGAAAGATTTGAGTCTCCATTGCTTAAACAATGTAAGGGGACCATGAACTGGGGAACATGGACAGGTGGGACAAGCAAAGGGAATTCTCCCCTACAGTTTCCAGAAGGAAGGCAACATCCTGATTTTAGCCAAGTGAGGCCATTTCAGAGTATGGCTCCAGAACTGTAAGATGATTAATGTGTATTGTTTTTATCCACTATATTTGGGTATCTGTTACAACAGCAACAGAAAGCTATTACATAATATATATAAAGAAAATTAAGATCTGATAAAAGTAGCATTTCAAATAACTTGAAAAGGATATATTGGTCAGTAATAGATAAACAATGAGCTAGTCATCTGATTAAACTAAATAAATAAAATCAGATTTCTGTACTATTGGCATTCACAAAAATAAATTCACTATGGTTTATAAGCCTTAACAATATATACATGAATGTATTGGGAAAATATGGAAGAATGTGTTCATGACCTTGAAATGGGAAGGGAAAGTTTATAATAACAGTTTATATTAATAAATTATATAGCTTATAATAATAAAATTCAGACCATTTGTATGCAAAAGAAACCATAAACAAAATAAAAAAGAACAATCAAAATGGGAGAAACATATTTGCAACATATAGACTCAATTTTTAAAAATGTTCTTGTTTTAGTTTTTTCCGTAACAGTGAGCATTTTTCAATAATTAAAAAGAAAAAGAAAACAAGTAGAAAGAATCTTCTCTACTATCCCCTCTACTATCTTCTTCGCAGGAGTTGGGACTCAGAACGGGGGAAACTTCTTTGAAACCCAAAGCTCCATGAGAACACAGGGCTAATTTTGATTGGAGGAAAGAACAAATTATCGCTTCCTGGGCATTTACTCCTCAATCTTCCCCACATACTCGAGCTTTCATCCCATGCATACACCTGTGGAGGGAGCTAAGGCTGGCCAGCATTCATAGGAAAAGACTGCTGACAGGCTAACCTGTGGGGTGTGCTGAACCTGTGTCATAGCTGCTGATGGTCTCTGCTTTTCCATTGGCTTCCTGAGCACGCAGCTCAACCACACTTCCAAGCCTCTCTTCGCAGTTGGAGTTCACATGCCAATGTCAAGCCAATGGAACGTGGGTGCAGGTGCCACCTCTAGGCAGGGCACACAAAGAGCTCACACACTTCAAGGTGTGTCTGCTTTTGCTGGCTGGTAGCAGATGGATATGCAACCTTGGAAGCTAGGTGTTGATACTACCAAATCATAAAATAGAAAGAACTTGGATCTCTGAACCTTTGCCTAGTGGAGAGCCACCCAGTGATCAGCAAAAGCCATAGCAGGTTTTATGGAAGCTAGAAAAACATCAGAATGTATTTGGGCTCATACTTTTGAGCTTGTGTTTATTTTAATAGCCAGTAGTACCTTAACTAACTCAGAACCCAGCCTGATTGCTTTTGGCAAATTTTTTGCACTGACACTTCTTCAGCGGCCTAACTGAGCCAATTATTAAACCAGTGACCTCAGCTGCAAATCCATCCTTCTGTTCTTGGTTTTGTGCATCCCTGAGCTGAGACTCCGCAAATTAAATGTTTTGCCCCCTGGTGCCATGTGAAGTTCTTCCAGTAGGGGGCACCAGAGAGAAGCTGCAAGATAGGGGAAGCCTGCTCCTTCCTACCTCCTGCTACTGGTGGTGCCATCAGACAGCACACAGCCTTCACTCTGTCAATGCCACTTTGTCCCAGTAGAAACCAACTTAGCTGTCACTCACAGCACCAGCCTCATCCTCTCTCAAGCAGACCAGCACTCCTTCCTCAGAGGCCAGAGTTTCAGTCTCTCCTTGGAGGGTTTTTCTTTTTTTTAATAAAAAAAAAAAAAAACATTTATTTGTTCGTTTACTTATTTGAAAGGCAGAGTGCCAGAGAGTGAGGGAGAAAGACAAGGAGAGATCTACTGGTTTACTCCTCAAATGGCCACAAGAGCCCAGTCTAGGCCAGGCCAAAGCCAGGAGCCAGGAAATCCATCCTGGTCTCCCATATGGGTGTAGAGTCCCAAGCACTTGGGCCATCAAGCACTGCCCTCCAAGGCACATTGGCAGGAAGCTGGATCAGAAGCAGAGTTCTCTGATATGGGATGCTTGTGCCACAAGCAATGGCTTAGCCCACTGCATCATAAGGTCAGCTCCAGATTTTTAA
Organism: Sylvilagus floridanus; assembly: GCA_949820135.1. Lineage (NCBI taxonomy): Eukaryota > Metazoa > Chordata > Mammalia > Lagomorpha > Leporidae > Sylvilagus > Sylvilagus floridanus. The sequence continues at coordinate 160,790,637 of OX463236.1, forward strand.
ATTTTGATAATTCCAACCTCTTTCTCTTGTGAACCCAGCCTTCCTGAAGGGGGTACTTCCTACTGTTGCTACCCTCTAGTGCCATAGTATTCCATTTTCATGTCCAAGCCCTGATTAAGCATTCTTAAAGTCAAATTACATTTCCAAAAACCACAATTATTTTGTTTCATTGCTGGCCCTGGCTGATATACCAGCAGCACCCCCATGGTGCCGATACCACAGAATCTAACTTTTTTGCTTCCCCTATCTTTTGCAACACTCAGTCAAGAAGCAGGCCACAAAACACATCCCTGCCTTTGGCTAGCTTAAACATACTTCCCCTAATGCTTCAAACTGTTGATATGAGCCCATTTTGTCCCTGTGTCCACAAGGACATCACTTGAACAGCCACATCTTGAAATATCACCTTCATAACAAGGAAAACAGGGGAGCTTCAGAAATAAATTCCCTACCGCAGCTCTTTGACACCTGCATCCAGAAGGCTACCCTATCTCCTGTCTCTGATCTAGATGAGGGAGAGAGGGGACACTCAGAGTGGGGAACACACAGCCTAGGAACAGAGGCTACTGTAAGACTGGAAACTCCTTAGAATTGGTTTTGTTCACCTGTGTGACCCCATCCCAAGCACACAGTTCTGAAGGCACAAACATGAACTTGCGTCTGAATGGCTCTCTACAGCATACATGTTCACACCTGTGCTCTCTAGAGCAGACATGTTCACACCCATTCTCCTTGCCTTACACACAGCAAACACCCGATGAGCCTATGAGAACTGGATTGAAATGGAATTGGAATGAGAGAGAGGTGCCAGCTGAAAAGTCCCCTCTTCTGGGAACCTTGCCCCTGCTTCCCCCAGGGAGAGCTGCCTTGTATTCCCTCCGCCAAGAACCCACAGTTCCCAGTGATGCTCTTTCAGCCCTCACCATGCAGAGTTGCAACTTACCTATTTCCCTGTCTCCCTTCCCCAAACACAGCTCCTCCAATACAAAGTCACTATGTCTTTTCATTCTTGTATCATTGGGCCTAGTACCTAATAAGTATCAAAGGACAAGGAAATGAATTAATGAACAAACCCTAGCCTAACAGAGCAATCTTATGAAAAAGAAGTACAGCTCTAAGCACAGAAACTTTTCTTACTCCAATTAGAAGAATAAGACATGTGGTGTCTTAGCACTGTAAAGGAGCCCCCGAGGACACTGATTCCACCCTACCAGTGCAGAGAAAGCCCTTCAAAGGATTCCAGATTCAAACCCTGGATGAAAATACTTCCTGCAACCAGAATTAGCTTAGGATGGACATTTGGCTTACGTTGCCTACATCCCACATCAGAGTGCCTGGGTTTGAATCTTGGCTCCAGCTCCTAATTCCAGTTTTCTGCTAATGCACAACCTGGGAGGCAGTAGTGGTGGCTCAAGCAATTGAGTCCTTGCCACCTCCATGGGAAACCTGGATTGAGTGTCTGACTCCCAGTTTTGGCCCAGCCCAGCTCTGGCTGTTGTAGGAATTTGGGGAATGAACCAGAGGATAGGAACTCGAACTCATTCTCATTCATTCATTCATTCATTCTCATTCATTCTCTCTCTCTCTCTCTCTCTCTCTCTCTCTCTCTCTCTCTCTCTCTCTCCCATTCTCAAATAAACAAATAAATGATTTTGAGAGAAGTTTATTGCCTTAATAAAACTGCCCATCCCACTGTGAGATTGTTAAAATGTTCTTCCTTCTAATCAGCCTTCACCTTCCTTATGATAATTTCTCTGTGGGTTCTGTTTGTCTGCTTGTTGTTAAAATGCTTCCAATTCATATCAGAGATTCTACAAGACACCACAACCCTCCACCCCAGATCATTTCAGACCTTTGACTCCCAGCAAGCATCATGCACATCCACCAACTTCATTTTCCTGCCTCTAGCTGGGATTCTCCAGTACCCACCCTAGCCCATTCTGAAGCTTAGCCACAGAAAAGAAGTCCAGTCCATTCCTCTATTTTTTATCCTGGTGCTGAGACACCCTGGTTCTCAATTCCAACTTCTAAATATATATGTGTGTATTTTGAGGTCTGTCTCCCCGTTCAGAAGAAAGAGAAGTTTTGGCCCTGTCAACTCCACAAAGATGAATTGATTCCCCTCTTTCCCTCCTCCCCCAACCCATGCCCTTGGCAGCCCAGTCTTCTCTTTTATGAACTGATTCACAGGCTCTGAGTGAACAAAGCCCTTCCTTAAGCGCCCTCCTCTGCCACGTGTGGGTGAGCCTGCTCCATCCCAGGGACCAAAGCAGCCAGGAAGTCGTGGCTCTGTACCCAGTGCCAGCATGACCCAGGACACATCATGAGTCCTTGTGCACCCTACGTCACCGCTTGGACAGCCACGTGTGGGAGCACCACCTCCACTAGGGGATGGAGGGACGTGAGAACCGGCAGGTCCCGCCTGGCAGACCTCTGCAGGCTCCAGCCCTCCCACGCTGGCCAGCCCTGAGGAGCACTGGCCCCCATGCCGTGAGCTTAATTACTTTGCAAGAGGACAGTTTGTCACTGGACTTCCTCTTTGTTCTCAGACAAAACTGGGAGTGGGCAACAGAACAAAGGCGGGTTTCTGTAGTACAAGGGCAGGGGAGAACCCATGCTGCGAATCTGGGTCTGGGCCCACGTGTGGAGGGGTGGGGACTGGGGCTTTGGGAAGTTCAAGGATGGGGTCAGCAGGAACTAAGCTCTCCCCTACCCCGAGTGCTCAGCTGGGTTCCCATCAGACCCAGCCATGTCTGAACTGATTTATGGGAGCCTATAGGGAAAGGTGCCTCGAGTGCTTCTGTCTCCCACCCCTCTGATCCTGGAAAACCATTCTTTTCAAAAGGGTCTCCTTCACTTATTTTTGGAAAATACGCTGAGTTGGAAGGGGTGTGCAATTTGTGTTACTCTCTGATCTAAGCCTTTAATTCTCATTAGTAGAATGCTCCTCTTCATATCCAGCCGAAATGCCCCTGGCTTCTTCATAAGAGGAGTCTACAAAGACCCACAAAAGGGCAGTGGGGCAGCTTTTAATGTGATTGACCAGGTCAACGGGCTCCTCCCAGCTTTGACTCCCCACACCCAGCCATCTGAGCAGAGATTCCTTTGGAAAACCAACTCCCTATGATGACATTGAGAAGCCACAGCTACCAGCAAGGGAAAGGTCTGGGCCTGTGATGAGGGCTCCACACTGAGAAACCTGAACTAGCAGAGCCTCCTTCCACCTAGATCCAAGCAGCTCCCGGGGGCTCACAGCAGCCAAGAGGGTTAAGGAAACAGGCAGGGAGGGGCCCAGAAGTTGGTGGGGGAGGGGGGAGGCAAATGCAAGGGGCATTCCTAACCAACCATCCAAGACTGGCAATCTATGGGCTGAAAGAGTTCCACAGGAAGGTGGCCCTTGTCACTGCCCTCCCCCACCTGGGCTCTGGGAGTTTGTGGTCATATAAAACTCTTTTTATCCTGTGACAGCCTCCAGCTGCTCTCTCCTGTAGAGCACAATGAACATCCATGTGGATCACATGTGCAATACCCCTTCCTATATGTCAAGGTCACTTCCAAATTGTCTTCTCCAAAAAGGCACTCTCTCCTTCCACTTTCCTCCCAGAAGTCTTAAAGGAGGGAGAGGGGAGACCCAGTAAGTGAATGTCTAACTTGAACTAAGAAAGGAGAGAAACACCTCCCATAAAGATTTTCCTTTTTTTCCCCTAGCCACCCTCAAAACTGGGTGTAACATTGTAACCAAAGGGTAGGAAACAAGGAGATAAAATGAGTTGCCCTTCACCACAGTAAATGAACATTGGCAGATGAGCCCTAAGACTGAGCTGTCATGGTTTCTCCAGTAGCCTTGAGCCTTGAGCCTTCTTCCAGCCCTGATCACCCCCACGCCCTGCCCCCTACCATGCTCCTTCAGCCCTGCCACTGGTCTGAGGGCCTCCCTAAGAGCTGAGCATAAAGAGAAAACATCAGGTTGGCGCCACGGCTCAATAGGCTAATCCTCCACCTGCAGTGCCAGCATACCGGGTTCTAGTCCTGGTCGGGGTGCCGGATTCTGTCCTGGTTGCCCCTCTTCCAGGCCAGCTCTCTGCTGTGGCCAGGGAGTGCAGTGGAGGATGGCCCAAGTCCTTGAGCCCTGCACCCACATGGGAGACCAAGAGAAGCACCTGGCTCCTGGCTTCGGATCAGCGCAATGCGCCAGCCGCAGCGGTCATTGGAGTTTGAATCAACGGAAAGGAAGACCTTTCTCTCTGTCTCTCTCTCTCACTGTCCACTCTGCCTGCCTAAAAAAAAAAAAAAGAGAGAGAGAGAAAACATCTTTATGTAGCCAACTCAGAAGACTCACGATAACCCCAGCTCCAGAGTCAGACTTACACATGAGACTATGGCAGAAGATTCCAGAAGATGAGGTAGCTGAGTGGAAACTTTATCCAAAGCCCCTATGGTTCAAGGATGAGGAAGGGGATCCAATTCATCTAAAAGCACACTGTCTCTGAGCTTTCTAGGTGCCCTTCCAGCTCTGCAGTGCTGGGGAGCATAGGAGTGGCTGACCTTGGACACCATGACAAACCCAGGCACTCACTAGGAAAGAAGCCCCTGCCCACCCCTGCCCAGTGTCGCCAGGCTCACTCCCACTCCCGCACCATCTCTCCCAAGGGTCCCAGCCAGAGGACCTGCTTCCCTTCCAGATCTTCATCATCATAAATGCACAGCCTACGCCTGACTTCTTTCCCGATGTTCCATGTTTTCCAGGCCTCCTGAATCGAAGGAGGCAGAAAGAAGACTGTGTTGACGTGAAAGACTCAGAATGGCTGGGTGATGAGTGAGGCTCAAGGTGATGAGTTAGGACCCAAAGAGTAGGATCGAGGAGGCCCAGGTCTCTGGGCAGAGCTTTGGGAATTGAACAGCCGTGGTGGGTAACCCAGTGAACTGCAGGACATCTATTTCTCTATCTCCAGCCAGAACTAGAATTCTGAGCCTAATTCATGGGAGCCCCCTTTCAGAACTCAGGAATCTCTCCCAAGACCCTGGCTTCTAGTTCTTGTGTTGGTTCTTGAGCTCAAACGAACGGAACTGGAAGCTTCAGGGAGACAAGCATCCTTTCAACTGACGCAGGGAAGCCCAGACCACTTCATCAGTTCCCGCCTAGGAAACCTGCCTTGTACTGAGGGCGTGAAAGCCCTCCCCCCAATCCCAGCTTGTCTGCCAGGCACGGGCTTTCATGTCAGGCTATACAACAGCAGCCTGCCCAGTTTCCCTCAGCGTGCCCAGATATTAACTTACCGAGGACACAGAGATCTTGCATAGCTCAGGAAACATATCCTGACAGCCACAGAAAGGTAAGTAGAGACCCCCAACTCATGCCAGCAGGGCCAGCAGCAACACAGCCCTTCGCCCAGCAGCTCTGGGATGCCTCTCAAATGTCAACACGTCTCCTCTTCCTCCTGCTTCCCTCTTTGTTTTCTTTCCTAAGGATTAAGATACTTCATTTTTACTGTTCCATAGATGGAAAGTGAGGTCTTTCTGGGCCGGCGCCAAGCACTGTGTGTTCCCTAGGGCTTGGAAATGCTCTGTCCTCTCCTCCGCCAACCATCCCACACAGTACCCCCAACACCCCGGAGTTGAATTCTCCCATCAGAGAGCATGAGGCTGCTGCAGCAACGGGAGTCCTTTTGCCAACCTGCCCTGACCATCTGGAAGCCAGGGGAGGCTGGTAGACATCACCTTCCTATTGGAAATAGACAATGAGGCTTCCTGGGAAGCAGAGGAGCTGGGAGGGAGGGACAGGCCTTCCTAACAGGCTCTCTAGAGGCCCCAACATCTCAGCACACCTTTCAGGCAGGACCAGGATCCTATCTGATGAAGCAGAGACTGAGGATAAGCATAGGCACTACGTACAATCAATCAATCTCTCTCTGTCTCTCTCTGTGTCTGTCTGTCTGTCTGTCTCTCTCTCTCTCTCTCTCTCTCTCACACACACACACACACACACACACACATACACATACACACACATACACGCTGGTCCCTACCAAGCTTCTGGAAGAAGCAAAGCTATCCAGTGGAGAGATGGGGCCCAGTAAGAAGACAGAGCAGGGTCTTCCCTGACATCTGGCTGTTCTCCACTGGTCACCCACCACACCCCAGATTTCTCCACTGGTCACCTACCACCCCCCAGATTCCTCCACCAGGAGGAAGCTACCACTGGTCACCTACCACACCCTAGATCTATTCTCTTCTCTCTCCTAAGCTCTGGGAGGCTGATTCCTGGAGACTACTTCTCCCATTGTTTTCTGGCTCCTAGAAGGATACGACCAATGGGACCCTCCAGGAGGCATCTGGAGAGCAGAAGAGGGTGGCTTGTGCTGCCTCTTTCTGGCAGGGGCCGTGTGCCTCCACCACCCCAGCTCCCCAGAGAGCTCTGAGGAACACTGTTTCCTCCACTTGCCTCTGCAGCCCTAGGGATGGCAACAGTTTCCTGATGTTGATTTCTGATGCCCCAACTTCTCCTTCTGTTTCTTTAACACCTTGTCTGTACTTCTATAATCAGCCTCTTCATTTTAAAGTCTCCTTGTCAGAACCATCTGCAATGAATACTGTGTCCTGCCAGGACCTTTCTTGGTGTACCCTATGCTCAGTGCAAGTGTGCGATAAAAGAAGGGGGGCGGGAGTAACCCCACAGGTCCCATTGAGATTGGGAGAAAATAGAGTCTGGCTAGAATTAGGCTGTCATCCCAAATGCTTACTGGAGATGGCTCCAGAACAAGGGCTCTCAGTGTGGAGTCCCCAAACCACCAAACCTGCAACATCACCTGGAGATGGTTGCAAACGCAAATCCTTGGTCCCACCCCAGATCTACTGAGTCAGAACCTCCGGAAGTGGGGGCAGCAGTCTTGGCTCTAAAATCTCTGGAGCTGCAAATCCCATTAGGAAGTCTCCCTTTATCTCTGCCTTCCATGCCTATTTCCTCTCCCATCTTAAAAAAAAAAAAAAAAAAAGGAAAAGAAGGGAATACAGTAACACAAAAGTTGAGTTCCTGTCCCCTTTGTAGATCCAATCATGACCCTGCAGATGGCATTTACCACCTGGACAGTAGCCTAAGCTAAAAGGGCACCGTGATAGGACAGCTCTGTGTCTTACTGTACAAAGGGGACAGATGATTTTTGTTGCATCAGTAACTGCTGCTTGCCTGGCCTGCAACTCTCTCAGATTCTTTGTACATAAACACGTAAGCTCAGTGCAGACTGTTTGTTCTCAAATGCATGAATCAATGGCGCCTCAGCTGCAGATACAGCCTAACCACTGTCTTCCAGCTGTGTCACAGGGGCTGAAATGCTGTGCTTTTCCGGGTAGAGGAACGTTTTCCATGATCTCTCTGCTCACATGTGGCCCATTCTCACCCTCCTTACCTCAGCTTCTCAAAAGCCAGTTCACACTTGTGAAGGAAACCCTTAGACTCTGGGAAAGACACTTCACATCTGACGACCTATTGTACCAGCTGTGAGCCCATAACCAGCTATTTCATGCAGCATCTCTTTCATTTGTAAAAAGGTCATACTGTGTGTCTTTCAGAACGAAATAAGAATTGATTGAGATGGCATATTCCAATATGTTAGCACAAGAGGTGGCAACACTAGTCAATAAAAACTCTTCCATTCTTTCTCCTGGAAGACAGTGACACTGTATTGTCTACAGTGAACTAGGGCAGAGATTGGGGTCAGACTGCCTGCACTGGTCCCAGCATTGCCATTTACCATCTATGTATCTTCAGGCAATTTACTTAATTTTATTATTAACTTCAAAACAAATTATCACTGGCGCCACGGCTCCCTTGGCTAATCCTCTGCCTGGGGCACTGGCACTCTGGGTTCTAGTCTCAGTTGGGGCGCCGGATTCTGTCCCGGTTGCCCCTCTTCCAGTCCAGCTCTCTGCTGTGGCCCAGGAAGGCAGTGGAGGATGGCCCAAGTCCTTGGGCCCTGTACCCGCATGGGAGACCAGGAGAAGCACCTGGCTCCTGGCTTCGGATCAGCGCAGTGTGCCAGCTGTAGCGGCCATTTGGGGGGGGGGGTGAACCAACAGAAAGGAAGACCTTTCTCTCTGTCTCTCTGTCTAACTCTGCCTGTCCAAAAAAAAATATATATATATATATATGTGTGTGTGTGTGTATATATATATATATATATATATCATTAATAGCTTTATTAGCGTGTATTCCAAGTGAGAAACAGAGACATAATATCTATCAGGTATGAGTCAACCAGCAGTGACAATGAGACAGAATATTTGAAATTGGGACCATAGGAGCTGGTGTTGTGGCATAGTAGGTTAATCTTCTGCCTGTGACATTGGCATCCCCATATTGGCACTGGTTTGAGTCCCAGTTGCTCCACTTCCAATCCAGCTCCCTGCTAATGCACCTGGGAAAGCAGCAGAAGATGGCCCAAGTGCTTGGGCCCCTCTACCTATGTGAGAGACACAAAGAAGCTCCTGGCTCTTGGCTTCAGCCTGGCCCAGCCCCAGCTATTACAGCCATTTTGAGGGAGTGAACCAGCGGATGTAAAATACATATTCTATCTCTCTGCCTCTCTCTCTCTTTCTCTCTTCCTCCTCCTTCCTCCTATTCTCTCTGTAACTCTGTCTTTCAAGTAAATGAAAAATACATCTTAAAAAAAAGAAAGAAATTGAGACATTAATGTGCTTATTTATTGTGTTTTGCTCATCCCCAACATTTGAAAAAAGAATTTAGAAGTATCTTGAGTGAGTGTTTGGGGAGAAGGCAAGAAGATCAGCAATGAAACAAAAAGGGTATAAAGATCACAGATGGAGCAGAGGACACTGAGCTAAGTGAAATCAGGCGTCACTGAAGACAAGCATTGGATGGTCCCATCAAGATCTCAAATCCTTTCACACAGCTGGAATCCACAAAAGTCAACCTCACAGAAAGGTGTCACTAGATCCTGGGGCACAGGCATGAGAAAAGGGCATAAACACCCAGTTAGACTGCAGGGATAAGTTTTAGGGATCCACTGCACTGCATGGTGACCACATAACAGCATTAGATTGGATATTTCAAAATGCTAAAAGGAATAGATTTTTTTTAACGTTCTCACCACACAAAAAAGTTGATAACATGATGGATATGTTCATTAGCTTGGTTCACTCTTTCCACAATGTATACATACATCAAAACATCACACTGTACCCTATAAATAGACACAATTATTAGTTGTTAATAAGAATAAATTTTAAAATAATTTTAAAATCTAGAGATAAGGCAAAGAAAGCCTGATTTGGCAAAACTAAGTCAGTCTAAGGACTGAATTTTTGGAGTGGACACTGGATTGTGGTACAACAAGTTAATCTGCCACTTGGAACACCTGCATCCCCTATCAGAGTGCCTGGGTTTGAGTCCAGCCTCCAATTCTGCTTCTGATCGAGTTTCTTGTGAATGTGTATCCTGAGAGGCAGCAGATGATGGCTCAAGTAGTTGGGCTCCTGTCACTCACACTGGAGACCCATATGAAGCTCCTGGCTTTTGACTTCAGCCTGGCCCAGCCCTGGCCATTGCAGCTATTTGGAGAGTAAATCAGTGGATGGAAGTCAGTCAGTCAGTCAGTCAGTCTCTCTCTCTCTCCCCTCCCTCTACCTCTCTCCCTTTCCCTCTACTGCTATGCCTTTCAAATGAACAATGAAAGGACTGAGCTTTTGAAAGGTCCTTGTGCCAAAGTATTTTTCATAGGTGGTTTACTGCTACTTGAAGAACTGTTCTCCATCCCTGAGACTTTGCCGAGTCACTGTAACCACCCCTACTCTATTCCTGCCTTTCCCTGCCCTAAAAAGGAATCACCACCCTGCAGTGTGCTGTGCAGAAACTCACAGTCCATCTGTGACATTAACATCTACACCAATGCTCACCAAACCCTGGACCAGGCACACTGACAGCAGGGAGCCCCCAGCTCTGCCTGGGAGAGTCTTTGCAGAGGACAACAACTTTGGTGGCAAGTCTTAAGGAACAAGAAGGCACCTCTACAGGAAGGGGACTCCAGGCAAAAGAACAGCTCGCATCAAAAATGTGGAATAGCATGAGGTATTCAAAGAACAGAAAACTGATCAGAGGAGCTAGAGCTGAGAGTCCACAGTAAGAAGCGAAAAAGCCAGAAACATTCAACCAAACTATTGCTAAGTCCTCTCTACCCTGCTCAACTGATTCTGAATCTGAATTCACTTTGGAAAAAATTGAGCATGGCTTGCTGGTATAGTAAGTGAAGAGTGATGGAGGCTACATTATATACTACTGAACTCAAGTTTCAAAGTTCCCACTCAGGAGGCTAAAAGGAAGATGTTTGCAGATTGGAATGCTGAGTGTTAAGGAGATCACAATAAGCAACAGTCTCATGAAAATGAACCCCATTCAATATCTTTCTAAGATTATCAAATCTCAGATACAGATGGTGGAACCTGAGGCAGACAGCCATTGACAGGGCATGCTATGGATGAAGACACAGGAAGCAGTAGAGGCACAGAGGGAAAGATGATGAGATCCCAAACAAACTTCTGGACTGAGAGCCTGGCTCTGAGGCAAAGGATCTGATTCATTGGAATTCCCCAAGCACGTTGCATCATCCGTAAATGGAAAGAATTGCAATAACTCTTTCCAAGGTCTTAATTAAGCCAAAGCACCTTCCTGGCCCTGACTTTCCCCAAGATAGTCAATGTGGAGATAGAACTAGACCAGTAGTTTGAAGTTTTGGGGGCCATGATATCCTTGAGGAATGTCCACTAGAAAAGCTATGCCTTCTTTTCATGCCTTGGGAAAATGGCCAAGCATGCAGCTTCATTTTCATTTCCAGGCATTCTCAGGACTCTCAGAATCTGCAGGTTAAGACCCCCAGGCTAGGTGATTTCTAAGGTCTCTGACAACTGTGGAATTCTAAGACCATAACTGCCACAGTTCTGACCCAAAAATCTTGCATCCAAGCTTGAGTGGGGAGGTTTAGGGAGTAAAGTCATTGGACAATAAAAAGGTGGGTCTACCCTAACAGAAGGCATAGCAGGTCTTGGCAGAAAAAAGAATCTGTCATTAGCCATCACTTCTGCCCTTCCCGAATATCCCAGGGTCCCTTCTTACCAAGCTGCCTCTCTCTCCTTTATAGCTTCTCCACCAAACTCCCATACTGGGTTCTGTGTCTCTTGCCCTCATCGCCCATTTGCTCAGTGCATGAACAGAATCACAATGAAGCAGGCACATCCCTGTATCCGTGTCTTTTTAGCACATGTCTGACCTCTCCTCTTTGCCTTCAGGCCCCCTTGTCAATGAGTGCAGGGGACAGAGAAATGACCTCTGTAAGACCTGCCCAACTTATGTCCATCTGATTCTATGTCACAGACAAAATCAAAGGAAGGAAAAGGTTTATTAAAATCAGTGAAGTCTAACAAGGGGCTGGGGACAAGGAGAGCATCGAAATTCCACCACTCTCCCCATGGAGAGAGAGTGGAAAAACCCAGGCCTTCCTGCCTAGACATCACCAGATCCCAGCCTCCCAGGATTGCCAGAAATCAGTGGAAATGTATATGTATTTTTTCATATGCCCTCATTACAAATAAAAAGAGTTTTACATCAATACAGGGGTTGATCGAAATATGTTCCAACTTTGCTAAACAGAGAATCCATCCAAACGCCTGTAATAATAGCAAGTAAGGCAGTCCCTCTGCCAAGCTTGGACAGAGGGGAATTTGCACTGCTGAGGAAATCTGTTCTTCATCAATATTTCAATATTTGAGGAAGCCGGGGACATTTTTCTGTGATTGGAGCAAATTGCCAGCTGCCAATACTATGATTTAATTCCCTCTTTCCAATCCCCTTCATTTTAAATAATTGTCACAAGCATTTGGTGGGCCATAATAGAGGTTATACTGAATTGGAGAGGAGGGAAATGCAGGTTGGAAAGGAATATAAAGGGGAAGGGGAGATCCAAATAGAGGAATAGGGTGCCTAGATCACGGGAACAGGTAGGGAAACAGAATGAGAAGGGCAAGGAGAAGTGCAAAACACTAAGAGCAGGAGGGCAGAGAACAATGAGAAGAATGTAAGGAGGAGGGCCCGTGAGTAGAATAAAAACCCCATAAACAAAGGAGAGTGCAAGAGGCTGGGCCAGCCAGTGGCATAGTGGGCTAAGCCTCCACCTGCGGTACCAGCATCCCATATGGGCACTGACTCGTGCCCCGGCTGCTCCTCTTCCACTCCAACTCTCTGCCATGGCCTGAGAAAGCAATGGAAGATGATCAAGTGCTTGGGTCCCTGAACCTGCGTGGGAGACCTGGAAGAATCTCCTGGCTCCTGGCTTCGGATCAGCTCAGCTTTGGCCGTCAGCCATCTGGGGAGTGAACCAGTGGATGGAAGACTTTTCTCTCTGTCTCTTCCTTTCTCTGTCTACAACTCTGCCTCTCAAATAAATAAATAAAATCTTTTATAGAGAGAGAGAGAGGGAGAGAGAGAGAGAGGGAGAGAGGAGAGAGAATCAAGGTGAAAGAGATGTTAAGATCTTAGTCTCCTCTCAAGTGTCAGGCAGGAGGCCAAGGGCTGCAGTGATTTGGCCAAAGTCAGAGAGCTCTGAGCAGAGTACCAGGACCTCATGACTCCAGCATAAGGCTCTTCAGTCTGCAGTAGGCAGAACAAGGTGAAGAGACAGAGACGGGGGAATTAAGAAGAAAAGATGGGAACTTGCCTGTGGGTACATATGCATATCATCTAATATGCTAAAACCTGGCCATCCAATACTCAGTTTTGTGATTCTGGAACCAGAGGAGCTACTCATGAAATACATCTCAGACCTGGGGGACACTATGTGCTCCCTCACCAGAAAGTAATGGAGTCACAGAAGGTAAAGGGGACAACAACATATCACCGAGCTATTGCCTAACCCCTGAGTGCACCTCGAAGCCCCTTGACTCGCTGGCTTTCCAGGATGGTAGTGTGCTCACAGAAGCTGGACCCCAGCTCCAATTTTGCAAGGGTGAATCAATCACCCTCCTCAAGATGAAGGCATTCTGGTTTAGGCATTAGTTATGATTTTCACTCTGTTATTCACTCCGTAGTACTGTAACAGTGTTAATGTTTCTGATAATGGTATCATGATGATGTAAGATGTTAAAGTTTGAGAGCAAAAGATATCAAAGACTTATCTATTCTATTGTTACAACTCCACAAAAAATTATTTTTAAGATAAAAAGAACCCTTCAAATAATCTCAAAGGCCAAATTTGAATTTAGAAGTCCATCAGTGGCCAAGTTCCCAGTCCCTGGCCAATGACTCACCTATCTTCTTTTCCCTCTCCTGGTTGCTTCCCCTACAACTTAGAGACCTATGCATTCACATGTGATCACCTGGGCTGCTCATGCAAGCTGTGTGCACAAACCTCAGACCCCACAGACAGACTCCTTGGCTATCCTTGCGGTGTAGAAGTATACACAATGGTAGTGTGGCTCACCCCTGGATGAAGAGAATCAGGGAAGGTTCAAGCCCATCAGGGCAGGAAATTTCAGTAGATCAGGTACCAGGAATGTGTTCTAGAAGCAAATGCAAACCACAAAAATCCAGGGAGGCAATTCCCTTGGTCTCACTCCCTGAGAAGGGTTGTAAGAAACAGTGCAGGGCCTTTGTACGTGTGAGATCTGGGACCAGGCACCCCACATCTAAGTTCAAGACTGTCTTCATCTCACTGCCCACCTACTGGCTAGACCATCCTCAGTAGTAGTCGGAATAATAAAGAGAAAGTCCAGGGGCTGGCATTGCGGTGTAGCGGGTAAAGCTGCTGCCTGCAGTGCCAACATCCCATATGGGCGCCAGTTCAAATCCCCACTGCTCCACTTCTGATCCAGCTCTGTGCTATGGCCTTGGAAAGCAGTGTAAGATGGCCCGAGTCCTTGGGCCACTGCACCCGAATGGGAGACTCGGAGGAATCTCCTGGCTCCTGGCTTTGGATTGGGACAGCTCTGGCCATTGTGTCCAATTAGGGAGTGAACCAGCAGATGGCAGACCTTTCGCTTTCTCTCTCTCTCTCTCTCTCTCTCTCTCTCTCTCTCTCTCTCTCTCTCTCTCTCTATCTCTCTCCTCCTCCTCCTCCTCCTCCTCTCCTCTCCTCTCCTCTCTTCTCCTCTCCTCTCCTCTCCTCTCTCTCTCTGCCTCTCCTCTCTCTGACTTTCAAATAAATCTTAAAAAAAGAAAGTCCATTCTGGTTGTACAACTACTCTCGAGTAATTTGGACATCTTAGTGATGTTTGTCATATCTGGCAGAGGGGGCTCCAACATTCTCTGTTCCACAGTCTCAGAGCCTCTCCGGTCATAATCCATTGATTTTGAATCCCTATACTTAGAAGAGTACCTGGCATCATTTACAGTGAAGGAAGGAAGGAAGAGAGAAAGAAAGGAAGAGAGAGAGAGAGGGAGGAAGGGAAGACTAAATACCCAGTTTTAATGTGAGATAAGTGTGATTATCAATAAGATAAATGATTTTATCTAAGTAAAGAGAGTGGTAGGCAGTCAGCCTGGCCTACAGAGGTCGAGAAGGGATTTCTGGAGAATCATAAAGGATGGGATTGGAATTGTGAAACAAGGAAGAACATTGCAGGTGGAAGGAACATGGAATGCTTAGGTTAAATGGAATCTCTGTGTTCACACAAAATCCAAGTATTAGGAGGGATGCCCATCCCTGGACACGTCCCCAGCACCTCGCACGTGCAGACTTCCAGTTAACTTCAAACATGTTAAAAGAACTTACTTCATCTCCTCTTAAAACCATAAGAAAGTCAAAACTGAAAGGGAACTTAACAGCACTCCTCTTGGCAAACTTCTGAAAAGGCCAACCATAAAGATTCTAGCCTTTAAAGGCACTGAAGTGTCTGCCACTATGGCTGAACTCTTCAGTGTCCCAAGAAAGATGCCACAGATGATAGGTAAACGGCCTGACAACTTCTAATAAAACTTTATTTAGGAAAACAGACAATGGGCCAGAGTCATAGTTTGCTCTCCACTACTTCAGTCTTACACCCTCATTTTACAAGTGAGGGCCAGAGCTGGTGTGGCATTTCCAAGACCACCAAACTGGTTGGCAACAGGACCCAAACTAAATATTAATCCTCTAATAGAAGTGTCTGGACAGAGAATAAGTATCTTAAGTCCTAGAGGACAAGAAAGCATTGCAGGTTCTAGAAATATCCCAGAGTAGAAGGACCTCAAATCAGGCCTAAAGCCTCAGTATAGGCAAAAAATGAGTAAGAAGGCAGGATGATTTGAACAAGAACACAAACCAGACAGTTGACTAAGTCCTCACTGGTGGGTTTATATTCTATGTGCGTTTCACTGCACCTGAGGAAAAGGAGGCAGACCAAACAGGAGGAAAACCACATTCCAGAAGAGCAAGTCACATCCTAAGACTCAACATTGTCTCCCCAGTGGGTGCGGGAGGGGAGGAGTTAAAGAACCTTAGTCCCTGGATGAAGAACACATGACACATTTGACACATGTCACATGAACATTTGACACGTGAAAGAGAGCAGCTGGGTCAACTGCCCAAGACTCAACCAAGCACCCCGCATATGGTCAGAATCTCCCCCTGGATTTCGACTTGGAGATAATACACAGTCTCATGGAACCGCAGAAGTCCAAAGCCACTGTAAGACCATTCTGTTATGCTTTTCACCCTACAAATTCAGACACTAAGTTCTGGAGAGAAGAATCAAAGTCACAAAGCCAGTGCATGGTCTGCTGACTCTGTGTCTTGAACTTGGTCTCCTGGTTCTCTACAGACTCCTCTGGCCAGAGCATCCGGCCAGAGCTCCCTCTTCCCACCCCATCCCAGGGCAGGTGCTCCAATCATTCCTCCCTAGACAGGCAGGCAATCTTCTTCACGGCATTTCACCAGATTGACCCCATCTCCCATCAGGTCATAAGGTCCTCAAGGTGAAGAGTGGTTTGTCTGCTTTCTCTGTTCCCATGACGTAGAGCCTCTGCTCAGTGAAGGGAGGGTGGTCCTGTACTTACCAGACCCTGCTTCGATTCCCACCTCCCACCACCCCTTCAAGTGCATCCCCAGGTTCACTCCACTCCCACACTCAGGAGACCATGTACTTACTGATTCCACATCAACTTCCCAAACTCCTACTGATGCCCTGATTAGAGTTATTTGTGTTCAAGATTGTGTCTTACCGTTAGATTGAGAACTCAAAGACGGAAAATGTGTCTCATTCGTCCTCACTCCTCGTCCTGAGTCTGGCACATGGACAGGTGGTACTAACTGATGGTTTAACAGTTACAGCCTCCTGAGAGGCAGGAGAGCATAGCTGAGAGATTAGGAGAGGGATTAAAAAGTTGACTAAAAACAGGCAATCCTGAGTTCAAATTCTGACTCACACATTTAATTGCTTTATGACCGTGAAAAAATTATTTAATCTCTCTGAGGCTTAGCTTCCTCATGTGAGTTGTCAGAATTAAATGACACAGCACCGTTGAAGTTTCTGGCAGAGCACTCAGCATTCAGTAAACACTCAATAATTGTCATGGAAGGGCAGGAACCCATGCCAATATCATGGATTAGGCTGTGGATACAGCACTCTCACATTCAAGAGCTTCTCTGTTTTCTTTCCTCAGGTACTCAGACAGCCTAAGTAGGGGGAAGCCCATAAATTCAAGTGACCAGAAAAACTAGAAAGTCAGCCCCCACCACCTGTTGTAATAAGCAACCCTGAGTACATCTGCCCTCTCTCACCGTCCCACCTCCCTGCACTCCCAGCCAGCAGTCAGGCCACTGACCTGTCTCTATCAACCCAGTCCAGCACAATGCTGCAAGTCCTCCAAGTCTTCTATTGTTAGATGGAGCCCCAAACGCTTTCCAGAGTCAACCCTCAGAGCCACCAGCAAAGGCCCTCCTATCTCAGGCTGGACAGTGATGATGCTGAGACACGCAGTGGAGCTGACAAAGAAGAATGGGCTGTTTTGAAAAGATCCACACATCAACACTTGCTTTAGTCACAGCGAGCTGAATTCCAGCAGCCCGTGAGCAAAGAGAGACTAAGGCATGAGAGATGGATGGGGGATGGCAGCCACAGAGACAGACAGCTAATGGCTTTCTGCAGTCCCAAGGCTGGGGTGGGGGCTGAAGGTAGTAGTTCACCTGCGGGGTCCAATAAGAAGGTCAAAGGCCAAAGTTGTGTCAGCTCAAAGCTGGAAAAAATTTATCACAATTGCAATCAAAGGACTAAGAAGATAAATGATAAAAATCAAATAGAATTTAAAACATAAAACAAAAAATTTTTTAAAAGAATAAAATCTGAGCAAATTAAATTTATATACAGGGAAAGAATTTAACTTGATAAAGCACATTTCTGAAATGCAGAAGCAAAAGGTTACACATATAGCACAGACTTTCAGGATCCAGTTCTGAAGACGTGAAATAGTCACATGCTGGGGAAAAGTTGGCCTTTCTCATCCCTCTCTACACAAAAAAATCCTTGATTTGCAGCACTTGCTGATTTCCACGGCATGAACATTTCTACTGAAGCCAGTTTTAAGCTACCAAAACAACTGTCATTGAATTCAGTTGGGAAGAAATTTAACATGAGTTTTTGCAAAAGCAAAGCAAGCCACACCCCAAGACACCAGTGGAAGGAAGCTGAGTTTGACAGCACAAAGAGAAACAAAAGCATAGCCCACATGCAGCCTCCAACGGGTCACCAGGAGTCAAAAGGAGAAGCTAAGAGGTCGAGAATCTTCCAAACACTACCCCACAAAATCAACACCAGAGCTAAGATCAGATGCAGACTCTGGCAGCCACTGGCAACATGACCTAGGAAAATTCCTTGATCTCACCTAGTTTCACTTTCCCAAATGCAAATGACACTGATGGGGCAGCAGTGGGGGGATACTGTCAGGATCTAGAGAGATAACGAACATAAATCTCCCAGCACAGTGATGGGCACTTAGGAGGCCCTGAGCAATGACTCCACCCTCATCCAATAATTCCTGTTTCCTCCTTCTGGGTTCCATGAGAGCTTTGTAAATGTGCTACCTCATTGTGATCATATGTTTTCTGGAACAAGTTCTAAGTTATTCTATCCCTTTATACTCGTGGACACCAGTCATTTCATGGGGTCCTAATTTAGGAGCTCAGAAAATGTGTTCAACATAATATAATACTGACATTGTAGGAGAGATATTTTATAGCTATCTCTTCCCCTGAAAGCCATGAGCCCTTGAATGCAAGGATATGAGTATGTTTCTCTCTATTCCCAGTTCATAGTCCAGTACCTAACATAGAGTGGTTTCCCAGTAGATACAAGTTGAGGAATAAATGAATCAACCACTTGTCCTTGTCACTGGATGCTAGTGGAAAGAGAAGACATTCTGAAGTCAGACAACTTGGGTTTGAACCCTGGCTCTGTCTGATATTGACCAAGTTACTGCATAAAATTAAATATCTATGAGATAATAATTGCTAACTCATATAGTTGTAAAAATAATAAATAATATAAAGTATGTTATGCACACTGAAGTTTTTTAAATTGTACCATATTTTACATGAACTGCACAAATCTTAACTATGTAATTCATTATTTTGCTTACACTCATGTAACCACCACTCAAATAAAAATATAGAACATTTACATCAGCCCCCAGAAAGTTCCTAAGGTAATTTTTTTAAACATGACTGCAAACTGTTTGTCACCCCTTCCTCTGAGAGATTGGGGTCTATATTCCTACTCTCTGTATCTGAGAAGGATCGTGACTGCCTTGACCATGGAGTGACACTGTGTGCAGCAGAAGTGACACTGTGTGAGTGCCAAGGTTATGCCAATAAAGGCTATACTGTTTTCGCTTCATATTCTGGAACATGCGCTCTTGATACCTTGATCTCCAAGTAACAAATATGACCACCTGAGATCACCCCATGCTGGCACTGCAGTCAAGGAGTCTCAGCTGGGTCCAGCCTTCCAACAAGCACTGCCAAGATGCCAGAGATGTTCAGAACACTGTCTTGTACCTACAAGACCAGGCCATCCATCAGTGCCACGTAGGGGACTTTTTTTTTTTTTTAATACAATTCATGACGAGCATTTCAGGCATGGAAAGCCAAGACACTGTGGCAAAAAAAAAAAAAAGTCCTACATGAAGGATCTCTGTGAGTGAGACCCTAGTGGAAAGAAGTGGTCATCAAAGAAGGATGTACTTTCCTCTAAAGAGAGGAGAGAACTTCCACTTTGCTTATGGCCTTGTCTAAATACTGATGGAGATTGTGGATTCAAAAGGCTTCCACGGCCATGGCAGCGCATGCTGAGAACCTCGGGTGATTGCTGATGTCATAAATAAGAGTGTTAATTGTTAAATTAACAACAGGAGTCACTATGCACTTACTTCCCATGCAGGACTTCTGTCCTCAATGAGTTATACTATGAGAATTAACCATAAAACTTGTTCTCACTTTTGTGTGTGTATATGTAAATTGTTGTAATCTTTACTTAGTGTAGAGTTGGTCTTCTGTGTATAAAGTTAATTGAAAATGAATCTTAATGGAGAATGGGACAGGGAAAGGAGAAGGAGGTGGGGGGCGGGAACATGGGTATTGTGGGAAGAATCACTATATTCCTAAAATTGTACTTACGAAATTTATACTCATTAAATAAAAGGTTTCTCTGGGGAAAAATAAATAAATAAATATACATCATGGGGCCGGTGCTGTGGCATAGCAAGTAAAGCAATATCCTGTGGTACAGGCACACCCTATGAGCACCAATTCAAGTCCCAGCTAACCTACTTCCATCCAGCTCCCTGCTAATACCTGGGAAAGCAGAAGACAGCCCAAGTACTTGGACCCCTGTACCAACATGAGAGACCCAGAGGAAGCTCCTGGCTTCAGATTGGCCCCACTCTGGCCATTGAGGTCATTTGGGGAGTGACCCAGCAGATGGAGGATCTCTCTCTCTCTCTCTCTCTCTCTCTCTCTCTCTCTCTCTTCATCTTCCTCTTTCTTTCTCTTTCTCTCTCTAGCTCTGCCTTTCAAATAATTTTTTTAAAAGAATTCAAATACTGGGACCAGCATGGTGGCATAGCAGGTAAAGCCACCACCTGCAGCACCAGCATCCCATATGAGCACCAGTTAGAGCCCCAGCAGCTCCACTTCCAATCCAGCTCTCTGCCATGGCCTGGGAACGCAGTAGAAAATGGCCCAAGTCCTTGGGCTCCTGCATCCACATGGGAGACCCAGTAGAAGCTCCTGGCCCCTAGCTTCAGATCAGCACAGCTCCAGCCACTGTGGCCAACTGTAGAATGAACCAGCAAATGGAAGACCTCTCTCTCTCTCTTTCTGCTTCTCTTCTTTCTGTGTAACTCTTTCAAGTAAATAAATAAATCTTTTTTAGAAAATTAAAATACCAATTCAGGTATTCTGTTCTTTTGTTCCATGGTGAGACCTGGAATCCTATATTTGGAACAAAAACAGCCAAACAGTCTATGATCAGCCAATTTTAGTTAGAGACCACTAACATCTGGCACAAACTGAAAAGGGATAGAGTGGGAAGATCACTAAAACTGTCTTAGAAATGCTGTTACAATACACATGCAATTGATTAATCAGACAAAATTATTATATTTGTCAAATGCTTTCCAAGGAGCACAGCTATCACAGAGCAAACCCAGAGAAGATATGTCTAGAAAGGAAGGTGGGTGGGGGTTGCCAAAGACACAGCTCACAGAGACAAACAGGAAAACAATTTCACAATTTTACCTGGGCCCAGGCCCTGCTCAAGACCAAAAAGCAATTCATACCAAATTAGTGATTGTTTAAAACAAGTCTGTTAGATTAGGGCAAGATGGCGGAATAGGAAGGCAGCACACTGATAGTGTCCGGGGAGAGACAGTTTAATAAAAGTGGAGATACTGCAGGTTCAAGGAAGAGTAGGGAAGAAACAGCAGAGGAAACTCTTCCGGAACTAGTGATTCACAGTGGACCTTCGAGGAGAGCGTGGGAGCCCACAGTTCGGGACACCAGCGGCAGACTCAACGCACCAGTGCTGGAACGCCAGGTGAGCCGAACCTCAATAGCCCGAGACACCAGTAGGGAAGCGGAAAGAGGAGACTAGAGCGAATAAGGCTTGAAACCCTGTGGGGAAAAGTTCACCAGGCTAACTAGAAGGGAGAGAGAAAGAAAAAATTGACCGATACAGACACGAGTTTCTCTCTCTCCGCCCACCTCTCAAAGGTGAGCAAGACAAAGAGCAGGCGCCATTTTGGACATACGTCATAAGCAGGGCGACCTCAGGTCTGCACTGGCCCTGAGCCTAGCAGAAAAACCTGACTCTGGGCGTGGGGGTGAAATAACAGGAGATTAGAACCTAATGAATGTGTGGTGCTAATGAACTGAGACTGTGAAAAAAGAGACTGTGGGGGAGAGAACTCACGGAATTCACCACGTGAGTACTCTCCAGAGACGCTACAGTTCGGTAGCCTTGGTAGCCCAGTGGTGAGACTGCAGAAGAATTTGAACCCACACTGAAGGCCGCAGAGATTCCCTCTGTGGTCCTTGGGTAAGAGATTCCGATCTCTGGATCCTGTGGGTATATCATTCGCCTGCTAACCACCCCCAATTCCATTCAGCTGTGTGGAATTACTTCCCTTTTGAATCAAAAATAAAGAAAGAAACAGAGAGAGATTTACCACGACCAACCTGGGAGTGTCACCTTTGGCACACCCTCAACCCTGAGGAACCAAACAGAGCTATCAGGCCACACCCATCTCAAGCCTCTAAGGCTCCATCAAAAGCAGACAGTCCACTTCTCTAGAGTCATAGTATAACAAGAAAAAACACCACAGTGAAGAAACCAATATGCCAAACAACAAACGCAAAAACTGAGGTAACAAGAACAAGGAAGACATTATGACACCCCCAAATGAAAAAGACACCCCAATTCAAGATTATGAAGATGATGAGATAGAAGAAATGCAAGAAGCACATCTCAAAAAATTGATAAGAACACTAAGAAGTACTCAAAAACAAATTCTTGAACTACAGAAATCCTTAATGGACAAGGTAGAAAATGTCTCTCGTGAAAATGAAATATTAAGGAGAAATCAAGCTGAAATGAAACAACTAGTAGAACATGAAACTGTGATAGTGACGAGAAATCATAATGAAGTGAAGAATTCAATAGATCAAATGAAAAACACATTAGAGAGCCTTACAAACAGAATGGGTGAGGCAGAAGAGAGAATATCGGACTTAGAAGACAGAGCACAGGAAAATATACAGTCAAACCAAAGAAAAGAAGAGGAAATTAGAAATCTAAAACATATTGTTGGGAATCTACAGGATACTATTAAAAAACCCAACATTCGAGTTCTAGGAGTTCCTGAAGGCATGGAGAGGGAGAAAGGATTAGAAGGCCTTTTTAGTGAGATAATAGCAGAAAATTTCCCAGTTTTGGAGAAGGACAGAGACATCCTAGTACAGGAAGCTCATAGAACCCCTAGTAAACATGACCAAAAGAGATCCTCACCACGACACATTGTAATTAAACTCACCACAGTGAAACAAAAAGAAAAGATCCTAAAATGTGCAAGAGAGAAACGTCAGATTACTCTGAGAGGATCTCCAATTAGACTCACAGCAGACTTCTCACCAGAAACCCTACAAGCTAGAAGGGAATGGCGAGACATAGCCCAGGTACTTGGAGAGAAAAACTGCCAGCCCAGAATATTATCTCCTGCAAAGCTCTCATTTGTGAATGAAGGTGAAATAAAGACCTTCCATTGCAAACAGAAATTGAAAGAATTTGTTGCCACTCGTCCAGCCCTGCAAAAGATGCTTAAAGATGTGTTACACACAGAAACACAGAAACACGGCCATCAACATGAAAGAAGGTAAACGAAGGGAACCTCACAGCAAAAGATCACAGGGAATTCAAAGCATACATTTGGATAAGGAAATTATGGGACATGTACTCTATGGAATAGTATACAGCAGTCAAAAACAATGAAATCCGGTTTTTGCAACAAGATGGAGGAATCTGGAAACATCATTCTGAGTGAATTAAGCCAGTCCCAAAGGGACAAATATCATATGTTCTCCCTGATCGGTGACAACTAATTGAGCACCAAAGGGGAAACCTGTTGAAGTAAAATGGACACTATGAGAAACAGTAACTTGATCAGCTCTTGTCCTGACTGTTGATGTACAATGTAATACTTTATCCATTTTAGTATTTTTTTATCCTAGTACTATTGGTTGAACTCTGTAATTAACAAACAATTATTCTTAGGTGTTTAAATTTTAACTGAAAAGTGATCCCTGTGAAATATAAGAGTGGGAATAAGAGAGGGAGGAGATGTACAATTTGGGACATGCTCAATCAGTCGTGCCCTAATGATGGAGTTAGAAATGTGCCAGGGGATTCCAATACAATCCCATCAAGGTGGCATGTACCAAGGCCATCTCACTAGTCCAAGTGATCAATTTCAGGTCACAATTGATCACACTGATAGGTCTAAGACTCAAAGGGATCACACAAACAAGACTAGTGTCTGCTAATACTAACTGATAGAATCAAAGAGGGAGAGAATGATCCAACATGGAAAGCGAGATAAACAGCAGACTCATAGAATGGCAGATGTCCTAAATAGCACTCTGGCCTCAGAATCAGCCCTTAAGGCATTCAGATCTGGCTCAAGAGCCCATGAGAGTATTTTAGGCATGGAAAGCCAAGACACTCTGGAAAAACAAGAAGACCTAAATGAAAGATCTCTGTGAGTGAGATCCCAGTGGAACGAATGGGGCCATCAAAGAAGGAGGTACCTTTCTCTGAAGGGAGGAGAGAACCTCCACTTTGACTATGACCCTGTCGGAATAAGATTGAAGTCGGCGAACCCTAAAGGCTTCCATAGCCTCGGCAAAAGAGTGTCAAATTGTTAAATCAACTTCAGGAGTCGCTGTGTACTTACGTCTCATGTGGGATCTGTCCTTAATGTGTTGTCCAATGTGAAGTAATGCTATAACTAGTACTGAAACAGTATTTTTACACTTTGTGTTTCTGTGTGGGTGCAAACTGATGAAATCTTTACTTAGTATATACTGAATCAATCTTCTGTATATAAAGATAATTAAAAATGAAAAAAAAAATCTTGGTGTTAAATTGGAAATTGCATAGAAAATTAATCAATTTAAAAAAATATATCATGTAGGATCTCTGTCCTTAATGTGCTATACATTGTGAATTAATACTATAACTAGTACTCCAACAGTATTTTTCACTTTGTGTTGCTATGTGAGGGCAAACTGTTGAAATCTTTACTTAATATATAGTAAACTGATCTTCTGTATATAAAGAGAATGGAAAATGAATCTTGATGTGAATGGAAGGGGAGAGGGAGTGGGAAAGGGGAGGATTGCGGGTGGGAGGGAAGTTATGTGGGGGAAGTCATTGTAATCTATAAGCTGTATTTTGGAAATTCATATTCTTTAAATAAAAGTGTTATTAAAAAAAAGTCTGTTAGTCAATGCAAATTCTAACAAGAAGAAAGGAAATCATAGCCAAAAGCTGGTTTGAGTGCAAGATAAGGCACGCTGATAGGGCAAGGTCCCAGAAAAATGATTTTAAGAAACAGTAGCAAATTTCAAAATCTAACTGAGGCATGGTGACCCAGCTCACAGTACAGGGGGTTTTGCTTCATCCACCACCAACAAGTGACCTTAGGTGAACCACTTCCACTCCTGGGGCCTCTGCACATTGCCACTGGTCATTAGCCATCAGCCTCTATATATAATCATGACCTCTATGTCCCTTGAATACTGGATGGCATTTTTGGTTCCCTGTGTCTTACTGAGAGATTAGAGAGCCCACTGGGGGTCTCTAAAAAATGTTTTGTCCTCACTTCCAGCTGAGCCTTTCAGAATGAGGCCTCAGGCAAGATTCCAGCTGGGTTCAGCTGCACAAAGCAGGGGATAAGGGGAAAGAGAATGTAGCTTGCTGACCAGCAGCAATGCCTCTCTATGCCTGAGTAGCAGACACCTAACAGCACTGGGGATGGGGGTATCCCTTCTCATCCCAGCCCACTTCCCCATCATTAACTCCTCACCTGGGCTCAGGAAATGGAGACTTGTTCATCAAGGACCCTTCTGCTCTGGAAACTGAGGAAGGCCAAGGAAAGCACTGACCTCCGTATCCAGGAATCCAGTTCTGTAAAAAGTATTTCATCTTACAATCTAAAAATTCTCAGATTCTGGAAGGGCAGGCCCCCAACTAAGGAAAACTAGACTATTTAGGGGCAACCCCCAATCCTGTTCTTTTGGGATCTGCAATAAGAAGGACAGTCATCTTTGATACCAAAATTATGGCCCTGATAACCTCTGTCTCTCAACACCAGGCCCTACCACAACAGAGTCTAAGGAGAGCTCTCCAAGAGAAGCCGCAGAAGACAAGACATTGACCATGTTCTGTTTTTGTTTGCTTTCACTTCTGGGTGTTTTCCTTGGTTTGCATTAAAGGCTTCCTGGTGGGAGAACATGTATCTTAGAGAGTCTCGCTAACCCCTGTGGCTGCCCAGCTGAGTCTCATAACCACAATCATCCCCATGAAAAATGGCAAGACCATCTTTTTCAGTTGCAATGCCTGAAAATGGTGAGGACTCTTGAATCTCCCTTCCTATAGAAAATATGCCACCATCTTGCAAGGATGGAGTTAAGGTTGAGATGAAATGTGCGATAATGACCATGATCATGATGATGTGAATGATCAACTTAATCCAGTGTTTCAGAAGAACCACTCTCCTTCACCTTGAAAACATTCTGGTTCTTTCTCTGGCTCAAGCCCACTGCCATACTTGGTTAGAACACCTGGCAGGGCAGTTGTATAATTTGTACTTCAGGGCCTCTGTTAATAGGTCATCAATTTGACTCACCTAAGGGAAATGAGGTCTTATCTATCCCTAGTTCTCAGTGCCTGGTACAATGTAGATACATAAATGTTTGTGTGAACTTTCCAAGTTCAAGGTGATGACAATTTATTGGGCATATCAATACAACAAAATGTAAGAAGATATTATGACCTACCAAAATTTAACCTGCATAAAACAAATAGGAAAGAAACAAAACCAAGAATAGATTTCTAGCAGTCATCTAATGCATTTATCCCTTAAGGATAGCATCAAGAATATTTTTGTTTCTGACCCAATCCATTTCCTCCTTTTGGAAGAAAAGGGAAAGTCCTCTAATAAATAAATAACAGCCCACCAAAATCTTTGACCTAAAAACAATTCAGACACTAGAAAGGCTTAATTCTTCAAACTGTGTTGTCCATTACTTGCAAATGTCCATAGGTCAAATTTTTTTCACAAATGCCTTTTTTCCCCATATTTTGAGGGATAAGCCCCCCACATCCTTTTTAATAGTCACAACTGTGTCCAGTGTATTCCTTAAGTCTCAAAGCCTCAAGTCCACTGGTGTGAGTTATAAGTTCAGAAATTCCTCTTCCTTACATGAGAGGTCTACAAAATCAGCTCCATAAAATATTCACTTAACCAAGAAAGAAAGCACTCAGTGTACACCAAGTGTGAGCACTGCACGTCTGCCACTTCTCCAGATAAGAATCTAACCAACCACTTTGCCCCACAGTCAGTCCTCTTCATGCAGGAACAGCTAAATAGACAAAAATCTAAGCTAATGGAACCCCACCCATACAGAACAGATTCTCAGTAACAATAGCGGGGGTGGGGGCTACTTGGAGGGATAAGTGGAAATTTTGCCATCCTTTACTTTCTGGAAATGCCAAGATCTGTTTTGTCTTCATATTAAGTAAACGAATTACAAACTGTAAATGCGTCAGTTCCTTGAAAAAGGAGGTGCACAAGGTACATTCCATCCCCAGATCAAATTAAACAATTTACTCCACAGCCATGTGCTTCCACTCACAACGACGCTCCTCTGAGCTTCTCGGCATTAAGCAGGGACATTGCTCAATGAGAAAAACTCTGTTTCCAAATGCCCAGACTCTACTCTTTTTTTTTTTATTAACTTCATGTTCTATTTATTATTTTTGAGATAATATAGTTTTACTTAACATTAATCTCAAAGGCATGATACTCCACTAAATAAAGAGGTCAACAAATGAAAAGATGTCCAATTTCACTCATATAAAGTAAATAGTCACAAATCCTTAAAATTATAGTAGTATATTATATCTAGCAATTTATTTAACAAAGACTTTAAACAAACATTGACAAAACACTATATTTTCAGCAAAACTGACACATACAGGCATTTCTTTCTTTCTAATTTTAGTTCCCACAAATAAGGGGAAACTCACAGTATTTGTCTTTCTGTGTCCAGCTTATTTCACTCAACGTGATGTCCTCCACTTCCAACCATTTTGATACATACAACTGATAGAATTTCATTCTTTATAGCTTCATAATAGTTCATTGTGTGTGTGTATATACATACATGTGTGCATGTGTATGTGTACATATATAAACACACTATATTTTGTTTATCCATTTGCCTAATGAAAGACACCTTGGTTGATTCCATACTTTGGCTATTGTGAACAGTGTTGCAATAAAAATGAAAATTATTACAACCACTGAGGAAAATAGTATGGAGATTTCTTTAAAAATTAGAAATAGATTTGCAACATGATTCAGCAATCCCACTACTGGTATATACCCAAAACACATGAACACAATGTATCAAAGAGATACCTGCACCACCAGATTCCTTTGTTAATCATGTTCATTTCCCCAGATGATTTTGTTCATTCTTACAATTAAGGGATTGCTAGTCTGATATTTTCTTTTATTTCTTTTTTGCCTTCTGTTTTTCCTTCACTCTTCCTAGAAGAGAAACAAGGCAGTTTTCTTGACTTGGCACATGTGTCAAGTCCAGGAAGAGTTATAGAAAATTTTCACTCAAAGAAGACTCATACGTGCCTAGAACTGGGTGGCTAGGTTTGCTTCACTTGCTTGCATTCTGGGTTTCCCACATCTGAGCCACCACCAATGTGCAGGAGACTTCTGATGTCTTTGGAAACCAGTGCTTTTGAGTGCTGGAATGCTCTAGAGGTGCACAGAGACTTGCAAACTCCCTTGGTCAGGTTTGAATGATTCCATTATTTTGCTCCTTTTGGTGATTTTAAAATCTGTTTTCAAACATTTTTCAGCCTACCTGTTTCTGAAACTGTGTATTTCAATATTGAGTAGCTCACAGCAAACTGAGTACAGTTTATCATTTGATTGTCTAGAACCTGAGGCTAAAACAACCTGAACACAAAACACATCACATCTATCTATTTCTCTCAAGCCCAATATTGTGACTGACACATAGCAAGTGCATGACAAAGACAGTCTAGTGAATGTACAAAACCATCAATGAAGCCTCAAGATAAAACTCAGAACTGGGAGGAGTGAGGGAAGACAAGGGAAAAAGGAAGGAGGCAGCAGCATAACACACAGCTGGCATTTCAGGAAGGTAAGATTTTCCATCATGAAATAATTGGGGAACCATGAAAATCACTGTGTAAAAGCTTGTTGAAATATGGAATTCAGGGGGATGGCATTATTGTGCAATAGATTAAGCCACTGTCTGTGATGCCAGCATTCAAGACCTAGCAGCTCTACTTCCAGTCCAGCTCCCTGCTAATGTGCCTGGGAAAGCAGCCAAGGATGGCCCAAGTGCTTTGGCCCCTGTACCCACATGCATGATCTGGATGGAGTTCCTGGCTCCCGGCTTCACCTTGGCCCAGTGCTGACCATTGCGGTCACTTGAGGAGTGAACTACCAAATAGAAGACACCTCTTTCACTTGCGTGCTTCTGCCTTCTCTCTGTCTCTCTCTCTCTCCCTCCCTCCCTCCTCTCTATCTTTGACACTCTGCCTTTCAAATAAATAAGTCTTTTTTAAAAAGAAAAAAAAAGAGAGAACTGAGAGCTAAGTTAACTTTGGTGCAAAAAATTTGAAATCTTTGCATATGAGAAGTCTTCAAAAAGTTCACAGAAAATGCCTATCATGAAAAACACTGTGCATGTGAAAAAGTAAAATGCTAAAATGCGTCCTCACAACAGCAAGAATGGTTTGTGAGTTGGGGGGGGGGTGCTGAACTGAGGAGGGAAGGGCAGGTAGGAATGAAGACAAAGACCACAGAGCCTACTGCTAAGGAAAAGGGGGTGCAAGCCACGATGCGCCAGCTCAGCTGCATCTATTCATCAGGCTTCGCCCATGCCCATAGTCTCCACTGCGTTTTGCCTGAGTGAAGGAAACCTGAGGATTGTTAGAGCTTGTGTCCTTGTTTTCTCAGCTCTTTGAGTGTGCTGTCAGCCAAAGGCACTGGCCACGCCCCTATCTTTCAACACTCTCCAGGGGCTCGCTCTATTTATCAAGCAAACAACTGCAGCGCAGCTGAGACTGCCTCCAGCATGGGCTTTGGGGCAGCTGTTCTGGTGACTTGCTAACCCGCCTGAGGAGCTGACAAAATCAACTTTCGCTATAGGGATCTGCAGAAGCATCAAAGGCTGCCACGCCTCCCTTCTCCTGCCTTTCTGAATGGACCAAACCCGCCCCTCTGCAGGTAAAGGACAGGACTGCGGAGAACCTCTTTTCCAGCTCTGCCAGTAGCCTCCTCACTGCCATTGTCGATTTAATCCTATCACCTGATCCTACAGATTTTGTCCACATGTTGATGGCAGCCGCGTCCTTTTGTCTTATACAAATACTCCTCACATTAGAGGCTGGGTATATAAAGGCATCTCAGTTAAATGCCTGGAGACTCATCCTGTATCACATAGGTACACACAAACAAAACCTGCAAATTCTGAAGTCTTGCTTCCCCCCAGGAAGCCTTTCCAAGCTGTACAGGGCTACGTTTTGTTTGTTTGTTTGTTTGTTTGTTTTTTGACAGGCAGAGTGGACAGTGAGAGAGACAGAAAGAAAGGTCTTACTTTACCATTGGTTCACTCTCCAATAGCTGCTGTGGCTGGCATGCTGCAGCTAGCGCACTGCGCTGATCCGAAGCCAGGAGCCAGGTGCTTCCTCCTGGTCTCCCATGTTGGTGCAGGGCCTAAGCACTTGGGTCATCCTCCACTGCACTCCCAGGCTACAACAGAGAGCTGGCCTGGAAGAGGGGCAACCAGGACAAAATCCAGCGCCCCAACCGGGACTAGAACCCAGTGTGCCGGTGCCACAGGCAGAAGATGAGCCTATTGAGCCACGACACCAGCCAGGGCTATGCTTTAAGAGAAACTTCTTTGGAAATTGATCAAACCAAGATGGCAGTGTGGAAAGGGGTCACCTCGTATAGATTAAAAGTCAAGATCTATTTCAATTCAATACCTACCTACTGTGTCACCATCTAGAATAACTGTGACATTCCACAATATGAATACTTTCTTCTCTGAATTCTACTCCATGTATATATAAATCTTACACATTCGTTTGACATGTACTGCCATTACAGTTACAACCATCTTAGAGTATTGTCAATGCTAATGCTATCAGTTCTACGTCAAAAGAACCCCAATTCTGAACAACGACCTCCATGGTAGATGTTTCCAACTCCAGCTGCACATCAAATCCATCGGGAAAGCTGTTTTAAAAGACTGATGTCCTAAATAGCACTCTGGCCTCAGAATCAGCCCTTAAGGTATTTAGATATAGCTAAAAAGCCCATGAGAGTTTCTCAGGCATGGAAAGCCAAGACGCTGTAGCCAAAATAATAATAATAATAATAATAATAATAATAATGACCTAAATGAAAAATCTCTGTGAAATCCCAGCTAAAAGAACTGGCCATCAAAGAAGGAGGTGCCTTTCTCTGAAGGGAGGAGAGAACTTCCACTTTGATTATGGTCTTGTCTAAGTAAGGTCGAAGCTTGTGAACTCAAGAGGCTTCCATAGCCTTGGCAGCTCATGACAAGAGCTTCGGATGATTACTGACATCATAAATAAGAGTGTCAATTGTTAAATCAACAACAGGAGTCACTGTGCACTTACTTCCCATGTAGGATCTCTGTCCTTAATGTGTTATACTATGTAAATTAATGGTAAAACTACTACTAAAACAGTACTCTATACTTTGTGAGTCTGTATGGGTACAGCCTGTTGAAATCTTTATTTAGTAAATACTAAGTAGATCTTCTGTATATAAAGATAATTGAAAGATAATATTAAAGATAATTGAAAATGAATTGATGAAGAATAGGATGGGAGAGGGAGTGGAAGATGGGATTGTTGCGGGTGGGAGGGAGGTTATGGGGGGAAAAAGGCACTATAATCCAAAAGTTGTACTTTAGAAATTTATATTTATTAAATAAAAGGTTTTTTGAAAAAAAGATTGATTTCCAGGCCTACTCCGCGGCTCAATAGGTTAACCTTGTGGCGCCGGCACACTGGGTTCTAATCGGGGCACCAGATTCTGTCCTGGTTGCCCCTCTTCCAGGCCAGCTCTCTGCTCTGGCCAGGGAGTGTAGTGGAGGATGGCCCAAGTGCTTGGGCCCTGCACCCGCATGGGAGACCAGGAGAAGCACCTGGCTCCTGCCATCGGATCAGCGTGGTGTGCTGGCTGCAGCATGCCAGCCACAGCGGCCATTGGAGGGTGAACCAACGGCAAAGGAAGACCTTTCTCTCTGTCTCTCTCTCTCACTATCCACTCTGCCTGTTAAAAAAAAAAAAAAAGATTGATTTCCATCTCCACCTGTGGTTTTCTGAATCAAGATCTTGGGGTTGGAGGTCCTTAGAATCTGTGTCTGTAACCTCATCCCTGGTGATAGGCAGCAGCCAGCTCAGGCCCGGTGCAGGTGCTGGAGTTAAGATGCACAGCCCAGCAAATGCAGCTGGGGACGTTAGCAGGGTCCTCTGGGTAGAGCAACTCGTGCTAAGCTCCAGACCTCTCGAAGGGCAACTACTCCCCAGAGCACTTGTGACAGCCATGGCAGGGAAACTCTACAGGCCCTGAGACCACAAAAGGTCTCAAAGGAGATACTTCTTGAGCCAAGGCCTCAAAAGACAGTCACGACAGAAATCAGTTCACCCTGCTTCCTCTGATGGTGTCAGCCTCCTCCCCAACCCGTCTTTCCCCAGGCTGCCCATCCATCTGTGAGCTTCCTGTGGACACGAGGGGAAAGTAGAGTCCTGGAAGACCACTCAGGATTTCTCTGGAGAGCCACTTGAGCATGCTCCACAAGTATACCTGTGCATGTTTGCACCAACTCAGTATTTCCCAGCCCCACTTGGAGATGTTGGCCAAGCTGGTGCCATAAGCAATGGGGTCAATCTTGAACCTAACATAAGTCTGCACCCTCATTCTGGTATAAAGCCTCCAAGAAAATCATGGAGGCCAAATCACTCCTCCCTTCCTCTTTACATCCTGCATCCTCTACTGTGGACATTGAAGAGACAAGACAGGCTGTGAGATACCTCCTAATTCTCACTTCTTTAGCCTCTACCTGGGCAACACTCGTCTCTCCTTGTCCATTTGGCTTTTTCCTACATTTTCCCTTGGATCCTCAGCAGACTAACAGCAGAGATGAATAGTTATCCCTGAACAAAGCAGAAAGAGCTCAAGATTGATGCTAAGGCCGGTGCCGCAGCTCACTAGGCTAATCCTCTGCCTGCAGTGCCGGCACACCAGGTTCTAGTCCCGGTCGGGGCACCGGATTCTGTCCCGGTTGCCCCTCTTCTAGGCCAGCTCTCTGTTGTGGCCAGGGAGTGCAGTGGAGGATGGCCCAAGTGCTCAGCCCGGATGCACCCCATGGGAGACCAGGAGAAGCACCTGGCTCCTGCCATCAGATCAGCGTGGTGCGCAGGCCGCAGGGCACCGGCCGCAGAGGCCATTGGAGGGTGAACCAATGGCAAAAGGAAGACCCTTCTCTCTGTCTCTCTCTCTCACTGTCCACTCTGCCTGTCAAAAAAAAAAATATTTATGCTAAAATGACCTCCCACTGGACAATCAGATCCTCTTCTCTTCAGACTTACAACGTCTACCATAGACAAAGACAGAAACTCAGGTCTGCAGGTTCTTTACAGCTACGGTCTCAGCATACGCAAAAAGGTCTCTGGCTGCCCTTCCCCATGACCTGTAGCTATATCTGTTTGCAGCCCTAAATAGCACTGGCTTCCCAGTCTAAACAACTGCCTCTCGGCCCCAGCTCCCCCACCACCCCTGGGCCCCCAGCCCTGGGCAAGCACTGAACAGATCTGCAGTCCTCTCTCCTGCCCCAGGTCTTTCTATGTGCTAATTGTTTCCAGCTTTCTCCCTACTGCTCCGATAGCTGCATCTGGGATTCTTGTCTCACAGATGTACTTGTTTGTGTGACTCCAGGCTGGACTTTAAGTTCCATTCCCTTCCCACCAAGAAAGGATCTCTAAATCTGGAAAGGTCTGTCCTGAACTCTTTGTTGCTGTCCACCAGCACCTCCTACTCCGGAATCCACACGACTTAGAGCGGAGGCTGGGCAGAGGTGAAGCTCTGCTGTTCAACACTTCAGGCTGCAAATATCCAGCCAACCCACCCCACAATACACATCCACATTGGCAACCAGCAGCAGGGACTGACACCAACCCTCCCTCTGACCTCCTGCCCAGTTCTCCAGCAGGGAACTGGCTGCGGTGTCTCCCAGAAGAATCTGCACACAGCTCCAGTTGAAATTTACAAGGAGTCCTAATCACATTTTTTCCTAAAATTCCAAGTCCATAACATCGACAGAACTCCTTTCATCCAATTATTGAGTAATTCTGTGGATGGAAACAGAACAGTGGAAACAAGGACCAACCCGTCCTCCGCCCACCCATTTTACGGTTTTGATTTTTCTTTCTTTGTCTGCAGCGCTGGTGTCTCAGCCAGGACTGCCTCTCTCCTTTCCCAGGCTTTTGTACTTTCCCTTTGGCTATCCCAGTCTTATTTTCCGTGGGTGCTCTGGCACAGAGGGAAGGAGCGATCCTGTTTGGATTCAACCTCCAAACATTTACCACACTCTTAAAAACAAGTTTGCATGCTCCCCACCACCCAGGGTCCTGGGGCCAAGTGCATTTTGTCCATTTTGTGGTTTCTGTTGTGTGGTGCTCAGGGCATGGGCTATGGACGTAGTCTTTCTCAAGGT
The DNA here is from genome assembly GCA_949820135.1 of Sylvilagus floridanus. Lineage (NCBI taxonomy): Eukaryota > Metazoa > Chordata > Mammalia > Lagomorpha > Leporidae > Sylvilagus > Sylvilagus floridanus. Next base: position 160,824,752 of record OX463236.1, read on the forward strand.
GATTGCAATGACACTGACTCCCCAGCCCCCATCAGAGACCCCTGTGGAGTTCCAAGTTCCTTCATACTAAGATAAATTCAAAATGTCTTGAGCTAAGCATATGAAATCACATCACATAGCAGCAGTAGTAGAGGAGAGAAAACTGCAAGTCTAGTCGCTTGCATGTCGTAGATTCTGAAAGCCGGGGAATTCCTGCTCCCTAGAACATCACTGGGTCAAAGGGACGATGACTTGTTCTTTACCATCTGGGAGGTTGGCACCGAGTGGCTATGACTGGTTTCACTGACTAGATAGAAACCAATATAATGCAAACCAAACCCGGTAACAGCCTCTCCATCACATTGCGTTTTGCTACATTCAGTGTTTTGTGCAGAGACCCCCTGCTTAGAATTCTCCTATTGCCCACTTTCTGCAAGAACAGTGGGGATTTCCTGAGAAGCCAGGCTCAGCTGTTGTTGACCCTTGCCGCCTACAGAGCAGCTTCAAATGCCAGCCAGAAAGCAAGGGAGAGACAGGCACAGACGGAGAAACAGGGGGACAAGGAGATTATACCCAGGGTGCTCCACACCAGAGTTTGACATGCTCTTCCCAGATCCAGAGTGTGTTGCTAGTATCTCACTGTAATTTCCTGATACTTAACTAGAGATGTCAAACTCATCCCAAGCTGGAACTCTGGATTCTGGGCCTGCCCGAGGCCTGGGGACTGCCATGGGCCTTAGACTTTAGTGACCTCAGTCCTTCTAGTTTCGATCTAAATCCTACCTGCATCTTCACTTGATGAACTTCCACCCTAATGCAGGCCTCCAGATGCTCAGCCCGGATGCTGCCTCCATGCAACGACCAGGACCTGGATATTGCTGACGAAGGGCTAAGGTGCAAGGCACCATCCCCACATGCTGGCTCAAACTGCTGATTCCCGAACTCACTGCCAGAAAATGCACAACGGAGGAGAACAGCTCCTTTCTTTGATGTTTTGTAAACTCCAAGCTAGAAGTCAAAGCTCCAGTGAAATATCTTGGCCTCCTGGCCAGGAAACACACATACACACACACACAATACACACACATACACACACACACTCAAGTTGTGCATTGTGAGATGAGGTGGGAAAAACTCAAACATGGGAATCTAGAAACCTGGGTTCTGCTCCTCGCTCTGACCCAACCTTGCTGGGTGACCTAGGGAAAACCTCTTCACCTGTCTGGTCCCAGGATTCCTCTCTCATCTTCAACATATGTTCCCAGGAAATCCAACACATCACAGCCCTGCAACCTGACTTTCCCACCTAGGCTAAAAGCATGACACCTTGACACAGTGACCAGGGAAGACCTGTCGAGAAACCAACATTGGACAGGTCTCTCAAGAAGGAAAAAGGCATACAAAGACAGAAATGAAGGCCTAAGGCAGTAACAAGCCTACTGTATTCCAGGAATGGAAGAAGGCTAAACAAAGAAGGTGAAAAACAGCTTTTCATACTCTCAAGTCCACTGCACCAGCCACTTTATCACTGGGAGTGGGGGGTGAGCCACTCTAGTGACATGTTGTTCCCTCCAACGGGAAGGGTGCTTGGTAACAGAGGAACTTCTACACAGCATTGCCCTTTCAAAAACATTTCAAAGCCCTAAGGCCCTGCCTTCCAAGCTCAAATTCCAACTCAGTGAGGTGAACCTGTTCGAATTCAAAATGTTCCATGTGCTAAAATTGTTTAACAACCAGCAGAGGAAGAGAAATGAGATTAATGGATGGAGACAGGTTAGAATGGGGAGAACACAGGACTTCTAGTGTCTTTGCTACTATCAGATCAGGATGTGTATCTTGGAGATGTCTTTGAAGAAATCCCTGGGAATGAATAGATCTCTTTCTGGAAATTGAGAGTAGAGGCTTCCTTTGAGGTCATGGTATCCCAGTAATATTCACCTTACTCCAAGGTCAAGTTTGCATCTAGGCACATGAAGTCTAGAATGTGCCCTGCCATCTGCTCCTGGTTTGGCTCCACCCTTTCACTGCCCTAGAACAGTACCCAAGATATATTGACTATGAGTAACTACGGATGAGACCAAGAACTCTGGAGCAAAGACTGTTTACGCGTCCTTCTGAACAACCTGTTCTCTTTTACACCATCAGAATCAGAACTCCCTCCCTCCATTCCTCTCTTCCGCCAGCCCTCAGAGAGAGGCCACATTCCTAGCTTAGGCAATGCATTCCTGCTGTCCTGACACACACTGCCAGAGTGGGCCAGGCAGGCTCCTGAAAGAGCCAAGCTACCCACCCAATGCTTGTCTTTGGCCAAGGGCTTCGAGCCAGACCATGGCGTCATAGCGGCTAAGGTCCCTTGATAAGCCTCATCAGCTCAGCTTTTAAAATTAATCATGGCTTGCTGATGGAGGTGATGAAAGTTACATCAGACATCCCTCCAAAGCCCAGATTGACTGACTGTTAATTAGGACAGGTCTGAAGGTTAACGCCTTCCTCACTGTGGGGACAGCTAGCAGATCCAAATCTGCAGTGGACCTCAGGGTGGGGAGGGTTGTTGATCACAGGATGAACAATAACAATGGAGCTGTCCTAATATGAAGAGTTCTCTCAAATATTAAGTCACCAGTGATTTGGATGATTTTTGAACCAATGTGTAATGTCAAGTCCTTCTCTGAGTAGGAGTTGTTCATTCAAAATATTGGTTAGCATTTGTGTGTGTCACATACTGTACCACACTGGAGATGCGGGGTAATGAAATGATTAAGACATGCTCCTTGCTTCAAAGAATTCTCTTTAGAGTAATGTATAGGTTTATTTCTTTTGAGAAGACAGGGTGAAAAAAATCACTATATGAACCTTTCAAAGTCAGTAACTGTCAAAAATGTCATCATTAGCTGTATTGAGAACCCTGTCTGCAGGGACCATGTTATGGATACTGGCAGATCTATCGATAGATATATTGGTTTCTCTGATAATTGCTCATAATATTGATAACTAAGTTTGAGTGGTTACTATATATCAGAAGCAGTTCTAAGAGGTATATGTGTGTATACATACGCATATACATATGTGTGTATATATATACATATATGTATATATGTTCTCATCTGATTCTCACAATGCTGGTAAGTAAATACTGTCATTCTCCTATTTCAATTCTGATTTAACTTTACAGATATAGAAACTGAGGCTAGGATTGACTGTGTACTTTGCTTATTCCTTGAAAAGATTTCCAGTGACCCCAGTCAGAACTGCTGATCTGATTTAAGTCCCTTGCTTTATTAAGTCCATTCAATCCAGATTTATCTCTTCTAATTAGTAGCTATATTTCTCAGCAACATAATAGCCACAAATCCTAAACTGTGGCATCATTTAGTCACTCAACAATGATCTATTTGGAACTCTGATGCAGTGAGAACACAATGAGGAAAAAAATACAGGTTATACCCTCAGAAAACTTAGCCTCACAGAGATAAGTGGAAAGAAATATGATAGAAAACAAGGAGCAAGTACTGAACCCAATGGGCTTGTAGCACAGTGTCCAGGCTGACACTGGCATTTGGCCCATTGGTCCTGCCTAAAGTTCCCAGAACTGAGTCCCTGGGTCCCATGCCCTTACGTATGGCTCATACCTTGGAGTTGCATTTTATGGCCTAAGACCATCTGCCCAACTCAATCTACCAGCACTCATGTCATATTATCACAGCCAACACAACACTAAAAATTTGCTCTGTGCAGCTCAGTGGAATGAAAAATGCAGAGAAAATAAAATCAGAAGGCTTTCAGCTCTGTTGATCCAGGATCTATAGAAGGTCTAGTGGCAAAGAAAAGTCCAGGGGACTAAAGAACAAATGTTTAGAACTCTGAGAAACATAAGAAAGAACTTAACCCGAGTGACCACAATTCAGCAAAAAGGAATTGAGAGAGAAACTTGGTGCAAACATTATTCAGTTCTCTCCAGCATGCGAGCTGCAGAGCTCCGGTCTTGGACAGCCCCAACACCCTCAGGACTCACAAAGAAACATCAAAGATGATCAAGTTCCTCAACAGATGGTGCGGGGGTTCTTCATCCTTCTGTGGTTTTCCTGTGCTGTGCTACCCTCAGTATTTCATACTGCAGGAGAGTCTGCATCCCTAGCAATGTGCATGCTGAGTTCTGTGCTTTCTCTGGTTGTAGGTATCTTTGGTTATTACCAAGAGGCAAAAGGCACCAACATAATGGTCAGAGATGAATGCCCCCCCCTACAGAATAGCTGGTAGTTAGGAAATAATGGAGATTAGATATGATACCTATGGATATCAGGTTGCTGGCTTCTCAGGGAAGTAGGATAGATAACTCATCTCTCACTGGGAGGCCCAAGCCCCCATCCTGCTCTTGTGAGTCACTCATGACAATCCTCTGGAAACAAAGCACTGGCTTATTTTTTTTTTAATTTATTTATTTGAAAATCAGAGTTATAGAGAGAGAAGAGGCAGAGAGAGAGAGAGAGAAGCCTTCCTTCCAATGGTTTATTCCCCATTTGGCTGAAACGACCGGAACTACGCCAATCCGAAGCCAGGAGCTTCTTCCAGGTCTCCCACGCGGATGCAGGGGCCCAAGGACTTGGGCCATCTTATACTGCTTTCCCAGGCCACAGCAGAGAGCTGGATCAGAAGTGGAGCAGCCAGGTCTTGAACTGGCGCCCATACTGGATGCCAGCACTGCAGGCCAGGGCGTTTTTTTGTTTTTGTTTTGTGTGTGTGTGTGTGTGTGTGTGTGTGTGATAGAATTGTCTTTATTTTAAAGTCTAGAGCAGCTTCTATCTTATTTTTGTATTTCAAGTTGAAGGACAGTCTCAATAAACACATCTTCTCCCGAGGGCCTTGAAGAAAAGCTCGTTCTTGCGCACTGTGTGGGGGCGGAGAGGGCCTGAGACGAAGGTGATGTGGGAGTTTTCAGGACGCTCTCCACGGAGATGTCTGAACATCACTGCCCCGCGCCCTGAAGCTGTGCAGCAGAGTAAGGTGGCTCCGGCAGTGACTCCTTCATGACTGGGAGGAGGTTCAGACCCAGGTGGCGGCCCTCCGCCCCCGGGGGCAGCAGGACTGAGCCGTCTGCCCCTCGGCCGGCTGACTCCTCTCTGCTGCCTTGGCCACTCCTGTGGCTGCCCCACGTTCTGCTTCCTTGGCCTCTCCTTCCAGCGCTGGGGGCCACTGGAACCAGCCCTGTTCAGTGGACGTGGGGATAGCTTCTCCTGAATCAGATTCTGCAAACAGGTGTTCACATTTTGAATCTGGGCTAATTGGGAGCCCTCAGGCTCTGGGTGTGAGTCTGTTAGAAAATCCTCACCAAGAGCCCCCAGATGCAGCTGCTGTCACAGCGCCGGCCCCAAAGTACTGGCTTCTATTCCACAAACTCTTTGAAAGGCAGAGCACCTGGCAAGAAGGCCTCACTGGCTTCACAAGTTAGAAATAGGAAGATATCTGTTGTCATTGAGATCAAACACATTGCTTGAATTATAGCAAGAGTGGCCGTCTTCATCAGCATCCTTTTCTTCATCATCAAGGTGTCCAGAAGGCACTGTGCCCTGTACCCCTCCATCTTCCTCACTGGGAGATTTGGTTGTTTGTGTCACTATCTGTTCAGGGGGAGGGTTTAGACCCCACACTCTCATTAACCTCTGGGTTGAACAGGGAAAGGACACATGAATGACTTGGAAGAGACCTATGATGAATATAGGAAAAGTACCAAAGGGAATATCTAGAACTGTCAGCTTCATGGCACCCTCACTGGCATTATGATCCAGAAGGGAACATACCTAATCATTAGAAGACCTGAGAAATTTTATATTCCATAGAGGTCTTTAAGTAAAGCCATCTGGGTAGAGATTGCCTCATGGGTAGATTATCATAGCATTAATGCTTCTCAAATACTTGGGAATGCCACAGTACTAAGTACTAAGTTCCAAAGAGAGAAAGAGACAGGCAGACATAAATCTGCCATCCCATGGTTCTCTTTCCCAAACGCCTGCATCTTCCAGGACTGAGCCAGGCCAAGGGCAGGAACCTGGAACCCAATCTGGGTTTCCCACATGGGTGGCAGGGGCCCAAGTACATGAGCCACCACCTGCTACCTCCCATGGTGCACATTAGCAGGAAGCCAAATCAACAGGGCATCCCAAAATGCATCTTACCCACTGAGCAAATGAGTCATCTATCCTACTTCCCTGAGAAGCCAGCAACATTTGCCCCTTGTGTCATTCTTATTTGGGTGTTCAATGAAAATGTGAAAACTTTTCATCAGGCTATATTGTAGGGATAATGTCTCATTAAGGCCATTTTTCCCCAAGTCCCCAACTTCACGTTGATATGATTGTCATCTTTTGACTGCTGTCTGTGATATGTCTTAGGTAATACTGACATCATCAAAATTCGTGCCAGAGAAAAACAAAAACTGCATGAAAGACACTCAACTCATGAGATTTGACCATTTATGCATGACTTTTATCTCTATCTCTACCTCCTATCGTAAAAGACATGCATTTCAAGGGGGTGTTGTTTATGTGCATATGTTAAGTTCCCATGACATTAAAGTCTTGTGTGACCCTGATATCTTCTGGAGTCTCCCTGCTGCTTAATCTCCAGATGGGCTTCCTCAAACACCCTGACGTCCCATTGAAGACCCCATTCCTTTGTCAATATTTCTATATATTCCTTGGGAAATTGATCACTTTGCTCAAAAATTCAGCTCAAGATTTGCAGGTGATGGAAGTAGGGGGCAGGGTTACATCTCAATGACATGCACAACCACCATTCTGATGCTCAGATATTGTCACAGCACAATTACCCTGGCCAGATCACCTCCACCTTAACTTTCACCTCCTCAGCAGTCAGCTCTGCATCACCGCCCCCCATCCCACCTCTTCTCCCTTCACCCCTACAATTTGACTTTTCCCAACTCCTGCCCCAAGACTCAGATCCACTTTTCACGCCCTATCTCAACATACCCAGCTTTACAAAAGAGTCTTTGGTTTACTAGGAAGCTTCTTTGTTTAGAAATTGGAATATTTATTTCATGTTAAAACAAGTACAAAGTGATTTCCAGCACTGATTTTATGCCAACCACGTTTCATGCTTTTAACTTCACTCTATTCCTGTGTAGAAGAAACATCTATGTTGACAAGCCCAGAGAGACCTCATTTTAAAGTAAAAGATGTTTTATAAAACAAGGAAGCGCCAGCACCACGGCTCACTAGGCTAATCCTCCACCTTGCGGCACCGGCACACCTGGTTCTAGTCCCGGTCAGGGCACCGGATTCTGTCCTGGTTGCCACTCTTCCAGGCCAGATCTCTGCTGTGGCCAGGGAGTGCAGTGGAGGATGGCCCAAGTGCTTGGGCCCTGCATCCCATGGGAGACCAGGAGAAGCACCTGGCTCCTGCCATCAGATCAGCGCGGTGCGCTGGCCGTGGTGGCCATTGGAGGGTGAACCAACGGCAAAAGGAAGACTTTTCTGTCTCTCTCACTGTCCACTCTGCCTGTGGGGGGCGGGGGGAAACAAGGAAGCAAAGGCAGAAAGTGTTAAGTGGCATAAGAAAGGTCCAGGAATCAATTCAATTTCTTTCCTCAATTCTGATCATTCACAATTTTAAGTCATGTACCATGATGCCCAATTACCAAAACAAAAGAGGCTTCATGAGGCAGATGCATCTGGGCACAACCAACCCATCCCAGCTAGACATGTCCAGATGAGGAAGACCACATTCAAAGGAATTTATCTGACTGTATTTTGCTTCTCATGAAACAGAAAACCTCACAAAAAAATCAATATTGGAACTTTGCATTTCCAAGGAATTCTCAACTATCTCTGACCCTTTGTTACTTGCAAAATTAGAAGAGTTTACACAGATCTATCTTTCCATCCTTATTTCTTCTGAACAACATTGACTGAGGGTGAAACGTTGATGGGGTATGCCAGGCACTGGAAAAACAAAGACAAGGAAAATAGAGCCCTCAAAAGAAACAGCTCAATGGGAGAAACAAACACTCAGGCTCAGAACTCCTTCTTTCTCATCTACTGACCAATGCAGCCTGGTCCTCCCCATTCAAGTGCAGGCATAGCAGAGAGCCCCCTTTCCAGCACACTTGCCCCAAAGCCATTCACACCAGCCACCTGGTTGTAACAACTTTTGTTCAGCCTCTCAAGAGTCAGGATCGACGCAAGGTCTCTTCTCTCTCCTGGCTTCTCCTCACCTCTTCCTTGGTTCTCTCCTCACCCATCTCTTGCAGAAGTAACACAAACTCCACTCCTTTCCCCAAGCAAGGCAGTTTGGTGGCATCTTTTGTTACTTGAGCAGACCCTCAGGTGTCACTCTCCATCCAGAGTAACTGAAAAAATGTTTCTTCAGAATAAATACAGAACCCTCCCCAAAAAGACTTCTGGGTGGGAGGGAGGCAGGAGAGTCTCCATCCTCATTCAGATGGCAAAGTTGCACTCAGGATGGGATGGGTCTCATCTAGTACAAGATAGAAGAGGCCGACCAGGTGGTACAGAGTAAAAGGAATTCTGTAGATGAGCTGTAGTTCTAATTCCAGAAATGTAGGGAGTCAGCCCTCGGACTTGCCAATGTTTGGGTTATGTTTCAACCTTGATTGGGCACCAGAGCAGTGCACAGCGCCAACACTCATGTGCATTCATGGGGCCTGCTACATTATGCTTTCATTATGCTTTATTGGGTCTCTATTCCATGTGTCTGGGATGTTTCTTCCTAAAACCAGGACTTTTCCTCCCTCTGAGCCACCGTGCAGAATCCAGCCCAAATCCATACTCCTAGGAGACGCTCGATCCATTTTGGAGCCAAAGCATAGAAATAATTTCATTTTAAAAAGCCAACAGCTCCATGGAGAATGTTCTTGGGAGGGATAATTCCACTCCAGATTCTCTGATTAGAAAGAGGCTTTGCTCAGGCGTGACATGGCAATACCAGGAGGTGCCATTGGGCGTTACTGCCTAGGGAGAGAAGCAAGATACAGGGTGTGAGGGGCACTCCCCCTGACCTGGAGTGGGAGGGAGTCCCAGTTCGTGCCACCTCTTCCTTTCTTTCCTCTGGGCCTTCTTACATATGCAGGCTGCACCTCAATTCAGGACTCGAGACACCGTTTCTCCAAAGACATTGCATTCTTGCTAAGGCAGCCTAATTAGAAGCTTCCAGAAAGACATGACCATTGTCCTCAAATAGCTGAAGGCCTCTCACTTAGAAGAGGCCTCTGATTTACTCAGCACCATGCTAGAGTAGAAAAATAGGAACAATAAATAGAAACTGCTTGAAAGCAAAAAAAATCATTATGTAAAAGAGAATTTTAGACCAAAACTAGAATTGAGCTATTCTGAACATCTCAAGTTAGGTATTATCCTAGCTTTCCCATCCCCAAAACTTATTTATAGCACTGATTTGCATTGGGTGTTAGAATGCCCTGGGAAAAGAACTTTAATTATGTCCAAACTTTGGGTTAAGGCATAGAAACAAGCATGATGAATTTGGAGTATCTGAATAGAACCAAGAGAAGCAAAGTAGACTGCAACGAGGCCAGAAAAACAGAGTCTGGGTCTGGTTCTGGGAATAATGAGACAGTGGCCCTTCTTTGGTCTGTTCTAGTCCCAGGTACTAGTGACATGAGCATCCCACCCAAAGGAAGGGGCCATGTATAAATATTTTAAAAGCCATGATATTTAAGGATCCAACAGTTCTTCTTCAGAGAGAACCATGGAAGAGTAGGCCACCCAGGAAAGAGAACCATTTCTGTCTTGGTCTGAAAGATTACCTTCAAGAAGCCAGGAGTAGCACAGAGCACATCATCACCTGGGACAGAAAGGCCCTGCCGCAGGCTGCAGACCAGGTACAAAAGCAGAGACAGGGCCTGGGACTGAGCTACTTACTAGAACATCAGAACTACTGGCTCAAGAGCAGGGATCCAAGCTGCCAGTGGCTGCAGCGGTTCAGGTACCCATTAAGGCAACCCTTGATCTCCAGAGGAGAGCGGGGAGTCCTCCCATTCACCATCATGTCCTTGAGGACCAAAATCCTGCAGCTGCACAGATGACATTCATCAAATGTCAACTGTTGTGTCTCCATATATTTGGTAATGTTTTTGCAAGATCAGATTTATCAAGATATAATTTGCATACAGTAAAATGACTTTTTAGGTATATAATTCGACAAATTCTCACAAGGACATACAGGTGTAAAATCATTCTTCAATCAAGATATAAAACATTTCCATCATCCCAAAACATCTTTTATTCCTCTTTGCACTCAATGCCTCCCATGATTCCCAGGCCACAGCCACAAACAAAATATATATGGTATACAAAACTTTCTCTACATCGATACAAAGTGTGTGTGTATGTGTGTTCTATTTATCACCTCTTCCAGAAGGTTGAAGTAATGAAGTCATAACATATGTAACCTTTGGAGCCTGGTTTCCTCCACTGAGATAAGGCATTTGAGATTTATCCATGACGTTGCACATATGAGCAGTAATCTCTTACTGTCCTGGTAGGGTCCGTGGTATAGATATGTCACAATTTGTTTATTCTTTCACCAGTTGATGGACATTTGACTTGTTCCTAGTCTTTGATGACTGTGAAGGAAGGATTTGCACGTATGATTTTACATGGACATGAGTTATCATTGGGTAAATATCTAGGAGTGGGCTTTCTGGATCACTTAGTACTGAATATTCACATTTATTAGAAACTACGAAACTATTTTCCAAAGTGTCTAGACCATCTGACATCCCACTGTGTCTGACCATCACAGGGCTCTACTTCACACTGCCAGGAGCCCAGCCTGAGGACACTGAAGTTCTACTTCTATTGGTCCAATGTCCAGGGAGCCAGAATACCCAGAGATGGAATTCAAAGCCTCTGGAAAGAGTGAGCTGCCTGCCTTGTGAGTAGCCCAAAGGGGCCGGGCAACTGCTGGTGAGGCATATGATGGCGATGGACGAATCAGCCCTCCAGTTCTCTTCCAGCCCTCATTTCTGCGAGGCTGTGAACATGAATGTCACCCTGCGCTAATTCCTGACCCCACCTTCCACATTTCTCACCACTTGACTCACCAGACAAATGCACATCTCAACGGTTGACATCTTTATCAGTCTGACAGATGTGCTTCCCTGAGTTGATATTTTCTGTGCAATCAGTTGGATCTGTTAGCAGTTTCTGAGAAGAGATAGTAAATGAATGGACCACCCACATTCTGTTTCAGGTTCATCTGCTGACCTGTTGGGTACTGTAACTGTTTCACTCCTCAGCTGTCTTCTTTAGCTTCTGGGGATGATGAGACTTAGCCCTCCGAATCCTGCAGAGTACTCCGAGAACAGGAATAACAGGGCAGCGACACTGGTCACCATGACTAGAAAGATGGCTTTAACTGGAGTGCGACAGGTTCGAATTTGGGTTCCAACTCTGATTTGCTATGTGGCTCAGAGCACATCACAGAGCTCCTTTGAATCTTGGTAGAATGGGCTTCCTCTGCAGAGACTTCATGTGGATGAAGCACCTTGCACAGTGCCTGGCACAGAGTACATGCCCTCAGGAGTATATTTGCTTCTGATGTCCCTGAATCTAGTCCTCTCCCATTGCCACTTGAGGGGACAGTGGCCATCTCGGTCTAATGCTGGAAAGAGCAAAAATCAGGATCCACTCATAGGAGGGTCTGCGTGGTGGCCCAGAGGCAGTGGTCCAGCAACAAGCATCAAAGAGGCTGCTTTCTCATGATGAGTGTGCCCTGGATTCTCGATTCGGATCCCTTTCCAGGGCTGTCTCTCAGCTCTTGGCCCAGAGCCCTGTGGCTCTGCACTTCAAGTATCTATGACTCCCAGGCCTCTTGGACTCCTCCAGGCCTCAGTGGGTCCTGGAAAGAGAATTCCTCCAGATTCTTTGGGAACACAGGACCACCAGTGTTGGGTAGAAAGGCAACCAAGCACTTCTGAGATGGTTTTCTCTTACAACCCAGAGACAGTGAGTGGATATGACTGGGCCCTATTCACCAGTCTTTGTCAGAGAAATCAGTACCTTTTCATACCTGTGGGTTTTCTTTGTAAAGAGATTTCCCTAAACTAGACCTTCATTGTCTGTGAGCATGGAAAAGAAAAAGCTATGCTTTTATCTTGAGACATGTCTATAAACAGTCTCTGAACCAACACAGCTAATTCTCTACCTCCCAACACATTCCTTTTCCCAACCACTCTCACCTTTCATAGGTTTGGAGAACAAATTAATCCATCCCCTCTCTCAGCCATGTGGGAGACCAGGACAGTGGTTCTAGCCAAAAACTATGCCATGAAACACCAAGAGCTGAGTGAGCAGCGGGTATCTTCTCTCCCTGGACCTGACCTATCCTGAGTCTGAGAGCAGATGGAAGAGTGAGAATCAGCTCAGAGAATCACTGTAAAAAGCACAGTGGACTTCAGTCCCCACTACACTGTGTCCGAATCCAGCAAACTTGGCCAAGAGACAACATCTCCTAGACTCAGTGCCCAGGTTTTTCTAATATTTTTCTTATTTTTTTGGACAGAGTGGACAGTGAGAGAGAGAGAGACAGAGAGAAAGGTCTTACTTTACCATTGGTTCACTTTCCAATGGCCGCCGTAGCCGGCACATTGGAGCACCAGGAGCCAGGTGCTTATCCTGGTCTCCCATGCGGGTGCAGGGCCCAAGCACTTACGCCATCCTCCACTGTACTCCCGGACCACAGCAGAGAGCTGGACTGGAAGAGGGACAGAATCCGGCTCCCCAACCGGGACTAGAACCCGGGGTGCCAGCTCCGCAGGCGGAGGATTAGCTCATTGAGCCATGGGGCTGGCCCCAGGCTTTTCTTATATAAAATGAGAGTAGTAACACTCCTTCACAAAGTTATTTTGGAGATTATAGGTTATACATTTAAAGCCTCTGACAAATACTAGGCACTTGGTAAACTAGTTTTATTATTGTTGTTGTCTTCCTTCTTGTTCTAAAAATTAAATACGACAACTCTCTTGAAACCCTAGCACTAGTTTCACCAGATTCCCAGATTATGACTGGGAAGGAAGGTGAGAGCTGGGCTCATGTGCATGGACTTTCCTCAAGTTCTGAACAGGGGCAAGGACAGGTTCTCTGCCCGTCATCAACTTCATGCTTGGAGTGCATGCCTCAGGGTGATGCACTGGTTGGAACTGAAATTGTTCCAGGGTTAATTGCTTTTCAGCTACTTAACTTTAGACACATGTCACCAGGAGAAGTAAATACAGGAGCTGATTTTGCATGATCATTATTAACTGTTGGTTACAGAATTCATTTCTCTGGGGCTCTCTCCCACACCCACCCCAAACCATAGAAAAGCAGGAGCTGCCCTCAAACACTATGTTCTGCCTCCTCTTGCCACTCACAGATGATACCTGTTTGTGTGACAAACAGAGGAGTCCAGTTTCCAAGGCTGTCAATCCAGAAGCCAATCCACTTGTTAAAAAGATTGGAAACAGTATCTCAACAACTTGCAGTTAAGCATGAAGGCCTTGGCCTCCAGAGAGGTTCTCACATTACAAAACGATAGAAAACTGTTTGTGTGGGGGGCTTGGAGAGACAAGGCCCAGGTCACTTTGTTCTTGCTTTGGGAATCTGGATGGGAGACAGAGTTGTCTCTAGATCCCAGCCTTAGATATCACCCCAGCCAGCAAGCTGGCCTACAGCATGGGCTGTTTCTCTCAGATCAGCCAGCTCCTGCTTCCCCAACTCTCCACCCCATCTCTGTTTCTAATCACCAGATAAGAAATCAAGCTCTTCTCTTCCTCGGGTCACTGGGAGTTGAACCAGGTAGAAGAGCGTGTATTGTGTACACAGAAGGGAAGGAAGAGGGGAAGATGGTGGAAGAATCAAAGGCAAGCCCATCTCTGTGTGTGACATGGCTCTGGGCTCATAGCAGGATCCTCTGATAGCCTCAAGATGGAAGAGAAGTAACAGTCAATAGCAAAGTGTAGGGGAACATTTGGAAGAAGGCTCAGATACGCAAGAACAAACTCTCAGGCTGTTAAGGATGACTTTTTACCCAAGTCACGAGAAAATAAAAACTCAACTGAAAAAAGTGGGTTAATGAGAACACTGACCTCCTCAGATAAGATGTGCTCAGTGTGAACCCCACCTTCGTGTTCTAAAATATCCAATCAGATGGCGGAATAGTGAGGACGCGCACTAGCAGTCCGCAAAAAGATAGTTTAATAAAAACAGAGTTACTGTAGCCTCAGGAAAAATCTCAGGGAAAAAAATGCAGTGGAAATTCTTCCGGACCCAGTGAATGAGACGCAGAGGACCTAGGGGAAAGTAAGTTTGCGAAAGGCAAATCGTGCCATAGTGGCACGGGAGCTGCCGGGAGGGACGGGAACCGGACGGAACACAGTCGCCATTGGAATTGAGCGCTTAAACGGGAGCCGATACAGGGATCCCGAGACACTGGCGGGGGGAAGCAGACCCCCACGGGGGAAACAGCACAATTGAGGCAAGCCCGCACAGACACTAGCCTCTCTCGTCGCCCAATCTGCAAATTTGAGCTAGATTAAACGCAGTGGCACGGCGCGCGCCCGCCGGCTGCAATGAAAGCCGGGCGGAACACAGTCGCCATTGGAACTGAGCGCTTGAACGGGAGCCGATACAGGGATCCCGAGACACTGGCGGGGGGAAGCAGACCCCACAGGGGAAACAGCACAATTGAGGCGAGCCTGCACGGACACTAGCCTCTCTCATCACCCACCCTGCTAATTCGAGCTAGATTAAACGCAGTGGCACAGTGCGCACCGAGCCAGGCGGAACACAATCACCGCAGGATCTGCGCGCGTGAACGGGAGCCGATACAGGGATCCTGAGACACTGGCGGGGGGAAGCAGACCCCCACGGGGGAAACAGCAAAGTTGAGGCGAGCCCGCACAGACACTAGCCCCTCTCGCCGCCCACATTGCAAAGTCGAATTTGATTAAACGCAGTGGGACAAGGTGCGCCCGCCCATCACTGAGGCAGACGGAACCAAAAACCCGAGGCTGTAGAAACCTGAAGGGGATCCAAAAACTGGGAACACACCGCGCACACAAACTCCATTACCTTGACAACCCAGAGAAAGAGTGTGGGGAAAAAAAAAATGCCAAACAAAAACAGATTCTGAGGGAGCAAGATCAAGGAAGACGCTATGATGACCCCAAACGGAAAAGACACCCCAAGTCAGGATTATGAAGATAATGAGATAGAAGAAATGCAAGAAGCAGATCTCAAAGAATTGATAAGAACATTAAGAAGTTCTCAAAAACAAATTCTTGAACTACAGAAATCTTTAATGGATAAGATAGAAAATCTCTCTCGCGAGAATGAAGTACTACGGAGAAATCAAAACGAAATGAAACAACTAGTAGAACAAGAAGCTACGATAGTGACAAAAAATCTTAATGAATTGAAGAATTCAATAGATCAAGTGACAAGCAATCTTGAGGGCCTTAAAACCAGAATGGGTGAAGCAGAAGAGAGAATATCGGACCTAGAAGACAGTGAACAGGAGAGGAAACAGTCAAACCAAAGACAAGAAGAGGAAATTAGAAAACTAAAAGATATCGTCAGGAATTTACAGGATACTATTAAAAAACCCAACATTCGGGTTCTAGGTGTTCCTGAAGGCATGGAGAGGGAGAAAGGATTAGAAGGCCTTTTTAGGGAGATACTAGCAGAAAATTTTCCAGGCTTGGAGAAAGACAGAGAAATCCTAATCCAGGAAGCTCATAGAACCCCTAATAAACATGACCAAAAGAGATCCTCTGCACGCCATATTGTAATTAAACTCACCACAGTGAAACAGAAAGAAAAGATCCTAAAATGTGCAAGAGAGAAACGTCAGATTACTCTGAGAGGATCTCCAATTAGACTCACAGCTGACTTCTCAACAGAAACCCTACAAGCTAGAAGGGAATGGCGAGACATAGCCCAGGTACTTAGAGGGAAAAACTGCCAGCCCAGAATATTATACCCTGCAAAGCTCTCATTTGTGAATGAAGGCGAAATAAAGACCTTTCATAACAAACAAAAATTGAAAGAATTTGTTGCCACTCGTCCAGCCCTGCAAAAGATACTTAAAGACGTGTTACACACAGAAACACAGAAACACGACCATCAACATGAAAGAAGGTAAATGAAGGGAACCTCACGGCAAAAGATCACAGGGAATTCAAAGCATACATTAGAAAATATCTGGCAAATGGCAGGGCAAACTTACCACTTATCAATAGTCACATTGAACGTTAAAGGTCTAAACTGTCCTGTTAAAAGACAGAGATTGGCTGATTGGGTTAAGGAACAAAAACCATCTATTTGCTGCCTACAAGAAACACATCTTTCCAGCGAAGATCCATACAGACTGAAAATAAAAGGATGGAACAAGATATACCATGCCAACAGAAATGAAAAAAGAGCGGGTGTAACCATCTTAATATCGGACTATATAAACTTTAACACAAAAACTGTTAAGAGAGACAAAGAGGGGCACTATATAATGATTAAGGGATCAATACTACAGGAAGATATAACAATTCTCAATGTATATGCACCTAATTACAGGCCACAGGTTTATTTAAAAAAATTGTTAAGAAACTTAAAGGGTGACTTAGACCCCAACACAATAGTACTGGGGGACTTCAATACTCCACTCACAGATATTGACAGATCGACAGGACAGAAGATCAACAAGGAGACAGTAGATTTAAACAACACTATAGCCCAAATGGATCTAACAGATATCTACAGAACTTTTCATCCTACACGTAAAGCATTCACATTCTTCTCAGCAGTACATGGAACCTACTCTAGGATTGATCACATATTAGGCCATAAAGCAAGTCTCAGCAAATTCAAAAGAATTAGAATCATACGATGCAACTTCTCAGACCATAAGGGATTGAAGTTGGAAATTAGCAACTCAGGAATCCCTAGAGCATATGCAAACACATGGAAATTGAACAACATGCTCCTGAATGAACAATGGGTCACTGAAGAAATCAAAAGAGAAATCAAAAATTTTCTGGAAGTAAATGAGGATAACAGCACAACATACCAAAACTTATGGGATACAGCAAAAGCAGTGTTAAGAGGAAAGTTTATATCAATAGGTGCCTACATCAAGAAACTAGAAAGGCACCAAATAGATGAGCTTTCAATGCATCTCAAGGATCTAGAAAATTTGCAGCAAACTAGACCCAAATCTAGTAGAAAAAAGAGAAATAATCAAAATCAGAGAAGAAATCAACAGGATTGAATCCAAAAAAAAACATTACAAAAAATCAGCCAAACGAGGAGCTGGTTTTTTGAAAAAATAAACAAGATTGACACCCCATTGGCCCAACTAACTAAAAAAAGAAGAGAAAAGACCCAAATCAGTAAAATCAGAGATGAAAAAGGAAATATAACAACAATACCACAGAAATCAAAAGAATCATCAGAAATTACTACAAGGACCTGTATGCCAGTAAACAGGGAAACCTATCAGAAATGGATAGATTCCTGGACACATGCAACCTACCTAAATTGAACCAGGAAGACATAGAAAACCTAAACAGACCCATAAGTGAGTCAGAAATTGAATCAGTAATAAAGGCCCTCCCAACAAAGAAAAGCCCAGGACCAGATGGATTCACTGCTGAATTCTACCAGACATTTAAAGAAGAACTAACCCCAATTCTTCTCAAACTTTTCAGAACAATCGAAAAAGAGGGAATTCTCCCAAATTCTTTCTACGAAGCCAGCATCACCTTAATTCCTAAGCCAGAAAAAGATGCAGCATTGAAAGAGAATTACAGACCAATATCCCTCATGAACATAGATGCAAAAATCCTCAACAAAATTCTGGCCAATAGACTGCAACAACACATCAGAAAGATCATCCACCCAGACCAAGTGGGATTCATCCCTGGTATGCAGGGATGGTTCAATATTTGCAAAACAATCAACGTGATACACCACATTAACAGACTGCAGAAGAAAAACCATATGATTATCTCACTAGACGCAGAGAAAGCATTTGATAAAATTCAACACCCTTTCATGATGAAAACCCTAAGCAAACTGGGTATAGAAGGCACATTCCTCAATACAATCAAAGCAATTTATGAAAAACCCACGGCCAATATCCTATTGAATGGGGAAAAGTTGGAAGCATTTCCACTGAGATCTGATACCAGACAGGGATGCCCACTCTCACCACTGCTATTCAATATAGTGCTGGAAGTCTTAGCCAGAGCTATTAGGCAAGAAAAAGAAATTAAAGGGATACAAGTTGGGAAGGAAGAACTCAAACTATCCCTCTTTGCAGACGACATGATTCTTTATTTAGGGGACCCAAAGAACTCTACTAAGAGACTATTGGAACTCATAGAAGAGTTTGGCAAAGTAGCAGGATATAAAATCAATGCACAAAAATCAACAGCCTTTGTATACACAGACAATGCCATGGCTGAGGAAGAACTGCTAAGATCAATCCCATTCACAATAGCTACAAAAACAATCAAATACCTTGGAATGAATCTAACTAAGGACATTAAAGATCTCTACAATGAAAATTACAAAACCTTAAAGAAAGAAATAGAAGAGGATACCAAAAAATGGAGAAATCTCCCATGCTCATGGATTGGAAGAATCAATATCATCAAAATGTCCATTCTCCCAAAAGCAATTTACAGATTCAACGCAATACCAATCAAGATACCGAGGACATTCTTCTCAGATCTGGAAAAAATGATGCTGAAATTCATATGGAGACACAGGAGACCTCGAATAGCTAAAGCAATCTTGTACAACAAAAACAAAGCCGGAGGCATCACAATACCAGATTTCAGGACATACTACAGGGCAGTTGTTATCAAAACAGCATGGTATACTGGTACAGAAACAGATGGATAGACCAATGGAACAGAATAGAAACTCCAGAAATCAATCCAAACACCTACAGCCAACTTATATTTGATCAAGGATCCAAAACCAATCCCTGGAGTAAGGTCAGTCTGTTTAATAAATGGTGCTGGGAAAACTGGATTTCCACGTGCAGAACCATGAAGCAAGACCCCTACCTTTCACCTTACACAAAAATTCATTCAACATGGATTAAAAATTTAAACCTACGACCCGACACCATCAAATTACTAGAGAGCATAGGAGAAACCCTGCAAGACATAGGTATTGGCAAAGACTTCTTGGAAAAGACCCCAGAAGCACAGGCACTGAAAACCAAAATTAACTACTGGGATTGCATCAAATTGAAAAGTTTCTGTACTGCAAAAGAAACAGTGAGGAAAGTGAATAGGAAACCGACAGAATGGGAAAATATATTTGCAAACTATGCAACAGATAAAGGGTTGATAACCAGAATCTACAAAGAAATTAAGAAACTCCACAACATCAAAACAAACAACCCACTTAAGAGATGGGCCAAGGACCTCAATAGACATTTTTCAAAAGAGGAAATCCAAATGGCCAACAGACACATGAAAAAATGTTCAAGATCCCTAGCAATCAGGGAAATGCAAATCAAAACCACAATGAGGTTTCACCTCACCCCGGTGAGAATGGCTCACATTCAGAAATCCACCAACAATAGATGCTGGAGAGGATGTGGGGAAAAAGGGACACTAATCCACTGTTGGTGGGAATGCAAACTGGTGAAGCCACTATGGAAGTCAGTTTGGAGATTCCTCAGAAACCTGAATATAACCCTACCATTCAACCCAGCCATCCCACTCCTTGGAATTTACCCAAAGGAAATTAAATGGGCAAACAAAAAAGCCGTCTGCACAGTAATGTTTATTGCGGCTCAATTCACAATAGCTAAGACTTGGAACCAACCCAAATGCCCATCAACAGTAGACTGGATTAGGAAATTATGGGACATGTACTCTACAGAATACTATACAGCAGTCAAAAACAATGAAATCCGGTCACTTGCAACAAAATGGAGGAATCTGGAAAACATCATGCTGAGTGAATTAAGTCAGTCCCAAAGAGACAAATATCATTTGTTTCCCTTGATTGGCGATGACTAACTGAGCACCAAAGGGGAAACCTGTAGAAGTGAAATGGACACTATGAGAAACAGTGACTCGATCAGCTCTTGTGCTGACTGTTGTTGTAAAATGTAATACTTTATCCATGGTAGTATTTTTTTTTTATCCTAGTACTAGAGGTTGAACTCTGTAATTAACACACAATTATTCTTAGGTGTTTAAATTTTAACTGAAAAGTGATCTCTGTGAAATATAAGAGTGGGAATAAGAGAGGGAGGAGATGTAAAATTTGGGACATGCTCAATCGGAACAGCCCCAAATGATGGAGTTAGAATTGTGCCAGGGGATTCCAATACAATCCCATCAAGGTGGCATGTACCAAGGCCATCTCATTAGTCCAAGTGATCAATTTCAGCTCACAATTGATCACACTGATAGGTCTAAGAGTCAAAGGGATCGCACAAACAAGACTAGTGTCTGCTAATACTAACTGATAGAATGAAAAAGGGAGAGAATGATCCAACATGGGAAGCAGGATACACAGCAGACTCATAGAATGGCAGATGTCCTAAATAGCACTCTGGCCTCAGAATCAGCCCTTAAGGCATTCGGATCTGGCTGAAGAGCCCATGAGAATAGTTTAGGCATGGAAAGCCAAGACACTCTGGAAAAAACAGAAGACCTAAATGAAAGATCTCTGCGAGTGAGATCCCAGTGGAAAGAACAGGGCCATCAAAGAAGGAGGTACCTTTCTCTGAAGGGAGGAGAGAACTTCCACTTTGACTATGACCCTGTCGGAATAAGATCGAAGTCCACGAACCCTAAAGTCTTCCATAGCCTCGGCAACTCATGACCAGAGCCTAGGGAGATTACTGACGCCATAAACAAGAGTGTCAAATTGTTAAATCAACATCAGGAGTCACTGTGTACTTACGTCTCATGAGGGATCTGTCCTTAATGTGTTATCCAATGTGAAATAATGCTATTACTAGTACTGAAACAGTATTTTTACACTTTGTGTTTCTGTGTGGGTACAAACTGATGAAATCTTTACATAGTATATATTGAATCGATCTTCTTTATATAAAGATAATTGCAAATGATTAAAAAATCTTGGTGTTAAACTGGAAATTGCATAGACAATTAATCCATTTTTTTAAAAAAAAATCATGTAGGATCTCTGTCCTTAATGTGCTGTACATTGTGAATTAATACTATAACTAGCACTCCAACAGTATTATCATTTTGTGTCTCTATGCGAGGGCAAACCGTTGAAATCTTTACGTAATATGTACTAAATTGATCTTCTGTGTATAAAGAGAATTGAAAATGAATCTTGATGTGAACAGAAGGGGAGAGGGAGCGGGAAAGGGGAGGGGAGGGGGAGGGAGAGAAGTTGTGGGGGGGGGAGCCATTGTGATCCATAAGCTGTTCTTTGGAAATTTATATTCTTTAAATAAAAGCTTTATATAAAAAAATAATAAAATAAAATATACAATCCAACAAATTTTCTTTGGTGTTTAAATCATTTCGAGCTGGGATTCTGTCACCTGCAACCACAAAAGTTCCCAGTATATTCTAAGTGATGTGCTCGAGGTCTTACTGTGAGTAAGAAGCATGAACTGGTTAGCAACCGAGGCTGGTCTGATCCAAAGTCAGCTTTTTCCATTCTCCATGTTGCTTCCATGGGCCACTTTCCCAATGTCAAGGTCATGTCAATGTCAACATTAGCAACCAACTCCACCAGGGGCAGGAGGAAGCAAAATTAAACACCTTTTCAATAACAAAAATGTACCAAGAATTGTTCTTGGTGGTGGGACCACAGCGGTAAGAAAGACAGCAAGGACACAATTGAATGGGGAGCATATTTGTGAACAGATTGGATTGAAGGAGAAGGGGAAGAAGGCTGGAATTACAGCCATGCTCCGTGGCTTCAGTCCTGAATATTCTCTCCTCCTGACAGAACAGTCACATGTACTACCCTGTGAAAAGCTGCCTCCACTGAAGTCTCTCACATGTAAATTTTCTCAGACTCCTAGCGTGGAAGATGCAATGTATGTATGCCCTTGTGAAGACCATGTTCACACTCCTCAGGATAAAGGAAATTGCTTAAATACAAGATCCATTCTCTCACACTTAGTCCCAGGACAGAGATGTGGTACTGAGGTTCATAGAAGGATAATAGCAACTACTGGTCCATGCCTACCTCTCTCTCAGATCCAACAAGAGAGGAGCTAAATCAAAGTCAGAAGCCAAAGGCCCTGCCTGAATGCAAGATGGTACCATCCAAGGAGGAGCTGGAATATCTCTTTGGTCAAATCAGCTCTTCGCTGCACTCTGGGTACAATGTAGAATTCTAAATGACCCATGGCCAGTTTCTAAACATTACTCTTTGGTGAAGGGTCAGTGATGTTGACAAATTATGATTAACCTATTGCCATAACACAAAAATGCCCTCCCCCATAAACAAAACTCTAGGGGTCCTAATACACATGACTCATACCACCCAGCCCCTCAGAAGCTCACCTCACCACTGAGAAAACAGGACAGAATCCGAGCCTCACAACTTTCAGAGAGAGGAACTCCTTCCTGCCATCTTCATCTCTTCTGTACGGCAGGTGGACACTGAGCATCAGGAAAACCCCCACCAGCAGTCTCCCACCGTGGTCCCACTCAGCCTTCTTTGGCCATTTGACTCAGACTGAGACTGGGTCTGGTCCACCCCACCTCTAACTCTGTCTGATGCTGTCCTGCTCATTTGCCCCAATCCTTCAAATTCCTCACCTCCATTCCCAGCATGCTGCCCCATCCTACTGACCTCCTCCACAGATCCAAGCCCCCAGTGAAATCTAGAATCTTAGCCAGTGTCCTAATCCTGGGTTCACCCAATAGTACGGAGCCTGGAAAGTTGGGGAGAAGGCTCCATCTTTACTTTCACCTTGGAAATGCCACACCAAGGACCTTCCTGTTTTTAACATGAGAGCTCTGTTTGCTCTACCAAATACGCCTGACCAAGCCGGAAACCAAAATCTTCACATCTTCACCCACCAAAACAAGTATTTTGGGTTGTCCAGAAGATTCCAGATCTCAGAACGGAAGTGTCTCATAGCTCCAGGCCATTCATGCTGACTCATTTATCATGGACAAGTTAAACCCCTAAACTCAATTCCAAAAGCCCTCCGGGAACAGGCTCAAAGAAAGTCAGGAAGGTGGAAGAAAATGGGGTGGCAGAGCCAGGCGGGTGCCAGAGGACAGGAAAGGAGCTCTGCCCTTGGGTTAATTTCCAGGAGTGGCTCCTTCCAGCCAGACTGACTGGGGTGCATACAGCTGTCTCCCTGGTGGGGCTGCAATGTTGGTTTCCTCTCCAAAGCTGCTGCTGGAAAGGACAGCCATGCAAAATGAAAACAGGACTACGAATCTCTCTTCAACTTTCTTTCAACCCAAACGAAGTAGAAAAGAAGTCAGCAAAAAAAAGTAGTCAACATTAGTAGTATGATATAAATATGACATCAATCAGCTTGGGATTAATCAGTAATATTAAGAAATATTTGTTGGTTTGGTTTTTACATTTCTAGGGTCCTGGTAAGCAAGTAGAGTTGAAAAAGAATGATAAACATTCACTGAGATTCTAAGTTAAGTCATGATTTTCTTGAAAATGCAGTATTGTGATTTCCTTATTAAGGAAATAATATCTGTTATTGGGGAGAAAATTTCAATAGAAAAGCTTTTGTAAACTTCCCTTTAGTTCTCTCTTCCATAGGATGTGCATAAATCCAGGTTGTTTTCTTTGCAGTTATTCATGCTTTGTTTTTATAAAAAGGGAATCATGCATTGCTATCCTCTTGTCTCTTGATTATATCAATAAAATCTAACCTACATAATATATTGGAACACCTGGCTTGAGTTCTTCCCACTCCACTTCCAATCTCTCTTCCTGACAATGTACACCCTGGGAAGCAGTAGGTAATGGCTCAAGCACCTGTGTCCCTGCCACCCATGTAGGAGATCTGGATGGAATTCTGGAATCTTGGCTATTTCAAATTGCAACAATGTGCCATCATATGAATATTCCATCATCCATTCAATAAATTCTTATTCTTGAATATTTACTACGTTTCCACTTTTTGGCATTATTAAAAAACATTGTAACAAGCTCTCTTTCATATAGAACTACATGAATTTGCCTAGTAATTTCTTTAGAATACATTTCTAGTTGTGAAATTACCATATACTATTCATTGATTTTTAAAATTATATTTATTTGGGGGGCAGGCATTGTGGTGTAGCTGATAAAGCCACCGACTACCATGATGGCGTCTCATATAGGCTCTGGTTCAAGTCCCAGCTGCTCCACTCCAGCTCCCTGCTAATGCTCCTGGGAAAGCAGCAGAAGATAGCCCAAGCACCCACTTGAGAAACCCAGATGAAGCTCCTGGCTCCTGGCTTCAGCCTGGCCCAGCCCTGGCCATTGAGGCTATCTGAGGAATGAACCAGCAGATGGAGGATCTCTCTCTCTCTCTCTCTCTCTCTCTCTGACTTTCAAATAAATAATTCTTCTAAAATATTTATTGATTTTGATTTTCACTTTATTTAAAAGGCAAAGAGATAGATAAAGATCTTTCATCTGCTGGTTCACTACCCAAATGCCTTCAACTGCCAGGACTGGACCAGGCTGACGCCAAGATTGGGCCTATAACGGTTGCACTACTACTGAACTGCTACAGATTTTTTGTCATTATTCCTGAACAATACAGTATTATAACTATTTACATAGCATTTATGATGTATTGGGTATTACTAATAACTTAGAGATGATTTAAAGTATAAAGTAGGTTGTCTACAATACTACACCATTTTATATAAGGGATATGAGCATTTTTGAGTTTTGGCATCCGTGGGGGGTCCTGGAACCAATCCCCCAGGTATAACAAGGGATAACTGGAAATGTCAATAGGGTTGAACCAAATTACACTTTCCCAAAGCCATAAATGCTTATTCCTCTACATCCTCATTATTATGAGTGTTTTCATTCTTTTCTTTATTTCTTAACTATATCCAAGTTGACTTGATAACTGTTTTCATTTGCTCTAAAAAGAATAATAAGAATTCCTTTTTCTGTTGCACTTGTGAGATAAAATCAACCTTAATCATTGCCAGTTAATAAGAAAAGAAGAGTAGGAAAGAGACAAGGTAGAGCCCACTGGCATAAGTAAATAAGAACTAGAAATGACACAGAAAAAAAAAAAAACAAGATCCCACCCAGGAGAGAAAAGGAAGCATTGGAAACCGACATAGAGTTAGATAATTTCCTGTGCCTTTGCCAATTAGTACCATGGTATGAGGACCTGTGCCATTGGTTGGTCTTTAACACCCACGTGTGCATTTGATGTTGCTCCTCAGGTGGTGTGTACAGCCAACAGACCGACAGGTTCTGTATGTTTACACAGAGTTGTATTAGCCCATTCTACAAAATAACAGCACTCAGGAATCCAGAGAAAGGGAGTTCACCCAGTATGGGACCCCCGGTCTTTCCACCCATTAGCAATTCTGTTCACAAGACAGCCAGAGCCCCAACCCCAGACAGTAAAGACATGTTGGGATCCACATGAGAGAAATGGCATTTCTGATTTCCTTACTCTCACATTTCACAAGAATAATCTCTTTTTCATTAGCACCACATGTTTGCATGGATTAAGCTATTTTTCCCACTCTGCAGATGAAAAAGCTGTAGCTCAGACCTCTGTGGCAAAGCTAGAACTTGAATCTATATCCCCCCACCCTAATCTAATCCCAATTGATGCTATCACTGCTGGTAGGGTTACAGCAAAGGCTCAAAGAAGAGCCCAGAGGTGGCCAAACTTCTTCCTGTTGCGCTTGATAAGAAAGAAAACAGTGACAACGTCCAAAGCCCCTTTGGGTTCTGAGCACAAGAGAAAGCGTTCTTGTTTTTGTCTTATTGGGGATGAACTCCAATGCTTATAGGACTTCTGAGAGGTGTTGAGAAATCAATCTCTTTTAGACAAATCTAAATAAATAACACCTGATCTGCTTCTCCCTGGAAAAACCTATCCCAGGTCCATGTGGCTTAGGGTAAGTTGCTTAGAAAATCCACAAGATCATACAGGGACACAGGATGCAAATGGCAGGTGTCAATTGTCTTCCTTCAGCAGCTCAGCAGCTTTCTACTAAGAGACTTTGTGAAGTTCATGGCCACCAGATGTTGCTGAGGACAGGAGAAATGGTACCTGACCTTCACCAGAAGCATCCCTTGACCTGCTGTACCCATAGGGTTCTCCCTGATGACCCCATGGGGCTCCCATCCAGAGCAACCTCAACAGCATTTCCAGCCACCCATCTGCCTGGGAAGTAGGGCTGAGGGCTGGGGGTGCACGACATCAAGACACAGATCATCTGGTGCTAAGTGTTTGTCAATGCTGAGGAGAGTCTGGTATGCTGGTTTGAGGGCTGCAACATCAAAGCACTGCAAAAACTTAAACAAATAAACCACGGTGAGATGTTCTCCGAGACGGGTAAGCTCCCGTAAGCAAATGTTGGTGGGATTCTGTCACCTCGTGCACCTCCCCCGCAGCCCACTCTCCCAACACTCGGCAGAATCCTCTGCTTTTAGCCAAAGCCTCTTGCAGCCCAAGTAAAACATTCAGTTCCATCTCCTGGCCTCCCCACTTGCTTGCATTTCTTTTAAAAGCTCACAAAATATTGCCTGAACTCCCTCAAAGACAAATGCCACATCTATCCATTCTCCAGCCTACTGGGCCTTTCCCAGACAATCTCATGTAGCACAATAGCCTGCATGAATCCTGCTGTCGTGGGCTTAAGTCAACCAAATCTCCAACTCCAGGGACCTTCTCAGGTACCTCCTACATCCCACCGGCTCACCCCACTACCATCTTCACCATGCGGTCAAACTCACTTTCCAGGACAGGCAGTCACCACAAATGTCCCAAAGCCACATCTGCTAGCCAATAGTCTCATACTTCACATGGCAGGAACTCAATTACTTTGTGGCTAAAATCAAGACCAGAAATCTCATCTCCCTGCAGTCCATAGATTCTCTCCTCATTCACCAAAATGCCTCATCCCTATAGCTTCAAGGACTCCTCTCCTGTTCTAGGAACATGTAGTTCCTCATTAGAGCTCCATAACACCTAGATGAGTTAGGATTCCATCATTCCCATTTGACAGGGGAGCAAACTGAGGCTCAGAGGGATTGCCTGTGTTCACTCATCTGGCTGGAGCTGGCCTACTAAAAGCCAAACTCAGATCAGTTGACAACCCAAGTCCAGGCCAGGGCAGCTTGTAACACAGGGAATGTACTTGGGATTTCCCAGATGTTCAAGTGGGTTAGAAAAATAGAAACAAGAGAAAGGGCAGGGCCGAGGGAAGGGAATAGCTGAGACCAGCTAAGAAGAGGTTATTGTCAAGGTAAACTGAAATTCTACATTGCAGGCATTTAATCGTAGTTTTTAATCACCAAAACAATACTAGGGGGAGGCCAGGGTAACTGATATAGACAAAAAGGTCTAAAAATCCTATGTCTAGCCCCTGCCTCCACAAAAGCCTTCCCTTAAGCCCTCCAGACAGATTGGAACGGCTTCTCAGAAATCTAAGCCACCCCATGCCTATGCGGTATGAAACTCCATGAAATGCCATTAAACCCTCCCCCGGGGCTCCCTGCCATGAGCACGCCTTGTCTCCAGCTGCCCAGGACAGCTGTGCTGCAGCAGTGGCTGGGTGAGCAGTGCTGGTTTGCAACACAAAACGTTGCACTCTCACTAGAATCAGCCGTGACACGGTGCATGGCTGTGGTTTCCTTGGGAAAGCCCCTGCCTCTCCAACCAGGCCTTAAGTGCAGGACAAATGCCACGTGATTTCCCACCCAAACCATCATTAGAACTGAAATCCAGAGAGTAAGTCCCCTGGACTATTTCTGGCAGAGGGCAGGGCTGAGTCCCTGGGCAAAGGAAATTGCTAGGAGCTTAAAGTACACAGAGGCAGAGACCCCTGCAGTGCCCCTGGGTCCCACTGACCAAGGCTCTCTCCCCAGTAGCCTTGTCATATGAACAGGGCACCGTGAGCAGACCCAAGTCCTTGTCCAGGACAATCACTCACCAGCTCTGGTGCCGTGAGTACGCCCCTGACTTGCGCCAGGCCTCAGCTCCCTCATCTTGAGGATTCACCACCAGCCTCCCTGCACTGCAAGGCTGTTAGAAAAATGAACACACATGTTGGAATCATAGCCAACTTCCTGCTTTATGGGATATCGGGTGCTGGGGAAGGCAGAGAGATGATCAACAGACAGAAAAACAGGTAATCTCCCAGATTTCTGGGAAAGTCTGCGTAGCAGAGGTTCTTCTCCCATTCCCCTGTAGACACATTCACACTTGTCCTGATAGCTGGTCAGAGACGAGGGAAGACAACCCGGTCCCAGGAGATGAATCAGCCTAGAGGGTGAAGCTGTGTGCGGGCTTTGCAGTCCCAATGCTCTCTCTGTTGAGCTGTGCAGACTTGGATGAAATACTGAGCTTCTTAAGGCCTCCATTTCTTCTGTACAATGGGGAAATAAACGGCTTCACCCTCTTGGAAGTACAAACAGCCTCACATGTATTTCCTGTGAATGCTGATTGCTGATACTATAAAGGAAACTTATACTTTCAGGCTTTATCTGTCTCATTCTGTCTTTCCAACCCCCGCCCCATCTCCAACTCCCAAGTATACTGTGTAGTTTTGACCCTGCCCTCGGGGAGTTTTCCTTCTTCTTTTTCTTACGCCCACCTCTTGGCAAAGAGCAGACCTCCCAAGATGGCCGGCCAGTTCAGAAACTTGCTGCAGAGAAGGAGCAAGAAGAGGAAGGCCCGGGAGGGACACACGTCTGGCAGGGAGCTTCCACGTGTTGGAGCCCCATCAGGCCCAGTTCACTGTCGCCATCACTAACACCCGTGTCTATCTACATCATTTGTCAGCACGAGAGATGCCCTTGTCTGGCTCGAGCTGACTCTCCCAGGGAACAGGGGTACACCCACCACGTGGAGACACACAGCTGAGCTATCAAGAAATGAGTCAGGCTCCTCATTAGTGCTCACACGGAGTCACCACCCCACCATCCTGCAAGATTTGACTCCTCCGTTCCCCCAGATAACTTGTGAGTGAGGACAAAGCCCCAAGGAGCAACCACAAGAGGTCAAGATCAAATGATCCAACACCTTCATCCTCCTGCTGGGTTCACAAGTCCCAGGAAGGGGAGTGGCTTGCCTGAGACTGCACAGTTGACCAGAGAGTAGCACAAGAGTCCAGGGGAAGGCTGCAGGCATCTGCACTCTGACTTGGGAGAAAACAGAAGCACCGAGTGGTGGGTGCGGGGTTTCGGCTGGATTTCAGGGGCATCACAAAGGACTGCAATGAACGCTGGGGTTAAAAGACCAGCGGGCCCACTGCAGACTGTTGCTTCACCTCTCTGGGTCTCAGTTCTCAACTATAAAACAAGCAGCCCCTCCGCCTCCTGGAACGGTTTCATGGGGCAGATAGAATGCGTCTTGAAAACTGCAACAACTCAGGATGTGCACAACCCCCTTTTGCCCTAGTCCCCCAGGCTTTGCGCCCGGTGTAGGGGGCCAGCAAGGCAGGGGGCAGGCAGGCGCTCTGAGCAGATCTGAGGCTCAGGGGCTCTCCCCAGCTAAGGGGGCCCAGAGCACCAGGCTAAATCCGTGTCATTCAAGCAGGGCTCCGGTTGTGTCTAAGCAGCTTTGCTTTTAAAAGATTAGGAGGGCGGTGGAGTGGAAAGAAAAGTTGATGAGGCAGCAAAGTCCTGCCCGCAGAGCCACACTGCCCTCTGCAGGGCACCCAGGAGAAGGCACCTAGGCTGTACAGGGATCCCCGGAACACAGACTGCCCAGGGTCACAGACTCCTGCAGGACGAGTCCCCTCCTGGCTGAGAGAAACAGGGACCACTCCCCCCCTCAGCTATCTGCTGTGTCTGTCCTCCCTCCCTCGGTGCCTGATCAAGGTCTGCCTCCCGTCCCCACACCCACACTGCCAACCTGCACTAGGAGGAACCTGCCCTAATTTCTGAAGCTAGAAATTAGAAGATTCCAGAAAAAGAGAGCAGCCCCCAACTCCCCGTACCCTCTGTGCTCCTCTCTACACCCCCATATTCCAGGGCCTGGGAAGAGCTCCTGGACTCAGGGACACATGTCCCACCTGAATCAAGGGGTCAGCCAGGAATTCTGTGACTCCACAAGCATCATACACAGAGGATATGGTGGGGCCAGAGCTTGTACACGACACCATGAGTGTCCTCACTGTGCCAGACCTCCACCACCGCCACCGCCCCCCCCACCCCCAAGCTGCCCTCTGTCCTGTCCCTGACCGTGCAGAACAGAGCCAGGGCCCTGTGCCTGGCTGACCAGCCTCCAAGCGTGGGCTCAGGCCACGCTCCCTGTGTGCTCCAGTGCAGCCGGCCCAGCCACGTGACGCCAGTGATTCACACACGCAGACGCCCGACCAGCTTCTCCCTTCGCCCTCTCCCAGGCATCACAAAAGGCACGGAGTCAGCACAGAGCTGCATTGTTCCCAGGGTCAGGAGGGGCTGGAGGCTGAGGGGAATTAGGAAGACAGGGAGCGGGCTGTAGGGTGGTTTTCCATGCAGCATATGCACCTCGTGCCGGCCAAGCCCACTTCCTGTCCTGGCTCCAGCTCTGCAGCTCAAGTTCACGTCGCCCTCCTTTAGAGCCGCCTTTGGTTGGGTTGCTGGCTTCTTTCATTTTCCATTCCCTGAACATGTGCATTTCTTGGGAAAATATGCACGTGCGGGTTTTTTTTTTTTCCTTTTCCAAAACACATCAATCTTTAGAAACCATAATATACATCCACAGTCCAGCAAACTTTATCCTTCGGGGGGCATGCTTTATACTTTCTCTTCTGCTCCCTAGCCCCAGCTGAACTCCGCACACACAGACAGGTGAATATGATCAGAAGTCCAAGTGGGTAAGGCTGAGACGGGGCAGGTGCAGGGGTGAGGGAAGCGTGGGGGTTGTAATTATTGCTAAATGGGAAAGAGAGGAGGCTGGGAGGGAAGGGGTGAAAAGCTGTGACCAAGACTGGAGCAATCAGAAATTATTATTTCAATTCTTCTGATTCTCTAATCATGAACATCTTCAGCTCTGGATTGTTGAAAACAAGTTCCTAGTTGATAAACACTTGAGACTGTATGGGATTTTAGAGGCCATTCTGATCCCCTCTCAAGTGGGCTTTCTTCCAGAGTGGACCCCCTGCAGGCAAGTTCATCTGCCTCACCCCAGAGCAGCCCAACTCAAAGTGCTGTGAGGTGGTCGGCATTGTGGTACAGCAGGTTAAGCTGCAGCCTGCGATGCCAGCATCCCACATGAGGGGCTATTCGAGTCCTGGGTGCTAATGTGCCTGGGGAAGCAGCAGAAGATGGCCCAGTTACTTGGGCTCCTGTCAGTCACTCATGTGTGAAACCCAGATGGGGTTCCTGGCTCCTGGCTTCTAGCTTTGGCCTGGCCTAACCCAAGCTGCTGTAGCCATTTGGGGAGTGAACCAGCAGATGAAAGATCTCCTTCTCTTTCTTCTCGCTCTGTAACTCTGCATTTCAAATATAAATAAGCAAATCTAGAAAGAATGGAGGAAGGGGAGAGAGGAAGAAAGACAAGGAAGAAAGAGAAAGACAGAGAGAGAGCAATAGCTTTGATTGTCAGATCAAGATCCATCCCCCAGCAATGGCCCCCTTCTCTATCCTTGCCCTAAGACTAACCCCATGGCTTGCCTTGACCAAAAGTAGTGCCCTGCCATTACTGAGCCTGGGTCTTACAGAGCCCCATGTGCTTCCGCTCTGTCTCTAAACCTTGTCACAGGTGTAAGAGCGAGATCAGGATAGGCTGCTGGAGGATGAACACATGCAGGGAGCACAGCTGAGTCACTGCAGCTGCAGCCATCCGAGACCAGACAGGCCACAGCCCACCTGCCAGCTGACTGCAGATGCGTGAGTGAGCCCCAGGTGGGACTGGCTAAACCTGGCACAAATTTGCAGAACCAACCAGCTGAGCCCAGCCTGAACTGCTGGCTGTCAGAAATGCAAGCTAAATCAATGATTGTTGTTTTTAAGTCACTAAGTTTTTGATGCACCCTGTAATAACCCTCTGGAGCTATACAGAACAATCCTGAACATGGGGACAGCCCTTTCCATGTTGAAGTGACTACCATCACTTCTGGGGTGCTCCTGCAGATGAGCCTCTGCTTTTGAGGCAACCCACACATCAAGGCACCCTTTTCCTCTTGTGTCTCACTTAGCACCAACCCAGGAGCCACAGGAGAAGACTTGCAGGCAGCATCAGGGTCCTTTGGTGGCATCTTGTCTACTCACCAGGCTCTCTGACAGCCCCAGCCCTCCTACTGTCCAATCTTTCCAGCCCATTTTATTGAAAATTAAGAGAAATTGAAAGACTGAGGTGAGGAGGGCACTAAAAGTACAATGAAAATACTTAAGTCAGTTGGGCTTCTTGCAGCCACTTCTGACCCAAATCTAAACTGCCAAAGGCCTCCAAAACAAACGTCCTTGGCAGGCTTCGAATGGAGCCCTGGCTCCATGGGCTGCAGCAGCGGGAAGGTGGTCAGAGGCTACTGGCATCCAGCATGTGCCACGTGGAGCGAACGGCAAATGCACTGAACTTGGTCTTGGGGTCTGGGCGGGAAGGTCACCACCCCCACCACAGGAGACAGATCAGGCCAATCACAGCCTCGGTTCAGAACCAGACACGGAGGGAAGTGGTGTTGTGGGAAACAGCTGTCGTCTGTGGATTTGCTAGCTCAAGGCTTTGTGGCAACATTTGCCAGTTTCAACGAGCCCTAGCAGCCTGGCTTCCTGTTTTCCTCTGCGTTCTCCGTGTGTCACGGCACAATTATTCTGGGAGATGGGCTCCAAGGGGACATGGGCTCCAATTTTCTTTCCTTAATAACAGTGCAGGAAATAGGGGTGAGGGAGGCAGAGAGAGGAAAAAACCCAAACCTCAAAAAAGGATGAAAACATTTCTAAACTCCATTTCAAAAATGAGAAGGTTAAAATCACCAAGTCACACAACACAACCCTCCAGTCACTCAATCCAGTCCCCTCCGTACCGGGTGGGCCAGCAAAGAGAAAACACTTCCTGGAAACAAGGAGTGTGCGATCTGTGTCACGGGATCGTGAGCACCATTGAAATGTCCTTGCCCGAGAGCCTGAACGTCGTAGCACGGGCTGGGGACAGGGTCAAGTGGCCAGCAGCAAAGGCCTGAATAGACGCCGTACCCAAGCAAAGATTCTTCAGCCACCTAAATGGCCTTGGCCATGGCCTAAAGCAGAAAAAGAAAGGGGAACACTCTTCCAACTCTCTTCTGTCTTCTACCGGAAGAAAAATCCATCAGCCCCCATCCCCAAATCCATTTTTATTCTTGGCCATGAAAGAAGTTTGAAGTCTCAGGTGTGCATAATTTAAAGGTCTTTGAGGCTGCCTTCTTGTGGATTAAAAGATGAGGATGTGTCCGTGTGTGCGTGCCTATGTGCAGGAAGGAGCCTGCAACTCTCCCGCCTGTCACCCCTGCGCGTGCATTCGCATTTGGGAGAGTCCCTGCCAGTGTGGGAGCATGGGTTTACATAAATCCCTATCGGCGTAACACAGACACTTGGTACAACTGCCTGCCTGAGCCCATGGAGGCCCACTCCCACTGACCGGCATGCGCATGAAGTTGTGCCCAAGTGTGCATAAACGCATTTCTAACACTGTGCTTAGAGTTGCATGGGTGTGCATACATGTGCACGCCTAAGTGTGAGAAGCTGAGTTTGTGTGTCCATGTGTCCATCCAGGCAAACAGACCCCCTGGTCTGCCCCATCTCCTCCTCGCTCTCTGGGAGTCCATAGCAGCCTTTGTCTGGCTCCCCTTAGGATCTGCCAGCTAGTGGCAGGGGGCCCCTCTCCCGGGAAACAACACTCCTCCCCCACTCATTTGTGCCTGGAGGGGCTCCAGACTCCAAGCCGTAAATGGCAGCCTGCAATGGCAAGGGACGACTTTCTTAATTGCCCATGATGCTTGCGGCCGCGGTGCAAACACGATGGTAGTTATTAGGCTGCGAGGCCCGAAGCAGGGCTACATTTTGCGCCTGTGTGAATTTAGTGTTCTTGGGAGTTGGGAGGCCAGAGCCGGTTAGAGCCAGTGGGAGGCTGTTATTATGGCCTGGCAGGAACCCTTAGCTTCTTGGGACCCTGAGGCCGTTTTACCACACTCCAGAATCGCAACACCCCTAGAATTTCCAACCAGGACACCCCCTGGGCAGTAGTCCTCCCACCACCCCCAAGCCTCCCCTCTCTCCCTCTCAATCCCTCTCTCTCTCTCTCTCTCTCTCTCTCACACACACACACACACACACACACTCTATCTCTCTCTATTCTGTCTCTCTTTCCCCCTTTCCCCTGATTTCTTTCTCTCTGTAGCTCTCTCCCCATCCCATGGCTTCTCTCCCCTCCTTCTCTACCTCCCTCACCTCTCTGTCTTTGGTCTCTCCCTCCTCCCTTCCTTGTCTCCCTCTTCCCCTCTCCTGCAGGTCCCCAGCTCCCAGCAGCATCCGTATCTGGACATTTATCAGGGCAACCCCCTCCCCCAGCAGCTTCCTCTTCACTTTCTGCAGCCCCAGCCCACTGCTGCAGTCCTGAGGGGAAACGTGTCTCACGTGCCCATCTCCATGGCTCTGGGGAGGCCTTTGTGCTTCTCTGCTTCCCTTGCTTGCCCCTCCAAAGCACACATGACAAAGAGCAACAGGTGCCTTGTTTCCCGCCTGGGTGCCTACAGCTCCCATGGAGGAGTCAGAGCTCTAGAAAGCTAGGGAAGATGGAGGGAGGCTCCAGAAGTCAGAGGAAAGGTGCTCAACCTCAGGGCTTCTCCTCGTCTTCAGGCACAAACGTTGCTCCTCCCTGGACACAGCCAAGAATGCAGGCTTGCCTCCCCCAGTTGTGGCCACTGAAGGGATGTGAGCCAACACAGTAGAAGTCTGACTCCCTCCTGAGAGCAGAGGCAGGGCAGGGAGCTGGTGAGACTCAGCTTTCCAATTGTCTTCAAGTGCCCTCATGCAAGTAGTTCTTCAGACCTGGCGCATGACTCATAAATGTCCACAAGTGAATGAATGGTGAGTGGGGGAATGAATGAATGAATATGGATGAATGAATAAATGAATGAATCCGAGACTATCAGGACCCCTCCCCTAGAAATTTCCAAGGACTAAAACAATACTTAATCTGAGTGATCCTTCCTGAATGTAAGGAAATGCATGAGGTGGCATCAGCAGAGATCTCTGTCCTCCTGCAAGCTAGTCACGTCCCTGCACACACATCACCTGGTGTATAAAAATGCAGCCTCCACCAATAACCAAAACTGAGCTTCCTCCCAGTGAGGCTCCCACATGAGGCTGGGATGTCATGATGATGAAGACATCTCAGCCCCCTTCCCATGGCTACAGCATCCATTCTTGTCCCTTCCCCTCACCCATATTTATTTATTTATTTTCCACAAGCTTTTTAAAATTTTATTTAAGGCATGCATTTCATATATACAAACCTAGGAAATGGTGATTCTCCCCACCTGTACTCCCTCCCTTCTTACCCCTCACTTTCCTATTTCCATTCTTATGTTTTTTGAAAGATCTATTCTCAGTTAACTTTATGCTCATAATATTAACTCTATACTAAGTAAAGAGTTCAACAAAAAGTATGAATAAAAAAACACTGTTCCTCAACAGTCAAGACAAGAGCTGTTAAAAAATCACTGCATTTTATCCACACAGCAGATTCATTGAATGACAATCACTTTAAGTAACACTCTGACCTCAGAATCAGCCCCTAAGTCTTCCTGGTCTGGCTGAAAAGCCCATGAGAGCATTTCAGGCATGGAAAGACAAACTGTGGCAAAAAAATGTTCTACAATGAAGGATCTCTGAGAGACCCCAGTGGAAAGAAGTGGCCATCAAAGAAGGATGTACTTTTCTCTAAAGGGAGGAGAGAACTTCCATTTTTGCTTACGGCCTTGTCTAAATACTAATGGAGAATGTGGACTCAAAAGGCTTCCATAGCCTAGG
Organism: Sylvilagus floridanus; assembly: GCA_949820135.1. NCBI lineage: Eukaryota > Metazoa > Chordata > Mammalia > Lagomorpha > Leporidae > Sylvilagus > Sylvilagus floridanus. Next base: position 160,860,895 of record OX463236.1, read on the forward strand.
CAGCTCATTTCAAAAGCCTTAGGTGGGGCTGGCGCTGCGGCTCAATAGGCTAATCCTCCACCTTGTGGCGCTGGCCCACCTGGTTCTAGTCCCGGTTGGGATGCCAGATTCTGTCCCAGTTGCCCCTCTTCCAGGCCAGCTCTCTGCTGTGGCCAGCGAGTACAGTGGAGGATGGCCCAAGTGCTTGGGCCCTGCGCCCCATGGGAGACCAGGAGAAGCACCTGGCTTCTGCCATCGGATCAGCGCGGTGCGCCGGCCTCAGCGCACTGGCTGCGGCGGCCATTGGAGGGTGAACCAATGGCAAAAGGAAGACCTTTCTCTCTGTCTCTCTCTCTCACTGTCCACTCTGCCTGTCAAAAAAAAAAATCCCTAGGTGGCCATTCATGTCATACACAAGAGTATTAATTGTTAAATTAACAACAGGCAGGAGTCACTGTGCACTAACTCCCCACGCAGGATCTTTGTCCTCAATCAGTTGTATTGAAAGTTAAGTGCAAAATCAGTTCTCAGTTTTGTGTGTGTGTGTGCAAATTGTTGAAATCTTTACTTAGTATAGAGTTGGTCTAGTGTGTACAAAGTTAATTGAAAATGAATTTTAATGGAGAATGGGACTGGCAAGGGGAGAGGGAGGAAGTGGAGCGATGGGAGTGTGGGTAGGAGGGCAGATATAGTGGGAAGAATCACTATATTCCTAAGGTTGTACCTATGAAGTTTGTGTTCCTTAAAAAATAAATTAAAAAATAATAAAAATTTTTTAAAAGAAAGAAAAAAATCATTGCATCTCAAAGTGTCAATTTCACTCCTATATATTATCTTTTAGGTACTCTTAGTTACCACAGATCAGAGAGAACATATGGTATTTGTCTTTTGGGGACTGGCTTATTTCACTAAGTATCACAGTTTCCAGTTGCATCCATTTTGTTGTAAAAGCAAGATTTCTTTCTTTCTTTTTTTTTATGGCTGTGTAGCATCCCAGCACAGGAGATTCCCCACATGCTCCTGCACAGCCCATGCTGCCCCATCTGAAAAAGCATGGGACCAGGAGTGCTAAGGCCCTTCCTGTTTGGTCCACCTTGCCAGGTGGTGGGGCCCTGTCTGAGTGAGCGGTGCAGAAGTTTGAAGCTGAGCTCCCTTAGCTCTGATTAGGACAAATGCCAGGCATAGCCCGAGCTCCATGGTTCCTCTGCACACTCAAAGTCTCCCCTAGGAGCCTTTGCCTGGAATTCCTCTCTTGCTGGACTTCTGCCATCCTCTTACCCTCAGGCCCTCCTCACTTCCAGGTTTCTCCTGGGAGTGCTTTGTTCAGAAATCATTGATGCACCAATACTACTCTGAAGATCTGCCTCAGGAAAGCTGGTCATGAACAACACAGCCCTCAGACTACAATGCCTACAGTGGCCTATGAGAGAATGTCAATATGGGGGCATATGAGACCCTCACTCTCCATCTGAAGAGACCAGCCCTCAGCTCACCCTTCCCCAGCAGAAATGGCAATCATGCAAGGTATCCTGAGCTTTTTTTCTGTTTAAGAGAACCCATGCTTTTGCATAATATCTCTTAATTTTTAAGTGTGAAACGCCTACGAGCTTTTTTAAAAATACTATGCAGGGGCTGGTGCTGTGATGCAGCGGGTTAAGCTGCTGCCTGAAACGTCAGCATCCCATATGGGCACTGGTCTGAGTCCTGGCTGCTCCACTTCTGATCCAGCTCCCTGCTAATGCACCTGGGAAAGCAGCAGAATGGGCCAACTGCTTGGGCCCCTGCCATGCAGGAGACCTGGAAGAAGCTCCGGGCTTCTGGCTCCAGCCTGGCCCAGCCCTGGCCATAGTGGCCATTTCAGGGATGAACCAGCAGACGAAAGACCTCTATGTCCCTCCCTCTCTTTCTGTAACTCTGTCTTTCAAAGAAATAAATATTTTTAAAAATAAAATAAAATAAAAGTCCTGGGAGGAGGAGGCACCACAGCCCTTCGGCCTGCCCTCACTGCAGCCCAGGGCTCACCCACCTCTCTCCACACCACTTCCCAGGGCCTCCAGGAGGCTGTACACTCACTCCAAGGTCATTTGATTAATCTCCAGGAGGGAGTGAGAATGTGTGTGGATTTCCAGCAGGGAAATATCATCTATATAAAGTATGCCTTTTATCCCAGCATAATACCTTACTGAGGCTAAAAATAGAAGTGTTCATGTCCAACAATGGAAGCACCAAAGCACGAAGGGGCAAGAAGCACACATGGGAGCCTCTTGCTCCTACCTGCCCCACATGGGCCCCTTAGCAGTGCACACGGACAACTGCACTTCACACTGGCAGGACGTTTCATCCCCCAGATGGCCCCTTCAGGGCCCACTGCCCAACTCTGTATCCATGACTCCCTCTGGATGTTCGTCTATGTTTAAAGCAGTTTCCACTACCGACAGGTGTTTCTTATCTCACAAGTATTCTCACAGCAACCCTGTGAGAGGCAGGAGAGCAGACACCTGATCCCCGGCTTCCGGATGAGCAAATGGGCATGGCCAAGCAGAGGGATTGCCCAGTGCTACAAGGCAGGAGCCCACTGAGAAACACAGGTCCTCAGCCATCTGACTGAGTGGCAGGCTGATGGCCTGGCTGCTCACATGGCTGACCTCATGGCCTCCCAGCACAGTGAGTAGAGGGTCATGGCCTCCAGCCAGCTCTCTGGGGTCAGAGGACGCTCTCCTGGGAGGCCAGCCATAGGAGCCCCAAGGCCTCAGCATCCTCAACTCTATTGGATGCTGGTCCATGTTCTACTCATCCAGCTGGGAGAGGGTTTGAATCCATGAGTCTGGAAGCCAAAGTGTCCCCAAAGCCAGCAGACAGTTCACACACATCTCAGACAGCATCTGTGTCGAGACCCCTGATCAAGGAAAAGAGCACACCTCCTACATCCCACGGCAGTGGAAAGGGGCTCAGAGAGGAGGAGCCAAGAAGGGCGGGCTGCTCCAGGAGAAAAGCGGAAGAGGTGGCTCTGACCTCACAACAGTGACCCAGGAACTTCGTCCCACCTTTATATTCAAACATTCCAGGTTCTTGTCCCTACAGGAATGCCACAAGCCAGCACACTGAGTGCCAGGCCCCTATCTCCAAACAACTTGAAACTAACCAAGGAGACAACAGAGAACTCCGGAAGTCGAGACGAGGAGTAACTCAAGAAGCTGGTGGGGAATGGTGGCTAAGATCATAAGCCCAGGTGGCAGACAAACCTTCATTCACACCCAGCCTTCAGCAACCTGATGGTGGCCCGGGCATGTCATGTGGCCTCTCTGAGTCTCAGCCCCTGCATTCAGCAATGAGAGAAAGTGCTAGAAGTGCCTACCTCACTAGGTTTCCATGAGGACTACATGCATAAGAAGAGCTCAGGAAGGGCAGAGGACACAGTAGGCGCCTACTAACTACACACTGTTATGGCTATTGTAGCTCTTATCGGAGGGAGGAGAGGGAAGGCTGTGGGTGATTTTCCAGATGGGTCTCTGTGGAGGAAGTGGGTACAATGAGTGCCCGGGAGACCTGAGACTGCAGGAGCCAGGAAAGAGCAGGTGGATGCTAAAAGAAGACATCAGAAGCCACCAAATCCCCTACATCCTTCTATTTTCTCATCACTGTCCTCATCTGGCAGAAGACAAAGCTGGGACTCCGCCGGTGGCATGGCAGGACCCCACAGCAGCTCCGGTTTCAGTGTGAGCCCCAGTTCCTGTGGTCTCTCGTCCGCCCTTTGTCAAGACTGGATCCCTTCCCATCGGGAGTTCGGCTGGGGACAGGATGTGACTTCCCATAACCCCCTGGCCAGCACAGCTCAGCTCACACCTGACTTGCCCAAGCTCACCCCTGGCCTCCATCCCAGGGCACCTATGGGAGTGTGATGATGCCCGCACCTTGAGACCCTGAGGAAGGAAAGCCTGGGACAGAAGAGCCTCCCAAAGCCCAGCAGTGCACCCCAGCACCTGAGTTACACACTCAAGGATGCAGCCTGTACAGTCCTCGTTTCTCTACCACACCTTGCAACACTTCCACGGGCAGCTCAGTGCTAAATAAGCACTTGCCATGGGAGTGCAGAAAGGTGCTGGGAGATAAATCACCCAGGTCCTGCTTACCCGAAGCAAACAAGCCACGCTGGTCACAAGGTTGGCTGCAGAAAGTGTCTTAGTGGCAGAGACATAGATAAAAGGCTCTGGGAGTTCCAAGAAGAGAGCTGAGCCTTCCAGCTGGAGAGAGAGGAGCAGGCATTTGACCCAGGTGACATTTCTGTGCCCCAGACAGCCAAATCCATGGGGATTTAGCTCCTGACTTTCCCTGGTGAGCTGCAGGAACAGGTGATGGAGACAGCTGGGAGCACATGCCCTGGAGACCTTGAAGGGAGGGTGGGGCTGAAAACTGAGCTGCCCTCCTCCGCCCTACGGCAGCCTCAGACCTCAGTGCTCCTCACACTCACCCAACAGCTTCCAGACACAGCTTGGCTGGGTTTTCCTACCATGGAGTCTTGCTCGGGACCTGTGGTGACTCAGAATAAGCATGACTAGAAGAGGGCTCTTGGCCCCGTGAGGGGTACACGGGGGACCTGACGCCTTACCTCCTCTGCCCTCAACTTGCCGTGAGCCCTTGAGCTCTGCTGACAGGGAGGCCTCTCTCAAGTCCCATTCATGCAACAAGCAGGAGCTGGGCCCCTCTACTGCCCAGCACGCACAGGTGCTGGCAGGGAGCACAGAACCAGACGGAAAGCTCAAACCACACCTCTTGTAACATCTCTCCCTAACGAACCCAGGCTCCTTGCATCCTCTTTCTGTAATGTTCCTGGACTCACTCACTTGTTCAACAAACATTTACTGAGGCCCCACACTCCTAGACCTGTGGTCTCTCCCTCCTTCCAAAATTTGCTTTCTTTGCCACAGAGACAGGACGAGCTTCTGCCGCAGGAGCATAAGGAGTTTGCAGAAGGGTTTCTAGGGTTCCCCCCACGCCCACCCTACATTGAGTCAGAATCCCACAGAAATCTGGGGCATGAGCCAGTGCTGCAGGGGAGCGTGATAAAGCTCTACATCTAACCACTGGTGTTGAGTTACTTTCTCACTAAGCTTTCTTGCTTGCTTTGTCCCAAACTGCTGCTTCTCACGTCCACTCAAGCTAATTCTGCCAGCCCAACTGAGCTCAGTATTTCCAAAGGGCAGGAGCAGGCCCCATTCATCCTCTCCCCTGGGATAACTGTCTTGGTCTGTCCATGCTGCTCTAACAGGTGCTAATATAGTGTGCTGGCTGCGAAGCAACAACAGAAACGTACTTCTCACCATGCTGGAGCCTAGGGAGGCCAAGGCCAAGGCCAAGGCAGACTCAGCATCTGGCAAGAGCCTGTGGCACCACCCACAGGTCCCGTCTCTGTGTCATCACCTCAAGGGTGAGGATTTCAGCACGAGTATGGAAGCAGACACAACATTTAGACCAGAACAATACCTCTCGCATGGAACCCAACCCAGACACAGAGCAAGGGACAAGAGTGCATTCCTAATAGTATTCTAGGTCCTTGAAAAAAAATTCCTGGACAAGGCTATTAAAAATATTTAATAAGCAGCCAAGCACAAGTCATGGCCAAGCAAATGAAGCCCAGACCTAAACAGTGCTTCTCCCAAATCCTGATGTCTGTGTGGACAACTGTGCAATCAATCACTCAAGGGCCCGCCCTCGCCAGCGTCCTGTACTCCATTTGATGCTCTGTCATCACCATCCTGAAATCCTTAATGAGCTTTTATATCTTTGTGTTTGGTAAATGAAGGGGGGCCCTGGACTGACTGCACATGAGCAGAGGGATACGAGGGAGTGGGCATGCTTACCCTTCTTTGCCACCCTGACTGACAGAGCCTTCACAATGCCCTGGGAGTACAGAATTCCAAGGCACTCACAGTGCACGGCAGCTCAGACGGCCCCAAAGCAAGCACAGAGGAGTGCAAGTTACGATTGACAATCCCAAAAGGCCACACTCACCATTCAAAACCAGAACTGGCTTTGAGCACAGAAAATGGAAGAGGCTTCCAGGGAACCCTTGAGGAATTCTACAGAACCCTTTCTCTCTTGCACTGATGCCCCATATGATGGCATCGAAGGAAAGGAAAAGCCAGGAGAAACCAGAGAGTCTTTGCCTCTCGCTGCTTCCGTAGCTAAAGCAGAGTAGGTAGAATGTGTACATATCAAGAAGTGAAATTAAAGCAGAATTAGTTTTTGTGAGAGTCTCCACTGTGTCCTGCATAAGCTATGAAATATGAGTGTAAGGGGCTGGCACTGTGGCATAGTGGATGAGGCCACTGCCTGCAGTGCTGGCATTCCATATGGGCACCGGTTCAAGTCTCAGCTGCTCTACTTCCAATCTAGCCCTCTGCTATGGCCTGGGAAAGCAGAAGATGACCCAAGTCCTTGGGCCCCTGCGCCCATGTGGGAGACCCAGAAGAAGCTCCTGGCTCCTGGCTTTGGATCAGCGAAGCTCCAGCCATTGCAGCCATCTGGGGAGTGAACCAGAGGGTGGAAGACCTCTCTTTCCCTCCCTCCCTCCCTCTCTCTCTCTCTTTCTCTCTGCCTCTGCCTCTCTGTAACTCTGCCTTTCAAATAAATAAATAAATAAATCTTTTAAAAAAATATGAGGGTGTAACATTGGTGATACCATTCAGAATGCATCTAAAACTGATGTGGTACATCAAAAAGAACACTAATGTTGATGGCAATAATTAAATTTTAGAATGGTTATTTTCTGGGCAGGCATTGGGCCTAGTGGTTGTCAGTTAGGGTGTTCATGTCTCCCATCAGAGGACCTGGCTCTGGCCTCTGATTCCAACGTCCTGCTAATGCAGACCCAGGATGGCAGCAATGATGGCTTAAGTAGTTGGGTCCCTGCCACCTTTGTGGGAGACCTGGATGGAGTTCCCAGCTCTCAGCTTTGACCCAGCCTCAGCCATTACAGGCATTTGGGAAGTGAATCAGTGGATGGGAGTCTCCCACCCCAATCTCTCTCCCCAATATATATTATATATTTATATATTATATGTTTTAAAACTGATTGCTTCAGAGCCAGCACTGTGGCATGGTAGGCTAAGCCTTCTCCTGCGGCACCAGCATCCCACATGTACACAGGTTCATGTCCCAGCTGCTCGTATTCCAATCCAGCTCTCTGATATAGCCTGGGAAAGCAGCAGAAGATGGCCTAAGTACTCGGGCCCCTGCAACCAAGTAGGAGACCTGGAAGAAGCCCCTAGCTCCTGGCTTTAGATCTGCCCAGCTCCAGCCATTGCAGCCATTTGGGGAGTGAACCAGCAGATGGAAGATTGCTCTACCTCTCAAATAAATGAAACCATTTTTTAAAAAACTATTCATCAGCCGGCGCTGTGGCTGACTTGGTTAATCCTCCACCTGTGACGCCAGCATCCTATATGGGCCCCGGGTTCTAGTCCCAGTTGCTCCTCTTCCAGTCCAGCTCTCTGCTGTAGCCTGGGAGGGCAGTGAAGGATGGCCCAAGTACTTGGGCCCTGCACCCGCATGGGAGACCAGGAAGAAGCACCTGGCTCCTGGCTTCAGATTGGCGCAGTGCTGGCCGTAGCGGCCATTTGGGGAATGAACCAATGGAAGGAAGACCTTTCTCTCTGTCTCCCTCTCTGTCTGTAACTCAACATGTCAAATAAAAAAAAAACTATTCATATCCTTAAAATTGCATTAAATACAAAGCAAGTTTAAAACACCATGAAGAAAAGAAAAACTATATTTTAATAATTCCAGTGTTGTAATTTTTCCTGCTGTGTGAATAAGGGACTCTCATTTTTCATTTTGTACTGGGGCCAAAAAATTATGTAGCCAGCTTTGAGCACACCTGCACAGGTAATGACGGATAGCTATCGATGTGACATAGATGCTATACTGCACTGGCAATATAGCAACTGAACAGTGGGTACCACCCATCTAGATAACAGGTATCAGCCCTGGAAGTGGTGCTGTGCTGGGGCTGGCTTGTATCTGCTCTCAGCAGTCAAGTACACACATCTCCCAAGCCGGCATCCCATGACATCCCGCTGTAGCTTGATATTGGTCATGGTGAAAGTATTTACAAAAATCAGCAGCTGCTACAAATCAGGTCTCATTTTTCCAAAGAGCTGGTCTTAAACTTTTACCCGCACACAACTGGTCAGTGACCACCTGGTCAATCCCCTCACGGTGCAAAAACCATGGAGGAAAAGTCATTGTCCAATTTCCCACCACTCCTAGCCAGGGACCCATCTTGTTCTGTTCCTGAGGTTTTAGCATAGGAAAATGTTGTCCTGGGAATGCTCTGGAAAGCAACATCCAGACCAACTGGCATCTGGAACTCGGGCGCACATCCGGTGCCAGTCAGGGGTGATGTGGGCCCTCCTGGGGTACGACTGGGGTTCACTAAAACCAATGATGTCCTCCTGGGGTTGTCCTGTCACCAGGCAGGAAGGGTAACCTTTGCTTATAAATACCAGCGCTCGATCCAGAACATGCTTCCTGGCCCATAATTACTTTCAGAGCATGCTGTTTCCACTTAGAGAAACCTGAGCTTCCTTCCAAATGGCACCGGACATAACCTGAAATTATACGTTTGCCTTCTGAAGTGGACACGCAAGTCAAGCCTGCTGCCTTCGAATCACAGTGGACCGGGTTGTAGGAGGAGGCTGGCGGGGAGTTGGCTGAAATGGGAGGACCGTGCTGCCTATCGGATGAAGCCAAACTGGAAGCAGGGCTTCCCACAGGCCCAAGTGCAATGCAGAGGTCCAACTTGTGCTTTTCCCACCCAAGCATGGGCTCTCTGTGGGTTCAGCTCTGCAGCCTGGGCCATTGGAGGTTCATCAGGACCACGCTCTGCCTAAAGCCTTCACTGCTCAGTGGGAAACACACGAGCCAATCATCCGTGATGAGCAGGCACAGAGATGCACCCTGAGTGAATGAAACGCTTTACCTGTCCTCACAGGGCTCCCAGACTGGAAGCAAATGTTTACCATTTCAAGGAGGCTGTGATGTAATCCTTGAGAGGAGGAAGAGCTACAAGGTGAGGATTTCCAAATTGGTGTGGAAGGGTAGGATCGCTGGTGGTGTGAAGGAGATGGTGATCACTGAAGGATGGGTGGGATGGAAACCTTTGCAGTGTCCCAGAGCTCTTGCAGGGACAGTGGTGAACTTTGATTCCCATAAACGTGCTAACAAAATACAAGACAGGACCAGCTGCACTTTGCAGAGGTGGAAAGTAAGGTTCAAGGTGATTGGCTCAAGATCACTTAACTAGGGAGGAAGAAAAGTGCTGGGAACACAGCAACCAGGAAGGAGGTCAGGTGTTGTTGCTGTCTAGCTGGAAGACAAGCTTGTCTGAGAAGTCAGAGGCAGGGAGGGGTGATTCTCATTTCCCCAGATCCTGCTACAGGGGACTCCAATGACAGCCGCTGTCTCTATCTTCCCTCTTGTCCACACAGGTTCACCCAGCTCTGGCCATCTGCAGCCCCTATGTCCTGGGGACTCCATGCCATGCCTCCTTTCCCAGGCTGGCACCAGCAGGCCAACAATGACATGGTGCTCCCTTAGAAAACAGGGCAGGGCACTGGCACTGTGGCGTAGTGGGTAAAGCCACTGCCTGCAGTGCCAGCATCCCATATGGGTGCTGGTTCAAGTCCTGGCTGCTCCACTTTCAACACAGCTCTCTGCCATGGGCATAGGAAAGAAGCAGAAGATGACCCAAGTCCTTGGGCCTCTGCATCCACATGAGGACCTGGAAGAAGCATCTGTCGCCTGGCTTCGGATCTGCTCAGCTCCAGCCATTGCAGCCACCTGAGGAGTGAACCAGCAGATAGAAGACCTCTGTCTCTCTCTGCCTCTGCCTCTCTATAACTCTGCCTTCCAAATAAACAAAGAAATATTTTAAAGAAAGAAAGGAGCCTGGCTGTCTGCATGGAGCCTAGTCCTGATGGGGAGAAGTTCCCCATAGCTCTGTTGGCTCCGTCCACGGGTGTGCTCTGCCCTCTGGCTGCAGAGAATCCCCTGGAGAACTTGTTAAATACAGATTCCCAGGCCCTGCCTTTGGTAATTCTGGTTTACTAGGTCTTGGATGGGGTTAGGAACACTGTATGATTTTTAGAAGTTGGGGGGGGGGAGAATCTTCCATCTGTTGGAGTTGTTGGTTTACTACTCAATGGCTACAATACTTGGGGCTGGTCCAGGCTGACGCCAGGAGCCAGAAACTCCATGCTCTTATCCCAGGTGGATGACAGGAACCCAAGCACTCGGGCCACCATCTGCTGCCTTCTTAGGCACATAAGCAGGCAGATGGGTCAGAAGTGGAGTAGCCAGGACTCAAGTGATAACCCTGATAGGGGATGCCAGCATCATAGGCAGTGGCCCAGCATGTTGCACCACAGCACCAGCCCTGAGCAAAGATTTCATCTGTTCTCACAGTGCTCATTGGCTGCAGCCCTCCGCCTGTTTCATGGAAAGGCCACACTGAGGCCCAGGGATGGTCAGCTGCCCATCCCCCTTGGAGCTGCTGTGAATCATCGCAGGAGCCAGAAGCTGACCCAGCAACCGGGACTCGGAGCCCAGCATGGTCACCGCAGGCTCCTGGAAAGCCAGAAAGCAGAGGCTTCAGCCCTGGAGTCTGAGTCCATCCAATACCATGTGGTTGGCTCAGAGAACCTTTTATTTACTTTAAAATATAGACGTATAGAGAGCCACGTGCCCTCCAACATATGTGAAATGAGCCCAGCTCAGATGATCTGCAAAACCCCAAATTGTCCCCATTAGGGTCTCAGGAACTTCTGTGCTGAGCACCACTGGACCTCAAACCCCACCGCCTGGCCCACTTCCAGCAAAGTCATTCCGGTCACTCGGAGGCTGAAATCCCTCACATGACCCCCGTGCCTGCCCCTCCTCTGCCACATCACCAGCATCCGCAGAGTCCACACTCAGATCGCATTCAGAGATGTATTTTTCCTTTTTTCTTCTAAAATCCTGTAATATGTTTTCGATAACAGAGGCCAGTCTCATCCCAGGCCTCCCACGAGTGATGTGACAATACAAGGAAGGGAATGTAGATTGATACCAGAGAGATCTCTAAATTCACCCCCTTTGATGGACAGATAGCTCCAAGCAGCAGACTCTCACTACAGGAAATCCTGGCTCTTCTGTGGCTCAGCTGAGTGTACCCAGCTCCCTGTGGACTGCTGGGAGCAACAGTTCATACCTCCAAGGGAGCAGGGTTTCTCAGGGAAGGGCAACCCAGCTGCTGCCATCACCTGTCCTTTGCAAAGAGCTTGCCTGGTATGGCACAGTGTACGAGCAGCAGATAGGGTTCCAGGCTGGAGGTCTTAGCTCCCAGGGTTTAGCATCAAAAGCAGACACAGTAAAACAAACTGACTCTCAGATGGCCAGTATGTCAGTCACTTCCCTGTTCATGCTCCCCTCTCTGGCTCCTTCCTGCCACGCTCTACTTTGCAGAAAACCACATTCCCAGGCTGCCTTGCCCAGTGGCGGTGGGAAAGCTCTGCCCAATGGGCAGCAGGCTGGAAACCAGAGGTAGAACAAGTCCACACCATTTCTACCCCTCTCTCTCTGCTTTGCAGCATCCCAGGCAGTGGCAGCCTCACCCCATGCCCTAGGTCCCAATACCTGGGTGGCAGTTTTCTGGGTGCTACTAATGCCACCTCCCCACCTTGCCATACTTTTAATATTTGCTCCTGAACTCATGCAGGAGTTGAAACACCAAAGCCCTAAGTTCACAGTACTGATAAGGTGACAATCCAATAATGGTGTTTAGAGATAGGGTCTTTAGGAAGTGATTAGGATTGCACCAGGTCCAACAGGTAGACCCCTACGATTGAACACTGGTGGCTATGTCAGGAAAGGGAAGTCACAGACTGATACAGACACACTCTCCCACCATGAAATGACACAGCCAAGGGGGATTCTCACCAAAGCCCATCTGTGTCCTACGGTTGGGATTCAGAGGCTCCAGAGCTGTGGACTACAGTCACTCTCTCTTCTTAGTGCAGTAGCCTGCCTCTGATACTCTGCTATAGACTGGAAAAGCTAACTAATACACCCCTGGTCCTTGCAGCTGTTAATTCCTAGATGGTTGCTCAGTTCCCCCTTCTTTGTATAACCAATTCCCTGTGTCCATTGAAATGTACTCAAGTGGTTTCTGTTTTCTGTCTAGACCCTGACTCACACAGCAAATGACAGGAATCCAACTCAAGCCAGCCAGCAAAGAGGAGAGGGACTTCTTGTCTGACTAAAGGAAACTGGGAAAGACAGGAGTGCAGCTGGGTCCCAGGAGCACCTGGGTCCAGGAGCCTTTGCATCGCCCAGCCCAGCTTCCTTCCACCAGAGGAGTTTCCTCCACATTCCATGAGAAGTGGTCCCCAGCAGCTTGCAGAATCATGTCTTCAGGTTTGTGCCATAAGCAAACACTCCTTTTCTCCAATTGCAATTAAGAAAACACTGGCTAAGGCCTCCTGTTGGCCTATCTTGGGTCATCAACCACCACAATGGCCAAAGGACCAGGGAAAACTTGACAGTTTGCTAGAACCTCATGGCTAGTTGGGAGAGTGTCTAAGAAACTGGGGCCTGAGGCACCTCGGAAGTGATAAGGTATATTGGGATGTGCAATCTCAAGGCAAAGAGAGGGAGGGAAAGGAAAGGAATGCAGCAAATACTGCAAAATGAGAGACGCAAATATGCAGACTGCATTATCAAGCCATTCGCAGCTGGTTTCTCATTCACACAGGGTGTCTTCACACATCCCAGCATACTCCCTGTGCCTGAGAGCATTCCACCAGATGGGGGGAAGGGGAGGGGACAAAACTGTGTCTGCCAGATCCCTCCCATCTCAAACAGGTCAGCTTTACCCATGCAAGGCACTATCTCCCGAACGCTGCTCACCCAGCACCTCGGGACAGCCCCTGGTGAAGCCAGATGCCACACCTTGCTGCATGGTGCTTCACCAGGGACCAGAACGGGGGTGACAGAAGGCTTCGAAAATCAGGGTAGGCCAGGTGCACCGTGACAAGAGCAATAGAGACAATGTTGGATCCCAGAACTCACCACGAGGGAGAGACCCCAGGCAGTGGTATGGTCACGACGGCAGCAGTTGGGGATCTCCACGAGTTCTAGGAGAGACCAAGCTGATCTGAGGCTATACAGACATCAAGACAACAGGTCTGCAGGGGGAGTGGGTATCCCAATGGACAACACTCTTCCAAAATGGAAGGGGTCATCTAAGGACAAACAATAGACTCAGAGATAGGAGCCCACCAGGATGAACACTGAAGACTGAACCAGCACAGGGCATTTACATGATGTACACATCAAGGGCACACAAAGCAAGCAGGTGTGGGGCCACAGAGAGCGCCTCCAAGGTGGCTTGCTGGAGCCACGTAACTGTTCTCCGCCTGTCTCCACTCTTCCAACCTTCGACAACTGCCTCTGCTCTCATTCCTCCTCTCTTCTGAGCACCTGCTCTGTGCCAGGGACCATCCGTGTCTATGCCTGCACTCATACATCGGAATCCAGCACTACCCACTTGCCCCACCTGGACCAAGCCATGAGCATCTCTCATTGGTTCCTCATGACTTTCCCTACTGCCCCTTGCTTGTCCATCTTTGCTTCATTTCAGTCTCTTCCATGCACGGCAGCCAAATGAGCCTTTAAAAATCCATATCGGCCGGCGCCGTGGCTCAACAGGCTAATCCTCCGCCTTGCGGCGCCGGCACACCAGGTTCTAGTCCCGGTCGGGGCGCCGGATTCTGTCCCGGTTGCCCCTCTTCCAGGCCAGCCCTCTGCTGTGGCCCGGAGTGCAGTGGAGGATGGCCCAAGGGCTTGGGCCCTGCACCCCATGGGAGACCAGGTAACAGCACCTAGCACCTGGCTCCTGCCATCGGATCAGCGCGGTGCGCCGGCCACAGCGCGCCATCCGCGGCAGCCATTGGAGGGTGAACCAACGGCAAAGGAAGACCTTTCTGTCTGTCTCTCTCTCTCACTGTCCACTCTGCCTGTTACAAAAAAAAAAAATCCATATCAGATCATCATTTGTCCCATTGTTCAATCCTCCCTCCCCAAACTTCCTATCACACTTTAAATCCATGCTTATTCTGACTGCTGGAACTGTGGCTCCCTGCCCAGCACTCTCCCCTTCACTTGCCTCGCTGTGGCCACACTGGAGCACAGGCCCTGCTCTCGCTCCTCCTTCCCCCTCAGCAATTTACTCCTCCACCAGATATCAGCTGCTCCCGCCCTGCTTCTTGCAGGTCTGTACCCAAAGGCAGCTCCTGAGAAAGGCCTCTCTGAGCAGCCTAGCTCCAGCAGCACCGTGTGTCACACTCTTCCCCTTAACTGCTTCCCCTACTCCTGACAACACCCATCACTCACAGAGGCTAAAGAGTACATGGGGCATGGGGTGTGTGTGTGTACATGCATGAACATGTATGTGTGTGTTGTGCGCATTCACATTTGTGTGTGCATGTTGTATGTGTGCATTTATGTTTGGGTGTATGCACATGTATGTGCATATGTGTGCTTGCACATGGATATGCCATGCATTTCTCTTTCCCCATTAGAATGCAAACTCTATGCAGCAAAGGCCTGTGTCATTTTCCCCACAGTAGCTACAACAATGCCTGGCACTAGCAACTTCTCAGTAAATACTTGAGCAATGGATTCCTCAGTGGGGGGCAGATTGTTCACCACGGTATGACAAAAGCTGAAACAGATGTAAGAGCAAGAGTCTTGGGTTTGGTTCTCTGGCCGCACAGGTCCGGGAAGCCGTGGGAGCCCTAAGCATGTGGCACCCATCCTGCCTGCAGATGCACAAACAGTGCAAGAATGACAGAAAGCTTTTGTCTGAGACAGCAGCCCGACAGTGCAAGGTGAGCCTCAAGGCAGCACAGTGAGCCACTTAGGACCTGGGCTTAAAACCTATTTATGTTCTATTTTTTAAAAAAAATATGTATTTATTTGAAAGGTGGAGTTACAGAGAGAAGGAGAGACACAGAGAGAGAGCTCTTCCATCCCCTGGTTCACTCCTCAAACGGCTGCAATGACTGGGGTTGGACCAAGCTGAAGCCAGGGTGGAGACCAGGGACTCTGACCACCTTCTGCTGCTTTTCCAGGCACATGAACAGGGAGCTGGGTCGGAAGCAGAGCAGCCAGAACTCCATGTGGGATGCCTGCACTGCAGGACAAGGCTTATCCTGCTGTACCACAGCACTGGCCCCTGTGTTCTATTTTTAAAGTGTTTGTCATAGACTGTCAGGTTGGAAGCAGAGATTGGAAATGCTGTAGGCACACTCTCTTGCTGTGCAGGTTAGGAAGACCTATCTCAGAGAATGCAAACGGCTCTTTTCCCAAGTGACACGGCAAGTTGGTGGCCAAGTCTGCTCCCCGACCAGTGACTTGTAGACAACGTTAGATTTTCAGCAGCTGAGAGGATTTGTTCCCAGGGACTCTTGTACTCCAGAGAGCAGACGGAGAAATCTGCATCCCAGTATGGTTAAGGGGAGGCCTGGCTTCGAAAAGAAGTTTCATTGGATTTAAATGTAAAGCCGTGAAGTGATGCATCAGGAGTTTGAGAATTTTCTCTTTCCAAAAAAAAAAAAAAATGGGTTTTGCAGACATCATGAGACAAGGACCACACCTGCCTGATTCACCACTGCATTCCAAGCACCTAGCAGAAGGCAGGCATATGGCAGACACCTGGCAATTAGGGTCGAGTTAATGGGTGAAGGAGCCAGGAGAGTGACCGCCCTGCTGGGAGAGTTGTCCAGGGGGCTGATTCAGCCGCTCTACACGCACGCAGCGGGGAGGTGCAGGAAGCCTTTCTATGTAGACTGATGACTGCAGCAGCAGCACGACAGGCTAAGGGCTTCCCTGATCGCAACAGTTCCGTTCTGGATTCAAAAGCAACAACTTTCACCATTCAGCACTCACGGTGCTTCTCGCGACAGCAACACACATTGATGGAAACTTGTGAGCTACTCATGCCCTCGCAGGCTGGGACTGCAGTGGCTCCCTCACGAGAAAGGGCCGAAGAGGGCTTTGATGATGCAGCCCTGCCTATTTTCTAACGGCTATCAACAACAGGGAGAAAACCACCTTCCTGGACTTCCAAGTCAGTCTTTTTCAACTTGCTGCTTAGCACTTCAGCTTGCTCAGAGATGGCTTTCAGAACAGGCTTTATTCCTTGCCACAGATGTGGGCGTCAGTGCCGGACCACGGCTGCCACGTGCCTTAGCAGCAGCTCATGTCTTTCAAGTCACCAACAAGCTCCCCGAGAAGCTGAGTCAGCAAATCAAAATAGCCAGGCAGACAGCAGGCAGCGCAGAGAAAGCCCAGCAGAGTGCTGCTGCTCCCACGCCCAGACCAAAGAAGACCCTGCCCCTCGTCATTTGTTAAATGCTCAACTCCAGCCTTGCAGTGGCCTCCGGGCTCTTCCCAAGGAAAAGGTTTCTCAGAGCCTGGGGAAGATGCCAGCCCAAAGCTCAGAGCTTCCTTCTTAACCACATTCAGGTGCCTGTGTAGCCCTCTGCCCAAGATTCCTCCAAGACTGGTGCACACAAACTCGAGTCTAAGTTCAAGGGGAGCAGTGCCAGGTGCCACTTCTCGTGGGCACACAGAAGCTCCAGGTTTGGGCTGGGGCTGGGAGGAGTAGAGGGTGGACCAGGGCCTCATGCAGTTGTCCTTGCTCCAGTGTATTCCAGCACAGAACTCTGTGAGAAGCTATGTTCCCCAGGAGAAGCTGAAATTCCACGTGCTTTAGAAATGGTATTTTGACAACGGAAGAGGAAACAGGTTGACAGTTTTGTTAAGTCTCTTTTTCAACAGAGGGAGAGACCCAGACTCAGTCCCATCTTGTACACTGTTTTAAAGTTAGCTAACTATCTACCTATCTATCCATCCATCTATCCATATTTGAAAGGCAGAGCTAGAGAGAGAGAGAGAGAGAGAGAGAGAGAGAGAGAGAGAGAGAGAGAGAAACCAAGAGAGATCCCCATTGGCTATTTAACTCCCCAAATGGCCACAGCAACTCGACTGGCCCAGACCAAAGCCAGGAGCCAGGAACTCCAGCCAGGTCTCCCACGTGGGTGGCAGGGTCCCAAGCACTTGGGCCATCTTCTGCTGCCTTCCCAGGTGCATTATTGAGAGTTGGATTGGAATGGAGCAGCCAAGACTCAAACCAGCTCTTCTATGGGATGCCAGCAGTGCTATAAGCCACTGCACCAGGACACCAGCCCCTATAGATGAGTCTTGAATACTTAGCCATACACTGGGGGGATGTCCATTTCTACTCCCTACCAGAGGCTGGATCTCCCTCCCCATCAAGACCACAGCTGTGGGAGTGGAGAACCGGAGAACAAAGTCCAGAAGCCCCCAGCCTCCCTCTGAGAGAAGCAAAGAGGCACTTTCTTGAGAAATGGAGTGAGTCACTGCAGCTCTGAAATCAACCATTCCCAAAAGATGAAGAGAAAGAGTGACAGAGAGCTGAGGGCGGGGCAACCTGAAGGCTCCTCAGAAGGGTGCAGAGACGTTACTTCTGTGAAATGTTGATTGTCTGCAAAGCTTGGAGGGATCTGGAGAGACAGTGAATCGGGAGGAGGAAGAGGGGGCATTCCTGGTTTTCCCAACCTTGGAGTGGCCAGGTGATACATGGACAGCGGGGCTCTCAGAGCTGCCCTCTGATCTCCAGCACGTGGGGCTGGCCTCCCCACTGAGCACGGGACAGCACCTAGGGCCCAAACCCTTTTCAGGGCCTCTCAGAAATGCTGGTATTTTTGTATCTTTAAAAATAAAAGTAAAAAAGGATGGTGATAAAAATGTATAATCATGAACCCAGCCTGAACAATCTTTGCCTTTACCCCAATGTACTCATAAAGCGATGTCTTCATATGCATCTATGGAGAAAAGGCTCACTAGGCCAAAGTACCCTGGGTCTGAAGTTCTCCTGTGGTCTTGGCAGTGAGGACCTTCTGGGAGCTGCAGCCCCATGGGGAAGCCTGGGCTCAGATCTGGAAACTTCCTCAGTGCTGGGCAACTCCACCGAAGTGTGAGCGCCACAGTAGCAGAGGGAACGTGGAATCCAGGCAAAGCACTCAGCACCAGCCGTGGCTCCCAGGAGCATCAGTAAATACTGGGAATCACTGGCAAGTGCTCATGGGCACAGGCCACCAGAGACGGCTTAGTCTACCGGGCTATGAGTCGGCTTTTCATTACTATGATGAGATACCTGAGGCAGTCCACCTGTAGAAAGAAAGGAAGTTTATGTAGCCCAGGAGGCTGAAAGTCCACAGCAGGTGCAGACTTTGGCTGTCGGTCAGGACCACTGTGGGTGCTAGAGCACGTGGCAGCCAGGAAGCAGAGAGGCTGGGCCCAACTCAGGCTTTTATAACAGCCTTTGGAGGGCATGCTCCCAGTGACCTAAGGCCCTCCCACTAGGTCCCGCCTCCTAAAGGCCCCACGGCCTCCCAGTAGTAGCACTTGAGGGACCAAGCCTCTAACACATGGGCCTTTGGGGGACATCTGACTTTCCAACCACAGCATTGGGTAAGAGCATAAGCTTTGAAGTCAGAGAAGCCCATGTCTGCTCTGCATCTCACCAAAGGTGTGACTTTGGGCTAGAACTCCATTTGCTCTATCTGGCAAATGTGAGCAATGCCCCTTGGAGTGCAGGACAGAGTCCCACTCATAATACTGTTAACAGTCACCATGGAAACTGATGATTTTAGGACCAGTCAAAAGGCAAGACCTGAGCTCACACTGTGGTGCAGCAAGTTGGTCCTCCCCTTTCAAATAAATAAAATCCTTTTTTTTTTTTAAAGGCAAGTACCCATGAGTAACAAGAGGCAATGCCCAGCCCCAAATATCTCCCGTCCTCTGTCTTTCCCTCACATCTTCAAATCTGCCAATTGAAACTCCTGTTTGTTAAAATGGAGATAAGACTCTCAGGGCAACATATGGCAATGAGTTCAGGGACAAGGCAACTCAGAGCAGAAGCTGGACAGAGCTCCCTGCTGCCCAGCAGCTCATCTG
This sequence comes from Sylvilagus floridanus, assembly GCA_949820135.1. NCBI lineage: Eukaryota > Metazoa > Chordata > Mammalia > Lagomorpha > Leporidae > Sylvilagus > Sylvilagus floridanus. Next base: position 160,879,957 of record OX463236.1, read on the forward strand.
GGAAGCGTAAGAAGCATTGCGCTAGGGCTTCTGGAATAATCCAAACAATATTTCCAGTCCATGATCGGAGAAGAAGGATAAGAGAAGTAAGGAGCTGGGCCACCACCCAGTGGGGGACAACATGCAAAGGTTCCCCACTCCAGAGGTGCAGTGACCTGTCATCTTGGGTACTTGACCACATGGCTGGGTCCATGCACAGGTCATTTCTCCATCCCGCCACCAGCAAGGACTACTAAGAAACCCAGGGACAGACATTCTTGCTCTCAAGTCTCCAGGGAAGAGGGACATCACAGCCCCTTCTTCTCTCCCATGAACATGTCTCAGAAATGACATCAAACCACAGAGCTTCTTGGTGATCTAAAAGCCCGGCATTGCCTCTGTCACCCCCATTCACCAAACTTGCACCTTAGGAGCAGGTGTTGTGGTACAGCCAGGTAAGCTGCTGCTTGGGAAACCTACATCCCATATCAGACAGCCCGGGATCAAGTCCTGCCTCTGTCTCTGCTTCCAATCCAGCTTCCTGCTAATGCATCTGGGAACCAGAAAATGACGGTTTAAGTCCTGAATCCCTGTTACCCACATGGCAGACCCAGATGGAGTTCCTAGCTTCTGGCTTCAGTTTGGCCCAGCCCTGTTTGGGCATTTGAGGAATGAATCAGCAGATGGAAAATTCCCTCTCTTTCTCTCTCTTTCTCTCTCTCCCCCTCTCTCTCTCTCCGACTTTCAAATAAGTAAAAATGAATAAATTTTTTTAACTTGTATCTTATAGTTACACCTACAGAAGAGCCTTTTAATGTGTATTAACTCACAGAGACCATTTTGCAAATCTTTTTTCTTAACTGCTGGATTTATCTAACCTCTTTATGTTATATTTAAAAATATAAACACATAAGCTAAATCCAGGTCAACAGCCTGTCTAAAAATTCATTTATCCAACCAAAATCAACTAGATGGTTTGTTCTTAATTTCCCAAAGCAACATGTACAGATCCAGGCTCTAAGTTTCATACGCTGTCCCAAGCAGCTCATCCCTGACACAGAACATAAGCAAAACCAAACAGGAGAGGAAAGGTAGGCAGTCCAGAGCTCCTTCCTTCGGGGCCAGCTGCCTGCTGCCCTCAGGCCAAGCCTGAGAGCTTGGGGTCCGGCCATGTGGCTGACGATGATCCGGAGGCAGACACAGCTATCTGCAGAAGCTGGAACCTTCTGAAGGCTGCCGACACACAGAGAGAAATAGGACTTGTTTCAAACAAAAATCGTATCCTGATTTAAGGCATTTATCAGCAAGCATCAGGCTGGGTGTAAAGAACCTTAGAAGCAATTTATTCAAAACACCTAGCTTTAGAAATTAGCCACTAGATTGACTTTCAAATAAATAAATAATATGGCCCAAGTCCTTGGGGCCCTGCACCCATGTGGGAGGCCAGGAAGATGCTCCTGGCTCCTGGCTTCGGATCAGTGCAGCTCCGGCTATTGCAGCCAACGAGGGAGTGAACCATCGGATGGAAGACATCTCCCTCTCTCCCTCTCTCACTATATCCCTCTCTCCCTCTCTCTCTCTGACTCTTCTCTCTTTCAAATGAATAGAAATTAGCCAGAGAGGTAAAGCAGCTTAGCCAACAGGCCACCACCACCCCCCACCAACTCCCGGCCTTAAGCTGTTTCCACAACCCCACTTGCCCCCCTCATCCCAGCTGGGACCCTGGGCAGCCCGCAGGGGAGCTCTAGGTGTCACCATGCCAACATTTGAAGAATCAATAACAAGCAAGACCAAGTCATCTCCTCTGCCACCCACCTTCCCCCCAGCTCAACAATAGCTAAGTGAACTCAGCTGAAAGTTTCCAAAGAATTTCACTCTTGGGCCAAGCCCAGAGATGGAAACTTTTAGCCTGGGAAGGAAACTTAGCAGGATGCAGAGCGAGTAAAAACAGAAGGCCGGCATTCGGAACAAGAAGGAGATCGCTGCTTCCACAGAGGCGACCCCTGGAGACCCAGCACCGTGCCTGGATCCAACCTGCAGCTCCCCAGCACAAGTGAGGCACCCAAATGCTGAGTTACGGGCACGGGGCACGGTGACCTGGCCTCCCCCCTACCCCCCAGGGCCTCTGCAACTGAGCAGCTCACGACTTCTTTCAGAAATGCCATTGAGGGCTCTGAGCTAACACAGAGACCATGAGGGGCTGCAGGAAGGGGTGCCAAGGGTCTCCTGCTGGCCCCAGGGGAGGCACTGAAATGTCACGAGGTCTTCCAGGCAAGAATCTCCTGTCCAAGTGGGCAAGATGGAGATTCATCATGGGACCACCCTGCTTCCCATTTGAGCAGACACCAGCACTTCCCCAGGGCAAGAATGCCCGATAGCACCCAACGAAGCTGCTGTCAGGATTAAGGGAAACCAGGGGTGCAAGGCTGTGAGCTCAGGGCCATGCACTCAGAACTGACTTTTAACACAAAAGCACCCTGTAGACATGGCACTGCCTGGCTCTCTATCTCCAGAGTTTGTCACTCTGCTGGCACCCAGTGGTGCCTAATTAAGACTACATAGATGCCGAGCACTGCCTTGTGGGTGAGTCAAGCACCAGGGGGCCCCAGGAGGGCTACACTCACAGCAGCAGTGGGGCCCCAGCTCTGGGAAGGTGTGGGAGACAAAGCATCTCCATGACAGACGGCTGCTTCCTGTTTGCACTGTGGCCCCCTGAGAACTTGGGGATCCCCCAGGAGGCTGCTCTAGGAAGGGCTTCTCTCAAGGGATGAAACCAATAAGGCAGGCCAGTGAGGAGATCATGGCCCAGCCCAGGTCCAGAAGCCGGGCTGGCGTCAGGAGCTCCTCTTGCAACCACACAGATCTGTGTTGAGCCTCCCCACCCAGAGCGTGGGTCCTCCCATGCCCAGGACCACTCCACACACCAGCCACTCGGTGGCCAGGACACAGCTGTATAAGCACAAAGCACACGCAGTGGCTGAGGACTGTCGCCACGTCTCAGCGAGCAGCCGCAGTCCTTGCACTTTACACAGACCGTGGTTTGCACAGGATTCCCGCGTTGGGATCTTGGGCTCCAGGCTGACGCTGTTGGGAAGCAGAGGAACCTTTAAGAGGCGGGGCCCAGGGGGAGGTCCTTAGGTCCTCAGGTGTGGGGTCCTTCCCCTGCCATCCTTCAGTACTTGTCAAGGGACTCCTTTGAGTTCTCAGGGGAGGCTTGTTACAAAAAGACCAAGCCTGACCTCACCCGTCCCCTTCTGCTCCTGCTTTAGGGCACAGTCACCTGCCGGCTCACGCATGCGCTCCTGCCATTGGTCTACACGCCAGGAGGTGGCGCAGCCAAAGCCAGCCCTGGCCACAGAACCCAAGCAGGGCCATTTGGATTTTCAACTTTCCAAACTGTGACCTAAATAAACTTTACTACTACTCCACACGTAGCCAGTGTCAGAAATTTGTTCTAGTGACCAAGAGCTAATACAACACACAAGGAATAGGCATTCAGAAAGTTCAGTCTCTGACCCAGGATCACACAGGTGCTAAGCAGCAGAGCTGGGAGCTGAGCCCACCTAGACTATCTGGCTCCAGAGCTTAGGCCTTTAACACCATGCTCCTGCCCAAGAGGGTGAGAACTTGACTTGACACAAGTGACGCAGATCCAGGTACCTGCCATTGGCTTAGCCGAGGAGGACACTGTGCAGGAGGAAGGCCAGGTGAGATACAGAGGAGCCAGGAGCAGGCTGCCAGGGCAGCACTCAGCAATGATGCCCAGACGGGGGAGAGAGATTCCAGGACTGGGATGTTCCCCAACATCACCCCATAGCTTGTTCTGGCACCTGGAATTGCCCCATTAAAAAAAAAAAAGTATCCCTGTAAGCCCAGAACATGTCCTTGTAGCCGAGGACAAAGGAGAGGTTTGGCCTTCAGCCATCAGCCCAGTCCACAGATCTTCGGAGGTATCTGTGCTGTACTGCCCTGGCCAGGCCCCAGGGCCCACGACCCCAGCCTCCCTCGTGCAGTGCAGCCGTGCTGGGTGAGTCCATGTCCCTCAACTCTCTCCTCATGCTGTCCTCCCTCTGCCCCATGAGCCTGAACAGCAAACTCTTACTCACCCTTCAAAGCCCAGCCCAGACATCATCATCCTGCTCCACACAAACGTTCTAACTCTTCTTGCACTCCTCAAAAATCAGTTCTCAGGGGGACTGGCACTGTGGGCTTAGCGGGTAAACTACCACCTGCAATGCCAGCATCCCATATGGGTACCACTTCAAGTCCTGGCTGCTCCACTTCCAATCCAGCTCCCCGCTAATGCACCTGAGAAAGCAGTGGAAGATGGCCCACGTCATCGGGCCCCTGCATCCATGGGGTAGACCCAGAAGAAGCTCTTGGCTTCTGGCTACAGCCTGGCTCAGCCCCAGCCATTGCAGCCATTTGGGAAGTGAACCAGCAGAGGGACAATCTCTCTCTTCCTGCCTCTGCCTCTCCTTCTCTGTAACTCTTTCAAATGAATAAATCCTCTGAAAAAATGAGTTCTCAGGACTAAAGGGAGTCTTTAGTGTGCTGCACTGTGTCTATTTTGCTTACCTTAAGACTAATTCGACTCCATGTACCCTACAGGGCACAAACATTTTGTTGTGATTGTCCCACCCCCACCAGAGAACTCAAAAGGAAAGCTGGGTTTTTTAATTATTTATATAGCTTGATGTATTTCTGCCCTTTATGATATATACATAACATATATGATAGACTGACTATAACCACCCTCACCCAGTGACACTAAGCACTCACCTTGCTGGGTGATCCTTCTTACCATCACTCCATCTCCAGACACTTTTTCATCGCCCCAAACTGAAATCTTTTATTCACCAAAAAATGTCCTCTCAGTCCCTTGGTAATCACTGTTCTGCTTTCTGACTGTGGATCTGACTGTTACATACACATGGAATCGTGTACTATTTCTCCTATGGCGCCTGGCTGATGTCACTGAGCACACTGTCTTCAGTGTCCAACCGTGTTGAGGCTCGTGTCATAATCTCCTTCCCCTCTCAGCCAGAATAACATGACAGGGGTATCAGGGTCGGTGCTGTGGCATAGTGGGTAAAGCCACTGCCTGCAGTCCCAGTATCCCATATTGGTGCCAGTTTGAGTCCTGGCTGCTCCATTTCCAATCCAGCTCTCTGCTATGACCTGGGAAAGCAGTGGAAAATGGCCCAAGTCCTTGGGCCTCTGTATCCTCGTGGGAGACCCGGAAGAAGCTCCTGGCTTCAAAGTGGCACAGCTCTAGCCATTGCAGCCAGTTGGGGGGGGGGGGTGAACCAGCAGATGGAAGACCTCTTTCTCTGCCTCTGTGTAACTCTGCCTTTCTTTTTTTTTTTTTTTTTTTTTATTACAGGCAGAGTGGACAGTGAGAGAGAGAGACAGAGAGAAAGGTCTTCCTTTTGCCGATGGTTCACCCTCCAATGGCCGCCGCGGACGGCGCGCTGCGGCCGGCGCACCGCGCTCGTCCGATGGCAGGAGCCAGGAGCCAGGTGCTTTTCCTGGTCTCCCAGTCTCCCATGGGGTGCAGGGCCCAAGCACCTGGGCCATCCTCCACTGCACTTCTGGGCCACAGCAGAGGGCTGGCCTGGAAGAGGGGCAACCGGGACAGAATCCGGTGCCCCGACCGGGACTAGAACCCGGTGTGCCGGCGCCGCAAGGCGGAGGATTAGCCTGTTGAGCCACGGCGCCGGCCGTAACTCTGCCTTTCAAATAAACAAATAAAATCTTTTTTAAAAAGTACTACAGCGCTATGGAAATAAGCTTTGCTTAGCCTTTTCCCTGTTGATAGGTATTTGGGTTCCTTCCACCACTGGGCTATTGGGAGTAACATGGTATGAACACAGTATGCAAACAGAAAGGCAACTTTTTGAAGGGGAATGGGGCAGAGAGAGTTCTGGGTAACAAGGCCACGCCAAGGGAGAGAGGCTGGGGTCCTTCAACTTGGGGGAGGGAGAAGAGAAGCCATAGCCACCCCCTCCTGTTTCTGTATGCTTTGCTCGTGAAGCATGGGTGGTGACTCCAGCAAGGACTGAAACAAACCCAGTCAAGGAAGAGACACATGCGCAGCTGGGAGCATCCTAACACCCTACACAGGCTAATGCCCTTAATCCTCAGGAGGCCTTCTGCACAAATACTGCTGACACCCCCATCTTTCAGAAGAGGAAAGCAAGGCCCAAGAGGTGCAAAATCTCACATCACCAGCTAGCAAGAGACAGAGCCGGGATTAGAACATAGATTAAGGGGCTGGCCTTGTGGTACAGGTGGTTAAGTCGCCGGCAACCCATATATGTATGCTGGTTTGAGTCCTGGCTGCTCCACTTCCAATCCAGCTCCCTGCTAACACGCCTGGGAAAGCAGCAGAGGATGGCCCAGGTACTTGGGCCCCTACCACCTATGTAGAAGACCGGATGGAGTTCCAGGATCCTGTCTTCAGCCCAACCCGGCCGCAGCCATTGCAGCCATTTAGGGAGTGAACGAGAGAGGATAGAAAAGATAGCCACCCCCCCCCTTTTCACTCTGCCTTTCAAATAAATACAACTTAAAAAAAAAATAACATAGATCAAGTCTATGCTGGAGACCCTTACAGAGACTCCCCTGGCCCTCACAGGGGAGGGTTAACATCCCCAAGTCTCGGTCTGCCTCAACATCCTCCCAAATCAGAGGGAGGTAGGGGGTGAAGAAGCAGGGAGAATCTGATGACGAGACAGTGTCACTGGAGCGGAAGCCCTGTGGGGTCCGAAGGGGGCGCTTTGGGTGGCCGGTGCTCACAGAGGAGACGAGGTGCAACCCCAGAGGCCGGGGGACTCCTGAACGGGACAGTGCTCTTGGCAGCCTGAGCTTCTGTGGGCCTCCTGGCCTGGGAAACCACAAAGCCAAAATGTAAAGGCGTCCATTTCCTAAGGAAAACTCGTCCTTATACATTCTGAGTAATTTCCTGTGCAACGAGGGAAACAGACACAACACCTCCCACAGGTTTTCACTTACGGTAGGGTTCAAGTACAGAGAAGCAGGGTCGGGGAAACTCTCTGCAGCTTCCAAACCTCAGCGGTGGCCTGGAGGGGAGAGGGCAGGCTGGGGGGGGGGGGGGGGCTGGCTGGCTCCCCTGCTGTGAGCTCCTTGCCCATCCCGAGGGCGGGGCGGTGGCATCTCACACGTGGAAAGAGCTTTGCCAGTCTGTGGGGAGAAATCACAGCAGCTGAGGCCCAGGTTTAAGTCCAAGTGCACTGTGGGAATGAGCCACTAAGGGCAGTGGGGGCAGAATAAAGGTGAAAGCCACAAGGTCCTTGGTAGTGGACACGACGGTCAGGGAGAAGCAGGCTGGGGGAGGCCAAGGAGGACAATGAAGTAGGGATCAGACGTGTCGTTTCCCAGAACCCCTGGAAGCAGGTGAGTGGGCAGAGGACAAACCACGCCCCCTCCTTGGGCCTTGCTCAGTCTCCCTGCACACTGTGTGACTTCCAACATCCCTTCCTGGCAATTTCAAAGGGGGCGGGGGGCTGACTGGGGGAGGGGTGGTGTGACCACGCAGGGGGGTGTGTGGGAGTCTGGAGCTGGGGTACTGGAGAGCCAAGAGAATCTGGACCGGCCAAGAGTTGATTTGCACTGCAAATGCGATGCGGGGAACATCCCGACTGGCAGGGGTCCCGGGTATGGAGGGTCTGGCAGCTTCAGTGCTGAGCAGCTGGCCTGTTTTTACACTAGCAGAAGATTTAGACGTGGGGGTTTCTGTGTCTCCAGGGCCCCAAGGGCCCCACCCTGACTGGGGCAGCTTGAAGAAGTTGAGATCCCCCTGGCCAGCAGTAGCTGGCCTGATCCAGTCTACACAGCTCTCCGTTGGTCACTAGCCCGCTGGCCTCTATGACCTTGGGTGACCCTCACAGCAACCTCAGGAGCAAGGATGAATCCTTGTTCACACTCTACAGATGGTGATACTGAGGCTCAGAGGACACGTTCACGGTGGTAAGCCACATGGCTAGCAGAGGCAGGGGTGAGTCCTGTCCCCAGCCTCCTGGGGACATGTGGGCCCCAGGAAAGCAACCGCTGTGCCCCTAGCATATGCCTGATTGGAGAGGAAAGCAGAACACCAAGGGTGAGACCCCACCTCATCCTCTGGGAGCCACCAACTCTATTGACCCAGGACCCACAGGCAGGTGCTGCAGACAAATATCCCCAGTAGTAAGGACGCTCGCCAGGGTCCCAGGAGCCCTGTGGTTGAGGCTACAGCCCCAGGCCAATCACTTCTCTGGCCTGAGCCTCACCTATCAAAAACAGGGACGACACTAGATCAGCAGTCTCCAGTGTGTCCGAATCAGATCCTTGCTTTCCTCGCATGAATCTTACTGAAGCCCTGGGTAAACAGAACATCGGGCCATTCCCAACGGCTCGGAGCACAAGCCTGGCAGCTGGTTGCTCATCAACTTTCCTATTGTTCCTTGGGACCCTGCATGGGACCAAAGGCAATGCTGGATGCCAGTGGGAGGCCATCGAGCTGTCCAGTGTCCTGGGAGGCTGGCCCTGCACAGGGCCACTAAGGAAAGACCTTCTCAAAGCCGAATGAGGGCCGCCCATGTCTCCTCAAGTCATCCCACAGGTTCAGTCGCCACCCAAATGCCATCAACTCCCAAATCTTAACCCCAAGGCACACAAAATGCCTGCCCAATACCTATGCTTGTTCGCTGGTATGCCGTGTCCATGGCTGTGTGACTGACCCTAAAACTTAGCAGGTGGAAAACAACAAATGTTAATTAGGACAGTTTCAGAGCATCAGGGCTGTGGGTTCTGGGTCAGGTTCTCTCCTCTGGTGGCAGTCAAGGTGTCCGCTGGGGCTGGAGGACCCACTTCTGACATGGCTCACCCCACTCACGGAGCTGGCAGGTTGGTGGTGGCTTTGTGGCACAGACTTCTCCCAGCGTGGCCGCTCATCTGCGGGAGATGGAAGCCTCAGGCTTCACTATCGCTGTATTGGGTGTGTTAGGAGTGAGTTACTAAATCCAGGCCACAGTCAGGGGGAGGAGAATCAAGCTCCACCTCTTTCAGACAGAAGCATCAGAGAATGTGTGGATCTATTTTAAAACCACCATGCTAAGACTAGATTTCTGAGTTCTTCCCTAAAACCCAGTCCCCCTCCACTGGGGCCTACTGGAGTAAATGGAAGCTTGAAGATAGTCGGGAGACCGAGACACCTCCTCTCTCAAAGTAACAGAACACCAAGTCCTCTGCTTCTCATCTCCCACCACTCCGTCCACACAGTAGCAGACCATGATGGAACCCTGGCTCCAGCTACAAAACCTCCTGTGCCTACTTCCTGATCTTTAAACGACCATGACAGCACCTGCCTCATGGTAAGGATGGAACATTCCACATAAAGCATGGCTGGCACCTAATAAATGCTGAATAAATGCTTGCTACTACTGGGTTTCCTGGATTTGTGTCTCTTCATCTGTGCCTCTCACTGAGATGATTTACATGGCCTCTTTGTCATTCTCCTTAAATCCACTGTTCCCAGCTATGGTCACCACAGAGCAACCAAAGGGAGCTTGGTAAAGTATACATTGTTTTTTAATATTTATTTATTTGAAAGGCAAAGCTAGAGAGAGAGAGAGAGAGAGAGAGAGAGAACCATCCCAAGCTATTTTCCCAGGTGCATTATCAGGGAGTGGATTAGAAGTGGAACAACTGGGACACAAACTGGTGCCCATGTGGGATGCTGGCATTACAGGTGGCACCTTTACCTGCTACGCTACAGCACAGGCCCCACAAAGAGCACATTTGATCTTCCTTTTAAGATTTATTTGAAAGTCAGAGTTATAGCAGGAAGGGAGGGGAGGAGGAGAGGGGAGAGGAGGAGAGAGGAGGGTGGGGGGAGAGACAGAGATCGTCCATGCACTTGTTCACTCCCCAAATGGCTGCAATGGCCGGGGCTGGACCGGGCTGAAGCCAGGACTCAGGAGCTTCTTCCATATCTCCCACATGTGTGCAAGGGCCCAAGGACTTGCGCCCTCCTCCACTGCTTTCCCAGGCACATTTGCAGGGAGCTAGATCAAAAGCAGAGCAGCCAGGACTCCAACCAGCGCCCATATGGGATGCTGGTGCTACAGACAGCAGCTCAACCCACTGTGCCACAGTGCTGGCCACACACATTTGATCTTCTTCAGCAACAGCCCTCCATCCCGGTTGCTCAAAGACCTCCAAAGGCTCCTATTGCTCTAGAAATGAAAACAAAGCCTGGCTCTTGCCTGCAAGGGCCCCTCCTCCTGCTCTTCAGAACATCTTCGAACACCCCTGCCCCCTATCTACACAGCGCCTTTACTCATGCTGTTTCTCTAGCCTAGACAAAACACCTAGACGAAGTCTGATCATCCTTCCAATCTCAACTCGTGTTATTTTCCAAGGGAACCTTCTCTGACCTCTGAACACACACCACAGACTGTGATTACTCAATTCATCCCTCTCCCTCCCCCTGGACACTCAGCTCTATGGCAGCAGAGACCACACCCACCATGGCTCCCCAGCTTCCACCCGTGTCTGGCACAGGGTCAGCTGCCAACAAGCATTTGTGGAATGGATAATGAAATGCTCTTCCTCCCATAGGTGCTCACGGTGAGGGTGCCCAGGCCCAGGGACAGAAAGGACCCGCCCCCCCCACAGCTGGCCTCCTCACTCCTCACGTGCCCTGGAGGTGCCGGAGCATCAAGATCTTGCTTAGCCGGGCAGCTCAGCGCCCTCGCCTGGATGAGCAGAAACAGGTACCAGCTGCTCCTGGGAGCTCCACAGGGGGCTTCCTGTCTCGCTCTGGGCCGGCTGGGGCTGTCCACACCTCTGAGAAAGTGATGGATGGGCCTCCTCTGTGACCTTCTCAGATGCCTGAAAGACTCACATTTGCCTGGCTTCTTGGAGACTGCTCGCCAGCGGTCCAAGTCTCTGGCCTTCTCCTCCACAGGCCTCTTTGAAATCAGGATCGGGAAACGTGTTCATTCTCTTTTTAGCTTCCCTCTTGACCCAATTTCAGCCACCTCTCTAGGACTGCTTCTCCCCTCAGCTCTTCTAAGTCCAGGCTACAGCAGGGGCAACTCAGAGTGGCAGAGAGAGCGTGCCACCCGGCTTGCTAGCTGTGCCTCTGACTGCTTGTGGTCCTGGGCAAATCACTTTCTTTTTATGAGAATAAACTCCAACTCTACCTGCCCCCTCCTGCAAGGGTGCAAGGGACCCCCACCCCATGTCCACCTTTGTCCCCAGTTACTTCTTTCATCTCCTTCTCAGCCATTCTCTGAGGCTGAGGACACTGACATACAGAGAGGCCTCTTCCTCCCTGGGAAGACTGCACTCTGAGCTCAGCACAAAAAAACAAATCTCGGAGGGAAGACAGCTACTTCTCACATCACATGAAGGCCCCAGTTTTGCCCATGAGCATCACAATCACCCTCCTCAGCCTTCCCGTGCACACAGCTGACTTCCTTGGGTCAAGCCTGCCCACTGCCATGCCTGCTGCTGGCATGCCTGGTGATCATTCGCACCCCATCTGCATCCTGGCGTCTGAGGCTCTCCTGTTCCCACCACGAGAATCATGACACACGCACCTGCAGCTCATGCGCTCAGCAAGGCCTGGCATGAATCCTCGAAGGAAGCTGGAGGGAGAAGCAGAGGGCATTCCCGCACACCCTGGGGATGCAGCCTCCTTTGCCAGCCTCGTAGCCATGAAGCACTGAGCCCCCCTCCTGCTGAGGACCCCTGGCCTGAGACCCAGCCCCAACAGTCCAGAGTCCTTGTCTTGCCCTTGCTCCTGCTCTGAGGCCCACCACCCGGGAGCAGGCAGTCCTGCCTGAACTTCTCAAGGCACCACCTTCAGAGCACCTGGCCCCTTCCCCGGGCCTTCATCCACCCATCTGAGCCACAGCCTTTATCACCGGTCTTCAGGCCAGGAGGGCTCCCAGCACATTCTATCTCCAGTCCTCACCCCCCACCCCACTCTGCTCCTACAATGGAACGAACCAAAATGTCTCCCCCACCCTCCAAACACTCCTTCATCAAGCATTTCTAGGACCCCAGGGTAGATCTGGAAGAGACTTTCGGGTCTTGCCCTAAGATGGAATCTCCCTTTTCTTACATCTCCGTGCCTTAATGATTTATGATTCAACAAAATTTCCCAAGACTCTGAACTGTGCTGGCCTCTGTTTCATGCACCGGGATCAAAGCAAGGAACAAACCAGACAGGAACCCCTGCCCTGGTGGGTTTGCATTCTGGTGACAGCCCCACAGAGACACAGCCAAAATCCAGAGAACTTCCTTGCTTGTCCTGAGGCCTCGCCACCTCCCAAGTAGAGCCAACTCTTCTGGTGCCGCCATCTTGAATCCCAACGCATGGCATTCCACTGTTGCCTTCTTTCAAGCTCAAGCCCCGTGCTGTTGTCCTGCAAGGCAGCGCTGCTTCTCCTCCAGGATCCCCACTGCTCTTCCTTCCCCCTGTTGCCACAGCCGCTGCCCACCCCTCCTCCTCCTGGATCAGATTCATTAGTCAGCGCTTTTACCCAACCCCCCACACCGCCCCACCCTGGGAGGGCAAGCAGTCCCTTTTGTTTTGTCTCATCAGCATGGCCAGCCTGCACTGCTCTCCGCGAAGATTTTCTCGTCCCCAGAGGCTGCTGCTGGAGTCCACAATGACAGGGGAGCTGAACATTTCCCAGGCGGCCGCCAGCCCTCAGCAGAACTTGGCCTGGGGCCCGTGCAAGCATCTCAGGAGATGAAAATCAACTTTCCTGGACCCAGCCCCTGGCTTTCCAGTGGGAGCCACAGCCTCCGCAAGCTGTTGGCATCCACTCTGGAAAGGACATATGGGATGGTAAACAGGGCTGTGGATGCCCTGCAGCCTGCAAGCTCTGCAGAGCAAGATCTGGCCCCTTCCACCAAAGTGGACCCAACAGGCGCCCCACGTGAACTTGGTGCATAACCCACCAGGGCCAAGGTATTAGTGCTTGGGACCCCTGTGTCACAGGGCAGCCAAAGGCCTCCCGAGAGCTCGGAGGTTGTGAAAGGGACTGAGATCTGCAGTGCTATGGGCCATTCTGGCTCTTCAGTCTCACACAGGGAGCCCTTCTGTGTGACCTGACCCCTCTGAGGGTCACATGGCCCTGGCATGGACAGCAAGACCCAGCCTACTCACCTGTCTTCCACACACACTCTCAGAAAGACAGCCATCCACCCTCACAGGCAGAGTGACCCGTCAGATCCCAGCTCCCTGTGGGTGGACATCTGGTGCCAGCCCACCCTGCCTGCCAGGATCTGGACTTTCTTGGGCCACGTCGCTGTACCCAGGGCCCTCCATTCACTAGCGCCCAGCCACCCTGTTCCCAGGACTGTGACCCTGCCTGGCTAGCTCACCCAGTCCAGCTCAGAGAACACCCTGCAAGTGGAACACACGGGATGAGGATGAAGGAGGGCTGCTGCAGAAATCTGAGGGGATCTCCCAGGTCTGGGACCTGACGCCTGTGGAGGACAGGCTGCAGTGTGACCAGGTCATCCCTCCTAGCTCTCTCCTCTCCGGGTTAGGAGAGTTTGGAACTAAACGGCGTGGCCAAGGCACAAATCACTCAGAGCTGTAGCTCAGTAACAGAAGCTAAGCAGGGAGCAATGGCTTTAGGAGACCAGCTGACCTGGGAGGAGAAAGGGGGAAGAAAAGGAAGTGGAGCTGGAGATGGCTCCACTGACCTTGGTAATAAGACCCAGCTAGGCAGGTCAACAGGAGAGGGGGCCAGCGGTGGGCAGAGGTCATGGCTGAAAGGAGGGCAGCTCCAGGGCCGGAGGCGCTTTCCAAAGTGGGCAGACATCAAGCAGGCCTCCCAGAGGTCGGGGCCCAGACAAGCACCACATGTGCCTGGGAGGGAGAAACACCAGCTTCCAGAGTGCAGCCTGCAGGCCATGGATGTGTGCGGGACCCTGAGGGGCTGGTCGGTCCTCCTGCCTCACAGAGAAGGCAGTGAGGGTGCGGCCGGCCCCTTCACTTTGGCCTCAGTCACCCCCGACCCCCAACAGACAGGGCCCAGCAGTACCTCCCAGGACAGGAGCCCTGACACTCACAGCACCTTACAGCCTAGCAGAGGGACCACATACAAGGCTCCAAGTGCCACCCTTGTCCCCAGAAGTGTGGGGCGGACTGACACCAGCATTCTTTGGACCTCCTGTGCATGCTTCAATCAGGCTACTCTATGTCCATTTCTTGTTTCCTATCAACTGAGGTTCTACCTTGGCTTTCATTCAAAGAAAAAGTCACCAGGCTCAATGCCAATCTAAGGACTTGAGACTGCAGCAGGGTCCTCCTGACTTTGATGTGCGCCACCTTTGCATCGTGGTCTCTTCCCCAGAGCCCAGCTCCCAGGAGCAAGAGCTGCCAGCTAAGCCCCCAAGGACCCTCCCCAACATGCATGGGCTTTCAGAAACCCATGTGTGCTGAGCAGCAGCAGGCCCTGTTGTCCACAGTAGGGCCATTTACACAAGGGGAGTCCACCCCACGATGCCCACGACGCCATCCTGGGGCCAGGGTCAGCCTGCTCCTGGGCCACAGCTGGTCCCAAGGGCTGGGTGACAGGGCTGGGGTGGGGGCCTCTGCTTCTCTTTGGGCTGTAAAAACGAGAGGTTTGGATTAGCAATATGAGACGGTAGCATTTCCCAGAATGCGGTCTGATTTCATCTCATCCCCCGGGTGACTCCAGCAGTCCTGTCTTCTCAGCTTAGCAAAGGTTCTCGGGATCCTGCCAGGAGGCGGCTCGGAGGCAGTGAAGCACCGGGCGATGCATTAGATCTGCATCCATGAGCAGTCTCCTTCTTCACTCGCTCCACTTTCCCAGCAGGCCTTTGGGGGAGGCACCACCATGAACCTCATTTTATAGACGAGGAAACAGGTGCAAGTTTCTCAGATGGCAAGTGGCAGGCAGTCTGACTCCAGTGAGGGAATTCCTAACCTCCACCACCACACCACAGCCCTCGGGCTGGATCACGCCACCTGTAGGTGAGGCTGTTACATCTCCTCCATCCCCAACGCTCTCAGAGCAGCCAGGGGCCAGGACAGGCCATGGCGTGGGAGAGAAGCCGCAGGACAGGTGGCCATGGAGCTCCTCTCAGGCAGGGCCAGCTGCTTCCTCTTCCCACCACGCAGCTCCTTGTAGAGTCACCCAGAAATGGAGAGGAGACAGAGAAAGCTCCTCCAAAGATGACCGCCCAGACAAGGATGGACGGCCCTGTGCCAGCCACAGACCCACGCACTGGCTACCCCTAGCCTTGAGGTCTTCTCTCCACGAGGGGCTGGGCCAGGGTCCTGTTGCCTTGGCTGGAGGGGAAGGGGTGTGTCTAGATGTCCGTGAGCAGGATGGGCTCCCTGCCCTCCTCAACTCTAGCCCAGATCCTCTTTGCAATCCTCGGCCTCGAAGTGCCACGTGTCCCCCAGGCAGTACAGGGTTCCCAGGCTCCACCTCAGTATGTGGATGGGCCCGTGCTTGGTCCACAAGATGCCTCTCTTTCCAGCCGGAGACTCTCAGCACACGTCCAGGGGGCCCCTGGCCCACCGCAGCCACCATGGAGGCCTGCCTCACTCACGTCACCTGCCCTCACGGTCAGTGGCCCACCCTGCATTGCCCTCTCCTGCCTGTGCCCCTGCACTGTCCTCTCTCTCTTTCTGTGTGTGTCTCAGTCCCCCCTCCCTCTCTCTCTCAGGCTTTCTCAGTATGTCTGTCTTTGTTTTGTGTCTCTACATCTATGTCTATCTTTCTGCGTCTGTCTCTGCATCTCTGTCCCTTTCTGTGTCTCCCTCTCCCTCTCTCTATCATTATCCCCCCCTCTCTGTCCCTCTCAATCTCCCCCCACCCCTTGAATTTTCCTGGGTCCAGTCACACAGTGAGGCAACAGCTAATTAGTAGCTGAGGTCCCCAGTCCAGGCTTCTGGAGCTGTGTTCGAGAACCTTCGAGTTCCACAATGAGTGTCCAGGCTCGCACACAGCATTTGGGAGCCCCTGGGCACGCACAGCTCCGAGTTGGACACTGGGCAGGCTCCAGCCCCTACCTTCTCCTCTCCCATAAACGGGAAATGACAATCAGTGCCTGCTTTGAATATTTGTTGCAAGCGTTAAATGAGATTTGTGAGTCATTACTTAGCACCCAGTGCTCAACATTACCTATGATCACCTGTCAGACTGTGGGCAACAAGAAGCCTCCAGGGTCCCCAGAAAAATGACAGTTGCCATTCAGCCCCTTACTCTGGAATGAAGACAGTGAACAAGGCAGACTCTTCCGGCAGCAAGAACAGAGTCTGGTCCCATTACCAGGCTGCGGGGAGACCCCTGGGGCAGGGGACAGGAGGGGTAGATGCTTCCCCATCCCATTTTGCAGATCAAGAAACTGAGGTGGAAAAGACAGCACAGGAACCCCAGGCTGTCAATGCCCAGCACAGAGATCCTGCTGCATCAGCAGTCAACTTGGAGCTCAACAAACATCATCAGGGGACTCCTGGGGGCAGCAACTGGAGGAGGCGGCATGGGAGACTCAGACCCCCCACCCCGACTCAGCCCCCAGGAGGGTCTCCAGCCACATGCCAGGCTCAAGGCTGGCCAGTCCTACACTTCCCCTGCCGTCGGATTTTCCCAAATCCCGCCTCTGCCCCATGGCAGGCAGAACTCTCCCAAGCCTCTGTTTACAAAATTATAAGCTTCCTTTGTCCCCAGTCGCCTCTGGTTACCAGAATACTCATCGGCTCTCCCGAGCTTTCGGGGACATGGAAAATGTGACTTCATCCCTCAGGGATTCGGGGCCTTAACAGAATGGCACTGGGGAAAGAAAATGAGAAAGGACATCGCTGTCCACTCTCGGCAGAAAAGACGGCGAGTCAGGACCAGTGGCAGGACCGAGGGCCCCAGGAAGCCCAGCAGAGACAGACCAGGATACCCCACCCTCCTCTGAACCCCACGGCCTGGCAATCAGCATCTGAGGGTGTCGTCATCAGGGAGGGAACGGGTGGCCAAGGACAGGTGTCAAAGGCGGGACATCATCCTCCCTGATTGGACCAACTTATTGATTTCTACGCTGAGTTAATCAGTCACTGACTGTGTGTGCTTCAAGTGAGGGGACCCAAACACCTGGGCTAGCACCCTGGCTCTGCATTCTGGGCTTCAGTTTTCATTGTTTCTATTTCAGGTCCGGTCTCAGGACCACGCCCAGCAGGGCAGAAGCTCCTGAGACCTGTGGCTCCCACAGCTGTCACTCCCTCCAGCAATGTGTCCAAGGCTGACGTGGTCCTGCTCAGGGCCCATTCATTGCTGTAGGTCTGGAACCTCAGGGAGAGCCTAGCGGGCAGCCTTGCAGAATAACAGGTGCTTTCTGTTAGCAGTCCACATGGCCACTGAGTCCCGTCCCATTCAGAGGCAGGCACTTCAGTCTCGGTCTCTGACCAGATATTGGCCCTGCCTGTCTCCCTCTAGCATCATGGGAAGAGAGTTCTGTGTGGTCACCAGCCACCTCCCTACTGGCTATAGAAACATGCCCCATCCCACCGACCTGGTGCCCCAGAGCCCATTGCTAACCAGAAGCAGACAAAGCCCACTCCAAATACATCACACAGTCAGTCCACTTTCAGGTCCAGTCTACCTGAGCACTGCTCTCAAAGGCACTTGCCTCTCGAACTCCAGCTTCCAGGAAAAAGATAAGTCAGAAAAGCAAGCGCCTCCTTCCCTCCCAACCCACAGTCTCCACAGCAGGGCCCCCAGGACATAGGCCGCCCATGTGGGAGTCGGGGGCAGTGGAGGCAGAAGCATGAGGAGGACAGACAGCACATCACTGTGTCCCACCAAGGTGGACAGCACACAACATCTCTAGAGTGACAGAACGCCCTGTAGGAAGCAACTCTACCTCCCACCACCCAGGCTCCTGAACACTCGCACTCACACTATGCCCTGAGGTCAGACGTCCTGGAGAGGCCTAGCCAAGGGGGATCAGGAGACTCATCCCCACCACTGTGCTAAGGCCAGGGCAAGTGTTGATGGGGAGGCAGCGCTGACCCAAGAAAGGAAACTTTTCAGAAGTTTCAGAAGCGGGTGGTTTCACAGCCAGCCTCTGTGTGTATCATAACCATCGTGCACTCTGACCTCGGAATCAGCCCTTAAGGCATTCAGATCTGGCTAAGAAGCCCATGAGAGCATTTCAGGCATGGAAAGCCAACACACTGTGGCAAAAAGTGGCCTACATGAAAGATCTCTGTGAGGGAGATCCTAGTGGAAAGAAGGGGCCATCAAAGAAGGAGGTACCTTTCTCCAAAGGGAGGAGAGAACTTCCACTTTGTTCATAGTCCTAAGTAATGACAGAGTTTGTGAACTCAAGAGGCTTCCATAGCCTTGGAAGCTCATGACAAGAGCCTTGGGTGATCACTGATGTCATAAATAAGAGTGTCAATTGTTAAATCAACAACAAGAGTGCACTTGCTCCCCATGTAGGACCTCTGTC
Organism: Sylvilagus floridanus; assembly: GCA_949820135.1. Classification (NCBI taxonomy): domain Eukaryota; kingdom Metazoa; phylum Chordata; class Mammalia; order Lagomorpha; family Leporidae; genus Sylvilagus; species Sylvilagus floridanus. Next base: position 160,898,443 of record OX463236.1, read on the forward strand.
CTTAATGTGTTGTACTATGAGAATTAACAGTAAAACAGTACTTTATACTTTGTGTGTCTGTGTGGGTACAAACTGTTGGAATCTTTACTTAATATAGAGTTGCTATTCTGTTTATAATTAAAAATGAATCTTAATGAATAGGATAGGAGAGGGAGTAGAAAGTGGGACAAGAGTGGGGGTGGGAGGGCGGGTACAGGGGGAAGAATCATTATATCAAAAGCTGTACCTATGAAATTTATATTTATTTTTTAAATAAAAGCTTTCTAGAAAGAAAGAAAGAAAGAAAGAAAAAAAGAAAGAAAGAAAGAAAGAAAGAAAGAAAGAAAGCCAGCCATCAAGCAGAATGAGTACTGCTGCACCCTGCTACTGATAAGGAAAAAGAGATCCCAGGAGGACAGGGTTCAAGCCAGATAGCCACACTGCCAGCCACGGGAAGACAAGCACACCCACCCACTGTTCCATATCAGTGACCAAGTCCCCTTCCCAGGGGAGGCTCAGAGCCGCAGCATGAACTGACCTGTGAGGCTGACCCTGAAGCCTCAGCTCTTTTCCCACCTCCTTTTCCTGGCCCTGCACAAGGCGCAATCAGTGGAAAGTCCCACCAGGCCTGAGAATTGGTGGTCTGCCCAGTTTCCAGCTAACAAGCAGAGATGCACCAGCCAAGGACACTCGTGGCTTTGCCTAAGATTCAAGTACTCAGAGGATGTGGAAATCAACATGAAAGTGGAAATGTTTGGAAATAAATTTCAGTGGTGCTCTGGGAAACACAAGTCAAAGCTTCTCCATTCCTCCTGGTCTCCTCTCACCTTGCCCTACCTCAGATCTATGGCCTGGAATCCTTAACTCTTTGGCGCGAGCAGAGGGGTTTCTAAAGGGGAGGAGACCCAGTGTGCTGAGCCTCCAGGCTCAGACTGTCAGAGATGGAAAGACACCCTCATCAGACAAACGAGAAAACTATAGATCTGGATGATAGAAGCCACTTGCCCAGGGTCAGGCACCTGGGTGCACACCTGGGCACATGTGTGTGCATGCAGGTAAGACCTTGCATGCTGCATTCTGGCCTGCACAGCCTGCACGTGCACTCCCGCACGTATCACAGGATCCTCTGTCACCCATCCCTTCCCAGCGCTGAGCCTGCTCATGCACGGACAAAGACTGCCCCCTGGTGGGCGTGGGGGCCCTCTCGGGACCTGCAGGTTCTCCTTAGACTCCAGGTCCTGGACCAGGATGGAAGCTGCTCTGGGATCAGGATCTCTGGAGTCAGGATCAGGGCAAGAACAAAGGGGAACCTCGGTGCCGCAATCAGGAAGTTTACTGGGGAGAGAAATGCCTGTTCTGGGAAGAGACACAGCAGGGCTGGGCAGAGAGAGACTGAGCCACAGCACAGTCACCTGCAGGCCTCCACAGCCCCAGCCAGCCAGGAGCACTGAAAAGTGTGACGACTCCTCGGGGCTAACATGAAAATGCAGGCCGGCCAATTTAACTGGAACTTCAGGTGAGCAGTGAATACTCATCTAGCACAAGTGCATCCCGCACAAGGCGAGGAAGGCGCCTGCGCAGCAGAGCAGAAGCTGGGGCCGGCGCTGTAGCACAGCAGGTAAAGCTGCCGCCTGCAGCACTGGCAGCCCATATGGGTGCCGGTTCAAGTCCTGGCTGCTCCACTTCCAATCCCGCTCTCTGTGATGGCCTGGGAAAGCAGTAGAAGATGGCCCAACACCCTGCACCCATGTGGGAGACCCGGAAGAAACTCCTGGCTCCTGGCTTCAGATCGGCACAGCTCCAGGTGTTGAGGGCATCTGGGGAGTGAACCAGCGGATGGAAGACCTCTCTCTCCCTCTGCCTTTCTGCCTCTCTTTGTGTAACTTTCAAATGAATAAATAAATCTTTAAAAAAAATAAAAACTGCTAGAACGCAGTGATGGGCACTGTTTACATGGAGGGAGTCAGAACAAGCAGGTAACACACTAAGGAGGACAGGAGCCAGGTTTCTTCTTATTACACATGGAAGCAGGAAATATGGACGGAGGCAAAACAAGAATAAGCTCTTTGAAGTTGGAACTGGTGCACGCTCCCATATAGAGATAGGAAAATACCTGGAGATATAAATATGTATGTATATGGCTATTAGGGGCTCCTTGTTTGTCCCCTCCCAAAATCCATAGGATGGATCCCTAATTCCCAAGGGAAAGGTAGTGGGAGGTGCGGCCTTTGAAAGGTGATTAGGGTCTTTGAGGTCATGAGGAGGGAGCCCCTGCGATGGGAGTTGTGTCCTTGGAAGAAGAGGGAGATTCAAGGTGTCTCCTGGGAGGACCATGGAGAAGAGCAGAGGAGGAGCCAGGAGGAATCTGCACCCTGTGCTCACACTCCCCAGCCTCCAGAACGGTAAGAAATCAATCTGTTAGTGAAGACACCTGGTCTGTTACACTAGCCTGCAGTGACTGAGAAAATGACCACCGACTGTGTGTGTGTGTGTGTGTGTGTGTGTGTGTGTGTGTGGTTTGCTTGTGCATTTGTTTGCCTGAATGGAGATACACATATTCCCGACCTCCACCAAGGAGGCTTTGGAGTAGCAACACCCCAGCAACAACAAGCACACACCTGGGTTTCTAAGTCTCATCCTGTACTACGAGAAACCAGAACTCTGTGCACAAGTGGCCACTTCTAAGAACAGAGCAGTAAGAGTGCTGTGAGTCACCGAGCCAGCAGTGAATGTCAGGACACCCACCCATGACTGCCTGCCCCTCCCCTTGCTCCTTTCATGTTTGCCTTCACGGATTTCGAAGAGTCGTCATCATTAGGTTTATTCACATTGCTATCTCTTCTGAAGGAATCGACGCCTTTATCATCCGCACTGGTCTACTCAGGCTGCTGTAACAAAATACCCCTGCTGGGCCGCTCACACGTCAGAAATGATCACAGTTGTAGGGGCCAGAAGCCCAAGATCAAAGTGCCGGAGGGCTGGTTTCGGGTGAGGCCCCTCTCCTCGGCCTGTGGCCGGCCACTGTGCTTCCTCTGGGGAGACAGAGGCCAGGCAGGGAAGGGAGATTGAGGGCCTCTGCCTCTTCTCATCCTGTCAGACCCCAGGGCCCTCACGTAACCGCGATTACCTGCCGAAAAACAATCTCCAAATACAGTCGCATTGGCGGTTACGACTCCAACATGTGACTTTTGCTTTTGTTTTTGGTTTAAGATTTATTTATTTGAAAGTCAGACTTACACAGAGAGAGAAAGAGAGGCAGAGAGAGAGAAGTCTTCCATCCACTAGTTCACCCCCCAGATGGCTGCAACAGCCAGAGCTATGCCAATCCAAAGCCAGGATCCTCTTCCAGGGCTCCCATGCGGGTGCAGGGGCCCAAGGACTTGGGCCATCTTCCACTGCTTTCCCAGGCCATAGCAGAGAGTTGGATCAGAAGTGAAGCAGCCAGGACTCGAACTGGTACCCATATGGAATGCGGCACTACAGGCGGCAGCTTTACCCACTACACCACAGCGCCGGCCTTGCATCCTTAACTTTTCAACCTTTATCTTGAAATAACACACCATTCACACAATGTTTTATAATCTTCAAATACGCAGTCCCCAGCTTATGATGGTTTGACTTAGAATTTTTTGACTTTATAGCAGTGTGAAAGCAAACCTAGATTCTTCTGGTTTTCACTCTCAGTGCAGTGCTTAAAAGGTACATGAGATATTCAATGCTTTAAGACAAAATGGGCTCACATTTGCCCTCCTTTAGGCTAACATAAGTGCTCTGGGCTCATTTAAGGTAAGGGAGGCTAAGCTATGGTGTTTGAGAAGTTAGGTATAGTATATGCATTTCTGGCTTCTATTTCATGATTTGATTTCACTAATGGAACACATTGTGCACAGAAAATTTATCAGGATGGACCATATTCTGAGCCCCTAAAAGTAAGTCTTAAAAGGATCCGAGAAATACAAAGTGTTTACTATGGCCAAAATGGAATCAGACTAGTCAAAACTATAGAGTAACAATATAATTCCTAAATATTTCAAAACCAAATACTGCTTATCTAAATAATCCATGGGTCAAAGAATGAATCAATAGAGAAATTATAAAACACTTTTTGCTGATGAAAATGAAAACACAACATAACGTGATTACTAAGTTATATTTAGGGAGAAATATACAGCACTAAAAGCTATATCAGTAACGAGAGGTCTCAAGCCAATTATTTCGTTTATCTTCCACATTAAGAAACTAGAAGGGTGGCATCTCACTTAGCATTTATGACAACAGTTGAGACCTCTGCGTCCCCCCTGGATTCAATACCTGGCTCCGGCACCTGACTCTAGCTTCCTAATGCAGACCTTGGATAAGGCATATCTGGATTTAACCCTTAGCCGCTAGCTTCAGCCAGGCTCAGTCTGAGCTGTTGTGGGCATTTGGGGAGTGAACCAGTGGATGGGAGTCAGTCAGTCTCTCTCTCTCTCTCTCTCTCTCTCTCTCTCTCTCTCTCACACACACACACACACACACACTCACTAGAGAACAAGAGTAAATTCAACCCACTGTAAGAAGAATACAGAGGCCGGTGTCGCGACTCAATAGGCTAATACTCCACCTATGGCACTGGCACACCTGGTTCTAGTCCCGGTCGGGGCACCGGATTCTGTCCTGGTTGCTCCTCTTCCAGGCCAGCTCTCTGCTGTGGCCAGGGAGTGCAGTGGAGGATGGCCCAAGTGCTTGGGCCCTGCACCCCATGGAAGACCAGGAGAAGCACCTGGCTCCTGCCTTCGGATCAGCGCAGTGCGCTGGCCGCGGCAGCCATTGGAGGGTGAACCAACAGCAAAAGGAAGACCTTTCTCTCTGTCTCTCTCTCTCACTGTCCACTCTGCCTGGCAAAAAAAAATTGAAAAGGAATCTTGATGTGAATGGAAGGGGAGAGGGAGAGGGAAAGGGGAGGGTTGCGGGTGGGAGGGAAGTTATGGGTGGGGAAGCCATTGTAATACATAGCTGTACTTTGGAAATTTATATTCTTTAAATAAAAGCTTTATAAAAAAATAAAATAAATAAAAAAGAAATTTAAAGAAACAAAAATAAATAAAATTTAAAAAAGAGGAATACAGAGAATAATAAAGAATATAACCGCAGAGCCTAGACAGCAGCCTAGTAAGCAACACTGCCAACTCCTGCCCTGAAGAGATCCCAGTGTGAACAGAGACCACAGTGTGAACAGAGACCACAGTGTGAACAGAGACCGCAGTGTGAACAGACTCCAGTGTGAACAGAGACTGCAGTGTGAACAGAGACTGCAGTGTGAACAGAGACCCCAGTGTGAACAGAGATCCCAGTATGAACAGAGATCCCAGTGTGAACAGACTCCAGTGTGAACAGACTGCAGTATGAACAGAGACCCCAATGTGAGTCACCTGTACAAGAGCTACAGAAGCCAGGTCACTGACTGTGAACAGAGTCTCCATTGTTCCATTGTCAGGTAGAGATTTGTACCCTGGTGAGACAGGTCAGTTTTGGTGTGCAGCACCACTAACCTCTCATAGGTCTGTTGTATAACCCCAAGACTGCACAGACCTGGTGACGTGAGACCCTGGTGTTACCCAGGGCCTCGTGAGTAGCTGAGGAGTCGCCTCTATACCCACTCCTACAACCTTGGGCAGACAGTAAGGAATCACAAGACCTTTGGGAACTCAGTGCCAGGATGATAAAAACCAAGACCAGGCAGATCCCAAGCGTCCCTGTCCCCAGGCTAGCCCCTGCAGACAGGGCCTGTAAACCTGCTTCCGTGCCAAGGGGAGAGCGCCATGATCTTGCCTGAGCAGTCTTATACCCCAGCCAGCATCACCGGTAGCTGGTAAGTGCCGTAGCAAAACACTGCTTAGAATTTCTGGAAGCACAACTACAAATGAAACCAGACTACTAAAACGAATGCTTCAGTGTATTCTAACAATCATCAGGAATTTCTATGGAACCATGGTGTCACCTAAAGACCAACATAAAGTGCCAGAAATCAGGAGCTGAAGTTTCTAAATTCTCAGATGAAGATTTCAAAATAGCTGTTTTAAGGAAACTCAACAAAATTCAAGGGAACAGAAAAATAATCCAATATTGGAAATTTGACAGGTGGAAGTAGTTAGCAGCCAGCATCCCATATGGGTACCAGTTCGAGTCCCGGCTGCTCCGCTTCCAACCCAGCTCCCTGCTGGGAAAGCTGCAGAGGATGGCCCAAGTCCTTGGGCCCCTGCACCCACATGGGAGACCCACAGGATCCTGGCTTTGGACTCACCCAGCTCCAGCTGTTAGAATCATTTGAGGAGTGAGCCAACAGATAGAAGTTCCCTCCTCCCCCCCACCCCTTTCTCTCTGACTCTCTCTTTCAAATAAGTAAATAAATATTTTTAAAAGACAGAGAAAATGGCAGAAAACTTCCCAAACCTAAAGAAAGACAGAATTATCTGGGTATAGAAAGGTCAAAGGTGACCTGTCCAATTCAACCCCACCAACTCTTCCCCAACATATACTATACTCAAGCTCTCTGATGTTAAAAGACAAAGAAAGGGTTCTCAAAGTTGCAACAGAAAGGAAGCAAATAATACATTAAGGGGTCCCAACTCACCTGACTGAGGACTTCTCAGCAGAACCCATACGGGCCAGGAAGGAGTGGGATGAGACTTACATTAGGAGAAAACAGAATTTGCCAGCCAAGAATACTGGATCCAGCAAAGCTACCCTCTAGATGAGAGAGAGACACAAAGGCATTCTGAGACAAACAAAATGAGACACTAACACCATCAGGCCTGCGCTCCATGAAATTTTAAAGAGAGCTCTTCAAATGGAAAGAGATACTAAAAAGTAAAACGAAAATATCAGGACACTCAAGGTAGGGGTGCAACAAATGCAGAATGACCCACTATTGCAAACATGGTAAATAAATCATTTATATATTTACTGTGAGGACTTTAAAATGGCAATTACTGCACTAAAATGTTGAGACTGACAATATGAAAACAGGTCAAACGTAAGATCAAAAACAGAATGCAGGAAAGAATGGAGCACAACCGTAGAGTGGCTTATCACAATTTCTTATCTCTTTGTTCTGCTTCTCTCTTGTCTTATTTTTATAATCAACGTTATCATTTCACAATAGCTCTTTTGAGCCAAAAGAAATTTTTTTTAAACCTCAAGGTAACCACAAAGCAAAACATATACACAGATTCACCAAACATAATAAGCCAGGAATCAAAGTATACCACTAGAGAAAATCACATAACCACAAATGAAGATTGTAATTTAGGGACAAAGAAAGAAAGAAACTACTATAAAAAATAAGAAACAAGTATCAAAATCGCAGTAGTAAGATCTCCCCAATCAATAATTACCTGACATGTCAATGGACTAAACTCTCCAACTAAATGAATAACTAAGTGGAGTAAAAAAACTGGACCCAACTACATGTTGCCCATGAGAATCTCACTTCACCTCCAAGGACACACACAGACTGAAAGTAAAAAGATGGAACAAGATATTCCACACAAAAGGGATCCAAAACAAATCACAAATAGCCATACTTCTATCAGACAATAGATTTTAAATCTAAAGCAGTAAAGAGAGACCAGGAAGGTCATCAAATAATGATAATGGGTTCAATCCAGTAACAGGAAATAACACTTGTAAAAACATACGCACCCAAAAATGAAACACCCAAATATATAAAGCAAATATTAATAGACCTAAAGAGAGAGAGAGACTTCAATAAAATAATAACACCCTATTTACAGAAATGGATAGATCACCTAGAGAGAAAATCAGCCAAGAAACAGCAGAGTTCAATTGCACCCTGGGCCACTTAGACCAAAAGACATCTTCAGAGCTTTCCATTCAACAGCTGCAGAATACTTTCTTCCCAACAGCATGTGGGACATTTTCCAGGATAGATCATATGGCAGGTCACAAAAGTATCTTTTCTGACCACAAAGCAGTAAAACTAGAAATCCACAAGAAAAATGCAAACCACAAATATATGGAAATTAAATAATTTACTCCTGAACAACCAATGGATCAAGTAAGAAATCAAAAAGGAAACTTAAAATTTTATTGAAATAACAGAAAATGGGAATACAACATACTAAAACCTATGGGATATATCAAAAGCTATACTTAGCTGGAAGTTTATAAGTTTATAACAATCAATGCCTATATCAAAGTTATCATTTCACCTCAAGGAACTAGCAAACAAAAATAAAATCCAAAATTGGTAGAAGGAAAGAAATGAGAGCACAAATAAAATGACATAGAAACTAAACAAATAAAGAAAAAAAACAGAAAAAAATCAATGAAAAATTCTTTGAAAAGATAAACAAAATTGATAAATCCTTAGGTAGACTAACCAAGAAAAAAAGAGACAAGTTTCAAATACATACAATTAGAAATGAAAATGACAACACAGAAAAAAATGAAGGATTGTTAGAGATTACTATAAACAATGATATGGCAACAAATTTGATAACTAGAAGAAATGAAGAAATTCTTGGACACATATACCTACCCCAGATTTGATCATCATAAGGAAATAGAGTACCTGAAGATATAACAAGTAGCAAGACTGAATCGATAATTTAAAAATCTTCCAACAAAGAAAAGCCCAGGACCAGCTAGATGGCTTCACTACTGAATCCTGCAAACATTTAAAGAATTAACTCCAAACCTTCTTACACTATTTCAGAGAACAGAAGAGGGAGATTCCTCCAAGTTCATTCTATGATGCCAGCGTTACCTTGATACCAAAACCAGACAAGGATACAACTACAGGTCAATATCCTTGATGAACACGAATGCAAAAATTCTCAACAAAATACGAGCAAACCAAAACCAACATGACACTAAAAAGATCACTCACCATGGTTAAGAAATATTCATCTCAGGGATGCAAGGATGGTTGAAGACATAGAAATCAATACATATGACACACTACGTCAACAGAATGAAGGACAAATTATCATATAATCACTTACACAGATGCAGAAAGGACATTTTATAAAATTCAACATCCCTTCAAGACCAAATTAGGTACAGAAGCAACACACCTCAACATAATAAAGGCCATATATTACAAGCCAGCAGCTAACATCATATTGAATGGGGAAAAGCTAAAGGTTTCCTCTAAGATCTGCAACAAGACAAAAATGCTCACACTCACTATTTTTATTCAACACAGTCCTGGAGGTTCTAGCTAGAATAATTAGGCAAGAGAAAGAAATAAAGGATATCTAAATTGGAAAGGAGGAATTCAAACCATTACTATCTTCAGATGACATGATCAAATATAGAAAAACCCAAGGACTCCACTAAAAAGCTGTTAGAACTAATAAATTCCGTAAAGATATAGGATACAAAGTTGAGGAGTGAACCAGCAAATGGAAGATCTCTGTCTCTTGTTGATCGTTATGTCTCTCTGTCTTTGAAATAAAACGAAAATAAATTAATTTTTTAAAAAAAGAAATTCCAAAAAGGAAATTCTTCCAATTCATTTTATGAAGATTATATAACATTGGTATGAAAACAGATAAAGAGGCTGGTGCTGTGGTGCAGTGGGTTAAAGCCCTGGCCTGAAGCACTGACATCCCATATGGGCACCGGTTCCAGTCCCAGCTGCTCCTCTTCTGATCCAGCTCTCTGCTATGGCCTGGGAAAGCAGTAGAAGATGGGTCAAGTTCTTGGACCCCTGCACCCCCATGGGAGACCCAGAAGAAGCTCCTGTTTCCTGGCTTCGGATCGGCGCAGCTCCAGCTGTCGTGGCCATCTGGGGAGTGAACCAGCAGATGGAAGACCTCTCTCTCTGTCTCTACCTGTCTCTGTAACTCTATATTTCAAATAAATACAATAAATCCTGAAGAAAAAAAAAAGAAAACATGATAAAAATTACACACACAGTGGCCAGCGCCGTGGCTCAATAGGCTAATCCTCCACCTTGCAGCGCCAGCACACCTGGTTCTAGTCCCGGTCAGGGCACCGGATTCTGTCCCAGTTGTCCCTCTTCCAGGCCAGAGAGTGAGGAGCATCCCCAGCAAGGATAAAACTAAAGAAGGACCCCAAAGATCTGTGCCTAAACTCTGCCCAAGTCTCTGGCTCCCCTGAAACAAGCGTGCTCAGGGCAAACTAGTGGGAGACTGCCCTGAGATCTCAATTCCACTCACACCCAGCAAGACAGAGGACTTTTAAACTTTTTAACTGTTCCAAGTTAAATGCTTGAGGAAACCAAACATCAACACTATTTGGGACAACGTAACAAAATCCAGAGCTGCCACAACACAGCAATCAAAGTGCCTGGGATACCAGTTCAAGTAAGTTACATGAAAAGAGCCAAAACAGAACCTATTCTGAAGGGGAAAGGCAATAAACTGGAGGCCAGTCCTGAGAAGGACCAGATACTGGGATGAACAGATGAGGACTCGAAGTGGCCGTTATAACCATGCTCAGTTGATAAAATGGAAACCTGCTCAAAATAGGTGAAAAGATCAGAAATCAAGGAAAACAGCAGAAAAATAAAAACTAACCAGAAATAAATTTTATTGGAAAAATTCTGTATCTGAAATTTTAAAATTCAATGGGTACTGGGGCAGCCATTTGACACAGGGTTTAATCCACGGCTTGGGGCACCCACCTCCCATATCAGAGTGCCTGGATTTGAGTCCCACTACTTCCAGCTCCAGATTGCTGCTGAGGCACACCCAGGAAGGCAGCAGATGATGGCTCAAACACTTAGGTCTCTCCCATTTACACGGGACACTAAGATTGAATTCCTAGCTCCTAGATTTGTCCTGGCCCAGCCTCAGTGTTGGGAGCATTTGGAGAGTAGATCAGCAGATTAAAAGATATCAGTCTCTATGTTTCTACTTTTCAAACAAATAAAAATAAGCAAAATTTAAATATTTTAAAAACTCACTAGGTGGGCTAATTTGTAAAATGCAGATAATGGCGGAAGAAGTCAATGGACTTGAAGAAACCAACCAATCTGAAGAAGATGGGGTGAGACTAGTGAAAATTATCAGGTCCTCAAAGACTTATAGAATAGTTGCAAAAGGCCTAATAGCAGTGGAGTTCCCACAGGACAGAAGACAAAGAATGCAACAGAAAAAGTATTTGAAGAAGACGACCTTCCCAAATTTGCCAAAAGACATGAACATGCAGATTCCAGAAATTCAGCAAACACCAAACCAGAAATGTTCAAAATTAAACCATTGCTGGCTTCATCATGGTGAACCTGATGAACCCAGAGAAAAAGATTTAGAAAGCAACCAGAGGAAAATGAAACATTCACTGTGACAACCACCTGACTGACAAAAGACATCTCCTGCAGACATCAAGAGGTCAGAGGACAAGAACAGCATATTTAAAGCACTGAAAGAAACACCTACCAGCCCAGAATTCTATACCTGTTAAAGTGAATTTCAAAATTGAAAGCAAAATATATTTCTAGATGAAAGAAAAGCAAGTGAATTTGTTGTGGAAATATGCACTGCAAAAAATGCTAAAGTCACTTCCAGTTTATGAGAGATGATACCAGAGGGAAAAACATTTATTCCTTAGGAATAAATGGAGGAAGCATGGATATCCAAGTGTATTCATTAGCTTTTCATTCCTATAACAAAATACCTGAAGCAGGCCAACTTGATACAGAAAAGAGGTTCTGTACACGAAAAGTCTAAGGGCCCCACCTGGTGGTGGCCTTCTTGCTAGCAGAATCCTAAGGCAGCAAGAGCATCACATGGAGAGACAGAGAGCACACTGGTCTGTATGTCTCTCTCCCTATGGAGCCACCAGGATCCAAGCAGAGGTCTCTACACAATGATGTAATGCAATCAAGGCCCTTCCCAAGGGCCCCACCTTTAGACATGGTACTGGGTGAAGTTTCTACCATCTTAGTGCCATTAACTTATGACTGTAGGGTTGAGATTCTGCATGAGTTTAGGCACCAAATCATTGCATTGAGTAAATCAAAAGGTCCATTTTTTTCTATTAATTTCTTTCAAATATATACAAATAAAGAAATGCTATGAAATTATCTTGAGGGATTTATAATATAAACAATTATAACATAAAAATAGGTAAGGCTACAAAATTCATCATCTATACTACTGCAAGATTCCCATACTTTATGTAACATGGTTCAATAATGTAAGAGATGCAAGATGGTGGAATGGGGAATGATGGACTGCACAAGGCTAAGGATAAATAGTAAAAAAAAAAAAAAGTGTAGGAAGTACAGTCTCAGGGGAGAATGAGAGAAAAAAACTACAGTGGAAATGCCATTGGCCAGCGCCATGGCTCAATAGGCTAATCCACCGCCTGTGGCACCAGCACACCAGCTCTAGTCCCAGTCCGGGCACCGGATTCTGTCCTGGTTGCCCCTCTTCCAGTCCAGCTCTCTGCTGTGGCCAGGGAGTGCAGTGGAGGATGGCCCAAGTCCTTGGGCCCTGCACCCCATGGGAGACCAGGAGAAGCACCTGGCTCCTGGCTTTGGATCAGCACGGTGCGCCGGCCGCAGTGCGCTGGCCGCGGTGGCCATTGGAGGGTGAACCAACGGAAAAGGAAGACCTTTCTCTCTGTCTCTCTCTCTCACTGTCCACTCTGCCTGTAAAAAAAAAAAAGGAAATGCCATGAACTTGTGTGGAAGATGCAGATGCGCAGCACAAACACGGACACAATACATGACTCCAGCAGCCGAGAGTTGGAGAGGGCATCAACATGGAGATGGAGGTGAGATCAGACTGGAGCAACCCATGGTGATATAGCTAGAGGGAGAGCATGGTGTGAGTCTGGCCTGGAGCCCTAGAGGCTAGAAGGTACCCACAGATCCAGGAGCACGTTTCTCTCACCCCATCCTTCTCACAACAGTGCCCGGCTCCAGGCTGAGAGGGTAGGTGCCATTTTGGGCATAAGCAGAAACTGCAGAAGCCCTGTGTGTGCACAGCAACTAGCTGAAACAGGATGCCATCTTCCTAGCAGTACTTGTGACAGCAGTGGGGAGAGGGCAACATTTGGCCAGTGGCTCCTATATATACATGTGATCCAGAGATTCTACCAGAAGGAAAAATCCATGAAACTACTGACTTTGAGCCTGGGTGGGAGGATTGACAAGGGGCTGGGCACCCGTGTAAGATTGTGAGGTGCCAGCAGCATCCCAACATACCACAGGCTCTGGGGCTCAAGCCACCTAGGCAGAGATGGCTCGGGGAACATCTGCTTCTCTGTGGACCAAACAGGTTGCAAGGGCAGAGCAGAACCTCTGCATCCAGTGACTACGGGAGCCTGGTGTGCTGAGACTGCAGGGACTCAGTGAGAGGATGTAGGGTGTAGCTTGGCCACTGGGCGGTCACTGGGTGTAACTCCACATGCACAGAGCTCCTTTGTTGCCTGGGGTGGGTCATCGCTGTGGGAACTGTGCTCAGGATGAGGACTATGCAGATCATTTGTATGGTTCATCATACAGCAACGTGGGTGAGTGTTGAATCCATTGGGGACTAACACCTGGGCATTGCTCACCTTGGAGGAGGAGAGATGAGGTGGTGATCACACCAACAGAGGTGACCCATTACCCCTTTCTATTTCTAAGAGGAGATCTATCACACCGAGCTTGGTTGTTACCCTGGATACTCGCCCCACCCTGGAGCACTGAACAGAGCTCTCTGGCCACAACCAGCACCACCATTTGGTATTCATTGAAAGTGAAAACATCCCACTATGTCATAGAAGCATAATTAAAAGATAAAAGCCATCAGAGGAAAAAACCAACAAGTAACTCCACAAATGCCTAAAAATAAATGCAGAAATTCAAGAAACAAGAATATGGAAGACATAATGATGCCCCTAAAGGAAGACAACACTCTAATATTAGAATATGAAGATGAAGAGATTGATGAAAAGATGGAAATGGAATTGAAAATTTGTAGGATTACTCAAAAGCAATCAGAAGCAAATGCACAAACTAAAGAAAACCATACATGACATAAATGAAAATTTTCCCATGAAATTTAGATTTTAAAGAGAAATCAAAATGAAATATTAAAAATGAAGAATTAAATAGAGAAAATTAAAAATGCAGTGGGAAGCCTTAACAATAGACTTGATAAAGCAGGAGAAAAAATGTCTGAGTTGGAAGACAAATTTTGGAAATTTTTCAGTCAGATCAAAAAAAAATCAAAAAATTAAAAAGAGTGTAGGAGATTTATGAGATACTATCAAATGACCCAACATATGGATGTTAGGAGTTCCTGAATGTGTGGAAAGAGAGAATGGATTAGAAGGCCTTTTTCATAAAATAATTACAGAAAACATCCCCAATTTGGGGAAGCAAGGGAAGCCCAAGTAAAGGAAGCACATAGAACTCCTAATAGACATGACAGAAAAGATCTTCACCACTACACATTGTAGTCAAACTATCCACAGGAAAGCATAAAGAAAAGATTCTAAAATGTGCACGAGCAAAATGCCAGATTACTTTCAGAAGATCTCCAATTGGACCCAGAGATGACTTCTCATCAGAAACCCTACAGGCTAGGAGACAGTGGTGAGATATAGTTTAAGTCTTAAGAGGAAAAAACTATCAACCCAGAATACTATACCCTGCAAAGCTCTTGTTTATAAGTGAAGGTCAAACAAATGACCCTCTGAAACAAACAGAAATTAAAAGAATTTGTCTGGCCAGTGCCATGGCTCACTGGGCTAATCCTCCACCTGCGGCTCCGGCACCCCAGGTTCTAGTCCCGGTTGGGGCGCTGGATTCTGTCCCAATTGCTCCTCTTCCAGTCCAGCTCTCTGCTGTGGCCCAGGAAGGCAGTGGAGGATGGCCCAAGTGCTTGGGCCCTGCACCCACATGGGAGATCAGGAGGAAGCACCTGACTCCTGACTTCGGATCAGCACAGCGCACCAGCTGTAGCAGCTAGTTGGGGGATGAACCAACAGAGGGAAGACCTTTCTCTCTGTCTCTCTCTAACTCTGCCTGTCAAAAAAAAAAAAAAGAATTTGTCACCACTCATCCAGACCTACAATCGATGGGTAATGATGTGCTACACACAGAAACAGAAACAAGGTCATCACTATAAAAGAAGGTGAAGGCAGAAAATCTCCCAGTAAAAGTTCAAAGGAAATCCCAAGTAAACAATAGGGCTATTTATGGGAAAATGGCAGGGCCAAGTCATTACTTATAAATAAAAACCTTAAATGCAAATGGCCTAAATCCTTAAATTAAAAGATACAGACTAGCTGAATGGATTAAAAAACAAGACCCATCTATTTGCTGCCTATAAAAACACCAACAAAGATACATGCAGACTGAAAAGTGAAAGGATAGAAAAAGATATTCCATGCTGAGAGAAAAAAAAAGCTAGCATAACCATCTTAATATCAGACAAAACAGACTTCACAAAAACTGTTAAAAGAGACAAAGAAGGACATTATGTAATGATGAAGGGATCAATAAAACAGAAGGTGTGACTATAATAAATCTATATACACCCAATTACAGGGCCCTTAGCTATTTAAAACAAATGTTAATGGATCTAAAGGGAGACATACTCCAATACAATGGTAATGGGGAACTCTAACACCTCACTTTCATCAGTGGACAGCTCTACTAGACAGAAATCAAAGAGAAATAATAGAGCTAATTGACACCATGGATCAAATGGACCTAACTGATACCTACAGAACTTTTCACTCCACATTTGCAGAATACACATTCTTCTCATCAGCGTATGGAACTTTCTCTAGGGTAGACCACATGCTTGGCCATAAAGCAAGTCTCAGCAAATTTTTAAAAAATCAAAATCATACCACATATCTTCTCTGCTCACAGTGTAATGAAGCTGGAAATCAACAACTCAAGAATCTCTAGATCTTATGCAATCATATGGAGACTGAACAACATGCTGCTGAATGATGAGTGGGTTGGACAAGAAATCAAAAGATAAATCAAAAAACGTGGGGGCAATTAATCAACAATACATCATATCAAAACATGGGATGCAGCAAAAGCAGTGTGCAGAGGGAAATTTATAGCAATTGGTGCCTACATGAAGAAATTGGAAAGGCACCAAATAAATGAGCTTTCAATGCACCTCAAGGACCTAGAAAAGCAAGAACAAACCAACCCAATGAGTAGGATGAAAGAAATAATTAAAATTAGAGAAGTAAACAAAATTGAAACCAAAAAAAAAAAAAAATACAAAAGATCAGTGAAATGAAGAGCTGGATTTTTGAAAAAATAAACAAAATTGATACATCATTGGCCCAACTAACCAGAAAAAGTAGGGAGAAGACCCAAATCAATAAAATGAGAGATGAAAAAAAAAGTAACAACAGATAACACAAAAATAAAAAAGAATCATCAGGAATTACCATGAAGAGCTATATGCCAACAAATTGAGAAATCTGGAATAAATGGATAGATTCCTGGACTACCATGGATGAGTTATGAAGTCATAGAAAACCTAAACAGACAAATAACCAAGACATATTGAATTAGTAATAAGGACCCTCCTGACAAAGAAAAGCCCAGGACTGGATGGCTTCACTGCTGAATTCTACCAGACATTTAACAAAGAACTAATTCCAATTCTCCTCAAGCTATTCAAAACACTTGAAAGGGAAGGAATCCTCCCAAACTCCTTCCATGAAGCTAGCATCACCATAATCCCTAATCCAGAAAAAGATACAACAGATAAAGAGCACTATAAACTAATATCCTTGATGAACACAGATGCAAAAATCCTCAACAAAATATTAGCTAATCAAATCCAACAACACATCAGAAAGATCATTCATCCATCCAGACCAAGCAGGATTTATCCCTGGAATGCAGGGATGGTTCAACATTCACAAATCAAAGTGAAGAATGGGAGAAAGTATTTGCAAACTACGCAACTGATATCCAGAATCTATAAAGAGCTCAAGAAACAAAAACGAAACAAACAATCCAGTTTAAAAATGCACAAAGGACTTGAATAGGCATTTTTCAAGAGAATAAATTCAAATGGCCAGCAGACACTTGTAAAAAGTTCAGGCTCACTAGCCATCATGGAAATCCAAATCCAAACCACAACGAGGTTTCACCTCACCCCAGTTAGAATGACCTCACATGGTGAAAGGGAAGGCAGCACTCCGGTGCTTCTCCATAACGTCACTCATTCCACTCACAAGGCTCCACCCACAAGAGCTAGTAACCTCCCAAAGGCTCCACCTCCCCACACCGTCACCTTGGGGATTAAGTTTCAACAAATGGATTCTGGGAAACACAAACATCCCGACCACAGCGCCTTCCTATTCAAACTAGGGTGGGCTTTGTTTTGTACCAAATCCTGACCATACACTTGTCCTGATGTAAACCTTGCACACTGGCTTACAGCTTTTAGAATCAACCTACTCGTAAACTAATAAATAAAACATAAAGACTAAAATATTTGACAACACAAGGGTGACAAAGACTGCTAGTTATTAACCCAAAATGTTTCCTTCTTTCTCCTGGGGACCCAAGTAGACCCTGATTTCCAACAGTACTCCCTGGCTGCGTGTGTCCACGTGACTGAGTTACAGCCAAAGGAATGACAGTGCAGTGAGAAGGACCACCTCCAGGCCCAGCCCTTAAACCTCTACCATGGATTCTTGTCCGTGCCTCTTACCTTTCACAACTGGCCAAAAGGCAGCTGAATTACCATGAAACAACATTGATTTGTGGTTGAATTCATCAGGCTTCCTTCAGGCTAAATCAGTGAATGACCTGCCAACCTATTCACTCTCCTAGTACTTTTGGTGAGCAATCAATAAGATTTTATTGTGTTTGAAACACGTTTGTGCCATCATCTAGTATTACTCTAACAAACACAGGAAGTAAAAGCATGCATGAAAATGTGAATGAGGCTGGCGCACGGCTCAATAGGCTAATCCTCCGCATGCGGCACTGGCACACCGGGTTCCAGTCCCGGTCTGGGCGCCGGATTCTGTCCTGGTCACTCCTCTTCCAGGCCAGCTCTCTGCTGTGGCCCGGGAGTGCAGTGGAGGATGGCCCAAGTGCTTGGGCTCTGCACCCCATGGAAGACCCGGAGGGGCGCCTGCCTCCTGGCTTTGGATCAGTGCGGTGCGCAGGCCACAGTGTGCCGGCCACTGGAGGGTGAACCAACGGCAAAGGAAGACCTTTCTCTCTGTCTGTCTCTCTCTCTCTCACTGTCCACTCTGCCTGTCAAAAAAGAAAAGAAAAATGTGAATGAAGGGAGTGGGAGTTTGGCCTAGTAGTTAAAACACCCAGATCCCACACTAGAGTACCTGGGTTCAAGTCCCAGCTCCAGCTCTGGACTCCAGATTCCTGTTTGTGCAGACCATGGGAGACGGTAGTGATGGCTCAAGTAATTGTGTTCCTGCTACTCGCGCAGGAGACCTGGATTGTGTTTCCAGTCCCCAGCTTCTGCCTCAACCCAGCCCTGGCTGCTGTGTATGGATAGGGAATGAACCAGCAGATGGGAGCTCACTCCCTCTGTCTGTATCCCCACCCCTTCTCTTTCATAAACACACACATACAGACATAATCTTTCATATGAATGTAAAAGAGAAAAATAATTGAAGAAGTCTGAATATCTTCAACTTGTAAAATAGACACTCAAGATACATTTTTATAAATCGTGTAGAAGGAAATAAAAATGTTCTTTATACAAAATTCTAAAATAAGAGAGAATAAGTGAAAGCAAGTGTATCGGTAGGAAGCGCAAGGTGAAGGGAGAGGATTGAGTTAGCAATTCTCACCTATCACAGCAGAAAATGGCTGAGCAATCCCTAAAGCTGTTCATTAAGAAACTGGAACACAGCATTACTAATAGTTTTTTTTTTATTTTTCTTACAATGATGTTGAATACCAAATATAAGACACCATAGCAAGTCAGGAAGCCATCACGGGAAAAGAGAAAAAGGTTTATATTCTAGTACTTTCATGCCACTTTTCTTTTCTGCGGTAGGTACAAGGGGCCCTGTGTTTAGATTTTCTCCCGGGCTCTGAGATTCATGTAAGTCGCCCTTCATAGCAGTTCCTACAGTGGTACATTGCTTCCGCATGTGCTTGTGTAATTTTGACAATTTTTAAAAATAGATCTGTACATTTTGTAAAAGTACAAATTAAGCTAGACACTTGTGCTTCTCGGAGAATAGAGAACACACACTTTTCACTTTTCTCTATCAATTACAGCTAAAAATCCTGGAATGAATATACATGACTCTCTAGGAAGGTGAAGAGAGGAAGGCAGAACAGTTAGGCATCTCAGGACCCAAGCACCGACAGAGCAATAAGATCCCTCGGTTCTCTTTGTGCCTCGTATTCGCAGACTTGGAGCTGAAGAAGCCAGCAACTCAGAAACAACAATGTGCAAAGACAAAAAAATCCCCCACCTGCTACAGACACCTGCCATCTCTATGGAAAGCACTGGGAAATGGATAGCCTGGATAGAGAGAAAACTTTAAGACCATGTGACTTTATTCCAGCCAAGCACAACAGGACAAGTACGGTCCCAGCATCCCCTACAACAGCAAGGGCTGAGCAGAGAGCGTCACCCCAGTAGTGCCAGAGAAGGCAGAAGGGAGAGATGGAACTTCTGGTACCTCGACAGCAAGCCCCAACCCTACCAGAAAGGAGCAATGCGACACTCCCACCCCTCACGGCCTGGGAGCTATCATCAGGGTCCCAGTGAGTAGGCAGAATTCCCAATCTGCCCACTAGGAACAAGAAGCCACCCCTTCAGATTTCAAACTAATATGGGGTCCTGGGTTTCCACCCCCTGGCAGTAACTTAATGACAAGGTCATCTCTTTCCCCACAGCACCATGTCAAGAAGAAAAAAAAACAGATCAGCTAAACCATAAAACTTCAATAGTATCAAGAGTTTCATATTGTAATATCCAAAATGTCCAGGTTTCAATCAAAAAGCATACCAAGAATTAGAAAGATCTTAACCAGAGTAAGAAAGATCATCAACAGATGCCAACACCAAGATGAAAGAGACATTAAAATAACCTGGCAAAGGTTTTCAAGAAGCTATAATAAAATCCTTCAAGGGGTATTTAAGAATGTATAACATGTGGGGCGGTGCTGCGGCGCACTTGGCTAATCCTCCGCCTGTGGTGCCAGCTCCCCTGGTTCTAGTCCCAGTTGCTCCTCTTCCAGTCCAGCTCTCTGCTGTGGCCTGGGAGGGCAGTGGAGGATGGCCCAAGTGCTTGGGCCCTGTACCCGCCTGGGAGACCAGGAAGAAGCACCTGGCTCCTGGCTTTGGATTGGCGCTGCACGCCAGCCATAGTGGCCATTTGGGGGATGAACCAATGAAAGGAAGACCTTTCTCTCTGTCTCTCTAACTCTGCCTGTCAAAAAGAAATGTATAACATGTGAAAGATGAAAATATAAATAAGAAACAAATGGAAATATTAGAACTGAAAAACACAGTAACTGAAATCCTAAAACTCAGCAGATGGGCGCAACAGCAGAGTGGAAGGGACAGAGGAGAAAAAAAATCAGTCAACTGCAAGGTAGAACAACAGAAATTACCCAGTTTGAATGACAGGAAGAGAATATACTGGGGAAAAAAAGGAACAGAGTTTCCAGGGACCTGCGAGACTCTAACAAAAGACCTAACATCCACGTCATCAGAGTTTCAGAAGAAGAGAAAGAAATAAAGGGTGACAACTTCCTAAATTTGGCAAAAGCCGACCAAACTCCGAACATAATAAACTGAAAGAGATAGCCAGAGTAAGATACATCATAGTCAAAACGGTGAGGACAAAGAAAAATATGCATGGGGAAAACCATTTGTATGGCAGCATATTTCCCGATAGGCACCACAAGGCCAGACAGAAGTGGCACGCCGTGTTTCAAGTGTGGGAAGAAAATAACTGTCGGCCTGTATTCAATAAAAATATCCTTTGGGAATGAAGAGGAAATTAAGCTATTCTCCAATGAAGGAAAATGAGGAGAATTCGCCTCAGGAAACCTACTCTAAAAGGAGAGCTTAAGAAAGTTGTCTAGACAGAGAGGCTATGGTAAAAGAAGGAATCTTGGAACATCCAGAATGCAGGAAAATAACAGTAAAAATGTAGGTGAACACAATGGAGTTTCCCTTTCCTCCTGCCTTTTCTACTGTTGAAGCGAAACACACACCACTCTCTCAGGTGATTGTTGATGCACGTGGAAGAACAATTCTACTTACCCAAGTGAGAACACTCTATTCTAGAGGGGGAAAGGTAAAAGGGGAAATAGAGGAAAGTTTCCTACACTTCACTTGAACTCGCTAACACCAGCAGATCGTGCTAAGTTATGCATCTATAAGGTAATACCTACAGCAATCACTTAAAAAAATAGATGTACTAAAAATGCTAAAGATAAATTCCGATGGAATTCCTCCCCCAAAATGTGCAATTAATCCAACAGGAAAGCAGGAAAGAAAAAAAAAAAAAAACAGAAAAAGGAAAAAATCTCAAATTTCTAATCTAAGCCACAACCTCAAAAACCCAGAGACCAATAAGCCCCAAGCAACCAAACGGAAGGAAATAAAAACAGAAGTAAATGAAACAGGAACCAGCAAAAAAAAAAAAAAAAAAAAAAAAAATCAACGGAATAAAGATTTCCAGTTTTGTTTATTTTATTTGAAAGGCAGAGCCAGCATCAGAAAGAGCTTCCATTCATTGGTTTGCTCCCCAAATGCCTACAAGAGCCAGGGCTGAGATAGGCCAAAGCCAGGAGGCAGGAGCTCCATTCAGGTCTATCACGGGTGTCAAGACCCCAGGTTCTTTGCACCAGCATCTGGTGCCTTCCGGGTGTGAATTCACAGAAGTTATAATGGAAGCAGAGCAGGAATGCTAACACAAGCACCCCAGTGTGAGGTCTGCCCATTGCAAGTGGCAGTTTAACCAGCTGCACCAGAATGCTAATCACATCCCCCAAAGATTTAATTCTTTAAAAAATCAATACTTGGGGGGCTGGTGCTGTGGCACAGCAGGTTAAACCCCTGGCCTGCAGGACTGGCATCCCATATGGGTGAAGGTAACGCACCTGGGAAAGCAGTAGAAGATGGCCCAAGTGCTTGGGCCCCTGCACCCACATGAGAGACCTGGAAGAAGCTCCTGGCTCCTGGCTGGGCTAGCCCTGGTCGTCATGGCCACTTGGGGAGTGAATCTCCCTATCCCCCTCCCTTCCTCCCTCCCTCCCCCCACCTTGCTCTCTCCCTCGCTCTGCCTTTCCAATAAATAAAAAAATAAATCCTTAAAAAATAAATATGGCCAGCGCTGTGGCTCAATAGGCTAATCCTCCACCTGCGGTGCTGGCACACCAGGTTCTAGTCCCAGTCGGGGCACTGGATTCTATCCCAGTCGCTCCTTTTCCTGTCCAGCTCTCTGCTGTGGCCCAGGATTGCAGTGGAGGATGGCCCAAGTCCTTGCGCCCTGCACCCCATGGGAGACCAGGAGAAGCACCTGGCTCCTGGCTTTGGATCAGCGTGGTGCACTGGCTGCAGCATGCCAGCCACAGCGGCCATTGCAGGGTGAACCAACAGAAAAAAGGAAGACCTTTCTCTCTGTCTCTCTCACTGTCCACTCTGCCTGTCAAAAAATAATAAATAAATAAATAAATAGACTAAAAAGATCAATGGGGGTGAGCAGTTGACCTACCAGTAAGAATTCTCCACATCCCATATCAGAATTCTACGTTCAAATCGTGCCTCTGGCTCCTGACTCCAGCTTCCTGCTAACCCTGGGAGGCAGCAGTGATGACTCAAGTATTGGAGTTTCTATCACCCAGTGGGAGACCTGGATTGAGTTCCTGGCTCCCAGCTTCATCCGTGACCCAGCCCCAGCTGCAACAGGCATTTGGGGAGTAACCAGTGGATGGGAAAGCTCTCTGCCTCTCTGATTGATTGATAGATAGATAGATACACACACACACACACACACACACACATATAAGATTTATTTATTTATTTGAAAGAGTTACACAGAGAGAGAAGGAGAGGCAGAGAGAGAAAGAGATAGAGTCTTCCATCCACTGGTTCACTTCCCAGACAGCCACAAAGGCCAGAGCTGAGCTGATCCAAAGCCAGGAGCTAGGAGCTTCCTCCAGGTCTCTCACGTGGGTGCAGGGGCCCAAGGACTTGGACCATCCTCCACTGCTTTCCCAGGCCACAGCAGAGAGCTGGATCGGAAGTGGAGCAGCCGGGACTAGAACCAACACCCACATGAGATGCTGGCACTGCAGGTGCCAGCTTCATCCGCTATGCCACAGTGCCGGCCCTGAGAGAAGTACATTTTTAAAAAATCAGTAAACGTGACAAAAACGTAACAAGACTGACAGAGAGAGAAGACACGAACCACCACTACCTGGAATGAAGCAGGCGATGTCACTTCAGATCCTGCAGACCTCTCAGGATAAGGAGAAGATATTATGAGTAACAGCACACATGCTGATTCAACAGAGTAGGTGACACAGGCCAAGTCGTGAGAACAAGCCACCACAGCTCACCCACTAAGACACAGATCATGTGGACAGCCCGAAAACTACTAAGGAAAGTCAATTTATAATTTAACCTCTAAAAAAGCGATTCGACTCTCCCAACCCAGACGTTTGCCAAATGTTTAAATATTTGACATCAATTCTAACCTTTTGTAGAAAACAGAAAAAAGCAAACATTGAAAAAAAAACTAACATTGCCAATCCAGTGTATGAAGCTAGTAGTCCTCTGATACCTAAATCATACAACAACATTAAAAGAAAATCACAAGCCAATATCCCTCATGAATATACATGTAATATCCTTAACAAAATACTAGCAAGTAGAATTCAGCAATATTTAAAAAAAACTATACAGGGTTTGGCATTGTGGCACTATGGGTTAAGCTGCCACCTGCCATGTTGCCATTATATATAGGTGCTGGTTCAAGTCCCAGTCACTCCACTTCTAATCCAGCTCCCTACTAATGCACCTGAGAAAGCAGTGGAACAGGACCCAAGCCCTTGGACCCTGTACCCATATGGGAGTCCTGGATGAAGCTCCGGGCTCCTGGCTTCGCCTGGCTCAGCCCTGGCCATTGTAGCCTTCTGGGGAGTGAACCAGCAGATGGATGATCTCTTCCCTGCTCCCATAACTCTGACTTTCAAATACATAAATAAATCTTTAAAAACCAAAAGAACTGGCCAGCGCCGCGGCTCAATAGACTAATCCTCCACCTGCGGCGCCAGCACACTGGGTTCTAGTCCCGATCGGGGCACCAGATTCTGTCCCGGTCGCTCCTCTTCCAGGCCAGCTCTCTGCTGTGGCCTG
This sequence comes from Sylvilagus floridanus, assembly GCA_949820135.1. Classification (NCBI taxonomy): domain Eukaryota; kingdom Metazoa; phylum Chordata; class Mammalia; order Lagomorpha; family Leporidae; genus Sylvilagus; species Sylvilagus floridanus. The sequence goes on from OX463236.1 coordinate 160,922,750, forward strand.
GGAGTGCAGTGGAGAATGGCCCAAGTGCCTGGGCCCTGCACCCTCATGGGAGACCAGGAGAAGCACCTGGCTCCTGGCTTTGGATCAGCACAGTGTGCTGGCAGCAGTGGCCATTGCGGGGTGAACCAACACACTGTCCACTGTCCACTCTGCCTGTCAAAAAAAAAAAAAAGAACTGTACAGCAAACCAAGTTAGGTTTATCTCAGGAATGCAAGCCTGGTTCAATATTCATAAATCAAACAATATAGTTCACTATATTACAGTCAAACAAGAAAAACCACCGGGCCAGTGCTGTGGTGTAGTAGGTTAAGCCTCAGCCTGTAGTACCAGCATCCTATATGGGCACCTGTTCATGTCCCAGCTGCTCCACTTCCGATCCAGCTCTCTGCTATGGCCAGGGAAAGCAGTGGAAGATGGCCCAAGTGCTTGGCCCCTGAACCAATGTGGGAGACTCAGAACAAGCTCCTGGCTCCTGCTTTGGATCAGCCCAGCTCAGGCTGTTACTGCCATTTGGGGAGTGAACCAGCAGATGGAGACCTCTCTCTGTCTCTCCCTCACTATATCTATGACTCTGCCTCTCAAATAAATAAATAAACCTTTAAAAACAGAAGAAAAACCACATAATAATATCAATCAATGCACAAAAAGCTTTGACAAAATTCAACATTTATATATGATAAATATGAAAGTCCTTCAGAAACAATACTAAAATAAAAGGAGCTTCCTCCGCTTGATAGACAGCATCTGTAAGACACCTACAGTTAACAGCATCGCTACATTTGGTGGTGAAAGACTCGGGCTTCCACCCTACACTCAGGAGCAGCACAGGGATGCTCACTGTCACTGTTCGTATTCAACCAATTTCTGCAAGTTTTACCCAGAGCGACAAGGCAAGAAGAGGAACTCAAAGGCACCCAGATTCAAAAAGAAGAAATAAAACTGTCCCTATTGCAGATGGCATGATTGGTCATGGAGAAAATCTCATGGAGTCCACAAAACAAATATTCCTGAAGAAGACGACGTGGGTGGTCATAAGTGAACTTGGCAAAGATTTCCAGTTACAAGACAAACACAGACACACACACACACACACACACACAAAATCAACAGTATTTCCATGCGCTAAAACAAAAACGGGGATGCACAAATTAACTATAGAGATACAAAAAGTATTTTACAATTGCTAAAAAAAAATTACCAAGGCCTGAGTCCAATAAAACATGGACAGAAGTTGTATGTTGAGAACTACAAAATATTGATGAAAGAAATCAAAGACACGAATAAAATGGGGAGAGAGGCTGTGTTCATGTTTTGGAAGATTCAACATAATAAAGATGTCAATTTTCCTCAGATTAAGTCAGGTAGGTGTAATGCAATTCTTATCAAAATCCCAACAAGTTCACTTGCAGATAAAGGCAAGGTTATTCTAACATGTACACAGAAAGGCTAAGGAAGTGGAATACCTCAAACAATCTTGAAAAAGAATAGACAAAGTAGTCCACCCAATTTCAACACAGGTTATATGAGTATGTACAAATTTCCATTTTTTGCACCAAAATAAATTTATCCTTTAATCTCATTTCCATGTATTTTTTTTGAAGTGTCCTCCAAAAAATGGAATTAACAGATGAGTTTATTTTGGTGCAAAAATTCTTAAATATGTATGCGATTTTTTTTCACAACAGGTGTTTTCCATGAACTTTTTGAAGACCCCCCCACACACACACACACAGCCGTAGTAGTCAGGAGAGACTGACACACAGAGCCACGTAAACACCCAGCTGATTTTTACATAGGTGTAAAGGTGATTCAGTAGAAGCAGCATGGCATCTCCAATAAATGACACTGATACAAATACACATCCCTGTGTCAAAGAAAATGAAATGAAACTGATCTTCAACCTAAGACTCACACCTTACACAAAAATGAACTCATATCCATCACAGAGAGAATGTTCAACATAAACCTTTTAGAAAAAAATGGAGAAACTGATCAGGATCTACAGCTAGACCAAGAAAGCTCAGCTGTGACAGCCAAAGTTTGAGCCACAGAAGAAAAAGAAACCGGTAAACTGGATTTGGTCAAAATTGAAAACTTTTGCTGGGGCCGGTGCTGTGGCGTAGCAGGTAAATCCACTGCCTGCAATGCTGGTATCCCATATGGGCACTGGTTCAGTTCGTGTCCTGGCTGCTCCACTTCTGATCCACCTCCCTGCTAAAGGCCTGGGACGGCAGCAGAAGATGGCCCAAGTGCTTGGGCCCTGATGCCCAGGTGAGAGACCTGGAAGAAGTCTCTGGCTCCTGGCTTCAGCTTGGCCCAGGCCTGGCCATTGTGGCCACCTGGAGAGTGAACCAATGGATGGAAGATCTCTCTCTCCCTCCCTCCCTTCCTCCTTCCCTCTCTCTCTCTCTCCCTCCGTCCGTCCCTCCCTCTCTCTCCTCTATGTAACTCTCACTTTCAAATAAATAAGTAAATCTTTTTTAAAAAGAAAACTTTTGTGATGTGAAAGACCCTATCAACAGCATGAAAGACAAGCCACGGTCCAGGGAGAACTTGGCACAACCCATATCTGACAAAGGACTAGTCTTAGAGCTTAGAAAGGGCTCTCAATGAGGAACTGGGCACAGACACTGCACCAGAAAGGATAAAGACACAGTAAGTAAGCTCGTGAGAAGATGTTCAGTATCACCAGGCACTAGGAAAATGCAAGCTAAAACCAGAATAAGATAGCACCCTACACCTCTCAGATGGCTAAAGTAAGAAATCACAATACCTAATACGGGTGAGAGTGTAGACAAATTGGAGTATTGACAGATCTACGGCACAGCAACAGTGGATGTGTTGGGCATGAAAGCTAAACACGCAACTATCATAGGCCCTAGGAATTGCAGTCCTGGCATTTATGCCAGAGAAATGGAAACTTACATGACCACACACACACACACACACACATATAATAGCATTTATGCCCCATAGCGCTGTGTGCACTTTTCTGAAGGCATGTGGTGCTTTTTTATACTTTATACAAACATGTCCCATAGACCAGGCACAGCCCTGCCCACCCCCACAGCCCACCCTCCCCACTCAGGACCTGTCTTGGAGACGCCCATCCAGATACACCAGCCTCTCGCCCATGCAGTTCCCACTGCCCAGGTATCTGCCAACATGGGCAACCCTGACACTCTTCCTCTACCTGGCTGTCCCCAACCTGAACTCTAAAACCCAAGCCAGATATCACCTCCTTCCAGAAGCCTCCTCTGAGCTCCTACCCCCACCCCCGCAAGGCTGGATTCAACCCTTCTAGTTTAATCTCTACCAACACTCACCGCCTTAGGTCTTGGTTGATCAAGCTTGGCGGTACCAACATTCAGGGTTAGACAATCCTTGTTAAGAGGACTTTCCTGTGTGTCGAAGAGTCTTCCTAGTGTCCTTGGCCTTTACAGGAGATGCCAACATCGTACCCACCACCCCTGCCCCCAGAAGGGACAGGTGTCCCTCAGGCAGCCAAATCTGTCCTCTGGTTGACACGCATCACTCCAGTGCCTGACGACCAAGACAGCATCTCCTCTCCACACCCAGGGTCAGCAACAATTGAGATACTAAGCCAAAGTCGGAGAGATTTAAAAAATTTAAAAAGTCAGTGACTGAACAGATTGGAAAATGCGACTATATCTGTCAGCTTTTCTTCTCTCTAACTAAAGTGCCTGGGAAGCAAGATTTATTTTTCATTTTGTCTTAAGGTGAGGGAGTCAGGCAGCCTGTGGGTCTGGTGTCTGATGAGAAGGAGGTGGGGCAGGTTCACGCGGCGAGCCAGGAAGCAGGGACACAGGGAGCGCGCTCTGCACCTGCCTGTGAGGCGCTGTCTCCTAACACAGGGGTCACGGGGCAATACCAAGACAACCACTTCCCAAAGGCCTCGGCTTCAGGAACCCCATTCGGACCAAGCCTCTGAAGTGAACCTCGACAGCGGGGGCTGCATTTGAGAGCACCCGAGACTCCATCTTGAGAAAGCACCCCCCCACACCATGAGACTCTGGTCTGAAACTCACTACGGTCAAAAACTCAGACAACAAAGTACTCAGACAACATCAGTACTCAACAACAGTCCACTGCATCCCGCTTGGCAGAGCACAGAGCATCGCTAGCAGGATGGCTCAGGCTTCAGACGGGCTGCACCTGGATTAATGTTAAGACTAACTTGCTTATGGTCAAGACTGTAATTGATGTTAGTTTCGCATAGGCCTTGGGTCAGCTTGACCCTAGCAAGCCTGTATTGTGGATTTTGCCTTTATAAACCCTGTTGCTTTGAGCTTCGGGGCCGAGAGTTCTTTAGGGCATGAGCCCGCTCTCCACTGCCGGCAATAAAGGACCATCAAATGTGATCAACGTGAGGCTCCTCTGTCAGCACTCGCTCAGGCACAAGACCTCCACCCTAATCCACAAGACTCTGGGGTTCTACTGTCTGCATGAGCACGGGAGCTGAAGTGTGTTCCAATGATAACAGTGCCCGTAGACCGAGGTTTTAAGACTTTGCTCCCTTAAAACAAAACCAGCCCATCCCCGAGACAAGCAGAACAGCACAACCCAGGAGCCTCTGCCCAGACAGGGCCTGGCAGAGGGGCTGCCCCTCCCAGGGCTTCTCCTCCCCAGCTCCCGCTCAGCCTGCCTTCTGACTCACTTTTCTGAGCAGGGTGAGGGGAGAGGCCGAGGACCCCCACCCCACACCACACCCCGAGAGAGAGGAACAGCCATGGCGCCAGCACCGCAGGCCTCATATACGTCACTGTCCCTGGTCTGTCTTCCTGCACGGGCCATGGAGGGCACGGCCGTGTCCTGTCCGCTCTGCGGCTCTGCTCGAACCGGGAGGTACCTATGTCCACTGTCACCAGGGACATTGTCCCACTCGTGCCCTGCACCTGCAGGCCTTACGGTCCCCACCCTGTCCAGAGGAACCAGGCGCTCCCAGGAGGAGCTCCCGCCCACAGGGCCAGCCCAGGGCTGCAGCAGATGCTTCCTCTATCACAGCCACTAGGGGCCGCTGTCCCCCTTCCCACGCCTCCACCACCACATTCCTCCAGGACGGAGACCAGCAAAGGTTGGAAAGAGGAGAGGAGAGAGGGGCTCTGCCCTGGGGTGATCGGCCTCCCTGGCCACCATGGGACGTGTGGCCAACCCAGGGTCTACACCCGGACAGGCTGGAGCCCTGGAGGCCTCCCTGGGGCTCCCGTCTCCCTCCAGAGCCCAGACCTGTTCCAGCTCTGGGCTGGCAGGAAGGGCCGTGTTGACCCTGGGCTCCCCACCACCACACCCGCTCTGGGAGGTGCTGCTCCCCTGTGCAGCCCCTGGCCAGGGCCGGGATGCCTCCCAGCTGCACCGGGAGAGGGTGCCAGCCTCGCGTTTCCTGTCGCAGGACCTGTGGACGAGGCACGGCCGCCAGGTGCTGCCTGCAGAGGGTGCTCGGAGGCGGGGCAGATCCCACGAGTGCCAAGCCGCCTCCTCTCTGCAAAGCCTGGCCCCTGCCTCCCTCCTCTCTGACCTCCCAGGGACTTCCACCTTCTCTGGAGCTCCTGCTCCCCTTCCCCCAGCCCCCAGCCACCTGCATCTTTCTGGGCAAGCCCAGTCTTGGGAAGCAGACACAGATTCAAATCCTCATGCTGGCAGTCACAAACTGAATTCTCGCCTGCCTTCTCTGAGCCTCGGTTTTCTCATCTGTGAAATGGGGGTGATAACGGCCGCCACTTGGAGCTTTTGTCCATGAGACCCTGCGCACCCCAAACAGGGCCCAGCATGGCACAGGCCATCAATGAATGAACCCCACTTCCTTCCTGGTGCTGTACACAGGCACTGGGCTGCACACGGCTCCGTCAGCCTGTTGCTAGCGGGCCGTCTTCCGGACAAGGATACCGAGGCACGGAGGGTCAAGTGACTGGCCCGGGATGGCATGGGAAAGGCAGCAGCACTTGGAAAACAAAGACTGTAAAACACTCTCCTTGGAGCTGTGTGTGAGCATGGAGGTAGCATGCACAGGTAGGAGCAGCAGCAGCAACTCTCTCCCCATGTGGCCCTAATCCCAGCTCTGCCAATTCCATGCTCATCTGATCCACCCACACGGGGGGCCTGGACTGAGTTCCCAGCTCCCAGCGACAGCCCAGCCCAGCCCTAGTTGATGCTGGCTTGTAGGAAGTGAACTAGTGGATGGGACTCTGTCACTTGTCTTATCTGTGTGTGTGTGTGTGTGTGTGTCCCTCCCTCTCTCCTATCTCTCAACTAAATAAAGGAATCTCTCTCTCTCTCTCTCTCTCTCTCTCTCTCTCTCTCTGTCAACTAAATAAAGTTCAGAGCAGAGCAAGCTAAGCAAGCACACAGGGAAGATGCCCGCACACCACGTTCTCAGACTGCTCCCACCTCTGCACGCTGGCTCCTGCAGGTGTCGCGTCATTTTTAGGGTCCCATGGAACCAAACACTGCTCACCTGCCCCCCCAGAGGGTGGCAGCAGCCCCACAGCAGCCCCAGGGGTGAGCACCAGGGACCCCCACACACAGCTGGGAGAAGACACCCAAGGCCATCACCTGTCCCAGAGGCTGGACGAGTGGGCACGGACGTGCTGAAAGGGGCATCCCCAGTGTGCCCAGGGAGACACCAGAGCCTCACTGGCTCCTGCCCCACCCCCAGGCAGGTGTAGCTGGGGAGGAAGTCTGAGCCGTCTCCGAGTCTCCAGGAGGGTGATTGATGATGGCGCGGAGGCCGCCAGGTCTCTGTCCTCGCCACTCCCCTGGAGCTTTTAATAAGCAGCCTGCTTCTAAGTGCCCAGTTACTCTGGGCTTCAGGCCCTTGCCTACAGCCCACTCGCGAGGGCCGGGATGCGCTGCAGTTCCTCAAGTGGACACTGGAGGGAGCCCGCGGGCCGTGACAGCGGCGGGAAGCCGTCGGGGGACCTGGTAGGGTGGAGGATCCCCGCCGCCCAGCCTTGGGCGCCCCAGGCTCTCCTCGCCCCGCCGCAAACTTCACCCCTGCTGTCCTCAGAGGCCCTGGAAAAGGAGCGGCCTCCAGCCTCCGCTCCGAACAGCTGCAGCCAGAGCCGTGCCTCCTTGGGGGTGCGGACAGAGCAGAGGGGAAGGGAGGGAGGGGGCAGAAAACAGGGCCAGGGGAGGGGAAGGGGCTGACCTGGGAGGAGTAGGGCCAGGAAGGCAACGGGGGCACCCGGAGAGAACACCCTCCCCCTGCCCGACCGCTGCGGTCCCTGAACCCACACCCCCCTCCATGCGCTAGACACGGTCCCCTCCACCCTGCGTCACTCGTGTCCCCAAGGAAAGGACAGAATGACCGTCTGTGGTTAAATTCAGTGCCCTTCTCCCTCCCCCAGCCCCTCCCACCCGCACCAGCCCCTGCCCTCCCCTCCTGCCCGCGGCCCCTCTGCAGTGTTGAGACTCCACTCATTGTCCCGCCACCTCCCCCTCCTCCTCCAAGCCACAGACGCTTTGCGCCTCATACTGGCTGCCACCGAGGGGGAGGGGGGGTAGGCAAGGCACTGAGACAGGCCCATCTGACCTCTGACCCTAAGTCCCGTGTCCCCGGAGCCCCCTGAGATGTCCCCCGGATGCAGTGTGGCCCCAGTCCTTGTCCCCTCTGCCTGAGATAGGGGGGCTGCAGAGGGTGCCCTGCCGGCTGAGGGACGCAGCTCGCAGACACAGGCCGGGCACAGGCAGGCTCACCTCCATGGAGATGACCCTGAAAAGCCACACAGCCGCCCCCCCAGCCCCCACGCCCTTTCTGCCTGCCTCTGGGCCAGGGAAGAACCTGGCTCCCTCCTCAGCACCGGCTGAGCGGGCCCCAGGAAGCAGCCTGGTGTAGTCCTCACCTCCCGCCCCTGGACTGACCGAGGCGCTCTCTTCCCCACTGGTACTGGAGTTGGAGTCAGAAATTCCAGTGGCTCCCAGCACCCTCTCCCCTCCCTGCTGGCAATGAGTTCCCAGAAAAGACGACTGCACGCACAGAGCAACCTTTCCCAGGAGCTGCTCTGAGCAGAAGCAGTGGAAACCATGCAAACAATGTGTGGGATCCCAGAAGAGGACATGTCTGCTCCTTCCTCTTTCCACCTACTGGGATGCAGTTGTAATGGCAGGAGCTGGGGCAACCCTGATGGACCACATTTTGAGGGTGGCGGAGCAACAAAGCTAAAGGACGCTGGGTCCCTGAACAACTTGGCTGGGGTGGCGGGAAGTGGGGGGAGAGCTGTAATGCAAGAGCGAGACCTGGCTTGATGGTGAAATGAACTGTCACCTAAGTACTTGGTCATTGGAAATCTGTGTTCTAGAACCCAGAGAGTAGTCTGATAGCAAGCCAAAGAGACTGTACATCCATGTCTACAGCACTTTCCAGCTATGAGGACTTGAGCAAAGCACTTGACCTCGCGAGGCTTGGACCTCCTTGGCTGCGCACCTGTGTCGGGGAAGCGTTTCACGAGACGAATGAGATGGTGTTTAACAAGTGCACGAAAACCGACTCTGACAGGTACAGTCAGTCGGTGCCGGCCCTGGAGCCGCCACAAAATGCCAACAGGAGCCTGTGGCCTCCTGGATTCAGAACCTCCAGACCCTCCCCCTGCCCTCACTGCCAGCACAGCCCTGCCTCCCCCGGCACCACTGACCTCGGTCACCTCGGAGTCACCCCCTCCCTCCATGATGGTGGCCACAGGGCTCCCCGGTGCCAGCCTCCGAGCTGGGGCTCCAGGCACAGACCCGGCTCCTTGCTCGTGGGGACTTCAGCGTCCAGCGAGGAAGGAAGGAAGAAAGTCCCAAGGCGACAAGCCAAGCCCCTGCTTGCTTGCTGAGCACTTACTCTTTGCCCGGTGCGGTTCCAAGCCTTCCTGACGGGTCTGCACTCCCAGCTGGGACAGCCGCCCTCCGCCAGGCACCACGAAGCCGGGCCGTGTTGACCGGTGCGGAAACAGAAGCTCGGCCGGCCGAGGCCACGCAGCCGGGAGAGGCGCAGCCAGATCAGGAACCCTGGCGCGCCGGGCTGCAGCAGGTGCGGTTCGTCACTGGTCTCTCTGCCTGGGGAGCTCCGTGGGGTTCAGACACGCCAGCCTCCTCCTGCACGTGGGCCGTGGCCTGGGCGGCCTGAAACACCGGCCTCTCCTCTCTGCCCACTCCGCCGCTGTCCCCCTGTGGGACCCCCAGCCTCCCACCCAGGGCACCCGCAGCACTGCAGTGTGCGTTTGCTGCCATGGGAGTCACAAGCGCTCGGCCCGCCCACAGCAGGTGCCCAGCAAATAGCAATTGCCTTGATTGATTGATTGACTGATTGGCTCACTCTGAGGCAGCCCGAGGGCTCCGTGGCTCTCAAGGTCTCTCCATCTGGTGGTGTTCCCCCTCTTCAAGCACCTCAAGGCCCCCCAGCTGCGGCCATCTCAGCCCCGCGGTCCCCTGGGGGAGGGGCCGTGGTTCTGCCCAGGTCAGAGTCCGCAGGTACAGGATGGGGGCACTGAGGGAGGGCTGGTGACCTCGGGACCCTTGCTTTCCCAGCATGGCGGAGGGGCCCAGAGGCCGGACATCCTGTGTCGATGGCCAGCGGTGATCTTTCAAAGCCCAGAGAGGCTGGAGCCGCGGAGGCGGCCGCGCACCGTCCCCACGGGCTGTGGTCTGGCGCGTGGAGCCGAGCTGATCCATATCGCTGGGGAGGTTTGACTCCCTCGGCTGCCAAGTCTCCCCGGAGGCCCTAGGAGCCGGCCAGCGGCATCAGAGAGAGAAAGGAAGCAGCAGATTCTGAAGGACCCACAGCGCCAGGCGAGCGCTCTGTGACCTCGGACCTCATACGGCCTCGGGGCAGGGGCAGGGGAGAGGGCTGCGTGAGCCCATTTCACAGATGACTGAAGGGGAGCCTGAAGAGGGGAAACACTTCCCAGGGAACGTTCCTAGCAAAGTCAGCACCAACCCCAGCCGGGCTGCCAGGCCCCGGGTCGCAGGGCTGCACCAGGAGGCCGCCTAAGGGCACCTGCAGCCACTCCCAGGCCTCACGGAGCCTGCGCACGCCACTTCCGGCCCACCCGGGAACCCCCGCCCTCCAGAGCGCCCCATCATCCCACACCCCGCTTCTCCAAGCCCCACCTCCCCAGGCCGCCCAGCAGCCAGGGGCCACTAGGCCCCTCACTGCCTCTGACCCGCAGAGTTCACGGGACACATCCGTCCCTGCTGTGGCTGGTCACTCGGCCAGATCCCCTTCCCGGCCCCTGCCCTGGCCCCACGGCCCTGCGACTGGCTCCTCAGTGGCTGCACGGAGCAGGGAAGGACACAGCACAGGCCCCGGGACTGGGTCGTGTGCACGTGCGGGGAGAGGCGGTGCGCGCGCATACACCGACCGGCATTAGTGCACCTGTGGTCAGACCTGTAGAACCGCGGTGCCCCCATCGACGGTCAGCTCTCCCCACTAATGAAGGCCAGGTCTTCCTTAGGGAAATGCACAGCTGGATTCCAGCAGCCAGCGAAGAGACACACCAGGCCAAATCCTCAGGGCCCGCCCTTCCCCCACAGTGCCTTTCTCCTGTGGAGTGAGTTCCCCTGGAGGGAGAAATGGCCACCGCTCACCGCCCCGGTTCTCACGGCAGGGGCAGGGGCCTTAAAGGTCTCTTCCAGGCTGGGCTTTGGGCTCCACTCACCAAGGGCCGGGAGCAGCATTCTCCCACTCCCAGGAGAGCAGGGAAGGCAGCTGGCATGGGGTCCTGAGCCAGTCCAGAGGGCTTCTTCGCCCTGGGCCCTCCTCCCTGGCTCCCGTGCTGGGCCCTGCATGTGGCATGTCCGTGTCCCTGCACACCCGTATGGCAGAAGAGTCCACTCTGAGAACAGCTCTTCCATGCTGCCCGCCCAGCCAGGCACCGAGGAAAAGCCCCGACCTCCACTCCCAGGCTCCTCCCCCTTCCTAATGCTGCAGGTGACGCCCAGCCTGCCAGGGCCCCCTGGGTCTTCCACGTAGCAAGGTGCATCAGGAGGGCTCATCTCCCCCACCCAACCCCCCCACACACTGCAGCCCCAGCCCATTTGCTCCTCCTTGGGGTGTGCAGGGCACAGCTGGGCACCCCACCTCCCCACTGAGTCCCTCCCAGACAGGCTGGACCAGCTCAGTTCCGGGGTGCAGGCCTGCTGCCCTGCTCATCCTCCCCTGCACCAGGCCCGGCCTCCCCTCACTCCTCCTGCAGCCTTGGGCCACACCACTGGGAGGCGGGACTGTGTGCTCAGCCCCCACCCCCAGCTCTGACCCCTAGTGTGAGTCTGGCTGGCTGCATGCCCAGCAGAGAGAAACAGGAGCTGGGAGGGGCACAGAGGGAAGCCCAGGGCCCTGGGCTCCTGGCTCCACCACAGACCCCAGCTCAAAGGTCTGAACCTCTTTGAACATCGATTTCTTTACCTGGTCAATGAGGACCGGACCCTGACTCATAGGTAGGTGTGTGAGAAAATGCACCCGAGTGCTCAGCCCTGGCGCGTGGCTTAGCAAGTGTTTGCCGGATCCCGTGTCTCCTTACTTGTCCCCTGGGCCCAGCAACGTCTCCTTCTACCTCGTGGGCTTGTTGGGAGATCCCACACCCTACGTCGCCACTGCAAGCAGGGTCTGTGTCCCAGGTCTCCTACAGCATTTCAGGTTGTTGTCTGGGGGGTTTATGAAGCCTGAATTCTTTTCCTAATGATCCTTAGGCATTATTTTCTTTCTCACTCATTTTCCCACAAGCGTGGTATTTCCCAGATGCCCATGTGTGACATCACAACAGGTTGAATGCAGAAGTCATAGAATCTTCTAGAAACACAAGGAGAAGCAGTGTTGGCTTAGCGGGTTGATCTGTGGCCTGCGACATAGGCATCCCGTATCAGAGTGCTGATTTGAGTCCCAGCTGCTTCACTCCTGAGCCAGCTCCCTACTAATGCATCTGGGAAAGCAGTAGAGGATGGCCCAAGTCCTTGGACCCCTGCACCCGTGTGGGAGACCCAGATGGAGTTCCTGGCTCCTAGCCTCAGCTTGGCCCAGCCCTGACCTCCTGGTGATCTGCGATCTGCGGAGTGCACCAGTGGATACAAGAGCTCTCTTTCTGCCTCTGCCTCTCCCTGCCACTCTTTCAAAAAATAAATAAATCTTTAACAACAGCAAAGAGCCCACCTGCACAGAAGCCCTTGGTGGGGGAGGGGGTCCTCCGTAACTGTTGGGTGTGTAATGTAAGTACAGGGGTCCCGACCAAGATGTCTGAGAAGGCTGTCTCCTGGTACCCACTGTGTCGGCCGCAGAGGGTCCCCACAAACACGTGCTCGGATCGGCTGACCCCTCCCAGCCACACTGAGCCCTCCCGAGTCCCCCACCCCCGGCCCACCTGTACCATGCTGGGCACAACTCCGTAGGCGTCACGCCCAAACCTTCTGCATTCCAAGGACTTCACCCAGGACCCCTGGGCCTGGCATCCGGGTGGGCTTTGCTACAGCCTCCGCTTCCCCTTCCTCACTCCCCCACTGTCAGTCCCCACGGCTTCAGAAGGCTCCAGAGGCGGGTGTGCGGTCCAGACCCGGATGGAGCGATGGGTTCTGCCCACTAGACAAGCCAGGCAGGTTGACTCTGGGCCCTTTAGCTCGTGCCCGGGGTGCACATGGAGACGAAAGAGCCCTCAGTCTACTGGGGCTACCCTGTGGGTGGACGAAAGCCTGGGGCGGCAGGTGTCCCCATCACGTGGGTAGAGCTGGCCTGAGGATTAAGCCAGCCCTGAACCAAGTGATGGGGAAAAATCCCCGATTCCACCATGGGGATCCTGCCATGCCGAGACCTTCCGGGCACTTGGGCCAAACACATTTTTTTTTTTTTGGTTGTTGTAGTAAAAGAATCTGAGTTTTCTTTCCAGCTGAATGAATCAGGATGAATGAGTCGTGGGGACCAGACCAAGACTTGGGTGGCGGGGAAGCCCCTGGAGGGTTTGGGGTGAGTCACCCACCACAGATCTGATGCCTCAGAGAGAGGCCCCTTTGCCCACTGGAGACCCCTGGCAGACCCCAGTCGCAACAACACAGCTGGATGCAAGCACAGGATTTTCTTTATCATTTTATAAAGCCATACAATGGATCGCAAAGAAACCGAGCCGCTGTACAGGAGTGGGGACAGCCTCAGCGAACGTACATTCATACCCGGGACAGGTAGCACGGGCTGCGGTTCATACAAGGTGGTAGAGGCTATAGGCACAATGATACAAAATATAAAGTATATTTCCATCTATATAAATACAGCCAGGTTCTTCCTGCAGGGGGCCGGGTTGGTGAGGAATCTTAACACTTGTTTTGAATGGCGTGTCAGAAGGAAGGCAAGAGAATGGGGAGACACAAGCACAGTCAGGACTCTCTCTTACACACACACATACACACACCTACACCACACACACAAACCCAGCGTGGATACACAAGAGACTGTCAAACCATCTAACGCTGGCTAGAAAATAAGCTTGGGACCTCCTTCCATAACAACTCGCCACGGGGAAGAGGCCAGGAAACCCATAGGTCCTCCAGCTTCGAGGACTCCTGAGGACGGAGTGGCCAGGGAGGAACACGTGTGCCTGAGCCCCAAGCCACATGGGTGGTCCTCGCCAGCCCAACACTGAGCCTCCACCCAACAGCTGCCCCACAGGCCCCGCTTCCTACTCCCTCTCTCCACTGAGTGATGTTGAACTTGACATCCCATTGCTCATCATCTCTGACCACCCCCCCACACTCAAGTTCCTTAAAGAGATACGAGCAAAACATACAGATGTTCACATGCACGCACACACACACACACACACACACACATCCTGTGTTACCACTGCTCAAGGACACAAGGGTCTCAGTGCTGCAGGGCCTGGACTCGGGGCAGGACGTGGGCCTGGGACTCTGCCCCCAGCCTCTTCAATGACCCCAAGTGTGGGGTTGGGGGGGCAGCCGCCTTCTATGGATGGGGCACTGCCCCTATGATCTCTCCTGGTTCTGAAGCTGGGAAAAACAAACAAGGGGCAGATGACGGGGGCGCAGGGCAGAGGGCAGCAGCCCAGCAGGAGGAAAGATGCTGCCCATGCTCTGTGCCCCTGGGGGGCCTGGGAGCCCCCGACCGCTGCTCAGGCCCGGCAGAACAGGGCCAAAGGACGCCCTGTCCTCCTACGTCCCAAGAGCCCCTTCTGGCCACTGGGCCACCACCCCCAGGAATTGCTCGGGCCCAAGTCCCGACAGGATCCCAGCTTTCCCAGCTGCTGGAGGAGAGAAGGGTCAGAAGCCCCAGGCGAGGACTTGAGGTCTCTGTCCTCACACACTGTCTAGGGGAGGGAGCCAGGCACCACTCACAGCTCAGCTCCTTGCCGCTGGCCTCTGCGCCCACTTCCCCCGGTCGCCTCCGGATCATCAGATCAGAGAGGCCCTGGGCCAGCTTCAGATGCCTGCTGGACAGCTGGAGAGGGGGCCTGGGGCGGGGCCTCGGCCTGCCTGGGGTCCCTGCAAACCAGTTTTCCAGACCAGCGAGCACCGTCCTGACAAACAGACCCAACAACACACAGCGAGCAGGTGGAGGGAGGGGAGGGAAAAAGCGGATGCACGTTCACAAGGTAACAACAGTGAGTACAAAGTGCTCTCTTTTCCAGGAAGTCTTTGGCAAGAGACTGCAGTGCTGTGTGGTGCGTGTGTACCCATATGTGTGTGCACGCGTGTCCACGGGCCCACCCGTGAGCGTGACGTGGGGGCTATGGTGTCAGGCCCAAGGCGGGGGACAGGGCTGCTGCAGGCTGGGGTCCCCTTCCCCTTGGTTCTCCCGGCAAAGCCAGGCCCTGGGCTTCCCAGCATGGACCTGGCTCCCTCCCGCACAGCTCAGGCCTGAGGGGGAGGGGCTGTGGGTGTGGGGTGGGGAGGTGGGAGGCAGGGATGAGGGCCAGGTGTGGAGGCCGGGCAGCCTCAAGTGTAGAGTGATCATCTGGCTGGGGGCTGATGAAGATATTTACAGTAGCCCTGGCCTTGGCAGAGAACGGGGTTAACCATGCAATGAGGGGACTGGCCAAGCCAGGCACTTGGGTTGAATATCTCAGAAGAAAGAGCACTTTGGAGGGACCTCGCTCTTGGGG
Organism: Sylvilagus floridanus; assembly: GCA_949820135.1. Lineage (NCBI taxonomy): Eukaryota > Metazoa > Chordata > Mammalia > Lagomorpha > Leporidae > Sylvilagus > Sylvilagus floridanus. The sequence goes on from OX463236.1 coordinate 160,937,846, forward strand.
AAGTGGGAGGCCCCACTCCGCCTGCCCCCCGACTTCAGACACTCTCCGCTCCCTGAAACACAATTGTCCACGCGGATACAGCTCCCTGGAGGAGAAGAAATACAAGACACACACACACCCACGTCCACCACGTGCACCCACGCCTCCGCCACGCTGTGGCTCGCTCAGGCTGCAGCTTCCCCACGTACCCTGGGAGCTGACTGCCAGGCACTGGACAGAGCCCAGGACAGGCCAAGGCCAGGGCAAGGAACATCCTGGCGGCCCCAAGGAGAAAGGCCTCCTACATCTCATGACTTTAACAGATTAAAAGGGACGGGAATCAATTCATGGGCCAGGGAGGAAAAAAAAAAAAGCAGTGGAGGGGAACAATAAATACTTCTGGGCAATTTACCTATTCTTTTTTTTTTTTAATCTTTTCTTATATTTTATTAGCTTACAGATCTGTCAGTATGTCTCACATATATATTATATATATTTATATATCAGTCAATGCCTCGCTCTCAGGGACTCCACAGGCTTAAGAACGGAGTCCTGGTGAACTTGCACTCCAGCTTCCAAGTCCCTGGGTGGTGGGCAGGGGTTACCCAACTGCCACGTGGACCCTAGGGCCTTGGGTCTAAATGCACTCCTTCTGCCCTCTGCTCCTGGGGCAGCGTGGTTCTGCTGGGGAAACCAAAGCAGAGGGGGAGCAGCGAGGCTTTGGCGTTGTAGGCAGGTCCACTGGTGGACACTGGGCACTGGGCAGCCTGGCTGGAAGGTTGCCTGTGGCAGGCAGACCCCAAAACGATACCCAAAGGGAGGACAGAGTGTGCAGGCCTCCCCCCCGGGCCCGGCCAAGCAGAGCTTTGGGCAGAGGGTGGTCCAAGGTGAAGCCCCACACTGGGGCAACAACAGGGCTGGGCAGAGCACACGGGCTCGACCCCCAGCCCCTACAAGGCATCATGCAGAGAGGCAAGTCAGAGATAAGGCTGGTTCTGGACAAGAAACCCAGGGACCGGGCCAACGGTGGGCGCTAAGGCAGAGTGCCAGGCACAGACGGGCACCTCGCGGCGAGAGCAAGAGCCGGCACGGAGCTCAACTGAGCTCTTCCCGAGTCCCTTCCCCTAGGCCACGGCTCCGTGTCGCTCCAGCTCCTGGGGGAGGCAGGGGTGACGCTGCAAGGGTGACCTCTATAGGGGAGAAGGGACTGGAGGTGCCCAGGGCCTCCAGGGTGCAGGCGCGGGGACCAGGGTGAGAGAGCACCTTGGGTGCTCCTGCCAAAGGCGCCTCTGTCCCCTCCCCGCTGCCTGGTCACCCCAGCCCTACTCTTTGGACAGCATGCACATTCGTGTGCAGACCCGGAGGGCTGATTCTGATTGCAGCCGCTCGAGGCAGCTCTAGGCCAACAGGGGAGGGTGCTCACTTGAGGGAGCGTAGGGGCCAGTGAGAAAGTTCTGTCCCCTACAGGCGGCCAGGAAAAGTAAGGTGCTGCTCTCCTCTGGATCGCTCCTTGCAGAGCAGTTGAGTGAGGGAGGCGGAGCTTTTCCACTCCCCAGCACGGGTTCTCTGGGAGGCCGGCAGTCTCCTCGGGAAGCTCCATTCTTGGGAAGCAGGGTGGGGGGAGATGGGGGCCCTGGTTCTTCTGGGAGGCGGCTTCCATCTCCCCAGGGGAATCTCCCCCTCCGTCTCTTCCTCTCTCTCTCTCTCTTTCCCGCTCCCGCTGTAATTCACTTCCCTCTCCCCACGATGCACTTTCTTCTCTCCTTCTCCAAAATCAGCCCAAAGTCCTCCTTCTGGATTCAAGGGTGGTCAGGATTCACGGTCCCCTCCCGCTACGCCCCAGCCCCACTGCCCTGGCCCTGGGCAAGAGGCAGGGCTCATCTCTTCTGGCCCGCACTCAGCATGACCTTGGAGACGAAGTTGACGATGGCGGAGGCCGGCTGGTTGGGGTCAAGCTCAGCGAAGAGGTGGCAGGCGTTGTCTGTGCTGCTACCCTGCTTCCGGGCCACGAAGCCAAAGAGCCTGTGGGAGCAGAGAGAGTGACAGGTATGAGGGGGCAGGGAGAGTGACAGCTGTGGGGGGAGGGGAGGGAGGACCTGGAGGCAGCGCAGGTGCATGGCTGGCCAGGCCAACCTCTCCGCCCCACCCCCAGTCTTCCCTGGTGTCAGGGGTTGGGGAGGCGTCCCGCAGAGCCTCCACCCTGTGCACAGTAAGGGGTGGGGATGAGACCAGAAATAAAGCAGGGACATTCCTAGACAAGCGTCTCTGGTCCCTCCCAGCTCCACCCCACCCGAATGTTCTTACACAGAAATAAGCAAGGGAACAAAATGGCGCCTGCCTGGCACAGGCACCGGCAGCCCCCCGCCACACACACACACACACACACACACACACACACACACAGTCCTGCTGGACTCCAAGGCCTGGAGGCCCTGGGAATGGGGGGGGGGAATCCCTATGCCTGTCCCAACCCCCGCCAGGATCCAGGGACCAAGCACCCTCTCCTTGCAAAACAGAGTTAAAAATACGGGGGCAGAGAACAGAATGTGCGCCCAGGTCCCCTCCCAGCCGGCCTGTTGCTAATTAGAGCAGGACAGGGACGTGGTCGTCGGGACAGCTGGAGATGCCACCCATGGAAACCCCTCGGTCGCCAGGGCTGCACCACCACGGTCAAAATTAGCAGAGCTGGGTCCTGCCTGCCTCTGAGCAAGTGCCCATCCACCCCCACACCGCCACACACACTCACACCACCGTACAACACACAACAATCACACACCCCGTACCTACAACACACAGCCACACATACCTTTTACCTCTATACACATACACATCACATACATACCACACACTTCTCACACCTATACACATATGTAGCACACACAGCGTGCACACACCGACTTACAGATACACACATGTGTGTGTGCACAACCCTCATTTCCTCTAATGTTCTCCATTCAGGGGCGGGGAATGACAGGATCTGGGGTAGTGCCCTGGTGCTGGGGAAGCCAGGGTCCGTGGGGCAGCCCCCACACCTCCCCTTCCAGCCTGGCGGGGTCCATGGCATGGGTGCTCTGGGCTGAGTGAGGGCGTGTCCCCAGGCTCCCAGCACACCTCCTGCCCCATCTGCGAGCACTGGCCCCGCCTGGAGATGTAGCAGCACAGAGAAGCAGGGGCTTGCAGGCCCTGATGACCCCACGAGGCCCAGGAAGGCCGTGGCCCCCCTCGTCCCTATGGCCTCGTGGGAGCCCCCACTGCTGGTGATGCCACAGACTTCAGGGGTTCACTGAGGGGTCTCACTACAGCCTTCTCCTGACTCCCCTCCTCAGTTCTCCCACAGCTTCATTCAACAAATATTCATCAGCTTGCCCAGGGGACTCCCAGGGCCCTGCCACAGGGCTCTGCAGTCTGGTGCTATGCTGCCCCTGCCCTGACGGTGTCGTGTCCCCCACCACACCCCCCACCCCCACCACCCAAGTGCACTTGTCTTTGAAGAGTCATTTAAAAATAACCTTCCCAGGACCTGCCTTGTGTGACACCAGGCATCCCATATGGGCGCTGGTTTGAGTCCTGGCTGCTCCTCTTCCCATCCAGCTGTCTGATAATGGCCTGGGAAAGCAGTGGACAATGGCCCAAGTGCTTGGGCCCCTGCACCCTCGTGGGAGACCTGGAAGAAGCTCCTGGCTCCTTGGCCATTGCGGCCATCTGGGGAGTGAACCATGGATGGAAGATCTTTTTCTCCTTTTCTCTGTTTCTGTCTCTCCCTCTTAGTTACTCCTTCAAATGAATGGATACATAAATCTTTAAAAAATAAAAATAACCCCCCTTTCCCAAGACCACCCCGAGTTTCCACTGTGTAGACACACGCTCCCTTCAACACCATGCACAGCCGTGGGGCGCACTCCCCCAGCCCAGCCTCGCACCACCATGGCTCCCAGTTTTCATTTTCACAGAAAACGTGCTCTTTTTCTAGAACAATATGGTATGAAGTCGGAAGCTACAAAGATCAAAGCAGTAAGTATTCTAGGGGTGTAAATCATAACTCAGCCAAACAGTGAGGACACAGAGCGACTGGGGCAAGCACACACAGCCAGGTGTGGCCATGGGGATGCCACATGTCGCCTTCAGCTCCCAGGGCATTCCTGTGCATGGCGTTGGTTCTGTGAGCTTGGGAAAACCCTGGCTCGTACTGGCAAACAACTGCCATAGGCTGCCAGGCAATTCTCCCTTTCCAACAGCACAGGTGCAACCGGAAGCCCCCAGCCTGCAAACCCCTGAGCCACCTTAGTGCCACTCATACACCTGTCCTGTGTGCCTGGCCAATGGGCTCCCCGAGGGTGGAGTCAGCGCCCCCATGAGGTCTCTGAGTCCCTCAGAAGCACTTAGGATGTGCTGAACTAATGGAGGACTTGACCAAAGTCCAAATTCAGGCCTTCTGAATTCTCAACACATGAAGCCCACCATACGGCCAGAATGGGGATAAAAGCAGCCAGGAGTTGGGCAGAAAGAACCATCTGAACAACCGTGGCCCCAGTCTCTAACGCAGCTCTGCTTTCTGTCCATTGCCTTGGACCCCTGCTGGTTCCGAGACTGAGAGAGGGGAGGGAGGCGAGCAGACTAAGGCCTGGGTCCCTGGCCCTGCGATGGAGTCAAGCTCTACCTCTCAAACTGAGGGACCTGCGCCCAAAGGTCCTCGCTGCCCCCTTCCCTCGCCTGGGCCCACGTTCCAGACTTGCCCCTGCTCCCCTCGCTAAGGAGCCCCCCTCTCAGCCAGCTGGGCCGCAAAAAAAGAAGCCACACTCACTTAGCAGGGGCGCCTCCCTCCGTTTTCATCCACCTGTGGAAAGAAAGAGGGCTCAGTGTGACACACCTTCTCCCCAGGGGCCCAGACCTGGGCTGGGCGGAGGGCAGAAGAAGCCCTGGTCCCCAGCAGACAGACGCCCATGCAGATCAGTCACAGGGGGCACGCGAGGTGGGGACAGCACTGTGGCTGCCTCCCAGGCACCTTCCCCAGTGTGGGGAGGAGCAGACGTGGGTCAGCGACATGGAAGAGTGGGTGGGAGCGGCCAGTTAGTCCCGAGGGGTCTCATGTCTGCGGTGGGAGACTCAGGCCGATGGTCCCGCAGAGCCAGGAACACACAGACCCAGCACCATAGAGCTGGGCGGGCGGCCAGGCAGCTCCAGGACTTACTTTCTTTCTTGTGGATCCAGGTCACAGAAGGTGACGGTGTTGAGGGGGTAGTGTCGTCGGAAGAAGAGCCTGTGGCACACATCAGAGAGACAGAATGAGCACTTTTTCCCTCCTTGCACCTGCAGCGAGGCTGCTTCCCATGGGGCTGCTCAGCCCCTCGCAGATGAGCAAATGGCCTAATGTGCTCCCACGGGCACCTGAGCAACACACAGGTGTGCCCTAGAAACATGTCCCAAATGCAGGGGCTGGGGAAGGAGGGGAGAAATTGGTACTGAGGAACGAGGAAAGAAAGGAGCCTGGAGGGAGAGGGCAGCAGCTGGGCACACTGTCGGGAGGCAGCCCAAGAGAAAGGGCTCTGCTCCAGGACGTAGGTCCTCTTACCAGGTGTATGTACAGCTGCAGAGCCAGTGCAGGCAAATGCTTGTGGAAGGATGGATGGACAGATGGATGGAAGGATGGACAGATGGGGGGTGATTGAAAGGGTGGAAGGAGGGATGGATGGACGGATGGATGGATGGATGGATGGGTGAGTGACTGGATAGATGGGTGGGTGACTGGATGGATGGGTGGATGGATGATGGATAGATGGGTGGGTGACTGGATGGATGGGTGGATGGATGGATGGAAGGAAGGGTGGAAGGGTGGATGATGGATGGATGAGTGATGGGTGGATGGATGGATAGATGGATGGAAGGACGGAATGAAAGATGGATGGATGGATGGAAGGGTAGAAGGACAGATATAGATGCATGGATGGATGGGTGCATGGATGGATAGATGGATGGGCAGGGGGACAAGTGAATGGGAGAGGGTAAATGGAGGTAGAATGGACATACGTGAGTAAACAGGTCAGATGCTAAGTGGGTGAGCAGTGGATAGGAAGTTAGATCACAGGAAGGAGACCCAAACAGAAGCAGGTGGACGATTCTTACTTTCTCTGGTTATCGGTCAGTGTGATTCCCTGGGCAGACACCTTGAAGTGAACAATGGTGGCAGCTGGTGTGGGGTCAGCAGCCAACGTCTCAGATGTGGCTTTGGAGATGGCCTGCGGCCCCGTGAGTGACTCCATGTCCACAGAGTTGACGAAGAGCACATTGCAGGCTGGAAGAAAGCGACCCAAGGAGAAGTCAGGGGGCTGGAGCAGGTGGGGCCACACGGCAGGCCCGCTCTCAGAGGGTAGGGAGCAGAGGCAAGTTCAAGCAGCCTTGGGCCAAAGCACCTGCACCCAGCCATGTGATCTGCCCAGAGACGTCTGGGTCTGGGAGAGGCTTCCAGCCTTCACCTGCAGGAGGGGACAGGCCAGGAAGGCAGAAAGGAAGGCCTGGGCAGGGGTGCAGCGTCAGGGGACCACTCACCAGCTCCTTGCTTTAGCAGGTCGGAGGTTGAGTTAGCAGGGCCAGAGCTATCTTTTGATTCATCTGTGGGGTCTGAGACAAAAATTCAGCTGGTAATTAAAACCCTGGAGCTGGAAAGCAGCACACGCTTGGCTGGGTCTAAGGTGAGCGCCACAAATACTTCTGTGCAATGGACTCGGCTTTGCATAACAGGCCCTGGCAGTCGGCGCCGGGTCATGTTCCGTATGAATGTGCGTGGCTCTAAGTACCTGGCACACGGGGCGAGAGCTCTTCGGCAGGCAGAGCCGGGCTCACAGCCTCCCCCCAGCACCTGCTAAGTCCCTACAAAAGGGAGATGATGACGGCCGACTCATCCCTGAGTGCTCGAGATCTTCCATGCACGCCGTGTAGCCCAGTGTCTGGCAAAGCAAACCTTCAAGAAGCGACTGGGTGGCGGTGATGGTGGCGGTGGTGGTGTTTTGCACTGATGAGTCTTTGTGTAGATCAACAAGTGCCTAATTCTTTATGCCTCTGATATAGCACAACTAGAACTTTGACAGGAAGAATTCAGATCTGAGCCATGCATTTGTTAATTAGCTTTGGTCTGACCATTTCACGATGTATGCAGACATCAAGACACTGCGCACTGCACAGAATTCAATTTTTATCTGACAACTATAGCTAAACCTTTGAAAAATCAGGAGGGGATTTAGTATCTGCTATAGCAGGGTTTCTCGCCCTCTGGTATGCAGGCTCATAAAAACACAGCTTTCTGAGCCCAGCCCTGAGCTTCTGTGGGTCTGGAGAACACTTGCATTTTTTAACAAGTTCTTGGGAGGGGCTAATGCGGCTGGTCCTGGGACCACACACTGAGAGCCATGGTTGATACAATTTAAATATCAAGCAGTTTCTGGTGAGCTATTTCACTAAATTCCATAGAAACAGAAGTTGATTAGGCAGCTGGAGTATGTCATGCATGATGCTCTCTATACAATGTGGATGACCGGGGCATTACTGCGGGAGCAGTGGTTAAAGCCCCAGTCCTCCCAGTCCTTACTGCCCGCTTCCCATACGGGTACCAGTTTGAATGCCAGCTGCTCCTCTTCCGATCCAGCTCCCTACTATGGCCTAGGAAAGCAGTGGAAGATGGCCCAAGTCTTTGGGCCCCTGTACCCACATGGGAGACCTGGAAGAAGCTCCTGGCTCCTGGCTTTGGATCAGCTCAGCTCCAGCCATTGTGGCCAATTGGGGAGTGAACCAGCGGATGGAAGACCTCTCTCTCTCTCTGTCTCTACCTCCCCCTGTAATGCTGTCTTTCAAATAAATAAAATAAATCTTTTTAAACCAGAAGCATAATTTAAATTTTTAAAAAAAGATGTAGTTGACTTTTGGTCAATTAGTAATATTGCCATGACTCACTTTGGTGAAATGGATATTGGCAAGTACTATTAAATTATAACTTCTGCAGCTCCAAGGAAGACCAAGATGGAGTCCCTGGCCATGAGTCTAGGGGCACACCCGAGGTTCCTATCCCCCAACAGGGAGGGTGGAGAGGAGGCACCCAGTTCCCAGGCCTCACTTCCAGCGTCAGCAGTATGAGCCTCCCCCTGCACTGTGCCCGTGTACTTGTGGGTGGGTGGTAGAGGCCTGCACTGAGGCATTACAGCCCCATCGCCACTCTCCAGAGCTGGGACATCTCCCTGGAGGAGCTCACATCTTCTTGGCCAGCTTAGCATGCCCCATCCCCCAGCTACACAGACCAAAACTCCAGGCACAGGTGGGCCCTGCACCTCCCACCCCATCCTCCCCCCCCCCCCCCCCCGTGGAGCACATGCCTTCCTCCCCCCTATTCAGCCAATCCCCTTGGATGCCCACAGCTTCAACCTGCCTCCCCCGGCCCTCCCACTGATGGCCCCCTCACCCAGGACAAGGCCCCTGGGGCTGCCTCCACTTGACGTGCTCCTCTGGAATGAGGCTTACTCTGAAGATTTAATGTGAAATTCTCGGAGCCTCTAGAGAACTTTCTAGAACAATCTGGCAAGTCAATTATGAATGTTCCCGGAGTTAAGCTTTTTAATGAACTCTTCCTTCTTTTTTAATAGAGGATCGGGGAGAAGGAGGCTGGTTCTGAGGTTCCCCAAAATGGAAGAATGACCCGAGGATGCCAGCCCTGGCAGGTGTTCTGGAGCGGCTGGCACGGCCGAGACCTGAAGAGGCCAGCTCAGGGGTGTGCTTGGCCGGTCGGAGCCTCGCGTGCCTACCTCGGTTTGGAATGACCAGCTTGCAGGGCAGAGCCAGTGGGATGATGGAGTGCTGGTAGACCAGGGCAGACAGAGATCCTGCAGGGGGCGGGGCAGGAGCGCATCAGGAGCAGGGATCCTGGGAGCCACACCCCACTGCACCCCCCCACACACACACATAACCTGAAGCTTCTGGATCCCACCAACCAAGATCACCCCCTCTTTCTCAGCAGGACCCAAAGGAAAAGATTCCGAAGGCTCGCTTAGCAGTCATAAGGTGCCCTAACGGTTCCCTTTACGAAAGTTCTCCCTAATCCCTGTGCTGAGCTCCCCCTCCCCCACCCCCAGATATTGGGACACTGCTGGAGACGGGTCAGGGCACTGTGGGAGCAAGTCCCAGCTCAGTCACTTATTGTGACTGTGCTCCTGGGTGAGTCTAAGTCCTCAGAGCCTGGTTTCCTCACGTGACCCCGACCACCCAGAAACAACTGGGTAAGGGACCCAAACAGAGGCTTTCCCATAGCAGGAGGTCACCAAGGCAGCTGCCCGAGTTGTCACCACAATTACAACCGTAACCAGTCTGGGCTGGGTGGGACGCACACAGACAGGAATGTGGCAGAGTTAAGGAGCCACAGCACAGAGGGAGGGAAGCATGGTTCCCAGTTCTCTCTGCTCAGTCTTTGGAGGAGGGACTGGCAGAGGCTGTGCTGGGAAGAACTTGGGGTCAGACCGCTGGAGGAGCCCGGGACAGGGCCGAGAAAGCCCTCTACGGCCAGCCCACAAGGACACAGGCGGGGCAGCTCACCAAAGTTGGGCTCGTTGGGACACCCCTTGAGCTTCACTCCTCTGGGGCTGGTCTCTATCAGGAAGTGCCTCACCAGCTCTTGGGTCATGTCCCCTGGGAAGAAGAGCAAGGAACAAAGGCCGTCACATCTCGTGGCACACCTCCCCACCCCATCCCCACCTCCTCCCCAGAGCGCTTGGCCAGGAGGGCAGAAGGGGTCGAGGAGATAAAGCGGCAAGAACCACATGGGAGAGAGAGTCCCCCACCGCCTTCTCCCCCACCCCTCAAGGAAACACAACGCGGGGTCCCAGTAACCTTGCTTCCCAGACCCAGCCTACACGGAGGCCGAGGCTCGCTCTCCTACACAGCCGTGACATCAGCTCACCACGGCCTACGGAGCCAGTGAGCGCCCCCGAGTCCCGAGCTCACCTTTCTTACTCTGTGGCGTGATGCCTGGAGGCGGGGAGGACACCTTCATGGCCAGCCCGTAGGCCCCCCGGAAGGAGTGGCTGTCGCGGATGATGAAGGCCCCTGGCTCCTGATCCTTGAGAAGGGCGATGGCTGGATTGGGAGGGGCAGCGAGAGAAGAGACAAGACGTTGGTGGGCCTGGCTTCGCTGAAGTCCCTTCACTGAAGCCAGTGAGCTCTGTAATTGCCTGGGGAGTAGATATCTCGGGCTGTGTAGGCCACACAGTCCCTGTGGCCACCGCTCAGCCCGGCCACTGCAGCTCGAGAGCGTTAAAGAGGCAGGCCCCCGACAGGTGTCCCTGTGTCGCAGCAAAGTACTCTCCACAGCCCCAGGCAGCAGCAGGCTCGAGCCCAGGCTGTGGTGCCGACCCCTGCCCCACCCCTACATGGCTCTTCTCACCCCCCTGGGGCAGACCTCATCTCCAAGTTCCCATTCCCAGCTTTGGGTTCCTTATTTAAATGTTGTTAAAATGCAAAACTCCCCATAGGACACAGAGAGTGAAGGCTGCCAGGAACCACAGATCCAGACCCCCCACCCACCCAGGTGCCAGCCCAGGCTGGGGCTTCCAGGGCTGCCTACTGTGTTGCCATGGAGACCAGAGGCCAGGTGGCCTTGGTGGGCCCCAGGGTGCCGGCCCAGGCTGGGGCTCCCTGGAGTGGCTGCTGCACTGCTCTGGGGGCTGGAGACTGCGTTACCATGGAAACCAGGACCCGATGGACCCATCACCTGGCAGTGGCTTACACTGGGGCTGCCAGGGGCTTTGCCACTTCCAAGGATCCTTCCAGCCCTTGCTTCTGCCCTCCCTCCTTGGCTGCAGGAAGTGCCTCTTGTCTGACTTCGATCTCAGCCCCTCTCCCCCAGTGTGGCCGTCTGCTACAGCAAAGCGACATGGATGTGTCCCTGCTCCATGTCCAGGGAAGACCCTAAGGCCCCAGCACTCACCCTGCTCTCTGGAGATCTCGGGCTTGTACCAGTACTTGGAAGTGTCCTGGACAAACTTCACCTTGGCCCGTGTCTCGGGGCTGTTGTCTAAAGGAGAAGAGAAGGTGTCCTGGGTTGAACTGTGCTGAAGTCCTAACTCCCAATACCTGTGAACGTAGCCTTATTTGGAAACAGTGTCGCTGCAGATGGGATCAAAGTGAGGTGAGGACGGGAGTCAGAGCAGGGCTAACCCAGGCTCACTGGTGTCTTCAGAAGAAGAGGGGGAGAGAGGCATGGGGGAGGGAGGGCTGGGGGGAATGTGTCCGTGAGGACACTGAGTGTGACCAGCAACCAGAGAAGCGTGGACAAGGGCTGGGACATGTGCCCTCCTGCTGGGCCCTTGCCTTCAGATGTCCAGCCTGCAGAGCACACTGGTGGGGGACTCAGTACAGGCAGCCGGCCCCAGGAAACACCCAGAAAGCTGGGGTCCTCAGACTTCCCCGTGCACAATGGCAGGAGCCCAAAGCGGCCTCCCCAGCCGTCAGTCCCACTCCCAAGCGGGGCAGCCAGTGCCGCAGGTGCTGGAAAGCTGAGCGGGGCAGGACCAGGGGCAGGCTGGGCCCTCACGGCCTCCTCCTCAGTTTCAGCTTGTGGATGACACCCCCTGAGGCTCCTGGGGTCTGTCTCTGGGAGTCGGCGACGGGGAGGTCAGCTCCCTTTCCCGGCAGCTGTGTGCAGAAGAGGGCCTGGGGCCAGGCAGCTGGGCCATGCAAGTGCTGTAAGCTGAAGCCCCAGGCCCCTGCCGCCACGGCTGTTCCTGTTTAATGAGCTGTCAGAGGCGGCTGCAGCCCCATGTGCCTTCCTGTGTTGACTCCACAGGCTATTTTAAGCAAGGAAGATGGTGGGAAACAGGAAGTGTCCCAACTCCTAGAAGTCTCGCATCCTTCAAGGAGAGGGGCTGGGAACCAGATGTCCCCGGTGGGCGGCAGGAAGCAGGGAGGGGGTGGCGCGGGGTCACTCTAGGTGTTCAGGCCTGGCAGGCTTAGGGTCGGACCTGGGAGTGACCCAGGCAGAATCTGGGCGCCTAGGACCCATGCCAGGCTGTCTGAAACAAACACCTCGCGTGCCCAGGGCTGTAGGACCCCTCTGCACACAGTCAGGTTAGAAGTCTGGCGAAGAACCTGGGGGCCAGCTCAGGGCGTGACCCTTGTGTGCAGATGACGAGCTCTCTCTGGTGGAGGCAAAGATGCCAAGCTCTGGTTTGTTTTTTTTTTTTTTTGGGGGGGGGGGGAGAATTCAACATACAAACCTGCGTGGACTTCCATGAGGCCAGGTGCATAAAAACCAGCCTCCAACCCTCGGCCTTGGCCCATAGGGCACCTGGCTGTGTTCACCGGTGACTGGCAAGGTGCATATACCCGGGGTTTGGAAGCCATGTTTTCAAGGTTATGCTAAAATCACCCTCCAGCAAGGCTTGGGTTTGGGGCCTGGATTGGAAGCCTAGCACTGCTGGTTATTAAGAATGTGACACCAGATAGACAGCAGAGCCTCTAAGCCTCAGTTTGCTTGTGTGTAAAATGGGGCAGGCGCACCTGCTCACCACGCGGCCGTGGGGGTCACATAAGACAGTACTTAGCCATGCCCAAAGAGCCTGGTACACAGCTCGTGTTCCACAAGCAGGAGTGGCTGTGACGGCGACGGTGATCCTAAGAGGAACGCCAGTCCCCACCGTGATTCTCACCCTCTTCATCCACAACCAGAGCACGCCTCCCACTCCCAGATGCAGATGAAGTGACTGAGGCCCGGAAGTCGGTGGTGCACCCAAGGCCGGGGGCCAGGCAAGTGTCAGAACAGAGGCAGGGACCCAGTCCCCCAGCAGGAGAGGCGGACCCACCTGGCATGGAGTACTTGGAGAAGTCGGGCAGAGTGTGGGAGAAGGAGACAGTGCTGCTGCCGCTGGGGCTGGACATGCCACTGGCCACGGGCGAGGACGACACCTTCCCATTGATGGTGGCATAGTTGGGGAGGCTGCCGGCCCGGTCGCCCATGGACATCCTCCGCTTCTCTGGCAGGGCAGGGGTTGGGCTCCCTTGCCTGAAGGCTGCAGAGTCTGGCGACGGGGAGGTGGCAGGGCTGCTCAGGCCTGGATAGTAGGCGGGGGAGACGGGGAAGGAGGGCGTGGCAGGAGCCTGGTAGCCAGAGGCACTGCTCTGCCGGGACAGCGTGGGTCTCCCGTCTTCAGGGGTACAGTAGCCCCCGTAGGCTACATGCCGGTCCAAGCTGGGGCTGCCAGGAACCACAGATCCAGACCCCCCTAGGTGCCGGCCCAGGCTGGGGCTTCCAGGGCTGCCCACTGTGTTGCCATGGAGACCAGAGGCCAGGTGGCCTTGGTGGGCCCCAGGGTGCCGGCCCAGGCTGGGGCTCCCCGGAGTGGTTGCTGCACTGCTCTGGGGGCTGGAGACTGCGTTACTATGGAAACCAGGACCCGATGGACTCATCACCTGGCGGTGGCTTAAACTGGGGCTGCCAGGGGCTGCCACACCGGGATTGATGGCCCGCCGACCGAAGCCGGGGCTAGGGGGAGTGTTAGTGCCCACTGTCCTGTGGCGTGCCTGGGGGCTGCCTGGCACCGTGTGGACGCCAGCCACACTGAACTGAGGCCGGGCCTGACTTTCTGGAGAGGAACTCAGTTGCTGAAGTGAGTAGTCAGGGCTGCAGCCGCTGCCCACGGCGGGGAGAGGAGACGAGCTCTGGTAACTCCTCCGGCCGGCCCCGCCGTGCTGCACCAGGTTGCCGGAGCGGAAGCCAGGATCCAACGAAGGCTGCGTGGGTGTCCGGCGGCCCTGGTCGCTGTTCTCCCCTGATGGCACGCTCCCTACGGAAGTGCTGGTGAGAGACGGCAGGTGGAGTGGTCAGGGGGTGATACACAGTGAAGGCGGCCCCCCAGCGAGGACCACACCTGCACCCTAATGCATCACGTTATGGGACCAGAAGAAACCAAGGCACCCAGAGGTGACGCAGCAGACTCGGGACCACACAGTTCAAGAGGGACCAGGTTCCAACTCAGCTGCGTCTGACTCCAAAGCCACATTTTGTCCACTGCACCAGCAGACCCTATGTCACACGAAGCAAAGCCAAGTGCCCTGGAATCGGCCAGTGCTGCAAAAGGAATCAAACCACCCGGATTCTGCTCCTGCCTGACTCAGGTGCCCCGGGGCACTGTCAGCCTTCAGCCCTGTGAATGCCAACGCTGGGTTTTCACTCCTGAGTGGCCCCAGGCAAGCCAAGAAACAGCTCACGGGGAAGTTTCAACTCAGGGGAGCTGGGCCTTTGGGAGGGCAGCTTGCCAAGCACTGGCTTTGGCCACGCACGGAACTAGCTGCCTTGCATGGCAATGAGGTAAGAAACAGCGAGGCCAGGGTTCACGGAACATCAGCAGTGGCTGGCAGGGGCGAGGCAGGGAAATCTCTTCCTTGAAAACATGGGACAGTCAGATGTCCAATGCAGTGCGGCCCGGAGGGCACAGTGCACGGGGGTTGAGGGGGTGCAAGCTTGGCTTCAGGGCCTGAGCCCCAGTAGGGTGTGCAGCAAGCTCGGCCCACCAGCCCTGGCCTGTGGTATCCCAGGCTGCACACAGGGGTGGGCTTGGGAAGGAAGGGATGGCCGGGACTCAGTGTCCCTTTCTGACGGGAGTTCTGGTCAGTGCAGGCTGCTCTGGTCCTCTTTCCAACTTGACACTCCAGGCCTGGCCGGAGCTGACCTTAACCTCCCTTCCCTACATCACCTTTCCTCTCTGAGTCCTAAAGTCTTCCCCACCACCCCAGCAGAGCCTGGGGTCTGTCAGCAGGGGCTGCCCACCCTCCGCTGCCCGACCCTGGACACCCAGATGCACCCAGACAGACGGATGCCAGCCATGCAGCCGCCCAGACATTCTCGCTGGCAGGCCTCAGGCTCCCAGCACCTGGCCCATCCACACCCCCAGTCCCCGGTCCTGGCCGTGCTGGCCTTCGGGAGTGTCCCCTGTCTTTCCTCATCTTCCAGCATCCTGCCTGTCCTCAGAAACCCTGGCCGCATCCCTGGCCAGAACTAGCGGCCCTGCTCTGTGCTCCAAGCACGTTCCTCATCTGTCAGCTTTGGGCCCAGCTGGCGCTCACCCTGCAAAGGGCAGGCCCTGGAACACAGGTCCGGGGAGAAGATAAGACACAGGGGGCTCTGCCAACCACTTGCCTTGGGTGCGAATCCGGCTCTGGAGGCTGCTTAGCCGTAGCACCTGGAACAAGCCCTTCACCTCTGTGCTCCGGCTGCCTCGCTCAAGGGCGGGAATAACGAGAGCGTGGACCACCGAGGGTCACTGCACCTAGAGGAGTGCCTGGCCCCCGGGAGCACTTACTATGTATTGCTCATCTTGTACTCTTTCCAGCACAGCTGTGGGCAGGTGGGCCTGAGTGCAGCCTGGGAGCCCCAGCTCACTCACCCTGGGGGCTCCCCGTGAGGTTCAGCCCTCAGAGGTGCCTTGATGCGGGGTTCCCTAGGTGCACCATCAGGCTGATTTCTGCTGTCGACACCCCAGATGCATCTGACAGGCCCACTCCTCCCCCAACACTGTGCTGCCCCAGACCTGGACCCTCAGCCCCTCGTGCTTCCCACCCCCGCTCACCTGTCAGCAGTGAGGATGGGGCTGCTGGTGGACAGGGGGCTGGGGGAGGCAAAGGAGCCGCCCGGGGTCCCATTCCTCAGGGCAGCCTCGGAGCTGTAGGCCTGAGCAGACGGAGTGCTGAAGCTCTTGGGCTCAGGGTCCTGGGCTCGGGGCCCGGCCACCGCCGTCCGGGCCACAGACTCCACGTAGCTCCGGGGCTCTGCGGGGGGCAAAGAGTAGAGACACTGAGCACATTCCCCAAGGGGTGCAGCGTGGGCCCCACCCACTCCAACAGGGAACACAGAGCTCAGAAATGTCCCCCAAGGATGCAAGGGGAACCTGTCCCAGCGCCAGCCCCCCTCCCTGCCCTGCCCCACTGCAGCTTCAATTAAGCAGGCCCACGCTCAGACGTGCATTCCAGAAACAGGCGGCCAGGGACCCTCTCCTGCAGGTACCTCTCCAGCTGCTTCTTCCTTCCACGCCCCTCCCACCCAGCCCCTGGGCACTCAAGGATCCCCTTCTCCACCCGCCCTCCCCCCTCACCCTCCAACCCAGCCTCGCTCAGATCTCAGGAGAATGCCAGGGTTCAATGAGGCTCCTCCCCACACCCAGAATCAGGCTTGTTCAATCCAGGCCCACCCCTTCCACCTGACACCCTCAGCTTCCCTGGGGACTGCCCATGCCCACGCAGAGCTGGACACTCTATCGCAGTGGACACCAGTGTCCAGATTCACAAGGCTGACTCTGGGTGGCCCAGAGCGGAACCCCGGCCTGTGGGGGCACCCAGAGCCCATGAGCCAGCTCCTCCCGGCTCTTTGTAGTGATAGCAATGGCAAAGATCCGGGAGCAAAGCAAAATCCCAGGAAGGCGAGCACCAAGTTGCCAGGAACCAGGTGATCTGGCCCAGAGCTCCAGTGCCCACTGCACAGACAGCCATCAGGGAGCTGATGGCTTCAGTCTTGGGGAGCTGGCTCCTTGGCCTGGGGGGACACCAGTGGCACTCTTAGAGGAACACTGACCCACAGAAACCCACATAAGATTGACACAAGGCCAGAGTTGCCCCCCGCCCCAACACACACACTTTGTCCAGGGTCACTCTCTCCGATAGCTCCTCCTGGGCTCTTCCAGGATCCAGACTTGGCCTCACCAGGTCCTTGCAATGCTCACCACCCCCTTCTACTTACCCCCACCCAGGGACAGCAATGGGGCCTCCCACGGTGCCCAGAGCCCACCTGGCTGAGCTGCGTTCCCGGGCCTGGCACACACCAGGCCTCCAGCATGTCTGTCCTGCAAGTTACCAGCCACACGACCCTCACCTACAGCCCCACCCAGGGCACAGCAGGAGCCCTGGGAAGCATACATTTGTTTCTTTCAAGTTAAAACCGGCACAGATGACACCCTGCAGGCCCATACTGGCTTCCCTCGGTGGAGGTCCCACTGGACCACTTTCTCCCTGACCTGCACCCCCTGGAGGCCCACAGGTGCCTGCTGGGTCACCCAGACCCCTTGGCCCTGTGGCTCCAGATGGCTTTGGCCTTTGGCCACTGGCGGGGAATGACCAATGGCTGCATCCCTCTCCCCAAGGCCACAGCTCTGGCCAGTGGCCCCACCTGCTCTCTCCTGCTTCCTTCAGCCCTGGGGTGGGTGGCTCTCTGCCCCTGCTAGGGAGCACAGGGTGGCCTCCACCATTCCTCCTCCATCTGCCAGGCCTTTTAAAAGTCCACTCATGAGGCTGGCTGGCACTGTGGTGCAGTAGGCTAAGCCTCTGCGTGAGGCACCAGCATCCCATATGGGCACCAGTTCAAATCTCAGTTGCTCCACTTCCCATGCAGCTCCCTGCTATGGCTTAGGAAAGCAGTGGAAGATGGCCTGAGTGCTTGGGCCTGAGCACCCACTTGGGAGACCCAGAGTAAGCTCCTGGCTCCTGGCTTCGGATCGGCCCAGCTCTGGCCACTATGGCCATTTAGGGAGTAAAACCAGCAGATGAAGACCTTTCTGACTGTCTCTCCCTCTCTGCCTGTAACTCCACGTCTCAAACATACAAATTAAATCTTAAAAAAAAAAAGTCCATCACATTCTTGATGGCCTCCCAGTTATGAGCCGCTGGTTTACCATCAGGAGCCTGACACACACGCTGGGCAGGCAGCTCGCACCCTTTAAAAAGCATTGCACCCCTTCTGCCAACAGGGAACTGAGGTATAGGACCCACACCAACCCATCCCATAGGCGGACTGCATTGCACCAAGGGCTTATGGGTACTGACCCCCATCTGGTCTGTCTGCCATCAGACAAGGCTTGAGTCCCTACAACTCTTCTGGTCTAAACAGCCCATGCTGATGGCTGCCTGCCTGCCCTCACCCCACCACGCACCTCCCTTCTCCTCTCGCATGCCACGCCCTCCCGCAGGGAGCAGGTGCACCCTCCCTGCCCCTCCAGTCCCAAGTCAGGGGGTGGAGCTGAGTGCAGCCCTTCCGGGCAGGGCAGGCTCCACCGCCCGCAGCCTGAGCAGCAGCGGCCTTTGGGAAGCTGCCCATTTCCTGAGTTTGTCTCCAGATCTGTTAGAAACCCAACCCAGCCTGCGGGGCCCAGGCCAGTACTCCCAACTTGTCAGGTGCAGATTTCTCACTGGGCTGCTTGCTTTGTCTGCCTGTCCCTGGGCGTGCTGTCCCTGCACCACCCCAGGGCATGTTCACAGCACGGGCTCCCCTTCTTTCCTTTACCACAGCCTTTCTGGGACTCAGTGTGCTCACCCGTGAAACTGGAGTACGCGCACCCACCTGCCCGGCTAGGATGGTCTGATAACAAAGGCCTCTAGCTCCTTCCTGCCAGTTCCAGTCCCAGGGTTCAGAACCAGGCCTCTCCCCCTCCCCGCCGCCATGGCCATCCTATGTCTCCAGTGGCACCTGCTCCTGACTCCACCTCTTTTCCCCTAACCCTCCCTGCTGCGGTTTCCCTCGCCTCCTCCAATCCTGGGGCAGGTGCACCCAGAGGCAGAGGGAGGTGAGGCTAGAAAAGGCTCTTGGTCCAGGGAGAAGGATGCCCACCCTGAGTAAGAAGAAGGCACATGGGAGAGACAGAAGGGCAGGAATACGGAAACCCCAAGTCACCCCAAGTCCAGGAACAGGAGATGAAAGGTTGTCATTTCAAACCTCTCAGACAGGGCCACCCCATTCCTCTCAGCGCCCGTATGCCCCGATCCTGTCCCGACTCAGCACTTCCACCTGACACTGAAATATCTATGGGCATCTCCCCTCCACAGGCTGCCCCACTCACCTCTCTGCCCTCAGTGCTCAGCACAGGGTCTGACACGTACAGATGCGCAATGAACCTGCACTGCACGAAACCCCAGAAGCCTCAGAAACCTGCCGCCACGCGTCTCGGAGGAGGAGGACCCCCAGAGAGGCCACGGCTAGAGCTGCGGCTTCCTTTACCCCAGCTCTGTGTGGTCCTGATCACCTGGGCCACACTCAACCTGCCCTGAATGCTCCCTGCGGTGGGGAGACAGGCCCAACGCGGGCCTCACGCCCTCGCGGCTGCAGGCTTCATCCTCTCATTCCTTCGTGGCTCCCCACACCCAGTCAGGTCACTGTGGACCCGCCCTGGTACCCAGTGCAGTCACAGGGAAAGGGGCATCCCACCCCATGCAGGCTCGTGGCCATGCTCCCGCCTGGACAAGTCACTGAACTTCCCCAAACATCATTTCCTTGTTGGCAAAACTGGGCTCCTGGGGCCAACATTGTGGCGCATTAAGCCACAGCCTGTGACACCGGCATCCCATATGAGCACCAGTTTGAGTCCCAGCTGCTCCATTTCTGATCCAGCTGCCCGCTAATGCACCTGGGAAGGCAGCGGAAGATGGTCCAAGCTCTTGGGTCCCTGCACCCACTTGAGAGACCCAGATAGAATTCCAGGCTCCTGGCCTCATTACAGTGAGAGTGAACCAGGAGATGGACGATCCTTCTCTCTGCTTCACCCTTTCTCTCTGTAACTCTGTCAAATAAATTAAAAAAAAAAAATCTTTAAATAAAAATGGATCTCTATTGCCTTCCTCTTGATGTACCTGTGATGACTAAACGAGGCGATGTGACAAGGACCTCACATGGTCCCTGCCCACGGAACCTCACTACAAACCACACACACTCTCACCGACTTCGCATTTCCTGGAAAAGGCACACTGTTCTCTCTCACTGCAGGGCCCTTGCACATACCCTCCTTCACATGGAATGCTCTCCTTCCATCTCAGTTTCAGCGAGTTAATGTCACTCCCCCATACCTCTTTCATCTTCAGCCCGAGTCCATTCTTCGCTGAATCCTTCCATACGACTGTGTCACTTCCCTCCAAAGTACTTAACTCAGTGCCTAATTCTGAGTGACCATTTGAAGCCCTGTCCCCGTGTATGATCTGTGAGACATCTCATACATACTGCTTATCCTTATATCCCACAGCCTGCCACAGTGCACAGCACACAGTAGGTACACAGAACACTTATTGAGTAAACACATCAATGACAAAAAGAATGTGCATAAAGCATTTAGCACAAGGCCTTGAACACAACCGACACCTCCCAAATTCTTCTTTTCTCCCACCGAATAATTCTATCATTTTCCCTCACAGGAAAAAAAAATGAAATTTTTTTCTGACTTTCCCATCAAAGTATCAGCAGGAAAATCAAGCGCAGCTTCTGAATGTCAGCAAAAGAAAATGTGCTCTCGCCTGACCCGGGAGGTGGTGTGTGAGTCGGGACATCTGGGACCGGCTGCCCACAGCCATGCTCCCTGCCCCTGGCCGGCCTCACTGCCCAGGCAGCAATGCCGACACCCATGCTGGAATCCCAGGGCAGGCTGCCTGGAGGAGGAGGGGAGGGCGATGGCCCCTGGACGAGGAGACAGGGCACTCACGTCTCCGGTGTGGTTCTATGGACTCCAGACTGCACCTGTGGGCAGATCCCGCTCCCCAGCCACCCAGGGACCTGTGACGAGGATCCGTGTGCCAGGTCACCCCCTGCGACCCTTCCCCACCAGACTCTGCAGCTTTGGGACAGGTGGAGGCCTGGGGAGCCCAGAGCCACATGTGAGGCTGAGGCTGTCCACCCACGGGACACCCTGTCCCCCTTGCCCTGGAGAGCATTGACCAGGCACAAGGAGAGCTGAGAGCCTACTGCGTGGTCAGCCCCTGAAGGCCAGGAAGGCTGGCTCAGCTTGCTCTACATACCCCTCCCAGCTTCACTGCCCTGCTGGGGGAGCCAGCAGTCTGGCCTCCAGCCTGGGGAGGATCAGGGAGGGGCTTGGCTGGTAGACGAAGCACGCTGCGGCCCACTGGGTTGCCTTGTTCAGCAGCCCCAGGCAGCCTGATGGAGCTCAGGCTCAGGCAAGGCCTCTGGGGTGCTCCAACCAGCTGGCCTGGGTGACGGTGGTGGCTGCAGCCAGGCACAGGCCATGCCCATACTGGGGCAGAAATCAAGGTGCTGAGTGTAGAGCCAAGGCAGAAGGGGCCACATAAGACAGGGCCCAGGTGGGAAGTCAGGGCACCCGGCCAGTCAGCTCTGGAGGGGACAATCCCTCCTGGGACCCTGGCTGGCACCAATCTGTGACCAGAGCAGGGTGGGGTAGGGTGCCCTTAGGAGACGTCAGCCACACTGGGCCATTTCCAATGCTGTGCACTCTACAGCTCCCTCTCCCACCCCCACAGAAGTGTCAAGTTCAAAGGCTGAGACCCCTGTGCAGAGATGCACGGGGGATGGGAAACACAAGCCCCTTCCTGTCCCCTCTGTGTGTGGCTGCACACCCAGCAGGATTGGCGCAGATGTCGCCATTTGTGTCAACAAGGTGGCAGCGGCGCCTGGACTCCGGCTGCGCCTGACCCAGTGCCCAGCGGCTGCAAGCTCCCCAAGCGGGACTCGGGTGCTGCCCAGGGTGATATCTCATCGCCAGGGCGCGGGGACAGGAAGGCTATGCGTCTGGTCACCTGAGACCCGGTCAGAAAGGGGAGCTGTCCTGAGCCAGCCTTGCCAGGGCCAGCCATCGCCAGACCCAGGGGGCGGAGCAGCCGCCACCAGCCTGCACTTACCTTCCGGGAGCTTGGCCACCACTTTGCCTTCATCTTCCTCCGAGGGAAGATGAAAAAAGAGGTGGGAGGAAGGAGAGGCAGGACAGAGGGGCGGGAGATGGACATGGCAGGAGAGCCCGAGGAGAAAGAGAGAGAGAGAGAGATTAACAAGGATTGCTTCATAGGAAAGAGACTTCGCTGAGAATGGGGGAAGTGGGAGCTGGAGGGAGGCTTGGGAAGAGCCCATGGGGAGGACTGAGGTCCCTCTCTATGGGACCCCAGGGCTGTGACACACATGGGACTGGTGCTCAGGAGCCTGGACCTTTCGCAGCCCTGGCATGGGGGCTCCTGTAGGCCCAGCCTCAAGCAGGAGTGTGCTGGCAGGTGAGAGGCAGCCCCCAGCCCCCGGCACCCGCTGGTGACTCGGTGCCCCGGTCATGCCGACCCCTCCTGAGCGGGAGGCTGTGCCCGGCGTGTGGTTGCATGGTCACACGTGCATGCAGTGCCCTCCTACCTGGCCGCATCAGCCTCCTGGGGACTAAGGGAAAAAGGTACAGGTGACCCCAAGAGCCCCAGCCCAGCCCCGGACTCCAGGGATCAGCACTCCAGGCCCAGTTGGCGCCAAATCACCACTGAGGGCCCGGGGCCCCTCACACCCTCCTTGCACAGGCACGGTGGGAGCTGGGGCCTGCAGAGGAGAGGCTGGAGGGCATGACCGCGGGCGGCTGTCCATGGTGGACGAACCTCTCCCCAGAAGGCCCAGGGCTGTCTTACTGCGGGGAGGCTGGGGACAGCCCGGGGCCCAGCAGCAGAGTCCAGTGCTGCCAGTGCCACAGGGTGGATGAGGGGACAAGCAGAGCCAGGGGACAGGTCAGGAGCCTGGGCACCAGGGACCTTCAACAGGCGGGGAGACCCCGGTGGAGGGTGAGAGGGTCAAGGGGGCAGCAGGCAGTGGTGGCTGCTGCTGAGCCAAGAGTTCCTCAGGCCACAGTCACAGTGCCCAGTGAGGCCAGGAGGCTTGACCGTGGCCAGCCTCGACATCTCGGGGATGCTCAGACCTGGACTAGCTGGGCTACGAGTGGGACTCTGGCAAAGGGCATGTGTGTGCACATGTGTGCATGTGTGCAACTGAGTGCATGTGTCTAGGTGCACATTCATGCGTGTGCACGTGTGTGCATGTGTGTGATCATGTGTGCAGTTGAGTGCATGTGTGTAGGTGCACATTCATGCGTGTGCACGTGTGTGCATGTATAAATGTGTGCAGGTGTGTATGTGTGTTCATGTGTATATGCACTGTGTGCACATGTGTGCGTGTACACACAAGTGCCTGAACACTGGAGACAGAGGGGGAGCCAGGCTGCTAGCAAAGAATGAGCAACCTCAAGGACACTGAAGCCAGGCCCCCAATCTCTGAATCACAGGAGCCTGGGAGTGGCACTGACCCCACAAGTCAACAGGCAGGAAGGCAGCAAAGGGACCGGTCACTCCAAGTCCTGTAGCAGGGTCCCACCCAGGCCCAAGCACAGTGCAGGCTCTGAGCCCATGCCACCTCTTCTCCCACACTGGGTGCTTTCCTGTGAGACTTGAGCACAGAGACCTCCTTCCCCCACCGCACCCCACCTCCTGCAGCCCCGCCAGTCACTCACCACCTGTGGGGTGCAACAGGATGTCCGCAGGGTTGTGGGGTTTCAGGCCCAGAGCAGACAGGGGCGTCTTGGCCAGACCTGGAGGGGAGCGCACTGTGCCGAGAAGAAGATGAGGATGCCAGTGTGAGACGGATGGGGGAAGCGGCCGGCACACGCCCCCACGAGGGACCAGCCCCGGAGCTCCCGCTGACCTCTCCTGCCTCTGTTCTGCCCATGGTGCAGCAGTTGAGAGGACCCAGGGGAAGAGTTGGGAGCGACACCCTTGTCCTGGCCCTGTCTCCAACTTTGAGAGAATCATCTCCACCCCTGGGCTCTCTGAGTCCCACTCCAGCTCCTGTCCATCACCAAGGTTCACAGGACAAAGGCAGCTCCTGGGCTGTCCTCAACTTCCTCTTACTATTCCGTCTTCCTCCTCTTCTCCCATGCCCCATCCCCTACACACACACACACACACACACACACACACACACTGTAAAACCATGCACCTGGGTGGACTTAGAAGAGAACAGAAGAGAGTGGGTCCTCTGCAGCCACAACCCACACAAAGGACAGAGGGGAAAGAGCCACAGACTAGACCGCGCCCACCCTGACCCATGTGTATGTGAACCCCAGGAGGAAAGACCCTCTTGGGGTGCAGCTCTGCACCCCCACGTCAGGGCTGTGGAAGGAGAAGCAGTCGCCATGCCCTGCCAAGGGCACCCTCTCCCTGTGCATGCCTCAGGCTCCTCCCAGGCTGCCCATCTGGGTTAGCAGTGTCAGGTAACACGCAAGGTCACAGAGGGCTGTCCCTCAGCTTTTGCCCATCAGCCAAGGACGTGGTTTAATGCCCAGTCACGAGCTGTCTTGGTGGCAGCTGCACGTCTCCTAACATGCCTCAGAGAAGTACAGAAACAAGCCCTGTGCCTCCTGCCAGGAAACTCAGGGACACTCCTTGCCTGCACAGCAGCCCCCAGCACCCCGCACTGACCCCTGGCCCCCACGAGCCACACAGCAGCTCCGTGGCCCTCTCTGGGCCATCCTGCTTCACACCCCCAAAAGACACTGAGACCCACAGTGAAGTGAACAACAAATGCAATCTTGCAATGCAGGCAACACAGCTAACCGTGCCCGTGCAGGTGTGTGCACACGGGCCCGTGGGAAGAGTGGGACATCACACGGGTGCAGATGGTGGACAGGCCCTGCACTCCAGCCTCACCCTCATGGACAAACACAACACAGGGGACACATTCTTACAAACACACAGCTCAGGTCTGGGCAGGCCCAGGCCTGTGTGTCTCTGCCTTGCCTCCCTCCCTCTCTCTCTCTAACGTTTGATTTTAACTTTGGTTGGCACCCATAACGATACATGTGTCTGGGGTATGGTGCGATGTTTACATACAGGTATAATGATCAAATGAGAGCAATTAACATTTCCTGGGGGAAGAATAGTCAGAAGCTTCTCTTCTGTTTTGAAACACACTACCTTCTTGTAGCCATAGTCCCCTGCTATGCAACAGACCAGGGCTTCCCCCTGTGTAAACACCCACACAGCCCAAAGCAATCACACACTCAATGCATTCCCTCTCGGCACACCAATGGCATGGAATACCAACGACAACGAAACAGTGCCGAACTTCACAAGGATCCACAAAAGGCCACAAAGCAACTGCGAACACACGTGGCAGAACTCGGAGGCATCACATGGCCTGACTCTAAAACACAGCACAAAGCTCTCACAACCACAGCAGTGTGGTGCTGGCATGAAAACAGATGCACAGATCAGTGGGACAGAGTTAAGAACACAGAAATGAACGGTGCATTTACAGCCAACTGATTTCTGGCATAAACGCCAAGAACACATATTGGAGAAAGGACGGCCTCTTCAATAAACGCTGCTGGGAAAACTAGGGCCAGTTGTGGTGTAGCAAGTGAAGCCGATACCAGCATCCCATACAGGCACTTGTTCAAGTCCTGGCTGCTCCACTTCTGATCCAGCTCCCTGCTAATGGCCTGGGAAAAGCAGCAGCACGTGGCCCAGGTGCTTGAGCCTCTGACATCCACATGGGAGACCCAGATGGAGTTCTAGGTTGTTGGCTTCAGCCTGGCCCAGCCCCAACCACTGTGGCCATTCAGGCAGTGAATCAGTGGATCTAAGATCTCTCTCTCTCTCTCTCTCTCTCTCTTTCTGTAACTCTGCCTTTCAAATAAAATAAACCTTTGTTTAAAAAACTAAAGTCACATGCAGAAGAATAAAGCTAGGCCTTCCCACTATCATCTCTCACCCCTTCCCTCTTCGGGCACACACACACACACACACACACACACACACACACAAAGCTTCCATTTCCACTGCCTCCACTCGGCCCACGACCCATTATGGGCCTTGCTCACAGACACGTCTCAGCATTCATCAAATGAATGGACGGTTGGGCATCATTAATTACGAAAGCATGAGCCGAGCCTGGAGTCTGCTGTCCATGGCATAACCACTGTGCAGCTCCAGCCCTCGGGTCCACACGTGCGTGCCCAACAGGCACAGCAGGGAGACAGGGGGCCTGGGCAAGGAGATGGAAGGGGGCCAGAGGATAAGCAGTGGTGGTGGCCTCTCTCGGTTGCCCCCTGCCCTGCCTCCAGCTACCCGGTACCAGGCAGCGTGGCCCTTCTGCTGAGACGGATGAGGGGGTGGCACTGGAGCCGGGCAGCCTGCTGCTTCCTCGGGGAAAATTCCTTGCATTTCTCCGCCTTCTATCCTTGACCCCAGCCCTGTGCACTGATGAAACCTCAGCTTCTCCTTCTCCCTGAGGCACTCGTGTTTGGCCAGCAGCGGGGAGAGAAGGCAGCAGAACCCAACTCCAGCATAGGCTGCATGCCTTCCATTGCAAAGAGGCTCATGTCCAACCCCTGGCCATCTGGACCCATGGCGAATGGGAGCAGGCGTGAAGGTCAAGGTTAACACCTAGGAGAGAGTCCATCAAGTAATCAAAGGCCACTGAGTTGGCTCTCGAGTGGATTCCTCCCGGCTCGCACCGCCCAGCGGAGCAGCTGAGAGCCTCATGTGGCTCCCAAGCATGTAGTGTAGCCAAGCTGAACTGACGTGAGCAAAGTACACACATTTCATGACCAAAAAAACCCACAAAATACCTCACTTTTATATTGATTACATGTTGAAATAATACTTTCTAGGAAAATAGATTAATTTCATCAGTCCCTTTTCACATTTTTGTTTTGTTTTGTTTTTGGCAGGCAGTTAGACACTGAGAGAGAGAGAGAGACAGAGACAGAGAGAAAGGTCTTCCTTTTCCGTTGGTTCACCCCCCAAATGGCCGCCATGGCTGGTGCACTGCGGCCAGTGCATTGTGCCGATGCAAAGCCAGGAGCCAGGTGCTTCCTTCTGGTTTCCCATGCGGTGCAGGGCCCAAGCACTTGGGCCATCCTCCACTGCCTTCCCAGGCCACAGCAGAGAGCTGGACTGGAAGAGGAACAACCAGGACAGAATCCGGCACCCCAACCGGGACTAGAACCCAGGGTGCCAGTGCCGCAGGCAGAGAATTAGCCTAGTGAGCACATCTCTTTAATCTAATTTAAACTAATCCAATCTAAATTTAATTAACTTAATCTAAATTGATTTAATTAACTTAATTTGAATTTGTTTGAATTTTAAATTAAAATTTTTTTCACATTTTTTAAAAAGTTGTAAAATA
Source organism: Sylvilagus floridanus (assembly GCA_949820135.1). Taxonomy (NCBI): domain Eukaryota; kingdom Metazoa; phylum Chordata; class Mammalia; order Lagomorpha; family Leporidae; genus Sylvilagus; species Sylvilagus floridanus. Next base: position 160,964,769 of record OX463236.1, read on the forward strand.
GATTGGACCAGTACTGTGGTTTAGTAGGCTAAGCTTCCACCTGCAGTGTTGGCATCCTATATGGGCACCAGTTTGAGTCCCCGCTGCTCCATTTCTGATCCAGCTCTCTGCTATGGCCTGGGAAAGCAGTGGAAAATGGCCCAAGTCCTTGGGCCCCTGCACCCGTGTGGGAGACCCAGAAGAAGCTCCTGGTTCATGGCTTCAGCCTGGCCCAGCCTGTCTGTTGTGGCCATTTGGGGGCTGAACCAGAGGATGGAAGATCTTTCTCTGCCTCTCTCTCTCTCTCTGTAACTCTGACTTTCAAATAAATAAATGAATCTTTTTAAAAAACACATTACTTAAATAAACGTCTCTCATGTCCTGTTGTGGTTTTTAGCCCGGCTACTTGTGAAGTTGAAATGACAGCTCTGCTCCTGTCCCTTTCCACCGGGCACTGCCAATCCATGGACTGTCCATGGTATCCCGGGGCCACTGATCGATCACAACTGCAGCCCCCCAAGATGGCCGCTGTTACAAGCCCTGCTGGTCCCCGGGCAGGCTCTGCTGTCTCATTCCTCCTGTGCCCCCCAGGATATACAGCCAGCTCCATCATCACTGGGGCAAATGGACAGCTCAGGCCCCGCCCAGCCGACCCCAGCCCATAACATCCCCAGTCTCCTCTTCCTCTGCTGCCCGGGCCCCTCCCTGGGACCCTGTGTCCCTCGTGGCTTGGTATGTCTTCATCACCGCATTCCCCCACAACTACCTCCTCCTGGCTTTTCTGCTTTAAAAAGGGACACGGCCTCCACCCCGGGACATTGGGGTATTTTTTTGAGTGGACCTGTCTCCTACCCATTGGGGACTGGCCTCTCGGGTGAGTGTATGGGGGCTGCAGATTAAAAGCTCTGCCTGGGAGGCCAAGGATGCATGACAGGGGGGTTCTGCCAGCCTAAGGGTCCCGGGCCTTTCTTTCCTTGGTGGGAGCTAAATGGGACACCTGAAATGGAAGAGAGTGCCTGGACGCAGACAAGAAAGGGGCTCCTAAACAAAGTCAAGGTCAAGGGATGGGGCATCTTTGGGGTTAGAAATCAACAGTCTGAACAAGCAGGAAAACTGCATGGGAACCCTTTTTTCAGCTGGCCTGCATCCTAAGACCCATAGATGTGTGAGCCTGGCCCAGGAGCAGTGCAAGAGAAGTGGGGTGGAAGGGGAGGTTAATGACCCATGAAGGGGAGAAAGCTCCCAACCTCTCCAGCCCACCCCCAAATCTAGGGCACTCACACGGGCCAGGGTGGCGATGAGAGGCAAGAGAGGATGGGGGAAACCAAGCTTAGCAGGTGCTCTTACCCCCGCTGGGCGGTGTGCTGGTCGGGGACGATGCCTCCAGCTCCTCGAAGGCCTCCTTGTAGCTGTGCAGGTGGGGCTGTAGAACAGGGAGCAGCAGGGGGAGCCTGAGATGCAGGGGTCTCTGCTTCCCATGCCCAGGGCCTGAAGACAGTGAGGTAAGGACCCCTGGCCGATGGCTCCCTGCTGTTCTCACAGGAAGAGCCCCAACAACTCCCTGTAGCTGAGAGAGTTAGGAGTGGCTAGCGGCAGGGCCGGCCGTGGTCAAGTCCAGGCAGAGCTTTGGAGCACCTGCCTTGGAAATATTTCAGCCCAGAGCCAAAGAGAAGAGACTGGGTCTTGCCAGAAGGTAGGAGAGAAAAGTGGGCCACAGTGGCCAGATTCCTGGGACTTTAAGACAATGCAATACCTCCTTACAGGTGGCCTCTGGGCCACCTGCAGCAGAATCTCCCAGGGTGAGCATTTAAATGCAGATCCCTGGGAGCCACCCCAAGGCACTGGGCATAGCAATCTACTAATCTGACAAACTCCCTAGGGGTTGTCACGCATGCCAAAGTTAGGGACCCTCTGCCTCCAACTACTGAAATGTCTCAGAAATACAAGCATTCTGGAAGGAACAGTAAAAACTCCTAAGAAATCTCCCTTATCCAAAAAGGGCTCAAAACCCTTTTCTGTCTATAGGACCTGGTTTGGGGTCTAGAGATCATGCCCATCTACGGCATCCCTAGGATCCTCACCATCCTACTAAGGGAGCCTCTCGAGGAATCAAGGGAATTTCAACTTCAGTATTAATGTAAGAAATGCAGGAGGGGTCATAAAAGTTATTTAAGGAAGAGAAGGGGTCCAAAATCCACACCCAGGAAAGAGAACATGGGTGGGGATGCAGGGAGGGAAGAATTCCTGTATTTATCGATAGTGCCAAGTTGAAGGTCAAGTTCCTGGAGACAGCAGGAGGGCTCCACGGCCCTCTGGGGCCCCAGGCTGCAGCTCCAGGACTCACCTCCTTGGGCCGCCCTCCAGGATTGAGAGCGATAGTAAGAGCCAGCTCGGGGGAGACACACTGGACGGGGGAGCGCACCCCGGGGCTCCGGGGGGATGTGCCTTCTGGAGACTGGTTCTCGTACTGTCCATCGCTGGCTGCCCGCCTCCGGAGTGGGGCAATGGGTTCTGCAGGCTGCTTCTCCCGAGCCTGCACGCCTGGGAGGAATGGCAGATCATGCGGGAAACCATCAGCATGAGCCCCCCAGAGAAGGCAGCAACTCTCAACACCTCCTCCCCTGCCCTCCTGGGCCCAACTCTGCTCACACTTGGGACTCCCTCTGCAGGGCAGGGATCTGCTCAGACCCGGCAAGAATCCCTACTGCACGCAGGGCTGGGACCCAGAGCACAAAGGCCTGACACAAGAAACAGATGTCCGCTCCTCCCAGCCCTTAGAGGCAGAGGCCCGAGCTTCCAGACAAGGGAGGGGAGCTGGAGGGGAGAGAGCGTCTCCAAGGCAACTGCATCAACCAGCAGCAACACCAAGCCCCCTCCCCCCGAAGAACTTTGGAAAGAGCTGAATTGCATCATCTTGCAAATGGTGTGTCCAAGGAGAAACAAAGAAATGAGTCAGCCTTGCCGTGGGGGTCCCTGGGGTCCTCTGGCTTCTAGGGTTCCTGGGCCTTTCCCCCAGAGCACTTCTGAGACCTCTTGCCAGCCTGCCTCATCCCAGGACCCTGTGCCACCCCTCCCGTTGCATCACCACTACCACCAAAGATGGCCAAGGGTCCTGCCCTGCCCCCGCCCCCGACTGAAAGGCAGGCAGAGAGGAGTCAGAGCGCTTCCCCTCCCACGGCCAGGGCTGTGAGCCTCACCCTGCTTCCTGCCTACTCCCTCTCCCCACAGCTGGGCTGGGCACGGAATCCATTGCCTCACTGAGCTGCCTTCCAGAATCCCAGAAAGCACACGTTTCCTGGGTCCCCAGGGCCAAGACCCAGCCCAACAATCTTCTAGGGGAAAAGACTTTCAACTTTCCTGCCTTCACTCCCACCAGGACTTACCGAAGGTCTCAGGCCACAAGGGGCTGTGCCCCTGAACACATACCCCATTGCTCACACGTGAGCGTGTGCATGCGCACGCACACACACACACGCACTGCCAGTCCCCCACTTGTGCCAGTGTAGCCAAGTAAAATTCACCCTCAGCCCAGTGACTCATCCTCCACCGTCCACAGCTGCCACAAATGGTGCCCGTCACGAAGCCTCTGTGCCTGTCACAAGCAACAGGCTTCCCGCAGCCCAGACTAAGGGTGGACACACACACAGGCTCTCAGAGACACGGCCTTACACCTGCCCGGCTGCCCACCTGGCACAGCACTGCACAACCAAGTGAACCCTGGGTGGGCACACACCTCACTGCCACCCATAAACCTCTCTGCTTTCAGCCACCAGGCCCTCAGCCACCAAGGGCCCTGCTTGCCACCAAAGCAGAGGGGAGGAAGGAGGCCGTGGCTTTGAAAGGGCGGAGCAAGGCAACCCCCTGCAACCCCACAGTAGCCCCTGGCTCCCCTGCACCACTCAAGCCTCCTGGGCAGCTTGGAGCAGAGCCGCTGTGGTTTTGTTCTTTGCAAAAATCTCAGAGAGAAACAGACGTAGCTACTGATTTTCTAAGAATATCATGACAAAGGAGGTCCACAGGGGAGAGGCTGTAGGGGTCTGGCATTGAGTTCAGCCCCAAGGCTAAAGAAATGCAGCAGGGCGGGTCTCGGATCCGGGCTCATCCGCCTGGCAGCTTCCGGCTGGCAGATCCTGTTGCCTTCTCAAGGGCTGGCATGCTCCCTGTTGGGGGTCTGCCATTTGCACTGCAGACCTGGGTTTGCTTCCCTGAGAGCCTGGAGTCGCCCCCTGCAACCTGCTCTGAGCAGCCTCTATGTCAAAGAGGTCCCAGGCGGTTACAGCAGCCCAGGAGTCAGGGCTGCCCACAGGCACGGCTCGCTCACATTAGAGAACTCGAGACTGGGTCCACGGCAGTCATCTACCTGCCTCCCGATCCCCAGCACACAGGTGCACAGTGGCGTGCTGACCAGAAACAGGGGAGCGACTGCCACAGAGCTAGGGGCCCACAGAGTACAGCCTCCCTCTGCCAAAGAGGAAAGACCTCCACATTCCACTCCCACAGGGACAGCCCCTCCCCTGTGGAGCACCCCACGGCACCAGCGGCCAGTCAGGGCCACTCACATTCTTCTAACACAGTGTCCCACTGTTGTCGCCCTTGGCAGGCCCAGAGCAGCCCCCAAGTGCCTGGATAGCCATGTTCCCGCTCTCTGTGTCTCTCCATAGGCAGGAAGAGGGGCACAGCAGAGGGCAGAGAAGAGAGCCCCATTGTTCCCCTGCCAAGTGGGGACGTCTGGACACAAGCAGCCAGCCAGCGCCAGACAGAGAACAGCCTCTCTCTCGTCCCAGATGCCAGCCACGATAGAACCAGGCCTACCCCCCCACCCCGGACTAGGTCCCCTCTCTGTGTCTCCTACACACACACACGGGCAGAGACAGGTGCATACTCTCTCCTCTCTCACATGCGCACACACACACACACACACACACACAGCCTGGACCCCACAGGAACGGCTGCAGGACCCTGGGACAGGTTCTGGGGTATTCAGTGGGGCCACAGTGAGCCCCTGCCTTCCTCCGCAGGACACATGTGGCCAGAGGAAGCCAATGGAGACGGACAGGAAGTGGGCAAGGGTGCTCCAGGCCACCCTCCCATCCAGGCAGAGTGAGGAGACTGAGGAGGAGTGGGGCACCGTGGCAAGAAAGAGGCCTTTCAGAGCACACACACATATGTACACATGTGTGTGCAAACACACATGCACGCACACATGCACACCGGCCATTCTGGGAGCTGTAGCCCTAACACACAAAACTCTTTGGCACAGCCCTGCTGCTCCCCACCCCCAGGTCACATGAACAAAGCTCCTGGGGTCAGGCTGCAGCATAGGCCTCCCCAAAACCCCCAAACTGGCCACCTCCACGCCCACAGACCCAGCTCTTCTTTCCAGCCTTCCGATTTCCAAAGCCTGGGTCCCTCAGCTCCAGGTGGCCAGGTGGGGCGTCCGACTGCACGCCTGGGGCTCCGGCAGCGAGGGCATCCGGGTGGAAGGCCACCTGCTGGGCCAGGGTACCAGAAAGCCACACGGCGGCAACCACACCAGCAGCCCTAGGGCAAGCCATGCCAGCTCCCTCGGGGCAGGCCCACGACCCCAGAACCTGCCCAAATCCCCAGGGCCGGCTGGCCACTGCATTCCCCACCACTGGGCCGAGGACAGGGCAAGAGGCAAGAGAGGAGGAGGGAGGGGCAGTCTGCCAGAGCCATCTCCCCACCAGCCATGGACTGGGAGAAGGTGGTCCCGGGGTTCTAGGAGTTGCCTTCGGGAATCCACAGTTCCCACCACTCCTGAGCCTTCTTCCCAGTGCTGCTCATGGCCATGGCATCATCTTCATCCTGCCCCTGGCCTCCAGGCTCAGAAGAGGAGGGCAAGGATATAGGTGATTCTTTCCCCAGGGCGAAAAAGTCCACGGGCTCACATGTCCACGAGGCTAGGGATGGATGACAGAGGACTGCTCCACCCACAGCTCAAGTACATGAGCATAGCTAAAGGGCCCAGCATGTCTGGGGATGGCCAATGCACCGGGCAGATACACAAGGCAGGGCCGCCACCTCTCATTTCACACACTGGGAAATCGAGCTCTGAGGAGTTAAGATTAGCTCAAGTTATGGAAGCAGTCACAGGCAGGGCCAGGACCAAAACCAGAACTTCTGCCTCTCAGCCGCAGGTGCTGAGATGGGGCCGGGGCCGGAGGCGGTACTCCATTCCCAGCAACCAACCCAGCAGCAGGTGATGGGGGAGCCGCTGTCTCATGCCCAGGCTCCTGTTGAGACCTGGCTCTGCAGCTGGGTGGCCTGCTCAGTGGCCAGAGGGCTGGACTCCCCAGAGCCCTCACTGAGACCCTCATAGCCACGGCCTGCCTCTCCATGGGGGGGCCCTGGAAGTTGTGCCAGACCCTGTTCCCAGCAGGCAAGGCCAAAGCTAGAAGCATCAGGCCTGTGTCCATGCAGAAAGGAGAGCGAGAAGAGGGGGAGGCAGTGAGACGGCAAGGTGAGTGCAGAGAGAGGAGGGAGGGAGGGTGGGGAAGAAGCAGCAGGGGAAAAGGGGAGAGAGGAGGCAGGCAGGGCAGGCAAGAAGGGGATGGCAGGAAAGAAACTGGGAGCTACGGAGAGGCCCAAGGAAGGATGGGTCGGGGGAGGAACCCACCAGAGAGGGAGGCAGATCGGAGCCGGTGGAGAGGGGGCCGGAAGCTGCCGCTCTGCCCCATGCCCTGCAGCCTGGCGTTGTACGCTGCCCACCCCCGCCCCCACCCCAGGGGAGCCGGCAGGGAGGAGACAGCAGGCGGGAGGGGCGGCACCCCACCAGTGGCACAGGGGACAAGGCAGACACAGGACACACGGAGGACACATGGCACGAAGCATTCAACAGGACGAAACAAAACAAAAACAAAGAAAAAAAAATCACGGTTAGTCCGGCGCTCCGGATCTGGGGTCTGGTCGCACACGGGAGGGAAATGGGAGGGTCCCTGACAGGAAGAGAGAGTGGGTCCAGGGTCTCACTTCTCCAGATGGCAGGCGGACGGGGAGCAGGGGTCCGCTGCCACCTCTTCTCTCAGCACCAAGAGGAGGAATACGGTGCTGCTCTGGGACCCAGAGGCCTCAGTCCTGTGAACCCCGCACCTGCTCTCCGCTAGGGCACTTGCCGCGTCTGATCCGGTGGGGGCCCTGCCAGTCCAAACCCAAAAGTCACACCCCGACCCTCAAGTCTCTCAGGCCTTTGCTGTTTGGTCATGGCCACCTGGGCCACCCTCTCGCCAGGGCTCGCCTTCCCTTTCGCTGCCCTGCCCAGAGCAGCTGGGCACCACCAGAAAAGTCCTTAGAATGGAGCTACGTGGATGCACTCGGGGCACCTGCCACGCCGTCCTTCCCCTCACTCTTGCTGATCCCCCCACCCCGCCTTCACCCCCAAGGGGCACAGGCGTGGCCAGCACTCACCCTGTCCTGACTCCTCACCGGCCCTGCTCTCTACCCAACATCACCCAGGGCTGTGCTTCATGTGGCTTCCGTGGACTGACAGCTCCCTCGTGTCTGAGCTCCAGCCTCTCTCCTGAGACCCCCAGCGCATGTATCCAGCTATCTCCACCATTGCGTGGCCATCTCAAACCCAACCCGTCCACGATCACACTTCGTGGCTCCCCTGAAGCCTCCTCTTCCCAGATCCTTAAGCACCCCAAGGTGATTGGAGACCCAAAAGGCATCCCTGGCTTCTCTCCTCTCTCACCTTCATGTGTGGTTGGTTCCACCTCCCAAATCTCTAAGCGCACTCTGAGCACTGCTCCCATTTCCGCGGCTGCCACCTGACTGCTAACAGCAGCCTCCTCCCCGGTCTCCCTCCTCCCTCCCTGGCTGCTCGGATCCTTTAAAACAAATCAGATGATGTCACTCATCAGCCTAAATCTTTCTTAAGGCTTCTTGCACCACACAAAACAGCCAAAGTTCTTAGGACCACCTCCAGAACCTACTGCAAGCTGGCACCCATTTCTGCTACCTTGCTGACTTCATGCCCCACTATACTCCCCTCACATGCTCTGCTCTAGCCATACCAGACACACCCCTGCCCCAGGACCTTTGCTCTGGCTGCTCCCGATGATGCATTCCCTCTCCACTCAGTGAAGCCATCCCCTCCCCCACACTTCGCAGCCTGTCCTCTTCTGCCTCATCGCCCACCTGACACACTGCACAGGCACGTGCTTACTGGTGTAGTGTCCATCTCTGCCATGAGGGCAAGGATGCAAGGATTTTCACCTGTCTTACCACCATTCTCCCAGAGCTCACGCTAGCGGGTAGCCCAGATTGGAAGTGCGTGTTGAATGAATGAGTGAATTCCCCTTGAGCTCACCTCCTATTTCTATAATGAAATGCAAAAAAAATAAATAAATAAAAAGTCTCAAAGCTTGACACCAGTATTTACCCACATCTTTACCCATCATCCTTCATTCTTATTTCGGGAGGGGGAAGCTCTCCTCCTGCTTGAGCCGAAAAGGTGCCCCTGGGCGCCAAGCCTATCTCTAACCTCCTGGGGGACCTTGTCCTATCAAACTCTTTCTCTCTCTCTCTCCTTCCTCCCCTTCCATTAATCTTCTCCCTCTCCCTCTCCTGTACCTAAAACCACCCTGGTGGCTCGGATCCTTACAGAAAGTTCCCGACCTCTTCCTGCCCTCTTCAGCTGCCCGTGCTCTTATCACAGAAGCACTCGCCAGAGCCCCCAGGCTCCTCACTGCTTCTCACCTGCCCTCAGCCCCTCCCCATCCAGTTCGTGTCACCAGCACACCACTGAAATCGCGCCTCTGAAGACCACAGGACCACCTCGCCGGCCAGCCCAGTGACCCTCTCAGACCCCACCTCACTATCTCTCCACCCTGACCCCGCTCGCCTCCATGACCCTGGACACCTCCCAGGACCCCGGACTGTGCTGGCCTCTGTGATGGATGGCATGGTCACCACCCTGACACTGCTCACCTCCCAGGACCCCGGACTGTGCTGGCCTCTGTGATGGATGGCATGGTCACCACCCTGACATTGCTCACCTCCCAGGACCCCGGACTGTGCTGGCCTCTGTGATGGATGGCATGGTCACCACCCTGACACTGCTCACCTCCCAGGACCCCGGACTGTGCTGGCCTCTGTGATGGCACAGTCACCACCCTGACCACTCACTTCCCATTCCCCTTACTCTCAGCTTTCACTTCCACTCGTGGTCATTCCATCTTGTGTTCTCATCTCCTCCATGCCCAGAGCTTTAACCTTCACCGTGCCAATGACCGCCCACTCCACGGTGTGTCTCACTCCTTCAGTTCCAGTTGCAGGGTTCGCCTGCCTTGCACACATCTCTCCAGCTGGAGCTGCACTGCAATGTCAGGTGCAACTTAGCCAACCCTGCGCTCCATCTTCCACCACACGGGGTGCTCCCGAGGAACCACTGCCTTGCTCCTTTCCATGGAGCCAGCCCCAGAGCACATTCAAGGTCTCCCTCTCCTTCACCTACCACAGCCCTGTAATTTCTCAGTGCATTGGTTCTACTCCCATTTCTTCTTCTTCATTCCCACGGATAGCCCCTGAATTTGGTCCCCCTCAGCAAGGCTACCTATCAAGCTCCTAGCATCTCCCAGCCCAATGCCTCTCCTGTCTTGCAACCTTCCAGCTCAGACCCACCTAATCTGCAGCTCTGGGCAGGGCGCATTGCCCTGACCAAAACACACAGCTGCTGGCTAGAACTCGGGCTCTGTCCTTGGTATCTAAGACCGTGCAGAGAGAGATCCCATGCTACCTTTTCTGAGTCTCCCTCTCACAGCCTCCATGACGTCCTCAATCCACTCACTGCTCTTCACCCAACCACCCTTCAAGGCTGGGCTTCCAACCACACTCCAGCCTCTCTAGCTGATGGCAATCAACTCACTCTCACCCAGAACTCTCTCCATGCCTCTCAGATTACAAATGACTTCACTGTAAAGTTCTCATTCTTTTTCCCCCTACTGAACTTCAGACTCCTTAAGGATAAGATCCGTATCTGATTTCCAACATGCACTGAAGTCTCCACCTCTGAAGTCACCCAAGATCAGCGCAGTCACAGAATCAGGACCATGAGATAACTCATTTGGACTGTGCGACTGACTCCTATTTCCTTTTCTTGTCTTATTACACTGGCGAGGACTTCCAACTCAATGCTACGTGATAGTGGTGATAATAGGCGTCCTTATTTTGTCCCTGCACAAGAAAGGGTGACATCTGCTAGAGGTTTCTGGTGCCTACCCTTCATCAAGTTAAGAAAACTGTCCCTCCCTACCTTCTCTGAAGTTTAATCAAATGAGACATGAAGGGTGGTTGCGTGGAAGTGGAATGAACCAGGGACATGGGATGAGGGACAGAGACTAGCCAAGGAGCAAAAGGCACACACAAAGGAGGAACGTCAGGAGACAGAGGTCCTCCTGCAGACCTGGGCCTCCCAAGTTACTCATCTTAACAGCTCATCTTCCAGCAGCTTCCTGAGGCAGAAAGTAGGATGAGCAGAAAGAGGTAGAGCTAGAAGTCAGCCTCCCTGGCTCCCAAGCTGATCTACCTACTGCTCCCACCCGTGTGCGTCTACACAAGGACCTGGAGGGCGCTATGCAAGCAAGACTGCTAACATCACAGAGTCTGCTCACGATGTGCATGGACCCCGAGGGCGAGCTCACAGCCGTGGGAACCAAACCAAATCGTACTGCCCACCCCCCTCCCCTGCAAGATCTCACTCCTTCTCCTGACTGCAGGATGAGATGTTAACAGAGTAAGGGAACGGGGACACCATGCCCACAATACCCTCCCCTTCCTGGGAGGCTACAGGAGATGGACACTGATGATCAAGACCTCAGCGGCTGGTAGCTAAGAAAAGGCTGAGGGGAGATCCACTACAAGGCGGGCAGCCCCCCAGGTCCGTGGGGCTGTGGCTTCCTCCTGCGCCGGCTCCACAGAGCTACATGGAAGGGGTCCCATGGGGCGAGGGATCTCCTCTGCTCCTTGCAGACAAGAGGATTCCCTGAACCCTGCCCCGGGCCAGGCTACAGCATCGTTGTCCTCTGGTCCTCCGTCCCCACTTGGTAAAACACTGGGAGGAGAGTTAGATTCCCAGGAATTCAGGTAGCTGCAGCCCCTCCCCTGGACAAAACCTAGAGGGAAATGGGCTGTAGCAACCAGTGAGTGTCATGTCCTCAGCTCGACCCCCACCTCCACTCTCCACCTCTCCAGTGTTGGAGGAAGCACAGCAGCGACTGCCGACTGCCCTGGTGCGGACATTCCTACTGCCACCTGCGAGCCACCAACGGTGGAAGGGCAGGCTGGGCCCGCTCTGGAGTCCAGCAGCAGGGCACCATGCCCCACACCCAGCTGGCCTGCCTGCCCCGAGCTGCTTCCCCAAGCCCACGGCCCCTCCCTGCCTGCAGCTGGCACGGTGACTCAGCTTCTCTTATATTTAGGAAAAGGGTGGAGGGCACAGCCAGCTGTCCAGGCTCCTGCGTCCCCCCGCGGAGCTCTCAGCACCCCGTCAGCAGAGGGGCTGGGCGCAGGGCCTTCCTGGCTGCACAGTCTCTCCCTGCCACCCCGCCCCGGCTTCTCCACAACAAACTGCACACACAACCTTGCACGCCGGGTGTGGCTGAGGCACGGGGCAGGAAGGGAGGGAGCGCCACAGCTGTCAGCCCCAGCTCGGACCTGGTCAGGCCGCCTCCGCTCCCGTGATGGGTCCACTGCCTCTCCTCACAGCAAAGATGGGCCCACGCTCTGCTGGGCTGAGTGCTTCACCTCCTCCAGGAAGCCTACCCTGACTGCCCTAGGTGGTATGCTATGCTTTCCCACAATCTGTCAGACTTATCTGTCTGTGGACCTGTCCCCAGCACTAGACAGTACACTCCTTAAGGGAGGGCCTGACAGAAACCAGTGGCAGAATCTCAGTGCCCACCACACAGTGAAGGCAGGAAGGGGTGGCCAGGGTGCACACTTCGGAGAGCCCCTTCCCCAAGCCAAGGCAGCGCCTGCTGTGGGGGTCCCTGCTGAGTGTGTGCTTCTCCCCAGAAAGACCAACCAAGACCAAGAAGGGAGGGGAGGAGGAGGCTCAGGAGGGGCGACCGGGGACTGCTGGCCCGAGACTCTTACCTGCCACCCGGTGGGCCACCAGACCGCCCAGGTTCAGCGGCTCCTCCTCTGGCGTTCGCGAGGGGTCTGCAGGGGCTTCCTTTGGTGGGAGCTGAGCCTGACCAGTGAGGCCAGGGAGAGAGACCGGGGGCTGCTGAGGCCTGGAGACACCACCGGCGTTTGGAAGGAAGGCAGACGAGGAGGAGGAGGAGGAGGCTGGACTCTTTGGACGGAAACCCTGGCCGGGTCCAGCCGCATATGGCTGATAATCATAAGGGGAGTGAGACCTTCCGGGGGGCACAGGCTCCAGCGAGGCCTGGGCAAGGGGCTCGGGGCTTCCTAGGGAACGCCCACTCGGGATGTAGCCGGACCTGGACTGGGTGAGCGGGTGGGACTGGCGAGAGGAGAGTGGAGAAGCCCCTGGCCAGGCCCCCGGGACGCTCTGGGACTTGTGCAGGGGGGCGGCGGCAGAGGCTGGCTCGAGGTCCAGCATGAGCATGTTGAGTGCTTCGATGGACTGCTCGATCTCCCGCTGGGAAGCCGCCCTCGGGAACTCAGGGATGCTGGGGGCGGAGGTCTCCGCTGGCGGCTGGGGGCTGGGCCTGCTGGCCACGAGGCCGTCCTGCTGGCGAGGAGGTGGGCGAGGCTGCTGCTGCTGCTGCTGCTGCTGCTGCTGCTGCTGCCATGAATTCAGACCCCTCTGCACGGCCTCCCTGCTGCTGCCCCCACGGGCTGGAGCTGGGGGAAGCTGGGGCTCGGCTTCCGGAAAGGACTGAGAGCGGAACACACTGCTGGGGTCGTGGCCGTAGTGGGACGTGGTCACCGGCTGTGACCAGGCCGGGTGGGGGCCGTCCCGCTGGAAGCCGGCGAACCCCTCCTGTGCGGAGTAGGAGGGCCGCACGGGGGCTGCGTGGCCAGCAGGGGCAGGCACCACCCGACTGGCAGACTCATAGGGGTAGCCTCCGCCATTGACCACGGGTTCCCCAGGGTAGGGCTTGTCCAGGCCGTTGGTCAGGGGCGTCAGGGCCTCCGGGTAGCCCCCCTCACTGGTGTTGGTGACCCCATCCAGGGAGGAGAGCGTGCCCATGCTGCCCACGCTGTGCCCATCCTGGTTGGGCAGCTCATCGTCCAGGATGTCTGTCTCCCGCTCAGAGGCCAAGGCCCCACCGTTGACATGGACCTGGGCGGGGACCACGTGGCGGCCAGCGGCGGGAGCGGCCGAACCCCCCGCCGGGCGGGATCGGAGCTGCTGGATGTGGTACATGACGCCTGGCTTCTCTCGCTCCAAGCCGAAGCCACTGAGCAGACGATCAAGCTCCCGTTTCTCCTCGGGACTCAGGGTCACGGGCGCGCCGGGGGTCCCGGGGGCGGGCCCGGGCTCATCGGTCTTGTCGGTCTTGGTGGAGGCTGTGGAGTTGCCGGAGTCGCTGCTCACGGACAGCGTGTGCTCCACGTGGTTGGGGGTGGCCGACAGGACGGGGCGTGTGGCGTTGATGGCCCCGGTGCTGCCGTGCAGGGAGTCCTTTTTCTTCACCTTGGCGTACAGGCTCCCGTCCAGCGGCCCCTGCGTGTGTCCCACCACCTCTGCAGGGAGACGGCGGGGGGGAGACACAGACAGCAGAGGTCAGCGCAAGGCCAAGACTCAGCGAGGGGCCCCCGCTCCCCGCCGATGACCACCTCTTTTCCTGCTCCTAGGGTGGGGCCTCCCCCCCAGGCCCAGGGGTAGAGCCCTCACCAGCACCAGGCTCCAGGTCCTGAGACTGAGCAAGGACAGGGTCCTAGGGACAAACTGCCCCAGTTCCAAGACCAGCAGTGTCATAGGGTGCTAGCCACAGAGGAGAGCATTCCTCTCTGGGTCTCAGTTTTCTCACCTGTGCAATGGGGCTAATAATGGAACCAGGCTGAGCCCTCGGTACTCAAGGAACACAAACTTCAAGTTGAGATGAGCTGATGACCGTCATGTGCTGAGATCACTATCGAGGGAGAGGTCAACAGCTGGGAGCCCTAACCCTGACCTCCTCGGTGTCATTCATTCCCGAGTGATGATATCCACGGCATTATTGGTCTTCCCTTCCGGGTGAGAGGCGGGAGAGGTAGGCATCACCTCCAGTGCCCAGGGAGGCGTGAGTGTGGAGACCCGGAGCTTCCCAGAGCACAGGGAAGCAGGAGCACAGGAAGGGACCCCCCCCTCCGGCCAAGGTGAGGGGTGCAGATAAGGAGACTTAAGACGGGTCTAGGACTTGAGCCTCTACAACTGCATTCTGGCTCAGCATCATGAATTTTCTAGAAACATCCAAACAATGCCATTCATCCCACCCACTACCACATTTCCAGAGGTCTCTCCTAGTTCCTCCCCTAACACTGCCCACTCCTCATGGACCCCTACCCAGCACAATGGAGCCCCACCCACATCACACCCCCAGAGGGGAGCAGGACCACCAGATGAGCAGCCAGATCCCCACAGCACCCCAAGTGCAGCCCCCTGTGCCAGAGGGGCTCTCTTTCCTTCTGCATGAGGGAGACCAGGTGGGGTGCTGGGTCAGAGCTCAGGATCAGGGAGGGGGGGCCAGCACAGGGGCAGAGGTTCTCATCAAGGAGGGGGTTGTTTGTCTGCAGGCCCTCCAGGGACCCCCGGGGGGCTCGGCTTTCTCTGAGAGGAAAAAGTGAGCGCTGGGTGGCTGGGAGCCAAAGGGCTGACTCAGGAATGAAGAACTTGCCCCGCCTGGCTAAGCGCCATGGCTCCACAGCCCATACAGTCAGCAGCCCGGCCTCAGGCCCCCGCACCACAAGAGCACACGCACGCACACCCAAAAGCCCCGCCCGCCCTGCGCTCAGTCCAGGCCCCTGGTTGGCAAGGGGAGAAATCCCCTCCCGAGGCTGCTGCAGCTCCAGCCCAGACCCCAGCAGCCACACACAGCCAGACACAAAGACGGCCGAGGCCCACACGCCAATCGGAAGTCCCCCACATCAGAAACGCCCAGACGCACACCCTCACAAGGTGCCATACAACACCCAGAACGGGAGTGCAGTGCAGACATGGGGACCTCCACAGCGGCAGCCACACAGGAGGCCTACGCCTGGGAGCCAGGCGGTTCTGTGCTTGTTATAGAGGTGGATAAACTGAGGCTGAGAGGCCAGCAAGTGCATCTACAAACACATGCCCCTGGTGCAGCCAGGATTCGAGATCAGAACTAATTCCCTTCAAAGACCATGCAGTTGTTCTTATGTAACTCATACACACAGAGACACACACACACACACACAGACTAGAATAAGCACATCAAAGACAAGAACACCTCAAAATAAATACTGAGATTGAAAGCCACAGACATTTCAGAAAATATAAATGGGCAACTATGCCCAAGGCTGAGCCCTTAGGCCAGAAGTGGCAACCTCTAAAAATAAACACTCCAACAGAAGCCCGTGGCCAACAGCAAGCCATCAGATGACCACAACACAGGAACATCCTGATCCACACACACACGCCCCACAGGCTGCCCAAGCGACGTCACCCTCGAGCGGGCACAGTGGCGTCCCCTGCACCCCCAGGGGCCAGTGCTCTGAATTCCCCAGAACCATTCTCTGCCCCAGGCTTCCCTGAGGCTTCGGAACCTCAGCCAGCAGCTGCCCTCAGTGCCCAGGGCCAGAGAGCAGCAGTGGTTCACAGGCCAGGGGCTGGTCAGGACTGGACAGGCCTCTGGCTGAGACAGGTTCTGAATGCCCCCTGCCCCCATGCCTGGGCCCCTCATGGCTGCTGAGACGCAGGCCCAGGCCCGGCCACCTCTTCTGGTACCCTGTCATCATCTCCATAGGGGTCCAAGCCACAGGATGGGGCTATGTCCTTCATACCATGGCTTTCCAAAGACCTGGGCCACAGCTACGCTGGGGAGAAGACACCTCGGCTGGCTGCTTCCGGAGAGGGTACCAAAGACAGCACCTGTCATCATCCACTGAGACACCTCTGGGGCTGGGTCTCTGAAGGACCCAGGCCCACAAACCAGAGGACAGGAACTGAAGAGCTGGCTCTCCTCCTCTCTGGTTCTACGAAGCTGAAGGCCTAGACCCAGGTCCACTGTGCAGTCTGCAAGGTCTCTCCTGGACCAGGGGCCCCTTGATCCCCCGCATCTCCCAGTCCACACCCACGTGGGGTGGGAAGACTGCCCTGCCGTGTCCACCAGCTGCCCCACTCACATCGAGATGCAGACACGAGAGCCACCAGGCGCCACCCTGCTGGGAAGCACGCAGGTCCACCGCAGCATCTCACCGGAGTTCCACGAGAAGGGGACTCAGGGAGAGCTCAGGAAGCGGCCCCAGGCAGGAGGCAGGACTCCCACTCAGGACCGCACCTGACAGCCGGGCCTCAGTCTTCACCCATTCTGGTAGCAAGCTCCCTATGCCTGTCAACCATCCCAGAAGCGACAACAGCCAGAGCTTCTGTGGCTTAGCGGGGAATGGAGGGGGTGAAAATCGTTGGGTTCCCTAAACCAAACGGCAGTGGCTCTTGCTACCACCCGAGGGGCCCCTGCTCCTGACCCCATGCCGCGGGGCCATCCAACACCCTCACAGTGGCCCTGCTCTTCTTCACTGGGAGAACCAGAGGCCACCCAGGCCTGGTCAGGCCCCCTGAGGGCCCCACGGAGCCCAGCATCCGGGCACAGCCTGCAGGGCGGGCACCCCTGCCCCACCCTCCCCCCACTCCAACTCCACGGCCACATTATAAGCCATTTCCGTGGACCGCAAGAGCCCGGAACATAATGTGGGTTTCAATCTATCAAGGCAGGAAGGGCGAAAGAGAGAGGCAGGCGGAGCAAGGGCAGGAGGGAGAGCAGGTGGGGGAGGGTGGAGAGGGTTGGAGGGGCTGGGGGAGGAGCCATCTTAAGACACCTAACCAAGGGGCCACCAGCAGCTGCCAAGACAGTGGCCAGCTCAGGTCAAGCCACCAGACATAAGAAGGAGTTGGGCCTCCCAATGGGAGGGGGCTGCCTGGAGGGGGTCCTGGGGACAGTGAATGAGACTACAGTGAAACCTTGGTTTCAGGCCCAGGTGGACAGCCCCAGGCCCCTGTCCAGCCCCACATCACAGGTCACGTCCTGCCCACTTCTCCAGGGAAGCCGAAAAGTGCAGTCTCTGCAGGGTGCCACTCAGGTACGTCTCCCCACTTTTCCCACAGCAGCTGGGTGGTCTGGCCCCCACCTCCACGCTGAGCTTGGCTGCACACCCCATGACTGCACAGCGCCTGTACCCGCCATAAGCGAATTATGCTTTGTTGGGGGGATCTCAGGAACACCCCCAACCACCTGGGATGTGGACCCACTCCCCAAGGCTCCCTCTGTGCCCACAAAGGCCAGGATGCAGGGAGGTCAACACACCCAGTGGCTACCCTTGAAAAAGAACAATAGGAGGCTGGTGCTGTGGTGCCGCAGGTAAAGCCGCTGCCTGCGATGCCAGCATCCCATACATGCCCCTGGTTCGTGTCTCAGCTATTCTACTTCCAATCCAGCTCTCTGCCAATGGCCTGGGGAAAGCAGCAGAAGATAGCCTGCGATGCCAGCACCCCATACATGCCCCTGGTTCGTGTCTCAGCTGCTCCACTTCCAATCCAGCTCTCTGCCAATGGCCTGGGGAAAGCAGCAGAAGACAGCCCAGGTATTTGGGCCCTTGCACCCACATGGGAGACCCTGATGAAACGCGTGGCTCCTGGCTCCAGCCTGGCCCAGTCCTGGCCATTGTGGCCTCCCTCTTTGTCTGTAACTCTGACTTTCAAATAAATAAATAAATATTCAAAAAAGAAAAAGAGATAAACAGGGGATGCTGCAGTTATAGGACAGTTGTTAGCTAATCTTGATGTTCATTAAAAATCCACATCCCTGGGGACTAAGAATGCAGATTCCAGGGCCCTGCCCCCAAAGATTTTCACCCTAGGCCCAGGGTGGGGCCAAGAATCAGCATTTTACCAGCGGGTACAGAGCATGGCAAGAGGGGCTGGCTCTGTGGCTCAGTGGGCTAAGCTACTGTTTGCAGTGCCGGCATCCCACATGGGTGCCGGTTCGAGTCTCGGCTGCTCTACTTCTGATCCAGTTCCCTGCTAATGTGCCTGGGAAAGCATAGAAGATGACTCAAGTCCTTGGGCTCCTGCACCCATGTGGAAGACCCAGAGGAAGCTTCTGACTCCTGGCTTCGGTCTGGCTCAGCCTTGGCCATCGTGGCCATTTAGGGAGTGAACCAGTAGATGGAGGATATCTCTCATTCTCTCTCTCTGTAGCTCTTTCAACTGACCAAATCTTGAAAAAAATGAAAAAAAGAACATGGCAAGAACCCCAGACCCAGGCCGCCAGCACTCTGGACACTGAGATTACGTGGATGCCAGGACGGACAGCCCCACCGCAAAGGATGGAAGGTGCCAGGCTGGTGGACGACACAAAAGGCGTCTCCTCAGCTGACATGAGTCAAGGAGCAGGACCCCTCCCCATCTAGCCAGCAGATGTCTGGAATAGTAAGTGAGCCGTGAAGGTCTGCAGGATGGGCCCTCCACGATAAGACATCCTCCGTGTCCACGTGTAACGGAATAACATCTCACTGAAACACGCTCCAGGGAGCCGCGGGGACCAGCCGACCCGGAGGACAACCAAAGCAGTGCCAAGAAGAAGAGCCACCACACCCGCTCTGGACACAGGCGACTTAAAGCAACTGTGGACCAAGCAGGAGGGAATCTAAACCCCGTAGAAGTCAGAGTGAGGAACCCAAGGTCATGAGCCTGCAGGAAGCGGGCGAGCCGAGAGACAGCCAGGAGGGTGGGTTCTGGAGCTGTTACCCCTGTAGCCACAGGCTGCGTGGGTTTCACAGGGAGAGAGGCTGGGCCTGGGCGGTTAAGGGTAAACACGTGGGATGAGCCTCATGGATGAGGCTCAGTCCCAGGGAAGCTACAGGAGAGGAGACATGGGGGAAATGCACCTTGATAACCCACCCCCGTGGCCAGACACACCCATCACTCAGAAGGATGGTCCCATCTTAATGGCCAGGTCAGCTTGCATCAACCACTTTACACTCAGAGCCCAGCCTCCGAGCCTGCCTGGTGCAGAGCTGAGTGCTGGCGTGCAGGTTTGCTAAGTCCCACGTTTCGGGAGCTAAGGAACTGCGCTAGCCTGGCCCATCAGAGCTCTCCACACCCATCCCCTCTCCGTTCCCTGCTTTGTGTTTTCCAACGGCTCTCATCAACCACAGGCAAAGCCCAACCCCGGTGCTGGCCAGGCCAGAGCTTTTGTCACTCGGCCTCTGCTAGCCTTTGAAGCCGGAACTGCTGTGTCCTGGATACGCCGACACCCTCCCCTCTGTTCTCCCTGACACACACTTCCCTCCTCTGTGCCTCGGCACCTGCTGCTCCCTCTCCGGAAATGCCCTTCCTCGCTCTGCACCTGAACCCCCAACCTGCCACGGCCAGCTCCTCCTCCTCCCTGACACTTAGCTGGAGCTTCTCCGGAGGCCTTTCCTAACCCACCCCCTTCCCTGCCATGCTTCGGATAGGGAACCCCCTACCGTGTTCCTGCTGCCCTGTGGTCACGACGCACGGTGACGCTGACCGCCACGATTCGTGTCCGTGTCAGTCTTCCCCACTGAGTGTTCCTGGAGGAAAGGGCTTGGTGCCATTCGCAATGTGGGCCTCTTGGAGTTTCGGTGTGCAACCTGAACAGCTGTACAGGATGTACAGTGCCTGGAACACCTTAGGTGCTCCATAAATACTGCCTGCATTAGCTTAAGTAGCCCAGAAAGCTTTATATGGTCCTGTCAGTCAAATCCGGGGTTCTCGGTGGACCCCAAGCTTCTCCCAAAGGAAAGGGAGAAGACAGATCCTGCAGCCATAATACCATGGGAGAGGAGCCCGAGCTAAGACACACTCATCAACAAGTTGGGGGAGGGGGGCTTTCCATCACCCAGGACTTCTATGAGGAATGCCGGGCTGCAGCCTGGAGAAAGAGGAGGGGCTGAAGAATGGAAACTTCCCAGCTGGAGGAGCTGAGACGCAGCCCTGCCCAGAGCACCCCACCACCTGCCAAGGTGACTGTGACAAGGGGAGGAGGCCCGCGAGGGGCACAGAGAACCCCAGCCCCCAGTCCCTCAGACCTGGTGTCTCCTGGCACTGGTGGGCGAGATCTCCAGGGGCAGTCCTGGTCCCTAGCCGTGCCGACCTCCATCCCACAGCCTGCTGAGAGCTCTGGAACTTTCTAGAAGTGAACTACTTCCTTGGGGGGGTCTCTGAAGATCAGCAAAGCTAGGGGGTGAAGAGAAGCTCCCGAGCCTGCAACAGGGGTCCCCACAGAGGAGACCCAGCCTCTGAGCAGCCCAGGGCACTGAGTGCATGTGGGGCGTGGGGTGTGCCCACAGAGGCGGCAGGGACAAGCACAGGGCCTCAGGACCCTGTGCACAGGGGCAAACAAGTACAGGTGTGGCAAAGCGGACACCTGCCCCCCGCCCCGAATAGCATGCATCAGCAGAGACCCCTATGCTTCCAAGAAGAGAGCAAGGCCTCCTCAGGGCTTCCGTCGGGCATCTCCCAGGTGGTTCTGTCCGCTACACAAATGACCTAGCCCATGGTGCCCACAAACCTGCCTCTGTGGACCCAGGGAGACTTATCCTGGCCACCTCCCCCCTTCCACTCATGCCAGGAAGGAGAGAGTAAGGCATGAGGCCCCGCTTCTGAGTTCCAGATGGACAAAGTCAGCCTCAAGGTGAAATGCAAAATGCAGTGGGTCTTCGAAAAGTTTGTGGAAAGGTGAAATGAAAACACAAGCTTATTCTGATGCAAGAAATTTTGAAATCTACACCCAATTTTCTCAGGATAGCATTTTCCATGAATGGTTTGGAGACCCCAAATGGAACCCCTCATACTGGCCACTCCTGCCCCTGGCTGCCCAGGGCGGCAGAACTGACATTTTCTAGGAACCAGCAGGTGCACTGAGCCAAGGGGACTTTTGAAAAGGCTGGGGGCTTTTAGAGCTGAGGGTCTTAGGGGATCCCCTCCCTACCCCTCATTTTACAGGCTCACAGGGAAGCTCGGCAGGCTCAGGGGACCACCCAAGGTTACCCACAAGGATGAGCAAAACGGCCTCCTGGCCCCACGTGCAGAGCTTCAAGGTGAAGATGGCTGCAGCGGCCGGAAAAAGGGGCTGGGGGAAGACAGTGTCCCCAGCTACGGCTGCACACCAAGAACTTCAGGAGAGATGATGTGGGGGCTCCGGTCAAGTGGCAATGATGGATCTGTCCCCAGGGCCTCCTTAGCAGGCACCCGCGGTGTTTTTCCCAGACACCGTCCTCCTTGAATTCATGCCATGCCCTCCAAAGAAAGGGAGCAGGGCTGAGAAGCCGACTGCGCTCTGTATTTCAGACCCGAGGGACCAGGGCCCGAGGGTGAGTGACCTGCCCGGCACTCAGCAGCCCACGCCTGCAGGACAAACGCGGACTCTCAGGGCTGACCCCAGCCTGGCCTGTGGCTCCCCAGCACGGTGCTCTGCCCCCGAGCCTGGCACTCCCACTCCCCGCCCGCGCCTATCCGGGCACCAGATATCCCGGGCACACTTGGACAGTAAAAATAGCTCCCAAGCCACAACAAGCCCAAGCCCTTCTCTGCCAGGCCAGGACGCCTGCCTGGGCACCCGGAGAGGGCTGCCAAGAGCATTGCCAATGTAGGTCGGGAGCCAGTGGTGAATGGGGAGGCTGACAGGGAGCTGTCAGCGCTGGGGCCCCCAACGTTCTGGCCGCAGAAACGGGCCTCGCTGAGGCTGCCCATGCTGCTGCCCACCCCACTCCCAGCCCACACACACAAAAGCCCACGAACCACTGCCCCCTACCAAGCCAGCAATCTGCAGTTCACACACGTCCCAAGGAGTGCTCCAGGAGGGGACGGGCGAGCTCTGCCACACTCACATCCAACAGCAACACAGCGGTCCCACCCCACTCAGCACATGCCCTTCTCGGCTCCCAGGGCGCACAGGCACCCCTGCCTCACCCCCACCCAGCACAGAGCCACGGCAAGGACACACACAGGTGAGACAGCTTACAGACACTTACGCTCTGGACGGAGAGGGAGGACGAGGAGGAGAAAACGGCTCTGATTTGCTCCGTGTGCTTCAAGTTTCAAATAATTCCTCCATGGCTGCGGCTCCGAGCGCTGGCTGTGTCCCGCTCAGACTCCCTCGGACTGTCAGGGGTGGGAGGAGCCAGTGCAGCCTGCCTGCCCACCCTGTGCGCGCCAGCGTGCTCTCTCTCTCTCGCTCTCTCTCGCTCTCTCTCTCCTCCCTCTGCTCCTGTTCTCTCCCTCTCTCCGGCTCGCACTGCCTCCCCCTGGCTTGTAGGAAGCCACTGGGATAAAAGTCTGTCTGTAATTTCAGCCAGCTGGGTCCCGAGGGCTTCACTTATCATCCTGCAGCTATGCGCTGCTCGGATGACATCACAGCAGCTTTCCAAGCCCTCCAGCCAGCAGTGGGGAGAAGCACCGGGCCCAGCCCCAGCCCCAGGTCAGCTGCCTCGCTCAGGGACAACCCACCCCAGCCCAGCCCAGCCCAGCCCCGTCCAGTCCCAGGATGGCCCGGCACCGCCCGGCACAGCCCCAGTCCCAAACTCATGGCAGCCCAATGGCCAGAGGACCAGCAGGCAGCCAAATGGGACTGAGCCCCGCCAAGCAGCGACACGAGGGCCAGCGTGGGCCAGGAGGGGGCTCCTGTGAGGGTGTTGCGATTTAGTTCCGCAATTTTTCCACATTTTTTTTTTCCATTCTCAGCAAATGGAAGGCAGAGCAGATGACAACAATTTTCCAGCTGCTGAACACGAAGGTGGAAAACTTTTCTTCTCTCCCCATTTCACACACACACACACACACACACACACACGCGGGGCAGAGTCTGGCAGCCAGGACACTTCCTTGGCTGGGAAAAGGGAAAAGGAAAACAAAGCAAAACCCATGAGCCCATGGACATCCAGGGGCCGGCACAGGACCTGGAGAAAGAGGCTGGGATGTCCCTGGGGCAGGCCTCTTGCAGCAAGAGGAGAGGCGAGAGGGGTTCTCAGTGCAGAGCTTTGGCTTCCGGCCCAGCAGGCTCGGCACTTTTTGAGGCCTGGCTTCGAGAAGGCCAGTGGGTGTCTGGCCCAGGCCACCTGAGAGGCCTCCAGTTGACTGCTCCTGGCATCCAACTTGCTCTCATCTGTGGAAATCATGAATGGCCGAGAGAATGACTTTCGCGAAGCTCAGGACGGCCTCCACCGGCCACCCAGGTCTGAGGCAGACCACGCCGCCCCAACCAGGCAGCTGCCCTCACGTTCCCAGCCTGCTCCCAGTGTGCCCCAATGGACAGGAAGACACCACGTCCCCACTCACCGGCATGCGGTTTATGACTTAACTGCACTTCAATTGCATCTCCCAACCCAAATCTTAGAGTTGACAGGAGGTGGCCTGGTGACAAATCCCAGTGACCTTGTATCTCCTTGCAGAGGGGCTCAGTAGGAGACCCCAAGGTGCTTCTACGGAAATAGCTTGCCCAGGCTGCAGTACTCCCACCCTCAGCCCCCTGCCCAGGCCTTGGCAGCAGGCCCGGTATTACAGGCTGGGGAGATAGAGGTGCAGGCCGCCTGCTTCCCAGCTTCTGTACCTGAGCCCCTGGAAACCAGACATCTCATCCTTCAGCCCCGCCCCATGGCCAGCACCACTTGCTGGCTGGTTCCTTTTGAGAGCAAAGGAGGAAAACAAGAGGAAGACAAAAGGGTGCCCACGGCCCTGGACGCTGACAGCCCCACGCCCACAGGGCTAGAGACTTCAGAGAAATCACCAAAAATTGGAAAGGCAGAGGAGGGCTGAGAGAGAGGGGGACTTCCATGCCTCAGGCTCCAAGCTGGGGAAGCCATGGTGCACACCAATATTCGTGATATCAAAGACTTGGTGTGCAAAGTATGTCCTTTGGATTCTCATAAGAAACAGTACACAGCGGCTCCAATCCAATGTCACTCTGCCACCATCCAGGGACTGCATGAGCTGTATAGACTCCCCCGGTCCTACCCCAGACCTACAGGGCCAGAAGCAGAATTGTCCTGGGGAGTGGGGAGTGGGGGGGTGGGGAGCCTGGGAATCTGAATTCTAAATGCTCCCCAGCCGAGAGTGCAAGAGGGCCAAAGCTGGTCCCAGCTGCATTCAAACATTTCCAGTCCAGTCGCGAGGACTTTGCTGTATTTCCCCCTCAAAGCCCGCTTCACCTTTCTGCGCCTGCACAGGACGGGGGAACGTCCAGCCAGCCCGAGGGCCATCTAAGGCCCGCGAAATCACCTGGTCTGCTCCTGCCAGGACAACCGCAGGCAGAACTCGAAACCCGACACATCGGCAACAGGCTCATTTAAGTTGGTGATTTTGTTTGGCCTGTGAATGATGCTGTAAATACCCAAACGGCCCTTGGCAGAAAAAAAGGTCCCCCACCCCAACAGGCGGATTTTAGCCCTATGTAAGTTATTTTCCATTAGCTAGCTTTACGGAGCCCATTGAGGTAGCCAGGAATGGCTGACTGTGGGCAGCAGGTCCTCCCTGTCTCCCCAGGTCCCTGAGCCTGTCAGCCCCACCCTTACTTCCCTTCACCCACGGAGCACCTGCTGCCAGTACTGCTGTGTCGCTCAGGACCCAGGGTCCCAGGTGCAGCCTGGGAGGCGCTCTGACCCGTGAGAAACACAACAAGCCAACCAACCACCTTCCACTTTCTGGAAACCACGCTTCTGACAACACAGCCAGAGATGAGACCTTGGTACCCAGCCCGGACGACTCACGCCACTACAGCATCTGCTAGGAACACGCTGGTGAGGAACACAGGCCTAGGGGTCAAGGAGATACTGGTCTGAATCAGACACAACCACTCCTAGCTTAGCATAACCCCAAATCAATTACTTAATTTTTCTGAACTTCAATTTTCTCATCTGTAAAATGGGTACATTGATACAGGTGGAACTCCAAATGCTCCCAAATCCAAAGTTTTGAAGTTTTTTGAGTGCCAACATGATGCCACAGGGGAAGAGGCCACGCCTGACCTCACGTGATGGGGTGCAGTCAAAACAGGCACACTCACAACACTGTATCAGATTACCTGCACTCTGTGTGTATATGTGCATACAAAACAAGAGTGAATTTCACATTTAGACTTGGGTCTCACCCCCAAGACACCTCACAACCATACCTGTAAATATTCCAGAACCCCGAAAAATCCAAAACTCGAAACACTTCTGGTCCAGGCAGTGCAGGCAGTACGAAGATGGGTGGAACCTGGCTAACACTGAGCACACCGGGCAGTGCCAGGGTGTGCCAGGGAGGCGGCCCATGTGTATCATACACACCCCACTGTGCCAGCCTCCCGTTCTCCCTCCCTAGCCCTGCCCCACCCCACTATGTCATACCCGTCTGTGTCATACCCAAGGCTAAGCTTCAGAACATACACTGGACCTGCCCTTTCACTGCTCAGAAATCACAGCACCACGGCAGGTGTTTGGTGCAACAATTGAGACACCCCGTAGGCCATCTGCACCCCACATCAATAGAGGACCTGGGTTCAAGTCCCAGCTCCACTTCCAATTCCAGCTTTCGGCCAGCGCACACCCTGGGAAGCAGCAGATGATGGCTCAAGTACTTGGGTCCCCGCCACCCATGTGGGAGACCCAGATGGAGTTTCTGACTCCAGGCTTCAGCCTGGCCCAGCCCTGGCTGTTTGTGGGCATTTGGGGAGTGAATCAGTGAATGGAAAGATGTGTGTGTGTGTGTGTGTGTGTGTGTGTGTGTGCATGTGTGTGAGTGTCTCCCTCTTTCCAATTAATTCATTTTTATAAAGAATTATGATATCGAATGTCCAGCTAAGTGTCATTCAATGAAGAAATTCTGGGGCTGTCCCAGCATCTGCTGTTGGCAACAGCATGCCTGAAAATGCCCCTGCCTCCCCCACCTGTGAAGATGGCATCAACACGGAGGACCAGGAGGGGACAGCAGGGTGGGAAGACCTTAGCGCCTTTCCGTACACAGCAGAGGACTCCCTGAGGACCAGGGCACGGGCAAGTTGGCAGAGCCAGTCGGAAAAAGGATGTGCTCAGTTTCCCCTTATTTTCTACTTCAAAAAAAATACAGACAGATGCTTTTTTCTTCCCCTTAAATAAACTGCAGAAGACAACTGGAGTGAAACTCTTTCCTACTCGGGGCTGGGACAAGCTCAACTCAAGAGCTTAAGTGTCGTTCTGTCTTGGGAGCTGGCGGGGTGTCTCCTGCACCCTCAGACGACCACAGGCAGTGGGTTCATGACACCCCAGATGCAGAGCTCGAGAAACACAGCTGGAGCCCAGGATTCTTCCAGACCCCAGAGCCGCTACTGCCGTGGGCAGCCAGCCCAGGCCACTTCCTAGATTCACAATCTGTTCAGCCCAGAGGATGTCCTGAGTTCATCCGGCCCAAGCCTGCCACCCACCTGATTCCATTCATCCCACTCTGGGAGGAGAAGCTGGTTTCCCACAGTAGCAGACGGTCAGCGCTGCAGCCGAGACTGCCACCCACGGCCCCTGGCTCCCACGGGAGTGCTCCCCCCTTCACCCCCCAGCCAGATCTGGGTCAGACACCTGGAGGGTGTGGTTGCTGGGGGCAAGCTGAACCCCCAGCCCTGAAGAGCCAGAGACACCTCCAGGCTGAGCTGTGCAAAGGTGGACCATGGGCAGCCAAGTGCATGGTGTAGACACACTTCCAAGGGTGGCTCGCACACACTCCCGTCCTTACCAGCTCACGCTGTGGGCAAGCCGATCTATAGTGGGTGCGTGGCAGCCCTGGGGCACCCCACTCCCACGGAGAGCTCAACCTCCCTCAGCCATACCTGTCAAGCTCCTTCTTTCCACTGGCAAGGGTGGAAGCATCTTTCCCAGCCTGGCTCTTTATTTTGCCTCTTAAGGAACAAAATGATTCAAGAGTGTTTTGGTTTCCAAGCAGCACCACTGTAGAACAGAAGCAGGAAGTGGCATGCGTGTCCCCAGGGAAGGGCCACTCCATGCCCTGCATGGGGGTGGGGGGAGGTAAGGTGGCAGGGATGGGGGTGGCGAGGAGCACTTGCATGTCCTCACCCAGGGCGACGGCCCCGAGATACGTGGCGATGTCTGCAGACATGTGTGTCATCCCATCTGGAAGCCATGCAACCAGTGTCTCGTGGGTGCAGGCGGAGACACTGGGAAGATCCAGCATGCACGAAGCAGCCCACGGCAAGTGCTTAGCCCGCCTGCACCGCCCGCACAGCCAGGCAGTCCTGAGCTCCACAGAGGGAGGAAAGGCCCAGGGCACAGACAGAGCTGCAACTCAGACTCCAGGGCCCTGGATCCCCATCCCATGGGGCCACCCACTCACTGCCAGACCTGGGCAAGCCATTCCCTCCTCCTGGGCCTCAGCTTCCAGAGAGGCAAAGTGAGCAAGGAGGAGGAGAAGAGCTTTGGCTCTTCTGGCTCTAAGGAGACACAGGGGCAGGGCTGACTGGAACTGAGGGCTGGAGGGGCAAGGCTGGCCTCGGGCACCCCTGCAAGGCCCAGCACTCCAGCTCTCCACACCCCATCCCAGGAGGCAGCAGACGGGGCTAGGCTCAGGGGCACGATTCCTGAGGACAGGAGCCTGGTGCCAGAAGAATGACTCAGGGAGGGAACTGCCCACTCCCAGGCAGATGCAAGAGTCGGGTAGATCCACTCACTGCCTTGCTGCCTCTGCCCACCCTCATGCCCAGGGCCTGGGCACCATCTCAGTAGCTGTTCTCACTTGGAGAGGATGGACAGGGAGTGGGGACTGGAGCCACTGGCTTTGGGACCGACCCATATGGATGCTTTCTCATTGGCTACAACAATTGCCTTTTAAGGTGAAATCATTATACCCATCTTCCTGATTAAGAAACCGAGGCTCAGGCTGGCGTGGTGCAGCAAGTTAAGCCGCCACCTGTGACAACAGCATCTCACATGGGAGTGCTGGGTTCAAGTCCCGGCTGCTCTGCTTCTGCTCCAGCTCCCTGCTAATGTACCTGGGAAAGCAGATGCATTGATGACCCAAGTCCTGGGACCCCTGCACCTTACATGAGAGACCCAGATGGAGTTCTAAGCTCCTGGCCCTCGGCCTGGGACAACCACAGCCCTTGCAGCCATCTAGGGAGTAAAGCACTAGATGGAAGATGTCTGTCTCTCTCTCTCTGTCACTCTGCCTTTCAATAAATAAATCTCTTTTAGAAAGAAGCGGAGGGTTGGGGGTTGTGGCTTGCTCATGATCACAACGCCAGTCTGATGCTGTCAGAGAGGAAGGAGGAACAAGAAAGGACACAGAGGAGGCAAAAGGTTAGGGACTGGAGGACTCAACAGCAGAGAGGAATGAAGAGAAGCAAGAAAATCACGAGGCTGAACAGAACCACCTGCCCAAGGCCAGTGAGGGCTGCCCCACCCGTGCAGCCCCCTGGGATCGTATGCATTCAGGCAGATGCACTCAGGACCCAAAGCACTTCCGCAAACACTCAGAGCAGGTGCATCATTCATGTGAGCGAGCCCATCTCTGCACCTGACCCAGAACGGGCCCATTCCCTTAGCAGCCACACCTAATCGCCCCCAAATGGGCCAAGAGTTTTGTAACACAGCTCCCATCACAGACAGGGCAGAGGTCTTGGGAGGAGGGGAGTGTCTCTGTTTCGTTTCTCAAACAGGCCCATCCAGGGACAGGCTGGAGTGGCCGTCACTGTCCCACAGAGCTGGCAACACACAGAGCCTACGCCTGCATGGGAGGCAGGAGGAGGGTGCCAGTCCCAGGCCTTTTCTTCCCTGTACTGCATGAGGTGCAGCAATGGGTTCTTGAAAGTTCTCAAGCAATGCACAGACAGGAGAGGGAGGAAGGGAGGGAGGAGGGGAAATGGGAAGCTATGAGCATTCATATCCAAATCTGATCTCACTGCCCTCCCCCAGAGAACACTGTCTGTGGACCATTTTAAAAAGCAATCAAAGCAACACAGGCACTGACTGCCGTGAAGACACAAACACCGGCTCATCAGAAGCTCCAGGCCCAACCGACGACAGCTCCACTCCCCAGACCACAGAGAGCTCGGTGGCCAATGGCTTGAACAAGCGTGGAGCCCACTGACTCGGGGAGTGGTCCATGGGTCTGCCATCTGGGCAGGACGCCCCACATCCATGCAAGAAAGCATAGTGGGTGCAAATGGGGCTGGGGCTGACAACAGGGGTGGCGAGAAATAAAGGGAGTCTGGAGCAAGACCTCCGAGTCCCCTTTGCACAGAGAATGTGTCAGGGCCTTGTCAGAACCCTCTAGAAGCTGTGTGTTCTCCCACATCCACGACCTGTGGACACCCATCCCACTGGACAGGTACCTGGGGAGGAAGGCATCTCACTCCAGGAAGGCCTGATGCTGTCACCTGTTCCTGCTCTCGTTTTGTGGAAGGTGAGTACCTTCCCCTGGGGACCCCACCTCTCCAGCTGCCGCCAGAACCCCCTCCCTGGCCCTGGCCTCGTAGCTCTAGGCAACCACCATGCACCCAACAGACCTAGAGGCAGTGTGGTCTGGCAGCAACAGACTGAAGAGTTGAGGGCTGAGCTTGGAGGGGCCTCACTCTGCCCTGCTGTGCAATGGGAGAGTACAATCACCAGCCCAGCTCTCAGTGCTCGAGGATCCAACTCAGAGAAGCAGCTCAGCCTGGCCCTGTCGGGGTCCCGGAGCCCTTGGACTCGCTGTGCCCCTTTCCCCTCTCCTGTTTGCCTGGCTCCAGGTTGCAAACACATCCAGGGCTATTTCTGCAGCAGCCCCAGAGCCCGCAGGGTGGGGACAGGAGCGAGGACTTACAGGAAGTCTGTAAATACACGCCAGCCTGCAGTGGTCCCCAGGGCCACGCGGGGCAATAAAGAGGCTGCTTTATTTTCATCCCTGAAGCTGCTGAAACCCAACCCCGGCAGCTAGCTGCCTAGCAGACGCTGGCGCGAGGCTCCCCACCCACAGCCCCCCGAGGGGGGGGTGGCGAGTGGAGGTGGCACGAGGGAAAGCCAGGCTTGGCAGGCTCCAGGTGCCGCAGGTGGGGCGCTCTCCGCCCTGCCACCGTCCTGCGAGGCAGGGCTGAACCAGCGGAGTTTGTCAAAGGTCAAAGGCCAGGCCGCCGGGGCAGGAGACAGGCTTGCTCAGGCCTCCCGCCTCGGTGAAGACATCATCCACGCTTACCCACGCTGTGTAAGCATGCGCACGCTACCTACGCTCTCCGAGCCTGCCACTTCACCTGAGAAATAGCAGCGAGACCCTTCAGCTCACGGGAATGAAAGGGAGTCCTGAGCCCCCGACAGCGCTCGCACAGCAGTGTCGCTAGAAGGTGGCGGCATGTGGGATCCCCCTGGCTGCTGCCAGGTGGCTGGCGGGGACTGGCAGTTGACGCAGCCCTCACGGAGCCCAGTCTGGCACCATCTACCCACACCGGATATGCACACCTTCTCCCTCCCAGCAACGCCACTCCTGGAAATCGGTCTTAGACACACTTGCACAGACGAAAATGCAGCTTTTGGAAACAGCAAAAAGGTCAGAACAGACCTAAGCGTCTCTGTGACTTACAGTTTCCAAAAATACCACTTAATAAAATCCAGTATACACGACAGTGGGATATGATACACGACAAATTGGAAAGAGCTGTAGGCAGTGTTAGACAATGCCTTCCTGTGAAAAAGCTCCAAGTAAAGACCGCATCCTTACAGTGAGATCTGGTCCCCATACCTGGGACCTCATGTCCTGAAACAACCTCCATTCCAGGCGCTCTGGCCCGTGGGTTGCTGCTTCCCAAATGTCTCAGGCAGGCTCCTGCCTCAGGACCTTCGCACATGCTATTCCTGTAGCCTGGAATGCCCCATCACACACATTTGCTGGGCTGAACATCCCCACCTCTTTCACGGCTGTGCCCCTCTCCATAGGGTCTAGTCTAACTGCCCTTTTTTTTTTTTTTTTTTTGACAGGCAGAGTGGACAGTGAGAGAGACAGACAGAGAGAAAGGTCTTCCTTTGCCGTTGGTTCACCCTCCAATGGCCGCCGCGGCCGGCGCGCTGCGGCCGGCGCACCGCGCTCATCCAATGACAGGAGCCAGGTGCCAGGTGCTTTTCCTGGTCTCCCATGGGGTGCAGGGCCCAAGCACTTGGGCCATCCTCCACTGCACTCCCGGGCCACAGCAGAGAGCTGGCCTGGAAGAGGGGCAACCGGGACAGAATCCGGCGCCCCAACCGGGACTAGAACCTGGTGTGCCGGCACCGCAAGGCGGAGGATTAGCCTGTTGAGCCACGGTGCCAGCCTAACTGCCCTGTTTTAAATTTTCAACCCCCCTTCCCACTCCCCCTTACTTGCAGCCCCCTTCCCACTCTCCCTTACTTGCTCTACTAGTCCCCAGAGATCTGTCACCTTGTAACATCCTCATTCACTTTGTTACAATGTCGTCATGTTTTTTTCTCCTCTGTCTTCCTCTGCTGGAACAGCGTCACCCTGAAGGCAGGGATCTTTGTCCCATTCACCATCATGGCCTCAGTGTGCTGAACAGTGAGTGACCGGCACACAGTAGGCACTCAACAAACATCTGCCCGCCCAATGAAGGCAAGGGCCGAGGACAGTCCGGGCACTGCAGAGCGCAGAGGGTGTGGGCTTTCTCTCTTCCTCTCCAACAGAGTGCATTCAAGGCTGTGCCGGTCAGCACGACGTCCTCATGCTCCTGCATTGCGTTTGCTCAAATGCAAGCGGCCAGAAGCCCCAGGCTGGCCATCCCAATGCCACGTGTGTAGATGCAGGAGCCATGGAAACTAACGGCCCTGCCCCGAGTAGGGGGCGTGAGTCACACAGCAGGGGACGGAGCCGGGCTTCTGGATGGTGGCAGGAACAACTTGCACACAGACACACACACCTGGTTCAGAGTCTCGCTGGAGAGCTGGGATGAAAGGCGCAGCGACTCACGCTCGGGGAAGTTGCACCCAAGGCGAGGCAGTGGTATCAGTAAACGCTAACGCTGACTATGTAAGCTATGACTTCCTACTTAGCAGGCACTGAGCTAAGCACCGTGGATTAACTCATGTGATTCTCAACCCCTAAAACAAGCCTTATCCTTCTCCCCATTTTACAGATAACAACACTGAGGTTCAGAAAGGCTAAGGGATACGTCCAAGGTGAACGGAAGGCAAGAGGCAGGGCTGGGGCCCGAAACCAGGCAGCCTGAGTCCAGAGTCCATGTTCTCTCCCCCTGCGGTGCCTCCCAAGGGATATGGGTCAGACTCTTCTGAGCCTAAGACCCTGTGTCTCTCCTTGGCGCAGGCGGCCTCCGGCTGAAGCTGTGTGAGCTCAGTGACTTTGGCAGGACACTAGACGGTCTCTTGCCAGGGAGAGGGGCATAGGGCAGAAAGAAAGAGATTTATAGGGGATGAATCATCCTTGAGCGGCTGGGGAAGGAGAGGGAGGGAGATCATAAAAGGGAAGAAGGACTGATCACTTGCCAGACCCCAGAGCCATTGAACTCTCTTCCCGCAAACGGCACTGTCCATCGGACAGAAAGCAGGGGCTCCAGTGCGGGGGGAGAGGGCAGCAGGGAGCAGCAGGCAGGATGGGGAGCAGGCAGAGGTGGACTGGCTCCAGGGAGGACGTGGCCTCTCAAAGGCTGCTGGGAGAGCCCGACCCCAAAGCCAGGCCCAGACCATCAGCGAAGGAGCTGAGGATTGCCAAAGAGCCACACAGGCTCGGCCCAGGCCTGCGGGCAGCAGCCCCAGGTGCAGGGGGAGACAGAGGGCAATGGCCCAGCCTCCCAAGGCATGAGGGGCCTGTTCAGGGCCTGAACAGGTGCAGCAAGGAATGACCCGGAACAATCCAGAAGGAGATCCTTTCCCTGTAAGGGCTGGATGCCGGTGTGGGATGAGTGGGGAGGCCGGAGAGCTGGGCAGGCCCTGGAGCCACGCACCCGCCTGTCTCCTGCCCAGGCAGCATCTGAGTGCCAGCTGAAGCTTCTGCTGGTATTGGCCAAGGAGAGGAACAGTGGCCAGGCTGAGCGGCTACACAGGATGGCCGCCAGAGGCCAAGTCTACCAGGGCAGAAGCCATGGGCCGGGGCCCCGTCTGCTGCAGGTTTTGTGTGCTGTCTGTTCTCAGAAGCTCCTGGCAAAGGGGTCTCCAAACAGCTGAAAATTAAACCAGCGGGGCAGAGGCCCTTGTCCCCTCAACAGCAGCGAGGGAACGGCCCCTCCCTCGGCCCCGCACTGCCCCGCAGCACACCCGCACCTCCTCTGCCTCCACTGGAACCTGGAGCAGCGCCCACAGTTGCCAGAGGAAAGCTGGGCGCACGTAACGTCCCTGCTCTTCCTCCACTTTCCAGACACGAGCGACGTCCCTATGCGACTCTCATGTTTGAAAATCCCAGGACCAGCATTGCAGCGTAGTGGGTAAAGCCACTGCCTGTGGCGTTGGCATCCCGTCTGGGCACTGATTTGAGTCCCGGCTGTTCCACTTCCAATCCAATTCTCTGCTAATGTGCCTGGGAAAGCAGCAGAAGATGACTCAAGTCCTTGGGCCCCTGCACCTGCGTGGGAGACCCAGAAGAAGCTCCTGGCTCCTGGCTTCGGCCTGGCCCAGCTCGGGTCATTGTAGTCATCTGGGGAGTGAACCAGCAGATGGAAGATCTCTCTCTCTCTCTCTCTCTCTAATTGACTTTCAAATACATAAATTTCAAAAACTTTTTTTTAAAATTGCTTCTGTTCTCAATGCCATCTCTCCTGGTTTCGTGCAGCCCCTCACCAAGCACTCCATGGCAGATTACAGAGGCCAAAGGCGCCGTCACACAGCAGGGTATTGGCTTACAGCAGCGAGTTCCAGGGGCAGGGCCCATGCCCCCTGCCTGCCAGCTCAGGGTCCCGGGCCTCAGGACAAACACAGCCACGCCTGATGGAGAGAGTGCAGCGCTAGGCAAGTGGCCAGCAAATACAAGTATGTATGTGGGCGGGGGGGGGGGGGGGGGTGGCGCATCTTCCTCACTCACGAGGTCAGAGTGACCTTGTACTTGAATTCCCAGCACTCTAATTGTTCTGGCCAGTCAGGAGTGGACGCTCCTCCCGGGGGAGGAGAAAGAACTTGGGATCCTCCTCAAGAAGCCAGCCACGCCTCATCCACATCTCTGCAGCCATGTCCAGGTGGCCACGTCACACTGAGATCCATCGCCCAGGTCTCCACAGCTGATCCACCCTCTCAGCCAGGCAGCTCCAGTATGTGGCTAACCCTCACCCCTCCTGCTGCTCTCTAAGCCCTTCCTCCTTTGTGATCTGATAGATGGAGTTCAGCAGCAATCTGGAATTTCTCCTCTCTCCACCTGGAAGTCAGAGACCACCGTCAAGACCGACATCCAGGTCAGGACTTCCCAGGACACGTGAGGCTTTGAGCACTCATGCTTAGCAACTTACCCCTAAAGTCTCTGCTCAGATACTGCTCCAAGACCCTCGGACCCTTGCCCCGAATTATTTGGGACCACCTGCAATGTTATACTGCCCTCTCCTGCTAGGAGGACCTCCCATATCTCATGCCAAAGTCCAGAATCCAAAAATGTCAAACCCTGAGAAAATATGTCACATTCTACATGGCGCATTCTCTCCCACTGCCCCACCCACAGGGGGCACCCACAGCACGTGCCCGGCTGCCCGGCTGCCTCACTCACGAGCCCAGGGCCTCCTTCCCGCAGCCCCGTATCCATCCCGCCCGGATGGGGGAGGTGGGAGAGAGGGCCACGCCAACAGCTGTGCCAACTGGGAGGCAGAACTTGGGGATTTTTCTTTTGCTGTGCACAGTGTCAGGCTCCCCAACCAGTGCAGGCACCAGGACTAAGGCTGGAAAGAGATCAGACTCAAAAGCCTACAGCATTGGAGACGAAAACACATGGCCTTCTAGATCAAGATCACCAAAGGCCAGGGAGCCTGGGACAGCACCCCACTTCATCACTCATTCAGGATCCTTCCCTGGACAAGAACTGCTGTGAGTTAGGCTGTTAGTCCAGCAGCTGCCATGCCCACATCAGAGAACCTGGGTTCAAGACACAGCTCCACTCCTGACCCCAATTTCCCTCTGGTGCAGACTCTGGGGGCCACAGATGAAGGGTCAAGTCACTGGGCTCCTGCCACCACGGAAGAGATTTGGACTGGGTCCCTGGCTGCTGACTTCAGTCCTAGCCGAAGACCAGAGCAGGTATTTGGGGAGTGGACCACTGAATGGGACCTCTTCCTTTTTCTCTGCCTCTCCAGTTAAAAAAAAAAAAAAAAGAAAGAAAGAAAGAAAGAAAGGTGAGAAGACCACCCACAGAATAGGACAAAATATCAGCCAATCAGGGACTTGTTGCCAGATCATGTAAACAGCACTTACAACTCCATAATAAAAAGAGGAAAAAAAAAATTTTTTTAAACAGAGGATTGACATAGACACTCTTCTAAAGACCATACATATTGGCCAATTATCAATGAAAAGATCTTCAGCAGTATGGTCAGGGAAACAGAAATCGAAACCACAATGAGTTACTGCTTCATGCCGCTGGGATGGCTGGAATCCCACAGACAGAAAAGAGCAAGTGCTGACAAGGATGGAGACACACGGGAACCTCCCACGTTGCAGGGGGGAGTGCAAATGGAGCAGCCACTTTGGAGAATCCTCATTGATTCGACACGGAGCTACCACATGACCCAAGGCTCCACTCCTAGCTATGCATCCAAGAGAGAAGAAAACACAGGTCCACACAAAGACCTGAGCGTGGATGTTCACAGCGGCATTTCTCTCAAGAGCCAAAAAGCAGAAACAGCACAAATGCTCATCAATTGACTGACGGATGGATAACCAAATGTGATACGACCACACAACAGAATATCATCCAGCAACAAAAATGAAGTAAGGACCAACACGTGCTACCACACACATGAACCCTGAAAACACTAAGCTACGTGAAAGAATCCAGACACAAAAGGCCACATATCAGATGGCTCCATGCACAGCAGTGTCTAGAATGGGTCAATCCAGAAAGCAGGACTGGGGGTGGGGGCGGAAATCAGAAGCCACTGTTAGTGGGTAAGAGGTTTCCTTTGCCAGTGATAAAAATGCTCTGAAATTATGCAGGGGCGGGCATCGTGGCACAGCAGGTTTAGCCACCACTTGGGAATCTGCATCCCATATTGGAGTCCTGGCTGCCCCACTTCTGATCCAGCTCCCTGCTAAGGAGGCTGGGGAAGCGGCAGAAGAGAGTCCAAGTGCTTGTGCCCCTGCCACCCACATGGGAGACCCAGGTGAAGCTCCAGGCTCCTGGCTCCAGCCTGGCCCAGCCCTGGCCTTTGTGGCCATTCAGTGAGTAAACCAGCAGATGGAATCTCTCTCTCTCTCTCTCTCTCTCTCTCTCTCTCTCTCTCTCTCTCTCCTTTCAAACAAATAAATAAATCTTGAAAAAGATCATAATAAAGTAAATACAATTAATATCATGGTAGTAAATGTATAAGTCTAAAGATACTACAACCCAATGAATTGAATACTTTCAACAGGTGAAGCTACAACATCAGCCTATATCAACTTGGCTGTTCAATGTTTTGAGGTGGCGGGGGTGGGGGGGGAGGCTGGGGACTGTCTGTGGCTCTAACCTGTGCATGTGTCCACACCAAGGTTGTAGAAAGTTCAAAAAGGGGGAGATGATAGGAGGCATGCAGGAGAGCTTGCTGTTAGGCTGCAGGTCTGCTTGGAGCACTCCACAGGCTCTGCCAGCCAGAGAACACTGGCTATGAGAAGGGAGCTGCATGGGCCACAAGGGTCACCCCTGCGCCAGCTTTGCTAAGACCCAGAGTGCTAAAGATCTCCTGTAGACCAGGTGCAGGACAGCAGGCCTGGGCGGCCTCAGATCCCACCCGCGAGACCAGCAGGGTACAAGGCTGCAGCAGGACGCTGCAGGGAGTGAGGGCAGCCTGGGCTGCAGGGAGCGCTGTGTGCATAAACAGAGCTGCAGTCAGAGGGAGCCATGACTTGCAGGGAGCAGCGGGGGGTGGGGGTGTCTCCAGAGCACCCCCCAAAGAACTATGGGAGACCCAAGCAGCATGGCACACCTCCAGAGTTTTCCAGAATTTTCCACTGGCAAAGAACTCGAGTCATGTTGTCTGCTTCCGTCTCCACACAGAACATGCCCGTGCAGCCTCTCAATGATGCCAGGCAAGCAAGAATGTTCTGGGATGTTCTTCCTTTCCTGTCTCCCTAAGCCTAAGTGCATCAAGTCTGGGAAACACACACACACACACACGCGCACGCATACAGGTAGAAGCCAACGAGAGAGGAGCTAACTCTTAGTGAAATACCAAGTTCACTGGCACTGGGCACATTTATTTCTGACCAAAGGACCTTCAGTCTCAGACCTCTCCAGTCTGAGAGTGACCAGAAGAGGGTGGGCCTTGCCCTGGGGTCACACCCCTAAAGCACAGGGTAGAAGGAAAGGGCTGTGGTAAAGAAACAAAGTGGCACAACCATTTGTCCAGACCAAGAGTCTCACAAAACAGTACCCACTGGAGCTGTTTGGGGAGGATTAGCCAAGAGAGTGTACACAGCGGAAGCCCAGCACCTGCTAGGCACACATGCCATCACCAGTGTCACCATCATTGTTAGGGTTTCTTCTTCAAGTCACTGCCAAGGAAACTGAGAACCAGAGAGGCGAAGCAACTTCTCCCAGGTCACACAGCAATCTGGTGTCAGAGACAGATCTCCTGACTCTCAGGCATGGGGCTCTCAGAACAGAGCCAGCTGTAGAGAGCTCCCCAGAGAGGAGAGACGTGAAGCCATGTGTACATTCAAAACCACACCTGTATCATCGCTCCTCCAACACACCACTAACAAAAGGGGGTGCGAATTGCTGCCGCACAGCACATAGCAAACATCTTACTTATCACATCACATATATCACCACATTGAATCTCGAATGGCGATCTTATGAGAACATCCTGTTCTTGTACCCATTTTACAGATGAGGCATTTGGGATGCAGAGAGGCAACACGGCTATAAACAATAGAGCGTGGAGCCAGGTCTTCTGAGTCTACATTCCTGAGTCTCAGTGCCCACGGCCAGCTTCCCAGCCCCCATGCGTGGATGCTAAAATGGGAGTAGAAGGAAAGCGGGTGCTGGGTGCCTTCCATGCAGGTGCAAGGTCCTCTCCCCATGGCTGCAGCAAGGACGGAAGCCGCTATGAGCTGAAGCCACCCTGAGCCTGGAGTAACCACCATGAACCACACTATGCCGACCCCCATTCCCCCGCACCTGCCACGGGCACCGAGGTGCAGGGCTTGTTATCACAGGCAGCTGGGACCTCTCAGGGGAAGCTCCCAGGCCCATTCTGGCTCCTCAAGAGTCCCCCAAAGAAACGGTGACCAGGGCTGGAAGCAGTGGAAAGCAACACTGTGTCCTCCCACAGCCCATTCAGCAGGGAATAAGGAAAGACGACCCCCGCAGGGAAGGAGCTGGCGGGACACCTAGAACTCAGATCTTGGGGCAGGTGTCAAGGTACAGTGGGTGGAGCCACCGCCTGGGATACCCGCATCCTGTATCAGTCGGTGCTCCTAGCCTCGGCTGCTCCACTTCCCAGCCAGCTGCCTACTACAGCCCCCGGGAAGGCACTGGAGGGCGACTCAAGCATTTGGGAGGCCCAGATGGAGAACCTGCTTCCTGGCTTCAGCTTGGCCCAGCCTTGACTGTTGCAAGCATTTCAGAAATGATCTCTCTCTCTCTCTCTCTCTCTCTCTCTCTCTCTTTCCTTCTGTCACTCAAATACATAAATCTCTCAAGTCTCCTGCCTTGCGGGCCGTGGGGTGCCCATGACACTCACGTACTTCTCTCTCCTCCTCACCCTCCCTCTTTGCTAAGCTCTTTTCCTCTCCTCTTCCTATCTTCACAAAAATAAAATAAATAAATAAATAAAGTCCAGGGAGTGCTTGCACAAGCCCAGACCTGGGATCCCCGGTGCAGGCTGGGATTGTGAGGCCAGGACAGGCACCCTTCGGAGCTGCATGCCCCATGAGGAAGACAAGGGCTGAGGCTCGGGCCCAACACCAAGCCACCTTGTCAGCAGTCCCTGGAGACCAAGCAGGACCCCGCGTGGGCCCTGTGCTGTTCTCCCATTGCCCTGTCTGTTGGCCCCAGGCAACCTGCTTGTCTGCCCCTCACCTGAGCAGCACAGCCCTGCTCTCTTAGTCACATGGAAACCTAAACCGCTCGGCATCGGGAAGGTGCAACTAGGCGGGCAGTGAGTGACTCAGGCCTGGCTGGCCTCTGGTCTTCTCAGGGGCAAAAGGATCCCGTGTGCCCTGGTCCCGGTGCTTACTTCTGAAAAGCCGAGCCCTGGAATAAACACTCTGGAGGAATCTGGAACCTCCTCTGGGCAGCACAGGCCACAGCACAGCCCCACTCCCACCCCTGGGGAGCTGCGAGCTGGGCATGGGGCTTCAGAACTCCCGCCAGAGAGCTAATGGGGCTCCTGGAGCCGCAAACCATGCAGTCAGCCAGAATGCAGAGCCGCTGGGCTGCACACCAAGCTCGAGAGGCAGGCGCAGCGCCCAGGAGGAGGCTGGTGGGGGCGCAGACCTCTCCCCACCACCCACAGGGGATGCTCGCCTCCTCTGGGGTCAGGACCCCAGGCCCAAGGCATCTGCTTGCACATAAGCCAGGATGAGAGGAGTAGAACCAGCCCCCCAGCCACCATAGCACCCCAAATCTGAAAGTGCAGCCTGCACCCACAACCCCGGGACAGGACAGTACTGGTACACAGAGCCTTACAGAGCGGACAAGGGGACACAAAGTCACTAGAGCAGGCTGTCATCCAGCATGACCCACGATGTCTTCCTAAGAAGAGACCACGGCAGACAGACATGGGGGAAGACCGTGGGAGGACAGGGGAGAAGGCAAAGACGGCATGGACCAGCCGCAGGGAGAGGCTTCAGGAGGGATCAATCTGCTGACGCTGTCATCCCAGACCTGCAGCCCCCAGAGCTGTGCGAAAGTGTGGTGCTGTTGCTTATGCTGCCGGTTCGTGGGCTGCGCTGAGGCTGCTCGAGCTGACACACCCCCCAGGCCATGGGGTGCTCTGAAAGAAGGGAGTCCCCCGGTGGCAGGTGCACTCGGCTCCCTGTGGGCCACCGACCCACAGCTGGAGCCCCGTCTGGTCACAGGTGCCTGATGCCACTCCCCTGCCTACTGGCCTAGGACAAATGAGCCAAACGGTCCCTATGCAGCCATCACCACCCCAGGACTCTGGTTTGCAACTATCCCTTTTCCCTCTACCCCTCGGTCTATCTCCTGGACCCGTGGCCGCGAAGCTGTGAGGAGTCGGATGCGCATCCCCGAGGAGCGGCCTGCAGTGTGTGTTTGGGGGGAGGGGGTAGGCTGGGCTCCAGCAGATGCAAAGGGACCAGGAGTCAGACGCACCTGCATTCCAACACCAACTCCACCGACTACCACACGCTGGGGCTGGGGTGGCCAGAGCTGTGCCAGTGCCTATATGTATTCCATACACAGTGAGGAGGGGGCTTTCCTGTCCCTCTAGCAAGTCCCTTCCCTCTTGGGCCCCAGCATCCACACAGTAAACCTCACCATTGGGGTGGGGTGCATGGCAGATGGCAGGGTAGGGCTAAACACAGAGCCACCGTGGAGCCATGGTTAAGTTATGGTCATGCGGCCCAGGAGTTCCAGGGCCAGAGCTGGTCTCTCCTCACTGCTGGGCAAGGGTAGAGGTGCGGACATGGGACACAGGTTCCTGAGGACCATGCAGGCCACAGAGGGTATCTGCCCCTGTTGCTCGGCTCAGGGACACTTGCCCTCCCCCTCTGAGTCCCCCAGTGGGCTCTGGAGGGCCTTGCCTGGCCTCTCCCACTGGCTCCTTGCAGCGGGCCTCAAACAGAAGAGGCAAGAGGTGGGCCCCTTCCAGAAATGGCCCCGTCTCACCTTGGACACTGTATCCCCCTACCTGTTGGGAGAGGCTGGCTCCCTAGCAGAGACGCTGCCTCTGTGAGGTTCAGCTGCTACCTGCCTGAAGTCCCACTGTGCACCTGCCTGTCACAGGGGAGCCCATGGTCACCAGGGTGCTCCATTCCCTACACCAGCTACTGCCTCCAGCCCCTTCCTCACCCTCACAGTGCTCTGCCAGGACTGGGGATGAGAGTCAAAGAGGGGCACATAGCAACCCTCTCCCCAAAAGGGGCACCCAGGCAGGTGCCCAGAACAGGCCCCTGGCGACATCACCCTCTCCAAACGGCACAGTGGTTAGTGCTGCAGCTCCACACCCAGACTGGCCCTCAGTGAGCCTGCAGCTGTGGGCAGGGTCTCAGCCCCTCCACGCCCCCGTCTCCCCACACTGCCCTCTCGCAGGGTCCCTGTGAGCCTCAGAAGAGATGGTGCCCATCAAGGACTTGGCACCACAGCCGGGGCATGGCGACTTCCAGGACCTTCCTCAGCCATGTCGGCAGAACCCTGAGAGGCTGACCAGAGTCCCCACGGATGGGCTGGAGACTCAGGATAGACACCACGGGCAGGCCCTCCTCGGCTCTGAGTGCTCAAATGGATCCCCATTACACAGCCCAGCAAACTGAGGCCCTAAGGGACGGCACCTTGTCAAAGGCCGAATGCTTAGCCGCTGTGCTGAACTGCCACAACAACCGGCAATCGGGTTAAGTGAGTAACCACATCTTCCCAACTTCACAGGTGACAAACTAAGACAACAGAACTGCTCACTTCCTGCACCAAGCGCATACGGCTACCAAGGGAGATCTGGGATCTGGACTCAGGCAGCCCGGCCCTGGAGCGCCCACTCTCACCCGCTGCCCACGGCACCTTGAGTCAGCCTGCCTGGGGCACACGACACCCCATGAGGCCGTCTACCCCCTCCACAATCCCTCCTACAGACGGCCAAGAGCTTAGGCCGACTCCCAAACCCCTGCAGTCCTGTGCCCTTGTCTCAGCTAGCATGTGGGGAAACTGAGGCACAGAGACTTGCGCACAACCACGAGACAGACACAGGCCTCCCGCTTCCCTCTCATCACTGTCAGTCAGAGGGAATGCTTTCATCTAGAGCCTTCCAGGAGTGCCACAGGCTTGCTCGCTCTCTGGTCCCTATGGGGGATGCAGCCCAGGGGCGGGCAGCAGGCGCAACCCCGCTGCACAGCTCCCAGCCCACGCCCAGGCCAGGCCAGGGGAGAGGAGAGGAGAACCTGGAGCTGCTCCCCTCCAGGCACACGGCCAGCTTCTCAGCCCGCAGACAGGAGCCCCTCTGTCCCTCGTGACCTTTAACTGGCCCAAAGGTCTCGCTGGCTCCATCCCCTCTTGCCCTGGGGAATGGGTCGGAAGGGAGAGGAGGAAGGACCAGGGGGCAGGAGGACGGTCCAGGGCTTCCGGCGCCAGCCCCTCCTCTCATCTCCTGGCCTTGTCCTGCTCCTTCCTGCCCGCAGCCCCATCCTCCCCCCGCCTCTACTCCTTCCTGCCCTTCGTTTGTCTGCCTTCTATTTGCCTGGCGCTTTCTGGTTTACTAAACGTTTTTACATTTATCAGCACGCGGAATCTGCCCCAGGGAGAGCCGGGAAGACATTAGGAATTCCTCCCAGTTGCCAAGTGCTCTTGGTAAAAATGCACACATCCCCAGAACGGGGAGGAGCAAGGAGCGAGGGGGCTGGCAGCCACCGTGCCTCCCAGCTAATCCACCACTGCATCCTCCACGTTCCCCTCAGGCACTGGGGCGGGGCAAGGGGGCTGCAGGGGGAAAGTGAGTGCATTGAGGGATGCTAAGGTTTCTCCCCCAAAGGTTCCCATGCTGGGAGCTCAGTCCCCCGTGCACCAGCACCCAGGGGTGGTACCTTTAAGAAGTGGGGCACAGTGGGAGGTGATTAGATTAATGAGAGCACCAGCCTCAAAAGGGGTCCATGCCTATCTCTTAGGAGGGGGTTCAGTCTCACAGGACGGGATTAGCAGCTCGGTAGAGGCTAGGATTTCCCTGGCTCACCCTCTTGCTGCTCTCTCTCCCCTTCCTCTCCCCTGCCTCCTGCTAACAGCCACGAAGCCCT
Source organism: Sylvilagus floridanus (assembly GCA_949820135.1). Lineage (NCBI taxonomy): Eukaryota > Metazoa > Chordata > Mammalia > Lagomorpha > Leporidae > Sylvilagus > Sylvilagus floridanus. The sequence continues at coordinate 161,007,930 of OX463236.1, forward strand.
CACCAGAAGCCAAGACCAGTGCTATGCTCCTGAACCTCTCAGGCATTCCGTCATAGCAACATCAACCAGCTGAGACGGAGGAGCTGTCCCTATGGGGGTGGGATAGGCCCTAAGGAGACCTGTTGGAACATCTGACAGCCCTGCAGCTGGGGGCAGCGGGGCTACAGCAAGCTTAGGGACAAGCTACCAACTTTGCCACGTGCTGCATGAAGAACCTGCCATCACCACACCCCCAAGGTTGACACCCATCACTCTCCAGTGCCCCGCCTCCCTGAATGCCACAGCTCATTCTGCTACCTTCAAGGTCACAGGGAGAATGTTCATCCTAGAGAAGGCTTAAAGGACTGTCAGGGTGCTTAGTGCAGGAGGCAGGAGACGGAGTGGTGCCCAGGGGGCACAGAGCGGGCCACAGGCCTGGTCTCCCTCGCTCCGCTCTGCCGCAGGGCCCAGGGACCCCGGGCTGCACAGAGCTGAAAGGAGGTTACAGGCTAAGCTGGTGAGCCCGAAAGGACACGTCTTGGGTCACGGGGGTAAAGCAGGAGGTTCTGTCTTGCAGGGGTCCTCCGTTACCCCACTGAAAATGAATGGGAGACGGACGGGACAACCCTCAGCGTCCTCCCAGCTCAAAGCGCTGCAGTCCTATAACCAAATCAGGAGAAGTTGGTGGCTCTAGAGCCCTGGGCGCTGGGCATGCTCACAGGCAGAGTCCCCCGCCCTCACCCCATCACACTCACTCCAGGGAACCACATAAATAATACCACAGCTCGCACGAAACTCGCAGGAGCCGCCTGAGACACAGCTCACCGCTGGCTGTGATGCTGGGTTTGGGAGCGAAATGAAACACGGATTAATTTCAGTTCTGCAGCTTTCTTTGCACATTTCATAGGCGATCAGTTCGCTTCCAGCTGTCAAACATTTTCATTGGCCCTTGATGAAAGCTGGTTGGCCCGAGGACTGCACCCACGTTCCCAGTGCTGTGACTTCACAGAGCCCAGCAGCAAGTCTGCAGATACCCCACGGCAAACATGTGCAACAAGGCAGGGGCTGGAGCTGCCCTTTCATTTGCACTCCCCTCCAGGGAGCCCTCCCAGACCACTCCAGCCCCTAAGGACCCCTCTCCCACCAGTCTCAGAGCACTCGTCACCCACGATAGCTCTCTGGCAATGACAATGCATTCTTGTGCCACCCACCCCGTGTGGCCACTGTGCTGCGGTCCGCAGCTCTGCCCTCACCATGTCACAAATCCACATGTTTGTCTGCTTCACCTTCCTCTGCCAACCTACACACTCTCACTAATTTGCATCCCCTCTGGACCCAGTGAATCAAGAGAACCAAGGCCACAGGCACCAGGGCTGTGCCGATGGGGGATGGAGGGGCTGGAAGGCCCTGGTCCCCACCTACCCTCCATGCCATCCTCTCGCTGTGCGTTGAAGTTGTCGTAGGAATCCCAGCGGATGAGAGGGTCGGAGGTGTTGTAGTCCACAGACACGCTGGGCCCGTTCTCCAGATGCTCCATGCCTGGGGGAAGGGGAGGGGTGCAGGGTGGGCAGGAGAGGGGCAAGGAGTCAGCAGCTGGAACTCGGAGCAAGCCCACAGCCCCGCCCCATGCCCAGCGATGCTCCCCCAGGAAGTCTCCTTCTCCCATGTCGGGCAGGTGGGACCAGGGGCTGAAGCTGGATGGAGAACCCAGGGGGGTGGCTTCCTGCATTCTTGATGGGGCTCATACAAGGTCATGGGGGTCAGTCAGGACACACGCTGAGGGGTGGCAATGCACAGTCCACCCTGGGGGACACTGAGGGATCCCTGACTGGGGGGTCTGTCCTCCTCTCCTCTGCATCCCTGGAGCCCCTGGGATGGTGCCAGGAGACAGAATCTGCGCTGGAGCCAGGACAAGGAGAGTTGGGGGGTGAGGCAGGCTCCTAATGGCTGCAAGGGGTCAGGATGTCTGGGACAGCACAATCTCAATGGTAAGGTCATCCCGGGCACGCCTCTGTCTTGCACCCCAAAACGCTCTCCATGCAAGGTGGGCACCCCAGGAATGCCAAGCAGGCAGACTATGCCACCTTCCTGGTCTGCCCAGACTCCCTGCACAAGGAACCCACTCCATCTCCCACAGCCTGCGCGCACAGACAACTGGTCTCCCCACACAGGCTGCCTTTGGGTTACAACACCTCAGTTCTCAAAAATATTCATCCAAGTCCCTACAGCGCCCATGAGTGACCCCCAGCCCCTTCCTCCACCTACCATGACCCTCTTGGTCTCAGAATAGAACAGAATGATGACCTAAGGCAACCAGAACTGTTTATCCAACCCATAGCCTCTCTGTCTGCTTCTCTTATCCAAAGATTAAGTCACTGGCTCACGTTTAGCTGGGGGTCCACTCTGACACCCAGATCCTTTAGTGCTGGCCTGTCTCCCCAACATGGGCAGCTCTACTCTTGTGGGACGGATCAGGGGAGGATGGACAGAAACAGTGTGAGAACAGATCCTAACTCAGTGTGTACCTTGAATCTTCTCTGGCCCATAAGAAAATACAAACTCCACTTTGCCATAATCTGGAAACCGATCATCTGAAAAAACACAATAAAAATGGGTAATGAATTCCCCCCCCCAAAAAAAAAACACCCGATACAGTTTTTAGACAACAGTAAGTATGTGCAGACCTGTTTAATAATATAATAGTTAATTTACAGCTACATTAATAGACACAGGCACGAAATCACAGGTGTACAGTGAAGTTAAATCTGGCCCTGTCTGCAGTAACCAATTCAAACCATCTCTTCGCTTTGTCCCACTGGCCACTTAGCACCAGGTCTCTTCAGGTAGCCTCAAAGTATCTTCTCTAGATATCAATCTCCCTTGGTTCACCACCATGAAGACGAGTACTTTGCCTCACTTACACTATTTCCACCTTCTTCCTTAAATCTGGTGGGGTTGCTATTTCCATTTCTCCTGCTGACTATCTTTGAAATTGTAAGTACTACTGGTAAGCCTCTACTTGCCGATCTTTCCATTTTCGATGGTGTCTCCTGACTCCCGCTACATACAAAGCGGAAATCTGTGCGCCCCTCCCTCCCTCCGCCTCTCCCAGTCCCGTTATTTGTTGTGTTGGCTCTACTCTTATCTTTCCCTTAAGACCGATAACATTCACAGTCTGTTCTGCAGTTACAGTGGCGTCTTCCGTTTGCTCTCCTAGCTCCAATGCTAGCAGGACTCATCACAGAAGCATCCTTGTCCTGCACGGAGTCCTGCCAGACCCCAAGGAGGGGATCCAGCCCCTCCTCCGAGACCTGGCCCTACTCTATGCCTCTCTGTCTGAGCTCAGTCTGGGCACGGATCACTATCCACTGCCTGTGGGAAGAGGAGTTACAGCAGGACGGTGTCTGCTCTGTGGGACACTCATCACGGCTGTGTGCATGTCTGTCACTTCATAGAATCACATCTGTGTGTCTCCTCCATGACGCTGAGCTCTCTGCAGGTGGGAGATGACTTCCTCTCCTTGTATCCAGGGCCTAGCACATGCCTGGTACATACAGACACACAGTGATGAGTGGTGGAGGGAGCGAGTGGATTAAGGGATGGGTGGATGGACGAATGGGTAGGTAGGAGTATGGGTGGAAGAATGGGTGGATGAGTGGAAGGGATAGGTGGATAGATGAATTGATGGGTAGGTAGATGGGTAGATGGATAAATGGGTGTGTGGATGAGTGGAAGGATGGATGGATGAGTGATGGATGGATGGGTGGATGGATGGACAGATGACTGAAAGGGTGGGTAGGTATATGGATGGATGGATGGATGGATGAGTCAGGGGATAAGTGGACAGACAAACTGATGGGTAGATGGATCAGTAGATAGATAAATGGGTGGGTGGATGAGTAGAAGGAGAGATGAATGGATGGATGATGGTGCACATGGATGGATGGATGTAAGGATGACTGGATGGATGGATTGATGGTTGATTTGTGGATGGATGGATATATGGAAGGATGATTGTGCGTGTGGATAAATGGATGGATAGAGAGATGGGTGGTGGATGGGTAGGGTAGGTATGTGGGTGAATGGATGGATGTGTATATTTGCATGACCCAAGCTTCAATGTGATATAGATAAAACCTCAACTAGATAAAGGAAGCAAAAGCCCCTCCCTGACCACCCTGCCTCCCTCCCTGCTGCCACAGCCCGTCTCCTGCTCTCCACCCTGGGAGAGAATCGTCCCTGCTGGCTCTGCCTCCCTGCTCCACAACATCGCTGTGCTCACCAAGGCAGACATTGTTCCCCAGCACTCAACACCAAGCCTTACACAAAACGACCGCCCAGGGACTGTTGGACAAAACCACTGTGAGTCAGCAGGACCCACGGGACAGACGGGGAAAACCAGGAGGAGACACAGAGAAAGCAGCAGGAGAGAGTGATGGCCCAGGCACTGGGCAGCCATTTATCTCCACTTGACTTGACAACTTGCATTCCAGACCACGCCCCTCGGAACTCTCTCCCCGGGCTCTGCCACTGTCACCTAGGGTACACCTGAGCCCTGGCAGACCACACAGCTCGGGAAGGGCGGGCCCCACAGCCACCACGGCCCCTTCAGCTGGGCTCTGCCCTGCCAGCCCCACCTTTGAAGGCGTCGTCGAGGTCCTCCTTGCCAAAGACAACCCCCAGGTCGTGGATTGCGCAGGTGTGGAACTGCACCCGGAAGATGACGTCCCGGGCTGGGCTGCGGAACTTCTTGTGGTAGCACTTGAGCTGGTTGGAGTGGGGGGACGCAGTCAGGGGCCAGGGCTCACCCCAGACCCAGCTGGGGAGAAGTCACCAACACCCAGGGATCTCTGGGGATATGTCTAGAAGAGCACAGAGCTGGAGGCCAGCCTTGACCTGTGGGGACTAAACTGTCCCCCCAGGGGGTTTCCCCACCCAGGTGGGAAGCAGGGACCTCATGCAGCAGGCATGACTGAGGCTAGGACCACAGGAGTCCTGAGCAGCCAGCAGAGGCCAGTAGGGGGCAGCAATTCCCAGAGGGAGCATTTCCAGAACAGGAGCGAGGCCCAGGGAGGGGACGTCCAGCTCCAGCGCAGGGGCGTAGACAAGCACTGTTTGAGCTGCAAGGCCTTGCAGGTCTGGCCGCCTGCCGGAGCAGCTGTGCTGGCCTAGGGGCAGAGGGGAGCAGGAAGAGAGGGGCAGGGGCAGGGCTGGAGACAGAGGGCCACACTCACCAAGATGTCTCCCTTCAACAGCAGCCCTGGCTCGATGGTGATGCAGATGCTGTTCTGGCTGTCTCCTGGGATGTTGCTAAGGGAGAGAGTGGGCAGAGAAGAGAGGACTGCTGGGAGCGGGCTGGGGCAGTGGAGGGGGAGGGGTGGGGGGGAGGGGGAAGGCCCTCCCCTCTCTGCTGCCCCCTGCTGCAGGGCCACTGGGAAACCTCACCACCTTCTGCCCCTCACCCCGTCCCAGTTCTTGGCCCCGGCCCTTGGCCACCCTGGGCCCGCCGTCCCACGCACACTTACTAGATGCCAGACGTGTAAACGGGTTGCATGGCCTGGTAGATGCGGAGAAACGGCCGACATCCTGTCGGGGAGGGGTGGAGTGAGCAGAGACAGCAGGAATGGTGGCAGGAGGAGGGAGAGAGGGGAAGGGGATAGAGGGGAGGCAGACAGAGAGAGAGGAAGGGAGGAGAGGCAGGCAGGGGAAAGGGGAAGAAGAACAGGGAAGAAATACTAACTGTCACTTGTAAGGCCTTTTGCGCTGACCAGAACGTGCCACGCCTTGCAGGCAGGCCCCCATTTCGCAAACGGACAAAGAGCTCAGGAGACACCGAAGTCCAGGCCCCGGTGCCTGCCTGAGGGCTCTGCAGCTCCTACGCTGTTTTACCACCCAAGGCTGCCTCTTTTTTTTTTTTTAATTAATTAACTTTTTTATTTAAGAGAAGGAGATGGAAGGGGGGAGGGAGGGAGGGGGAGGGGCGGGAAGGCAGAGGGCCAGGAGCAGGTACCTCCTTTAGACTCAAAGTTGGGGATGCCGTGCATGATCACGTGGTGCAGAAACAAGGGCTTGTTGTTCATTTTGATGGCGCCGGAGAGCAGACCGCTGAAATAGTGCACATACCTGCAGCCGGGAGAGGGCGGCTTCAGGCAGAGGCCAGGGCTGCTGCACAACCAGCCTGCTCTCTCTCCTCCAGGAACGCTGCCCTAGGCTGCCCCACCTCCAGGCCTCCTGGTCCCTGCTCCAGCACAGGCATGCCACCCTGGCTGCTGGGAGCCCATGGTATTGGCGGGCCCTGCAGCTGGGGCAAGACAAACATCCCACTTAGCGATCTCCAGCGCCCCCTGGTGGAGAGCACGGACACCTCTCTCAGCATCACTCAGCCCAGAATCGCCAGATGGACCAAAATTCCTCCCCACATCCCAGACAGGCTCGGGTTAGCTGCTCACTGCTGCAAGAGGCAAACTGCCCAACCATGAGGCTGCTCACACCCTCAACACCAAGCCCAAAGCACGCCAACACCTACATCCACAGCCGACCTTCTATGCCCGCCAGACCCACCAACTATGTAACAGTCCAGCAAAAAGAGTTTACTAATTACAGTTCTTTATTCTCTTTATGGTGTGCTACAGTGTATAACATCCCTGTATGGCAGTGACTTCGCTGGGCACTGGAGATACCTAATTCCCAGTAAGTGTCTCCATCTCTAGGGTCAAGAACACACAATTCTTTTTAAGATCTGATAAGAAGAAAGATCAACACCTCCTGTCCCCGAGGGAAAACGAGAGCCAGAAAGGGCCACACAGGCTTTCCAAAGCCAGATAGGAAGAACACACAAAGCTGGGAGCGAGAGGGCAGGGAGGGGCTGAAGGCTGGGCTTAGGCAGTCCTTTTGCCCTTGATGGGGCAGCACTTCCAGCTGGAGACGCCAGGCTCAGTGGCCAATCAGAAGGCATCCTGAGACTACACAGGAGCCAGTAGGAGCTCTCTCTCTCTGGAGGGTGGGACCAGGACCACTGATCACAACCACACTCTCCTCCTGTCCCTGGGCTCCCTGGATCCTCTCCAGGCCTGTGAGCCACTGTCACTGAGCCTGGATGGGGCCCCCTCCAACAACCCAAGCCAGGATGTGTCTGTGTGCTGGGGACAATGAGTGCAGGGGGCGGGAGACAACGAATGCAGGAGCTGCAGGCAAAGCCCCTCCCTGCCACCCTCCCAGCCTCCGCTCCTGGGCCTGCTCCATTCCCTGCAAGTGACACTGATAAGAAGGCGGGAGAGCGGCAACCAGAGGGTAGGAAGCCAGTTTTACGTTCATATCCAGGCACAGAGGAACGGCCCACCCACAAGCACGTGCAGGGACAGATAGGCGCCGCCTGGCAGACACAGATAATGCACACGTGCACGCAGACACACGCCCACTGCACGCTCTATACACGCACTGAGCACCGTGGAATCCCTGAGTTCTACTACTGAGAGCTGCCAGCTTCAGAGACGAGACCACTGCCCCACCTTCTCCAAACCACAGGGTGCCATCGTCACACACGCCCCCTGCTGGTGTGCCTTACCCTTCAGGGTGACCGAGACCAGCAGCCATCCATGGGAAGCCAGGGACCGAGGTCCCCGGAAAGACCCTCAGTGCAAACAGCAGCTCCTGACCCCGAGGCCAGAAAAGCCAAGAGCATGCCCTGACCTCCGGGCCTTTGCACTTACCCTCTTCTTCCCTCTGTCCTGCCCTCAGCCCAGAGATGCCTCTTTCTGTCCACTCAGCCCTCCCTCCCACACCCCTCCCATCAATGTGAACCAGCCTCAGGCCCACCCAGTTGTCCACCCTCCAGAGCTTCATTTCCAGAGGTGTCCTTGATTGTGTATCATGCCCAAGTCGGTGCGGAGGGGGCACTGCCCTAGCCCAGGGGTCACCACTAGGCCTTCCCGTCCACTCCAGCTCCACCACCGCTCACCGAGGGCCCTGGCCACATCCCCTCCTTGTGCTCAGGCTCCTCGTCTGGAAAATGGGGACGCCCTCCACGGTCACTGGGAGCTCATCATCACCCCAGCTTGGGCTCAGAGTCACCTCCTGGTGCGCTGCACCCTGCACATCTGTGCCCCCCTTCCCCACTCACTGCACCACTCTGCTGTCTCTGCCCCAGAACTAAGTGCTCTCTGTCGCCGCCTTCTCTGCATGGTTACCTGTGTCATGTCCGTCTCCCTCAATGCCCCATCAGCTCCCAAAGCAGTGGCCTGTGGCCTGTTCTACAGGGCTCAGTGCTCACAGCTAGAACGCCCCAACCTTGCCACCTGCCTGGGCTACCCTGTGACTGTGTGCAGACCACGTGATTAAGATGCTTTCAACTCCCCCAACAGCTGGGGCTTCTTTGCCCTGTGTCTGTGACTTCCCAGGCAGCAAGGACACCGGCCTCTCAGATGCACCCCCGAACCCTCACTCCTCCCAGGTGGCATCTGAACACAGGTACTTGGTTGCGCCTCAGCACAGCCATCCCAACACTGTGAGTCCATGGCCCAGTCCCCATGCACAGTGAGCGCCTGGGCGGCGAGCCCCAGACACGCACCTTCTCTGGGACGGCTGGCCGATGGGTACAATCTTGTCCTCATAGAACCGCTTCATTGCAAACCGGTCCAGGGCCTGGTCGGCGCTGTGGGGAGAGATGGGAGGTGTGAGAAGCCAACTCCACGTGCAAGAGCGTGTCCTGCTCCCCTGGACCTGCAGAGCCCTGCAGTCAGCCCTGCACCTAAACCACCCCGTGCTGGCAGGGCTGGCAGGAAAAGCGATCCGGCACATCTGCATGGCCTGTACCGGACCGTACTCAGCCCTGGCGGCTCTGCAGTGAGCCCATCCCAAGCCCAGCACTTAGCCCTGCGTCCTGGGGCGTGGGACTCCACCCCACGGATCTGGACCTCATTCCGCTCGCCTATCAAATGGGGGCGATAACCACATTCTTCCTCAAAGGTTATCAGGGGGATGGAGCAGCCATAGAGGGCTGAGCGCCCACTTGCACATAGTAGGTGCACAGAAGGGCTCATGGTTGGGCAAAGACGTGGCCGGGCTGACTTTCTCCAAACAGTAAAACTACCCCCCCCCCCGTGAGCCTTCTGCAAGATGCTCCACCCACTGAGTGATCACCTTGAAACAAGACAGGTCGTGGCCCTCCCCTGGCGATAGCTTCCATCACTCTTAGAATGAACTCCACGGGGCCCTAGCGAGGCCTCTGGGCCCCAGAGCTCCTCGAGGTCCCAGAGCCTCACTGCCCGCTGTCCTCCCCCAGCCCCCGTGTCCTCGGCCATGAGCATCGCCACGTTTACTCCCTTCATGTGCACGGGGGCAGAGGCTGGCACTTGTCTGTGTCTCCCAGCTCCTAGTCCCCTGCCCGGCACAGGGGCGGCTCAGCAACCACCACTGAACAAATGGATGAATGGGCACCTGCCCTGCCCCTGCAGGATTCACCTGCTGCTTCCTTCCTGTCCTTGCTCCACAAGCCCTGGGCAGGAAGAGGGTCCTGCTGGCCAGAGACAGGGGACGGAGGACAGAACTTCCAGATGGGCCTGGTGGGCCTGGACTGACCCAACCTTCTTTCTGACTCGCTCCCTGTTTATCCAGGGAGACAGAAGGCAGCTGGGCAAGGGCGAGTGGCCCACTGAAGCCGCCCCCTGCAGGCAGGAGGGTGGACTCTGCTCTCCCCTGCCCTCTGTCCCCCTCAGAGCCAGGCACAGGCCCCTCCTCTTCCGGGGAATCCAGCATCTCACCACCCTTATCACCCCTGATGCACTCTGTCCTCACCCTGCCGGCCCCGTGGGGCGGGGCGGTGCTCAGAGGCCGGGCGGCTCGGGCCCTCTTACCTGGCAGAGATGTTGCTGTAGTGCATGTACGCGGCGATGACAACGCCTATCCTGCCCCGGTTCCCCTGCAAGAGCCCCAGACACAGAAGCCTTTAATGCTGAGGTCGCATCTACGGCCCCAGAGCCTAGGCGCAGAGGGGCGTGAGGCTGGGAGGGAGCACAGGGCAGGGGCGGAGTTTCTCAAAGAAAACAGCTGATCCGGGGCTGCTGGGGACACAAGCCCCAGAACCAGCTCTCGGGGGTGCCTGCAGGAACAGAAGCTGTTGCCCTCTGCAAAGAACACACACAGACTTGTGCAACAACACGATCCAAAGATTGTGGCTAGACACCCTTCTCCGAGGATGCACTTAGGCATGTGTGCATGAACACACAACACAAACTGACACACACACGTGTCCACACACAGGCACACATGGCCCCTACACACGCATGCAGGCACACATATGCACATACAAGCCTGCAATGCACACGTGTGCACACACACCCGCACACTGCCCAGACCTTGTTGTGCAGAACGACGACGTTGTGGGGGTCTGCGGTGAGCCAGGTGTCCATGGCCTTGCAGACGCTGCAGATCTTCTCCAGGGCTGGGGTGTGCAGGTCAGGCCAGCCAAATTCTAGTACCTGTGGCCCAAGCCATGAATGAGCAGAGCAAGCCCTGGGAGCCAAGCGGGCCCCCGGGTACCAGGACTGGGAGAGCAGTACCAGCAGCAGGCCCCCGTCAGCCACGCTGGGAGGTAAAGGCCACCAGCCAGGACTACAGAGCCTGGGCCTGGGGCTCAGCTCTGCACTGACTTTCTGCAGGGCCTTGGGCAAGCCACCCCCTCTCCAGCCTGCTTCCCTCTATGCATGTAAAATAAAGGCGTGGAGACAATCACCCCAAGGTGCACAGGACTCAGACCTTAAAATGTCCCAAGGAGCCTTAAGCAACAGCCCTCAAGCTCTGGAGCCAAGGACTCCCTCAGGTTCCCCCGAGGTTCCCAGCTCATTCCCAGACCCTGGACATGTAACAACGAAGCTGGCTCAGAGAAGCCTGCTGAGCTTTGGAGTAAGAGAGAACCACCTAATCCAGCCACATCACTTACAGGCACACACGGAGGCCTACAGACCTCTGTGGCCTGCCCAGGGACCAGAATCCAAGAGCTGGGAGCCAACAGCCACAGCACCGTCCCCGACACAAACCCACGAGCAAACGAAGTAAAGCTGGTGGCAGGGACGCCCAAAGCAGCGCTTGAAATCCAGAAAGCACAACTCGGGCACAACGGCGTCCCCTGGGTGCCACAAGCTCCCCAGGGCAGCCTCGGGCAGGAAGTCACCTTCTGTGACCCGCCTCCCAGACATGCGTCACACACACGGCTCTCCGCCTGCTCCAAGAAGACCCTCCAACTTGCAAGGGCCATGCAGATGGCCATTGTGCCGTGCCCAAGACAGATGTGGGGACCTCAGGGTGGGTCCTCATATCCTCCATGCGGGGAGACAACCCCCCGCCCCACCCCACAACAACTATCAGCTCACCTTGGCGTGGAGCTTGGTGATGTCTGGTCTCCGCTCGGAGAGGTTGAACAGCTGGAGGGAGAGACAGGATGAGACCATGAGCAGGGGCACAGAGAAGCCTGGCGAGGAAGCCACCGGTCACACTGGGGACATGACGGACAGCGGTGCCTTCTCTAGTCCCCTCTAAAGATCCAGGGCCCCAGGGCTGGCGCTGTGGTGTAGTAGGTCAACCCTCCACCTGCAGTGCCGGCATCCCACAGGAGCAGCTGTTCGTGTCCCGGCTGCTCCTCTTCCAACCCAGCTCTCTGCTATGCCTGGAAAAGCAGTAGAAGATGACTCAAGTGCTTGGGCCCCTGCACCTGCATGGGAGACCTGGAAGAAGCTCCTGGCTCCTGGCTTCGGATCGACCCAGCTCCAGACATTATGGTCATTTGAGGAGTGAACCAGCGGATGGAAGATCCCTCTCTTTATGTCTCTCCCTCTGTCTGTAACTCTTCCTCTCAAATAAATAAATAAACCTTTAAAAAAAAAAATTCCATGGCCCAGGCAGGCAGAGTGTCACTGTTCTCACAGCCAGGGGCCTGGGCCCAGGGGCAGCCTACCCACATTGCCTGTGCTCACTCTTGCTTCTCTCCCACTCCCCTGGTGGAAACAGGAACCCCACAACAGCCTGTCTGGGAAGAAGGGGGCAGAGTAGCACACAGACGCTCAGCCTCTGCCCCAGGGGCCAATGTCCTGAGCTGAGGCAGGCAGGGTGGGAGGGAGGGAGTCCAGGGGTGGTGCACGGTGGCACTTGGCCATCCCTGGCCACCAGTTTGCAGGCTGACTTGAGACCCCTGCCCATGAAATGTAGCATCTCTACTGTTAGACTCCCCTCCTCCAACTAGAGCGGGCCAACTGTTCTGGGTAGAGCCCTCTGACCCTCAATCCCATAGGTACCCCCCACCCTGTGTCTGTGACTCCCACTGCACCCCACTGCCTGGGTGGACACTCAAAGACCCCTGCATAGTCTCCTGGGGAGAAAAGAGGACAGCACAATCTTGCAGGGACAGGACAGAGAGAGCGGTGGCAGAGCAGAGAGAGCAACAGAACCCTGGGTCCCAACACCAGACCGCCCCTGCACACCCATGGTGACCAGCCCCTGCAGATGTCATGTGACCGCCCCTGCACACCCATGGTGACCAGCCCCAGCAGACCTCACACTACGGAGCCGCCCCATCCTGATCTGTGATCTCCAGACTCTGAGATGGCGTCAACCTGTTCTTTCCCAAGAAGCTCCCTCAGCTATCCTCATTCAACAACGAAAAGCAAATGAAGGCACTGATACGAGCAGTTAAGGATCTCGGTTTGAGGACCCCCAGGTGGAGGATGGGCCTGAGCCCACTGGCTGGTGGCTCCCTAACAAGAGGAGGGGCACGGAGAACCGGGCGGAGGGGAGGCTGTGGGATGACAGAGGCAGGGGTGGGATGGACGAAGCTGTAAGCCATGGGATGCCAAGGGTTGCAGGGAGACACCAGCAGCGGGAAGAGCAAGGTAGGATTCCCCCCCCCCCCCCAGGAGCCAAAACTGTGAGAAAACCCAGTCTTGTCGCTTGAGGCCACCAAGCATGTGGTCATTAGTTAGAGCACACCCAGGAAGCCACTGCAGCTGGGGCCGGCCCACGTGGGCCTCCCTGTACGATGGACCAGAGCCTTCCTCTGGGATAGGGACAGGTCAGCCTTCCTCCACCAGAGAAAACCACTATTGCCTGGCACCTCAGCTATATGTTGGACAAGCCCTCTGTGCCCGCAACACAGGGCCCCAAAGACACACGTAGCCATGACTCCATCCTGAGACCAATTTCCAGAGGTCAACTCCACCCCTTTCCGACCTGTGACCTCTGGCTGTTAACCTCCCCACTCCCACCCCCGCCGCCACCTTGCCCTAACAAGTGCTTGCTTCCCACAGCTGTCGAGAGGGCTGAACTATGTGCTTGGCAGTTTAACAGAGCTGGGCTCACAGAAAACTCTCAATAACATGAGCTTGTGTTAATCTCTTCTCCTGGTACACGCCTCTCTCTCTCTCTCTCTCTCTCTCTCTCTCTCTCTGTCTCTGTCTCTCTCTCTCTCTCTCCCTCTCTTCTGGATCCTTAGAACTGAGCTGGGTTGAAGAGAAAGTGAAGGAAGGGGACCCAGGGCTGAGCAAAGCAAGCGGTTGCAAGGACGCAGGAGCAGGTGCACGGCCACCCGCGCCAACAGGTGACAAGCGGATGGAAGGCCAGAGCGGCCAGGGCCCCGTCCTCACCAGATAGTTGCCTCCGTGCTTGGACTTGAGCATCTGAGCCACTTCCCGGAGGTTGCTCCGGAAGTTCTCCTCGTTGGCCGTGCTGGGGAAGGACACGGCGATGATCCTCTCCGTGACGTACACCAGGTCTAGCTCACAGTCGTCCTCCATGGTCCGGCCCACGCTCATGTTTCTAAGGAGACAGTGGGCAGTGGGGTGTCCGGATCAGAACCTGCCCCCCAGGGCAAGTCCCCAGATAGCTGCACCTGCCAACACAACCTGCCTGACCCCACAGCCAGCCCGGGTCAAGGCCGGGGCAGCCAGCTGGGGCAGAGGCTGGTGAGGACCTTGGACGGCCTCAAGGATGCCAACTCTAATGTTCCCAGCAACTGTAGGTTCCCAGCAGTCCTGTCATGGCCCTGTGATTCCAGAAGTCAGAGCCAGGGCCAGACAGTCCAGGAGCCTAGGTGCTCACCCTGCCTGCTCCCACCCTGTGGCTGCCTGGCCAGAGGGAGGGTGGCAGGTGTCCGGGAGGATCCCAGGACTCTCAGGAAGAGGAAGGAGAGCCTGGCCGTGTGCTCTCCAGCATCCAGAAGCTGAACCTTCTGCTGCTTCCCCAACACCAGAGCTGTGCACTGAGCGAGAGGCCTCTTGGGGGGAGGAAGGGGGCGGCTCAGGTGACCCGCTCACCTGGGCTCCAGGTAAGCAGACCACGAGGCACATTCCTGTCCTCCCAGGAGGCAGGCAGAGCAGCTGCTGCCCTTTGTGCCCTGGCTCTCTCCCTGTCTCCAGCAGCTCCCACCACCTGCCAGGGCTACTTCTTGGCAGCGGCCTTGCTGAGGTCTAATGGTCCAGGACACAAAACGGCACAGGGTCTTGGCCGCCACTATGGCGGGGTGGCCCCCGGAGCCATGTGTCGCCTGCAGAGATGGGAGCCCCCTGGGCTGGGGGAAGGAGAGAGAGGAGCTCACATCTCTATACCTCTCCCAGCTTTACTTGCAGGGGCAGGGTCCAGAAGGCCCTGGGCAGCCCGCCTGTCACTCCCAGGAGCATCTCTAACCCCCCTCAGCCCCGCCCGCATGTCCCTACCCACACCTCGCTTCCCCGCTATCCACGGGGGCACGACCATGGCCTCGTTTCGCTCACCCTTCCCCACAGCAGGGTAAACTGAGACTGCAGAGGCATTGGGAAGAACACCCACGCCCAGAGTATGTAAAGGCAGGGAGGCCTCCCTAACAGGCAGACCAGCGCCACCAGCTGGACAATTTCGGCATTACACTCTGCACCCCTCCACCCCACCAGACTGTTCTCTGCTTTAGGAGAGGCAGGGTCATCTCAAGGTCCACCTCCCGCCTGTGGGCAGCTGGTGCCGGCCGGTCCTGAATTCCAGCCCAAGTCTTGGTGGCTGCTTGTCTACCTCTCACAAGTCATCTTCTCCACAACACAGTGCTTTGTCTACCATCAAACGCTGGTCTGGCTGGCAGTTCAAACTCCAAACACAACTACTACCCAGTGGCATCTGTCTCTCTCTCTGTGACTTTGTGGCTTCACTCTTGGGGACCCAGAGGCAAGACTTGACAGGAACACCCATATCACCCCACAGCCTGCACCCTCACCCTTTGCCCCCATGTGCCAGACATACCTGCCGGGCCGGGGATGGGGCTGGACACTTGGAGTGACTCTGCTGGAGCCCTGGGAGAGAGAGAGAGAGAGAGAGAGAGAGAGAGAGAGAGAGAGCGGCAGTGTTACTGGGAGGGCCAGCAGAGCAGCAGAGAGCTGTCCACGGGAGCACCCAGGGCCATGGCCAAACACAGATTGTCTGCTGCTTTCTCTGCCAACATTCCGGCCCCACCACCCTAGCACCTCAGCTGCCTGAAGCCAAAAACAACCACTGCCAATTCCACGTGAGCCTGGCCGCCTGCAGGCAGCCCCAGAGGGACAGAAGGAAGCAAGCCAGGACCCAGCATGGCGCCCCACCTGCTGGTGTCACCTGCACTGAGGACCCGCCATGGGGACACCACCCCCGTGGACAAGCAGGGGAGAAGCAGACCACACAGGAGAGAGGCCGGGGAGACCAGCGGGACGGTGCGAGCCTGGCTCCCCCTCCCCGGCAGCTCTCAGTCAAAAGGCTCAAGACGAGAACCTCCAGGGATATCACAGACAGAGACAAGGACTAAGGCAGGGAGCCCACTTCCAGAGTGTCTGTCACCTGTCTCACCTGCTCCTGTCCCTGGGTGGCCGACTCGTGCAACATCAGGCCAAGGGACACAAACACCCCAGCGCAGTGGGATGGAGCAGGGAGAACGCACAGGGTCCGAGTCCCTTGCTCCCCAGGGACTGGGTTCCAGGGTCCTTCTGCACTGCCTCGCAAGTGACTCAGCCCCTCGGAGCCACTTGTCCCATCCAGTGTCCAATGGGACGCAGATCAACTGTGTGCAGGGAGCACTCTGCCCTCTGCCCGGCATCAGTAACAATAGCTGTAGTCGGGCTCACAGCCAAATGTTCACCCCATAGAACAGCAGAGGCCTGCAGCACTTCTACCAGCCACCCTGCAGCGCCTCGCAGGATGCAAAATCGACACCCAGTCCAGCCTGGGCCCTCTGCACCCACCGACACCTTCCAAACCCCCGCGTGCCCCCCAGAAACCAACCCATCCCAACCACCAGGTCTCGGCCACCTCTGGAGAGGACCAGACCACAGTCCGCCAAGGAGGAGAGGAACTGGGGCTCAAGGTGACTCACCCCCAAGTCCCCCTGGAGAGCTGACAACCAAGCAAGATTCGCACTCTGACTTGGCGCTTGATCCCCAGGCCCCCGAGAAGAACCCCTGTCAGTCCCCTCCTGGCTCCAGGGGGCCTATGAGGAGGGGCACGCAGGTGGGCTCTGAGCCCTGCTCCCACCTGCAGCTGCGGTCAGAGCCCCTTGCCGGGGGAGGACTCTCCATGCAGCCGTCCCGGGAGGGAGAAGGTGGCGGTGGCCGGTGGCCCCTGTGCCTGGGCTGCCTCTGCACTCTGAGCAGCTCAGCAGTGAGAGGAGGAAGGAGCCAAGTGGGGCTGCGGGGCGGGCAGAAGAGCCTCCCAGCTCCTCGGGGGGCCCCCACAGGCTGGGGTTTGCATGAGTCAGGCGGGCGGGGAGGGGGTCCGGAGCGCCTGTGCCAACACCACCCGCCCAGAGGCACGCAGACGCACCCCATCCATCTCCCCGGGCTGCTCTCTGACGAGGAGGCGCTGACTCTCCCCAGGCTATGGGCCCTGCTCCAAGCCCCGGGGCCACCCTGCTATAAATAGCCCCTGGGGCTTCATCTGCTGATCCACAGCCACTTTTGGAGGAAGTCACCACAGCTGCTTCGAACAACTGGAAGCCGCCGCGTAGCCAGCCAAGCCGGAGGTGCAGCCATGCACAATGGGGTCCCAGGCCCTGGGAGGGAGCAGGCGCGGGGGACCCGGCTCAGCAGGGGATCTGGGGAGCCCAGGGCTGCTGGTAGGTGCAGCAGGCAGAGCAGGAGACCTGGCTGCCTTCTCTCCACCACCGCCCCCTTGCAAACGTTACAACATTCTGCATTCCTCAGCCTCCCCACCCCAAAAAAAAGCCAGGGAAGATAAATAAGAAACTTGGCCCCAATACAGGCTGCCCACTGCTGCCTCCAGTGGGGAGAAGGCAAAGTCCAAGCCTGCTCGGGTGCCCCCTGCTGGCTGCGAAGGGGAAGCTGCCCTGGACAGCGACCCCTCTGCGGAGGACCAGCCGGCAGCTGGAGTGTCATCCCCGCACCCCACCCCCGTGAATCACTGCGCAGCTGCCCCGGCCCTGAAGGGCTTCCTGTTTTCCGTCCAGCGCAGGGGCGTGTGACCGTGCTGGCAGAGTGCAGATGACAGGACACACAGGAGCACAGGGCGAGGACCCAGAGCCGGGGGGAGGGGTGCGTGGGAACCGACACACCCACCCATAAAACACAGGGGGCCTCCCCCAACCCACCCCATGCCTCAGGAGGCTTCGCAGGAACGGGCTGGGAGCGAGCCGAGCGATGCAGGCATCCCGGGCCCACGCCGCCACCACTGTCACTCCTCCACGTTCCAGGCACAGGGGAGCCTAACAGGGGAAGTCCCTGACCTCAGACGGCTTCTACTGCACAGACTCTCGTGGACAGACCTAGTGGGAGAAGTGGCGTCTCGGCTCCTGTTCCTGTCTGTGAAATGGGTACAGCACCGTGCTCACAACACTTCCTGCCTACGCCACTTGGAGCCCCTGGGAAAAAATGGCCAGAGGAACTTTACAAACTACTTTTACGAGAAAAATAAGCTCTCTGCCTGCCTTTAAACCCATTCTTTCGCTCTCTGGGGATATATCAGAGCCCTTTCACCCCGTGACTCTGAACTTCTCCTAGCTCCTCCCAAAACATGGGCCAAGAATAGAACTTCTGATACAACTCCCCAGGCACCAAACAGGACCCTGCCCGGTCCTCATCACCAGCACACACTGACAGGATGGCACGAAAGGAAAGTCCACAGCTTCCAACAGACAAACGTCTTCACTTTGCTCCCCGCCAGGAAGTCCCTCCTGCTATCTAACCCTCATCCTTCCTGCTGCAGTTTCAGCCAACTGCTTTGGCCCAGGTTCCCCCTGCAGGTGGGAGCTGATCGTCACTCATACTCTCTCCTGTTTGCCACCTCCTGGGCCACCCTTGCAGCTTCAGCGGGAACCCTGGGCCTTGGGTGGGATCTGAACCCAGCAACGCCTCTGCAGGAAGAGTCCTGGTTGCTTTGAGGCCCACAGACCAAACACAACCGTGCTGACCAAAAGAAAAGCCATTTCCTGAGCCCAAGTCCCCAGGGAACAGAGCTGGGAGTGGGGTGTAGAAGGAAACACCAGGCAGCCAGACGCTGGCCACCGACCCACGTCAGGGGCCCGTCCCCATTCCTTCATCTCCTCTGGGGGCTGTGGCCACCCTCCCCAACCCTCTGCAACCACACCCCTTCCTCTCCCCTTCCTGCCCACCAGCCTGGATTTTTCCAAAACAAAGCGCGCCCCAGCGCACCGTCCACAAACTCGTCTACACACCAAGTCGGCCGGAGGGAAACAGCCACTCCTGCCCTGAGTCCCGGGCCTCGGGCCAGAGCCGGGAAAACAGCTCCCAAACAAGTGCAGAGCACAGCAGCGGGGCTTCCAAAGCAGGCTCCTCTCCCCCTCCCCCAGGGGCTGTCTGAGAGCCCCCCCCCCAGGTCTTCCCTCCTCCCCTGCAGTACAGAGAACATGGAGGAATCTGCTCACTTTATGGGCTCCTCCAACCAGAACTGGACTAAAACTCACCTTGTCCTGCCTCCCATATGCAGACCACACACACACACACACACACACACACACACACAAACACCGATCACAAACAAATGCCTCCGCTTTCTCCCCAGGAGTAAGATCGTACACACTCTCACAGCTGACAGTCCTCCGTGATGTCTAACTTCCCTCTCTCCTGCTGCAGCTCTAACTCACAGGATCCGTCTGGCCCAGGCTGGGGAGGCAGGGGGATGCAGCCGCTCCAGGATGTGGCTTCTGAGCATGCCCAGACTGTGGGCTAAAAGGCTTGGCTCATGGGCTACCACCTGTCCCTGGGGCCAAGGGCTGGGGGTCCTGGATGACCCAGACCCAAGCAGCAGTCCCACAAGAGACTTTGGTCATTGAAAAACTCCAAGGCTCCTTGTCTATGAAGTGGGGTCATAGCATCTGCCATCGGGGGTGTCATGAGAATCTAAAAACACCCAGCCTAGCCCCGTAACAGGACCAAGAGCAGCTAAACTTCACTGAACACGTAGTATACGCTTCGTGTGCCCAGAGCTAGTTCATCCCGCTGGAGCAAGCACACGTGCAAAATTAAGTTTCTCCCTGCACGCCAGCCCCGGGCACATCACAGACCTGCACACAGCCCCCTGCCCAGTGCATGGACTCGGTGCCCATGGGAACCCACACCTACCTTGAAGAGGCCCTTCCTCCCCAGTCTGAGGGGCATATTCCTCGCGGGCCTGCAGGCCACCTCCGCTCTACAGGGCTGACTGTGCCAGGGGCCCCAGGGCGGCACAGCCGTGGGGCAGGGGGTGTGCCCCCCCGCACCTCCCTCCAGGGCCCTCCCACCACCATGGGTCAGGCAGCTGTCAGATGATAGGGCCTCGTGCCACCCACAGCTCCCCCTGTGCCAACCGCCAAAACCACTCCCTGCTCCTCCGCAGGCCCCAGGGTGAGGCTGGAGGGGCCAGCTCAGGGGCACAGTCACGGGGGGCCGGAGGCCACCAGTAAAGCCCACCTTGCTGGGATGAAGTCAGCCCAGCCGTGCATACACACACGGCTCAGAGCTCACAGGCACCCCAGTCTGGTCCTTCCGTCCAGGGAGCCTGTCCCTTGGCAGCCCCCGGCACACCACCACCACAAACCCAAGAAGTCTGGGGGCACCAGCTTCCTCCAGAGCCCATGGACTTGAGGTCACAGAGAGGATTCTGCCCTTTCCCAGGCTGCCCAGAGGCCCAGCTCCACTACCACGCGGGTCTGAGATGGTGCCCACCTCCCCCCAGGCCCCCTCTCCCCGATGCCATGCGTGCTTACGTCCTCAAGACTTTTCTGCACGTTTCCACCCCGGGAGGCTCCTTCCCCCTGTAGACAGAGACAGACAGTCAGGCAAACACCCACAGGGCACCAGGGCTTCCACCCAAGGATACAGAGCAAGGGGGTGGCAGGTGGAAAGACCAGGGAGGGGGCTCCAGTGTTTAACGTTTGTCTACTAAGGGCCCCCCCCCCGAGCCAGCCAAACCCCTTGATTTGCATTCCACGATCACTCCTCTGGCAGACACTATTATTCCCATTTTGCAGATAATAAAACTGAGGCACAGGGAGGGCTACACCTCGCCTGTAGCCAATTAGAAACCTGGCAGAGTCAGGATCCGAACCCAAGACCTCTGCCTCCAAGCTCACAATTTCCTGTGGCCAGGATATGTTTCTCAGAAGGTGGCCTCAGTTTCCCCCCTGCAGAAGCCCCAAATCTCTCCCCGCCCCCAGCATTCCTCCCCTTCTCTTCACACAGCCTTGAGAAAACTGTCTCACTACTAAGTCAGAAAGACTCCTTCGGAAGGCTCTGCCTGCTTCATGTTCTACATATTTAATAAAGAGGCCCACATTCAACCCTGAGCTCGCTCGCTGGCTCTCTCTCTCTCTCTCTCTCTCTCTCCACCTGCCTGGTGCCTCAGCAGCCCACTGCAGAGCACATGGGCACAGACGGATGCCCAGCCCCCAGAGCCACCAGCACCCCCCACGACTTCCCCCCAGTGCCCCAAATCAACTCCAGAAGTTTGTCCCCAACCACATCTCACATCCTCCACATCCCTGCCCTCCGTTTCCAGCTCCTTCCCCCTCTGGCCCAGGCTGTCACTCACCGTGTCCACTACATTCTTCGGAGCACTGTCAGTGGTGAGGGGCTGTGGAGAGAGAAAACAGGCAGAGGCCTCAGGACGGTGGCCCCCCCCGGGGGGGGGGGCCGCAAAGGACCCAGAATTCCGAGACAGGAAGAGCGACGCCAACCCAGGACTTGGCTGTGCAGAAGGAAACAGAATCCCACTGGGAACGGAGCCCGCCTCCAGGCCCTGGGCCGCCTGCCCCCAGGACCCGGGCCTCACGCCCAGCGCTGCGCCCAGTGAGCCACGCATTTGCACCGTTGCAGCCTCACCTCACTCACTCCACCGAGCATCCAGGCTGCAGGTCCCAGCAGGTGCTAGCAGTTAAGGGAACAACCCCACGCTGTCACAGGGACAGCAGGATGGGACCCCCGCGCTGGGCTCTGCCCTTCACACCCCTTGTGTAACAGCGCTGCGGCCGGGGAGCGGGAGCCTTCCAGGTGCCCCTTCCTGCGAGGCACCCCTGGTCCTAGCTCAGCTCATTTCATGCACACAAGCTCCGTCCCTGCACCCATGGCCCCTGGACACCCCCACGTATTCCCACATCCTGGTCTTCCCCTCTCTTCCTCCCTGGACGACTCTCCCCCTCCATGAAGCCCTCCCTAACCACCTCAGCAGATGGAGATCCCTCTCCCACTTCTGAATGCCAGCCAGGATCCCTGTCTGTGCCACTCATTTAATTTGCGGGTGAATAACCTCATCGTGGGAGTGTATGTCTCGTCTTCCCAACTGCTGTTTTAACAGAGATCTTCAACACGTTCAGGGAAAATGCATGTTATCTTAAAAAAAAAAAATAGCTATTGGTGGGGTGGGGCAGCGTTGTGGCACAGTTGGTTAAGCTGTCGCCAGCATCCCAGATAGGCTCCCTGCTAATGCACCTGGGAAAGCAGCGGAAGATGGCCCAAGTGCTTGGGCCCCTGCACCCGCGTGGGAGACCTGAGTGAAGTTTCAGGCTCCGGGCTTCAGCCTGGCCCAGCAGCTATCTGGGAAGCAAACCAGCAGATGGAAGACCTCTCTTTGTCTCTCCCTCTCTCTCTTTGTTAACACTGCCTTTCCAATAAATAGATAAATCTTTTTAAAATTTTGTCTTGGTTATTTTGGAGACAGAAAGAGAGAAGCTAGCTCCCATCCATTGGTTTACACCCTCAATGCCTGCAATGGCCAGGCTAACGCTAGGAGCTAAGAACTCAATCCGGGTCTTCCACATGGCGATAGGAACTGCATTACTGAAGCCATCACCACTGCCTCCCAGGGTCCCCGCTTGCACGAAGCCAGAGTCAGGAGCGAGAGCCAGGCAGCAAACTCAGACACTCCAATGTGGGGCATGGGGACATCTTACCTCCTTCCCCAGAAGCTTAACCACTTGGCTAAACACTCATCCCCACAACATCTTAATCCCGCTGTCCATGAACTTGTTGAGGTCCCATCATATTGAAAACGTTCATCCCTCCTGCATCCAGAGTAAGACTCAAAGCCACATTATTACAAAGTCAATGGAAAGTTCCCTTACAGCCAGGGCTAGGACTTACACACAGTAGGCCATCAACAAGTCCCCGTGGCCTGACCCCACCCCTCACTCTGCCCACACCACCAGGAGGGCTTCCTATGAATGGCATCCTGAGAAGAGGGGATCCCTAGGTCCCCGGAACAGGAAGAAAAACCTCCTCTCCCAGGTCCATCTCCAGCCACAGCCTCCAGGGCTGCACCTGCCACTCAACGGAGTGACCGTGGGGCCCTTGATGGACACAGAAAGACCTGAGCATGACTGGAGGGCTGAGAAAGCCACCTTTGCAAAGACACACGTGGACTGGGTCGGAGAGGGTCTCACAGGAGCAAACCCCAGCCCCAACAGAGGGGCAGCCGCCCACGTCCAGAGGACCAGGGGGCTGGAGGAAGGAAGCCAGCTGGATGGAAGACAGCAGTGATGTCTCTGGAAATGGCCCAGGACGCCTGCCCCTACTGCCTGGAAGCCGGATTGAGGACTCCTGAGCCGCTCAGGGCCTAGGCAGGAGGACAGGGTCTGGGCACAGGTGGTGGGGGAGGCACAGCAGCCCCAGACACACTGCTGTCGCATTCTGTCCTTCCCAGCTCAGCTCTGACCCTCACCCCCAACCCTACTCACCGCACAGAGTCCCTGCTCCCGAGCCGTGCTCCCTGGGTACCACGTCCATGAGCCCACTAGGAGGTGCCGGGGGTCCCTGTCCCAGGCAAGGAGCATGCCCAGTGCACCTGCTCCACAGCTGCCTGCTAATCCCACAGGGACACCTGGGGTGGGGCAGTGCACCTGCCTCCTCTCTGAGTTCCGGGCAGTACTCACAGGTCCCTTCCACGTGCAGAGTCCACCTGGTGAAGGAGCCAAGGCCAGAGCTCCAGGCCCAACCCCACCCTTGGCCAGGACGCTGCACAGGAGTCCCCAAGAGCCCTCCTCCTCCTCTTCCTCCTCCTCCCCCTCCTCCTCCTCTGGATCAGGCCTCCAACAAGCCCGGTGGTCAGCGGAGTGTCTCAGCCTGGAGACCGCGTGCTGGTCTGAGTCCACCCCCGAGCTTCTAAGTCCCTCAGACCTGTGGTGGGACCGAGGACGTGCGTTTCTAACAGGGCCCCCCCGCCTCTGGGCTGCAGGCCTGGGCAGCAAACCCACTCTCTGCTAGCACGGCCGTGCAACCTCGAGCAGGTCCCCACGTCCTCGCTGCACCGCCACAGGACTGCAGGGAGCCCAAGCCAAAAAAATAAATAAAAAAAAGCCCCAGGGCACCTGGAGCAGCAGGCGCAGTGGGCAGTGTGGGTGACCCTCCACCTCCGCCCTGGGGCTAGCACTCCGCATGCCCCGCCCCGGGCCCCAGGCCTCAGCAATGCGACAGCCACAGCCGCTCACTCTCCCTGCCAGCACCCTCCAGCAGCGTGCCCTCTGCGCCTTCCCCACGCCAGCTGGAGTCCAGCCGCAGTGACACTGGCCAGCGGTCAGATGCCCTCCGCTTACTGCCCAGATGCTTTCCGAGGAGCCAAACACTCCCCGAGCCCATCCAGACGAAACCCCCCACGCTGTTGGGACACACAGCCTCGCCTGCGTGCTGCCCCCCCCCCCCCGCCCCCCGCCCCGGCCCACTTTGCCTGGAACTGAGTCCTGCTTGTTTCTCAACCACGGTCAGTCCTGGGACTATGCGGAAGGAAAAAGTCTGGAAGCAGGAGGGCGGGGTCTCCCGGCCCCAGGCCCTGCAGGGAGGCGGGGCCAGCAGCAGCTCCTGATCACCTGGGGCTGCGGCCTTCCTCCCCCGGCCTTGAGCTACAACCTCCTGCACGCCCACACACGCACACACACAGTTCACCCCTTCCCCAGGGTTGTTTTAATATTTACCTATTTTTAATTGTCTGTGTCTCCTGGCACCCACGGCTCTCCAACTCTCTCTATTTTACTTACTTAGCTCACTTAGCGTCTGCCTCTGTCCCTGAAAGTTCAGAGCCAAGAACAGAGCCTGGCGCACTGCAGGCCCTCAGGCGCGCTGTGGGGTAAAGACACCGAGAGGCCCCTCGCCACCCACCCCAGCACCCGCCCACGCTCCCCGGGACACCACAGCCAGCAGCCTCAGGGCCACGGAGTCCAAGCCCTCGACCTCCACCTTCGCGTAGTTTTCTATCAGGGCTTTTCTACCACACACACAGAGAGACACACACACACACATATATACATACACATACACACACACACACACACATATATACATACACATATACACACATACACACACATATAGACATGCACACATATACACACATATACAGAGATACATGCATATACATAGACACACATACGCACAGATACACGCACATATATAGACACACGCATATACACATATACACAGATACACGCACATAGACATAGACAAATACACATAGACACACATACACACACATATACATACACATATACACACATACACATATACATACACATATACACAGATACATGCATATAAAATAGACACACAGATACACACACATATACATAGACACACATATACATACGCATATACAGACACACATATATACACACATTCACACACATATACACAGCACACACACATATAAAAACATGCACACATATACACAGATACATGCATATACATAGACACACATACACACAGATACAGGAACATAGACATAGACACACAGATACACACATGTACATAGACACACATACACACAGATACACGCACATATACAGACACACACATATACACACAAGCACAAAGACAAACACACATACAAACACACACAGGCACAGACACACGGAGACACACACAGACACAAATACACAAACACACACACAGAGACACACACAGCAACACAAACACACACATACATAGGCACATAGACACAGACACACACACAGCAAAACAAACACACACAGAGAGACACAGACAGGCAGAGACATACGCACAAATACACACACAGAGATAGTCACACATACAAAGAGACACACATACAGACAGAGACACAAACACACACAGACTCACACACATCCTTGCACGCCACCCCTCGGAACGTGAGCTCCAAGTGAGACCTGACACGTCCTGTCCTCCATCCCCCGTCTCACAGCCAGGGAAGCCAAGTGCAGAGAGGGCCGACCTCAGGGTGAGGTCTGTGGCAGGGCTGGGGCTGGCTCCCAGGGTGAGCAGCTCACTGTCAGGCTCATCTCGCAGCCAGCCTGCAGGCAACTTAGCTGTGAAGGACCAAGCAGAGCCTCCCCGGCCACGCCCACCCCTGCCCAGCCCAAGGCCCCACCTGCAGGCTTTCCTCAGCGGGGCAGCGACTCCCAGCCCCAGCAGGGCTCGCCCAGGACCCACTACCCAGACAGGCAGCAAGCTCTGCCCCGGCCCTGCTCGAAGGCCAAGCCCTGCCCTTTGCGGACCCCTGTGCTCCGCCGTCCCAAACCTGGGCATCTATGGAGAGTTGGAGACCGGGGTGAGGCGCTGGGGGCACAGAATCCAAGGAGGTGCCGCTCATAGGTCCTGGAGTGCACCTGCAGAATCCGGGGGAGCTCAGCCTCACAGATCCCACCCCACTAAGGGCCTTCCTTGCCTCCCCTGACTCATGGCCCAGCCTGGAGCTGACTTCTCATGGCGTGGGCATGAACACAAGGACACCTCTTCCTTTTGTGCTTAAGACCCCTCGGGCTTTCCAGGGCAGCTCTTAGCTTTTCCGACCATGAGGGCCTCACACTCAGCCTCACCCCACTTCCGAGGTGAGTAAACTGAGGCTCTAAGCGGTCAAGTAACTTGTCCAAGGTCACGCAACCCCGGGCACCTGAACCTGCTGCTTGTACCACATCCCTCATGCATTCACCCTCCCTCCACTCCCTGGTGGTGCTCTTCCTCGGCCAGTCCCTCTTCCTCTTCATCAACTGACCGCCCGCAGGGAACAAGCTTCCTGAGGCATCAAGACTCGCTGCAGCAGTCCCCGGGGCCCGGTCCTCAGTGAGGTGGGTAGGGCTTTCACTACCCTTCCGTGGGAAGACTAGAAATGGCTGCAATGGGAGAGACTGGGGTCAGAGAACAGAGGGAACTTCCTGAAGCCGAGGGGTTGTGAATCACGGGGTGGGTAAGGGAAGCTGCACATCCTTTCGATTTCCAGACGCCCCTCCCGAAAAATGGACCCTCCCCCACGGGGTGGACCCTGGGTATCGGGGAGGACCACTCGTAGGTGGCCTGCAGGGAGGGTAGGCTGGGAAAAAAAAAGTATCTGCTAGCTGCTGTTTGGGAGGAAGGAAAAGGCAGGGGTGCGGGGCTGGGGAAGGGGGGCGGTGCAGAGTGCATACTCAGCCTCGAGGAACATTCCGTCCAGAAATTCCTCACACCCTCCCTCCCCCGTCCACCCGCCAGCGCTCCCTCCTCTTGCCCCCTGGGAGGCCTGGAATCCAGGCAGTTTTGGGGGCCCAAACACCCGTGACATCACATGAACCTCCATGGCAATGAACTGTGAGGTCACAGCAGGAGGGCTGCCTATCAGGAGGGGAAGGAGCTGGGGGCGGGTGGGTAGGACCGGGCAGGGGCTGGGAAAGGCATCAGACCCAGGACCCAGAGAAAGTTATTCCCAGCTTATTTGTTCCAAAAATAGGAGCGCGCACAGATGAAGAGGGCTGCAGGCAGGAGGGCAGGGCAGGGAGGGGCACTCACGGGGCACGCAGAGGACTCGTGGTGGACGGCAGGTGCAGGGCGCCCCTGGGGCAGGCTGGCTACCAGCAGGAAAAACAGGAACCCGGGAGGCAGCAGCCCAGCACAGAGAGGACCCGGGGCTTGGGTATCGCCTCCCTCAGTGATCACAAGAACCCCGGAAGGAGAGCTTTGAGCCCTTTGGGTAAATGAGGAAAGGGTGTTTCCAAGCAGGGTGGCCACCCTGTGGGAGCTCAGAGCAAGTGGGGCAGGCACTGGAGGGAGAGCGGTGAGCACGCAGGCCAGGGCAGGCCGGGGTGGCAGGGGGAGCCGGCAGCCGGAGCCCAGGACCCCAAAGTGCAAGTGTTAAGTGGCTCCAGGCCGAGGCCACCAGAGCGAAGGAACCAGCTCCACGTGACGCAGTGGAAAGTTACCCTGAGTCTCCCTGCACCCCCAGGGAGGGGCTGGGCAGGCCCATGCCTGTCCTCAGTCCCTTCCCCCAGCACCCCCTACGGGGGAGGCCCAGCACCCAAATGCTGGCTGAGGCCGGGCGGCTGCGAACACCCCCACTGCAGCCGGCTTGCACACACTCACCAGCCCTGGCAGTGGGCCTGGCTGGAATGGCTCACACCCCCTCTTGTCATGCCCAGCCCCAGGACATGGTCCTCCTCCCACCCCCCACGGCCACCCTTGCCTACAGGGTCAGCAACCCATACTGAGCGTCTACACCAGCCTCGGCCGGTCTGCTCTGCCCTTCTCTGATCATCCACCCCACCACCACCAAGCTGCCCGCAGCAGAAGCCCAGCTCTGAAACCCTGCCTCAGGTCACTTCTCCACTCAAGGGCCCGTGATGCCTCTTGGTGCTTAGCCCCACTTCAGGTTCAAGTTCCCCAACCTGCCCGTGGACGCCTACATCGTCTGGCCCTTGCCCCTCTGGCTGGAGGCGGCTCCAACACCTTGCCCTCTCTCCTCCGGCACTCAGCTCTGCTAACAGCAGCAGCTGCCCCCGTGCCTGCTCGCCCAGCGGCCCCAGCCTGGGCCACCACGGGTGTGTTCAGGCCCGGGGAATACAACGTTGCCCAACGCCCTCCTGCCCCCAGCAAGATCAGCGTGGCCAAGAGCATTTCCTGGATTCGCCTTGTCCTCTGTCAGACTCAGCAATTCGTCCAAGGCCCTACCCAGCCACTGCTGCGGCCCTGCCGCCTGCCAGACGCCCTTCCTCTTCCTCCCTTCTTCTCTTTGGCTCGCTCCAACGCCACACTGGACTGGGAATGGGAGGCACATGTCCGCAGCCATCATGCACAAGGGGATGGCTTGCGCCCCTAAACCCCAAGAGGAGGACTTCGGATCAGGAGCCCAGAGGGGGGCCCTCATCAAGTCCCCCACTGTGGCTCGCTCTCATTCTTACTGAGCACGAGGTGCCCCGGGGACAGGGCCCTTCCCCCCTCATTGTCCTCTCCCACTGCAGATGGCCACACACGGGAGTGCCCAGCACATCTGGGAAGGCCTTGACCTTTGGGGACCATGTTCCTTCCCAGCCCAGCTGGAGAGTGGGACCTCGGTGGCCCTGAGTCCCCAGGCTACTCCGTGGTAGGGACTCTCTGCAGCTCTGGGCCTTTGCACCTAACAGGTATTGGGGGCGCTTGTCCCCCCGGACCGGACACGAAGCCTCAGACAGCCCGGGTGGGTGACTCCAGGTGCTGCAAGCTCTCCTGGTCACTCAGTCACCTTCTCTGTGGGACGGCCTCTGTGCGCAGGTTCCACCCTGGAAAGCGACAGAAAGAAGTCCAGTCGCCTTCCAAACCCTCCTCACTGCCCCTCTCCAACTGCCCCCTATGTCCTTCTCCAGGCCTAGCAGCCGCACAAATTGGGATGTGCACCCGCTCTCAATGCTGGGGACCCTCTGGGGACCGCAACGCCCAGCATCTGCCTCTCCCCTCAGCCTCTGAGGGGCACGCCTCCTGGCAAAGCGTCATTTCCCAGGATTTCCCAAAGATGGGTACTCATGGCCCTCTCAGTGCCCTGGGACAAAATGCACTGGTTCAGTGCCTGTCAGCCCCCATGACAAACAGCAAGTGAGAAGGCAGAGCCAGGGTCGAGCAGCCTCCCTTCTCATCTCTCATGAGGCTGCCCAGTGCCTTTGCAGGGCCTGGGAGTCACTTGAGATCCTCAGGGCCTGTTTCCTTGTCCATCAACAGGCACAGGGCAGGGGGTGGGGACAGACGGAGTCTAAACTTCTCTCAGCCCACCCGTTGCCCATGCACACTCACGAAATGCTGACAACTCTGGCCAAAGAGACCCCTGTAGCCCAGTCACATGGGACAGTGGCCAGCATGCAGCAGGTGCGTAGGGGATATTTGTTGGGAGGATGGATGGGTGTGCATGGATGCACAGACCTTCCCGCAAATCCCAGGCCCCCAGCCAACAGGAAGGCTATTTAGAAAGAGGATCCCAGAAGCAGCCTGGCACCTGGCAGCATCAGAACCAGCCAGCAAGGGTGCCTGGGGAGGAAGCAGACCAGGGACCCTCCTGATGCAGCCCTGCCAGCTGCAAGAGCCAGACCACGTGGCCAGGGTCTTCTGAGCCCACCTGCTCCACTGCACCAAGTGCTCCCTTTACCCACCCAGGACTAGGGGGATTTCCACCCACCCAGGGCCACAGGAGGGCTTTGGAAACTGCAAATGCTACACCGGTGACAGTGGCATTTGCCACTGCTGGTGATTAGGAGGGTAGACCCTGGTGCCAGACTACCAGGGCAAAACCCCAGCCTGGCCTCAGTTCCTCATCTGTGGCACAGGGGCACACTGCTTGCTGCAGAGGTTATGTTTGCAAAGCTTTGAGAACAAAGCACGGCAGGTAGAGAGCTCCAGAGAAGGGTGAACTCTCCCTGTGGTTGGCACAGTGGGGCCCCTTATCCCCGGGGAACAGTCAGACCATAACAGTGAGCATGGCAGGTACCAAGCCCTGTCCACAGGTCAAGAGCTTGCACCTCCCCCCCTCACAGAAGCCCTTGGCAGCTTCTCCGTGAACACATCCCAACAGCCAGCATCACTACTCTTGCAGTCTGGACCATCACTAAGTAAGAACAGAAGCTCTGATCGTTGCCATGGCAACCAGATGACGTTCAGGCCCAGACAGCATACAGTGCACACATCTGGGGCTGGAGAACAAGCCATTCCATCAGGCTCCTGAGGACGGAGCAAAACTTAAAACGTACTAATTATTTATTTCTGGAATTTTCCATTTACTATTTTCAGGTGGTAGCTGAAATCTCAGAGAGTGAAACCTTAGAAAAAGGGAGGGGCCGGCGCCGTGGCTCAACAGGCTAATCCTCCGCCTTGCGGCGCCGGCACACCGGGTTCTAGTCCTGGTCGGGGCGCCGGATTCTGTCCCGGTTGCCCCTCTTCCAGGCCAGCCCTCTGCTGTGGCCCGGGAGTGCAGTGGAGGATGGCCCAGGTGCTTGGGCCCTGCACCCCATGGGGAGACCAGGAAAAGCACCTGGCTCCTGGCTCCTGCCATCGTATGAGCGCGGTGCGCCGGCCGCAGCGCGCCGACCGCGGCGGCCATTGGAGGGTGAACCAACGGCAAAAGGAAGACCTTTCTCTCTGTCTCTCTCTCTCACTGTCCACTCTGCCTGTAAAAAAAAAAAAAAAAGAAAGAAAAAAGAAAAAGGGAGGGCCACCATATTACCTGCACAGGTGCAATCAGCCTGACAGCTCCAGGTCCCCACTCCCCTCCCCACCCCCAGACTCCCTGCCCCAAGCTTCGGGTTCATTCCACAGGGACACCCTGAGCCCCCGCAGGAGAAGCCACGTGGGCCATTTCTCCCTCAGCCCGGGTCTGCTGGGTACCGGGCTGCACAAGCTTCCAAGCGCCTCGCAACCGGCTGGCTTCAGTGGGCCCTCCACTGGGCAGGACCCTCAGGAAATGCCTTTGACTCTGACTTTTCAGTTGAGAAGAGCCACTCCAGCTCTTTCCAAGGACCCAGAGTGTCTGCGGCAAAATCGTCCTCTCCCCTGTCCACGTCACCCCCTCAGGGGACCCCCATGGGAGAGCGGTGACCCCAGGAACCTTCCACTCAAGGCCTTGGGCAATGTCTCTGGAGTAAGACGAAAACATGGGTTGAAGATTAAGCTGCCTTGCCCCAGCTGCCCGGGCACAGGCTGGAAAATGTGTTTGCCTGGCAGGGCCTGGGGCTGGGCAGAAACTGTGTCCAGAGATTAGGGGAGGGGTAATCCTGGATCCGGTAAGGTTTGAGCAAGATCAATGAGGAGGCCAGAGCTGGAGCCAGACTGAGAGGGAGCAAACACGACAGGCAAACAGGTGGACAGACACCCACCGTGTACGGACGGGGAGGGGGCAGGGAGGCCGAGACCAGCTCTGCAGAGGCTGAAGGGCAGGCAGCGGATGGACAAGGAAGGAAAAACACAGACCCACCCTTTCCTGCCTCTTGTGAACCTGTTCAAAGCCCCGGCCTCTCCCGCCCCGCCTGGTGAGGAAACAGGTGCTGACTGCTCCCGGGGGTAGGGGGTGGGAGGCCAGACTTTCTCTCTCACTTTCCCCTGGGACACTTTCCCACTCCCTGGGGACAGCAATGGAGCTGCCTGCTGGAGCCCTGTGTCACCGGCAGAATCGGCGGCCACTCCCCTGGGCCAGCCACGGAATGGGAGCAGAAGCAGTCTTTATTGAGCACCTAATGTGTGCCAGGCATGGGCTGCATGCCTGTCTCCCGGCCAGTCAAAGCAGCATGTATAGAGTGCCAACTGCATACAAGGCTGTGAGCACACAGCAACGGACGGACACAAACCTCTTGTGCTGGGGGAGCTGACAAGCTGGTGCAGGCGGGGCTCCCTGAACAAGGTTCCTAACCGCAATGCAGTGCAGCAGAGGGTGAGGGAGGGCAAGCAGAGGAAGGGGGAGAGCCAACACCTGAGTAGTGACCTGGGCCAGAGAAAGAGCCTTGCTGGCCTCTGTTGGAAGAGCACACCAAGCAGTGGGAACAGCAAGTACAAAGGCCCAGAGGCAGCCTCATGTGTGCAAGGCCCAGCAAGAAAGTCAAGTGGCTGTGACAGTGAGGGAGGGAGACAGCAACCCGTGTTGGGCTGTGCAGACCAGTGGGTACACCTTGGCCTTCGCTCCATGTGAAGTGAGCAGTCGCTGGAGTTGTGAGGCAGATTAATTAGATACACTTGTCACCTTGCTCTCTGACAACCACACGGGGTAGGTGCTGTTGCTAACTCCCTTTCTGAAGAAGGGAAAGCCAGGACCAGCAAGGTCAGACAATCTACTCAGGGTCACAGGCCCGGGGGGCCAGACAGCTGGAATCTAAGGCGGAGGTAGGTTCCGGCGCACATATGGGAAGCTCAGATCAGGAGAGGTCGTTGCCCCATTACCAGGTGACTGACAGCCTGCTGGAAGATCGCAGCTCCTGTCCGCAAAGCAGGGGCGTCACAGACATGAAGACCCTGCAGCCTGGAGCAGGCCGGAGTCCCTCGTGGAGCCTGACCCCAAGCCTCCGGCTGGAATGCCAACCCAGCCCGGAAACAGCGCTCATGACAGAGGCCAGACACCTGGCTTCTGCCTGGTGATCCTTCCACGCTGGACCCTCAGCCTCAAGCCGCAGCCAAGGACTCTGTGTTCTCAGCACAGGGTGGTGGTGCTGCTGGAATGAGGAGAGAGGGGAGAGCCCTCCCCACTGCCCTCCACGACCCCCTCCTGCCCCCAGTGTCCTCGGCAGCCCCACAGATTCCTCACTGGCAGCTCCCAGCCAGGCTGCAGTCTGCGCCCAGCTCCTGCTGTGGTCGGATGACCCTCGCCTGGGCTCTGTGTGAGTGACACTGCACATCTGGAGCAGCATGGCCAGGCGAGGGCACTCCTGCAGAAAGGGCCAGCAGCCCGGCAGAACCTAAGCATGAAGGCACAAGCTGCGGATGGCCCAACAGAGGGCAGCAGCCTGCCCAGGCAGTGGGCAAGACCACCCTGCCCACAGCCCCGTGCAGCCCCCCGGGGCTGGACCCTCCCTCCACCCCTGCTGATCCCCTGCTCTGTGGGATTTCACAGGCCAGGAGGGAGTCCCCATACCAGGAGGGAGTCTGCGAGCCCCGAGCACTCCTGTGCCCTCCCATCGCCACCCTGGACAGGGAGGGAGGGCCAAGCACTTTGGAGGGAAACTGAGGTCCAGAAAGAACCAGGGCAGGACCGTGTGTGTCAGACCAAAAGGAGACTGGGTGACCCAGTGGAGCACCCAAGGTCTGGGCTGACAAGTAAGGGACCTAGGACAGCCTGGGCCCCTATGATACCTTTGCCCCGGCCACAGACTGCCCCTAACATCAAGACCCCTACAGGCACTTCTATAAGGCCTAAAGTGTGCTCTCTCCCTGTCACAAGCTGCACACACACACATGCACACATTCACATACACTCAGGCATATAACATACATGAACATACACATGCACTTATTTGCATATAACATACATGAACATACACACACATACATACACACTTGCACACAAGCATGCAGGTGGGCAGCCCCTTCCCCACCATAGCGGCACATCAGGCCTCTGGAGAGTGCGGAGGTGGGAGGGAGGCCGGGAAGAAAGCTCCCGCACTCGCAGGCAGCCCAGCTGGGATCCGTCTGGAACAGGGCCCTCTCCACAATCCACAACTCACAGGGGTCCTGCCCCTGTCCAGGCCACTCTGGCAGTCCCAGGAGGAGGAGGAGGGAGGGGCAGAGGAGCGGGGGTGGGGGAAGTGGCTAGAGAACAGGAGGGCAGAGGTAAGCCCAGGAATTTAGAGGCAGGACAGGGGTCACCTGCATGTAAGAGACACCCCAGGTGAGCAGCTCCGGGGCCATGTAGTCCATCCCCCTGCCTCCTGCTCAAGGGCCCCTGCCCCAGCCTCAGCCAGGTGAGGGAGCTGTCACAGCACCCCTAGTCTCAGAGCTCTGGAACCACAGGCACCTGGCCAGGCCTGGAGACACACGAGATGCCCTTTTATGGGTGTCTTGAAGGCTCAAGACAGGAATGAGCAGGCCCTGCAGCTCCTCAGGGGGGACCTTGCGACTCGTTCCCTGCCTTCGGGGCCAGCTTCAGCCCAGAGACATCCGCCCTCCCCCTCCTAACACACTTGGGCCTAAAGCGAGCTGCCACAGCTGCAGACAGGGCCCAGGACACAGGAGAGGGGGCTGGTACTCACCACCAATTCATGGCTGGATGGAGGAATGCAGGGGGCAGCCACCTGTGGGAGACGAAGAGAAAGGGCAGGTTAGCATCCCCCGCGGCCTTCTGGGAGCTGCCTGTGCCCACCACGCCCTTGTGAGACACCCTTGCCCCTAGGGCACACTGAGACCTGTAGTGAGGGCAGAGGAGATGTGGCGAGGGGAAAACACTTGGGCCTGGGGCAGGGGCGCGAGAGGCAGCTAAACTCCGTAAAGCCATGCAGGTCAGCACACAGCCATCCTACAGCATGGTGCTAAGAATCGGCAGCGTTTCTGCTCTGCCCTGTGTCCTGCAACATGATAGAAGTGGCTTAAACTGTTGAAAAGCGGTGACAAAGACCCACTAGGAAAGGAGAAGTCGGCGCCCACCGCATGCTCCCCAGTGCCCAGGAAAGTCCCATGGCGGAGGGGGCTACAGGCTTGGGCATTTTCCAGCGCTCAGGCCCAAGGGGCAAATGCACCACCTACGGGTGCACTAGTGCCTTCCTCAAGTTCAAGTTCATCATCCTCACATCTCGCTCAGGTAGGGAGCAGGAGATGGCAGCTAGAGCCTCCACACGGAGCGGGGCAGGGTGGGTTCAGCGGCTCCTTCCCTGAGATAACACCCCCCCCCCCGGCAGGCGGGGCGGCCAGACCATGGCCCTGGCAATCAGCAGGGGCATTGACCATGGCCTCAGCGCAAGCCTTCTGCAGCTGGGACAGGTTTTTCTTGGAGCTCAGTCCTCAACCTTGGCTGCAGTTCTCGACCCGAACACCAGACAAGGGGCCCACAGAGGGGACAGAGCAGGAGGGGGGGCTCTCTCTTGGGCATGAGGGAGTCTGGGCACAAGCTGTGGATGGCCCAACAGAGGGCAGCAGCCTCCCCAGGCAGTGGGCAAGACCACCCTGCCCACAGCCCCGTGCAGCCCCCCGGGGCTGGACCCTCCCTCCACGCCTGCTGATCCCCTGCTCTGCAGGATTTCACAGGCCAGCTCTGAAGGGGTGGCGGCCGGCCCGTCAGCCTCCCTGAGCCATCTGCCACGACAGGGCCCCTCCAGCAAAGAGACCTGGAGGAGTCCTGACATCCTCGCCCTTTGCTCCATACGGGACCAGGCCTGAGGAGGTGAGGGTGGGGTCGCAGGTGCACTGCAATGGACAGGCGGCCCCTGACTCTCTCCCAGACCCCCCAAATCCAATGCACAGAGTGAGGCCCAGGTGTCTTGACTCCAGGCCCTTCTCTTGAGAAAGCGGCACCCCTGAAAGAGCAGAGTTTGCGGGGGCCTCCCCAGGGACCTGCTGCCCCCCAGAGGCCTCCTCGCCTTGGTCACAGCTGTGCGTTCCAGCTCCAGGCCACAGCCCACGGGCTCTGCAGTGCATTTCAGTGTTTCTTGTCTCCCTCCTTTTTTTTTTTTTTTTAAAGCAGAGAAACGCTTCCTTAAAAGGCTGTCTCCTTCCCTCAGGCACCCTGGCCTTCGGCCACCATCTCAGGAGCCTGGAGCGTGCCAGGGGACACCAGGGCTTCCTGCTACTCCACAGCCCGTGCCCACTGGCCTCGCGCCCTGGGGGTCAGCAGTGGCTGGTGGCACAGGGTTCCAGGGCTTGGCCCCAGGCAGGCAGCCCAGGAAGCCTGCTTATGGCAACCCCGCCAGCCCTGGCGTGCCGAGAACGGCCCCGGAAGATGTCGGCCACTGCAAGGGCTGATGCCCCGGCCCCCGTTCCAAATGACAGCACAGCAAGAAGGTCCCAGTAGCAGAGTGGAGCAGGCTCCCTTCGCACCTGCCCTACAGCACACACTGCTCTCAGCACCCTGCGTGGCCTGGCTTTGTAATTCCCACAACAACCATCCTGCAGACGCAGTGGCCAAGGCACCAGAGGTGAGTAAGCCAGCCCCCAGGGCCAAGGTGCAAACCCAGCACCATGCAACGCTGACTCACCGTAAATACTTCATTGTCACACAGCCAGCCACAACCAGGGCCATGGCCTGCTCGTGCCCTGCACTGTGTCTCTCCTCAGCCTCTGCTCAGACCCAGTTCATGTGATTCTGCCCATTTCACAGATGAAGACACTGAGGCCCAGCTCTGCAGTGAAGCGGTCTGGCTCCAAGGTGGAAGCTGGGACGTGAGGGTGTTGGCAGACCACCCTGGGACCCCTATCTGGCACTCATCAGCACCTTAACCCCCACCTCCACCCAGCTTCCAAGGACCCTGGACACAAAACAAGAAAGCACAGCCAGGAGACTCCCCCAGCACAGGAAGGCCTGAAACCACAAGGCAGCAGCCAGCTCAGGTGGGGAGCCCCCTACACCACCCAGCCTCTGCTCTCCCCACAGCCTTCACTCTGTGCCTGTCCCCTCATCCGGGACCCAAGGCCACACACAAGGGCTGGGCTCCACTTAGTCCGAACACCTACTTCCGTTCTTCCCCGGGCCCTTTGCAGGTGCTGTTCCCACTGCCCAGAATGCCCTTGCTCCAGGTGGTCTGCAAAGCTGTGTCCTCCCCATCTTCCTGGCTTGGCTGTAAACGCTACCGCCCCAGAGCGGCCCTCCTGGACGAGGATCTGCTTCACTTCACACACACACACACACACACACACACACACACACACACCACCGTCTCTCTCCTGCTCCCATGGCTCTGCCCTCGGAGACCTAATTACAATTTGTAATTACAGGTATGTGTGCTTCTCTATGATCTGTTTCCCCCACCAGAAAGCAAGCCCACTGTGTGCCTGGCCCCAGGCTGGGCCCTCCTTCCACAGCACACAGTAGGTGCATACTACATATCTGTTCAAAGAGTGAAAGTGACTCTGGACTCAAGAGAGGCGCCTGCGGCCACCCAGGGCTGACCCTGAAGGACCGACTGCGCAGCAGGCACCGGGGTCTAAGGCCGCATCTCTCCGGGACCCTGCAATCATGCTTTGTTCCCATTTCACAGGTGAAGAAGTGGAGGTTCCCGCAGGCCATGACCTTGCCGGAGCCGAGCGCCTCGGGTGGAAGTCTCAGTCTGTGCTCTCCAAGCCCCCTTCTTCACAGAGCAAGGGAAAAATGCGGGTGCCTGTCAGCGCACTGCCCTGCAAGCGACAGGACCTGGGTGGCACTCTCGTCACCAGGGCCCCGAGTAAGACCTAAGGGCTCGGCCTGGGTCACATAAAATCTCAGACCCCTGAACTTGTCTGCCCCCCCACACACAGAGGGGCTCTCCACACCCACACCCGCCTGGCCCATGAGGCTGGCCAGGGCCGCCGGGACCCCAGCCACACCAGAACCGTGTGAGGCTGTGTAGACAACAGTCTTTTTCCCTATCTCTTGCTGGACAGACCCTTTGGTAAAATGTCCATAACATAGAATTCACCATCTCTGGATGCACAACTCAGTGGTCTTGAGTGCATCTGCAGTGTTGGACCACCATGGCCATTATCCACCCCAGAACTCTCACAGCCTTCCAAGGAGCCCCACACCTGCTAAGCGGTAATTCCCCACCACCTCCCCCACCACAAACCTGGCAGCCCCTCGTTCCCTGTCTCCACGGACTTGCCTGCTACACATGCCTCACGTAAAAGGACTCACGTACTATCCACCTGTTGCGTCTGGTTCACATTACTTTAATTACAGGGCTGAAGGAGGTCTCCCCAAAGTCCTGTGTTAACGTCCTAACCCCTAGCACCCCAGAATGGCACTGTGTTTGGAGACAGGCCCTCTGAAGAGGGGATGAAGGTGAAACGCAGTCACTGGGGTGGGCCCTGGCCTCACATGGGCAGTGTCCATGGGACACAGACACACACAGGAGGGACACGGGGAGGAGGGCAGGCACAGACACCAGCTCTGCGGACACCTTGACCTCAGACTAGCAGCCTCCAGCACTGTGAGAAAACACCTGTGTGTGTGTGCATTTGTGTACATGTGTATGTGTATATGTATATGTGTGTCTATATGTATGTGTTATATGTATGTGTATATGTGCATGTGTGTGATGTGTCTGTGCACGTGTATGTATGTCTTGTGAGCATGTATGAATATGTGTGTATGGGTATGTATGTTATGCATGGTGCATGCAACTATGTGTATGTATATGTATGTGTGTATGTGTGTGATGTGCATGTGTGCACATGTATGTGCATTGTGTGCACATGTGTATCTGTTGTGCACACTGCATCCACAGATGTATGTGTATGTATGTATATGTATGTGTGCATATGTGCATGTGTATGTGTCTAAATGTATGTGTGCATGTTATGTATGTGCATATGTGTATGCTGTATTATGTGTGCATACGTATATGTACACATGTGTTTGTGTGTGCATGTGTGTGTGCATGTGTATATATGTGTGTGCATGTTTGTCTATGTGTGCTACATCCATATATGTATGTGTATGTGTTTGGATGTATATATGTATGTGTATGTGTGCATGTGTATATGTGTATGTGTGTATGTGTATATATGTGCGTGTGTATGTGTGTATATATGTATGTATGTGTATGTCCACATTATGTATGCGCATGTGTGTATATTATGTGTGTATATTTGTATGTGTATATATGTGCATGTGTGTGTATATATGTATGTATGTGTATGTGCACATTATGTATGCGCATGTGTGTATATTATGTGTGCATGTGTATATGTGCACATGTGTTTGTGTGTGCGTGTATATGTGTGCATGTGTATGTATATATGTGTGTGCATGGATGTCTATGTATTCTGTGTGCATGTATATGTGTATATACATGCATGTATGTGTGCATGTGTATATATGTGTGTGCGTGGATGTCTATGTATTCTGTGTGCACGTATATGTGTATATGCATGCATGTATGTGTGCATGCACACTTTGCTGGGGCACTCCAGCTGACAGGTGCACCTGGCATCATGTTTCCCCGATTCACCCAGGTTGTACCAGAGTTTCCTCCCAAAACACAATTCCACTGCACGGATACACCATGTTGCGGTTCCCGTGTCCACGTTCTCTCTTTTCCTTGAGAAGGTGCTGGAAAATGGCTTCCAAGGAGCCTAACAACTAGACAACTTGCAGGAAGTAGAAGAGTGAGCATCCACCACGGCAGTGCAAAATCTTCCACATGAACCCCCTCACTCTCCACGAGCACCCCACGGGCACAGCTACCAAGTGACAGTGGCAGGGCCGCCACCCAGGGCTGCCCAACTCACACACCTGCCTTTCCCTCCTGTAACGCAGCCTCCACAGCTAAACAAGGCAGTGGTGCCGGGGCTGGGACAGCAGGAACAACACTACCGCAACAGGAGGGAGCAGAAGAACAAAAGGCCACCAGGCCCCCCGAGACCCAGGGCCCTACTCTTCCCCTCTGCCCCAACAATGAAATTCTCACTGACACAGGCCCAGCCTCAGCCTCCAGTTCTCTTCCCTGACCCGGAACATGGAAGGATCCTCCCGCTATCCAAGCGGACCCCTAGGCCCACACCCTGCCTGCTATCCACCCTCAGGGCTCTGCCCAAGGAACCTGCAGCCAGGAGGCAGGCAGCTGCAGAGCCTCACGCATGCCAGCAACACCAAAAAGGTCAGGAGCAATCCAGATGAAGATCCACGCCTCCAAGCCTACAGCCAGGTGAGCCCTCACCTGGACAGGCAAGCACCTGGGAGCTCACATCTCCAGTTCATGGCTCTATCAAGAGGGCCCTGACGGGGCAGCCCCTATGAACCAGAGAAGGAGGTCCAGCTGTGTGGACCAGCTGTGGGCCCAGAAGCCAGGCAGGAGGCAGGTGTCTGGTCAGACCAGAGGATGTGTAACAGATCAGAAGTTGCCAAAATGCCAAGGGGATGGTGGGGGCACAGGTTCAGGCCTGCCAGAGAGGGACCAAGCATGGCTCCAAGACACCGGCCTCCAGGGCACAGCCTCGGGCCCTGGGCAGGAGGGCTCCCGGGGAGGAGTGGCCGCTGCCCTGGCTCCACTTCCACCCCAGGCCTGTGCCCTCCCCGCCGCGTACTCGCTCGCAGCAGGGCTGCTCCTGCTTCCCCAGGCTCCCGGCCTGCTCGGCTGTTTCCTTCCCTTATATAGAGTTCTGCCAGGCCCCGAAAGGAAGTGCATCAAGTTCCTGCAGGCAAGAAGGGGCCTGTTCCCAGGGACACTTGGAGCCAGGAGCAGCGTGTCCCAGCCCTGAGGCCCCCTCCAGAGCCGGGGGCAGTAGGCCTAGGGAGAGGACCAGGCCCTTTCCCTAAACCCAGCACAGGCTGGGACTCAGGACCTGGAACACACAGAAGATAGGAAGTCTCAGCGCACCAACCCAGGGCCCCGTCCCCAGTCCCCAAGGCCCCAGCACCAGCTCCCTCCCCTAAGTCGTCCTGGACCATGTCACTTGGGACCCCAGAGCCAGACCAGAAGCCCCCAGTGTTCAGCAGCACCCCCCTCCTCCTACGATCTTGGGTGTCACTCACCAGCAGCCTCTAGGCCCAGCAGCCACTCCATGCAGTTCTGCGGCCCGGCCTCCCCGCCCCCCTCCACGCAAGAGCCATGCAGCTGGGTGAGGAAGGGCTTGATGGTGTGTCCATGGAGTGCGGAGGTCACAGCAGCCCCGACTGGTTGGCAAGGGAGCTCACAGAGCATGCTGTGAGATGGTGCCTCCCACCACGAAAGCCAGTCCCATGTAGAGCCTGCCTGGGACGCAGCCCACCTAGGAGCCCCTCCCACTTCAGAGCATCTTCTCTGAAGATCTGCACCCAGGGAATCCAAGCCGAGACCCAGGGGCCTGGCTCAGAGACCACGCTCAGTGCACACCCCACCCCCAGGAAGCTGCTTAGGGGTGAGGTTGCGTGCAGGGCCAGACTGGCTGTGGGCAAAGGAGGGAGCCGGGGAGGTGGGCTTGGCGAAGCTGGACGGGGAACCCACTGTGTGCCAGGCCTCCGGAGGACAGGAGAGCCAGCCAGAGGCTAGGTGGCGGTGATGAGCCAGAAGGCTACAGCAGGGCAGCAGGGCCCTGGGCAGCACCCACACCCATGGTCCGGCCCACCCTCAGCCACCTGGAGGGTCCCGGCTGGGCACTGACAGCCACTCCACTCCCCTCCGCACTCCCTGCTCTCCTACCAAGCCTGGCACCTCCTCCTCCTGAACATGTCTCCCAGGCTCCCAGAGGCCCCTAGGTGGCAGGGTCCCCTTGTCCTTGACCCTGCCCCTCCACTCCCTTCCCTACTTGGCCCCCAGGGGCTGCTTCTAAAATGCACATCTCACCATGGCACTCCTCTGCGCAGTGTCGGCACCCGGCTCCCAGCTCCATGGGACAAAGTCCAAATGCCCTAATACGGCCACCCCGGCCTTAGGGCCCACCTCAAAGCCGGGCTCCAGCCAAAGAAAACCACTCTCAGCCCCACTTCTGGTCCACACTGTGCACTCAAAGGTAGGGGTTATCAGCCCATTTTACAGATGAGGAAATGAGGCCCCGAGAGGTCACGTCCACAGCCCAAGGGCATTCAATCAGTAAATAATAGAACTGAAACCAGAGTTCTGCTCAAGCAATGCCCAAAGCCTCAGCTCTGCCCAGGACCACATGTCCTTGTCCACCGCGGGGCCACAGGAAAGGTTTCATGGAAAGCAGATGGCTGGGGAACTCAAGGTAGAGGGACAACTCGTCTCCCACTGTGCATGGCCTGGAGGGGCGAATGTTCAGAGGGGAATGCCCCCAGAGCTGGGGCCAGTGGCTGGAAGCCAGGAGACCAGCCTGGAAGCGGCAGCTGCCACAAACGTGAAAAGAGGCTCCGAACAGAGGACAAAGGCTA
Organism: Sylvilagus floridanus; assembly: GCA_949820135.1. NCBI lineage: Eukaryota > Metazoa > Chordata > Mammalia > Lagomorpha > Leporidae > Sylvilagus > Sylvilagus floridanus. Next base: position 161,050,026 of record OX463236.1, read on the forward strand.
AGGGAGCACTTCCAGGGGACGAAGGAGATGGAGGAGCAGGGGAGTGGGAAGTAGGACCCTCTGAAGGCACCGGCTTGGCCTGGAGCACTCCAGGGAGCCAGCCTCTGTGGGATGAGTGGCGGTGATGAACACACAGCTTGGAATGCAGGCCGCAGACTTCTCCTGACATCCAGAGAGCAGGAAAGCCCCACCCTTCCCCCCTGGCCCAGGCCAGGCCGGGAGCAGCAGGGAACAGGAGCACAGACTGCAGCACGGGGACACAGTTTCTAGGAAGTTCCTAGAAGAAGCTGCTCCAGGGAAGGGCTGTGGGCAAGGTCCTGCAGGAACCAGGACCACGAGGAGGTGATAGGCCTCTCGCAGTCAGTCCATGTGCAGACCAAGCCCGCTGGGTGCCGTGCTCCCACCCAGGGAGGCGGAGAGGAGCAAGGAAGGCCCCAGCCGCAAGGGAGGCTTGTGCCTCAGTGCAGGAGCCAGCCCTGTAAACAGAGAGTACCGCCAGGCCCGTAACTGCCCGCTTGGTGATGGGATCTGCGGAGGCTATTATCTCCCTGGGGTTCCAACCCATCTGGTTTTCCAGAAATTATCCCCAGGGGGAGGCGGCCCTCACCCATAGTGCCCTCACTCCCCCACAGAGGGTGTGTGTCCCTACACGAGAATGTGAAGGGACCAAAGTCTTTGACCCTGAGTTGTGTCAGGACAGTAAGGCAGGAAGGATGCATGGGGAAAAAAAAGACAAACCTCAAAGAGCAGTGGGAAAACCCACAGAGGCTACGGTCCCGGGAACCGCCGCTGGGGTATGTCAGGCTGGCAGAGCGAAAGGGGGGCCTGAGCCAGGCCTGAGACGCAGCGCCCTGGGGCTGGGGCCACCCTCAAACCCGGCTCAGCTCCTTACAAACCAGAGGCGTTCACTGTCCTGGCTCCCAACCTCAAGGATGCCATGGACGGGCTGGGGCATCACCAGTGGGATAACAGCTTTGGAGGGGACAAGGCTGCCCACACTGGGCACATGCAGGGCCAGGTGCACAAACCCAGAAGGACACGCCAGACCCTCCAAGCCTCTCTACGGCCTTGCTGTTCCCTGAGGGCCCCGAAAGGTCACGCGTCTCCTCACCTGACTCCAGGCGGCTTCACACTGAACCCTAACCCAGCAGAGGCAGCAGAGCCGATCCCCTAAGCCCCTGACACCTTCTGCTTACAGATCCCCATTTCCAGACTCCTGAACACACCAAGAGGCCAGAGGGCTCCATCGACAGGGCGATGGGAGGCAGGGGACAGAAGCAGCACTGACCGGGCCTCGGGTGTGGGCTCAGGTCTTGCCACAGCCCAGCTGCCAATTTCATTTAACTTCCCTGAGCCTGCTTCCCCATCAGTAAACCGGAGGTAGGGAGGCCCACTCTGCAGAGAGGTCGGGAGGGCCAAGCCAAGTTGACAGACGACACGGATGAAAACATCTGGAACACAGAGCATGCATGGCAAATGCCCATTCCCTTCTATTCCAGCAACTGCTGCACCTCCCGGGCAACTCCCAGGTGCATACCATGCACCAGGCTCAGCTCTGGGTATCTTATGCATCTCGGCTCACATCATCCTCACCTCCACCCTGTGAAGTGAGTTCTCTCCTTAACCCCATTTCACAGAAGAAGCAAGTGAGGCACAATAACAGAATGAGAGGAAGCAGGTGAGAGCCCACCTGCAAACGCCACACCATGCAAAAGACCCCCACCCAGAAGCACCAAGCAGGTGTTTGGCCTAGCAGTTCAGAGGCCACAGCCTGAACCAGAGCGCTCGGGTTCGAGTCTCTCTCTGCTCCTGACTCCAGTTTCCTGCTCGTGCAGACCCTGGGGGAGTCGTGATGGCTCCAGTGCTCTTCAAGTTCTCTGCTCCCAACGCCAGCCTGGCCCAGCCCCAGCCATTGTGCACATTTGGCGAGTGAACCAGCAGATGAAGCTCTCTGTCTGTCTGTCTATCTGTCTCTCAAATAACTTGTGAGAAAGCACCTGCCTTTTTCTCTGAGCTTTCCACACTTACCTGGCATAAGCTACGCTTATCTGAAAATTCACCCAAGTAGAAAACTGGCCACAGGAGGGGGCTGGCCTAACTGTTGCGCACAATTAGTTCTGGAACCCCATCTGCTCTGATGGACAAGGCTATGCCAGGAGCTCCCGGAAGCAGCTCCAAGTTGCTCCTTCAAACCCATCTGTGGCCAAGTCGCAGGAAGCCCCTCTCAGTCCCAATTAGCCAGCAGCACAGACTTGAAGCGAGGCCAGCAGCACAGGCCCGAGGAGGCCTGGCTGTCACCAGCATTGTTCGGGCCCATCTGACGCATATCCACCCCCCTGCGACGTTTCCTTGTTCCTAGGGAGGACCTCAGAGATGCATCTGAAACCACCCTTTGGGGGGGGGAGGAAGCAGGCCAGGGCACAGTGGAAGACCCGACTCCCTCAGGCTGGGAGAGACGCTACAACCATGTGCACACAGCACACAACACCCCAAGGCATACACCCGGTCCCCCACAAGACCCACATGCAAAGTCACTCCCTGGGGCTCAGGCCCCACCCCAGGCAGAGCTGCCCAGACAGGAACACACCAGCCCTGCCAACACACCCACAGGCAGGGGCGGTCAGCCTGGCTCTGGGCACAGCTGAATTCAGGGAGCTCCGGGGTGGGGGGAGGGCGGGGGAGCAGCAGGGCCGGGAAGTGGGGAGCCTGCCATGTGTACAGATGGAGAGAGGGGAGGACTCAAGCCAGCGGGTGGGGGTGGGGGCACAAGAGCTATCCTGGGTCCCTGAAGCACACATTCAAAGCTCCAAGTTCTTCCCAGAGTACCTACAGAAGCTGTGACAAATTCCCCTAGGACTGGCCTGTCCCACCTGGGCCCTTCCTAGCCATCCTTCCGGAAGCTCAGGTAAAGAGATAAGGGGCAGCATGGAAGCTGGGGAGGAGGGGTCAGGAACAGAGGGGTAGGTGTACAGGCAGGGTGAGGCTGAGAGGACAAATGACCCGAATATTTAATGGGGTGGAAGCAGGGGGAGTAGGAACGCCAGGGGTGAGGTGTGGAGAAGGGACTTCCGGGTTGTGGGTCCAGCACACTATTTGAACCCCTCCAGTGGGAATGCACACCAGACACATTGTCCCAGCTCAGCTTTTCAACGACAGGTGCAACGAGCGAGCCCTTCTTTGCCCATGCGAGGCCCCTGAGAAGCAGCAAGCACAAGTGAGTTGGCCAAGGTCACACACCTAAGAGTGACTGAGCAGGGACGGCCAGACTGCAAAATCTACACTGCAGCCAAGTCACCTCGACGCCCGATAAACAAGACAAGCAGCTGTGGGGCCTAAGGGACTTGAAGTTCATGGATGGTGGGAGGGGCTGATGCAGGGGGAACAGAGGCAAACTCGGGGCGGGGCGTACAGCCAAGCACCCCTGCTGGCCTGCAGCCCCAGTTCCTAAGAAGGCCAAGGACTGGGGAGCTCAGGCTGTGCAGTGACTCAGTGGCGGGGCCTCCGGGAGCATTTCTGCGTAGTCTCGGAGCCACCTGCCCAGCAGAGACCGAGCCGTTACTCACAACTCTTAGTCACTCGGCCTCCGCGCCTCCGCCCCTAGCACATCCCTTCCTCCCACTCTGTTCCCCAGGGTGGGCTGAGGGGTGGCCAGCAGATCTGCCCAGGCCCCTCCCCCTCCCTTCCTGCCAGCGCATCCCCACCTGAGTCACTTGGACAGAGACGGGACATTCTGGCCCGCTCGGCCCTGACAGCTGTTGCCCTCTGCTCATTCCAAGAAACCGAGTTGCCTGGAGGAGGGGTCATGGGCAAAGAAGCTTCCCATCCCGGGCTGGGACATCTCAGCGGGCCTCCCAGGAGATGCCTTTAGACCCTCAGTCCCCCACTTTCACGCTGGACAGCTCACCAAAGACCCTCCCCCCCAAAAGCAGCAGCCGCTCTGTTTAAAAAGATCCAGGGACTTGGCAAAATTTCAACAGTCCAACCTCTCATTTCCCAAATGATAAAACCAAAGCCCAGAGAGGGCGATTGATATGCCCCAAGTCACACAGCACCAATGGGGGACTAGCAGGCCACCCAGCTCCTCTGCACCGAACAGACCCCCGCCCCTGCCCTTAACACCCACTCTCGCACCCTCCACGCTGCAGGAGGGAACTCTGAAGACGTGAAGGCGTAGACAGGAGCAAGATTCTTCTGGGGAGGAACCAGGGTTTAACATCAGAGGGGCATCAAGCCGCCGGCTGCTGACTCAGGAAGGTCTGCCCAGGAGGTAGGGACCTCAGGATGTCCAGAAGCCCTGGAGCCAACAGGCCAGGTCCTCTGGCAGGAGCTGATGGGTGGGATGCCTGGGTCCCAGCTGGGACTTGGGAGAGTCCTGGCCTCCTCTTGGATCACCTCTCCTCCCCAGCCCCCACTCCTCCCTGGCTCACCCCTGCTCTCCCAGGGCTCCAGCCTGGAATCCAGGCCTGGCTCCTGCCTCGGCTCCCACGCTCGGCTCAGCGCAGCCCAGCAGAGGAGCCACATGTGTGGTGGCGGAGGCAGCTGGGGAGCCACTGGCAGATTCTTTCCCTCCTCCTCTAGCCCTTGGGCTCTCCCATCCGCTCCTGGCCAGCAGCATTCATCTCAGCCAAGAAACCCCGGCTCCCAGCCCTGCTCTCTGCCCCTGCACCAGTAATAGTGACGACGACAACACTAACCGCAGGACTCACAGCACCACCTGCATGCCAGACCCAGCCCCGGTTAAAGAAGCTGTCCGCAGCTAAACCGACTGCACCAGGTGGACGTGGGATTCAAACCCAGAGAAAGCAGATCTCGACTCCCACCTTGACCGCCTCAAGGTGGGTCCTGGCTCCAGGAAGTACAGCTCCTGAAATGCCCACCCTTTTGTCAACACAGTCCCTAAGCACCTGCGACGTGCCAGGCACCTGGCCCTGGAGACACTCAACATTCCTCCTGGCTCTGGACAGGTGGCCCTTGTCCCCACACCCACCAGGCCACTTAGAGTCAGGCCAGGCTCCTCCACCCTGACTAGGGGAACGTGCCTATTCCTCATTCATTCATTCATTCATTCAACAGTGAGGCTCACTGTGTCTCAGGCCAGATGGTCCAAGACGCCCCCAGAAGAAGCTTCAGTGTCTTAGAAATATCCGCCACCTATGCCCTAGCCAGGTCCTGGCTGGTGGCCTGTCCCCAGGCCCTCCCCTGCCCAGGACAGCTGCAATCACCAGCTCATCATGTTCCTCTTATGCTAAAACCCTCTGCTGCTCCCTGTTTAACCTGGCCCAGAAAATCCTCCACCTGAGCCGTGCACACCTCCGGGATCTCTGCAGAGCCACCTTTCCCACACAAGCCATGTTTAAGGCACCACTGTCAGCTGGCCAGACGCTGAGCTGAGCGCTCTGTGCAAAGCATGTTGTTTCAGCCCCATCGTAGCACTGGGGGTTGGACTATCACCCAGCTCACAGAAGCAGCTACCGAGGCTCAAGCCAATGTCACCCAGGGAGTGAACAGCAAGGCTGGGAGGGACGCTCCAGGTGGTCTGAGCCGGACCCCTTATTTATGCATCCCTGCACGCAAACCACTGTGCCCCTGTGCATGGCTTCCCCCATCTCGCAGGAAGCCTTAGTCTTGTTCACCTCGCGAAACTCCTTTTCAACATGCAAGACCCAGCCGCAGGGCCACCGTTTCTCCTCAGCTTCTCCCACTCGGCCCGTGGCCCTGAGCTGCTTCCCGCCTGACATTGCCACTGCACTTTACACAAACCCGGTCCTGGTCTCCCACCCTTCCAGCCCCATACCTGGCACCCTGCCTGGCAGAAGGTGGATGCCCTAAAAGGCTTTTAAAGTGAAGAATCAGGAGGTCCCGTGTGCCCAGCCAGACTCAGCTGCTTCCACGCAGCCTCCACAATGGGCACACAGTGGGCACACGGACATAGCCCTGGAGGTCAGTGCACCCCTCCCTCCCCAACGACAGAGGAGCATCAAGTGCCCCCTCCCCGCTCACCTCCCTGAGTGGCGGCTTCTCTCCCCATGCCAGCCCCCCTTCCCAGCCTGGCCCGCCCCACCAGACCTGCTGTTTCTGGGAGTCTCAGCCGGTGATTAGGGCCCTAATCAGCAGGACTTCCTGCCAGAGACTGCCAGAGGTGGGGGTGGGGTAGGGCAGGAAGCAAGGTCAATCCAAGGTGAAGTTGCGCAGCTGGGGACCAGGGGAGGCCCCGGTGAGAGGATGGCCGCCCATCCCTTCCAGGTGAGGACACCAAGGCTGGGGGCAGGGCAGGGACTCAGCCAGGGCCGGACACGGATCTGCTCATCGCTAGAAGGGCATGGCTCTCCCACAGTCCGGGGTGAGCAGGACCCCAGCATAGAGACCCCCCTCATGCCTCCCTTGAAGCCCCCTGCCCCGTGCCCCCACCTCTACCCCAGTCCCAAGCCCACAGACTGCTCCCATAATGAGCAGCCGATTGCCTAGCTCTGGTCAAGGTCGCTGGTCAAAGGTGAGACCCATGCCTAGGTAAGCAACAGACTGGCAATGGGGCAGAGGTGAACAGGGGCTGAAGAGGGGAAGGGAGAAGGGGCAGGGCCCGGCTCAGGAACCCTCCCCAGCTGTCATCATCATCAATCCAAAACCCATTCTTTCTCCAAAAAAAGCTAATGCCTTTTGCAGCTGCAACTGGGCGGGCCAGGGGTCCGGAAATGGCGCTCACCCCCGACCCAGAGCAACCCCAGCCTCTCTGGGTGGGAACCAGGCAGGGTGGGGAGTGCAGCTTGGCAGGCCTTGAGGGCTGACCCCTGCTAATGAGGAATGTCAGGGGCACCGGAAAGCAGAGGACCCCAGAGCGGGGAAGAGGCCTGGATGCAGAGGGAGTGTAGCCAGGGGCCCTCTCCCTCCCCCCTCTGCCATGGGTTCAAAGCTCCCAGCTTCCACAGCACACAAGAAGGGCTGGACATGGTTCCCCACACCTCTACCAACGAGCGACTGGACGGAGCTGCAGCAGGAGGGCTGTGGGCTGAATTCCAGGGAGATGCAGAGGGCGGAACAATTTGCAGTAGTTATTTGGGGGCCCTGCTCTACCACCCTGTGGGTGCAGCCCCTGGTCAAGAGCAGCCTGCCTGGAGGTTTGGGCCAGGCCTGGGAGTCTCCGACCCAGGGACTCTCACTGGGGGATGGGACAGGATCCAGGAAGAACGGCTCGGGCTGGTTTATAATAATGCATGTTGTTTACAGTGATGGCCACTTTCTCAGAGTCCTTCATAAACAGAGAGCTGCACGGGCGCCCTGGGCAGGCAGGGACTCCAGAGGTCCCCCCTGCTCCCTGCCTGCCCCTAGCTGACTGCAGAGAGAGAGAGAGAGAGAGAGAGAGACAAGAGAGAGGAGAGAGGAGAGAGGAGAGTGGAGAGAGGGGAGAGGGGAGAGGGAGAGAGGGAGAGAGGAGAGAGAGGAGAGGGAAAGAGAGAGAGGAGAGAGAGAGACAAGAGAGAGGAGAGAGGAGAGTGGAGAGAGGAGAGGGGGAGAGGGGAGAGGGAGAGAGGAGAGAGAGGAGACGAGAGGGAAAGAGAGAGAGGAGAGAGAGAGAAGAGAGAGGAGAGAGGGGAGAAGAGAGAGGGGAGAGGGGAGACGGGAGAGAGAGAGAGAGGGAAGAGAGGGAGAGAGGAGGGGAGAGAAGAGGGGGGGAGAGAGGAGAGAGGGGAGGGGGGAGGGGAGAAGAGAGAGAGGAGAGAGGGGAGAGGGAGGAGAGGGGGAGAGAGAGGAGAGAGGGAGAGAGGGAGAGAGGAAGAGAGAAGAGAGGGAGAGAGAGGAGAGGGAGAGAGGGGAGAGGAGAGAGGAAGAGACCCCACTGGGCTCTGATGCTAGGACCCCTTAAGGGCAAACAGGGCCCCCAACCACCATCTCCTCCACTCTCTGCGCTCCTGGAAGAACACCAGTAACAACCATGAGCATTTAGTGAGCTCTTAGGAGTACCAGGCACTGTGCAAAGTGCTCTAACGAAATGCACTCATTTGACCTTGCTAGGAAGCAGGGCTTACTCTTATCCCAACTGACAGGGAGGAAACAGAGGCTCAGAGGGGTTGCGTCCCTTGCCAAGGCCACACAGCTAGTAAGTGAGCCGGACTCCAGGTGTCTGGCTGCAGACTCACATTCTCCGCCTCCCAAGCCCTCTCCCAGGCCCTATGGAGAACCCTTCACCCATCCATCAGTCCATGCATGGCCAGCAGCACTCAGCCTGGCACAGCAAGGAGCGACAGGAGGTAGAGGGCAGGTCTGCCCTCAGGGAGCTTGCACTCCAGCTCACAGGCCTCTGAGCAAGCAGAAAACACGTGAGGACTGGAGAAAGCTGAAGGGTCCCACGCTCTCTGCTGGAGAAGGCCCAGAGAGGTCCCTCAGGGAACTGGACCTGTGACTGGGACCCCCACAGTGGCAGAAGGCAAGGACTCCACCCAGGAACTCATGGGACCCTCTCATCCCCAACCAGCTCCTGGGATCTCACCCTCCTGGGCCAGTCCCTCCTGCCTCCCACGCCCAGGCCTGAGCTCCAAGCTTGCAGCCCTAAAAAGGCAGATTACAGAGCCCAGACAAACCCTGAAGGAGGCAGCGCCAGGGCCTGGCTCAGGCCCACCTCCACCCCGCCCCACCCTGGCTCCAGCGGCCACCTCGGGGAGGAAAACCAGGTGGAGAAGAGTAAGAAGAGGGTCAAGGTCACCAAGCTGGGGACTGTCGGGCCTGAGGCGCAGCTGCACTGGGGAGTCTCAAGCCTCCTTGGGGTGGGAAAGGGCTTCAGATGGTCTCAGAGAGGGAAGGGTGGGCAGAGTGTGACCTTGCATAATGCAGGGATGCCTGGGGAGGTGGGCGCAGCTGCAGGACTGGCAACCCTGCCACCCCCCACACTCTCGTTCCAGCTGGCTTGCACCCATACCTCTGCGTGCCTAATAGCTCTGGAAAGCTAAGAGCCAGCCAGGAAGCCACTGAGCCAGAGGCCAAGGTGGGGACAACGTGGAGACCCATTGCCACACCTGCTTCTGATCTGCTTTGCGCAGGGTCCAGGAACTGGGAGAGCTTTCCTGCCTGTCTCCTCCACTCCCTTCCTGCCTGCACACCCCACAGCTGAGCCTCAGTTTCCCCTTCTGGGGTCAGAGAGACTCACAGACCCAGAAATAAGCCAAGAAGACATGATGGCCTACAGCAAGGGCCTTTGCTGGCCACCCCAGCTCCTGGCCCGCTTCTCTGAGCTCGGCGCAGACCCTGTGTCTCTCTTTCCTTCCCCACACAGCCCCCGACCATCACTGGTCTCCTTCAAACCAGAGAGCAGAGGGGCCTGATTCAGCAGCCTCGTGTAGTCCCAGGCCGGAGACACTGGAAAGGACTTTCCATCCATCAAAGCCAGGACTGCGGGAGGGGCTGCCCTGACCAGACACAGGGGGTTGACAGGAATGACCCCAGGCTCCTAGCTGTGCCCAGGAGGAAAGGAGTCACAGGACATCTGCAGGGGGAGGCTGGCTGGGAGAAGAAGGACAGAGCCCCCAGCCCACTCTGGAAGCCCAGCTGAACCTCTCCATCTTGGGAACCCCAAGCCTTTTTGCAGGTGGATCTGGGAAACCTGTAACCCCACCCCCACCCTGCCTCACCTCTGTCTGCCCATCTGGAGCTGGACAGGTTTGAGAGGCCAGAAGGGAAGGGCCCTGCTCCTCCCTCCCCACCCCCCCTGAGAGGCCCCAAGAATACCGCCCTGGGCTTCTGCGCACCCCATGTTAGTGACACTCCAACAACCCCACCTTACTGACAAACGAGAGCCATGCCTGGTTCTCTGCATCAGGGGGCGTGGCACAGCCCCCTGCCCACCACCTCCTTCTCAGGAGTCCAGATGTGGCAGGGGCTCACACTGTCCAGCGCCACAGCACTCTTCCCCCACCCCCAGGCTTACACACCGGCCCTGTGCGCCCCACACAGGCTGGGGTCTGCGTGCTCGTGGTACCCCACACACACCCCATTTCTCAGGGTGCCATGCAGCCCTGTCAGACCAACCAGCGAGCAAGGGCTGAGCGGGCCACTGAAGCACTGGAAGACTCTCAGTCTCTATGGGAGGCACCGGGGACAGTGCAGAGCATGGTGGCGTAGGAACACGTGCAAGGGCAAGTGTCGGGGGCCCCTGTGAGTCCTGCCCATGCCCACGCCCCGGGGCCAGAGGCCACAGCTTCCTGCTCCCCCATTCCGGTGTCAGAGAATTCCCCGACTCCAAGAATCCCAGGCCCTCAGCGTCCCCAGAGACCTTAAGGGTCAGCCCCGGAACCACAGCCCAGCACAGGAATTCTTCCACGCTGCTGTCCAGCCCGTCTGAACTCCCCCTCAAGATGGCAAACTCACCACCTTACAAGGCAGGCTGAGCTGAGCTCCCACCTCTGGGCGTCCCCTTCCTTCAACCCAACAAAAGCCCGTTGTGCCCTCCTCACTCCCTGCTCCTATGTCAGGGGAAGTAAGACGCCACTGAAGGGCTCCAGAGTCAAAGCCACCGTCCATCAGTGTCCTGAAGACGGCCCCCAAACAGGACCCTCGAGCTCCTCTGCCCTCAGCCCAGCCCCACCCCAGCCAGTGCTGGACCCGGCCACCCCCGTGGGAGATTCTGACAGTGGGGCTTTGAGGGAAGTGAAGTATGTAGAAGTACAGGATGAGAGGGGATTGGCAGGGAGAGCCAGAAGAGTTCAAGGCCACAGGTTTGCAAGCAGAGGGTCCCAGGTTGCCTGGTCTACCACCCAAGAATTTTCTGCTGCAGATCAAAGTCCTGGTTCCCCAGCCCCTCCTCTCCATGAGCAGCAGAGTCTATGCAAACCCCGAGCTAGGATCCCGATATCGATTCCAGCTGCAGCTCTCCCACCCGACTCCCCACCCCTCCTCCGTCCCTGGTCAGAGGCGTGGGGACCCAGGGTCTCTCAGCTGTAGCAAGCCTTGAGGTCCTGGGGGAGGACTGAGGTGGGAGATAACAGGACTAGCTGCCAGCTGGCCGGGGCAGGAGCCACCGAAGGCCAAGTAGTCGGCATGATGGTTCCCTCCTCCCTACCCCAGGCAGCTTCGGGAAGGGGAAAGAGTGCCCACCAACACACACCCTCTGCTCTGCCACACGGAAGGGTTAGCTGCCCCCAGCTCCCCCTCCTGTTCCCTCCCTCCTGGCTCCCCAGTCCCCAGTCCCCACCCCAGCAGCAGCACCCACCCTGTCCCCTGCCCTCACCCCATAGCCCAGCCCAAGAGCACAGCAGCCTTCCTCCATGCCCCCTCAGCCGCCCCCTCCCAGTTTCCTCTTCCAGGACAGTGGCCAGCCCAAAGACATCTGGGCAGGCAGTCCTGGCCTGGGGCCTGAATGGGGGCGGGGGCTGGGGGGCAGGCACTGGGTGAGCTCCAAATGACTCTCCAACTTGGGACAGGGTAGCGGGCGGGCATCAGAGGCAGGGGAGAGAGGAAGGAGAAGGAGGGGGTAGCAGCTGCCCCGTGTGTTCATTAACCACCTGGATTAGCCATTTCTGCCCAGAGGGGCGAGGAAGGAGCCAGAGCTGCTGGCTGGGGGAGGGCGGCAGGGGGCACTTGTGCCAGGCTGTGCCCATGGGCAAAGGAACATGGACCCCAGGGGAGCAGAGTGGGAAAGCACCTTTAACTCCGGCCCTGCCAGGCCCACTAGACCCACCCCTGCAGCACGAGTAAGTTTTGGGGAGCAGAGAGAGCCCCAAAGGAGGAAGAAGCTGCCCAAGAGCAGCTCCAGAGAGGGGCAAGGGAGGAAACGGGGAGTGTTCTCAATGTGGTCCTCTCTCCCAGGCCACAGCAGGCAGGGAGTGGAAGAGGCCCCCTAAGCTTCCCCCTCCTTCGTCCAGCGGGCTGGCCTCAGTCCCCAGCAGCCACTGACACCAGCAACCTCCCCGGCAAACACAGCTTCTGACTGGTCGCCGTGTGTCAGCACAGGACAGCCGCACCCAGGCATCCCTGCCAGAACCACAGAACAGCGAGGACTGGGGACTGACAGGTTGGTCCTCAGGAGCTTGCCTAACCCAGAGACATGTGACCAGGCGGGGCTGAGTGCACCTGCCCTCACTGACACCCTGATCGGCAGTCTTAACAGCACGGGTATAGTGGCCCAACGGCACCTACACCCACACACACACCCACACACACTCACTCACCTTTCCGGCACAGGAGGCACTGGCTGGGGTGCGTGTCTGGACCAAGGGGCTCAAAGGACAGGAGCAGTGGGCAGTGGCAGGGGCAGCAGCAATGGCTGGTAAGAAGCTGGTGGTCCAGACGGAGGCAGTGAGTGATCTCGTGCCCAGGCAGGGAGCAAGGGGGGAAGCAGAGCCGGTCCCAGGGCCACTGCTGGGAGCAACTGAACAGCGCAGGACGCTGCTGGCCCGGCTCCCTCCTGGCCAGCCAGTGGGGCGGGCAAGCAGGCGCACCGCCTCCTTCCCGGAGTCAGCCAGCAGCAGCCGCCCCCCCCACCCCGCCGGCCGCCGCCTCCTTAACCCCTGCAGCGCCCGCTCCGACAGCCTCCCACCAGACTAGGGCAGTACGCAAGCACCTAGGGCGGCAGCAGCCTGGGAAGTCTGGCCTGCCCCTCCTTCAGCCACTGGCCCAGCCACCTCCCTGGAGACCCGAGGGGAGAGGCCCTAGCAGGGGAAGCCGGCACAAAGGAGACAGGATGCCACAAGGTCCAGCACTGGCAGAGGAAACCTAGCTGCAGAGAAATGGCCAAAGGGCTGCTGGCCAGCACCGATGTGTAGGGTGACGATTGTGATAACAATCACATTAGCATCAGACAGCAGCCTGCAACTTTGGGAGGGGATTCTGCATTTTGCTATTTCCAGTACATACTGTGAGTGGAAACCAGGTGTGCAGCTTCTGAACCTGTTTGTGTTTATCTGTCGAATGTGAGCTAGCTATCCCTGCTCTCCCCTCTGGGCTGAGTTAGGGGCATTCCTGACTCCGTATTCAAAAGTGACTGAAGTGAACTCTAGTTCATGAAATGCATGTGTCAACCCTCTGTGAAATACAAAAAACAATGAATGGATGATGGACAGATGGGTGATGGATGTATGGATGGATGGATGGATGATGGATGGATGGATGGATGATGGATAGATGGATGGATGGATGATGGATAGATGGATGGATGGATGATGAATGATGGATTGGTAGATGGATGGATGATGGATAGATGGATAGATGGATGATGAATGATGGATTGGTAGATGGATGGATGATGGATAGATAGATGGATGCATAATGGATGGATGGATGGATGAAGAGGTACTGGGTTTGGAAATGTGACAAAGCAAATATGTAAAAGTGTTCATTATAGCTGCACCGCAGCTCAATAGGCTAATCCTCCGCCTGTGGCGCCGGCACCCCGGGTTCTAGTCCCAGTCGGGGCGCCAGATTCTGTCCCAGTTGCCCCTCTTCCAGGCCAGCTCTCTGCTGTGGCCCTGGAGTGCAGTGGAGGATGGCCCAAGTGCTTGGGCCCTGCACCCCATGGGAGACCAGGAGAAGCATCTGGCTCCTGGCTTCGGATCAGCGCGGTGCGCGGGCCGCAGCACACCGGCCGCGGCAGCCATTGGAGGGTAAACCAACGGCAAAGGAAGACCTTTCTCTCTGTCTCTCTCTCTCACTGTCCACTCTGTCTATCAAAATAAATAAATAAATAAAAAATAATTAAAAAGTGTTCATTATAGAATCTAAGCCGTTTGCCACAAAAAAATTATTTCAACTTCTCTACAGGTATGAACTTTTTTATACTAAAAACAATGGGGCAAAAGTGATGAAGAAGGTATAGAGCACAACATAAATGACAAAGGCAAAGAAGCAGGCAGGATTATTTTTGAAAATAGAGGGAAAAGTCATGTGCTGCACAGCTCCTAATGCCAGCTGCTTCCAGAAAATTCTCTCTCGGTCGTCAGATCACCCTGCTCGTGACAGCTGCAGAAGGGGACTTCAGGGCATCAAAGTGACTTGATCTTTCTCTCCCTCTAGCCTCTACTTAGCCTTCCCCCTTTTTACCCATCATGCCCTCCCCCCCCCATCGGCAGTCAGGGAGCAACCCAACAGCCAATGTCTGTGGCTCCTTCTCCTGCCGCCACACTTGGTACAGTGGTCTCCTCCTCTGAACACCCATGGCTCATGTCCATCCCCAAAGCCAGGCCAGCACGGACGCTTCCATAGCTCCCACTTGTTGAGCAGTAAAAGATTCTGTCCTTCTTTCTCTGGCCCCTCCTGCTCTGTGCAGTGCCCAACACAAACTTAACACATAGTAGATTCTCAATAAATGTGGCCTGAAGAAACGCATCGCAGAGAGATGGACGGGTGATTAATAATTGAACAGAGAGCATTTTAAATGCGTAATACTGCACAAGGCTGTACCAAGATCATTATAGACGGATTTTTATCTTGGAAGCCAGTTAATCACAGGCAGGGGAACCGCCTCTGCTAGGACCCGGGAATCATGCGACTCAGATGCATCAGAACCTCCCCAAGGTCTGTGCACAACCGGGGGCCCTGAAGAAGCCTTGGGAGGTCGCACTCGGCGTCCTCCACCCTGGCCTGCCTGCTCCAGCCCACCACGAACTCAGCACATCCCAAAAACCACAGCAACAGGAAGGCAAAGGACTTCAGAGAAAAAGAGCAGCCCCTCTTCATTTCCAAGACCCTGGCCCAGGGTCAGTCTCTCTCTCTCTCTCTCTCTCTCTCTCTCTCTCTCTCTCTCTCTCTCATACACACACACACACACACAGACTCAGGATTCCCAGGGTTTCCCATCACCCATCCCCGCCTCCCCCCCCCCCTTCAGCCAGCTCAGACCCCTTCCCCTCCCCCTTCCCTCACACACCCAAGGACAGGCCTGCACATCTGGTTCCAGTTGTGGTTGGTCCATCCAGGGGTAGACCTGGGGCTTTCTCATAAAACTGAGTGAGACCAGCCTTGGAGCCTGGTGGAATGGGGTGAGGGGGAGGGCAGGCTGCTGAAAGGTGGGGGAGGGAGAGAAGATGACAGCAAGAGCCAGACACGGACCCCAGGAAGCGGGGGCGGATGCCCATGTCCCATGACCGAGTGCCTGGTTCAAGTTCCACCTTCTGATCAGTACTGAGGTGCACCCTGGTGGCCATGGGGATGGCTCAGGTAGCTGGGTCCCTGACACCCCACCCTCGTGGGAGACCTGGATGGAATTCCTGGTTCCCCAGCTGTGTGTGCATAGGACATTCTCTTTCTCCTCTCTCTCTGTCTCTCTGTCTCTCTATCTCTATCTCTCTCTCCTTCAGTCTCTCTTTTTCTCCCTCCCTTTCTCCTCTCAATAAATTGTTTTACAATGACCCAACAAAGAAGCCAAGCAGTGCCTGGCATCCAGCAGGCACTCAGTGGCCGCTTGTGAGCTGCAGAGACAGACGGTAGGGAAGGCGGCAGCGAGAGAACAGGACAAAGCGAGGGTCAGAAAGGGATCCTGAAGGAGGAAAGAGACGGAGCTGGGGGTGGCAGGCAGCAGCGCACAGCGACAGAGAGGCCATTGAGGGGAGCGGGGGATGAATCGTGTGTGCAGGGGCCAGGTGCTGAGGTAGGCACTTCCCCTGGCACAGGAGGGGGCGTGGCAGGAGCGGGACAAGGGGCACGGAGAGACCGAGAAGAAAGGGCCAGGATGATGGCAAGAGAAAGCAGGGGTCAAGGCTGAGGGTGCGGAATCAACGCTCCCCTCGCCTCTCGGTGGCCAGGGAGAGGAAGGGGTGGGCGTGAGCGCAGAGAGGCCTGCGTTTGTTCTGTTTCATTTTGATCCGCTTTCTCACCCCAGCCTCAGAGATGGGCTCAGAGCAGTGAAGCAAAATCGCAGCGCAGCTGATGAGACAGAATTTGAATCCAGGTCTTCTACCCGTGTCACACACCCCACGACGAGGCACTCTGGGCCCCAGTGCTCCCTCGGCAGGGCACCATGGCACAGGCCCCCATATCCAGGGGCCAGAAGGAAATTCCAGCGGGAGTTGGGGGCGGGAGGGGAGCTTGCCAGATCTTCCTCTGATGCAGGAACCAGCGCACAGGGACAGTAACCAAGGGAGTTGCTGGGATCACCCCTCCCGAGAGTCATCTCCACACGCTCGGGTCCCAGGGTTGGGGCCACTTGGGCACAGCTCTTGTCCCCTCCCACGAAGGCCCCAGGGAAGGGGCTCCCAGTGCTACCAGGCCCCACATAGCCAGGCACCAGGCCCTGGAGTCTCCCTAGGCAGGGGCAGCCTCGGTGCATTGGAGCTGCACCGGCCGCCTTCTGCCCACAGCCCTCTCCCAATGATGCTCCTAGAACCCCACTTGCGAGGACTCCCTCCCATTGCCATCAACCTTGAAATGCAGGCCAGGAGCAGGGCCCTCCCCACTCCGCACCTGTGCACCCTCTAGCTGCAACTCATCCGTGTGCATCCACATTGTCTCCCACTTGACAGAGATGGGCAGGCATCCAGCGCTTTGCTGCACACGCCCCCGGGGAGGCAGAAGTGCTGGGCCGGCCACATTCCGGCTTCCTACTCACATTTGCACCCCAGTAGGAGAGCAGAGGCTGGCCAGCGCAGAGGAAGCATGGGGCAAACTGCCTGCCAAGAGCCCAGCCCCAAGACACACACCAGCACCCCTCCCTCCTCTGATCCTGCCCCCGCCTCCAGCACCAAGACCTTCAGACTGGGAGTCTGGGCCCCGGTTCCACCCTACTCAGCCACCAATGCCCGGCAACACCGGAGGCCAGTCTCAGTCCCTCTTGGCTTCAGTCCCCTCATCTGCTGGCCTCTAGCGTCCCCTGCGAACACGTTTCTAGGCAGACGCTGGTCCTGGGCAGAAGGCGGCTACTGGTGCTGGTTCACCACACAAGGGTCCCTCATCCCCCTGACAGGCCCCTCGTCCCCCTGACCAGCACGGCCATACTGGGCCACCCCCAGGGCATGCAGAGAAGGGAGTGTGGCCCCACAGAGACCCTAGCTGCAGCCTGGAACCTCCCAGGGAGCCCACAACATCCCCTTCCCAGAACAAGGACGGGCCTCCTAACCCATGACTCAAAGGGTCCCCCAGACCCAGATGAACTGGACCTCAGGGAGGAGCTGACAGGGCCTGGGATGAAATCCCTGGAGATAAGACCGGGGGCTGAGTGTTCCAGCCAGCAAGCTAAGGGGTGTGGAGCCATGTCAACCACCCTACCTGCTACAGGCTCTGTCCTCTGCCGCGGCTTCGTCAACATACTCACCAGGAACAGGTAGAGGCATACGGGGGATAGAGGGGCTCACTAAGCACAGGTGGGAAGAGCAAAGGTGTTAAACTTAGCTGAAACTCAAAATTGACTTCCAAAACAGAATTAGCAAGAGAGCATTTATCTTCGGTTAATGCCTGATGGTTCAAAAGTCACAAACATCCTGGAAAGGGTCTAAGACTTAATGACAACAGAAACTCAGTTTACCTGACAGTCAAATGGCTGTCCCCCATATTGATGGGTTGCATCAATAAAGGTATTAAGTCTAAACCAAAGGAGATGAGCACTCCACCCTACTCCATGCTTCTCAGACATCAGAGGTGTTGGGCAGAGGAAGAGGGCAGTAGACACCAATAAACATTTGTTGAATAAAAGCACAAGGAACAGTTAAAGAAATTGGGCGCAGGGCCGGCACTATGGCGTAGTGGGTAAAGCCACCGCCTGCAGTGCCGGCGTCCCATATAGGCGTCAGTTCGAGTCTTGGCTGCTCCACTTCCAATTCAGCTTTTCGCTATGGCCTGAGAAAGCAGTGGAAGATGACACAAGTCCTTGGGCCCCTGCACCCACATGGGAGACCCAGAGGAAGCTCCTGGCTTCAGATCAGTGCAGCTCCAGCCATTGCAGCCAATTTGGGAGTGAACCATTGAATGGAAGACCTCTCTCTCTCTCTCTCTCTCTCTCTGCCTCTCCTTCTCTCTCTGTGTAACTCTTTCAAATAAATAAATAAATCTTACCAAAAAAAAAATTGGGCCCCATTGTTATTTCAGACGACACAGTACCCAACAGATACCATCAAAGACGAAAAGTTGTGTTGGGCAAATCAGCAGGGAAAACCACTGCCCACACCCACCCTCTGTCCTCTGTGCCTTCAGCTATGCACGTGTGGAAGCCATGCCCACTCCTCCCTGAATGACCCACAGGAGGAGCAGCAGGTGCAGCTGCTAGGGAAGGGACAGATCCTGATGGCCAGACCTGCGGGTGCTGACCTGGGAGAGCATGCTGGCCACACCGCAAGAGTGGACCTTTAGCCAGGCCACTGGCGGGCTGGGGGAAAGGGGCAGGTTGGCCGATATCTGGCTCACATGTGCTGTCCGGGGAAAGCCCTCCTGCTGGCCAGCCAACTGGTCTCCCCCTCCCAGGCCTGCCCCCACACTCTACTCAGGAGCCCTTCTCCAAAGTCCACTGGCCCTGGCCCAAGCCCGTGCCCCCCCATCACTGCACTGACTTCATCTTCCTCCTCCTCCTCATTCTGCAGCCCATCTACGTCCCTTGCTCCCTCCCCACTCCCACCCCCTCCCCTTGACCTCTAGCCTCATTCCTCTGCTGTCCCACTCAGGACCCTGCTCCTCGCCCTGTGCTCTGTGAGGGTCTCAGGGCTGGAAGGAACTGTCCCACCCCAGGGACAACCAGAGTCCCTCTGCTCCACCTTGAAACTGGGCACCCTCCCTCCCTTCTAGGGGAATGAGAAGCCAGAGACCTGGCACCACCAGGAGCAGACAGGAGACCCCCCAGGACCACCCTCCCCTCAGTGCCTGGCCAGCCCCGTCCTGGCTGTGTGACATTAGGCAGGTTATTTACCTGCTCTGAGCAGACCTCCCTAAAGGTTAGCTCCCCACCCCTATTCCTCCTCAGTCCTAGATGCCAACACTACCCCCACCCCAGACTCACAACGGACCCCTCCCTCCCTCGTGGCTCTCTGATGCTAACAAACCTGCAAATGCACTGGACCTGTCCAGGCACCAGGCACTTCATCCTTAGAGCTGAGCGGGTGTCAGCTGATACGCCTCCCAGTGACCCTAGGGGTATGGAACACTACCAACTCCATTCTACAGAAGTTCAAGGACGTTCACTATGACCCCAGCTCTGCATCTAACTGCAGCACAGGGGACTTCAAAGGCCACACCCCGGCTCTCTGTTTCCGGATCCTTCCACACTCCAGGTACTCCGCTGTTGTTGCTCTGGATCGGTTTGTTTTCCAACTGGCCTGCATCACTCACTCACTCATTCACCCCTTCATTCCACACGTGCTTTCTTAGTGCCCACGGTGGGACAGGCCCTACGGGGCCTCTGCCCTCAAGCAGCACTTGGTCTAGAAGATGGGAGCATTGAAGAAATGAAAACACAAACAGCATGGAGCACAGAGCAGAGGGCCCACAAAACGAGCCGCTTCCATCCCAGCAGCTAACACACATGCGCCGGACCCGTACGCGCTGGTCTGTGCACAACCCCTTGACCCCCTCCCCAACCCTGGGAGTTGGTGCTCTGGCATCCCCACCTCGTACAGTTGAGGGAAGTGAAGTCGGACATCGGAAGTGAAGTCAGAGTCCCCTGCCCCAAGTCAACAGCACGGCAGCCACCAGGCCGTGGTGGGTGGACTGGTCCCTCGAATTTGCTCTCCTAACCGCTGGGCTGTACCGTCCCTCGGAGCTTCAGAGAGGGCTCATTAAGACGCACACGCAGGGGCTGGTGCTGCGGCATATCAGGTAAAGCCGCCACCTGAAACTCCAGCATTCCATATGGGCGCCGGTTCCGGCCCTAGCTGCTCCACTTCCGATCCAGCTCCATGCTAACGGCCTGGGAAAAGCAGCAGATGGCCCGAGTGCTTGGGCCCCTGCCACCCACGTCAAAGACTTCGAAGAAGCTCCTGGCTCCTGGCTTTGGCCTGGCCCAGTCTCAGCCATTGTGGCCATTTAGGGAGTGACCAGCAGATGGAAGGTTTCTCTCTCTCTCTGTCTCTCTCTCTCTCTCTCTTTAACTCTGCCTTTCAAATTAATACATTATTTTTAAAAAGAAAAGAAAAGGATGCATACACAGCCACACGCCGCAGCAGCCTGCCTTGCACAGAAGGAAGCAGCCCACCTCGGGCGTGCCCTGGACCCCAGAATGCACCAACACAGTGATCTCCAGTCTCCAGACCCACTGGCAAGCTCTCCCCCTCGGATGACCTGAGCTCCTCTTCAGCCACTTGACCTTGGCACTGGCGGACTTCTAAGTGGAGGGGGTGGTGCTGTCCGGAAAGACAGTAGTGGGGTTGGTGGCCACCCCTCCACACGGCGCCTGGGGGCAACACCGGCCTCTTTCCCACAGTCACCCAGTTGGGGCTCACAAAATGCACAAGAGAAAGCAGAGGTGATCCACCCAACCCTCTTCCTGTAGGGAGGTAGGAAATGGGGTCCCCAGAGGCCAAACACGGGGTCCCAGTGTCACCAGAGGGAAGAAGTCCAGGGCATCAGGCCTGAAGCAGGTCTCCAGAGCTCAAGCCCCTGCACCACAGCAGTGCCCAGGAGAGGAGCACTGGCCTGGGCCATCTGGAGATGGTAGCAGGAGTGTCGCCTGCCTTCCTCACGTCCGCAAGGAGGGACAGAGGGGCCCTGGGTGGGGAGGGTCCCATAGGGCCTGTGAGAAGGACACATGAGCTCCAGGTACAGCACAGTCCTGTCTTCCAGGCAGTGACCAGAGCAAAGGCAGGGGCTAATGGGTGGGCAGAGTCAGGGGCAACAGCTGGAGCCCCTCCCCGGGGGGCCTGCTCAGCCGGGCCCCCTTGGGTGACTGTTTTCTTAGAACACGGTGTTCAGGCTACGAGTCGCCTGGCTCAGGCAACTCTCCCTGGCACAACTCCAGCTGCCTGTTTAATAATGTACAGCCAATCGTCCATTAACTGCAGATTTAAAAAAAAATAATAAAAGTCAGTGGTTGTTTTTGTTGTTGTTTTTTTTTTTTTCTTTTCCTTCCGGGTAATTGGTGGTGCTGGTTGTGAAAAACAAGTCTTGCCTGGCTGGCACCCAGGGCGACCACAGCCTGCCCTGGCATCCTGGCACATTCCACCTGCCTGGGCCCGCCCTCTTTCCCCCTCACTGCGCCCGGCGCCGCTGCGCCCGCTTCCACCTCCACACTCCTGGCGACACCCTGGATCTGCTGCCCCCCGGGGCAGAGGATGTGGGATGTGCTGGCAGGGGCCGTTCAGCTCCCAGCAGGGCCAGGGCTCCATGGGAATTCGCTCCATGGCTGTCGGGCCAGAGCCAGAGCAGACGGCGGGAGCTGGCACAGCCCAACCTGGTGCGAGCAGCAAAGCCAAGGGCCAGGTGGTCGGCTCCAGTGGCTTGGGCTGGGTGAGGGAGCCAGGCCAGTGGGTCCTGTCCCACCTTAAATTCCTTTCCTGGGCTTCAGCTCAAAGGCTGGAGACGTGTGGGACAGCAGCTAGACTGAGGCGGGTGGGAGGGATAACACAGCTCTAAGACGGGAAGGTGCTGGGCTACCTGCAGCAGCGGACCTGGACAAGAACACCTGCCACACTCTCCTTGCCTCTCCAGCCTAGCAAGGCCCCACCATGCCAGGAAGAGAGTGCAACATGACGCCAGAGCTGCCAGGAGCTGGTGACCCTGGGCCAGCCTCACACCCTCTCCCGGCCTCCATCTCATCACTGTGCCGTGAGTGAAGTGAGCTGGAGCCCCGTGGTCTCACCCAGGGATCCCTGCCAGGAAGGGGATGCCAAGGCCAGGTGCAGGGCAGCCAGAGGGTCCTCATGGCGACGAGGAGGAGGAGGAGGCTGGTAATGATGATGACAGTGCTGTCATCCTTGGGAGACCAGGCACTGCATTTTCTTTCTCTCAACAAGTCTAGTGAGCATTGTTGCTATCACCATGGAGGCCCCTGACCCTCAGAGAGATTAAGCCATTTGTCCCAGGTCACAGACAGTGAGTAACAGGGGCAGGACTCAGATCCAGGGCTCTTTACCAGGATTCTCAAGAGACTGCAGCCACAGGGAGTAGCCCAGACTCGGCAGCCCCTGCCACCCGACAGGACCCTGTGCCTGCTATCCCCTCCTCCCGTCATCCAACCTCCACCTCCCCTTCCCACCCTGCCGGGGTCCTGCTCCCAAAGCCCTCTGCAGGGAACACAGAGATGCACTAGCACGCTTCTCACACACACATACTCGGGCCTGCAGGCACGCACAGGTACTCACGCACGCAGCCCACACTCTCAAACTCAGGCTCACATACACAGGCACATACACACACGCACACACACGCCTATGCACACAGGCCCCGGATGGCCACACTCTGCTGACGCTTGGCCCACACACACGTGTACACCTTCACACACACAGATATGTGCACGAACTCACTCCCCTGCATGTGCACCAGGCACAGACACATTGGAAGCAGCACCCATGGGCAGCTGTGTGCAGGCACCCATGGGCTGTCCAGGCAGGCAGAGCGGGACAGGTGTCGGCCACGGCCCTTAAGGGTTACTGCAAGGCGAGAAGTCTGCAGCTAATAATACCACAGCGCATTCCTGGCCCCAGATAAGCGGCCCCAAGCATCCTCGGCACGTTCCAGCCTCGGGGTCTCAGCCCTGTGGATTCCACCCACCCGCAGCGCCAGCCTGGAGGAGCCGCAGGGGCCGGCGCCGCCAACACAGACGCCTTGGCCAAGGCCCGGCCACTCTCCCTGCTAATCTGCTCGACTCCTCCCTCTCCAGGGCCCCTGGAGCCCCTGCAGGCCTCAGTTTCCCCCACACAGGGAAGGAGAGAGGAGGCTGCTGCATCCGCCCTGAGAAGTGGCTGTACAAGCAGTCCTTCCCCACATCCACCTCCAGCCCTGACCCTCCACGCTGCACCGCCTCCAGTCCCCAGTGTTCATTGGCAGGGCAGAGCCAGGGCTGGCGAGGAGGCTGGGGAGCCCCTCCCATGGGGGGTGGGGGTTGGCCCCTTATTGCTTGGTCTCCTCACCACAGCCTGCTCATATCGCCTACCATGGCCAGTGACAGCAAAGGAAGCTGAGGCTCCCTGGGCTGGCACAGTGAGGAAGGAAGAGACCCAGAACCTGAACCCAGGTCCTCTGACTCCTAAGCCAGGGCTAGTGCCCCGACCTCGGCCTATCCTCCTCCGAGCGCGGCCTTCCACGCAGAGATCAAGGGCAGCGCCCCCTGGGTACACGGGCTCAGGATTCTGACTCAGTAACACACAGCATCAGCCACTTGGGGAGGGCGTGTCTGGGGCACCCCTGGGCCAGTGGACAGGAGGAGGTGCTCCCCCAAGCCCTGAAGTGGCCAGGGCTCTGGGGGACACGTGAGAGCTATAAAGACAGACAGAGGCACTCCCCACCCATGGGGTCAGGAGGGAGGGACTCTGGATTTTTGGGTGGGACACAGATGCTGAGATGTGATGGCAGGGACAGAGAAAGACACAGCCCTCAAGGCAGGGAGGACATCTGTGACACCTAAGGGAAGGAAGACAGTGGCGGGAGACATGGCCGCTGGATGTTGCGTGGGTTTTGGTGAATCCAGGCAGCAGCCCTCACTTGGGTCTCTTTCTCCCCCTGTAGCATTGTTCTAGGCCACAGCACCAAAGTCTGCATGTGTGTACACACACACACAGGCACAGAGACACACACACAGACATGGAGACACACACACACACACAGGTACATGCACATACACAACACAAAGGCCCAGAGACACACACACACAACGCATAGGCACAGACACATACTCAGAGGCACGAAGACACACATACACACACACACACAAAATTCATAGGCACAGACACAAAGACACACACACAATGCATAGGCACAGACACACATGCACACTCAAACACACAGACACACACACAATACACAAGCTCACAGACCCACATCCATAGGCATGCAGACACACACACACAACCACAATACATGCACAGGCACTCAGGCACACACACAATGCACAGGCAGGCACAGACACATGTGCACACGCAGGGCAAGCACACATGCACGAGTCCCTCCCAGCAGGCAGCGTGGTCGATGGGGTCCAGAGCCGTGCTGAGAGTTTCCCAAACAAGAACACTGTGACCCAGAGAAGGGCTGTGGAGTCCCCAAAGGTGCAAAGGATCTCCGGCCTGGGGGCAGAGGACCCCCTCCCGCACTGGGTTTCCCAGCCACGGCAGCCAGCAGGACTAAGGGGAAAGGATAAAAGCGGGGCCAGCGCCGGGATTCAGGGGCGCGACTTTCCCAGCCCCATGGAACCGGCGAAGGGCAGAGCAGCCGCACAGGATCACAGAGGGCAGGGCCTTGGCTGGCAATGAAAGCAAGGGGCACAGGGGCCGGGGCGCGGGGCCTTGGTGGGCACACAGCTGAAAGACGGGGTGTGTTCCCATACCGCCGCCGCCCGAGCAGCCCGAGCCTGCCGGCTCGCAGAGTGACCCCAGGCCGGCCGTGCTGCCGCTGGCCCTGCTCTGACAGAGCCGGCCGCCTTACATGGACATCTCAGGGACACCATATTTATCGGATGAGGCATCCAGGGAGAGAGCCCAGGGAGCTCCCCCCTCCCTGCTGACTTCACCCCAAGGTGCCGCTCTCCTCCCACTGTCCCTCTGCTGGAACCAGCAGGCCAAGGCCAGCGGCGGGAGGCTGGGGAAGCGGAGGGGGCCAGCCACTGGGCTCCTGAGATCACCGGTTGGGAGCCTGGAGGGAGTGGGGGAGGAGAAGCATAGAAACTGTAACGTCAGGACCCACCGGAAAAGGGGGCCACCCCGCCCCACACATGGCTGAAGAAAGGCAGGCCCGAGTCGGAGGGTGCAACTCTCAGACACACAGGGGGCCCCGGCAGGGCACGAGCTCCAAGGGCAGGGGCCTATCAGGCCTCCATCGGTGGAGGTCTCCAGGGAAAACCAAACACAGAGCAGCGGCCAATCCTGAGAAACTACTGTGAATTATGCTAACTGGATAACGGTTCTACGGCGATGTCAAAGAGTCCTTATCTGTAACGCTACACTCAGGGGTATTTGAAGTGAAATGATATCATGTCTGGGAGTTGCTTTAAAAACACTCCAGTAAAAACCAAAAAAAAAAAAAAAATTAAAATGAGAGTGAGGGGAACAGACAAAACCAAAACAGCAAACGACGAAGATTCCTGCCACTCACACTGCTTCTGAGGCTCTACGTCTCCATAACGAGGCACTGACACACGCAAAATCAACAGCGAGGGGGAAAGGGTCGCCTGGCCCCATGTGTCCCCAGGTGTGACTGTCAAAATCGATTTAGGGACAACATGGCTCAGCAATCTTAATTTTGATAGGCTTAGAAAAAATTTAAGTATACCATCGTAGACCACACCCAGAAGCGTGCGGGTTGCTGCACCTGGGGCATAGCTCGCACGGGCTGGGTCGCGCCAGCAGGAACTGGTCAGCCAGGATGGACAGTGCGCTGGGACAGGACCCCCTGCGACACTGCTGTCTGTGGAGGACGCCTCTGCTCTGGCTCGTTACTCCCATTATCTCCCATCCCCAGGCGGCCCAAGGTAGACACCACCATGCCCATTTTACAGATGGGGAAAGTGTGATCAGGAAAGGATCTTCCAAGGCCCCCAGGGCAGTGGGTGCCAGACCCAGGACTCGAACCTGCATCTCTCTAGCACACAAGCCTGTGCCTACTGGGCCTCACAAGCACGCAGGCATCAGCATTCCAACAGGAGAGCGAAGCAATGAGGAAGCTGGAAGGGAAGACGTGGCCTGTGGGAGGGACAGGCGGCTGTCACACAGAACGGAACGGAAAACAGCAGCAGGTTGGCTGGAGGTTAGCCTGGAGGGGAACTGGAAGGTAGAAACAGGAGGTGAGTCTTGATCAGAACGGCACACCACGCATCGGAGCTTCCGGGCTGGAATCGCGCCAGCTCCGGGCGGGAACGCCCGCTCAAAGCCCAGCCTGGGAGTCAATTGTACCCGATGAATAAAAATGGGGAAACTGAGGTTAATTCTCCAGGAACAGCAATGACGGGACCCATCCACGGTCCACGAACAGCCTGCGACAGGCCTGGGGACAGAGCCCGGTGAGGCGCTGCCTGCTGTCCAGCAGCAGGAAACGAGGACTGCACGATGCAGCTCACGGCCTCCGGCCACACTGTCTACACCCGGAGGTCTCTGGCCTTTCCGGCAGCCAAGCTGCCCAGGGAGCCCAGCCCTAAGCATCTTGCCTCCCATTCTTGCAGCTCCTGGCAGGGCTGGGGTCCAGAATCCTGGCTTGCTGGAGAGGGAGCCGGGAAATCAGCAGCCCAGGGTCCCGGCTCCTCCCCAGGGGTCAGCTGTGTGACAGTGGACAAGTAGCCTGACCTCTCGGAGCCTCATTCACAGTCACAGCACCCCGTGGCGCCTAAGTGCCACCCTAATGACACCTGCTTCTATCATTCTATTATCATCCTTATCAGGAACTTGCCCAGCCCAGATCCACACCAGGGGCCCTGGGGCTTCCCAGGTTGTGATGAGACTGGGCCACCAAGGGAAGTGGAAGTGGCGTGGTGGGCAGCAGCCTGCAGGACATGGGAGGCCGCTGGACGCCTCCGAGCAGCAGGAGGGTGAGAGGGGCCAGGAATGCAGCGGTGGTGGCGGCAGGGGTGGGGGAGGGGAGATGCCGCGCCGCTGAGGTCAGGCCCCATTCAGAGGAGCTGGCAGAGTGTTTATCATCATCCTCACGTGGGGGGGGGGGGGGGCGTGGGGAGAGGTAAGGGGGAGGAGTGGTAGCTGCCCAGGCGGGGGAGGAGCTCTCCGCAGGGCCACCCTGCACAGGGGCCTGGGAGACCCCATCAGTGCCTCCTGAACTCCCCAGTGAGCTGGGGCAGGAGTGCCAACTTCATACCACAGGGCTCCCCACTTGCCCAGGAACTGGGCACCCACTGCCAGGATCGCTGCAGACACCCAGTCGGCGAGATGCCCTCTCCTCACCCCACTCACAGACGAGCAAACCCCAGGCTGGGCTCACAGGGGTGCAAGCTGGGGAGGGAGGGCAGGAAGAGGTGTGCAGCGGGGTGGGGGGAGAGGGGCAGTGCAGGGCATGCTGGGACTGCAGCCCCACCCCTACCCCAGCCAGCTGGTGGCTCCACTCCTCACCTGATGCACGCGGCAAGGGGTCAGGGTGGCCCAGCCCTCTCCTGGCAACAGAGCTCCAGGAAAGGGGTCCCAGCTGCCCTCTCTGCCCTCGGGCCCCTCCACCACCACCAGTCACCTACTTCACCCCAAGCCAGGCCTCTGTGGCTGAACTTGGCTCCTCCTCAAAGGCCAAGAAAGTCACCTGGGTGCCCACTGCCTGCCTGGGTCCCACTCCCCTTCAGGACACTCCCTTCATGGGAGTGGGACCCAGGCAGGCAGTGGGCACCCAAGGACAGAAGGGGACAACCGGCACACAGGGAGGCGGGGGGAGCGGGGGGAGGCTCCAAGGGCCTACCAGCAGGGGACATCCTTGGCTACATCTAGGGTTCCCGGCTTAACTCCCACATCCCAGTGAGCCAGGCCTTTCTCCCTCCATCCCTACCCCCCAGCCACCCAAGAGGCTTCAGGGAACTCTGCCCTGGGAGGGAGCTTTGCTCAGCCACTGTGGCCCCCTCGCTGCCTCCAATCCCAGGAGGTGTCCTCCATCCCCAGGCATTTCCCACGGCCACCTCACTCACACACACACCCACACGCTCACATTCTCACATGCAATCATACGCACTCACACGTACAATCACACACATTCACATATTCACTCACAGTCACACACTCACACACACTTATACATGCATATACTGACACACACTCATACCCACACTCTCACACATACATACTCATGCACTCACACTAACATGCAATCACACACATTCATATCCATACTCACACACATACACACACACTCACACATATACATGCACTCACTCAAACACACACACATGCACTCACACACTCACATACACACTCATGCCCACACTCACACATACACTCACTCATTCACATGCATACACTCACACATACAGGCTCACATACTTTCACACACTAACGTGCACTTATACACATTCACTAACATGCACTAGCACACACACATGCATGCAATCACACACTCTCACACACATGGATGTACTGACACACTCACACATACACATATATGCACACATGCATGCACTCACACATACACACTCTCACACATAATCACACTCATGCCCTCACACACACACACACACACTCACACACTCTCACACTCATGCACTCTGGCCTTTCTGATCACCCTGTCCCAAAGTGACCAGACCAGAGAGGACTCGCTGCTGCTGACAGCAGAAGAGAAAGACCCCCGTGTGTCCCAGAGGAGCTGCAGTGTCCCCTGCGAGTCCTGGGAGAACCTGAGGCCCAGCACACAGACATGCCCTGCCATGCCCCCACCAACCACAACAGCACTGCCCCCCCCCCAGTTTAACAGGGACAGGAGAGGCCTGCCCAGACGCTCACGCGGGCAGGAACCAAAGGTCGGGTCTGGAAAAGGAAGAGGCCTGAGCCAGAACTCCACGCTGCCACCCAAATCAGCACTGAGGGGCCCGGATTCAGCCGCCACAGGAAACGCCTGCCCTGCTTCCTATACAACACTGCGGAGGACAGTCTGTCCCCGGGCAAAGTGACAGTCCCCAGAGTCCCCGGGCTGATTCAAACCCCAGGTGTCCGGGGGCGGGGTGGGGGGGGGTGCTCAGAACTACAATCAGAGACCCGAGGTAAAGGAGAGCCTGCAGGTGCACCTACCCCAGCAGTCCAAGGCCTGGATGGGAAGAAACTCCGCTTCCAGAACGTACGGCCTCAGCCGCTGCCTGAGTTTCCCGCCTGCCCTACACACCCCACACTTGCCAGCCCCCATGACCATGCGAGTGGGAGAAACCTCATGGGGTGAGTACTTGGCCTAGCAGTTAACATGCTGTTGGGATGTTGTACCAGAGCGCCTGGCTTCAAGTCCTGGCTCTGCGCCCCATCCCAGCTTCCTGCACAGGTGCACCTGGAAGGCAGCAGGGGATAGCCCAAGTACTCAGGTCCCTGTCACCCATGTGGGAGATCCTGAATTCTGGCTCCTGACATTAGCCTGATCCAGTCTCAGCTGTTGTGGGCACTTGGAGAATGAATCAGACAATAGGAGATCTCTCTCTTCCTCCCCGGACTCCCACCACTCACATCTCATGTAAACATTTCAATCAATAACACACACACACACACACACACACACACACACACCATTGGTTCTGCCTCCCTGAGAAACCCTGGCTGACATAGCAAGTAATTAAGAAAAGTGAGACAGCAACAGTCACACCAGCTCCAGGAGCTCCCACTGGCCACAGCTCAGTTAACTTGATTAGAGGAATATAATGATCATATTGGACTATAGCCTATAAATAAAATAGATGTCTAGGTGTCAGTGCTGACCTGAATAAATTCCTGGGAGATAAGGGAAAGATCTTTACTACAGAACTCCAATTAATACAAGCAGAAGGAGGGATGGAAAATAGAAATCCAGGCCAACCCGAATGGAGGGACCGTCTGTACAGCAACTGACCGGCTTTGTCCCAAGAGCCCGAGTCCTGGGAAACAGGACGAGGAGCTGTCCCGACTGGAGGTGACGAGAGCAACCCACTGCCAACGTGCCAGACCCCAGGTCAGAACAGGTGCGGGGGCAAACTGGCCCGATGCTGCCACGACCCGGGGGTCAGCTGATAGCATCGGATCGGTGTCCGGCTCCCGTGCAGTGGTCATGCAGATGTCAGCACTAGCAGAAGCTCAGTCACGGACCCGTGAAACTCTCCATACCATTCTCTCAGTCTAACATCATCACAAAATAGAAAACATGAAACCAAGCGAACTGTGGGCTCCCGAGGAGGGCACGGCTGAGGGTCAGAATGACAGCCAGAGCAAAGAATCGAGTCCTTTCTAGGGGAGAGAGGTTCAACCCGGGAAAGTCCCGGACTCCCCAGGGAATCAGACCTGCGATGACCAGACAGAGGGCAGAGGGGTAAGAATACACAGCACCCTGGGAGTGTGCAAACAGACCTGCGCCAGGAACGGGGGACCCAGGGTCACCACCTGGAGACAGCCAGACTCAGTACGTGGCACCAACAACCATGGCGCCACCACCCTAACCATGGATGCCACAATCGGTGGCTGCCATGCACCCAGAGCCCTCTCTGAGCTGTCCAGCTACCCGAATCTTCCCCCAAAACATGCAAGTGGGACTAAGGACCCCGGGCATGCCAGAAGAGGGTCCAAGGGCACGCTGCTGTATGCAGGACATGCAGGAAACAAATCAGCTCTGACTCCCCAGCCCCCAGACCTCAGAAGAGACCGCAGCTGTCTCCAGTACTCACAAAGCAAGACGGCTGCTGAGAGCTCACCATCTCACAAGACAGCCCAGCCCAGTGGGGACCGTTCTGTCTCCCCTGGTGGCTGTGGAGGCCTCAGCAAAGCAGAACGTGACCAGTCAGCCTGTGTTCACTTCCTCCGCTCACCCCCTCTGCCCTGTCTCAGCCTCTGCCCTGCGACTCCACACAGAGCGGTGATGACAGTAATTGCTGGTGTTTATGTAAGCACTTTGTATGCATTCATTTAATTCTTGCAATAATCTACAAGGCACAGCGATTCTGGTGGCTTTTACTCAAGTCACAAAGAGGCTGTGCAGCCTGCTGAGAGTCAGAGAAGAGCTGGGGGTTGGCTTGGACCCTCTCCTCGGGCCCTGGCTGAGCCTGGCTCCCACGCCAGCCCCAGTT
The DNA here is from genome assembly GCA_949820135.1 of Sylvilagus floridanus. NCBI lineage: Eukaryota > Metazoa > Chordata > Mammalia > Lagomorpha > Leporidae > Sylvilagus > Sylvilagus floridanus. The sequence goes on from OX463236.1 coordinate 161,080,768, forward strand.
CCACCGCCTCGCTGGCCGCCCACCACGCTGCTTAGCCCTCCGAGCCCACTTCCTCCTCTGTGCCGCAGCCTGCATCCTCAAACCCAGCTTTTTAAAGATGCTATTGGGGAGAGCAGATTAAATGGGTCCCAGCTGGGCAAGGATGGGCTGGGTGGGGTCCTCGGGAAGGCGCATGCTGATGGTGGCATCCCCCTCCCCTGCCCCCTGCCCCGCCCCAGGGGGAGTGGCCCTGTGCAGGTGACAGCCCGCTTAGCAGAGGCGACCCACGAGTGACCTTCCTCCCCGCTTCCTAGAACAGAACCTGGTTTGAACCCAGACACCTCAGGATACCCTCGCTTGGGTGCCCCGGGCCAGCGCCAGTGGAAACAGGCCAGGGGGTTAATCTGTGACTCACTGTGTGCCCCAGGACACACACTGCTCTCCTCCTAATGGCCCCCCGCTGACATCCCACCCACCCCCACCCCCACCTGCCCGCTGCAGGAGACAACAGGCCAAGTCACTCATCAGCCAGGGGCCAGAACCACACCCCCCCAACCCGAGGGAGGGAGGAGGGAGGAGGCCAGCAGTGGCTCCAGGCAGAGGAGTGGGGGGGGGGGTGGTCAGGCAGGTGAGGGACGGAGGATGGGCCAGGGTCACTCTGGGAGCTGCTTCCTGGCAGATTTCTGGGGTGTTTACGGCTTGTGATTTGTGGAGCGCTCTGTTTTCTTGTCCTAGGACCTCAGAGTACCAGAATCAGGGTTATGTATTGAGCAAGAGCCTACCACATTCCAAGAGTCTACCTACACTTTCTCCAGGCCACACAGCAACCTCGCAAGGGCAGCAAGGCAGCAGCGAGCTGGCCAGGCCACTGTCTCTATGCTGACAAGAAAACCAGACACGCCAAGGCTCGTATAGATGGCAGAGTAGGGAGCCACCTGAGCCCCAGGCCCACGAGGTCCAGATCCATCGGGCCCCCTCTCGCCCTGTCCAGCTCCGGGAACAGCTAAGGCTAAGTCTGGGGCTGCCCCTCCTGGCTGCCAGGCCGATACCACCAGCAGGCACTGCAGACCCCCCCGCCCCCCCATACACACACACACACACACACACACACACGCACACCACTGCCCAAGCTAAAATCCAAAAGTGGACCAGGCTTCCCCTCCCTCCCCCCCCGCCCCTCAGGCCTCTAAACTTGCGCTATTGGCCTCCCCACCAGGGTCCCCCCAACACCCACGGCAGACAGCCCTCACCAGCACCACCCACGCTTGAAGGGCCTCGGCTGGCCTCTCTGCCTTCCGGCCCATCTCACTGCACAGCCTGTCCCACCAGGACCCCAGGATTTGCCCCTCCTCCCCCCCCCACCCCGGCTCCAGAGCCCCGTGGCCGAGGGCCCTGCATCTGCTCTGGGTCCCAGCCCACCCACGTCCGCGGGGCTCCTGCAAGCTCTCTGCAGCAGACACCCCACGCCGCGCTTCCATAACCCCAGAGTCAGAAACACGGGAAAACACGGGAGCCACATGCCAGGAAACCGAGAAGCCAGTCACGGCTCACTGTCAATTCCTCCCCCACCCCCCACCTTGCCCCTCCCTGCCCGGGAGGGGGGCAGGAACCCCAGGACCCTTGTCCTGCACTCAACTACTTCAGAGAGAACTGGTGGAAAATAAGGTAGAGATGGCAGAATTGCAAGTTCTGGCAACTTCTTTCTAAAGCAGGGAGGGAATGGCTTCCCACCAAAGGCCCACCTCACCTTGACCCCACCCCCACCCAGGCATAGCAGAGGCCAGAGGAAGTGAGGGGGATCTCCAGGGACAAACACATGTGGCTCAGCGGCTGTCAAAGAACCCAGCACCAGACTCAATGGAAGGCCGGAAAAAATGCAGATCCCTGGGCCCAATGCACCCAACTCGAGGAAGCAGGAAAATCACCAGGCGACCCCAGACCCACGGACAGGGCCCATTACTACTGATCTCAGGGGAATCAGGAATAGTGTGAACAACTGATTGTCAGCAAATTCAGGAACTAAAACGAGATGGATGCGTTTCTTAGACATGAATGGCCAATCTGACGCTGGGAGCAGCAGAACATCGGAATAAGAGCTGTCATCAACCACGAGATTGGACTGAAGATGGAGGAAGCAGCCACGGAGAAAGGCCAGGCCCATGAGGCCTCACAGGGAAACGGAACCAGTTCAAGACTCAACATCACTTCTTCACGGGCTGTCCCCAAAAGGAGACGGGACACCAGCACTTCCCGATTCATTGTGTGAGGCCAAGCCGGGCCAGTTACAAAGACAGAAAGCTGCACAGCAACATCACTTACAGAGATGTAGGACCCCCACCCCAGAACACTAGCAATGTGAATCTGGAAACATTTCATAATAAGAATTACACATTGGAGCCGGCGCCATGGATCACTTGGTTAATCCTCCACCTGTGGCACCGGCATCCCATATGGGCGCCGGGTTCTAGTCCCAGTTGCTCCTCTTGCAGTCCAGCTCTCTGCTGTGGCCCCGTGGAAGATGGCAGTGGAAGATGGCCCAAGCGCTTGGGCCCCTGCACCCACTTGGGAGACCAGGAGGAAGCACCTGGCTACTGGCTTCGGATCGGCGCAGTGCCGGCTGTAGCAGCCATTTAGGGAGTAAGCCAACGGAAGGAAGACCTTTCTCTCTGTCTCTCTCTCTCTCACTGTCTATGACTCTGTCAAATTAAAAAAAAAAAAAAAAAAAGAAGAAGAACTACACACCATGACCACATGGGACTTTATCCCAGGAAGGCAAAGTGGTTTGAACAACTGAAAAGTAGCCAATGCCATATACCATATCAACAGAATTTTTTAAAAATCACACGATCATTTTAAAAGCATTTGACAAACAGTACTTCATGGTTTTTAAAAACACTCAACATAGGGCTGGTGCTGTGGCATAGCTGGTAAAGACACCACCTGTGATACCAGAATTGCATATGGGTGCTGGTTCGTGTCCCAGCTGCTCCACTTCTAATCCAGCTCCCTGTTAATGCACCTGGGAAAGTAGCAGAAGATGGCCCAAGTGCTTGGGAGAACTGGATAAAGCTCCTGGCTCAGCACTGGCCACCATGGCCATCTGAGAAGTGAACCAGTGGATGGAAGATCTCTCCCTCTGTGTGTGTCCTGCCCTCTCTCTCTCTCTAACTCTGACTTAAAAAAAAAAATACTCAACAGGGGGCCGGCAATGTGGTGCAGCAGGTTAGGTCACTGCTCAATACGTGGGCATCCCCTAAGTGGAGCAACAGTGAGTCCTGGATGCTCTGCCCCGACCCACCTTCCTGCTACCGTGTCTGAGAAAGCAGTGGGAGATGGCCCATGTGCTCGGGCCTCTGCACCCATGGCCCAGGTGGGAAACTGGGATGGAGTTTCGGGATCCTGGTTTCAGCCTGGTCCACCCCCAGCCGTCACAATCGTTTGGAGAATGAACCAGCAGAGGGAAGATCTCTATCTTTCTGTCTCTCTCTGTTAACTCTGCCTTTCAAGTCACTAAGTATATCTTTAACAAAAAAAAAAAAAGCAAAGAAATGCCTAGCTGACATCATGTCCTGTGGTGCAAGACTGGATGCTTTTCCCTGAGATCAGGAACAAGACAAGAAACTCTGTTCTGATCTTGCCTCTTCCAGGGGACATTGCACTGGAGGCCCTCGTCAAGACAATCAGGCACAACATGAAAGGAACAGTGTCCTGGCTGGGAAGGAGAAGCAAGCTACACTCACAGACAGCATGCGGAAATCTCACAGAATCCTGAAAAACATCAGCTGGGGGCCGGCGCGATGGTGCAGTGGGTTAAGCTGCCGCCTGCAGCACTAGCACCCCATTTGGGTGCCAGTTCCAGTCCCAGCTGCTCCACTTCCAAGCCGGCTCCCCAATAACACGCCTGAGAAAGCAAAGAGGATGGCTCAAGTCCTTGGGACCCTGCAACCATGTAGGAGAAGAAGCTCTTGGCTCTTGGTTTCAGCCTGGCCCAGCCCAGCCCTGGCTGTTTGGTGAGTGAACTAGCAGATAGAAAATTTCTCTTTCTCTTTCTTTCTCCCTCTCTCTTTCTCTCTCCTCTGCCTTTCAAATAAATACATTTTGAAACTTAAAAAAAAAAAAAACTATTAGCCCCAACAAATGAGTTCATCAAGTTTTCAAGATAAATCATTGGGGCCAGCACTGTAGCATAGTAGATTAAGTCTCCGCCTATGGCACCAGCATCCCATATGGAAACTGGTTCGAGTCCCAGCTGCTCCACTTCACATACAACTTCCTGCTAATGGCCTGGGAAAGCAGTAGTAGATGGTCCAAGTGCTCAAGTGCTTGGGCTCCTACACTCACATGGAGACCTGGAAGAAACTCCAGCCTCCGGGTTTCAGATTAATCCAGCTCTGGCCATTGCAGCCATTTGGGGAGTGAACCAGTAGATAAAGACCTCTCTCTCTGTCTCTCCTCTGTGTGTGTAACTCTGCCTCTCAAATAATCTTTAAAAAAAAAAGCATAAACCATCAATACACAAAAATGAACTATTTCTACATAAGAACAATGAATAATTTGAAAATGAAATTATCCTAAAACTCCATTTAAACTATCACCAAATAGAATACAATACTTAGTAATAAGTTAAACAGGAGTCAGCATTGTATTGCAGCAGATTAAGCTGATATGAGTGCCAGTTAGAGTCCTGGCTGCTCCACTTCCCATCCAGCTCCCTGCTGATGTGCCTGGGAAGGCAGCGGAAGATGGCCAAAGTCCTTGGACCTCTATTTGGGAAACCTGGATAGAGCTCTAAGTTCCTTTTTTTTTCCTTAAGATTTATTTATTTATTTATTTATTTGAAAGTCAGATCCATACAGAGAGAGAAGGAGAAGAAGCAAGAGAGAGGTCTTCCATCTGCTAGCTCACTCCCCAACTGGCTATAACGGCTGGAGCTGCACTGATCCGAAGCCAGAAGCCAGTAGCCTCTTCTAGGTCTCCCACGTGGGTGCAGGGACCCAAGGACTTAGGCCATCTTCTACTGCTTTCCCAGTCCATAGCAGAGAGCTGGATCAGAAGTGGAACAGCCGGGACTGGAACTGGTACCCACATGGGATGCCGGCACTGCAGGCAGCAGCTTTACCCACTACACCACAGCACTGGTCCCTAGGTTCCTGGTTTTGGCCTGGCCCAGCCCAGGTTATTGCAGCCATTTGATGGAAGACATCTTTCTCTGTATGTCTCTCCCTCTCTCTCTCTCTGCTTTTCCAATAAATAAATAAATAATCTTTTTTTGAAAAGTGTTAATTTGGCAACACTCCCCAAATGATCTACAGATTCAGCCCAGATCCCCTAAGAGCCGTAAAAGTGGACAGCTGGGTGGTAAAATTCCCTCCAGGGGTCCAGAATGGCCAATTTTGAAACTTACTACAAAACAGAAAACAGCAATATTAAGAATAGTGCAGTACTGGCATTAGGTAGTCACAGATCGATGGGACAGAACAAATCTGTACATCTGTGGTCACCCGATTTCTGACGCAGGGGACAAAGACCACTCAGTGGGGATATAACCGTCTTCCCCCAAAATGGTGCTGAAACCACTGCAGAGCCCCATGCAAAACGGAGCATTTATCTGACCTCACACCACACATGAAAATAAACTCCGGCGCAGCCGTTCACCTCAGCTGTTAAGACGCTGCTGGGGACACCCACAGGCCACGTGGCAGTCCCGGCCTTGCTCTGAGCCCAGCTTCCTGCTAATGCACACCAGGGACGCAGGAGTTTTGGCTGAAGCAGCTGGATCTCGGCTACCTAAGTGGAGACCCAGACGGAGTTCCCAGAGCAGGCCACCCTGGCTGTCACAGGCATTTGAGGAGTGAACCAAAGGAGGGAGTTCAGTCGCCCTCCCTCCCTCTCTCTCCTCCCCTTCCTTTCAATAAAATACACTGTATAGATAAATGAACTCAAAATGAATGGAAAACCTAAATATAACAGCCAAACCTAGAAAACTTTCAGTAGAAAACATTGGGGAAATCTTTGTAACCTTGGCCTTGGCAATGAATTCTTAAATTTGACACCAAAAGCAAAAGCCACCAAAGAAAAAATAAGCAGATTGGACTTCAACAAAATTTAAAACTTTGGGGCTTCAAAGTGAAAAAAAAAATAGACTGAAAAAAAAATTCTCAAACGCTATCTTTAATAAGGGACTGAGGGACTTGTAGCCTGTATATATAAGAACGTCTACAAGTTATCATAAAAAGACAACTCCACTTTTTAAAATGGACAGTTTGAACAGATACTTCTCCAAAGCAGATACACAAACAACCACAGCATACGTGAAAGACGCCCGTCTTCAGTGGTCAGCAGGGAAACCAGGTGGAAACAAAGCCCCGGACAGTGTCCACATCCCCAGAGTGGCCACTGGCAGCAGAGAGTCAGATGGGAGGCGTGTGCTTCCAAGGATGGGGCGAACCATACCCCTGCCCACACTGCCAGGGAGACCCCACAACGGCACAGGGCAATTGCGCCCCTCAAAACTGATGCGTTGGCGTCTTCACCCCCAGAACCTTGGGCCATGACCTTATTTGGAAATAGGGTCCCAGGGGTAATCAAGTCAAAATGAGGTCATCAGGATGGGCCCTGATCCAGTATGACGTATCCTGATAAGAATGTGGACACAGACAGAGAGGAAGATAGGAAGGCCTGGGAGAAGGCCGCGTGACCACGGAGGCTTGCGGTGAGGCAGGCGCAAGCCAAGAAACACGAGACACTGCCAGCAGGCCCCCAGCCTCCGGAGGGGTGGGGCGTGACTCCCCCACGGTTTCGGAGGAAGCGTGAGCCTGCTAACACCTTGATCTGGCCTCCAACCTGGGACCATCGGTTTCTGCTCTTGCCAGCCACCCGGCTCATGGAACCCTGTTACAGAAGCCCTGGAAAACCCCACGAGCAACTTTGGAGAATAGTCCAGAAGCTCCACAAAATGCTGATCCCACACTGGCCATCACACCTACAACTCTACTCTTAGGTCTACACCCAAGAGAAATGAGAGTCTATGGCCCCGCAAGGACTGCATGGGACTGCTAATGGCCGCATGATTCCTAAGACCAAAAAAGCGGAAATTGAATGAGGGGCAGATAGCATGGGGTGGACTCCGACGAAGCAATCATAGTCCTAGGAAGGAGTGGAGCTGCCACATAACTGTACCCTGAAAACATTCTGCCAGTGAAAGAATCCACTCACAACTCCACTTGTAAGAAATTCTCAAAATAGGCAAATACATAGGGACAGAAAGCAGATGAGCGGTTGTTTAGGGCTGAAGGTGGGGCAGGGAGAGGGACAGAGGAATTGAGGGGTGATGGCTGAAGTGCACAGGGTTTAGGTTGCACACTCTATGAATATACAAAAAAAGGGAAAAAAAAAAAAAACACTGAATTGCATGCTTTAAATGAATGGATTAGAGGCAGCCGGTAAGACTGCTGGGGACGCTGCATCCCATATTGGAGTGGCTGCATTTGAGTGCCAGCCCCACTCCTGAGGCCAGCTTCCTGCTAACGCACACCTTGGGAGACAGCAGGTGATGGCTCAAGTGGCTGGGAGCCCACGTCGAGTTCTTGGCTCCTGACCTGGCCCAGCCCTGGTTGCTGCAGGCATCTGGGGAGTGAACCAGCTGATGGGAGTCTCGCTCAATCTCCCTTCCCTCCCACCCCCACCTTTCAAATAAATAAAATTAATTTTTAAATGGTGAATTGGACAGTATATGAATTATGCATCAATAAACTTGTTATAAGAACAGAAAAGGAGAGGCCCTCAAGCCCAGACATGGGGTACTGAGGACATCGTACTACACTCACTGCTGACCAAAATAATAAGGGCAGAGGTGAGCCTGAAGAACTACAGACCAGGGGTTCTCAAACTTGCCTCAAAGAAGATTCACTCGGGAAACTTTGATTTAAAGAAACTTCCTTAAGATCCAGCTAGAATGCTCACACAATGAAATGTGTCACATCTGACAATGTAGTTCAATGGGTTCTGACAGGTGGACACACCTGGGCCATCCATCATCAGCCATCAGACCCAGAACACTGCCATCCCCCCACAAGCTCCCACGCCCTCTGCAGCCAGGCTACCCACCCCCAGCTTCTGGGAACAACGGATCCACTCTTCGTCACTAGAGTTTTGCCTTTTCTAGAATTCCACAAAAAGGAATCATCCAGGATGCACCCTTCTGGGGGCTGTCACTCGGCACAGCAGTTCTAAAATTCACTGCACTGTTCTACCACTGCGTGTCCACTCACCTGGGACGAACAGCCGGGTTCCTTGTAGTCCGGGGCTCTTGGGAGTGAAGCGTCTACACCTATCTGTGTACAGGCATTTTGTAGCCATGCTCCTAGTTCTCTTGAGTATTTATCTCAGAGTGAAATTCCAGGCTCACACAGCAAATGCACGTTGAACTTGGTAAGAAACAGCCAAATGGTCATCTCCGGAGCTGCCAGGCCCTTTGATGGCCCCGCCATAGTTGACGGCTTTCAAAACTCCCAACCTGGTGACCTGATGCCCCACACCAATTAAATCAGAATCTCAGCCACGCAGTGGCTCACTAGGCTAATCCTCTGCCTGCGGCGCCAGCACACCGGGTCCTAGTCCCAGTCAGGGCACCGGATTCTGTCCCGGTTGCCCCTCTTCCAGGCCAGCCCTCTGCTATGGCCCGGGAGTGCAGTGGAGGATGGCCCAAGTGCTTGGGCCCTGCACCCCATGGGAGACCAGGAGAAGCACCTGGCTCCTAGATTGGGATCGGCGCAGTGCACCGGCCGTGGCAGCCATTTGGGGAGTGAACCAACGGTAAAGGAAGACCTTTCTGTCTCTCTCTCTCTCTCACTGTCCACTCTGCCTGTCAAAAAATAAAAATAAAATAAAATCAGAATCTCAGAGGAGCAGGACGCAGGCATCGGTGGGAGTTTGTTAAAGCTCCCAGGTGACTGCAATGTACAGACAAGAGCATTCCTTGATGATGGAGATGGAGATAGCAGACAACATATATGAGCAGCTAGTCCTGACACTATCGCCCCAGCAAGTTCTAACAGCCTCTGTCACTCCTGCCTAAACACACTGCTTTTTTTTTTTTATTGACAAGCAGAGTGGACAGTGAGAGAGAGAGAGAGACATTGGTTCACCCTCCAATGGCCGCCGCGGCCGGCGCGCTGCGGCCGGTGCATCGCACTGATCCGAAGCCAGGAGCCAGGTGCTTCTCCTGGTCTCCCATGGGGTGCAGGGCCCAAGCAGTTGTGCCATCATCCACTGCACTCCCGGGCCATAGCAGAGGGCTGGCCTGGAAGAGGGGCAACCGGGACTAGAACCCGGTGTGCCGGCACCACAAGGCGGAGGATTAGCCTATTGAGCCGCGGCACCGGCACACACTGCTTTTAACAGGCAGGAGAAAGTAAGTGGAATCAAGAACAGTAAAGCAATATTACCAATTTTTTGACTTCTTAATGTTTTTAAAGATTTATTAATTTATTCTTAAGGTCAGAGTTACAGAGAGAAGGAGGGAGAGGGAGAGAGATCTTCCATCTGCTGGTTCACTCCCTAGATGGCCACAATGGCAAGCGCTGGGCCAGGCCAAAGCCAGGAGCTTCTTCCAGGTCTCCCATGTGGGTGGCAGGGAATCCAGGTCCTTGGTCCATCATCTGCTGCTTTCCCAGGCCACTAGCAGGGAGCTGGATCAGAACAGAGGCAGCTGGGACTTGAACTGGTGCCCATATGGGATGCTGGCACTGCAGGTGGTGGCTTTACCCACTATGCCACAGTGCTGGCCCCAACCGTTCAATTTTGAGCATGGACTTTTAGCAGGGTTACAACTCACAAATGCCCAACCGGACAGGTCCTACTTTTACACTCACAATGTTACAGACAAGGACACCGGGGCTCAGAGAGGTTTAGTAACTTGCACAAGGTCACACAGCAAGTTATTGACACAGCCAGGGATTTGAACTCAACAGTCTGTCTGAGGCCAAGGGGCTAACATGCTTCACCAGGCACAGTACCATGACAGACCTGGGGCCGTGACCCTGGCCCTACTTGGTCACTCCTGGTAGCAGGAGAGTATAAGCCTCAAGGCCCACTGTAAAGGCAGGTTGCAGGTGTGTTTACGCACCTAGCAGGAGGGGTGATGCGTAACACAACTGAAAGGTGGAGCTTCTTCGTGGGATTTCCTCTCCATTCAGGCTTAAAGGATGCCATGTAAGCCTCTTTGGTACAGGAAAGGAGACCAAGTCGTGGCTGCAGCTTCCTCCTCCCAACCCAGCTGGTGCCAGGGCAGGGATGTGCCCGGAAAGAGGGTCAGAGCGAGCTAAAGGAGGAAGCCTGGCATCGAGAAGGAGCAGCCCGCCGGGGCGCGGCCGGGTCCCTTCCCATAACTCTTCACAGAGCAAGACATTTTACTGGAAGGAGCTGCCAGTGTCAGCTGGGACTGTTCACCTAAAACCAGATGAGAACCAGGCACCCCTGGAGAAAAGGGGTCGCAAACAGACCTGGAATAGGGCCGGCGCTGTGGCTTAGTAGACTAAGCCTCTGCCTACGGCTCCGGTCCCATAAGGGCATCAATTCGAGTGCCAGCCGCTTCACTTCCAATCCAGCTCTCTGCTGTGGCCTGAGAAAGCAGTGGAGGATGGCCCAAGTGCTTGGGCCCCTGCACCTGCGTGGGAGACCCGGAAGAAGCTCCTGGCTTCTGGCTTCGGATTGGCCAAGCTCCAGCCATTGTGGCCATTTGGGGAGTAAACCAGCAGATGGAAGACCTTTCTCTCTGTCTACGCCTCTGTAACTTTATCTCAAATAAATAAATAAAATCTTAAAAAAAAAAAAAAAAAAGGACCTGGGATTCAGTGCTCACTGCACTGCCCATGTGTGCCACGGGGCGGGATGGAGGCCCACTCTGCAATCACAAGTTTATTTCAAATGACGCAGACATCAATGCAGGCCATCGGAGGCTGTGGGGTCACACGCAGGGGACGTGCACGCATACACCAGGCCCGGGCAAAAGGAAAGTGGAAGGGAAACTCTGGGACCTTCCTTTTCAGCCCTCAGCAGGAGAGAATCGAGCGGGGACAGATAAGGACCCAAGGGAACAGGGTGGGGGCCCAGGGAGGCTTCAACTGGCTCCCAGAGGAGGTTCCTGGGCATGATCTGGAGAATGGAGCTTCCATCACCCACACTGAGGTCCCAGTGCCCAGATCTGCCCCCCCCCCCACTTCTCCTGATCTCTTCTCCCCACCCATGTACCCCAGGGTAGTACCAGAATCATGGAGGAAAGCCAAATGGCACTCAACAGTGGGATAGATAAATAAATTATGGCTTATTCCCATAATGGAATACAACATAGCAATAAAAAAAAAAAAAAAACGTAAGGACCACTGCAACCCTCAAGACATGGACCAGCCTTCCCAGACTTGACGCTGAGAGAAGTAAGCCAACGCAAAGGCATGTGCTTTGATTTGCATGAAGGTCAAGGGCGGGAAGAAGTAATCTCTGCTGATGCAAGGAGGAGAGCAGTGACCTCTGGGGGTACTCACGAGGCTGCCTCTGGGATGCTGGGAGTATTGTAGATGGTGAGGCAGCCCCCAGATGCACACACATCCATCAAGCGGTACGTGTGAGTTGCTGTATGAGATGCCAGGTGAGTTATGCCCCACTTAGGAAAATGAACATCCCGGGAATTCTTCTTCGGAGCGCCGTTCACATCAGAAGGCAGGAGGGGGTGTGGAGGGGAACTAACAAGTGGTTGGGCTGCTGCTGCTTTCCCACTCGCCCCCCCCCATTCATTTCTCAGCACTCTGCATCCCACCGTTTATTCCTTTATCAGCACCCCTACCACGGGCCCTGCGCTGTTCTAGGAGCCCGGGTGTCACACAGCCCCTGATGGCCCCTTCTCTGTGCCACTGACCCGTATGTAGGCTCCCTCCCCCTCCCTCACACACAGCATTTTCTCTCAAGCAGATCCAAGTGACAAAGAGCTGGGTGCAGACTCTCTGGGCTCCTTTCCAATGGTCGCCTGTCGTTCCAAGAAAGGAGAAAGGTGCCTCCCCTGTGCCCACGTGTACTCGTGCTCGACAGCCCAGCTCGCACAGCTGGAAGGCAGCAGAGTGAAGCTCAAACCCGGGCACATCTGCAGGCTACATCACCACCCTGCCTGCCACGCCCCTGGCCTCGAAGGAGCCTGGTCCACTCCACCCTCTCTCTCAGCATCTGTGGCAGCCGGCCTTCAAAATGGCCAGCAAGATGGCTGCATCTCATCTCCGTGGTGGGCTCCCTTGACACTGAATAGGCACAATTGTGTAGCCAGTAGGGTGTGGCGAGACTCCCAGAGTGTATCTTAGAAGGCTAGGATAGAAACGCCCCCTGGCACTCTGATGAGTCACTCATGGGGGGGTGGGGACCAGCCGCCATGCTGGCAGGAGACTCAAGCAGCTGAATGCCCCAGTCCACACTGCTGCTAACAGCCAGCCCCTCGGGCCAGGCACAGGCAATGCCAGGCACTTTGGATGAGGATCCTCCAGCCCCAAGGAGGCCTTCCAAGGACCACAGACCTTGCCAACATCTTTACTGCATCCCGTGTTTGAACCCTGGCCAGAACCAGCCACACTCAAGGCCCTGACCCCGGAAACTGTAGGAGAGACACTGTGCATCGCTGCTTTAAGCTACTGCAGCAGGATGGGGAGAGAGATTTGTACATCACATGACCATGTACAAATAGTACAGCCCCCTCTCAGGGCTGGGCGCTCGCTGATGCTGAGAGAACACTCTGTAGGGTGGTATGGCCAGACACGAAGCAGCAGCTGCCCATGCAGGCGGGGGTGGGGAATGTCCTGCCCACAGGCCATGAAATCATTGGGTCTGACCCTGCCAAGGCAATCGCAGGCAGAGCTGAAAGTCAATCTATGCAGCAGGCTAATTTGTAGGTTGATAACTTCGTATGGCCTGCAAATGATTTACAAAAATCCCAGTGGCCCTTGGCAGAGAAAAGGGTCCCCAGCAGAGACGGCCAGAGTGGGCTGAACTGGAGAAGACATCAGCAAGAAGACCCCGTGTGTGGGAGAAGAACTGTGAAAGGAGACCAGGCGAAACCCAGCCTTTGACATTTCTCGCACACTTCATGCATCTCAGGAAATGGAACCACCGGCTCCTCTGGCCTGTTCTGTCACACCCAGCATCGGATGCATCAGCAAGACTCCGGCCTCTGCCTCGGGGTGCATCTTGGGGTGCATCTGGCCCCTTCCTGCTGCCTCTTCCGTGGGCACCATGAGCTAAGACACCAGCCTGTCTCTCACAGCCTCTCAGGCCCAGGTCCTGCTCCAGTCTCGTCCCTGCTGAATGACAGAGTGGACATCACAGCTTGTGTCCAATGCTCAAAACTTTCCAGTGCTGGGGCCAGCACTGTGGAGCAGCAGGTTAAGCCAGAGCCTTGGACACTGGCATCCCATATGAGTGCTGGTTCACGTCCCGGCTGCTCCACTTCTGATCCAGCTCCCTGCTAATGCACCTGGGAAAGCGGTAGAAGATGGCCCAAGTGCTTGGGCCCCTGCACTCATGTGGGAGACCCAAAAGAAGCTCCTGGTTTCTGCCTGGCCCAGGCCCAACCATTGCAGCCATTTGGGCAGTAAACCAACAGATGGAAGATCTCTCTCTCTCTCTCTCTCTCTCTCTCTCTCTTTCAAATTAATAAATGAATCTTTAGGAAAAAAAATCTTTCCAGAACTTTCCAGTGCTAACCACTCTCCAGCTCCAATCTTCTTTCAAGCATGACAAGTTCATCCCACCCCAGGGCCTTTGCACTTCCCATCACTCACATCACCATGTTACAGCCCTTGGGTCCCACCACACTTCCCCAGGCAGTGTTCCGGGCTACCCTAGCCGGGTGCTCTCCAACACGTTGCTCCAGCTCATTTCTTGCAGAACCGTCTGCCTATTCATTGTCTCTCTCCCCTGTTAGCATGTGAGTCCCATGAGGCCAAAGGCCTTCTCTGTCTTATTCCTTTAGAACAGTGGCTGGCACATTGGAACGGCTCAAAGAACACTTGTTTGATGAATAAACGGAGACGTGGACGAGAAGACCTCCAAGTTGAACTGGTTATAAACTCCTAGTACAGGGCCCTGCTGTGTGCCCTGGGGCTCCTGCTGCTGTTCCCGGCAGGCGGAAAGGGCAGGGCTGTGGTAAGAGCTGTGGCTGCAGGGAGAGACTTGCTGCTGGGTGGAGCACACGCCACCGGTGGGTCACATTTCCTACAGAGGAAAACTCTACACAGCCCCTCTGTCTACCTAGCCACTGCCCAGCCAGCGCACCTTCTCCCAACTCTGGTGGGCTCCCTGGCTGGACAGAGCAGGGACTGCTCAGCTTGCTGCATTCAGAACCGCAGCGCAGGTGAGTGAGACCTCCCACCGCCCCACCCCTCCTGTCACCACCCATCCTCCGTCACATCCCTCTGAGCCACTCATTCCCCCTGCTCACACTCTTCGCTGCCAGTAAGTTTGAGAGACAGAATGCCAAAAGGAGGAGGGGCAGGTGAAGATGGAGAAATGTCTGCCAACAGGCAATGAGGCAATGAGAAGTGCAAAGGCCCAGGGGCAGCGAGTAGGTGAGGAACTCCACTGTGAGTCCCTGGGGAAGTCTCTGGACCTCCGGAGCCTCGGTCTCCCCAGCTGTAAAACAATGTGCCCTTTTGGCCCCTGTCTTACCCTCACATGGAACTAAAAGAATAAAATCTGACCATGCACGTGAAATGCCCTGCAGCACCAATGTTCCCCTGTTCCTAAAGAGACTCTGGCCCAGGGAAGCGGAGGAACAAGAAAATGGGAAGGCTCTGGGGCTGGAGGTGGGAACTGTGCTCTGAATGAAGCGAGTGGGGAGAGAGGAGCAGAAATTGGCTCCCCATCAGAAGGAAAGGTTTGGACAAGACAAGAGAAGGGCCACAAACTCCCCCACGGATGCACCTGCTGCAGGCCGGGCCCCCTGCACCTCTGCTAGGAGAGCAGTTACCAGTGGGGAGACGCCCTTCCAGCCAGGTGTGTGTGTGTGACTTAAGCAAGATGCCTGCCCAGACCTGCCCGCTCCATCAGCACCCATTCTCCAAAGCAGTGGCCCTTGGAGCCACCAGCTCAGTGGGTTCCTGAGCACCTACTGCGTGCCAGGCACTGCACTGGGCACATCATTCCCATATCTCACTGAATCCTCCTATCCACCTCACGAGGCAGGCTTCTCCTCTCCATAACCAGGAGGACGAGACAGGGTGCATGCGTTCCCAAGGCCACCCATCAGCAGGCAAGCAGCAGAGTACTAGGCGCACGGGGGACAGGGCCCTGGCTGCTCTGCGCTTCTTGCTGAAGCAGCCTCCCTCCCCCTCCTCCCATTCACTGGCCTCCTTTCTTAACATTCAGGGCTGAAAGGCAAAAGCTGGGTGTAGAGGCAGTGGTGGGAGACGGAGGCGCACACACAGGGCAAGGTCCGCGGGCACCATGTCTCGGCACAAAATTTCCTTCCCAAACTCAGCACCCTTCAGGTCTCCCCGCCCTTCCCCAGACTCCAAGAAGCTGATTGGTTCCCCTGTGTCCAGGCCCCAGCCATGGCTCCAGGCTGCTTTCCTCAGTTTCCCCTCTTCCTCCAAGAGCAGCCAGGAAGTGCAGACGGGGAAACTGAGGCTCAGGGAGGGGCGGGGCAATGCTGTGGGAT
Source organism: Sylvilagus floridanus (assembly GCA_949820135.1). Lineage (NCBI taxonomy): Eukaryota > Metazoa > Chordata > Mammalia > Lagomorpha > Leporidae > Sylvilagus > Sylvilagus floridanus. The sequence goes on from OX463236.1 coordinate 161,096,438, forward strand.
GTGACGAGGTTCAGAGGGTTCCAGATACTGAGCCCATCTCCTCCCCACAGCCCACCCCCAGCGGCCTTGCTCCAGCTTTGGGGGCCCTGAGGTTTTACTAGGGGCGTCCCATCGCGTCAGCTAGGGCTGACTGAGCCGGGGCTGTGAGGTAACTGAAATGCACCCCACCTCACACACACCCCCTCTAGAGAACTGGAGGCGACACGCAAAAGACCCCTTCCTGGAGCCCGATCCCGCCAGCCGCCTCCGCCGCCCACCCCCGCCCCAGCCTTCACCTTGACCCGCGCCCGCTCCCAGGCCCCGGCGCTTTGCATAAACAAAGAGAGGAGGAGGAGGGACGACCCGGGCGCCGCCCCCACCCCGCCGGCGCCCCGCGCCCGCCGCCGGACCCGCGCCGGCCCGCCCGCCGGCCCGCCGCCCCTACCTTGGCCTGGCATTTCCGATGACAGGAGAAGCTGCAGACTGCAGGAGGGCGAGACACAGAAAGAAAGTTTTAGCCGCGAGCTATGAAATGGAAACTCCGGCGAAATCTCCTCCCACCGCGCCCGCAACCCGCGCTCCGAGGGAAGGAGGGACGCGGAGGGAGGGGCGGGGAGCGGCCGACTGGGCCTGCGGGCCTGCGGGCCTGCGGGCCTGCGGGCGGCGAGGCGCCCGGCCCCCGAAGCCAGAGCCCCTGCGGGCTCGAGAAAGCGGGAGGGGCCGGGGACAAGAGGGCGCGGGCTCCTTGGCTGGACCCCGGCCAGGGGCAGAAGTCGCCGGGACCCAGGCCCCATGCCAGCCCCGCCCAAGAATCGGGGGCCTCTCCCCTTACACACCAGGCAGGCAGACACCCGCGAACCCGGTCAGACACACAGACCCAATCAGGGTGCAGGAGAGGGCCCATGCACGAGCTTGCACTCACACACACACACACACACACACACACCCCGTGCACACTGGCCTGGAGCCACTCCCACCCATGCATGCTTTGCAGAGCCTCACGCACGGCTGGGGACACCTACCCTCACCGTTCAGCCCAGCTCAGATCTGCACACAAACTTCATGTGCCTGAGTCGAAACACGTGCACACACACACATGCACACAGATTCACGTATGCACACACACACACACTCACACACAGACTCACTCCCTCCTCCCACTACTAGAAGCTGGAATCAAATTTCCTATCAGGTTCCCAAAGCCTGGAATGTCCCTGGCCCTGCCGCCCCACCCCCCAGGGGGCCCAGGACTCCACGGAGGAATCTGTCCCACGGGTGGGGTCAGGGGGCTCTTCCTGAGCTGGTTTCTGCACTCCTTGAGTCTTGCTAGCCATTCAGGACCTTCTAGATGACCCTCCAGTGCAGGGTTAGAGATGTGGGCTGGGGAAGGCAGCGCAGCCATGCTATCCCCAAGTTCTTAGCAGCCACAGCCCAGGGCCATGGCCAGCTGCTCCCTTCTCTCTTCTCTGTGTACCCCGCCCACCCCGGCCTGAGCCTGCACATCCCACGGGGGAGGCTGAGACACAGACCCAGCACAGAGTAGCCCGGGAGGCTCCAGGGTGACCCACACCCAGGCCCTTGGTTTGCCTGGGGCTCTGCAGGTCAGGAGGGGGAGGGGCCGGGGCTGGGAGGCAAACTGGGTGAAGTCTAGGACGTGGCCTCGGGCAGTGGCCTCTGACCTCTGCCTGGGACCTTCTTCCTTCAGGACTCAGAGTCCCGTGGTTCAGCCGGTGCTGAGCAAGGCTCTCCTGACCCCAGCAGCCAGCCAGCCCAGCGTGGCCACACCAAGACACACCCAGGTCTCAGCTGTCTGTCCAGTCCTCCTGCTCCTCCCTCTCCCCTTCCAGCAGGTGTTCCTGCCCTGGCCCCAGAGGCTCCCCCGGCCGTGGAATGAGCATGTGGCCTGAGCTTGGAAGGCCTCCCTGGGCCACTGCCTCCAATCTGAGGGGCCTTTCCTTGCAGGAGATAGCTTGTTCTCTCTCTCTCTCCCCCCAACTCCTCTCAGTGCCTGATACACAGTAGAGTTTAATAAACATTTGCCAACTTGAACTTGACTGCAGATCTCCCGTGGAGTTTATCTGTGCCCCATTTATTATCCCCACCCTACTCTCAGCCTTAACCCCCTCGACCCCCACCATCACACACTACATATTCAAAGGCATCCCTGAATGTCCATGCTGGGCCTTCCCTCCCATCTGGACACCAGGGGCACAGGGGCAGCCATGACTCCATCTTCTCCCAGCACACTCCACGCCCTTTCCTACCCCAGATCCTTTGTACTTGCTGCTTCCACTGCCTGGAACACTCCATTGTCCCCCAGGTGGAACTCCTCTTATCCTCTGGAATTCACTGAAAGCAACTACTTAAAGAGGCCGTCCCTGACCCACCCAAATTACACCAGGTCCCCCTCCCTCTTATTTCCATGCTGGCGCAGTTCACTTCCTGTGAACACCGTGTCACGTGTGAGGGCACAGGCCTGTCTCATTCTCTCCATATCCCAGCAGCGATGGCTGGATCGGCTTCAGGCTCATGGACCAATACAGCATCTTTGAGCAAATTAGCGGGTAGTGCACCTTCCGGACAGACCAGCTCCATGCACACACAGCAGGGCCAGCGCAGTGTCTGGGGGAATGGCCAGAGGGTGCCCTTTGTCCAGGCACAGCATCCCCGGGCTCAGGGAAGCCAAACGCTGGCTGATGGCAGTTCTCTGGCGGGGTGGCTCCCTTGGCGGAGAGCACAGCCCACATGACCACACAGGACACAGCCCTGCACGTCGCCCCATGGGCAGACACTCGCAGATGCCCTCAAGTGCAGGGCGGGTGCAGCGATCGCTGGGCAAGCATGCTGCAGCGTGCGGAGGGTTCCCTGCACGCTAGAACGCCAAGTGCGTGTCCTGGCAGCCGTACAGCTAGAGGCAGGGGAAGAGCCCCCCACCCCACCCCCAGCCCCAGAGCCAAAAGCTGGGCGGCACACCAAACACAAGTGGAGGGACAGCTGTGGCCAGTTTCACACCTCAGGAGCACCTGCCCCCAGGAGGCCCTCTGGCCAAGGCCTCACCAGGAGCCCCCTTGTCCCTGGAAGTCACTTGTCTCAGGCCTTCTGTCCATGGGACAGCGCTTCCTGTTTAGTGGAGCTCCTGTTATGGTTTGAATACGACTTGGCTCCTGAACTCAGGCAGGAGCTTAAACCCCAGGGCCATAAACAAATGGTACTAACAAGCGAGCGAGGCAACCCGCAGTCAGGGTTCAGAGGAGGGGCCTTTGAAGAAGTGGCTCTGTTGGACTTGGTCAGTAGGCCACGTGGAGCCACCAGGATGGCGTCCCCAGGGCTTTAGACACCCAGAGAGAAACCTGCAGGCTCCCTGTCCTGTGTGTTCTGTTCTCCCCCTCCTCTCCCCACACCCCCCACCATTCCTACTCCCAGCTGCTCCTCAACAGCAGAAATGAAGATTCTTTTTTTTTTTTTTTTTTTTGACAGGCAGAGTGGACAGTGAGAGAGAGAGACAGAGAGAAAGGTCTTCCTTTGCCGTTGGTTCACCCTCCAATGGCTGCCGCGGACAGCGCGCTGCGGCCGGCGCACCGCGCTCATCCGATGGCAGGAGCCAGGTGCTAGGTGCTTATCCTGGTCTCCCATGGGGTGCAGGGCTCAAGCACTTGGGCCATCCTCCACTGCACTCCTGGGCCATAGCAGAGGGCTGGCCTGGAAGAGGGGCAACCGGGACAGAATCCGGCGCCCCGACCGGGACTAGAACCCGGTGTGCCGGCGCCGCAAGGCGGAGGATTAGCCTGTTGAGCCACGGCGCCGGCCGAAGATTCTTAAGTTCAGTGCTGCAGCCTCCCACCCTGTCCCATCCTGCCCCCCCTAACATGTGGGACCGGACGGACAGACGGGGCTCAGTAAATGCAGAATCAACTTCAACTTGGAAGGACTCTCCCGCATCTCAGCGCCCGAGACTGAGGGTCATGAACAGACGCAGGTAAGGAGGGGTGAGGCCCGCTCTTCAGCTCCAGCCCCTGCTGTGATGCCAACCCCAGCAGTGATCAGGCCTGGTACGGGCAGGGGTGCGGGGGGAAGGGAGTTGATTGAGCCTCCATTCGCCCACCACAGGTTTGGCCATTCACCTCCCCACTCACCACCTGGCTGCGTGTGGCCTAGCTCGCAGTTCCGAGAGAGCTCCTGCACTCGCTGTGTGATCTGGGCCAGCCGCTTAACTCCTCCGAGCCTCCATTTCCTCATCTGTATAATGGGGTGGTAATGGTCTTGCAGGGGTGTCAGGAGAAGTAAGTGTTTTGTTACTTGGCTCTTTTTAAGGGTTGGCTGCTATCAGCAGGATCCCCATTGCCTTCGTAGTCATGGTGTCTCCGGGGCAGGAGAGATGGGTTCGAGTCCCAACCACTGTCACACAGCTGTGTGGCCTGAAGCTAGCCACTGCCCATCTCTCTGGGGCCCTGGCCCGTGCTCTGAGAGCTGAGCTGGGCCTGCACCATTGCCTTCATTCACACCCTCATTTCCTCGTGGAAGGGCATTGCACAGAAACGTTCCCTCCAGATGGCTCCGCTGCTGGGGTCCCCTTCAAACTCATCTGCCCCCCTCACCCCTTGCATCTGCGACCCCTGGAACACCAGGCCTGTAGGTCCTCCTGCAGCCGAGAAAGCCCGGGCATGACCCCAGCCGGCCAACTGCCAGGCTTTGCCTACCCACGTCCTGCCCAAACCCCAAGACCCAGGACAATGGTGTGAGTTTGAGGTGGGGCCTCAGCAGGGGCGCGGGGGGGCTCCACCCTCGCGGATGGATGAGGGAGTGCCCCAGGTGCAAACTCAGAGTCCCTCTCCATCAGGGACCACGGCAGCAAGGGGCCACCACGGGAGCAGGGACCGGGGTTCCGGCAGCCCCCAGATCTGCTGGCACCCGGCCCTTGGACCTCCAGCCTCTGGAGCCGTGAGCAGGAAGATCCTGTTGTCTGTAAACTATCCAGGCTTTGCTATTTTCTTACAGTAGCACCTACAGACCAAGACGCTGCCCGTCAGAGTCGCCGCCCACCTCTTCCTGTCTCCCCCCTCCCCAAGACGGGGCGGGGGACACTGGGCTCTAACCTGAGTGCGCCAGATACTGCCGGGGCAGAGCCCGGCCTGTGGTTGGCAGCCCGGCCTGGGCGTCATTTCCCCCTGGGCTAGGCAGCCCCAGCCTCCCTGCCATTGACATCTCTCAGACCCTGAGTCCTCCTGATTCACACATCTCAGGATTAGCTGAGCTGGCGGGGGCCTCCCAGCTCCCAGGGAACCTGCCTGCGGGGGCCTGTCTCCACCACAGTGCCCCCCCCAAGTGAGGAGGGGCCTTAGTTTACCTGCCAAGGGGCCAGCACTGCACTGCAAGCCCAGTCCTTGGCCCTGGCTCCCGCCTCTGCTGGGCTGCCGGTGCTCTGGCCTGGGGTGGCTTCCTGCCTCTCGGGAACACAGGAAGCCGACATTGTTGGGATCTAAATGGCCTTTTCCTCCTGGACTTGGGTCGGAAAATGAGCACATAGCCTCAGCGTGCACCTGACCCCAGTGATAACCACTGGCACGCCTGGCCTGGCCTCAGCTCCTACCCTGGCCAGGGAAGAAGTGACAGCCTCCGCTGCCCACCTGCTCCCTGGGCCCCTCAGCCCTCGCCTGCCCTGCTCATCACCGCGGCCAGGCTGAAGCCAGGAGCCAGAAGTTTCATCTGGATCTCCCACATGGGTGCAGGGGCCCAAGCACTTCAGCCATTTTTACTGCTTTTGCAGGCACTAGCAGGAAGCAGGATCAGAAGTGGAGCAGCCAAAACTCAAACTTGCACACATATGGGATGCTGGCATTGCAGGCAGAGGTCAACCTTCTATGCCAAAACGTCGCCCCTATGTTTGCCTCATTTAAAGGGAGAAAATTTAGGCTTAGGTGAAGCAGGGGCCGGCGCTGTGGCATAGTGGGTAAAGTTGCTCCTTGTAATGCCGACATCCCACGTGGGTGCCACTTCATGTCCCAGCTGCTGCTGCTCCACTTCTGATCCAGCTCCCTGCTAATGCACCTGGGAAAGCAGCAGAGGATGGCCCAGGTATTTGGGCCCCTGCCAAACACGAAAGCTCCTGGCTCCTGGCTCCAGCCTGGCTCAGCTGAACCAGTGGATGGAAGATCTCTCCACCTCTCCCTCTCTTTCTGCAGCTCTGCCTTTCAACTGAACAAATCAAATCTTTAAACACACACACACACACACACACAGAGGTGAACAACCCACCGAAGTTCTCACTAGTTAGCAGCAGAGCTGGGGCGTGAACCCAGGCCACCTCAACCAGGTGCAAGGCCACCCTGACATTAACTCCAAAACCCAGGCTTGTTCCCGTGCAAGTGGGCGTGAGCTGCAGACCCGTGGCCCCTGAGCCTTCCCTTGGATTTCACCTCTGTCCTGCCCTCTGGGGCCCCTAGAACACCCCCAAGAATCTTGCTGCTCCTTCAGGAGCTCAGGCTCAGAGCGCCTGATCATTTAGGGAAACGGGACAGTCAGGCCCAGAGGTCTCACCCTGGCCACACAGTCAGACAGTGGCAAGACAGGGCCAGGACCCAGAGTCTTCCATGCTACGCACTGCCTCCGATGGCCCAAGGAGGAACTTAGACAACAGGGCAGAAGCTGGGGTCCCCGGGAGGTGATGGGGGAAAGAGGTCTCTGGATTTGGTCTCCCCCAAATCCATGCAGTGAGGGCTCTGGGAAGGCTCGTCAAGTTGCAGGCTGCATTGTCTTCCCCCAGGCATCCTGCCCTACAGAAACCACAAGTGACCTCTCCCCTCATTGCAGGAGGGCCAGAGGCAATGGATGAGGAAGTAGCCCAAGTCTGGACCTCAGGCCAGGCCCAAACAGCAGCCTGGGGCTCCTGAGCTGGCATTCTGGATTCTTCTCTGGGATTTCATTCTTCTGGGAGGCCAGGGCCCGTGGGCAAACCTCAGAGTCCACCAGGCCTCCCTCTAGGGCCCCAAGTGCTCATGGGACTCCCCTAGAATACCGCTTGGGGACTTGTGGGCCTGAGGAGCTTCTACACATCCCTCAAGACCCTGTCTGCACATGCCCTCCTTGCTAACATGAACAAGGAAATCTCAGCAGAGTCAGACAGCATTTCCCAAACCCCTTGTGTCAGCCTTGCCACCATGTCCCACGACTGACTGACTGTGTGTCTGTCCAGGTCTGGGGCTGGCTCTGGGCACCAGGACTCGGCACAGCATCCGGCACAGACAACAGCTTGGCTCACAAGTGTCAGGTGGGTGCACGGGTGCATGGAAGAGGTGAAGTGGCAGCCCACACCGGCAGAGGGACCCCAGGCTTCACAGCTACCAGGTCCTCCCACTGCCTGTACCTCGGGGAGCACTTGTGCCCCCCACCCACCAACAGGGAAACCGAGACCCAAGCCATGAGTGACCGCCCAGGGTCACGCAAAATAGGAGTGGCCAGAAAGAGAGCCGGGGCCACTGACCAAGGACCGGTGCCCCTTCTCCTTTGGCTGTCACACCCATCTCTGAACTTCAAAGGGAGCCCTGGTCCCTAACATCAGCACCCGCCTTACAGTCACATGCGGAGCCTCAGCCTGACGGGAGCCTCATGTTAACCCGTCCCACCTGACAGGCAGCAGACTAGGAGGAGCCAGCGACTCACCAGGGCCTGCCGGAAGCCCTCACCTGCACTCCTGCTGCACCTGCACCTATCGTGCCACCTTAGCTCCAGGTCCACCTCGTTTCCTCTTTGTGAGGCCAGGACTAGGCCTGGGTTCCCAATCTCCCTCCCCTCCCACTGCAGCCCTGTGACACTAGAAGTGAAATGCAGGATTGGGGGGGAGGGGACAGAAGAAAGATGCGACGACAGGGCTGGGCTGCCAAGTGTCCCAGGCTCTCCAGGTGTCCTCCCCACCCACTGCACAAGCTCCCTCCATGTTGCAAGTCCTGCAGAGACTGTGACCTCAGGGCCTTGGTACTGCAGGCTGCCCTCTGCACCCTCCAGCGTGCAGGCCTGCTATGTGGGGGCCGAGACCCAGAGGCCAAGGGGAGCCAGTGAGTAGAACACAGGCTGCAGTTTCATCCACCCTTGCCACTCAGCCAGAAAACAAGCTATCCAACTGTGTCTGTTGACTATGGATGGGACGGATGGGTGGATGGGTGTGGGAGGGAGGAAGGGACTGGATGGGATGAATGATGTGATGGTTATACGGAGGGAGGGAAGAAGGAAGGATGGGGTGAGTGAATGAATGAATGGGATGATAGTATGTATGTATTGCATGGAGGGATGGAGGGAGGGATGATGCTGTTGGGTGAATATTGCATGAGTGGGTGGGGATGGGAAGGATTGCATCTAAGGGTGGGTGGATGTATGGACGAATGGATCGATGGGATGGCTTGCATGTATGGGTGGTGGAGAGATGGATGGATAGGATGAAAGGACTGCATGGATGGATAAATGGATGGACAGATGGGGGTCTAGTCAGGTGGGGGTCTAGTCACCTCATGTCACACAGTTAGTCCACTCCTGCATCTCCCACAAGTGAGCCCAGTGGCCCCCGGCCCTGCCCCAAGCTTTCTGCTTAGAGTGCGTAAGAATCTTCCCTCCTCCCTCACTGGGCCTCACCTCTGAGCCTTCCATGGCCCAATCCTGACACCTGGTGGTATCTTCAGAGTATAGCCTGACCTTTCTTTCCAACCAACTCCCCGCCCTCCACTTGTGCAGCCAGAGCTGCCAAACCAGCCTGGCCACCCACCCTCCCCTCTGGTTCTCACTGGCTGGGCCAGGTTGGGATCCGGGTGAAACTGGGGCCATCTCGGCTCACCTGGGAGCCTGCCACTCACATAGGGTCCCCTGATCCACCTGAGCCCTCAGGCCACAGAATGTGGGAGCCAAGGGAGACTACAGCCAGAGGCACCCAGGTCACCCAGTGAGGGTCCTCGGGACTTTTGTCTCCATCCTCCTCAGGCTGCCTCCTATCACAGCAGCACTGGGGGCCCCTGGGGTGAGCGGGAGGAACTGGAGGCAGAGAGCCAGAGGCTAACTCTTGCAGCCTCAGGGCTCAGGCCAGGGTGGGGAGTTGCTATACAAACAAAATGCCTAACCCCACCCTCAGCACTTCCTCTTCTGCCAACCTAACGCTCCTACCCTAAGCCACCAGCAAGTCCCAGTGGGACCTCTTGGGACAAGGGCGACACCATGTGGTTGGTTTGGGCACTGCAAAAGTTCCTGGTTGGCCTCCTAAATGGGCCAGACGTCTGCCTTCCGTCCACTGCAGGCCTAGCCTGGACCACCCTCCATACACACATTCTCTCACTTACTCGCACACCGCCAGCACCCAGCAGAAAGGCCTTGCCCACTGTCTGGAGCACACTCCCTGAAAACCTCACCCCAGCCCAGCCAGCTGTGTGTCTTGGCAAGACACTGAGCGCTCTCTGCCTCAGTTTCCCCGGGTGCAGAACTGGGACAACACCAGCCCCTTCCAGATGCCGTGAGCACTGGATGAGAGGGTGCATGGCAGCGCCTGGTACTCAGTCAGCCCTCGATGCCCTGCCCCACCCACAGTGCAGCAGCAGGTGGACAGAACCAGAGAGTGAGTTCCACCCACCAGGCGCGCCCCTGTACACTGGCCTGGTCTGGGACTGAAGAGCGTGACTGGTTTGAGTGTGGAGTGGGGGACAAGGGGCAGGGACAGCCCCCACTGGGCCTGGCAGCCACCTGGGGGAGAAAGTGCATTGTCTTGGCTTGACTGTGGTCCCCAAAGGCTTCCACGTGGAAGGGACACAACCAGACGTGCACTCTTGAGTCCCCCAGAGGCTGAATGGAAAGGGAGGGGCAGTGGCTGAGAAGCCCAGTGGCACAGGTGTCCTCGGCCCCGCAATGGGTGGGGAAGAGGGGTGAAGAGGGGGAGGGGTCTGCTGATGCAGCCTGCTGGGGAGTGGCATGGGCACAGACTGGGGGCAGGGCCTCCTGCCAATCCCACTGATTGGCCTGGGACAGGACCCTGACTCCCTTACAATGGCGACAGCCAAGCTCCAGGTCGCACCCAGAACAGTCAGGAAGAGGAGGCAGGAGCCCAGCAGCCAGCAGGTTCCCTTGAACTCTGACCCGGGAGCCCCGAAAGTCACCCTGATCTGCCACCCCTGGAGGTGCCAGGCACACGCCTTCCACACGCCACCCACACCCCTTCTACTACACTTTGTACATGCTACTCACGAACCTTCCACACGCCACCCACATGCTTTTCCATGCCACTCACACACCACTAACACAACCTCCCCATGCCACCCACACACTTTCCACACACTCTGTACATGCTACCCACATGCCTCCTACACACTTCTACACGCTACCCAATGAATGCCTTCCTCACACCACCCACATGCCTTCTACATACTACACATCTTCTACATACTACACACACACCCCTTTCAGATGCCACGTGCATAACTTCCACACACCAACACTACCCACACCCCAGGATCTCCTCCACACACCCTCCACAAACCCTTCACACAGCTTCCACGTGCCAGCCACACACAAACCACACACACACACACACCCCTGCCGTCCGTCCCTGTACCAACCCCCCTGCCTGGGCCAGCCGCCCCTCCCCCGCAGCCCACTGCTCACCTTTGCAGGTGCAGCCCTCCCGCGTGATGGCCTGCCGGCAGATGCCACAGGGCTTCACCTTCTTGAAGGTCTTCACCTTGAAGTGGTGTGTCTTGGGGGTCTCCAGGTCCTCTGGCTGTGAGGGGAGAGGCACAGGGGTCAGTCCTGGGCAAAGGCCACCGGTGTCCCGGGGCAGCATTGGGGTGGTGGAGCAGAACCGGGCTCCTTCGCGCACCCAAGGAGGGAACAGGGGCTCTGGGAGAGAGGAAGGTGTGAGGGCCACAGGGGCCCAGCCCAGACTCCCGGCCTTTGCTGGGGTCAGCGGGCAGGGTCAAGAGGACAGTGAAGACCCCAGAGCGTGGGGATCTAACACCCCTCTGTGGCTCCCAACCGCATCTTATTACTGCTGGAGCTGCACACCATGAAGTGCACTCATTTCAAAGCTGCTGCTCAATACAACTTCATTTTTACTTTCTCTCCTTTGCATTATAAAACTGTTAGTGTCCTGTTAAAAATGCTTTGTTGGCTTTCATTTTTTTTAGTGTTTGACATGTAGAGTTATAGACAGAGAGAGACAGAGACAGAGACAGAGACAGAGAGAAAGGTCTTCCTTCCACTGGTTCACTCCCCAAATTGCCGCTATGGCCGGCACTGCGCCGATCCAAAGCCAGGAGCCACGTGTTTCTTCCTGGTCTCCCATGCAGGTGCAGGGGCCCAAGCACTTGGGCCATCCTCCACTGCCCTCCCGGGCCACAGCAGACAGCTGGACTGGAAGAGGAGCAACTGGGACTAGAACTAAGTGCCCATATGGGATGCCGGCACCACGGATGGAGGATTAACCAAGTGAGCCACGGTGCCGGCCCCGGCTTTCATTTTTTAATGATTTTATCTATTTGTAAGGCAGAGCAGAGTGGGGGGGGGGCAGATCTTCCATCCACTGGTCCACTCCTCAACTACTGCAATGCCCAGGGCTGATTCAGGCCAAGACCAGAAGCCCGGATCTCCATCCAGGCCTCCCACGTGGGTGGCAGGGACCCAAGGACTTGAGCCATCACCTGCTGCCTCCCAGGGTGCGCATGCGCAGGGAGCTGGCCTGGAAGCAGAGCAGCCAGGACTTGAACCAGGCGCTCCAACAGGAATCAGTGTGCTGAGAAGCTGGGCAGGCTGCCAGCCCAGGCTGACCTCTGCGTCTGGCTGGCAGGAGTCTCTGGGCCAGGCACCACCCCACCCCTACCACAGTTGCCCATCCAGACAGCACCACCCCCTCCAGCTCCGATGGTCCGTCCTCCATAACCACACACAGGCACACACGCCAAGTCACACAAAGACCTGTGCAGACACTGTTGGCACAGTGGGGCACCTGCTGGGGGGGGCTCCCCTGTACAGAGGACTCTCCCCGGAGAAGCTACAACTCCCTGCCTGGGCACCCACCCTGCTGTCTGCCCAGATTCAGCTCCCAGCCCTGGCTGAGGGCCCAGAACCAGCGGCCCCTCTTCCCCGCCTCCCAGGCACAGGTGGTCCTGACACTCCTCTTACACACCATGGGCACATCACAGACACGGCGGAGCTGGGAAAGGGGACTCCACCCTCCCAAGTCTCCCTCTGTGCACCTGCTCCAGGGCCTCCGGGCTCCGAGGGGGTGGGGGGCTGACTGGGAGCAGAGTGGCAGGGGCCACAGCCCCCCTAGGTCTGGGACCCCCTCTTCAGACAGAAACAGAGAGGGAAAACAGATGTGTGGAACAGAGGCAGAGATAGGAGGGCAGAGGAGGACAGAGACAGAGAAAGAAAGAGAAAAACCAGAGAGACAAAGGGGGATGGGGGGGCCTGGGGGGAAAGTGCAGAAGAAGTAGAAAGGGCCCGACACTATGATGTGCCACGTAAAGCCGCTGGCATCCCGTATGGGCACTGGTTCAAGTGCTGGCTGCTCCAGCTCTCTGATCCCGCTCTCTGCTATGCCCTGGGAAAGCAGTAGAAGATGGCCCAGGTGCTTGGACCCCTGCACCTGCATGGGAGACTTCGGATCAACTCAGTTCCAGCAGTTGCAACCATTTGGGGAGCGAAATCAGTGGATGGAAGATCTCTCTCTCTCTCTCTCTCTCTCTCTCTGTGTGTGTGTGTGTGTGTGTGTGTGTGTGCCTCTGCCTCTCTGTAATTCTGCCTTTCAAATAAAGTAAACAAATCTAAAAAAAAAGAAGTAACCTAATCCATCAAAACTTTGATGAGGAATGAGATACTCACACCGCCTCAAAGCACCTCCCCATGTCATACTCACAGAACCCAAAGTCACTGTTCCTGGCAGACTCACTCCTATCAAGGGTCAAAGCCATGATCACGGGTCCTGGAGCGAGTGGCGGCTGTGCTGGGGGCGGGGGCCCTGGCCCCAGACACTTCATGAAGGTCAAGGATAAACCAGAGCCCGCCAGCACGACCAAGACTGAAAGCCAGGCTGGCGGACGCAGCGCCTGTTTCTGAGCCTTTGGGATGCCCGTGAGGCTCAGAGGGCCGCAGCAGGTTCGACGGCTGTGCTGGCTGAGCTAGCGGAAGCCCTTGTGAGGTGGGGGGGGGGGGGTGTCGGGGCAACAATTTATGCTCAAATTATTGGGAGAAAACGAGAAGCCCTTTGGTTGTGCTTTCAACCTTCCTGAAGTCAGACATCGCTTCAAAGTCCACAAAACAGAGAAGGCGGGATGGGGGGCAGATAGAAAAGCCCAGAGGAGAGGGAGAGAGGCTGAGAGCAGAGACCCTGCACAGGGCCAGGAGTCTGTCAGGAGCACAGCAGCGCCCCCTGGTGGCTCTTATGGGAAAACCCAGTAGTCCAGCCCCAGGCTCCTGATGTCCCAGAGCGCAGAGTTCTGGGCAATCAGCTGGGGGTGGATAGAAGGTATTGGGAGACTGCCCAGCGCTGGGCCCCAATCCCATTGGAGGGGCTGATAAGTCCCCTCCTTTCTGCGGTCACCTGCCCTCTTATCCTCACCTCTGGCCCTGGCTGGCAGCCTTCTCGCCCGCCTCTGGCATGGGCATATCAGGGCAGGGCCCAGCCCAGCAGCGCAGGCCGAGGAGGGGAGAGGAGAGAGCTTGGAGCTCAGCTCAGGGCTGCCCAGGGGACACAGCCAGGAAACCCTAAAGTGAACTATCCTCGTCCTACCCCGGCGCCCTCCACCAGCCAGCCTGCCGCCTGCCTCTCCCCACCACCTCCCCCCCCAACCCGCCAGCTGCAGGGAGGCAGGACCAGCACTGCTGGCCAGGCTTGGCCTGCTGCAAAGCGTGTGTCACCCCATAGGTTTGACTGTCCCCAAGGACGACAGAGGAAGTCCAGGCGCAGGTGCATTGGGCTCCTATTTTCAAGTGTCTGCAGGGGCCACCACTATAACAGACCAGAGACGCCACGTGGGAAGATACTTCAGCAAAAAACAAAAACCAGTGGACAGACGCCACCAGGGGGCGGAACCAGCCCCAGTGGGCAAGACCTCTCAACAATCTAAAATCTGAGCCAAGGGGAAAAAAAATAACAAAGCAAGATGTCAGCCCCACTCCCGGGGGGGGGGGGCTGCAGGTGCACCGAGGGGAGGGAAGTGAGCCCCAGGACCTGCCAAGGGCCCCTGAAGGTTAACGGCTTCCCTGATAAGCAGCAGGCAGCCCCAGGCTCTGCCTTTCCCTTGCTGGCAGGACGCAGGGGCAGAGGCGGCCTGGCCACAGCCAGGAGCTGCCTGGTGTCTGCAGCCCCCAGAATAAGGGAAGGGATCCCTGCCCAGAGGCCATTCTTCCCCCCACGCCAGGGTCCTACCCCTGTGACAAGCCCACCCAGCAGCAGGGGCACTCCAGGCCCTCCCCTGGCTCTGTGCAGCTGCGCCTCCCGCCAAGGCGGCCCAGCCAGAGGGTGCGGCACATCTGGCTCGGGACAGCCTTGGCAAGAGGACTTGGCCGTGGGGTGGGAAAGGCTGCTTGCCGGCCCCTCCCTGCCCCGCGGGGGCAGAGCAGCAATGTGGCAGGGGAGAAGAGAGGAGGCGACGGCCCCGGGGACCCCCTAGCTGCCAAACTCCTCCCCAGCTCTGCCCCCTCTCCCTTTCCACCCCTCACAAGGCTCCCTGTGGTCAACCAGGCCTGGCCCTGGATGAAGAGGGGAGAGGCCAGAAGTCCAACAGCCAGGGAGCAATGCAGCCAGGAAAGGGCCTAGGACAGCCCTGGCCAGCCAGAGCCACCCTCCCCCCCTGCCTCCCAGCCACCCACTCCTCAACTTCCATCACCTCCGGCTGGGAGGCCAGCAGGTGCTGGACGTCATTTCTACGGGGAAGCCGTGGATCCCCAGTGGAGCTGCAGGCTGGTTTCTGGGGTCCCCACAGGCCCCTCAGAGCCAAGCAGCCCCCACCCCACCTCGCCATCACGTACCACAGGCTCCTCTCCCGCCAGCCCACAGTCGACGGCCTCCCTGTGTTCTTGGTCGCCTGGAGTGGAAAACTCAAGCCACGCCCCCACCGCCCCCGGCACTTCCAGGTCCTGTGCATGATGCCTCCTCACTCTCTCCGGTGAATCATCCCCCCCTGCATGTCAGTCTGCTCTATTGGGGCTGTTGCAACAGCCTCCTGGAGACCCAGCCACAGCTCTGTGGGATCCAGGACACGCCTGCACCCCAAAGGGCACCCATGGCTCCCCAAGTGTGCAGGATAAAGCTGCTTCCCTCAAGCCAGCGGGGAAGCAGCCTGGCTCGGCACCCATGCACCTGCCAGTCTCAGCCCCTCCCTGCCCCACAGCTCTCCTGCCTCACGGCTTGTCCAGTTTCTGGGCCTCCTTGATGGTCACATTCAAGCCTGGTCTCCTCGAGGCTCTTCCCAGATGCCCCCTGACCACGGCCAAGCTCCATCTCCCCATCTGTCTTCGTGTTATATTCCAAAAGTTTAAAGCTTCAGAAAAGACCAACAGGCCTATGTCCCTTACCTGGACACACCATTTGTTCACACTCTGCCACTTTTGCGCCCTCTCTATTTATTTACTTGAGGAGGAGACAGAGAGCTTCTATCCGCTGGGGCACAAGTGCTGGGCTGAAGCTGGCGCTGGGAACTCAGTCCAGGTCTCCTGCATGCCAGAGTGGCAGGACCAGGGCCGGCCCTGTGGTGCAGCGAGTTAATGCCTTGGCCTGCAGTGCCCACATCCCATATGGGCACCCGTTCAAGACCCGGCTGCTCCATTTCCTATCCAGCTCCCTGCTATGGCCTGGGAAAGCAGTAGAAAATGGTCCAAGTCCTTGGGCCCCTGCACCCGTGTGGGAGACCCAGAAGAAGCTCCTGGCTTCGGATCGGTGCAGCGCTGTCCATTGCAGCTAACTGGGGAGTGAACCAGCGGATGGAAGACCTCTCTCTCTCTCTCTCTCTCTCTCTCTGCCTCTCCTCTCTCTGTGTAACTCTGACTTTCAAATAAATAAAAAAAATCTTTAAAATAAATAAATAAAAAGTTTTTAAAAAAAGACCCCAATCACTTGAGCCTTTACTGCTGCCTCCTAGGGTCTCCCGCAGCAGGACACTGGAGTCAGGAGTCAGAGCCGGGACTCAAACCCAGGCACGTCAAGCAGCATCAGCCAAATGCCCGCTCTCTGTCCTCGCCACCAGCACAGCACAGGCATCGCCCTCTGGGAACTCACACCAGGGCACCGCGTCACCTGCACTCGCGCGCTCACCTCCCCTCCCGCCCCAGTGACTCTCAGCATCGCGGGATCCGGATGGGTGTGTTGCCCTGTCAGATCCAGGAAGCCGTGAGAGCCCACGCAACACTCAGCTGAGGGCTGTCTCAGTCCACACTCATTACCTGCCTTCCTGCCTGTCTCCTGACATTGGTGCTCTCCCAGGTGCCCCGGGAGGTGCTTTGCAGAGTGCCCCTCCGTTTGGTTTGGTCCAGTCCTTTCCTTGCGATTCTACTCGGGCTAACCTCAGGGAGGGGGATAGAGCCTCAGTTTCCTGTGCTTCCCTTCCTTTGCTCTTTCTTTGGGCTCCTGGGGTGAATTCCCATGACAGGTACCTTGCACCTATTTTAAATCCAAGTTGAACTTTCTCATGCCAGAAGCCAGGGCTCAGTCACCTGGACACAGGTGCCAGTTCTACATGCCCTGTCCCCAAGCTCCTTAATACAGTCCACCTAGAGGTCAGCTTCACACCTCTGCCTCCTGGTGACCGCCTCCCTGTGGGACAGCCAGATACCTCTGTGATGGGCCTGCCGACCCCCATGCCACGATGCTCTGCGCAGGTGTACCAGACGACCACCACTTATAACTGCAGCATGCCTGCTGCAAACCCAGTGGGAGACCTGGAAGAAGCTCCTGGTTCCTGGCTTCAGATCAGCGAGGGCCAAGTTCGACCCAGCAGCCCTCGGTTTTCTGATCCGGACGACTTTTGCCCATCAGCATCTTTCTCTCCCCCGCCCCCCCTCTCCTTCTCTCTCTCCCCACCCTCCTAAGGCAGCATCAAGCCCAAGGTCCTGGGCTGGGAGGGCTCTAAGACATAGATGCTGAGTGCCAGGAGGCAAGACTGACACGGAGCCCTTGGTAATCCTCACAGTGCCATGTGTCCCAGGACAAGGCTGAGAGGCTGCCCAGGGCTGTGCAGGTGCGGCAGGATGGAGCCGAGCTCCACACCCAGGGCTCCAAGGCCCACACCACTGCCCCTATGCCCAGGGCTGGGGGGGGATGCCCATCAGCCCAGGAGGCCTTGGCAGTCCCAGCAGCCTGGCCAGCCCATCTATCCAAAGGGTCTTCTCCTGGCCAGTGACCCGCGTCTCATCACCCTCAAGTATCCTCACTTGGATTTCTGAGTTCTCAGCTCCACTTTAGCTCTATCTTAAAACTACTCCTGCCCTGGGAGGGGTCTATCCTGACACCTCCTCTCCCCACCAAGCCAGGTGGGGCCCCCTTTTAGTGCCCCCCAAGTTCTCTCTTGGTGGCACCAAGCCTCCCTGTACTTGTTTGGTCTCAGATCTGCAAGCTCCCTGGAGAAGGTAGGCCCTGCATAACTGTGAAGCAGAGGGACAGGTGGGTGGCTGGGGTCCCCAGGTGTCTGAATGACAGGACAGCGTCACTGTCACAGTACCTTCTGTCCCTGGGCTGCTTCAACCCAGAGCCCTCTTGCTCTGTCCCCCATCCCCTTCCCTGCCTTGGGAACACTGAGCCCAGTGGTCAGGCGGCCTCAGGAGGGCCACTTCCCTCCGTGGACCCCCTTCACCTGCTCTGTGATCCAGGACTCCTAAGCCCTTCCTAACATCACAGAATCACAGCAAGGTTCACATGAAACCTTGTAAGTTGCAGAAATGAACACAGGCAATGCCCAGAGAGCCAGGTAACCTCTGGGCCCACAGAGCTAGCCAGTGCAGAGCCAGAACGCACCCAAGGCCACACTGACCCTGCAGAAGACCTGCCCATTCCGGGGGTCTTGGAACCATAGAGGGAGAAACAGAGACAGATCTTCCATCCCCTGGTTCACGCCCCAAATGATCACAATGGTCGGGGCTGGGCCAGGTCGAAGCCAGGAGCCTGGAACTCCATCCGGGTCTCCCACATAGACAACAGGGCCCCAAGCACTTGGGCCATCCTCCGCTGCATTCCCAGGCACATTAGCAGGGAGCTGAATCGGAAGTGAAGCAGCCGGGACTCGAACTCCATGTCCCGATAGGGGATGCCGGCATCGCAAGCAGCAGCTTAACCCACCGTGCCACAGCATGGGCCCTCTTCCCACCATTCTTAGGACCCCACTGTCATTGATGCTGTCTGCCCCACCATGGAGCACTGGCAGAACAGAGAGCCTTAGATGGGATGGGGCTCCAGTCCCGCCTCTGACTGACTGGGATGCCTTGCAAATGTGCCACCCTATCTTGCAGAATGGCAAATATGGACTGAACCCTTACTGTGTGCAAGACACTTCCTAATGCCTGTGTGTGTTAGATCTTGTAAACCCTAGCAACCCTGTGCATAGGCAAGGAAACCAAGGCACAGAGAGGTAAAGCTGCTGGCTGCCCGTCACACAGCCTCCAAGGGGCGGGGCCAGAATGAAAGCGTGGAGCACTTCCTCTCCACTCTGCAGACAAGTGGTGCCACCTTTCTCTGCAACTTTGCATCTTCCATGGAATTTTGAAACAATTTGCAACATTTTGCAAAAGGAAAGTTTTCTTTCATACCCTGTTCCAACTCAGGCAGCCCAGCCTAGCTCCAACCCCCCAGGCAGGAGGCTGCAGAGAGAGGGAGCTGGGGACCCCGGGGTCAGATCAGGGTCCACGTGGCAGGAACTTCACATAAGGCTCACACTTTCTGACAGAAGTGTATGCTGAGAGCTGGGCAGGAAACAGAATGCACACATCACTGTCTGCAGCTGGAAGTGGCTTCACTGCCCAGTGTCCAAGATTGTGTGGGGTCCAGAAAAGCCGAGTGACCAGCCGGCGGCTTTGCCTGGCCCGGGGCTCCACCAGTCGCACCCTACGGAGCCTTGTCCCAGTTCCTGAGAATAGGGCAAGCGTCTCCAGCGGAGAGCCTGCAGCTTAATTCCACCCGGCACCACCAAAAAGCCTCTAATAGGCGTGTAATTCTTCTCTCAATAAAGCACACTTGAATATGGAACAGCAAGTGGGATCATCTGATGAGAAAAGCAAGCTCTGCCTAGTGTGCAGCTCCACCCCTGGAGCTAATTAATAAAGGAACTTTAATGCACCACACGATACATCACTTCTTCCAAGCCTCTGCCACTCTCCCCACAGAGGGAGCAGTGAACGCAAATACACTCTCTCCAGGAGCACAAGAGCCAGCTCTTCCTGGCCGTGCCTCAGTTTACCTCCCTGAGGCCACAGACCCAGCCAGTTCTTGGTCCCAGAAAAGCCAGGCAGAATCCCTGGGCAGTCAGGATGGACACAGCCAGAGACGGGCACCCTGTCCTGGGACTCCCTTCCCAAAGAGACCCTCCCCATCCTCAAGCCCAGGATACAGGGGATCTCATACACCAAGCAGGAAATTGTGGAGTGGAGGAAGAGCCAGCACTTACTGAGCACCTACTGTGTGCCTAGGAACCCAATCCACTGACACACACTGCCTCTAGCCTCACCCCAGCCATGCAAGTGTGTGTGTTCTTCTCCCCACTGTACAGATCAGGCCACTGAGGCTCAAGAAGGGAACTGTGTGGTCACCGTTGGTACCTGCCATACACTTTCCAGCACCAGACGCTCTATGGCAAGGACTCCAGCGCCTCCACCGTCTCTGTGATTGGCACCACCCACCCCCACTGCCCCCTGCCACAAACACACATACACCCCGGCCCAGCCAAGGCCCACCCAGGAGGAGGAAGGGAGCTGGCAGCCCAATAGCCTCAAGCAACTGGGGTGGGGGACAAGGACCAGCACGGCCAGGACTGTGCATCCCTCACTCCCCGGGCTCCAGCCTGGCCTGGACACAGCCAGCCAGACCAGCTTGCAGAAGGAAAGGAGTGAGGGTGGAGGGCACAGCCCTTTCTGGTCTTGAGGAGACGCAGGGAGGCAGTGCCCATACCTGCTGGCGCCTCTCTGACTCCAGAAGGGCGCCTTCTATGTGCCAGCCATGGCCACTGGCACTGGACACAGAATCTCGTGCCTACCCCTCTGCGATCCCCTTTCTTTCCTCATTGCAACCCTGGGGAAACCACGGCTCATGCAAGTTCAGCCGAAGGGGCCTCCACTGAACGGCCTCTGTGCACAGCAGACCGGTCCCCCTGGAGGTCTAACTGGCGCCCTTGCTGCTGCAGGCCTCCCTTGCTAGCCCCTCCACCCTCGGCACAGAGATAAACTTGGCCAGGGCTCCTGCTTCACACACATCCACATGAGCCCAGCCATCGCTGAGGTATCCACCGTGTGGGACACAGGCCCCTCCACGCTATTATTCAGACCTATCCGTGTCCCCATCCAGACACTCCACCCACCCACCAACTCCCAAACTACACCTGGCTGTCCCGCTCTGATTTCCGCCAACTGTTCCCAGCCTGGGCTTGCCTGGACCGACAGGGACCTCCCGAGGACTGGCCAGATGGGGCAAGGGGCAGGAAAGGCCACATCTGGATCCCGGACCCAGAGCCCCCTCCCCCCAACCAGCCATCACTCTCGGAGCCCGACATCACCCTCAGCCAGGATGACTTCCTCGCCCTCCTGACCCCTGTGCATGCCTCTGCCCAGCCCAGACCCTGCAGGAGCCCCTTGAGCAGGGGTCTCCTCCTAGCCCTGCCCCCACCCCTCCAGTGCCACTCAGTGCTCTCCCATCCCCCCGTTCCCAGAGGCCTTACCATGTGGTCCCTAGACCCTGCCTGCCTGTCCCCCAGGCCCTCTCACCCCAAAACACACCTTCTGGGACCTGGGGTGGGGAGTAGGGGACAGAGCTGGCCACGACTGCCTTCTGAGGGTCAGGGGAAGGTCCTGGTCAGGACAGGAGGGCTGTGGAGGGGGCGATGGCTATGGGGAGAGGCCGACGTGGGGTCTAGAAGGGGCAGCAGTGGTGGGATCTGACAATTCTGTCCCCTCCAGCTTTTGCAGAATGCATGCTCTGGGTTTCAGCTTCCTGTGCCCTGGCCCCACCACTGCCCCTTCTTCTCAAACTCCTGGGCTGAGCCACTTGGGGGCTGCAGGATTTTCACCCCATTTCGGCAGGGAGACGTAGCAGGAGAGGCTCTGAAAAACCCAAGCTTCCCAGAGACTTCTTCTACTTGATGGCTCCTGGACGCAGTTGCTGGGGGATGGGGCGGCTGACCCACAGGGCCAGGGCTGGGACCCTGGACAGGGAAGGCCCTCGGGCAGTCAGCCCTTCCGCAGGGCAGAGGCCACAGGGTCTGTAGCTTCACCACCACACTCCCCCCACCCCTGGCTCTCAGCAAAGGATGTTGAGGGGGGGATGCAACTCCCACCCTAAAGCAGCCGGACCTACCCAGAGCATGCAGGACAGACAGATCCACGTCATCTTCGATGGGCGCCGTCCCTCGGCCACGCCCAGGGCCTGCCGAAGGCCCCCAGAGCTCCCAGCGCCCACCGAGCAAGCTGAAGGGAGCGCCGAGTCGCCGCCCCGCCGCTGCTGTGCTCAGCCAGCATCTGCGGGCCTCCGCTCACCCTCCCTCCCGCCTTCGCCTCCTCCTCCCCCCACTCCACCCCCTAGTCCCAGCCTCCTCTCTCTCCTCCCTCCTCCCAGGCTCCACTGGTGGCGCTGGGGGTCAGAAACCCAGCTTTGCAGGAGGTATGAAGGCGACAGGGCAGAGGGACTCCCCGAGGCGGTCCCCCTCCCCCATCCCCCCCCCCACCGCTGGCTCCTGACAACCCACCCAGGCTGCCCAGCTTCCCCCGCGCTAGGGCTGGCAGGCCTGGGCTCTGCTCTCCTCACTGCAGACCCCACCCCCAGCAAACCCCATCCAGAACCCTGCAACGCCTTGATGGACAGACAGACTGACCGACCCAGGATCCCAGCTCCTGGCCTTGGAACACACACTCATTTGCGCACACGCAGCCAGGACAGATCCTGGATCCCAAAGCCAAGCTCCGAGCCCAGGACAGGCCTTAACACTGGGAAACCAGGCCTGGGACTGTGCAGGAACAGCCCTGCCCCCAGGCTGCGTGTTTCTTTCCAATTTTTTTTCTTTTTTTTTCCCCTTCTTTCTTTCTCTCCTCCAAACATCTGTCCCAGCCCTTCCTGCCCTTCTGAAAGGGAGCCTGCTCCAGGCTCCCGCGAGAGTCTGTTTTTCTTGACTGTACCCTGAGCCAACATTTGGTTTGCATTTCCCCACTTCCTCCTCCTCCTCCTCCTCCTCCTCCTCCTCCTCCCCCCACCCTCCCTGGCCCAGTTCTCACCGCCCACCGTTCCACTGGCCTTCTTCTTCCCCACAGTGGCCCCTGCCCCCTGCCCTGCCCGCCCCTCTCCCCACCTTTGCCAGCTAGACATCCAGAGAGTGGGACAGAGAAGGAGAGCAGAACTCACATGGACTCCCAGGGAACACTGCAGAGGGACCCAGCAAAATTTGTCCCCAGTCCTCATGGTCTGGATCCACCCCCACCCCACAACTCCTCAAATAAACCTCTCCTCTGAGCTCTGGCCGTGGCTGGACCAAGTGATGGTGGGTGGAGGCGGTGAATCACCACTGCTCTTTGGAGATGTCCAGGGACTGGAGCAGGCACAGCCCCACACCCTTTTGTGGACAGACACACACACACACACACACACAGAGTCCAGCTCCCACAAACACACACAATGCTGAGGACAGAGCTCTGCCCAGAGTAGCCACTTGCAGCCCATTCTCCGGCACTGAGGAACTCAGCTCCTGTGCACACAGACACAAGTGTGCTGTGCACGTCCCCTGCCTCCTTCCCACACCCACCCAAGGCCATGCCCTTGATGTGCTACTATTAGCACCACATACAGAGCAACCAACACAACCAGCCTCCCAAAAGGCATCTTCCTGGGAACCTTTGGAATGAGAGGGAACCACTCACTCTTCAGCTGAGAAAAGCCCACCACATTCAGACATGCAGGTTGCGCACTGCACAAGGCATTGACCTCCTATTATATTGGGTGGTTCTGAGTAGTTGAGGGAGGGACACTAAAGTGAGGTGTCTAATTCAGGTCCTCCCTCCAGCAGGTGCCTAGGTTTAGAGTCTCTGTTCCGGCAAAGGAGTTAGAGCTGCAATCAGGGCCACCCCTCTAAACTCCTCCAAGTCCTCTGCAGGCTACAGAGCTAGGAAAGGGGCTGCCCCCAGCCCGCATCTCCTGCCAAAGTCCTGCTGCCACCAGCCACCCCATCTGCACCTGCTACGGTCACCTGACAGCCCAGCCACACAGAGCCGGCCCTACAGCCACCCCTGGGGATGTTGTCTCTGCTGGCTGGATGCAGGGCAAGCCGGGGGAAGGGTTTCCAAGCAGCCCCCTGGGAGAGTGCCTGAGCCCACCCTCCTGGGCACTGTCACCAGTCCTGCCGGCCCCTCCCAGCCTCCAACGGACCTGAGAGATTGGCTGGCTATGCCCTAGACATCCCAGCACCCTCTCCCACCCGTAGCCTGCCCCCTACCCCCAGCCCTATGCTGCTGGCATCACCCTAGATGTGCCTCCTGCCAGCTGTCTCGAGATTTCTGGGAAATAACCTTGGAGCATCTCAGAAAGGCTGGAAAACCAGGCCAAAGACCAAGTCACAGGGACACCAACTTGTCTGGCCTCCCACGCGGCCCCCAGGCCTGCTGCCTCCCCAGTCCCTTCAGCTAGAACTCAAAACATAAGCCAAGCACTCTGGTGCTGAGGGTCCCCTTGGAGGATGTCCCCAGCTCTCTCTGCCAAGTCTGCAGAGATCTCTGGGTGTCCTAACCTCTCCTGTCCTTCCTGCTCCCTAACCACCATCCTTGCTTGTGAATGTTAAGCCCTGCCACCTGCAGTGTCTCTAATTACAAGTAATGACCCTGTTTCAGGACCCATTGCTCCTCCATCACAGCCTGATCTCTCCTCTCCCACCAGAGTGTGGAACACAGCAGGTGCCAGACATGGTTAAAGGATGAATGAAAGCATCCACCCATCGATGGGTCCTGTGCCCAGGCCCGGGTCTCACGCACAGCAGATCAGGGATGCACAGGCTGGGTGTTCTACAACGCCGTGCCCCATCCCGGAAGCCTTGGGACCCAGCCACCAGTCCCTGTGCCGTGCCGCCCCACTCCCCAGACAGCCCTGCAGAGTTCGTGTTTCATCCCTGCCCTGTTCCCTGCTGGCAGCAACCTCCTTAGCTCCTCCTCCAGCCCCCTGCTCAGCAGCCAGCTGAAGAAACAGAGGGAGGACTGCCACCTTTGGTGCAGACTCCGGGCTGGAGGCTGACTGAGCTAAGTAAAAGGGTGAGTGAGGGCCAAGAGCCTCTGGGGCCCCAGCCCGACACGTCCTTCTATGGGCCCCAGTTTTCCCACCTGCAGAATGGCCAGGCTGATGGTCTCCCACTGCCCTTCCAGCTCAACTTGCTGGGATGCCACAAGTTCCCCAGGCCCCGCTTCCCCAGCTCCGCTTCATTTGTTCTTTTTTTTTTTTTTTTAATTTATTTGACAGGTAGAGTTATAGACAGTAAGAGAGAAAGACAGAGAGAAAGGTCTTCCTTCCGTTGCTTCACTCCCCAAGTGGCCACAATGGCTGAACCTGCGCCAATCCAAAGCCAGGAGCCAGGTGCTTCTTCCTGGTCTCCCATGCAGGTGCAGGGGCCCAAGCACTTGGGCCATCTTCTACTTCTTTCCCAGACCACAGCAGAGAGCTGGACTGGAAGAGGAGCAGCCGGGACACGAACCGGCACCCATATGGGATGCCGGCGCCGCAGGTGGAGGATTAACCTAGTGCAACACGGCACTGGCCCCATCACTTGTTCTTTCTATCCTTTGACCCTTATCTATCAAAATGTTCCTCCTGTGGTCTAGCCCATCTCCTACAATGACACTGAGCCTTGCCTGTATCACTACTGGACTACTGGTCACAGCATCTAAGGTCACAGGCTATCACAGCTGGAAAGACCTTGGAGCTCAGCTAGGCCAGGACTCACAGCAAGCACCTCCAGGGGCCAGACAGGCATTGGGGGTGGGGGTGGGGGAGCAGGAGGCAACAAAGCCACAGGGACCTGGGCAGGGCAGGCCCCAGCTGCAGGGATACGCGGGGCTCGGCTCCAGCCCCTGTGGCTGCAACAACAGTCCACAGTGCCAACTCTTCTGATCTGGCATGACAAGCCCCAAATCTACATTTTTACAGAACATACAACATATTTTCACAAAACATGAAAAGCTTCATGAAGAGGTGGCTTTTTTCAATGAAACCACGTTAAACATCTCCCCAGGAGGGGTTGGTCCTTAGGACATCTGTCACCTCCACCAGCCCCTTGGAGAGCCACACATTGGTCAGCGGAATCGGTGGGGCCTGCCGGAGGCAGAGAGCCAGGCAGGTGCACAGCTCCAGTTGTGTGGCTCCAAGGCCCCAGATCTTTTTCCTATGCACCTGCTAAGCCGTCACAGAAAGGCCAGGGTTGGGCTCTCAGCTTTCCCCTGCAAGTTCTGCTACCCTGGAGCTGCACCTCCCAGTGTAAGGAGGATACAGAGCCTCTTGGATCCCTCCCCAACACCTGGCCATAGATCCCAACGCATGAGACAACAGGAACCTGGTACCCCTAACCCAGGCCAGATCGGTACTAAGCCAGCCCTGAACTTTGTGGTGTCACCTTTAAGCCTCCTACCACTCCTTATCTTACAGATGCAGAAACACAGGCACAGAGAGGGTCAGCAGGTCCCCCTAGACTCACACAGCTAATGTGGCAGAGAATGGAACCCAGGGCATGAGATTCCTCATCTCCCAGGGGTCGAGAACATTCTTGCTGCTCTCGTAGCCACACAGTCAGCCCCCAGGCACGAGGGGTCACGTCTCCCAGTTGTGCAGGCATGTTAGCTGTCCTCTCGCTCCTTGTCCAAGGACTTGTGCTGTGGCTCTAGGAAGCAGGTCAGCTGTCCTGGTCAGATCTGGCTTGGTGGAGCACAGTGGGAGCACACACAGAGGGAAGCCACGGACAGTGCTGCCACGTGGGTCAGGATGAGCTCCACAGGGGCTCCAGAAGGGCCAGCAAGAAGAGATCTGGGCGCGACAGGGTCTGGCCCCTGCTGCTCCTCAGGCCTCGCTTTTGGTAAGCTATGCCACCTCCCTCTGCCCTGACCCACGGACATCCTCAGCCCTCGAGTTGTGGCCTGCTCAGACCCTTAGCAGACCCTTTGTGTGTCACCATGCAGGATGTCCACAGGGGTGCAGGAAAAGTGTGGGTGAGTGGGGGCTCAAGTCCCATCCATGCCCCACTCTCCGAGCCCTGGCATGAGCCACACCAGCCGGAGCATAGGGCACTTCATCCTAACGCCCACCCAGGTACCACCCGGCCAAGGGGAAGCCCGGCTCCACACCCACCACCTCTCCAGTACAAGACTGAGGTCACCCCTTGCCTTCCAGAATTCTGAGTGCTCCCTAAGAGGGAACCTCAGTTTTCCCAGCTGACACAGGAGAGACCACCCCTCCCCTCGCTCCCCTCCATCAAGCGCCCTAGGTGGGGACAGTGTCTGGGCCCGATCCCAACAATTTTTATTAAGAGCCTTCCCGGAGCTCAACTCCATGATCTTGATCTCGTCCCCAGCTCTAATTTCCTGCCTGACTCAGAGCCCTCAGAGGCTGGAGGGAGGCAGCTGCAGCTGCTCCTCCAACCCTGCACCCCCAGCCCCAGCTCAAACTGTGGCCCAGGAGGAGGTAGACAGTGCAGTGAGCCAGTTCCACCAACCTCCTCTCAGCAAAGGGGGACTGGGAATTGCTAAGTGGCCTGGGGTCCAACTGACCTGGTCCTCGCTGGCCATTTCCCACGGCAGGCTGCTTGTTCCCAAATCGGAAACTCCGGACTCCACAGCATCTGAACTCAGAGCCTGCTGGAATGCGGCCGGGCGCCAGCCTGCACGACCCGCAGCTGCGGTACCTGCCTCCCAGCCAATCCCTGGGCACGATGCATTTTGCTGGAAGACTGCAAAGCCTACCCCGGGTGATGGGAGCCCAAGCTTGCTGGCACCTTTCCCCACTGCGGAATGGCAGAGGGGGAAACTGAGGCTCAGAAGCAGCCCCTGGCAGAAAGAGCTGGAAATTCAAGCTCTGGATGGAGTGGGAGGGTCCTTCCCAGGCACTGGGATGGGAAGCACGGAT
The DNA here is from genome assembly GCA_949820135.1 of Sylvilagus floridanus. Classification (NCBI taxonomy): domain Eukaryota; kingdom Metazoa; phylum Chordata; class Mammalia; order Lagomorpha; family Leporidae; genus Sylvilagus; species Sylvilagus floridanus. The sequence goes on from OX463236.1 coordinate 161,123,706, forward strand.
ATGGAAGCAATCTCTCCGTCCCTGACCCACCTGAAGCTCTGCACCATGGCAGATCCCAGCTGGACAGGGGCACTAACGACAACAGCCCTGGTGGTCCATGGGGCAGGTACCTTGTCAAACCTGTTCAGTGCATTACTTCAGTTAGCCCTTGCTGCAGTTCAGGGTGTAGACACGCCTGTCACCCCCATTTTACAGGTTGGAAAACTAAGCAACTTGCCAAGGTCCACAGGCAGCAAGTGGTAGAGCCACAGCTGCAAGCTGGGCAGGCTGGCTCCATGGCTGGCCTTCCTCCCCCCACCAGGCTGGCCGCACCCCCCATGGCCACGTTCTTTCCCCGGGGAGGGGGGGAGTGGGGAACCAGGAGCCCCGTCCCTGGGATCCTTCCCTTGGGGGAGCTCGTGCAGGATCTAGGACCTGCCCTTGGGTGCTCCCTGCCCCTCCAGGGGGAGGACTTGAAGGGTACCGGTACCGGCAGGGTTGCCAGTTCCCTTCTCTGTGGTAGTGCCCCTCCCCCACCCTCTCGCCCAAGAGTCCCGCTCCCACCCCCACCCCCACCCCGGACGCGCTCTAGGAGGACCCCAGGGAGAAAGATGCGCACGCAGGACACGCCTACTCACAGCACTGCGGGACCCGCCAGGCCCCTCCTCCCCCACAGACCCGGCTGCCTCTCCCTCCTGGGGGTCCCGCAGACAGGTGGGAAACGCTTCCCGTCTCTCGGCCGCTCGGCTCTCCCGCTCCATCTCACTTTGTCACCTCCCCGTCTTCAGTCTGGGACTTCTGGGGGTGGGGGCGGGGAGGGGGGGACATTTCCAGGAACCCACATCATCTTCCCACAGAAATCTGAGAGACGCGTCAAACTCCAGAAATGCTCCCTCGCGCCCAAGCCTGCAGTGCCCTCCCACAGACTCCGGCGCGCTCCGCGGGGGTCCCGACCCCAGCCCGAGACGCACAAGGGTGCGCGCTGGGGGAGGGGCGGCTAAGTCTTCCCCTCCCCCGCCCCGATGCAGGGGGGGGCTCCCTAGGAGTTCCCAGACCCTGCTAAGAGCCCAGAGGCGAAGAGTCCCTAATTAGGGCTGGGAGCCGAGAGACGGAGGGCGGGGTGGCCCAGACGCGCGGGAAGGTTACCTGGCGGCGGAAGCAGAAGCGCAGGGGCAGGAGGCACGAGAAGAGGTACTTGCCCCATCGCACCAAGCAAGAGAAGCACCAGCTCAGCCGAGTCATGGCGACCCCGAGAGCCGCTCCCGGGGCGCGAAGGTGGGAACGCGGGGCCGGCGGCTCCCGGGCGCGGGCTTGAGGCGGGCAAGGGGGAAGGCGAACACCCTGCCCGCTGGGTCTCCGGGCCCCGCACTCCCTGAGGAGACGGCCGCGGGCCCCGCCCCCTCGCGCGGGCGGAGCGGGGCTGGGGGCCGGCGGTGCGGCGCGGCGCGGGCAGCGGTCCAGGTCCCGGGAATCCCCCCGCGGGGGCGGGCGGCGGCCGGGCGCGCTCAGCCAGGGGACGCCCTCCCTAGAGTGGCGAGCTGGAGAGGGGCGGGCGCGGCTCCCCGGCAACTCCGCAGGCCCGGGGAGCCGCGCCGGAGGGGCGGGTCGGGACCCGCGGGGGCGGTGCCAGGCGCGCGGCGTCCACCTGCTAACCCGGAGCAGCGGCGGGGCGCGGGTGGAGGCAGCGCTGTGCTCCGCGCTGCAGTCAATGTGCGAGTGTGCGTGTGCGCCGAGCCCCTCCAGAACGCACGCCCAGCCCCACAGCGCTCCCCAGGACATAATGTCATTAACTCACGGAGGCCGCCGGCTTCCCTGAGCGGGGCCTCCGGCGGGGACACAGGCTGTCCCCGGCAACCTCGCACCTAGCCACACCCTGGGCCCTGGGCTCTCTCCAGCCAGTTTGGGGAGCGAGGACGCCCCAACAGGTTGGAAGGGCCCTCGCGCTCAGGGATCCCGACGCTTCCCTCTCGCCTTTCGCCGGCTGCCCGGTCCCCTCGTGGCCGCCGGACCATGCCTGGTGCCTGCCTCTGCGCTGCTCCTCTGGACAGAAGATGGGAATTCTCTTAGGAATACTGTTTGGGGTCATCCTATGGGGGCCCCGGAACTAGGAGAAGGAAAGAGAAGAGCGAAGAGGCCAAGGCACCGGACTGTGGAGACAGTGGGAGAGAGACAGAGACAAGGGGGAGGGGGCGGAGGGAGGAGACCACTGGGAGACTGAGAACCGCAGGGGCAGCAGCGACAGGCTCGCCCCTGTTCAGCGCTGCAGAGAAGCTGGGAGGACAGCCAGCAGAGCCGAGAGAGAGAGAGAGAGAGAGAGAGAGAGAGAGAGAGAGAGAGAGAGAGAGGCGAGGAGCTGCAGCTGGGCCTCCCAGCAGTAACAGGCCGGGCGTCCCCTCCACCATCCCCACTGCCTGCACTCCTGGGCCTGCCTGCCCTGGGCACCACCAAATCAGGACCTGGTGCCGCTGTCTCCTCGTCCTCCTCCTTCCCTGCCTCAACCAGGGTCTTCTTCCCAGAAGCTGAGGACCTGAGACTGCCCCACGCTGGCCTCTAGCCCAGCCCCAAGCCCCCAGCAGCTCCAGAAGAGACAGTGGGGCCCAGCACTTTGGGGAGACTGGCAGGCAGCAGGAAGAGGTTCCCACTGCGGTGTGGATAGAGACGGGGACGGACAGACACTGGAGCGCTGCAGCTCCTAACAGTCCCCAAGCAAGAAAGACCCCAATCACCCCCACCCCCACCACCTCCAGAGCTGCAGGGGAAGCTGGAGGGGGCACCAGGGAACCAGGTGGAGAGAAAGCGTGAGGTCCCCACTGCAGTGAGCCCACCCATCCAGCCTGGGCCCTGCTGAGCCCCCCGCCCAGGCCCACAAAGGGGGCCTTCCTCCATTGGTTGGGGGCTTCACTCTCCAAAGCCTCCCCATCCTGATCCCAGAGGGAATGGTGAAGCTGAGACAGGAGGAAGCAGGGTCCGTGGAACAAGTTTAATGGAAAGAAGCACCAGTTGCCTTTGGAAAATAGAAGAAGCCCTCCTGGGACCCGCGCCGTGGCTCACTTGGCTAATCCTCCACCTGCGGTGCCGGCATCCCATATGGGCACCAGGTTCTAGTCCCCGCTGCTCCTCTTCCAGTCCAGCTCTCTGCTGTGGCCCAGAAGGGCAGTGGAGGATGGCCCAAGTGCTTGGGTCCTGCACCCGCATGGGAGACCAGGAGAAGCACCTGGCTCCTGGCTTCGGATCAGCATAGCTCTGGCCACAGTGGCCATTTGGGGGGTGAACCAACGGAAGGAAGACCTTTCTCTCTGTCTCTCTCTCTCTCACTGTCTATAACTCTTCCTGTCAAAATAAAAATAAAAAATAAAAAAAAGAAGAAGCCCTCCAGACAGGCTCGGCCCAAGTGTGCCCCTGCCTAGACCAAGAAGGCACAGCACCATGGCTCGCCCTTAAGAGGATCTGAAGTCTTCTCAGCACGTGGGGCAGCACAGAGGGGAGGCGGGGCGAGCGAGTGAGGACTGGAGCCCACCTGTCCCTACGTGAAGATCCCAGGAAGGCGCTCAGAGGCAGAGTCCTTCATTTCCAGCCACTGCCCAGCAGGTGTCTAAAACCCGTGACCCTGTGACCAGGGAGGGAAGCCTCTGAGGCTGACGCCCTGGAGTGCGTCCACATGGGTGGCAGGTACTCAACCACTTGAGCCACCCAGGATCAAATTAGCAGGAAGCTGGGATACAGGCCTTCCAAGCAGTGGCTTAACACACTGAGTCGAAATGCCTGCCACCACCCCCGCCCATCCCCAGTGGAGCTTCTGAAGCGCTGGTCACCATCTGGGTGACCAGCAGGGTTATCTGATCCTCTGGGGCCCACTTGTCCATGCCATAGCCCTCAGGCCTGTCTCCCAGCCCTGCCACCTCCTGCTCCTCCTACCCTCCCCTGCTACGGAGTCCACACTGGCAAGCAGGCCATGCCGCCAGTCTGGCAGGGGTAGAAAGAGAAAGAATGTCCCAGGCACTTCGATTCCGAGTGCAGGCCAGGGAGTGGGTTCCAGAGCTGACAGCCAGGTGCGATGGAGGCTACATCTGCAGACAGCGGGCTGCTCTGGGCCCTCGTCCCTAATTCTTCCCGGAGCCAGGGCCAGAAGGCTCCCCTCCAGAGAAGCAGAGGGAACACAACGTGAAACTTCCCAGACGCTGCAGCACAGGTGTAGGGAAGCAAAAGAGCAGGCGGCAGCCCACTGGCCCGTTGGGACAGCCCGTGGAGGGGCCCGACTGGCTCAGCGCTGGCACAGAGCCTCCTCTGTCTGTCCAGGCCCTCAGAGCCACAGTGCCCCTGGCTGGCTTCGTCTGCAGGGGGACAAAGGCGGCTCCTGTTAGGGAAGCATCACTCGGGCATCTGATCAGAGGCTCCAGATCTCGCTTTCACACCTGGGGAGAGGGGCACAGAGACCGCTTGCCGCTCCCCTGGGGCTTTCCCAGCCTTTCTCCTTCCTCAGAAGGGGGCAGCTCAGCAGGTCCCCACCCCACCCCCACCTGCACTTTCTCACGACTAGAGAGGCTGACTTTCCCTGCCCTCCCAGCCACCGTGGTCCCTCCTGTGGCCCCCTAGGGGGCTCTCCCAAGGGTACCCCTTTGCCAATCAGCTCCCCCCACCCTCTCCATGTACCAGGAATAGATTTCACTCACAGGTGAGCTGCCCAGCCATAGACCAGGTGCAGAATTTGCACCCAAGCCCTGAGCCCTCTCTCCATGCGAACCGAGCAGCAGTTCCTGCAGCGCCAAGGCTCGCCCCCCCCACACCCACATCCCGGTCTCATCTGGGCGCCTGTGGCAGTGGCTCCTGGGAGGAGGCCTCCTCTAACTGCTCATTCAGGCCCTTCCGTCTCTGAGTGCCACTGGCATATTCATTTCTTCACAGCACTTAGCACCATCTCTTGTTGGTAAAGGTGCTCACCCCTTCACTGCCCCATCCCCTTCCCTCCCACATGCAGCTCTAGAAGTGTGCCAGGCATTCATGGCTGCATGTCCAGCAGCAAGCATGTGAGTTACTGGGTGGGCAGGTTGGCTGGCGGCAAGAATAATAGAAGGAAGAGGGACGGGCATTTGGCACAATAGAAAAAGAAAAAAACCCATTTGGGAAGCCTACATCCCGTATCACAGTGCCTGGGGTCCAGCCCTGGCTCTGCTAGATTCCAGCCTCCAGCTGGAGACCCAGGTGGCGTTCCAGGCTCCTGGCTTTGATCTGCCCAGCCCTAGCTGTGGGTATTTGGGAAGAGAACCAGGGAACGGAAAATCAATCTCTCTCTCTTTCTCCCCCTCCCCACCTCTCTCTCTCCCTTTCAAATAAATAAAAATGAGTAAATAAACTTATTTTTAAAAAGAGGAAGGAAGAGGGTATGGGGCCATTCCTATTTCCCAATCCACTGGGTCTCTCCCACCGCCTGGATTTCAGGCCAGTAGGGGCTCCCCGAGCTGCTGCAGCCGGGACAGTGGGGTCCTTATGCACCTCCACTCTACCCACCCCGACACAGGACCCCTTCTCCTTTGCCCCAAAACAGCTCCCCAACATCCACCAGTGATCCAGGGAAACCTGCAAGAGGCCCAGCCCTTCCCTTGCCTGTTTTACACTGGACACCGAGGCCCAGCGTGAAGTCAGGGGTCACACAGCCACAAAGCCACAGTGCGGGAGCTGCCAGGAGGCCTTCGGTTCCTGGCTCAATGCTGCCCCATAGCACAGCACTGCAGCCAGAAGAGCAGGGGGTGGGGGGGGATGTGGGGGGAGGAAGGAGGGAGGGGAGGGATATTCCTCCTCCCAGTGGTATCCTGAGGAGGCCAGCCCTGCAGTCTCTCTCCGCTCCACCACCACTAACCCAGGTCTCTGATTCCTGACAGGCAGGAAGTCCCTCTTGATACCTAACCTCCCTTCTCTCCTCTCAGATTCCAGGCCATTTCCTCTCACTCTGCCTCTCCTGGTCACTCTCCCCTGCACAGTAAATGCCTTCAGACCCCACCAGCTCATTATGCAGGCCCCCTACCCCACCCCCACCCGCGCTGTTCTCCAGGCTGTGGTCCTCTGGGCCTCTATCCAAGTGGCTTCCCTCACCACCCAGCAGCTGACACCACAGACGGCGGGGGCGGGGTGGGCCTCCAGCCTGTGGTGACAGTGGCGATTGATCCTCTGGGGAGCTCCAGGACTGGACTCCCTGCTGGACACCTGGGGGCCCCGAGGTCATCCAGGTCAACTCCCTGCCCCAGGCCGTGCACTCTGCAGGGCCTCCACATATGTGGAGCTGGGCCGCTGGGTCCAAGCCCAGGCTCCCGCAATGAGATTAGAGCGGGGACTGTCTAATTGACTCTGATGGAACTAAGAGAGGGAGGCAGATGAATGGAGAGGGAGGGCTGGTGGGAGGAAGGAGGCTGAGGGGCAGGGGGAGGGCGGGCCTAGGAAGCCCAGTGCATTAGCCCCGGTTAACACAATTACCATCGCCTTGGGAAGCAGCCAGTGGCTGGCTGCCCCTGGCTGGGCAGCGGGTGGTGGGTGTTAAGAGGCACCCAGGAGGACAGCCGGCTAGAGCACCTCGTCTCAGGACCCAAGAAGACACAGAAGGGCACAGAGAGTGACAGTGACAGCCAGACAGCCAGAGACCTGGAGGGAGAGACTGTGTGGGCAGCTGATCAGGTCCCACCAACACTCCCACACACACACCCAACTCCTGATCCATCCTCTGGGCCTGTTCTCCACCCGACCACCTCCCTTCATCCCCTCCTGGCCTCCAGCACGGCCATCCCATTGAGCTCCCTCCCAGAGCTCACTTCCGGGTTTGTCACTTCTACAGGGAGAGGAGGGGCTCCCACAAGCCGGACCCCAGGACTCTCCAGTGCAGGTCACCGAGACAGATGCCGTGTACAATCAGAGACTGACTTGAGGACGAGAGAAGGAAACAGCGCTCCAACAGGAACCACCCCAGGTGGGCGGGGCTGTGGGTGGAAGGAAGGAGAGCAGCCAAGCCAAAGGCAGGAGGCAGAGGGAGGAGGGGAGCGGGACGAAGGTGGCAGGCTCCGGACCATTGTGTCCTACCCGTGGAGGCAGAGCAGGTGCAGCCTCCAGAGAGGAAAGGAGTAGAAGAAAGAAGACAGAAAGCACAGGACACAGCCATCAGGAAACTGAGGCACGGAACAAACAGACATGGCCTCATCCCCTCACCCCAGAAGCAAGCAGGGCCAGGGCCCTCCGGGACCCCCTGCCTCTCCAGACCCAGGCCGCCGGTGGGACCAACCCGGAAGGGAGTCTGAGCTGATACACCCCATGGGCCCAGGTGCAGCCTCTGTGGGCAGGGAGCTGCGTGCCCTGGACCAAGGGCCTCCCTGCACTTGACCCCCTGCCAGGAGCCAGCCCCAGCTGGGTCAGGGGGTCACGTCTGGGACAAGCTCCTGTGGGGCCCCCAGTCTACCCAGAGTCCTTCGCAGTCCACAGAAGCCAGGAGAGGAGACTCCTCAGTCACCCTGGCCGGCCCCTGCAACCGCTGGGAATGAAATCCCCACCTCTCCTCAAATCAGGGCTGGAGGCCATCCTGGGACCACCAGGCTCCCGCCCGCTCCCCCGACCTGAACGGCACAATTTGGCTTCCTCTCCTCCCCACCACACAGGTCCCACACCCTGTCTGTGATGCACCTGAGCCTGGTTTCCGTCATCCCTTGTCGGGCAGGATGGGCCCAGGCCCAGGCAGAGCCGAGAGGAGGTCCACGACATGGCCCCATTCCTGCGAGGCCCTGTGGATGGGCGAGTGGAGCAGAGCCCCTCTGGGAGCCTCAGTGTCTGCATCTGAGAAATGGGCTCTGCTGTGCTTGGCTCTCTGACCCCTCAGAGCAGTTACAAGCACGCCACGAGAAAATGTATGAGATGCCTCACTTCCATGCCCCATCCTCACTTCCCAAAGAGACAGAGCCCCAGTCCTGAGCTCTGTGACCTCAGCAAGGTGACTTCCCTGCGTGGAGCCTCTGCCGCCTTGGTGTGAAGGGGAGACAACGCTCCTGCTCCCAGGGCGGCTGGAAGGATTAAACTGGATGTGCACGTGCCTGGCCCCAGATCTGCCTCATCTCATCAGACGCCTCCAGGAGCCTCAAGATCCTGGAACCTGCAGGTCATCCTGGGCAAGCTCACCCACAGCCCTGTGTGCCTCTGCCCCTGCACGCTGCCCACCCCGCACCCACCAGACAGACGCTCCCTGCCAGAGCCTGCGGCCAGAGCTCCCTGTCTGGAACACAGAGTTCACGCCGCTGTCCAGGGCATGCACACTGAGGAAGAAGAGCCAGGTGTCCCAGCAAGACGAAACCAAAATAGCTTTGTTAGGAGGTGCTGGGAGCAGGCCAGAGGGGAGATGGAACAGGGGTACAGGCAGGAGGATGCACACTGAAGACACATGGGCCAGGACTAATGCCAGAAATACTTAAGTTATGCAATAGGCAGAACTTCAGTGAGAGTCAGACTGCCAGAGAGGCTTCTGTTTTTACCATACCGCTCCCCGCACCCCTCTTCCAAACCCCACGTGGCACTGGGGTCTTCAGTTTCCCATCGTTTGGGTGTAAAAATCTCAGTATCAGAAGTCCTCGCTCACCTTTGCTGAAAAGCAGGCTGCCCCCGCTCCCCCGATCCCCAGATCTCCAACCTCACTCAGCCCAGCCCCAAAACAGTTCCCTACGACCCAGAGCCCTCTTAGCTTTTTCTGGACAATGAGGCTACTTCTCATCCAGACATCCGCTGCCACCTGGACCTGGCTCTGCCCAGCACCGGGCTGTGCCCTTCCTCCAGTGCCCATCTGTGGGTGAATAGGCTGTGGGTGCGAGGTGGGGGCAGACTGGAGACAGGGTGAAGCCCACCTGGAGCTGACGGAACCCCGCTATGGTTCCTGCATTTGCAACTTGGATAGAAAGGGGATGGCCACTTTGTATTTAGGGACAAAAGAGGCCACACACACACACACACACACACATGCCTCTGCAGCCGAGGGCGGCACCAGTGCCGGGGCAGAATGGCAGCAGGAGAGCTGGTGTCCCCAGGACAGGGCAAGCAGCTGCGGAAGGAGTTTCCTGGCCATTTTCTGGCCCCCAGTACCTGTGCCTGCAGGGAAACCTTGCAGGGAGTCCCTTGTCAATTGACCCCCTGCACAGACCCCCAGCTCCCTGGAGGCCTCCTGGGACCTCTCCCCACATGGCTCTCTTCCTGGGCCTCTACATCCCTTCATGCTTTTGCTCCGCCCACCCCAAACTTCTTCCCTTCTGCAGAGGTCTTGATCCTTAAGCCCCACAGAACACAGCAGCTTTCTGTTGATGTGAAGAGGCAGGAACTGGGCAAAGGGAAAAGAGTTCATCAGCAATCATGAGGTCAAGTCGGGGCCCACGGGGTCATCCCAGCCAGCCCTCTGACTCCCTGCAGATCTCCAGCCCAGACCAATGAGGGTTCCTGCTGGCCTGGCAGACTGGGAAGTGCTTCCTAACACCTGACCCCATCCCCTGCCCTCCTGCTGTTGGGGAGCTGGCTTCACACCTCGCTATCATCCTCAAGGCCTCAGCTAAGACAGCAGGTGTATGAAGAAGAGAATGGGAGGGACCTCCGCCTGGGTCCCCCAGCCTCAGTCTCTACAGCACCCAGCTGTTTCGCAGGTGAGGGGCCCTGAGCCCAGGCGCCCACACATGTGTACCTGGGCGCCCTCTTGAAACCCTACTCACAGTAGTGGTTGTTTGGGTTTGTTTGTTTTTAATTAAAGCACAAATCCTGGAAGGAAAGGGGGGGGGGATGACCGTAGGAGCAGATGTTCAGGGGGCAGTTGTCAAAGTGTAAGCAGCCGTGGCACCCCCCTCCCTTCAATCCCAACCCTCCAGCCCCTCCCCGGGAGCTCCACGGGCCCCCTCGATTCAGCCAGGAAAGGGGCCTCCAGCCTGCCCGCTCACTTGTGGGCTGTTTTGATTGTTGACCATGACAACAGTCAGATGCTGGGAGCCAGGGAGCCATGGCAGCATGGTAACTGCCAAGTCTGAGAAAGCCAAACCCTGAGCTGGGGATCGGGGGAGACCTAGAGGCAGCAGATCTGCAGCAAAGATGCCCCCTCCCCTGTCACGGCTCAGACCTTTGGGCGTAAGGGTGAAAGTGAACCCCAGACAGGAAGACAGGTGGATGTAAAGGGGTGCTCACAGGCCCAGGTCTCCTCCCTGACCCCGCAGCAGGTGAGTCACATGCGGCTGGAGACTCAGGGACACCAGGCACAGCTGGGAGTGGGGACTGAAAGGGAAGCGAGTGTGGCTGGCAGCCAGGCCGGATCCTGCCCTGAGCAGAGAAGACAGCAGACCTCTCTGGGGAGCCACAAGCCCAGGAGGAGAGACCCAGAGATGCCAACAGCAGTTCCCCGCACACAGCAGCCCAACCAGCGCCCAGGGGCCAGGACTCTGCCCTTCACTGTCTACATGAGCAGACACTCAGCCTCCCAGGCCTTTGAGGAAAGTGCATGAGACAAGAGACAGCAGGTGCAACGCAGTGAGAAGGTGCAAGGTAAAGAATCATTCGTATCCCCAAAGAGGAGAGCGTGCATGCATGAAATAGGAACAGAGACTACTAAAGGAAAAGAACACGCAGAGAACCAGCACATGGCTCAGAAGCAGGGGAGCCACAAGTCCCCAGCAGAGCCCTGACTGAGCACATGCATGGCACCAGCTCATCCCCACCCTTTCACCCCCTCCTCACCGCCCCCGGCCGACACCAGGCCCTCCCCTCCAGAAGCTCCCAGAGCACCTGATGGAGGGCTGAGCTACCATGTGGACAACCAGACATGGGGAGGCAGAGGCGCCAGGGGCTGAGCCTGAAGGGGGCGGGGCTCTGCCAGCCTCTAGAAGGTCCCTCGGGACTCCTGCCACCCACAGACCCAGCAGAGATAGCCAAAGAGTAGCCCCAGGAGGCGGACAGTCGGGGCTCCCAGACATCGAGTCATTGCCCAAAGCCTAGAGCAGGCATAGCTGCACCTTCACCCAGCCTGCAAGCAGGGAGGCCGCTGAGGCCTGGTGCGTCTGTGCCTGCAGTCGCCTGGGGTGGGCTTGCACTTACCGGCAGGGTCCTGGATTGACCCCGGCACTCACTGGCTGCCCAAGTGTCACCCGCCTGTTCCCTCCCAGGAGTCGCTGCAGCTCACAGCCCTCCTTCCAGGCTTGCACCCACAGAGGGGCGGCAGCAAGGGCCCAGCAGAACATGTCGCCTGGGGGGACCATGAGAGCCCTTGTGGGCTGGACCCTGCCTCTGCCCCTGCCTGCCCTGGAAGCACACCCCGCCTGTGGCTATTTTTAGCCAGGCCCAGCGGGCAGCCGGCGACTCGGGTTATTCTGGACCGTAGGGTCATCGGGCTGGCCAGGGACGGGGAGCCACTGCTGAGGTTGAGGGTTTGGGAGACAGAATGACAGGCAGAGGGGGTCTGAAGAGTAGGGGCAGAGGGGGGAAATGGGGGGCCAGGGCCAAGAGGTAGAAGGCAGGAAGGGCTGGAACACTGAAGGGCAGAGGATGCAGGGTCCACCCTGGAGCTGGCCCTGAGGGGCGAAGACGGGGACATGCCTGCTCTCTCCTGGGTGCCATGGAGGGCAGATGCCAGGAGGAGGGACAGGCACGTGTGTGTAGGGGGTGGTCAGGGAGGGAGAGGACAGACAGGGAAGGGCAGAACCAGGGAGAGGTGGCGGTGGTGGTGAAGTGACAGCAACTGGCATCCAGTGGGGCTGGAGAGTCGGGGGCCCCTGCCCCACCCACTGCCAGCATCCCTGAGTCCTGTCAAGTCTCCTCCCTGCCCCTAGGTTTCCTATAAAACACACATGCATGCACACGTGAGCACACACTTGCATGCATGCACATACACACACACACACACACACACACATACACACACACACATGGCCTCCTGGGAGGAAAGAGGACAATGCAAGGGGAGAAAGGTGTCCCTTTGTCCCCTTGTCTGGCCTTGGGAGCTCAGATCCACACAAAGAGCCTCACAAAGGGCTGGTGGCCCCCAGAGGGGAGAGAAATGGGGGAGGGAGAGAGGGGAGACCCCGAGCCGGAGGCGCTCAGGCAGTGGGTCTGGGAAGCAGGGTGGGGGCGGTTCTCACAGCCCTAGGCAGCCAGAGAGTGCAGGGAGCAAGGGCGGCTCTCAGAGGAGTAGGGGAGAAATCTGGGGCCAGCAGTTGCTTCCTGGGGGAGGTGGGCAGAAGGCCAACCTGCCAGGCGCAATTGAAGCCAAGGAAAGTGAGGGGGCCACCGGCTTACACCCTCCAGCCCACAGAGAAGGTGATTGTCACCCACCACCCTGTTCTTCCCCCGGCCTCAGGCCTAACTGGGAGGAGAGACCCAGGCCTGGCTGCAGTGGTGGTCCCAAAGGAAGGACAATGACCTCTCACTCCCCAGGGGCCCCTCATCCACTGAGCGATCCAGGCTGAGGGGCCTGCCCTGCTGAGCAAGAGGATGGGTGAGGTGCAGAGGGCCTGGACTCCCAGCCCTGGCTCTCGTCCTAACTCTGCCCTGACAGCGGGGAGACCGTGGGCAGCCGTGGCCTGGGCCCCACCTCTCATCCGTGCACCAGGGCAGCAAGGCCTGTCACTCGCTCTTGCGGGGCTGCTGCAAGCGCCCCATGAGGCATGTGCTACCATAGCTGACCTCTGACCTGCCTGCCCAGGCAGAGACCCCCTGCCCGGGGCTCTCCTCTGTTCCCAACCCCACTTGCCAAGTGAAGTGGGGGAGTCAACCAGATGACCTCAAAAGTGCTGGCCATGGAGAGAAGGAAATTGATGTCTTTTGAGCACCTACTATGTGCCGGGAACAAGGTACACCTTTGCCATCTTACTAACACCTAACCCTGCAAGGCTGGTGCTGAGCGCTCCCACTTCGCAGATAAGGAAACTGAGGCTCCCAAGCTCCATCAGTGGTAGAGCTCAGATCTGAAACCAGATCAGTCTGACCCCTGGTTCTGGGCTTTTTCACCCCAAACCCTCACTCGTTCTGTTGCCACAAGACAGTGAGCTCCTCTGTCCCCATCCCTCACCCCCCAAAACCTGGACCCTAGGGAGGTGCTCCCAGAACAGCCTCCTCCCTCCTCCATCCCCAGCCAACCTCAGGACTCCAGACTGCAGAGTGTGGCAAAAGGCAGAAAGGAGATGGGAACCAGGGCCACATGGCACACACTGGAGGCTGGGTTCTTCCCAGCCTCCTTGAGTCAGGGAAGAACACTGACACTTGGGCAGGACACACTGAGCAGTCTGCCCAGGACCCCCAGCTAGACAGCAAGGAGGAGGGATTCATTGCATTTCTATTTCCTATCTCTTGGGCCACATGGCTTCCCTGCTGAGCCAAAACCCTGCGGAGAAGGCACAAAGTCAGCCTGGGAGCCAAGGGGTCCCACGGAAGAAGGCAGGAAAAACACAGAGATACTGTCCTCTGTCCCTCGCCCTGCCCCCTGCCGGCTTTGCAACAGTTCCATTAAAAGACAAGAGAATAAATTAGCCCTGCTTAGCATATTGAGTGGCCAGGGTTCAAGAGGCCCTCTGGGTGCCCCCTCACACATCTCATGCAATGGGCTGGCTGCTGCAGCGACAAGGGTAGTGGCGGCAGGGGACAGCCTGGCTAGGCTGAGCCTGCTCTGGCCTCCCACAGATGACCTCAGCCCAGCGCCCAGAGATATTCGCGCCTGCTCCAACTTCATTCCCCTAATGGCGCTGCAGCTTGGCAGCTCCCTGCACCAGGCTCCAGCCAACCCGAGCCAGCCCAGAGGACACCCAAGGTTAGAGTCGGGATGGTGCCAGGTTGCCCCTCCTCCCGCAGCGTGAACTTTGGGGTGAGAGGCTCTCCATCAAGGATACTTACTCAACAGCAGGAGCCAGCCTGCAGCCGAGTCCCAGGCCCAAAGGGAACATGGCAGCCTGGGCCTGAGTCACTCCCAACTCCTCTCAACACTTGAGCCTAAGGCCCCGCCCTCCCCAGGTCTCAGGGCCCTGAAGCAGCTACAAGAATGCACCTGCTGCAAGCGAGCAGGAGCGACAAAGGCCCCACCACTGTGTTAGTTGAGGCCAGGCTGCCTGCAGCCGCTCTCCACCGCTGGCCAAGTTCAGTGCCATCCAAAGTCCTGGGAGACCCAGGACTTCCTGGTCAGCAACTGCACCTTTACTGAACTCTCCTGGGGCAGGGGTGGGGGCTTCACAGGATGCTTCCCCCAACCCCCCTCCCCCTCTCCTTGCAGTCTGGGGTTGTGAAGCCTACCCCAGATCCATCCTTTCTTTTTCAAAAAAATATTCATTTTAATTTTGTTTTGAAAGGTATAGAGAGAGGCAGAGAGAGAGAGAGACAGAGAGATCTTCCATCCACTGATTCACTCCTCAAATGCCCACAACAGTCAGGGCTGGGCCAGGCCAAAGCCAGGAGCCTGGAACTCCTTCCAGGTATCCCTTGTGGGTGGCAGGTACCTAAATGCTTGAGCCATCACCTGCTGCCTTGCAGGTTGCACATTCCTAGTAAGCTGGATTGGAAACCGAGTAGCCAGGACCTGAACCCAGGCACTCGCATGTGGGATAGCAGCATCCCAGGTGGTAACTTAACCACCACACCAAACACCTGCCCTGGCTCCTCTCTTTCAATGCAGGATTTCTCCTAATGAAATCTTTGCACATTTGCTCTCGTGCTATTTCTCAGTGGACTTGGACTAATGCAATCACTCAATAACAGAGCCATCCTCTCTTAAGTGCTATCAGTGTGCTCTGCACGGAACAGAATACACCTGGGGCAGTGGAGGAAACCAAGGCACAGAGAGGTTACACAATAAGCTCATCAATGCACAGCCCTCGAGTGGCAAAGCCCAGAGGTTAACTCAGTGTAACTCCCAAGGCCCAGCCTGCCTCGCCTAGACTACAGGTGCCCTCCCTCACTGCCTCCCGCAAGAGGGTGGAAAAGAGGACTCCTGAGGCCAGGGCATGACAGACACAGAAAGAGACAGAGACACAGCCCTCCTGGCAGAGAGAAAGAAGGCAGAAAAGAGAGCCGAAAGAATCCTGATTGTACAAGAGGAAGCAGCGCCGCCGCCCAGGGCAAGGGCCGCTGGGGGTGTTGGGCCAAAGAAAGCGTAAGAGAAAGGAAAAGATGGCCACAGAGCACTTTCCCACCCACCCACTCTCGTGGACCTTGGCCAGACACCCCTGGCGCACCCCCACCTTCCCTGCCCACCAGGGTGCTCAGCCAGGAACTCTGCACCAGGCTCCTCGCAGCACCCAGCCCTCTCTGCTCCCCAAAGCCCATCCCCGCTCACCCCTTCATTCCTCAACTCACAGGCCTAGCCTGTGTCTCAGGGTCCCAACCAGGCCAGGCCTATCCTCTGCCCAACCTGCACGGGAAGGCCGCCTGGGCTGGGCAGCATGTGGAAGGAGCCACAGTGTTGAGGGGTGAGGGGCACGGGAGAGGGGAAGTCAGGGACAAGGAAGGGGAACCAGCTCCAGGGGGCACAGGCAAGCGGGGGGGGGGCTTTACAGCTGGCACCACACACGCACACCCCCACATGGCCCAGCCATGTGAGAAAGTCCCATCAGCTGGCTCCAGTCATCCATGCCCACCCTCCATCCTTTCTCTACCCCCTGCCAGGGACGATGTAAAACGTAGCACCTCTCACCAGGTGGAGCCTGCCAGCGGCTCCCCAGGGCCCACACACACAGTAAGTCTCGTGTGCAGTGCAAGGGCAAGGCCCTTTCCCAGCTCCAGATCCCGCCTCTCCTTCCCCCACACACACACAGCCCCCATGTGTAACCACCGCACCTGCTGTGTTATGGGCTTCCGGGCCTGACTCAGACAACCCAGCCTCCTCAGCACCAAACATGTCAAGGGCCCTGGTGCGAATGCCTACTCATCTTCAAGGACCCTCTTCAAAACGTCACTCTGTGAGTGCAGCCCAGGCTGCCCCAGAGCCAGGTGGTAGCTCCCACAGGGTGTGAGCACTTGGCACCCCATCTCAGGATGATGCACTTGACTCTGCCTCCTCCATGGGGCTGCTCCCCTGAGTTAATGATCCCCAGTGTGGGGCCTCATGAGAGGTGGCAGGTGAGGGAGCATGGGTCCTATCAATGGATCAATGTCACATCTTGGGAATAAGTTCATTATCAAATTTTCAGCCCCCCCTTCTCCTCTCTCTCCCTCTCTCTCTTTCTTGCTCTCTCCCCAGATGCCAGCCCCTCCATCTTGCACTTCCCAACCTCCAGAACCATGAGATAGAAATGTCTGTTGAGCCGGCGCCGTGGCTCAACAGGCTAATCCTCCGCCTTGCGGCGCCGGCACACCGGGTTCTAGTCCCGGTCGGGGCACCGGATTCTGTCCCGGTTGCCCCTCTTCCAGGCCAGCTCTCTGCTGTGGCCCGGGAGTGCAGTGGAGGATGGCCCAAGTGCTTGGGCCCTGCACCCCATGGGAGACCAGGAAAAAGCACCTAGCACCTGGCTCCTGCCATCGGATGAGCGCGGTGCGCTGGCCGCAGCGCGCTGGCCGCGGCAGCCATTGGAGGGTGAACCAACGGCAACGGAAGACCTTTCTCTCTGTCTCTCTCTCTCTCACTGTCCACTCTGCCTGTCAAAAAAAAAAAAAAAGTCTGTTGATTACAAATTCCCCAGCCTCGCCATCCAATTACAGCAGCACAAGACAGACTGAGGCACAACAGAGAAACGGTGTGTGGTCCAGGGCACCTGGGGCAAGGTGGCTGGGCAGCAGGGGGGACAGGTGGGAGAGAGGAAAGGTGAACAGCCCCAGAGCAGAAGAGAAGAGGGCAGACAAGGGGAGGACTGGGCGGGGCGGGGAAGGGGAGGAAGAGGAGCCGGCAGGAGAGCAGACCCAGGTGGGTGGAGGAGCTCCATGGACAGCAGAGGCCCGAACAGACTGCAGGGTGGATCAGAGACTCAGGACTGCATCTGTGGACCTGCTATACCATCCTCGACTCCCTTCTGTGGCAGGAGGAACGGGGCAAAATAGGATTGAGGGGGACCTGGCAGGAATGCCCAGAGCAACCCCCGCAGAGGCCTGAGGCCACCTGCTGCAGGCTCCAGTGACTGCACCCCCACCCCTTCTCCCTCCCTTCAAACCTTGAAACACCCGTCATCGGTTGACTTTGTCCAACCCTGAATACCTTCCCTGTAACCTCCAACTGGGCCTGAGCTTGACCCCATGGGT
Organism: Sylvilagus floridanus; assembly: GCA_949820135.1. Classification (NCBI taxonomy): domain Eukaryota; kingdom Metazoa; phylum Chordata; class Mammalia; order Lagomorpha; family Leporidae; genus Sylvilagus; species Sylvilagus floridanus. The sequence goes on from OX463236.1 coordinate 161,140,875, forward strand.
CTCAGGCTAGCTCCCATCCTCACATCTGCCCTCCCGCTACATGACCATGGGTGCTCAGGCCCGGGGGAGCCCCCAGGAGGAGGGGAGACCACTGTTTCCCAGCCAAAAGAGCTCTACCCAGTGCCTCTAATCCTTCCCTAGTGAGTGGGGCGAACTGGCTATGAGCACTGGAGCAGATGTCAGTAACTTCCAGGCTCAGAGCTGGTGCTGTCAGCAAGAGGATCAGACCCTTGGCTCCACCTGGGTCCCCTTTCCGCCCCACCGCTTGGCCTCTCTGCCGATGGCAGCCTCTACTTCCCACTCTGGGGGCTGCCTTAGCATGCCTGCCCTTGGCATCAGCCCTTGACATGTTCATACATCAAGCAAGGAGGCAGTGGCTGGCTCCACGCCCTTCTGGAAAGAGGAAGAAAATAGAGGGAGCGGCCCTAGCCCCAGCCTCACACCTGCCTGCCCCTACCAGGGAGCCAGGCCTGCCCTCAGCTGGCCCCCACCCCCCTCCAGGGCAGCCCCCAGAGCCTCTTCCTCTTCCTCTCCCAAGACCCTCACTGGGGGCAGAGGAGAGCAGATAGGAAGAGAAAGATGGCTGCAAAGGGGCAGAACCTTCTGGCCTTCCCCAGAGGATTTCTCATCCCCTCCATGAAGAGGCCTACAGGTGCTCCCTTCCCAGGTGGAGTACTCCCAGTCTGCAGATGCTCAGGCAACTCAGCCAGCAAAACGGAGGGAAGCAGACACCCAGTGGCCACTGGAACAGACTATCGAACCAAAGACCTGGGCGAAAATGCTCACAGCGGTGCTGATGACAGCAGCCCCACCCAGAAAGGACCCACAGCCCGTGCACAGGCACGAGAGGGAGCAGTCTACAACTACACACCACCACAGAGACACCCACGACCACGGCAGGCGCGGCGCAGAAGGCAGGCAGGGCAGATGGCCACAGGGCGCTCCGTGTATGAGAAGTACCAGCCGCTGTGTAGTGTACAAAGACGCCCTCTAACAGGCAGAGCCGGGCAGTGTGCATGGCGGGGTCATCAACACCCTTGGCAGAAGGGATGATTGGAAAGGAGGAGACGAAGCTGGGGAAGTCTCTCTACCTTGACCCTGAGCACTGGGTCCATGGGTCCCAGGTGTGTTCAGCTGCCAGAACAGCGTGCACACTTCTCTCTCGTTGTGAAATGCCTCCCTGGGTGGAAGTGGAGGCATTCCTGGGGTCCTCTTTGCCACCATGTTTGTAGATGATCAGAGCCACTCCCCACCCCCAAGCCTCTCCCTGAATCAGTCCTGGCCTCTCTCTGCCCAAACTCTGCCAGCCACCTCTTCCCCCAAACACCATCGCCTTTCACCCAGAGGACCGTGGCCACCTCCCCCAGCTCTCCTGGCTTTGCCTCGCTCCACTTCCAACCCAGACACGCATAGCGCGTGTGGAGGACTCATGCGGAGCCACGAGCAGCCAGAGGAAGGCTTTTATCAGTTCTGTGAGGGCTCCCAACTCTTCTCCACCCATTCCCTGTGTGCCGTTCCCACCTCCCAGAATGCTGCCCACCTCAGCTCCTCTCGTGAACGCCACTGCCCCCACCTTTCCATCTACGTCCCTCTGGGATCATCCCCCAGGGCACCCTTTGCTTTTCCTCCCTTGCACAGTTCTCAGTAAGACAATGACCCGTTTGCCACCTGGTGCGTCTCTCTCCGGGTAGACGTCCATTGGCACCCCGTCCCTGCCCCTGAGAGCACAAGAATAGGGGCTCTCAGCTTTGTGCCCTGGCCCACCTCCTAGCTCAGTGCCTAACTTACAGTAGTGAGTGCTCAGAACGGCTTGGGCCAGTGTTCAACAGATGACGGGTACCAGCTTCTGGGAAAAGTGAAAGTGGCATCTAGGAAGAGAATCCCACTTGTCTGAGGACAGGACATCTGGGATGTGGTCCTGACTCTGCCACTCACTTGCTGTGCGACTTTAAGCAAGTCACTCCACCTCTCTGGGCCTCAGTGTGCTCATCTGTGAGATACTGGAGGTAGACTTGACGGGGTGCATGGTATGTTTGCATGGTGTGTGCGTGTGCACACATGTGCATGCACCTAGCCCAGCAAGAGCATCCACGGCTCTCGTCAGATTCCCGTAGGCACTGTGATCTCAAAAGGCTCAGAAGCACTAAGTAGAACATTTTCAGCTCAGAGCTCTATGAGTCCACACAACCAGAGAGGAAGCAGCAGTAACTCTACCCACAGGCGGAGTTAGGTCAGACCCAGAACTTCCGTCAGGGGCACAGGACAGGACAGAAGCAGTCCGGAATCTCCTCCCCTCTGCTCCCGCCACCACCTGACAAGCAGCTACTTGTTCTGGGATACAGCAGAGCGCGAAGAGGCAAAGCTGGCACCCAGAGGTGCCCTCCAGGCCCTTGGCGCCCAGGTCAGAGGAGGTTTGGCGGGAATGCACCAGAGGGGTGCCAAGCCCCACCCTCCTTCCTCCTGAGCCTGACACGTGGGCCAGGGGAGCGCTCAGAGCACAGGGCAAGCAGGGGACCCAGAGAAGGCCACCTTAAAGGCACAGGGGCCACAGCTCCACTCTGAGGATCCATTGCAGCAGCCAGCCCTCCTCCAAGCAGAGAGGAGGGAGCTGCCGACTCACGCCAGGGAAGAGAGTGCAACGGGGTAGACTGGTAGCCCAGGGGCGTGGTCTGGGCAGCAGGGGTTGGGGGGGAAAGGGGGTGGGCAGCAGGGCCAGGGCAGAGTGCAACAGGCCAATGAGGCAGGAGGCAGCCCGAGGGGCCGTGGCAGGAGTGTCGGTGTCTGCAGCATGACTGGTGGGGGACAGTGCCCTGGCTGCTGGCCCAGACGCCTGGGGAGCTGCTAAGCCCTGGCTCCCAGAGGGGGATGAGAGCCCAAGAGATGTTTATCTCCCACCCCACCCCACCCCTCCAAGGACTGGTATCAGCCCCTGCAGTGAGGGTCAGGTGAGAGACCACTGCCCCTGCTCTGACCCCAGCCACCCCACCGCTGTGAATGGGGATCTGGGGAGACAAGAGAGCGCTGCCGCCAGCAGCAGCGTCCCCTGGGAGCCAGAGCCAGGGCACGTGGACTGGGCTGGAGGTTTATCTGCGCCGATAAAGGAAGGAGTGAGTCACAGGCAAGCGCCAGGCTCTCTCAAAGAGCCACTCAGAACCAGCTCATCCGAATGCAGACAGACACCCGTCCCCATCCCTGTCCCTGCCGCTGTCACACACACACCCCTCCCCCTCTGCTCCCCTCTCCTGGATCACCCACTTCCAGTGCTCCCGCCTCCACCTTGGCCCTGACTGCCCACCCTGTCCTGCACACCTCCACATGCCCAACAGCCACTCAGCCATGTCGAAGCTGGCTGCAGGGGGCTGGGGTCAGGGACACAGAGGGCTCAGCAGAGACAGTCCTGAGGTCTCACACTGGACAGCAAAGAAGGCTCAGGCAGGTCGGAGAAGCAGGAGAGCAAACAAGGAACTAGACGGCCCGAGCCAGCAGAAGTTCTGCCAAGCCAGTGGGCAGGAGCCAGGCAACCAAATTTCGGTGCCTGGAGGTCTGACGCCCCTCCCAGGGTTCTCTGCACCAACCCCCAGGTACCAGGAAACGACCTCAAGCTCCCGGAGGGAAAACCGAGATTGAACAAATGTGGCTTAGAAGGACCTGAGACAGAACAGATAAGGGAGAGACGCTGCAACCTCTCCCCAGCCCCACCACCACCACCACCATGGTCCCCTGCAAACCTGCCAGGACAGAGGGCAGTTCATAGGGCCCTGAGGAGTGGGAGGCACCCAATGACTCTGAGGGGCCACCAGGTCACCCCCATTCTCTGGACTAAGCAGCAGTGGTTTGGGATGCCCAACCCATATACCCACGGCCCCATCAGAATCGTACCTAGGACACCAGCCACTAAGAGGGCTCGGACTACAACTACCCCCCTCACCTTGTCCCTCAGGGCACTGGCTGGTGCCAGAGCTGGCCAAGGACGGGCATGCAGGTTACAAGTGCCCCGCCCCCACCTGGCACTGCAGGATAGAACCTCAAACATGCCACAGTCTGTGCCCTGGGGAGACAGCCAGTCACGCAGGGCAGAGGGGTCACTCGGGCCTGGGCACACAAACACCACACACACACACACACACACACACACACACACACACGGACTTCATGGGAAAGTGCAATTAAAAGATAAGTTTGTTTTGGTGACAAAGATTGACATCTATGCAGCTTTTTCATAATATGCCTTTCCCATGAACTTTCTGAAGCGCCCCCCTATACACACACACACACACACACACACACACACACACATACTCTGCGTGGATTTCAGAAAATGCTGCAAATAAACATATTTTACTTCTACTTTGCTGCAAGCTGTGTGAAGTGTGCTGGTACCCAGACCCTTGAGGCCCAGCCAGGCAAGGAGGGAGTTGGGAAGCAGCCACACGGTGCAGGTGGAGCCAGCCCCTCCTCTGTGAGCCTCAGGTGGACGAAGGTAAGCCGCCAGCATGATCCAGACCACAGCATGGACAATAAGCCTGTGGAGGCTGCCACCGTCCCAGCCCCCAACAGGGAGGTGGGCAGGGAGCCCCCAGTACAGTTAACCAGTCCTGTGGCCCCCAGGTACTTCTTACTCCTTCCTCTCCCCCAAGGAATTCCCATGTCCAGACCCATTCCAGGCCCCAGGGACCCCTCCTCCAGAACAAAAACCTGCCTCCCAGCTCACAGTCAAGACATCCCAGGAGACAGAATGCAGGAGTGAGGGTCCTCCGTGGCTCCCAAGGCCCCTTCTCTCCTGGCCATAGGACCAGGTCAAGGAGGACAGCGCCAGCGCCCCCACCCACCAACCAGCTCACTGGAAACAGGTTTCCAGCCCTGGCCCCAGCACTCCAGCCCTGCCCACTCTAGCTTGTTCCTCATCGGCACCTGGCCCGTGCCTGTCTAGGGGTCAGGTCCCACACCACCCTCCTCCCAAGGGCACAGGAGACCAGGTAAGATCTCAGCCCAGTGCTGTGCCCTCGCCTGGTCCTGCTCCAACCCGGGCTCACTGCCTGCTTCCCAAGCCTGACCCGCACTTTCCTGGCTCAGCTCCTTACCTGTCTCAGGTGAGCAGGGCTCTGCCAGCTCCTGGCTCCTCTACTCTGGGCGTCCTCCCCCCACCCGCTCCCGCTGCTCTCTACCTGAAGCAGCGGCCGGCTCCTCTCGGCGCAGACGGACGCCCCGGGTCCCCCGCGCTCGGCCCGCACAGGGGCCGCGGGGCTCCCCGAGGACTGGGGACCACCCGGGGGCCCGGGCTCCAGCGCCTCGCAGCACACCAAGCTCACGGTGCAGCCCATCGGGCCAGGCGTCTGGCGGGCCGGGGGCGGGGACGTAGGTGCCCCGGGAGCCGGCCCGCCCCCAGCCTTGGCGACGACTCTGCCCAGCGCACCCGCGAAGTCCGGAGCGGAGCGGCGACGCCCCCGGCCCGGCCCCTGCCAGAGTCCGGGCGCTCGCTCGCAGGAAGCTGGGGAGTGCGGGGGCCTGGCGAGGGGCGGTGACACCGGCGCGGGGAGTCAGCCAGTGACGGAGGGAGACCGGGGCTGCGGGGAGGGGCGGCGGCAGGGCCCCGGGGTCCGTGCTGCGCGCGGGCAGGGTTAGCGGGGCGAGAAGGAGACGGACGGCGCGACGGGAGCGGCGGGGAACAGATAAGGGGAGAAGGAGAGTCGGAGACGGGCAGACGGGGACACGGGCGGCAGAGCTGGGCCAGAGTCTTTGCGCGGGGCGACAGGCAGGGAGCAGAGGCAGGGAGGGCCAGGCTTGGGCGTCGACGCGCGCGGGTCGTGTGTGCGGGTCTTGCAGGTGCCTGCTCAGCGCCTCTCTGTCCTCAGCCCTAGCTCCTGGAGTAGCCCAGACTAGGAAAACGGGGACCCGGCTGGGAAACACCCCAGCCTCAAGAGGACAGAGCAGAGGCAGAGTGGGGGCACCACGGCTCACCCGCCCCTGTTCCCTGGCCCCTTGCTGCACACAGCAGCTCACTAGGGGGTTCACTTCGGATTCTGCACGAGTGGGCCTCAGGCCCGCACGAAGGAAACTGGTGACCCGCGCTCACGGGGACCTCTCTGCAAGCTGCAGTGGAGAGGGGGAGGGGGCACACGGCGGGACCCTCGTCCTCCCTGCTCCAGCTGCACTCGCTGGCACCTAGTGACAGTGGAGAACGGCCCAGGCATCAGGGGCGCAGCTCCCCAGCCTCTTTGTGCCACCTGGTGGTGAGCGGGAAGAAACTCAAGACCAAGTGATGAAACAGGAAAGGAACCTGTCAGAGCTGCAGGCATGGCTGCCACCTTGGAGGAGGAGCCGGTGCCGCCTACACAGACCCTGGCAATCTGCCTTTGGGGAACATCTCTCTCTCTCTCTCTCTCTCTCTCTCTCTCTCTCTCTCGCTCTCGCTCTCGCTCTCGCTCTCGCTCTCGCTCTCGCTCTCTCTCTCTCTCACACACACACACACACACACACACACACGCTCACGCCAATCTGCCCTGGTGCCTGGATCCCCTCCCAGGAACCTCTGCCCCGCCCTCTCTGGGCAGACTTGAGTCACCTCCTGGGCAGCAAATGCGGGGACATGCCAGTCGCTAGGACGGCTCCAGCTCCGGCCTCACACGCTTGCCAGGTGAGTGGCGGGACAGCCCTGGGTCTCAGGGATGGCTGGGAAAGGGGGCAGATGCCAGCAGCAGGATGCAGAGGGGGGCACTGGAGAGGAAGGAGAGGGAGTGGGGGCAGGAGAGGGTCCCTGCAGCTGAGGATTCTGAGTTAGAGGGGGCTGCAGACTCTGGGTCCAACCCCTTGGGCTACAGATAGACTGAGGCCCAAGAAAAGTGAGACTTGCCAAGGACACACAGTGAGCAGGTGTCCAGGCCAGGACACAGACCCAGGTGTCTTGACTCCCACCCCCTGCTCCCTGCACTCCAACACCACCCCCATGGCCTCCGCCTTCCCCTCACCCCCACATTCCAGCAGCTGCCACCTAGGGGTGAGACTCTGGGCTTCCCACTCCCTACCTCGTCCCCTGTCTGCAGGATCTCAGGAGAAACCCACCAGCTGCTGAGGCCCAGGAGGGGACAAAGCTGAGGTTCCCCTGGGAGGAGGGCAGGCTTAATGCCAGGCCCCTGCCCCACCCCACACCCAGCCCAGGGCCCTGTCCAGGCCACGGAGCCTCGCTTTACTTCTGCTTCCCTCGTTCAAAGAGCACACATTTTCCACTCAGCTGGGAACCAGGGAAGTATGAGTGTGTGTCTAGATGGTGCCCGCTGCACCAACACTGAAGGCACTCGGTGGTCCAACACCCTCCTGAGCCCCACCTCCCAACCCAGAGCCGACATCCCAGCCCTGTAGGTACGAACACCTGACCGCCAATTCTGACTCCGCCCCTTACAGCCTTGTGACGTCAGCTACGAGGCCACCCTTGCCTTGCCCGTTTCTCCTGTGTAAAATGAGGTTACTAATCTCATAGGGTTACTGTGGGCATCGGATGAGCCAAGGAAGCCAGGCTCCCAGTGACAGCTCCACCCGTGGAGGCCACACCATCCTCTTCACACTGCGGCCCCAGGAAAGAGCTGGGGTTTTCACCCCACCAGCAAGCTCGCCGTGTGACCCTAGAGAAGTCATGTTCCTCCTCTGGGCCCTGATGCCTCCTTGTATAAGGAGACAGAGCTCAGAGGGTCCTTCCTGGGCAGACGCAGGAATCCTAATGTTTCCAGGTACCATGGCAGAAGAAGGGAGCGTCCTCAAGGTGACCAGGGACCTGAAAGGTGAGTGTGGGGTGGCTGGCGCTGTGGTGTGGAAGGCTAAGCCTCTGCCTGCAGTGCCGGCATCCCATATGAGCACCAGTTCGAGTCCCGGCTCCTCCACTTCTGATCCAGCTCCTGCTAATGGCCTGGGAAAGCAGTGGAAGGTAGCCCAAGAGCTTGGGCCCCTGCACTCATATGGGATACCCGGAAGAAGCTCCTGGTTCCTGGCTTCAGCTTGGCCCACCTCTGGCTGTTGCGGCCATTTGGGGAGTAAAGCAGTGGATGAAAGATTCTCTCTCTCTCTCTCTTGCCTTCTCGCTCTCTCGCTGTATCTCTGCCTTTCAATCTGCTTTTCAAATAAGTAAATAAATCTTTGTTTAAGGTGAGTGTGTGCTGAGAGGCTTTCTGGGAGCTTCTCCCTCACGGGCCTCGCTGCCTGATGGCTGACATATGCCTTCCTCCCCACAGCCGCCGTCTCTGCCATCCTCCAGGCCTACAGGGACGGCCGGGGGCCCGTGACCGATGCCAGTGCCGAGCTGCACAGACTCTGTGGCTGCCTGGAGCTGCTGCTACAGGTGGGGCCCTCTGCTCCCTCCCCAGCCCCGTCCCCAGGCCCAGATGACAGGAGAGCTGTCCCCGGGGTCCTGGGTGCAGAGGGAAGGGCCACTGGTTCCCTCCGTGACTGCACGCCTCACCTCCTCCACGGCAACAAGGCCTTCCTGACACCTAAGCTCACTCCCGCAGGCTGTCCTTGCAGCCTGGGAAGTGGGGTGGCCTTCATGTGCAGAGTGGAGCCCGAATCATAACTAGCAGTAGCTTTTATTGAGCACTTACTATATGACAGGCTTTGTTGTTTCTATAACCCACCTTATTTAAGCCTCATTTTAAGCCTTGGAGGTGCTTGGTGACTTTCCCCCCACACATGGACACCCCTCCTACTTCTCTGACTTCACCCCTTGCCAGGCTGCCCCTCATCTACTGCACTGCAGCTCCCCTGGCCTCCTGGATCTTCCTCAAATACACCAGGCATGTGCCTGCCGCAGGGCTTTTGCACCTGTTACCCCCCCCCCAAATTTGCATGGCCCACTTTCTCATTCTCTTCAGGTCTAGGGGCTTTCTCTGGCTACCATAATCTAAATTTTCTTTTTTTAAAAAATATTTATTTGAAAAGTAAAGTTCCAGAGAGAAAGGGAGAGACAGAGAGAGACCTTCCCTCTGCTAGTTCACTCTCCAAATGGCCAGGAGGGTCAGGGCTGGACCAAGCTGAAGCCAGGAGCCAGGTCTCCCACGTGGCCAGCAGTTCTCAAGCACTTGGGCCACCTTCTGCTGCTTTCCCACATGCATTAGCAGGGAGCTGGATTGGAAGCAGAGCAGCCAGGAATTGAACTGATGCCCATATGGGATGCCAGCACCACAGGTGGTGGCTTAACCCACTGAGCCATAGTGCCGGCCCCTAATCTACATTTTCAACACACTGTGTACACACACATATGCACCCACGTGCTATGCTTTTTCCCCATTTTGTTTTCTCCATTGCAGTCAACACTATCTAACACACTGATGTTTTACTCACTTGGTCTGCTCCTTCTGTCTCTGCTACCAAGGTGGGGATAAGGTCAGTTTGTCCCTTGGCCTCCTGGGGCTCAGTTTTGTTGCTGCTGTAACCTCCCCCTCTCCGAGCTTACAACAGGCCTTGGCACATAGTAAGTGCTCAACAGGTGTTTCTGCATGGATGGATGGGTGGGAACTCTGAGGCTCAGCCAGGCTGAGCAGCTTGCTCCCGGTTACCCAGTGAGGGCAGAGCCAGGACGGGAAGCTGGGTCTGTGTGCACTCGCCCCTTCCCCTAGCTCAGTGAGCTCCGCGTGCTAGAACGCAGGGTGGCTCCTAGAGGGAAGCTCCCTCACACGCCCCTTGCCCTCTTCTTGGTCCCAGTTTGACCAGAAAGAGCACAAGAGCTTCCTGGGGCCCCGCAAGGACTACTGGGACTTCCTCTGCACTTCCCTGCAGCGACAGCGAGGTGACACGGAGGCGGTTTGCTTTGTTGGCTCACAGAACAAGGTATCCAGGGGCAGGGGCAGGGGCAGGAGGGCCGGCTTCAGGAGCATGAGAGGGCACCACTGTTGGGCATGGCTGGGTGGGGATACAGGCCTGTCCGAGGCCCCAGCTCCTGCTGGCCCTGCTCTCGGCACCCCTCCAGCCTCGCCTTCCTCCCGTTGCCTGCAAGCCCCACTCCCGTCTTCTCCCTCCGCAATGGCAGAGCGCCCTCATCCTCTCCCTCTCCCTCCTCTGCCCCGCGCACCTGCAGTTGAAGAGCTCACTGGGAAAAGGCCGTGCCTTCATCCGCTTCTGCCTGGCCCACGGACAGCTGGCCGAGTCCCTGCAGCTCTGCCTCCTGAGCCCAGAACTCACCAGGTCGGGGGGCAGGGACATCTTCCTGTGGGCGCCACCTGAGCCCCTGTGCCCTCCTTCATGAAAGAGTCCTCTTCCACCCCAGACCATCCTAGGCTTAACGCTGAGGATGATGGGAAGGAATCTGGAAGAGAAATCAGGATAGACAGGGCAGGGGGAGCCCTGGAAGCATCACGTGCTGCCTCCTGCTCCATAAGGGCCCAAGCCCTGCCGGGGAGCAAGTCCATCATGGTGTGCAGCGAGGCTGACTCTGGGGAGGCGGGGGGAGATGGCAATAGCAGCAGGTCAAAGGTCAAGGGTGCCGGTCCTCGCTAACACAGGGAATGGTATGGCCCTCGGAGCCCTCTGCTGTGCCCTGAACTCCAGGAAGACATCCTGGACTCTCTCTACGCTCTCAACGGGGTGACCTTCGACTTGGACCTGCAGCGGCCGGACCTGGATGGGGCCTGGCCCATGTTCTCAGAGTGAGTGATGCAGTGTGGGGAGAAGCCTCTTTCCACTGCCTGCTCCCGCTGCCGTCCTGCAGCCCAGGCAAGCCCCAAACACCCAGCCTCCAGCCCCTCCTGTCTCTCTCTCTCTCTCTCTCTCTCTCTCTCTCTCTCTCTCTCTCTTCTGCTTCTGGAGCTCGGGTCCCCTGCTTCCACCATGTGACCTGCTGCCATCCGTGACGCTGCAGCAAACAGTCACTGGGGATTTGCTGGATGATTGGAGCGAGAGTTGCAAGGATGAATGGAGGGTGGGAAGCCGGGTGGAATGCATGGATGAGGGATTGACAGGTGGAAGGATGGAGAACAGGATGCATGAGAGGCCAGAGGGTGGTGGGCTGAGTGGGTAGTTAGAAAGCCGGGGTGCACCCCATCTGCGGACCTAGCCCACCGCTGCCGAGGGGCCCAGGGTCCTCCTGCCTCTTCCACTGTCAGATCACGCTGCTCCAATTCCCATCGGACCCAGGGAAGAAGACCCAGGAAGGCCAAGAATTCCCACAAAGAGGTGCCTCTGCCCTGCCTTCTTACTGAGTGGCTCCTTCCCCCAACTGCTTGGGACCCAGGCTGAGTGTACAGGGAGCACTGGCCCAATAGGACAGACAGAGGGACACCCCCATGTTCACCAGGGGCCTGGGAGCCACTGGGGAGGCAAGAGCTCACATTCCTGGGGGGCTGGGGGTAGGGGGAGCATCTGTGGGGGCACTGGGGCCCTGGGGTGGGGGAGGGACCGGGGAGGGGGGCTGCAAGCAGATGAGGGAGACAGCCCCTGCTGAGTTCCCCCCTCCCCCCCACCCTGTCCTGGATGGTTGCCATCTGTCTGGCTCTGTTTGGGGAGTGGCTAAAGAGCCAGATTTTCTGGATCAAATCCAGCTCCACCCTTCTCTAAGCATGGCCTTTGGGCAGGTTCCTTGGCCTGCCTCATAGAGTGGTCATGGGTGTGAACTGAGCCAACTCATGAGCAGCACAGAGCGAGGCCCCTGGCCACATGCTCTTGCCTGGCCGCCTGTGGTTATCACCACCCCCACAAGCTCCACGCTGCACCCCGCCAGCTTCCAAGCACAGATACTATTGGGACCGAGGCTCTGACCTGCAGGAGTTCAAGGTCTGTGTGGGGAGACCGCTCCCTGTAACACATGCAAAGAGCAATGATAGAGAAACAAACAGAGAGACTCAAGAGCAGGCAGCAGGGGATGGTCAGCCCGTCTGCACCCTCATCACAGCCCTATAAACCAAACTGTGTCATCCCCACTTTGCAGGTGAGAAAACGGAAACATGAAGTCAAGTTCAGGGCCAAGTATGAATGGGGAGAATGAGGCCAATGTGGAAGACGCAGGTGGAGGAGGAAGATGGCGGTGGGCTGCAGGCAAGGGGGAGAGGGTGTGGAGAGGTCACAGCGGGGAGCTTACATCCCCAGGGTGCTGCAGCTCAGGCTCCCAGGCTACTGAGAAGCCAAAGCTCCCAGTAGGAGGGCCCGGGAGGCAGGAGTGTGGGTGCTGAGAGGGGTGACAGGCATGGGGGCTTCTCTGCAGATCCCAGACATGCCTGGAGACCCCAAAGAAGTTCCACTGGAGGAGCCACACTCCAGTCACACCAGCTGTCTGAGAGATGCTCCATTGGCTGGACCCTTGAGACCCCAACAGCATGGGCATCTTTACCCCTTTTTGGAAAAGAGAGAAGATGCCAGCAGCCTCGGCTGCCCCCACAGCACATGGGAGCCAGAGGGAGAAGAACTTCCGCCAGAGCAGGGGCAGGGAGCCCCAAGGACAGGGCTCTCCCTGGAGACGTCAGCAGCCAGCAGCCGGGGACAGGCTGAGGGTAGAGGGGTTCTGCCAGGTGCGGAGGGTCAGAGAGCCACACAGGGGACTCGGGAAGCAACATCAGAGAGCAGGCAGAAGTGGGGAGGGCCTGGTGCTGTCAGAGAGACCCTGGGAACAGAGGAAGACTCCACCATGGAGAAGCAGCCAGAGCAAACAGGAGTGACCAGTGTGGCCCGGAGGGAGGAGCAAGCAGACATGTCCCTGCAGGCTGTGGTCAAGGTGAGAGCAACTGTCTGCCTTCCCCTCTGTCACTTGGCCCACAAGTGGGGAGTCTGCAGTGGTGGCTGGGGACCCACAGATCAATTTCTGTCGCCCTGCACATGCTTACTATTTGGGGATGCCCTTTCAAAGCCCGGCATTCTTCAGTTCACCGCAGTCCCCACCTCTCCCTATTGCCTCACACTCTGTCAGTACCTCCTGCTGAGCCACTGTAGGCATTTGAGTTGGAGATCCTTTCCCAACAGTTGTTCAGGGTAATCACTTATTCTCAAGGTCCATATTCATGGTCCCTGCAGGTATCTTCCCAGTGTCTAAGTCCTACTGTTACAAACCCCTCTGAGTCGTTCTGGTTGTGGATGCTTCTCCCAAAGGCAGCCCAAGAGCTTGCCAAGCCCTCCCCAGCAGCGTCTCCAAGCTCCGTGAGCTTCGGACTCCCCGTCCTTCAGTGAAGGAAGAAGGAGTGGCCTCAGGCTTATCCGAGGCCGGGCCTGGGACAGAACCAGGCATCCCAGCTCCCAGCGCTGCACCAGTCCTGCCCTCCCCGCAAGGGAGGTCTGGCCAGTCAGCCCCGGACCTGGGGTCTCTGCCTCCTCCCTCAGTTTCCCCTGGTCTTCCTCCTGCCCCCCAGAGCCTCAGACACGGACTCCAACAGGCCCAGGAGCAGGTCCGGTGCCAGGAGCAGCTGCTACAGGAGCAGGAGGGGGAGCTGCGGGCACTTCGGGAGCAGCTACACAGGTAACCTTGGCAACGGCCGTCTGATCCAAGGCCTTTGAAGGCCCCGTGCTGGGCACAGCTTGTCATCTTGATCACAAGGGGCTCCCAGCAGCCCCAGGAGGGGTCCCACACCTGCCTCCCTCTCACCTTCCCTCCCCCCTGCACCCCACTCCCCTTCTACCCCCTGTTTCTTCTCTCCGTCCTGTTCCTCTGTCCTTTCCACCCATTCCTCCCCCTACCCGCCATGCCCCGCACCATCTCGTTCTCTCTCCCTCTGTTACTGTGTCTCCGTCCCCTTGCTCCCTATGGCACAGTCTGTCCCCCACCCTCCTGATGATCGTGAACGTGGCCCTGGCTTCCTGAGTGGCCGCTGTGTCCCAGATACTGCTGTGGGTGTTTCCTTGTAACCACCATATGAGATGGGCTCCATGAGAACCTGCATTGTACAGATGAGGAACCCGAGGCAAGTCACCAGTGTCAGCTGGCAGCAGAGTAGAGAGCTGCACCCTACAGGGGGCTGCAGAGCCAATGGCTTAGCTCCTAGCCCTCAGCCAGCACCGGGAGTGCCTGCACAGGCTTCTCTCGCTAGCCGGAGGGGTTCCGTTCCAGGTCCCGTACAGATGTTCAAGTTTCTTATAGAAATTGCCACAGTATTTGCTATCCCCTGGGCACACCCTCCCATGCACTTCATTTTTTAATTATTAGTTATTTTGAGAGGCAGGGAGACACATAAGCAGGTGGCAGAGATCTCGCATCTGCTGATTCACTCCCCCAATGGCTGAGCTTGGGCCAGGTCTCCCATGTGGGCAGCAGGGACCTGGTACTGGACCTGCTGGCTCCCAGGGTATGCAGTGGCAGGAGGCTGGAAGCAGGGGCAGAGCTGGGGCCCCAACCCGAGCACTCCAGCAGGGAATGCAGGTGTCCAACCACTGTCTTACCCGCCAACCCGAATGCCCGCCCTGGCATGCTTTACATCACCTCGAGGTTACTTATACCTAAAACAAAGTAAGTGCCATGTACACAGTTGTTCCTCTATATTGTTTAGGGAATTATGACGGGGGGTGGGGGGGAATCAGCGCTTGTGTAGTATGGAAGCAACTATTTTTTTTCCGAACATTCTCGATTGCAGTTGGTTGAATCCAGGCATGTAGAACCCGGAGACGTGAGGGCTGTCTAGATTCCACTGTCTCTGTGTCTCCCGCTCAGTGAATCACCACCCAGCACCTTCATGTTCTCGTTATCACACTGGGCCCCAGGCTTGCTATCTGTCTGTCTGTCTGTCTTTCCCCTTTAGTTTCTAGATGCCTCAGGCTCTGCTTCCTAATTTACTTTTTCAATGCCCCCCGCTATGCACAGATCCTCCTTGGTCTGACTCAGTCTCTGTGCCCCAGTCGGCCCACCTGCCTCATGCTCTCCCACATGGCTGGCACCTGCCATGGAGCCTGCAGCTCCCCCCCCCCGTGTGACCCCCAGCAGAGCACAGGGTAGGGCCTGTGAGTCAGGCTGAATCACTGGGGACTCTGCTGATGGCTTAGCTGCCTGCACAAGAGAGGCCCAGGAGCCCCGCAGCCAACCCGGAACGCTCCGCGGGGCTCTTCCCACTGAACACTCAGCTGCGCCTGCCACTTGGGTCATCAAGGATTCCAGTGACGCAGCCCTCAGTGAGCGCGGGGGCCCTGTCCACCCAAGAGCCTTCTGTGGGATCCAGGCAGGCTGGGGGGAGAAGCGGGGAGGCTCCGTGGAGACTTCCTGGCCAGGCTGCTCCCTGTGACTGGGGGCCCTGGTGTCTGTCATTCAGTTACTTTGGAAACACTGGGAGCCAGGCTTGCTGGGTGGACAGGAAGTAGTAGTTTTGCCGACAGAACACCTGCCCTGTGCAAGTTCCGTTCTAGGGAGACAGGTGGCCGGCAGATTCGACAAGCCTGTGAAACACGAGGATGGCAGTAACCTGGAAGGAGAGAGGAGAAAGCTGGGATAGGGAATGGCTCCTGTTGGGCATGATGTTTGTTTTTTTTTTTTTTTTCTAAAATTGACTTATTTATTTGAAAGGCAGAGTTACAGAGAGGCAGAGAGATGGCCAGAGCTGTGCTGATCCAAAGCCAGGAGCCAGGAGCTTCTTCTGGGTCTTCCACATGGGTGCAGGGGCCCAAGCACTTGGGCCATCTTCCACTGCTTCCCTGGGTGCATTAGCAGGGAGCTGGATCAGAAGTGGAGCAGCTGGGACTTGAACAGGGGCCCATGTGGGATGCCGGGGTCACAGGTGGGGCTTAAACTACTGCACCAGCCAGGTTTGCAGTAAGTCAGGGAGGGCCTCTCTGAGGTGGACACCCGGAGGAAGGGAGGAGCCAGCCATTCGGATAGAGGGCAGAAGGGTATTCTAGGCAGAGGGAACAGCCGGAGCAAGAGTCTGGAGCAGAATTTGGACCTGGAGTCTCCTGGTCGGACCTTGGTTCTTAGGGGCTCACTCTGGCCATGGCATGGAGAACATAGTGGGGGTGGGGGTGAAGGAAGCCACCATGCACCGAGCCCAGGCCAGACCCAGAGGTGAACCACAGCAGGCCCCAGGCCAGGCCTGCAGGGACTGTGAAAGTGGCCTTGGCATTGAGATCCTGATACCCACTCCACGGCTTTCTGACTGTGCCAACCCCCTCCCGGGGGTGGGGGCAGTGGCCTCCCCTCTGGGCTGCGGGTTCCTGATTTGCGTAAGCAGCTAAGGGGCCCCTAAGGGCCTTCTTTCCAACTCGGGAGCTCTGTGGGGGCTGTTCCCCAAGCAGGTGCATTTCTGCTGCCTCTGCTAAGACCTCAAGCAAAGGCGATTAGGCCCGGCCTAAGCTCGGGAACTGGGCCGACGTTGCGTCTCCTCCACCCCCTGCACAGTAGCACTGAGCTCCTCTGTGCCCTCCAGGAGCTGCCAGGACTCACCCGTCCCGCCAGGAACTGGTGCCAGGGGTCACGGGGGACCTCGGTCCTGCGTGGAAGAAAGTGTGGGATGGCAAACAAAGTTTATAGCTGGACAGGCCTGTGTCCAGATTCCTCATCCCGCCACTTAGCAAGCAGCGTGACCCAGGGCCAGAGTCCCTCCCTCTCTGAGCCCTCAATGGGCTCATACGACCTGCCTCATTACATTGTGGAAATTAAGTGAAACAAGGCTAGAAAACTAGGTTCAGTGCCTGGCACACAGTAGGTGCTAAATAAATGTTCATTCCATCCACATTCCCTTCCACACCAGCAGTATCTGTCCCCGCTCCCCCCAGCTTAAAACACTTCAGTGCCTTTCCATGACACCCCTCCTGGGGCTGCTGGGGGACAGATCAGGCCCGGCCCACCCCAACCCCAACCCCACCCTCTCCTGCTCTGCCCCTCCCGCAGTCTCTAGCCATCTTTCAGTTCCTCAGACAAGCCAGGCTCTTTCTACCCAGAAGCCCCCAGCATGCACCCGTCCCTTTGCGGTCTGCTTCGCCTGAGCACCTCCCCCGAGCCCCTCTCCCAACTGTCTCCGCTCCTCGCTGACCCGGCAGGGCCCTGAGTTCCATGAGCCTAAGGGTCTGGCCCTGGCTCTGACCAGTGCCCCAGCGCACCATCAGCGACACGGGGGCTGTGGCCTCTGTTCTCTTCCTGGCATCTGAAACGGCCACTGGCACATAGTAGGTGCTTAATGAGTGCTCCCTTCCAGCCCAAAGACACACACACACACACACACACACACACACACCCCGCAGAGGTCACGTAAGGACTTGGGATCACTGGGCAAGTAGGCTGGCTCATGGGGCTTCAAGCTAAGAAAGCAGAAGACCCGAGACGAGAGGGTTCATTAAGAGTCCAAACACCACCCCGATCCCCACCAGACCACCCCAACACTTTCTTAAGGCCACAGGGCCTGGCCGTTGCGGAATGTCAGTGGTTGGCTGTGGTTGGTTGCATTTCGTGGCCCACCCAGCTGTCTTCCTGCCACACGCTAAATGGCAGTGTTTGAGAAATGAACCTCTCCACACACTGTCTAGTCCCCCCCCCCAAGCCTCTCCCCGCCAACATGCTCAAGTCTGTGTCACACACACACACACACAGGCACACGCACCCGCTGAGAGCCTGGGCCCTCCCCAGAGCCACCCGCCATCATGGCGCCCTCCGGACCAAGCCTCTGAATGACAGGCTGGGACCTGGGGCTGTGGCCTTTTGAGTTCCAGTCTAGGACTTTTCTTGGAATCTTCTAGAAAAACCACGAAGGACAAAAAGAATAGGCAACAATGGAGCCAAGGAGGTTCCAAGCCCAGAGCTGAAACAAACTGAGGGAAGCCGTATTTGAATTATTACTTTTTTTTAATTGAAAAGACAATGAAGCACAATTTTTAAAATATTTTAAAGCAAGAAATCAGCCCAAATCCTGCACTGCTCCTCCTCCTCACGCAATCGTTTGCAGCTGGGCAGAGCCCCGTCGCCTTGGCTCCCAGGCATCCACCTTCTCTGGAGGGAGCTGCAGTGATGGTGAGCAGTCCTTTCTGCAAAAGTGCATTTGAAATGGAAATATGAAAGAAAGAAGGGAGGGAGGGAGGGAGGGAGAGCGGAAAGGAGGAAGGAGAGGAGGGGCAGGGAGGGAGGGAGGATGGCCGTGTCCCATGCCAGAGCGCCGGGTTCTGTTCCTGGCTCTGCTTCCTACTAAGGCAGGCCCTTAAAGGGACTTGTGACAGCTTCATCCCGGGGTTCCTGCCGCCCACCTGGGGGACCTGCACTGAGTTCCCGGCTCCCAGCTTCGGGCTTCGCTCAGGCAGTTGTAGGCATTTGGAGAGTGAACCAGTGAACAGGGTGTCTCATTTCTCACTCTCGCTCTAATAAACACTTTTTAAATGAAAGAAAAGTGGAAAACTGGACATCTCGGCTTGCCTCCTCTAAAGAAACATTCTCTGAATGTTTGCACAGGTGTCAGACGACACACATGCGCAGTTCAGTGTGTGATATGTGCATTGGGTGTGTTGTGTGTATACTGTATTATGTGTGTGCCGTGCTACTCATTGTGTATCTGCATGCATTCTGTGTGTGGTTTATGTGTGTGTTTTATGTTGTGTTATGTGAATGCAGGGGGTGTGTGCAGAGAGTGTGTATGTGTGAATGGGTGTGTTTGTGTGAGTATATGTGAGAATGTGGGATGTGCATGTGTGAGTGTGACAGCATGTATGAGTTGTGAGTGTGTGTATGTGAATGTGAGGTGTGAGAGCACTGTGAGTTGTGTATGTGTGTGAATGTGAGGTGTGAGTGTGAAAGCACTGAGTTGTGTGAGTGTGTGTTATGTGTGTGTGAGGTGTGTGTGAATGTGAGTGTGTGAGTGTGTGAGTGATGTGTGTGTGAATGTGAGTGTATGTGAGTGCGTGTGTGTGAGAATGTGGGATGTGTGAGTGAATGTGAGGTGTGAGTGTGAGACCATTCTGATTTATGTGTGTGTAAGAACGTGGGATGTGTAAGTGTATGTGAGTGTATGTGTGTGAGGGTGTGTGTGTGAATGTGTGATGTGAATGTGAATTGTGTGGGTGTATGTGTGAGTGTGTGAGTGTGTGTGTGTGTGAATGTGAGGTGTAGGTGTGAGAGCATGTATGAATTTTGTGTGTGAATGTATGTGTGAATGTGTGAGTGTGTGTGAGTGTATGTGTGAGTGTGAGAGTGTTAGTGTTTATGTGTGTGTGAGTGTGTGTGTGACGTGAGTGTGTGAATGCGAGTGTGAGTGTGTGATGTGTGTGATGTGTGTGAATGTGAGTGTGAGTGTGAGTGTGTGTGATGTGAGTGTGTGATGTGTGTGTGAATGCGAGTGTGAGTGTGTGTGTGAGTGTGAGAGTGTGTTAGTGTGTGATGTGTGTATGAGTGTGATGTGTGTGAGTGTGTGACGTGAGTGTGTGATGTGTGTGAATGTGAATGTGAGTTGTGTGAGTGTATGTGTGAGTGTGAGAGTGTGTTAGTGTGTGTGAGTGTGTATGTGTGAGTGTGAGTGTGTGGCGTGAGTGTGTGGTGTGTGTGAATGTGAGTTGTGTGATGTGTGTGTGAATGTGTGAGTGTATGAGTGTGTGTGTGACGTGAGTGTGTGATGTGTGTGAGTGTGTGTGTGATGTGTGAGTGTGAGAGCGTGTGTGACGTGAGTGTGTGATGTGTGTGATGTGAGTGTGTGATGTGTGTGAGTGTGAGTGTGAGTGTGTGCCATGTGTGATGTGTGTGTGAATGTGAATGTGAGTTGTGTGCGTGTATGTGTGAGTGTGAGAGTGTGTTAGTGTGTGTGAGTGTGTATGTGTGAGTGTGAGTGTGTGGCGTGAGTGTGTGGTGTGTGTGAATGTGAGTTGTGTGATGTGTGTGATGTGTGTGTGTGAATGTGTGAGTGTATGAGTGTGTGTGTGACGTGAGTGTGTGATGTGTGTGAGTGTGTGATGTGTGAGTGTGAGAGCGTGTGTGACGTGTGCGATGTGTGTGTGAGTGTGTGCCGTGTGTGATGTGTGTGTGAATGTGAATGTGAGTTGTGTGAGTGTATGTGTGAGTGTGAGAGTGTGTGAGTGTGTGACATGAGTGTGTGTGTCCATCTGCAGGGGCTCCTTGTCAGGCAGAGGCCCAGCCTGCATCCGGGCCAAGCGCCGGGCTCTTCCCTGAGACCGTCTTGTTCTGCGCCAGGAGTCAGGAAGAGAGACACCGGCTGCAGGCGGAGCTGGAGCAGCAGCGGCAGGAGGCCGGGCGGAGGGCTGCGCGGTATGAAGAGGAGCTTGGCGGGCAGCGGGACCTGGTCCGGGCCATGAAGAGGCGGGTGTTGGAGCTGATTCAGTAAGGACGGGCATGGGGGCGGGGACCAGCGGGGAGGGGAAGGGATGCTCCGGCCACAGCATGACACTTCTACTCCGCTAGCCACTACTGAACAGCTGTTACCGCCTGCTGGAGTCCCACTTTGCAATGAGGAAACTGCGGGCCAGAGGCGCTGACCTGGTCACCAAGGACACACAGCGCATAAATTACCTGGGGCTCTGTGATGATAAAGCACAGCCCCACCCCAACTCACTGCCACTGCTCACGTACCTCCTACGGTTAAGTGAACAGAAAGGAAGCCGTGGGTGGAGAAAGAATTGGGAAAGGAGAAAAAAGACACCAGGGTTAGTCGAGAGGTCATTTCGTGGGCTACAGCTGGCTGCCCACAGGACTTCCTCTGGGCCCCGGGCCTGCGGGCCCGCCTGGGTCAGCTGCCCACCCCTGAGCTCCCGGAGCCGCTGCCTGCAGTCTGCGGGGGAGACGGCCTCCCTTCCCGTGGCCCAGGGGACTGGGGTCCCCAGAATATGTGACAATCGGAAGTCTGCTGAGCAGTCACCTAGAACTAAATCTCTTACACAAAACCCACATGCTAAAAAAGTGAGAAAAAGGGGAGCTCGAAGGACAAGCCAGAACCTGATGGGCTAGAGGAGCCCCGAGGAGCCCCGAGCTCGCGAGAAGGGAGGAGCACGATTCGCTCGCGAATCCACGTAGCTAATGATAAAATAATACAAAACATGTGTGTGGCTGTTAAAGGGAGAGAGAGGAGACAGGGGAGGGGAGGGGGAGAAGAAAAGAGGGAGAGGGGTGGGGAGAGGAAGGGGAGAGGGGAGGGGAGAGAAGGGGAGAGGAGAGGGGGAGGAGAGAGAGGGGATAGGAGGGAGAGGGGAGGGGGAAAGGAAGGGGAGGGGGAGGGAAGAGGAGAGGAGAAGGGGAGAAGAGGGGGGATGGGAGGGAGAGGGGAGGGAGAGGGGAGGGGGAAAGGAAGGGGAGGGGAGGGGAAAGGAAGGGGAGGGGAGGGGAAAGCAGAGTAGAAGGGGAGGGGGAGGGGAGAGGGAAAGAAAGCCAGAGAAGGAGGGAGGGAGAAGGAAGAAGCTTCTAAGGTTGACTTCTGACCATACCTCATCTATTCTTCCTGAGACCTCATTAAAATGATTGTAAAAGA
The DNA here is from genome assembly GCA_949820135.1 of Sylvilagus floridanus. Lineage (NCBI taxonomy): Eukaryota > Metazoa > Chordata > Mammalia > Lagomorpha > Leporidae > Sylvilagus > Sylvilagus floridanus. The sequence continues at coordinate 161,162,198 of OX463236.1, forward strand.
ATAAAACTTAGAACCTAGAGGAGAGGAGAGGAGCCAACCACAGGTGAGAGCTTTCAGGTAATTTCTGGAAGCTGAAAAACAGATGAAGTAGATACTGCATGAAGCTCAAATTAGAGCTCCAGGAAGCAGAGAGCCCAGGACACGAGTGGCAGGAGGCAGAGGAGGGAGAAAGTCATTAGAAAGAGCAGCGGACACCCCCTGCCCCCCGCAGGCCTCTGCACCTGTAGAGCAGCCGCAGGCAGTGGCCAATCTCCCAAGCAAGCGATCGAAGGTCCTTCTGCAGAGACATTTAGGCGTCCCAGAGAGAAGACCAATTTGTCCTGGCGTTTGGGGATCTGGTGTGGCCAGCAGCTCCTTGACCAGTCCCCTTAAACAGAAGCCACAGGTCAGCCATCCCAGACAGATAGCTGGAATTCCAGCCAGCTTTTACTGCTTCTCTCTTAAGCCTGAAATGGCAACCCGAGATCCCCTGACATTTGGGGAGAGTTTAGAAGTAAAGGAGAGAGATAAAGGCAAACAAATTTTAAAAGATCCACCCCAGGACACAAGATGCTGAGAAAAGCAATGATCTAAAACTTGGAAATGAAAAATACCATTGTTGAATTATTTTAGAGATCACTAAAAAGGACAAATTCTCAGAAAGTAGAGCTAAAAAGCACAGCGAATGGGAGGCTTGAAAGAATAGAGACAGAAAGGTTGTGTCTGGGAGTTCCAGTAATCTCTCCAATGGACAAACGTTCTCCCCAAAGAGCAGAAAATAAAATGGGCCGGCGCCGCGGCTCACTTGGCTAATCCTCTGTCTGCTGCGCCGGCACCCCGGGTTCTAGTCCCGGTCAGGGCACCAGATTCTGTCCCGGTTGCCCCTCTTCCAGGCCAGCTCTCTGCTGTGGCCTGGGAAGGCAGTGGAGGATGGCCCAAGTGCTTGGGCCCTGCACCCCATGGGAAGACCAGGAGAAGCACCTGACTCCTGCCTTCAGATCGGCGTGGTGCACTGGCCGCAGTGGCCATTGGGGGGGAAAGGAAGACCTTTCTCTCTGTCTCACTCACTGTCCACTCTGCCTGTCAAAAAAAAAAAAGAAAGAAAGAAAGAAAGAAAAGAAAAGAAAAGAAAAGAGAAGAAAATGGAGATTATCAAATAAAATACAACACACAACGATGAGAGAATTCCCAGCTCTGCAGGACACAGATGCTCAGATTTAAAGGTTTCACTGATGGTGCAGCATAATAAATGAAAAGCAAAACAAGACAAATAAAACCCACGCTTAGCTCCAGCATTGTGAAATGTGAGTAAAACAAAGATAAGGAGACTATCCTAAAGTATCTAGTATACAAGACAGGTCACCCGTTAAAGAGGTAGAACCCAACGCATGTTAGGAGTCCGTGGCGTTAGGCTTTTCAAGTGCTGAGAGAAGCCGGCTTTCACCCTAGGAATCTCTGTCCCTCCAGACTATGAATTAAATGGGGAAGGTGGTGGAGGAAAGGCGGGTTTCCAAACAGGCACCTCCCACGCAGACTTTGTCAGGAAGTTAGTTGAGGATGTGCTCCAGAGAAACAAGGAAGTAAGCCAAAAAAGGAGAAGATGTGGAGTGCAGGAAAACATCGTTCTAACCAAGGAGAGAAAAAGGGAATCCCTGGGATGAGAAGTGGACAGCAAGCACAGGCATCCCGCAGTCTAGACGCAGGGGAAGTCGGAGGGGCTCTGGGGAAGGGCTCCAGGGAGAGGGTCTAAGAGAACACCACCTGATGTGATGAATGGGGGGGGGGATAATGTGTGAAAGTCTATGCAGGACACAAAGAAAGGCAATTAGAAACGTCTAGAAAAACATGAGCCTTCTAAGAAATGATACAGAACACATCTTAGCCTCTGTGGGAAGCAGTGGTTGTGTGTATATACATGTACATACATACGTAAATACCGTTCATGGGTGGCTAAAGACAAAGCATGGAAGACAACCGTAATTACAGAAACTGAACTGAATGCTACCAGCTTAGCACATTATGTATAGAAGAGAACCCAGTGGGATGTTCTGTGAAGGCAGAGATGTTCTATATGTGTACTAAACATTACAGTAGGCACTGGTCATGTGCAGGTGTAGCTAGGGCTGCTATGCAGGATGCTGCGGGAATATATGACCACAACTGAAGGGAAGGGGTCCAGCATCCTGATATAAAATGGGAGTTGTAAGATCCTACACTTAATTAATAAAACTAGAAATAAATGTGTAAGTATATTCTGTAAAAATATAATGATGATCAACAAAGGGCCTAAAACAGTTAACTACACTGTAACTGCACTGCAAGGACAGAGGAGGCATCGTGAGAATGACAATGAATAAGCCGTGTCCTCTGATGGCAAAGGAATGTGTTCTCTGGAAATATTCTCTGTTGAATAAGCACATCTCCAACTAACTTCCTGTTGAATAATCAAGAGCTTCTTACTTAAATATGGAAGCAATAGCAAGGAGGCCTTGCAAAAAGATGCAAGAAACACTTTGCCCCTGAAAATAGGAAGACGTTGGGAGGATCTTGCCTTTTGACAGAGCCTTCCTGTACTATTTGATTTTTAAATCAGGTACATGCATGACTTCAATGAAAATTTCAAACACATACTCCTACACACCCTCTAGAAAACAGCGAAAACAGATTTGCAAGGGCGTGATCCTAAATCAGCACAAACAGCAGATCAAGACGCTAAAGCATCATATGCGAGAACTGCCCAGGGGCTTCTGTGACCGGGGAGCCTCCTCAGAGCAGGTGGGATAGAGCAGTGTCCTGGATCCAGTGCACAGTTCTACTGGGCAGGGGCGTGTTGTGTGGTGCCATCCAGCTTCCCCAAAGACTAGAGAATGACCCATCTCTTGTGTGTGTCTTTCAGTGCCTCTTTTTTTAAGATTTATTAATTTATTTGAAAGGCAGAGTGACAGAGAGAGAGAGAGAGAGAGAAAGAGAGATTTTCCATCCATTGGTTCACTCTCCAAATGGCTGCAATGGCTGGGGCCAGGCCAGGCAGAAGCCAGGAGCCAGGAACTCATCTCCAGGCCATTTTCTGCTACTTTCCTAAGCACCTTAGTAGGGAAGAAGCTGGATCCAAAGTGGAGCAGCTGGGACTTGAATGGGCGCTCCTATGGGATGCTGGTGCCACAGGCGGTGCCTTAATCCACTGTGCCACAATGCTGGCCCTCACTGCCTCGCTCCCTCTCCCTCTCCCTTTCTCTCTCCCTCTCCCTCTCTCCTCTCCCTCTCTCTCTCTCTCTCCCTGCTGCATCTTTTTCTCTGTGCCTCTCACTCTCCATTTTTCTATCTACCTGTCTACGTGTCTCTCTGCCTCCCTCTCCCATTCTCCAACTTCCTCTCTCTTCTCTCTCTGTCCCTCTGTATCTCTGCCTTCTGTCTCACTGTCCTCGTTTCTCTTTTCATCTCTGTGTGGGGGTCACTGTGTGACTGTCACCCTCTCTGTCTCTCCTCCCTTTGTCTCCCTGTGTCTCTTTCTGTCCCTCCCTCTGGGGTCTTTGCATCCTGCTACCTTCTGTCTCTGTGGTGCGTGAATCTCCCACCACCTGCACCCATCAGAGAAAAGGACCACCTGTGGCAGAAGCTCCAGCACCTGTCAGCGGTGGCCCCAGGATGCTGTGTGGGCTGCAGCAAGATCTTTGGCCGCCTGTCTCGGCGGTACCCATGCAGGTACCTGGGAAGGGAGGGAGGGAGGGACGTGGAGGCGGGAGTGCTCTCACCCCACCTGGCATTCAGCACTCAGCAGCACCAGGAGCAAGAGCCATGGGAAGGGGCCAGCTGAGAAATGGGGTCCTGGAAGATGGGATGAATGAGATGGGTGGATGGGCTTCTCATGTGGACAGAGCCCCAGCACATGCCTGGGTGCCCCCGCCTCTGCCCGCAGGCTCTGTGGAGGCCTGGTTTGCCACGCCTGCTCCGCGGAATACAGGAGGAGAGAGCGCTGCTGCCCACTCTGTGCCCAGGGAGCGGAAGCCCAAGTCCTCTGACCCAGGCCAGCCAGGCCTGGCCCTCGACCCCACTGCCCACCCCACCTGGCCACTCCCTGCCACGGCTCTTCCCAGCCCTCTGACCTGGCCAGCCCTACCTTCTGGAAGCTGTCATGCCCAGGCAACCCTTCCACGGACAGACGACAGACTGCGATGGGGCAGCAGGGGAAGCCAGGCCGGCTGCTCGGAGACGGTGAGCCGGGGACCTGGGCAGGGCAGGGCCCTCAGCCCTCAGGGATCCATCCCTAGGGTCCCTTTGGGCTCAGCAAACCCATGAGTGCGAGTAGGACCCGGAGCAGCCCTGACATCACCCAGCAACTCAGCCTCCTTCCCCCCACCGCGGGGCCCATTCATCAGCGCTCAGGAAAGCCCCAAGTCTGCACAACCCTGGGCTCTTCGGCAGCTTCCTGTCTGGAATCCGCTGCAGGGTCTGTGTTGTCTTGTGTTGCGTTGCGTTGCATTGTGTTTTCAGCGGCTTTATTGCAGTTTGGCTGACGTACAATAAACCTCACTTCAATCTTTCGGTTGGCTGAGCTTTAAGTTTTCAATGGGCCATGTTGCCATCGCCACATTCAGAGTAACACACACATCCCTTGGCCCCAGAGCTACCCTGTGCCCCCGGAAACCATCCCACCAGGAGTTGCTCCTGCCGTACCCAGGTGACCAGTGATCTGTCACCAGGAATGATGGTGCCTTCTCCAGCGTTTTGTCTCCGTGGAGTCATCCAGCCTCCACTTTGCTGTCATTCAGCAGCATGGTGATTTTGAGTTTCATCCATCAGTAGTTCCTTTTCAGTGCCAAGTAGTATTCCACAATGGGTTTATATACTCACCTGTTGCTGGACATTTGGGCGGTGTCTAATTTGGGTGTACTGCAAATACGGCTCCCAGGAGCATCAGTGGACAATTCTCTGTCTAGAGACACACTTTCACTTCTCTTGAGGAAATACCTGGGATAAAATGGGTCATGTGTAGGTGCACACTTCATTTCTCTTTTTGAAGATTTGTTTATTTATTTTGAAAGTGAAAGTTACAAAGAGAGAGAGGGAGAGACAGAGACAGAGATCTTCCATCTGCTGCTTCCCAAATGGTTGCAATGGCTGAAGCCAGGTCCAGGAGCCTCTTCCAGGTCTCCCATGTGGATGCAAAGGCCCAAAGACTTTGGACATCTTCCGCTGCTTTCACAGGTGCATTGGCAGGGAGCTGGATCAGAAGTGGAGCAGCCAGGACTCAAATCAGCGCCCATATGGCCAGTGTTGCAAGCCGCAGCTCAACCTGTTATGCCACAACACTGGCCCCAACACGCTTCACTTTTAGGAAACCAATGGGGCAGGTATTGGGGTGCAATGGGTTAAGCTGCTGCTTGGGACCCCGACACCCCATATCAGAGTGCCTGGGATTAAACTCCGCCTCCATCTCCATCCAGCTTCCTGCTGATGTGCACCAAGGGAGGTAGCAGGTGACGGTTCAGTTTCTCGGGTCTCTGTCACCCAGATGGGAAACCCAGATGGAGCTCCTGGCTTCTGGCTTTGGCCTGGCCCAATCCTGACTATTGTGGGCATGTAGGGAGTGAACCAGCAGGTGAAAGATTGCCCCGGCCCTACCTTTCAAGTAAATATAAACAAATAAAACTTTTTTCTTTTTCTTATTTTTTATTTTTTCTAATAGAAAACTTTTATTTACTAAATAAAATTTTCGAAAGTCCAACTTTTAGATTATAGAGGTTCTTCCCCCATAACCACCCTCCTACCCACAAACCATCCCATCTCCTACTCCCTCTCCCATCCCATTCTTAAGATTCATTTTTAATTATCTTTTTATATACAGAAGATCAGTTCTATACTAAGTAAAGATTTCAACGGTTTGCACCCACACAGACATACAAAGTATAAAGTACTGTTTGAAGACTAGTTTTAGTGTTAATTCTCATAGTACAACACATTAAGGACAGAGGTCCTACATGGGGAATAAAACTCTTCTAAGTAAAGAAACTGCCAGGGGCTGGCATTGTGGTGTAGCGGGTAAAGCCGCCGCCTGCAGTGCTGGCATCCTAAATGGGCACCGGTTCGAGTCCCAGATGCTCTACTTCCGATCCAGCTCTCTGCTACGGCCTGGGAAAGCAGTAGAAGCAGTGCTTAGAGAACAATGAGAAAACGTCAGCGTGGATGCGAGGTCTTTTGAGCATTCACAGCCCACCCTTGATTGAATCCTAGGATGTGGAACACGGAACCAGAGGACCCCCTGTGCGCTCCCACTGCCTGCGTGGGAGAGTGCCAGCAGCTCCCAGGCCTCAGGCCAGGGTAGGCAGGAGAGGAGGCAAGGCCTAGGGCTTGGACCTCTCTTTCCTTTCCCTCCAGCAGCTCTGCTGGCCTCATCACTACCAGGCCGTGAGCGAGCAGCTGAGTTTTGGGACTCTCTGTGCAGTGCTCACTCACGATAGACAGTGGGTGAGCTGATCGTGGTATAAGACCATTTCCTCTGCACTGTCCAGAAAGACGACACAGATTCTAGGTCATTCCCTGGGACCCTAGCTGTGGCACTTCTGAAAACACTGTTTCAGAAAAGGCCTGGGTCCCCCGTCGGGGACAGAGTGGCTACAGCCAAGCGCGGCCTGCTGCGCCCCTTACACGCGTGCGCACTGTTCCCTGCTGCCCGCCCGCCCGGCCTTACACGTGCAGCTCCGCAGTAGTTGGGCAATCTTGTGGCCTCTAGGGTCAAGGCTGCCCAGAGTTGCTGCCCGTTGCCTTTGCATGGAGCAAGAGTTTCACAAGAGCAGTTCTGCCCTGGAGAACGGAGAACTTCTTCTTCGCCAGCGCGAGAACAAGGTGTGGAAAGACCACTGAACTTTTTGTGGGTTCCTTGTAGAGCTTTCTGGTTCTCTGTTGGATGGGGCGGTCGGGGGACTTCAGGGGCAGTGTTGAGCTAGAGTCTGGCCCCTGGATTTGCCCTTCCTTTCTCCAAACAGGAGAAAATGGTCAAGGTCCCTCACTCTCGGTCCCTGATTTTCTGCTAAGGAGTTCACTTCAAGGGGCACCTTGTTCCTCTTTGAAAAGAGGCTTCCAGGGGCTGGCATTGTGGTGTGACGGGTAAAGCTGTTGCCTGCAGTGCCAGCATCCCCTATGGGCACCGGTTCGAGTCCCAGCTGCTCCACTTCCCATCCAGTTCCCTGCTAATGCATCTGGGAAAGCAGCAAAAGATGGCCCAAGTCCTTGGGTCCCTGCCATCCATGTGGGAGATCTGGATGAAGTTCCTCCTGGCTCCTGGCCTCAGCCTGGCCCAGCCAAATCCCAGCCATTGTGGCCATTTGGGAAGTGAACCAGCAGATGGAAGATCTTTCTCTCTTTCTCCTCTCCATCTAACTCTGCCTTTCAAATAAATAAAAATAAATCTTTAAAAAAATAAAAAAGGAAAGAAAAGAGTCTTTGCTTAGCCACCTCCCTGCCCTAGCTCCGATCAGTGTAAGGCCAGGCAGGTCTGACCTCTGTGCCGGCACTGCCTCTGGAAAATGATTCCTTCTGTCCTGAGGAGAGAGTGTGGGCGAGTGTGACCTTGTGGTGCCAGCATACCAGGTTCTAGTCCTGGTCGGGGTGCCGGATTCTGTCCTGGTTGCCCCTCTTCCAGTCCAGCTCTCTGCTGTGGCCCAAGAAGGCAGTGGAGGATGGCCCAAGTCCTTGGGCCCTGCACCCCATGGGAGACCAGGAGGAAGCACCTGGCTCCCGGCTTCGGATCGGCACAGCGCTGGCCATAGCGGCCATTTGGGAATTGAACCAATGGAAGGAAGATCTCTCTCTCTCTCTCTCTCTCTCTCTCTCTCTCTCTCTCTCTTTCTCTCTCTCTCACTGTCTAACTCTACCTGTCAAATAAATAAATAAAATAAATATAAATAAATATATAAATATAAATATTTAAAAATAAAAATAAATTTAAAAACTTCATGAATTTCTTTAAATTAGATGTCTGGGATACATCACTTTCCCCCAATTTTTTCAATTCATTCAGTGTTCAGAAAGTTGTGTGAAGTGCTTGTGATACATCAGATGCTGCGGTTCGGCAGGGTGGGCAGAGAGAAAGGGCCCTGCTCTCGGGAGCCTTACAGTGGGGGCAGGACGCAGCCAGACACAGGGCTGGTGACAAACCGTGGGCTACTTCTGCCTGGAAAGAATGAACTGACCAGAGCAGGGGGGAGGGGTCAGCTTTAGCACTACAATGAAATACCCAAGACAAGCTACTTATGGAGGAAAGAGAGGTTTATCAGGCACTCACTTTCGGAGGCCCAAGTCCAAGTTCAGGCAGCCCCAATGGGCTGGCCTCTGGTGAGGGCAGCAGATGGCCATGGCAGACGGCATGTCGATGAAGAAGCAGAGCTCCCAGGGCACACAGAGCCCCACGTGGTGAGAGTGCCTGCACATCTGGTCACATCTGCATCGTCTCTAAGGCCGCCAGGATTTCATCGTGGGGGCTCCACCCTAACAACTCAACTCAATCACTCTCCTCAAGAGGCCCCACCCACCAACACAGGGATTGCGTTAAGTCTGCACCCTCTTACACCTGTAACTTAGGACTTTGGGAGTTAAAGGCCTGTGCGGGCTCAGGAGCTAACTCATGTTGAAATCACAGCACAGGGGCCGGCACTGTGGCATAGCGGGTTAAGCCGCTGCCTGCAGTGCCAGCATCCCATATGGGTGCCAGTTTGAGACTTGGCTGCTCCACTTCCGATCCAGCTCGCTGCTATAGCCTGGAAAAGCAATAGAAGATGGCCTAAGTCCCTGGGCCCCTACCCCAGCATGGGAGACCCAGAGGAGGCTCCTGGCTCCTGGCTTTGGATTGGCTCAGCTCCAGCCGTTGCGGCCAACTGGGGAGTAAACCAGCGGATAGAAGACTTCTCTCTCTCTCTCTCTCTCTCTCTCTCTCTCTCTCTCTGCCTCTCCTCTCTCTGTGTAACTCTGACTTTCAAATACATAAATAAATCTTTTTAAAAAAGAAAGAAAGAAATTAAAAAAAAAAAAAAACCGCAGCACAAGACAAAGGGAGATGCGCACCAAGATCCTCAGAGGACACCAAGTCTTCTGCTGGGCCCTGAAAATGGCTGCCAGGAGGCGGAGTCAGGGCTGGGGGCGTGGCCTGAGTGGTGCCAGGGGCAGCCAGGTGGAGGAGCACAGGTGCCCCTAAGGACAGTTGAGGACTTTCTTTATCTGGGGGCAACAAGGGTCTTTGGAGGGTTTTAAGAGGAGAAGACGGGGATCAGATTCAGCTTAGGAAGATCATTCTGGAAGCAGAGTGGGGGTTGGCTTGACGGGCCGAGGAGGAGGAGCTAACGGTGAGCAGCAGTGTCCAAAGGGCTGCGCAGACAGACTTTTCCATCCACACACGCCCCGTGCGGGAGGTCTTCCCATGATTCCCATCTTCCAGGTGATGGAACTGAGACCCAGCAAGACTGAATCACCAGCCCCAGCCCCACAGCTAGTGAGTGGGACCCAGCAGGCTGCTTATAGTTAACGTTAATGTCCTCACCCAGACAGCCCGGCTCCGAAACCCACACCTGCTGCAGCACAGGCGTCTCGGCGGTTTAGGCGAGAGAGGATGAAGCGTCACCTAACACTCCTGGGCAAAGGGCGGGGAAGACACAGATGGCCGAGGATGAGGCTCAGGGAGGAAGAGCAAGGCGGCATGAGGCATGGTCTGGCTCAGGCAGAGCACAGGGACCCGCTCCTGGGAGGACGGGGGGCTGCATTATTTTTTCTTTTTTTCAGATTTTTTTTTTTGGACAGGCAGAGTGGACAGTGAGAGAGACAGAGAGAAAGGTCTTCCTTTGCCGTTGGTTCACCCCACAATGGCCGCCGCAGCCCTGCTGCAGCCGGCGCACCGCGCTCATCCAAAGGTAGGAGCCAGGTGCTTCTCCTGGTCTCCCATGGGGTGCAGGGCCCAAACACTTGGGCCATCCTCCTTTGCACTCCTGGGCCACAGCAGAGAGCTGGCCTGGAAGAGGAGCAACCGGGACAGAATCCGGAGCCCCGATGGGGACTAGAACCCAGTGTGCCGGCACCACAAGGCAGAGGATTAGCCTGTTGAGCCATGGCTCCGGCCTTTTTTTCAGATTTATTTTTATTTATTTGAAAGGCAGAGTTACAGAGAGAGGGAGAGATCTTCCATCTTCAGGTTCACTCCTCAAATGACTGCAGTGATCCGGGCTGGGCCAGGAGGAAGCCATGAGCCTGGTTCCTGGTCTCCCATGTGGGTGGGACAGGTCCGGTTGCTGGGGCTGGCTTCCACTGCTTTCCCAGACACGCTAGTGGGGAGCTGTATTGGAACTGCTGCAGCCGGGACTCAAGCCCTTGCCAGGTATGGGATGCTGGCATCACAGGCCGCAGCTTCACCCCTGCGCCAGCACGCCAGGCCCACAGTGGGTTTTCTGTACACTGGGTCTGCAGTGTCCGCAGGGCCTGGGGTGGATGATCTTTGCGTGTCAGAGTTTGGAGCTTAAGGGAGGACCTGATTGGGAACAACAGATAGGGGAGCCACTGCACACACTGGGTGGGAACTGAAGCCATGGAGACAGGGTCTCACCTCGCAGAGAGCAGGAGTGAGACAAGAAGAGGACCAAGGGAGAGCCCTGGAGGACAGCTATTCTCCAGGAATGGATTGAGCAATGGAGCAAGAACGAGGAAGTAGGAGAGAATGGAGCTGTGGGATTCGATCGAGCGATCAAGCAAGATAAGGTAGAGCTTAAAGGTCTATCTGTGGTTACCAGGGGCTGGCGAGGGAGAGATGGGGAACGGTTGATTACCAGGAACCAGATTACAGCTACAGAGAACTAACACGTTCCGGGGTTCCGGGGGCGGGCCTTGTAGTGCAGCAGGTTAAGCCTCTGCCTGTGCAAGTCCTAGTCCCAGCTGTTCCACGTCCCATCCAGCTCCTTGCTAATGCCCCTGGGAAGGCAGTGGAAGATGCCCAAGTGCACGTGGGAAACCTGGATGGAGATTGAAGCACCTGACTTCAGCCTGGCCCAGGCCCAGCCATTGCCATCATTTGGGGAGTGAACAAGCAGATGGAAGATGGATGGATTCTCTCTCTCTCTCTCTCTCTCTCTCTCTCTCTCTGCTTTTCAAATAAATAAATACATTTTTTAAAAAAGGAATATGTTCTGGGTTTGTATTGCACTGGCGGGTTCTTATAGAGAACACTAATGTACTGCATGTTTCTTTTTTTGTCAAGTCATGTAGGATTTGTCATTTTTTTTTTTTACAGGCAGAGTGGACAGTGAGAGAGAGAGACAGAGAGAAAGGTCTTCCTTTGCCGTTGGTTCACCCTCCAATGGCGGCCGCGGTCAGCGCGCTGCGGCCGGCGCACCGCGCTTGTCCGATGGCAGGAGCCAGGAGCCAGGTGCTTTTCCTGGTCTCCCCATGGGGTGCAGGGCCCAAGCACCTGGCCATCCTCCACTGCACTCCCGGGCCACAGCAGAGGGCTGGCCTGGAAGAGGGGCAACCGGGACAGAATCCGGCGCCCCGACCGGGACTAGAACCCGGAGGATTAGCCTGTTGAGCCAAGGCGCCGGCCAAGGATTTGTCATTTTTTAAAGATTGAAGTGGGTGGGATTGAGGCCAGGAGCCTGGAATTTCATCTGTGTCTCCCATGTAGGTTCAGGGACCCAAGCACTTGGACCATCCTCCACTGCTTTCCCAGGCACTTTAGCAGGGAGCTGGATTAGAAGCAGAGCAGCTGGGAGTCGAACAAGCTCCCATGTGGGATGCTAGTGTCATAGGTGGTGGCTTAAACTACTAGACCACAATGCCAGCTCCCTTATTTCTCTCTTAAAAAACAAACAACAACAAGATGGGATTTTGGGATTTCTCACCATAACAAATCGTTAAATATTTGAAGATACAAATACAGTTGCTGACTATACATTGCCAAATGCTGAAACATTATATTGCACTCCATAAACTTGCAAAATTTTTGTATACCCATTAAAATTTTTGATTCAAAAATCTTGTTGTGGGGCCAGTGCTGTGGCACAGTAGGTTAAGAATCTCTGCAGCACTGGCATCCCATATGACACCAGTCCAAGTCCCAGTTGCTCCATTTCTGATCAAACTCTCTGCTAATGTGCCTCTGGAAGATGGCCCAAGTACTTGGGCCCCTACACCCCCATGGGAGACCCAAAAGAAGCTCCTGGCTCCTGGCTTTGGATCAACCCAGCTCCAACCGTTGTGACCATTTGGGGAGTGAACCAGCAGTTGGAAGAACTTTCTCTCTGTCTCTCCCTCTCTCTGTGTGTAACTATGCCTCTCAAGTAAATAAATAAATCCTTTTAAAGAAAACCTTGGTTTAAAAAGACTTGAATAATCACCTTTTCCCCATAAAGTTAAAAAGCATACAGCAGGGAACCGGTGCTGTGGCATAGAGGATAAAGCCGCTGGCTTTCCATATGGGTGTTGGTTTGGGTGCTGGCTGCTCCACTTCCCATCCAGCTCCCTACTAAAGTGCCCAGGAAAACAGTAGGGAATGTCCCAAGTGCTTGGCCCCTGTACCCGCATGGGAGACCTGGGAAAAGCTTCTGGCTGCTTTATTTCCACCTAGCCATTGCGGCCATTTCAGGAACAAACCGACAGATAGGAAATACCCCCCCCCCCGCCGCCTTTCAAATAAATCTTTAAAAAACAAAAAAAGGGGATGGCACTGAAGCATAGCAGGTAAATTCACCTCCTACAGTGCTGGCATCCCATATGGGTGCCAGTGGGAATCTCAGCTGCTCCCACCCACACGGGACACCTGTTTGTTTTGGCCTGGCCCAGCCCTGGCCATTGCTACCATTTGGGGAGTGAACCAGCAGATGGAAAATCCCTCTCTCTCGCTCTCTCCCTCTGCCTTTCCTTCTCTGTAACTCTGCCTTTCAAATAAATAAATAAATCTTTAAAAAAAATATTGCAGGCTAACAAAATATAATCAACCAATATTCAAAATGTAATACTCGGGGCCAGTGCCGTGGCTCACTTGGTTAATCCTCCGCCTGTGGCGCCGGCATCCCATATGGGCGCCGGGTTCTAGTCCCGGTTGCTCCTCTTCCAGTCCAGCTCTCTGCTGTGGCCCAGGAAAGCAGTGGCTGGTGGGAGCTCAGGTATGGTCAGGTAGAGCATGATGTCACACAGGGGCGTGGTGAGGGTATCAGGTAGGGCATGATGTCACACAGGGGCGTGGTGAGGGTATCAGGTAGGGCAAGAGGTCCCTCAGGGGCGTGGCAAAAGTGTGGTCTTCCAGCTCACAAGCCTATGTATGCCTGTCTACTTCATGCCTTTTAGATAAAAATAAATTTTTAAATGTGCTACAAGTGATAATATTAGTAATATAAACAGATTACTCATTAGTTAAAGGTAATTGTATTGAATGTTTTATGATCATTGATTAACAAGCATCCTATCATAGGTGCCTGGAAAACATTTTGCCTTGTCTTTATAACACACTCTAGGGAGATGACCAATTTATTATCTTTGAATTATTTCTATCACTGTACACAAAATAATACATCTGAAGATAGCAGTTGCTCCAGTGAATAATAGAAAGTATTCGGACCTCAATGGGTTGGGTAGTACTGAAGATAAATTGTAAAAGTTACTTGTAAATCTTACCAAAACTTGTAACAAAATTATAAAATGCATGTAGTTAAATGTTTGAAGAGTAAAAATGCTTTAAGAGGTTTCAATTTTGTAAGTTACATTCTAAAAGATGTCAATACTTTTTAAGAAGAAAATGAGGCCGGCGCCGTGGCTCAACAGGCTAATCCTCCGCCTTGCGGCGCCAGCACACCGGGTTCTAGTCCCGGTCGGGGCGCCGGATTCTGTCCCGGTTGCCCCTCTTCCAGGCCAGCTCTCTGCTGTGGCCCGGAGTGCAGTGCAGGATGGCCCAAGTGCTTGGGCCCTGCACCCCATGGGAGACCAGGATAAGCACCTAGCACCTGGCTCCTGCCTTCGGATGAGCGCGGTGCGCCGGCCGCAGCGCGCCGGCCGCGGCAGCCATTGGAGGGTGAACCAACGGCAAAGGAAGACCTTTCTCTCTGTCTCTCTCTCTCTCTCTCACTGTCCACTCTGCCTGTCAAAAATAAAAAATAAAAATTAAAAAATTAAAAAAAAGAAGAAAATGGCCTGTTTATTAAAACTAACAGTAAGTCAGTTGACCATAAAGAACTGGATTTATAAAATTGAATTAAGGAAACTGAAAATTAAGCATAAGACTATTGGAAAAATTATGATATGTCACTTGAACCAAAATAATATAACAATTCAAAGAGACTAATAAAAAATGCAATACTCCCAAATTGTGGACAGAGTGACTGCAAATCAACAACACAGAAATCCAGTGCCCCAGGGAAGCTATGGGAAAAGATACTCATTCTCACCAACAGTTAAAGAAATAACAAACCAGACAATGGATATTGTTTCCTGCTACCTGATGGGGCGGAAATTGGTCACTTACGATGTTTGTGGCACATCCAGAGGATGCCAGGCCCTTTCATGAACTGATGACAGTGGAGGAACCTGGCACAGTTTTGCAGAGCGACTTAGCAGTACTTATCATAATGAACTGTGCACAGACACCACCCAGCGAGATAACCCTGAGGGCACAGAAACACTGGTCCAAGTTCCCCGACACTGACTCCAAGAACACTGCAGATAAGTACTTCATGTTTATGCATGAGATAACCATCAAAGAAATTACCATATGGCCACATGGAGTCACTGAAAATAACAACAGGGAGCCAGGGGTACTGACCAAGAACAGGGCCACAACACACTGCCAAAGTGCGGGACGGTGTAATCAGTAAAATGTCTTTTTTTACTAAGGAAAAAAATGGAAGGAAAACATAGGCTTGGGTTTGCATGGGGAAAAGCATGGAAAGATGTACACACTAGGCTGTCACTGTCGGCAGCAGTCAACTCTTTTCTTCTCCTTTTTCTTTCTTTCTTTCTTTCTTTCTTTCTTTTTTTTTTTTTTAATTTGAGAGGCAGAGTTATAGACAGGCAGAGAGAGAGAGAAAGAGAATCTTCCATCCACTGGTTCACTCCCCAAATGGCCACAATGGCTGGAGCTGGAGTGATCCAAAGCCAGGAGTTTCTTCCAAGTCTCCCATGTGGGTACAGGGACCCAAGCATTTGGGCCCTCTTCTACTGCTTTCCCAGACCATTAGCAGGGAGCTGGATCAGAAACAGAGTAGCCGGGACTTGAAACGGTGCCCATGTGGGGGATGCCAGCACTGCAGATAGAGGCTTAACCTACTATGCCACAGTGCCTGCCCGCAGTGACCCCTTTTCTAGAGATACAAGTGTGCAGAAGAAGGAAGGCAAGCTTCCAGTTTTACCTTCTATGTTTTTCCACTGCTTGTATCCTTTGCAATATGTACGTCCATTTTTATAACGTTAAAGTCGTTTGATTTGGGAGGACTGCATCCTGGGTTTAGCAACCCAGAGGTCATTGGTGAACTTGGCAACTGCTGTCTGCCGCGCTGTAGGAAGGAAGCCGGGTGCAGTATTTGTGGAACAGCGAACAGGAGGGGAGAAAAGCAGAGAGTGACTGTTAACCACGTTTTAAATAAGCCTGCCTGTGAAAAGGAGAAGCTAGCAGAGTGGGGAGCTGAGGGGGTCCTGGGACAGAGAAAGACATTGGCAAGTTCGGGGGCGGAAGGGGAAGGTAGCTGAGGGACAGAGGGGACAGTCGCGAGGCTCCTCAAGGGTGACCGAGGCAGTGAGCCCCCGCTCCATACACAAAGGGTCCCCAGGGACAGAAGCAAGGACAGCCCTTGTGCTGGTCCTGGAAGGGAGGGAGGGAGAGAGGGAGAGAGGGAGAGAGGGAGAGAGGGAGGAGGGAGGGAAAGAGGGAGGGAAAGAGGGAGAGAGGGAGGGAGGGAGGGAGGGAGGGAGAGAGGGAGAGAGGGAGGGAGAGAAGGAGAGAGGGAGGAGGGAAGGAGGGGGGAGGGAGGGAAGAAGGAACTGTGTCTCCAAGTTCAGACAAGACTATGGGCAGTGGGGTGTGGGAGGGGCTGGGTGCCTCTTCCTTATTACAAAAGGCACTGCAGGTTCAGGATGCACAAGGTGGACTCAGAAAACCTCCTCCATCAGACTGGCAGGCTCCTCCAGAAGCCCTTAGGGAGGAGGGCGTGCGCATCCCCAGGGCTAACCCCCCCGCAGGCCCCGGGGCCGGTGTGCAGACTCCCAAGACAGACCTCATGGTTCCTGGAGGGGTGGGAACACCTCCCCCGGGGCCGCCTGGCTCAGCAGTTTCCCCATCCAGGCTGCTTCACTTTTTTCCTGTCCAACAGCCCAGACAGCTACCGAGCCTTGAGTCACAGGGAGGTGTCGGTGGCCAGCCCGCTCACAGGCAGCAACAGCAGGTAAGTGAGCCTCATTCTTCCAGCAGCCGGGGAGATGTGTGCTGGAAGGGATTCAGCAGCCATAGCCAACTTGGGTGAGGGACTGCAGAAGCTTAGAGCTGGAGATAACCACCTGGACCGTGGTGCCTCGGGACCTTCTGGCCACCATGGACAGCTTCTATGTCTGCATGCCAGTGCGGCCCCTCTGGACACCTGTGGCCACTGAGCACCTGAAATGGAGCTGGTATGACTGAGCACCTGGCTTTTTGATTTCCTTTAATTAATTGTCATTTAAACGGCTGCTTCTGGCTAGTAGCTCCCATGCTGGGTGGCACGGTCACCAAAGAAGGGTGCAGACGCCCCGGGGGACGTGACTTGTCCGAGCTCACCTGGCCATCAACAGCAGATCCAGGTGGAGCCGCCTGTTTTTTCCTTCACTCCACCACATACCTGGGCTCTGCCGATACGAATTCACCTTGATGGACACTGAGAAGTGGGTGGGTTGGGCAATGCCAAATCTGGCTCCTCTCTCGACAACCTTGGGATCTGGCTGGGGGGCCCACGGGGGGGGGCCACCCCCACCCCACCCCCGCCTTGCCCAGTGCAGAAACCTGAGGCTGGGCGCCTGCCTCTGTTTCTGGTGGGCAGAATAGAGGGTTGGAGAGCAGACTGCAAACTGTTTCTGAAAACTTCTAAAACCCCAGTCCAGCTGTGTCACCCTAGGTAAGTTGCTTAACCTCTTGCAAGCTCCATTTCCTCACCCAGAAAGTGCCGACTTTCATTTGGCCAGGTGTCATTGCTTTCTTCCCCAAAGTGGGAGGACAGAGGTGACAAACTGTTGCCATCAAAGACTCTTTTCTTGGGGTCATCTGCTGAGTGAGTCTGCTGTGGGCTTTGAGAACTTTCTAGGCCTTGGGACACATGGAGCAAGAGGTCTGACAAGGGCTAGCAGAGGGGACTGAGGCACTGTCCACTGGGTAAGGGGTCAGGTGGGAGCAGGACATCAGTGTTCATGGCTCCACCTCTGTTCACCTTTCATTTGTATCTGCTAGCCAGGGTCGCAAAAGACATTCTCAGTGTCAATGGACTCTGTTGTCAAAAGTGTTTTTGAACTTGGAAGGGCGGAGGCAGTGGATTTTTACTTTGAACAAGACTTTCTTTCCAGATGAAGGGGTCTGGGCTTGCTACAGTGTTAGGGTCCTCAGATCCAATGCCAGGCAAGTAAGCTGGGAAAAATGCCCAAAAGGGGGGCATGGTCAGAGCAGATGGTGGAACGGGGAGGCAGGGGCCTCCCTGGGGCTGGGGGTCCCAGAGGGCACAGCATGAAGGAGTCAGAGGCTAAAGGGTTCCGAGGAGGGAAACGAGAGGCTCACGGCGCAGGCAGGAATGCTGCCAGACTCGTCTCCATGTGTCCCCCCACCCCCCGGATCTGCAGAAGAGCAAGAGCAATGCCGCAGGGCTGGGGTGGGGCGGCCAGAGGAGGGCTGGGGAAACAGGGCAAAGATAAGAGAGTGCCACGTGGTCCTGGGCAAACCACTTTCTTTGTCTGGCTATCAGTTTCTGCATCTGTGAAATGGGAGGAAAACCCCTCTGGTCCCTTCGCAGCATGAACTCTTGAGTCCTCTTGCCCTTTTGTGGGCCTGCACCCACACTCCTGGGTCCCTTCATTCTCTCACCTTAGGGCTCCTTAACCCCAAAGGGAGACTTTGCCTCCTTCCCACAATCCTCTCCAGCAGCCACTCAGGGTAGCCGGGGCCTAGGGCTCCCCTGGGCCCTGCCAGCCCCCTTGCTTTGGCTGGAGTCGGCTCTGAGAATGGGCCAGCCACGGCTGGCTCTTCCCTCCCTACGCACCCTAAATGCAAATGTCTGTCGATTATAAATACCAGGATTGCATTAAAATGATTTGCATTGTTGTTGTTACAAGATTGCCTAAAATGCCTGGGACCTGGTAAACAAGCCCCATGCCAGCGCCTAGCAGTTTGGGGTAAGCTGTTAGAATTCCACCCACTCGTGGAGCCTGTTAACTGCCCTGAGTCGTAAAAAGGCCAGCATTTCTGCTCAACCAGGGATGCTCCCACTTGGGCAACTGAGAAGGGGACCAGGGGCGGGGGCACAGGTGCCATCCGGGTCAAGGGCGTTTGGTTTATCATCCCTGCAAGGCTTGGTTCTTTACTTCTGGAGAAGGTGCAGAATCTGCATGCAGGCTGACTTATTGATAGCTCGGGCACTTAGCTTACGAATGTATTGACTATGCAAGGTGTCTTTATTTTTTTGAGAAAGAGGGCTGTGCACAGAAAATAATGCAAGTCGAGTCGTGGACATCTCGCTGGAATCCTGGCTGACCCACTCCCAGGCCTTTGTGCTCACAGTCTGCTGGCTGAGCCCATACTGGCCTCAGCGTTCTCACGAGCAAATGGGACTAATCCGCACCTGTGTGTAGTGACGAGGGAGGTCATGTTACCTGTGAGGCAGGGTACTGCACAGCCCTCACCTGTGTCACCGTCCCTTCCCTTCGTTTGTCCCTTGAATCACCAACCCAAGCTGTCTAGGGGTTGGCAAAATAAAAAGCAAACACCAGCCACAGAGATCTCTGCCCCCAGCCCAGTTGTCTTTTCTGAGTGTGTTACCTTGTGTCCTGACTCTCACGTCTCCCTGTAGAACATCAAGCTGCTCCATGATGCTTGCCCATGCACCTGTAGCCTCCACCCCACCCCGCCCCTCACAGCACAGCTGCACATGGGATTATCCAGAATTAGGACTTCCTGTGGCTCCCCCTCTGCTGCTGTGGTCTTTTCTGATGGGGCCATTTCTGCAGCTGCCCCAGCCAGGCCTTCTCCCTGCTGTCACTCAGGGACTCGTGGTTCTGTCTGCGCCCTGCACCTGCCATGTTCTGTTCCCACTCTCAAAGGCGGAGCTTCCCACAGGTCATCTGTTCCCTTAAGAGCAGCTCTGGTCAATTGCTGTCAGAGGTGACGTCACTCGATTGGACAGAACCCTGGGCCTCCGAGCAAAGTGCTCTTGGCTGTGGGACTGCAGAGCCGGAGACTTTTTTTGGGCCTTGCCAACCATACTGGCCAAGCCAGCTGTACCACCTGCCTCTCCCAGGAAGGGGAATGCTAACGAGTCCATCACTCACAGGAAACGGCATTGTGTTTCTAGGTTCTCTTAATCCCATTCAACCTTTTCTTTGCTATGTATGATTGACAGTAACTGAGATTACCCTCTGCTAAAGAGAAAGCCTTCCTAGGACTCCTTGGGTTGTTGTTGGAATACTTATGTTTGCTTTGCAAGGCTGTGCACTCTTTGGTTAATCTTTTTTTTGACTGAGATATAATTTACACTCCACTCATTTAAGGTATATAATCCTGTGATTTTTAGTAGTTGTATAGTCACTGCCACTAATTCCAGAACGCTTTCATCACCCAAAAAAAGAAACTCTGTACTTGTTAATATTCCTCTTCCCACCCCCACCCCCGGTCCCGGGCAACCATTCATCTACCGTCTGTCTCTACCAGTTGGCCTGTTCTGATTATTTCACAGACGTGGAATCACACATGATGGAGCCTTTTCTTTCTTTTGGAATGTCGGTTTCAAGGTTCATCTGTGTGCATCACGTATCAGTACTTCCTTCTTAGGGCTGAGTAATATTCCGGGGTATCTGCGAACCTGACTGTGTGTACCATACTTCCTTCCTTCTTAGGGCTGAGTAATATTCCGGGGTATCTGCGAACCTGACTGTGTGTACCGTACTTCCTTCCTTCTTAGGGCTGAGTAATACTCCAGTGTATCTGTGAACCTGACTGTGGGCACCCACTCATTGGCAGATGGGTATTTGGGTTCTTTCTGCTTACGGACTGTCATGAAGAAGGCTGTTGTCCATTCACATACGAGTTTCTGTGCGGACGTACATTTTCTTTAAAAAAAAACTTTGTAAAGACACAGTCTTTTCTTAAGATTTATTTTATTTATTTGAAAGGCAGAGTGACAGAGAGAGAGAAAGAGAAAGAGAAAGAGGGAAAGAGATCCTCCATCCACTGATTCACTCCCCAGAAGGCCACAGAGGCCAAGGGTGTGCCGGGTTGAAGCCAGGAACTCCTTCTGGGTCTCCCATGTGAGTACAAGGGCCCAAGCCCTGAAGCCATCTTCTGCTGCTGGATAGGAAGTGGAGCAGCCGGGGCTCAAACCTATGCTCCCACGTGGGCTGCCAGTGTCACAGGTGGTGGCTTAACCCACTGCAGCATGATGCCAGCCCTGTGGCCATAGTTTCAGTTCTCTCAGTTGTACCCCTGGGATGAGAATTGCTGAGTCCATGGTGACCCCATCTTTCACCCTTCAAGCAACTGCTAGGCCATTCTCTGAAGCATCTGAGCCAATTCACATTCCAACCAGCAGCACACGCAGAGATTCTGATGTCTCTGCGTCTTCATTGACAGTGTCACTGCCCAGCCTCTTTTTTATAAGATTTATTTATTTATTTGAAAGTTAGAGAGAGAAGGCCTGCGCCGCAGCTCACTTGGCTAATCCTCCGCCTTGCGGCACCGGCACACCGGGTTCTAGTCCCGGTCGGGGTGCCGGATTCTGTGCCAGTTGCCCCTCTTCCAGGCCAGCTCTCTGCTGTGGCCCGGGAGTGCAGTGGAGGATGGCCCAAGTGCTTGGGCCCTGCACCCCATGGGAGACCAGGAGAAGCACCTGGCTCCTGCCTTTGGATCAGCGCGGTGCGCCGGCAGCCATTGGAGGGTGAACCAACGGCAAAAGGAAGACATTTCTCTCTGTCGTCTCTCTCTCTCACTGTCCACTCTGCCTGAAAAAAAAAAGAAAGAAAGAAAGAAAGAAAGAAAGAAAGAAAGAAAGAAAGAAAGAAAGAAAGAAAGAAAGAAAAGAAAGAGAGAGAGAGAGAGAGAGAGAGAGAGAGAGAGAGATCTTCCATCCTCTGATTCACTCCCCAAGTGGCTGGAAGGCCCAGAGCTGAGCCAGGCTAAAGCCAGGAGCCAGGAGCTTCATCTGGGCTCCCACTTGGGTGGCAGGGACCTAAGCACTTGGGCCATCTTCTTCTGCTTTCCCAGGCACATTAGCAGGGAACTGGATCAGAAATAGAGCAGCCGGGACTCAAACCGGCGCCCACAAGGGATGCCAGCATTACAGGCAGCTGCTTTACCCACTGCACCACAGCACTGGCTCCTCCCTCCCACACTGCCTGTCTCTTCTCCCATACTGGGTTCCACGCAGGGTGGGGTAGAGCCTGGGAGGACTGAAATATCAAGAAATGACACGACGGGGTCCTGGTTTGTGCTTCAAGAAGAAGCTGATCCGGTGGCTGGGGTGCTTTGCTTTCATTCTTCTTTGGAAAAGTGGGATAACAGTTCAGAGTGGCTGTCGCCGCCCCTGTATCCAGAACCAGAATCTCAGCTACTGGAGTAGCAAGGGCAGAACCCACAGGGGTAGATTGGCCTGCAGGGGCAGAGGAAGGCACACATAGGCAGGGCAGGAAAGGTCCCCACCAGGACAGAAAAGCCACCGCGCTTCCTGCTGCCCCACCCCTTAGCCTGGGCACACGCTAGCTTTCTCTGCTCACCCCCCTGCAGCAGAATGTAGTGGCCCCAGTCTCCCAAAATAATCCATTTACACACACTAGGCAAATCAGCCAGCCACCTGCTTATCAGACCACACAAACGGGCCGCATCAGGCCTCCTGTCCCTGTCAGCTGGCTGATGTTTCTTCTGGCTTGAGCCCACTGCAACTCCCTGCTGCCGCAGCACAAACTGGTTTTTTCCCCCCAGGGCACTTCTTTTAAACTATCTTCCAGAAAGCAGGAGACAAGGATTCACCCCTCAGGTTTACAGTCAAACCTGGATCTTTTTCTTGAAGTACAACCCAATTGGATGGCCTGCTTGGACCCCAGATTAGGAACTGAACAGCATGTCTGTATCTAAACACGAAATCCAGCCTCAGCACCCAAAGATGCTCACCATTCAGGGCTCCCATACAAGGGTTCTCTAGGGATTATCCAAAGAGAAGTTGCGACAATGTCATAGAAATTGTTCAGAAGCTCGCTCGCTCGCTCGCTCGCTCTCTGACATTGAAGGGAATGATATAGCCTTTTCATAAAATGTGCAATGGGTCACTAAGTGTGTCACTTGACCTTGGAGACCCCACTACTTAAATGTTAGAAGTGAAAATCGCTCCCGTGTAATATGCAGGCAACACAAAGACACCTCCCTACTGCCCCATTTCTCAGGTGCGCGCAGGAGGCAAGGGAGCCCTTCTTGTGTAGTAACCCTCATCTCTCTTCTCTACTCCAGGATTTAAGACTATCTCAGAAATGCAAGAGTTTAACTGGGAGAATTACAGCTATGAAGATTTCTTTGGCGATTTCAGCAATTACAGTTACAGCACTGACCTACCCCCTACCCTGCTAGACTCTGCTCCGTGCAAGCCAGAATCTCTGGAAACCAACAGCTATGTTGTGCTCATCATCTATGCCCTGGTCTTCCTGCTGAGCCTGCTGGGCAACTCCCTGGTGATGCTGGTCATCCTGTACAGCCGGAGCACCTGCTCGGTCACCGACGTCTACCTGCTGAACCTGGCCATCGCCGACCTGCTCTTTGCCACCACCTTGCCCATCTGGGCCGCCTCCAAGGTGCACGGCTGGACTTTCGGCACGCCCCTGTGCAAGGTGGTCTCGCTCGTGAAGGAAGTCAACTTCTACAGTGGAATCCTGCTCCTGGCCTGCATCAGTGTGGACCGCTACCTGGCCATCGTCCATGCCACTCGCACAATGATCCAGAAGCGCCACTTGGTCAAGTTCATATGCTTAAGCATGTGGGGAGTGTCTCTGATCCTGTCTCTGCCCATCTTACTGTTCCGTAATGCCATCTTCCCACCCAATTCCAGCCCGGTCTGCTATGAGGACCTGGGGAACAGCACCGCGAAGTGGCGCATGGTGCTGCGGATCCTGCCTCAGACTTTCGGCTTCATCCTGCCACTGCTGGTCATGCTGTTTTGCTACGGGTTCACCCTGCGCACGCTGTTCAAGGCCCACATGGGGCAGAAGCACCGGGCCATGCGGGTCATCTTTGCCGTTGTGCTCATCTTCCTGCTCTGCTGGCTGCCCTACAACCTGGTCCTGCTCGCAGACACCCTCATGAGGACCCACGTGATACAGGAGACGTGTGAGCGTCGCAATGACATTGACCGGGCCCTGGACGCCACCGAGATTCTGGGCTTCCTGCACAGCTGCCTCAACCCCCTCATCTACGCCTTCATTGGCCAAAAGTTTCGCTATGGCCTGCTCAAGATCCTTGCGGCCCGCGGCCTGATCAGCAAGGAGTTCCTGGCCAAGGAGAGCAGGCCTTCCTTTGTTGCATCGTCTTCAGGGAACACCTCCACCACCCTCTAAGACGCCTATGTGGGCTGCAGTCTCTCGGGCTTCCTCTCTCCCTTGCACATCTCATCCCAAGCCTCATTTCCACCGGCTGTTCCTGGTCCCGGAGTCAACACAGCCCTCACTGTGGCTATAGAAAGGAGCGGAGGCCACTTCCTCAGCAGGCCCCCAGTGCACAGCTTAGAAAGCCTGACCCGGCCCCTGTCACTTCCCATAATTATTCTGCCAACTACGGGAATCTTCTCATTCTACCACTGACCCCAAAACCCCCTGCTGAGAAGAACAAATCAAACCCACAGTGAGCTGCCACTTCACGTCCATGGGGTGGCTGTTATCATAGGGCGAGAAAGGACTGAGGGAGCGAGCGAGTGAGCGAGCCAGAGCCAGCAGGGTGTAAGGGAACTGGAACCCTTAGTGTGGGTGGTGGAAGTGTGAGATGGTGCAGCCACTCTGGACAAGAGCATGGCAATTTGCCTCAAAACACGGAGCAGAATGGCTACGTGATCCCATAGTCCCACTTGCAGATGTGTGCACGAAACAGCAGAAGGCAAGGGCTGGAACAGATTTTTGCATGGCAGTGTTCACGGCAGCATTATTCCCAGGAGTGAAAAAGTAGAAACAAGCCAGACGTCCATCAGGGAAGAGACAGGTACACACGATATGCTGCATGTGCGCAACAGCCTTGAAAAGGAGTGAGCAGGTGTTACATCACAGATGAACTTTGAAAACATCATTATGTGTGGCCAGCATGGTGGTGAAGTGGGTAAAACCACCTCCTGTGACACCAGCATCCCATAATGGCACCGGTTGGTGTCCCAGCTGCTCCACTTCCAGTCCAGCTCCCTGCTAATGGCCTGGGAAAAACAGCAGAAGATGGACCAAGTGCTTCGGCCCCTGCACCCATGTGGGAGACCCAGAAGAAGCTCCAGGTGCCTGGCTTCGGCCTGGCCCAACCCTGGCCATTGCAGTCACCCGGGGAGTGAACCAGCAGATGGAAGATGTCTCTCTCTCTCTCTCTTTGTGTGTATCAGTCTCTTCTCTCTCTGTAACTCGAGTGTCAAAATAAATAAATAAATCTTTTTAGAAAAGAAAACGTTATTATCTGACATAAACCAGATAGGAAGGGCAAATATTTTATGATTCTGCTCCTGTGCAGTGCCTGGAACAGTCACAGAGACAGAAGTGGAACAGCAGAGCTCGGGGGCGTGCGGAGGTCTCCTGTGATGGGCGCAGGATTTCAGATTGGTGACGAAGCTCTGGAGGCGGACAGCAGCCATAGCTGTACGATGATGTGATGGTACTTAATGTCACAGAGCGGTGCACTTAAATGGTTAAGATGATAATCTTGTAGTGTAATTTTAAAAACTTTAACCACTGAGCCAGTGCTGGAAACACTTACCTATCATTTCTTGTAAGGTGAGATCATTAATTGTCTTTTGTGCATCAACCACTGTTAGCTGGGCATTTATTTCATTACCTCCAGCCAACAGCATCCAAACCGGTACGGAGAGGCCAGGCCAGGGTGAGCAGAGGTCATGGACGAAGGTCTTTGCAAGAAACACAAGGAGCCTTCCAAAGGCTCATGGACAATGCACATTCTCTGCTTACTTCTCTTTTCATTGACTTTATTCAATCGAGAGACAGATGTTCATCAGTGAATGGCTAGATAAGCACAATGTGGGGGCCAGTGCTGTGGTATAACGGGTTAAGTCACTGCCTGCGATGCTAACATCCCATGTGGGTGCAGGTTCCAGTCCCAGCTGCTCCCTTCCAATCCAGCTCCCTGCTAATGCACCTGGGAAAGTAGCAGATGGCCCAAGTCCTTGGGCCCCTGCACCTACCTGGGAGACCCAAATGAAGCTCCTGGCTTCAACCTGGCCCAGCCATGGCCACTGTGGCCATTTGGGGAGTGAACCAGCAAGTGGAAGATCTCTTTCCCTCTCTGTCTCTCTGTCTCTGTCTCTCTCTCTCTCTCTTTCTCTGTAACCCTGTCTTTCAAATAAATAAATCCAGCTTCCTGCTAATGCAGACCCTGGGAGGCAGCAGGTGGTGGCCCAAGCATTTGGGCGGCTGTTACCCACATAAATACCCAAATAAATAAATAATTAAAAAATAATAATAATAAAATAGGGGGCCGGCGCCGTGGCTCACTTGGCTAATCCTCCGCCTGCGGCGCCAGCACCCCATGTGGGCACTGGGTTCTAGTCCCAGTTGCTCCTCTTCCAGTCCAGCTCTCTGCTGTGGCCCGGGAAGGCAGTGGAGGATGGCCCAAGTCCTTGGGCCCCTGCACCTGCATGGGAGACTAGGAGGAGGCGCCTGGCTCCTGGTTTCACATTAGTACAGCGTCAGCCATAGCAGCCATTTGGGGAGTGAACCAACCTAAGGAAGACCTTTCTCTGTCTCTCTCTCTCTCACTGTCTATAACTCTACCTGTCAAAATAAAAAAATAATAATAATAAAATAAACACAACGGGCCGGTGCCGTGGCTCAACAGGCTAATCCTCTGCCTTGCGGCGCCGGCACACCGGGTTCTAGTCCCGGTTGGGGCGCCGGATTCTGTCCCGGTTGCCCCTCTTCCAGGCCAGCTCTCTGCTGTGGCCCAGGAGTGCAGTGGAGGATGGCCCAAGTGTTTGGGCCCTGCACCCCATGGGAGACCAGGAGAAGCACCTGGCTCCTGGCTTAGGATCAGCATGGATCACCGGTCGCAGCGCGCCAGCGGGAGCAGCCATTGGGGGTGAACCAACAGCAAAGGAAGACCTTTCTCTCTGTCTCTCTCTCTCACTGTCCACTCTGCCTGTCAAAAAATTTTAAAAAATAAAAAAAGAAACAAATATTTCATGATTCTGCTTCTGTAAACCAAGTCAGGCAACTCTGAACCCCTTTTTTACTCCCTAAATGCCCACAAAAACCACAGCTGGGCCAGGCTGAAGCCAAGAGCCCCAAATGTGATCCACATCTCCCAGGTAGGTGGCGAGGACCCAAGCACTTCCGTCATCGCTACTGACTCCCACGAGCATTCTCTTGGAAATCCATCACCCCACAAACTTTTTGAAGTCCCTGGCAAATCCTTTTGCTAGCTGCTGGGTCCACAGAGACAGGACAGGAGCAGAGATAGGACTAGAAGGCACTGAGGACTACATGTGGTCAGCAGCCAGCCAGCCTGGGTAGCTCAAAGGCAAAGAGCTCTCCTTGGCTCCTGCTGTCAATCCCCCTACTCCGTCCTCTCCTCCACCTACAGCACACACCCCATTGTTTGGGGCTTGACAAGAGAGCACTTACTGCAGAATGGGAAAATGACTTATTTGAGAGAGAGAGAAAATGTTCCCATCAGCTCCCAAATGCCTGCAACGGCCAGGGCAGGGCAGGGCCAACGCCAGGGGCCTGGAACTCAAGCTGGGTCTCCCATGTGGATAGCAGCCACCCAAGTGATTGGGCCATCACCTGCTACCCCCCAAGGTCTGCATTCGCAGGAAGCTGGAATCCGAAGCTAAGCAGAGACTCAAATCCTGGCACTACGATATGGAATGCTGGTGTCCCTGCTGGCATGGTAACCTCTAAGCCAAATGAAAATGATTTCTAAAAGGGCATTCAGAGAAAGCAAGGGATTTGGATCATTTCTTCACCAGTATTTATTGAGTGCCAGTGGTCCCAGGGAGTTAGGATATAGTGACCGTTAAAACAGAGGTCTGGGAGCCTGGTTGTGGCACAGTGGATTAAGCCATCGCCTGTGATGCCAGCATCCTATAAGAGTGATCCCTTCCAATCCAGCTGCCTGCTAATGCTTCTGGGAAAGCAGAAGAAATGGTCCAAGTCCTTGGGCCCCTGTACCCACTCTGATACTGCTCCTGGCTCTGACCTGTCCCTGGCTGTTGTTGGGGAGTGAAACAGCAGATAGAAGATTCTCTCTCTCTCTCTCTCTCTCTCTCTCTCTCTAGCTCTTTCAAATAAATAAACAAATATTAAAAAGAGGCTTGGGGCCAGCGCTGTGGCATAGTGGATGGAGCTGCCACCTGCAATGTGGTATCCTATATGGGCTCCGGTTCAAGTCCCGGCAGCTCCACTTCTGATCTAGCTCTCTGCTATGGCCTGGAAAACAGTGGAAGATGGTCCAAGGTCCCGCTTTGGAGATCTGGAAGAAGCTCCTGGCTCCTTTCTTCAGATTGGTGCAGTTCCAGCTGTTGCAGCCAATTGGGGAGTGAACCCAGGGATGGAAGACCTCTCTCTCTCTCTCTCTCTCTCTCTCTCTCTCTCTGTGTGTGTGTGTGTGCGTACACATGTGTGTGTAACTCTGACTTTCAAATAAATAAATCTTAAAAAAAAAAAAAAGAGGCTTATCTTAACCAAGTCCATGTTTGTAGGGCTTGTCTCTGAAGGGTCTTTGTCACAAGGGGCTCTGGCTCTGAGAAGCCAGCTAAGAAAGTAAGACAGGGGCCAGCGTTGTGGCACAGTGGGTGAAGCTTCGAGTCTCCCACATCAGAGTGCCAGTTTGAGTCCTGGCAGCTCCACTTCCTTTCCAGTTCCCTGCTAATGCACGTGGGAAGGCAACAGAAGATGGACCCGAGCCGTTTCTACCCATGTGGGAGACCTGGATGGAGTTCCCAGCTCCTGGATTTGGCTTGGCCCAGACCTGGCTATTGTGGCTATTTGGGAAATGAACCAGGGGATAAAAGATATTTCTCTTGGCCAGCGCTGTGGCGTAGTAAGCTAAGCCTCCACGGGCACTAGTTTGTGTCCCAGCTGCCCCTCTTCTGATCCAGCTCTCTGCTATGGCCTGGGAAAGCAGTGGAAGATGGCCCAAGTGCTGGGCCCCTGCACGCACATGGGAGACCTGGAAGAAGCTCCTGGCTCCTGGCTTCAGATCAGCCCAGCTCCAGTCATTGCGGCCATTTGGGGATTGAACCACCAGATGGAAGACCTCTCTCTCTAACTCTACCTCTCAAATAAATAAATAAATATCTTAAAAAGAGAGAGAGAGACCTTTCTCTTTCTCTCTCTCTGGCCTTTCAAATAAATAAATAAATCTATTTTTCACCAGAAAGTATAACTTCACTTTTGAAGAATTTTATTAATATAGAGAGAACAGCTCATGCATTCACCATAGGTACAGCTCCAAGAAGAAAACCACACCTCCCTCACTCACCTGCTGTCCCCCCACCCCCCTCCTCCCTTCCCTCTCTTCATCAGTTTTTGCAAGGACATAACTTTAATCCATTCGGTATTCACAGGCTTAAAAAAAATCGCCACTAATCCTAATATTCAACAAGTCAAAACAACAGATTTTTAAAAACAAAAAAGAAGTAAGAAAGCAAGAGTGTTCGGACTTCCACTGTTACCTAATAATCCCCTTAATGGTAGCAACAATCTGACCAATAAGCCAAATAGATGGCAAGGAGGCAGGGACGCGGGGGTGAAACCCTGCACACGGGCTGGAGGGGCAGGTGATTTCCACCCGTAACCCATGAACCTGCCTCTCCTTCTCCATCTAGCAAACAGGACTGATTCAGCAACCGTAAGCCCTGTCTGCACGCTCATTCAGCGCCAGGCGCTGAGCTACACTCAGGATTTAGCAGGGGGGACACCAGGAGACGGGTATTTGCCCAAGAGCGGGACGGGAACTGCTCGCCTGGGCAAGGCGGATGGAGCAGGTGGCTCCCTTGAGGGGATGGCTCTCAGAGAGAGGAGGCCAAGGCAGTCTTACCCTTGTTCCTGGACTCTGCTCTTTGCTCCTCCAGCAGAGCCTGGGGGCAGCGGTTCTCTAAGGAAAACCAGAGCATGCGGTGAACCCAGGAGAAATGAGCAGACTGAACTGCACTAGGTGATCTCTGTTAATATTTATCCCTGTCCCTTCTGATCTCTCTCTCTCTCCCTTCCTCCTTCCCTCCTCTCCCCCCACCCCCCCTTCTGACTTGGCCTTTCTCACAAGAACAATTTTGACATAATTTACCAACCAGACAGGGCAAACCCAGGGCCTGCCTTTGAAGTGGCGATTTCTCTCTTCCCTCTGTGGTTCCAGGCCTGAGTCCCTTGGTCTCAGCGTCCAGCACCTCTCTGCCTAGATCCGCCTGCTCAGTGTGAACGGGCCCCTCTGGCTTCCTGAGCCACGTGTGCTCCTCAGCTAACACCAACAGCACCTGTCTCTTATACCCTCTCCCCCTGAGTGTATGACATCTCTCCACATCATGACCCCCAGTCTCTGCAGGAGACTAAGAAGCACCCCCAGGGGACAGATCACAGTCAATTCATTGCGTGAACCCCGCCCCGCCCCGCCCCACCCCGTGGTGACATCTCAAGCATGGGGCTGAAAGGTGAGAAATGACATGCATGACCTGCTCAGAACATTGCACTTGCAAGAGTAGAACAAGTCTACATTTTCTCTTTTAAAAAAAAAAAATTATCAGTTTGAGAAACAGACAGAGCTCCCACACACTGGTTCATTCCCCCCAAATGCCTGCAACAGCCAGGACTGGGCTGGGCTGAAGTCAGGAGTGTGAACACAATCTAGATATCCCAGTGGGTGGCAGGGACCCAATGACTTGAGCCATCATGGCTGCCTCCCAGGGTCTGCAGTA
Source organism: Sylvilagus floridanus (assembly GCA_949820135.1). Lineage (NCBI taxonomy): Eukaryota > Metazoa > Chordata > Mammalia > Lagomorpha > Leporidae > Sylvilagus > Sylvilagus floridanus. The sequence goes on from OX463236.1 coordinate 161,192,503, forward strand.
ACAGGAGCCTGGGAATCAGGATGAGAGCGAGGTATTGAGCCCAGGCGCTCCACTGTGCGACATGGACACCTTAACTGGCATCTCAGCCCCTAGGCTACACGCCCATCTTTGGTTCACTTTTTCTACACCTGGACTCATCAGTGTCTGCAACTCAGGGTTTGGGGTCTCAGTCCTCCCAACAGAGGTTAAGGATCAGCTGCGCTTGGCCATGGGAGCAAGCTAGACTGCAGGCAGGACCGTAAAAGAGACCAATGCAAAACTCAAAAACAAAACTGACCCCTCTGTTGAGGACAGATGCCGTAACTGTCAGGGTTCAAGCCGAGCAGAACCCTGAGAAGCAGGGATTTGGAGCGGGTCTTTCCTCTCTGCAACTGTGCGAGCTGGTGCAGCAGACTGCACCGGGCTACTAGCTTTGCTTTCGGTGCTGAGACCTGAAGCTGGCAGGACAGACTGCCTGGAAGGAAAGACGGACATAAGTGGGGAATAGCAAGGCCAAGCAGGAACCTTCGAGGACAGGCTAACACCTGCATTAGGCCAAGTTCAGTATGCAATGACCTGCCGGGGACGCTGGTGCCCTCCCTCACTAAGGTAAATACACACTGGAGAGCCTGCAGGCCCAGCCATTGGCCCGGACCAACAAGAAGAGCCAGCAGCAGAGCAACAGTGTGCAGTAGCGGCTGGCACCTTGCAGCTGGTTCACCTGCTGGCGCTGAACAAACACATAGCTGCCGCTCCCCTTCCACCATTTGGATCTCATGTAAAAGGGCTCTGCTGGACCAGAACTATGAAAAGGAGAGCTCTGGGGAAAACACGGGTCCAGCCTAGCTGAGCTGACTCAACACCAAGCCTCCACACAGATGGATGTGAACGCTAAGGAAAACAATGTTAACTGTTGGCCAGAGGGAGGGAGGGACTCCACCCAGAGCATGAGGGCTTCCTCAGGCACTGACAAGGTTCTCCTCCCTACCCCAGAGGGTGCACCCTGTGGCCATCACCTTAGCATCCTCTAAACTGGAATATGCTCCCTATAACCCGTAATATGATTACACACCATAAATATGTTTTAATCATTAAAATAAAAGGAAAAAAATCAGGAGAAAGTAATCAGGAGGACAAAGGGAAAAGTTGGGTCACTTTGAGGAGGCACTGTCGGGTGTCTGTCCAGTGCAGGATTTTATGTCCTGTGGTTAGGGGATCAGAAATTGCCAAGTAGGAAGATATCATCATCCACCGTGGGAAGAAGAGTGACCAGGTGCAGCTTTAAGAAGACAGTAGGAGGCCGGTGTCATGGTGCAGTCGGCTAAGCCTCTGCCTGCAGCACCGGCATCCCATATGGGCATCGGTTCATGTACCTGCTGCCCCACTTCTGGTCCAGCTCTCTGCTTATGGTCTGGGACAGCAGTAGAAGATGGCCAAATCCTAGGGCCCTGGCACCCACGTGGGAGACCCAGAAGAACCTCCTGGATCCTGGCTTTGGATCAGCCCAGCTCCAGCCATTGCAGCCATTTGGGAAAGACCTTCCTCTATGTCTGTAGCTTTACCCCTGAGATAAATAAAAATCTTAAAAAAAAAAAAAAAAAGAGTAAACTAGTGGATGGAAGATTCTCCATCTGCTTCTCTGCCTTTCAAACAAAATGAAAATAAAGCAATAAAAATGTATGTAGAAAGAACACCAGCAGGAAAATGATCAAGCCAGGGCATTTGCCCCTCACCTCTGTCCCTTCTGGTTGCTAGGGTGGCAGCTTCCATCCTGTCACTTTCTCTCTGCGATCCTAAAGGGCTCCCTTACCCTGCCCTGTGCCTTCTGGGGATGGTAACAGCTCCCAGCTCTTAGTGGCCCTGGGGCATTGTCCCCAGACTCCCCCTCCCCCCTTTCGTTAAGGGTCCCTTTATTCTGCACCTACCGAGTTTGATCAAGCCCTGTCCCCTTGCCCCGGCAGACTGTGCCCTCTGGTTCCTGTCAGAACCCTGGCCCGTAAATCCACCTGTTAAGCAAACAACTCATTTCAAACACAGAGCACACGTAGAAGCACTGTCCAGAGGCCTCCAACATTGCCTGGCTGGTTTTTGGTCTACTGTTAACAAACCCGCTTACTGCTTAACTCTGATTAGATAAGATGACATTTTTCAGAGAGCAATGTTACCAGGAAATGAAGTTTTAAAAAGAAGACCGATACTGTTGAGTGGAAGAATCTCAGATCTGGGCAGTCCTCAAAGCACAGGGTCCTTGCCTGCGGGGAGCCAACTCTCAGGCTGGCCTGGCAGCCCCACCCACAGGCAGGCCCCCGCTCCTTGATCACATACACAGAAACACTACAAAACTGTGTGCACTAACTTTTCTTTCAAGATTGTATTTATTTATTTGACTGGTAGAGTTACAGACAATGAGAGAGAGAGAGAGACAGAGAGAGAGGTCTTCTATCCACTGGTTCACTCCCCAAATGGCCACAACAGCAGGAGCTGGGCCGATCCAAAGCCAGGAGCCAAGAGCTTCATCAGGGTCTCCCACACTGGTGCAGGGGCCCAAGGAGTTGGGCCATCTTCCACTGCTTTCCCAGGCCATAGCAGAGAGCTGGATCAGAAGAGGAGCTGCCAGGACTTAAACTGGCGCCCATATGGGATGCCGGCACTGCAGATGGAGAATTAACCCACTGCACCACAGCACCAGCCCCATGCAGTAACTGTTAACATGGAGGCGGTCCATATTGGCCAACCTCACCCAGCACAGGAGAGAAAGGCAGAGAGTGGATCTAGAGGAATGAATGGGAGATATCCAACTCACCACCCAGCTCAACGGCCCCACTCTACTAAATCTGTAGAGCTGAGGGTACATCCTGGGAACCAGGAACCCAGATGACTCTGATCACCATTCAAGTTTAAAACCCACAGATCCAGAAACAGGGGAAGCAGAATTACCCAAACCAGAGATGGAAGAGGCTCTCTGGGGTCTAGAATTTCTTGTGAGACTGATCCTTTCCCTGTGGGTCTGTATCCCACTCCATGTCCACTTCCGGTCCCAAGACCCTTAGCTCCTGCTGACCCTAGCCAAAAGGAAGGTGGGCTTGCCTTGGAGCCTTCCCGTGGTCATTCCATCTGCCCAGGACAGAGCAGCAGTGGGAGTGGGAGGGTGGGGCAGAGATCTCAGCCCCCACTCAAGGCCCCTCCCCCAGCCACTTCAGAGACACCTTCCCGGAGAAGACGACCACACCGCCGATTTCTCAACAGACACTTGCAAAGTCTGAGGTCAGAGGTGTTCCCCTGCTCGTGACCCGAGGAGCCAGCTTCCCGTCAACCCGGCCCTGTGCCAAGCAGAGTCAGAGGCAGGGCTAACAGCTCGGTTCCCACGAGGGGTCTAGGATTCAGGCTAGCACTCCCAGAGGCCCAGCACTGCATTAGACTGCACAGCTGACCAAGGTACTCGATGCCTCCACTGCCCCCAAAACCCACCCCCACAGCCAACTCCATTTCTACGCGAGGATCTAACCCAGTTCCAACAACATGGAAACATGGCTGCCAGGCAGCTTCTGCAGAGCTCCGGGGGTCCCAATGCCATCAGAGCTCCCAGGGAGCAGAGTCACGGTTGTGGAGCATCCCTCTGATTCCTGGGAGGTCCTGCCATTAGGTACCATTCAAGAGATCGGGATCTAAGTGTGTAACGTGGTGCTCTGCACTTTCCACTAGTGTGAATGCTGGCCCTGAATCAAGAAAGGCCGAGTGGAAGGGAGCTTGAAGATCAGCTTCTCAGGTGACTTCTGACTTCCCCTTTTCACAGGTGAGCAACTTGAAGCCCAGGGCAGGTGGGCACTTACCAAAGGTACTCGACCCTGGTCTCCTGGTTCCCCACCATTGCCTCTTCCCTATGCCAAGAGGCCTCCTTTCAGCTCTCTGGAGAGTCCAATTCATACAATTGCCCCCCATGAACTTTTTTTTTTTTTTTTTTTTTTGGACAGGCAAAGTGGACAGTGAGAGAGAGAGAGAAAGAGAGAGAGAGAGAAAGGTCTTCCTTTGCCGTTGGTTCACCCTCCAATGGCCGCCGCAGTCAGTGCGCTGCGGCCGGCACTCCATGCTGATCCAAAGCCAGGAGCCAGGTGATTCTCCTGGTCTCCCATGGGGTGCAGGGCCCAAACACTTGGGCCATCCTCCACTGCACTCCCGGGCCACAGCAGAGAGCTGGCCTGGAAGAGGGGCAACCGGGACAGAATCCGGCGCCCCTACCAGGACTAGAACAGGTGTGCCGGCGCCACAGGCGGAGGATTAGCCTAGTGAGCCACGGTGCCAGCTCTCTGTGTCTCTGTCTCTACCTCTCTCTCTCTGACTCTTTCTTTCATATAAACAAAATAAATCTTTTTTAAAAAAAATTCAAATGAGCTAATTAATTAACATACTTAGACCAACACTTAGAGCAAGGTAAATCAAAATGAGTGTTAGCTGTGAATATTTCTCTAAATCCTTAGTATTTTTAAAAGAAATGAGATTCCATAAATATTTATTAGAAAGGCAGAAACAGAGAGTGCCCTCTCATCTACTGCTTCACTCTTTTTTTTTTAAGATTTATTTTATTTATTTGAAAAACAGAGTTACAGAGAGAGGTAGAGACAGAGATCTTCCATCTGCTGGTTCACTCCCCAGATGGCCACAACGGTCAGAGCTGCGTTGATCTGAAGCCAGGAGCCAGGAGCTTCATCAGGGTCTCCCACACTGTTTCAGGGGCTCAAGGACTTGGGCCATCCTCCACTGCTTTCCCTGGCCATAGCAGAGAGCTGGATTGGAAGAGGAGCAGCCGGGACTAGAACCAGCACCCATATGGGATGCCGGCACTTTAACCCGCTGCGCCACAGCGCCGGCCCCTACTACTTCGCTCTTGAAATGCCTGCAACAGCTGGGGCTGGGCCAGGCCAAAGGTAAGAGTCTGGAGCTCAATCTTGGACACTGCCACATGGGTCACAGCGATGCAGGTACTCCGGTCATCATCTGCTGCCTCCCAGAATGAGTATCGCAAGAAGCTGGAAGCAAAAGCAGAGCCGAGACTCGAACCCAGACAGTCCTACATGGGATGCGGCAATCCAAGCAGCACCTTAACATCTGGATAAAACCCCACTCCAAATCTTTAACTTTGTCCCAGCTTCACAGTTCCAGTAAGCAGAGTTAAGCTTTATGTGTAGAAATGTTGATCTAAAGTTCAAATGCCCGGCTAGCTATAGTGTTAATACAAAATGCAACAGACATCATCAACTTGCCTGTCATATAAAGCAGTGACATTTTAAAACCTGCTCTAAAATCTCAGCTCCTCCACTTTGAGCTGTTCATTTGTTTGCACACCTAATAAGCTAGATTAGCCGGTTTTCACCTGGGAAGCGATGGATAGCCCCGTAAACTTGCAGAAAGCTACTCTCCAATTGCACAGCCCTTAAAGAGGGTAGATATTCCAGGGACTCTGATAAAGAGCCAGGAACATATGGCCAATGGAATTAGCCAGCCGGGGTATTTTTTTCTTTCCCCATCACGTGCCTGAATCTTGCCCAGAAAATCACCTACATGTGGTAGGTGCACACCAACGTCCTCTTCAGTGCCTTCATTTCCAAGTTGGGTCTGGAGCCGGCACTGTGTTGTAGTAGGTTAAGCCACCCTGCAGCGTCCGCATCCCACATGGGTGCCAGTTTGAGTCCCTGCTGTGGCATTTTCGATCCAAGGCAAAATAAAATAGTTGAATCTACCCCTATTCCAGGCCTGGCTCTTCCCAGACTCCCACACAGAGTGGGGGCACAGGTTCTGCGTCTGCCTCCCAGGATCTTGCTATCTGATGGACAGACAGACGAGAAATCTCCCCACACGACGCAGCTGTGATGTGCTGGAAGAAGGCACGCCAGAGCTTTATGGGAGCATGTGGGGAGGCTCTGCGGAGCCTTCTTGAGGGATGGCTAGATTCAGCCAGAGGAAGATGCAAGGAAGGACATCCAAGGACAGGGAATAGAGTGTGCAAAGTCTCAGCACAGCAAGTTTAGAGACTGTTGGAGGCTTTCAGCCACACCTCCCTTCTCCAAGCTGAGTTTGTCCTGCAGGTGTTCCCTACCCAGCCATGGCTGTCCCAAACAGAGATGCTTTCCCAGAAACTGGACACTGAGCTGCTACCTGTGCTTTTCATTGTGAACACAGGGGCCAGTGCTGTGGCGTAGCAGGTTAAACAGCGCCTGCAGCACCAGTATCCCATATGGGCACCAGTTCAAGTCCTGGTTGCTCCCCTTCCAATCCAGCTCCCTGTCGATGCTCCTGGGAAAGCAGTGGAGGATGGCCCAAGTGTTTGGGCCCCTGCACCCACGTGGGATACCTACAAGAAGCTCCTGGCTCCTGGCTTCGGATCAACCCAGCTCTGGCTGTTGCAGCCATTTGGGGAGTGAACCAGCGATGGAAGACCTCTCTCTCCCCCTCTCTGTCTCTTCCTTTCTCTCTCTGTAACTCTGCTATTCAAATAAATAAATAAATCTTTTTTAAAAATTGTAAACTCAGGAAGTGAAAGAAGAAAGAAAAAAAGCAGAGGAAGCTGTCATGCCTAGAAAGGGGAGTACAAAGGACCTGCTAAATGAAAGAGATGTAGAATCAGTGACCCCAGGAAGAGAGAACCTGGGAAGGGAGCCAGCAGCCTGCCCCTGGTTCTGGTCTCTCTTGGAATCTCGTGACCCCTGGAATCCACCAGACTCCTTTGGATCCTTCTGCTAAACCTCCCTTTTGTCCTCAGAAGGTTTTTGTCACTTACAACCAAAGAAATCTAGACTGGGGAGCGTGTTGTGGTGCAGGGAGTAAGCAGCCACTTGGGATGCCCCTGTCCCATGTTGGAGAGCTACTTGCAGTCCCAGCTCCTTCGCTGGCCATCCAGCTACCTGCTAATGTGCCTGGAGGGCAGCAGGTGATGGCAGGAGTGCTCACATCCCTGACAGCAACGTGGAAGACCAGGATGGAACTCCCGGCCCCTGGCTTCAGCGTGGACATTTGGGAAGTGTGCCAGCAGGGGGAAGATCTCTCACTCTGCTTTTCCCTCTCTGTCACTCTGCCTCTCAAATAAATTAAATCTTTTTTAATACTGAAAAGAATGACTTGCATTAAAAAGGAGAAGAAGAAATGCAGGCTAAAGCAGGCAGCATGATGTAGTAGGCAAAATGAAGGAACCCAGGTGACCAAAGCAAAGTCCATGCTACACACAGCGATGAGATGGACAGGACACCAGCCTGGGGCATCAGACAGCAGCCTGGGGCATCAGACAGCAGCCTGGGGCATCAGACAGCACACCAGCCTGGGGCATCAGATACCAGCCTGGGGCATCAGATAAGGTCAAACCACACAGGTTTAGTTTGACCTTGGGTGCTGTGCTAAGACATTTGGACTTCATTCCACAGGTGACATGGCCCTGGGAGAGCTTGGGCAGCGGAGTGGTGCCATCAGATGCCTCCCTGAGCTGGTGTGTGAGTCCCAAATCTGGTAGAGGTGCAAGGCAGCCTCCAGTTAAGAGGCAGCAGATGAAAGGGGGAGGGTACGGACAAAGCCAGGACAATGGGCGTGGAGATGAGGATATGAGCTTAAGAGACCTTTAGGAAGAACCAACGGGACTTAGCTACCAGCTGGACAGGGGATAGGACAATGAGAAATGGGAAGATGCAAAAGGGATTCTTCAGCCAGCGCCGTGGCTCACTTGGCTGATCCTCCACCTGCGGTGCCGGCACCCCGGGTTCTAGTCCTGGTTGGGGTGCCAGGTACAAGTCCCGGTTGCTCCTCTTCCAGTCCAGCTCTCTGCTGTGGCCCGGGAAGGCAGTGAAGGATGGCCCAAGTGCTTGGGCCCTGCACCAGCATGGGAGACCAGGAGGAAGCACCTGGCTCCTGGCTTTGGATCAGCGCAGCACGCCGGCCATGGCGACCATTTGGGGGGGGTGAACCAATGGAAGGAAGACCTTTCTCTCTGTCTCTCTCTCTCTCACTGTCTAACTCTGACTGTCAAAAAAAAAAAAAATCTGAACACTGAATAGAGGAAATGAAATCAGGCTTAAATTCACTGGATGAGTTTGTGATTTAAAAAACAAAGCTCTACTGTTATAAACAATGCTGCAGTGAACATCTTGTACCTCAAGCTTGTAATAGGAACTAAAACCTCAATCATTTTAATAGAACAGATACTTAGAAGTAGAATCTAGGTGAGAGGCTACACATTTTAGGTTTTGGATACATATTACCAAATTCACTTATCCAGTGATAAATATTTTTTAAATTTGATGGGAGGGGAGGGAGAGAGAGAGAGAGAGAGAGAGAGAGAGAGAGAGCTCTCATCTGCTGCTCTGCCTTCCAGGTGCCTGCAATGGCTAGGGCTGGGCTGCGCTAAAGGTAGGAGCTGGGAACCCCATCCAGCTCTCTCATGTGGGTGACAAGATCCCAATCACTTGAGCCATCACTGCTGCCTCCCAGAGTCTGGATCAGCAGGAAGCTGGAGTCAGGAACAAAAGATGGGCATTGGACCTATGCATTCTGGTACAAGACATGGATGTCTTAACCGCTAGGCTAAACACCTGCCCCACGGAACAAATATTTAATTACCATTAGTTTTCTGGCCATCACACAGCAGTGGTCCAAGCAGATACGAACCTTATCTTTCTCCGGAGATTATGTTCTGGCACTAGCAAGCACAGGAGCCTCAGTCTGGTATCTGGTGGTGAACAATGATGTGAACAAAGGATGGCAAAGGAGGGTGGGCAGTGGGGCACCTCGATGAAGGGCTGTTTTTGGCCCGTTTCAGAATGGGAAGGCGGCCCGGTTCGCAGGAGCGCCTTGGTGCAGGGAGGATTGTGGGGGGTGGGGTAGAGAGGCAGCTCTGGGCCAGCTCAGGTAGGGCCCGCGAGCTAGGAGTAGGGGACTAAGAGCAGGGTTTTCATCAACCCAGCTCCCCGTGGACAATGCAGGGCAAGGTGGCGGCCGAGAGACCAGCGAGGAAGTATTCCAGCCGTTCTGGCAGAGAGAGGATGGTGCTGTGGAGCAGGGTGATGCTGGAGGAGAGGTTGACCAGCAGCAGATCCGCGCGCCAGCAGCCGTACGCGGCTGCGGCTTGCTCTTGGGTGCCTCTCTTCCTCCTTCTTCAGCATGTCTCCCCAGGGCCCCTGCCGGCTCCTGCATCTTTGGCTTTCTTTGGCAGAGGGTCTCTTTTTCCTCCATTCTGCCCTTTCTCTTTCCTCCAGTGTCCCTGGGTGGCGTCATCTACTCCACTCCTGCTACCCCGAGGAGAATGAACTCCAAATGTGTGTTCCTGAGCTCCTGGAGCCCGACTTCCCAGTGCACGCCTATTGTGTCCTCACCACGAGTGCAGAGAGGAAGCCGGCCCTCTCCCCCTGGAGCCTGCCTGCTTTAAGCCACTTTTGCAAGCACAGGTTGAAAAATCCCTTTTTTTAAAAAATTCTTTTTTTTTTTTATTTGACAGGTAGAGTTATAGACAGTGAGAGAGAGACAGAGAGAAAGGTCTTCCTTCCATTGGTTCACCCTCCCAAATGGTCGCCATGGCCGGCGTGCTGCGCTGATCCAAAGCCAGGAGCGAGGTGCTTCCTCCTGGTCTCCCATGCTGGTGCAGGGCCCAAGCACTTGGGCCATCCTTCACTGCCTTCCCGGGCCACAGCAGAGAGCTGGACTGGAAGAGGAGCAACCGGGACAGAATCCAGTGCCTGAAACAGGACTAGAACCCAGGGTGCCAGCACCACAGGCGGAGGATTAGCCAAGTGAGCCGCAGTGCCAGCCCAAGAGTAGAGTGTTGAGATGATATATGGTCCATCCAGACAATGAGATCCTGTGCTGCTGTAGGCAAGACTGTAGATGAATATTCATGAGCACAAAGAAAGATTCCCGGTAAGTAGGTATGTCTTCTCCAACGTTAGCAGAGTGAAAGGAAGGCGTAGGAAAAGTTGCAAGGATTGCTCTCAATTATGGCAGAGTCAGAGCAGGGGGCCAGTGTCCTCGAGGGCCACTAGGGGAAAGCATTGCCCCTCAGCTCAGTCCATCTTCAGCACAATGGGTGCCACGGTTTGGTCAAATGTGTCCCCAAAGGGTTATGTGCTGGAAACTTGGGCCCGATGTGGCGGTGTTGAGGTGATGGGACCTTTAAGAGGTGGAGCCTAGTGGCAGGTGCTGAGGTCCTTGGGAGCCCCACCCTCAGAAGGGATTCACGCAATTCTTGGGAATCTGTTCACTCCCACCAAAGTTATTATAGGAAGAGTGAGACAGACTCCTGAACCTCTCTTCTCTTCTCATCATGTGTCTTCTGTGCCAGTGTTTCTACCATGACGTCACCTGCCATGTTGTCACGTAGCCAGAGGGCCCTCACCAGAGATCTCAAAGCTAGAGCCACCCGATCCTGGACTTTAAGCCTCCAAAACTATGAGCTAAATCAACCTCTCTTCTTACCAGCCACTAAGGATCAGGTGTTCTGTTTTAGCAACAGAAAATGGACTAACTCAATGGGTAATAGAAGTGTACAACTGGGGGGTTGGCGTGGCCATGGCTCACTAGGCTAATCCTCCACCTGTGGTGCCAGCACACCGGGTTCTGGTCCCGGTCGGGGCACCGGATTCTGTCCCGGTTGCTCCTCTTCCAGTCCAGCTCTCTGCTGTGGCCCGGGAAGGCAGTGAAGGATGGCCCAAGTCCTTGGGCCCTGCACCAGCATGGGAGACCAGGAGAAGTACGTGGCTCCCGGCTTCGGATCAGTGCGGTGTGCTGGCTGCAGCGGCCATGGGAGGGTGAACCAGCAGTAAAGGAAGACCTTTCTCTCTGTCTCTCTCTCTCTCTCTCTCTCTCACTGTCCACTCTGCCTGTCAAATAAATAATAAATAAAAGAAGTATACAACTGGTGTAGCAGGTAAAGCCCCCGCCTGCTGTGCTGGCATCCCACATGGGCACCAGTTAAAGTCCCAGCTGCTCCACTTCCAATCCATCTCCCTGCTATGGCCTGGGAAAGCAGTGGAAGATGACTCAAATCCTTGGGCTCCTGCACCTGTGTGGGAGATCCAAAAGAAGCTCCTGGGTCCTGGCTTCAGATCGGCGCAGCTCCAGCTGTTTTTTGCGGTCATCTGGAGAGTGAACCAGCAGATGGAAGACCTCTCTCTCTGCCTCTCCTTCTCTCTGTGTGTAACTCTGACTTTCAAGTAAATAAATCTTAAAAAAAAAAAAAAGTATGCAACCAAGAAAGATGAAAGGAAGACATTTTGAGGAGCCAAAGATAGACACAATCAACTGTGGATTTGCTCAGTCTTAATAGGGTTTATAGGCACTGACTTCATTTTTTTCAAAAAGTATCATCACTGACATTCTGGAGGCAACAACTACCATTGTGAATTTGAGCTGTATTGCTTATAACCCTTTTTCTCCTCTTTAAGACAATTATTTTCTTTTTTTATTATTTTTTTATTTTTTGACAGGCAGAGTAGACAGTGAAAGAGAGAGACAGAGAGAAAGGTCTTCCTTTGCCATTGGTTCACCCTCCAATGGCCACCACGGCTGGCGCACTGTGGCCGGCTCACCGCGCTGATCCGATGGCAGGAGCCAGGTGCTTCTCCTGGTCTCCCATGCGGGTGCAGGGCCCAAGCACTTGTGCCATCCTCCACTGCACTCCCGGGCCACAGCAGAGAGCTGGCCTGGAAGAGGGGCAACCGGGACAGAATCCGGCACCCTGACCGGGACTAAAACCCGGTATGCCAGCGCCGCAAGGGGGAGGATTAGCCTTTTGAGCCAGGGCGCCGGCCTTTAAGACAATTTTTGAATACACTTTCTGAGGAATGTCATATGGCATTATAGTAAAACAGATTGTATGGGGAGAAAAACAAATCAGGGTATAAAATACCAGATTCTCACTTAGATTTTAAAAAAAAGTGTTATATACAGAGAAAAGGTACAGAAAGATGTGTGACTAGTTTTTTTTGACAGTAGTTGTCTCAGAGCGGGGTGACGGGGTTATGAGGCAGAGACACAGACAGACAGAACTTCCAACCAGTGGTTCACTCCCCAGCTGCCACACAGCCAGGACCAAAGTCTGGAACTGGGAACTCCACCCATGTGGGTGGCAGGAACCCCATTACTTGAGCCATCGCTGCTGCCTCCCAGGGCCTGCATTAACAGGAAACCGGAGTCAAGAGCTGGACCCAGGAATCAAACGCGGGCGCTCCCAAGGGGTACACAGGGGTCTTCACTGCTAGACCAAACACCCAGTCCAGGACTGGTAACTATTGTCCTTTTTAGCTTATCATCTGAATTCTCCAATATTGATACAACATAATATTCTATGCAGTAAAGTTCCTCACTTTTATATGATGGCTCTGATTATCTCTGATTTTAAAAATAAGAACAGAAATGTGAATGCAGGCTCTTGGAAGGCAAGGGTTTGTGAGCATTTTGCATCTGCCGTTCCTTCAGCCATGCAACAGGGCCAGGCACACAGCTGCTCAACATTTTTTTTTTTTTTTTTTTTTTTTTTTTTAGGAAATGGATAGTATCAAATGCTACCAAAGCAAGTGTTGTCTGGAAATGGCGTGCGCACAGACTTCAGGGAAGGCGCTGGGAGACTCAGAGAGACGGGCACCACAGTGGGATGAGAGGGGCAGCTCAGCACAGCAGAGGAGGTGCAGCTGCGTCAGGCACCGGCAAGGGACGCCACCTGCTCAGAGGGGACAGAAGGCCACCTGTGCCTGGCCATCCGAGGGCGGGCAGGGCGAGGAGAGGACAGAGCGTACAGGGGTAGGCGAGAAGTCAAACTGTTCTCGACTGCCCGCACAGAGCCTCACTTAAGTGGGGCAAGATAAGTAGGGGAAAGAGCTGGAGTCCCTGGGTCCGGAGCTAGAGCGAAAAGTCACAGAAACCACAAGAGGCCAGAAGGAAGTCTGAGAAAATTACAAAGTAGGAAGAAGACAACAGCAAGGAAAAGCAAAACATGTCATAGCATGGAAATTGCATTCTATGGAGTGAAAATGCTATGGATCTACACCGCGCTGCCGAGACACGGCGACCCATGACACGGTGACCTGGAGCATTAAAAAATAGATGTGATTGAAAATGCTCAAAGATTTCAACTCCATTTTGTGAGGAAGCTAAAAGCAGCTCTGAAAAATTAAAGCTTTTTTTTTAATGTTGGGAGGAAATAAACAAAAATGAGCACTGTGACCTCCTCCGGGGCTGGTTTACGGCTTGTTTCTGCTTTGGTTCATTGCTTGTTTACAGTCTGTACTCCAACACGGAGTGAGCAAGCCTGTGACTCAGCACCTCCGGGAACCTTGCTGGCATCCTCTCCACCGCCCCCGGCCGCACCCCCGCTGCACCCCCTGGACCGCCTGGGCCTCCAGCCCTCGCCACCTGCAACGGAGCAAGCTCAGGTTCCCCTGAGGGGGTATGCTGCTTGCACCATCGAAATCTCCCAGCTGTGAGGGCGGGCTTTTATCCTAGCAGTTTAAACACCCACATCCCACACCAGAGGGCCTGGGTTCCATGCCCAGCTCTGGCTCCTGGCCCCAGATCCTGGGAGGCAGCAGGAATGGCTCACATCACTGGGTCCCTGCCACCCAGGTGGGAGGCTTGGATGAGTTCCTGGGTCTGGGCTTTGGGCCCAGCCCAGTCACTGTGGACAGGTGGGGAGTGAACCAGCAAATGGGAGCGCTATCTTTTTTCTTTTTTCAAGATGTATTTACTTATTTGAAAAGCAGAGTTATAGAAACTGAGGTGGGGGCGGGGGGGTCTTCCATCTGCTGGTTCACTCTCTAGATGGCCACAATGGCAAGAGCTGAGCGGATCCTAAGCCAGGAGCCCAGAGCCTCTTCCAGGTCTCCCATGTAGGTGCAGGGGCCTAAGGACTTGGGACATCTTCCACTGCCCTCCCAGGCCATAGCAGAGAGCTGGATTAGAAGTGGAGCTTCTGGGACCCAAACCAGCGACCATATGGGATGCCGGCACTGCAGGCGGCAACTTTACCCACCACACCACAGTGCCAGCCCCAGCTCTATCTATCTTAGGAGTTATTTATTTATTTGAAAGTCAGAGTGACAGAGAAAGGGAGATCTTACATCTGCTGATTCACTCCCCAGATCGCCTCAACAGCCACGCCTAAGCCAGACTGAAGCCAGGAGCCAGCAGCTTCATCCGGTCTCCCACGTGAGTGTCAGGGGCCCAAACTCCTGGTCCATGTTCTGCTGCTTTTCCCAGGCCATTAGCAGGAAGCTGGATAGGAAGTGGAGCAGCCAGCAGTCAATCCAATGCCCACATGGGATGCTGGTGTCGTAGGAGGCAGCTTAACCCACCATGCCACAGCATGTGCCCGTAAACAATTACTTTTAATTTCTCAGTTTTTTCCCTCTCTTACCCCAGCCCCATCTCCCTACCACTCAGGCAACAGTGCCCAGGCCAGGGCTGCTCTCAGACAGCACCATGCTTCCCCCGCCCCACCCCAGCCCCAAGTCTCTCCTCCGAAGGCTGGGTGCTTTACTCTGGAAATGAGCTAGGGATGAGCTCATCCCCAAAGGGCCTTCGACCTTCCACCCCTTCCAGGAATGCCAGGCTTCCACGTCTCTGCTAGATGTCACTCATCTCCATTCCGGGGCTTGAAGCACCTCTGAGCATTGGGACCCGTGAAACGGGTCCACACTTGATGCAGTGTGGGGTCAAGGGCAGGGGTTGTGAGGTGGGAGCTTAGACCAGGCTTCCATGCACATGGGAGTGACCCAGGAGGAGAGGGAAAAACAGATGGTGCAGGAACATGAGGGAAGACCCCTAATCCCCTTCTGCTTCTGTCTCTTCATCTCAAAGCAGCCCAGTGCCTTTGGACGTGATATGAGTGTGTCCCAACACAAGTTGGATCCCCGGCCCAGTGATGTCATGAGCCAGCATTGTCTTTGCAGGGAGATTTGCCTCCATCCCTTAACTGACTCGCCTTTCCAAAGCTTCTCTGCTGCAGTAATCAAAGTCTGCCATTCGGGAAGGCTCGAGTCTCGCCCAAGAGCCTGGAACACGTGTCCTCAAACCTTGACGCTATGCCACCATCTCTCGAAGGAGACAGAGGCTGGGAGAAGTTAAGTTACTTGCTCAGCATCCCAGGAGTCAGGGGGCTGGTGTTTTGGCATCGTAGGTGTGGTGTGGTGTGCGTCCCTGGCTGCACCACTTCCGATTCGGCTCCCTGCTAATGCACCTGGGAAAGCAGTGCAGGATGACCCAAGCGCTTGGGCCCTGCCACCCATGTGAGAGACCCAGATGGAGTTCCCGGCTCCTAACGTCAGCCTGGCCCAGCCCTAGCCCTTCCGGCCATTTGGGGAGTGAAGTAGCAGATGGAAGATCTCTCTCCGTAACTCTTCAGATAAATAAAGCAAAACATCTAAAATAGAATGCGGGGTTCAAAGTGGCAGCTTCATGAAACTGGTGTGGCAGAAGCTCATCTTTGGGTCCCTGTCAGCAGTTCTTTGTCCCTTGGGAATCCCGTGTGGCCTCTCTCTCTCTCTCTCTCTTTCTTCTTGTAAAACCTCCCTAGCAGCCCAATGTTAGTCCACGAGGCTCTTCCTAAATGCAAAGCATGGCCGTGCGAGCCCCAGCACAGCTGTTCTCCTGAGGCTAAGCTGATGCTGGACTGTGGAGTGCCAGTTGGCTCATGACCTTGGGAGTTCAGAAGCGAATCCTCTGTGCGAGAGATCATTTCCAAAACACATTCTCCGTCCACACCTGACGGCTGACAGCAAGCTTTTGCCCCAGGCCATTAGCATTGGCCCCATATCTTGGGGACTGCCCACCCCCAAACAACCAGGGGCTCTGGCACCAGTGAGGGAAGTGTGGGGGGGGGCCTCCCCGGAACTCCTGCTGCCAGACTTTCTCAGTAGCCTGGGGACTGGCCTCCCCCAGAGCAGCTAAGGCCTCAGCACCAAGGTCTGCATAGAGGTGATGTCTCCTGTCACCTGCGCTCAGAGCCGCACTCCCACTGTACAGCTCAGGGGACTCTTCTTTTTAAAGACTGAGTGCATGAGTGAGTGATTCGAAAGGTGGAGTGCCAGAGAGAATCTTCCACCCACTGATGCACTCCCCAAATAGCCACCATGGCCAGTCTGGGTCAGGCTGGAGCCGGGTGCCAGGAACTCCATCCTGGTCCCCCACGTGAGCACCACGGGCCCAGGTACTTGAGCCGTCTTCCTGTGCTTTCCCAGGCACCTTAGCAGGAAGCTGGCCATGAAGCGGAGCAGCCGGGATTCCAACCAACACTCAGTATGAGATGCCGGCGGCACGAGGGACAGCTGCACCTGCTGCAGTGCGGAGCTGGCGCCTTGGTGGACTCTCCGATTCCCAGTGTTTCACCTTCTTAGAACTGGGAGGAAACGAACCTAATCAGACCTCATTTCCTGGAAGAGAAAACCAAGGTTCAGGAAGTCCAAGTGAATATTCAAGTGGCAAGGCTGCTGAGTCGTTCTTTTCTCTCTTTTAATGAATTAGAAACATTTTTCTAAATCTTCAGGTCCAGCTCGTGGTACACAAGGACCCTCAGACAGATTGCTCCGTCCCAGCCACCCTACAGGAAGTCTCATGACCTCCATTCGTAAGTTTCCTTTGACCCCTACTCTCTGTAGTACATGACTTTGTTTTTTTTTTAAGATTTATTTGAAAGACAGAGTTACGGGGGTAGGGGAGAGAGAGAGAGAGAGAGATTGAGAGAATCTTCCATCCGCTGGTCCACTCCCCAGATGACCGCAAGGACTGAAGCTACACTGATCCAAAGCCAGGAGCTTCTCCCACGTCTCCCACACAGGTGCAGGGGCCCAAGGACTTAGCCATCTTCCACTGCTTTCCCAGGCCATAGCAGGGAACTGGGTCAGAAGTGGAGTGGCTAGGACTAGAACCAGCACCCATAAGGGATGCCGGCACTGCAGCCGATGGCTTTACCCACTATGCCACAGCGCCGGCCCCCTGACTTTGTCTTAAGGGACTAGCAGAAAGGTGGAGGCCACTGGGCATTTATCACATGACCAGATGGTGAGCTCAGGGGTGGGACGCGCTGAGAGGGGTCCGCACGGCAGCTGAGAGCCATGCTGGAGGATGCTGGCAGAACGGGGAGCCCTGCGCTGATAGCCCTTAGGCCTGCCCTGGCCGAGTGACACCTCCACACCTGCAAAGCTGGGGCACAGCCAGCTCTTTCAGGAAGACAGCTTTGCTGTTTACCAAATGAGAACCAGGGGAAGGGAACGGATGTGGCCGCTCACGTTCCTGTTGGGCAACCCGATTCCTTCCCGTTGCAGAAATGACTGGATTTCTTCAGGGGCCCCTCCCCACTTACCTTCCAGATCTTACTGCTTCCAGCCTGCTGATTGGAGCCTGGACAAAAGAGGGGTTGATTAGTTATGAGATAAAGTGAGGTCATTCACCCCCACCACACACAGACGTGTGCACACATGCATGCTGCGCTATCCAGAAATCTGGCCCGTATCCTCCAGGTCGACATCTCCAACTCCCTGAGAGAAAGTTTTACCAGTGCTTATCTCCAAGGAAATGAAATAAAGAACAAGAAGGAACCTTTGGTTTTTCATGTTGTGTGCCTTTGGAAGTCTTATTGACTTCCAGTCATGACGATGGGCTAGGGAGACATGGGAAGTAACACTTCCCCAACACACATGTGTGCAGACACACATTGCACCTAGAAACGCTTTCTTAAGAATTAACTCTCCAGGGGCCGACATTGTGGCATAACAGGTAAAGCCACTGCCTGCAACACCAGCATCCCTTATGGGTTCCACTTCAGATAGAAGATTTCTCTCTCTCTCTCTCTCTCTCTTTCTCTCTCTCTCTCTTTCTCTCTCTCTCCTCCTTCTCTCTTTCTCTCTCTCATCTGTCTTCTCTCTTCTCTCCTCTCTCTCTCTATAATTCTGACTTTCAAATAAATAAATCTTTTTTAAAAATAATAAATAAATAAATCTCTAAGGTCAAAAGCAAGACAGAGACAGAGAGAGAGAGAGAGAGAGAGAGAGAGAGAGAGAGAGGCAAATCTCTAAGGGTCAGAAATGACGAGGGAACGTGGAGATGTGTAGATTTACAGGGAACAGAAGTTGAAGCTGCAGAAGCCCAGAGAAATTCTGGACGAGGTGACCTTAAGGGTGTGGATACCACCACCACCAGAGATCCAGCAGGCCCCTATACAGCAGGGACTGTGGTTAGATTTCTTGCAAGAAGTCGGGAACCAGGAAAGAGCTGGCCTGCCCTTGTATAAGGATAGAAAACACCTGCCAACTCTGAGGCATGACCCCCAGGTGAGCTGCCCCGGGCCATGAGGAAAAGGGGGCCACCCGAGGTACACCCAGCATCCCGAGCTTAAGGAGCAATGATGAGGCCCCAGTTCTGCCAGTTGGAGTGGTGTGGAAACCCAGGATCAGACACTGCCCCTGTGTAATCCAAGGCACTGCAAGACTGCCAGGGGAAAAAGATGTTCTTCAAAAGATGAATTCACAATCAAGCATTGCAAAAAAAAATAAAAAAGCCATAATCCACAGCCAGCTGACATAAATAGGGGAATACACACTTGAGGAACCAAAGTTAATAGAACAATCTGAATGCAGTTAATGTAAGTATGGTTTTTTAAGATTTATTTATTATTTATTTGAAAGGTAGAACTACAGAGAAAAAAGGAGAGACAGAAAGAAAGAGGGAGAGCAAGAGAAAGCGAGAAAGAGATCTTCTATCCCATGGTTCACTCCCCAAATGGCCAAAAGGGTAGGGGCTGGACCAGGCAGAAGCCAGGAGCCTGGAACTCCATCCAGGTCTCTCATGTGGGTAGCAGGGGCCCAAGCACGTCAGCTGCCTTTCCAAGCACAGTAGCAGACAGCTGGATGTGAAGTGGAGCAACCAGGACTCAAACCAGCACCCACATGGGATGCTGGCATTGCAAAGTGGTAGCTTAACCCACTGCACCACAACGTCAACCCTGAAATAGGTCTTTTTAAAATCCAGAGGAATTTTATATCAAAAAAGAAAATTGGGGCCTTTTCCAAGAAGTCTTTTCCTCAAATGGGATCACATCAAGCTGAAAAGCTCTTGTACTGCAAAGGAGTCACTCAACAAAGTGAAGATACAACAAACAGAATGGGAGAAAATATTTCCAAGCTATGCAACTGATAAAGGATTAATACTCGGAATCTATAAAGAGCTCAGGAAACTCAACAACAACAAAACAAACAATCCAGTTAAGAAATGGGCAAAGAACTTGAACAGGCATTTTTCTTTTTTTTTTTTTAAAGATTTTATTTATTTATGTGACAGGTAGAGTTACAGACAATGAGAGGGAGAAACAGAGAGAAAGGTCTTCTGTCCATTGATTGGTTCACTTCCCATATGGCCGCAACAGCCGGAGCTGTGCAGATCCAAAGCCAGGAGCCAGGTGCTTCTTCCCTATCTCCCATATGGGTGCAAGGGCCCAAGGACTTGGGCCATCTTCTACTGCTATCCCAGGCCATAGCAGAGAGCTGGATTGGAAGAGGAGCAGCCAGGACTCAAACGGGCGCCCATATGGGATGCCGGCACCACAGGTGGAGGATTAACCTACTGCACCACAGCACCGGCCCCAGAACAGGCATCTTTCAAAGAATGAACTACAAATGGCCAACAGACATATGAACTAATGTTCAGGATCACTAACCATCTGGGAAATGCAAATAAAAACCACAATGAGGTTCACCTTACGCCAGTTAGAGTGGCTCTCATACAGAACTCAAAAAATAATAAATTCTGGTGAGGGTGTGGGGGGAAAAGTTACCCTAATACACTGTTGGCGGGAATTTAAACTATATAACTGTTATGGAAGACGATATGACCCAGCCACACTACTCCTAGGAATTTACCCAAACAAAACGAAATCGGCAGATGAAAGAGTTATCTCTACCCTCATGTTTATTGCAGCCCAATTCACAATAGCTAAGATAAGGAATCAACCCAGATGTCCATCAATTAATTACTGGATAAAGAAAATATGGAATATATATATTATATACACACATATATACTATAAAATACTACTCATCCATAAAAAGGAATGAAATCCTGTCTTTTGCAACAAAATGGATGCAATTTGAAATGATTATGCTTAGTTTCAGTCCCAAAAAGACAAATATGTATTTTCTCTGATATGTGGGAGTCAATATAGAATACAAAAAATGTGGCTGGCGCCGTGGCTCAACAGGCTAATCCTCCGCCTGTGGCGCCGGTACACCAGGTTCTAGTCCCAGTCAGAGCACCGGATTCTGTCCCCGGTTGCCCCTCTTCCAGGCCAGCTCTCTGCTGTGGCCAGGGAGTGCAGTAGAGGATGGCCCAACTGCTTAGGCCCTGTTCCTCATGCCTTTGGATCAGCACCGTGCACCGGCCGCAGCGTACTGGCGGCGGCGGCCATTGGAGGGTGAACCAATGGCAAAGGAAGACCTTTCTCTCTCTCTCTCTCTCTCTCTCTCACTGTCCACTCTGCTTGCAAAAAAAAAAAAAGAGTACAAAAATATATAGGAATGAGAGAGATGGACATCTTTTGATTTGATTCATTTTTTAAACCCTTGTTTATACTCCTGTAGAACTGTGGTCTTTCTGGGTTTTATTTAATGAATAGTGTGGTTAGTGCTTCATTAAGCCTGTGATTACAGAATGGGTTGAAGTATGTCTCTGCAAAAATTAAAGAAAGAGGTCGACGCTGTGGCATAGTGGGTAAAGCCGCAGCCTGCAGTGCCAACATCCCTTATGGGCACCAGTTCAAGTCCTGGCTGCTCCACTTCTGATCCAGCTCTCTGCTATGCCCTGGGAAAGCAGCAGAAGATGACTCAAGTTCTTAGGCCCCTGCACCCGTGTGGGAGACCTGGAAGAAGCTCCTGGCTCCTGGCTTTGGAGTCACAACTATGCCACAATGCCGGCCCCACAGATTTTTTTTATGAAGCCAGAAAATATATGGAAAAGTGATAACTGCTATATTGGATCAGAAGAAAAGATATGGAGACAACAACTTAGGTTCCAAATAAATCTTTACAAAAATTATGATGTCTTCAAGCAGCTAAGAAAAACTATTGTGTTTGTAAGGTAAGAATGGTGTACTACCAAAGGAAATATTAGAGAACAGAAACATGTTTATTGGAAATTTAAAATATATATAAAAAAAAAAAAAGGCCGGCGCCGTGGCTCAACAGGCTAATCCTCCGCCTTGCGGTGCCGGCACACCGGGTTCTAGTCCCGGTCGGGGCGCCGGAGTCTGTCCCGGTTGCCCCTCTTCCAGGCCAGCCCTCTGCTGTGGCCCGGGAGTGCAGTGGAGGATGGCCCAAGTGCTTGGGCCCTGCACCCCGTGGGAGACCAGGAAAAGCACCTAGCACCTGGCTCCTGCCATCGGATGAGCGCGGTGCGCCGGCCGCAGCGCGCCGACCGCGGCGGCCATTGGAGGGTGAACCAACGGCAAAGGAAGACCTTTCTCTCTGTCTCTCTCTCTCACTGTCCACTCTGCCTGTCAAAAAAAAAAAAGGAAATTTAAAATATAACAAGATTTCTTTTAATTTTATTTATTTGAAAGGCAGAGTTAGAGAGAGAGAGGGAGAGGCAGAGACAGAGAGAAACAAAAACCTTCCATCTCTGGTTCACTCCCCAAATGACCACAATGGCCAGGGCTGGACCAGGCTGAAGCCAGGAGCCAAGAGCTTCCAAGGACGTGGGCCGCCTTCTGCTGCTTTCCTAGACCAGAGCAGAGAGCTGGATCAGAAGTGGAGCAGCCAGGACTCGAACTGGTGCCCATATGGGATATTGGGGTCACATGGGGCAGCCTAACCTACTATACCACAGCGCTGGCCCCAGTAACAAGAATTTTAAATTCCAGTAAAGAGGCCGGGAGGCATAGTCAAGGGCAATTTTCTGGAAAGTGGAAAGAGGACGATACTGACAAACAGGCCACAAGTGATAAGGCTATCACTGTCGGGTTTCATCTCCAAATAAAGTGAATTCGAGAAAAAAGAGAACGAGACAATGAAGTGTGGGCAAGTAAGAAAGAAATAATACCAGAGGATTACACCTGCGAGTCAAGATGAAAAAGATTTGCCAGGTGCCCAGCATGGAAAATGTGAAAAGATCCCCCACTGAGGTGCATCAGGTTGCATTCTAAAACTAAAGAGAAGATCCTAAAAGGAAATTCAGTCACATGCCACAGATCAAGAATTAGAATAGCATCAGGACCCTCAACAGCAATACAGGATGCTAGAATAAGTCCAGACAAACCCACAAGAGCAGGGTGCTGTGGCACAATGGTTAAGCCGCTGTTTGCAAAGCCTGTATCTGTATCAGAGTGCCAGTTCAAGCCCCAGGCGCTCTGATTCAGATCCCGCTTCCTGCTACTGCGTCTGGGAAGGCAGTGGAAGCCCAAGCACTTTGGCCCCTGCCACCTGGGGGAGGTCTGGATGGACTTCCTGTCTGCTGGCTTCAGCCAGCCCCAGACCTGCTATATATTTGTTCTCAGCAAAACCCAGTAATCCAGCAAAATAAGGGAGTAAACTAAATGAACAATGATAGCAAATGTTAAATAGGACCTGATATATGCTAGGCATTCTCCCATGTGTCACATGTGCACATGTGTGTGTGCGCATGTGTGTGTGTGTGTGTGCGTACGTCTGTGCTCATTTAACTTAATCCTCATAGGAATTAGCTGAGCACTATTCTTATCCACGTTATACAAAGTGATGCAGAAAGCTTAAGTCCCCATCCTAAGTCACAAACCCTCTAAGTGGCGGGACTGGGATTCCTAAGCCAGGCTATCTGGCTCCAGAGCCTGCTTCCTTAAAAAAAAAAAAAAAAAAAGGTAAGAAAAATGAACTCCCACTCATGATTACAGGTTAAAACCGCTCAGCAAGCTGGCAGTGGAGCAGCACGTCCTCAACCTGACAAAGGGTCTCCGTGGAAAATCTGTAGCCGGCACCATGGTTAACAAAGACTGAGAACTTGGGGCCAGCACTGTGGCGCAGCGGGTTAAAGCCCTGGCCTGGGCTGGCGCCGTGGCTCAACAGGCTAATCCTCCGCCTTGCGGTGCCGGCACACCGGGTTCTAGTCCCGGTTGGGGCGCCGGATTCTGTCCCGGTTGCCCCTCTTCCAGGCCAGCCCTCTGCTGTGGCCCGGGAGTGCAGTGGAGGGTGGCCCAGGTGCTTGGGCCCTGCACCCCATGGGAGACCAGGAAAAGCACCTAGCACCTGGCTCCTGCCTTCGGATCAGCGTGGAGCACCGGTCGCAGTGCGCCGGCCGCAGTGGCCATTGTGGGCTGAACCAACGGCAAAGAAAGACCTTTCTCTCTGTCTCTCTCTCTCACTGTCCACTCTGCCTGTCAAAAAAAAAAAAGCGCCCTGGCCTGAAGCACCGGCATTCCTATGGGCACCAGTTCTAGTCCTGACTGTTCCTCTTCCGATCCAGCTCTCTGCTATGGCCTGGGAAAGCAGTGGAAGATGGCCCAAGTCCTTGGGCCCCTGCACCCACATGGGAGACCCGGAGGAAGCTCCTGGCTCCTGGCTTCGGATCAGCACAGTTCCAGCCGCTGCAGCCATCTGGGGAATGAACCAGTGGATGGAAGACCTCTCTTTCTGTCTCCCCCTCTCTCTGTAACTCTCTTTCAAATAAATAAATATATATAATAAAAAAAGACTGAGAACTTGCCCCAAGACCAGCCACAAGGCAAGATGTCCACTCTCTCCACCGCATTCAACATTGTACTGAGGGTCCTAGCCAGTGAAGTCAGGTGAGAAAAAGAAGCAAAGAGCATAAAGAAAAAAAAGAAGAAAGCTGTCTTTCTTCTCAAATTCATAATTGTGCACATATAAACCCAAAAGAATCTTTTCCATAAAAACTGTGGAACTAACAGTGAATTTACTAAGACCCCAGAACACGAAGCTAATATGCACAGCACAATTATGTTTTTATATACTATTAACATACTGGAAAATGAAAAAGATTTAACCACCATTATGAGTAGTACTTCTTTTTTTCTTTTTTTTTTTTTGACAGGCAGAGTGGACAGTGAGAGAGAGAGAGAGAGAGAGAAAGGTCTTCCTTTTGCCATTGGTTCACCCCCCAATGGCAGCTGCAGCCGGCACGTTGAGGCTGCCTCGCTGTGCCGATCCGAAGCCAGGATCCAGGTGCTTCCTCCTGGTCTCCCATGCAGGTGCAGCACCCAAGTACCTGGGCCATCCTCCACTGCACTCCCGGGCCACAGCAGAGAGCTGGACTGGAAGAGGAGCAACCAGGACAGAAATCCGGCGCCCCAACTGGATTAGAACCTGGGGTGCCAGCACCACAGGCGGAGGATTAGCCTAGTGATCCGCAGCCGCGGCGCTGACCTCTCACATAGTCATTTTAACAAAAGCCTGCATCGTGGGAAGACGGGGAAGGCAGCAACTGTGTTGCTTGGACCAGGAAGAAAGCAAGGGAAGTTAAGAGGGCATTACATCCTCAATTACCAAAATAGAAAGTCAGTAGATGGTGCTTAAATCTTGGGGAAAACCGAAAAGCCAGCAGAACAAGTGAGATATTCAGAACCACGCGGCCCCCGAGCAAAGAGCCAGGCTGCTAGAAGGTTGCTGCCTTCCACTGCAGGGATCGGGATGGGAAGGCTGCTGTGGGTCTGCGTTTTTGTTTTGTTTTGTTTTTGCTTTTAATCATAAGCTGTCCCCTGCCTTTCCAGCCCTGACAGTCACCTGGGAAAGCAGCAGAAGACGGCCCGAGTGCCTGGGCCCCTGCCACCCGTGTGGGAGTCCTGGATGGAGTTCCAGGCTCCTTGATCTTTCTCTCTCCCTCTCTGTTACTCTGCTTTTCAAATAAATAAAATAATTTTAATATGAATTTTTTTAAGTCGGAGTTACTATGTTTATTTTTTTACTTTTCTAGGTCTTTGCTTCATTTCTTGTCTGCAAAGAGTGAGCTTGAATTTAAAAACAATGCCAGGCAGATAAGAACCCGGAGAGGTGAGCTCAGCTGTGAGCCCCTGGGTCTGCCCAGGTCACGCCCAGGGCGGCCTCTCCACCTTCTGCACAGAAAGGGCGGAGTCCACCGCCATCGCGAGCCAGACAGCCCTGTGTGTGGTCCTGAGACCAAAGGGTCACTTCACTTCCTGTGCATCCTTGGCTCAGCCTCTGAAATGCCCTAATGAAATTGCAAGATGCCAGGACAGGGACGTCCTACGGCATAAACCCTGGGTTATCCGTTAAGGCTTGTGCTGCAACTATCAAGAATGTGCCGCTCCACAGGAGGGCAGGAGACGCCAAGCGGCTGGGGTTGCTCAGAGGGGGAACCAGTTTAAGGGAAAACAGTGGACATGGGTGTAATTACCCGGAACATTGTGACCAAGCTGATCAAACAAATGGTCATCAGCAAGCATTGTGTAGGACGTACATTCAATCCCAATTCCTGTCCCTCCCACGCACCTCTTATCCCTGATGGGCTCTATACCCCTAACCCCAGTCTCATTCCGGACACTGGGCCCCTCCCTGGGGCAATCCAACTCTGGTTTTGAGCAGCCGACTAACCCTCACAATATCGAGTGACTGAAACACCAGTTTTGGGGATGGGCGTCTGGCTGGGTGGTGAAGTCTCCACTCGGGAGGCCTGCATCCCCTAGCAGAGGACTGATTCAAGTCCTGGCTCCTTTTCCAATCCAGCTTCCTGCTAATGGGAGGCAGCAGATGATGGCTCAAGTGCTTGGGTCCCTGTACCCATGTGGGAGACCCAGACCGAGATCTAAGCTCTTGGCTTTGGCCTGACACTGCCCTGGTTGTTGTTGGCATTTGGGGAGTGAACCAGCAGCTGGAAGATCTTTCTTTGTCTCTGACTCTCTCTTTGTGTCCCAGTTTTTGATATTTCGATATGCTATGTTAATTAAAACACCGAAGTCCCAGCATTTTTAAAAACTCAAATCTAGGGACTGGTGATGTGGCTTAGAGAGTCAAGCTACTGCCTGCAGTGCCTGCATCCCACATGGGCACGGGTTCATGTCCCAGCTGCTCCACTTCCGGTCCAGCTCTCTGCTATGACCTGGGAAAGCAGCGGAAGATAGCCCAAGTCCTTGGGCCCCTACACCTGCATGGGAGACCCAGAAGAAGCTCCTGGCTCCTGGCTTCGGGTCAGTGTAGCTCCAGCCATTGTAGCCATCTGGGGGGCGAACCAATGGAAGACCTCTCTCTCTCTCTCTCTCTCTGCCTCTGCCTCTCTGTAACTCTGCCTTTCAAATAAAATAAATAAATATTTTTAAAAAAGAAAAGAAAAGAAAACCTCAAGTCCAAATCATCCATGTCCTGATCTCACCCAGAGAATCACATGGCACATTAATATACCAAATTGAAAAACATTACACTTATTTGAAAGGAGTTCTCCATCCCTCTCCTGTTGGAATCCCTTGGAAGCTACGTTATTGCTGTTTGATTTCCATTTCCCAAGTTATCAGTTAGGCTGGGCATCTTCGCATAGGTTTAGTAGTCATTTGTATTCCCCCGGACCCCAGTGTGCATCTTTATTTACTTACTGAAGCTCCTAGTGGCACTGTCTTCGCAGCATCGCCCAGAGAAGGAGAAGGGAGAAGGACATTAAGGAGGTGTAGGAGGACATGTAGGCGGTGTAAGGCAGTAGGAGGCGGGGACAAGACGGGGAGCAGCAGAGGACCCAGTTCTCAGCCTTCCTCCCCTGCACGCTCCCAGCATTCTTTCCTGCCTCAGTCCGATCCATCACTGAGGGCCTGAGTCTAACTCCTTTGTCAGCCTCAGCAAGACAGGCTGGGGAGCCACCCTCGATCACGTGGGTCCTCTTACACCAAGCCCGGGTCAAGAACGGTGACCCAACCCATGCTATCTTTTTGCTTCAGTCTTGTAGCTACTCACCCATCCCCAATTTCTGACCACCTGCTCTCGGAGACTCACTCCACCCCACACCTACTCACCCCACACCCCACCTCACACCTCACTCACACCCAGTCCCAACCCCACCCCACATCCCTGAATCTCCATCACCCCAGCTGCAGCCTCTCCTTGTTTCTGGGTCTCTGCCCATGCTTGACATCCATCTTGGTCTAACCTTCCACCTTATTGACCCCATTGTCAAGGTCACACCGTCCCTGACACTTCCCGCCTTAAGCAATTCAGCCTCAGTTTTGCGTAAGCTGATTTGAGTGCATTTCCTACCATTAGCAATGCAAACAACGCTGACGTCCCCTGTGCTCGCTTGCAACATTTTTACACAGCTACAAATGCGACCACTATAAACCAGGAAGACAAACTCCAGGAGGGAAATGCGTTGTTGCCGAGGGTGGCAGAAGGGCAAAGGGGAGAGCACAGATAAGAAGCCGCTTCGAACAGATGCTGTGCGAATGAGTTTGGATCTTTGGAGCTTCCGTTCATTCATTCAATAAATATTTACTTAGCATTTAATGGGCTCAGGGAGCATGTCCAACACTGGGGATATAAAGTGGACAGGACTCCTGTCCTCACCCAGGCAAAGCAAAGAAACAACTACGGGTCCTTGTGAGCACTCGGGGAGGGGCGGTGCACAAAGCCGTGTCCACGTGCAGGTCAAGCTGAGACTGTGTATTTCCTTCTACTTCCGGACCAAGGCGTCCTCCTCAGCCTGGGGCATGGGGATGAGCTAGCTTAGATCCGCTAGCTGCAGATCTAAGAGGAATTAAGGCCCCCGGGAACACTGCCCATCAACCCAGAGAGACACCTTATTGGGGAGTGCTGCCACCATGCTACTGCAGGGACGACCAACAAACAATACCACACACACATTTTCCTCTCAGTCACGTCCGACATACATTCACAGGGACAAACGTGGCACAGAAGTTTTATTAGACAAACTGGGCGGTCCGGCTGATCGACAGCTCCATGTGGGTCTGTAAGCTTTGGGAATGTCCACGTCACACTGGAAGCTCCAAGAGAGTCAGGAGAAAAGCTGCTAATCCCGTTCCCCATGTGGCTTGGCATGCACCCAGCACATCCGGCGGCCTGCCTGTGCAGCCGCTCATGGGGGCAAAGGGTCCCCTATGACAACAGGTCTGGATTCTCAACTCCCCCACCCCACCTGACTTCGTTCACCCACCAAACCCAAGGGAGTAATGTGCTGTCCAGCTCCATCACAAGGCCACCTGGAGGTTTTATGTTCCCACAGCACCTGCCTCAATGTCCCCAGAAGACATTGCAACATACTTGTAGAAGGAACAGAGCTCCGTGAGCTCAGATTCGGGAGACACAGAGATTCCAACCAGGCTGGTGGGAACACGTGTTCAGAGATGCTCCCGGGAGGGCCATCCAAAGAGTCCAGCCCACGAGAAGAAACAGTTTCAGTCCTGGTGCTTTGATTCAACGAATGGCTGCGCCAGCTGCCCAATGGGCAGGTCGAAGATGCGAGAGCTCAACAAATACAGCGCTGCTCCTCTGCATAGCAGGGGTGAGGCTCAGGGCTTGGCGGCACCTCCGCAAGTCCTCAGAGGTTTGGTAGTCCTGGACTGCCCACACTCCATAACCCCCCTCCCAAATGCAGACAGCGTGCAGCCAGAGCCAGAGCACCCACACAACCCCGAAGCTGTGCTCATTCTTCCACCATCGGGGGGAGGCAGTCTTTCACAGATGCTTTAGAGATTTGAAGGCACGTTGATAGAGGAAGAAGTATAAGAGGTGGCCCGATGTCGTGTCAGGAACTCCTTGCTGATCAGGCCGCGGGCCGCAAGGATCTTGAGCAGGCCATAGCGAAACTTTTGGCCAATGAAGGCGTAGATGAGGGGGTTGAGGCAGCTGTGCAGGAAGCCCAGAATCTCGGTGGCGTCCAGGGCCCGGTCAATGTCATTGCGACGCTCACACGTCTCCTGTATCACGTGGGTCCTCATGAGGGTGTCTGCGAGCAGGACCAGGTTGTAGGGCAGCCAGCAGAGCAGGAAGATGAGCACAACGGCAAAGATGACCCGCATGGCCCGGTGCTTCTGCCCCATGTGGGCCTTGAACAGCGTGCGCAGGGTGAACCCGTAGCAAAACAGCATGACCAGCAGCGGCAGGATGAAGCCGAAAGTGTGGGGCAGGATCCGTAGCACCATGCGCCATTTCGCTGTGTCGTGACCCAGGTCCTCATAGCAGACCGGGCTGGAATTGTTTGGAGAAAAGGCTTGGCGGGAGAGGAAGAAGGGCAGGGACAAAATCAGAGACAGCACCCAGATGCCCAGACATATGAACTTGACCAAGTGGCGCTTCTGGGTCAGTGTGCGAGTGGCATGGACGATGGCCAGGTAGCGGTCCACACTGATGCAGGCCAGGAGCAGGATTCCACTGTAGAAGTTGACTTCCTTCACGAGCGAGACCACCTTGCACAGGGGCGTGCCGAAAATCCAGCCTTTTTCCTTGGAGATGGCCCAGATAGGCAAGGTCAGGGCAAAGAGCAGGTCAGCCATGGCCAGGTTCAGCAGGTAGACGTCGGTGACCGAACGGTTGCTCTGGCTGTACAGGATGACCAGCATCACCAGGGAGTTGCCCAGCAGGCTCAGCAGGAAGACCAGGGCATAGATGACGACCACAATGTATTTGTTAAGTGCCTGGGTGCCTACCTGACAGGGGCTGTAATCTTCTCCTACAGGAGGCATACCAGTGACATTTGCAAACTCATCCTCAAACCACAGATCAGTCATATTCCATATGTTTTCTTCCATTATAGCCATGGTTTCACCTAGTCAAAAGGTTAGAAGGGAAGAAACAGGATTTAGTAACTCAGAGTCAAGTCAGTCTCATCGAGGAGGGAAGAACGGTTTGGGCATCTCCTTTACTTCTTGGCTGGTTCAGCAACCAGAGATCACCTCCTTGACCTTCAACCTGGGTTCCTTGTGAGGGTGGCTTCCTAGCATCTTCAAAGCCAGGCCTGAGTATGAGCCAGGATACAACACTCAACAGGGAAAAGTCCTGTCCCCTCTCTTGTCCCTACACTGTGTCAGCTCGACCCACAGCTCTATCTCTGTCCCGTCTTTAGCGTCCCCCAGGTTCAGCCTCTGCACATTCAGGTGGGAGGACCATTTGGCCTTAAACCTTTGGAGGAGGAGCAGTTAAACAAAGTGAAAGGAGGCAAATCTGTTCCTACATGTACTCTTCTTTCTTTTTTTAACTTTTTTTTTATCTGAAAGGCAGAGTTCCAGAGAGAAAGGGAGAGACACAGAGAGAGAGAGAGAGATCTTCCATCTGCTGGTTCACTCCCTAAATAGCCACAAGTGCCAGCACTGGGCCAGGCCAAAACCAGGAGCCAAGAGCTTCATCCGGGTCTTGCATGTGGGCGGCAGGGGCCCAAACACTTGGGCTGTCTTCTGCTGCTTTCCCAGGCCACTCAGGGAGCTGTACTGGAAGAGGAGCAGCGGGACACAAACTGATGTGCATACGGGCCACCGGCATCACAGGCAGAAGCTTTACCCACTACACCCCAATACTGCAACACCCCACTCATGTCACTTTCTATCTTATTTCTCCTATCTTCTCCTTGATTCTTGTTTATCCTCTTTAAAATCTACTGGGGGAAGGAAGTGATAGCAACAAACTTTAGAGGGGCTGGGGTTGTGGTGTAATGAGTTAAGTCTCCACCTGCAACACTGGCACCCCATATTGGCGCCAGTTCAAGTTCCAGCTGCTCCATTTCCAATCCAGCTTCCTGCTATCGTGCCTGGGAAAGCCGGTCCCGGCCTGGCTGTTGTGGCCCTGTGCGGGGTGAACCAGCAGGTGGAAGAGCTCTGTCCCCCTCTCTGTAACTCTGCCTTTCGAATAAAATAAAACAAATCGAAAACTAAAGAGTAAGGTCTTGACTGTTGCATGTGCTTTACTGCAGAATGACTGTGTGGATTCATTTTTGCACCATCACAAAGTCAAAACCTCCTAAGTTGAGAACCATCTGCCTGTTACGCTTTGTCTGTAAATGGACAGTAAACTCTTGGGTTCTCTGTTAGAAGAATTTTAAGCATTTGAGGGGCTACTCTCCATCTTGACCACTGAAGTGCCCCCCTCACTAAGCATCCACAGAGTCATCACATTTTCTTTGCGAAACACTGTGTTGAATGTTCTCAAAAGCCAAACATGGGTAGTCAATCAAAGCTGAGCTGCTGGGGCGGGGGGATGCTGCTCACTCAGCCCACACAGCCTCTGAAGAGCCCCCCAACCCCACCCCCAGCCCCCAGAGATCTCCAGAGAACAGTCAGAAAACTGCACGCCAGGAAAGCAGGACACCTGCCTCCAGCCTCCATTCTCCCCGCAGTCGATAACCAGGAGGCTGCGCGCCTGACTTCTGCTTTCTCGTCTGTACGCTCAGGAAGACAGAGGAGTTACCCTCTAATTTCCCTCCAGATCTGAGTACCCAGGAGAACGTCATTCAGGTCCACCGACTCTAGCATGTTCTCTCCCTGCCAATCTTTGCATTTTCACAGAAGACAAAGTCTTTGGTGACGAACACCAAGCTGGGGGACTGTCAACCTCTGGCCCACTCAAGGAAAGTGTGGGAGGGCAGGGGATGGAGAGACTGTCTCCTTACCTTAAACAAGATCGGAGCTGAATTCGTGGCCAAGAGGGTGCAAGAGAGAAGCTGGTTCAGCAGAAATCCTCGGGTCATGCAGAAGCGAACGCGTGCCCTAAAACGGAGCCGAATCGAGCCTCCCTCTCCCAAAGAACATCTTGGCAATCACACGGGGCTTCCCACCTGAGGCACTGCCAGGTATGTCCAGCCGTAGGCGCCTGCGGCCCAGAGACCAGAATGAGCTCACGGTTAGGGAGAACTTACGAATAAAGGGAAATAGAGAAACTATGTCGGACCGCACCTCCCCGCTGAGCCCCACCCACGTCCACGTTTGGGGAAGAGCAGATGAAATCAGGGGCTCCCGGCAGGAAGGCGCAGCTCCGGGGACGAGCCTTTCTCTCCTCTTCCTATTCTACGCGCTTCCCTTGGTTCTCTCCCATTCCCCTCGGAGGTCACCCTTGCAAGCTTCCCCCTTGCTTGGCCAGACTGAAGGGGGAAACGATCTGACTTCCAAGAGGCACTTGGACAGTCATGTGTGGGAAGGCGTGGGGAGGAGGGACTCGGGGCAGGTTGGTGGGAGTTTTTACTTCTGCTGTGGGCTCTTTGGGGTGGGCCGGTGGGGAGCAGGAAGGAAATCAACCCCTTCCACTGCCAGCCATGCGTTTGCACAACCGCTGCCAGCAATCAGCTGACTTAGGTGCCCTCTGGGGCTGAGGCTGGCTGGAGGGCAGGGAGACGTGAGAGCTGGGCACCCAGCGGCGAGGAAGAGGTGGGCCAGCACCAAGGCCCCCCGGCTCTCTGCAGAGAAGCAAGGTCTCCAGGGGAAGCTGGCGGCGCCCCTGTCTCTACTCCACTGCCACTTTAACTCACGTTTCCTTCCAGACGGGGACTCTGTTTTACTGTAACCATGCGTTCACGAGTCTGCCTTCTTCCTCGGCACGTGAACTGTTGTGGAGCGAGGACCCTCTCTGATTCCTCTCTTTGTCCCCTGCCAAGGACTAGAGCCAGCATACAGCAATGCCTGGCAGGGGACGACAGTGGACCGAGCTCGGGGGCTTCATGGAGCATGGACTCCCACCACGATCCAGGGCCTCTCGCCTTCGGTCGCACACCTGTGCTTCAGGTCTGTCTGGGAGCGGCCCTCCAAGGAGCTGGGCTGGTCTGCCTGGAGTCCTTCCTTCCCAGACCCCCTTCCATGGTTGGAAGTTACTGCAAGTGTGAATCCCGGCTCTACCGAAGTGCCGGATTTCTCACGCCACGAGTGCCCACAGCTGTGCCGCTGGAAAGCGTGTTGTTTAAATTTCGTGCTGTCCCTGCATTGCCTTTTTGTTTATCAGCGGTAGCAGGAAATGTCAGGACGCGGTTGGTGGGGAGCTCCTCGCACTTGACTTTCACTGACCAGACGCCCAGACTAGAAAGGACTAGAAAATGGGACAATGTGTCCCCCGTCCTAAGCAGGGACGGGAACACAGGTGGAAAGACAGTGCCTGGAGCCTAGGCTATAAACCCCACCCGGCACACACAGAAGGTGCTGCAGGGCAAGCTGCGGCCATGGGAGAGATGGTCTTGGCCACAAGAGGGCAGCACTCACTGGACAGGAAGCTCCCGCAGGCGGCCTGTGGAGACAGACAGGAACCAAATGCCCAGCTTCGAGTCCTTCTTTGTGAGTAATTTCCTTCTGCTTTTCCTAAGCCCTCAGTGAAGTGAGTTCACCATCCAGGGCTATTTCAACAAGGCCCAGAGGGACCAGGAAGTGAAAGGGATGTGCCTGGTGGTGACAACAGGGACCGCTTAGGTGGCCGAGGAGTGAGGATCCAGACAACAGGGGCGAAGAAGAATCTTTGACATCGTGGTAAGAAACAGCGTTTCACTGGAGAGCAGAGGCACGGGGAGCTGAGCTGGGATACAACTTGCCTGTCGGAGAGACGCCGGCCAGCCAGCCAGCTCCCCGCCCACGCGTCCTCTGTAACCGTCCACTCGCACCTGCTGATTCTTGAACTGATCGACCACGATCCCGACGGGAAAGCACCCTTCCGTCCTGGACAGAACACCCAGTGCTACAGAGACTTCTGTCAAAGGCACAGCCAGAATGCCGGCCAGCGGGCAGAACGTGGGGTGCTTCTGTCCTGGCCACCCCGTTTTAGACACGGCAGCTTCTGCGCATGTCAGGGTGGACAGCGCGACACGGCTGAAGTTCCCCCTTCCCAGGCTCGAGTCTCGTTCCTCCAGGAGAAGAATCACAGGGATCCGCGGACCGAAGCAGAGGAAACGGAGGTGCGGAGAGGCTTCTCCTCTCGCCTGGCTGATCCTCCCAGTGCCGCAGTGACAGGTTCAGGGGCCAAGGCGAGCCACGCAGAGCAAAGGCCCGGAGGTTTGCTCCCTGGCTGTGGAAAAGCAAGTATGTAGTCTTGCTGCAGCCGGCACCCATCTTGCTACCGCAGGTGACAACGCCTGTCCAAGGACAGAAACCAACACACACGCAGAAGGCAGAGCTGAGCAACGCACAGAGAAGCAGAGCCCAGGGGCCCAGACAGATCGTGCCCAGGGGCCGTCTTCCTTCTGTGCCGTTAACCGGCTCGAGAGCAGGAACTCTCTTCAAGTTGAGTTGTCTGGTTCCCGCCACCAACACGGTGCCCAGCGAGGAGGGTTCTGGAAACCAAAAGAGACGTAGGAGGACAAGACAGGAGGAGTGAGTCACAGGGTCCAGGCTGCGGGCACAGACCCCACCCCACCCTCAGGGCCAAGTCCCCCATGGGAGCCAGAGAACCAGCTTGAAAAGCAGGTGCGCGTGTGTGGACTCCTCTGAGCCTCGCTCCTGCGTGCATTCGGGATCCTCACGAAGGCCCTAGCAATCCTTGCTTTGAAGCCCACTCCTTGGTCAGCTGTGTCCTCGGACAAGTTTCTTCACGCGTATCAGCACAGCCTTATGGACAGGAATGGCGCTGAGTGTACTTGCCTCCCCAAGCTGCTGGGAGGAGGAAGCGGGAGAAGAGCCCAGGCTCCAGAACCGCATCACCCGAGTACAAATCCCAGCTCCCAACCGGGCAGCGTAGATGCTCGCTCTGTGCCTCACTTTTCTCATCTGTAAAATGGGAATCAAAGTGGGACCCGGCTCATAGTGTTGTCCTGAAGATCGGGGAGTTAGGACATGGAAAGTGCTTAGTGCAGTGTCTGGAAGATTGCACATCCACACTCACTTTTGGCCGAAATCATACATGATCCCACCCCACTCCCACGGTCCTGTTAAAGGAATGTGTATCAAATACACTATAAAACACAGGACCCCCCCTCCCTTACTCCTGTACACCCTCAACATGAGGAGAAGGAAGGAAGGAGAGGAGAGGAAGGAAGGGAGGGAGGGAGGGAGGGGAAAAAACATTTATCACTGAGTCGTTTATAAAACTGGTGATAGTACCATTGCCCTCCAAAAAATATTTATACGAATCATGTTCTGTTGGGGCCGGCGCTGTGGTATAGCGGGTAAGGCCACCGCCTGCAGCACCAGCATCCCACAGGGGCACCTGTTCTAGTCCCGGCTGCTCCACTTCTGGTCCAGCTCTCTGCTATGGCCTGGGAAAGCAGTAGAAGATGGCCCAAGTCCTTGGGCCCCTGCACCTGCATGGGAGACCCAGAGGAGGCTCCTGGCTCCTGGCTTCAGATTGGCACAACTCCCGCTATTGCAGCCATCTGGAGAGTGAACCAATGGATGGAAGACCTCTCTCTCTCTCTCTCTCTCTCTGTTTCTCTTTGCCTCTCCTTCTCTCTGTAACTCTGTCTTTCAAATAAATAAATAAATCTTTAATAAAAATATAGATAACAGGAACAAAGAAATTAAATATTTTTAAAATTATCTTCTATTATTCGGCACCGCGGCTCACTAGGCTAATCCTCTTCCTGTGGCGCCAGCACCCTGGGTTCTAGTCCCGGTTGGGGTGCCAGATTCTGTCCCGGTTGCTCCTCTTCAGTCCAGCTCTCTGCTGTAGTCCAGGAGTGCAGAGGAGGATGGCCCAAGTGCTTGGGCCCTGCACCCGCATGGGAGACCAGGAGGAAGCACCTGACTCCTGGCTTCGATTTGGCGTAGTGCGCCGGCCATAGCAGCCATTTGGAGGTGGTGTGCAGGGTCTGAGTCCACCCGTACAAGGATGGACTGGGTCCGAGGAAAGGTGAGTGTGCCGCTCGCCCGTTCCCCAGCCTCCCGATCCCGGAGACAATCAGACGCAGCAGGGAGCCAAGTCTAGCAAGGACTCATTTATTCTGTGCGTAACAGAACGTTTTATAGCACAAAACTGCAGAGTCATTGGGCCAGGGCTAAGGA
This sequence comes from Sylvilagus floridanus, assembly GCA_949820135.1. Taxonomy (NCBI): domain Eukaryota; kingdom Metazoa; phylum Chordata; class Mammalia; order Lagomorpha; family Leporidae; genus Sylvilagus; species Sylvilagus floridanus. Next base: position 161,228,324 of record OX463236.1, read on the forward strand.
CCAACCAATCACTTAAACGGGCACATTACAGGGGGATTTCTATAGGACTAGCCTTATGTCTATACACTTGTTACTAGTTTTGTTACCTCCCCTGATGTTGCGTAGCCAATTAGTTTTAGTGGTAAACAACTTTGGATTCCGCCCACCACCTTACTTCCTTTCAGCACCATCTTTGAATTGCTTGGTGTAACTAATTTCCCCACAGTGGTGAACCAACGGAAAGAATACCTTTCTCTCTGTCTCTCTCTCTCACTGTCTAACTCTGCCTGTCAAAAAAATAAAATGAAAATTATCTTATAGTAAAAGCAATAATGGGAGCCAGCATGGTGGTGCAGCAGATTAAGTACCCCAAACGAGCACTAGTTCAATTCTCAGCTGCTCCATCTCCGATCAAGCTCCCTGCTAATGCACCTGGGAAAGCAGCGGAAGGTGAACCAAGTACTTGGGGCCCTGCACCCCTGTGGGAGACCCAAACAGAGTTCCAGGCTCCTGGCTTCAGTCTGACCCAGCCCCAGCTGTTGTAGCTGTTTCGGGGAGTGAACCAGCAGGTGGAAGGTCTCTCTCTCTCTCTAGCTCTCCCCCCCCCTTTCTCTGTTCCTCCCTGTATCTGTAACTCTGCCTTTCAAATAAGTGAATCTTAAAAAAAAGCAATAACGACGGTGGGCATTTAGCCTAGCAGTTAGGACACCCACATCCCACACCAGAGCACCCGGGTTCCATGCCCAGCTCCGGCTCCTGACTCCAGCTTCCTGCTATGCACATCCTGAGCTCCTGTAATCAGGTCCCTGCCACCCATGTGGGAGACCTGAGTTCCCAGCTGCTGACTTCTGCCTGGCCTGGCCCCAATCACTGAGAGCATCTAGGGAATAAATCAGCAGGTGGGAGCCCTGACTCCCTCTTTGTCCGCCTCTCTCTGTCTCTCCGTCTCTGTCTCTGCCATTCAAATAAAACTTTAAAAAAAAAGTAATAATGTACAGTCATAGTCAATGCTATGGAACACTAGCCTCCTCTCTATTCTGCACCTCTTTTCCTAACATTTATGGTGCCCCATGTGAGGAGGCACCAGTCTGCAACTCTTTTCCTAACAAAAATAAACAAGCAACACAGACATTAGAATACAGTATAACAAATGTGCATGGGTACACCTGCAGGGGGAGGTGGGGAGACAGCATCAGTGTCAGCCGTGACCGTGGGGAGTGAGACTGAGGCGTGTGCTTCCTCACATATGTCATTTGGTGTCACCCAGTCTTTAAAATGAACGTTACTGGGCCGGTGCCGTGGCTCATTTGGTTAATCTGTCTGTGGCGCTGGCATCCCATATGGGCACCGGGTTCTAGTCCCGGTTCCTCCTCTCTCAGTCTAGCTCTCTGCTGTGGCCCGGGAAGGCAGTGGAGGATGGCCCAAGTGCTTGGGCCCTGCACCCGCATGGGAGACCAGGAGGAAGCACCTGGCTCCTGGCTTTGGATCGGCGCAGTGCACTGGCCATAGCGACCATTTAGGAGGTGAACTAATGGAAGGAAGACCTTTCTCTCTGTCTCTCTCTCACTGTCTAACTCTGTCAATAAATAAATAAATAAACATTAAAAATAAAACATTCATAAAACATTCATAAAAATGAACATTACTTCTGCAATTTTTTAAAAAATCCATATTTCTTCATTTTCACTTTATAAAGAAAGACCGTCTGATGGCCATCTCCCTCTCCGTGCTCAGAGTTCCCCGTACAGGACTCCGAAGTTCAGCCCTCTGGGCCCCAAGCGTTCAGCCCCTTCCCCCATCTGTTCCCACGTCCCCTTCCAGAACATTGCGTTCTCACTGCATTCGAGCCCCTTCCGTGAATTCCCCCCAACTAATGACGCCTACAACAGCCCTGATTGTAAAGAGGTGACCTCCTGATGTCCAGGGGGTGGGGGAATTTCTGCTTCAACGCATGAAGGGGGAGAAGGCTCCATTCAACCCGCAGTGCCCGCTCAGCTCCAGCCACACCGGCCTCCAGCCTCCGGGCTTTGCTGCTCCGCCCCATGCTCCTGCTTCCATGGCCCTGCAGACAACTCCCTCACCTCCCCCCAAGGTGTGCTCAGCGCCTCCTTCCCCGAGCGTTGCCCGCGTCTATCTATTTACACGTGTGCCTCCCCCACCCTCAGACTTCCTGCTACCCCCTATCCCACTGTATTTTTTTAAACTTTTCTATTTCCTATTGCTCTATTTTAAACATTTTTCTTTGCCCCAGCACTGACCACTTCCTGACACCGTCGTTTGTTTCTCCACAACACAGTCTGCTGTTCTGGGCCTCTCCCCACTGGGGAATACGAGTTCACCAGGCAGGACCCTCATGTATCTTCACCACCATGACCCAAGTGCCTAGGAGAGGGTGCCGCAAATGTCGAAGGAAGAAAAGCCAAAGAAAGATGGAGTCCGCCGCTAGAGGCGGGGAGACCCCCCAGTGACTTGCTCTGCGCTGCTCTCCACGTTCTGGGTGGGAGAGAAAGCCAAGGCCACTGGGGCTGAAGGAGGTGACCAAGCCATGAGAACGGCATTAGCTGCTCCCACAGCACCTGAGATCAAGCCCAGGGGAAAGGGGCCAGGAGAGGCAGTTGCAAGACCTGGCCAGGAGAGGGCAGCATTATCCTCAAATCCAGCCAGTTAGCCAGGCCACAGAAGGGCACACTTGCCAGTTGGGTTAGGCGGCCGCATCTAGCACCTACCACCACCCTGGAAGGTTCGCAGACCCTTCCACGCACGCGCTCCCCACCGAGTGGGGTAAGAGCTTAGCCGGGCCAGGTGAGAGCAGAGTGTAACTGAGCAGTTGGACATCAACTCCGGCATGGTCATGGTCTCAAGCTGCTCAACTTCTCACAGGCTCCGGGCACCTAGCAGACCTCCCAGCCCTGTTCCAGCCCCTGGACACTGCCTCCAGAAGGTGCTCAGCCCCTCTGGGGGAAAACACTTCAAATACAGCGCAGTTGGGCAGACTGATGGGAAGGTACACAGAGCGCAATGTTACACAGTTACACAGTTACACAGTTGTGTTGTTTGAAAGGCAGAGAGAGTCCTTCCATCCTGATTCTCTTCCCAGATGCCCACAACAGATGGGGCTGCAAATAGGAGCTCAACCCAGGTCTCCCACGTGGGTGACGGGGGCCCAAGCACTTGAGCCATCCCCTGCTGCTTCCCAGGGAGTATTTTAGCAGAGTGGAGCCAGGACTCCAACCCAGGCACTCTGATATGGGGTGTACATGTCCTAAGCGACGTGTTAGTGGCTGCACCAAACGCACATTCCAAGAGAGCGAGCCTCAGAGGACAGAACGTCTCAGTTCAGTTTTTTGTGTTTTTTTTTTTTTTTTTGACAGGTAGAGTTAGACAGTGAGAGAGAAAGACAGAGAGAAAGGTCTTCCTTCCATTGGTTCACTCCCCAAGTGGCCACTATGGCCAGTGCACTGTGCCGATCTGAAGCCAGGAGCCAGGTGCTTCTCCTGGTCTCCCATGGGGTGCAGGGCCCAAGCACTTGGGCCATCCTCCACTGCACTCCCAGGCCACAACAGAGAGCTGGCCTGGAAGAGGGGCAACCGGGACAGAATCCGGCGCCCCAACCGGGACTAGAACCCTGTGTGCCGGCGCCACAGGCGGAGGATTAGCCTAGTGAGCCGCGGCGCCAGCCAACATCTCAGTTTTCTTACCGCTCACAGCCTGGTCCTCCAGCTCAGACTGCAGGGACCAAACGCTGTAGGCGCAGGGGCTCCAGCAGCAGGTGTGGACTTCCCACAGCTCTGGAGGCTGTGAGTCCGCTGATCAGGACACAGGGAGGCGCCTTCCTAGCCGGCCGAGCTCTGTCTTCGAAATGCACCCTCACGTGTCAGACACAGCGCGAGCTCAGGTCTCTCCCTCTTCTTACAAGGACACTCGTTCCTGGGGCCGGCGTTGTGGCACAGCGGGTTATGCATCTGTCTGCAGAGCCAGTGTCCTATATGGTGCCGGTTTAAGTCCTGGTTGCTCCACTTCAGACCCAGCTCCCTGCTAATGCACCTGGCCCAAGTGCTTGGGCCCCTGCACCCACGTGGGAGACCTGGAAGAAGCTCCTGGCTCCTAGCTTCAATCTGGCCCGGCCCTGGCTGTTACTGCCTTTTGGAGAGTAAACCAGTAAATGGAAGATCTCTGTCTGTGTGTCTGTCTGTCTGCCTTTCTCTTAACTGCCTTTCAAATAAATAAAATAAATCTTTAAGAAAAAGAAAAGGCCACCTGTTCTTGACATCATCTAATTCAAATTATCTCTCAGAGGCCTCACCACAGGGGGGCATCTGGAGCACTTAGGGCTTCTGCATAGGCAGGGGGGGTGCACACAAACCCCGTGTCCATAAAAGCCACTGCGTCTAGCACGATCTCCCGCCCTGACAGCACCTCTCACTTACTCATGGAGGAAGGGGCTCGCAAGCCGGCTTCTTTCTCTTACATGCCGGCAACCATACCAAGCTCCACCCAATGTGGCCCTGCCAGCGAGGTCGACATTCTGTCCCACAGACATGACTGTCAAAGTAGGGTCCTTGGTTGCAGTCAAAATGAACTGCACAAGTGGTGTTGGGGGGCGGAGAGGCCACAGGTGGAATGCAGGGGAGACAGGTGGGAAGAAGACTTCTCATTAACAGCGTCTAATTTTGTTTCCTGTTTTGAGATGTGGCATTGCTCCCATTACACATCATAGATGTTGAGGGGTCGGCGCTGTGGCACAGTGAGTGAAGCCACGGCCTGCAGTGCAGGCATCCCATATGGGTGCTGGTTCGAGTCCTGGCTGCTCCACTTCCAATCCAGCCCTCTGCTATGGCTTGGGAAAGCAGTAGAAGATGGCCCAAGTCCTTGGGCCCCTGCACCCGCATGGGAGACCTGGAAGAAGCTCCTGCCTCCTGGCACTGGATCAGCACAGCTCTGGCCCTTCCAGCCATCTGGGGAGTGAACCAATGGATGGAAGACCTCTCTCTCTCTCTCTCTCTGCCTCTCCTTCTCTCTCTGTGTAACTCTGACTTTCAAGTAAATAAAAATCTTATTTTTTTATTTTTTATTTTTTTTTGACAGGCAGAGTGGACAGTGAGAGAGAGAGACAGAGAGAAAGGCCTTCCTTTGCCGTTGGTTCACCCTCCAATGGCTGCCGTGGACGGCGCGCTGCGGCCGGCGCACTGCGCTCATCCAATGGCAGGAGCCAGGTGCTAGGTGCTTATCCTGGCAGGGCCCAAGCACTTAGGCCATCCTCCACTGCACTCCTGGGCCACAGCAGAGGGCTGGCCTGGAAGAGGGGCAACCGGGACAGACTCCGGCGCCCCGACCGGGACTAGAACCCGGTGTGCCGGCGCCGCAAGGCAGAGGATTAGCCTGTTGAGCCACGGCGCCGGCCAATAAAAATCTTAAAAAAAAAAAAAAAAAAGAAAGAAAAGAAAATGCAAAAAGTGCTGTGATAAGCAGGTGCGGGGCAGGCCGGGCACAGCTGAGAAGGCTGCTTGCTGGCATCAGCTTGCTGCCGCATCGGCAGGTGGTGGTCTCTGCTGCTCTGCCTCGACTTCCCCCCGGAGAGCTAGGGAGGCCGGCAGCCAGGTCCAAGACACGTCTCTCCGAGCTTGCACACCTGCCCTTTTCTCTCCCCCAGCTCCCGACTCTCCATCCAGATTGGCTCGCTCGGGGCTCGCTGGGCTGTCCAGCCGCCTCCCTGCTCAGTCCCTAAGAGCTAGGGCTTCCCAGCCTCTGCTCGGCTCCCACGTAGCCCGCTCTGCCCTTGCTGTTTCTAAGTGCAGCTCCAAATAGCATCACAAAAGTACCCCACACTCCTAGGCTCCAAAGAAACCTCACCCGTGGGCTTTAATTTCACCCTAGCAGTGAATTCTCCGTGGCTTGCATTGATGATGGAATCCGCCCCCTTGCCCTGAGAACGCTCCCCTTCTCCTCCCTTCAGAATAAGACCTGCAGGTGTTGTGGTACAGAGAGTTAAGCTGCCACTGGGACGCCCACACGCCACAGCAGAGCGCCTGGTTCAAGTCCCAGCCACTTAGCACTGCCCATCCAGCTCCAGGAGGCCGCCATGATGGCCCGAGTACTTGGGTCTCTGCCACTCACGTGGGTGACCCGGATGGAGTTCCTAGCTCGGGGCTTTAGCCTACTCCAGCCCTGACTGTTGTGGTCATTTGGGAAGCAAAGCAGCGGATGGAAAGTCTGTCTCTCTCTACCCGCACCACCCCGCATCATCTCAATTCAATATAATAAGAACTCAATATAATAAGAACTCAATATAATAAGAACTTTGGGGGCAGATATTTGGCCTAGTGGTTAAGCCTCCATCAAACACAGTGGCTGATTTGGACACAAGCTCCACTCCTGACTCTGGTCTCCTACTAATGTGCACCCAGGAAGGGCAGCAGGCAGAGGCTCAAGTACTTAGGCCCCTGGCACCCCTAGGAGAGACCTGGATCGAGTTCCAGGCTCCTGGCTTCCACCTGGCCCAGGCCTGGCTGTTGTGGCTATTTGGGAAGTGGGGCAGCAGACGGAAGGTCTCTCGCTTCTCCTCTTCCCCTCTCTCTATCTCTCCCTCTCTCTTCCTTTCAAATAAATAAATAAATAAATCTTAAAATAAAAAAAGGACACCATTATGAAAAGAATTAGAAAATGGGCCAGCGCCACGGCTCACTAGGCTAATCCTCCTCCTTGCGGCGCCGGCACACTGGGTTCTAGTCCCGGTCCAGGCGCCGGATTCTGTCCCGGTTGCCCCTCTTCCAGGCCAGCTCTCTGCTGTGGCCCGGGAGTGCAGTGGAGGATGGCCCTAGTGCTTGGGCCCTGCACCCCATGGGAGACCAGGAGAAGCACCCGGCTCCTGGCTTCGGATCAGCGTGGTGCGCCAGCTGCAATGGCTGCGGCGGCCATTGGAGGATGAACCAATGGCAAAAAGGAAGACCTTTCTCTCTGTCTCTCTCACTGTCCACTCTGCCTGTCAGAAGAAGAAGAAGGAGAAGGAGAAGGGGAAGGGGAAGGGGAAGGAGAAGGGGAAGGGGAAGGGGAAGGGGAAGGGGAAGGGGAAGAGGAAGAAGAGAATTAGAAAACTACAGCCTGGGAGAAAATAATTGCAAAACATGCATCTGACAAAGAATTGGCATTCAGGATGTATAAAGAACTCCAACCATAACCAAAATAATAAAAGATGAACAACCCAAAAAAGTAGACTAAAGATATTAAAAACACTTCACAAAAGAAGATACATAAGTGGCCAACATATATGAAAACGTACTCAATGTACAGTCATCATGGAAATGCAAATTAAAACCACAGTGGAAACACCATCACACAAGCAGCAGAATGACTAAAAATAAAGAAGGAACGGTACTGTCGGGAGCTGCTGGGGATGGCGTTGTGGCACAGCTGGAAGGCAGCCACCTGCAATGCTGCCAGGTTGAGGCCCGGCTGCTCTGCTTCTGATCCAGCTCCCTGCTAACGTGCCTGGGAGAGCAGCAGAAGACAGCCCAGGCGCTTGGACACCTGCCACCCATGTGGGAGACCCAGATGGAGCTCTCGGCTCCCGGCTTCAGCCTGGCCCAGCCACAGCCATTGCAGCCATTTGCTGAATGAATCAGCACGTGGAAGGTCTTTTTCTATCTCTGTCTTGCAAATAAATAAATAAATCTTTTAAAGAGAGGGCTGGTGAGGATGTGAAATGCTGGAACGCTCACACGCTGTTGGTGGGAAGATAAAATTGTCTGATCACTTTGGTGAGAGATCTGTCAGTTTCTTATAAAACTAAAAATACTGCTACTCTCTCATCAACCATTTTAGAAGTCCTAAAAATTCTATCCGAAGACATTAGAACACATAGGGCTGGTATTTCATGCAGTAGCCAAGATCCCACTTGGGACCCTCACATACCTCACCAGAGTGCCAGGCTGGAGCCTTGGGTGCACTTGTTCTTTTTTTTTTTTTAATGAATGAATTTTTTCATAGATACAACTTTAGGAATATAGTGGTTCTTTCCCCCATATCCTTCCCCAGCTCCCATCCCACCTCCCTCTCCCCCTCCCATCTCCTTCATTATGATTTCTTTTTAGTATGACTATACACAGAGGACCAGCTCCATGCTAAGCATAGACTTCAACAATTTGCACCCACACACAAACACAACATATAGAGTACAGCTTGGGGAGAGAATTTGTAGTTGATTCTCATATTACAATTCATTAGGGACAGAGGTTCAACATGGGGAGCAAGTGCACAGTGACTACTGCTAATCCTTTAACAATTAACACTCTTGGGGCCCGCACTGTGGCGCAGTGGGTTAACGCCTGCCCTGAAGCACCGGCTTCCCATATGGGCACCAGTTCGAGTCCCAGATGCTCCTCTTTTGATCCAGCTCTCTGCTGTGGCCTGGGAAAGCAGAAGAAGATGGCCCAAGTCCTTGGGCTCCTGCACCCACGTGGGAGACCCAGAAGAGGCTCGTGGCTCCTGGCTTCGGATCAGTGCAGCTCCAGCCGTTGCAGCCATCTGGGGAGTGAACCAGAGGATGGAAGACCTCTCTCTCTGTCTCTACCTCTCTCTGTAACTCTGTCTTTCAAATAAATAAAATAAATCTTTAAAAAACAATTAACACTCTTTTTTATGACGTCAGTGATCATCCGAGGCTCTTGCCATGGGCTTTGGCTGCACTTCTGATTCCAGCTTCCTGCTGATGGGGACCCCAGGAGGCAGCAGGCGATGGCTGAAGGACTTGAGCCCCTGTCACCGTATGGGAGACCTTGATTGAGCTCCCAGTTCCTGGCTTTGGCTTGGCCCAGCCCCAACTGTTGCAGGCATCTGGGGAGTGAACCAGCAGATGGAAGGTCTCTGTCTCTGTGCATGTGTCTGTCTTTCACATAGAATAAAAATAAATAAATAAAATTTTAAAAGATTTGTGTGCACCATTATATGAAAATTTTACATCAAAAGAAAAACTTTAGTTGATGATATATATGCTAATGCATTTATATAACATGTATTTAATAGAATTGTATGTATACTACTATTGTATTTAATATGCTGCTGTTTGCCATTTACTATATATATATATATATATATATATATATCCTGAAACCTTTTATTTAAGGAATACAAACTTCATACATTTTTTAAGATGTATTTTTTTAAATATTACACAGAGAGAGGAGAGGCAGAGAGAGAGGTTTTCCATCCGCTGGTTCACTCCCCAGTTGACCACAACAGCCAGAGCTGCACCGATCCGAAGCCAGAAGCAAGGAGCTTCTTCCGGTTCTCCCATGTGGGTGCAGGGGCCCAAGGACTTGGGCCATCTTCTACTGCTTTCCCAGGCCACAGCAGAAAACTGAATCAGAAGTGGAGCAGCCAGGACTCGAACCGGTGCCCATATGGGATGGTGGCACTTCAGGCATTGGCCTTACCCACTACACCACAGGGCCGGCCCCCATACATTTCATAACTACAACCTTAGGAACATGGTTTCTCACCTGATTTGTCTGCTGTACCTGCCCTCCCACCCCTCTTTGCCCTCCCTCTACTATTTCCATTCTTATTTTTTTTACTAAGATTTATTTTCAATTAACTTTGTACACATATGATTAGCTCTATGTTAAGTAGAGTTCAACAAATAGTACAGGAAGCAAATCTGTTCCTCAACAGTGGAGGCAGAGGCTGTTCACATCACTGCTTCTCAAAGCGTCGATTTCACTTCTATAGATGACCTTTAGCTGCTCCATTGGTTATCACAGCTCAGGGAGAACATGGGGCATTTGTCCCTTTGGGACTGGCTTATTTCACTAAGTATGATGTTTTCCAGTTTGCAGTTTACTTTGAAAAAAACATCTGGGGCAGTGCTGTGGCTCAGTGGGTTAAGCCCTGGCCCACAGAGCTGGCATCCCATGTGGGTGCGGGTTTGAGTCCTGGCTGTTCCACTTCAGCTCCAGCTCTCTGCTAATATGCCTGGAAAAGCAGTGGAAGATGGTCCAAGTGTTGGGCCCCTGCATTCATGTGGGAGACCCAGATGAAACTCCTGGCTCCTGGCTTTGGCCTGGCCCAGCCCCAACTGTTGTGGCCCCTTGGAGAGTGAACCAGCAGATGGAAGACCCCACTCTTTCTCTGTGATCCTGACTTTCAGATAAATAAAATCTTTTTAGATAAATAAAATCTTTTTTTAAAAAAGTATCCAAAAAAGAAAATGGGTTAATGAATATAGGGATGGCTAGATGGCTAGGTATGAGAGAGAGATGCAGGGGACACACAGGTGTCCATGGCAGAATTCCTTCAATTTTGTTTATGTTTGAAATTTTTCACAATAAAATATCAGGGGGGAGCTCAGCCAGCATTCAGTTGGCCAGCTCCTCTACAGAGGATATGCACCCTCCAGTGGACCGCACTCCCCGCCACTCCTCGCTGCCTCATACCCAGGCCGTTTTCTTCCTCTGCATTTGTTGTGCCCCTTGGAAGAGGGGTGCTTTACCCCAGACACACACTGCATAATCCTGATCTCTGGGCGAGGCAGAGTCCCATCCCACCTCTACTTACCGGCTTCCTGCTCTTGGACAAATCTGGAGCCTCAGTTTCCAAATCCGTAGGATGAAGTGCAGTGGGGACAACACACCGTGGGCACCAGATAAATGCTTAAATTCGCAGTGAAAAAGTGAGAACCAGTTTTCACAGTGAGAAACCAATTCACCCATTTGCTCTCACTAAATCGTCTCTCACGCCGGAAAAGCTGTCTTCATCGTGTTCAGTTAGCACCTACTATGACAAATGCCAGGTGCACCTGTGTGCTCTCCGCTCCAGCAGGAGCCAGTGAAGTGACCGCAGCAATAAACATAGGTTCAAGCTACGGGGCTGGGAAAAAGCTTCCCAAAGAAGAAGGGCTTGATGTGGGTGTTGCAGAACGAATAGGAGTTGTCCAGGTGGAAGTGGAGAAGGAGGCCTGCGCTTGCACAAAGAATGACACATGTAAAGGCACTGAGCAGGGAAAGACAACGGACCCTCCAAGTTAACAGCTGGCTTGAGTATCAGACCCCAGGGAAAGCAGGCCCAGAGGCTGTGCAGGGAGTAAGGACCTAAGCACTCCTTGCTTGCAATGCTCCAACGTCTGGGTTTTGTGCTACAGTTAAGCAAGCACTGGCACATTTTAGGAAGATCCTTCTGCAACAAGTCGCTGTCCTCTGCTCAGAACTGGTACAAGCGGTTAAGAACGCGGACTCCAGGGCCCTGCCTCAGAGCTGTGAATCAAAGTCAAGGGAGGACTGGGAATCTGTTCACAGACACCCCCTCGTGTTCCCCCAGCCGAGCAGCCTCTGCAAAGGGACGGGAGCCTGGGACGGAGACCCTTGGGGACGAAGCAGAAGACGCATTGCTGTGCCGTTTAGAAGGAGAAATTTGCATGATGTGGGGAGCGGATGCAGGCCAGGGTGAAGACTTGCTGGCAGGGGGCTGGCGCTATGGCACAGAGGGTTCAGCCACGGCCTGCAGCGCTGGCATCCCATATGGGCACCGGTTCAAGTCCCAGCTGTTGCTCTTCCAATCCAGCTCTGTGCTAATGCTCCTGGGAAAGCAGTGGAAGATGGCTCAAGTTCTTGGGTTCCTACAACCATGTTGGAGACCCAGAAGAAGCTCCTGGCTCCTGGCTTTGGCCTGGCCCAGCCCTGGTCGTTTGGGCCATCTGGGGAGTGAAAAAGCAGATGGAAGACCTCTCTAGTTCTCTCTGTAACTCTGCCTTTCAAATAAGTAAATAAAATCTGTTTTTAAAAGATTTATTTAAGGCCGGCGCCGTGGCTCAATAGGCTAATCCTCCGCCTTGCGGCGCCGGCACACCGGGTTCTAGTCCCGGTCGGGGTGCCGGATTCTGTCCCAGTTGCCCCTCTTCCAGGCCAGCCCTCTGCTGTGGCCCAGGAGTGCAGTGGAGGATGGCCCAAGTGCTTGGGCCCTGCACCTGCATGGGAGACCAGGAGAAGCACCTGGCTCCTGGCTTCAGATCAGCACAGTGCGCTGGCTGCAGCGGCCATTGGAGGGTGAACCAACGGCAAAAAGGAAGACCTTTCTCTCTGTCTCTCTTTCTCTCACTGTCCACTCTGCCTGTCAAAAAAAAAAAAAAAGATTTATTTATTTGGGGTCGGTGCTGTAGCACAGTGGGTTAAAGCCCTGACCTGGAGCACCAGCATCCCACATGGGTGCTGGTTCTAGTCCCGGCTGCTCCACTTCCAATCCAGCTCTCTGCTATAGCCTGGCTGGCTCCTGTCTTCAGATCAGCACATATCCAGCAGTTGCAGCCATCTGGGGAGTGAACCAGAGGATGGAAGACGTCTCTCTCTGTCTCTACTTCTCACTGTAACTCTGTCTTTCAAATAAATACATAAATAAATAAATCTTTTTTAAAAATAAATAATAAAATAAATATAAATAATATATAAAATAAAATAAATCTTTTTTAAAAATAAATAATAAAATAAATATAAATAATATATAAAATAAAATAAATCTTTTTTAAAAGATTTATTTATTTATGTATGTATTTGAAAGGCAGAGTTACAGTGAGAAGTAGAGGCAGAGAGAGAGGTCTTCCATCCTCTGGTTCACTCCCCAAATGACTGCAATGGCCGGAGCTGCGCCAATCCAAAACCAAGAGCCAGGAGCTTCTTCCAGGTCTCCCATGTGGGTGCAGGGGCCCAAGGACTTGGACTATCCTCCACTGTTTTCTCAGGACATAGCAGAGAGCTGGATCAGAAGAGGAGCAGCCGAGACTCGAACCGGTGCCTATATGGGATGTTGGTGCTGCAGGCGGCAGCTTTCCACTATGCCACAGCACCAGCCCCAGTAAATAAAACCTTAAAAAAAGCAACTCAGAGCCAGCGCTGTGATGCAGTGGATTAAAGCCCTGCCCTAAAGCACCGGCTTCCCATATGGGCGCCCGTTCGAGTCCCAGCTACTCCTTTTCCGATCCAGCTCTCTACTGTGGCCTGGGAAAGCAGTGGAAGATGGCCCAAGTCCTTGGGCCCCTGCACCTGCATGGGAGACCTAGAAGAAGCTCCTGGCTCCTGACTTCAGATCAGCGCAGCTCCAGCCATTGCGGCCATCTGGGGAGTGAACCAGCAGATGGAAGACCTCTCTTTGTGTCTCTACCTCTCTCTGTAACTCTGTCTTTCAAACAAATAAAAATAAATCTTTAAGAAAAGAAGAAAAACAGCTCATTGGCACGGCTACAAAGATGGTTGTAAGGGAGTCAAGGACCCAGTCCTTGTGAGAAACAGCACACTAGGGAGAGGAGAGAGTGTTTTCTGATGGACCAAGAATGCTGGCTGTCAGTGCGGAGAGCCAGCACTGCCTCTGTGGTGACTGAGCCAATGGCCAGCTGGGGTCACCCAGGGAGAGACCATGGCGTGAGAAGGGAGCAGGACCACAGCTCCAAATGCACTTGTTTTCTCTCGTGCAGATCTGGGACTTGAATGTCTCACATTTTTCAATCATGTCAGGTTGTAACCAGGACAATAAATTACAGGCACCAAGTGTGGGAATAGAGCAGCAGAAAGCTAAACATCTCCTGGACATCCAAAAGCGAGATGCACGAGAGAAGCGAGCTGCCTCCTGCCTCGGGAGCCAACGGGGGACAGTGACAGCCCCGGGGGAAACCTAACCTCTTACAGAGCTATACCCTTTGGCTCCCTGATGCTATTTAAGGAACACTTTCCATTAAAGATACAGAGATGCCTGGGGAGTAGACTAATTGTCTACGCTGCCTATTTGAACTTGGGAGGCTTCACCTCTCCTTCTTTCCTTTGCAAAGTAAGTACAACAGGGCCGGCGCCGTGGCTCAACAGGCTAATCCTCCGCCTTGCAGAGCCGGCACACCGGGTGCTAGTCCCAGTTGGGGCACCAGATTCTGTCCCGGTTGCCCCTCTTCCAGGCCAGCTCTCTGTTATGGCCCAGGGAGTGCAGTGGAGGATGGCCCAGGTGCTTGGGCCCTGCACCCCATGGGAGACCAGGAGAAGCACCTGGCTCCTGCCATTGGATCAGCGCAGCGCGCCGGCTGTGGCGGCCATTGGAGGGTGAACCAACGGCTAAGGAAGACCTTTCTCTCTCTCTCTCTCTCTCTCTCTCACTGTCCACTCTGCCTGTCAAAAAAAAAAAAAGTAAGCATAACAGCAACAGCAAATGAGAAAACCGCTTTAAGATGTGTCTGTAACTCTGAGAACAGGAGCTCCCAGGATCCGAGAGAAGGAGCCTTGATGGAAATGATACAACAGGCTCCCGGGCAGCCTGCAAGAGTGGGCAATAAAGTACAGCTGTCCCTCAGGGTTTGGAGGGAAGGCCTGCCCTCTCTCGGGGGCCATCTGGTCTGCATCTCTGCTTCTCTCTGCAGGGCCAAGCTTGGGGCCGAGGTGGCTGACACCACCGCCGGGTACGCGTCCTCCGATTCCCGTCCATCCTCCCTGGCAGGACCACAGCGTGTGCTGTCACCGCAGCCCCCTCGATGCAGGGGTGGAAGTTAGAGATAAACTACATGGGATCAGCGCTGTGGCACAGCTGGTTAAAGCCACGGCCTGCAGGGGTGCTGGCATCCCATATGGGCACTGGTTAGAGTCCTGGTTGCTCCATTTCAGATCCAGCTCCCTGCCAAATCTCTTGGAAAAGCAGGGGGGATGGCCCAAGTCCTTGGCTCCTGGCTTCAGCCTGACCTGGCCCTGGCGGTTGTGGCCATTTGGGGAGTGAACAAGCAGATGGAATATTCTCTCTGTCTCTCTCTCTCTCTCTCTCTAACTCTGCTTTTCAAATAAATCTTTTTAAAAAATAAGCTAAATGCTCATCAGTAGGGTTTGGGTTAAATAAATTTATGAGATCTGGATGTGCTATGGAGAGTAGACAGGTGTCAGAACAGATAAGAAAGATCTTTACGTATTGACACAAAGCATATGATGCTGAAGTGAGAACAATGGCTCACACCTCCCATGTAGAAGGTGATCGTCTTCTGTTTAATATATAACCTACTAGTAAGATAGACACTTGCCATTAACAAGGGGACCTTGGTGAGATAGACTTTTAAGAGATATTTTCTATGTTACTTAAACCTTTTAAAAGGAACGTGTGCTGGTTGTACGATAACAAAGATCAATAAGGATTTCATTTGGAAAAAACAAGGAAGAAATAATCTACTCATACTGTCCATTAAAGGGTTTATGAGTGTATTCTTCTATTCAACAGATATCAACAGTTTATGGCGTGGATAGTGACGTCTCGCGTGTTGGGCGAACACAATAGACAACCAGACCACAGTTCTGGGAGCCTCTCTCTACTTCCCAACCCCAACCCAATTCCGCCCCTGCCACACACACCTGCCTGCCACAAAGGAGTCTGTCCCTCAAGCACCCTGGAGTCAGTCCTGCCGTGTGTGCCCCGGCCACCTCCCATGTTCCCAGGAGCCGCACATTGGCCTTGCTTGATCTGCAGCCTCTCTGTCTCTCTTGCAGCCTCCTGATCAGCAGTGCCCTCTGCTCCAGGCTCCCCGACGCTGAATGAAGTGACATAAGGAGGGAGGGGAGGGTGGGAGGAGGAGAAGAAGGAAGGAAATTCTGGACAGAATTGTGAGGAGGAAGGGGAAGAAGGAGAAGAAGAGGAGGGGGAAAGAGGCATCAGAGCCTCTTGTCCAAGCTGACACAGGGAACCTGTGTCGTGGTGTGGCAGACAAAGCTGCCACTTGGGGCGCCAGCATCACATGTGGTCACCGGTTCAAGTCCTGGCTGCTCCCCTTCCAATCCCTCTCCCTGCTAATGGCCTGGAAAAGCAGCAGCAGATGATCCAAGTGCTTGGGCCCTGCCGCCCAGAAGCAGCTCCTGGCTCCTGACTCTGACCTGGCTCAGCCCTGGCCGCTGCAGCCATCTAGGGAGTGAACAGACAGATGGAAGATCCCCCCCCCCATCTCTATCTCTATCTCTCACCTCCACCTCCTCCCCCCCCCGTCACTCTTTCAAATAAATAAATAAAGCTTTAAAAAACTGATGCCTTTTAGACAATCCTACAGAAATGTCAGTCTGAGTTTAATAAAAGCACGACAGAGAGATCTCAGCAGAGAAGGCGCTGCCCACCCTCTGACCGAGGGGGCTGACCCAGGCCTGGTGGCCAGCACCTGCTGCAGGCTTAGAACCCGGGGCGTCTCCATTGTGGACGGCTCAGCTCTCTCCAGGGGTCACTCACCCCTCTCCCCAATAGCCAGACTTCTAGAAAGAACTGTCTGCTCGCCCTCCTCTCCCTCAGCCCACAGAGATGGCTGTGGAGTCTACCTGTCCACCAAAACCTGCTCTCCCCCGGGGGACTCCCCCCACCAGCACTGCCTCTCAGCCAACCCCCTCGCCACACTCCTCAGTCTGTCCTTTCTTGGGGCCCTCCGCCAGTTTCCTCTCCAGCCTAACTGCTCAAGGTTGGGGGTCCCAGCACTCAGTGCTGAGACCTTAGCTCCCTCCCTAGGCCATCTCAGCCGAGCCAGCATTCATCACTGCACAAACACCAGCGGCTCCCCCGAAAGTGTGCTCAGCCCTGGCTCCAGCTCCCGGCTCCAGTTCCCAGCTCCAGCTCCCGGCTCCAGCTCCCCGCTCCAGCGTCCCACTAATACGAGCCCTGGGGGCCGCAGCGATGTCTGTTAGCTCGGGTCCGGCCACCACGTGGGAGACCTAGATTGCGTCCCGGACTCCTGGTTTCAGCCTGGCCCAATCTTGGCCTTTGTGGGCAACCAGGAGATGGGAGCTCCCTTTCTCTCCCTCCCTCTCTCTCTCCCCCTCACCCTCCCTCTCTCCTTCTCTCTTTTCATCCCTCTGCCTCTCAAATAAAAAATAAAATGAGACTAGAGGATGTACAGAAAAAAAAATCTTTATTTAAAAAATAAAAAATGTCTGACCAGTCAGCACCTTACTACTAGGCTCCAGGAAATACAGGCATCATTAGTCTCTCTGAAGTCTCACAAATCTCGTTTGTCTATTCACTCTGCGGAGGACCTACTATGCAACAGCAAGTACAGAAGGACCCACTGTTGGCAGCAACTCCAGGAAGCACTGGGCGCAGAGTGAAGAACACAAGAGGCAGGGCTCATGTCCCAAGCTGTTCAACTTGTCAGGAACCAGGCTCTCGGTCTTCCCGCCAGCCACCTGCTCCCCCGGCTTCTCCGCTTCAGTGAATACAACAACTTCCACCCATGGCTCCAGCCAGAAACCTGAATGTTGTAACTGGCGCTTCACTGTCCCTTATCCAGCCATGGAAGACACTCTGTAAAGTGATGCCCCCCAACATGCAGGGAGTGGTGCCTTTGTAGAATCCCCTCCCCTTTAGGCAGAACCTGTGCCTTGCTGGTAATTGGTAGCCTATGGTCAAGGCGATGGACATTGGCTCTTGCATAAGTTACGGTAGACAGCAAGGCTGTCAGGATGCCACCCTTATAACATGATGTTGTATAAGACTCAAGCAGGAGGATCAGCGCCACTCAAACTGTTGCCATCTCCTATCCAGACAAATTGAAAGGACTCCTAACGTCCCTCTGCACTTTCCCCCTCTTTTCAGAATTGGACCAAGAAGTGAGGGCACCCCAGGTAAGCCAATAATTTGGCATTCCCTCAGTGCAACATTCATTCAGCAGAGATGGGGAGAAAATGGATCGATATTAGTAAAAAGGATGTGTCTCTCTTTGTGCCCAAATGACAGGTTTGACAAGCATGATTTTCCAAAGCGGAGAACTTCTTGGGAGGTGCATTAAGCCACTTAAAGCTTTAAAATCCCATGGATGATTCAGAGTCAGACTTTCCGCTGGTGAGTCCATGGCAGTTCTCTCGTGGCTGATTCATGCCAGGTTTGGGAGGACAGTCCGTGCCTATCCCAAGTTGTTTATTTTGATGAAGAACAATTTACCCTCTGTTTGTTTTATTGTTCATGTTCTTGGGGCCAGATCTGCACTCCTGAAGATGAACAGCTTTATAGTGTTCACATTGACATTTAGGCCGCCGATCCAGTGTGAATCACTGTTTGTATGTGGAGGGTATGCGTGTAGGTATGGATATTCGTATGTATGTATGTAGGAGGGTCTGACCTCATTCCCTGGCATGTGACCATCCAGTTTCCCACCATCATTTTTGTGTCGCTCTTCCTTCTCCCCATTAAGTGGCACTCTTGTCAAAAATCGTTTGGCCATAAATATTTGGGTTAATGGGCTGACGCTGTAGTATAGTAGGTTAAACCTCCACCTGCATGCTCTCATCCCATATGGGGGCCAGTTTGAGTCCCAGCTGCTCCTCCTCTGATCCAGCTCTCTACTATGGCCTGGGAAAGCAGTGTAAGACGGCCCAAGTGCTTGGGCTCCTGCACCTGGAAGAAGCTCCTGGCTCCTGGCTTCAGATTGGCCCAGCTCTTGCCATTGTGGCCATTTGGGGTGTGAACCATAGATAGAAGATCTTTGTCTCTGTCTCTGCTCTCTCTCTCTGTGCTTTTATTTCTGCCTCTCAAATAAATGAATAAAATATTTAATAAAATATTTTTTTAAAATAATAAAAAAGATTTATTTATTTATTTGAAAGTCAGAGTTATAGAGAGAAGAGAGAGAGAGAAAATGAGGTCTCCCATCCGCTGGTTTACTCCCCAGATAGCCGCAATGACCAGGGCTGGGCCAGGCCAAAGCCAGAAGCCAGGAGCCTCTTCTGGGTCTCCCACATGGGTGGCAGAAGCCCAAGGACGTGGGCCATCTGCTGCTGCTTTCCCAGGCCCTAGCAGAGAGCTGGATCGGAGGGAACCCGAGCTGAAGTGACTCCCGTATGGGATGCTGGTGCTGCAGTGGCAGTTTAACCTGCTGCACCACAATGCTGGCTCCAACCTCCTTCTTTTCTTAAGAAGTTATTTATTTTCATTTTATTTGAAAGGCAAACAGAGACACAGACAGGCAGCAGGTGAGAGCTCAAGTAGTCAGTTTCCTGCCACTCACACAGGACAACTGGATTAAGTTACTGCCTCCAGGGGCCAGCGTTGGAAAGTAAAACAGTGAATGGGAACTCTCTCTCTCTCTCTCTCTCTCTCTCTCTCTCTCTCTCTCTCTCTCTCTCTCCCCCCTCCCCCTCCTCGCCCTCCTCCGCCTCATCCTCCTCTACTTTTCCCTCTGCCTCCCTCCTAAATAATAATACTAACAGAATAATAATAAATAGATCGATGTGTCTCACTGTCAACCTTTAAGTTCATCCTGCTTTAAGCTTATTGAACATTACTGAGTTTGTATATTCATGTATTCCATAAGACTTGGGAAGTTTATGGTCATTCTTTCTTTCTTTTTTTTTTAAGATTTATTTTATTTATTTGAAATACAGAGTTAAAGAGAGAGGTAGAGCCAGAGAGAGAGGTTTTCCATTCCCCAAATGACTGCAACAGTTAGACCTGAGCTGATCTGAAGCCAGGAGCCAGGATTTCTTCCGGGTCTCCCACTTGAGTGCAAGGACCCAAGGACTTGAGCCATCTTCTACTGCTTTCCAGGACACAACAGAGAGCTGGATCAAAAGAGGAGCAGCTGGGACTCAAACCGGAGCCCATATGGGATGCCAGCACTGCAGGCTGGGGCTTTAAACCATTGCGCTGCAGGTCATTATTTCTTCAACTAGCTTTTCTTCCCTTTTCCCTCTCTTCTCTTTCTATAACTCCCATAATGTGTGTTTTGGTATGCTTAATGGTGTCCCATATGTCTAATAGGCTCTGTTTCTTTTTTTTTCTTTCTTTCTGTTCTTCAAATTGTATAATTTTAATTGCCTTATCTTCAAGTTCACTGATTCTTTTCTGGTCAAATCTGCTGTTGAGGAGTAGGCATTTGGTAGAGTGGTTAAGATGCTGTTGTGGGGGGAGGCGGTGCTGTGGCATAGTTGGTTAAGCCTCTGCCTGTGGTGCCAGCATCCCATATGGGTGCCGGTTCAAGTCCTGGCTGCTCCACTTCTGATCCAACTGCTGATGGCCTGGGGAAGCAGTGGAAGATGACCCAAGTGCCTGGGCCCCTGGACCCACATGGAAGAAGCTCCTGGCTTCTGGCTTCTGGTTTTAGATCAGCCCAGCTCCAGCCATTGTGGCCATTTGGGGAGTGAACCAGTGGATGGAAGACTTCTCTCTCTGTATCTCCCTCTCTCTGACTGTAACTCTTCCTCTCAAATAAAAAAAGAAAAAAGAAGAAATGAAAAGAATAAGATGTTATTTGGGATGTCTGCGTCCCGTACTGGAGTGCCTGGGTTCAAGTCTCAGGTCTGGTTCTGAGTCAGCTTCCTGCTTGTTCGTGTTCAAGGAGGTAGCAGCTGTGGCCCAATCACTGAAGTCCGTGTTGTTATCTCTGCAGCCAGTGGCCTGACAAGGTTCCTTAAATGCAAAAAGATTAGAAAAGACAAGAAAATACCTCCTCTGTCTCTTTAAGTTCCTTCCACCTTCGAGGAGCCACAGGGGCCCAGCTCGTAGGCATTGAGACAAGGGCCAGGCTCAGTGGTGACCCTAGGCAAAGTGCAACGCAGATCAAAACCCACAGTCCCAGCTTGGAGGACAAGGTCCCTGTGACTCATCCTCACATCAGCAAGCCACACCAGGGATAGCCCAGCATCCCCAAAGCTGCCCGCTCTGGGGAGGAGTTCTCCAGCTCCCTCTGCTCTGAGCTCGCCCCTGCACGCTGCAAGTGTCCCACCAGACTCTACAGCTCCAAAGAGTCGACTCTGATGGCTTTTGCCAGCTCGATAGTGGCTTTGGCAAGAACTGACTCCTGGAGCATCCTGCTTCTCCATCTTCCTTGGCGTCCGTCACTCCACCCTCCCCCGGGTTCATCTTGACCCCACAGGAAGCAGGTGGCACTCTCAAGGTGGGGCATTTCGAAGAGCATATATTTACAAAGGATTTCTTCCAAAAGCGTGGATACAGGAAAACCACAAGAGAACGTGGTAACACAGGACTTACCGCAAGAGTCGAGGAGCAGGAGCAAGGAGGAAGGAAGGAGGTGGGTGTGCAGGTTGCCCCCAAGGTAGCAGCTGGGACCTTTGGTTAATGGACTCAGCCAGTCGGAGACAATCTCATAGGAAGAAGGAAGCAGAGAATTAAACACCTGATCGCCCTCTCACCTCCTCCTCCTGCTGAGGCTCCCTACTGGCGCATCACACACCTCAGTGTAAGGGGCTTGGATGATACAGGGGAGGAGGAGAATAGGGGGTTGACCTGGGGCCTAAACAGCTGATAGCCAGATAGACACTTAGCCCCAAAGTCACTTCCAGCTGCTCTATCTTCAGGATGGCATGTGGCTTTTATCCAACTGTGTTACAACAGTTATTTTCCCTGTGTTGACCCTCATAGTTCAGCAGAATAAAGGTTTAATCAAGCAAGAAGTTGTTGCATTGTTTTGAAATGAATAATAATGGGTCCAATTTTCCCCTCTGATTTTTTTTTTTTAAGATTTATTTTAGCCGGCGCTGTGGCTCAACAGGCTAATCCTCCGCCTTGCGGTGCCGGCACACCGGGTTCTAGTCCCGGTCGGGGCGCTGGATTCTGTCCCGGTTGCCCCTCTTCCAGGCCAGCCCTATGCTGTGGCCCAGGAGTGCAGTGGAGGATGGCCCAGGTGCTTGGGCCCTGCACCCCATGGGAGACCAGGAAAAGCACCTGGCACCTGGCTCCTGCCATTGGATGAGCGCGGTGCACCGGCCGCAGCGCGCCGGCCGCGGCGGCCATTGGAGGGTGAACCAACGGCAAAGGAAGACCTTTCTCTCTGTCTCTCTCTCTCTCACTGTCCTCTGCCTGTCAAAATAAATAAATAAAATAAAATAAAATAAAAAGATTTATTTTATTTATTTGAAAGCCAGAGTTACAGAGAGAGGTAGAGACAGAGAGAGAGGTCTTCCATCCTCTGGTTCACTCCCCAGATGGCCACAACAGCTGGAGTTGCCCGATCGAAGCCAGGACCCTAGCAAGGAGCCGCTTCCGGGTCTCCCATGCGGGTGCAGGGGCCCAAGGACTTGGGCCATCCTCTACTGCTTTCCCAGGCCATAGCAGAGAGCTGGATCAGAAGAGGAGCAGTCGGGACTCGAACCAGCACCCGTATGGGATGCCAGCACTTCAGGCCAGGGCTTTAACCATCTGTGCTACAGTGCCAGCCCCTTCCCCCTCTGATTTTATCACCCTTAAAACCAAAATACAGAAGTAACCAGTCCAGTCCTGGGTCGCAGTAGTACACAGTGGCCAAGAGCATGACAGACACCTGGTATCCAGATCCCAGCTCATCCCTGGCCACGGGCATGGCTCCGGGTAATTCTCCAGGACCTGCTGTCATTGCCTGCTAAGTGAGCTAAAAGGACCTACAGCACGACTGTCCCGGGATGCGGCAGGAGGACACCTCGAGCAGCACCTAGCACAGGAATCACAGACCTTAGCTGTTACTGTGTCTCTGTCTCAGTTCTCCCTATCGTTGATTGGTCTGATGCTGCTTTCTGGAAGGTGTCATGCCTTCATGCGCGCTTCTTCATCTATGTGGCTATGTCTTTTTTTGTGATTGTGTTTTAAGATTTATTCATTTATTTATGTAAGACAGAATGTCCAGGGAGGTGAGAGGGAGAGAGAGGCAGAGAGAAATTGATCTTTCATCCACTGATTTGTTCCCCAAATGTCTGCAACAGCTTAAGTCTGGACCAGGTCAAAGCCAGAAGCTGGGAACCCCATCCACACGTGGATGACCAGGGCCTGAACACTTGGGCCATCCTCCGCTGCCTCCCCAGGTGTGTTAGCAGGAAGCTGGATGGTAAGCAGAGTAGCAGGGACTTGAACCAGCACTTCAGTATGGGATGCTGGCATCACAAGCGGGGCTTAACCAGCCACAACACGGCCCCTGGGCTATTTCTTAGTTGAAAAACAATCAGCTACTTTTTGATATCCATGCATTTCAAAGCAATGCTAGCAAGAACAAGGAACGATGAGAACTCCCTCACGTGACAAGTGGGAGTATAAATTGATCCAACCACTCAGGAGAGCAAATTGCAACATCTAACCAAATTGAAGATATCTCTGGCTCCCATCTCAGCAGTCAAATTCCTAGAGGCATAGCCTAAAGAAACCACCATACCTACACAAAGTCTGTGCAAGAATATTCAAAGCATCATTGTTTGTAATGGCAAAAATTCTGTTAGATTACCTGTAATAGCAAAACCACAGAAGAGTGGATAAGTACCTTCGTAGTCATACTGTGTACTCCTGCCCTGGAAACGTTGAAATATGTTGAAATAGCTGCATGAGACAACATGGGCAAATCTCAAACACATACTGTCGAGTAAAAGAAATGTGTTTCAAAAGGAGACATTGTAAGGCACTATCAACAAAAAGCTTGAAGCCTTGTGAAATGTGCTATACATTACTTATGGGCACACCCATAGGTAGTAAAAGTGTAGAGACAGGGAAGGATAAACAGCCAGTGAGGGTGATGGTTATCTTTCAGAGGGAGGGAAAGAGAGAGAGAAAGGAATGTCACAGGGTGGGGTTCATGGGAGGTTTCAACTGCATTTCTTTTTTTCTTCTTCTTCTTCTTTTTTTTTTTTTTTTTTTTGACAGGCAGAGTGGACAGTGAAAGAGAGAGGCAGAGAGAAAGGTCTCCTTTGCCGTTGGTTCACCCCCGAATGGCCGCCACGGCCAGCGCATCGCCAGGAGCCAGGTGCTTCTCCTGGTCTCCCATGGGGTGCAGGGCCCAAGCACTTGGGCCATCCTCCACTGCACTCCTGGGCCACAGCAGAGAGCTGGCCTGGAAGAAGGGCAACCGGGACTAGAATCCGGGGTGCCGGTGCTGCAGGCGGAGGATTAGCCTATTGAACCATGGCGCCAGCCTGCATTTCTTTTGTTAAAAAAGATCTGAAGTGTGACAGGGATTTGGCCCAGGGAGTAAGACACAGCTTAGGATGCAGGTGTCGCATATCCGGATGTGTGCGTTTAAGTCCCTGTTCTACCTCCCATTCCAGCTTCCTGCTAATGTGCACCCTAGGAGGCAGCAGACGGTGGCTCAAGTACATGGGTCTCTGCCACCCAAGTGGGAGACTCAGACTGAGTTGCAGTCTACTGGCTTCAGCCTGGAGGGCATCTGGGAATGGCCAGTGGATGAAAGATCTCTCACTTTCTGTCTCTCTGCCATTCAAATAAAATGAAAATAAATAAAGATCTGAAGCGAGTTTATTTATAAAATGTTGAGCTTCAAAAAAGCTAGGGGGCAGGGACAAAGATACTTAATCTATTAATCAGAAAATTAAATAAACCAAAAACAAGCAAAGGGGAGGATTGGTTGAAAATCTGCATAAAAAGTCTTTAGTATTCTAGCTCCCCACACTGACAAATGACTGCCCCTCTCCCTCCACCCATCACACCCATGCTTCATCCATCTCCACCACTGGAGACCTGTGGGGGCACTGGGCTGAGACGCTAAGTGTTCTCTGCACAGCCTATCCTGGAGCACTCACAGCTGGGGTCATGAGGCCTGAACACAGCTGAGGGTGTTTGCAACCTGGGACACGTGTGCACCGCCCAGTGCCCCCATTACTGCAGTGCTTCCCAGAACGAAATGTGCGTTGGCTTCCCCTGGCGGTCTCATTCAGTGCAGATTCTCAGCGTGGCCTGAGAGTCCTGAGGCTCTGCACACCCAGCAGGCTGCCAGATGACACCACCACAGCTGGTCCTTTTGAGAAGCAAGACGCTGGTCTACTCTTCTTGCCCACACACTCAGTCTCCACTCAGGCTTTTTAGTCTCATTCTTTTGGATTTTTATTTTATTTATTTATTTGAAAGGGAGAGAGAGAGAGAGAGAGAGAGAGAGAGAGAGAGAGAGAGAGAGATCTTCCATCCACTAGTTCACTCCCCAAATAGCCACAACAGCCAGGACTGGACCAGGCCAAAGCTAGGAGCTTCATCTAGACATCCCATGTGGATGTAGCAGCCCAAGTACTTGGGCTATTGTCCACTGTTTTCCCAGATGCATCAGCAGGGAGCTAGATCGGAAGTGGAGCAGCCAGGACTCAAACTGGAAGCCAAATGGGATGCCAGCACTGTTGATGGAGGTTTAACCTTCTATGCCTTAGCACCAGCCCTGAAGGTGAGAAATTAAAAACAAAACTGAAATTTAAAGTGATTGAAAGGGGCCAGTCCAGTGGCGCAGTAGGTTAATCCTCCGCCAGCTGTGCCAGCATCTCATATGAGCGCCGGTTCTAGTCCTGGATGCTTCTCTTCCAATCCAGCTCTCTGCTGCAGCCTGGGAAAGCAGTGGAAGATGGCTCAAGTCCTTGGGCCCCTGCACCCACATGGGAGACCAGGAGGAAGCATCTGGCTCCTGGCTTCAGATCAACGCAGCTCCGGTCGTTGCAGCCATTTGGGGAATGAACCAACAGAAGGAAGACCTTTCTCTCTGTCTCTCCATCTCACTGTCTGTAACTCTACCTCTCAAATAAATAAATAAATAAATATCTTAAAAAAAATAAAGTGATTGAAGATGATGGCAAAGAAAAATCCCATAAAAATAGAATAACAAAACAACAAAACAACAAGCAAACAATGAATTTAGGATTTCAGTTTTGCAAGATGAAAAGAATTGCATTCTTGTTGGTTGCATTATACAGTATGAATGCACTTAACATTACTGATCTGTGTACATAAAAGTAGCTGAGAGGACCACTGCTGTGGCAGAGTGGGCTAAGCCTCCGCCTGTGGCACCAGCATCCCATATGGGCGCCAGTTCAAGACCTGTCTGCTCCTCTTCTGATCCAGCTCCCTGGTACAACCTGGGAAAGCAGTGGAAGATGGCCCAAGTCGTTGTACCTCTACACCCGCATGGGAGACCTGGAAGAAGCTCCCGGCTTCAGATCAGCCCCACTCCAGCCACTGCGGCCATTTGGGGAGTGAACCAGCAGATGGAAGCTCTCTTTCTGTCTCTGCCTCATTGTAACTCTGCCTTTCAAATAAATACATCTTTAAAAAAATAAAGTAGCTGAGACAATTCATGTTGTGTACACTTACTCCACAGTTAACAATAAAAAACAAACAAAAAAAGAAATAGAAAATAGAAAATTAAATGATCAATCAAGAAAGTCTAATTTCCATATAATGTATTACAGAAAGAAAACAAAAAAAGAGAAAATCATCAATAAAATCACTAAATCCCTTCTAGAACTTAAGTACATAAGTACATGTTTTCTTTTTTTTCTTTTAAATATTTATTTAAATATTTATTTTTAAAATTTATTTAAATTTATTTAAATATTTAAATTTTTTAAATATTTATTTAAATATTTATTTACTTGAAAGTCAGAGCCACACAGAGAGAGAGGGAGAGGTCTTCCATCCTCTGGTTTACTCCCTAGATGGCTGCATCAGCCGGAGCTGCATCAATCCGAAGCTAGGAGCCAGGAGCTTCTTCTGGGTCTCCCACATGGGTGCAGGGGCCCAAACACC
Source organism: Sylvilagus floridanus (assembly GCA_949820135.1). Taxonomy (NCBI): domain Eukaryota; kingdom Metazoa; phylum Chordata; class Mammalia; order Lagomorpha; family Leporidae; genus Sylvilagus; species Sylvilagus floridanus. The sequence goes on from OX463236.1 coordinate 161,254,754, forward strand.
TGGGCCGTCTTCCACTGCCTTCCCAGGCCATAGCAGAGAGCTGGATCGGAAATGGAGCAGCCGGGTCTTGAACTGGCGTCCATATGGGATGCCAGCGCTGCAGGCAGCGGCTTACCCACTATGCTGCAGTGCTCACCCTAAGTACATGTTTTCATTTTGAACGAGGACTCAGTACAAAAAGCTAAGAAAGTGCCACAGCAAGCCATGCCTTCATAACCATCCTGCCGTAGGCTAGAGAGAACATTGAATGCTCCCCATGATGGGAGAAAAGTAGCACACAGGAACACGGGAACGCAAACAAGAACCAGACTTCTTAAGTAGCAACCCTGGGAGGCTGAAGAAAACGCAGTAACACTGCTCTGAGGGTTGAGAGTAGGAACGCAAGGAACAAGTACAGGTTGTTTTCAGCCTCAGACAACAAATCAAACGAAGGTCACACAGATAATAGGTATAACAGCAACAGTTTATTACAGGAAAAGGAAATATATTTTACATCTATTCATTATTTGAAAGTCAGTTACAGAGAGAGAGGGAGAGGCAGAGAGAGAAATTTTCGATCTGCTGCCTCACTCCCCAAACGACCACAATGGCCAGGGCTGGGCCAGGCCGAAGTCAGGAGGCTCGTACGGGTCTCCTGCATGGGTGGCAGGGACCCAAGCACTAGGGCCATCCTCTGCCGCTTTTCCCAGGCCAGCAGCAGGCAGCTGGATTGGAAGTGGAGCAGCCAGGACACAAACCGGCGCCCATATGGAATGCTGGCATCGCGGGCTGTGACTGTATTTGCTATGCCACAACGCCAGCCCTGAAAGTACACTTCTTAAGGGAGTAGAAGCAGGCCAGGAGTCAGACGGGACTGAGGCTGAGACTTGAGGCCCCTAAGATAACTGGGGCAGTGATTTTATAGGAGCTGGTGTTGGGTGAGAGACCCTTAGCGTGATTTTGAAGTTACCTGGTATGCAGGCCATCTGGCCACTATCGTATCTATATACAGCTTCTTAGGGAAGGTTTTTAAAGCTTGCAATTTTTTTTTCTCAGCTTTCCAAATCAGCTCTTTTTTTTTTCTGTCTCCTGCCTCAAGGCTATGGATAAGGGAGACAGAGACTAAGAGAAACAGATAAACTACAAAAGTTCTGAAATTTGCTTTTCTCAGCTTCCTTAGTAAACCCTTAGCCACCTCTTGCCTCAATACTTTGAAAATGACAAAGGAAAACAACTGCAAACTTGAAATGTAACTACAAATCAGGGATCAGAACAGATTGAAGACTTTTTCAAATATGCAATGATTTTTTTAAAGATATTATTTATTTATCTGAGAGGCAGAGTTACAGAGAGAGGGAGAGACAGAGAGAAGTCTTCCATCCACTGGTTCACTTTTCAAGTGACCACAATGGCTGGAATTGGGTGGATCCAAAGCCTGGAGCCAGGAGCTTCTGGGTCTTCCATACAGGTGCAGAGTCCCAAGCACTTGGGCCATCTTCCACTGCTTTCCCAGGCTATAGCAGAGAGCTGGATCAGAAGAGGAGCAGCCAGGACTAGAACTGGCATGCATAAGGGTTGCCAGCACCACAGGCAGAGGCTTTACCTACTACACCACCGGCCCCCAAATCTACAACGATTCTAACAGCATATCCCCTGTGTCCCTTTCTTAGGAGGTTACTAGAGAAGATGCTTAATCAAAACGAGGAAGTAAACCAAGAAAGGGAAGACACAGGATCTGGGAAATGGGCAAGAGTAGCCCAGAACGGTAAGGAAAGAAAAGGCCAGCAGGACCACTGTACACAAGGTCTAGGGAGCAGCCAGCCCAACCTGAAAACACAGAAAGGAAGGCTCTAGAACAAAGATCCTCGAGAAAAATGAAACTTACCTGTTTTAGTAAATATTATTACTAGACTATCTGACAAATCTTAGCATACTAGGTAGGGTACAGGAGCCAACTTTAAAGATAGAGAAAACCAGACAAATGAGAGGAAAAGGAACTAAGGAATCCTAAGAAAAATGAAGAGCTGTATTGGAGTGCAGTTCCGGGCTCATCAATAAAGAATATTTACATGCATCATAACTTAAATACTGACTATTGGCTTAACCAAAAATTGCTATATAACCACGTGGCAGAAGCGATATGGCAAGGAAGTCAACATGTAATGCTCAAATTCACAAATCAACAAATCGTGGTATAAACATTTGTTTAGAATATGAAGGTAATTATCAGGAGGAGTATTAAAACAGTTGAGATCCAGCTTCCTGCCAATGAGCATCCTGAGTGGTCACAGATAATGGCTTGAGTACTTGGGTCCCTACCGCTGGTGTGGGAGACCCAGACCCTTGGATTCCACCTGACCCAGTCCTGCCTTTTGCAGGCATTTGGGGAGTAAACCTGCAGATGGATGATCCCTCTCTCTTTTTCTCTGTCTCTCAATTAAAGTGAAAATACATTTTTAAAAAAGAATTGAGAATATTGCTTCTGAAGAGTGGGTGAGAATTATTTTTCCATTACAAACTTTATAGTATTGTTGGTATACATATGAGGGGTCTTCCCAAAGCTTATGGATATGATATGCATAGATTTTAATATTTTTGCACCAAAATAAATTTATTTTTTAATTTCACTTTTCCATGAACTTTTTGGAGTCCCCTCATATTTTTAAACTATTTGTATGAATTATTTTAGCTCAACAGAACTTAACGTTGAAACAGCAGCATATAGTCGGGGGGATGGCATCTACAGTACCCTGAAGTTTATCCATGGCCTGTAAATAAAGAAATCTATTTTTAGGGACTGGCACTGTGGTATAGTGAGAAGAGGGTAAAGCCACAGCTTGAGACACCAGTATCCCATACGGGCACTGGTTCAGGTCCCATCTGCTCCGCTGTCCATCCAGCTCCCTGCTAATGTTCCTGGGAAAGAAGCAGAAGATGGCCCAAGTCCTTGGACCCCTGCACCCTCGTGGGAGCCCCAGGTGAAGCTCCTGGCTCCTGGCTTCAGCCTGGCCCAGCCCTCGCTGTTGTGGCCATTTGGGGAGTGAACAAGCAGATGGAAAATCTCTCTCAAACTCTGTCTTTCAAACTAATAAACAAATCTGTAAAAAAAAAAAAATCTGTTTTTAAAGGCTGTCTATCCCTTGACGATAAAGGCTGGATCTTTGCTCATTTTTTGGATCCAGTCCCGTCCCTACCCCACCCCACTCACCCCACCCCGCCCCAGCACATAACTGAAAAAAACCATTGATGTAGAAGGACTCAGCTAAGCTTGTTACACTTCCTCTGGAGGAGGAAAAATGCAAATCAAGGCGCACAGGCAGAAGGTGCAGACGTGGTGTAAGGGTCAGTTCAGATTCCGCAGGCAGAGGAGCAGGAGCCATGTCTCCCGCGGGGGCCCTGGAAGGTGAGGGTTGGAGGCAGAGAAAATTCAGTTCTGCGCATCCAGGGGCAGCTCCTGGCACGGAAATGGAGGCAGGACAGGGTCCGGGGAGGCCCACCGGAACTGCCTGCTAACCGAGGTGACTATGCATCCCTTTCCTGCCGTGCCTTTAAACAACACAGTCGATCGTTTGTCCATTGTGTTTCCTTTACCGCAGTATAAGCTCCACGAGGGCAGGACCCTGTCTACCGCGTTCACTTCCGCATTCGCGGCTCAGGACAAGAGCCCACCAGCTGTTGGGGAAATGAACGCACGATGGCGCGACGGACTGCCGCCCGTCTGGAACGCCTCCACGTCGCACAGCCAAGAATCCTGCCGCGAGATAAGGGCGAGCTTCTTGCAGGACCCCTGCCATGACAGAACCGGAAGTGTGGATTTGGAACTCTGGGACAAGCGGGAGGCAAGTCTCCGCTCGGTGGCTCGCAGACTTGATGGGGCGGGGGTGGGATGGTTCTGTGGGCAAGTAAAGGCGTAGGAAGCTTTGCGCATGCGCAAGCATGACCTCCTCGCCCCACCCCGGGCGCGCCTGCGTGCGCGTGCACGAGGGAGCCGGAGCGGAAATGGCGCCGCGGGGCCGCGCGTCCGGGCGGCGAGCGGAAGTGGGTGTGAGAGCGGAAGTGGCCGGCTAGAGCCGGGGGCTGGGCGGGGACCGGGCTTGTCGGTGAGGCGGCAGCGGTGGCGGCGGCGGCTCGGCAGGCGGGTTGAGGCTTCTGGGGCCAGGTCTGTCGGGTGGGTGGGTGTCTCCACAGTCCGTGCGTGCGCGGGCCGGCGCGCGTCCTCCCCTGCTCTCCACCCCGGCCCCTCTCCCCTCTCCCCTTCTCCCGTCACCTACCCCACCCTGCCCCCCTTCTCAGGGGGCACAGGGCCGCTCCCTGCGTCCTTTCCTCCTTTACCCACCCTGACCCGCCCTTGTTTCTCCATCCCCTGTCCGGGGCAGCCGCCGCCATGATCCTGCTGGAGGTGAACAACCGCATCATCGAGGAGACGCTCGCTCTCAAGTTCGAGAACGCGGCCGCCGGGTGAGCGCGCGCCCCGGGGCTGGGGTTTGGGGCGGCGTGGAAGGCAGAGTGGACCCCCGCTAGTCCCCGGTGCTGCCCAGCGTCCCCCCGGGCCTGGCGGAGGGAGTTGGGAGGCCTGGCGGTGTGTAGGGGCTGCCCCGGCGGAGAGACGTGGGAGGCGATTGGGCGCGGCGGGGTGAGGGGCAGGGATGCGTGGGGTGAGGCTCGGAGGAGGGATGCGGAAGCTGCGAGGGGACCGGAGTGTGCGTGCCGAGGGCCAGGGGACCTGTGGGACGTGAGGGCAGCTCGGGCCGGAACTGGAGCCCGAGGAGCCCACTGCCCTCCGTGTCCCCGTCATTGTTCTGAACCCGGCGAGAGCCGGTTTGCGACTGGGCTGGAAGGAGTTTTCAGGAATTCCCAGGACTGGAGGAGGGAAGAAGATGCAAGCCCAGATCGCCGCCGGCATTCTCCATCCCGCCCCCACCCCTAAAGGGAGCCCGAGGGGGCACGGAAAGCAGACCGAGCCTTGCAGCCGGCTCCCTAGCTTCCCTTCCCGAACCCTCCTGCGAGCGACAGGGGCCGTTTTGTTCCACATTTCTCAAGCACAGCTAGTAGTCCTGCACCCACACCCTTTCCTCATCTCTTCGGAGAGTCTCGGGCTCTCCCTGCAGCCTGCACCCCGCGCACCCCGCAGCCTTCATCTGCCTGTTGGCCTTTTAAATCCTTATACAAGACCCCTGGGCCCTGATTCTTCTGAGGCAGTCCTGGGCCTGTTACACACGTCACTGCTTCCAGAATCTATGAAGTTCTTAGATAACCTCTTTTTAACCGTGGCCTGCGAGAGACGGACTTTGATTCCCAAGGCAGCCTTCACTGTCAGAGCAGAATCAGTGGAAGGCGATCAGCCGCCTCCCCCAGAGCCCCTTTAACGCATGAGCCAAGGACTTGAGTTCTGGCTTCGAATGTGTGGTGGCCTGTGGTCAGTCCCTTTGCCTCATTTCCGCATCCGGGACGATGGGGCTTCACATCTTGGTTGCACAGTTGAGGAAATAAGTACAAACTCTTTGTGGTGAACTGGGAACTAGTAATAGGCAAGTAAATGCTTGGAGAGGCCCAGATGGGACAGGACTGGTGGAGGGGAAATTTACGTGGTCGTAATGAACTTGTGACTCGGGAGCTTTTTTTTTTTTTTTTTTTTTTTTTTTTTTTTTTTTTTTTAGTGCTGGCCCGCTGCTTAACTGGGATGGATTGTGGTTCCCACCTCTTGTGAGAACATGAACCACTTTCCTTGGAAGCAGTGTATGCAGTGAGCAGAACGGTTTCCTGCACGGCCTGCAGTTGCTGATATTTCGGGTTAACTCAATTCTTACTCTCAGCCCCTTTTACCAGTTCTTTGCATTTTAAATACTCAAGTGACTCAGTCCGGGATCTTATTTTGGGTGATTGCTCTGTGCTTTTTCTGAGCAGTGCACTGCGCATAGGAGGAAGTTGACTTCACTTCTGCATTTTCACAACTGATCTTAATGCATTCTCAAGTCCAGACTAGCCAGGAATGAGACCCGGGTGGTTATGAGCTGATCTGCAAGATAAATGGCTGTGTGTTTGCAAGTGGAAACATGATTTTTAGTGTAAGAGTACTTTCACATCTATTTGTGCTTTAATAACCTGTGATTCCAAAATGCGTGGCCCATTCAGAACTTCAGTTCTTTCTTATAATTATTTTCAAAATAGCAATTAATCACTCAGAGGGATTAAAATGGCCCTCAAATTTGGAAGGCATCGATTAGAACTTGCAGGACTTTTTAATAGACAGACATTGGCGGTGAGGTTGTATGGGGGCAAGGGTTGGGGTTGGCTTTTATTCCAGCCCATCTGCCCTTTGAGATCTGACTTTCAATACAAGAGCTCAGACCGTTCTGCGGAAAGTTTTGTTGAATCTTCTGAAATGAGGCCGTGATACTCTGTGATACTCATGCCTAGGAGGTCGGGCATTCCTGGGGTTGCAAGTACAACGCCAGCAGAACACGGTGCAGCAGAGTGTGTTCCCAGGCACCCGTAAGGGGAGGCAGCAACGAAGCTGTGTTTATCAGGGTGCTGCCCACGAGCTCAGCCCAGGGTGGCGGGGGCAGCCATCATGAACACATGGGATTCTACCAGCGCTCAGCACCAGGCAGCAACTGATGGAGGGGAGGTCTTTCTAAGAGAGCACATTAGCAGAGTTACAGAGGAGCTAAGAGGTGTAGACATTAAAGAAAGGTAGTAGCTTGGAGGAGAGCCGTGGGGGATTTAAAAGGCTTTGCCATTGTGGGAACCTGCTGAAAGAGGTCTGTTCCGCCTGCTTTGTATGCTTCTCAGAAGAAACCAGTTGGGGAAGTTGCAGCCGGGAGAAGGCTTTTCTATAGTTCGTCTTCCAACCCTGCCACGTCCAGTGTGATGGCCACTAGCTACATGTGGCCGGTTGTGTGGAAATACAAATGACGGTGAAATCAAACTGCGCTCCTCCATCACAGCAGCCACGTTGCGAGTGCTCAGTTGGCACATGTGACCAGTAGCTGTTGAATTTGGACTAGGCAGATGTAGCATGTTTCCATTATCGCAGAAAGTTCTGAGCAGCACCGGGCTCCCGGCTTCTGAAAATGAAAGGCTGAGACGGTCTTTAAAATAGTTCCGTGGAGTACACTTCAGAATGCAGTCGCATTGATGCTGCTGCGGAGGACCGTTCTGAAATGAAGCCTGTCGGCTCCTCCGCCTGAGTCCCGCCTGTGACATCCCACTGCAGGTCTAAGCTGCCTTCTGGGTGGAGCAGCTCTGCCAGCCAGACTCTTTAAGAGCACATTTGGTCACAGTCACCTTTTAATTTGGAGGCACTTCTGACAAAGCCTAAGATTCATTCCAAACGAATTGCTTTTTACTTTTTCCTACCACACTCCTGGGAAGTGGCTTATTGGAACTATCTGTGTGTGCATCCTCACAAAGGAGTAATTATTGGTAAATTATCTTCCCAGCAGCCTCCACACCAGGAACGTGACTGATTAAAAAGCGATACCCAACACTGCAAATAACCTCCTGCACAGGTCTTTGCAACAGCAGTGCCCTTTCATTTGGTAATGCTTACCCAGACCCCCAATTAAAGCAGAAATAATCTGGCAAAATAATTCCTTTTATTACTGTGTGTACACCAGGAACCTTTTCAGCCTCGAAGCAAGGCCTGTCAACTTAGATAGAGCCTGGAGTCCAAACTTGAAGAACTGCTGTCAGATGCGAGTTGCTGTTGATTGGAAGTGCGTGCTGGCTCCTTGCCACGGCCTGTGCATATTGTAGGGAGCGTGGTTCTGTGAGGGGGAGTGAAGTTCAGCAAGCAAGCAGTGCCAGTTGGGTGGGCGAAGGCTGTGGGCGGAGAAATTTGAGAAAGGAATAAATTAAATCTTGCTGATACCTTGTTCTCGTTCTCAAATACACTGCATATGTCCTCAGAGAGGCAGACTGGTTTGAAGTGATTTGGAATTAGGGCATTGTTTAAGCATTTAGAAAAAGTGGAATTTAGTGCCTGCCTCGCCAAGATTTGCTTGACCTTTTTGCAGGTCATTAGAGTTACCCTGAAGCCCTCTGGCCTCCTTGGGACCACTGTGGGCCTGAAGCCCCAGAGCTATGCTCCAGCAGTGATGATTTCTCAGGCCTGGGTCTGTAAAAGTCATCGTTGTTTCCCCGCGTCTCCATTGTGTGTATGAGTACAGTCAGCTCAGTAAATGTTCTTGAAGGAATGAATGAAATCAGGTAGAGTGATTCTTGGTTTCTCTAGGAGCTTAGAGTTCTGACCTTGCGCGAGTCTGCTTTGAGATCCTTGCTGTCTGTATTTTGTATTTTGAGATAGGCATATAAGAAAGTTGGGCCTGCCTCTAATCTAATCTGGTTTGTGTTTGTGGGCTTTGCTCAGAGAGAGTGTTGGGAACCTTAGAGAGGATGTAGAGGAGGGTGATCAGAAATCTTTATAGTGAGTAGAATTCAGTAGTTCCTCCACTTCAGGACATGCACAGGACAGCTAGACGAGGGACATACGTGTCCAAGTGGGTAATGGGATCCCAGAATGCATTCAGGAGTTAAAAACTCCAAAGTCCGTAATGAGAAAGAGGTTAGATAATGCAGTTGCCAGAAGTCCTTTACTGGCCAATTATTGACATTCCAGAAGCTTCTTCAGAAAAAGGATAGAAGAAAAATTTTTCTAAGGGATTTAAAAATAGCCCTTGAGATCCATCTGAATGAATTGACAGTGTTTTAGTGTCTCAGGCTGTTCAGTCAGTAGCCCTGAGGACCATCCAGCTGGCTTGTTCTAGGATTCCAGACGTTACAACAGTCTGACGCTACTAGGAGTCTTATTTCTCTTTATACTCCCACTAACCAGTTCCTGCTTCTGGGAGTTACCACAATCCCCAAGCCTCTCCTGACCATAACTTCACAGTTGGTCTCCTCTGGAGGAGGGAGAGGACTAGCACTGATCACCTTCTCTGAGCCATGCACTGTCCTACACACTTCAGCTCAGTTCCAATTTTCAAAATGTGTCTGTGTGACAGATAGCAGATCTCACTTACAGTTAAGAAAACTGGGACTGTTGATGGTTGGAGAGGAGGTGGATGCTGAATAACTACTGTGTGTATGAATTGCTGTGATTCCTAGCCTTGTTTATCTCCAGGCCTGCACAGAATGTGACCATGTTTGTGGTAAATGTCCTCGCCTAAAGATCCTGCCAGTAATTTCCCTAAAGGCTGTGGGGATCATTATCTCAGCTTGTCTTAACTGTCTTGAGACACCTGTTGGGACACTTGGCCGACATAATGTCATCTCAGTTTTCACAGTAGCCACATGAGGTCGGTGTTTTATACCCATTTTATGGAAGAGGAACCTGAGGCTCGGTGACATTTGAGTAACATTGCCTATGGTCACATAGGCAGTAAGTGACAGGACTTGGGTTGAGCAGTCAGCTCTGAAGAACCTGCTTTTTCTGTGATTAAATTCACCCCCAGTAACTGCAACGTTAGCAGATGGTAGGGCAATAAATAACATTTATCTTTGTGGCCTGTTAAACGCTACATTTTCCTGCAGACTGGTTTGACCTCTCTGTCTCCCGGATTTTGGACACATACAGAAGTACAGTAGCAAACTCCTGGTGGGTGTATTTCACCCTCAGCAGTGTCCTTGTTGGGGCACAGAGTTCTTGCACCTCTAACTCTGAGGACTTTTCATGAAATTCCCTTTAGCCTAATGCTATGCTCGACAGCCTTTGTCTCTCCTTTAATCCTTTTGTGTAGCCATAGAATAAAATATTAATAGCAGTGATTTAACAGATATTCCTAATCACTTAGGGTGATCTTAAGGATGTTTCCCACTGGGGGTCTGTGTGCCTAGAGAAATGCACTTTCAGAATCAAAATGTTTGGAACCTAAGGTTATTTATTTGTAGTTGGCTTTTCTCAGGTCTGTTGATGACATGGAACTTAGGAACTCAGTCCTAAGGGTTTGTAAAAATGCCTGTTGAGTAATGCAATATGGATTTCTATCACTGCTTTTCTTGTGGGTTCAGCAGGGTTTCCCCCAGAAAAATGTAGCTTGGTGCTTCTTCCTCTTAAGCATCCTCTTAATATTTCTTTGCTCTTGTTGCCTAGAGGTAGAGACTGGTTGCTGGCTATGCATTGCCTTTGTTTCCTGGTATAGTTTCAAAATGAAAGCTTGGAAGCGTTTTAAATTCTCTGGTACTCATATTCTGAGCCCAGTGCTTGTCCATAAACCCACATGATGCTTCCCCTCTTAGAGACACCCAGTGTGCTTTTTCCTAAGTCACATGTGGATAGCTTTGAAGATCCAGGGTGGAACTTTGTATGTGATGTGTATAGGTTGATTTTCAGTGAGGCCAACGTGTGTATAATAGAATCCAGTTTCCTGGCAAAATGTTGCTTAGCTTCCGCATCAGCATCTTTGTAGTCATAAACTGTTTCGTATATTGCTCTCCCAACAACTCTGTCCAGTAACTCAGGCTTGGTTTCTTTCACAGGTGAAGGAGCAGAGATAGCATGACAGGTATGACTTGCTTGAGAGATCTTGAGCAAGATAGGCAAAAATAATTGTGAAAATGTGTATATGGCCGCCAGCCCATCAGAGTGGAATCATTTGACTTATATGTAGCTAGTAGGTAAGGCTGTAGTCTTCCTTTTGTTTCCTGCACTGGCTTTGAGGAGAAGGGGAGAAGACACAAAGTAACTGTTCACTGCTGGTTAATTCACCATTATTTTTTGTAGGTAGAGTCACTGTCCTGCTTTCTAGGTAGTAAGGCAGCATATTTATCCAAGCCCATGTGCAAGGCTAAGCTGGGAATTACTTGGACAGAAAGTGCTAGGCAGTCATTGCCTTCCAGTGTGAGTTCTTTCATGCCTGTTCCATTATTTTATCTGTAGCAGTTTTATGAGGTCGACAGGTTCAGTTGTGTTCTCCCCGTTTTATAGATGGGTAGGTGAGACGACAAAGTGTAATGATGGTACTTTATCCCCAAACCTAAGCCTGATGAAAAGGCTGAAGTTGAAAAATAAGTGTGTTGCCTCTTCTCGAGGATTTCACAGTGCTATTTTGTGCTGCGCTTCCATATGAACGCAGAGCTGGAGTTTAAAAACAAAACAGAAGGAGGTAGAAGGCTTTCAAGGGAGCATGGTGAATGATCTGATCCTGTAAAGCAGGAGAGAAAGACGTGTAGGAGAACTGCTGTTAGTTAGCCTTTGAAGCAGAGTTGGACTTACTGTTTGGCTTTATCATCCTGAATCGTCTTTTCACTTGAACAAGTTAAAACTATTCTGCTTTATACTTGGGCCTTTTTCTGCTAGGTTCACTCGTAGGGCCTGTCAGGCATTGACCAAAAGATGTCATTTTGGGACTCACTTGTGCAGATGCATATGTCATGTTCTTCGGAATTCAGAATTGAAAGTGAGTGCCAGCCAAGGCAAGAGATTCGCCAGCGAGCGAAAACCAGAAGCTCCAGCTGTCCTTCCTCTTCTATCTCTCACTTCAAGCAAGTCCAGGGGCTCAGGGCCACGAGACAGTGAATTGTGCACTCTCGTCAGCAGTAAGCCTAAAACGTATGAAGAGTGGCCAGGCCTTAAGTGAAGCCCTGGAGTCTTTCCAAGCCCTCTTGAAGGCAAGCAGCAACCGTTAGCTCAACTGAGGGCCTTTGTTTGTTTGTTTTACAGAAACAAACCAGAAGCAGTAGAAGTAACCTTTGCAGGTAAGTGTCTTTGTTTCAACCCTGTTCAGAGGGCGCAGTATAAAAAATGGAAAATGAAATTGTTCCTGAAATAAACTGACATTTTGAGTACTGCCTCTGTGAGGTCTTTATCTCAGATAACTCTTGCATGTTAATCTGTTGATGACTGACTTTGGAGTTGAGTAAACTATTTAAGTTACCTGCTGATAGCTTCGAAGTTTGAGTTTAATTTTGTAGTATAAAGTAAGGTTTTCATTTTTGTTTTTTAAGGCCCAAGAGGTCTCCTTGATCTCTCTCCTTTTTTTTTTTTTTTCTTTTTTTTTTTACTTAAATGTATTGACTTATTTAAAAGGCAGAGTTACAGAGAGGGAGAGAGATCTTCCATCTACAGATTTCCGTTCCCAAATGGCTGCAAAGGTTGGGGCTGGGCCAGGAGCCAGGAACTGCATTCGGGTCTCCCAGGTGGGTGGCATCTTCCACCTCTTTCTCAGGCATGTTAGAAGGGAGCTGGATCAGAAGTGGTACAGCCAGGACTTGAACTGGCGCCCTTATGGGATACTGGAGTCACAGGCCACGGCTTAACCCACTGCACCACAGTGCTAGCTGCCAAAGTAAGGTTTTTAAAAAGCTGGAAATAATTACATTATTATCTTCCAGTAGACATCATCCTTGTTTACCTAGCGCTAGAACGGTGGGAGACATGAGCGTGCTGAAGACCTGTTCAGCGCGTCTGAGAGATGTCGCTGCTTTCTTGCTTTCCATTGCCTATGAGGAATTGCGTGTTGATGGTAGACACTTGCTCTGTGAAGTTTGAGGGATTATTCAACCCCCATTTCCTCCCCGGCCCTGCACAACCCCGCTCTGTAAAAGGAGAATACTTGATCAGATGATCATGGGCGACTTTTGCAGCTCTGAAGTGCCATGGCTTAGAGGCCAGGTACCATCCCAGACCCCACCTAACTCACCATGCCAGATCTCCCTCTGTGCCTCTCATGTCAGCTCCCTAATGTGATGGCACTCACCCCCTAGTTTCAGAAATTTTGTAGGCTGAGTCAGTCTTCTGTGTGCTGCATAGGGAACCCAAAATGAGGGGTGGCCTGTCAATTAGAAGAGGCCTTAAATGATAACCATATTGTGTGTATTGTGTGGATCTTAGTTGGAACCTAATTCAAATAAGATGGATGACAGCATTTAAAAAATTTCAGAGGAGGCCAGTGCCGCGGCTCACTTGGCTAATCCTCTGCCTATGGCGCCAGCACCCCAGGTTCTAGTCCCAGTTAGAGTGCCAGATTCTGTCCTGGTTGCCCCTCTTCCAGTCCAGCTCTGTGCTGTGGCCCGGGAAGGCAGTGGAGGATGGCCCAGGTGCTTGGGCCCTGCACCCGCCTGGGAGACCAGAAAAAGCACTTGGCGGCCGTGGCAGCCATTTGGAGGATGAACCAACAGAAAAGGAAGACCTTTCTCTCTCTTTCTCTCTCTCTCACTGTCTAACTCTGTCTGTCAAAACAAAAAATTTTTTTTTCAGAGGGGCCAGTTCTATCTTCCTGCTAATACACACCCTGGGATACAGCAGGTGATGGCTCAAGTAGTTGGGTCCCTGCTACCCATGTGGGAGATTTGAATGGAGTTCCTAGCTCTTGGCTTCATTCTGGCCCAGCCCTGGCCTTTGCACACATTTGAGGAGTGAGCTAGCAGATTGGGGCTGTCTGCCAGCCTCTCTCTCTGTCTCTGCCTCTCAAATAAAAATAAAGAAATAAAATAAAAAATTAGGGAGGGAAAATAGAAAATATTTAAGTAGATATTTGATACTTTTTTAAAAAAAATTAAAGCATAATAGTGGTATTTTGGTTATGTTTTGAAATGACCTCCTTTTGAATTCTCTAAAGTTAACATTCTGAGATCCAAGGTATTCATGGTTGATGCGGTGTGATGTGTAGGATTTATTTCCAAATGAATCAAAAACTAGTCATGGCGATCATGGTCCATATCTGACCCTGTTACTAATTGCTGAGGCCTCCTGAAAGGGATGAGAGGTTGTTACACTGTTCTTCCTAATTTGATACATGTTTGAAATACATCACTTATCACTTTTAAATGAACCTTTGGGAAAACATTGGCCACTGAACTGTGATAAAGGTAAGAATAGTTGGTCGGCAGTGCAGTGTTTCTGCCATCTTCCCACATGACTTTTTTTTTTTTTAAGATTTTATTTAATTTATTTGAGAGTTACAAGTAGTGAGAGGAGGAGACAGAAAGGTCTTCCTTCCGTTGGTTCACTCCCCAGATGGCCACAATGGCCGGAGCTGCACTGATCTGAAGCCAGGAGCTTCTTCCTGGTCTCCCACGTGGGTTCAGGGGCCCAGGACTTGGGCCATCTTCTACTGCTTTCCCAGGCCATAGCAGAGGGCTGGACTGGAAGAGGAGCAGCTGGGACTAGAACTGGTGCCCATATGTGATGCCGGCACTGCTGGCGGAGGATTAACCTACTACACCATGTCACAGGGCCCTCCCCCTACATGGGTTTAAAATAAGTACCATTTTAATTGATGTGCTGTTTTATAAGGGATCTTTCTTGTGACCTGCACCTAGGCGGTGCTTTGAGAAATTACCCCCATTCCGAGCTTACTCAGTTTTCTGTGCTTTCTCACAGATTTTGATGGAGTCCTCTATCATATTTCAAATCCTAATGGAGACAAAACAAAGGTGATGGTCAGTATTTCTTTGAAATTCTACAAAGAACTTCAGGCACATGGTGCTGACGAGGTAAGTTCAACATCGTTGTACGATTCCTCCTTATGTTTGTCGGCAGCTTGCCATGTACAGAAGACCTGGGGCACTAAGCCGCCTCAGCAGGCACTGGCCACACGGTACAGCGTGCTCATCAAGCCAGCACTCTGGAGTTCGTTTCCCGGAGAGGCTCGGGCTCTTCGTTTACTTGCTTTTTATCTTGTAGAAAAGATGTTCTCTAACTGAAGCTTAATAACTTTATCCAAATCTTAAAATGATTTGCCTTTTTTCAAATTACATGTGCTACCCAGGTTTTATAAAGCAATGAAAATGAAAATAGCTTTTGTTCCCCAAAAACACAGCAAAGGATGCTTTTCTTTGACCAATACAAAAATATCTGTCACAAGAATGAGAGAGGTTCTTTTCTGCTATTGTAACATTATCAAGGCAGTTGTATAACTTTGGCTTGTTTAGATTTTATAGTCTTGGTTTCTCATTCTGGAAATATAGGTACAAATAACTACCCTCTAAATTTTTTAAGTTAATAGTCTTTAGAGCTGGCCTGCTCTTCCATGCCACAGCCATTGGAGACAGAAGTAACGTCCATGCCCATTCATTGGATTCTTTGGGTAGCTAAAGTAGCAGGTTTAGTTCCTGTTGAACTGTATTTGCTCTGGCGAGAGCCATTTATGGAAAAAAGAAAATGCTGTTACACCAGTGTGTGCACATTGTGGTTGGGTCTCAGAGCAGGAAGTATGACTCAGTTCCTGAATCAGTTTTCAGATATCTTAGTTTTAACAAACGAAGTTCTCCTTAATCTGTTGAATGAAGATACAGCCATTTTCTTTCTGAAAAGAGTAGCAGATTTTGAATTTATTTAAAATCTGTGTAATAAAAGCCTGTTTGTGAAGAATATGATGAAAAGCTTGATGGGTTTTTTGGTTCTAAAGGTAGTCTTCACTAAACAGAACGGAGCCGTAGGAAATCACTTCCCTTAGTTATTCAAACCTGTTTGGTTTGCCCCACAAGTTCAAGGAGAGAAGAAACGTTTTTAGAGAATTTGGATCCTGGTTATTTTACCACCTGAAAGAGAAAAGCTTCACGAGGAAGACCTCGTTCTTTAGAAACGTCATGAAGAATTTTATATAAACAGTAGTGCTGACTCTCCTTTTACAGATAAAACAAGACAAAGCAAGAGGCTCCTAGGCAGCCCTGCTTTGGAGTAGCTGTGAAATAACTACCTAAAAAAGGTGTTTAAAAAAAAAAAGTGTTAAACATTTGAGCAGACAACTGACAGTTGTGTAATCATTCTCCCCAGATAGCCCTCACTACAAAGATCTGGGTACAATACTAATAATCCTGGAAGGGAAAGGCAGGGTTAAGGTAGATTTCTTAACAGTGGACCTCCAGAGCACCTTGCTGCTCTTGCAGCCCTAACAAGGGTCAAAGAACCAGCCCCACCTGCTCTGGTGGGTGGAGTAGCAGCGTTGGAACAGAGTGCACAGTGAGAAGGGCTCCCTGGCTTGGTTAAACAGTGACCAGCCTGTGATAACCACAGGAAGCTCCTTCCTTTGTCAGGGGCCCTTGGTCAGAACCACCTCTGCTGTTACGGTGGGAAGGTCTGAGAGTGACCAGTGGTGGGCTGCCTCCACCTAGCTCCTGAAGTCAGGTTGGGGGAAGGGGCACAAATTAAAAAGTGAATCACCATGAAAAGTGCAAGCGAAGTAATAAGGAAACGTCTGGTTTTGCCAAGGGAAGAGAGCAAAGGAGTTGAACTTGGTATAAATTTGACTCTAAATACTTCATAGAGTTTAGAATATTTGTTGGGTAAGTTTGGAATTAAATAAAATGTTAGGGGCTGTGGTTTCTGCTACATTTGGTTTCTTCCTCCTCTAAGTACGTGCAGTACAGAATTGTAGCTCGGAGATAGCCTGCTGGTAAAACTTGTGGTATATGCATGCTACTCTTTCCCCTAGACCCTTTAGGAGAAGTGGTTTCTGGGATACCTAAAGGTCAGATCTCTGTGTCAGCAACCAACTCTAACCTGACCCCCTCCCTCCCTTCAGTTCCTCTTCTGTAAGAGAGCTTGCAGTGGCTGTATGACACCAAGTAGGAGCTACAGGGCTTTGGTTCTCTTTTGCCTTTAAACTAGCGTGATCACTGATTCACACATTGAGGGCCACACTGTTACCCATGTTTCACAGACTGGGGATTCCTTCCAGCTGATGGAAAGTGGTTAAATAAGCATATGGGATAGTAAGAAATGATTGTCCGATGGGCTACTTACAGGCCACACTTAACAAGAGAAAAAAAAAGTCCCATCATTGGGTAATCTTTTCAAATAGCACATAAAGTATTTGGCTTATTCCTGGTTTGTTTTTAAAAGCTATGTAAAGAATACATTAAAAATAAACATGGGCTAGACATGGTGGTACAGCAGGTTAGCACTGCTTGGGACACTCACACCCTTATTGGGGTGCTGGGTTGAGTCCCAGCTATTCTGTTTCCCATCCAGCTCCCTGCTAATGCACCTGGGAGGCACCAAGTGATGGCTGGGGTCCCTGCCACCCTTGCAGGGAATCCAGATGGAATTCAGGCTCCTGGCTTTGGCCTGGCCCAGCCCCAGCCGTAATAGGCATGTGGGGGCAGTAAACCAACTGATAGATGATGTCTGACTCTCTCTCTGCCTTTCAAGTAAATGGGGGGAAAAGAGATATTCCTTGACATAGCATAGTTATTGTATCTGCATGCAGCAGTGCTGTGGACCCTGAGCACATAGCAGACACACCCTGACCATGTGAATCGCGATTCTGAGGCCACTCAGGTTCACAGTACTTTTCTTCACCCAATGGAAGTCTTTAAAGCAAAATGTGTAACACGTACTTACAATTCAAACTGAAGTCTGTTCATTTTAACCTGGTAATTTGTTGTAGATTAAATATGCTTTATGTGTCCAGCAGGAAATGTCCCAGAAATTACTATTACTAGTGTCTCTGTGGCGATAGGGTTAGAAGTTGACTGGCTCTCTGCAGCCTGTTAGACCACTGAGTTTTAGGATGTGGATATCAGTTTTACCTTATTGTGGAGTGGCAATGACATCTCTCCCTATTGAATAGTTTCTAGCGAGGGTTAGTATTAAGCCATGTCTGTTTTGCCTCTTAAATGTATAAAGACTACTATATGCCAATAAGCTTATCCGATTGTTAATGACTTTAATGTTTACTTTGTTTCTGTCCCCAAGTAGCTGCCTTCTGTGTCCCCTACAGCATATAAGTCAGGAGTGGATAGTTAGCCTCGGGGTTTAGCTGCCCACATCCCACAGAAGTGCCTGGGTTTGATTCCTGGTTCCAGCTCGACTCTAGCTTCCTGCTGATGGCTCAGGTGGTTCGGTTCCTGCCATACATGTGAGAAATGTGGATTGAGGTCCCAGTTGCAGCCCAACACTGGCTGTCGGCCAGCACTGTGACAGTGAACCTGCAGATGAGAACTCTGTCGATTTCTCTCTCTGCCCCTCAAAGATTCTTTTCTTTCTTTATTTTCTTCTTAAGATTATTTATTGGAAAGGCATAGCTACAGAGAAAGATCTTCATCTGCTGATTCGCTCATCAGATCGCCAAACTGGGGCTGAGCCAGGCCAAAGCCAGAAGCCTGGAATTCCATCGGGTCTCCCACATGTCGGTGGCAGGGGCTTAAGCACTTGGACCATCTTTTGGTGGATTGGAAGTGGAGCAGCTGGGACTTGAACCAGTGATCACATGGGATAATGGCATTATAGGCAGAGGCTCAACCTGCTTTGCCATGCTGCCAACACCAAAAGTTTGTTTTTTAAACTTTGTCAGTCTAAAAACAGTTTGCCCTGGGTGAAGCAGTCATTCTGGCAGAGAAAAAAATAAAGGGTTGTAAAAGGGACTCTTGTTTGTCGTTTACTTCAAAAAGCTAGAAAAGAGGCAGCAGCAAGACCCATGTAGAGTTTACGACCTTCTGTAGACATACTAGCATTAATAGCTGGAAGAGTACAGGATGGGCTTTGATTAAATGATAAATCCAAAACTGACTTTTAAAATTTAACCTCAGTTCTGTGAGCAGCCTGTTCAGTGACTTAGATAAATCTGCCTCCCCTTCTGTCTCTACTTTCCCATCCACCAAATAAAAGTCAGAGAGAATGGTGTCCTAAGAAGAGCTTAGCACATTCAATGCTTTAAAGATGATGAAATCAGAGTGAGTGGACA
Organism: Sylvilagus floridanus; assembly: GCA_949820135.1. Lineage (NCBI taxonomy): Eukaryota > Metazoa > Chordata > Mammalia > Lagomorpha > Leporidae > Sylvilagus > Sylvilagus floridanus. The sequence goes on from OX463236.1 coordinate 161,273,362, forward strand.
TTTTGGTGGAATGGCTTGAACCACCACTTGGGACACCTGGATCCCATATTGGAATACTCGTTAAGTCCTGGCCACTCCATTTCCAATCCGGCTTCCTGCTCATGTGCCTGGAAATTCATGGATGATGACTCAAGTACTTGAAACTCTGTCACCCACATGGGGGACCCAGATGGAGTTCTGGCTCCAGGCTCCAGCTGGCCCAGGCCTGGCCATTGTGGCCGTGTAAGGGGTAGCCAGCAGATGGAAGCTGCGCACGCCTGCTCACGTGCTATCTCTTTCCTTGTATGTCACTCTGCCTTTCTGAATAAATCTTTTTTAAATTTGAAAATCAGAAATGGAGAGAAAGACGTAAAGAAATCCTCCATCCACTTGTTCATTCCCCCACACAGCCGCAACAGCTAAGGCCAGGCCAGGACAGAACCAGGAGCCAGGAGCCTCCTCCACTGCTCTCCCAGACACATTAGCAGGGAGCTGGACCAGAAGGAGAGCAGCTGGGACTCAAACCAGTGCCCACATGGGATGTAGGCACCACGGGCGGAGTCCTAACCCTCTACACTACAGCGCCAGCCACTCAGTAATCTTTTAAAAAAAATAAAATATAAATAATGAGATGTAATGGCCTTTGGATTAACATATTTTGGGTTTTTGTTTTTCTAGTTATTAAAAAGGGTGTACGGGAGTTTCTTGGTGAATCCAGAATCAGGTATGTAGTAATGTGAGCAACTAAGAATGACCTGGAAAGAAACATGCCTTGTTTGTGTTATGCTTTTTTTAGCCTAAGGATTTTGTTTAAATATTATTCATTTTATAAATATTTCTGCATGAGTCCAGTTTCCAATTCAACTGCTTTCATAAAAATAGCTTTTAAGGACTTTGGTCTATCTAGTGTGGTACACAGTAGGGTGTGCAGAGTTTATATTATCACATTTTTAACATTTACTTGATAGGGCCAATTAATTCTTCCTTAATCTCTCAGCCAAAGGCCACTTTTGTTTGCTTTTGGTGATTAAAATACCTTTGAGAAGACAGCAAACATTAATTCCCACCCTAGCCCCTAGTAACACCTGCTTCTGTACCTGCAGATTCAGAGAAGGAAAAGGAATCTTCACAAGACTGTTCTCATATTGTCAAGTCTCAAGTGCCAGCCCCCTCTTTTTTGGCGCCGAAGCCCATAGCCCCCTCTTTAATCCATTCATCTAGCAGGAGATTAAAAGGCACCGTGGCAATGCTAAGTGCGATGGTCAAGCTATATTGTTGGTGAGAGATGTTTAAAGTGGAAAAACTGAACAGGATTTTCACCCACGATTCAGTGGAATGTCTCAGAGTCTGAGGCACTTAGCTGGACCCCAAAGTGAGACCCACACAGGAAGACTATTTGAATGTGGTTATTACTAAGATACTGTTACTTTGGTGCCTTGATGAGTAAACTGCTCTAAGAAGGAAGGTCACTCTCTCTCCTCTCTCTTTTTCCCCTCTCCCTCTCCTCTCTCTCGCTCGCTCTCTTTGTTTCTGTCACTCTCCGTAGCACTTACTTTTGTTAACTTATTTGTTCCTCTCACCATTTTTTTTTTCTTTTGATATTTTTATAACATGATACCTCCTCATCACTTTGCAATACCTTCATGTCTCCTATGTTTTTGCTTCTGGAAACAAAACCCCTACCAAAGAAAGCTACCTTTGTTGTGCAGCGTGTTACCGGGAGTATTTGTGAGTGGAAACTTTGACAGCATTTCATAAAAATACTGAAATATATTAATCCCCAAATTAATGGAACTAGTGTGTTATAGAAATGAAAAACAAGGTAAATGACACCATAGGCTTTAAGACATATCAAGGTGTTTGGAAAAGAGAAGTAAAGAAACATCTGGAACAGAAAGATCTGTCAGAATTCTTTGGCATGCATGTCACATCAGAGATCCTAACCATTTCGTGGTTCTGTCCCTTGGCCTTCTCTCTTCTTCCACCTCCTGCTTCAACACAGACCCTCTGCACCATGTTCATATAGTGTAGGGTGTGAAAGTAGCCTCTCCATTTATTGGTTTATCTAGATATATTTGGCAAACTCAACAGATGTGGATTTTCACTTTCCTCTGTCCTCAAGATCACTTTAGAATTCTAACTTTAGCCGAAGTTTTATTTGGCTTCTTAAAATTAGCAAACCTTGAGGCCAGTATTGTGGCATAGCAGGTTAAGCTGCCACCTGCGATGCCAGCATTCCATATGTCACTGTTTCAAGTCCTGGATGCTCCACTTCTGATCCAGCTCCCTGCTAATGCGCCTGGGGAAGCAGCAGAAGATGGCCCAAGTCCTTGGGCCCCTGCACCCACATGGGAGACCTGGATGAAGTTCCTGGCTTCAGCCTGGCCCAGCACGGGCTGTTGCAGCCATGAACCAGCAGATGGAAGATCTCTCTCTGTAACTCTGCCCTTCAAATAAATAAATCTTTTTTTAAAAAAATTAATAAACCTTGACTCTAAATTTTATTTTTTATTTAACCTTCTGATAGTCTATTTGCACATCATGTTTTCAGGTACCTAAAATGGAGTGGTGATTTATATTAATAATATTAGGGTGTCAGAAAATCGGTAAGCATTGTTTACAACAATGATTTAGAAGCCCATGCTCTCAAAAAGGGTACATCAACAAAAAACACAGGCCTCAGGAACGTATTGGGGAAAAAAAATAGTAATATGGTGGGGCCGGCACCTTGGCTCACTTGGTTAATCTTCCGCCTGTGGTGCCAGCATCCCATATGGGCACCGGGTTCTAGTCTCGGTTGCTCCTCTTCCAGTCCAGCTCTCTGCTGTGGCCCGGGAGTGCAGTGGAGGATGGCCTAAGTGCTTGGGCCTCTGTACCCACATGGGAGACCAGGAGGAAGCACCTGGCTCCTGGCTTCGCATCGGTGTAGTTCCGGCTGTAGCGGCCATTTGGGGTGTGAACCGACAGAAAGAAGACCTTTTTCTCTGTCTCTCTCACTGTCTAACTCTATCTGTCAAATAAATTTTTAAAAAATAATAATATGGTATAAAGGTTTGAAGTGTTTGAAAGTGTGAGAGCCACACAGTTCTGGCAAAATTACTCCATCAGTTCTTTTGGTATTTACTAATTATTTGATTTTAGAATCAGGTATTCCAGCCCCATGTCTTGTGTCAATGGCCCAAGTGTTCTAGGCACTTGGTATATTCTGATAATGCTTGCAACAGTCTCCCAGCTACCCAACTGGAGCCGTGCTGATCCAAAGACAGCAGCCAGGAGCATCTTCCGGGTCTCCCATGCTGTTACAGGGGCCCAAGCACTTGAACCATCTTCTGCTTTCCCAAGCTATAGCAGAGAGCTGGATCGGAAGTGGAACAGCCAGAACTGGAACCGGTGCCCATATGGGATGCCAGCACCACAGGGCAGCTTTACCCACTACGCCACCGCACCACCACTCCCCCCACCTTTTGTAATAGAAGAGGGAATTACAGAGGTTGGGCAGTTTTCCAGGGTCACAAAATGGAAGAGTCAATTTGGACTTACTTCTGTTTAGTTCAAAGTAGAGTGTGCCACACCTGTATTTCGTGCCACATTATTGAACCTCTTTTTCTCTCTGTAATGAGAATAACCTTATCTGGCTTACCTTCTTCAAAGAATTAATGTAGAGATTAAATGAAGTAAAATGTTGTACGAAAAAATAGTCCTTGGGGCTGGCACTGTGGCACAGTGGGGTAAGCCACGGCTTGCAGCACCAGCACCCCGTATGAGTGCCAGCTCAAGTCCTCACAGCTCCACTTCCAGTGTGCTCTAAGAAAGCAGCAGCAGATGAGCCAAATCCTTGGGGCCCTGCTCCCATGTGGTAGACCCGGAAGAGGCTCCTGGCTTCTGCCTGGCCCAGCCCCAGCCCTGGCCATTGTGGCCATTTTGGTGAGCGGACCAGTGGATGGAAGACCTCTCCACTTCTCTCTCCGTAACTCTGCCTTTCAAAATAAATAAATCTTTGTTTAAAATGTTCTTGAGAAAGTTGCATTGTCTACAAATAAAAGCCGGTTGGGAAGATATACTCACATATATGCCTAGATATTTAGGTTTTTCTACCCTCCCTGCTGCTGACCATGTTGGCACTAACCTAAGAGAAAAGACGTGACTCATTTTATAGCTAGAGGTGATGTACCAGGGTACTTGAGAATGTTTGTGGGTGTTATTTTACCTCATTGTATCCTATGAGGTAGGTAGAAATGGCCAGTGTTCTACCTGGGTTAAAAATGCAGGTTCTGAGACAAAGTAAAATGCCATTAGAACCCGAACGGTTTAAGATGCCTCTAGCCTGCTTACTTGGGAGAGATCAGTAAGCTCTTCTTTTTAACATAACTGTTCCCTGATTTATCTTTTCTCCTGTTCTAGGATATAATGTCTCTTTGCTATATGACCTTGAAAATCTGCCTGCATCCAAGGATTCCATTGTCCATCAAGCTGGCATGTTGAAGCGAAACTGTTTTGCCTCTGTCTTTGAGAAATACTTCCAGTTCCAAGAAGAAGGCAAAGAAGGCGAGAACAGGGCAGTTATCCATTATAGGGATGATGAGACCATGTGAGTATAGCTTGGCCCTGAAGCCTTGCTGTGGCTGTCACCAGGGTGGCACTTGCTAAAAGAAATGTGGCTTAGTCTAGGACAGGCATTTCCCCTGGGGGTTGAGGTGCACACATTGGAGTACTTGGGCTCAGTTTCCCATCCCAGCTCCTGCTCCAGCTTCTTGCTAATACAGACCCAAGTAACTGGGTCCTGCCACCCACATGAGAGATCTGTATGGTGTTCCCAGTCCCTGGCTTCAACCCTGGCAGTTATTCAAGGGGTGAGCAAAAAAGATGAGATCTCTGTCCCTCTCAGATAAATAAAGTGCATGCCTTTTAATAGGGCTCAAACCAGCACCCATATGGGATGCCAGCCTCTTTAATAGTATCACCCAGAAACTCAGGAGGTACAGGGTGGCCATGGTTTCTGTATTATATTGCAACTCTTAAATTATCTGCATACTGTGTCTCATAGTATATGAAAAGTAAAATCACTAACTCTAGATTCCGTATCATTACCATTTGTACAAATTAATAGCATCTACTTCTGGTAATTCCCATTTCCTGCTTGTCTTAAGGCGTGCATCTATTGCACTATTTTGGCCATGAATATGAGTCTCATTTGGCATGGCTTTTGTCCTGTGAATTGAGAGACCTATGCGTTTAGGCGCCCTCTTCACTTACAGATCAAGTTACTGACAAAAGCCTGTTGTGGTTCTGTACATACTCTCATGGGTTTCGTTCCCCCCAGGTATGTTGAGTCTAAAAAAGACAGAGTCACCGTAGTCTTCAGCACCGTGTTTAAGGATGACGATGACGTGGTCATTGGAAAGGTGTTCATGCAGGTATGGAGTGAACATCTCGCGGGTAATTTATGCCTTTATACTAGAACACATCAGAAGCATGGGAAGAGCACCAGCAGCTCTGTCGATGTGGGAACTTGTTGATTTAGTGAACAAGCCACACCAGATCCACTGAATGTTGGATTTTTTTCTTAGTGATTCTGGTCTTCTGCAGGATATGACTAAAGGATACATTTACTCTTAAAAATGCTAATACTGAATAGTAAGTATATTTCCTCCCATAGGGTCCTTGATCTGAAGCTTGGTCAAGTTTCCTATCTTGTTTTTTAGTAAGGTCTACTCTTGGTTTGATTCAGTTCTAGAATCTTCAATATGGTATATAGCAAATTCTCTGAGTAATGGATAATACATTAATAGGTGGAATTATCAAATAACTGACAAAGGGAGACTTGGCTGGAGTTTGAATGAGTCATAAAGTAACTCCTTCAGAAGATTCTCACCTACTTAAGAGAGAAGTGAGCTTGGACAGACATTTGATGCAGTGATTGAGATGCCACTAGGGGGATTGGCTAATGACATAGTGGGTAACGCTTCTGCCTACAATGCCAGCATTCCTTGTGGGTGCTGGTCTATGTCCCGGCTGCTCCACTTCCAGTCTAGATCCCTGCTAATAGCCTGGGGAAAACAGCAGAGAATGTCCAAATCCCCAGGCCTGTGGCACTCACATGGGAGACACCTGGCTTCCTGGCTTCAGCTGGCTCAGTCTTGGCCATTGCAGCCACCTGGGGAGTGACCCAGCAGATCCAGCAGATGGAAGTTTCTCTCTCTTGCTCTCTCTGTAACTCTCTCAAATAAATAAATCTCTTTAAAAAAAAAAAAAAAAGGCCACTTGGGTGACCCACATCTCACATTGGAGTGTGTGGGTTCAGGTGCTGGCTCCACTTCCAGTTCTGGCATCCTGCTATTGCACAACCTAGGGGCAGCAATGATGGCTCCACATGGGAGACCTGGCTTGAGTCCAGGATCCTGGCTTCTGCCTGTCCCAGTGCTGGCCGTTGCAGGCGTTTGGGAAGTAAACCAGTGTGTTTTTCTCTTTCAAGTGAAATAATAAATTTTAAGAAGTCAAAAGTGTAGGAAAGTTTTATTTAAAAAAGAGAGTTTAGCAAGACATTTTATAATTGGATTTGTCGCACTCAAGTCATAGACCCATTGGTGGCTTTGTCATGTCTGTTAGCCAGTTGCTGGCTCTAGGACTTGAGCTCATTGGGCTGATGATAACCAGGCTGGTTTCTGCTGTGATGGGATAGCATTCAAAATCTAGTACAGTGATTACATTTTCTTTTTTTTTTTTTCTTTTTTTTTATCTTAAATATATTCATTTCTTTTTCTTGGCAGGGAAGTGAGATTTTAAAATTCTGAGACAAACTTTTTTGCCAAATAGAGTTGAAAGAAAGCTAAGCCTAATATAGTGAGGACTTTATGTGTAGCCGCCTAAGTGGCTAGGGATATCTTCAAAAGGGATCTCCTCAATTTGATCCATCTCCAGTGACTTTCTATTTTGGCATATTAATCAGAAATTCGAGTTTGGGAGCTCCTGGGCAGAAAAATTGAAATATTGACTTTCAGCATCTGATAGTACTCTACTTCATGGAAGTGTGGTATGCGCGTTAACTGTACACATGTATCTTGAGTCCTAGAAGTAAGCCTCTAGACAGACATTTCATGTATTTTTATGCAGAATTGACAAGGGAATTAAATGCAGTAGCTCAGAAATTGGGCTAAATCCAGATTGAAGAACTAATTTTAAAAGTTACGAAGTATATATTTAGACTTGGCTGGTTTTTACGAGTCTTGTTCCATTTTATTCCAGGAAACATCTTAATTTACTTTTATACTTTAAAAAGACCTTATCTAGGAGTTTACAGCAGATTTGTTCCTTGGGAGGATTTTGTATATTCTTTTTCTGTGTGTGAGTTTACACTCCCCTCTTAAGATACATGTGGCAGGGCACTTACCTAATAGGCAGGATAAAGCATTTTTGCACTGTCAGTATCTCCAGTTAGTGACTGTCCTGTGCTGTGCAGGTCGTGTGATGTCTAGGATTGTGAAGAGGCTGGCTTGGGAAACCAGCTGCACTGCCACCCTTACAAATTCACAGTCTGGGGCAGTGTGTTTGAAATGACCATAGAAAACTGAGTTCTGCTGGGTTTTCTCCCCAGTTTAATTATCTGCGTTTTCCTGGGCCTAGAATCTTAACCTTTCTAGAAGGAAGGACAATGGACGTTTCAGAGAAACCTGCCACCTGGGGACATTGAAATTCCTCGCGGATGCTAAACTGCTTGCCGGGCCATTGTGGGCTGCCCCTGCCAGTGCGCACGTCCACCCTGATGACAGCAGTGGGCCTGTCTCTTCACTTGTGAGGCACATTGAAGGATACTTGATGCATTTCAGGGAGAGACAGAGTTTCCACTCTCCACCCACATGGGTGTCCCGCTACTGGCATTGAGGTGTTGTCTTGGTGGCAGACCAGCCAAGTACCAGGGAAAGTCTGGTAGAGTCATGATTTCCACACGCATACCATGAAAGGCAAGAAGTCCTGGAGTTATGCTTTTGGAGGTTAGAGTAAGATGAACTAGGGCTCTTTTCGTATTAGATCTTAAAGTCAGGCCAGTAATGAAGTAACTGACAACAGTTAAGCGGAAACCGCTGGTTTCTTAGTGCTCAGGGACAATCATTCTGACTCTTGGGCAGTTTGAAGATGTCGTTTCGCAGGCATGTGGTCACAGCTGCAGTATCTTCCTGAACTGGGAACACGGAGTCAGAGTCTGTAGTTGTAGATGTGGCCAAGCATTTCCCCAGGGGGTGTCCTTTTCTCTCTCCCTCCTGCCATGGACGAAAGTGTGTGGTCACATGTTTGTGTTGCTACTGAAATGGTATCTACATCCTCCTAAGAGTGAGCTCAGAACATCTTTTTTTATGCTGAAGGCCATTCGTTTTCCTGTGACATGTCTCTATGCCCTTTATCCATGTTTCTATTGAGTCATTGATTTTTCTCTGTTTCTTTATGTACGTAGGAGATTAGCCCTGCATCTGTGATTAGAGCTGCAAACATTTTTCCCAGTTGTTGTGCTGCGTTTTGTGAGGGGTTTTCCCATGCAGAAGTTTCTTATATAATTAAATTGATCTGTTTTTTATGGCTCCTAGGTTTTGAGTCATAGAAAACCCTTCCTACTCCAGGGTTATAAAAGAAATTACCTATGTTGTTTTCCTAATATTTTTCCAGTTTCATATTTAAGTGCTTAAGAGAGTACACTGAAGAGAAGCAGAGACTTCAGATTATATAAAGAAGAGCCCCAAACAGAAGCATGCTGTTGAGTCTGAAATCCACTGCTTTCCTTGACTTGGACCCTAGAGGTGTGCCATACACGTGAAAATGCACACAAGTATTTGCTCTGTGTGACCCCCTAAGGCTAAAGAGGAAAACCGATAGTGGGCAGAAAACCTCTTGACCCCTTTTTATTTGTAAAACATGCTTCCTAGAGACAGGCCATTTTGGAAACTTTGCTTCAGAAATCTAGGGTGATCTTGACTCCCCTCTTCCTCCCCAGATATTTTTCCTTTGGGGATCAAATTGTGTTTCAAAAGGAGCTAGCCTATCCCAATTTGTGGTCATTTTTCTTCCACCAAACAGCAGAAGCCTAGTGGTGTTAGCTCAGGGCCATGCAGAATTTTAAACAGGAAGGTCCTGGGTGCTGTCTCTTTCCTTTACCACTAATTCACAAGGGCTTACTAATCAGTGTGTATTCTTTCTGCCTGCAAATGGAAATACAGTCACTGCTTGTCCCTGTACCATGTGGGGATCCTGAGTCAGCTCGAGGCTTTCTCCACCCACCCCCACCCCCAAGCCATGTACTTGAAGGACAGAAGAATGGATAGAAAGGGAGCAAAGTAGGGTTCTTTGCTTGAGGAACTCAACTTGGTGGGGAAGCTAGATTCACTAATGAATGGGAATGTATCAGAGTAGACGTTTATAGAAGATACGGCATTTCAGCAGAGCAGCCCTGGCCTCCGGGTGCCAGAGGAAGGTGATATTGATGGAAGTGGCACATTTGAGCAGCAGTAGGAGCAGATTGGCTGCACGGGCACGTGTGCAGTACTCCTTCAGCTGAGACCTTGGAAATGCCTGCGTTTCACATTTGTACCTTCCTCTGGAAAGCCCACTTGATGAATTTTAATCATCTTGTAGAACTGACATTGCTGGAAGATCTAGTTCTGTTCTTACAAGTCTGGGTGGCAAGAGGAGCACCTTGTATCGTTTGTCTATCTGCAGAGGAATGGAAAAGGCTGCATTTGGAGATGATATTTTGACATCCTCACTCACATTTCTGTAGTTGGTTGAGGATACATTTCGTAAGGGGTCATGAGCTCTTGTATAGAATAGGACCCGAATGGAAAACCAGACTTTATTTCTAAGGGCACACGGTCTCCCTCTGTGAACACCAAGACAGCTTGGCTTCTCTGGCTCCCTTCTGTTCCCAGGAAGGTCTTAAATTCACTCCTAGAGTTTTGATTGACGAATTCTGAACAGCTAACAGGGTCTCCGATTCCTCAGTGAAGGAAGATTTGTGCAAGGGCCTGAGGCCCAGCGCGAGAAAGCATGGCATTGGAGGAACTGGAAGAAGCGGTGGTGGGAGCAAGGGGAGCAGTGGGGACAGGGGAAGGGCCTCATGTGCACAGATGCAAGGCGCCCAGACCTGAGCCACAGCCTGCATGCCAGTCACCCTGGTGGTGCAAAGATGTCCCGGAACACGTAGCTGCTTTTCAGATTAAATCAAAAGACACCAATAAACAAAGCAACAGTACATATATCAAAGTAGTGCTCTATAATTTGTCGTCTATTTAGTCTCACCTAGAATTTGTTAACCTGTGTTGGTCCAAAATAAGAGAAAGGGAAAAGGATTAACAATGCTTGCCATCATATTTGAAGATGTGACTTGTTCAATACTTGGTAATGTCTCCCTTTTGATTCTGAAGTGCACTGATCCCAGCCAGCACTTGTCATATTTCTGGTTTGGTGTGGCTCATTTTTAGCTGTTGCTTGTCCCAAGGACCATTAAAGGTCACACCTTAGACAAACCCCATCGCATAGGTTGCCATTCATTTTATACCAGCCTCACTTCTTGCTGTTTTTGTTTTGTTTTGTTTTCCTCTTGGCAGGAGTTCAAAGAAGGACGCAGAGCCAGTCACACAGCCCCCCAGGTCCTCTTTAGCCACAGGGAGCCTCCTCTGGAGCTGAAAGACACGGATGCTGCTGTGGGCGACAACATTGGCTATATCACCTTCGGTGAGCGGCTCTAATGAGTTCACCCTGCAGGATGCCTAGATCTGAGCAGAGCTTTGCTTAGCATTGGAACGTGGGCAGAAGCAGGCATGCCAACTTGAACTTGTCCCGTGCCATTGCTGCTGCTGCAGGACCATGTCCTGGGGCCCTGCTTTCATATGATAATCACTTCCTTTCTCTGTTTTTAAATCTCAAGGGGAAAAAGGGTAACCTCTGATGTTGGGGTGGTGCCACGTCAGCATTGCTGAGCAGCTGCATGAGAATTCTCTGTCACTTGGCATTTCTTGGTTTTTGGTTTGTAAGCCCAAGCTCCAGCCATGATTCACTGTCCCACTTCTCCGCGGCAGGGACTCAAGCCTCTCCTCCGGTTGCTTCGGCCTCGTGAGCTGATCATTGGAGCTGACAGCCGGGGAGAACAGCTCACTCCCACTCGGCACCTAATGCCAGGGAAATGTCTCCCTTGGGGGAGCTGTGCCTGATTCACCTCCGTGCTCCAGGGTACATGTCTGTTGGATTGAGTGACTTGATGCTGTGTGTAATCTTTACTCTTTTTGGGTTTTATTCCACGTTTTTATCTTTGAAGTTGGGGTGCATCTTGCAATTCATGGTGTGTCACGGTGTAACTTGCAGCATTCTCTTTATGGTCCGGGAAGTCATGGTAAACTTCCCGTCATTTGCATCTCAGATTTTTTGAAATGCAGCTTTCTGCTGGCCAGGGCAGAGTGCCACAGGAGCACCACCCTTTCTTAGGAGGCCTTCCCTTTCAGTTCAGCAAAACCTCACAGGCTCGGGCGCGTGCTGTTAGTGAGACCAGTGAGCAGAGAGTGCAGAGGTGCAGAGCATTCCAGAAGGCCAAAGGGGAGGAGGACTGTGCTGTGATGGCACGGGCCTGTGGGCGGCCCTGCTCTGGCACCAGCTGGCCTGCCAAGAAGCCCTGCCCTTCCCTGGTGTGGGATACCCTCTGGAATCTGCTTTCTCTGTACTTCATTGAGGACCCTGGCTCCTAGGGTAAACCCTGAGTGTCCCTGGTGGCTGGCAGACGGGGAAGACACTGTAGCACACACACCACAGAATCTAGACCCAGAATGAACATGCAGCTCGGGCCTTTTCTCTCCCATGAGCCCCTCTGTGCTCACTGGTGCCTTCCCTGGTTGTGCTGTTTATCCATTCTTGCGTCAAGGAAAAGCCCTGGACAGAGCCTGGGAGTACTGCAACAGGTAGATCGTGGCTAAGCAGGGAAACACTGCAGTTGACTTGCGGCTGCTGTTCGGCCCACACTGACCCTGACGCCTTGTCTGTGTGTCACCCCTCCCCCCAGTGCTGTTCCCTCGCCACACCAACGCCAGTGCCCGAGATAACACCATCAACCTGATCCACACGTTCCGGGACTACCTGCACTACCACATCAAGTGCTCTAAGGTGAGGGGGCACCAGGGGCTTAGTTCTGTGATCCAGGGCTTTTGCCTGCCAGAGCAGAGAGCAAAAGTTGTCCTTGAAGTCAAGGATCTTAGCTACACAGTTCAGAACAGGACTGGGCTTCAGTATCTGTTGTGTTTGCTCCCAGGCCTATATTCACACACGTATGCGGGCAAAAACGTCTGACTTCCTCAAGGTGCTGAACCGTGCGCGCCCAGATGCTGAGAAGAAAGAAATGAAAACAATCACGTGAGTAGGACAGGACCACCTTCCCCTCCTGTGCTCGCCAAGAAGTGCATAGTGGGTGTCAGAGGCCTGGTCCTGCCAGTGTCTGGGTAGTGGGTACCTGGAGGCTACGGCTCCCGGACAGACTGGAGATGGGAGAGTCAGGTTTTCACTGTTGCTGGCCGGAATGGGTTTCCTTGTTTCCACTTCCTTTTGCACTCTGAGAAAGTCAGCCAGGAAAAAAACAAAGGCTTCATTTTTCTAGGAAAAGCTTGTCTTTGGGCCCGAGCGGAGAGGTCAGTCTTGTCCTCATGGTCTTCGTGGAGAAATGGAGGATGTTGCTTTAGGTCCCTTAGTCAGTAGGCCTGGAACAGCAGCCCCTGAGTGTTCTTCCTGGCCTGCTCCTCAGCAGAAGTTAATCAACACAGAGAGGAGGGGCGACGCGAGGAGCGCTGCCCAGGACAGGCAGAGCTGTAAACTGTGTGGCTGTATAAGCAGGGGCCAGCATGGCCAACGGCCAGAGGGGTCAGTCTCTGGGAACGGGGCCAGGTCCTGGTCCCCTCGTGGTGACGTTCACGGCCCTGCTCTCCTTGTCTACGGTAGTGGCACTTAAACCTCCTTGCTTTTGTGCCCATGGAAGTTACTTTGTTTTTGTGATGAGCAAAGCACCCCTCACAGCCCAAGTCCTCTCTCCTGCCCAGAAGCCTCTTCCACCAGGCTCGTTTCCACTGCCTTTCGAAAGGTGGAGAGGGCTCTGGCAGAGTACCTGAGCAGTAGGTCAGGGTTTTCAGCCCCAGAAACATGAGACGTTTGTGCCCAGCAGGTGGAGTCACCGTGACTTCTTTAGGTGAAGGCCTGTCTCCGTATTAGCTCTGTGCCTGCCCCACAGAGCCTTGGGAACGGCAGTCAGCCGGTAGATAGAGCCTCTGCCGAGGGAGCTGTCCACATGCCGTGTGACAAACGGCAGCTTCTTGGCATCTCCTAACATGGCCAAGGCCGGGACCAGGGCGGGAGGCAAGGGGGTGCACCCTGGCTGCCTACTCCTGCTGCCCCTCCAGAACCCTCTCTCCAGCCTGGCATGTGTAGGTTCCCCTTTCCCCGCCTACTCCTACGGGAGTACTTTTCTTGCTAGGCACCATTTTGGTGGCCTCGAGTAGAAGGCAGCCACTTTCATACTGATTCCAGGGCCCGGGAGAGCCTAGGCGGTGAACCAACAGCTCAGTATAGGCTGGGGGAAACTTGACCTGGGCAGCCTGTATAACCAGAGAGGAAAGAGGAGGAGGGAGGCAAACAGCGGCACCCACCCTGGAGGTCAGATCACGTTACTTACGGGGGATAGATGTCGGTCCGGGGCTAGACAAGCTAGGACTCCAACACCAGAACAAGAGGAGTCTGCAGGAGCGTGGACCCGGTGACACTGGGAGACCCAGGGCCCGGAGCAGAAGCTAAGCCTAGGGCCGCACTCCTCAGCGCTCTGCCCACTATGGAACCCTCAGAAGCTCTTCATCTGCGGGCAGCATAATCCACGAGTGTCCTTTGGGGGCAAGGGAGACTTCCAGGGCAGGCAGAATGGCACGCCCTTATTTTTGCTCTGATTCCCCCTCAGTTCTCAGCTCTCACTTCCGGGCGGCTTTAATAAGTACCCATAGCTACCAGTTATCAGCCTGGCTCTGGGAATCAGCTGGTCCTCCGTCGGAAATACGAGATGCAACGGGATACAACTGCAGCCTAGAAAACCAGCAAATGTTCCCTGGGCCAGTGTGGTCACATCTGACAACAGAAGGCCGCTGACCTTTGTATTGATTACGTATTGCAGAGAGAGCTGCTGTGTGTCTGCTGGCTCACTCAGGTGCCTACAACACCAGAGTTGGGCCAAGGCTAAGCCAGCAGCTGGAGCACAATCCAGGTCTCCTACATGGTGACAAGAACCTAACCACCTGTGCCATCACCGCTGCCTGTCAGAGTCTGCTTTGTCAGAAAGCAGAAGTCAACCCAGGAGTCAAACCGGGCAGTATGTGGGACGTGAGCATCCCAGCTGCTAGACCACATGCCCTCTCCACCTGGAGCTTGTGAGGCTTGCAGTGGTAGAAGGTTCAGGAACTGCTCTGTGGGGCCCCTAAAAGGTATAGGCTGCATAGGAGGAGCCCGAGCTGACTGGTGGATGCTAGGAAGACAGTTGAACCCGGTCCAGTCGGAACTCACGGATACGCACGCCATCCAGAATGGACATGCGGTTCTCCCGTCTTACTGATACAGTTCATTCCTTCTGGGTGATGGGGTCTGGTACTCAGGGCATTTGATCAGCAGGAAGAGGCCGTGAAGCTGGTCTGTGAAAGCCGGATCAGCCTCGCCTGTGGCCCCAGGGCCTCTGCCTAAGGCACCGAGCCCTTTCCACCTCGTGTTCAGTGTCATTGGGGTCCCATCCCTAGCGGAAGGAAGGGTCAGCCAGAAGCCAGCCTTCACTCTTACTCTCCTTTTCAAGGGGGAAGACGTTTTCATCCCGCTAACTCTTGGGAACAGGAGGAGGAAGCGGCTGGCGACTGAAGGCTGGAACACTTGCTACTGGATAATCGTAGCTTTTAATGTTGCACCTCTTCAGGTTCTTAAGGGATTCTCTGTTTTGGTTCCATTTTGTACACGTTTGGAAAATAATCTGCAGAAACGAGCTGTGCTTGCAAGGACTTCATAGTTCCCAAGAATTAAAAAAAAAAAAAAAAAGAATTCCACTTGATCAACTTAATTCCTTTTCTTTTATCTTCCTTCCCTCACTCCCCTCCCTTCAGCCCTCTTTTCCAAGCTGTTCCGCTTTGCAATATGTTACTGGTAATGAGTTGCAGAATAATGCAATCTTAACTTGTTTTCTCCTAAGTGTTTGAGTTCAAAACTCCTGTATCTAAAGAAATACGGTTGGGGTCATTAATAAAGAAAATCTTTCTATCGTATGTGAGAATTTGCTGGGTTTCTAGACTGTGAGTCCAAAAGAGAGGGGAGGAAAGACGAATAGACTGCACTGCACTGGAACCTGCAAACCTGAGCTGGAGTTCAGGGTCAGGAGAGCCTCACTGCCCTGCAGGAGAAGAACTAGCTAGCGAGCTGTAAACAGCCATGTGCTGCCTGGACAGGCGGCGGTGGGCAAATTAAAGTACTTCCCAGTACTTCCCCAAACCTGTCCAATTAGCATGGTTCTGTGGGACGTTGAAGGGTATCAGGTGTGGATCTGACGCCAACAGACCGGCCAGGCTCCCTTTCTCACACAGCAGCTGCAAGCCCGGCCCTCCAGAGAACTCACTCGGAAAAGCAGCGCCCTGCAGAGCACGCTCTCTCCCAGCGGGACTCTGGCCCCAGACATCGAATTGGTTCAGAGAATTTGCTTGGTGGAAAAGAGGTAGCGCTGGCAGAATGTCAGGGGCGCCTGAAATGGTCTGAAAGCTGCCATAATGTTTGTTCTTATTTGAAAGAGAAACATCCAAATAGCGTCTGCCTTCCTGCTTTTTCGTTTTTCGCCATCCAGGGCACTGTGTTTCATGCTGGTCCAAGAACCAGCACTGCAGTGTGCATTCACTGGACTGCATCACAACCAGCGATTCTGATTGCTCAACTTTTGATCTTGAAGTGACCGTGGATTCGCAGGTGGTTGTCAGAAATACTGCAGAGACCCTGTGTAAACTCTTCCTGTGGGAGCACCTGTGTCTCCGTAGCGCACAGTCCCACTCCAGGGGCGCGGCGCTGGCATCGTCCACCCGCCTTCGTCCTTTGTGTGTGGGGTTTTCTGTGTGTTTTCCTAGATGAGAGCGCAGGGCACCTATGAAGGGGTAGATGTTGGTTTGGAAACACGTTTTAGTTCCATCAGCACACCAGGACTAGATGGTAGAGATGTCTTTTTACTGTCACAGTCAGGAAGTTTGGAAGCCACAAGCTGCTCCGTCACCAGACTTTGGTTTACTTCATTGAAATGGACTCCCAGAAAGCCCAGGGTGTTGGTTTGCAGTTGGCCACATGGGGTACCCATGCTCCCCTAGGTGGGAGAACCTAGCTATGCCAGGTGTTGAGACAAAGAGCTGCCATGTGTTTTCTGTCCCCTTGGGAGTTTGTGGGTAATTTTGGCCAGAAGCAGTGTTTGCTATTTTGGTAACATCAGAATGTAGCTCCTTGGGAAGTTGAAACACAGAGGGGATCAGAGCTCTGCAAAGTACTGTTGCTGGCCAAACCAAGACTGCTTAGAAAGCAGAGGGCAGTACGTCCCGATGTACCTGACTCCAGACCACTGTCGGCATTAGATCGGCTCGGGCAGGAGCCGCCGTCCACCCTCCTCCTTCCTCACCTGCTGCCAGGACGCACCTGGACGTAGCTAGATCGGCTCGGGCAGGAGCCGCCGTCCACCCTCCTCCTTCCTCACCTGCTGCCAGGACGCACCTGGACGTAGCGTGGGTCCAGCTCAGAGACCTTCACCCTTACCTTCAGTCGGGAGGTTTTACACACTGAGGCGTGTGAGCTGCGCTCACTCACTGCGTTGAGGGCCCAACCAGGGGCCTGTCCAAGGATGGGTGGAAGCAGTAGAGGCAAGGAGTCAGAGACTTCCGCTGAAACCAGGTACCGCTACTGAAGAGCTGTGTGACCCCAGATGGCTTCATCCCACCCCTGATAGCTGCCTCTGCAGCTGGACACATAGCATCTACCCACAGGTTTCTCAGGAAACAAGTGCCTGCACACCCTAGGCGTCTGTAATGGCTAACGTGAGCCCCTTACTCATTCAAGGGATCAGAAGTGACTATGGGAGAGGAGAGGTCCAAAGTGAGCCAGGCCCCATTCTGTCTCGTGGGTTTCCAGGCCGCCCCCAAGATGCTTGGGATGGTGGTGGGTGGAGAGCTGCAAGTGTGGATGGAGGAGGAGCTGGAAAAGCAGTAAGATTGCAACCGGAAGTGGAGGGGAGGGAGCAGGGAATTGAAACAAGGAAAAGGAAGCAGGCCCGGCTGCTGCCTTGGCCGCCCCTGGGAGCCGATGCTTGGCAGTTGCCATTCTGCTTGCTCAGCCCTGAGTTGTCCTGACTCAGCCCGGGTCTACTCCAGGGTGATAGAGCATTCACACAGTGCTGCCCCCTTCCGGGGTTGCCAGGAGCACAGCGGATCCTGTGGCTCAGTGTGTGACCCGGAGACCAACAGGAAGGACACAGTTCCAGGATCCTGACCAGTCTCTGTCACCAGACTGCTGGGGGAGGGCTCATTTCTTGCATTCCAGGGGAGCAGAGTGTTGTCCCCCCACTCAGGGAGCCAGCCAGGGTCTGGGAAGCCCCAGGCACACTGCCTGCGCTGGCGCAGGATCATGGGCTCCCAGACTGTGGATCAGGACAGACACAGATTTCCAAGGGGGGACAGAAGTGGACAAAGGAGGCTGGGGAGCCTTCTCTGCCAGAGCATAGACCAGTCACCCTGGCGCAGGGTCGGCTGGCTGGAGCATCTGAACACGCACCAGAGCCCTCCCACAGGCAAAGGGGAGACGTCTGGGGGTGAGTCAGGTCCAGCGCCTGAGTGCGGAGCCTAGTGGAGTCAGACGAGCTGGAGAAGCAGCTGCAGGGCTGATGGAGGACAGAGCCCCGCTCCCCGGCTCCCACCCTCCTGAGCTGTCCCGCTCCTCGCGTCAGCCCCCACACAGTGTTTAGACAGAGAGAAGAAACGCAGATGTCCCGGATCCTGCCGGGAAGGGGCCTGTTTACTCCTGCAGGCCCCTATCCGAGGGGCCCACACCCACTTGTGTCCAGACCCCAGACTGAGCTCTGCCCTCTGCCCCAGCAGACTGTGGGCCTGAGGCCGCACGCTGGGTGTTGGCGTCCTCCCTGGGGGGTGGGTGCGAGGCCGGCAGTTTTCCTCTCCCTTCCTTTTTAACACCTGGGCCCCACCACCCACGTTGGAGACGTAAATGGAGAGGCCGTGGGCCCAGGGTCCCCAGAGCACAGAAGTCCTCTTGCCCTGTGTACTTGGGCTCTGCAGCCAGGAAGTGTGAGGTCTCACCTGCAGGTCCAGCCGCTTCCCTCCTGCTTCCAGGCTGGAGGTTGTGGGTAGCTGGGCTCCTCCCCTCATCCTAAAGCCACGCTTGACAGAGGTGGGAACCAGGGCACCGTGCCTTGGGCTTCCATACCACAAACCTGCCTCTCACAGCCTGAACCCACTTCCCTCCTTGCAGAGCAGAAGTGTCAGTCTCCAGCACTTCTCCTAGGCTCCCTGTGTGCCTTTCTCATCGCAGGGTTTGGTGGGGTTTTTTTGTTTGTTTTAATTATGTATTTGAAAGGCAGAGGGAGAGAGAGGGAGATCTCAATGGTCATGATGACTGGGGCTGGACCAGGCTGGACCTAGGACCCTGGGACTCCAGCTGGATCTCCCACGCAGGTGCAGGGGCCCATTCCACTGCTTTCCCAGGTGCATTATTAGGGAGCTGGAGCAGAAGTGAAGCAGCCATGGCACTCCCACGTGGGATGCTGGCCTCACAGCGGCTTAACCTGCTGCACCACAATGCTGGCTCCTTTGTGGAGATTTTTGGGGTTTTTTGGGGGGGTTGTTTTGTGTTTGTTTTAATGTTGAAGGGCAAGAGACAGAAGTCTTCCATCCTTTGGTTCACTCCCCAAATGCCTGTAAGAACCAGGGCTGGGCCGGGCCACAGTTAGGACGCTGGAGCTCCCATTTGGGTCTCCCAAACCCAAGCACTTGTGGCATAGTCTGCTGCCTCCCAGGTGCATTAACAGGAAGCTGGGTTGGAAGGGGAGTAGCGGGGACTCGAACCCAGGCCCTCTGATATGGGGTGCGGACATCTCAAGCAGCAGCCTAGCCCACTGTGCCAGAGCCCTCAGAGGCGTTCTTAAGTGCAGGGCGCAGGTGCACAGAAGGGTGGAAATGCTGATAATGTTAATAGCTCACCGAGTGCTTGTGGGCCACATTCTGATCACACATCTCGTTAAATCTCAGAACAGGTGAATACAATTGTGAGCCCCATTTTATAGATCAGGAAACAGACAAGAAAACTAGTCATTTGCCCAAGTCCACATGGTTTAAAAAAACAGGATCCCAGCTAACTGATGGCAGTGCTGGCTCATGGGCCCTAACCGCCGTGGACGAGGCACTTGCTGACTAAGTGCCAAGCACCAGGTGTGTACTGTGCTATATGTGAGCCATGGTGCTTCCCACAGCCATCCTGAGAGATGGTCTGACACCCATTTTACAGGGCCGGGTGGCGGGAAGACTGAGGCCCAGCAGCGGATTGCTTAAAGCCACATCCCCAGAGCCGTTTGTACCTCACAGCCCAGAACTTGACCTCAGAAAGTAGTTGAGAAAAGTGTGGAGGCACCTCCAATTTGGGGAAGTAAGGCTTGCCCCATAGGCTTTCCCCCACCACGGGGTGAGATGAAGGGCAGATGCTAAGGCCCCAACACACCCCCTGCCCTCCACTGTGCCAACACTGACCCGCATCCAGGGCGCACACACACTCCCCTCAGCAGGTGGCAGGAGCACAGAGCTGATGTACTGTCAGCGGGCCACTCCAGGGGCTTAAGGCTCATAAACGTAAATATATTAGCTGAGGCCGGAAGCAGGAGGAGCAGGCCAGATCATTATGCACGAACTAACGCATGTCTCACTAAAGCTGGGCAACAGCAGGCGACAGGGCTCCAAGCTGGGGCGACCCAACGCACAGGGACCACCACCCGGCTGGCGCCATGTGGCCAGTGCTGGGGAAGGGGGGGTCCAGCACAAGGAGGGGCCACTGGGGCCAGGGAAGAAGCCTCCCAGTTGCAGCAACTGGGGATGTGCCAGGTCCCACCCCCCAGGGGCGGGGCCAAGGCTAAGCCCCACCAGCCTCAGCTCCTCCACCCCTCTGGGAGCCGAGGCAGGCTGGCCCGGCCCCTGCTGTCCCCACAGAGCAGAGGCACCATGCGCTGGCCAGCCAGGACACCAGACATGGTCCGAAGCCCTGCAGAGCCAGATGCAGTGACTCCCTGACACTGCGAGGAAGGCCCAGGCTGAGCGCCCACCACCTGTCCCTGACAGCCATGTGAGTAGTCACTCCCATCCCAGACCCCTGGACCACAGCTGTAGACTTCAACCCAGATCCCGTAGAAGCCCCTGCATGACCCAAGCCCGCAGGCCTTCATGGTGGGCAGCTGGCACTGACAGCCCCCTCTGGACAGCCACACCTGGAGTGGGAGAGCGGCTGATCCCTGCCTTTCCTGCTGCCCGGTGGAGGTGGAGGTGGAGATGGAGGTGGGGTGTGGGGTGTGGGGTGTGGGGTGTGGGGCCCCCGCGCTGGGGTAGGGCCGGGAGCTCCAGCTCAGCCCAGGTTTGGGGTGACGGCCCCTGGGCCACACAGGGTTTACTAAGGGTGACGGTGCAGGGAGGAAGAGAAACAGAAACCCGGGGAGCCGCAGAAGGAAAGATGTCCCACGCGAAGAATGCTGGGGGAGGCTGGAGAAGAGGAAACAGGCGAGGGCAGGGGAAGGGCGCGGGCGCAGCAGCTCCGAGGGCCCTTGGAAGGAAAGGGCGCACCTCTGGGGGCCCCGGGCCCTGCTGCTCCGACCTGAGGAGCAGCGGGGGAGCCAGGGGAGCCGGGGATCCTTTCCCCATGGACTTTAATCCCAGCAACAGCGGCTGCTCCGCTACTGACAGGAGCAGGAGCTCCCACAGGACCTAGGACCCCCGCCCTGTTCCCAGAATGTGGTGGTGGCAACGGGAACGCAGAGGCGCCAGGCCAGGGAGCCGAGGGAGAAGCAGGACAGGGACAGAGGGCAAGGACCACGCGACAGAGGAGCCACCAGCTCCTCCATCCCGTCCTCGGGGTTCAGGCACAGCCCCCAGAAGTGGGGGGGGTTCTCTCCGAGACACTGGCTGGGATCTCCACGCTCACCACCAAGCGTCCCCTCCCCCTGCCCTCCCTCTCCTCCCCAGCTCCCAGGAAAGGCTGTTGCTAGTGGGGCACAGCCAAGTCGAGTTTATGGGCTGGAAGTCCGACCTGGAAGCCTGCTCACTGAGCTGTGACCAGCTTTACAAGGCGGGGGAGGGGTGCAGGGGACAGGACACCCCACTGTGCCCCACACCTGGCCCAGGGGAGAGCCTCTCTCGACTGCTGGCTGGATCGCTCCACCCAGCAGGCCCTGTCCTCTCTCAGCTTTGGTGGCAGCTTTGCCACAGGGAGGCGGGGATGCGCACAGCGCTTTGGGGCTGGCCGGGCTGACCTTGTAGTCTAAACACCACTGTCCCAAGCAGAAACTGCAAAGTTGGCCTGCTGGGGACCGGGGTGAGCTGCCCCCACCCCGAGGCAGCCGCCACCGCTCAGCTTACAGAATGTGTGCATGCTGCCAGACCCAGTTTTTCGTTAAAAACCCCAAATAGGGTTTTTGATGTACATTCCTCTCTGGCTGCTGTTGAAAAACATCTGCGTGTGTGGACCAGCACATGGGTTGGGCTACAGTGCATGGGCCAGCACCTTGGGCAATGCACAGCCCACCAGGCCAGGAAGCCGCCTAACTCTGGACGTGTCTCCATCCTTCACCCAGGTGTGCCCGCCGCTGCTCCAGGCCTCCGCCATCCCAAGGCCTGAGATGACACCCAACAGCACCGGGGAGGTGCCCAGCCCCATCCCCAGGGGCGCCCTGGAGCTGTCACTGGCCCTGGCGAGCCTCATCATCGCAGCCAACCTGCTGCTGGCGCTGGGCATCGCCTGCGACCGCCGCCTGCGCAGCCCACCGGCCGGCTCCTTCTTCTTGAGCCTGTTGCTGGCCGGGCTGCTTACGGGGCTGGCACTGCCCACTCTGCCAGGGCTCTGGAGCCACAGCCGCCGGGGCTACTGGTCCTGCCTGCTCGTCTACTTGGCCCCCAACTTCTCCTTCCTCTCCCTGCTCGCCAACCTCCTGCTGGTGCACGGGGAGCGCTATGTGGCGGTGCTGCGGCCACTCCAGCCTCCGGGGAGCATCCGGCTGGCCCTGCTCCTCACCTGGTCCGGCCCCCTGCTCTTCGCCAGCCTGCCGGCCCTGGGCTGGAACCACTGGGGCCCTGAGGCCAACTGCAGCTCCCAGACCGTCTTCCCAGCGCCCTACCTCTACCTCGAAGTCTACGGGCTCCTGCTGCCGGCCGTGGGGGCCGCGGCCCTTCTCTCGGCTCACGTGCTGCTGGCCGCCCACCGCCAGCTGCAGGACATCCGCCGGCTGGAGCGGGCCGTGTGCCGCGACGCGCCCTCCGCCCTGGCCCGGGCCCTGACCTGGAGGCAGGCGCGGGCGCAGGCAGGAGCCACGCTGCTCTTTGGGCTGTGCTGGGGGCCCTATGTGGCCACGCTGTTCCTGTCGGTCCTGGCCTATGAGCAGCGCCCACCTCTAGGGCCCGGAACTCTGCTGTCTCTCCTCTCCCTGGGCAGTGCCAGCGCGGCGGCCGTGCCCGTGGCCATGGGGCTGGGTGATCATCGCTACACGGCGCCCTGGAGGGCGGCCGCCCGGAGGTGGCTGCGGGGGCTGCGGGGAAGAGGCTCCCAGGCTAGCCCTGGCCCCAGCACCGCCTACCACACCAGCAGCCAAAGCAGCGTGGACGTGGACTTGAACTGAGGGGCCTCTGCCGCCTCCCACCAGAAGCACCCAGCTTGGCCACCAAGCCCCTCGCTGCTGGTGCCCGCTTCTCGGACGCCACCCGCCGGCTCTGCTGGCCATGACCTCATTCCCTGTGGCAGGAAGGGAGGGGCACGTGGCCGAGGCTCGGAAAGAACCTGGAGAGCAGCGCGCACCGAGGGAGATTCCCGCTCCGTGCACGCGGGAGCGGGTTCCAGGCCGTCTCACCCCGCCGTGGCCTTTACCACTTCCTCCGCACGCCCCACCACCCCAAACTCCACAGACGCCGCCTCTGGGAAGTATATTTTATTTACATTTTTAAAATCTGTAGCTAGTATCTCTTCCTCCTTTCCACCCCCAGCCTCGGGGAGGGAAAGAACGGGAACCTCCGACACCTCCCCCACCCCCCGCATACAAACACGCACCCGTGCCTCGCACCAGCAAACGCGTGAGAGGAAGAGGCCGCCCCCACACACCCAGGGCCGCTGGGTCTGTGCCAGGCGAGGGGGTGCCCCGGGTGGGGTCTAGAGGGAAGGAGGGGATAGAGGGGCAGGCCAGCCCGAGGCCGGGAGCAGTCCCAGGCCCTCGCCGCCCCTCTGCACCCTGCCTCCCCTGCTGGTGACACGAAGCCAGAAGCTGCAGCCGTTAGCGGTCAGGCCTCTGGACACAAAATACTTTCGCTTTGTGGTCTCCCGACGTGGTCACCACCAGGGAGGCATCTCTGTGGACAGAAAGCACGGGGCTGAAGGGGCTGGGGGACCCAGAGCCCGGCCTCAAGCCCCCATCCCGGGGCCCGAGTGGGCTCCTTCCGGTCCCCCCACACCTGGGGCTGCACTGACGCAGCCACACCTCCAGCAAGGGGCCCGGGGAGAGGCCCAGACGTGGGAGCCGCATGTCTCAGCATCCCCCCACAGCCTGGCCCTGTGACTGACATGCGAGGGTGGGGAGGGCCCGGGCACCCGTGGGGGTGGGGCTCGAACTGTCAGCCTTCCCAGCGCTGCTGTGCCTCGGGCTTCCCATCGGGAGCCCCTCCGACACCCCAAGGAGCGACCCCGTGTCCCCAGCCTGCTAGAGCAGCCATCCGGACACAGAGGCCGCGGCCCATGTCCACCTCTCTTACTTGCTGAGGGCGAAGTCCAGGATCTCAGCTGCGTGGCCCCGGTAATCGGTGAGCAGGCGGCCGGTCCGGGCGTCCCAGAGGCGCACGATGCCGTCCAGGCTGCAGGTGTACACCACGGCGGTGCCCGCCTCCCACAGCAGCTGCACGATACCCGACTGCCCCAAGGGTGCGGGTCAGCCGCAGACAAGGGCCCCGCAGGAGCCAGGGCTGGGGCAGAGGCACCACAGGGAACACAGCTCCAGCCGCCCTACCTGGTGCTGACACTGGTGCCTGAGGGTCTGTGTGGACAGGTCATAGATGGCCAAGGTCCCATCCAGGTAGCCAACCGCGGCCAGGGGCATCCTGGGCAAGAGAGGGCATCGGGAAGGCTCGTGAGGCCCTGCACGCACGCCGGGCCATCAGCGCAGGCCCCGCCCCCAGTGCCTCTGTCCCCGTTCACACTCACACGCTACAGAAGCCCAGGGACTCCACCGAGTTGGATTCGCTCTCCTCCCCCTCCCCCAGGCTGGGCTGAGAGGCCACGGTCTCAGGTCTGAAGACGCCCACCACCTGTCCGTGAGAGGAGAGGGTGAGCGAGGGTTTGGGGGTGAGGTGGGGGGGACGGGGCAGGGCCGAGACCTCAGGGCGAAGGCTCCAGGCGCCCTCACCTTGCCAGTGGTGGCGCTGACCAACTTGGCCTGGCAGTCCACAGAGCCGGTCAGGATCAGGCTGCCATCCTGATTGGTGGCCACACAGGTCAGAGGGCCCTGGTGACCCTCAGTCCCTAGGACGGAGCAGGGGAGGCGGGTCAGACTTCGTCCTGTGAGTCCCGCCCCCGGGCTTCTCAGCGCCCTCCGGGCCACGGCCCAGGTAACACCTGCGCCCCCGCTGGTACCTTTCAGTACATGGATGGGGCTCCCCTGCTTCAGGTCCCAGATCCTGATGGTGCCATCTTCATAGCCCACCACGGCTCTCTTCCCTGAAGGCCATGGGCACACACACACAGACAACCGGGTGAGCCCAGACGGGGCAGGCCAGGGGGAGGGGAAGACAGTGAGGGCGCAGACCCCGCCCAGGGAGTCAGGGCAGGGAGGAGCCTCAGAATGGGGAGGCGCACGATGCACAGCCCACCTCCCCACGGGGGCGAGGGGAGGGACGCAGGCAGCGGCTCTCACCGTCGGGGAGGACTCGGCCGCAGGTGGCGGGGCAGTGGGGGCCCTGGAAGGCCCTGCAGTCCCCGCTGGGGACCTTCCACATCCAGGTGTTGCCGTCAGCCGTGCCCGCGAGGAGGACAGGGGCCCGGGGGTGCCACTCCATCCACTGGGCAGAGAGAGGGAGGGTCTGTGGCGAGGCCCCTCGCCCCCTTCCGCCTTGGACTCTGTCCCAGGAGCCCCACCCAAAGTGTCCCTGCTGCGGGGGAGGGGCTGTCCGGTAACAGGCAGAGACATCCTTGCTGCACCTCGGGCCTGGCCGGCCCCCCCAGTCTCTTGCCCCTCCCAACCCCCCTCAGCAAATCCCACTCTGAGCGTCTCACCTCCAGGTCTCCCGCTTCAAAGGACCAGACCTCTTCCTTGGTGTCCACCTGCCACACTTTCAAGAGGCCACTCATGTCGCCTGTGGCCACGAGGGTCGAGTCATGGCTGAAACCAGCACAAGTCACCGAGTCTTTGTGGCCTGCAAGAGAGGAAATGGGGGACCTCGTGCTGGGGTATCGCCCCCGCCAAGGCTCAGCTTGAGGAGCAAGACAGGTGCCCGAACTCACGGCTGCCCCAGGGCTCCCCAGGAGAAACGCTGCTGGCCCCCCGCCCAATCAGCAGAGCGTGGGCCTCCTCTGCCAGTGCAGCTCCTCAGGCCCCCCCCCCCCCCCCCCCCCCCCGCACGGCCTCGGACACTGAGGGTCTCCTGGCTCTGTGCCCACCGCGGAGCCGGCGTAACACAAGAGGGCGCCAGCATCGTCCCTCACCTGCGCACTCAAAGAGCAGCTCCCCGTCGCTGAGCCGCCATACAAACGCCTTGTCGTCTTCGCCCCCCGTCACGGCCAACGTGTTGGTCTTGGGATCCAGGCTCACACAGAACACGGATGCTGTGCCGAGAGCGAGTGCCAGGAGGAAGGGGACAGGGCTGTCACCTAGGGTCCTGTCCTTCAAAACCTCAGGAAACCCACCCTGTTCCCCGCCCCCCAACACATCCTCCCTCTGGGAAGTGACAGGTGCATCCAAGTTCTCACCCAATCCGAGCATCAGCTAGTTACGGAAAGGCAGCTCTACCCTAGGCGCTGCTGCCCTCACCAGCCGGCGGGGGGTGGGGGGGGTGCCAGGCACAAGGTGGAGCCCGTGCAGGGTTAGTTCTCAGCGTGGGAGGCCACCAGGCTGAGCACCAACAGAGCGGGGAAGCCATCATGTTTCTGGCTTCTTACTAAGAGCTGCCATTCCACGAGACGGTGTCAGGTGGACTCAAAAGCTAAGTGTTGGGGGATAAATGACTTCTAACTGACACTCAGGTTATTTTTATTAGAGATAACTTCAATTTTCCCTTCCTTTTAATTACTCTGAGAGGCAGAGCGATAGAAGAGAACTCCCATCTCCTCAGATGGCCAAAATGGCCAGGGCTAGGCCAGCTGGAAGCCAGGAGCCAGGAACTCGGTCCGGGTCTCCCAGGTGGGAGGCAGGGACCCCACCGCTTGGGCCACCACCTGCTGCCTCCCGGGCTGCACAGCAGAAGCTGGAGTGAGCGGTGGAGCCAGGACTCAGCCCAGGCTCTCGGAGACGGGACGTGGGTGCCCCAAGCAGCCTCTGAACCGTTAGGCCAACTCTGTCTTTTTTTTTAAATGAAAACTCAGACCCAGAAAGATCAATAAAGGTAGTAAACTGGTTAAGCAGCAGCAGGATTTAAACCGGGGAAGACACCTGTAAGGACCCACGCGCGTCCACTGGGCCACGACTCCAACCCACACCTGCGCGTCCCTGCCCACTTCCCAGTCCCCTACGGTCTGACCCCGGCAGCCGGAAACACTCAAAAGCCCTCCTCGGGGGCTACCTGAGTGCAGTGCAAAGGTGACCTCGCTGTCGTCCGGGCCCTCCATGCTGCCGACCACCCCCTCCTGGGGTTCCAGCACCCAGCCCTCCTCGTTGCCCTCTTCCTCCTCTTCCTCCTCCTCAAAGTCCACATCTTCCATCTCCTGGGCCAGGTCATCTGCTTTGGGGAGAAGGGAAGAGCACGGGGAGGCCTGAGGCTGGGGCGGCCCAGGCGGCCCGGGGGTACGGCGGGGGTCACGGACCGCGGAGAAGCGCAGCGGGGAGGGGGCGTGCAGGACCGGGGGCGACGTCTGAGGACCAGGGGCTGGCCGGCGACCGAGTGGGAAAGCAACCCGAGGGCATGATGGGAAGGGGGTGTGTGAGGGGAAGGGCCAGGGGAGGCGTCAGGGAACCCCCACCCCGGCCAGGCCTGAGAACTAAGTCGGGGGGGTGCGAGAGGAGGCAGGCAGCGGGATGTCGGCAGGAACGACCCGCAGGGCATGGAGAGGAGGGGGGAAGCTGGGGTCGGAGGCCAGGGGTGAGCGCCTCCTGTCCCACGGCCTGCGGAGTGGCGGTTCTCACCAGGGTCCGGCGGACCAGGATCCAGTTCTACCACCTCGATAATCTCTTCATCACCATGGAAGCTTAGGGTCTCCAGCGGAGGGGTGTCAGCGGCAGCCCCGCTCTCCGATTCGGACTCCATGCGGAGCAAGCGGCCGATCCACTTCTCTGGGCCCAAACGCCTCCCAGAGTCAGCTCTGCGCGACGACGCGGAACTCGAGCCCCTCCTCCCGGGAGGAAGTAGGCGAAGGCAACGCCCCAGCAGGAAGAGCGACGGCCGCTCCACCAATAGCGGCTGGAGTTGGCTGGCTGGCCCACCAATCATAGGGTAGGGTTGGGAGAAGGGGCCGGGGCGTGGCGGAGAAAACCCAAACTCCGCCCTCTCTGACTCCGCCCCCGACAGGAGGGAAACAAGCGAGCGTGCGCGCCCCGGAGCCTCCTGGGAATAGTAGTTCTCCCCGGTTCGCTCCTTGAGCTTCTGGGATGTGTAGTTCCTGGTCTGTAGGCGAGACGGAAGGCGCGGGGGAGGCCCCTTACGCAAACTACAATTCCCGGCGGGGAGCGCGGTGAAGGGGGGTGGGACTTGAACATGGCGGCGGTGGTAGCGGCTACGGCGCTGAAGGGCCGGGGGGCGAGGAACGCCCGCGTCCTCCGGGGTAAGGAGAGGGACCCCGGGGAGGGAAGGGCCGCAGGAAATCCCTTTTCCTTCACATCCCGCCCGACGTAGCGGCAGGTCAGGGCTGTGGAATCCTGCCCACACCTCTCTGCAGGACCTTAGAGTCTGGGGGAGAAGAGATGCTCTGTGGAGGTCACTCAGTCCATCCCCCTGCCTTCGGCTCACACGACACCTCTGGGGTCTTGCTGCGAGGGAGCCCCGAGGAAGCCTCGTAGACTCCCGCGCTCCAGGTGTCTCACACTCACCGCAGTGCAGAGGGAAGAGCCCTGGGCTCCTGGAGGCTTGGGTTCTAGCCCCGGGTACTTAGCAGTTTGACCTTGGGCGAAGCAGCCGGTCTCCAGAGCGTCCGTTTCTCCTCCTGTAAAATGAGGGGATGCAGCAGGGTCCCCTTCAGCTCGCTTCCAGGGCTAACGTTCTGCAATGTTAAAACCTCTCCCCGGATTTCCTCCGTGAGTCTCGCGTGAGCCCCACTGCGGTCTCTCCCTCCCGCCGTCTGAGATGAAGAACGGCGAAGCCTGCCCTCCCGGCACCGGGGTGACGAGCCCGCAGTGACGTGGAAGTGGCTTCCAAAGGTGCCACCTCAGTGGCGATTTTCCCAGTTCCCCGTGGATGCGCCCAGCACTGCCCTGCGGACTGTGGTCACTCCCCTTCCTCAGATCTCAACCACTCCTCCCCTGCCCTACCCCACCCCCGCCCTTGCTTTCTCCTCACCCGCTGACCCACCTTGCCGACCTCCGTCCGTCCACAGGGATTCTCGCAGGAGCCACGGCTAACAAGGCTGCCCAGAACAGGAGCAGAGCCCTGCAAAGCCAGAGCGCCCCCGAGTGCAAGGACGAGGCTGAGCTGGAGTACATCCCCAGAAAGAGGGGCAAGAACCCCATGAAAGCTGTGGGACTGGCCTGGTGAGTGACCTGCCCCCGCGCCCACCGCGGGGGAGTGCTGTCCAGGGGCGGGCAGGGCCCAGACGCCTGTTCGAGGTTCAGCTGATGAGCTGAATCCCAGGTTGTGGGAACAGACTGCTGGGTTCCAGCGCTGGGACCTCGGAGGAGGGGGCAGGGGACGTGGCAAAGGATGTGGACCTGGGGGGGCAGTGGACTTTCTGTGGAGGCGGCTGACTGCCCCGATGCAGATTTGGGTCCCCGGCCGATTCTCCCTTTGCAGACTCGGGTGCGGCCCAGGTTCCGATAATGAGTTAGCTGAGCTCACGGAGGCTCTGTTCGCTGTGCGGTAGCTGCGAGGTGTTCTGTGCATTGTTGGATGGCTCTGACCCTGACCTTAACCCCTGTTATCGACGAGCATTAAAGAGGAAGGGGCTGTTCTCTCCCAGCACCTGAGGTGTGCCGGGGCTTTAGCACGTAAGGCTTGTAGGCCTTCCTCAGTGTCACGGGCCCGTTTCACAGAGGGGGCAACTGAGGCTCAGAGCTGGGCTTCGCAGCAGGTCTCGTGACTCGGTGCTCTTTCCTCCACACCCAGTGCCTCTCGGATGCAGGGGGCGGTCAGGGAGAGGATGTGGATGACGTGGAGAGGGAAGCAGGCGTGAGGGCCGGGGCTCTGGGGGAAACAGGCAGCAGGTGGCAGAGATCCAGGCACCGGCCAGGAGAGTGAACTTGGCCAGGAAGCGGCTGTGGTGGGGTTTGCCGCAGGGCAGTGCAGGGTCTGACTCGCGTGGGTCCCTCTGGCTGCCCACGCAGAGGACAGCAGACGCAAGAGGTATCGCAGCATTCGTGAACCCATGAAGCCGTAGCGATCCCCGCTCCGCTGCTCCGGCTCGGCCCCTGCCCCAACCCCGTGCACATCTCCCCACCCTAGGGCCATCGGCTTCCCCTGTGGTATCCTCCTCTTCATCCTCACCAAGCGGGAAGTGGACAAGGACCGTTTGAAGCAGATGAAGGCTCGGCAGAACATGCGGGCGTCCAACACGGGCGAGTATGAGAGCCAGAGGTTCAGGGCCTCCTCCCAGCACGCCCGGTCCCCCGACGCTGGGTCCCCGGAGCAGACCTGAGGAGCCCCGCCCCTCTCCCCTAGACTGAATTGACTGCCAGGTCCTGCGTTGTCTCTGAGGTCCGCCAGAGGGCGCCCGAAGCCCGGGCTGCTGCCAGCCCGCCTGGGAGGCAGCAAATAAAGTGAGTGGAAAGGAACCAGGCCTGGGTTTGTGACTCCCTCGGGAGGGGAGGGCCGAGGGTGGGGCTGGCTCCTCCGCTCCCTCACCCAAGAGCTCAGTGTGCCGGGCTGGCAGCGAGGCAGCCCTGGGATTAAGTGCAACAAGCCAGGGCTCCCACCCTGGGGACCAAGCCCTCAAGCGGCCTGCCAGGAGGGTGGGGTTCCTTGAGACAAACAATCAGGAGACTCAAGAAGGCATTCAGGGCGTGGAGGCAAACATGCACCTTGGCTGAGTCCGGACAGCTCTCTGGGCCTCAGTTTCCTCTGAGCGAGGTGGGCTGGTGACTTCTAAGACAGGGCTTCTGAACCTAAGCGCGGTCCATCCCGCCCCCGTCAGCACACCACGCGTGCCCGCACAGCTTTGTGGGGAGGAGAGCAGCTGAGAGGCCCGTGACGCGGAGGGAGCCGAGCCTTCCGGCCCTGAGGTTCCCTCCAGGCTGCGGGTTTGCGCTCCACCTTAACAGCCCCCGCAGCCGTCACCCGTCAGGGCTGTGGTCAAGCGGATTTGGTTGTGGGAGAGACCCAGGCAGAACGCAGAGGCGGGCAGAGCCAGACCCTCCACTCCCGGAGCCAGCGTCTTCAGGTGAAGGAAGCCACGGCCACCCCGGGTGTAACGTCTGAACAGAAAACTTTATTATGTCTCTAGTTGTGTCCCTTGTGTGATAGACTAGGGTCAAGTACTTAATGGAGGAGTCCTAATTAGCCTTGGGCCGCCTCTTCCCACTGGAGGCACTGCTGTTAGGGAAAGCAGCGGCTGGCTGGAGGCGTGGGCACGGGGAGTCCCCAGCAGGAGTTAGAACAGAGGACGTAGGGCCCTTCCTGGGTTAGCAGAGGGAAGAGCACCAAGCCTCAGGCCCTCAGACAGGGCACAGGACCCCACGGCAGCTTCCCGGCCCCCGCCCCAGTCACGGTTCAGCCTGGTTCTGTCCTGGTCACGACATGACCTTCCAGAGCAGCCCAGCTGCTGCTCCCGGTGCCCTGAGCAGAGATCGCCGAAGCCTCGGAGAACGGAGAGCCGATGGCTGCAGACGCCTGCTCTCCTTACCCTGGGCACCGCCAGGAGTCTGGGGCCGCCGCTGCTCGGCTCCGTACTTTGCTCGCTGTCTGCTTCCTCCCCGCCACTACCCCAAACAAGCTGTGCCTGTCACTCAGGCGGCTCCTTGGGCACCATCTCGTCAAGCTTCCTAAGCTAAGAAGTGCCAAGGCAGTGGCGTACAGGCTACGGCCTACACGTTCAGGGTACTGCAGCCAAAGCTCCGGCTCCCTGGCCTAGAAGCCTGCAGCAGAGGGGGAGGGGCGCCACTTCCACCGTCTCGCCTGCCCTCCACCCCTCCTTGTTAGGAAGAGTACGGTGCCCTGTGCCGGGGGAGGGAGGAAACACCGTGCCCACCCAGGACAAGAGTCAGTCCCTAGCTCCTCCAGCCCCACCAGGCACCTACACAGCACAGCCGGGACAGGACGGAAACGGGCAGGAGAGGGGCCAGGGGCCGGAGCCCGGGCTCAGGGTCTGGCCCTGGTGGGGGCAGGTGGGCTCGGTCAGTTGCGGTCCCCCATCAGCTGCAGCACGAAGGTGAAGATGTAGACGATGTCCGTGTAGATCTGCAGGGCGCCCGTGATGTAGTCTTCGGGGCTGATGGTGTGCTTCCTGTTGCCCAGCACCAGCTGCGTGTCGTAAGCCAGGAACTGCGGCGACAGGAGGCCCCCGTGAGAACCTGGCAGCCTAGGCGTGCAGGGCGCTCAGGGGACACATTCACCAGCGCCAGGGGCTCGCCGCCCAGACAGGGAGACACACACGCCATCTGTACCCCGGGCTGCAGAGCGTTCTAGGAGCCCGCAGTGTGAACACGAGCTAGCAGCAGGCCCAGAAAGTCAGGGGGACCTTGTGATGCTGGGGGGTGGGGGGAGAGACCAGCCATGGGCTCCCCCCGCCTCCCACAAAGCTGAAATTCATGCTCCACTCTCAGTTCCTCCTCTCCATCCCCTGCCTCTGCCTCCTGGGGGGGGGGGGGGGGCAGGGACATACTCACCAGGGTGAAACAAATGGCCCCCAAAGCAGCGTAGACCATGTGCAGCCAGTAAATCTAGGCGGAGGGGACAGGCAGCATTAGGAAGTTTGGTAAAACGTGAGGGGTGGGCCCTCAGGGTCAGCCCCCCACCCGTGGCAGGCCTCAGCGTAGGAGGGGCCAGGAAGCTGGTTCTCCCTGAAAGGACTACAGCGGCTTTTCTAGGTCCTGGGAGCAAGGAAGAACGGTGATAGGACTGGCAGAGAAGGCAGACGCCGTCCCACAGTGGCCATCTAGAACCAGTTCAAGGTACACGAGTGTCCACGATACCCCGGGCCAGAGAAGGCAGCCGGGAATCATTCCGGAGGGCAGACCCGGCACGCGCTGGGTCCAAGTCCTCCTCCCCCGCCGCCGTGGCCTTCCCGTCCGTGGCAGCCTCGGCAGAGCGCCCCTCCTTCACCGAGCCCAGCTTCCTGGTGCTGTGTTCCTGTCCCAGTCTGCCCCAAGAGGCTGGGCTCAGCCGGCAGATCTGCTCCACTACCTCCTGTAGGAGCTGCGTGGTCTCTCAGAGGCTCCGGGTGCTGTGTCCCCAAGGAGGGTTCTATATACCCTAACCCGTCAGTGCTGTCTGCCAGTTAGAAGGTTCCAGAAGGCAGAGCCTGCCCAAGAGGGAGCCGCTGCACCCTGCGAGCACGGGGTTCGTGACCACTGCTGCCCCGGGACACTCACGTATTTGAAGTACAGCACGATGCTGGTGACAATGCCAGTCACCATGAGCACGATGCCCAGGACACAGAAGAGGCCTGTGCACGAGGTGAAGTCCACCTGCCGGGAGGGAGAAGGAGCACCCCTCAGGTGACCATCACGGCTGGCAGCCCAGCCAGGCAGGCCCCACCCTGCCAGGGGACCCCAGCGTGGCCTGCTAGGGGACACAGGAAGCCGTTACGCAGGTGCGACAGGTCTCTGAAGGAGATCCCAGGGGCCAGGGCTGCACGAGCAGGAGGGTGCAGAGGCCCTCACCTTGGTCTGGAAGCAGAAGATGGTGACCGAAATGGACACCACGGCAGTGATGATCATGGCGAGGATGACAGCCTTGGTCTGATACATACTTGGGGGGAGGAGTGACAAGAGTCTGAGTAACTTCACAGTCCTTCTCGAAGGATCCTGGCCAGAATCCCACCCGTGCAGGTGACTGGCAGCCAGGACCCGCCCACTCCCCCGTGACACAGCCTTCCCAGGAGCATCATGGGTTGTCCCTGACGTACCTGGAAATGGTGCCCGTCATGAAGCCCATGGCAAAAGTCTAAGAGAAAAAGAGACGGGGGAGATGCTCAGGCAGAATGGAAGTGCCCTGGCGCCCGGGCGGGGTAGATGTGACAGCAGCCGCAGGTGACACGAAGAGCGGCAGTCAGGGTGAGGTGGGGGACACGGGCGGGACGTCCTTCCCCAGCCAGGGCCCCACGGACTCACAAAGAGGGTCAGCAGGATGATGTTCCATGGGAAGCGGCGTCTGAGGGAGGACAAGCGCTGTGGGTGTCTGGGCCCGGCCAGCGAGGAGCAGGCCCCCACCCCGGGGAGGGGAGGCTGCTGAAGCCTTTGTCCCTGCTCGGGTGCCCCGCACGGGGACAGGTGCTGGGGGTGGGCCTGAGCAGCTCTCCCTGACTACCTGCGTGACTGCGGCTGAAAAGCTACGCACCGCGCAGGGTCCCTGTGAGACTGACAGCTAGAGGGCCCCCCCCCCCAACGCACACGCACACGCACACGCAGTACCATGTACAAGCAGGAGCCATAGCTGCCGCCACCAGCGCCCCCTCGTCCTCATTTCCTCCAAGTCTCCATTCAGCTGCTATAAGCACTCCCTTCCTTTCCAAAGTACTCGGCCCCCAAGCCACCCCCAGCATCCCTTCTCATTCTCTGAGTCTGGGACTCACCTGGGACCCTGGCAGCAGGCAAGGGTCAGGTAAGTGACGATGAAGACAGCACTGGGGAGACAGAGATGGGGAAGTCGTCTGCAGGTCAAAGCCACCCGCAGGCCCCTCCCGGCCCAGCCTGGTGGCACTCGGCAGCCCACAGCGCTGGGGCCCAGACGGCCCTTGGAGGTCTGAAGCAGGCTGCTCAGTACGGAGCACGGGAAAGGTTATGGCCAGGCAGGGCGCTAAGCGGCTTGGGCCTCGAGGGAGGCTGGGGGAGGCCGCAGCAGACCGGTGCAGAAGGGGGCTGCACGGTCTGCTGTTGCCTCCAGGGCCCCCACCCCCGCTCTGTGTTTCTGCTTCCACCACTGGGCACCCAGCGCCCACGCTCCCCTGCCCTGAGCACAGCCAGAGGTCGCCAGAGCTGGCTCAGGACTCCCCATGACCCCTGAGCGGAGGGCAGCCCACACTCACTAGGACACGTAGTACACAGCCACGTTTTTCCGCACAAACTCGCCAACCGGTTCCCTGTGCAGTGGGGCGGGGGGAGAGAGAAGTCACGCGAGGCCGGCAGGCGCCCAGAGCAGGCGGGAGTGGGCCAGCCAAGCTAGAGACTCACACGAAGGTGAAGATGGCGATGATGGCCACGGTGATGAGCAGCTGCACGGAGATGATGGTGTAGACCTGGAACACACACAGCGGGGTGGGCTTCTCCCCAGGCAGCAGCCAGCCCAGACCCACGGGACCTGTGCCCCTCCCTGTCCTTTAAGTGATGGGAGGGGGCCGCTTTCCCTTTTGATGGAGCCGCCCTGAGAGGTGCTGGGGAGCCCGCCTCCGATGCAGATGCCGTGCACACGTCCTCCTGCCCTGGGCCCCCGCCCAGCCTCTGCTTACTCCTGACTCGCCCTGCCTGGCCACTGCTGCACCATACTGCGTATGGCTCTGCACGTAGGCACTCCAGAGTGACACATGCTGTGTCTGTCTGGGCTGAGCAGGGTTCTGTGCACATGTGACCTGGGAAAGGCGGGTTCAAGCCACTGTAACCGTATTGACCCCCCGTCGCCTGTGGTCTAATAGGAAGCAATGGCCCGGGACGGCAGGATGTGTGGGCAGAGCCACCCCGGAGATTTCCCCAGACTGAATCTGCCCTCCCACAGCAAGGTCAAGGGAGAGAGGAACAGATGGAGGGGAAACAAGGGTCAGAGGAGCAGGCAGGGTGCAAGGGGCTTCAAAAACTGCACCAGGATAAGTTCATGTCGGTGCAGAATGTTGTTGAAATCCATGCATGGTTTCTTCATTACATGCATTTTCCAGGAGCACTTTTTAAGAGAATGTATTTATTTAAAGGCAAAGCAACAGAGAGGGAGGGAGAGAGCATCTGTCTTCTGGTTCGCTCCCCAGATGGCTGCAGTCAGGCCAAAGCCAGAGCCAGGATCTCCACATCTGTTGCCTTTCCAGATGTGTTAGCAGGAAGTAGCTGGGACCCCACCGGCACTCCTGCACGGGGTACCAGACCTGAGCCACAGTGCAGGCCCCTCGGAAATGTGTGAGGACCCTCCTTATATTCAGGACGCTGCGAGCCCAGGAGCCTGTCCCCCCAACACACACACTCCCAAGCCTGAGGGCCCCTCACAGCCCAGAGCTCACCTTCCTGATGAAGCTGTGCCTGACCTTCCGGTCATCCCACTCTCCAGGCCCGAAGCTGTCACTCACTGCTCTCTCCTCGCCCTCGTAGCTGTGGCCTGGGCCTGGGGGCAGATCACATGTGACCAACTGAGGGCCTGGGACCTGCAGCCTCAGTCCCAAAGCCTCCCTGACACTCTCAAACAAAGGCTCGGGTAGGGCCAGCCGAGAAAGCCAGAGAGGCAGAAACCTCTCCCGAGCCAGGCCCCGCCCCAGGGGGCTGAGGTGTGTGCCATTCCCGCCATGGGCATCTGCAGGGGGCTCCTGCGTGCCCAGCGCATCCCACGATCTGGTGAGGAAGCCAGGCAGGAGTGGGGCTGCCTGTGTCACAGCAGGGCGCTCAGGAAGGGAGGCCAGAGACAAGGAGGAGAGCACAGTGCGCGTGTGTGCAGGGGACGCGGGGTGGGGACGGCACTCCACAGCAGGTGTCCTGGGCAGCAGGTGTGTCAGAGGCATGGGCGGCCGTGAGTGTGGG
Organism: Sylvilagus floridanus; assembly: GCA_949820135.1. Lineage (NCBI taxonomy): Eukaryota > Metazoa > Chordata > Mammalia > Lagomorpha > Leporidae > Sylvilagus > Sylvilagus floridanus. The sequence continues at coordinate 161,309,846 of OX463236.1, forward strand.
AGTACCGCACACACGTGTCTGGGTGACAGAGGCCTGCGCCTGCTCCTGGGGCCTCAGGGAGTCCTTGAATGCCTTTCTGGGAACCACTTTGGAAAGCCAGGGGCGCCCCCCGGGAAAAGCATCTCACTAGGTTCTCGTCGCCTCTCATTTCTGACCCGATGCCGCATTTGCCTGCACGAGGTTTACCAGACTTCTGATGTTTGCAACAATCAGACTGGACCTTAAAGGATGAGTGCTTGGGGTTTAGCACCAAGGATATTTTTTTTAAAGGTGCTTTGGCCTACAAGGCAGTTCCCAAGAAGGCACGGAGTCTGGGTGGGTGGCAGCCTTGCCGGGAACAGAAAGGGTCCCCTTAGGTGGCCAATTGCAAGGCTTTTCCCTGCCACCTCCTCTGGTGTGTGCGTTCGTGTCTGGGACCGGGGGACTCAGTCTCCTTGCTGAATGCAGGGGCCAGTGAGTGACAGGGGACGCCAGGTGCTGAGGGCAAAGGTCGCGTCGGGAGGTAACAAGGACAGGAGACAAAGGAGAGAGCCACACAGGGGAGATGCAAAGGGGGTTGAAGGGGAAGGGGGAGGGGGAGAGCAGAAGGAGGCAGAGGAGGCCGCTCCGCCCGCTCCACATGCCGCCCCTCCCGGCAGCTTCCCTCCGACCCGGCAGGACTCACCGTAGTTCATGGGCATCGGATGGATGGGGGGCATAGGCTGCGGGTAGCCAGCAGGGTGACCGTAGCCCGGCTGCGGGTAGGCGGGGTACCCACCCGGCAGGACAGACGGCTGCCCATAGCCCCCAACAGGCGGAGGGCCGGGGTACAGGGGGTTGCGGTCCTCATACGGAGGGGGGGCACTGGGGTTGGACATGGCCACTCAGGGGCTGAGGGAACCTCAGCTCTGAGACCTGAAACAGAGAGAAGTAGTCATGAGTACAAGGGCCAGGCCGCGGCTGGCTCAGCCACCTACCGCCCTGCCCAGCCATGGAGCCGAGACCCTCTGCTCTGTAGACCACCGCGTGTCATCCACTGCCCACAGCCACCTTCCCCCAGGCTCGCTCTCCCGTGCAGCTTCCTGGCCACAGGAGAGCAAGGACCAGGGATTAGTCAGGTGCCCAGAGGAGCCACTGAGCCCCGGTGGAGGGAGAGACGAAGCACAGGCAGCCTGGAACCCCTGCCATGTCGGTGGCTCCATGGCAGAACCAGCGACAAGGCCGATGACCCGCAGAGCCTGTGGGTGAGTCACAGGGCCAGCCGGGACCCTTTAAGGGGTCAGCCCAGCGCCTGCAGCAGCTGGCAGGGACGCCAGGCCTGTGAGCCAGAGCTGGCGCGGAGCCAGGGCTCAGAGAGGAGGAGGAAAACAAGCCGGCCGCAGTGGCGGGAGGAAGGGGCCAGCAGCCCAGGGGACGCCTGGGAGGCTGGGGCTGCGTGCTTGGGGTGCTGTACACAGGACAAGCCAGACACAGGCCTTTCTGGCTCTATCAGGTCACACGTCAGCTATGCACGGGGAAGCCTGTGGCCATGCTGCTGTCGTCCCTGACCTTGTCAGAGAGTGGAATGGTGAGCGCAGGAGCCCTGGAGACTCCTGCGTCAAACCTAGGGTCTCGGATCGCTGTGCTTTCTCCCTGTCTCCCCCTCGGAAGGGAGGAGAGGGCTGTGGTGTCAGGGCGGAAGATCCAGTGCCTTCTGCACAGCAAGGGGAGCCCCACGGCCAGGGAGGGCCGAGGAGCCAAGCAGAGGGGACCCTGGACACAGAGCTGGAGGGGGCTTAGGGCCCCACAGCTCCAAATGCTCCTTCTGATGAGGACTGATGCATCCTCTGATGAGCCTCAGAACCTGGCTCTCTTTTTAGGGCACTGTGGGCAGCTCAGGGACCAGATAAAGGGCTGTCTCATCTCCTCTCTTAGGATGGCAGTGGATCGAATAACAGGCCAGGGCTCAGTGGGCTGCTCCGCGAGAAAGCTATGCTCGTGTCCCCGGTGTGGACAGGGCAGAAGCAGAGCACGCAGGCGTCAGGTGGGAAGGAAGGAAGGCCTTTCTGATGGTGAGGGCAGGGGCAGTGGGACCCTGCAGCGATGTGGGTACGGGAGGGCCGGCGCAGGGCCCGGCAGGAGTGCTGGGGTTTATAACACAGAGTGCAGGCCTGGCTCAGGTGTCTGGGGCTCATAGGGGCAGGAAAATGACTGTACTGGCACCATGAGTTCCCTTATTGGGATAGAACAAAAAAGCAAAGCAAAGAGGGAAAGGACCCTCCCTAGGGCAAGAGGCTTCTTCCACCTGCCCCCTTCTTCCCGCCCCCTTCAGAAGCACCCTCTTGACTCCACAAAAAGAATGGCACCCAGTTTAGGGTGGGGGTTACGGGGAGGTCGCCTTGGGGTGTCCAGCGCTACTGCCGCCCTCCAGCACCCAGGCCCATGGGGTGGAGTACGCAGATGGCTGGCGGGACACAACCCACAGGCACCAGCAGGAAGGGCCCTGTGGTCAGGAGCCCCAGCTGTGCCACCAAACCATGATGTCACCATTTCCTGACCCAGCAGCTCCTCCGTGAGCACCTGTGCAGAACACAGTTGGGGGTGGGGGAGCAGATGAGCTCTGAGCTCAGGCGAGGAGCAGAGCCCTGCCAGCGGCTGACCTCCCCTCCCCGCAGCCAAGTAGGGCAAACAGGTCCCTTCCCTGGCCGAGGGGCTGCCGCAGCCGCAAGGCACAGTGTGGCTCAGGCAGTGGGGGCCGGCCTCAGAGGGGCCGCCAGGGATCTGGCCCAGCTCTGCGGGCTCCTGACTCACAGATGGCCTTCCTCCTACCCCTGCCACGCCCCTGCTGTCAGAGAATCACTGGTAGACCTGCCTGCCGGGGGCCTCAGCCAGCAGCCCGTCCACTCCAAAAACCACCGCTGACCGCTTCACCTCACCACGCCTCAGTCTCTTCATCTGGACAATGGGTTTAATGCTAACAGTAGAGCTAAGTGGAAGAACACACAGCGAGCACGTCCAATGCTGCCTGACCACTGCTGACTGTTTTCAGTCGTTGCCTCATTAAGCCCTTCGAGAAGCCCTGCAGGATTCCTCCCACTCCCAAGTGCAGACACGAGGCTCGTCACCTAGCTGGGGAGTGCTGAAGTCGAGGCTTGGGTCCCAAGACTAAGCCCTGAGCCAGGCTCTGAGTCTCTCACTTGTGCACCCTGTCTTCCCGGGCTTCCCAGCTTGGGTCCCCATGGGCTCACCAGCAGGTGGGGGCGTCCATCGCGGGAGGAGAAAGGGGACAGAGCTTGGTAAGGTCTGAGCTGAAAGGAAACGCTCCCCCAGGGCAAGTCCAGCCTCCACTTTGGCAAGCGGACAGCCCAGCACCAGGGTGAGCTCCTGCTGCCCGCTGTAGCACCTGGGCCCAAGGAGACCCCTCGTGTGAGTGCCAGCCCCGGGAGCTGCCGGCCTGCCCCACTCACCTCTGAGTGTCAGGGCAGGCACACGAGCTCCCAGAGGCTCCTGTCCAACCTGCAGGAGGACCCTGGCCACTTTCACCTCATCAAGGCCTCAGCTAGGGTGAGGTGTGGGGCCTGTCTCTGCCTGGGGAGCAGGGGAAAGGGGAGCCGGTCGGTCAGTGTTTCCTCCCCGTGTCTACAGGAACAAAGGCAAACAGAAGGCACAGGAGGGGAGTGGTGCCCCAAGCATGGAAATCAAGATCCTGGGTTCTACCGGCAGCTGCTGCATGAGCTCAGTCTCCAGGGACTGAAAAGGTCCTTTAAGGTCCCCCGCCTGAAGCCTGAATCTTCCTAACATACGGGAGGCACTCAGCTTCCCACGTGAACAAGCGCCAGCCCCGGGAGTGAGCCTCCTGTGAGCCGGCTGCAGGTAGCCCGGACCAGCAGAACATTGCTCAGCCCCTTACCAGGCCTGAGGCCCAGATTCTGCCCCATCCCGGCACGGAGCAGATCTCAGCCTGCTCCTCCCTCTCAGGGACTCAGCCCCCACCAGGAGGGAACCCGAGCCTCTCTTTTATCCCGCAGGACCCAAGACCCAGCCGTGGCGGCCGCAGAAGTGGCTGGGCCCAAAAAGCAGGCCTGCTGCTGGCCTGAGTTTTTAGATGCAGAGTTGGGGAAGCAGTGTGGCCACAGCTCGGTGCAGACACCCTGCTCCCAGGCCACAGAGGCCCAGGCTTGGCCTGGCCCAGGGCCACAGGAAGGGTTAAGGCCCTGGAATCTGCAGTGAGGAGGCCTGAGCTCCTGGGGTTACGACAGGAGGGACAGGAGGGCGGGTGCTCTGGAGGGAGGGACAGAAAGGAGCAGCTGACTGGTCCCGGCAGGCTGCCCTCCCCCCTCCTCCCTGCCGGCTGGGCTGCCCGGAGCAGAATGGAAAGAGTGGCTCAGAGGGTGTGCCTCAGGAAGCCCCGCCCGGCTGGCTGGCCCAGGTCTCCAGGACACTCTTCGTCTGCCTCCCCCACTCCCCACCCCTCCCAGCAGAGCCAATCACCAATCTAGAGCCACAGGGCAGAGGGACAGAGACACACCCAGGCGTGTCTGGGCAGGTCCCCAGGCCTAGTTCTGGACCGAGGGGGCCCAGAAGCAACTTCTGTCAGCCTGGCCAGGCCAAGGGGATCTAAAAAGCGGAGTGACTTTAGAAGTCATGTGGTCAGCTGAGACAAGGCGAGCGCTGCGGCCCAGGAGTGGCCTTCCTGGTCATGGGTTTGGAACTTCCCTCCCGGCCCCGCCCACCGTGAGGACTCATGCAGACACAAGCACACACACCCACTCCCGCACCCAGGGCACCCAGGTGCGTCAGCTGCCAGCCCACTGCTGCCTCCCCCCAATCCCTGGTCCCGGCACCCCTCCCAACCCCCTCTTTGGCCAGGCCCACTCTCTTGGGACCCACGGTCCCCACAGACAAAAGCCGGCTCTGGCCTCTCCCCACCCCCACTGCGTGGCCCTTGTGTCTGGGGGCAGAACTGTGTCATCAGGGCTGCCTCCCAGGAGCCCGGGGCATGTGAGTGGTCAGGATGGCCTGGGAGTGCAGATAAGGAGAGAGGAAGGCCCTGAAGGGGCTGGAAGAGCCCTCTGCACCCCCCCCACACACACACACACAGGCAGGAAGTGAGGCAGAGGAAGGAACGCCAGAGACGTAACAACCCACCTGGCACCTCTGCAGGTGGCGGGCATGGAAAGGTACTTACTAAGCTGGGTCAGGAGCAACTAAGGTGCCCTGCTCCTCGCCAGGTATCCTGCCCCCCCCCCCCAGCCACCTGAGTGAGTGGGCCAGCTGCCTGCAGCCAGGGCAGAAAGATCAAAATGCCAGGGAGCTCGTGAGGGTGGTACTAATTCCTCTTCCCAGTGACAAGTCCACATGAAGCCTGCACCCTGGGTCAGGGCCTGCGTGAGTCAGATGGGCCCCTCCCCGCCTCTGGACTCAGTCTCCACATTGGCAAGACGAATGTCCTGAACCGGAAGATAGTGTCCACTCCCAGTCTGCTTAGCTCTGGCTCTTTCTTTAAAAAGACCTATTTATCCACTTCAAAGTCTTGAGTGACAGAGAGAGGGAGACAGAGAGACCTTCCATCTGCTGGTTCGCTCCCCAAATGGCTGCAACAGCCAGGTCTCGGCCAGGCCAAAGCCGGGAGCCAAGAACTCCATGCTGGTCTCCCACGGGGGTGGCAGGGGCCCAAGCTCTTGGACCATCATCTGCAGCCTTCCTAGGCACATCAGAAGGGAGCTGGATCATAAGTGAAGCAGCTGGGACTGGAACTGGCACTGGGATACGGGAGGGTCCCTGGCAGTGGCTTAAGCCACTTGGTCAGCCCCTGCCAATATTTGATTGCAAATGGAGAGCCTAAAGAAGAGAAAGTCTCAGGGCAGAGTGGCATGCCTCCCAGAGAGGCCACTGGTCGGGGGGACATCTGCGAAGGCAGAGGCACACGCGCATGGCATGTTGTGGGTGGCCCTGACTCCCTCGCCTCCAGTCTGCCCCCAGCCTGGACCCTGCAGCCTCCTGGCGCTCACTTACCCCAGGGCCTGCGGGAAACGGTTTAACACTGGAGAAAAGCGAGTGCGGAGCAGGTCAGGAGGCCTGGGCTCCTTAACTAGCCATGGGAATGCAGGCAGGCGGCACCCAGCCTCCCTTTCCTGTCTCAGCCCACATCGGGGAAGGAGACTGCTTTACCGGAACCAGAGAGTAGAGAGAGAATCACCTCGCCAGACACTTCCTAGAAGGCATTACTGGATGAGGGCAGGGAGAGGAGTCCCCTTCCTGGAAATTCACAAGGCATAAGGGCCTATTAAGCCTCAGAGTCCCACACTAACCCAGCCTGCCCAGCTCTGTCTGGCACAGCGTCCTTTCAACCTTCTGTAAGCCTGAAAGCCTTTTATCAAAGCACACCTATTCATATGCCTGGGAGACGGACCCAAAGCACCTGTTTCACAGATAGACCCAACCTTGAGAATAGTTCACGTCCCCACTCGCCCTATCTCAAAAGTGTGCTTTTCACAAACCCAGCCTGCTCCTCAGGGTCACCGGGAGCTCCAGCGTGCCCCTCTCCCTCGGGGCCAGCTCCGTGCCACAAGGGTGTTTCCCGAAAGCAGCCACTCTAACCTCCATGGTGGGACCCACTGCCAAGAGACGGAGATCTCAGCTGGCACAGAACTGGGAAGCGGACCCCCTACCACCACCTCCATGTCACGGGAAAAGCACAGATCATTATACACAAGGGGGCGACTCATTACCTTCCTTCCCCACCAATGCACTGAGCACCCTCTGGTGACCTGCTGCTGTGGCCTGGGAACCCCTGGCCATCTCTTCTACTTCAATACAAGGCGCAGGTGTCGGCCTAGAATATTCCAGAATCTTAGGGTAGACAGACTCTGCCATGGTCATGCGGTGTACACTGTTACGAACAGACCATCCAGCAGGCCCGGTCGTGGTTAGGCCCACTGTCAGCACCTCGGCCCAGGGAGCTGGCGGAGCGTCCGTTCTCCAGCCCCGCAGTCTGCACTCCGGGTGTCCACACGTGTGTTCGCTGGGGCTAGTGTTCGCTCCGCCAGGCCCAAGGGGATTGGAGGTGTTAAGGCCCTCGCTCCCAGGGCAGGAGGCCGAGCCAAGGTGGCTATTACCCTAGCTCATGACATCAGGGTCCGTACACAACCCTTCATTACCTCTCTGACGTGCCCGTTTTTACAAATGAGGCCCTGAGTTCATGGCCCAGGAAGACAATCAAAGCCAGGACACAGTGGCCAAGCTCAGGGCTGGGGGGCAGGGAGAACAGGGAGGAGACTAGGAGTACAGCCCCCCACTGCCCCAAAGCAGTCCCTCCAAGCGCCTGGCTACCCTGCCACGCTGGCCAGGCCAAAGGCACCAGCTTTGAAACCAAAGCTCAGCCGTGGGATGAATATTTCAGGGCCCCGGAGAACCAGACACCTGAGGGCCCTTCCGTGACACCGGGCTCAGCCCCTGCTTTCCCGCGCCCCACTCCAACGTGTGTAGGACGCATGGCTCAAGCCCCGGGTCCCCCATGGAAGCCACAAGGGAGTGAGAAGAGAGGGAGAGCCCTCAGGACGCGCAGTGGCAGCCCGCCTCCCGGGAGCTTTCTCTGCCGCTCCCGCAGAGGGGGAAAACTCCCTGGATCCTCCCCCTGCCTTTCCCTCTCCCTTTCCTCTTCCCCATTCCGGGCTTGTTTTCACTCTGACTCAGGGGTACTGCCCCAAAGCTTCTGTACCAGCCTGGGGGCAGGCTGCACGCAGAACCACCGGGGTGGCCACTTCCCGGCTGCCCCCCAGACTGCTCCTGACTTCCAGCTGGGACGCCCTCGCCCACCACTTCCATGCTCATCCACCTGTCAACCCCGCTGCTGCTCCAGGGCTCCCGGGGCAACCTGGGGTTATGCCAGGCCCCAGCGAAGGGCCACGACAGCCCTCATCCCACTCACAGCTGGCCTCCCCGGGGCGGGCCCCGCCCGGCGACAGACCAGCCGCTGGGGCCAGGAAGACGGGGGGGGGGGGGGGGGGGGGGCACGAGGACACCCCCGGGCCCCGGCCCGGTCCCACAGCGCGCCGCTGGGCTCCCGAGGCTGACCTGGCCGGTGCCCACGCCCGTCCGGCCCAGGGAAGGCGAAAACTTCAACGGTCAGGGCCACAGTGCCCCATTCTGGCGCCGGCTCCCTGGGCCGGAGCAGGCCGGCCGCGCGGTCAGAGAAAGTTGGGGGCCCCGGCCCGGGGCCCTGCCTGGTCCCCACCGGCCCGCGCCCCGCCTCCGCCCACAGGGACCCCGAGACTCGCCTGCGCCGCTCCCGACGGTGCGTTCCGGGGCTCCGGGTGTTGCGAGTCCTGCGGGGCCGGGCTGGGCTGGGCTGGGGCTGCGCGCCCCGCCCCGTCGCGCCGGCCCTCGCTGGGGCGGGGCCTCGGGGCGCCGCTAGGGGGCGCTGACAGTGGCGGGTGCTTCCTTCGCGATTTGAAGGGAACACGGGACGTTGTTGGAAATTGAGAAAACACTGAAGTTTGGAAAGAAAATAACGTCTGTCGCCGCCCCTGCGGGGGGAAGGGCTCGCTCTGGTCTTGCTTTGCCGATAATGCCTATTTTACTTGTTTTCTAGAGCAGGGCATAGTGTGTGACAAGTTTTATGCTTTTATTTTTACTTAACAAAAGTGTAATATATCATTTTGTTAACAAAGGGTTTGTTTATTTGAAAGGCAAACGACAACAGGATGCTGATGGGATGTGGAGCTGGGACTTGAGCCCACAGTCCCTCCCAGCCATGTAGTGCTATGGGACCCACTCACATGTCCTGATGCCCCCCACATGGCCGTGCTCAGCCAGGACAGCAGGTGCCAGAGGTCCTGCGCTGTTAGACGCTAGTGCACCACACTGGGCTGGGGGCTTCGCGCCCGTGGGCGCAGCCTCTTGTAGCCACCCAGTGAAGAATGCAGCCGCGCTTCCGTTTAATTGGGGAAACGGGTTCCCAGAAGTAAACCATCAGCCGGCTTGCCCAACTCTGTGTGGCTCCAAAGTCCACGTTCCTTCTGCTAGGCCAGTGGTGTTGAAAGTGTTTATCTCCCGCTAATAGCCTCAGATCAGCGCCACCGTCGGGCGGCTCCCACAGCCTGTTGACACTTTCCCTCGTCAGATGTGCAGGGATTGTCTTAACAAGGCACAGCTGAACAGGACGCCGGCTGGTACCAAACCCATCCCTGGGCCCTTGGACTTCATCGTCTGTGACGGCCAGCCCGGCTCTTCCACAGAGCAAGATGTAGGAGGGCGGAGCCCGCGGACTGATCTGGGAATTTGTAGAGTAGGAATAAGTGAAAGCGACGCGGGTCCTAGTGAGTGTAGTTAGCAAAGAACCTGCTTGGATACATTTTTCAGACCAATTAAAATTAGAGGTTTTCTGAATCGCCCTCCCGCACATACACAGGTAGGATTTGAGTAGGGTAGGTGGGAGTTACGTAAGGGGCCCGTGGGTGGTGCTGTGCTGGGCTCCCCCGAGCTCCCCCACCCTTCAGTGTAGTCTCAGCTCCTGCAGGGGCTCACCGGGGCCTCCTGCTCTGTGCCCCTCATGCATCCCCCCCCCCCATTGCTGGAGGAACAGCACCCCGTGACTGGGCCGCATCTGCGCGGTCCCTCCCATGCTCCTGGAGCTTGGGTCCTGTCCTAGGCCTCCTGGCTGTGAGAACAAGATGCCCTTAGGCTGGGTGATTTATAAACAGAGATTTGTGTTTCGGGTCCTGGAGACTAGGAAGTCCGAAATGCAAATGCTACAGTTCCTTGTCTGCAGCCGGCTGTCTCTGCTTCCCAGTGGGTAGCATCCTCACAAGGCAGAGGAAGGAGCCAGCCAGCTCCCGCAGGCCCCTTTCATAAGGGCGTGGATCCCATTCAGCATAGGACTTTGGGGGGACACACCAACATCCAGGCCCCAGCAGACCCCCTTCCCAGAAAGCGCATCCCACTTTCTACAGCTACCAGGTCTCCAAGGAGATCTCTGTCCAGCTGGCAGCCACTAGGCCTTGCATCCGGCCCCCTGCTGAGGAGCCGGCGGAGGGGTGCACACAGGCACACCCCACGCAGAGCCTGAGTCTGTGGCCTGGCCATGGAACCAAAAATAACATCAGAAGCACCAGGCACAGGGACCCAGTGTAGCTCCCAGGCGGCTCTCTAAACGAGCAAGGCCTGTGGGGCCCTTAGCAGGTTGTTAATTAGAATCCCGGGAGAGCTGACAAAGCTGCCAGACACAGCCCTGGCCCTAGAGAGATGCCCAGTGCAAGGGAGGCAGGAAGGGGCCAGATCCTTGTAGTCCTGAGCGTTGGACCTTCCAGAAAAAGGAGCCCTGACCCAGCGGGGTGAGGGGAGTGTTCAGGAGCAGCTATTTGCTATTAGTATGTCCCATATGATATTTGGAACACTTTGTGTTTTATAAAGATTCATTTAGTTTTTGTTTTGAAAAGCAGAGCAACACTGAGGGACAGATGGGGAGAGAGAGAGAGAGAGAGAGAGAGAGAGAGAGAGAGAGAGAGAGGGAGAGAGAGGAGATCCGTCTTTGCTCCGCTGGTTCACTCCCCAACTGGCCACAAGAGCTAAGGCTGGGCCAGGCAAAGCGGGAGCCTGGAACTCTCTCTGGGTCTCCAGGTGGGCGGCAGGGACCTGTGTCCTGGCACCAGCTTCTGTTGTCTTCCCAGGCACATTAGCAGGAAACTAGATCAGAAGTGGAGCAGCCAGGACCCTGACAGGCGTGGGATGCCAGCGTTGCAAGTGGTGCCGTAACCTGCTGTGCCACATTGCCGGTCCCTGAAATACTTTGAAATTGACCTTTACCTGGGCACCTGTATTTGAGGGAAAGGGAGCAGGTGAGGCTGTTCTAGGAGTGGAAAAGCTGAAGCGTGGTGCTGGAGGGGAGGAGGTGGGGGAGACAGGGAGGGGTGGGCTCCAGGGAACAGTCTGCCTGCTGCTCTGGCTCAGCCCTGGGGCTCCACAAATTCCTGCCTTGCTATCTGATGGCCTAGCTTTAAGGGCTTCCCGACGATGCAAGTGAGATCTCTGTGTTTATGACTAACTTTGTCCAACAACTTGCCTTTTCTCCACCGAGAACTCTGTATTTAGTGAATTGAGGCATTTAATGCAGCCTGGAGGGCAGGGACAAAGTCTCTTTCATCCTGGCATCCCAGCCCAGCTCTGACCCGACATCTGGGACTGAGTGGCGTCGCTGGCTGTGAGGTGCGGTGGTGGCAGCGAGGAGGCAGGCAGGCACGAGGGGCGGAAGTGTGGGGGAGGGGGAGGTCAGCTGGTAGGACTCAACCCCCTCCCCCCAACCCTGAGCTCTCTGTACCAGCGAGGTGCAGCACTTTTCCTACAGAAATGGGGAGGGGAAGCAGTGACTGAGCGTGGGTGTCCCAGGTGTGAGGGGCCCCGCCCGAGCCGAGCCGCAGGAGCCCAGTGGCCACACCAGGCCAGCCCATGCTTCTGGCCTCTCAGCTGGGATCCCAGAGCCCCTCCCAGCTTGGAAGAGGTGAGCGGGAGAGCAGGGTTTTACTGAAAGGAAACGCACAGTCCACACCCAGGCGTGAGGGCAGCAACCTCGGGAGAGAAGCTGTTCTTTTCATAGGACGGGGGGGGGGGGGGGGGGCCCTGGGGCAGGGCCCGACTGAATGTTCAAAGGAGGCAAGGCTTGGTGTCAGGGTGCCTGGTGCCTGGTGGGAAGCGAGGCTCAGCTGTGAGATGGGGAGTGGGTGAGGCGGCCTGGAAGGTGATGGGATTTGGGCAGTGCGCACGGCTTGGGTGGGTCTTTAAGTCCTCTCTGCTCACTAGCTACTAGCCGGTCACCCTGACCATCAGAGCACCCCAGAGGCCTGTGACACCATGCAGATTCCTTCGGGGGGCCCTGCTTCCCGGCTGGTGAGTGAGACTAATGGGGGAGAGAGGGGCCTAAGCAAAGGCCCCCGGGTGGATCACCGGCCAGCACTAGCCAGCTGTGGAGCTCCAAGTTCAATCACCATGGTGTGTGCGTGACCTTGGGCAGATTCCTTCGCTGCCCTGAGCCTGGGCACGCCTGTCTGTGAGAAAGAAAGGGGCTGTAAGAATCAAGAACAGAGAGTTCAGACGGTCAGTTCTTGCCCAGGGATTGTCTGAGTGAGGGAGGCAGTGGGCCCAGCCAGCGGTGACTGCTCTGGGAAGACCGAGCAGGGCGCGCAGGCAGGACCTTGCCCAAGCCCCAGCTGGACCCGCACACCTCGCCCACCACTGCGGGGATCCTGATCTCCCCTGCCAGCCACACCTGTAGGGGAGCCTCAGGTTTTGAAATTCTCCCTCCTTCCTTCTTAGCTTGTGTCCTTCCAGGCAGGAAGCGATTCTTCAAGTTCAAGTGCATTTATCTAAACAACTCCACTCCCTCCCCAACCCCCCCCCCCAAAAAAAAAGCCAACAGTTCTTTCCTGTCCTTCCCAAACCAAGACAATGGCTGCCCTCGGACTTCTCCTTACCAACCCGTACACCAGCCCCGCAGTCCCGATGTGCAGCGCCCCACACCAAGACCACCATCCCCTACCTTTCCGGCTTTGCCACCCTGATTCTGACAATTCCGTGATTCTATCCGGATCAACAGCCCACTGACCTTCCAGCTTCTTCCTTATCCCTCACGTCCTCACCTCTATCCATGAGCCGCTGAGAGCCCCGTGTTAGAATTACTCGTTTCCCAAAGTCTGCCTTGTGGGGTACTCTGCACCACGCGGCCAACAGTGAGCAGGAACAGGTGGAATGACCCCGTCTGATCTCACTAAGTTCATGGACACTTGGGTTTTCCTTGTCAGTTCACTGGAACATCCCCTCCACACTCCCTCCAGGCCCTTCAAAACCCCAGGACCTCCCCACAGCCTTGCTCTTGGCTTTTTTTCTCCTCCCCCTCCTCTGTCTCCTCCTCCTTCTTTGTTTTATTTGAAAGGCTGAGGGACAGAGAGACACCAAGAGAGATCTTCCATCCTCCAGTTCACTCCCCAAATGTCTGCAACAGCCAGAGCTGGGCCAGACCACAGGCAGGAGCCCAGAATTCAATCCGGGTCTCACCTGGGAGCAGGGCCCCAGCCACCTGAGCCGTCACCTGCTGCCTCCCGGGGTGTGCATTCAGGAAGCTGAATCAGAAGCGGAGGAGCGGGACTCGAACTCAGCACTCTGACACAGGGTGCAGGTGACCCAGGCGATGTCTTATCCCCAGTGCCAAATGCTCACCGCTTGTTCTCAACTTTGACCTTGCTTCCTGTGTCACTGAGCTGAGCGAAGAAAAACAATCGAGAACAACCACCCATCTCTGCACTTGGGCATCTAATAGGTGGCTGCTTTTCATACTTTAATGTGCAAGCCAACCAGTTGGGGATCTGCTTCCAAGCGGCTGAGATCCTGAGCTCAGAGGACCACACCCTGAGTAGTGTCCAAAGCTTAGCTCCTAACCCACACCCCTACCCTCACTCCGGTCTCCCTCAAACATTCACAGTGTGTGGGAGAGGCTGGAAGGAGGAGCCACATAAGAAACACCAGCCTTGTGAGAGTCACAGACACGTGGCGTGAGCCACGCACGTAACTCTAAATTCTCCAGTAACCATTTTTAAAAATAAAAAAGACACTGGTGAATTAATTTTAATAATAGATCTATTCAACCCAATACATCTAAAATATTACTGTAACATATTATTACTGGCTTTTTAAAAAAATGTTTTGTTTATTTACTTTTATTTATTTGAAGGGCACAGCAACGGAGAAAGAGACAAAGAGAGAAAGAGAGAGAGAGATCTTCTGTCCATTGAGTCATTCCCCAAATGCCTGTAACAGCCAGAGCTGGGCCACACCAAAGCCAGGAGCCAGGAATGCCATCTGGGTTTCCCACATGTGTAGCCAAGCACTTGAACTATTACCTGCTACCTCCTGGAGTATGCATTGAGCAGGAAGCTAGATTAGAAGCAGAGCTGAGACTCAAACCCATGCGTTGTGATAGGGGGTGTGGGCATCCAGGCACCAAACTCCCACCCTGGATTTTTTTTTTAACACTAAGCCTTTTAAATCTGGTGCATATTTAACACAATACATCACAAATAGGATGTTAACTTTTCATCAGAAATATTTGATCTGTGGGGCCAGCGCTGTGGCTAGAGGGTTAAGCCTCCGCCTGCAGTGCTGGCATCTCAAATGGATGCTGGTTCAATTCCAGCTGCTCTACTTCTGATCCAGCTCCCGGCTAATGTGCCTGGAGAGGCAGAGGAAGTGCTTGGGCCCCTGCACCCACGTGGGAGACCCAGAGGACTCTCCTGGCTCCAGCTTTCTCTCTCCCTCTTTCTATCTCTTTCTCTCTGTCTCTATCTCTCCTTCTCTCTCTGTAACTTTGCCTTTCAAATGAAATGAATAATTTTCTTAAAAAAGAAATATTTGATCTGTATTTAAATCAAACCTAAAACATTTTATAAAATGAACATACTTGAGTGTTTTCCAATAACTGAAGTAAATACTGTTTTTATATTTAAGTGAATTAGGGTCTGGCATTCTGGCTCAGCAGGTTAAGAGCTCAATCTCTCTCTCACTCATGTACCTCTTAATGAGTAAATAGATCTTTTTTTGAAAATGTGAATGAATTAGATTAGAGAAAATTTAAAGCTTAGTTGTACTTTCTTTATATAACTATGCTTTAGTACATGGGAAAAGACAGCACACAGTTCTGTCCCATTGCAGAAGTTTCCAATCAAGACTGACAGGGAAGAATGGGTGCTGGTGCTACGGTTCATCTTCAGCAAGAATACGGCACACTGGCCAGCGCCAGCTGCACTAACCACACGTCAGCTGCTGAGGCCACCCCTGACTCAGTGGCTACCGTAAAGCATTACAGATCTGCAGTGACTGTGTCACCAGTAAGAGGGAAACTCCGGGGATCAAGGTCTGGGTGCCAATTCATCCTGGGTCTCATTCCCCACATACCTAACCGAGGGTCTGCTCTCAATACTTTTTTTTTATGATTTATTTATATATTTGAAAGGCAGAGCTACAGAGAGGCAGAGGCAGAGACAGAGGTCTTCCTTCCGTTAGTTCATTCCACAGATGGCCACAACAGCCAGGGCTAGGCCAGGCTGAAGCCAGGAGTCAGGAGCTTCTTCCAGGTCTCCCACATGGGTGCAGGGGCTCGTGGACTTGGGCCATCTTCTACTGCCTTCCCAGGCCATAGCAGAGAGCTGGATAGGAAGTGGAGCAGCCGGGACTCGAACCGGCGCCCAAATGGGATACCAGAACTACAGGCAGTGGCTTTACCTGCTATGCCGCATGGTCCCTGCACTTGATATTTTTAACTGAATTTCATTTTCTTCCAACAAGCCCCCAAACTGCAGAGCTAGGTTAAGAGCTTGGCACAGTTTCCAGACATGACCATTAGGGGGCAGGGTATGGCTATTACTGGTTGTCAAAAAAAAAAAAAAGAACCCTAACAATTTTACAAACACCGGTGTGGAAGATCATTCAACTCGGTGAAATCAGTGAGTAGATCATAACCGGCATTTAAAAAACATAGGCCAACAAAACAAAGATATAGACACGATTATTGCCTCGTGACACGGGGTTCTAGGTTCATTATGCATAGGTCTCAGTGTAAACTATGTTTGAAAGAAAATCAGAACAGGTGTTGCGGCACAGTGTGTGAAGTTGCTCCTTGGGACAACCGCATCCTGTGCCAGAGTGTGCGGGTTCCACTGACCCAACTTCCTGCTAATGTGCACCCTGGGAGGCACCAGAGGGTGGTCCCAGTGCCCCAGCTCCTGCCACCCATGAGGGAGACCCACACAGAGCTCCTGGCTTCAGCCTGGCCCAGCTGTTTGTCTGTTTTAGGATGCATTTATTTAAAATCAGGCAGAGTGACAGAGGTCTTCCATGCACTGGTTCACTCCCCAAATGGCCACAACAGCCAGGACCGGGCCAGATCAAATCCAGGCATCTTGGCAGTGAAAAGCAGATGGAAAATCTCTCTCTCACCTCTGACTTTTCAAATACGAATAAATATATTTTTAAATATCTATTTATTTATTTAAAAGGCAGACTTGCAGAGAGAGAGAGGTCTTCCATCTGCTGGTTCACTCCCCAGATGGCTGCAATGGCTGGAGCTAGGCCAGTCTGAAGCCAGGAGCCAGGAGCTTTGTCCGGGTCTTCCACAAGGATGCAGGGGCCCAAGGACTTGGGCCATCTTCTACTGTTTTCCCAGGCCATAGCAGAGGGCTAGATCAGAAATGGTGCAGCTGGAACTTGAACTGGTGCCCAAATGGGATGCCGGCACCGCAGGCAACGGCGTTACCTGCTACACCACAGCACCAGCCCTATAAATACATTTTTAAAGTTTGAAAGTCACTGTAATCCCCCTTGCATACAGATAAAGAGACCAGGACCTAGGGATGGGTCCGTGTTACAGCTAAGCAACGGGGGTCTATTCTCTCCCCGTTTTCAGATGTTATGAATTCTCCGCTTTTTAAAAACAGCTCATTGAAGAAAGCAACTGAGCTCAGGGCTGGACACTGTCTTGTTCCGGCTCATAGGAGCAGCTCAGCCGGGATGCAGACCCAAGGCCTCTGACATTTGTTGGCGAGTATTTACGAGGGGCAGCCGTGTGCTGGGCGGGTGAGGGACGCGGCCGAGTGCTGCCAGTGCCCACCTCTCCCGTTTCAGTGACCTGCAGTCAACCTCGGTCCAAAAGCATGCAGTGGAAAATTCCAGAAATAAACAGCTCTTACGTTTCAAACAGCTTTCGGTACAGCATATTGTTACACGTGTTCCGTCAATCTCTTACTGTGCCTGACAACAAATTCAGCTTTATCCTAGGTATGTGAAGCATAGGGAAAACACACAGTAGGTTCAGGGCTCAGAACCGTCACGTGTCCGCTGGGAGTTTTGGAGTGTGGCCCCAGCAGAAACTGGGGGGGACCTCTTGGGGTCCTTCAAACCCTGCAACTCTCCTGCGAGCACCAGTTTGAATGTCTCCTAGCAGACTGGGCCCCGGCTTGCTGTAGGTGGGAAAGGCGCAGGTTTGGGGGTTGGGGTTAGGACTGGATTCAGGTGCTGTCACTTAAGTCCCCTGGGCCAGGATCAGTCACCTGACCTGTGGAGCCAGTGCCTTCCTTACGGAGCCGTCCCGGCCGCCGGGCAAGCCAGGAAACGGCTTCTGTGCACCTGCTGCCTGGTGGACGCCTCTGCATCCGTCGCTGCTGGCCTTCCTCATCTTCCTCCGGCCACTTTATTCCGCCACGTGTGAAGCAAGGTGCTGGGTGCTAGGCATGAGCAAGAGACCAAGGCCTGTAGGACACCCCGGGGTGTCACCTTGTGGCCTCGGGTGGTCCAGAGTGGAGAAGCAGCTGCTTTGCAACCCTGTGTCTCTGTGTGACTGCGACTCGGCTTCCCTCCAGGGCCTGCCCACAGAGTTGTCTCCAGGCGATGCCAATAACTGTGGCCACGAGAGAAAGGATTCCCAGAGGAGGCCAGATTTATTTTTAGCTTTAAGGAGCTGTAGTCAAGGGCACATCAGCTGCCTGGGGACTGAACTTGGTTCCCGGCCCTCCCCTCGGACAGCTGCTGGAGGCCCCGACTGAGAACTCTGGCCCTAATTAGTTCCTGCCCTCCTGGGTGTGACAGCCCCGGGGGGTGTGGGGGCCAGAAGGTCCTGGTCTCTTGGGGAGGATGTCTCTGGGTGGTGCAGCACAGGCTGGGATAAGGGGAGCATGGAGAAGGCAGCAGTGGGAGCTCGAAACGCGAGGAACCCGGGCTGGGCCCCTGGTGCTCCACAGGTGCTGGGATCCGACTGTGTAGACAATGGCTTAAAAAAAAGATTTATTTATTTATTTGAAAGGCAGACTTACATAGAGCAGAGGAAGAGAGAGAGAGAGAGAGAAAGATCTTCCATCCATTGGTTCATCCCCCCCACCCCACCCCAGATGGCTGCAACGGCCAAGAGCTGCACCCATCTGAAGCCCGGAGCCAGGAGCTTCTTCCAGGTCTCCCATGTGGGTGCAGGAGCCCAAGCACTTGGGCCATCCTCCACTGCTTTCCCAGGCCATAGCAGAGAGCAGGATCAGAAGCGGAGCAGCCAGGACTAGAAACGGCGCCCATATGGGATGCCGGCACTACAGGCGGTGGCTTTACCCACATGTCACAGCGCCAGCCCTGGCACTGGCTTTGAGCAGGCAGACGCCCGGTGCAGAGCTGGACCTCCAAAGGCTTTCACGTGAACTCTGTAAGGTGGATGGGCGCTGGAGGCGCTCCGCATGAGGCAGGGGCCTGGGCGAGGGTAAGGGCCACAGGCAGCCGGAGGGAAGGTTGCCTGCTGTACTCACTCATGAAACAGTTACCCGGGCACCTGCCAGGGCCAGATGTTGATGCTGCAGGAGAGGAGAAGGAACTCAAGGTGCGGAAGCGCCAGGATCCACCCTGCAGCCTCACGAGGATGAGGACAGAGAAGTTTGTGCCCAGAGGACACGGCCCCTGGAGCTAGGGCTGGTACAGTGGACAAACAGGCTCCCAGGACGGCTGTGCCCTTACAACATGATGGAAGGACTCAGAATGCCGCGGGGAAGAAAGCGGGCAAAACCCCTGCCCGCGGGTCATCCGTGCTGCTGACAGGGTGATCTCTGACGTGGGTTGAGTTCTTCCTGTGCCCCGGGCACTGTTCTCAGAGCTTTGCCTCATTCGTCCACAGCCCTAGGAGCCAGGCACTGTCACGACCCCATCTGCCAGAGGAGCACACAGAGGCCCAGGGTAGTGATCAACGACTTGCCCGCGGTCCCAGGGTTAGTAAGTAGTGAGTCTGGGGTTCGCTGGGGAGCTGGCAGTGGGGAGAGGCCACTTCCAGAGAGGGGCAGCAGCAGGTGCCCAGGCAGCCAGTGAGAACCTGGTCCTCTCTGGGCCCAGGGGAGTGGCGAGGAGGCCTCCTAACAGGGATAGAAGCGCAGGAAGCCCGGGCTAGATGGTAAGGGGCTGCAGTCTGCAGGTTTGTCCACAGACAACAGGGGGCTCCTGGCACGCCGTCAGCAATGGAACCATGGGAGGTGAGTGGGAGGGGCTCCCCGGACGGGGGAAGGCTGTGGCCAGGGTGCAGGGGAGGGGGCTTGAGAGCTGTAAAAAGCACGCCAGGAGAACAGCGCTGGGGGAGAGGAAACCCACTCAGGAAAGATGAAGATGGTGATGTCACAGGAGAAGGGGGTCAGCGGGGTGTGTGGGAAAAGGAAGACGTTGGTTTATTTTCAAATCAGCATTTCTGGGACATCCGTACGCCAGGCACGGTGCAGGGCCCGCAGAGCATGCGTGATCGCCTTGGGTCCTTGCAAACACCTGCTGAGGCAGGTCCTCTCCTCGTCTGGACCGGCAGATGAGGAGACTGGGGCTCAGGGCGGGTGACTGACTTGCCCACGGTCACACAGCTAGGGAGTGGCAGAGCTGGGTGTGGGAGCCAGGACTCTTGTCCATGCCACGGTGGACAACCAGAAGGGTGGTGCCGTTTGCTAAGATGGAGGGCCCTGAAGGAGCTGGGGGGTGGGGGGAGCCATGAGGATGATGACATCATCTTTGGACAAATCAATCTGAGGAGGCCCTGGAACCCAAGTTGGGGGGACCAGCAGGAAGCTGGGCATGGTGGTTTGCAGCTCCAGAGGGGGGCTGAGTGGCCATTTCCCTTTTGGAGCAGTGAGTACCCAGGTGATAGCTGAAGCCATGAGGAGGAGGAGGAGTGAACTCGGGGGGACCCGGATGTGTGGGAGGCAGGCAACAGGAGCAGCGCTTGTGAGGGGCGGCCAAGGAGAGACCGAGGAGGCTGGCGCAGGGGAGGCAGAGGGCCCTACAGCACAGTCCCTCACCACAACTGCTGCCCAGAGCATCCGTGACAAGGATTGGACACTCAGACCAGACCTGCAGAGGGGCAGGGCCAACTAGGATGGAGCGGTGGAGGCAGGAGCCCAGGCCTGAGAACAGACGCGAGGCAGAAGTAGAGATCGCAAGGAGGCCCTACTTTCTCTCTTAATAAAGTCATGATCAATGAAATAAAAAGTGGCAAGGCATTATCATTGTACAAGGTCAGAAAATATTTGTCTAAAGATTTGTTTTACTTATTGGAGAGACTGAGTTACAGAGAGAGACAGAGAGACAGAGAGGTCTTCCATGTGCTTCTGCACTCCCCAGATGGCTGCAACAGCCGGGCCTGGTCCAGACCAGGAGTGAGGAGTGAATCAGTAGATGGAGGATCTCTCTCCCTCTCCCTCTCCCTCTCTCTGTTTATCCCTTTCGCTGTGTTGCTCTGCTGTTCAAATATATCAATAAATCTTTTTTTTTTCAAAGGAGACAATTATATTCTCACATAACCAGCCCAGGGCAGGGGCTCAGTTATGCTTCAAGAATACAGGTTCCGGGGGCTGTGGCGTAGCGGGTAAAGCCACCGCCTGCAGTGCTGGCATCCCATATGAGTGCTGGTTTGTGTCCCTGCTGCTCCACTTCCGGTCCAGCTCTTTGCTATGGCCTGGGAAAGCAGTGGAGGATGGCCCAAGTCCTTGGGCCCTGCACCTGCATGGGAGACCCAGAGGAAGCTCCTGGATCCCAGCTTCAGATCAGCTCAGCTCCGGCCTTTGCGGCCATTTAACAGAGTGAACCAGTGGATGGACAATTTATCTCTCTGTCTCTCCCTCTCTCTCTGTAACTCTGCCTTTCAAATAAATAAATTTTTAAAAATCTTTAGGAAAAAACAAGAAGAATAAGGAAGGCTCCCTGGAAGCCCCCAGCCCAGACCCCTCACCTGCTCACAGCCACGTCACCAGGAGCCATCCACTGGTCTCGGTGTTCTTAGCTGTGCAAGAATTGGGATCATACCCGCTTCACGGGCTCATTGTGGGCATTGAGGGTTAATCCATGGAAAGCTCTTAAAACAGTTCCTGGCACATGACTCGTGTTATATAAATATTTGCTATTATTATCTGATGGCAAGGGTTACATCACATTCCGGGTCTGACCGATAGCTTGGCTGGGCGGTGAGTGCCCCAGTTAGCCTGGACCAATCCAAGTCCAGCCAGCAGGGCTGGGGAGGGGCTCACTTGGAGGCTGCCACCGTTCAGAGGAGAGTGGCCAAGCAGGGGTCAACCAGGAAAGGGGAGGAGGTAGAGAACGGTTAGTAATTAACCACATCTATATTGTTTTTTTTTTTAAAGCAACTTTTATCAACATAGGAACACAACTCTATGTGTGTGTTCTATTTAAAAAAAAAAAAAACTTAATTTTGAAGTCATTTCAGTTTACAAAATACTTGCAAAAACAAACAAGGATGTCCCATACATACATGTCACCTAGCTTCCCCAGAGGTTCACATCTTACTCATCTTACTACAATATTAGTATGAAAACCAGGAAATTAACGTTGCCACAATTCTTTTTCTTTCTTTCTTTTTTTTAAAGATCTGTTTGCTTGAGGCCAGTGTTGTGGCACAGCAGGTTTTTTGGTTTTTGTTTTTTAAGATTTATTTGAAAGGCAGAGTTACAGAGAGAGGAGGAGACACACACACATACACAGAAAGAGAGAGAGAGAGAGAGCGAGAGCGCTTCCATTTGCTGGTTCACCTTCCCACTGGCTGCAATGGCTGGAGCTGGGCCTGGCCAAAGTTAGGAGCCAAGAGCTTCTTCCAGGTCTCCCATGTGGGTACAAAGGCCCAAGCACTTAGGCCATCCTCTGCTGCTTTCTCAGGCACATTAGCAGGGAGCTGGATGGGAAGTGGAGCAGCCAGGTTGTTCATAGCCTGGTGAACTGGCACCCTTATGGGATGCCGGCACTACAGGCGAAGGCTTAACCTGCTACACCACAGCACCGACTCTGTGGCATAGTGGGATAAGAAGCTCCAGTCCAAGACCCAGCTGCTCAACTTTTTTTTTTTTTAAAGATGTATGTATTCATTTGAAAGGCAGAGTTAGAGGGAGAGCGAGAGACAGAGAGGTCTTCCATCTGCTGGTTCATTCCCCAAATGGCAGCAATGGCTAGAGCTAGGAGCCAGGAGCTTCTTCCAGGTCTCCCATGTGGGTACAGGGGCCACAGAGTCCTGGCTACTCTGTGCTTCTGATCCAGCTTCCTGCTAATGAGCTGGGTAAGCAGCAGATGATGGCCCAAGTGGTTGGGCCTATACCACCCATGTGGGAGACCCGGATGCAGTTCCTGGATCCTGGCTTTGTTCGGCCTGACCCAGCCCCAGCTGTTGAAGCCTGGGTTTCAGCCTACCTAAGCTGGGCTCTGCTGGGCTGGCCCAGCTCCTAAGATGAGAGTGGAA
The DNA here is from genome assembly GCA_949820135.1 of Sylvilagus floridanus. Classification (NCBI taxonomy): domain Eukaryota; kingdom Metazoa; phylum Chordata; class Mammalia; order Lagomorpha; family Leporidae; genus Sylvilagus; species Sylvilagus floridanus. The sequence continues at coordinate 161,332,083 of OX463236.1, forward strand.
TCCAGGTCAGTTCCTTGTGTCTTCTGACACAGGCCCACCGGCCCACCTAACAGAGGGACGCTGTCACGGTGAAAGACATGGACACGGCCCACATCCACCCACAACAGCACCACGGCCTCTGCTTATATCATGTCCGCCAAGACGGAGCCCTGCACCGATGGTGTGGGGAAACTTTCACCTCCGTCCCAGTGGTGCAGTCACGTGCCGGTGGGCGTGTTCCTGGGGAAAGAGCTGAGAACTGTAATGCAGTCGCCCACACCTCTGTGCGTGCTGGTCTTGAGGGAAACCGGGTTGTGCTATGACACACAGGTGCGGGAAGTCTGTGAGGCAGTGAGATGCTCGGGTTTGCTCCCAGTGTGAGGGAAAGCGGCGGCCGGGAGACAGGACAGGACAGGCTCACGGGGCTCCCTGTGCAAGCAGCGCAATCCGTAGAGGCGCGAGTGTCCACAGAGACAGTGTGTTCTAAGGAGGACATCTGCCGAAAGCAAATGGGGCCCGAGGTTTGGAATACCAGCTGTGGACATCGAGAGGGGACCTGCACACATCGCAAGTCCCGCCCAGCGCTGGTGTTGCCCCGGGGCCCCAGGAAGGCCTGGCTCCCACAGGACGGCAGTTCTCTGAGTGGGGAACGGAGAAGCCGCATTGACAGCTTGGTCCAGGCAGGTCTGGAGGCTGGCGGGATGAGGCGATGGGGAAGCTGGCGGCTGGGGGCTGATTTGAGGGGTGGAACCCAAGTCGTGACTGGGAGGGGAGAAAGCTGAGCACAGAGGGCTGCGGGGCTGGAAGCCAGGCACTGGCTGAAGGGGCTGTGGATGCAGGACCGCGAGTACTGGGGAGGCGAGGAGCCCGGACAGAGGCTTACAGAGGCAGAGGACTCCCAAGTGCGTGCAGGGGCTCAGCAGGCTGCAGGGGTGCAGTGAAGGCCTTGGGACTGGGGCCAGGAACGGGCAAGACAGAGCTCAGGATCAGAGAGGCAAAATGCAGGTTCTCAGGCCCCAGCCAGCTCTGAGTCTCGCTCTCTGGGGGAGGGCCCCGGCGCCTGTGGTTTTCTTTAAAATGTACTTATTTATTGGAAAGTCAGATTTACAGAGAGAGAAGAGAGAGTTCTCTTCCACCTGCTGGTTCACTCTCCAAATGGATGCAAGAGCTGGAGCTGGGCCAGGCCAAAGCTAGGAGCCAGGAGCCAGGAGCTTCCTCTGGGCCCAAGCACTTGGGCCATCTTCCCCTGCTTTCCCAGGCGCGTTAGCAGGGAGCTGGATTGGAAGTGGAGCAGCCGGCACTAGAACCAGTGTGCACATGCGATGCCGGCGCAGAAGGCAGTTTAAGCAGCTACGCCACAGCACCGGCCCCCAGAGCCCGTATTTTATAAGTCCCCTGAGTCCTTCTCAGACTCGCTCAAGTTTGAGAACTGCTGCGCTAAGATGTTGAGTGAGCAGCCAGTGCTGTGGGGAGCAAAGCAGCGGACAGAAGACCTTTCGCTCTGTCTCTCCATCTCTCTGTCTGTAACTCTACCTCTCAACTAAGTAAATAAATAAAAATCTTTTTAAAACAAACAAAACAAACTGTTGAATGAGCCAGGCTTGTAGGAATTAGCTGGTGGCCAGGAATCAGACAAGGAGACTAAAAGCAGGGATTCAACTCCTCAGAGAGACTGGACTGGGTCAGGGGTGGGGGTGGGGGCTGATGGGGGAGGGGGCAGGCAGGAAAGGCAGTGACCTTGACCTGGACCAGGCCAGCGCATCCCTTGCTAACCTGCACATGTGACGAGGCCGGAGACTGCAAGTTTCCCCTGCAGAAGGCGCGGAAGGGATCGAAGAAGGGGTCCCGTTCAGTCAGGGCAGGAGCAGTGAGGAGATAGTACGTGGAAAGCCTCGCTCCCACCAAACCAGGGTTCTGTGGTGTAGTCCGAAGGCTCAGAGGGGAGTCCACGGCGGAGCGAGCTTCGTGTGGGAGCAGCAGCTGCAGGGCTGGACTGAGGAGAGCGGGCTGGGCTGCACAGGGCCTGCATTATCCCAGCCCCCACCTCTGCATTGGGTTGAAAGTTTCCTAAACTGAACTGACTTCTCCACCCCGGTCCAACAAGATGTCTTTTCTTTTTTTTTTTCTCACATTCAAACAGCATCTCAGCTCTTTGGTGACTGTTGTCGTCGTCATCATTGTCATCATCCATCACCATCATCATCATGAACGCCAGTGAGTTCCTGGCTGCCCCCTGAGCGCCAGGCATCCAGCTAGAGCCATGATGCGAAGATGAAGGCAGACCCACGGTGCTCCCCGGGGCAGCTGGGAGGGCGAGGTTCAGACACCTGGGACAGGCAGCCCGGGCTGGCAGGTGGGACGAGGGGCAGACACGGGGACCTCCACCCGCCTTCCCGGAGCTGGGAAGGGGCTGACCCTTTGTGAGTGAAGCTCTGAAGCCACCACACCCCGGGGAAGACCTGCAGGACCCCCAGCCCACTGGCTCCGCTTGTTAATCGGTCTCTCCAAAGACATCAGTCGCGCAGTACCGGCTACCGCTTCCGGAATGTGGGGATCTCTGATCGGCTCTGACTCTCTCCTGAGTGCTGCCTGCTGACCACAGCAAGAGGGCCCAGGTCTTGCACAGTCCCAGTGCTCTGTGGCCCTAGGTAACTGGTCACCCGAGCTGTGCGTTCCTGGTTTCTATCATTCCCTTTCGTTCAGCACTTCACTGAATGCCTGCTCCGGGCCACTCTGTCTCTGCAGCTGCAGCGCTGGGAAGGTGGGGCTGCAAGGAGGCCCTCCCTCCTCCCAGCAGGGGTCACAGGCAGGTATGACACAACCCTGTGAGCTTGGAAAGGGGCAGGAAGCAGGCAGAGGGTGCTGGGTGGTGAGTGAGGGCTCCCGGGCGACAGCTGTTCTCCTTAATGTGATGCATAACTTACATTCGGTGAACGCACAAATGTGTTTAAAAAAAAAAAGATTGATATTTATTTGAAAGGCAGAATGCGGAGAGATGATGGGGTGTGTATGGCGAGAGGTGAGACAAAGAGACAAACAGAGAGATCTTCCACTCACTGGTTCACTCTTCAAATGGTCGAAACAGCCACCCCAGGCTGGGCCAGGCCGAGGCCAGGAGCCAGGAACTCCATCTGGGTCTCCCACATGGGTGGCAGGGTCCCAAGTATTTGGGCCATCATGCGCTCCCTTCCCCGGGGCATTAGCAGGAAGCCGGACAGGAAGTACACAGTGGCCTGATCTCAAACAGACACTCTGATAGGAGATGCTGGCGTCACCAGCGTGCACAAAGCCAGCCCCTGCACCAAAGTCTTTAGCATACAACGTGGTGAGTTTTCACACTTGTATGTGCCACAGTTTCTCAACTGCTGGGGGGTGGGATGGTGGGGGCATTCCAAGTGCAGGGAACCTGGGCAAAGGCCCAGAGGTGGGGATGAGCTTAGCACATTGAGGTGCATTGTGGCTGCTCCATGGTGACTGCAAAGAATGGCACCTGAGGGGGTTGGAGAGAGAGCCTCCATCCTGTTGAGCAGGGCCTTGTGGGCTCTGTTAGGAATTTGACATTTCAAAGAACATTTGTGCATATTTAGCAAGTATCTTGCCAGACTGGAGTCAAAAACGTCTTCGTAAGACAGGGAAGTATTTGAGACTTTAGAATCTGAGCTAGACACAAATGAAAGATACATGGCGTGGGTATCACAGTGAATGACAGGTGTAGGCACCAAGGGGACATGCTTAAGCTCGTGCTGGGGGTGGGGGTGGGGGTGGGGGGGATTCCAAAGGGCCTTCCTGGAGCGAGCACACCCAGGAGTCTTTGGAGTGGGAAGGATGAAAGGCCCCCGTGAGCAGAGGCCGGGGCGGGGGAGGGGTATGAGAGAGCAGGACAGGTTCAGGCAGGGCTGAGAAGCTTACAGAGTGCGGGGGGGAAAAGGGTGAAAGGTCGGGCATCAGTCTGGCTGGGACGTAGAATCTGGAGCGAGAGGAGGTAAAACTAAAGCCACGTGGAGCAGACGTGGCCAGTCTTCCGTAGCAAACAGTCTGGGATAGGGAAGCAGGGGGGCTCTGAGCCTGCCACAGTGTCCTAAAACACCCACCCCCCCTCCTTATCCTCAGCCCCGCCCAGGCTCTGTATATTTCACACAATGCATCTTGGGTTTATTAGCATCTCGTTACTAACTGGTGGGGCGTGAGACTTGGAATCAGTCCTCTGGTGTCCCGAGGCTCATGCCTGAGCCTGCATTTCCCACTGGAGATGGCAGGCTGGCTTTCATTGTCTGCAATGCCTGGCGCCGCCTTAGCTGCAGACAGGTGCATCCACGCTGACTTTGGGTGGTGCTCTGTCAGCCTTCACACCTGCAGACACAACCCGCCCGTCCTGCAAGGGCCTTGTGCAAATCAGGGTGCCAGCCCCACCCCATGTGCTCTCCAGCCCCTTAGAGCAAGCACAGAGGAGAAGCTGAATGCAAGCGAGCAGGCAGGGAGGAAGCAGGCCTTGGCTCCACCCTCGACCCTCTACTCAGAGGCATCCGTGGAAGAGAAACTCCCTATCTGTCTGGGTTTTCTGGATGGAATTCGGGAGGAGATGTTGGAATTCCAAGTCAGTCTGGGAGAATTGATCTCATTCCTTGGCTCTTTTCAGGGGGAGGGGAGGAGCAGGAGGGTTGAGGCCTCCAATGCCTTGTATATAATGGTCCTATAGTTATGGAGCCCAGATGATCTGCTGCATGTGTCTCAGAAGGAGACTGAAATTGTGTTAATGGGGCTGGGGCGGGGCGGGGAGGGGGGTTCAGGCCAGATCGCAGGAAGCAAACAGGAGTGTTGCCTCACCTGCTTCCCTCCCAAACCATGTCTCCCAGCGGGAGCCACAGTGAACTTGACTGCTGGCAGCATTCCCTTCCTTCCTGTGCTGGGCCAGGGCTGGGGCTGGAGCCGGAGGAGCCCAGCCCTGGCTCCTGTGTGCCTGTCCTCACGTCCACGGCCACCCCCGCTGACCTTCACAGCTTCTGGAACCCATGCAGCAGTAGCGGGGTGGGCAGTGATGTGGAATCACTGGGCTAAGGATTTGGAGGTACCTTGGCCCCAGCCCCGGCTCTGCCACCGCGGCTGCTGACCTTGCCCAAGTCGCCGTCCCTGAGCCTCTGTGGCCTCTTCTTCTCCTTTGGGACACAGTTTAGGTGTCACCTGCTCTGGGAGCCCCCCAGGCTGGTCCGCTCCGTGTCCCATGTCTGTGTCCCCAGTATGCATCCTCTGTGGTAACACCATTTGTCATCCATCACACATGCGTGAGGGGACTGCAGAACATCCGTGGAAAAAGATGCTCATTTTCATGAAAAAACGTTTTTGAAACTACGTGCAGACTGGCCGGCGCCGTGGCTCAATAGGCTAATCCTCCGCCTGTGGCACCATTACACCGGGTTCTAGTCCTGGTTGGGGCACCAGATTCTGTCCCGGTTGCCCCTCTTCCAGGCCAGCTCTCTGCTGTGGCCAGGGAGTGCAGTGGAGGATGGCCCAGGTGCTTGGGCCCTGCACCCCATGGGAGACCAGGAGAAGCACCTGGCTCCTGGCTTAGGATCAGCGTGGTGCGCCGGCAGCCGCAGCGGCCATTGGGGGATGAACCAACAGAGAAGGAAGACCTTTCTCTCTGTCTCTCCCTCTCACTGTCCACTCTGCCTGTCAAAAAGAAAAGGAAACTACTTGCAGTCTTTTCCCACAGTATATATATATTTTTCATGAACTTTCTGAAGACCCCTTGTGCACGTGTGTGTGGTGCACCTAAGTATATACGCATCCTCCCAATTACCTGTGCTTGCTCATTCGGTTCGTCTGCCCACTAGATTCTAGACTGCAGGCTCCTGTCTGACCAGTGCCTTAGACCTGGCACCGAGGCCGCCACGTGGGAGAAGCAGGAAAAGTCATTTAGTCAATGAATACACGGTAACTGACCTAAGACGATCTCTCAGCTTCCTTCCAGCTCAATGTTTGGGAGTCTAAGGTTTCCCGCCAGAGGGCCACCCTCCTCCCCACTCGGCCTCTCCCCGAGCCCCGCTCAGGGCTTTGAGCCAGGGGCCCTCCCAGGTTTCCGTTTAGAGCTGGGATTAGAGCAGGTCCCAGGCCGGCTCCCGCGCGGCCCCCAGGCTTCGGGGCGGGTGGCCTTGGGGCGCGCACCCCGCAGCGGGCGGCGAGGGGCGGGTCCGAGCGCCAGGCCCCCGGCGGGGCGTGGCCGGAGCGCCCCGCTCGCCCCTCTACGGGCTGACGCGCGGAGCCCGGCCCCCACCCTGCGGATTCCCCGCGTGGGGCCCGGGCAGGGCGTCGCCTAGCAACGCCCAGCCCCGCCCCCGGCGGCTGCGGGCGCCGGCCCCCAGCATGGCCTGGCGGGGCTGGCCCGAGCCGTGGCTGTGGGTCGCCGGCTGCGCGCTGCTGCTCGTCGCCTGCGTCCTGCTTGTGAGCCCCCGCAGCTGCCGAGCGCGGCGGGGCCTCCGCGGCCTGCTCATGACGCGCAGCCAGCGGCTGCTCTTCCGAATCGGGTTAGTGCGGGCTGCGGAGGCTGCGGGCTCGGAGAGGCGGGCGCGCCGCGAGAGGGCACGGGGCGGCTCCGGGGTGCGGACAGCGCGTGGACTAGTCTGGACAGCGCTGGAGCGAAAGGGTCTAGAACCGAAGAAGAGGGGCTGGGAGACGGATTGGAGAAGCCACTGAGCTGGAGGGGGACTGAGGGAGTTGGGGGGCTGAGACATTGGGGTGCGCTGGGGAAGGCGGATTAGGGGAGGCGGTCCGGAGCGGCGAGGGAGGAAAGCGCCCGATAAGGGAGCTGGGAAAGAGGATTAAGTGCAGGCGCCCGGGCCGTCCGGCGCTGAGGTCCGCGGACCCCGGCCCCGCTAGCAGGTGCGGCAGATAGCCTAACTGGCATCTGAAAGCGCGCACTCCTCCCCCGTGTCCTTGTTCCAACTCCTCGCCGTCCTGCGGCGGGCCTTCCGTCCTAAACAAGAGTCCCAACCCCGAATACCAGGGTGTCCCGGTATTGGGTTGGTGTGGAAGCCTCAGGCTGTGAAATTTGACCTGAGTGACTCAGCCTCACCGCCAACGGTCTGCCTTCCTCGGACCCTCCTCCCCCTCCCCCTCCCCCTCCCCTACCCTCACCCCTGGCCCTCTGTCCCTTCCTTCCTGGGCCCAGGCCAGGTAGTACCCAGCCCTGTTCTAGCATGGAAACAGCGGCGAGGAAGGAGCCAGAAGAAGTCAGCTCCCCAGGGCCGCTGGCCGCCTCCTGCTCCCGGTGAGGCCGTGGGACAGGACCTTGAGCCCGCGTGGAGGGACAGAGATGTTGGGATGAGAACTGTGGCAGCCTGGCAGGCAGAGAAGGCCTGGGCCTGGGGATTTTCTGATCTTCCCAGAAGGCTTGTGCAGCTCACCCCCTCCTCCTAGACCACCCCACTGCTACCAGGGGCTTCAGCCGGGGGCTCCACTCACATCCCATCTATGATAGTGTCCTGTGGTCTCTGGGAGCCTTCACGTCTCTGCTATCCCAGAGCTCAATTCCACTCTACAGGACGCTCCCACAAGAGAACCACTGCCCTGACAATAGTGAGATTTACAAACATTTGAGTATCTTCATATTTGTTTTTAAAGATTTATTTATTTATTTGAAAGGCAGAGTTACAGAGAGGCAGAGGCAGAAAGAGAGAGAGGTCTTCCATCCGCTGGTTCACTCCCCAGATGACCACAATGGCCGGAGCTGGGCCTATCCAAAACCAGGAGCCAGGAGCTTCCTCTGGGTCTCCCACGCAGGTGCAGGTGACCAAGGACTTGGGCCATTTTCTACTGATTTTCCAGGCCATAGCAGAGAGCTGGATCGGAAGTGGAACAACTAGGACTCAAACCGGTGCCCATATGGGATGCCAGTGCTGCAGACCGGGGCTTTAACCCGCTGTACCACAGCACCAGCCCGATATTTGGGGTTTAAAAAAAGACATTCTTGCCCCAAAGTTTGTGGATGTTTTGCAGCTTTATTTGGGGAAGGATTTTTAAATCTACTCGTAGTTTCCAGAATTGCTAAGTGTGAAGTCATGCCAACAGCCTGAGGAAGTGAAAAATAGGAATTTCCACCCAGAACTGAAGTCAGAACTCTGAGATCAGAAGGCCCCGAATCACCGTGCCGGAATATTAAGGCCTGGGTGTTCCTAGACCAAACTCAGGGTTCTCCATGCTTCCTGTAGGCCCCAGTGTTTGCCTGGGCTTCCCCGTACGTGGATTTCAGGGTGGCCTGGGGCTCAGCCCCCACATTTGCAGAGCAGAAGGGAGTGCCTGGAATCAGAATTCCAACCCCCCCCCATCCCTCCCAGGTCTGAGAAACAATCAGTATAGTCCCTGGGGAAGAGTCTGCTGGCTGCTGGGCGGGAGGGGAGATGCAGGCAGGAAACTGAAGGGGGAAATGGGCAGGTGTGGATGCTGTGCGGGAGCCCCCAGCGCCTGCAGGAAGGATGGAGGGAGGGGGCCTGGGTGGAACAGGACGTGATGGGGAGGGGAGAGCACCCGGACACCCTCCAGCCTGAAGGTGTGGCTGCAGGGCAGCAAATGGGGATTCTTTTGGGGGGCCGGGAAGCAGATGGAAATCCTAAACAATGCAAGGGGAGTATTGCTCATGGGATCATTCATAAGCGGCCTTGGCTTGCTCATTGTCTTAAAGGCTTTCTTCCAGGTAGCACAATTGTTTCTGGAGGAGAATGGCTGGGCACAATGGAGGGTGGATGCAGGTAACCTGAGGTCACAGGAATTCACTGGGCACTCCGGGAAACAGCACATGGCATGTGGCCTGGGACAGATCTGCCTTGGAGTCATAGCTTTGTGACCTTACAATTACTCAACCTCTGTGTGCCTCAGTTGTTCCCATCTGTGAAATGGGCATGGTAATGGTGCCTCTTTCCTAGGGCTCCTGGGAGAGCAAATGGAATTGCACAGAGCTGACTCAAGGAGATGTTAGCGCTCGCAGATGCTGCCGTCTGGGGTGGGCGGGAGCCAGGGCTCATGGCGCGGGCTGAGTGCTTTGTGAGTTTTCTTCCATGCCTCCTTGCATTCCACCCTGGGTTGGCACTGTGAGATCCTGGCAGGATCTGGACGCTGTTATCCGGGAGTAGGGGACAGACGCAGGTGAGCAGCTATACCCAGGGCAGGAAGTGGGACCATGGGTGCCCCTGCTGCGTGGCTCAGTTTCCCACTTCACCTTTCGCCTTCCTCGTGGTAGTTAAGGGCACTGGAAGAGCCTATGTGTGGAGGGCAGGTGAGCCGGCTGGGAGTATTCGCAGCACTGAGAAGGTGGCTGGCGGCCAGCCTTTGGGGACGGGCAGGCCCAGCTGACACCAGCTGCCCTCCCTGCGTGACCAAACCCGCATTCCCGGGCGTGCTCCCCCTGACTCACGTGAAACCAGCTGTCCCCAGATGGTCCTTTACTGCTCTGATTCTGCTGGTGGAAACCCCCTGCCTGTGGCCAGTGCAGCCCGCTGGCTGGGACTCTAGGGTGACAGGAGCCCTGGCCCGAGTGAGCCCCACTGATGGCCTGGGGGAAGGCCAGGAGCAGGCAGTGAGCGGGCCCTGGGTGACAGTGACCCGGCTGGCGAGAGGGGAGCAGGGCCTTTTGCTCTCTGCAGGCCCTTGGCACCGTGGAGCGCTGCGGCCCAAGCACCCACAGCCTCCCGCCTCCCTGCTCGCACCGCTGGCCCAGCCTCCCCTGTGCCGCCTGGTTGGGCTCCCAAGTGTGGGGGGAGCAGGTGAGCAGGTGTCCCCTTCCCCAACAACACAAGCTGCCTGCATAATGAGGCCACACCCCTCACCAGGCCTTTGTGCCGCCCCTCCCCCGGAACCAGGACCTGCCTCATTCCATCCCCCTTCCCTCCCACGGTGGGGGGGTGTTCTTCTGGCAGACACCTCTCCCCCCCCCCCGCCTCCCCCTTCCTTTGCCCCCCTCCGCACACCTCTGCTGCTCAGATTGTGTTCATGCCAAATCAGCACTCACCTTGTCCACCGAAATGACAGCTCCCCTCCGCCCCTGTGCCCCCAGGTTCAGGCCTGGGGAGAAACCCTGGGGTCTCTGCCCACACTCCTGCAGCGGTTTCCCGCCCCCTCCCCAAGGCCAAGTCCAGTCACAGAAGGGCTTGAAGGCTTCCTGTGGCCTGCCCGGTTCCCACCCCAGCTTTTGCCGCCTTCCACCTGGCCCACCTGGCCTCAGGCGCACACCAGGATGGTCACAGCCTGTCTGTGGCTCTCACCAGAGCCTTCACCTGATGGCCGCAGATTTCAGTGTGTCTTCGAGGCCTGGCCCAGAGTCCTCCCTGAGGCCTGCTCTGCCTCCTCAGTTCAAGTTCAAGTTCCAGTTCATCCCTGCCCCCCTCCAGACTGACCCCTGGCCCCGTTTTCCCTCCTAGAGCTTTCAGTGTGTATTCTGGCTTGTTCTGGAGTCAGCCACTCATGGGTCTGACTCTGGCTGCATTGCCACTGGCCGGGCCCAGGGAGCAGGACCTCGATACAGGGGCCTGAGGCTGGGAGGAGGGAGAGAAAGGGGAGAGTGGAAAGAAACAAAGCAAAGCAAAACTGAAGCAAAGCGGGAGGCTGTCCTGGCCCAGTGGAGAGGCCGCCAGCGCTTGCTGCCTCTCCGTGCACCCCGAGCCCCCAGCAGCCTCTTTGTGGCCCTCAGAGAGCTGAGAGGGTGCGGCAGGAGCCTCCAGGGCACACAGGGGGCCCAGCAGACTCGGGCAGACCAGAGGTCTCCTGGGCTGGGCTTGCCTGCTTTGTCACAGTGCAGTCTGGGCCCCACCAGGTCCCAGGCCACTTAGGGAGGACAGAGGGACGTGACCCTGGCTAAAGGGGCTTTCCAGGTCCTTCTGCGGGGTGCAGAGCACCGCCCCCACCGCCACTGCTGGTCCTGTCCCCAGCCTGCCTGCGACGCTGCCCAGGATGGCGAAACTGCCCGCGGAGGGGGAGACAAGAGAAGAGCTTCATTGTGTGTTTTTCACTGCGAGCCAGGGGGAGGGGGAGAGGCCCAGTTCACTGTCCACAGCTGTCCCACACAGGCGCTCAGAGTGACACCAGAGCAAGCACGCTGCGGCCCAGTGAGCCCACACAGGGGCTGGCGCTGTGCCTGCAGCCCTGGGCCACCTGCAGTTCACCCAGGCCGGCTGCTCCCCAATGAGGCCCCACCTTGTCAAGTGCTTCTCTGTGTCTCCCCTTGGGTCCCAGAGGACCAATTCAGAAACTTTCTTTTTGTTTTCGGGGGAGGCGACAGTGGGTAGTTCCTGGCCACAGAACCGCTGAATCAGAAGCCCCCCCCCCCCCCCCGGGAAGGGGGAGGGAGAGGAGAAAAAAGGAGCCTTGCTGCGCCCCTCCCCCAGGCACGAGGCCCCTTTGAGAAGTGTCCTTGGGTCGCAGTCTGCCGCGGGCCCAGGCACCCTGGGCAGCATGGGCCTGCCTCGGGCCCTGGGGTATCAGGCCTGCTGCTCCTTCAGAACCAAGAACACTCAGTTCTACATTAAGGCAAACTGAGGCTCGGGGAGTGAGCTTCTGCCTCTGGCTCCCGCAGCAGGGGCCGTGGCGTGGGCAGTGGCCCCATCCACGTGGGGTGAGGACGATGACAAGAGGATGCAGCTTCCAGGGCTCCTTCCCCGTCGCATTTTCCCTTCCCCGGGCCTTTCCTTCTTCCTAAATCCTCTCCTTCCGGCTCCAGACCACGACCCTGCGACCAGGGGCCTGGCTAGCAGTCCGGGTCAGGACTGGATGCGGGCAGGAGCGTGTTAATTTTACTGCGGGCTCTTGGGCTGCACAAATAGGAAGAGGGTCTATTTAACAAGTGAGAGAGAAAGCACACATCCACACGGGAACGCGGGCTGCCCCACTGGGGTGGGCCAGAGAGAGGGTGGGGGAGGGGGGAGAGAAAGAGAGAGGTCTTCCTTTTGCCGTTGGTTCACCCTCCATGGCCACCACGGCCGGTGCACTGCGGTCGGCGCACCGTGCTGATCCGATGGCAGGAGCCAGGTGCTTCTCCTGGTCTCCCATGCGGGTGCAGGGCCCAAGCACTTGGACCATCCTCCACTGCACTCCCTGGCCACAGCAGAGAGCTGGCCTGGAAGAGGGGCAACCAGGACAGAATCCGGTGCCCCGACTGGGATTAGAACCTGGTGTGCTGGCGCTGCAAGGCGGAGAATTAGCCTATTAAGCCGTGGTGCCGGCCAACCCTGGGACTTTTATGACCACGCCACAAGTGCCATATGGAGCTGAGCAGCCACGCTTTCATGCCCCTTCCCCCTTAGGTCCCAGGTAGAGCAGGTGCCTGCTGGGAAAGGGGGCGTTTTGTTGACAAGTAGGAGGGTGTGCGGGTGCTGCAAGGCGGAGGATTAGCCTATTGAGCCACGGCGCTGGCCTGGCCACCAGGTTCTTAAAGGGGTCTGGCAGCCAAGCACTGGGACCACACAGTGGGTCCCTGGGGCCCGTTGAGCCACCCTGACGTAGCAGTTTGCTCAGAAAAGGCCCTCAAGGGAGTTGAGTGGGGCCCAGAATAGCTCCAGCCTGCTCGTCTCCGCCTACCCCCTCATTTGGGGCTTGGGGAGGCTTTTAGTGGTAAGGAATATGGGCGCCAGCGCCAAGCTGCTGGAGTTGAGTCTCTGCCCGCCCCCTCCTCTGGGACCCTGACACGCCCCTTCCCCCTCTGGCTCTGTTTCCTGTCTGTAGGATGGAGGGAACACTGGTGGGGAGGGGCAAAAAGGCGAGGGAATGGTGATGGTGAATGGTGGTAGAGACTGGGCCACGGACCCCAGCGAGTCCAGGCGGCCTGTGCAGGGCAAGCAAGGATGGGGAGCCCCAGGCTGCAGAGCCCCTGCGCAGGCTGCTTTCCACCTGGCTTACAGACCACAGGACTGGACCGTTGGACTTGGTGCCCCAGGGACTTGGCCATACCTGTGCCCTTGGGTGTGGGTGACCTGCTTGGCAGAGCATCCTGCTGACCCAGGTCTGCAGGGTCCGTGGGGCAGGAGGGGACAGGATGGGGGAAGGGGGCTTGGATTACACAAGACACCCCCACTGGGCTTCCCAGGATGCACCAGGCTGGCGTGGCCTGGGATCCACTTCCTACATGGGGTCGCTTTGCCACCTGTGTGCCTTGGTCCCCTACCCCCCCCCCAGCCTTCCCCAACCTGCACCAAAGAGCACATGGGAGTTTCCCTGCCCTGGGCGGAGAGATGCAGCCCCTCCCAGGGGCCAGCTCCTGTGGAGGGGGGGTGGCCCAGGAACCCAGATGGAGTGGAGGGAGCTGACAGGTGACCAGGACCCCATAAGCAGAGAGGGTGGGGGTGGGGAGGTGTACCAGGCTGGGAGGCCCTGAGCAAGGAGAGTGCTATTGAAATAAGTTATTCCAGGGCTAGCGCGTGGCTCACTTGGTTAATCCTCCGCCTGTGGCGCCGGCATCCCATATGGGCGCTGGGTTCTAGTCCCGGTTGCCCCTCTTCCAGGCCAGCTCTCTGCTGTGGCCCAGGAGTGCAGTGGAGGATGGCCCAAGTGCTTGGGCCCTGCACCCCATGGGAGACCAGGAGGAAGCACCTGGCTCCTGGCTTCAGATTGGCGCAGCACCAGCCGTAGCGGCCATTTGGGGAGTGAATCAACGGAAGGAAGAGCTTTCTCTCTGTCTCCTCTCTCACTGTCTATAACTCTACCTGTCAAATAAATAAAAAAAAGAATAAATGAGTTATTCCAGGCATTCAGAAAAGGTTCTATAATGTGTCAGTCCCCTCCCCATCCTGCAGCTTAAGAAATAAAATATTACCCCAGCGTGGAAGCTGGACTGTCCCTCACTGCTTTCATTATTTTGTTGTTGTTGTTGTTGTTAAGATTTATTTTATGTATTTGAAGGAGAGAGAGAGAGAACGTCCATCCACTCCCCACATGGCCACAGGGGCTGGGCCAGGCCAAACCAGGAACTCAGGCCGGGTCTCCCAGGGGGCTGTCAGAGACTCAAGCCCCTGGGCCATCCTCTGCTGCTTTCCCCAGGCGCATGAGCAGGGAGCTGGATTGGAAGCAGAGCAGCCGGGACTCCAACCAGCCCTGGCGTGTGGGGGCCGGCACTGCAGCAGTGGCTTAACTCTGCCTTCATTTTTGTCCTGTGCGTTGCCAGACACGTCATGGGACGTGTGATGAGTTTGCCCTTTGGCCTTTTTAACAAATACACGCAGATGGTTTTCTCGACCGTGTCCTTGAGCTTGGTTGATGGCCGTTGCTCTACATAATTTGTTTCCTTGGCTGTGTGGTTTTCCAGGTCTGAGTACGGCCCCGGCCCGTTGTTTGTGCTGCTGCTGGTGCACAGTTAGGGGTATCGGCTGTTGCTCTGTGGGGGGCACAGGGTTTTCACTGTGCAGGACTGGAGGAGGCAGACAGTCTGTGGTCTCAGTCCCAGGGGGTCTGGTCGGGAGTTGGACATGCTCTCTGAGGCAGTAGGGAGCCACTGAAGGCTCTTGAGCAGGAGCAGGATTCAGTTCCTTGAAGCGCTTTAGGGACTGTGGGTTTTCGCCAGTGGTTTGCTGTTTGGGTTGGAAGCCGGGAGCTGGGGGAAGGAGGCTCCTTAGCCCGTTTCTGCGGGGTGGGGGGTGGGGGGGAGCCAGCGTGGAGGGAGGGAGTGGGAGGCTCAGTTGAGAGGGATCCTGTTTGGGTCGTGTGTACCAGGGAGAGAGCTAAGTGGGGTTGCACTCTGTGTCCTGGGTGGCAGGATGGCGGGGCCTTTCCCAGAGAGGGGGCAGGAGGAAGGGCTTGTGATGTGCCAAGGCCAATTGTGCAGGCACATGTGTGGTAGTCGTTGTCAGGGAGGCGTGGGGACGTGTCCCAGCATCACCGGGTCCTAGGACCCCTCACACCTTCCCTCCCCATCTCAGCCCTGCCCATCAGCCAGGACCTCAAGCCGACAGGGCCACACTTCCCCCACTCCCCGCCCCACATCCAAGCTGGCACAGGTCTCGGGTCCTTCTCTGTGCCCAGCCACCGCTCTTGACCCTGCCGTCCCCCACCCCAACCCTGTCCCTCCAGCCTCTGCTCTTGCTGCCTCTCCCTGACACCCACCAAGCCTTTAGAAAAGGAAATCGGGCTGCGTGCCTCCCTGCGTTTCCAGGGCCTGCGCCGTGGCCTGGCCCCTGCTCCTCTCGCCCTGCCTGGAGGCTCCGGGGCCTCCCTGCCACTCCTGGAACCCACAGTCGCTAAACGCCTTGTACACGCCAGGCCTGACTGCTGCTTCGCCTTTGCTCTCATCTGTGCCGCTTCCTCCCACGCCGCCCTGCAGGCCAGAGCCCCAGAGCAGCCTCATCCGGAAAGGCCCACGAGTTGCTAGATTGTTCTCTTGCGATTTGCAGCCGATGTGGGAAGACAGGGAGGCACGATGTGGCCTCGGGCGCGGGTGCACATGCGTGGCAGGCACAGAGGAAAGGGAGATTTTATTTCATTTTATCTTATTTTTAAAGATATATTTATTTATTTAAAAGGCAGAGTTGCAGAGAGGCAGAGGCAGGTGGAGAAGGAGGCTTTCCATCCTGGGGTTCACCCCGCAAAGGGCCACAATGGCCAAAGCTGAGCTGATCCGAAGCCAGGAGCCAGGAGCTTCTTCTGGATCTTCCACGTGGGTGCAGGGGCCCAAGCACTTGGGCCGTCCTCTACTGCTTTCCCAGGCCACAGCAGAGAGCTGGATCGGAAATGGAGCAGCTGGGACTCAAACTAGCGCCCATATGGGATGCCGGCGCTGTAGGCGGAAGCTTTACCTACTACGCCACAGCAACAGCCTCTCATTTTATTTTTTAACCTCTCATCTTGAGATCATTCCAGACTTGTCAAAAGCGCACAGCGGGTTCTCATGGAGCCCTCGCCCCGCCCCCAGGAGCGCGAGCATCCTTCCTAGCTGAGGCTCGGCTGTCCAAACCAAAGGATGAACACCAGTGCCTGCCAGCAGCTACTCCCAGCCCCTCCCAGCTTCTGCTGGGTGCCCCCCATCTCCTCGTCTACATGCAGGACCCAGTTCCGAACCCCACGTGGCATCTAAGCTCCTGCAGTCTGGGACAGCCTCGCTGTCGTGCCGAGGACCCCTTGGGAGAGTCCTGGCCAGTGTTTTGTGAGTCTCTCAGCCTGGCTTCAGACGTTTCCTGCCGAACGAACCGTGCATTCTTGGCACAAACACCACCAAAGTGACTGTGCCCTCCCGGGCGTGTCGTATTGAGAGGCAAATGAAGTCTACAAATATCCTTCCCAGGTTCAGTGCCAGCTTAGCGTGCAGTCAGCCCGGGCCTCTGCTGCCTCTGCGCCTTCGCTCATCCGACCCCGGCGGTGGGCCCAGGGCGCCAGGTGTTCGTTGTGCTGCCGTGCGGTAGAAACTCGAGATGGTGCCTGTGTGTCCAGGCCAGGGTGGGAGCAGAGATGCTCAGACGGTCAAGGAAGGCTTCTTGGAGGAGGGGGCTCGGTGCAGCAGCAGCATCTAGAGCAGCAGGGGGAAGAGCGTCCAGGTGAGGGTGTGCTCAGGAGAAGCTGTGGTGGTGGGGAAGCGCTCCCCCCATGGCTGCAGACACCCCGGGCTCCCCACCTGGGGGACCCTGCACCGGCTCAGCTCCAGACCGTCGGGAGCAGGTGCATGCATGCGTGGCCCTCCTGAGCTGGGCCCTGTCCCCAGCCCAGGCAAAGGGAGGGTCCTCGTTGGGGCGCCTTCAGCGAAGTCGCACAAGTGCCTCAGTTTCCCTCTCCAGTAGGGTGGGCGTGCCGGGGGCAGCCACTGAGTCACTGTGTCTCTGCCTGGCCTGCTAAGGACTTGCTCAGGGAATGGATCAGATGCAAAGTACCGGGACCGGAACCAGCATTCGGAGGGCTTAACCACTGCACCACACCGCCTGCCCCTTGCCATAGCCTTACCCGCTGTGCCACAGAGCTCCCTCTAGAGTTACTCTTCACAGGCCATCCTGCTCCCTCCCTGCCCCTGCCCTGCCCCAGCCAGCACCCACGCACCCCTCCTCCACTTTTCTGTCTGGGCCTTGAGCAGCCAGGATCCCTCCTGGCCTGACCAGCCTGGGCTACAGTCCTCAGCTCTGACCACTCCCTCGCCCGGCCGCCCCAGCCTCAGGTCCCTTTCCCGCGAGGCCTCTCGTGTGCTGAGCTGGCTGGCTGGCTGTGTGATTGGTAGGGGCTGGTGTAATGTGAAATTCCGACTTATCAGGCTGCTTGTAGTTTGCTAAGTGAAGAAAAATTAAAAATGTAAATTAGCAACAGGAATTTCACCATTCTTTTTCATATCGTGCAGTGCCAGTTTTAAATGCAAATGTAAGAACACTTTGCTCACAGTGACTCACTGGAAGGGCGTAATTCATAGTTCTCAGCTTGCACGTGGCTGTGGGTTGGGTTCCTATAGGATAGTGGAAAGGCTGCACCAAACCAACATTTCTATCTATTTTAATTTTATTTGAAAGGCAGACAGAGATCTCACATCCATTGGTTCACTTCTCAAATGCCTGCTGGGCCATGCTGAAGCCAGGAGCCCGGACCTCAATACAGGAGTCCCACGTGGGTGGCAAGGACCCAAGTACTTGAGCCACTACTCATTAGCAGGAAGCTGGATTGGGAGTTGAACCGGACACTTCGGGGCTAGCATTGAGCAGTGGCTCAGCCGCTGCCTGAAACATGGGCATCCCGTATCAGCGCACTGGTTAGAGTCCTGGCTGCTCCCCTTCCAATCCAGCTCGCTGCTAATGGACCTGGAACAGTCAAAGTAAATGGGCCCCTGCCACCTACATGGGAGAGACAGGTGGAGTTCCAGGCTCCTGGATTTGGCCTGGCCCAGCCCCAGCTGTTGTGGCCAGTTGGGGAGTGAACCAGCAAATAGAAGATCTTTCTCTGTCTCTCCCTCTCTGTCACTCTGCTTTTCAAATACATAAAATAAATCTTAAAAGAGAAGAAGGAGTACGAGGGGGAGGGGAGGGAGGTGGAGGAGGAGGAGGAGAAAGAAAAAGGAAGGGCCTGTGCTGTGGCACAGTGGGTTAAAGCCCCAGCCTGCGGCGCCGGCATCCCACATGGGCACTGGTTTGAGTCCTGGCTGCTCCTCTTCCAATCCAGATCTCTGCTATGGCCTGGGAAAGCAGAATATGGCCCAAGTCCTTGGGCCCCTGCACCCACGTGGGAGACCCAGAAGAAGCTCCTGGCTCCTGGCTTTGGACCAGCACAGCTCTGGCTGTTGCGGTCATTTGGGAAGTGAACCAGAAGAATGGAAGACCTCTCTCTGTGTCTCTGTCTCTACCTCTCTCTGTAACCATGTCTTTCAGATAAATAAAATAATTCTTAAAAAAAAAAAAAAAAGGAGAAGGAAGAAGGAGAACCAGGCAGTCCAATATGGGCTGTGGGAGTCCAAGCAGCTTAACTGTGTTCTTTGCGTATTTGAAGCAAATGCCAGCCGGAACTTGTTGGAACTTTGAGTTGGAAAGCTTGGTCTCCTGGGTCAGCCACACCGCCCTCCCCCGAGTCACAGATGTCTCCCCACGTCGTATTCATGTTGAGCCTTGTTGAATTCCCACCCATAGGGGGTCCCCAGAGTTCTCTGCTCAGGGGCATCACCAACGCCGTCAGTGCGTGGGCAGCAAGGGACAGAGCACACCCTTGTGTGGCTGTCCGCCCAGGTGTGTGCTCCATCGTCCCATCAGACGCCGCCTGCACAGCACAGGTCCCAGGATGAAACCACACCGAATTTCAGGATGGTGACGCTCGGTGTGGGAGCTTCTGACCAGGGGCCCCGGGGTGGCTGCACACCTGGGAAGCCAGCTCTGTGTCCTGGCCTTCGGTGTCCTCATCCTGGTCCTGTGCCCCCTTGCGCTAGCACCAGGTAGCCTGAGATGGCCTGGAATGACGACAGGAGGGGAGAGGCGTGTCGACAGCCCACCCACCCTTGCCTCTCTTGCTTCTCCCACCAAGCAGCTGGACAGAACTTTCTTTCTTTCTTTTTTTAAGGTTTGTTTTATTTATTTGACAGGCAGAGTTAGAGAAGGGGGTGGGTCTTCCATCCACTGGTTCACTCCCCAGATGGCTGAAATGGCCAGAGCTGTCCTGATCCGAAGCAGGGAGCCAGGAGCTTCTTCCAGGTCTCCCATGTGGGTGCAGGGGCCCAAGCACTTGGGTCATCCTCTGCTGCTTTCCCAGGCCACAGCAGAGAGCTGGTTCGGAAGTGGAGCAGCCAGGACTCAAATTGGCGCCCAGTGGGATGCCGGCACTGTAGGTGGCAGCTTTACCCACTATGCCATAGCGCTGGCGCCATGGACAGAACTTTCTAGTTTCCCCAAACAAGCCCTGTCTGCTGCATCTGGACCGCTGCCTGCTGCTGTTTCCTCTACACCAGTGGCTCTCACAGTTGTGGTCCCTGCAGCACCCAGGAGTTGCTGCAAATGTCACTTCCCAGGCCCCACCCCAGACCTCCTGGAATCTCTGGGGATAGGACCAGACACCTGCTCTTTATCTGGTCGCTCAGCCAATTGTGATGCAGGTAAACGTTTGACCACCATTGCCCTTCTTTTGCTTTTGTTTTAAGATTTATTTATTTACTTGAAAGGCGAGTTACAGAGAGGGAGAGAGAGACAGCACATCCATCGACTGGTCCACTCCCCAAATGGCTGTAATAGCCTGGGCAGGACCAGGCCAAAGCCAGGAGCCAGGAACTCTATCCAGGTCCCCCATGTGCGTGGCAGGGCCCAAACACTTGGATCATCTTCTGCTGCTTTCCCAAGTGCATTAGCAGGGAGCTGGATTGGAAGTGGAGCAGCTGGGACTCAAATCAGCACTCTGATAGGGACGCTGGCTTAGCAAGTGGTGCCACAACACGGGGCCCCACCACTGCCCTTGAAGATTTTTTCCTCCCTTTTGTCAGCCTCCTGACTCCTCCCTATTCCTGGTAGAGCTCATCAGGGACCCAGCCCTGGCCAGATTAAACTCCTGCCTGGGTGAGTCTCTCCTGTGAATTCTTCAGTTCACAGCTCCCCTGGCTCTGAGTGTGTCAGTCTCATTCTTCGCCTTGTCCAAAGTACTGAGCAGGGCAAACAGGAGGCGCCCCATAAGTGGCAATGGAGTTGCACTGACTTGGGGAGACCAAGGAAGTGGAGATGTGGAGCCCGCAGGCCGCACGGAGGGGTCCGGGGTGCCCAGGGGAGGGGCTGACCCCGGACCCTCGCCCTCCAGGTACAGCCTGTACACCCGCACCTGGCTCGGCTACCTCTTCTACCGGCAGCAGCTGCGCAGGGCTCGGAATCGCTACCCCAAAGGCCACTCCAAAACCCAGCCCCGCCTCTTCAACGGTGAGCTCCGGCCGCCCCTGGCCGGCACCCCCCCCCCCGCCTCCTCCTCCCCCTCCGTACCCCGCCGACTGGGCACCAGCCCGTGTCTGCCCCCAGGAGTGAAGGTGCTTCCCATCCCCGTCCTGTCGGACAACTACAGCTACCTCATCATCGACACCCAGGCCCGGCTGGCTGTGGCTGTGGACCCTTCAGACCCTCGCGCTGTGCAGGTGAGGGGAGCGGGGGGGGGGGGGGGGGGCTGGGGGCCTCTCCTTGCAAGAGAGGAGGGGCTGTCCCTGACCCCTCTGCTCACAGAATGTGCCCCCCACCTTGTGTGCATGTATGCCCACCCCCTGACACTCTCATGCGCGTGCACACACAGGGAAAGGTGTCTAGGATGTGGCCGCATGGGGGGGGAGACAGGTCTAGGGGGAGGGGCCACTGGGCAGGGGTGCCCGCGCAGTACCAGGAGTCCAGTGTGTTGCCAGGCACTGTCCCCCCTCTGCCTGTCAGTATCGGGGTCTTTCCCAGCACTCCCCTCCCCTCCTCTCCAGCAGCACCCACCCTCTCTCCCTCTGTATCCCACCCCCATTCTCAGTGCACCTCTCTCCCCAGGCTGCCATTGAGAAGGAGGGTGTCACCTTGGTTGCCATTCTCTGCACCCATAAGCACTGGTAAGGGACCGAGGAGGCAGTCTGGGTGCAGAACATCCTCTCTGGACCATAATTGACCAGGCTGGGCCCCCTGGGCTGGGGTCAGGAAATCAGGATGGGTGGCACCCACTTCAGGGGCGGATCTCCTGCCCTGTCACTTCTCAGGTGTCTGACACGCTAGACAGAAGCAGGTCCCTCACCCATCATTGCATCCCGTGGGCATTTATTAGATGCCTACTGGGCACGGGCAAAACTTGCAGTCTCTTCCGTGAAGGGGAGACAGCCCTGCATAAAGGTCTGTAAGTGACAGACAGGTGGCAGTGGCACAGGGCAGGGGGGAGCCCAGGCACAGTGTGACCAGATCCGCTTGGGGGACTAAAGATGATGCCCCAGGGCGGCGTTGGCCATGCGGAGAGTGTTGAGGTGGTGTGGTAAGGTAGGGGGGTGAGGGTCTGGGCAGACTTGAGCAAGGTCCTAGAGGTGTGGACAGCCTGGCCCAGTCCCAGGGCCCCCGGCTCAAAGGCCTGGATGTGCTGTGGGGAAGAGGGAGGCCCCAGGGCCACTGCCCCGTGAAGCCCCCTGTCCGTCTCTGCTGTCCTGCAGGGACCACAGTGGAGGGAATCGCGACCTCAGCCGGCGGCACCAGGACTGTCGGGTGTATGGAAGCCCGGATGACGGCATTCCCTACCTCACCCAGTGAGTGCCTGAGGCTGGCCGGGATGGGACAACCCCTCCCCCCCCCCCCCCCCCCCCGCCTCTGGGTGTGTGTGTCAGTGTGTGTCATGGTGTCAGCAGCAGCAGGGTCTTTGCTGATGCCCTTACTGGCCCTAGAGGGCAGGTTCA
The DNA here is from genome assembly GCA_949820135.1 of Sylvilagus floridanus. NCBI lineage: Eukaryota > Metazoa > Chordata > Mammalia > Lagomorpha > Leporidae > Sylvilagus > Sylvilagus floridanus. The sequence continues at coordinate 161,353,846 of OX463236.1, forward strand.
AGCGCACAGGAAGATTGGCACCACCTGCTCCCCACATGACCCAGCTGTGGTCCCCAAAGAGGAAGGGGGAGGGTTTGCATCTGAGACCCTGGGCACCAGGGTATCTTCCATGTGAGTAGGAAGCCGACCTCCTGTGATCACCCAGCCCCTCCTCTCCCCTACTGCTTTGTCCCCAGTCCCCTATGTCATCAAGACGTGGTCAGCGTGGGACGGCTGCAGATCCGGGCCCTGGCCACCCCTGGCCACACACAAGGCCATCTGGTCTACCTGCTGGATGGGGAGCCCTACGAGGGTCCCTCGTGCCTCTTCTCGGGGGACCTGCTCTTCCTCTCTGGCTGTGGTAAGTTCCTGCAGCCACTCCCATCTGTGTCACCCTGAGTGGGGGCTCACGTCCTCAAGAGTGCCCTGGTGGCTGCACACAATGACAGGATCCCAGATTGAGTAGGGAGCTCAGAGTGCGCACGGCCAGTGCAGAGAGCCTGGCTGTCTGACCCAGCGATTGGCGAGACTTGGCTGGGAAGCGTTGGACTCCTGTGGGCTTGGCTGGGGATGGCCAATTGGGCCCAGTTCCCGGTTGGGGAGAAGAGGGCAGATGCCTGGGGTGGGCGTGGCAGGGGCCAGAGCAGGCAAGCTGGCCTCCAGCCCCGTGGAACTCATGCTGTGTTGCCACTCCTCCAGGACGGACCTTTGAGGGCACCGCAGAGACCATGCTGAGCTCACTGGACACTGTGCTGGGGCTGGAGGATGACACCCTGCTCTGGCCTGGTGAGGCACCCCCCTTGCCTGGGCCCCTCATGCCCCTAGGGACCAGGCAGACCCCCCCCCCAGTCCCAGCCACAGGGTGACTCCTGGGCCCCACCTCGAGGGGTGAGGGCAGAGCTGCAGCCTAGTGCCTCTTTTCTCACGCCTGCCACCGTGCCCTGCCCGCCAGCCCTCAGCCCTCCGGAAACCATGCCAGCCCCACGGGTCCCAGGATGGGATCTGACTGGTGAGCCAGAGCCCGGAGCCCAGAGCAGCCTTGGCTTGTCTGGGGACGAGCGGGTCAGTGCCTTCTGCCTGTGCCCGTTGCCCTAGAGATCACAGGACCCCTCCCAGGTAGCTAACGCTCAGAACGCATCCTCACTCATTCACTGGACAAGGGCTTTGGGCGCACCAGGCTGTGCTGCGGGCAGGAAGAACGTAGCCATGACCTCCGCCTCCAGGGGCTTACAGTTTTCTCCACTTGCCGTGTGAGAAAGATGCGGCTCAGAGAGGTGCGGTGACTTAACCTGAAGCCGCAGTGACCGAGGGGGCTTCTGCCCTGCCCCCTCGCTCCCGGCTGGCCTGTGCCCGCAGACGGGGAAGCAGCTCCGGCGGGCTGCGGCTCTCCTGGAAGTGCCCGGGGCGCCCCCAGGGCGGGGCCGGAAGCCGGGCGGACTTGGACTGACTCCCCACCCCCCACACCCCGTCAACCTCCCTCCCCCGCCGGCACGCGCTAGGTCACGAGTACGCCGAGGAGAATCTGGGCTTTGCCGGCGTGGTGGAGCCCGAGAACTTGGCCCGCGAGAGGAAGATGCAGTGGGTGCAGAGGCAGCGGATGGAGCGCAGGAGCACGGTGCGGGCTGGGGTCGGCCGCGGGGCACTACCAGGCCCCCAGGCAGGGCGGCGGCGGGGACAGCCCTCCCCCGCTCCCAACCCAGTGTCTCTCGTGCCTGCAGTGCCCGTCCACCCTGGGAGAGGAGCGCTCCTACAACCCGTTCCTGCGGACCCACTGCCTGGCGCTGCAGGAGGCTCTGGGGCCAGGCCCCGGCCCCACCGGGGACGACGGCTGCTCCCGGGCCCAGCTCCTGGAGGAGCTCCGCCGGCTGAAAGACACGCACAAGAGCAAGTGATGCCCCGGCCCCCGCAGCCCAGCCCACCTCATGGTGGGAGCCGCCGTCACCTGCACCTCACCCGCTCTCCCTCCTGGCTAACTCCACCCCTGCATCGGGCCCCCTGTGGACAGAATCCCCCACGCTGGCCAGGGGCAGGGGAGGGACAGGGCCGTGAGGGAAGGGGGGCCTCAGGACATGTCCAGACCCCACCAGCCAGGAGGGCCCCTCCCCCTCCTCCCTCGCTGGCCTCATGGAGGCCCCGGAAGCCAGGGTCTGGAGTCGGGGAAGAAATCCAGCCCCCCAGGTGGCCTCAGGTGTGGGAGAGTGTCCTTCAGGGCAGCCAGACTCAGGTTTCCTGGGCCCCAGGCCCTCCCCTGTCCCCCTGCCCCACCGGCCTGCCAAAGCGATTCCGAGAGCCATTCCCGCGAGCAGAACACCGAATCGGCTGGCCGCAGGTCTGGCTGCCCTGCCTGTCGCTGCCGCCGTGGCTCCCCAGCAGCCGAGGGTGGGGACTCCTGTTTGCCAAGGAAGCCTCAGGCCCCGGGCTTGTGGAGCCGCGCAGGACACAGACTCCCTGCATGCCTGGCCCGCTCCTGCCCGCTCGCTGGCCTCCGCCCCTGCCCTCCTTCCCCGAGGCGGAGAGCCACGGAGGGCCAGGGCCGCTGCAGCTTCTCCCCCTGACCCTAGTCTAGGAGCTGCCGCCCGCCTTCCTCGGTCACACCTGCTTCCCCCCCAGCCCCTCGGCCCCGGGAGCTAATAAAGATTTATTTTTCAGCCTCTACCTTCGGCATGTGCCAAGAGCACGCCCATGTGTGTTCCCATTGGCTCGTCAGCCCCGTGCGGGCGGGCTGGGGGCGGGGCTAGAAACGGGCTGGTCTGGAGCCGGGAGCCCCGGGGAGCGGCAGCTTCCGGGACTCGGGTCTGGGCACTTCGCTGCTCGCTGCGCCTCGGGCTCGGCCTGCCCTGGCCCGGGATCGTTGGGTCGGCAGTGAGGAGCCCTGTGGTCCGCAGGCAGGCAGGCCCTCAGAGCCAGCCGAGAGCCGTCTCTTCCCGGCTCGAAGGCTTCCTCCGGCTCTGCTTCCCTGTGGCCGCGCTCTGAGGTGCCCCCTCACCGTCTGGCCTCTGCCACCCTCTACAGCCACGGCCCCTGGCACCCCCTCTAGCAATACCTCCAGACGAGTAAGAGCCCCCGCGACACGCACCTCTGCCTCCGTGCCTTCGCTCACGCTGCCCTTCACACTGGAATGTCTTCCCTCGCTTCGCCGGCCTTGGCTGCCTGGCACAACTGCTCATCTCTCGCCAGCCCCTCGAAGACCACCCAGCCCAGGAAGGCAGCCCCCAGGACCCTCCCCTCCCGCAGGCTACCTCCGCACTTTGTAAATGCTTCTGCCCTGGCACCTGGCACCCAGCACCTGTATTTCACTTGTTTACATGTTTGTCTCCCCTTCTAGACTGTGAATCCTTAAGGGCATGGACTGTATCTTATGCATCTCTCTGTTTCTGCGCCTAGCACGGTGCCTGGCACACAGTAGGCGCTCAATAAATGTTGAATGAATGATTTCACCAAGGCCTGGTCCCTCGGCAGATGGTCTTTCCTATGGCCCTTCACCGTCTCACTGTTTGCCCCGCGACTTGGAGTTAGCACGACTTGGAAAGCTTTGGTCATAAAATCGACCTGAGTATCCCAGGGTGCCTTCCACAGCCCGTGTGTGTGTGTGTGTGGGGGGGGTGTGGGTGGGTGTGTTCAGGTCAGGGTTTACGGTCTGCCAACCTCAGTGTTTTCCAAAGCTACAGAGGCGCCGGCCGTGCTCCTGGCCCCAGGCGGTGTTTGTAGCCATCACAGCCCAGCAGTGAATAATAGCATGTCAAGGGCATGGCCTTGGCCTTGGTGCTAGCCTCTCTTTAATGCCTCTAAAAAGAGTGAGGGAGGTGTGCAGCCTAGTGAATAATTCTGGTGTTCCACCCCGGGCGCCTGGGCTTGATACCCGCCTGTGTTCCTGCCGGCTGCCTGCCCATGTGCACCCTGGGAGGCAGCAGGTGATGGCTCAAGTGATTGGGTTCCTGCCACCCACAGGGCAGATCTGGACTGAGTTCCCAGGCCCCAGCGTGAGCTCAGCCAAGCCCAGCCCTGGTCATGGTGGGCACTGGGGAGGGAACCAGCAGATAAGAGCTCCCTGCCTCCCTTTCTCTCTCTCATTCTCAAATTCTAACAAGGGGGGCAGGGAGCAACCAACCAAGGAAAATGCTAGACTCCAGGGCCACACGTTGGGCAGCTGTCCCCAGTTAAACATTAACAGTACCATTTTGTTTGCATTGTATTTACCTTCAAGGTCAACGGTTTTGACAAATTACAATTTTAGTTCATGAAAGTCATTAAAGTGTTTTTTTTAAAAAAAAAGAAAAAAGATTTGGGGGCCGGTGCTGTGGCTTAGTGGGTAAAGCCACCACCTGCAGTGCTGGCATTCCACATGAGCGCCAGTTCAAGACCCAGCTACTCCTCTTCCGATCCAGCTCTCTGCTATGGCCTGGGAAAGCAGTAGAAGATGGCTCAAGTCCCTGGGCCCCTGCACCCACGTGGGAGACCGAGAAGAAGCACCTGGCTCCTGGCTTTGGATCAGCGCAGCTCCAGCTGTTGTGGCCAACTGGGGAGTGAACCAATGGATGGAAGACCCCCCCCCCCCCGTGTAACTCTGACTTTCAAATAAATAAATCTTTAAAAAAAAAAAAAAAAGAACTCGACATCCTGAGTCTCTTTAAAATAATTTCTGTATTGAAAAGTAGAGTTAAAACAGAGAGAGAAACATCTTCCATCCACTGGTTCACTCCCCCAAATGGCTGCAATGGCCAGGGCTGGGCCAGACTGAAGCCAGGAGCCAGGAGCTTCATCCAGGTCTCTAACATGGATGACAGGGACCCAAGCACTTGGGCCATTTCCCCCTGTTTTCCCAGGCACATTCGCAGGGAGCTGGATCAGAAGTGGAGCAGCCAGGACTCAAACCAGTGCCCATCTGGGATGCTGGCATTGCAGGCGGTAGCTTAACCCGCTACACCACAACGTCAGCCCCTAGTGGCTTGTTTTTCTTTTGTTTTTTAAGAGTTATATATTTGAAAGGCAGAGTGACAGAGAAGGAGAGACAGAAGAAAAGATCTTGCATTTCCTGGCCCACTTCCCAAGTGGCAGCGACAGCCAGGGCTGGGCCAGTCTGAAGCCAAGAGTCAGGAGCTCCATCTGGGTCTCCCATATGGGTGGCAGTGACTCAAGTAGTTGAGCCACCGTCTGCTTTCCAGGCACATTAGCAGGAAGATAGATGGGAAGCAGAGTACTGGGGACTCAATCCTGCACTCTGATATGGGATACAGACGTCCTGGGCAGCGATTTAACCCGCCGAGCCACAGTGCCAGTCCCTAAAGGAAATTAGTGAAATAGAAATATACAACAGACACTTGGCCATGGCAAAACCCTTGAAGCTGGCCCTGGTGTGGCGGGAGACCTGCAGAGCCGGTTCAGCAGCACACTTTGTGGGGCTCAGCCCAGGGCACAGTTTTCCACCCCTGGCCACAGTCCAGCCCCTGCCCTAGGCCCCCTCATCCAGGGACATTGGCAGCAGCCTCAGCTGTCCTGAGTGAGGACACAGAGGGTGGGGCTGTGTTCCTGAAGAAGAGTGGCTCTGTGTGCTGTGAGATGGGTCTGCTCCCAGCTGTCTCGGGCGGGCGCAGCCCAGGGCCAGGCCCTGAGCTAAGCAGGCCACTGAGTAGGCCTGGCTTTGAGGGGCACTTGGTGACAATCCTCGAGGGCTGGTGGGTGATGCTCCCACTTGGCCATCCTCCTGCCTCATGAGCGGAGCCCCTGCCGGAGCTGGCACTGACGACTCACATGCAGCAAGCGAAGGCTGCAGGTTCTCGGCTGGCAGGATGGCAGGTGTCACTGACCAGGGTGCCAATCCTCATGCTAGCATTCAGCAGCCAAGCGGCCTTGGGCCAGTCGCTCCCCTGACCTCAGTTTGCTCTCCTTACAGTGGTGAGAACAACCCTGAATGAGTCAGAACCTTTTTCGGGGCAGTGGGTGTTGTAGTCCAGCAGGTGGCGCTGCCCCTGGGGACAGCTGCATCCGGTTTCATAGGGCCTGGTTCGAGTCCCCTACACCGCTTCCGATCCAGCTCCCTGCTACTGTACCTGGGAAGCAGTGGGCGATGGCTCACGTGCTTGGGTTCCTGACCCAAATGGTGCTCATGGCTCCTGGTTTGGACCTGGCCCAGCTGTTGCTGCCGTCTGGGGAATGAACAAATACATGGAGGATTTCTCTCCCTCTCTCACTCTGCCTTTCAAATAAATGAATCCATTGTTTTTAAAAAGGACCTTTCTGGGTGCAAGGGAAAATGCTCCACACAAAGGAGCTTAAACACGGATGGACGTTTGCTGGCCAGGTGAAGACACTGCCTAGGATGCCCGCCTTCCATTTCAAGGTCAAGTCCCAGCTCCAGTTCCCATTCCAGCCCCTGCGCATGCTCACACTGACAGGCAGCAGGCGATGCTCATGTACTTGGGTCCCTGATGCCCGTGTGGGAGACCCAGATTGCGTTCCGGGGTCCTGGCTTCAGCCTGGCCGAGCCTTGGCTGCTGCTGGCATTTAGAGAGTGAACCGGTGGACGGAAGAGCTGTCTCTGTCTCTCTGCTTTTCATATAAATAGATAAAAATTGGAAGAAAAAGGAAAGAGTAGCTTAAGCCAAAAGGAGAACTGATGTGCTCGTGAACCCGTCAGGTGGGGTTCTGCACGGCGGCCTCGGGCCTGTCTGAAAGCAGGGATTCCAAGGGGATCCGCACTCAGCCCTGCTCTGCTCCGGGTTGGCATCAGCCTCCGTCAGATTGCCTCCCTGCAGTGGAAACATGGCGCCTTCTGGTTCATCCAACCCAGCGGAACTGCCAATAGTTCCGGGAGTTAAGCGTCATTGGTCCAGCTTGCGTCACGTGCCCAACCCCGAACCAATCACAGGTGACTGGCTAGATCTGGTCACATGACCACGCTTGGAAGGGCAGTGTGCCCACCCATTAAGCCATGGCGGGCGGAAGGGGCCTGTTTGTCGGGGTGAGTCTGTACCAGAAATGATAGGAGACAGTACCACCGTAAAGAGTCGTCGGTGACGGCGCTCCCTGGAGGCTCTCAGCAGGCTCAGGTGCAAAACAGCTCACGCGGTCACTTTGAGAAGCCCTGCGCCTGATGTCTGCGCTGTGATCAATCACACGGAGGAAACCGAGGGGGACGCGTGGCCTCCCCGGTGTTTGATTAACACGGAGCTCGAAAAATGAGCAGCATTTTCCCCCAGATCACGGGCTAGCGCTCCTTGGGGCAGAAAAGGACAAAGTGGGGAGGGCTAAGTAGGCGGCCTTAGGAGTGCCAGGGAAGAATCGAGCAAGGGGACGAGGTAGAGACGAAGGTGAGAGCCCTGTGTGCATGTGTTGTCAGGGGTGTGCGTGTCGGAGGTGTGTATGTGTCAGGATGTGTGTCATGTGTGCGTGTGTCAGTGTGTGTTGAGTGTATGTGCAGGGTATGTGTCAGGAATATGTGTAAGTGTGTGTCAGTTCTGTGTGTCAGGGTGTGTATATGTGTCAGGATGTGTGTGTCATGTGTGTCAGGGATGTGTGTGTGTAAGAGTGTCAGGTGTGTGTCAGGGTGTGTGTATTTGTCAGGGTGTGTGTGTCGGGTGTGTGTGTGTCAGGGATGTGTGTGTCATGTGTGTCAGGGATGTGTGTGTCATGTGTGTGTCAGGGGTGTGTGTTAGGGTGTGTGTGTTGGGGTGTGTGTGTCGGGTGTGTTGTTGGGTATATCAGGTGTGTATGTGTCATGGGTGTGTGTGTGTCAGGCTGTGTGTATCAGGGGTGTGCGTCTTAGTCCTTTCAAAGCCCAGCCCAAGAGACTTTGCTTTTTTTCCTTTTTCTTTTCTTTTTTTTCCTGTAAGTTTATTTATGTGAAAGGCAGTTAACCGGTGCCACGGCTCAATAGACTAATCTTCCGCCTTGCGGCGCCGGCACACCGGGTTCTAGTCCCAGTCGGGGCGCCGGATTCTGTCCCGGTTGCTCCTCTTCCAGTCCAGCTCTCTGCTGTGGCCCGGGAGTGCAGTGGAGGATGGCCCAGGTGCTTGGGCCCTGCACGCCATGGGAGACCAGGAGAAGCACCTGGCTCCTGCCTCGGATCAGCACGGTGCGCCGGCCGCGGTGGCCATTGGCGGTTGAACCAACGGCAAAAGAAGACCTTTCTCTCTGTCTCTCTCTCACTGTCCACTCTGCCTGTCGGAAGGAAGGAACGAAGGAAGGAAGGAAGGAAGGAAGGAAGGAAGGAAGGAAGGAAGGAAGGAAGGAAGGAAGGAAAAGCAAGGCAGTTAGAGAGTCCAGTCCTGGTTGACTCATCAAATGACTTCACCAGCCAGGGCTGGGCCAGGCCAAAGCCAGGTGCCAGGCTCTTCATCCGGGTCTCCATGTGGGCACAGGGGCCCTGGCAGAGACCTGAACTGCTGCCCATATCGATGCAAGCGTCACAGGCTTACCCCGCTGCACCACAGTGCCAGCCGAAGACGGCGCCTCGTGAAAGCAGGCGGGAACCCAGTCTTCACAGTCCCCAAGCCCCCTCAGGCCAAATGTGGGGCCAAGGGAGCGAATGAAGGGCCTACGCCAGGACATCTGGGTGCAAACACATCTGCCTCTGACGGGACTCGGCACCACTGCGCTTCGTTCTAGAGCGGCTGGAAGCTGAACGGCCACTCAGCAGTACCCAGCCCGTCAGAGACCAGGCTCCGGGCCGGGCTCGGCACGGCGGTGAAGACGCCAGCCTCCTGTTTCAGAGGTCCAGCTCGAGTCCCAGCTCCGTTTCCAATTCAGCTTCCCGCTAATGCACCTGGGAAGCAGCAGGTGATGGCTCAAGTGCTTGGGTCCCTGCCGCTCCCAGAGGAGATCCAGACGGAGCTGACGGGTCCTGGTTTCCGCCTGGATGGATGGCGGCGTGTGGCAGCGCTTAAGAGAATCCAGGAATTTTTGCAAGTGTGCCGCAATGTTCATTTTCGACATTTCAAGTTCTTAAAATGCTTAAAATCGTTTTGCACGTGAGAGGGCTTAGAACATAAGTCTTGAGATTCTAATTTAAAATGAGCGGCTGGATAATTGATTTACACCTGTAGTTTTTAGTTAAAGTCTTACTGGGATTGTTAAGCAGAATGAGAACATAAAAGAAATTTTGAAGACTTAAAGTCTTTAAAAGATGAAAGATGATTACCTAATAAGAAGCCATGTAATGATTACCTGCCCGAGTGATGTGAGCGTGCAGGGCGGGGGACGCCTTGGTGGCACGCCATGGCTTTGCTTATGACTCCACAACCCTGAGGCTTTAATGGCCACTTTGTCCTGGTCTCCCTAATACTCACACCGTGGGGCTGAGGCAGCCACAGCTTGGGGTTGCCCATCTCTGCATTCCCTTGTCAAACCTGTGTCTCCAGTCACATGCTGCAGTCAATGTCTCTTTTATTCATTCCTTTGCCTCTCAATTCTCCCAGGCTCTGGAGCCAGACCACCTTAGGCTGAGTCTTGAGGCCAGTTATCAGCTGTGTGGCCTTGGGAAGATATTTAACCTCTCTGTGCCTCATTTTTCTCGATCATAAAGTACTTCAGGGGTGTGTGCTTAAGCTGCCACTTGGGAATGCCTGCGTCCCACCTCCGGGGACCTGGCTCAGCCCTGAGTCCAGCTTCTCCCAAATGCAGACCCTCAGAGGCAGCAGGTGAGGGCTCAGTGCCTCGGTCCCTGCTCCCCACCCAGACAGCTCCAGGCTGCTGGCTTCAGCCTGGCCCAGCTCAGTTCCAGCTCCAGATGTTGTAGGCATTTGGGCAATAAACCGGCAGCTCAGAGACCTCTCTCTGCCTGTCGTTCAAAGCCCAACCCACAGAGACTTTGCTTTTTTTATTTATACTTTTTTTTTAATATTTATACAATTATTTATGGTAAAGGCAGTTAAAGAGGGAGAGATTCCAGTCTAGAAAGTGAACACACCCTGACACATATACACACCCCTGACACACACACACCCTGACACACACACACACACCCTGACACACTCTTATACACTCTCTCTCATCTCTCTTTTTTAGATTTATTTTATTTATTTGAAAGACAGTGTCACAGAGACAGGTAGAGCCAGAGAGGGAGAGAGAGGTCTCCCATCCGCTGGTTCACTCCCTAAATGACCACAATGGCCAGAGCTGAGCCGACCCGAAGTCAGGAGCTTCTTCCAGGTCTCCCACGCGGGTGCATGGACCCAAGGACCTGGGCCATCTTCCACTGCTTTCCCAGGCCATAGCAGAGAGCTGGATCGGAAGTGGAGCAGCCAGGACTCCAACCAGCGCCCATGTCCGTGTGGGATGCCCGCGCTGCAGGCTGTGGCTTTAACCTGCTGCGCCACAGCGCCAGCATATCTCTGTCTCTATCTCTCTCTCTCTTTCTCTCCCTCCCTCTCTCTCTCTATTATTGTCTCTCCTTCTCTCGGTAATTCTTCCTTTCAAATATATAAATAAATAAACCTTAAAAGAACGAACTTCAGGCAGTCTGAAGGTAAATGAGCTAATGATGTAAAGCCCTTTAGAACAGTGCTCAACAAGAGTAAGGATGGGTGAGAATTTGCTGTGATCATCACTGTTGTCATCATTTTTTAATTTTTTTTTTTTTTTTTTTTTTTACAGGCAGAGTGGACAGTGAGAGACAGAGAGAAAGGTCTTCCTTTTGCCGTTGGTTCACCCTCCAATGGCCGCCGCGGTCGGCGCGCTGCGGCCAGCGCACCGCGCTCGTCCGATGGCAGGAGCCAGGAGCCAGGTGCTTTTCCTGGTCTCCCCATGGGGTGCAGGGCCCAAGCACCTGGGCCATCCTCCACTGCACTCCCGGGCCACAGCAGAGGGCTGGCCTGGAAGAGGGGCAACCGGGACAGAATCCGGTGCCCCGACCGGGACTAGAACCCGGTGTGCCGGCGCCGCAAGGCGGAGGATTAGCCTGTTGAGCCACGGCGCCGGCTATCATTTTTTAAAAAAAATTTTTTTGACAGAGTTAGAGAGTGAGAGACAGAGAGAAAGGTCTTCCTTTTCCGTTGGTTCACCCCCCAAATGGCTGCTATGGCTGGCGTGCTGCGCCGATCCAAAGCCAGGAGCCAGGTGCTTCCTCCTGGTCTCCCATGCAGGTGCAGGGCACAAGGACCTGGGCCATTCTCCAATGCACTCCCAGGCCACAGCAGAGAGCTAGACTGGAAGAGGGGCAACCAGGACAGAATCCAGCGCCCCGACCGGGACTAGAACCCGGGGTGCCGGGGCCACAGGCGGAGGATTAGCCTATTGAGCTACAGCGCCGGCTTGTTGTCATCATTATTGTTACACGTACAGCGCACCTTGACTTATCATAGGGTCATGTCCTCAGGCAAACCCATCATCAGTGAAAAACATCGGAAGCCAAAAATGCATCAAATACACCCAACCAGCCAGCCATCACAGCTCAGCAACACCACAGACGCTGTCCAGTCGCCCAGCATCTGGAAAGAGGACGGTAGTACATGTAATCAGCCCAGGAAAAGATCCAAATTTGAAGTCCAGTTTCTACCGAAGGCACATCACATTCCCACCATGGTGGTGACAGTGGGACTCCGCCACTCTAAGGATCCATTCTGCCCCTGCCTCTCACGAGGCAGGCAAGCGCTCCCTCTGCTGGACAACACCTCAGGCTCAAACTGAGTTTCAGGACCTGCGCTGTCAACTTCCTCCCAGCCCTGGGTGTAGGGAAGCGGGTTGATGCCCCTTTAAGAGGCGGTAGCTGGCTCCCGGTTGCCATGGAGACTGCCAACCACAGACTGGGTCGCTGCAGACAGCATGTCCTCCAAAGCTCTCCTCACAGGTGGTAAGGGGGCTGCTGGGGCTGGAGACGGGGGCTCCTCTCCATCACAGTCCACCTGGGGTCGTTCTAGAGGAGCAGAATCCTCTTGGGGCCAGGGGCCAGGACTAGGGTGCCCATGCCGCATCTGGCTCTGCGCCCCCCGGGGGTTTCCATCTCAGCCTCTCCTCCCTCTGCAGGTGTCAGAACCAAGGAGTACAGGCTCGCCGGCCAGGAGGGGCCGCCCCTGCCACAGGCCAATGCTGAGGCCATCAACTTCCTCAACTCTCTCGGTGGGCACGGGGCAGGGGGCACCCCTGGGTGGGGGAGAGAGAAAGCCCAGGCCAGCCCCATGGTGCTCAGCTTTTTTTCTCCTGGGACTCAGAACAAGTTGAGGCTTCTTTGTGGACATCTTCAAGGGAAACCCCCAGGGACCTGGGGGAGGGGGGGGTGTTGGAAGGGAGGGGGTCCCAGGACGGAGGCCCAAGAGCAGGGGCGTGACCCCCCCACCCTGCCCCTCGCCCCCAGGGCTGGAGGAGCTGCAGCTGCTGCTCTTCTCAGAGACTCTGGCCATAGTCTCGGACACGGGGGGAGCCGCAGGGAGAGCTGACCATTGAGGTGCAGAGAGGGAGGTACAAAGACCAGCAGGGGATCCTGTCCAACTGCATCCTGGTGCACGCCTCCAGCCACGGCTTCCTGGACAAGATGCTCTGCGGAAACTCCCTCCTGGGTAGACAGCCACGCCTGCACCTGCCGGAGCCACCTCTGCTCTCCACACTCCATCCCCAGGACGGGGTGGGGGGTGGGGTGGGGACGGAGGGGCCGCCACAGGTGCAGACCAGACCAGAGCAGCTTGGCGCCTCGTCCTCCCGCTGGGCTCCAGCCACCCTTGCTCCCTCCCGCCTCAGCCCCGTCTCCTGGGTCACCGGTGCCCGTCTCTCCGCACCCAGGCTATCTCTCGTGGAAACTGGAGCCCGTGGAACAGCACAGCCACGAGTTCATCAAGGTACCTCCTGGAGCTCCCACCCCGATCCGGGTGCCCCAGTGGAATATCACGCCAACTCTGCCCACACTTACCCGGCAACCCCTGCTGCACACACAGGGAAGCCCAGCCACGTGGGATACTGGCGGCCACGGGCACTGATGGCTCTCCCCTGCACACACACTGTCCACGGCCCACTGCAGCTCCTCCAACAGGAGAGCCCATGGCTCCTCGGGGTCCATGCGGGCTGGCCTGTGGCCAAGCCCAAGGGCCTCTCACCACCCGGCCCCCAAACCCTCCAGCCCTGTGTCCCCTCACACCAAGCCCGGGCCACTTCACTAACTTCTAGAATGTGACAACCACTGGTGCCTGAGACCCTTTCCAGAGAGGAAGAGACAAAGAGGCCACTCCCCTCTTTCCCACGTGTGTGTGCAAACGCATTGCTGTTTAAATCCCACACCACATGAGTCTGACTTGTGTGGAAGGTTCGGGGGGGGGGTTGGTTTCCTTTTTTTCCATTTGTAAAGGACATGGACAGGTGGGCCCTGGGGTGTCCAGGGGGTCTCTGATCATCCCCTGCCTGCTCTGACCTTAGTACCTCATCCTCCCCATGGAGCGAACGACCAACTTGCTGAAGCAGGAGGAGCAGCTGACCATGACCAGAAGTGTCAAGGAGGGTGAGGTGAGGGTGGCAGCCACATCCCCCGAGAGCCACTGGCAGGTGCCAGGCGGTGGCGGGCCAGCAGCTGGAGTGGGGACTCCACCAGGGCCACCTTCCCTGACCCAGACTGTCCAAAACAGGAAGTAAAGTCGGGGGTGACCATTTTCCCCTGGGCCTCAATCGAGGGCTTCGTCTCCGAGGCCGCCAACCTGGTGCTGTTGCGGGCAATGGCGCGGCGGCAGAATGTGCCCAGCAATGCCCGCTTTCTGGCCTTGGACACCGACGGCAAACTCTGCTATTCCACCTACGTGAGTGGTGTCCCTGCGCCGGTGCTTGGGCTGCGAGAGAAAGAAGACATCTGTGCGGTGGGGGAGGGGCGGGGGGGGGGGAGTGAGCCTTCCACCGGCAGAGGCAACCAACAGTCGAATCTGTCAGCTGATTAGGCACAGGGTGGGTGCAGCGAGCGAGTGGGAAGCAATCCTTCTCTGCACAAAAGTCCAGAAAACACAAACATAGCAGCAGGTTGTTTTTAAAGTGACATCACTTAAAAAATATTTATTTGAAAGAGTTAAAGACAGAGAGAGAGAGGTCTTCCATCTGCTGGTTCATTCTCCAAATGGCTACAATGGCCGGGGCTGGGCCAGGCTGAAGCTAGGAGCCAGCAGCTTCATCCGGGTCTCCCATGAGGGTGCAGGGGTCCAAGCACTTGGGCCATCTTCTGCTGCTTTCCCAGGTGCATTAGCAGGGAGCTGGATCAGAAATGAGCAGCTGGGTTTTGAACCGGTGCCCTTCTGGGATGCTGGCATCACAGACAGAGGCTTAATGTGCCACACCACAAGACACACCCAACATCACTCTTTAACATCAGGGAGTGCAACATCTCCAATTCACTCCAGTATTCTTTCTTTCTTTCTTTTTCTTTTTTTTTTTTTTTTTTGACAGGCAAAGTAGAGAGTGTGAGAGAGAGACAGAGAGAAAGGTCTTCCTTTGCCATTGGTTCACCTCCCAATGGCCACTGCAGCCAGCGCACCGTGCTGATCTGATGGCAGGAGCCAGGTGCTTTTTCCTGGTCTCCCATGGGATCCAGGGCCCAAGCACCTGGGCCATCCTCCACTGCACTCCCGGGCCACAGCAGAGAGCTGGCCTGGAAGAGGGGCAACCGGGACAGAATCCAGCACCCCAACCGGGATTAGAACCCGGTGTGCAGGAGCCGCAGGCGAAGGATTAGCCTGTTGAGCCGCGGAGCCAGCCTCAGTATTCTCTTATTACTTCCCAACCCTAAAGGGCGTCCCGGTTTTTCTTTGTTTGGGGGGAAAGCTTCACAGCCCACATGCCTGGGACTTCCCAGACTATGTGATTTCGGGGCTGCGTCTCTGAACATACGCCTTTTCCAGTAAGACACCTTGGGGCTAATTTCTCTGGCGCTGACCAGCCCTGTGGATGACATTCTAGTCTTGTTTTCAGGACACAAGGGGCAGCCAGCCCTGTGTTTAACACCGAGCCCGGCCGCCAGCCCCCATCTTCGAGACTTTCTGCTGGGCTGCAGCCTCAATGAGGGCTAAGCTTTGGCGACAAGGCAGCCTGCTAAGGGCAGCCCAAGCCAGAGGCGCCACAAAGCCCAAGCTAGTCCCACCCCTCTGAGCCTCACTGCCCAACAGCTTCCCCCTACAGCCCATTTCCTGGGACAGACCCCTACCCCACCCTAGTCCCCGCCCCCCGTAACGGAATCTACCAGCTAGAAGCACTCAGAGGATGCCCCCCCCACGAGGGGGTCCCCAACGCAGCTGGGGGGTGCAGCTCGAATCTTGTGGCTCCTGTGGGTCTGAGCAGCCACAGGCCGCTAACCAGTGGTCAACAAGAAGCGTGAGGAGGAGGAGGGGTGGGGGAGACAGGGAGGGCTTTCATCTCACGCCGTCTCCCTCCCCCTCGGCTGGGGCCAGCAAGCCCTCGGCTTCCAGACGATCCAGGTGGGCCGGCAGCAGGCCCCCGTGTTCATCGTGGAGCAGACGGTGCACTCGGAAGAGGGCATCCCCATGTCCTGGCAGTTCTATATGCTCTCCGATGGGTGAGCTCTGATGGGGGGGAGGGGCGGCGGGAGCCTGGGAGGGAGTGCCTGGCACAGCAGCAGGTGCTCAGAGGTGCAGTGGGGAAGGGCCCGGCTGTTTCTAGGGAGGCCGCCAGGAAGGGTCACCATTGAGATCCCAGCATCCCCCGGGCTTGATCCACACAGTTCGCCCTCTCTTCACTCACTAACTCACCCTTGTATCCTCACCTAGTCTCCCAACCCTTTCTCACAGGCGGCCCTGGCTGGCCGAGCCAAGGCCAATGCCATGGTGTCTGAAAGGAGACTGACCAATACCCACACGCCCCTGGCACCCTGCCCAGCTGGTATCTGCAGCGCCCTGGCACCTAAGTGTGAGCCCCTGTGGGGGAGGGAGAGCAATTTGTTTCTTGACATTTCAGAAGAGGCACTGAGCTGGTCACCACTCTGGGAACAAAGTCCTGTCGTTGCTGGCTTTCCTGCGTTCACAGCTAAGCATGCTTCTATTCTGAGCGCCACCCAGCAGGAGGCACCATGAGTCCTGTGCAGTGTTTGTTTTTAATGTGAGAGACACCGAGATAGAGTTCCCAATCCCTGGTTCCTGCCTGGGAGCGCAATCGAGGTCTCCCATGTGGAACCCAAAATGAGCCATCACTGGCTGCCACCCAGGGGCCCCATTACGAGGAAGCTGCAGTAGCAAACCTGAGCAGAGATCCCGACCCAGCATCCGGATGGGGACACCGGCGTCCAGGATGGCTTACTGCTCACACATCAAGAGGGCTGGAGGTCTTCTTCTTTCCTTTTTTAGATTTACTTTATTTACTTGAAAGAGTTGGGGCCGGCGCTGTGGTATAGCGGGTAAAGCCGCCACCTGCAGTGCTGACATCCATATGGACACAGATTCTAGCCCCGGCTGCTCCACTTCCAATCCAGCTCTCTGCTATGGCTTGGGAAAACAGCAGAAGATGGCCCAAGGCCTTGGGTCCCTGCACCTGCGTGGGAGACCCGGAAGAAGCTCTTGGCTCCTGGCTTCAGATCGGCACAGCTCCGGCTGTAGCAGCCATTTGGGGAGTGAACCATCGGATGGAAGACCTCTCTGTCTCTCTGCCTCTCTGTAACTCTGCCTTTCAAATAAATAAATAAATAAATAAATAAATCAGGAAGGAAGAAAAGAGTTACAGAGGGAGGTGGACAGAAAGAGGTCTTTCATGTGTTGGTTCACTCCCCAAATGGCTGCAATGGCCAGAGCTGGGCCAATCTGAAGCCTGGAGCCAGGAGCTTCCTCTGGGTCTCCCATGCGGGTGCAGGGGCCCAAGCCCCTGGGCCATCTTCCGCTGCTTTCTCAGGCTCATTAGCAGGGAGCTGGATCAGAAGTGGAGCAGGCCAGGGTTTTCACCCTCTGTGCCACAGCCCTGGCCCCAGTCTGAGTTTTTAAGAAACAAAAAAAGGGGAAAGGCCTACGGCAAGTCTTGGACCGTTATCTAGGGGCCCAGAATGAACACCAGGAACTGCAAAGCCGAGAGAGGGAGGCAGCCGTACACAGAGGCCCCAGGCCCGGGCTCAGGAGGTCTCGGTGCTACACGAAGCTGCTCAGGCTTCCATAACAAAACACCACAGACTGGACCACTGAAACGACCCAAATGAATGGCCTCCCGGTTTTGGAGGGCGCAAGGCCAAGGGCAAGACGCCAGCAGGGCTGGTTGCAGGCCACAGCTCCCCGGTGGTCCCTCCTCACTGGGGCCACACAGCCTTCCTTCCGCAGCCAGCCCCAGCACCTCCGATTAAATGGAGACATCAATCCTCTCGAATGCCCCGCCCACATGACCTCATTTAGCTTTAATAACCTCCCCAAAGAGAGCTACAAGCCCCAGCGGGGGAGGGCACAGCTCGGTCCCAGCGTGCGCCCAGGAGGATGCTCCCGTGTGTTGCCCCCAGGCACCTGGCCAAGAGAGTCCAGATCGGCTCCGCAGGCTGCTGCATCATCACCAAGATGCCCATCTTGAGGGAGGAGGGTGAGTGAGAGGCACCCGCGGGAGAGGCCGGGGAGGTGGGGCATTTCCCGGAGGCGGGGCTGACTTTTCCCAGGACCTTGGCCCCAGCGGGAGTACAGGAGGCCCTCTGCTGGGCCTGTCCTCGGATGCCCCCACGGACCGGAGGAAGGCTCTGCGGTGGGGAACAGCCAGCCTCCCCCCTCCCCACCCAGACGAAATCGAGCCTCCGCCCGTGTTCGAAAAGAAGCCCCTGGCGTGGGAGGACGACTTGGAGCTGCACTCCAAGTTCCTGCACCGCAAGGTGAGCAGCGGCCGCCGCCAGCCCGGAACCCCACTGGCCCCGGGAGGCCACCAAGTGCACCGCTCCCGACCCGTCTCGGGTGGGGGGCTGGCGGGCCCTCCCCGCGCTCAGGCCGGACCTGCCCCCGCAGGAGGAGCTGCGGGCCAGCCACAGCGCCTACCTGCGGCAGCACCCCGACGCCCGGGCGCTGCTCTCCGACTTCCTGCTCTTCCTGCTGCTGCGCCAGCCCCGCGACGTGGTCGCCTTCGCCGCCGAGTTCTTCGGCCCCTTCGACCCGCGCCGCCCGCCCGGGCCCGCCCTCCGCTCCTCGCACCGGCCCAGCCCCTTCCGCCCGCTGGACCCCGAGCCCGGCACCGGCGGCGCGGGGGCGGACTAGGCGGGGGCGGCCCTTGTCTTGGGCTAACAATAGGAACAGCCTTTCTTTCTAGACGCTTGTGTCATCATTATCCCCATTTTATAGATAGGAAAATAGAGTCCCAGAAAGGTATAGAGACACAGTCGGCAGCTGGCGAAGCCGGACGTGGGGCGGCCACGCCGAGCTGCCCTCACCCCCAGCTCCCCAAAAAAGAACCCATGACGGGATGGGGGCTGTGGGAGAGGGGACGTGGACCACCATGGGCCTTGCCCTTCGCCTCGGGTGCCTCCCAAGTCTCCAACTCTCATGTTCCGCCTCTCCCAGAAACAGGAACCACCCCCAAACATTGGGGACCTCCAGGGGCTCCTGGTTGGAGTCGATCCGTTCAGGACAGCGGCTGTTTCCACCGGGCTTGATGCGGGCTCAGCCCCAAAGAGTAGATGAGCTCGTGGGCAGGGGGGCGCAGGCGCCCTCCCCCTCCCCCCCATTCCTCCACCGGGACCCGGGAGGAGCCGTGCGCGCGTGTGCGAGGGGACCCAGGTGCGGATGCCCGCAAGGGTGATGCGCTTAGGGGCCGTCGGCGCGCAGAGCCCCAAAGAAGTTTTAAATTTTTCCTGTTGCCCCCTCCCTGTTTCAAAGAGAAGCGCGTATTAGGGAAAACTGAGAAAAGCGAGGTAAAGCAAGAGAAGGAAGCGAAGTCATGTCGGTCTCCCTGCCTGGAGGCACAGGTGCCACCTCCCTGGGCCACCCCGCCCTGTGCCAGGAAGCAGTGGGGTGGTCCAGCCCGTGCTTCGTCAAACGCTTTTCTGTGGATCGCCTTGGTCTTTACAGCTCCAGGAAGCCTCAGTTCTTAGCAGAAATGATAGGCTCGCTGCTCCTCCGTCGCTGATTACATTCTCTGTTACATTCTGGAAAGTTTCCAGACCCTGCGTTCCCTAGATTTTACCCCAGTTCTCTGTATTTTGTAACTTCTATGGGCAACTGGCTGTGTTTATCTAACAATATGTTTTAAAAATATTTCCATATCATTACACAGTCGTCCATTTTTCATGACTGTGCATTAACTAACCAATCTCCCTTGATAGGAACAATGATACATTTAACATCCTTGTGGCTGAATCGTGGCATCTATCAACCACTATTTCCTCAGGGATACATTCTGACAAGGGGGATTGTTAAATTGATTTTAAGACTTTTGTGTTATGTTACCAGATTGCCAAATTCAATGTGCATCAGATTTTTATTAAGGGTCAGATAAAGAATTCCTGGCAGAGGCAATGTTGCAAGTGAGGAAAGAAGTGGAGGCTGTGGCACAGGCTCATCGTCTGGAGCAGCAGTGTCCAGCTGCGGTGATGGAAATTTGACATCTGTGATCTCCCCGGTATGGTAGGCACCCACATGCGTGGGCACTGAGCACTTAAGATGTGGTAAGAGGCCGGTATTGTGGTGTAGCGGGTAAAGCCACTGCCTGCAGTGCTGGCATCCCATATGGGAGTGTTCTAGTCTGGGCTGCTCCACTTCCGATCCAGCTCCCTGCTAATGCGCCTGGGAAAGCAGTGGAGGATGGTCTATGTGCTCAAGCCCCTGCACCCATGTGGAAGACCCAGAAGAAACTCCTGACTCCTGGCTTCAGATCAGCCCAGCTCTGGCCGTTGTGGCCATTTAGGGAGTGAAACAGCAGATGGAAAATCTCTCTCTCTCTCTCTCTCTCTCTCTCTCTGCCTCTCTGTAACTCTGCCTTTCAAATAAGTTAATTAATTAAAAAAAAAAAGGTATGGTGAACCAGACTGAGGAAATGGAGTTCTATTTCATTTTAGTTATCTTAGATTTATTTATTTTTTAGAAAACTTTTATTTTATTTAATAAATATAAATTTTGAAAGTACAACTTTTGGATTATAGCGGTTTTCTACCCATAACCTCTCTCCCATCTGCAAACTACCCCATCTCCTACTCCCTATCTTAGATTTAAATAGCCACATGTGGCTAGCAACTACTACATTGGAAGGCACAACTCAATAGGTTAAATTTTTATTTGAAAGGCAGGGTTACAGAGAGAGAGATTATCTTCTGTCCACTTGCTCATTCCCCCAAATGGCCACAATGGCCAGAGCTGGGCCAGGCCAAAGCCAGGAGCTTCTTGCTGGTCTCCCACATGGGTGCAGGGGCCGAAGCACTTGGGCCATCTTCCACTGCTTTCCCAGGAGCATTGGCAGGGAGTTGGATCAGAAGTGGAGCAGCCGGGACACGAACCAGCTCCTGTATGGGATGCAGGCGCCACAGATGGTGGCCCTACCCACTACGCCACAGCACCGGCCCCTGGTAAATTCTCATTCACTCTGGCAGCCGACAGATAGCAGGCTCCTCGTGTGTGCCGGGATTATTCTGAGCCCCGTCACCGTGCAGCTTACAGGTACTGGGGAGGTGCGCAGTCACCATTTCCTGCACAACACCTCTGACGCTGACAGGAAAGATGGAAGACCGAGGCCTCGGGGCCGGAGGGGGTGGGGTGGGGACTTCAGGGAAGGCCTCCCTAGAATCTCAGTTGAGCCGAGACCTAAACCATCAGGAGCTCTGGAGAACGGCAGGACAAGCAAGGCAAGCAGAGGGAACAGCAAGTGCGGAGGCTGTGAGTGTGGCACGCGGAGACGCAGGAGAGGCAGGAGACGGGCAATCAGTCATTGCCAGGTGGGCGGAGCAGGATCCGTGCATCCCCAAGCCCTGGTGCGCTCTCTCCATCTTTGGAGAACTCAAACCTAAGCTGACCCAACTCATGCACCCAGAACATTTCCGGAGAGATCCTAGAAGCCTCTTTTGGTCCAGTTTCTCTGCAGAGGTGGAGGAGAGGAGCAGGTGACAACATCCACGCCCTGAGGGGCTTCCCAGGCTGAGCGCCCTTGCATCAAATGACCCAGGAAGGAGGAGTCTGGCCACCTTCCCTGCCTTCGCTGGGACCTTCATTCAAAACTGGCTCCTGTTTAGAATTTATCATGTCTCCCCAGAACTGTGACCCTGGCCTGCTGCTCCGTGGTACCAAAAGCCGCGGTGCTCTGGAGAGGCGTTTGGCCCGGTGGTTACCACGCCAGTAAGCTGCCTGCTTCTCATATCCGAGTACCTGGTTTCGACTTCACCCTCCTCCTTGTGCAGGCCCTGGGAGGCTGCCCGTGATGGCTCACGTATCTGGGTCCCTGCCATCCAGCAGGGAGACCTGCGTGGAGTTCCTCGCTCCCGGCTTCAGCCTGGCCCAGCCCTGACTGTTGCAGCATTTGGGGAGTGAACCAGCAGACAGAAGATCTGTGTGTTTCTCTGCCTTTTAAATAATTCTGATATTTGGCACAATGGCTAAGAGGCCAGCTGGGACACCCACATCCCAGAGCAGAGTGCCAGGTTCGAGTCTTGGCTCCACTTCCAAACCAGCTTCCTGCTAACGCGCATGCTGGGAGGCGGCAGATAGTGGCTCAAGTACTGGATTCCCTGACAGCTGTGTGGGAAACCTGCTTAGAGTCCCTGAATCCAGGTTTCAGCCTGGGGCAGCCCTGGCTGCTGTGGGCTTTGGAGGAATGAACCAGTGGCTGAAAGATCTCTCCATCTCTGTTTCTCTGCTTTCCAAATAAAGTGGAAATAAATGAAAGTGTTAAAAGAATAAGTGAGTAAAAAGGTTTTCTAAAAAAAAAAAAAAAAAAAGCATTTCTTGGAGCTTTCTGGTTGGCCCAGCTGCTGCCATTGTGGCCATTTGGGGAGTGAACCAGCGGATGGAAGACCTCTTTCTCTGTCTCTCCCTCTCTCTCTCTGTAACTTTGCTTCTCAAATACATAAATAAATCTTTTTTAAAAAAGGCATCACTCGGCCGGTGCTTCGGCTCAACAGGCTAATCCTCTGCCTTGTGGCGCCGGCACACCGGGTGCTAGTCCCATTCGGGGCGCTGGATTCTGTCCCAGTTGCCCCTCTTCCAGGCCAGCTCTCTGCTGTGGCCAGGGAGTGCAGTGGAGGATGGCCCAAGTGCTTGGGCCCTGTACCCCATGGGAGACCAGGAGAAGCATCTGGCTCCTGCCTTCGGACCATCGTGGTGCGCTGGCCGCAGCACACCAGCCACGGTGGCCATTAGAGGGTGAACCAACGGCAAAAGGAAGACCTCTCTCTTTCTCTCTCTCTCTCTCTCTCTCTCTCTCTCCCTCTCTCTCTCTCTCTTTCACTGTATGCCTGTCCAAAAAAAAAAAAAAAAAAGGCATCACTCAATAATCTCGTGCATGGGAGTAGGCATTTGGCCTGGAGGTTAAGTCAGCCAGAGTCCCAAATCTGAGATCTGGGTTCCATTCCCAGCTCTGACTTCCAATTCCACCTTCCAGCAGACCCAGGGAGGGGATGAGTCAGATGCTTGGGTCCCTGCCACCCACATGGGAGACCCAGACTGAGTTCCTGGCTCCTGGCTTCAGGCCCCATGTGGCCGGGGCCATTACAGACCTCTGGGAAGTGAACCAGCACATGGGACTGTCTGCCCTGCTGTCTCTCTCATCTCTGGAATAAATGCATGAACAATCCCATGGAAGCGCTAAGAGAGGAACCTACACCTGCAATACTAGGGCGCGCACAGCAGGTGTGACAGTCCGGGCAGACAGGGGAGCAGCGGGAAGTAAATCATGGTGAGGGCAACCCTGTGGTCCCGCATGCCCTGTGGTTGGGCTCAGGTCCAAGGCCACGTGCTGGCTCATGGCGGTGCCAGGATTTGCAGCCAAGGAGGCTGGCTCATGTGCTCATCCACCCTCAAGACAGATGCCAGCACCAAGAAGAGGCATCTTCCTGCGCTTGTCAATCTGGAGTAGACTTCATTTCGCTGTCTTTCCCCTCTCCAGGCAGCCAGACACAGCTTCATTCCTACTGTACAGTCACCAGCAGCAGCCTCGCCTGGATAGAGGGGGACAGTGCTGTGCTGAGGGGCACAGGAGTCTGGCCTGGGAGACACAAGGAAGGCTTCCTGGAGGAGGTGACCCAGGCAAAGAACGCTGAGGATGCTTCAGGAGGAACCAGTATCTAGAGACCAAGCATTAAACCTCTGAGCTACCCCGAGGGGCCCAGGACAAGATGGTGCAGTGTGTAGGAGCCCAGCCAAGGCACCTCCTGCTGTCCCAGAGACAGAGAGAGCCTGGAAGTGGGCTGGCAAAGGCCCGCATGTCCTCCCACCCCACCCCTGCCTCTGTGGCTTCTCTTGTCACAGGAAGCCTTGTTGGGCTCAATGCTGCAGATGGAGCTCTGATAACAAAATGCAGAGCAGGGACTTACGCCAAAGAGCCATTTCTCACAGTCCTGGAGCCTGGGCAGTCCAGCATCGAGCTAACGGCATCTGGTGAGGGCCTTCTGGCTGCATCAACCCAGAGTGGGAGGCAAGACCCGGCTGCTCCACTTCTGATCCAGCTTCCTTCTGGTGGCCTGCGAAAGCAGTGGAGGATGGCCCAAGGGTTTGGACCCCTGCCCCAACGTGGGAGACCCGGAAGAAGCTCCAGGCTCCTGGCTTCAGCCTGACCTAACCCTGGCCATTGCAGCCATTTGGGGAGTGAATCAGAAGATGGAAGATCTCTCTCTCTCTCTCTCTCTCTCTCTCTCTATCTCCCTCCTCCCTCCATCCTGCTCCATAACTCTACCTTTCAAATAAATCTTTTTTTAAAAAAGAAGAAATAGTTAAAAATTCTAGGATGCCATGTATACGTCACGTGGTTTCTCCCAGTGGCCACCACATCATGAGGCGAGCGTAGTGGCACAGTGAGTTAAGCCACGGTTTGCTCCACCAGAATGCCTTATGAGCTGTGGTTCAGGTCCCAGCTGTTGGGCTCCCAATCCAGTGTTCTGCTAATAGGAAATCTGCAGAAGATGGCCCAAGGGCTTGGGCCCCTGCCCCCTATGTGGGAGACCCAGGTGGAGTTCCAGGCTCCTGGCTTTGCCCTGGCCCAGCCCCAGCCATTGTGGCCATCTGGGGAGTGAAGCAGAGAGTGGAAGATCATGTTCTTTCCATCTCGCCTTCTCTTTGTCACTCTGCCTTTCAAATAAATCTATTTGAAAAGCAGATTGACAGAGAGAGGGCTCTCCATTTGCTGACTCACTCCTCAAATGCCCACAACAGCCAGGATTGGCCCAGGCCAAAACCAGGAACCTGAACCTCCATCTGAGTCTCTTACATGGGTGGCAGGTTCATAAATAGTTGGGCCATCATCCACTGTCTTCCCAGGTGCGTTAGCAGGGAGCTGGATCAAACGTGGAGGAGCCGAGGTTTGAACTAGTGCTCTGCTATGAGATACAGGTATCCCAAGATGCCTACTAGCCTACTGTGCCAGTGTCTACCCCTACCGTTCTGCTTTCTGTGTCTATAAACTTGCCCATGCTGGGTACTTCATAGAAGTGGAAGTGTCTAACATCTGTCCACAGCTTAATCCCTTCTGTGTTAGCATGATGTATTCAAGTTTTATCCAGATTACAGCTTGTGTCAGGATTTCTTTTTTGAAAATTGAATTATAGTCCATTATAGGTATATACCATATTTTTGCTTACCTGTTCATATTAGCCATCTTTGCTTTGCTTTGACTAAAATACCCAAGAGGGTATTCCTTCTTGGGAAGGAAAAGGGCTATTGCAGATTGCAGTTCAAGGTCAGGCAGCCCCATCAGTCTGGCTGGCGTTTGGTGGAGCCTAGCAGTGGGGGCTCAGGTGCAGAGGAACAATCGTGGTGAGCCAGGGTGGGGAGGGGGCGGGCAGGGAGAGAGGCAGATGGAGTTGGCTTACATTACCATGCTCTCGGGAGAACTCCCCTCCAAGGGCACCCCCAGTGACCTCCCACCAGGCCCACCCCTCACAGGTCATGGGTCCATCAAGTCCCCGCCTTAAAGCCCATCAACGTTTTTTAAAGATGCATTTATTTGAAAGTCAAAGTTACAGGAAGAAAGGAAAAGACGGGGGGGGGGGGGCGGAGAGAAAGAGAGAGATCTTCTATCCACTGGTGCACTCCCCAAATGTCTGCAACAGGAGCCAGGAGCTTCATCCAGGTCTCCCACGTGGACGTCAGGGACCCAAGCACTTGGGTCATCTTCCGCTGCTTTCCCAGGCACATTAACATGGAGCTGGATCGGAAGTGGAGCAGCCAAGACACAAATCGGCACCCATATGGATGCAAGCGTCACAGGTGGTAGCTTAAGCACAGCACCACAAAGCTGGCCCCAGTCATCGGGTTTAAATCATTAACTGTCCGGGCCGGTGATGTGGCACAGTAGGCTAAGCCTCGCCTGTGGTGCTGGCATCCCACATGGGTGCCAGTTCATGACCCGGATACTCCACTTCCGATCCAGCTCTCCGCTTGTGACCTGGGAAAGCAGCGGAGGATGGTACGGGTCCTTGAGTCTCTGCACCCATGTGGGAGACCCAGAAGAAGTTCTGGCTCCCAACTTAGACCTGGCCCAGTCCTGGTCATTGTGACCATTGGAGGAGCGAACCAGGGGATGGAAGATTCTCTCTCTCTCCTCTCTCTGTAACTCTGCCTTTCAAATAAACAAATCTTTTTTAGAGTCTCTGTCAAAGCTACATACTGCATTGTTCCATTCATGTAACACATTCGCAATGACAAACCTTTAGAAATGAGGATCAGATTAGTGGTTGCCCACGGGTAGGGATGGGTGAGGTGGGGTGGAGGGGGAGGTGGATGTGGTTACCAGAGTGACTGGCAGTGTCAGCGCTGCTCAGTATCCTGACCATGGTGGTGGAGCCACAGACCACAGAGGACAAAATTGCACAGAACTTAACCCTCTACTCGCGGTGCACATACACGCCCACAACCCACGCACACGAACACAAGTGGGGTCGTCTGAAAAAATCAGTGGGATTGTGTCGATGTCCATGTGCTGGCTGTGTTCATTCAAAAAGGCAAAAGTCACAACAGTGTTACAACGGCAGCTCCCCAAGTGGATATTGTGGGTGAGCCCAGTGTTAGGGACTTTGCAGGCTCTGGCTCCCCCAGATCACGGAGACACCTACACCCCAGAGTTTTACGGGCACCGGTTCGGCTGGAGTCCCTGGCTGCCTAGCTTCCAATGCAGTTCCCTGCTAATGGGCAGGCACCCATATGTGACACCAGCACTACAGGCCCTGGCTTTAACCTGCTGCACCACAGCACTGGCCCCAGCTTTTTTTTTTTTTTTTTTTTTAAGACTTATTTATTTGAAAGTTAGAGTTACACACAGAGAGAAGGAGAGGCAAAGAGGGAGAGAGGAGAGATCTTCCATCCGCTGGTTCACTCCCCAAATGGCCTCAACAGCCGGAGCTGGGCTGATCCAAAGCCAGGAGCTAGGAGCGTCTTCTGGGTCTCCCACATAGGTTCAGGGGCCCAAGGACTTGGGCCATCTTCTATTGCTTTCCCAGGCATAGCAGGGAGCTGGATGGGAAGTGGGGCGGCCAGGACTCAAACCAGCGCCCACATGGGATGCCGGCACTGCAGGCCAGGGCTTTTACCTGCTACGCCACAGTGCCAGCCCCAACCCCAGCTTTTTTTCACTCAGCATAATATCCTGAAGGTTCATCTGAGCTGTAGTGTATATCAATATTTTATTCCTTCTCTTCGCTGTGCATAGTAATCCATGGGGGATATTTCTTTTAACATAATTTTATTACAAATTTGAAATGAAACATCCTAACTTTCCTAAGGCTTCCTAACCCAAACTTTCCTAAGGATACTAGCTCCTAAAAACTTGCTTTCTTCCCATCCACAAGTCAAGAAGTTAAAGAAGTTAAAGACCCTGGTAAGTATCTAGGGCCATTCAGTATCAGAGGCTTTAAAAACAAACTGTAGGTTGTAGCCCCTCAAAAAACTCCAACCTGCATAACAAAAAAATTCTCTCTACAAAGAATCTTATCAGCGGGGCCAGCATTGAGGCACAGCGGGTTAAGCCACCAGTTGCCCAGTTGCAACACTGGACTCTCACACCGGAGTGCTGGCTCAAGTCTCAGCCGCCCCACTCCCCATCCACCTTCCTGCTAATGCACCTGGGAAAGCAGTGTGTGATGGCCCAGGGTTCCTGTCACCTGTGTGGGAGACTCAGATGGAGTTTCTGTCTCTTGGCTTCAGCCTGGTCCAACTCTGGCTGTTGTGGCTGTCTGGGGAGTGAACCAGCAGATGGAAGACCTTTCTCTGTCACTTTGCCTTTCCAATAAGTAAATCTTAAAAAAAAAGAAAATAATCTTATCAGCTATACAAAAATATTTACAGTGTTTACACTGAAGCTAATCTTGAGCTGTACTTGAATTCAAAGTGGCCTTTTTTTTAAATATATATTTGAAAAGTAGAGACACAGAGAAAGGGGAAGACAGAAATCTTCCACCCACTGGGTCACTCTCCAAATGTCCGCAATGTCCAGGTTTCAGCCAGGCTGAAGCTAGGGACTCCATCTGGGTCTCCCACATGTGTGGCAAGGGCCCAAGCACTTGGGTCACTTTGCACTGCCTTCCCAGGCTCATTAGCAGGGAGCTGGCTTGGATACCCCCTCCCCTCCTTAAGGTTTTTGCCTCGATAAGCCCTGTTGCTTTGAGCTTCGGGGTCGAGAGTTCTTTGGGGCATGAGCCCGCTCTCCCCCGCCGGCAATAAACGACTGTCAGATTTGATCAGTGTGTGGTGCTCCTCTGTCAGCACTCGCTCAGGTGCAACACACGTTCTTCTGTCTCTCCCAGCGTCTCCTGGGGGAAACTGGGGGAACGCATGGAGTCTTCGGTCTTCCCGGGTGACCTCCACGAAGGAGGAGTGGGAGGCGCTAGCCCTCAGCGTGTTGGGGGGGGGTCTCCTCTACCTGTCATGACAAGATGGTGGCCACCTGGGGCTTCTCAGAGCCTACAGAACAGCTGGGTTCCCCAGCCCCCTAGCTGACAGCGACGATTCCTCCCTAGGATCGGGCATAAACTCCACAGTAGCTATGTATCGCAGTTTGTATAGCTACTCACTTGCTGATGGCCAGCTGAGATAATTCCAAGTCTGGATTACTCCGAAATAGAACTGCTCTAAACATTGACGAGCAGCCTCTTGTCTAGACATAGGTTTTCACTTCTCTGGGACAGGTGCCCAGGAATGCGCTCTGGGGTATGGCTGTACCGCAGCGGGGTCGGCCATTCACCTGTCAAAGGACATCTGCGATGTTTCCAGTTTGGGTCACTATAAATAAAGCTGCTGTCCAAATTGGTGTTCAGGCCCCAGCGCTGTGGTGTGGCGGGTAAAGCTGCCTCCTGCAATGCCGGCATCCCACATAGGCACTTATTCGAGTCCTGGCTTCCCCACTTCTGATCTCGCTCCCTGCAAGGTGCCTGGAAATCAGTGGAGGATGCCCAAGTGCTTGGGCCCCTGCACCCACGTGGCGGACCTGGAAGAAGCTCCTGGCTTCTGGCTTCAGTTGTCCCAACTCAGGCTGTTGTGGCCATTTGGGGGGTGAACCAGTGGATAGAGGCGCTCTCTCTCTCTCTCTCTCTCTGCCTTTTAAATAAAATAAATAAATATTTTTTAAAAATTGTTATACAGATTTTGTGGAACAGGAATCATCATTTATCTGGGGGAAATGCCTGGGTGTGTAATTACCAGGTCATAGGGAGTTCCATGTTTAATTTTTTCTTTTTTGACAGGCAGAGTGGACAGTGAGAGAGAGAGAGACAGAGAGAAAGGTCTTCCTTTTGCTGTTGGTTCACCCTCCAATGGCCGCTGCAGCCGGCACACCACGCTGATCCTAAGCCAGGAGCCAGGTGCTTCTCCTGGTCTCCCATGGGGTGCAGGGCCCAAGCACTTGGGCCATCCTCCACTGCACTTCTGGGCCACAGCAGAGAGCTGACCTGGAAGAGGGGCAACCGGGACAGAATCCAGCACCCTGACCAGGATTAGAACCTGAGGTGCCAGAGCCGCAGGCAGAGGATTAGCCTGTTGAGACATGACGCCGGCCCTCCATGTTTAATTTTTAAAGAAATGTGCAATCTGTTGCCCAGAGTGGCTGTACAATTACATTCCAACAGCAGCATATTACCAATCTAGTTTCTCCGCATCCTTCCAACATTTTATGTTTTGACTATTTTTTCATTTTATCCATTCTGCTAAGTGTATAGCAAAAGCTAGTTATAGTTTTAATTTGCAGGATCAGAGCTGTGATGTAGCGGATAAAGCCAGCACCTGCAGCACCAGCATCCCATATGGGCACTGGTTTGAGTTCCGGCTGCTCCACTTCTAATCCATCTCTCTTCTCTGACCTGGGATAGCAGAAGACAGCCCAAGTGCTTGGGCCCCTGCACCTGTGTGGGAGACCCAGAAGAAGCTCCTAGCTCCTGGCTTCAGATTAGCACAGCTCTGACCATTGCAGTCATTTGGGGAATGAACCAGCAGATGGAAGACCTTTCTCTCTCTCTGTGCTCTGCCTCTCTGTAACTCTGCCTTTCAAATAAATAATCTTTTTAAAAATTTTAATTTTCATGTTCTTAATGGCTAATATTAATGAACATCTTTTCATGGGATTATTTGCCATTCATTCATTTTCTTTAGTGGAATACCTGTTCACAATTTTTGCCCATTTCTCATCGAGTTTTTTGAACTATTTGATTTATTTATTATTTTTTTTGACAGGCAAAGTGGACAGTGAGAGAGAGAGACAGAGAGAAAGGTCTTCCTTTGCCATTGGTTCACCCTCCAATGGCTGCCGCGGATGGCACCCTGCGGCCGGTGCACCACGCTGATCCGAAGGCAGGAGCCAGGTGCTTTTTCCTGGTCTCCCATGGGGTGCAGGGCCCAAGCACTTGGGCCATCCTCCACTGCACTCCCTGGCCACAGCAGAGAGCTGGCCTGGAAGAGGGGCAACTGGGACAGAGTCGGTGCCCCGACCAGGACTAGAACCCGGTGTGCTGGCACCGCAAGGCGGAGGATTAGCCTATTGAACTGCAGATTTGTGTATTTCTAGATAATAGTCCTCTGTCAGATATGTGTTTTGCAAATATTTTTTTTCAAGTCTGAATCTTGCCTTTTCATCCTCTTAAAAGAATATTTCACAGAGCAAAATTTTCTTTTTATTTTGATGATTCATGAGTTCTCCTTTGGTGGATCATATTTTTGGTGTCAAGTCCAAGAAGTCATTGTCTAATCCTAAATCCTAAAGATTTCTTCCTATGTGTATTTTTCCTAGTCCTATATTTACATGTAAGTCTGAGATGTATTTTTTTTGAAAGATTTTATCTGAGAGGTAGAGAGAGAAAGAGAGAGAGAAAGAGAGAGGTAGAGAGAGAGAGAGAGAGAGAGAGAGAGATAAGACTTCCATCCACTGGTTCACTCCCCGACTGGCTATAACACCAGAGCTAGGCAGATCTGAAGCCAGGAGCCGGGAGCTTCCTCCAGGTCTCCCACATGGGTGCAGGGGCTCAAGCACCTGGACCATCTCCCGCTGCTTTCCCAGGCACATCAGCAGGGAGCTGGATCAGAAGCAGAGCAGCCAGGACGTGAACTGGCGCCTATATGGGATGCCAGCACCACAGGCAGAGGCTTAGCCTACTGCACCACAGCACTGGCCCCATGATGCGTTTTGAGTGGATTAAGCTTTGTGGAATTTCACTGTACCCATGCACGATTTGATATTCAGTAACACATCCAGATGCAAGGGGCTGCCTGTGCAGATTTCTAGAGCTTTCTCTGCTCTCCAATACCTGCCAGGAACCTCCAGCCTCCCCATTACACGGTATTACCTCTGCTGTAGGGTGTGCCTGGCTCATCAATTACTCTCCGAGTTCCTAAGCAGGAAACAGCTGACAAATGATGCAAAGAGAAAGACGTCCCAACGCCAGCCTCAGTCATCCCCACATGAGCCCGAGGTAGCGATGAGGCAACTCGATGGTGACAGCGCCTTGGGCAATAGGATTACACAGTGGCACCTGTGGCGATGCTGTCTCTCTCCGGGCCCGTCATTCATCCTTTTTCCTACACCCCCGCCTCCCCAGTTCCTCCAGCCTCCCTGAGGAGCCAGAAAATTGGCTGCCACCCCAGCGCTGGGCTCCCAAGCATCATGTAAAGTTTTAGACTCAGCATGGGGATACATCATGTCAAGTCTGCCCCCAGAGAGCCTTCCTAAGAGCAAACACTGTTTCTCTACTCCCAACACTCCTGACACCAAATGTGTGAGTTTTTCCCAACAAGCAACTCTCCAGTTATCTGTGGGTACCCCCTGGGTGCCCTCCAATGTGACTCAGCCCTAACAACTCCCAGGAGCTGGCGCAGAGCCCGCAGGGTTAGCCCTCAGTCCTGCAAGACTGTCCCTGCTTCCGTGCCAACCACAAGTAGCAGCCCAAGTTACACACACTTCTGCCCTACTCGGCTACACCAGAGATGCCTGCAATCCTCAGTTTCGATCATGCGTGGCTCACAGAACTCAAGGAAACACTGTCCTAATATTGCTGGTTTATCGTAACAGATGCTGCGACTCAGGAACTGCCAAACAGAAGTGCCTACCCTGCCCCCGGAGACGAGCCCCTCTCTCCGCCTCTCGGTGTGTTCACCAACCTGGGGGCTCACGACACCCACAGCTCAGGATCCCAGTGGGGTTCCCTATGATTAAGTCACTGGCCACTGGTTATCGAGTCAGATCTCCAATCCCTCCCCCTTCACCAGAGATGGGAGGAGGCTGAGAGTTCCAACGTCCTGACCCACTTAGGGGATGCTCCGGCAACAGGCCCCTCCTCCCAGAATCGCCTCCCAGCACAGGCTGAGGCACGGTGCAGTAACAACAAGCTCTTCTACCCCTATCAGAAAATCAGAGAGGGGCTTGCACTGTGGCGTAGGGGGTAAAGCCACCGCCTGCAGTGCTGGCATCCCATAAGGGCACCAGTTCGAGTCCCGGCTGCTCCACTTCCAATCCAGCTCTCTGCTATGACCTGGAAAAGCAGTAGAAGATGGCCCAAGTCTTTGGGCCCCTGTACCCATGTGGGAGACCAGGAAGAAGCTCCTGGCTTCTGGCTTCGGATCGTCACAGCTCCAGCCATTGCGGCCAATTTGGGGAGTAACCAGCAGATGGAAGACTTCTCTCTCTCTCTCTCTCTCTCTCTCTCTCTCTCTCTCTCTCTGCCTCTCCTTCTCTCTGTGTGTAAGTGACTTTCAAATAAAATAAATAAAAATCTAAAAAAAAAAAAAAAAAGAAGAAGAAAAGAAAGAAAATCACCGAGGTGTGGCGTGCGGGCACCAGGGAGGGATGAGATGGACGCGTTTCTGGGTTGTCACACACTGATTTTCTGAGTGCGGTGGTTCCCACTGAAGAGTTGGAAACCCCGGGATGATTCAGGTCTGACACTTCCTAGCAGAAAGGAAGGCTGTGGGAGAGGCGGCCTGGAGGAGGAAGTGGGTGGAGGAGGAGACATGGGTCTTGACTGGTGGTTCTCCTGAGGGGAGGCAGACAGCTCTCCAGAGGAATCCAGGCCATGCTGAGTTTTGCTTGGATGACTTCATATTTCCTAGCTTTTTTTTTTTTTTTTTTAGCTTGATAAAATAAAGCACATACAGAGGCCAACGTTGTGGCACAGCAGGTTAAACTGCATCCCATATGAGCATGCTTCCAGTCCTGGCTGCTCCACTTCTGATTCAGCTCCCTACTAACGCTCCTTGGAAAGCAGTGGAAGACGGTCCAGTGCTTGGCCCCTGCACCCATGCAAGAGACCTGGATGGAGTTCCAGGCTCAGCCCTGGCTGTTGTGGCCATTTGGGGAGTGAATCAGCAGATGGAAGAGCTCTCTCTCTCTCTCTCTCTCTCTAACTCTGCCTTTCAAATAAATAAAAATATCTTTAATAAAAGTTTTAAAAAGTACGTATCGTCACACATTTTGGCCAACGACAGGTTGCACGTCGCCCGATAGCCCTGTTTGATTACAGCATCCCGTGACACTGTAACCATCTCATTTGTTGTATAAGTACAGAATGTGATGTTTGCACAGCCATGAACTCACCTAATGACACATTTACCAGAATGTAGGCTTTGTGTTAAGCCATCCATGACCATATTGCACAAAATTCCAGAATTTTCCAGCATCCTTGACCAATCGGAAGATATGAAACATTGTGCCCACATTCCTGCCTGACAGCAGTTGCCAACACCCTACAGGCACTGCCCTTTCCTGAAGGTATACGACCTATGCTTTGCCATAGTCTCCACCATGCCCTATTGTCCCCCCAGCTCTGTGCCTCACAGGGTTCATCCTGCACCATGAGTTAGCACCATTCTTCCTCCTCCCAATGTGTCTCCTAGTGGATCTGAGTGTCGCGATCTGAGCGTGTCTTGGCTGGTGTGATCCCTTAATGGAAGAAACAAACTCCAAGAGGAGATAGGATCTGACAAGAGCAAATCATTGGCAGAATTGGAACCAAAACCCCCGTGGCTGTTCCTCCCAAGGGCATCCCGGTCCTGAACGCACACCCTTGCGGCCGTGCCTGGAAGGTCTTTTCCTCAGAGTCCCCAAAGGGAAACTGAGGCCCGGGCAGCCATGAGGACTCCCCTCCTCACACAAAGTGGCCTTGGGGCTGAGCAGGTTGGAGAGGAACAGCCTGACCCCGACCACACAGGTGGCGACGGCGCTGGTATGATCATGAGATGTGGATGTGAAATCAGCGCGAACCCGGGAGGCCGAGAAGGGGGCCAGAGGTCTGTAGGGCAGAGAGCAGATCAGGAGGGGAACGCGAGTCCACACTGTGGGTGCCCAACCCTTCCGCCACAGCTCCCCACTTCTGCCTTGGGCAAGCGTTTCACAACACCCCGAGCAGTGACTGCGCGAATGTCCTCTCCTGGTGACGCAAGCCATGGGAGCCCAGCAGAGGGTGGGTGCGGGCTGTGGGCTCACACATTCATTCACGCAGCCCAGCACCCGGAGAGGGGGTGAAGCCTCAAGAGCTGTCCAGCCTGCGCCCCCCTTAGAGAGGCCTGGGGCCTGTGTTCGCATCATGGGTGAGTAGTGGTTTCTGGGGACAGGACCTGATGGAGGGGCCAGGATGGAGGAGGAGACCAGGTCTGGGGGAGACTTGTGGAGGCAGAGAGGTTCCCAGTCCCCCACGGGAGTCCTGGTCTAGACGACAGTTCTGACTCCAGACGCGCTGCAGGTGGGTCCTTGGTGGCTCCCGCTTGTCTGCTCTTAGGGATCGGGGGGCCCCGGGAACTTGCTTGTCTGCTGGAAGAGGCAGAGGGCCAGGCTCAGGGGCAGACCCGGTGGCCAGAGCTCCTTCCCAGAGCCCAGAGCCCCTCGCACATCCTCTGAGAGGTGAGACCCACTGCCCACCTGTTCTCCGGCACATGCGCTCCAGGGGTAGCAGTGATGGACCCAAGGTCAAGGTCAGGGACTTTGATTTCTTCTCCACTCTGCCAGGAGGAGGTGGGGGAAGGGAGCAGGTGGCTTGAACCCTGGACTGCCAGAAAGAGGCCAAGTGCTCACCATGCCTCCCGGGCGCCCCGTGCAGGTGACAGAGGTGTCTCAAAGCCGAGCTATGGCTCCATCTCCAGCCTGCCAAGCCCAGGGCCAGAGCAAGCGCCTCCCGGAGGAACCTACTTGAGCGAGAAGATCCCCATCCCAGACACAGAATCGGTGCGGATTTGGGAAACCCCTGGCGGTGGGGCTGGGGGAGCTTTCAGCCAGGGCAGGACCCTCTGGGTCCTCACGGGCAGGAAGAGGGCTGCTGCCTGCCACTGGGGCAGTCCCTTTGGGATCCGAGCAGCAGCGACTGTCCCCTCCAGCACCTATCTGGGCTGCTCAGCATTTGTCTAAAACTGACCAAACAGCTTGCTGAGCTAATCGCGGCTTTCCCTGGGAGAGCAAGGGGCCTGGGGTGAGCTGGCTTAGGGCCTCCAGCACTTGTCTCAGCATTAAAGGAAAGACCCCAGACAGTGCTGTGCATGACCCTGCACTTCCAGAATCTTCCGCAGACTCCTAGGCTGGCCGGCCAAGTCCCTGATGGGCTGGGGGCTTGTGGCATGAGAAGGGGCTGGGCAGAGGAGGGGCTGGGCTCTGGAAACCCCTTCCCCTTCCTAGAGGTGCTGAGTCAAGGCCACAAAAGCAGGCAGGTCAAGTGCAGGCCACTGCTGAGATGGCTGAGTGTGAGATCCAGAAGGCAGATCCTCCGTGACTCAGCGGATCCTGCCGGCTCCTCCACCCGCTGGATGGTGCGATGGCAGGGAGGGGCTGGGCTGGCCGAGGTGGGCTGCTACCACCCCCAGAGCCAGGACCCCTCCCCTCCACAGGGCACCTTCAGCCTGCGGAAGCTGTGGGCCTTCACCGGGCCTGGCTTCCTCATGAGCATCGCTTTCCTGGATCCCGGGAACATCGAGTCGGATCTTCAGGCCGGTGCTGTGGCTGGATTCAAAGTGACTGAGTCGGGAGTCTGAATGGGGGTGCCCTGGGGAGGGAGCTGAGCAGGCCAACTGGGTGGACACCGGCACCCCGGCTGGCCGTGTTTCCCCAGAATGGACTTCCTAGGGGCAGGGGTTCAGTTCCAGTGGGCCAGAGAAGGGCCACCTTGGGAGTGAGGGGGGTGGGGGTGGGGGCATTGGTCTCCCTCCATCCCCTCCACCCTCTCCCCCCATGGAGTGCCTCAAGCCAGGGCTCTCTGAGACTCACGCCTTTGGCTCAAGGCCTCCCCCTGCCTTGTCACAGCTGCTCTGGGTCCTGCTCTGGGCCACCGTGTTGGGCTTGCTGTGCCAGCGACTGGCTGCCCGGCTGGGTGTGGTGACGGGAAAGGACTTGGGTGAGATCTGCCACCTCTACTACCCGAAGGTGAGTGGGGGCGGGGCAGCACAGGGAGCACCTGCAGGTGCTCCACCCACGGCTTCCATGATCAAGTAAACTCGTCCCTCCCCTGGGCCAGCACAAATCCGTTTGATGAAAGGCCTGAGGTTCAAACTGATCACGCACAGACGGAGAGGGACAGCGAGGCGATGAGAATCAGGGAAGTGACTTAGCCAAGGCAAAAGAAAAAAAAATCATTGGCTGCAGTGGACCCTGGAGTCTTGGCTGTCACCAATGTCCTGTTAGGAAAACAGAGGTTATACCTCTAGATATGTCCAAGATATTTAAGGCCAGGGTTTAGTGACAAAGAGGTTGGGAGGGCTGGAGGAGCAAGGGAAGACGGCGCTACTCAAAGATCAGACAGGCGCGGCACCTCTGGCAGGTGCGCAGCAGCCATCATTCACGGCGGAGCTTCCGGAAGCCTGGCTCCAGCTGTACCAATCGCAGCCCTCACGGCCAGAGCCCAGGCTGCCACTGCCTCCCGAGCTCCGACGAGCATTTGTCCTGCAGCCTTCCAGCTCAGCCCAGAGCCCAGTCCCGCAGGGGAGGGGAGGGCTGAGACAAAAGACAAAACGCACCCCTACCCCGCCTTGGTGAAGGGCCGCCTCCTCTGCTAGGTGCCCCGGATCCTCCTCTGGCTGACCATGGAGCTAGCCATCGTGGGCTCCGACATGCAGGAGGTCATCGGCACGGCTATCGCGTTCAACCTGCTCTCAGCTGGACGGTACCGCCCCAGTGGGCCCCCGCCGCTTCCCCGGGGCCGGGTAACCCATTCTACCCCCGTGTCCGTCCCCTCTCCCCAGTATTGGCCCGCCCCTCAGCTGTGCCCTGCCACAGGCGCTCCCTCCCCGTGCCCTGGCCGTCTGGGGCCCCAGGGCCTCGTGGCTCAGCTGCTCCCCAGAGGCTGGGCTGACCCGGGCTCTCTGGCTTCAGAATCCCGCTCTGGGGAGGCGTCCTCATCACCATCGTGGACACCTTCTTCTTCCTGTTCCTGGACAACTACGGTGGGTGTCTCCTCGCTCGGCAGCACTTAGACTTGGGTTTCTGCACCCACTGCGTGGGGGACACAGCGGCGCAGCCGGCACGGGGCCGGGACGCGCAGATACTGTCATGCACCTGGCCCCGCGCCCTGCGCCAAGCGCCAAGCGCGCAGGACGGGAGCCGCCGGTCACCGCTTTGTTCGCTCGGCTCTGCCTCTAGGACTGCGGAAGCTGGAAGCGTTGTTTGGACTCCTCATCACCATCATGGCCTTGACCTTTGGCTACGAGGTGAGAAGCCAGAGCTGTAACCCGCGCCTCCCAAGGTCACCGCCCGAGGGGAGAGGGGGCGGGGAGAGACCCTTAGCCACGCCCCTCGCCGCCGGGATGGGGAGAGGGAGATCCCCGGCGATCCCCGCTGACCAGGCTCTCCCTGCAGTACGTGGTGGCGCGGCCCGAGCAGGCAGCGCTGCTCCGGGGCCTGTTCCTGCCCTCCTGCTCGGGCTGCGGCCAGGCCGAGCTGCTGCAGGCCGTGGGCATCGTCGGCGCCATCATTATGCCCCACAACATCTACCTGCACTCGGCCCTCGTCAAGGTGAGCAGTGGAGAGAGGCCCCTCCCTTAGAGCAGTGCGGGCCCCGCCCCCGCGCCTGGAGCCTCACCGAGGGTAATGGGTCCTCTACTACCCGCTGGTAGCTGAGGCTTAAGGACCCTGCACCCTAGCGGGGACGTGAAGGGTGGCCAAGTGAACTCTGGGGCAGCAACTGAGAAGTCGGGTGGTGGATGGGGGGCCGGGAGATCGCGGGCAGAGGGGACAGCCAGTGCAAAGGTCCTGGGGCAGAAACTATCCCAGCGCAGAGCACTCAGGTGGTGAATGGGGGGCGTGGCAGGAGGGGGGGGGACTCCGAGGTCAGTGTTCCCTCCCCCACTGGTCACTGTGGCGGGCTGGCAGGGGCCTGTCCCAGACAGCCAAGGAGGGACTTGCAAAGGAATGGGGACTTGGGGGAATCATAAAGTGTGAGAGTGGGGGGCACTGGGTGACTCTGCAGGACTTTGGCCATCCCCTCCACTGCTGACCTCCGTAGTCGCGAGAGATAGACCGGACGCGCCGGGCAGACATCCGCGAAGCCAACATGTACTTCCTCATTGAGGCCAGCATCGCCCTGTGCGTCTCCTTCATCATCAACCTCTCGGTCATGGCCGTCTTCGGGCAGGCCTTCTACCAGCAAACCAACCAGGCCGCGGTGAGACACAGCCCCGCCCCCCACGCGTGTGCGCCCCGCCCCCAGCCGTCCCAGACCCAGGCCTGAGCCCTCTCTCCTGAGTGTCTTCATGGTCACAAGGACACCGCCATCCACTCAGTGGCCAATGAGCACTGGGTGGTGGCCTGCGGTGTTCCCTGGAGCCTGGGGGGCACAGCAGTGAGCCGCTTCCTGCCGCTGATATGGGGTGGGGGTGAAGAAATAGAAGCAGGGGGAAGTCCAGAGTGGGAGCAGCCCTGGGAAAGAGAGGAGGTGATGAAGCGTAATTGGTGGGGACGGGAGGCTTCCTGGAGGAGGCGGCATTTGAGCTGGCTCAGAACGGAGCCGGGGCTGTCCTCCCAGCTCTTAGGGATTGGGACCTGTGTGTCTCCCCTCCCCAGAGGCAGGCGCAACACTGGGGAGACCTGGGCGCTGCCACTGCCCTGCCACACCCCTCCCGGGGTGTCATTCTGTGCCCCAGCAGGATAACCCTGGCCACCGCAGGGCAGGGCTGTGGGGAGAGGTCAGCTGGCAGAAGCCGCCCCGCCCTATGCGCACACGCAGCCTTTACAGGCCAAGAAAAGCTGCGAACTCTTCTCAACTTTAAGCCTCAGCAAGAAATTCGCATTCAAGGAAAAGGTCGACCTGCAGCCAAAATTTGAGCTCGGGTCCGGGCCAGCGCGGGTCTGATTTTCCCTTTCTCCCTCCCGCCGCCCCGGGTGACCGCAGCACAGCCTGTGTGCCAACAGCAGCCTGTACAGCTACGCCAACACCTTCCCCGCCGACAACCACACGGCGTCCGTGGACATCTACCGAGGAGTAAGCGCGCGCGCGCGCGCGCGAGCTGGGAGCGCGGGCCACGCCCCCGCGGGCGGGACCACGTGCGACCACACCCCATCCCCCCAGGGCGTGATCCTGGGCTGCCTCTTCGGCCCCGCTGCGCTCTACATCTGGGCTGTGGGTCTCCTGGCGGCGGGGCAGAGCTCCACCATGACCGGCACCTACGCGGGACAGTTCGTGATGGAGGTGGGGCGTGGGGCGGGCCCCAGGGCTCCAGGACAAGAACACACGGGGGGGCTGGGGTGTGTGAGGGGCGGGGCAGTGACCTTGGGGGATGCTGCAGACCAGGACTAACCCGTGAGCAGGACTAACCCATGCCCAAGACTTGGTTAGCCTGCAGCCACCGGCTATTGGAGGGGACCCACATACACTCCCCCCCCAGCCCCTCTCCACTGACTAGGGACAGAAATGACCCCATTCCAGAGGTGGAAGTACAAGAGTGTCCCCAGGCATGAACCGGGCCTAGGGACTACAGAGGGTCTCCCCTCGAGAACCCCCGTCCGGCACGCACCCCCCGCCCCAGGGTTTCCTGCGGCTGCGCTGGTCTCGCTTCGCCCGCGTGCTCCTCACCCGCTCCTGCGCCATCCTGCCCACCGTGCTCGTCGCCGTCTTCCGGGACCTGAGGGACCTGTCCGGCCTAAACGACCTGCTCAACGTGCTGCAGAGCCTGCTGGTGAGGCGGGCCTCCCCCACCTGCCGCCCAGCCCAACAGAAAGCCCCCCCCACGGACCCCTCCCCCCTCCCCCGGGGCCTGCCAGGCTCTGTCCTGAGCACACCCGGCCTGCAAGGCTCCCAGAATCCCCACAGTGCCCCAGGGGGTGGGAATCACCATTCTCCCCCATTTTACAGAGGGGGACAACTGAGGCATGGGGTTGGGCAGCCTTCTCTGGCTTTGTGGCCTCACAGCCTTGGGAGGCTTAGAGAGAGGGGAACAGGCTCCTGGGAAGGCAGAGGAGCAGCCCCTCCACGTCCACCCTCCCCCCCCCCCCCCCGCTGCATTCCCAGGGCAGGTGCAAGCTCTCCCCCCTCGCTCTCCCCAGCTGCCCTTTGCTGTGCTGCCCATTCTTACATTCACCAGCCTGCCTGCCCTCATGCAAGAGTTTGCCAACGGCCGGTGAGTCCCCCCTCCCCACCCCCACCTCCCGCAGTGGGCTCCTGTCTCTGTCCCCCTGACCACCCAGAGGTAGGAATGGCCAGATCCCAGAGGCGGGAGAACTTGCCGGGGTCACACAGCTGGCGAGTGGGGGAGCCGGGACTGGAGTCCAGGGGCGGGGGCTCCTGCTGCCGCCTGAGTGTCTCACTCTCACCTTGATTCTGCGCTTGCTAAATCCCGCCAGTGTGGCACCTGGGGGGCAGCAGGCCCCTCTCCCCCACCCTCCAGCTGTGGGCCCTGGAGGAGGGGGGGGGGTCCCTGCATCGGGCCAGTCTTGAGCCTCCCTCCTATGCCCCAGGCTGAGCAAGGCTGTCAGTGTCTCCATCATGGCGCTGGTCTGTGCCATCAACCTCTACTTCGTGGTCAGCTACGTGCCCAGCCTCCCTCACCCTGCCTACTTCGGCCTCGTGGCCCTGCTGGCTGCTGTCTACCTGGGCCTCACTACCTACCTGGTACAGTAGGGCCAGGGGTACCTCGGGGGCTGGGGGAAATGCTGGGGCGTCCTCACCCCTCCCTCCCTGACGGCCGCTCCTCCCCCAGGTCTGGACTTGCTGCATTGCACAAGGAGCAGCCTTCCTGGCCCACAGCTCCCACCAGCGCTTCCTGTATGGACTCCCTGAAGAGCAGCAGGAGAATGGCGAGACCACCGGATGATCCCCTGCACGCAGCTTGGCTTGGGGGGCTTCGAGGGTCCAGCAGACTGGCCTGCTGCGCAGCAGGATGGAGTGGGAGAGTGTAGGAGCCAGGGTCCTCTGGTTTCCTAGGTTACACAGCTGAGGACCCTCCGGACCTCAGTGTCCTCATCTGTAAGATGGGCACAGCACCAGCCTTGCCACTGATGTGAGTGCCCAGCACTTGGGACTTTTTAAAATTTTTTTAAAATCACTCCTAGATACTTACTGATCGCCATATAGGAGTGACTGCACAGATCCATAGGGGTCGGGGTGGGGGGTGGCACAGGCTCCTAACTTAAAGTCTGATGAATGAGAAATAAATGCCAGCTCACTTCTCATCCCAAAGGCCTGGGAAAAGGAACGCGCAAGGCAAGGAGTCTCTAGGAGCATCGCCCAGACTCAAGTGTCCGGCTCGCTTTCACCGCCCGCGGGCATCCTTTTCTACCCGCAACCCGTTTTCTGGGTCGTAAAAGGGAGGCGCCAGGTCGTGAAGAACCCAAGAGTCCGTGCCTCCGAGGCCCGAGTCACTGGCCATCTCCCCAGGGACCTGGCGGACGCGACTCCCACGCCGCCCCGCTTCTCAAGGCCCGCTCGCTGGCTCTCGGCTCCCCCTAGGGGCAGGGATCATCCCAAGCGCAAGCTCTCGAGCCTCGGCCTCAGCCCTCTCGGCCGAGCGACGGGAGGCGAGCGCGCGGGTCTGGAGTCCCGGGACCCAAAGTCTACCCAGGCGAGGAGGTGCGGGGATCCCCCCCAGCCGCGGGGAACGGCTAAGCACCCCTTCGCCTCGAGCAGGGGCTGAACTTTACAGACGCTCCCTAGACTGTTTCTAGGCTCCCCTAAGCCCCTCCTCCGGGAGCCTCCAGTCGCTCGGACCCCAGCCCAGGGGCTGCGGAGACCCAGGCCTAGGCGGTTCCTTCCCAGAATTGAGCCTGGGGCGGGTGCTGTGCCTGGAAGTCTCCCCGATTTCCCGGGGACCCGGCGGAGCGGACGGCCCGCTCCGCGCTCGGGTTGGGGCGCTTGTTTATGAGAAGAATTTCCTCTTTCTTAAAAGGGCAACAGTACGAGTGGGGCCCGCGAGGAGAGGGCGCGGAGCGCGTCTGGGCCGACCACGGAGGCTGGTCAGTAGGGCCCCCCTCCCCCCGCTCCCCGTCTCCGGGAGAGGACGGCACCCGGGGGAGTCAGAGGAGAGGGAGCATGGGTGCTGCTGGGAGAAGAAGGGCGCCTTCC
This sequence comes from Sylvilagus floridanus, assembly GCA_949820135.1. Lineage (NCBI taxonomy): Eukaryota > Metazoa > Chordata > Mammalia > Lagomorpha > Leporidae > Sylvilagus > Sylvilagus floridanus. The sequence continues at coordinate 161,395,808 of OX463236.1, forward strand.
GGCCCTACAGCACCCCTGCTCCCGCGGTGGTCAAGTCACTTGGCTTTAGCTGGGTGCCAGGCCCTGTGCTGACTAGGTGGGCAGGGACGCAAAGTGTAGAACTGAAAATGGCAGCCCTCGCGCGGACGGGGCGGGGGGCGATGACCAGCAAGAGACCCCAAGCAGGATGCGGTCTGAGGGGTGGGCGCGCTTGGTGGGAGGAGGCCAGGGGCTGGAGTCGGGCCTGAGTCAGGACGGGGGATCCCCAGAGATGGGCAGTAACCAGGAGAATTCAGCCCAGAGCTCGGGAGCAAAGACGTCGGAGGGCCGGCTAAAGGCTGCCCTGGGGGCCAGAGTTAATGGTGAGGTGGAGCCAAGGTCAGCCCTGGGCGGAGAGGGAGGCGCCTCCTGGGGACTGTCCCCACCCCCGCAGCTTTGATCTCCCGGCTTGAACGCTGAGCACGAGGGGCCTTTTCCCCCTCCCGTGTCCACTCAGGGTGGGAGTGGCCCAGCACCTGGGGACACCCCGGGAGACCCTCCGCGACCCCAGCCCCACCTGGCGGATGGAGACGGCGCGTGTCCCCAGTTGCGGGACAGCCCGGCGCTTCCCTCCCCCGCATTCGCAGCCCCCAGGTCTTCCTGAGACCGCAAACCCGCGGAGCAGACACACTGCGTGGGTACAGCGCCTCCCAGCGGCCGCTGGAGGGGTGGCAGCTGGAGGCCCGACACCCCCCACACCCCGCCACCCCGGGAGCACTGGGGGCGGACCCTAGAGCCCCAGGCTCCAGGACTGGGAGTCGGGAAGGGGAAGGGGAGGTCTTCCTCCAGGACGCGCGGCTCGCAAAGGCTGGGAGCTGACACGAGGGGCGTGTGTTGGGGAGCTCCGAGTGGCCTGTCTGGGAATGGCGGGTGGGTGGGGGGCTCAGCAGTCCGGCCCTGCCGAGTGCTCTGTCCCCGCCTAAGCTCCTCGGAGCGCCACGGGGACAACAGGCCAGGCTTGACCCCCCACCCACCTTTAACAGCGGCAGAAGCTGAGGAGGGAGGCGCCCGCCCTGCCCAGGCCAGGGGCAGGGTGTGGGTCCCCTCAGCCCCACGCCAGCATTTCCGTTCGGGCTCAGTGCAGGCCGGGCATTCGGAAATAAGACTGGAACCCGCCGGTGCCCTCGCAGGAGGCGCGCCGCTGCGTTCTTGGGAGCTGAGTTCCCCGGTCCGTCCCGTGGACTGGGCAGGGGGTCGCTGGAGCAGATGGGATTAGAGGAGCAGCCGCAGGTGGGGCCGAGCGGGCGAGAGTCCTCCCCGGCCCCCGCCGCTCGCGTCACCCGGACGCGGGACACCCGCCCGGTGCCGCCCTCCCCAAGGCCCCCGCTGTCGGCTCCCCTCCGAGGGGCCGGACGCGACCGGACGCGCCCGCCGGGAGGAAGTGGCGAGGCGTGTTTGCGGGGCCGGCGTGGCGCTCTGGTTATTTTTTAAATTGTGAGCACTCGAGGGGAAGGGATAAATAAACGGGAAGGAAGACCCCACGACACGGAGCTTTCCGCGTGGAAACGCCACGCGGGGGGTGCGTCTCCGGCGCCCCTGGCGGGGGGCGCGTTTAAAGTGCCAGCATCTGCCCACCGGGGGGCTCTGCGCCTGCCGCGGGAGGCGCTGGGTTGACACTTGGGAACCGAGCCAGCGCCCCGGAACCCCCCAGTAACCACAGAGGGGCCGCGGGCACAGGGGTCTTAGGTCGGGGAGGTGCTCGGCTCCCGCTGGACGGGAGTCTGCGGGGAGGATCCCCGCAGGGAGTAGGGTTTTGCACGCTTTACAGCCCGGGACTGGGGTCCCCCGGCCCCAGGAGACCGCGGTGGGCGGGGACGGCGATCCTGTGGATTTGCATAGGTGTTTGCATCTAGCAAAGAGCCTACGCTCACTCGCGACGCCCCTACTAGGTGGCCCCTGCCGCCATCAGACAGAAGACCCATTTTGCCGCGAAGAGGGCGCTAAACCCATTTCCCAGATGGGCAAATCGAGAGGCGGCTGGTCCCCGTCCCTTGGAATGCGCGGAGGTGGGGGCTGCGCCCGCCTCGGGCACTCCCTGGCGTGGGCACTCGGGGCGGGCCCTGGCCCTGGGCGCTCTGCGGTCTGCAGCAGTGGGCCGGCTGTGGCCCGCCACGCAGCCGCAGAGACTCAGCCCAGTCCGAAGGCGGCAGGAAGGGGGCTACGCCCCCTAGATCGCGGCAGGAACCCGGCCTGGCCCGCCTCCCCGCCCGCGAGCCGCGCCGGCCCCAGAAGTGATGAAAGCCTCGGCGGAGTCCAGGTCACGCCGAAGCCGTTGCCCTTTTAAGGGGGAGCCTTGAAACGGCGCCCGGGTTCCATGTTTGCATCCGCCTCGCGGGGAGGAAACTCCATGTTGTAACAAAGTTTCCTCCGCGCCCCCTCCCTCCCCCTCCCCCTCAGAACCTGGCTCCCCTCCCCTCCGAAGCTCGCGGGGATCCCTCCCTCCCACCCCTCCCCTCCCCCCCCGCGCCCCGATTCCGGCCCGAGCCGGGGGGGAGGCCGGGCGCCGGGGCCAGAGTCCGGCCGGAGCGGAGCGCGCCCGGCCCCATGGACAGCTCGGCCGTCATTACTCAGATCAGCAAGGAGGAGGCGCGGGGCCCGCTGCGGGGCAAAGGTACGGGGGCCGCGGGGAGGGGGCCATAGCCCCGGCGCCTTGCACGGGGAGGAGGGCAGGGCCAGGATCGCCCCCGGGGCAGTAGCCGCCCGCCGCCCGGGGCGCCCGCCGGGGCCCGGCCGGGAGCGAGTGGGCTGAGAGTTTGAACTCCGGGAGGCTCAGAGGCGCGGGGCGGGGCCTGGCGCCCGCTGAGCGCTCCTGTCTGCTCCAGGTAGGGAAACTGAGGCAGGGGTCGCGAGAAGGGGCTCCCTGGCTGGTCTGCGCAGTGCCCGGGCGTCGCCCCCTCCCCCCATTGGCGCCAGTGGGGCTGGGAGCTGGGGGGGTGCCGAGGGGGCGCCTTCGGGCCACCCGCTGAGGCTCCGCCCTGTGGGCTGCGGTCTGGTCGGCTCTTGGGAGTGGGCGCCGAGGTGACAGCGGGCTGGGGAGGCCTCCAGAGGTGTCTCGCCGACCCACAAACTTGCCCGCCACGCGTAGGGGTGCCGAGCCTTCCAGAGGCGCAGAGAGGGGGCAGCACTTTGGAGTCGCTGGCGCGCCCGCGGGGAGAGCCGTGCGCCCCGCGGGGCACGCGGCACCCGGGCTGCAGGCCATGGGCGCCGGGCCTGTGCGCACACGCAGTGAGCCGGGGAGCCGCACCGCCTCGCGGAGCCTGCACCCCGGGGCGCTGGCCGGGGCGGGGGTCTGTGCTCTCCCTTTCCCGTGTGGCCCTCCGGGCCAGGAAGTTTCCCCCAGGTCTTCCTCCACCACCACTTGCCTGGGCCTAGCTCGCCCGGGGCGGGGGTCCAAAGGACAGGGGCAGGGGTGGGTCTGTCAATCAGGCCAGGCTCCAGGTCGGAGGTCTGGGCGGGGCGGGGGGGGGGTTGGAGGAGGCGGGGCGGACAATGGCCGCGGGACACTGGCCCCAGGCAGCAGACTGCACTCACTTCGTCTGGGCCCTCCCTCTTGGAGGACTTCGGACCCACGGGGGCTGAGAGGATGGAGGAGTGGGAGTGGACCACCGGACCCCGGGCCCTGGCTGTCCTGAGCAGGGGCAGCTCAGGTAAGGTGGGGTCAGGTGACGGAGGCTGTAGGAAGTAGAGAAAGCACCGTTGCACACCCCGTCCAGGCGACGCACTCTCTAACCTGCGTGCCCGCTGTGTCCACACTAGATGTCCTCGCGGGGGAGCCGCTGGCACCGGTGGGGCCCCTGGCAGGGGCATGGCCGGTTCCTCCCAGCCGCGGCTCTCCCCGCGGCCCGCATGTACGCATGCATGCCCCTGCAGGCGCAAGTGCCCGGACCCCCAACCTGGGCCTCCCTGCTGCAGGAGATCACAAGTCGGCAGCTTCCCAGAAGCCCCGGAGCAGAGGCATCCTGCACTCGCTGTTCTGCTGTGTCTGCCGGGATGACGGGGAGGCCCTGCCCGCCCGCAGCGGGGCTCCCCTGCTGGTGGAAGAGAATGGCGCCATCCCCAAGGTGTGTGGCGGCCAGGTGGGGCAGCAGGGGGCCCTGGGCTCAGCAGGGAGGGGGCTTAAGGGAAGGGGCTCCCAGCAAGCCGTGGGTGCACACCTGCAGGCCTTGGGAGGTAAGGGAACCCCCCACACACACATCGCCCTCCTAGCTGGAAGCTTTGCTCTTGCATGTTCTGTGCATGGGAAAGCCAGGGGGCCTGCCGCAGGCCCCCACGTTGGTGGGGCCAAAGCTGGGAGGGGGTGGTATGTCCCCACGGTCCCGGCGGCCCCTAGACAGAGGGGATCCCTTATGGGAGAAATGACTGCGGCAGGAGAAAGATATCCCCACCCAACCCGCCCCTTCCCCCAGCAGACCCCAGTCCAGTACCTGCTCCCTGAGGCCAAGGCCCAGGACTCAGACAAGATCTGCGTGGTCATCGACCTGGACGAGACCCTGGTGCACAGCTCCTTCAAGGTGGGTGCCGCCCAGCCCCCCTCAGCCCTGGCCTGGGAGGGAGGTCTCTGCTGGGCCCTGGCCCTGGCTCCCCATGCCAGCTCCAGCAGCTCTTGTGCCTCCCACAGCCGGTGAACAATGCGGACTTCATCATCCCCGTGGAGATTGATGGGGTGGTCCACCAGGTGAGGGCCCCCAGGGCAGCCGGTGGTGGGGTCTTGGCATCTGCCTTCCACATCCCAGACTCCTCCCAGTGATCGGGAACCCCCCAGGTGGATGACCACCGGCCCAGAGAGGGTGCTAGACTTGCCCGGGGTCACACAGCACCTTGGGAACTAGGTTCCTCGAGGCACTCAGTGCCCCCTTGCCCCACCCTGCCCGGGACCCAGTTCAAGTAATTCAGGATAGGTTGTGTGCTGTCCAGCCTGTTCTCCATTACTTGGCTCGGGTGCCGGTGCCCTGCAGCCTTGGGGTGAAGGGGCTGCTCCCCCCACCCTACCCTGGGCTTTTGCCTCATCTGCCTGAGGTGGGGGAAGGAACTGGGAACTAGTGATGCCCATCAGGCGGGACCTGCAGCCGGTGAAGTCCAAATCCATTCGGACCCTCTTCTGGGAGGGTGGGTGGCTGGCCTCGTGGGGCCCACGAGGGACCACCAGCCTCCTGGGCTCCCCGCCTTCCCCAGCCGTCCCCTCACTGGCCCACCTCCCAGGTGTACGTGCTGAAGCGGCCCCACGTGGATGAGTTCCTGCAGCGAATGGGGGAGCTCTTCGAGTGCGTCTTGTTCACTGCCAGCCTTGCCAAGGTGAGCCACCCACGCAAGGCACGCCGGGACAGTGCTGCCCTCCCCTTGGCTTCAGCCTGCAACAGGACCGACCTCCTGGCCACCCGCGGCCTCAGGATGACCTGCTTCCCACCCCCCACCCCAGTACGCAGACCCAGTGGCTGACCTGTTGGACAAATGGGGGGCCTTCCGGGCCCGGCTTTTCCGAGAGTCGTGTGTCTTCCACCGGGGGAACTACGTGAAGGACCTGAGCCGGCTGGGCCGAGACCTGCGGCGAGTGCTCATCCTGGACAACTCGCCTGCCTCCTACGTCTTCCATCCGGACAACGCCGTGAGTCCCGGCGGACGGGCAGGGGCTGAGAGCCGGTTACAGGCTCACAGTGGTCAAGGCTGCCTCGGCTACCCTCGTCCCGTTTTGGAGGCCCTGGGGCCCCCTGTCCCTTTCTCCTGCACCCAATGACCTCTCATTCACCTCCAGCTGTTGCCCTGTGCTTGGTCATTCATCATCCCATTCAGCTGTGCACACAAGTGGCCCTGCCACGGGCTGGGGTCCCTCCTGGGCAGTGGAGCATTGAGAAATGCTACTTGTCACCTATTAATGGGTCACAGGACTGAGTGAGTCCCGATGGAGGTTTTGAACAGGATGACATAGGTATCCCAGAGTGCTCTGCACATGATAAGGTGGAGGGCTGTTGCTGGCTGTCAGGGCCGTGGGCTGCAGGTGTCCGGAGCCACGGGTGCATACGGCTGCCCTGCAGGTTCTGCGCCCCCAATTCCCTACTTCCGTCTCCCCAGGTACCGGTAGCCTCCTGGTTTGACAACATGAGCGACACGGAACTCCACGACCTCCTGCCCTTCTTCGAGCAACTTAGCCGCGTGGATGACGTGTACTCGGTGCTCAGGCAGCCGCGGCCCGGGAGCTAGTGAGGCGCGCAGGGGCCAGGACCTGCCCCGACCCGGTCCACGCCGCACAGGCAGACTCCTCCAGGCGCCCCTGCCTGCGCCCGCCCGCGCCTGCACCCTTTGCTGAAAAATCCAGGGGCAGCAGCGCCACACTCAGTGCCTTGGGGGAGACACGCGTGTCTCCCCCCCAGAGCCGGCTGCAGGCTACGGCAAGGACAATGTACCCCTGGGCCCCTTTGTCAGTGCCTTTGAACTTCCCCCATCTTCTCGGGGGAGCCCCGGGGCCCCTGTCTGCCACTCCCCTCTCTGTCTCCTCTCCAGCTGCCATGTTTTTTGCTGCCAAATCGGGCCCCTTGGCCCATTCCAGTTCTGCTTTGGGAGGTGGGGGTGGGCAGGGTTTCTGCTGCCCCGAGCCTTGGACCTCCCAGCCTGGGAATGGTGGACACCAAGTGCCTTGCCTGGAGCCCCTTCTTCCTCACACGGTTTTCCCAGGGGGCAGGGTCTCTGCCCACCACGGCCAGACTGCTGCAGTCCGGGCTGATCCAGGAGGACCCATTCCCTGTCCTGTCTTCTTTGGGACTTCTTGGGGACAGGGGAGGAGAGAAAGGGGGCGGGGTCTTTCCAGGGCTGAGAGCTGCTTCCTGTCCCCCATCACCCACACCCTCCCCTGTCTGCCTTCACCACCCTCAGCGCTGGATGCAGGCACAGGCAGGACCCCCGTGGTGCCATATAAATATGTATATGTGTATATAGATTTTTAGGGACAGGAGAGAGGGGAGGGTCACGGCGAAGACACCTCTCACCCCTTTCCTGGGCCCGGGAACTGGGGGTAGGGAGGGAAAGGATTTTTACATTTTTTTTAACTGCTATTCTCTGAATGGAACAAGCCGGGCCCTGTTCTCTGTCCCTCACACCCCCTCTGCTCCATTCATTTCATTAATTCATTGATGCTAGACCCACCAGCTCAGTGTGTATGTGGTGGGGGGGGTGCTCTACACCCCCTAAACGGTGCCTCCCCCACCCACCCGATTTCACTGGTGCCTTTGGGGGAATCTGCAGGAGGTGGGACCCTTTTGTGGGATTTGGGGGTCTCCAGGAACCCCGGGCAAGCTGCCCCCCTCCCCGTGCCAAGTCACCCCCTGCAGCGCCCCCTGCTGGCTGGGGCGGCTCCCAGGACCTCTGACTCCCTGTTTCCGAAGCCCCTCCTGTACCTGCTGGGTTTGGAGGACTGACGGTCAAGGGGACCCACGTACTAGTGCCAAGCGGGAGTCCGGTGGAGATGTCGCTGTGTCCTCTCCCGCCAGCTGGGGTGGAGGGACCTTCCCATTAAGTGCCTTCTCTGTGACTGCGAGCCTTACCGAGCGGTGACAACTAAAGAGAAAGCCAGACCCCCATCCCGGCTTGCTGCTGTGGTCATTTTGGGGGGTTGGGAGGGGGACAGGAAGTGTCTGAAGCGGGTGACCTGTGTGACCTCGCTTCAGCAAATCGTTTGGGGCTGCCGCAGGCTCCTGGGGCTCCCAGTGCGAGTCAGGGCTGCCTGTGCGCCCAGGTTGTACCTCTCAGCTTCCACGGTCTGATCTCTGCAAACTTGACATTCCAGGCCACAGACGGCTCAATACTGGGAGCTGCAAAGCACAACTCCAAAGCCGAGCAGAGGCGGCCCCTGGAATGCGTTTGGGGAGGGGGCGGGGCCTGCGAGGGTCCCCAGGGGAGAAGTGACGAGGCACCAGGAGGCCGAGTCCCGCCGAGACCAGGACCAGCAAGCCGGGGCCCGGCCGGCCCCGCCAGGGCTGTGGGAGCGGGCGGGTGGGGCCGGCGCCTGGACGCCCCCCGGCCCCGGCCTCGGCGCCCATTGGCGGCGCCCCGGCCCGCTTCCTGCCCCCGCCCCTCCGGCGCGGGCCGCACTTCCTCGGCGAGGCCGGGCAGCCCCAGGCTCCGGCAGGAAGTGTCCGCCCGCGCTCCCAGGCCCGCCCTCGTCGCCTCCCCGCGCTGGCCGCTAGGGGCTTCCGAGTCCTGGCGGCCGCCAGCGCGCCTCCGGGCCTGGCCGCGCCCCCGCCGCCTCTCCGGCCCTACCCCACCCCTGGGGCACGCGCTTGGCTTCTCCCCAGTCCCAGAGGCTCCAAATGGGGGCCTCTGTTCATTCTCCCCCTCTCCTGTGTGAGGCTGCGGGGGCCTTCGGTACCCCCTCTCCCCTCTCCCAGAGGAGGACGGCCCCTTCCCAAATGTTGGTCCCCAGCCCCTCCCATTCCCCAAGCCCGCCTCCCGGTGACCTTGAGCCTGGGAGAGGCGTCGGCACCGCGTGTGACACTGCCCCGCCCCCACCCGCCTCGCCCTGGTAGGAAAGAGCCAGGAGGCACCCACCTTGGGAGAGAAGCCTGCAGTTCGCGCTGGTCCTCTGAGCCTTGGGCGAGGTCTCCCCATCCTCTCTGGCCCCTGGCCTCCTCGCGGGGCAGGAGTGGGGCTAGGGAAGGAGGGTTCCCGCTCTCCATGCAAACACTGCTAACCCCGGATTTGCATCTCAGAAACCAAGTCTGAATGAGACCACAGTCAGGCTTCCCACACCCTCTCACCCACACAGCTCACTCAACCACACGAATATGGGAACTTCCTTTGTGCCAGGCACCGTGCCAGAGCCAGCCAGGCCTCTGCTCCCTAGGAACTCACACCCTCATGTGAGTGGAGGTGTTACACAGGGGCCCCAGGGGTCATGGGTCCCTGTCTGTAGGAGTGGGGGGGGGGGGGACCTGCATGAGCAAAGCCTCAGGCACCAGTGGCGGAGAGGAAATTTTAGAAGGGCATGGGGTGTGTGTAAACACACACACACGCACACGCACAGGAGGCTGCAGATAATGCGAGTATTGCCAAGGAGTGTCCTTCTACTTGCAGGTGGCATGCAGGGACCTTCAGGAGAGGGGTGCACTCCCACTCCAGGGACAGAGGACAAGAAACCCCAAGGGGAGAGCACGGCCACCTTCCCCGAGATGGGCAGATGCAGAGAGAGGGAGAGGAGGATGGCTGTGGGACAGGCGATAAACCGGACCGGAAGCCGGGCTGGCTGGCTCAGGGACAGGGGAAGCAGAGGCCATGGAACTTCCGGCTTGGGAGATGTCAGCTGTGAAAATGTGGAACTGAGCCTGATATGGGGCCGACGGTCCCTGTTTGCTTTCACACACACACACACACACACACACCCAGAGGATGCAGGACACCGGCCTGCTACCGCTCCTGCTGGCAGGAGAGTCTTGTTGGAGAGTGACTTGGTACTTTGACCATGCTGACACCCTTCAGTCAAGCAGCGCCACCCCTGCTAACTTACCCTGTGGATAAAATGCATGCAAAGGGAGCCTGATAGGTATAAGGGCATTCACTGCATCACTATTAGTAACAGCAAAACACTGGAAACAGTGTGTCAGCAATAAGGGACTGGTTACATAAATCTTCTTCTAATGGGGGGGGGGGGGGAGTGGCTGTGCTGAGCAGCAGTTCGAGTCCCGGCTGCTCCTCTTCCAATCCAGCTCTCTGCTATGCTCTGGGAAAGCAGTGGAAGATGGCCCAGGTCCTTGGGCCCCTGAACCCACTTGGGAGAGCTGGAAGAAGCTCCTGGCTCCTGGCTTAGAATCGGCTCAGCTCTGGCCATTGCAGCCATTTGGGGAGTGAACCAGCTGATGGAAGACCTCACTTGCATGCTCTCTCTCTCTCTCATTCAAATAAGTAAATAAATCTTTTTAGAACATAAATCTTGTTGCATCTATAGCAGAGGATAGCTGAGGTTTTGAGAAACACTGAGGTAGAGCTATACAGACTGAGAGCTGCAAGACACGCCGGTGAGTTCATTGCCGTGATGTGGAAGACTCCCACTAAGGAGAAATACCACCATGTTTCTATACTTTTGCATACTCTGGGAAGTAGTTATGGCTGACCGTGGGGAGGGAGGTAGTAAGTGATGGCTCAGGGGCTGGGTCCCTGCCACCCATGTGGAAGACTCAGGTTGAATTCCAGGCTCTGGGCCTCAGCCTGGCCTGGCATTTGGGAGATCTGTTTCTCTCTCCACCTTCCAGAGAAAGAAGTAAAGAAAAATAGGAGGGAAATATGTTATTGCATATCTGCTTATATTTTGACTGATTTTACCAGATACATTTATAAATGCTTTAGAGTGTTATGAGAGTGAGCTGCCATCCACGGGTTCACTCTCCGAGTGCCCTCAATGGCTGGCCAAAGTTAAGAGCCAGGAATGTGGCCAGCGCCGCGGCTCACTAGGCTAATCCTCCGCCTGGCGGCGCCGGCACACCAGGTTCTAGTCCCAGTCGGGGCGCCAGATTCTGTCCCGGTTGTGCCTCTTCCAGGACAGCTCACTGCTGTGGCCCGGGAGTGCAGTGGAGGATGGCCCAAGTGTTTGAGCCCTGCACCCCATGGGAGACCAGGAGAAGCACCTGGCACCTGCCTTTGGATCAGCGCAGTGCGCCGGCCACGGCAGCCATTGGAGGGTGAACCAACGGCAAAGGAAGACCTTTCTCTCTGTCTCTCTCTCTCTCTCTTACCGTCCACTCTGCCTGTAAAAAAAAAAAAAAGAAAAGAAAAAAAGAAAAAAGAGCCAGGAATGCAATCCAGGTCTTCCATGTTAAAAACAGAATAGGCCGGCGCCGTGGCTCAACAGACTAATCCTCCGCCTTGCGGCGCCGGCACACCGGGTTCTAGTCCCGGTCAGGGCGCAGGATTCTGTCCCGATTGCTCCTCTTCCAGGCCAGCTCTCTGCTGTGGCCCGGGAGTGCAGTGGAGGATGGCCCAAGTGCTTGGGCCCTGCACCCACATGGGAGACCAGGAGAAGCACCTGGCTCCTGCCATCGGATCAGTGCGGTGCCCTGGCCCCAACGCACTGGCCGCAGCGGCCACTGGGTGGTGAACCAATGAAAAAGGAAGACCTTTCTCTCTGTGTCTCTCTCTCTCTCACTGTCCACTCTGCCTGTCAAAAAAAATTAATTAAAAAGAGAGAGAGAGAGAGAGAGAGAGAGAGAGAGAGAGAGAAGCCCCGGCCTATAAAGTATTCTTGAAAACAGGCCTTTAGGAGCCAGTGTTGTGGCAGAGTGGCTGAAGCCACTGCCTACGATGCCAGCATTCCATGTGTGTGCAAGCTCACATCCCGGCTGCTCCACTTCAGATCAGTGTCCTGCTAATGGCCTGGGAAAAGCACCAGAGGAAGTCCCAAGTGCTTGGGCCCCTGCCACCCACTTGGGAGACCTGGAAGAAACCCCTGGCTTCAGCCTGGCTCAGCACTGGCCGTTGTGGCCATCTGGGGAGTGAACCAGTGGATGGAAGATCTTCCCCCCCTTCTCTCTCTCTCTGTTTCCCTTTCTCTGTCCTTCAGATAAATAAATCTCTAATATGTGTGTATGTGTGTGTGCACATTTGGCACAAGTTAATTCTTGAGTCTGTGAGTGTCTATTATTGTATTTCTTTTTTTTTTTTAAAGACTTATTTATTTTTATTTGAAAGTCAGAGTTACACAGAGAGAAGGAGAGGCAGAAAAAGAGAGAGGTCTTCCACCTGCTGGTTCACTCCCCAACTGGCCAGAGCAATGGCCAGAGCTGCACCTATCCGAAGTCAGGGGTCAATAGATTCTTCTGGGTCTCCCATGTGGGTGCAGGGGCCCAAGGACTTGGGCCATCTTCCACTGCTTTCCCAGGCCATAGCAGAGAGCTGGATCGAAAGTGGAGCAGCCAGGACTAAAATCAGCGCCCATAAGGGATGTTGGCACTGCAGGTGATGGCTTTACCCGCTACGCCACAGCGCCAGCCCCAGTCATACTATTATTTCTATTTTTCCAAGTTTGATGTTTAATGTAATAAATAAATCAGAAACAATTTTAAAAGCATTATGTTCTCAAAAAAATTCCTTAGGCTGAATTATAAGATACGTGGGAAACTAGAGAAAACTGCAGCATAAATGACAAGTTGTCCATCTTAATACATTATGTATATGAATGATTCTATAAGCAAATTGATTTTATAATTAACATTTTAATTTAATAAATTTAAATTTATATAATTTAATAATTTATATAAATAAATTAATTTAAAAACTTACAGAAAGAGACACAGCCCATAAACATACAACTATTTTAAAGACTTATTTTTTATTGATATGAAAGGCAGAGTTCCAGACCGGGGGTGGGGAGAGCGAGAGAGGGAGAGAGAAGAGAGAGAATTGTCTATTTGTTGGTTCACTTCTAGATGACTGCAACAGTAAGGACTGGGCCAGGCCAAAGCCAGGAGCCTGGAACTCCACCCAGGTTTCCCCAAGTACTTGAGCCACCTTCTGCTGCCTTCCCAGGCACATTAGCAGGTTGCTGGATCAGAAGCTGAGGAGCTGGGACTTGAACTGGCGATGTTATGGGATGATGGCATTGCAGGTAGTGGCCTAACCTGCTTTGCCACATGCCAGCCCCAAAAATTTGTCTTAAAATGGTCTATTGTTGCTGTTAATCAAAGAAACATAAACCTTCTCAATAACCATTTTCCTTTTTGGTAATCAAACTGGCAGAGATTTTCTGACAGGCCGGCACTGGTGTTGAGAAGTGTGGAATAACAAGTACTCACATACTACAGGTGGGGTGTGGACTATAATGAAATGCCTGGGGCAGGCTAGCTTTATAAGGAAAAGAGGTTTCTTTGGGCTCATGGTTTGGGAATCCAAGATCGGGCAGGCCCCCTTGGTTCAGCCTCTGGGGATGGTGTCCTTGCTGGCAGGTCCTGGGGTAGCAAGAGTCCAGGTGTATGTCTGGGTCTGTGTGGTCATTCTCCCTTTCCTTATGAAGCCACAAGGAATCTGTCATGGGAGCGCCGCTCTAACAGCTTAATCCGGCCTAACCCCTTCCCAAAGGCTCCATCGCTACTCCCCATCATGGGGTTAAGTGCCTGTGCTGGTAGTGCCATCAGTGTCAGACTCTGGGGACTGAACTGACTCTGGGAGGACAAACATTCAAATCATAGCATAGGATTGTCTACTCATGGAGCTATTCTGTAAGATAATTTTCCTATTCACGTCTTTGGCTTAGAAAGCTCACTTTTGAAGTTCATCCTAATGCAATGATAGTGGGGGGCCCAGTGTTGTGACACAGTGGGCTGAGCCTCCACCTTTGATGTTGGCATTCCAGGTGAGTGCTGGTTCAAGTCTTGGCTGTTCTGCTTCTGACCCAACTCCCTGCTCGTGCACCTGGGAAGCAGCGGAAGATGGCCAGTGCTTGGGCCCCTGCCACCCATGTTGAAGACCCAGATGGAGTTCCAGGCTCCTGGCTTCAGCCTGGCCCAGATCCGACCATTGTGGCCATCTGGGGAGTGATCCAGTGGATGGAAGATCTCTCTCTCTCTCACTCTCTCTCTCTCTCTCTCTCTCTCTTCCCTTCTCTCTCCATAACTTTGTCTTTCAAATAAATGCTCCTAAAAAAAAAAAAAGAAAGAAAAGAAAAAAATAATGGATGTGGTCTAATGGCAAACATTTATTTATTTATTTAAAACCCACTACTTTAATATTTGTTATTGTTTTTAAATATTTATTTATTCATCATCTATTTGAGATAATATTGGGCGTGTTCAGGGTGCTATGGCCAGAGACTATTTATTATCTATTTGAAAAGCAGAGAGACAGAGACAGAGATCTTCCATCCACTGGTTTAGTCCTCAAGTGCCTGTAACAGCCAGAGCTGGGCCAGGCTGAAGCCAGGAGCCCAAAATTCAACCCAAGTCTCCCACAAGAGAGCAGCAAGTGCTGTCCTGGTCTACTGTTCCCTACGGTGCACGTTGGCAGGAAGCTGGAGTTGACGTGGAGTCTGGGCTTGAACGCAGGCCCTCCAATGTGGGATGCAGGCATCCAAGTGATTTTGTTCTTTATATATTTATTTATCTAAAAAAAATCATTTATTTATTGAAAAGGCAAAGAGAAAGGTTGAGGGAGAACTATGTTCCATCTGTTGGCTCACTCTCCAAATTCCTCCAAAACTGAGGCTGGCCCAGACTGAAGCTGGGAACCTGAACTCCCTCCAGGTGTCCCACATGGGTGGCAGGGGCCCAGACACTCGAGCCATCCGTCACCCGCTGCCTCCCAGGGAGCGCATCAGCAGGAAGCGGGATCGGAATTGGAGGTCGGGACTCAGCGCTCCTATAAGGACGCAAGCGTCTCGAGGTTGGCTTAACCAACTGCGCCACAGCACCTGAGCCTATACGTTTGTTTTCTTATGCCCCCCTCCCCGCCACACACAGCTTACACACTGGACAGTGCTTGAACAAATACTCCCAAATAAATCACTAGCGATCCTTTATGTATAGATCATCACTAGTGGGATTACAGGGTCCTGTGTTTTTTTTTTTTTTTTTTCTTTCTTTCCATTTTGCTTGTCTGTGTAATTGAGTAGACTTGGACTCCTTAATGTTCACAAGAAACAGTGCTGTTATCCCCAAAGCAAAATAGCACCTCCTACCTCCTCGGGTAGGAGGAGCACACACCAGCACGTGCACACGCCACTCACGTGCCCGGACCCGGGAGAGTGTGGTCTGGAGGCCCTCCGCCCTCCCCCAGCCCACTCCCGCCCACCCTGCTCCTCAGGCCCAGGGCTCAGAGGCTGAGGGATCGCTGTGGCTGCCCAAGGAGCTGAGTGTGGGCTCCAAGGCGGTGGCAGAGTGCACCTGTGTGACTTTCCCGTCCTGACTGCGAGAGCCCCCAGAGCCAGGGCCTGGCACTGGAAGCCTTGGCTTCTGGCGGTGGATGGCAGAGCAGAGTCCAAAGGCACTGGTTTATGGCGACTCATAAAAACGCCAGGAGGTGGGGACAGGAAGAGCACTTACGGTTTGCAGGGGCTGCCTGAGTGAGGGTCGTGCGGAATCGGAGAGACCTGGAGGGGTGCCAGGACCCCATCTGTCCCGCAGGTGCCCGGGCATAGGTTTGTGGAGCCCTGCCCCTCCTCCTCTCTGAGCCATTCCTTCCCCACCCCGCCCAGGTCAGGTGGGAGGACAGCTGAGCCTTCCCCTTGGCTGGTCGGAAGCAAGTGTCCAGGTGGGCCCTGGGCAGAAAAACACCTCATCCCTTGGCACTCACATGGGAGCCCAGGGCGGGGCGGGGCCCACCCGCTGTGGCTAATGGGCTGGGCTGCGGCTCCCAGGGCTCCCAGGGACCTGGCGGGCACCTGCCTCCCCACCCCCTCACCCATGCTCTCTCTGGGGCCCTATCTTCCCTTATATGGTGAGGGCACTCCTAGAGGAGGGGGTAGGGACAAAGGTCGCTCTCTTGCAGCCTGCCTGCCACAACTCCGCAGATCTCCCAGGTGGCGGCTGCCTCCTCCAGACAGGTAAGGCACCTGGTGGGGACGGTGGGTGGCGCGAGGGGGCAGGGTCCCTGCTTCTTGCTGGTAGCCTAGGGCCTTCTGGAGCCCCTTGGCGCAGGCCCGAGGGTGAGGCTGGCCCTCTGAGATTCTGGGAGGAGCGAGGAGCCCCATATGTCTGTTCTTGGGGTGAATGCTGCAGGTGCTCCGGCTGCTGCCTGCCACTGCCCGCTTTGGGTGTCAGGCACCCCAGGGTGCATGGAGTGAGGGGAGCCCTGGGGCATGGGAGAGCGCCATTGAAAACCAGGACAGTCGTGGGCAGACCAGAACAAGTGGTTAGCGCCGGCCCCACTCCCCGCCACCTTCAGTTCCTCTCTGCCACTTCTTCCTCATCTGAAATATTCCCATCTCCCCATCAGGGATTGAATGGACGAAGGCAGAGGTAGAGGCAGGGGCTGGTTGGCGGGGAGGTCTCCAGCATACCCTGGGCCCCACCCACCTCCCCTCCACCAGGATCTGCCCCCTCGGCCTCGCTGGCTGCCATGATCCCATTCTGCTGAATGGAGTCTGGAATACGCAGGCCCCTGTCGTGGGTCCTCAGGCCCCCTCTGGCCTGTTGAGGGGCACAGCCTGGGCCTGGGCTGGCTGGCGGTGCTCACTCCCTGTGCCATCAGGGGCCTGTGGAAGCAGGAAGGTGTCCTTGTCCTCACTAAGTCCTCATCTAGCTCAGAGCTGCGTGGCTGGACATGAGCAGCCATGGCGGCACCCCAGGGCTCTTCAAACTGCACCCAGGCAGCAGATCTAGAAGGATGATCAGGCAGGGCAGTGGGTAGATAAGGAAGGCACCTGGAGAGGACAGGGGCCCTGCCTCCCTCCAGGGCCGGGACAGCCCTCCTGCTCCCCAGTCTTTGGGCTTCTGGGAGCTGGGAACAGTCGTACGGTGCAGTCCTGGGGCCCCTGGTCCAGCCTGGGGGTTCTGGCTAAGCCTCCTGGAAGAAGACTTAAACTGAGTCTAGAAACGTGTGTAGGTGTCAGGCAAGTGGAGATGGGGTGTGCGGGGGTAGGGGAGGCGGAAGATCAGCAGGGGCAAGCAGCAGCCGTGGCCAGCCCCAGCCAGCCCCAGCCAACAGAGGCGGGCGGGCGGGCAGGGTGTGCTGGGGTGACTGTGCCCTTCCCTGGGCTGGGGACATGGAAGGGAGGGAGATGGCGGGCCGGCAAGCCACTGCAGTGCGTTCCGGCTGAGGGAGAAGAGGAGGCTGCAGAGGCCTCTCGGCAGAGTGGGACAGCGGCTTCTGCTCTGACCAGCAGGGATGGGGGCAGGAGCAGCCCGGGGGGGGGGGGGAGGGGTGGTCAACAAGGGGTGGGGCTTGTCATCGCTCAGAGCCACCCCTCACTGCTTCGGGCTGCTTCAGAGCCTTGTCCTGTGGACAGTGAAACCTGCATCCCCTCTCTGCCGCCTCCTGTCCACCCCCAGCCTCTATCTGAGTGGGGGCCCTGGGTGGGGCCCCAGAGACCTGCCCCCTCTGGCTCTGAGACGATCAGCTAGCGGAGGGCGGTGAGCCTTGGCGAAGGTGCTGACCCTTCTCATTTGGATGTGAATTGGTTCTGTGGGACCAGGAGTGCCTGGGAGCCTCAGGGACTTGGTCCCAGCCAAGGGAGTCATCAGATAGACCCCCGAGTGCCTAGAGGCCCAGCAAGCTGCCAGGGACGGAGTCCGCAGGAGCGGCTCCAAGGAGACTCTGGGCGGAGGGCCTTGCCCCCAAACTGCTGAGTGCCAGGGAGAGCAGCCACCCTGATGGCTCAGAGAGAGATTTGCTGATAGTGAAAGGCTGGGTCGCTATCCTGAGAGGTGACTCAGAGCCAAGGTGCACTGAGAGATTAGATAGATTGGAGATGTCTCAGCGTTAGAGGCCTGAGCCTGGGGGCCGCCTGACCTTTCCTTCATTGTTCATGGGTTCAAGGAGTGATCATTCCTGGAAGGTGACTGCGCCAGGCTGGGCAGCAGGTGCGAGAGAATGGGGTGGGGAGGGACCCGAAACAGAGCTGCGCGTAACCGGGGACAAGTGTCTCTCTGCCCTGGCTCATGTCACAACCCTACGGGCCTTTTCAAAGCACCCATCCCCCTCTCCCACAGATGGAAAATGAAGCCCCGGGCCCCACCCTAGCCTAATTAAATCAGGATCCCTGGAGACAGGCGCTGAGCGCGGGTGCACCAGGAGTTGGCTAGAGCTCCCAGGTGGTGCTGAGGCGCAGCTGGGGTGAGGCTCCCAGCTGCCGGCAGCGCCGTGCCCTGAGGACTGGCGCTGGCGGTGGGAGAAGCAGGCAGGGGTGGGTTTCCTCCAGCTCAGTGGGTGGAGGGGGTGGCTCCCAGCCAGAGGAGCGCTCAATCACTCATTCACTTCCTCCCTCCCTTCCCCCTGCCATTCATTCACCCAGCAGAAGATGCACTGAGCAAGCAGAAATGGCCTGAGTCTGTGGGGCCCCAGAATGCACACATAGGGTGCTGAGAGGGAGCTAGGGTAACCCACGTGAGAGTTACCGTTTTCTCCCATTTTACTGTGCATGACTGAGCGGTGTCCAGTACGCCCCGTGCTGCACGCCCCACCCTCCGGCAGCTTCAGCTCTGGTCATCACCCCGGCTGGAAACTGCCCGTGGCAGCCGCCCCGCCTTGCCTCTTCCGGCTCTGACCCATCTGCTAGCTCTACAGCCCGGCCTGGTCTATGTGTTTCTTTCCAAGGGGATTGTACAACATAAGCAGATAACGTCTAGTTTCTAGGCAGGCAGAGACCTGCCTAGACATCAGTCATATTTTCTTTTTTTAAAGATTTTTATTTAGTTAGTTGAAAGTCAGAGTTACACATACACACAGAGAGAGAGAAAAAGAGAGAGAGGTCTTCCATCCTTGGTTCACTCCCTGTTTGGCCGCAACGGACAGAGCTGTGCTGATCTGAAGCTAGGAGCCAGGAGCTTCCTCTGGGTCTCCCGTGCAGGTGCAGGGGCCCCAACACTTGGGTCATCTTCTACTGCTTTCCCAGGCCATAGCAGAGAGCTGGATTGGAAGTGGAGCAGTTGGGACTTGAACAGGCACCCATATGGGATGCTGGCACTGGAGGCATCAGCTTTACCTGCTACGCCACAGCACCGCGCCCCCCCCCCCTGCTGTTTTACTCCCCAAATGCCTGCAACAGCCAGGGCTGGGCCAGGCTGGAGCCGCAAGATGGGAACTCAGTCCAGGTGTCCCACGCGGGTGGCAGCGACCCGAGCGCTTGAGGCATCACCAGCTGCCTCTCGGGGAGCTGAGTCAGGAGGCAGAGCTGGCTGGCTGTTGAACCCAGGTGCTCGTGGGCATCTCAGCATCAAGCGCTCAGGGTGCACCTGTGCCAGCGCTTCAGTCCTGTTGATGGCTCCTTGACGTTCCGCGAGGCGGTGTCGCTTTTTGTCCACTCCTCCGCCTGTCATTCCCCCTTGGGGCTCCTGTGACAGAGCTGCAGTAAACTCCAGCACCAGCTCTTGCTGGAACATCTGTTTTCAGTTCTGTTGGGGGTACCTAAGGCTTGATCTGTTCTTTTCTATTAAAAACTGACTCTATGGTTCCCCTTTCACCAAGCACATTTTCAGAACGAGAGCTTGGGACTGGAGAAGAACTTTGAGCGCCAGGCTAAGAAGTGGGGGCTTTGTTCAGCGGGTGACGGGGTGGGGGTGGGGGATGTTTGAGCAGGGGCGGGTCCAGACCAGAGCCAGGTGGGATGGTTGGAGGCTGAGCCCTTGGAGGTCAGGGCCCAGAGTGGGAGGCCAGCCCCCGGCCCGCCTTCCCTAGCCCCTGAGCCAGGGCACTCCGAGGGGCCCTCACTCCCACACGCCTTCTCCCCTAGGCTCACCCCCAACCATGACCGAGCTGAGTGCCCAAGTCAAAGGCTCTCTCAACATCACCACCCCTGGCATCCAGATATGGCGGATCGAGGTGAGCCCTGCACCTGCAGGAGGAAGGCGGAGGAGGCCTGGGCTTGCCCTGGGGGCAGGGGGCGGGGTGGGCAGCTGCTCCTCACTTCCCACATCATCCACACCCCCACACCCCCACAACCCTGTCCTCCCTCCTCCTCCTTTCCCCTCCCTTCTTTGCCTCGTTGCTCTCCCTCTCCCCCAGTTCTCCAGCGTCTGTCTCTTGTTCTGCTCCTCTTCTTCGCCCCCACCCCATGCCGACTTCCCCTGCTCTCCTCCTCCTGGGTCTAGGACAGCAGGATGGCGGGCATCGGGGGCGGGGAGGTTCTGGGTGGTCCCTGGCAACTCCTGTGCCCCTTCTTTCCTTAGGCCATGCAGATGGTACCTGTTCCCTCCAACTCCTACGGGAGCTTCTTCGAGGGAGACTGCTACGTCATCCTGGCTGTGAGTTGGGCCCACAGGGTGCAGACCACAGGTGTGGGGCTGGGGGTGGCCAGGAAGCTGGGGCGTGCCCAGGTGTCCACCCTGAGGCAGCTCTGCACGGGGCAGGCGTGGAACCTCAGAGGCTCTGCCTGCCCCTGAGCTGCTCCTGGTGGAGGTGACCTTCTGAACTGTTGCAATGTCACGCTCACTAGCATCCAGATTTCTGAGATTTCTAGTCACCTTCCTGATTTTCAACACACCTTGGTTTCCACCTGTACTTTTTTTCTTTCTCTCTCTTTCTTTCTTTCTCTCTTTCTTTCTTTCTTTCTTTCTTCCTTCCTTCCTTCCTTCCTTCCTTCCTTCCTTCCTTCCTTCCTTCCTTCCTTCCTTCCTTCCTTTTTTTTTTGGAAAGGCAAAGAGAGAAGGGAAAAGACAGAGAGAGATCTTCCATCTACTGGTTCACTCCCCAAATGGCCACAATGGCCAGGGCAGGGGCCAGGCCAAAACCAGGAGCCTGAAACTCCACCAGGGCCTTCCACATGAGTGCAGGCGCCCAAGCACTTGAGCCATCCTCTGCTGCTTTCCCAGGTGCATTAGCAGGGAGCTGGCTCAGAAGTGGGGACAGCAGGTGCTCCGATGTGGCGTGGCTGTATTTACAGGTGGCGGCTTAGCTTGCTGTGCCACAATGCCAGTCACTCATTTTTAAATCTTGAATATATTCATTTAACAATATAACCCTACATCATTGCTGTTAATGGACAGCAGTGTTGTGAGTCACAAAAAGAAAGTGGCTAGAAACATTCAGAGTCATTTCATGTACAACGCGCCCTCTGCACCTGCAGATTCAACCAACCACAGATGGAAAACATTCAATAACCACAAAAAACCTGTGATATGCATTAAACATGTCCAGACTTTTTTCTTTTTAATGAATTACTTATTTTTAATTTATTTGAAAGGCAGAGAGGGGGAGGGAGAGAGAGAGAGAGAGAGAGAGAGAGAGAGAGAGAGAGGACATCTTCTATTTGCTGGTTCACTTCCCAAATGCCTGCAGCAGCCTCAGCTGAGCCAGCCACGGCCAGGTGGCCTGGAACTCCATCCAGCTCTCCCATGTGGGTGGCAGGAACCCAGGGACTAGAGCCACCACCTGCTGCTGCCCAGGGCGTGCCTTAGCGGGAAGCTGGAACTGGAAGCGGAGCCGGGACTCGAACTCAGACACTTTGATGTGGGATGCAGCCATCCCAAGCAGCGTCTGAACTGCTGAACCAAATGCCCACCTCCAGACTGTTTTCTCTTGTCATCGCAGCCGTGCAATCTAACAGCAACCTGCATAATGCTTCAGTGTGTTAGCTGTTGTACGTGACGTAGGAACAAGTTAAGGTGGACAGGAGGATGTGCTGGGTTGCATGCTCATGATGCCCCCTCTTACACTGGGCACTTGAGCATCGTCCGATTGGGCATCCCCCAGGGATCCTAAAGGAGGATTCTAGTGCCCCTGTGTGTGCGTCCTGTAGTCGCCTTGCAGGTCTCTGCTAGTCCACACGCAGAGAAACGCTTTGGGACACGCTGGTGTGGTCCAGGCAAGTTCTTCCCGAGACGAGGCAGGGAAGCATCAGAGAGGCATGTCCCCTGTGGTCCAGGTCCCAGCGCGAGGAGGGGGCTGTGGGGGGAGGGGCACCTCGGTACCCTGGATCTCCCCTCTCCCTAGACCCACAAGACAAGCAACAACCTGTCCTACGATGTCCACTTCTGGATCGGCCAGGCCTCGTCCCAGGACGAGCAGGGGGCGGCCGCCATCTACACCACCCAGATAGACGACTACCTGAAAGGCAAGGCCGTCCAGCACCGTGAGGTCCAGGGCAACGAGAGCGAGACCTTCCGAGGCTACTTCAAGCAGGGCCTGGTGTAAGGAGGGCGGAGCCGCGGCGGGGGCTTGGGGGTCAGAGGCGGGGATGCATGGTGCAGGCAAGCTGCAGGGGCGGGGCCCCCACACCTGGGGCTTGGCGGAAAACCTCGGGCAGCAGAGATGACGTTCTGGCCTCCCGGCTTTCCCCATGGAAACCCCTGCTCTGGAGCTGAGCTGTTCCTGACCTGTAGGATGGGGGAGGGGGCTTCCAGTTAGCCACAGTCCTCACCCTCCCCTTTTTCCACACCTCAGCAGCCCTCTACTCCTTTGGGTATTTGAATGGCCTCCCCCAGCTTGGCTTCCACTGCAAACCACCCCCCACCCAGGTCTGGGTGAGCTACGGGGTCCAGGATGCAGAGTGGTCCAGGATGCAGAGTTCAAGGAGGCTCTCACTGCCAGACAGGCTACCCTGTCCTTGCTGTAGCCTGACAGCCAGCACCACCTTAAAGCTCAACCCCAGGAGCCTCATTCAGCTCACCTGGTCCTAAGCTGCCCTCACATGACCTCAGATGACCCGGGAGGTCAGGGGCCTGGCACACCTGCCCACTCTCCTCTCTTCTCAGCATCCAGAAGGGGGGCGTGGCTTCTGGCCTGAAGCAGGTGGAGACCAACTCCTATGAAGTCCAACGGCTGCTGCACGTCAAGGGGAAGAGGAACGTGGTGGCTGGAGAGGTGGGCGGGTCCTGCCCCGGGGTGCTGGGCATCGGCCAAGGAGTGGTGGGGGATGCAGTGAGGTGGCCAAGAGCCTCCGAATGAGCATCATCTGGGCCCCCTTCTTGACCCCCCCAGGTGGAGATGTCCTGGACAAGTTTCAACCGAGGGGATGTTTTCCTCCTGGACCTTGGGAAGCTTATTATCCAGTGGAACGGGCCGGAGAGTAACCGCATGGAGAGACTCCGGGTACACCTGCTCAGGCTCCTCCCGCTCCCCTGCCAGCCCAGCCGGGCACCACCTGGCCAGATTCCTGCCATGGCCTGACTGCATGCCCCACCCAGGCCACTCTACCCCCTGGCTGCTGGGGCGCTGTGTTGGAAGGAATTTCTGCGGGTGTGGGAAAGGCACACATGCTGGGTGGGCACTTGGGGCTCATCCAGGAAGACGGAGTGAGCCCTGCCAGGGTGGGGGTGGGGCGAACTTGCGCCCAGGCTGGGGGACGCAGGGGTGGAGTGAATTGGGCAGAGCCTCGCTCCCCTCTGGCCATGCAGTAGGGGAGAGAGACAGGAAGGGACTCACTGGGGAGGTGGCCCTAGGGCAGCAAAGGCAGCGGCTGGTTGGGTTCTAGCAGGAGCGCAGGGTGCAGGGCGCAGGCAGGCGGGTCTCAGAGGGGCTGTGTAAGGAGCTTGCATTTTATCCTCAGTGCCCCGGGGACTGTTGAAGGACGAGCCGAGGTCCGCATGGACACGGGTCTGGAGTGTCGCAAGCGTAGTAACGGCACCGAGGCTGGGTTGGTTCCAGTAAGGATTTGATTATGCAGTGTGGGAGTCACACATTCTAGTTCACACAACACACTGGGCAAACCAAGCACCCCAGGTTCCCAGAGCGCCCTGGGTGCTGCTCATCATGTGTCTTGGCCACGGAGGGCGGATGCTCTCTGCATCTGCAGGGCTGGTGTCTCTGAGCTGAGGGGCGCAGGTCTCGAAGGGCGAGTGGAATCTCGGCTTCCGGCAGGTGCAGGGCTGGCTGGGAGAACTCTTGCGGGAAGGTCTGAGTGCGATGGGTCAACCCAGAGCTTTTGCCCTGCTGTCCTCGGGAGAGTCTGTTCAGAGTCTCTCTGGGCCTCTTCAGTCTGCAGTTTATATAAACTTCTGGCAGTCAGCGTAGGGCTGATAAGGCCCCAAGGAGGGTGTGTATGGGCCGTGGGTGGTTCTTATCAAGTCCATGCAGATCTCCTGCTGTCAGCTTAGCTCTTGCTTCTTGCTTGTTAATATTATGGTGAAGCTGTTTAATTCCGCTCCTTACGCGGGGAGGAAGCAGGGCGTCTCCATGGCCATCGGGGGCAGCAGAGGTGGGCGGAGCCCAGGCACAGATTTGGAAGATGGCAACCACCGGCCATCCTTGTGTGTTGGATGAGAGGTGACAGGAGACAGGCGTGAGCGGCACCCAGAGCTGTTCTCTGGGTTTGAGAACTGTGGGGCTGGTGGAGTCCTGTTTGCTGAGATGGAACATGTTGGAAAGCCGCAGATCTGGGAAGAAAACGGGGAGTTAAGATGAGACGCCACAGCTGGGCTGGAGACAGAGACAAGGGTGTCCGCCATGTGCAAAGGCCCTGGGGCCGGGACAAGACAGCCTGGGAGGGAGTGTAGCAGGCGACGGGGATTAAAAGGCGATTGTGCGGGCTGAAGCGGGGGAGGTGGGGTGTGCGTTTGTGCACGGGTGTGCAGGCTGTGAGTGTGCTGTGGGGCAGACTGGGTGTGCTTTTACCTGGCTCCCCGTGCAACCTGGTCCTTCATGCAAACCTGGCAGCCGCTGTGGGGGTGGGCTGGGGCTGGCCCCACGCACTTGGGTGGCGGGCACTGCCTTGTCCCTTGCCAGCTCTCTTGAGTCACCGGGGCCTTCCTACCCTAGGGCATGACTCTGGCCAAGGAGATCCGGGACCAGGAGCGGGGCGGGCGCACCTACGTGGGTGTGGTGGATGGGGAAAATGAGTCGGCGTCCCCGAAGCTGATGGAGATCATGAACTATGTGCTGGGCCAGCGTCGCGAGCTGAAGGCTGCTGTGCCGGACTCGGTAGTGGAGCCGGCACTCAAGGCCGCCCTCAAGTTATACCAGTGAGCACCTGCTGGGATCTTCCTTGGGGCTGGGGGCTCCCGGGGAGGGGCGGGCGCCCTTGCTGAGGGGCCCCTCTGCATCTATGTCTTGCCTTTGTTCTGCAGCACATCTGACTCAGGGGGGAAGATGGTGGTGAGGGAGATCGCCACGCGGCCACTCACGCAGGACCTGCTCAGTCATGAGGTGAGGGGGTGCGGGGTCCAGGAGCTGAGCCCTGAAGCCACCAGACCCACCTCTCCCTCAGGCAGGAGAAATCCCAGGGCCCTGGGGTGGGGTGGGAGAGAAAGGACTTGCTAAATTTTCTTTATTTACTTTTTTAAAAAAGATTTATTTATTTATTTGACAGGCAGAGTTACAGAGAGACAGAGAGAAGTGGTTCACTCCCTAAATAGCCACAATGGCTGGAGCTGAGCTGATCTGAAGCCAGGAGCCAGGAGCTTCTTCCTGGTCTCCCACATGGGTGCAGGGGCCCAAGCACTTGGGCCATCTTCCACTGCTTTTCTGGGTACCTTAGCAGGGTGCTGGATTGAGGCAAGAAAAAAATTTATTTGAATAGCAGAGAGAGAGAGGAAGAGAAAGGTGAGAGACTGAGAGAGAGATCTCCACCTGCTGGTTCATACCTCAAATGCCCACAATAGCCAGAGATGGGCCAGGCTGAACCCAGGAGCCTGGAACTCAATCCAGGTCTCCCACGTGACCCAAGTACTTGAGCCAGCGCCTGCTGCCTCCCGGCTGCACATTCGCAGGAAGCTGGAACTGGACTCCAGCCCAGGCACCCCCAATCTGGGGTGCGGGGTCCCAGGTGCATCCTCAGGACTTGCACCCGACATCTGCCCCTAGAAAGATGCTTCTGGGCCTGATGCTGCCCCAGTACCATGATTGCTCACCTGGGTCCTCCCTGTACACTCCAGGACTGCTACATCCTGGACCAAGGGGGCCTGAAGATCTTCGTGTGGAGGGGGAAGAACGCCAACGCCCAGGAGAGGAAGGAGGCCATGAACCAGGCGCTGGTAGGGAGGGGCTCAGAGCGGCAGGGGGAGGACAGGCGGGCTCAGCCAGGGACACTTCTGGAAGGGGCAGGGCTGGGGTCTCTGCACGCCAGGAGCTAAGCACCGGGCCACCACGAGGCCTCCCCAGGACGTGGCTGTGGCTGCCCGCAGCAGGGGGAGATGCAAGCTGGCATTCCTGCAGGGGGCAGTGCGTCACTCGGGACAAGGGTCAAGTCAGTGTTTAGGACCTTGTGGGGACCACACTCAGGAACTCTCACTGGCTTGGGGTCACTGACAGGCTGTGGGCGGGGCGTTTGAATGGGGTAGGGTCAGATGAGGGTCTGATCTATTCCAGGGGTTGGGAGCAGAGCTAGGGCTGAGGTCGGAGTGAGGCGTGACACTTGGGTGGTGTCAGGTGTGACCCCGGGTTGGGGTCACAGTACGGTTTGGCTTGAGGTCAGCTTTGCGGTGGGGCTTGGATTCGGGTCTGGGACAAGGGACCAGTCTGATGGTGGATCTGGTTGGGACCGGGGGCCGAGGGGAGGGGCAGAGCCTCCAGAGACCCCCTTTCCCCTCTTCCCCAGAACTTTATCAAAGCCAAGCAGTACCCGCCTAGCACGCAGGTGGAGGTGCAGAACGACGGGGCTGAGTCGGCCATATTCCAGCAGCTCTTTCAGAAGTGGACGGTGCCCAACCGGACCTCAGGCTTGGGCAAAACCCACACCGTGGGCTCCGTGGGTGAGGACCGGGGCCAGCGAGGGGGCCGGGTGGCGGGGAAGGTGCAGACACTCAAGGGTTGCTGCCAAAAAGGGCCTGGGGATGCCTGGTCTTTGCTCTAGAATGAGATGGGGCCTCCCTGGGGACCAGACGGCTTCTGTCTCTCCCCAGATTATATTTGCTGAGGGCCAGCTTGGTGTCAGGCGCCGGGGGTGACAGGGAGGATGACAGGGTGATGGATAGCCCACGTCATTGCAGCACTCCCTGTCCAGCTGGGAGACAAACTCAATGCTGGTGGCCCAAGTGCTGCAGGGTCTGGGTAGGGTTAAGCTAAGCCTTGCACCTGTCCCTCTTCTGGCTTCTCTGGGAGACACGGATGAAGCAGGAGTCCTAGGGGCAGGGAGATGTGGTTCTGTAGATTGGCTCTGCTACTATCTGTGTGGGCTTGGGTAAGCCTCAGTTTTCTCATCCGTCAAATGAGTCTAAGAATTGTAGCCAGCACTCAGGGCTGTCATGAGAACCAGGGGGACCTCAGCTGGTGACAGCTGGTGTTATGCTCCCCCACCCCCCACCCCCAGCTAAGGTGGAGCAGGTGAAGTTCGACGCCACGTCCATGCACGTCCAGCCTCAGGTGGCTGCCCAGCAGAAGATGGTGGATGACGGGAGTGGGGATGTGGAGGTAACGTGGGCAGGGCGAGGCCCCTGCTGGCTGGAGCGGGGAGGGAGGACCCGTTCCGGGCCTCACGCTGGCCTGGCCCTGGCCCCAGGTGTGGCGCATCGAGAACCTGGAGCTGGTGCCCGTGGAGTCCAGGTGGCTGGGCCACTTCTTCGGGGGGGACTGCTACCTGCTGCTCTACACCTACCTGATCGGCGAGAAGAAGCACTACCTGCTCTACATCTGGCAGGTCAGGCCCTGCCCCTCCCCACTGGGTTGGTTACTCCTGGTGATGGGGGGCTCACCCCCTCCTGAGGTGGCCCTGTCCGCCTGGGGACAGCGTGGGCTGTGAGGCCCCACTGAGCGCCTTTCCTTTCGGGTCACTGAGTCTCGCTTCCGATTGTGCATTCCCGGCACCTGCCCTGCCTGGGGTCCAGATGTGAGGGGCAGGGAGAGACTTGGGTGCTGGGAGTGGAGGCTCTGGTGCCCACGGCATCTCCCGGGGGAGGAGAGAAGCACGGGGTTGGGCCTCTCCTGGGGATGGGCTCAGAATGGAGGTGTGGGTCCCGTTGGGCTTCTGGCTGTGTCTGGGCTGGGGGCTGGAGGCTGGGTCTGGGGTCAGGGCAGAGTTGGGATGGACCTGGTGAGGCCGACGGCTCTTCCCCTCTCACCACTTCGCACCTGCTCGTCCCCAGGGCAACCAGGCCAGCCAGGATGAAATCGCAGCTTCAGCCTATCAAGCTGTGATCCTGGACCAGAAGTACAACGACGAGCCGGTCCAGGTCCGGGTCTCGATGGGCAAGGAGCCGCCCCACCTCATGTCCATCTTCAAGGGACGCATGGTGGTCTACCAGGTTCGGCTGGGGGATGGGAAGAGCGTGTGGGGCTGGGTGAAGCCCGTTCTTCATGGGGGAGGGGCATCCCTGAAGGCGCCAGCACCTGTTTGCAGCGGAGAGAGACAATGGCGGCTTTTCTCCCGGAATAACAAGCGCCTTCGCCTGGGAGGACCACCTGCCCTCCGCAGCGCCTTGACTCCTCTGCATGAAAACAAAGGTTTTGCCTAGATTTGCCCAGCTGGCGTACCTGTGCCTTCCCACACAGCGCAGTACACATCCCATGCGCTCAGTGAAGCAAGAACCTCTTTACTGAGCACCTCAGTCTCCCTGGAGAGCTGGTTCTGGTACCTCCCACACGTACCAACATCGGGATGCTGAAGTCCCTTGTATGAAACGGCGCAGGACTTCTACGGAACCTGTGCACAGCCTTCGGCATTTTTTTTTAAAGATTTATTTATTTAGGCCGGCGTTGCAGCTTAATAGATGAATCCTCCGCCTGTGGCGCCGGCACACCGGGTTCTAGTCCTGGTTGGGGTGCCAAATTCTGTCCTGGTCGCCCCTCTTCCAGTCCAGCTCCCTGCTGTGGCCCAGAAGTGCAGTGGAGGGTGGCCCAAGTGCTTGGGCCCTGCACCCCATGGGAGACCAGGAGGAAGCACCTGGCTCCTGGCTTAGGATCAGCGTGGTGTGCCGGCTGCAGCGGCCATTGGGGGGTGAACCAACGGCAAAGGAAGACCTTTCTCTCTCTCTCTCACTGTCCACTCTGCCTCTCAAAAAGAAAAAAAGATTTATTTATTTATTTGAATGGCTGAGTTACAGAGAGGGAGAGGGAGAGGGAGAGGGAGAGGGAGAAGGGAGGGAGAGGGAGAAGGGAGGGAGAGAGAGAGAGAGAGAGAGAGAATGAGAGAGCTTCCATCTGCTTGTCTTCTCAAATGCTAACAGTGACCGGGGCTGGGCCAGGCTGAAGCTGGGAGACGGGAATGCCAGCCACGTCTCCCGCATGGGCAGGAACCTAGTTACCCAAGCCATCGCTGCTGCCTCCCAGGGTCGCATTAGCAAGAAGCTGGGATTGGGAGCCAGAGCTGGGACAGAATGAAGTCACTGTGGTGCGGACTGTGTCTGGACTGCCAGGCTAAATGCCCGCCCCTGCAATATTTCTGAGCCCTGGTTGGTTGAGTCTGTGGATGCAGCCCCAGGAATACGGAGTCTGCATTTACCAGGCGAGGGCAAGGCGTGAGAACAGCACTTGCCGGCTTGTAGGGAGGCTTGTCCAGGTGCCTGAGCAGGGAGCTAACATCAGGACGCCCTGTGTGGTTACGTGGCCGTAATGAATGTTGAGCTCAAGGGAGCGCATGCGTACAGTAATCTGGGAACAGGCACAGAGGGCAGGGTACAGAGGGGTTTCGAGGAGGCCGTGCTGTCTGGGTCAGAGTTGAAGAGCTCAGCGCAGCAGGAGAGCACACTACCCAAGAACCCGGGGGAAGCCCCCATGCGGGACAGAGAGAAGCTGGCCCACGCTCCCCGGGCAGGCTGGGAGGGGGCAGTGGGTGCGTCTGCAGAGGCAGCCTGGGTCTTCACTGGCTGGGGTCTTTTTAGTGGCCCAGCTGGGGCTGTCACCGGAGGTTGTTGAGCGCAGGAGCGATCCGATCTGTCCTGCAGAGTAGCGGGTGGTGTACGGCTCCCCCTCTCTGCTTCTCCCCACGCCCCTCCACTGCCCATCGTCTTGTTCACTAAGTCCCTCCTGCTCCGTCTCCCTGTCCTCTCCCCACCGCTGCAGGGGGGCAGCTCCCGAGACAACAGCAACCTGGACCCGGTAGCGACCACGCGGCTGTTCCAGGTCCGGGGCACGGGCGTTAACAACACCAAAGCCTTCGAGGTGCCGGCCCGGGCCACGTCCCTCAACTCCAACGACGTCTTCATCCTTAAGACCCCGTCCTGCTGCTACCTGTGGTGTGGGAAGGTGTGTGCATGGCCAGGGCGGGAGCTGTCCCATGTCCCTGCCACCTCAGACCACCCTCGGAGTCTCAGCCTCTGGGTCCGGATCCGTCTCGTGCCTGTTCTGATTGCTCCGTCTGTCTGTCTCATGGGCATCCCGTGCCTGCCCTGTGTCTGTCCCTGCCTCTTCTCTCATCTCTGTAACAGACTCGGAGCCCATTGGAGTCTTTCGCACGCCCACAAAGGGGGCGGGCATGCAGACCCCCTTGTCTCGCCCCCTCCCCCTGTTCTCTGGAGTGTCAAGGACAGGGGCAGGTGTGGTGGGGGAGGTAGGGGTGGGACCAGTGACAGCCATGCCCAGCCCAGCCTACCCCATCCACCCCTCCATGGCCCTTTTTCCCCAGGGCTGTAGCGGGGACGAGCGCGAGATGGCCAAGATGGTTGCGGACACCATTGCCCGGACGGAGAAGCAGGTGGTGGTAGAAGGGCAGGAGCCGGCCAACTTCTGGATGGCTCTGGGCGGGAAGGCCCCCTACGCCAACACCAAGAGGTGAGTCTCGGCTCCCTCTGCTGCCGGCGCCTCCCAGCGTCTCCCTCGCCCCCGCCCCCTACCCAGAGTCAGGCGTGCACTGAGGACTGTGAGGGACAAGAGGTAGCCCCAGCCCTGGGAACCTCCTGGTGTGTGTGCCGCTCACCCTGGCACGCCCCCTTCCGGAAGCTTTTGCTTTTTCTCTTTTAAAGGTTTATTTTTATTTATTTGAAAGAGTTACAGAGAGAGGGAGGGACAGAGAGAGGGAGAGATCTTCTATTCGCTGGTTGACTTCCCAAATGGCCACAACGGCCAGAGCTGAGCTGATCTGAAACCAGGAGCCAGGAGCTTTCTCTGGGTCTCCCTCATGGGTGCAGGGGCCCAAGGAGCTGGGTTGCCCTCTGCTGCCTTCCTAGGCCACCAGCAGGGAGCTGGATTGGAAGAGGAGCAGCTGGGACTCGAACTGGTGTCCGTATGGGATGCTGGGGTTGCAGGCTGGGGCTTTAATCCGCTGTGCCACAGTGCCGGCCTCCAGGAGTCTTTTCTAAAGAATGTCTGCGACCCGCCAAGCCAGGAAGAGCAGGGCGATTTGCCCTAGGAGCACTCTTGTGACGAGGGGTCTCCTTCGTCAGCCAGAAATTAGGGCATTATATATTTTTTTAAAGATTTATTTTACTTGTTCGGAATGCAGAGTTGCAGAGAGAGGTAGAAACAAAGAGAGAGGCCTTCCAGGGCCAGCGCTGTGGCATAGCAGGTAAAGCTACCACCTGCAGCACCACCATCCCCTGTGGGCGCTGGTTCTAGTCCCGACTGCTCCTCTTCCGATCCAGCTCTCTGCTATGGCCTGGGAAAGCAGAAGACGGCTCAAGTCCTTGGGCCCCTGCGCCCACGTGGGAGACCCGGAAGAAGCATCTGGCTCCTGGTTTCAGATTGGGCAGCTTGAGAGCTCGGATGTGGCCATTTGGGGAGTGAACCAGCCGATGGAAGACTTCTCTCTCAGTCTCTCTGCCTGTGCTTCTCTCCATCGCTCTGCCTTTGAAATAAGTTAATCCTATAAAAGAAAAAAGAGGTCTTCCGTCCATATGGGATGCCAGTGGCGCCGGCCGGGGCTTTAACCTACTGTGCCACAGCGCTGGCCCCAAAGTTAGGGCGTTTGCGAGGAGGCACCCTTCCTTGTCACAGTCCCGAAGTTCTTTTTTTTTTTTTTTTTAATAAGAAATTCATGCTCATTTTGCTGTTTCTTTTTCCTCCTCCTTCCTCCTAAGATTTATTTATTTATTTATTTGAAAGGTAGAGTTACAGAGAGGGAGAGGCAGAGAGAGAGAGAGAGAGAGAGAGAGAGAGAGAGAGAGAGAGAGAGGTCTTCCCTCTACACCTTCACTTCCCAATTGGCTGCAGTAGCCAGGGTTGGGCCAGACCAAAGCCAGAAGCCAGGAGCTTCATCTGGGTCTCCCACATGGGTGCAGGGCCCCAAGGACTTGGGCCATCTGCTGCTGCTCTCCCAAGTGCGTTAACTGGGAGCTGGATTGGAAGTGGAGCGGCCGGGACTTGAACCAGCGCCTATGTGGGATGCTGGTGCTTCAGGCGGTGGCTTAACCAGTACACCACAGCACCGGCCTCATCCCCGAGTCCCGTGGCCTCCCCTCCCCGTGTCCACACGGTCTCCTCTCCATTCTGCAGACTGCAGGAGGAAAACCTGGTCATCACGCCCCGGCTCTTCGAATGCTCCAACCAGACCGGGCGCTTCCTGGCCACGGAGATCCCCGACTTCACTCAGGACGACCTAGAAGAGGAAGATGTGTTCTTGCTGGACGCCTGGGACCAGGTGGGACCAGGGCCCGGGGCCTGCCCCTCCCCCACCCTCCGGGTGGCCTTGTGGGTGGGCACGTATGAGTGTCTTTTCAGCTTCTCCCTGGGAATGGCCTCCTGACTCCCAGGAGCCTGAGCGGGGCGATGGGAGGTGGGGAGGAACCTGCTCACAGGGCCACTGGGCAGGCTGCCCTCCTCCCTCCCAAAGCCCCAGTTATTTCCGGTGCAGCAGGAGAGCTTTGAAGAAACCTGGCTTGAGAGAGGCTGGGAGTCGCACATGTGCAGAGTGTCCAAGTGGTGGGCATCTGTCCAGCCTCCTCTTTTCCCACGTGCAAAGTCAAGGCCATCTGGCTGGGCAGTGGCAGGGTGGGGGCTCCACCCACGCCGGGTGGCCGGGGCGATCGCGGCAGAGCTCCGCGGGCCGGAGGCGGGGACAGCAAGCACTGAGCATGTGGGGCTGCCCCCAGGTCTTCTTCTGGATCGGGAAGCACGCCAACGAGGAGGAGAAGAAGGCTGCTGCCGTCACCGCGCAGGAGTACCTCAAGACCCACCCCAGCGGCCGCGACCCCGAGACCCCCATCATCGTGGTGAAGCAGGGCCACGAGCCCCCCACCTTCACGGGCTGGTTCCTGGCATGGGACCCCTTCAAGTGGACTGTGAGTGGCACAGCCTGCTCCGGGTGGGAGGGCCTTGCTGTGCCTGTGGGACACGTGACCTGATGATTTGTACAGGGGGTGGCGGGGGCTTTCCACCAAGACAGAGGCCGCACTAAGAGCATTCAGAGCCCCCATGCCCACCCCCAGGATGGGGGTCTCTCAAAGCCAGCGCTAACTCCAGGGCCTTTGTGTGCCGTATTCAGCTCAGAGCTGGTGGATTTTAGCGGGAAGAGCAGTACTATTTCAGTCTAATTAAAATTAAGCAAATTTGAAGCTTGACTTGCTCACTAGCCATGGTTTCAATGCTGGGCGGCCACACGGGGCCAGCGCCTCCCAGACCAGCCCGCTCTAGGTGAGAACATTTTCACATTAGGGCAGCAGCTTCCAGACGGTGCCCACAGAAGCGTGTTGGTTCTACAGGACCAATGACAGCGTGGCACTAAATTCCGAGCACAATCCACTGCGCGTGTGGTACTGACCCATGGGCACGGAGGGCAGGTCCTCAGCAGGGAGGCCCCGGGTAGGCGAGACCTGGCCTGCTGGCTGCAGGTGCCCTGAGTCGGCCCAGCAGAGCTTAGGGAGACCACGAGCTGCATTTCCTCGGTTTTGCTTTTTTCCAATCCCGTGCTCGGTGGGCTGAGTTTCCTTTTTGAGGATGGCATCAAATCTGGATGGCGGATGTTGGCGAAGGCAGTGTCCACAGCTCTGCCAGCCATTCCCTCCGCGGGCGGCTGCTCTGGTTTCTCTCTCAGCCACGTTCGTTCCGACATAGCTCTGTGAGCCCGATGTGCCCGGAGCACGCTCCCTCCGCTCCTCTGTGCCAGTTTGTCCTGCACTGCTGGCGCTGGCCTCTGCGGGTGAGAGGATCGCGTCCCTCTCCTCCTCCGTGTCCCGCCGCACGGGAACGCAGATTGGTCCCCACCACCATCATCTGCCCCTCCAGCCTCCTCTCCCGCTCACCCCCGGCCCCACACCGGCCGCTGTGCGGAGACTCAGCCTGGTCTGTTCTTTCCCTTATCTGCAGAATGTCAAATCCTATGAGGACCTGAAGGCAGAGATCGGCTACTCTGGGGACTGGAACGAGATCTCTGCTGTGAGTGTGGCGGCCTTGCAGTGGCCAGTGGGGGCTTGGGGACCGCCCAGAGAAGACACCGGGGTCCTGAGCTCTCCTTCCCCTCCCCCGACTCCCCCTGGAAGTTCTTCCTGCTGCTTAACTCAAGGCCTCTAGGAATCTTGTGTCCTCCATTTCCGGGCTGAAAGGGGCCCCAAGCTGGGTTATGCAGGGTGTGCGGATGATGGGGGCCGGGGAGCGGGGAGGAGAGAAGTCTGTTAAAAGTTAGAGTCCAAGGCCCTGCTCCTGAAGTCTTGGGGTTGGCTCCTAGGAACCTGTGTTTTAAATGAGGCTCGATGCAGTCAGTCCATGGACTGCAGGTTGAGAAATGATTTCTCTACCGTCCGTCATCCTTGGGGCCCCCTCTCCAGGTCGAATCTGACCTCTCAGTTAGTCACCGGCAATGTATTTAGCCAGTGGGCCTGGGGCACGGACATACGAGAGGAAAGCCCTTCCTTGGAGCAGTTCACAGGCCACAGGGGACACAGGACAGAGCCAACTCTGCAGAAATGCACTCGGCCTGGGAGTGAGTTCCCCAGCTCATTGGGGTAATCAAAGGATGACACATGGGGCTCCTCCACCCACTGGGCGAGAACCCTGTGGCACTCAATACACCCTCCTGGTGACTAATAGTGCATAGCTAAAAACAGATAAGTTCAGGCTAAGTGAATTTATGGATGACAGTGTCACAACAGATAAGAGAAAGAGGGTCAGAGTCGATCTCAAACTCCGGGGGAAGCCATGGGGCAGTTAATTAGTCATTGAGCAAAACAGGTCATCTTGGGTTGGAGTCAAACCACTGTGGAAGCTCCAGGTCCAGTCCAGCACGTGTGTCCTCATGAGTGTGTGTGTGTGTGCATGGTGGAGTAGAATGGGCCCTGGAATCCATGTTGGCTTCTGAGAGGAAGGCAGCCGAGGGGGTGGCCATGCACCTGCTGAATAATAACCAGGGGTCTCCGTGTGCTTCCCAGGAGGTCACAAACCCCAGCGAGGACATGTTCAACGCCTACACTGTCCTTAGTTCCGGGCCTCTGCCCATCTTCCCCCTGGAGCAGCTGGTGAACAAGCCTGTGGAGGACCTCCCTGACGGGGTGGATCCCAGCCGGAAGGAGGTGGGTCAGCCTCCACCAAGGGGGACAAAGACGTGCACAGCCTTCCTGACCCCAGATTGTGTCCTGCTGTGGTGAACGAGACAGACCTGGGTTTGCCCTCCTGCCAGCTGCTGTCTTTCAGGGAGAGAGATCAGAGAAGCCCAATTTCTCCCTCATCTAATCTCAGAGATGATGAGGCCCCCAAGGTGAAGTCCAGGTGCCGTGGAGACTATCAGAGATCCCCTCCTGACAGGTGAACAGGGATTACTGAAG
The DNA here is from genome assembly GCA_949820135.1 of Sylvilagus floridanus. Classification (NCBI taxonomy): domain Eukaryota; kingdom Metazoa; phylum Chordata; class Mammalia; order Lagomorpha; family Leporidae; genus Sylvilagus; species Sylvilagus floridanus. The sequence goes on from OX463236.1 coordinate 161,430,943, forward strand.
CAAAGCGAGTGATGGGAGCATCGGGACAAGGGACAGGCGTGCCAGGGCAGAAGTGCGCGGGTCAGAGGCCCTGTGGGGGGCTGCAGGGGGCAGTGCCCTCTCCCCCATGTTAAGGACCATCTTGGCTGCCCATACGCGCAAGGGACACCATTAGAGCTGAAGCGGTGACAGATCTGCTTGTCTGTTTTGGTTTTATTTATTTGAAAGGCAGAGCGAGAGTGAGAGCGAGTGAGCAGGCTTTACTCCCCGAATGCCCACAAGAGCCAGACCCCAAACGGAGAGCAGAACTCCATCTGGGTGCCCCACGTGGGTAGCAGGGACCCAAGTCCTCGAGACACTATGTGCTACCCTCCAGCTTAGGCATTAGCAGGGAGCTGGACCAGAAGTGGAGCTGGGGCCTGAATCAGGCACTTGGCTATGAGATGTAACCACTGTGCCATGTGCCTGGCCCAGATGTACGTTTCTTCCTCCCTCCCCCACCTCTCTTTTTCAAAGTTTTATTTATTTGAATGGCAGAGTCACAGAGAGGGAGAGGCAGTGATCTTCCATCTGCTGGTTTTCTCCCCAAATGGCTGCAACAAGTAGGGCTGGGCCAGGCCAAAGCCAGGACCTGGAACTCTATCCAGGTCTCCCACACGAGTGGCAGAGCCCCAAGCACGTGGGCCATCTTCTGCTGCTTCCCAGGCGCGTTAGCAGGGAGCTGGATCAGAAGCGGAGCAGCCGGGACTCAAAGCAGCGCTCGTGGCTTAACCCAGCACGCGGCAGCTCCGGCCTGCAGGGTTACAAGTCCACAGGTCGCTCTAGCTGCTTAAGGAAGGGTGGCCAAGCAGCCCGAGGAGCCCTTCAGGACAGCATCACTGCTGCCAGGCTGGGGGACCTGGGGCCCTAGAACAGGGGTGGCCAAGGAGGTGAGGAGATGGCTTAGAGAAACACGCAGAGCACAGTCAACAATCCGTGGTCACCGCTGCATCAAGGCTGTGCGAGGGGAAAATGGCGTCCCCTCTCCTGGGTCCTCCCATCTGTGAGCTGGCCAGAAGGCTGTGCCCTCTCCGTGACACTGACCTCAGCTCTGCCTGAGAAAGCTGGGGTCCGGAGACAGAGGTGACTTAGCTAGCATTCTGCAGCTAGCGAGCTGCGAAGCCAGAGCCAGAGCCAGGCTGTCATCTCAGCGGCATAGGAAGTCTTCTCTAGAGGCTGGGGGCACACGATGCTACGGAACCAGGGGAGTGACAGCAGGCTGATTTTTCAGCTTGCTAGTTTCAAGTGGAGCAGACAGCACCAAGACAACGCCCTAGGCCAGTGCTAATCCTCCGCCTGCGGAGTCGGCACCCCGGGTTCTAGCCCCGGGTGGGGCGCCGGGTACTACTCCCGGTTGCCCCTCTTCCAGTCCAGCTCTCTGCTGTGGCCTGGGAAGGCAGTGGAGGATGGCCCAAGTTCTTGGGCCCTGCACCTGCATGGGAGACCAGGAGGAAGCACCTGGCTCCTGGCTTCAGATTGGCGCAGCGCGCCGGCCATAGCGGCCATTTCGGGGGTGAACTAATGGAAGGAAGACCTTTCTCTCTGTCTCTCTTTCACTGTCTAACTCTGCCTGGTTAAAAAAAAAAAAAAAAAAAAAAAAGACAACGCCCTATGACAGAAGCACCTAAAGGCCTTTCTGTCATGGAGGCAGTGCGCATTCTCGGGGGGAGCTGGGAGCTCCATGCCACGAGGCAGCAAGGAGAGGTCTTCGGCCTCCCTGGCTGCTGCACTCAGAAGTGAGTCAGTGAGAGTGGGGCGGGGGTGGGGGTCTGGCCGTGGCAGCAGCAAGAAGGTAATCTAAGTGTTTGGGCATGGATGAGTAAACCAGAGAGGCGGATGTGGGCATGGGTGGGGCTGGTAATCAGCTGGCGGGACCGCCAGGTTCAAGAGCAGGGCCAATGGAAAGATACAAGTCCACTGGGATGGGCAGAGGGGTCAGAGTCCGCAGTGCTGCCAAAGCCGAGGAGCTGGCCTGGGTTGTGCTGCACAGGTGCCTAGGAGCCACCTGTAGAGGGGCTCGGGACACAGCAGCCACAGCTGTAAGAAACCTGGGAGAGGGGATGGTGCTACAGACAGAATAGGGGGACAGCACCTCCTCCCCACCCCATGATGTCCAAGCCATTCATATCTACTCTGGTGTGCAAACAGGGCGCTCCATCGCCCTGCCTGGGGGTGGGGAAGGCTCCCAGCATCTAGTTCCCAGAAGCCTTCAAGAGAGAATGGCCGCCGGGTGGGAGGCTGATGTGCCAGGTTAGAGACCCGGGCCAGCAGACCTATCAGTCCACCTGCAAGTGTCTCCCAAGAAGTCACTCGGTTCAGGGCCTCGTTCGGAGTCAGTACAATGGGGCCTGCCCAGGGCGGGTCCACCTTAGCAGATCAGCCCACGTGTAAAGGAAACCCAGTGAGTTCCGCCTCCTGGTGCCTGGGGAGCAGAGGTGCAGGCTGGGAGAGGCTGTGTCACAGCAGCTGGGATTTGGGGTTCTTGCACGTGCCTTGAGGGCACTGGGCTGGCCTTAGGCAGCATTGCTATCTTATCATCTCAGATTGGGAACAAAGGTCTTTCTGTCAAGTCCCTAATCTTATCAAAGACACTCAGAGCCTAAAGGCAGGGACAGCCAGTGACTCCCAAGGCTACTAAAAGGTGGGATCCTGCTATCTAATCTCCTAGTCATTCACAGGAGAAGCCACAGCCATTGGGTTCCTACTCACAACAGCTAGGGAAACAGGATTCTGAACTTGTTGTTTGCCCTAACTTCTCTTAGAACCCCCCCCCCCCCCATCCTCTGCACTACCCTCCCACCATCTCTGGGAGAGCCTGCTCTTACGAAACCATCCAGCTGGTATTTCCACAGTGGGATGGAAGACTGATGAGGTTTGACATGTTACCTTCTAACCAGGAACAGACCTGCAAGCCAAGAGGGACGAAGCTCTTTGAAATGGTGCAATCCACTCAGCTGTGAGCTAAACCCTACACTCACAGGTCTGGAAGGCAAGGATGACAAGAGGCCATCCTGGTGTGCTGGAAGCCACTGTCAGTGTGCTGCAGGGGAACCTGCGTTGGGACCAGATGGCCTGACTTCCGCGAGCTTTGACTTTACCATGTGAGAACAGGAAGGGAGGGGCAGGCACTGGAAGATGCTTGGGATGTGTGCCTCCCAGAACGGGAGAGCCTCGGGTCTAGTGCAGCCTCCACTCAGACCAGCTTTCTGCTAACGCGCACCTGGGAGGCAGCTGTGATGACTGGAATTCTTGGGTCCCTGCCACCATGGGCGACCTGGACTGAGTTCTGGGCTCCCGGCTTTGGCCTGGCCCAGCCCCAGCTGTTGTGGGCATTCGGGAAGTGAACCAGCAGATGGAAACTTTCTCTTGTTCCTCTGCCTTTTAAGTAAAATTAAAAAAAAATTTTTAAGAGAAAATACAGTTCGTCCTTGGTATCTTTCAGGAATTGATTCCAGGACCCCTAAAAAAAAATAAATAAATAAAAATCTGCAAGTGTCCAAGTCCCTTATATAAAAAGTAGTATTGCACAGAACCTATGCACACCCTTCTGTATACTTTATTACTGTTATTATTTTTAAAGATTTATTCATTTATTTGAAAGGCAGAGTCACAGAGAGGCAGAGGCGGGGAGAGTCTTCCATCCGCTGGTTCACTCCTCAAATGGCCACAATGGTCGGAGCTGTGCCAATCTGAAGCCAGGAGCTTCTTCCAGACCTTCAATGTGGATGCAGGGACCTAAGGATTTGGGCCATCTCCTACTGCTTTCTCAGGCCATAGCAGAGAGCTGGATTGGAAGTGGAGTGGGCAGGACTTGAACCGGTGCCCATGTTAGATGCTGGCATTGTAGGCTGTGGCTTTACTCACTACGCCGCAGCACCAGCCCTGTCTCCTGTACAATCTTTTTTTTTTTTAATTTGAAACCCAAATTGCTGAAAACCACAGATTTGTTTTGTTTTTTAAAGATTTATTTAAGATTTATTTGAAAGACAGAATTAGATAGGGAGCTAGGAGCTTTTTCCAGGTCTCCCTTGCAGGTACTTGGGCCATCTTCTACTGCTTTCCCAGGCCACAGCAGAAAGCTGGATTGAAGTGGGGCAGCCGGGTCTTGAACCGGCGCCCATATGGATGTTGGCACCGCAGGCGGCGGCTTTACCTGCTACGCCACAGCGCCAGCCCCACCTGCACACTTTAAATCATCTCTCAATTACTTCTAATACCAACACAATGTTAACAGTATGTATATAGCTGCTATACTATTATTTTTTAAAAAGTGAAGGCCTTTGAAGAAATGTTTGCTTTCATCTACTTGAAAGCTAAATTGGGGGGGGGGGGTACGTGAGAACGCTTCTCTCCACTGGTTCCCTCCCCAGATGCCTGCAACGACCAGGCTGGGCCAGCCTGGGACTCCATCCTGATCTCCCACGTGGGTGACAGGGGTCCCAAGCACTTGAGCCATCCCCTGTGGCTTCTCTGGATGCATCGGCAGGAAGGCTGGTTGGAAGTAGAGTAGAACTGGTGCTGACACGGGTGCAGGTGTCCTGAGCAGTGACTTAATCTGTTGTGCCACAATTTTTTTTTTTTAATCGAGAGGCAGAGACAGAGACAGATAGAGCCACTGGTTCATACCAGTGACGGCCAGGGCTGGGCTGAGGCTGAAACTGGGAGTCAGGAGCTCACTCCAGGGCTACATGTGGGGAGCAGGAACCCAAGCTCGTGAGCCACCACCTGCCGCCTCCCAGGGTCTGTGTTCAGGGCGCTGGAAGGGAGTACTGAACCCAGACGCTTCACACGGCATGCGTGTCTTCTGTACTCTGGGAAAAGTCTGTGTTCAGAGGAGGCAACTGAAAGAAATGCTGACCCGCGGCCGGCTGAGCCCGTGGGTACGGAGAGCCGACTTCCCGCTCGCACGTGTCTAAGCGCACGGCGCTGCATGTGTTACCTCGTGCGGCTGTGTCCACCGGCGGCCCTACTTCCCCAGCCGCCGTCTGACTTGGTCCAAAGCAATGAAGGGCCCAGGAGGCTGCTCCGGGGTGCCGGGCTTCTGCTAGAGGAGCAGCTTCTCCCGTGACAGCAACAGAGTCCGCAATGCCCAGCCCGGGGCAGACGTCCTTCCGGGAGGCCGTCTGCTTACTCCGTGCGTCAGGCGTGCGGTCACTGTTTAAGCAAAGGCAGATGAACGGACAGCCTGTTCTCAGTACCTTTTCATACGTTAATAGTTTCATCTTCCTAAAAGTAAACAAAAATTGGCCTTTAAGAGATTTTTTCCCCATCCTACAGAGGGCAAAACGAAGGGCTAGAAAGAGAAGCAACTCCTTAACCGAGCTGAGTCAAACACCTCAGTTCTCATTTCAGGCCTGTGTGAACCTGACCGTGGTAGAAAGAGACGGAGTTCAACTTACCAGTTGACTACCTGTGTATGTTCCAAACGCAGGGAGCCCACATCCGCTCCCTCCTCCCAGCCCTCTCCTGGTCTTCCCGACTGCTTATGCCACACGCCCGACTCAGCAGAGCAGCCTCTAGGGAGGAGAGTGACCTTTGCCCCCTCTCTCTCCTCTCCTAGGAGCACCTGTCCGTTGAAGATTTCACCAAGGCCTTGGGGATGACTCCGGCTGCCTTCTCCGCCCTGCCTCGATGGAAGCAACAGAACCTCAAGAAAGAGAGAGGACTGTTCTGAGAAGCACGGCTGTGGCTGGAGAGCAGCGCCTACCTCGCTGTCAGGGTTTCCTTGCTTTTATTGCTGGGATTAGTCCTTTGCCAGGTGAAGTTTTAAATTGTACCTGTGAGCAGCAGGCTGGCAACAACATTTTTGCTTAGTAATCGACAAATTCCTTTAGAAAGATGATGGGTCTGCAGGGAGCCTGTGGTCCAGCGGCAGCTGTGAAGGTGCTGTTTCTCTCCTGGGGTGTCGCATCACTGTAACCATCCTGTGCAGGGCGCTCCCTTCTTAGACCAGCGAGCACTCCACGCACCATCAGAGTTTGGAGGCGCCGCTCTAGCTGCTTCTCCATCATGACACATTGTTACCCACGGCAGGGGGACGGAGGCAGTTGGCAGTTTATCTCTTCCAGGGTAGTGGCTTCTCCTCCTCCCATACACCCTCTCTGCTGCCTTGCTCGGGTGGTCAGGGAACCAGGACCCCGTCTCTGAAGGACAGTTAAATGCTGTTCTTGCGGCCCTCTGCCCGTGCTCTGCACAGGATCGCAGAGGAAGCGCTAAGGCGGCTGCTAGGCCCCCCACGGTGGTCCCGAAGCCTCTGGAAAGCTCCCGCAGGCGCCTCAGCTGACAGCCAGACTCAGCGGTGACTTCAGCCAGACACTGGTCTGAAGCTCATTTCCTCGGAGAAGTTACAGTGCTGCATCAAGTCCAGGCGACCTCCGCAACTTCACACAACCGGCTGCCAAGTGTCTGCAAGAGTGTGTGCACCTTCTCAGAAATGACAGTCGTGCGAACAGGTTAATAAAGGCTTTAATTTCACACACAAAAAACTCTATGCATAATTTAAAAAGGAAACAAAAACAAGGGAAAACTGTAAAGGATACAGAGGAACAGTTCTGCTAAAACACAGATAAAGTGCCGCTCCTTACAGAACAGAAAGAACTGGAGTCAGAAGTCCACTCTGAACACAAAAGGGATCACCCCACAAATCATGTGGCCAAAGCTGCCAGCACACCTGCTCGTGGCTCAATTAGGCAAACTGTAGGAGCCTCACCTCACTTCTGTCTCCCTCTCTAAGCACAGAGAAAACACAGCGGGCCAGAGAAGTGAGGGAGGGAAACCCGGGACACCCACCAGACATCTCACTCACGGGCCCACTGTTTTCCAAACAGACCCCTTCTTTGTTGTGGTATTTGACCCGACACACTTAGATCCTAGTCCACACCCTTATGCCACTCTGTATTTTTAGACCAGTGGATGCACCTGTAATTCGAACATTAAGAAAAGTCTGTGTTACTGAAATCAAATGCTCATATGCATACTGCCACACTTCCCATTAAAAACTTGAAAACCTCAGACACACAGCACCCATGGAAAGGAAACAATTTACTAACTGGGTACAAAGGCTACAATGAAAGGGACCGCCTAGAGTGCAGTAGCAACCAGGCGTGCACAGGGCGTCCGTGACCGGTGAGACACAGCAACGCAACCATCACCCAACGGTCAAGGCCTAAAACGCTATGGTTTTCCAGTAACATACGCATTTTTTCAGATGTTAGTAAGACACATAAAAAAAAAAAAAAAAAAAAAAAAAAACCCAAACCCTGGATTCTTAATGCATTAGAAAGATGTCGGAGGGCAGAAGTCTGTTTAGTCTTGCACACGTCTGCAGTGTGAAGCCCAGTGGGAGGGGAAGGGCCCCTCTGCTTTGCGGGGACATCCTGATGCAGCTGCATCTGCTACGGGGCCGCTGGCGTTTCTAGTGCTCTCCTCAAATGGACAAGGGCCATGTGCAGTTGGAGATCTAGCTGCTTCCCTGACTTAAAAGGGAAGTCCACCTTGGAGGGTCAATTACATCAAACAGGGGACAAAACAAATCCGAAAAGCCCACAGAAGGCCAAGTAATCACAGCGTCCACTGCAGTCCTTTCAGGAGACAGCAAGGGGGAGAGGGTGTCTCTGCTGTTCCTGACAGACCCTTTCCTGGAGGTCACAGCCCAGTTTACAGACTGTCCACCTCTCTCTAGTCTGGTGTCTGCAGCTCACCTTCATTACACAACTGTCTGTGTAACTATCCACACGCACAGTTACATCACAGCAGTGCGGTAAGGAAGGGGGATTTCATGGGTCACCTTGTTAGGTTTTAAATCTTACAGCCTCTCTTTTGGAAGAATTTTACACTAGAGAAACATGAGGACATGTGTAGTCTAGTATTTGCCTTCCGAGTTAACTTATCTGTACCACTGTGTGTGTCAAAAAGTAAACAATTTCTATTTGTTATATTTGTTATTGAGCCACTTAAGCAAGGCCTGGAATAAACAGACCACAGCAAGTAAACAGGTATTGGCATCACAATAGAAGACCAATTCATGGACTTGCTTCTTATTCTATCCTGTTGAGACAAAATTTATGAGTTATAATCATGGCTACTAAAGGGAAAACAGCATTTAGCCACATGCAGTTTGCCAACAAGTTTGAATTTAGTTTATTTTTCCTTTCCAAAAAATTCCAACTGAGAGCAAAAGGTTGTGTTCAGAACTTATTGCTATCAAGTTCCAACTTAAAGTCTTGAAGGTAACGTAAGCACACATTCGGTATGTTCGATAGGAAGGCTAATTAGTGATTGTGCAGACTGCTGGGAACTGAAGCAGTCTGTCCCTCCCTGGCCCCAGTGTGCTAACCGCCCCTTCCTCTGATTTGGGGCAAACTGATCACATTGTGCAAAAAATAATATATTATCTTTTTATAACTTTTAAATATATACAGCCAGCTCAAAAAAAAAAAAAAAAAAACAACAACAAACCCCATCATCAAGTCCCGCTGCAATGTCCATTTTAGTTAGTCAAAGGGGTGAGCTGAGGCCGCCAAGGCAGAAGGGGAAGACTGACAAGGCCACAGTGATGAGCGGACACCAGCAGGAGCAGATCCCACACTGCCAAGTACACGAACAACGAGGTGACTCCCACAGCCCAGACCTGCTTCCAGCTAACCAGGCCTGCCCATGACACGAAGAGCACATGGAATCAGGTCACCGAGCCAAGTGCGCATCTGTGCGAGCCATCAAAGTACTGCAAATGCGGCTGCTGCAGGAGGCAAGCCAGGCCGACGCGCTATTTCTAGTTTCTTCTTCTTAATGCAGCCCTCACTTCAAAGCATTCCCGATCATTTCCGACAGCGCCTCTCACAATTCACTAACACGACAGGGAGTGGTACACCTCGCTAAAGCGTTTCATCCTCAGTTCACTCATGAGAAAATCAGTTCTCTTCAAGCGAAAAACAACAGAAAGAGGCTCCTGATAGGAAGGAAAGAGAATTTGTAAAGCTAGTTTTTCCCACTGCCCTGAACTCCTGCACTTCCCACCACCGTACCATTCCAAAACGTCAACCACAGTAGCATCTGCAGGGGCTGGTCCGAGGCAAGGCATGTGCATGTAGTTCCGCCGCAGTGCTGAGGCCGTTTACAATTCACGATGGAAGCCGTACAAGCGGCTGAGACGCCAGAAGGCGTCCGTGGAGTGTAATCGCCCAGGAAAGACACTGCATCTGCTATGATTGATGTTAAGATGTTTTCTCCCTGAAAACTTGAGGTGGTTTTCTTTCTACCTCAGAGCTAAAGAGTAATCTCATTTACATAAAAGCACGAAAGAAAATAATGAAGGTTTTCTTTTGTTATACAGAACTGGTCGTCCTACTGAGTCTGAGCTCACACGATGCTTGTGTGGACAGAATTCCAGCCTCAGACTCACTCTGTGCGGTTTCGGCAGCTGCTTGCCAAGCTAGTTGTCAGCTCGGTGACTGACGCAGCATTAATGGCGCAACCCCGCTTAGCCTCAACGCAGAGCACCTAGAGAGTGAGACGAAGGCATCACGCACCTTGGTTCCGTGCCAGTTCTCGAGATTTCCTAAACCAATCACACTTGAATTTTTATCCTGTTTAAGGGCAAAGCCAGGCAGCAAATGCTAAACGCTCAAGTTTTATCCTATAGTTCAGGCGTGTAATTTCACACAACTGGGGCTTTCGCTCTAATGGTCCAGAATTTTAGTGCTGACACAACCCTCCTCTTGACTGCTGAGACCAGAGAGACGCTAGTGTTCTGCCTTATCCCTAGGTATACCTGCCGGGGAGTCCTAATTAGAGCAATCCTAATTTTCTACCTTAAGTTTTGGTTACAATATTTTAGGTTAATAACTGTTCCATGGAAGAATGATAAGTTAGAAAATAAAAAAACTCTATCTTCATCATCAAAATAATACAGGACTCTTTCTAGAGGAGATGCAAAGTGTACGATGGATACCAAATGTGGGACCATAACACATCCAAAGCACCAGCACATCCATTTCTTGGGACTGCATGTAAACAGCAAAGGCATCACAAATTCATGAACTTTAAACAAAGCTCCTCAAGCAGGTGACAAATGTCCCTGTCTTGTAAGGAGAACAAACCGTCATTAGTGCAGCAGGGAGAGCTGGCTTTCCAGTGAGCTGTACTAACCAGACGCACACGAAAGCCCACAGCCTTGAGTGAGGTTACGCAAGGGACAGCGGCTGGTCTGCGCCTCCCCACACAGTTCCCAGATGAAGAGACTCTGCCAGCTCACTCCTCCAAGCTGCTGTGCTATTCACTTGAACAGGCAGAGCCGCTGCTCATCCTCACTCTTTAAGGCTCCATTCATTCCGTGTGATGCGTGTGTATGTACATATATATACACATATATATTTACAACACGTATTCCTAAGACGAAAGGAAGTGCCACTCTTGTAGGAGAAAAAGAGGATAATGAGCTACAGATGGGAGACCAAGGTTCCCATAACATAGTTGGCCTGCAGCATTCCACGTAACTGTAGTTTTCGTCTTTTGGTTTGGCCCTGAGCTGTTTGTTGCTCCCGCATCAAGCAGAATCCCAAATTCTCCTCCAGCAGAGGAAGGCAGGGTGGCGGCAGGAGGGGATCTGCAGTGCTCGCTGCCCACCGGGAGCGGCTCCTCACGAGGCCTGCCGTGTCGTCTTCCCTGCTTCCACACTAAGTGCCTGAGAGTTCTTTTCTGTTTCCAGCAGCTCATCAAATATTTCCCTTAAAATTAAACAAACAAACAAAAAAAATTAAAAGGGGAATTCAGTGAGAAGAACCGAAGGACAAACAGAAAAAGGAACAAAAAACAGATAATAATACAGCCTATAGAATCCCATTTGGCACCTGCATTTCATTAAATTACCAGCTTACTGTCTTTCTCTTCCCACCTCTATTACTTCACCTTTCAAATAAATGAATACATGTTAAAGAGGGGAGACGGTGAGGTGCAGTGGGTCAAGCACTGCTTGGGACACTCACATCTCCGATCAGAGTCAGTTTGAGTCTGGGCTGCTTCTTGTGATTGTGTCTAGGAAGGCAGGAGATGATGGCCTACGTAATCCAGGTTTTGGCCTCGCCCACCTCTGGCTGTTGTGGCCGTATTGGGAGTAAATCAATAAATGTTAAGAGCTCTTTTTCTTTCTCTTGTCACTCTGTCAAGTAACTATTAAAAAAAATTGGGGGCCGATATTGTGGTGCAGTGGGTTAAGCTGTGGCCTGTGACACCAGCATCTCATATGAGCACCAGTTTGAGTCCCAGCTGTTCTACTTCCTAACTAGCTCCCTGTTAATGTACAGGAAAGCACTGGACGATGGCCCAAGTATTTGCCATCCATGTAGGAGACCCAGATGGAGTTCCAGGCTATCAGCTAAAGCCTGGCTCAGCCCTGGCTGTTGTAGCCATTTCAATAAAGAACAGTAGATGGATCTCTAACTTTGCCTTTCAAATCAATCACTCAATCTTAAGGAAAAAAAAAAAAAAAAAAACGATGCAACTCACTTGTCTGATCACCATCTTAACCCCCTGGGTGCTGACTATTGAGGTTGGTGAGAACTGACAATGGTTAGCTTTAACAAAAATGCTATACAGGGACCAGTGTTTAGCCTTTTAGTTGAGACGCTTGCATCCCATATCAGAGGACCTAGGTATCATTCCCAGCTCTGGCTCCAACTCCCTGCCAACACAGACCCTGGGAGGCAGGAGTGATGGCTCAATTAAGTGGGTTCCTGTCATCCATATAGGACTCTTGGATTGAGTTTTTGGCTCCTAGCTTTGGCTCTATCCCAACCCCAGTCATTGAAGGCAACTGGGGAGTAAACCAGCAAATGGGAGCTCTTTCTGTTTCTCTACATGTCAAAAAACAAGAGACAAATGGAAGGATCAAAACGGTTTATGATAGGATAGCCTCCATCATAAAACAAACTATCTGAAAGCTCCACACCTAGATACTACTGCGTGATGATTAATTAATGCTGAGTTAGGGGGAAATAGCCTGGAATTTTAAGACAATATCAAGAGATAAGCCCTAAGAAAACAAAAACCAAAAATTGTCAATGAATCAACTGATAGCAACACTCTATTCTTAAAGAAAGCAGAAAATATTTGGGTGGGATTTTCAGCCAGCGACTTCAGACATAAAACAGTTTCTTGGGCCGGCGCCATGGCTCAGACTAATCCTCCGCCTTGCGGCGCTGGCACACCAGGTTCTAGTCCCAGTCGGGGCGCCGGATTCTGTCCCGGTTGCCCCTCTTCCAGGCCAGCCCTCTGCTGTGGCCCGGGAGTGCAGTGGAGGATGGCCCAAGTGCTTGGGCCCTGCACCTCATGGGAGACCAGGAAAAAGCACCTAGCACCTGGCTCCTGCCATCGGATGAGCGCGGTGCGCCGGCCGCAGCAGCCATTGGAGGGTGAACCAACGGCAAAGGAAGACCTTTCTTTCTGTCTCTCTCTCTCTCACTGTCCACTCTGCCTGTCAAAAAAAAAAAAAAAAAAAAAAAAAAGGCTAAAAAAAAGCAGTTTCTTACTTGTGCATATAAAAGAAGATGTAGCCACTCCGATCTCGATCGCTCTGCACAGCGGCCTCCTGGATTTTAGATACCTCCAGGTCATTGTAAGTAAACCATGACTGCTTCTTAATGTCGTACACATCACTAATATAATGACCTGAAACAAATAAAATTGTAAAATAGAGGTTTTAAAAAAATTAATGAAGTTTTCTCAGGTACAGGAAGTTTGAGAAGAGAAATGGCTACCTATCCACCTTACCTCCAACAATGTTTCTAAAAAGCCATTTAAAAAATAGGTATAGAGAATTACAGCAGGAATATAAAACTATAACAGGGTAGCTTTACTGATAAACATATTTCGCTCTGCGGACTTTAGGTCATTTAAGAATAAAAAAATCAAAACAGTAGTATCTGTTAACACAAGTCACAGTGAGGGTGATCAAAGAAAATATTTCAAAATTTTTCTTGTGCATTCAATTTACACTTCATAAAACTAGGCCAAGAACAACACAGTGAGGAGGAAATGCTGGCTACTTCACTTACAAAACACTGAAAGTGTGATGTGCGCTCACCTGAAGAAGAGGTGCTGCCAATGTGACTGACAACGCTGATAAGTCGATAGGAATGAGGAAGATTTCCTGTCTGGGAAACAGAGTGGGCATGACTTTTTGTGTGAATAAAAACAAAGCACTGAATTCAAATTTATTATCAAAGCCAATACACTGAAGCTTCAGTGTGTGGTGGAGTCAGCCTAAATAAAAATATTTCAGTGGGTCTGCCACTCATAAACTTTGACCCAAGAATTCTACCCCCAAATACTGACCTATCCTTGGATATAATCTAAAAAAAGAAGAGTGTATGTAGCAAGTTATTCACTGTAGTATTATCTATAATAATGAAAAGTTGGAACAATATACCCAGTAATTGTTGATTGGTTAGTGGTATGTAAATTCAATACAGCATCATCTGGTCATGTACAAAATTATGTGGATTAACAACATGTTATCTTGTCCCTCAAACCTATATGAATGCACATAACTATAGCTCCATAAAAATAGGTTAGTGGTTAGGTATGTGATAACAATGGAAAAATTAAAGGGGTGGTTGGTGTGGCCCAGTGGGTTAAGCAACTACTTGTGATGCCTGCAGAGCACTGGTGTGAGTCCTAGCTCTGCTGCTATGCGCCTGGGAAGTAACAGATGATGGCTCAAGTACCTGAGTCGGAGTCCTTGGCTCCTGGTTTTGGCTTGGCTCAGCCCTGGCTGTTGTGGCCACTTGGGGACTAAACCAGTGAATGGAAGATCCTTTTTCTTTCAAATCAATCAATATATCTTTCTTTTTTAAACTAAAATAAAGAAAAACAGGCACCAGCACTGTGGCACAGCAGGTTAACGCCCTGGCCTGAAGCGCCAGCATCCCATATGGGCGCCAGTTCGAGTCCTGGCTGCTCCACTTCCAATCCAGCTCTCTGCTGTGGCCTGGGAAAGCAGCAGAGGATGGCCCAAGTCCTTAGGCCCCTGCACCCATGTGGGAGACCAGGAAGAAGCTCCTGGATGCTGGCTTCTGATCAGCGTAGCTCTGGCTGTTAAGGCCAACTGGGGAATGAACCATCGGATGGAAGACCTCTCTCTCTGCCTCTCTTCTCTCTGTGTAACTCTGACTTGCAAATAAATAAATAAATCTTAAAAAGAAAAGAAAAGAAAAAAACAAGGAACAAGGTGTACTGCTATAGGCATTATAGGTGAACTTTTACATTTTAAGTTTTTAATTTTTTTCCCAAGATTTTATTTTATTTGAAAAGCAAAGTTAGAGAGAGAGGGAGATATACCCACCCACCCATCCACCCAGAGGTCTTCCATCAGCTGGTTCACTCCCTAAATGGTTGCAATGGCCAGGGCTGGGCCAGGCCAAAGCAAGCAGCCAGGGGTTTCATCCAGGTGTCTCATGTAGGTAGCTGGGGCTCAAGCACTTGGGCCATCTGCTGCTGCTTTCCAAGGTTCATAAGCAGGAAGCTGGATTGGAAGTGGAGCAGCTGGTCCTCAAACTGGTGCTTATATGGGATACTGGAGTTACAGGTGGTGGCTTAACCTGCTATTCCATTATGCCATAATGCCAGCCCCTTAAAGTGTTTTCTTTTCTTTTTTTAATGTAACTAAAATGTTGTTAGTAAAAAACTGAAAAACGGTATCCATCCAGTGTAGCAGCACTGTAAGGTTAAAGTCTGGGAAAGAGGGGACAGCGCTGTGGCGCAGTGGGTTAAAGCCATGGCCTGAAGCGCCGGCATCCCATATGGGTGCTGGTTCTAGTCCCGAATGCTCTTCTTCTGATCCAGCTCTCTGCTATGGCCTGAGATAGCAGTAGAAGACGATCCAAGTCCTTGGGCCCCTTCACCCATGTGGAAGAAGCTCCTGGTTCCTGGCTTTGGATTGGCACAGCTCTAGCCGTTGTGGACATCTAGGGAGTGAACCAGTGGATGGGCCATCTTCTACTGCTTTCCCAGGCCATAGCAGAGAGTTGGACAGGAAGTGGAGGAGCCGGGTCTCAAACCAGAGCCCATATTGGGATGCTGGCGCTTCAGGCCAGGGCGTTAACCCACTGTGCCACAGCACCGCCCGAGAGAGAGCTCTTCCAAGCACTGCTTCATACCCAAATGTCTGCAACAGCAGCCAGGGCTAGGCCAGGCCCAAGTCAGGAGACCAGGAATCCTTGCAGGTCTCCCATGTGGGTGCCAGGGATCCAGGCACTTGGGCTACTGCTTGCTGCCTTCCAAGGTACATTAGCAGGAAGCTGGATTGGAAGTGCAGGAGTCAGGACTCCTAGCATTCTGATATGGGCAGCGTAATCCCGAGCAGTAGCTTAACCTGCTGTGACATGACACCTGTCCCTTATAATTAGTCTTTAATAAACAGGAAAAAACTGAACTTAAAAAAGTTTTAAAGCCTATGTAGAGGTGGAAATGACAAAAGAGTACATCAAAATGTAACAGTAGTTGCACTAGGATAGTGGGATTGTGAGTAACTAAAATCACTTACTTAAGGAAAAAGGGGAGAGTCGAACGTGGTCTAGTCAACATCATTCAACCGTTTTCAGTGAGTAACAATCAACTGGTTCTGGTATCTAACTATAAAGATAATACTGCTACTTGGTGAGCTACAGGTAATTTTGTACATATGCTATCACTCAGTTCTTACCTAACATAGACATAAGATGGTCAAGATGAATTTCTGCTTTTGTTTAGAATCTTTTTTTGTTTTAAAGATTTATTTAGGGGCCGGCCCTGTGGTGTAGCAGGTAAAGCTACTGCTTGCAGTGCCGACATCCCATATGGGCGCCGGTTTGAATCCTGGCTGCTCCACTTCCCATCCAGAGGGCCCTCTGCTATGGCCTGGGAAAGCAGTAGAAGACGGCCCAAGTGCTTGGGCCCCTGCACCTGCATGGGAGACCCGGAAGAAGCTCTTGGTTCCTGGCTTTGGATCGGCATAGCTCTGGCAGTTGCAGCCAAACAGGGAGTGAACCAGAGGATGGAAGACCTTTCTTTTTCTCTCTCTCTGCCTCCCCTTCTCTCTCTGTGTAACTCTGCCTCTCAAATAAATAAATAAATAAAAAAAAAAGATTTATTTATTTATTTGAGAGGCAGAGTTACAGAGAGAGGGAGACAGAGAAAGAGGTCTTCTAAATACTGGTTCACTCCCAATGGCCTCAATGGCCAGAGTGGGCTGATCCGAAGCCAGGAGTCAGGAGCTTCTTTTGGGTGTCCCACGTGGATACAGGAGCCCAAGCACTTGGGCCATCTTCCACTGCTTTCCTAGACCATTAGCAGGGAGCTGGATTGGAAGTGGACCAACCAGGACTTCAACTGGTGCCCATATGGGATGCCGGCACAGCAGGCAGAGGCTTAACCTACTACACCATAGTGCCAGCCCGTTTTGGATCTTACACGTCAGGAAGGAACGAAGGCCAGGGCAAAACAAAGTCTACTGATGGCTGCCAAAAACAGAATCAACCTGCAACGGACCCTGAATGAGGCCTCTGCAGATAACGACCAGGAGTAACACCGACAATCTGAGCAGCTCCCCGCAGGGCTGAACCTTACCTCAGCATTTCTTTTCAGTTCTTCAGCTTCAGCTTCTGTGTACTCCATGTCGAAAACGTCCTCATTTCCAGAGTCCTCATCAGAACCCAATGCGTCCAGAAAAGAGTTGTTAAACTCTGAGAACACAAAGACAAACTTTTGCAAAAGTTCTTGGCATAGACATAAGGATATGATTAGCAAGCTAAAATTTCTTGAGGTATGTATTTTAATCACCCTAAGAAAACAAAACAGTATTAGCATTTCAATTCACTCAGCCTGCCCTGGGGAATAACACTGCATACGTGTGTGTATAAAAGAAATATTTCTGTCTTGTAAGTCTTATGGCTGCAAGAGCCAGGTCTGGGCCACGCCAAAGCCAGGAGCCTGGAGTTTCTTCCAGGTCTCCTTTGTGGGTGCAGGGGCCCAAGGACTTGGGCCATCCTCTACTGCTTTCCTAGGCCATTAGCAGGGAGCTGGATCAGAAGCGGAACAACCAAGTCTCCAACTAGCACCCCTATGAGATGCTGGCGTGGCAGGCAGCATTTTTACTTGCTACACCACAGCACCCACTACACTAAAGCTCCAGCCCCTGTGCTAATTCTTTGTGTTTTGTTTCTAAAGTCACTGTTCTTTCTCCATCTCAGATATAGAGAAAAATAACACTTTGGTGATATAAATAGAATTAGCCCAGTCCCTGAAACTATGGACTTTTGTGGACTTCTAGTATTTGGCTCACATATTAGTTTTTTTTTTTTGTTTGTTTGACAGGCAGAGTGGACAGTGAGAGAGACAGAGAGAAAGGTCTTCCTTTTGCCGTTGGTTCACCCTCCAATGGCCGCCGCGGCCAGAGCGATGTGGCCAGTGCATCGCGCTGATCTGAAGCCAGGAGCCAGGTGCTTCTTCCTGGTCTCCCATGAGGTGTAGGGTCCAAGCACTTGGGCCATCCTCCACTGCACTCCCGGGCCACAGCAGAGAGCTGGCCTGGAAAAGGGGCAACCGGGACAGAATCCGGCACCCCAACCGGGACTAGAACCTGGTGTGCCGGTGCTGCTAGGTGGAGGATTAGCCTATTGAGCTACAGCGCCGGCCTCACATATTAGTTCTTTAAAATGCCATGGCTGGGGCCGGCATATGGCATGGCTAGTGAAAGAGCTGCCTGCTGTGCTGGCAACCCATATGGACACTGGTTTGAGTCCTGGCTACTCCACTTCCAGTGTGGCTCCCTGCTAATGCTCCTGGGATATCAACAGAAGACAGCCCCATTGCTTCTGGCTTTGGATGGGCCTAGCTCTGGCTGCTGCGGCCATTTAGGGAGTGAACCAGTGGATAGAAGTTCTTACTCTCTCTGTAACTCTGCCTTTCAAAAAAAAAAAAAAAAAAGCTGCAACTGTGCAAACCTTTTGCTACTGAATATTCACTCATGTCTTTGCCCATTACCTCCCCCAGAACAAGCTCTAAACAAAGCATGGTGCAGAAGGTCAAGCCACTGCTTGTGATCTGGCAAGCCATCTCAGAGTGCTGCTTCCAGTCCTGGCTGCTCTGTCTCCCCTCCAGCTTTTTGCTAAGGCACCTGAGAAGGCAGCAGAAGATGGCCCAAGTACCTGGGCCCTGGCTCCCCACGTGGGAGATCGAGGTGGAGTTCCAGGCTCCTGGCTTCAGCCTTGCCCAGCCCTGCTGTTGCAGCCACTGGGGAGTGAATCAGCTGATGGAATATGTCCCTTTCTCTGTAGCCCTCCCTTTCAAATAAATTGATGTTAAAAAAAATGCGGAAACTGGAGCCATTTCATGCTCTTCTAGGAGTCTTAGCAGTGACCATATTAGTCGTTTCATTAAACAGATTGTTTTTGCCGTTTAATTTTTTAAAACTAAAAAAGTATATTGTTTAGCCATATGGCAATGAGATGGCAAAATCACTTTTTAAAAAGACAAGCTAACAATGAAGACAACATGTTTTCCTCTGGGAGGCAGGGGAAAGAGAAACATACACAGGTAACTTCTAAGGTTCTATTTCTTTATCTAGGTGGTGCTCACACTTGCTATGCTATTACAAAGTACATTTTGTTGCTCTTCTATTTGTGACACTTTTTTTATCATTATGAAAACGTAAGACGCCCTCACACCTTGAAGACTTAGCTCAGTCGCTCTTTTGAGGTCATCATCTTCTTTCTGTTCCCAAGCCTCCTAAAAGGACAAAATAAAGACAAGGTGTTTAAGAGGCACTGATCAAGGTCCCCTAATGCGGATAAAATCAGTTCTCTGGAAGTAACTGCTCATGATGCTTTCCGTATCTTCATGGAAATTTGGAATTTTGCAACACTGTCCCCCTAAAACACAATGTTGGTTTTTTGTTTTTTAAGATATATTGTTTTCCTCCGCCTTGCGGCGCCGGCACACCGGGTTCTAGTCCCGGTCGGGGTGCCGGATTCTGTCCCGGTTGCCCCTCTTCCAGGCCAGCCCTCTGCTGTGGCCCAGGAGTGCAGTGGAGGATGGCCCAAGTGCTTGGGCCCTGCACCCCATGGGGAGACCAGGAAAAGCACCTAGCACCTGGCTCCTGCCATCGGATAAGCGCGGTGCGCCGGCCGCAGCACGCCATCCGCGGCGGCCATTGGAGGGTGAACCAACGGCAAAGATATATTGTTTATTTGAAAGGCAAAGTTAAAGAGAAAACGGAGAAAGGGAGGGCAGGGGAGATGGAGGGAGGATGATATCAAGTGATCACCCATTTGCTGTTCACTCCCCAAATGGCCACAAAGGCTGGTGCTGGGCCAGGCTGAAGCCAGGAGTCTGGAGCTCCATCTAGGTTTCCTAGATGAGCAGCAGTGACCCAGTACTTGGGCCACCTTCCACTGTTTTTCTAGGTAAATCAGCAGGGAGCTGGATTGGAAGTGGAGCATCCGGGACTCAAATCATTCTCATGTGGGATGCCGATATCACAGGTGGCAGCTTATCCCATTGTGCCACAATGCCAGCCCCACTGGTGGGGGTTAAAACTGGCTTGCTAACCAAAAACCATTCAATGTAACAGTAAGATGTAATTCCTTTTCTTCTTACATGTCCAATATGCCAACACAGATAGATACTCTGTAAACTGCTGCTTCTCCTTTGCAGATTTATATAGCATTTGTCAATTTCTACGGTCTAAGTACTCCCATGATGGCCCATGTCAAGCTAAACACATGATTTTGAACGCAGAGCTGGGAAGAAGGGTGTGTTGTCTCCTGAGCTGATGGCCACCTCTAGCACACCTTTCACCCTGCCCATGCCAAACATGAATAAGCAGACAGTGTTCATGGATTTCTAGTTTCTTGCTATTTATTGATTTGAAAGGCTAGTCAGGCAGGCAGAGAGCTGTTCCATGAGGTGGTTCACTCCCTAATAGCTAAAATAGCTGAGGCTGGGTCAGTCCAAAGCCAGGAGCTAGAAACTCAATCCAGATCTCCAATGTGGGATCTCCAAGGCAGGATCACAAATACTTGAGGCATTATCACCTGCTGTCTTCCAGGGTATACTTTACCAAGAAGCTAGGACTGTCAGGGAGGTTGAGATTGGAACCCAGGAATTCTGACATGGGACGTGGGCATCCCAAGCGGCATGTGTTATACTAAACGTCTGCCCTGGGAAAGTTTTTTTTTTTCCCCTCAAGATTTATTTTTATTTATTTGAAAGGCAAAGTTACAGAGATAGAGAGATCTTTCATCTGCTGGTTCACTCCCCAAATGGCCACAATGGTCAGGGCTAGGCCAGGCTGAACCAAGAAGCCAGGAGCTTCATTCAGGTCTCCCAAGTACATGCAGGGGCCCAAGCATTGGGGCCATCTGCTGCTGTTTTCCCAAGCCTATTAGCAGGGAATTGGATCAGAAGTGGAGCAGCCGGGACTCAAACTGGTACCTATATGGGATGCCAGCATTGCAGACAGTGGCCCAACCTGCTATGCCACACTGCTGGCACCAAATTCATCATTTGGATGTCCATGGTCTCCCAGACTGTATTCAGTATCGCTGCTGCAGCTGCGCCCCCACTCCAATGCTACTACTACTTGTCACAGCGGAGAGGCCTGACCCAGGACTGGAGGGACTTCCTTTCTCCAGGGAAAGCTTTTAAACATTAAGATTAGGAGGGCAAAGCCTCCTGTGCTGACATCCTATGGGGGGCTGGTTTGTGTCTCGGCTGCTCCACTTCTGATCCAGCTCTCTGCTATGGTCTAAGAAAGCAGTAGAGGATGACTCAAGTGCTTGGGCCCCAGCACCCATGTGGGAGATCTGGAAGAAGCTCCAGGTTTGAACAGGCCCAGCTCCATCCATTGTGGCCATTTTGGGAGTAAACCAGTAAATGGAAGACCTCTCTTTCTCTCTTTGCCTTTCTATAATTCTACCTTTCAAATTAATTAATTAATTAAAAAAAAAAAAAAAAAGATGAGGGCCAGCATTGTGGCTCTGCAAGTAAGCCACAGCTTCGGATGCTGGCATCCTGTTTTGCAATGCTGGTTCAAGTCCTGGCTGCTCTTCCAGTCCAGCTCTTGCTAATGTGCCTAGAAAGGCAACAGATGATGTCCTAAGTGCCTGAGTCCCTGGCACCACTGTGGGACACAAGGATGGAGTTCTGGCTCCTGGTTTCTGTCTAGCCCAGATCTGGCTGTTGTAGCCACTGAAGGAGTAAACCAGAAGACGGAAGATCCCTATTGCTCTGCTTTTCAAACAAATAAATCTTAAAGGAAAAAAAGAATTGTGCATTTAAAAAAATCAGATTAAAAGAAATTCAGTTGCCCAGACCATCTCCAAATAAATCACATTAGAATTTCTTTTGAAAAAATTTTAAGAAACATTTATTTATTTGAGAGGCTGAAGGGCTGGGACAGAGAAAGCTCCTATCTATCAGTTCACTCCCCAACTGCCTTCAATGGCTGAGGAACAGTCAGGGCGTAAGCCGGGAGTTGGGAATTTAAACTAGGTCTTCCATGTGAGTGGCAAGAACCCAACTACTGACTCTTATCATTGCTGCCTCCTAGGATCTACATTAGCAGAAAAGCTGGAACCAGGTGCCAGACCCAGGCTGGGTGAGGCTGAAGCGAGAAGCTGGAAACTTCATCCAGGTCTCCCACATGGGTGACAGTGGCCAACATCTGCTGCCTTCCCAGGCACATTAACAGGGACCTGGATCAGAGGCAAAGCACCGGGGCCCAAACTGGCACTCCAATATGGGATGCTACGGCAGCTTAACCTGCTAAGCCACAACACTTGCCCGCATACTTCCACAGCCTGCAAAATACAGCTGGACTGGGAATAATCTCATGTATCCCATACATTTGTCTCATCTAGATTTTAAAAGTGGGGAAAGTTACCAATATACCTGTTTTCACAACTTAGCAAGCCCCCCCCACCTCTTCTGGTGGATCGAAGATATATTGTAGGTAAATTATCTGGAACAATGTCTGATACAAAGTTCAGTGCTCAACACATGTAAGTTATGATTATTCTATTTAACGGGATGAGAGCTACAGAAGGCTCCGTTATATAATAACTTACTTGCTCCTGAAGGCTCTGAACCAGCGCCTGCTGGAGCTCTTGCTCTTCTCGTTCACGCTCCATGTCGTACTGCTGGAGCCAATCAACCTCTCCCTGAGATCCCTCTGGGGTTTTGTTTTCTTTATTCTCATCACAGTCTTTAGTTATCTCAGCAAAACTGGCAGGATCTGTGGAAACAGACACAATATTAACTTGGAAAATCCCTTCTACTAAACTGAAATTTCTGGACTTCAGTGACATCTGCTGTTTGGAGAGTAATTTATTTTAATCTCATCTGTAACATGCTTGGGACATAAAATGTCATCTTACTTCAAGTATGTCAGGGTCTCTCAGCCTCGTCAGCCCTACTGACATTCTGGGTAGGACAAGTTTTTATGTGTGTAGGTGATCTGTTCTACACATTGTAGAATGTTTAACTGTGACCCTGGCCTCTTCCTATTAGATGCCATAAACATGCATCCCTCTCCAGATGTTACAGCTAAAAATGACAGACATTTCTAAATGTTCCCTGGGGACAACACTGTCCTTTGGTTGAGAACCACTGATCTACAGAAGTGGTTCTGAAATCAGGTGATTATCAGAAGCTATGGTTAAGTATGGGGAAGAACAAACATTCAAATTCATAGGTCACAGTGTCACATGACCAAGAACTAGATATAAAATATTCAGATTAAATAAGAAGTAGGGTAGGACTGGCATTGAGGCACCGTGGGTTAAGCTACTGCTTGCAATGCCAGCATCCCATACTGGATGGAGCGCCAGTCGGAGTCCCAGGTGTTCTGCTTCCAATCAATCTAGCTTTCTCCTAATGCACCTGGGAAGGCAGCAGAGGATGGCCCAAGTACTTGGGCCTCTGCCACACATATGGGAAACCAGGAGGGAATTCCTGGTTCTTGGATTCAGCCTGGTCCAGTCCTGGCTGGGGAGTTGTGGCCATTTGGGTAGTAAATCAGTGGATGAAAATCTTTCTCTGTCTCTCCCTCTCTGTCACTCAGCCTTTCAGACAATTAGGCTAAAAAGATTAACACTTTCCTATTATGTCAGTTGAGCATATTTTCACACTAATAAACAAATTTTGTATATATTCTAAATGAAAAGAGTTAAGTATAAAGTAAAAATTGCCCAAGTCTCTGGCAACTTGTATATGAGGGTAGTTCAAAGTTCTTGGAAAAATGGAACTAAAAGATACTTGTTCTAGTGTAAAAAAGTTTTTTTTAATTTAATTTATTTATTTGAAAGGTAGAGAGAGAGAAAGACATCTTCCAATTGCTGGTTCACTCCCCAAATAGCTGCAATGGCCAGTGCTGGGCCAGACTGAAACTAGGGGCTAGGAGCTTCCTTTGCATCTCCCACATGGGTACAGGGGCCCAAGCATGTGAGCCATCGTCTGCTGCTTTCCCAGGAGCATTAGAAAGGAGTGAGATTGGAAGTGGAACAGCTGAGACTCATCTGTGCCCATATGGGATGCTGGCTTCGTAGGTGGTGGCTTAACTTGCTATGCCACAACACCAGGCCCCTAAAAAACTTTGAAAACATGGGGGCAGTCCTGTGGCATAGTGGGTAAAGCCGCCACCTGCAGTGCTGGCATCCCATATGGGTGCAGATTCAAGTCCCAGCTGCTCCACTTCCGATCCAGCTCTCTGCTATGGCCTGGGAAAGCAGTAGAAGATGGCCCAAGTGCTTGGTCCTCTGTAATGGCATGGGAGACCCAGAAGCTCCTGGCTCCTGATTGGCACAGCTCTGGCCGTTGCAGCCAATTGGGGAGTGAACCAGTGGATGGAAGACCTCTCTCTCTCTAACTCTAACTCTCAAGTAAATAAATAAAATCTTTAAAAAAAACCAGAAAATAACTTGTCATTTATTCATTTTTACTTATTTGAAAGGGAAGAGAGAGAGAGAGAGAGAGAGCGAGCGAGCGAGCGAGCACGTGAGCGAGAGATGGCACTGTTCTCCCATTGCTGATTTACTCCCCAAATGCTTGCAACAGCCAGGATTGGGCTACACTGCCTCTCAGTGTGCGCAGTGGCAGGAACCTGAAACCAGGAATGAAGGTAGACTTGAATCTAGGCACTCCAATAGGAGATGGTGGCATCTTAACTACTACTCCACATGCCTAATGTTGTATTTGAAATACATAATTTTTAAAATAGAAAACTTTTATTTAATAAATATAAATTTCAAAAGTACAACTTCTGGATTATAGCGGTTCTTCCCCCATAACCACCCTTCCCACCTGCAAACCATCCACCTTCTACTCCCTCTCCCATCCCATTCTCCATTAAGATTCATTTTTAATTATCTTTATATACAGAACATCAACTCTACACTAAGTAAAGATTTCAACAGTTTGTACCCACACAGACTCAAAATATAAAGTACTGTTTGAAAACTAGTTTTACCATTAATTCTCATAGTAAAACACATCAAGGACAGAGGTCCTACATGGGGAGCAAGTACATAGTGACTCCTGCTGTTGATTTAACAATTGATACTCTTTAAGTAAATACTTTTGTACAGTATAGATAATTCTGAAGCTTACAGCATCTTGATTTAAGACTTTAAGTCAGAAACTATTTATTACAGAATTGCTGAGTGAATATTTATTTATTTATTACTAATATGCACTGAAAATTTAAGAGGAACAGGAACTCAAAATTAGAAAATATCAATTGTTGGGGCAAGCACTTAGCCTGGTGGTTAAGATACCTGCATCTATATTGGAGTGCCTGGGTTCAACTCCTGGGCAGCTCCAGCTCCTGACTCTAGCTCTGTACTAACGCACACCCTGGGGGCAGTGGTGGCAGCTTAAATAATTGGGTGCCTGTCACTCAGGCGGTTGGTCTGGACTGACTTGTAGAGTGGGCTCTTTGGCCCAGTCCAGTACCAGCCATTGCAAACATCATGGCAGTGAACCAGTCTGTTACTCGCAAATCAATAAAGTCTTTAGAATCTGAATTTTTTTTTTTTTTTAAAGATAATCACACTAGGGAGAGCAGTAATTTTTCCTTCCCTCCATTATTAGAGAAATAGACCTTCATGGTCTGGAAGTGAAAAGCCTACTGATCCTCTCTGACCCTTTGGCCTGAGCTTACTGTACTTTAAATGGGTATTTGACTCAACCAATCAGATCATGTCCTGTGGAAATTTAGAACTGAGACAGACAAAAATTAGATGATGGTGAGTATAGCTGATCTGAAGCCAGGAGCCAGGAGCCAGGAGCTTCTTCCAATCTCTCACGTGGGTGCAGGGACCCAAGCACATGGGTCATCTTCCACTGCTTTCCCAGGCACATTAGCAGGGAGCAGAATTGGAACTGGCACCCATATGGGATGCTGGTGCCACAGGTGGAGGCTTAATCTACTACACTACAGTGCTGCCCCCATAATTTTTTTCAGTCAATAATTTTCAGCACTCACTGTAACAATGCACTTGAGACAATCTTAGATTATACCAGCAATTAGTCCATGGGATAGAAAGCAGATCAAAGAAGTTCACTTTTGAGATGCTAAAATCATTGTACATATGTCTTCAGGACAAGATTATCAGAGAGATCCAAAGACTACCACGGGGTCAAATATGTTCACAAAAATTCTACTATTAAGGAACTTGCACAATGGAGGGGACTGAGCCATGTGTTACCAATTTTTCTTTTTCAGTCTTTTGAATATATTTTTTATTTGAAAGGGAAAGTAACAGAGAGAGGGAGAGATAATTTATCTTCCATCTGCTGGTATACTTCCCAAATGCTTTCAAAAGCCAGGGCTAGGCCAGGCACAAGCCAGGAGCCAGGAATTCCATGTGGGTCTCCAATGTGGGTGGCAGGAACCCAAGTACTTGGGCCATTAGCTGCTGCCAATCATGTACATTAGCAGCAAGTGGGATTAGAAGTGTGGAATAGCTGGGACTTGCTGGGGCAACTGGATATGGGATATCACTGTTCCAAGCAGCAGCTGAACCCACTGCACTGTAACACCTGTCCCAGTCTTAACAGTCTTATACTGCATACTGGGCTGTCCACTGTGGCTCCATTTCTGATCCAGCTCCCTGTTAACATGCCTGGGAAAAAAGCAGAAGATGACCCAAGTATTTGGGACCCTGCATCCCCTTGCGAGACCCAGGAGAAGCTCCTGGTTCCTGGTTCCTGGTTCCTGATTGGCCCAGCTCCAGCCATTTGAAAAGTCAACAGGTAATGGAAGATTGATGTCTCTCTCCCTCTGTAATTCTGCCTTTCAAATAAATAAATGAATTAAAAAGAAAGAGACACCTCTCCAACTGTAACAAAAGCAAAAACAGAGTCTTCAACTGATTGCATCTATTTTCCTTGAAAAATACCCTGGGCCTAGATAAAGTATGTATGAAAAGAGAATTAAAGATGTCAGGAAAAGATCATGATAACTGAGAAAATACATTTACTAAGGAAGAATAACAGAATTGACTAGTAGCAGTATTTAGTGATCATGAATTTCAGGAGATAACATCAACAGTTTTATGAGTCTTCTCCAGCAATTTTCAGCTGCTTAGACACAGTCATGAAAAAAGACGGAGGGGCTGGCGAAGTGGTGTAGTGGGTTAACGCCTTGGCCTGAGGCGCTGGCATCTCATTCAGGTGCTGGCTCTAATCCCGGAGGCTCCACTTCAGATCCAGCTCTCTGCTATGGCCTGGGAAAGCAGTAGAAGATGGCCCAAGTGCTTGGGGCCCTGCACCTACATGGGAGACCCGGAAGAAGCTCCTGGCTCCTGGCTCTGGATCGGTACAGCTCCGGCTGATGCGGCCAGATGGGGAGTGAACCATCAGATGGAAGACCTCTCTCTCTGACTTCCAAATAAATTAATTAAAAAAAAAAAAAAAAAAAGGAGAAAGAAAAAAGATGGCAAGCTGAGAGTTAGGGTTTTGTTAGGCTGTTATGACAGAAGCAAAGAGGGGGAGGAAATAAACAAGCACTAAGATATGGCATACATGGTGAGTAAGAAGGGAAGTGATAACAAGAAGGAAGTGCTGAGTAGCAAAAAAGAGGGAGTCAATGGAAGGGGGAGCCTTCCTGCTAAATTTAAGAGGGCACTAGGTGAGTTGGAAGTGGAGAAGGGTTAGAGAGGACTATTTGAAATAAAGACTTCCAGGGCAACACAATTATGAATTTGAGGGAAGTGGTTCTCAACCTGTAACATGCATCAGAATCACTTGGGGACCTGGTTATCAACATGCAGGCTGCTGAGCTTCCCACCACATTTCTGTCAGTAGACCTGGTGCAGGAACAAAAGGCACACATAGGAAGTGCCCAGATGACACAAATGATCTGGGGAAACACTTTGAGAAGCAGGAATCTAGAGTATGACTTCCTTAAAGTGGCTGATCAAGAAGAAAAGGTCTCTGAAATCAAGACCAGAGAAAATACGGCAGTGCAAAGATCTTTATGAGGATGCTGAAGGCGCTAAGAAAGCCCATGCAGAGTGACTGGGAGGTAAAGGACAGCGAACCAGAGGAGGTAACAGGTGGCAAAGTCTGATGTGCACCCTTGAAGGTAGTGTGATGGCTCAAGTGGCTGTGTCCTTGCCACCCATGTGGGAGACCCTGACTGAGTTCCTGGTCCTTGGCCCAGTCCTGGCTGTTTTGGGCATTTGGGGAATGAAGCAATAAACAGATCTCTTTCTCTCAAATAAAAATAATAAATTTCAAAAAATTATTTAAAAAATAAAAATGAATTCACAGCTAGTGAATGTATAGCCAGAGGCCCAAAACCTCACTTCTTAGTTCAGCAATCTTTATCATTATGAAGGAATGAAACCAACGGATGAGGGAGAACCTGAATTACTTACACATTAACACCTCATACAAATGCAGGTAGAAAAATGAAAAGAGAATTATATAAATCTTGAAGATAGGGATGGTGAAAAAAGTGACCAAAAACTGATACAGGCCTTTGTTAAATACACATATGAACAATGCTAACTTTGTTGCTACTGAATACCTGAATGGATATGATACACTTTACCAGTTGCCATCACTACTTGTTTCTTATTTTTCTTTTTTAGTTTATTTTTTATTTGAGAGGCAGAAACAAAAATATCTTCCATTTACTGGTTTACTCTTCAAATGCCTGCAATGACCTAGGCAAGGCAGGCATTGAAGGAGCCAGGAACTGACTCCAAGTCTCCAATAAGGGTGGCAGGGACCCAATCACTGTAGCCATCACTGTTGCCTCCCAAGGTACCTATAAGCTGGAAGCTGGAATCAGGAGTGGAACTGAGAGTTGAACTCAGGAACTCCAATATGGGATGTGGTTGTCTTCATAGGCATCTTAAGTGCTAGGCCAGATGACCATCCCTGCTTCTCATTTTAAAGTTTTTAAAATTAAACATGTAAAATATTATCAGCTCTATCATAAAGATCCACTTCCCCTCTCATTATCAGAAGGCGTAAGTCACTGTTAGGCTTTGAAAGTAGTTGTGCTTTGTTTACCAGATAGTTTATCTGCATTTAACCTACCTGGCTCTGTGGTTGTTTTGGGCTTCTCAGTTTCAATAGTGTCTGGATTTTCAGGCATTTCTTGAATATCATCCTCTGCAAATCCGGTATCTGGGCTGCTGGTTGGTTTATCATCATCTTCATGACTTGGAGATGGGGAAGTTTCTCTCTTACTTATCTCTAAGACAGCTGCTATAAGCTCTTCTTCATTCATTCTGTCAAATCCTGCATTTTCCATTTCGGACTTATCAGGCTCAATTCTGCATAATTTTGAATCCTGAGGAAGACAATACCTTTAGAGGAAACTAGAATACCTACAAATATAGTGATCTTAATTAGAATGTGAAGTTGGAACATAATTTCTAAAGTTTCCTTTCTTTGATGCTTTGGTTACTTAACAATCAATAATAGATGTAAAAACTCATCAAACAAGGGAATTTTTAAAATAACAACACTAAGAATAGATGATTATTGGGGCTGGCACTGTGGTACAGTAGGTTAATCCTCCACCTGTGGCACTGGCATCCCATATGGGGGGCCAGTTCTAGTTCCGGTTGCTCCACTTCCAGCCTGGCTCTCTGCTATGGCCTGGGAAAGCAGTAGAAGATGGCCCAAGTCCTTGGCCCCTTGCACCCACATGGGAGACCAGGAAGAAATGCCTGGCTGCTGGCTTCGGATTGGCGCAGCTCTGGCCATTGTGCCCATTTGGGGAGTGAACCAATGGAAGGAAGACCTTTCTGTCTCTCTCCCTGTCTGTAACTCTACCTCTCAAATAAAATAAAATCTTAAAAAAAAAAGAATAATTATTTTGATTATAGTAAGTGTGCCAAGTATGATCTTTGTAAAAGTTTGGAAAAAACATAAAAATAATAAAATTTCACTCAAAATAGATTACTCAAAAATAATTACTCTATTTTTGGTATAGTTCTTTCCAGATATACATGAATTATACTATAAATATTCTATTATCACACCTAACAACCCATTTAAAATGCTGGCTGGTCTCATTTACTTTTTCAAAATATGAAAAAATAAAAACTACATCTAGGTTATGTAAATAACTTTCATTTTCTCATTCAAGGTGAGCAACCACAAGCTATCTCTAGGTCTGAAAGCTCAAACTGAGGCCAGTGCTATGGGGCGGAGGGTTAAAGCCCTGGCCTGAAGCCCCAGCATCCCAAATGGGTGCCAGTTCTAGTCCTGGCTGCTCCTCTTCCGATCCAGCTCTCTGCTATGGTCTGGGAAAGCAATAGAAGATGGCCCAAGTCCTTGGGCTCCTGCACCCATGTTGGGAGACCCAGAAGAAGCGCCTGGCTCCTGACTTTAGATTGGCTCAGCCATTGGAGGAGTGAATCAATGGATAAAGACCTCTCTCTGTAACTCTTTCCAAAAAAAAAAAAAAAAAAAAAAAGCGCTCAAATCAGGGTGGGTGTTTGGCACAAGAGTTAAGCTACTGTTTGGGATACCCACACGGCAGTGCCCGGGTTCAAGACCCTGCTCTTCTTCAGGTACAGTCTCCTGTGTCTGCATCCTAAGAAGCAGCAGGTGATGGTTCAAGTATTTGGGTCCCTGTCACTCATATGGGAGTTCTGGCTTGAATTCCTGGCTCCTGATTCTGGCTTGGCTCAGCCCTGGCTGTTGTAGGTACCTGGAGAGTGAAACAAGGAATGGATGGAGGATCTCTTTTTATCAGTCTCTCTGCCTTTCAAATAAAAGGAAAAAAATAAAAGATTTCAGCTTTTACAGTATTAACTATCATTAAATATCATGAGAGAGATGATTCAGCTATGTGTTCACACCCATGATTTAAACAATCAGATTACTTGGTGCTCCACTGATGTAAACCTATACTACAGTTCCTTTAACATAAGCAAGTACGACCGAAATAGAGCAAGTAATTATTTGAAGACCAATATGTAAAAGTAGTTTTGAAGGGAACAGGAGAAAGTAATTTGTCTCAAACACTAATTCTTTTTTTTAAAAGGTTTATTTATTTATTTGAAAGTCAGAGTTACAGAGAGAAAGAGAGAGAGAGAGATTTCTTCCATCTACTGGTTCACTACCCAGATGGCTGCAACAGCCAATGCTGGGCCAAAGCCAGGAGCCAGAAGCTTCATCTGGGTCTTCTATGTAAGTGGCAGGGGCGCAAGTACTCGAGCCATCCTCTGCTGCTTTCCCCCGGCCATGAAGGGGGAGTTGGATCAGAGGTGGAGCAGCTAGGACTTGAACCAGTGCCCACATGGGATGCTGGCATTGCAGGAGGTGGCTTTACCCATTACGCCACAAAGCCAGCCCCTCTAAAGTCTTGATGCATCTGTAAATAGACTAATCTTGCAGTCCATCTTGCATATTTATTAAGTTTGCTGATGCTGATTATAAAGGGCATTTGTTTGGACAGGAAGAGCTATACATCTCTGCTAGATGTTTAGATGAAAAGTTACTTACTTTTTCCAGGTCTTCCTGTTGCTGCTCACTGCTGGTCATTTCACAAAATCTCTGGCTCAGGGCCACAGAGCGTTTTAGCTCATCCTCACTGTCTGAATCCAGGCATAAAGCCAAGGAGCTCTTGGACTTGAAGGTAAATTTCCTATAATTTAAGGAAAAAGAAATTATGTTAAGTCTGATAAACATGTGTCTGTTATGCTTTTCATGTATAAATAAAAAAAAAAACTTCCATTATAGAAAAGCATTTAACAGAAAAAAGAAGTATACTGAAGCATTACCTTTGCCCCACTCCAAGAACCATGCTTTGAAAACTGGACAACCCTGCCACTACACAGCATCAGTAAACTAATCACTTTGAGCCTTTTTTCTTTCAATGATCAACCCCAATGAAGTTTGCTCTTTTCATTATAAAGTAAGTACTCTATTAAATTCATGCAGGCATAGCAATGAGTATGTGTTTTTGACAAGTGCATGAGGACTAATTTTTTGATCTTTGAAATTATGTTCCATGCACTTTAAAAAGAACAGTAACATTCCACTTATCCACGTATCTGCAGGTCAGATTTCTGGCAACCTCTACCTTCCAGAACACAGGGATTCCAAAGTAAGAAATAAGACTTCTGAGGAAGGCAGTTCCACTTACAGGGGACCTCTCTCTCCAAGGGAATGGTGTATAAAATAGTGTAGCAAGTTCATCAAGAAATGAGAGCTAAGAAATAAGAGAGAACTACCACAACAAAAGGGCAAAAACTTATGCAATCATTTAATGTAAAGGAAAACTGTCTTGTAATAATTAAGAGCCTCTGAAGGCACTATCATGTTAAAACACAGTGTAGTAACTGATAAAATGCTAATTCCAAGGCATTAAAATATACTTGCTATCTCCAGTATATTTTATTTAAGAAAATAATAGTTGCAACATATTTTAGAAAGATTTTCACCCAAAATGGCTAAAATGTTTAAAAGGTAAATGCTTAGAAAGTCAAGTTTCAGTTATGTAAAAATTCACTGATGTGGAATACCAAATATTATTCTTCAATGACATCAGATAAGTCAGGTGTTACTGTGTGATTTTCTAGGTGAACTGAAAATAAACTAAAGGAGAAGGTGGTAAAGGTGAAGGAACAAGAACTTTCTTTGATGAAGGTTAACAGAAATTCATATGCTATACTTAAAAAAAAGGAAATAGGAAAAATGCAATCAGCCTAATGTGAAAACTGTAAATAAACATACAGAATGCTGGCACCAAGAAATCAGAGGCCACAATGGAAATCAGGAGAACCGCACAACAATGTAGATCAAAGAAAAGAGGCAAGTGGTCAGTGATCAGCTCAAACAGTCTGTGGCTGAGAGCAGCCAGGTATCACTGCACTCCAGCCTGAACAGTTTATAGCCTCCCATTGTGTTCACGATGTTTTTCAGTATAACTTAGAAAAAGCCAATTAGGCGTCCTACATCCTAATTTCTGATTTCATGTTCTTATACACCTGAACATACCAATCTGTTTATCCAGGTAAATACTTTGTTGAAGGAGGGTGACACCTGGACACTACTGCACCAGGGTCAAATGAAATTGCAGAAGAATCAATGGTATTCTGCTCATAACTCAGCCTCTTTTAAGTTTGATCGGCATGGCAGGTCTTCTAGGGCCTAATCAGATTGTACTGACCCCCTCTCATTCTCGTAACAGTAGACCCTGGAGAACAGATGACCATGCCAAGGTACAATGATGCCCAATGAAACCATCTCTTTCTTGCAACTATGGTGATTTGGTACATAAAGAGTGCATTCCATTAATGATTACTATATTCACAGAAGGCAGCTTGCCTG
The DNA here is from genome assembly GCA_949820135.1 of Sylvilagus floridanus. Classification (NCBI taxonomy): domain Eukaryota; kingdom Metazoa; phylum Chordata; class Mammalia; order Lagomorpha; family Leporidae; genus Sylvilagus; species Sylvilagus floridanus. The sequence continues at coordinate 161,463,799 of OX463236.1, forward strand.
TAGCAATGAAAAATATTCATCCTGTAAATGCATCACTTGCTCACTTTCTAAGCAGCCAAGTGGTATTGCTCATTTGTATCTTGAGAACGGACAAGAGTATTCATATCGGTACCATTTCAGATTTCTAGCCATGTTAGTCATCTGGTTTTAATTGCACTGAAAAATAATTAACAGGAGGAAAAGAAAAGAGCAGTTCCCAAATGTCATTTTAAGATTATATAAGCCCCTCCCCAAAAGCCGTCAAATAACAAATGTGTTTTTTTTTTTTAAATACTTTGGGACATCAAACTTTTGGAAAAACAAAATTTTAAAGTCAAATAAGTCAGTTGGAACTGTCTAATTAGGAACTATGATTGTAGTAAAATCTTAGAGGAGGAATAGTTTAAAAGAAAAAAAGTATTGGCTTCTCTCCTTGGATAAACTTTTGGTCTTAAATAAAAGCAAAGTATTCACAGAATCACTACATTCCCGTGTGTATTTGTTTTCCTGTCGCCCTTCAGAATCTTCTGTTCACAGGATCAGAAACAGTCCAGCTGGTTAGCCGCAGGTGAAACAAGGATTAGGATCTGGTGCCTATCTTTGAGGAAGAGTGCTTTAGACTAACAGGGGCTATTTTAGCCACTCAATTCTTAAAATCCTTCATCACTTAGTAAATTTTTAAGTGCTTTAGGATGAAAATATTACATAGCACAAATGGTAAGTTTTAAAACAAAATACTGACAGGCTCACTTGAACTTGCTTCATTGTTAAAAACTTGTTACACTATAGGCTCTATTCTAACCCAGATCAGAAAAATTTCAAAGTAGTGGTAATACAGAGTAGCTATCATGCAAAAAGAGAGACAATAAAGAAAAAGTGGGAGGAGGGGCAATATCGGAGATTAGGACAAGCCGAATCCTTAAAAATAAAAATTTCGGGTACATAAGAAATATAACTCACTTTGAAGGTGTAGAAGGGCTGGTGATGCAGGAATTCACCATTTGAGAGGCTTTCAATGGTCTAGAACTATCAGAAAATTAGAAAAATATATAATGTATACAATTACATGATTAAAGATAGAATTTAACTTATAAAATGAATTATTCTGTACTATAATCTCTAATATATCCTCTTGAAAGGCAAATAATTATAATACTTTTAAAATTACTAGTAACAGATGCCAGAAGAAAAAATGAAATGCCATCTCTATGCAGCCCCTGATCTAAGAAATTTAAATGCACATCATTGGAAATAAAGTCAAGTGAAATGCACAGGAAAACAGCACTTGGAGAAAACTTGGTTCTTTACTTTTAAGCAATAAAATAAGAATAGCTCTCATTTATTGAGGACTTACTAGATGTCCAACACCATACTATGCTAGTGTACTATCTCATTCAGTGTTCAAAACTACCTTCTTTTCTTACAGACAAGAATTTGCCCAACGTCTCCAAGCTATAAAACTGTGGAGTCCGCTTGGTTTCAGGACTGTGATCACAAGGACTCAACACTGACAGTATGATATAAGACTACTGCCAGAAAGAGTACAAGCAGAGGGCAGTTTGCCCCAAACAAAAATGTTTACTTCAAAGAAAAGCCACAAGAGAAAAACATCAGCAGCACTAAGACTCTCCGGGCACATTCACATTTTAAAGGACTTTAGTGTAAGCGTACATAGCTTAGAAAGCCAAAAAGAAATACATTTTACAAAACCGTAACTGTTCATGTTAGCATCAGTCATTCACCGTCTGAAATGTCTACTTCTGCTAAGAGATCTGGCTCTTTGTCTCACTATCTGTATGACCTTATCTGTAAGTGATTAATCACTAATCTCAGCATCTCAGCTGGAAAAATCAGGATTTGGACAAAATATCCAAATTCTTCTTCACCTCTGCATCTAGATGATTCTACCAAACTAATGTCCAAGTACAGAAAAGAACTCATGGGGCTGGTATTGGGCACAGCAGGCTAAGCTGCCACTTGTGGTATCAGCATCTCATACTGGAGTGTGGTTGAGTTCTAGCTGCTCCACTTCTGATTCAGCTCCCTGCTAATGTGCCTGAGAAAGCAGCAGAAGATGGCCCCCAATTACTTGAGCTGCTGCCACTCACATGGGAGACCTGGATGCAGTTTGTGGCTGTTGGCTTCTGCATGGGCTAGCCTTAGCTGTTGCATTTGGGGATTCAACCACCAGATAGAAGACATCACTCGCTCTCTCCTTCTCCCTTTCTGTCATCCTGCCTTTTGAATAAATAAGGTAATTTTTTAGAAAGGTAAAGAAACCACAGCAAATTTATCCAAGTAATACAGCATGCCAAAAAAAAAAAAAAAAAAAAAAGTAACATTCAGAGAAGGCCCAAGGGTTTCCCCAAAGTATAGGTTGTTTCTCGTCTCTTTGAAAGTGTCTTAGGAGTCACTGAAGTTCTCCACATTGGTGAGAAGACATTTATGAAGGCACAATTTATGTGGAGGCTCCAGCATCCCATCTACTACACTGCCTTCAAATTTACCACGGCCCCAAAGAGTCAGTGGAGGCATTTCTGGGCAATACTGACTCCTGAGCCCTATCTTAGACCTAATGGAATAGAACCTCCAATTTAGCAATCAGTATTTTCAGTGTTCATGTGATTCTTATGATCACCCAAGGCTGACTTGTATTCCCAAGTGTATCAAACTATCTTCTAGCAGTCTAAAAGAGCACTCCTGCAAGAAGTACCTCACAAATGGCAGTTAATGATCTTAGAAGAATTTTGTTTAAGTGTTTTTTCAATTACATCAAACAGGCAGTGATTTAATTCCAAAATAAAGCCACATTCAAATCTCCTTCTTGGTCCGATTTTATCAGCGAGCCATGTTCTGATCAGCCACTGAGGCTTTTATTTCACAAAGGAAGGTAAAGGCATTCTCTTAAGGACTTACATTGCCATGTGTGCACTCCAGCTGAGAGCAAAAGGTGGTTTTGTATTTTCAGTGCAATGAGATGACAGAGTCAGGTATCTTGGAATGATGACTTGCTGCCCAATCTTGTTGTTAAGTGAAAGAGTCACATTGAAGCTATATCGTTTCAAATGAAGAATGAGGACTCTGAAAAATAGTAGATAACCTTACTAATTCATACACCATACATAGAGAATATCTAACTAACAATGGTAGATAACTTAAAACACAGCAAAGAATAATATTAATTTTAAATGTTACTACTGATATATATATATTTTTTTTGGACAGGCAGAGTGGACAGTGAGAGGGAGACAGAGAGAAAGGTCTTCCTTTTGCCGTTGGTTCACCCTCCAATGGCTGCCGTGGCCAGCGCACCGCGCTGATCTGAGGCAGGAGCCAGGTGCTTCCTCCTGGTCTCCCATGGGGTGCAGGGCCCAAGCACTTGGGCCATCCTCCACTGCCTTCCCTGGCCACAGCAGAGAGCTGGAGTGGAAGAGGGGTAACCGGGACAGAATCCAGTGCCCTGACCGGGACTAGAACCCGGTGTGCCGGCGCTGCTAGGCAGAGGATTAGCCTACTGAACCTCGGCGCCAGCCGATATTAGTTTTAATCCTTAAGTTATTTACTTCATTGTTAAACAGTTTAAAAAGACATAGTGTTATATAACCACTAATGGTAAAAAGATTATCTACTAAAATATTATATGGCCCTTACATTTGATGGTAAAAATCATTTCAACGTTATTTTCACAAAAATTATTCTTATTTTTTTCTTAATGTTTATTTATTTTCATCTTTTTGAAAGGCAGAGTGAGAGTGAGAGCGAGGGTGAGAGAGAAAGAGAGAGATCTTCCGCCAGCTAGTTTCTTCCCCAAATGCCTGTAAAAGCAGAGCTGGGCCAGGTGGAAGCCAGGAGCCGGAACTCCATGTGGGTCCCACATCCGGGTGGCAGGGGCCCATGAGCAGAGTTGCCAGCGCTTCGGCAGTGAGCCAGCACTCCAATACAGGATGTGGGCATCCCAAGCAGTGTTTTAACCCACCATGCTTTTTCCTTTTTTTTTTTTGACAGGCAGAGTTAGTGAGAGAGAGAGAGAGAAAGGTCTTCCTTCCGTTGGTTCACCCCCCAAGTGGCCGCTACGGGTAACCCACTATACTTTAACCCTCGTGCCACAATGCAGGCCCTGCTATCTTATTTTCAAAAACACTTTCTCTGGAGAAAGCTGAGAGAACAATTTTTTCCACCTGGAAAAAAAGTCATATAAAAATTGTATGCAAAATCTGGTTTGTGGGTCTGAAAGACTTATAGTTCTTCAGAAATAATTAATTCTGGTTACTACTGTGATAAACTTTTCACTTCTCATAAAGAACATACTCTCTGCCTGATAGATCAGATATCTCTCTCAGCCCACAACCACACTTAAAAAAAAATTAAGTTTCAAAGTGTTATGGAAATAAACTCCAGTTCTAGACAAAAAGCAAAACAAAACAAACAAAAGTCTGCTCTATGGAAAACTCTTTCCGTTCTTACTGTATAAGCCTCATCTCAGAGGTCACAAACTCAAAAATTAGCAAATTAAAGTTATTAAAAAGCATGCTAGAATTCATGACCTCTAAATTCACAGCTTTAGAGAAAACAAGGATCCAACCGACATGAAGAGACTAATACTAATGTCAAAAGTCAAACATTTTGACTAAAATTTCAAAAATCCTAACTAAAATAAAAGGTAATACGAGGCTGGTGCTGCGGCTCATTAGGCTAATCCTCTGCCTTGTGGTGCTGGCACACCGGGTTCTAGTCCTGGTCGGGGCGCTGGATTCTGTCCCGGTTGCCCCTCTTCCAGGCCAGCTCTCTGCTGTGGCCCGGGAGTGTAGTGGAGGATGGCCCAAGTGCTTGGGCCCTGCACCCCATGGGAGACCAGGAGAAGCACCTGGCTCCTGCCATCAGATCAGCGTGGTGCGCCGGCCATAGTGCGCTGGCCGCGGCAGCCATTGGAGGGTGAACCAATGGCAAAAGGAGACCTTTCTCTCTGTCTGTCTCCCTCTCACTGTCCACTCTGCCTGTCCAAACAAAAAAAGGTAATACGAAACAGAAAGATGACACTAAAAATCACTGATCTGCAAAGATGAGGCAGATTAACAGTAAACAGACCTGATGAAGATAGCAGGCCCTTCAAGAATAAAGTAGAGTGCTCTGAATATTAAGTGAACAAACATAGAATGGGACTAATCATTAGGATTTGACACAGATATTCTATTTCTTGTGAGTCTGGAATAAATTAACACCAAACACAAATGACTTCCCAGAAAATATTTAAAACAAAAAGAAAATTCTCCCCACCTGAAAGACCAAATAGCTAGACAATGGGAAAGGGAAGAGACATTAAAGTTGTGAAGCCAGGGAAGTCTTGTTAACTGAACACTTTTTCTTAGTTGGTGATGAGAGCTGGTAGCAATCAATCATCTGCCTTAAGATTAATATCTCTGACCTTCCTGCATCAAAACCCTCACAAATAGGAAAGAACAAAGTCTCTTAAGTAAAAAATAGAGACTGTGATCAATATAACAATAGTGCTATATTTATAAAGTTTTTTTTTTTTAATTTATTTGACAGGTAGAGTTATACACAGTGAGAGAGAAACAGAGAGAAAGGTCTTCCTTCCGTCGCTTTACTCCCCAAATGGCCGCCACGGCCGGCACTGGGCTGATCCGAAGCTAGGAGCCAGGTGCTTCCTCCTGGTCTCCCACACGGGCGCAGGGGCCCAAGCATCCTCTACTGCCTTCCCGGGCCACAGCAGACAGCTGGACTGGAAGAGGAGCAACCAGGACAGAATCTGGTGCACATATGTGATGCTGGTGCCGCAGGCGGAGGATTAACCAAGTGAGCCATGGTGCCAGCCCCAAAAAGTCATTTTTTAAAAACAACCCATTTTCTAGAAAAGAGAGTAATTTTGGCATATAAAAGAACTAATATCTAGGGGCTAGGTTCCAGAGACTCCATACTTAGAAAACTGAAGCTGGGGCTGGCGCCGTGGCGCAGTGGGATAATCCTCTGCCTGTGGTGCTGGCATCCAATATGGGTGCCGGTTCTAGTCCCGGCTGCTCCTCTTCCAGTCTAGCTCTCTGCTGTGGTCTGGGAAAGCAGAAGATGGCCCAAGGCCTTGGGCCCCTGCACCCACATGGGAGACCAGGAAGAAGCACCTGGCACCTGGCTTCAGATCGGTACAGCTCCAGCTGTGCAGCTAGCTGGGGAGTGAACCAACGGACAGACCTTTCTCTCTGTCTCTCCCTCTCACTGTCTGTAACTCTCTCAAATAAATAAATAAAATCTTGAAAAAAAAAAAAAAAGAAACTGAAGCTAATAAAAGAAATCAAAGTACTCTGCAAAGTGCCACATAAATGCTTAACGTTAACACTAACCTTGTTTGTGGTGATCTATTCTTGGAAAGAACTTAGAGCTGTCTTTCAACCACATCATACTTTTTTTGTTAACTAGCTTGGTTTTATGCTTGTTTCAAAGAGCTAATACCCAGCGTAAGATGGCTCAAGTCCTTGGGCCCCTGCACCCAAGTGGGAGACTTCAGATTGGCCCAGCTCTAGCTGCTGCTATTTGATAGGGACTGGACCAGCAGATGGAAGTCTTCTCTCTCTCTCTCTTTCAAATAAATTTTTTTAAAAAATCTTAAAAAAAACGAACTGAGAAAACTCAGTTAAAAAAAAAGCTAATACCAATACAAACATTGCATTCCTATTTCAGAAAATGTGTCTTACGATTATAGGAAACTTACTAATTTATAAGATCTTCTATAAAAGGGAATGCACCAACTACAAAAATTAGTCTTCCTATTTTATTTTCATTAATACACATACATGTTTCTGTCGCAATTTTCGGGAGAAGTGAGGGAGATGACAGGACAACACAGGAAAACAAACTAGAAGTGAATGTTACACATTGCTGAATTTAAAATCTAGCCAGTCTCATCATTAGTCCAAATTCTCGTCAGCTGTGTCCTCATCTTCCTTTCTCATACAAAGGTGCGCTAACACGTCACACCTCAACTCCACTGACTTCCTTGACTATTATTCAGTACTATTTGTATGTGTTTTAAAAAGGAAAGCTGAAGATTAATTATTAAATTTACCTGGGAAGCCTGTTAAATTTGTGCCTGACAAGAGCACACTTCCCACCACACTTCTCACAAGAATACTCAAGTTCTTCTGCCTATGAAAAGACAAGAGGGAAAAGTAAGAAGTATGAGGTTGAATCACCCTTTTTTTACTTGAAGATTGTTTTTCAAATTAAGTGCTCCACTTCTGCTCCAGCTCCCTGCTAATGCACCTGGGAAAGCAGCGGAAGACGGCCCAAGTGCGTGGGCCCCTGTACCCGTGTGGGAGACCCCGCAGGAGTTTCAGGCTCCTGGCTGCAGCCTGGCCCAGCCTGGCCATTGTGGCCATGGAGAGCAAAACAGCAGATGGAAGATCTCTTTCTTTGTAACAGTGCCTTTCAAATAAATAAATAAACCTTAAAAATATATATTATTTATAAATATTTCTCAATTATGTTCCACACAGTGTTGTTGAAATTTTGCCTTGAAGAAATCAACTCTAAATACAGTTATCTGTATATAAAATTTAGTTATGTGAAAATACCAAAGATATTACTTACCCTAAAGAAAAGATCAAGAGAATCCTGAATTGAACGAGGAGGGAGTGGCTTTTTCCTACGAGGAAGGTCAATGGAAAGGTCATTAAACTGTTCTCTTTTGGGAATGATTTCTCCACATCTGCAAGGAGACAAGTGCAAACATTCAGAAAAATATCGAAGAAACACAAATACAAGGGCACTTCAAAATGCTCACGGAAAATGTTTATTATGAAAAAGTTATGCATGGATATGCATGGATCTTTAAAGTTTTTTTTGCACCAAAATAAATTAATCCTTTAATTCTATCTTCCACAGATCTTCTGAAGTACAGGTTATACTTGAGAAACACTGTTCTACAGAATTCGTTACACTGACCCACTATGGCTAGGCATAAGAAACACACACTTAAGACGTTTTTCTCATGCTTGCTTTAATACTTATTAAATTGAAACAGTTAAAATCTCAATTGCAAGTATTTAAGTCCTTTCTTAAAATGCCATATTTAAAATTTCTGTATTTTAAAAAAACCTCAAACTTATGTACATACAGAATCAGTCACACTTCTACAGCTTGATGAATTCTGAGTTGGCACCCTCCCCAACTAATCAGTAAATCAAGAAATAAAACACAATGAATTCCTTAGGAGCCTCCTCACATATCTCCACCCAACCACTACCCTCTTACTTCACCAAAAATATAACCACTAATTCTGACTTCCAGTATTATAGTTGAGTCTAGACTGTGTTTGAACCTTACATAAATGGAATTGTGTGGTATGTCCCCCTCCCTCACTGGTCTCTCTGTTCAACATGATTATAAGATTCTATCATGCCTGCTAAATATGACTGGAGTGCTTTTTCATCACGTCTAGTATTAAACTGACTATTTCATAATTACCTAATATAGCTATCAAAGGACATTTGGAGTATTTCCAATTTTTGGCTATATAAATAATACGACTTTGAAAATTCTACAAGCTTTTGGCTCATATGTGCAAGTACTTCTGTTACATAGCAGAATCATTATAGTATTTTGAATAGAATTTTAAAAAATGGTCTTAGAGAACCAAATATATTCAAGTTTTCTAGAAGTTATTTCTTTTAAACAGTTTTAACTGATTCTTTTTCATTTTATCTTATTAGCATTTTTAGTAATACTATTCCGTTTTCTGCCCTACTTCCCTAATTCCAAGTTGAAGACTGGGGACAATAAGAATATCTGACAGGTCTTTAGAAAGTTTGGAGAAAATGAGGATTATGAAAAACCATGCACAGACTTCAAAAAAAAATCTACACCAAAATAAATAATTTTTAAATTAATTTTCCATGAACTTTTGGAAGTACCTATATATATATATATATATATATATATATATATATATATATTTTTAAGATTAATTAATTTATTTGAAAGGCAGAGACGGAGAAAGAGAGAGAGGTCTTCCATCCACTGGTTCACTCCTCAAATTGCCACAACGGCTGGAGCCAGGCCAATCTGAATCCAGGAGCCTGGAGCTTCTTCTAGGTCTCCTATATGGGTGCTGGGCCCCAAGGACTCAGGCTTTTCCCAGCCAATAGCAGAGAGCAAGATCAGAAGCTGAGCAGCCAGAACTTGAACCGGTGCCCATATGGGATGGTGGCACTGCAGGTGGTGGCTTTACCTGCTATGCAACAGTGCCAGCCCCTATATTTCTTCTTCATTCAACAAATATTTATTGAGCAACTCCGACAGAGTTCTAAGGTGACCCTTGCCTTTGTATAATTCTGTCCCTTTTGACTGTGGGTAGAACCTATACAATGAAGAGTTATCACCCCTTGATTATGTTATTTTACCCAGCAAAGGAACCTTTCAGATATAACCAGGATGACCAATCTTAACTTTGAGAAAACTTAATGAAAATCAGATTATCTGGATGGGACAGAGTGAGTCACAGGAAGCCTTTAAATCTAGGTTTAGAGAGCAGAAGCAGAGGCAGTCGGGATTAGAAATCAGAGATGTGCTCTAACTGGCTTGGAAGAAAGAATAGAGCGCTGCTGGAAGTGCCTATGTGGGCCGCGTGGCAAGGAACTACATGCAGCTTTTAAGAAACCAGTGGTCTTAGCCAACGACTAACAAGAAAATGGAGACCTCAATCCTACAGGTGTAAGGATCTGAATTCTGCCTACCACTGTCATTGGCTTAGAAGACAGTCATGGACTCCGGCTGGAAACACAGGCAGTATACCTTGATTTTGGCCTCTCTGAGCAGAGAAATTAGCCACACTGTGCTTTTCAGATCATTAGAGCTGTGAGTTAATAAATGGGTGTTGTTGGGGCCAGTGCCGTGGCTCACTTGACAAATCCTCCTCCTGCAGCGCTGGCATCCCATATGAGTATCATGTTCTAGTCCTGGTTGCTCCTCTTCCAGTCCAGCTCTCTGCTGTGGCCAGGGAAGGCAGTGGAGGATGGCCCGAGTGCTTGGGCCCTGTACCCGCATGGGAGACCGGGAGGAAGCACCTGGCTCCTGGCTTAAGATTAGTGTAGCTCCGGCCATAGCGGCCATTTGGGGAGTGAACCAACGAAAGGAAGACCTTTCTCTCTGTCTCTCTGTCTCTGTCTCTCTCTCTCTCTCTAACTCTATCTGTCAAATAAATTAAAAAAATAAAATAAAATAAATGGATGTTGTTTTAAGCCTCTAAATTTAAGGCAATTTGATTTGCAGCAACTAACAAATGTAAAGTTTCCTATATGCTAGAAATTGTTCTAAGCAATGGATAATAGCAGTGAGTAAACCAAGACAACAGTGTGCCCCTGTGAAGCTTTCATTACACTGGGGGAGAGACAATGAGAAAGAAACACACAAAAGTAAAATAAACACTTACAGTGTGTTAGACATAAGTGATACATGCTGCTATGATTTGCAGCTATCTCATGTTAATGGAGGTAGAACCTTTGGGGGGTAGTTAGGACTAGATAAGGTTATAATGACAGGGCCCCCATAATGGTATTACTGGCTTTGTAAGAAGCAGCAGAGACCCAAGGTTCCAACAGAAATCAAGCTAAGATACATTCCAACTAGGAAAAACAGTAAGGAAGAGGGAAGTAAAGGATCAGAGCACTTGGTTAGAATTTCAGATAAGGTAGCAAGAAAATGCCTCAGCAAATGGACTCTACGTAAAGTTCTCAAGGAGTGAGAGGGCACTCGTTATGTGAGAACATAGAGGGAATCTGAGCTAGAGGAACAGGACCCTGACTTTATTAAAATTTGAAAGGAGGGAGGTGAGGAAAAGAGCATGCCTGATTAGCATCTTCCATCTTCTGGTGCACTCCCCAGATGTCTGCAGCAGTCAGGGCTGGACCATGCCACGGCCAGCAGCTTGGAACTCTGTTTGGGTCACCCGTGTGAGTGGTGGGGACCAAACACTTGAGCCAGCATCCACTGCCTCCCAGGGGTTACATAAGCAGGAAGCTCGAAGTAGAACTGGGGCTCAAACCTAGTACTCAAGTTTGGTATAATCTGTAGGATATACCACCGTCCCCTTGACATAGGTTAGAAGATAAGGATTCGTAGCATTTGGTGTGTCAGAGGAATGTTTTGATCACTTGTCATAAATAATTAAAAGGGAGGAAAAAAGTTTTCTTCGACACTACTTACGCTTTACAAATAATGGAGTGCTGAACCTCAAATTCCAAATTAGTAATAACAGGGCAAGTGTAAACTCTGGTAGCTGAAATATCCGGTGAATTTTCTTCTCCAGGAACAGGTTCAGTCTTCCATGTTTTATTTAATTTTTCCATATCCTCCTTCAGCTGGTCTAAGCACTGACTTAAAAATTCATGAGCATCCTAAGACAATAATGATATCCTTAATCATAGTGCAACATTTATCACAAGCATAGCTTATTAACACTGTGACTTACACAACTTAAGCACTTGGAAGTCAATGACATGTGACCAAGTCAGATTTATTCTAATAAGGATTTTTGGAGTTCATATCTTGTGGATCAAAATAAATGGCAGGCTTTCTAATGTTTTAAAAAATCTACTTATTCAGTTTAAAGGCAGAGCAATAGAGACAGAGAGAGAGAGGTCTTCCCTCTACTGGTTTATTCCTCAAGTGGCCACCAATAGCTGGGTCTGGGACAGGCTGAAGCCAGGAGCCAGGAACTCCATCCTGGTCTCCCACACGGGTGATAGGAGCCTGAGTACTTGGGCCATCTTCTGCTGCTTTTCCCAGGAAGCTGGATTGGGAAGCAGAGTAGCTGCAACTTGAACTCATACTTTGATATGGGATGCGGGTGATGCAACTGCCAGCTTCACCCAGTACATACAATGCCAGCTGCTGGATTTTATATTCTTAACTATCAGTTGCATAAATGATTCCTTACTTTGCTTTAAAAAAATCCTTATTTTTCTAAAATAACCTTTGTAGTTAACAGATCACAAGTTCTCTGGACAGTGGCAAATCACATCTATATGTTAAAAAGGATTAAAACAAACAATAGAGTTACACTGAAGCTTACTATAACTCCTTGGGCTTTTCAACACACGATGAATAAACTACAAATCACATAGTAAATAAAAATCACTCCAATTCTTCCTATCTCTAAAACATCTTAAAAAATAATTAGTACTTACATTCTGCATATAACCAGAGAATCTCTCCGCTGTAGCTGAAATGGCATTTTTAACCTTCTTAAGTAAATCTTTTTTGGTTTCTGAATTGCATATATCTTTTTTAATGAGCAAGTGTGCAAAGCGTCTGGTAAAACAGAAGACAGGGTTAGTTTGTTTTACAAAACATTGTATGGCATTTTTTTTTTTTAAAGATTTATTTATTTACTTGAAAGTCAGAGTTACAGAGAGAGGAAGAGACAGAGATCTTCCATCTGTGGTTCACTCCCTAAAAGGCTGCAACAGGCCAAAGCTAGGAGCCAGGAACCAAATATTTGGGCCATCTTCTGCTGCTTTCCCAGGCCACTAGCAGGGAGCTGGATTGGAAATGGAGAAGCCGGGACATAAAATGTGCCCATATGGGATATGCTGGTGTCACAGGTGGGTGCTCTACCTGCTAGGCTACAATGCTGGCCCCTGGATGGTATATTTTAGAAAACAATGACAATTTTATTTTTATTATTCAACAATATCTGAGCTAAAGGGTTACTCAGTAAGTACAAGACAATTACCTGAGAAGTGCATTGAATGGAATTTTCTTCCATGGAATACCCTGCTTAAGCAAGTCATTTGCAAATGACTGGAGTGAAAATAAGGATTGTAAAATAGCATTCATATAGCAGGTATTTCCCAAGTTGGAGAAACTGAAAATGAAAGAAACAGTGCTTTAGAAGACAACATAGCTTCTGAAGTCTGTTGGGTATCAGCAGGGTTCTCTTCCTGAGCATGCATCACCAGGAGGGCCTGTGAAACCATACATTGCTGGACCGGCCCCAAGCTTCTGCTCCAGCAGGTTTGGACAGAGGGTACAAACGTGCATTTCTAACCAGCCATCCAATGATGCTGATGCTGAAGGTCTGGGGACAACACGTTGGGAACCACTGCATTATAACAGTAACTTTGTTTCTTCTAATGGAAAATTATCTTTCAGATGGCTGCTAGTGTGACTAGGGACTTCACCAAAAAGGTATTCATTTTTATTTACTATTTTCCTTTTTACATTGGGCTGTAATTTACTGATTTTTCTTAAGTATATTTCCAGAAAAGGAACTAATGAATTATGGAATATATACGTGTTTAACAGATAGATATTGCCACATCTTTCTTAAGTACACATATTTAAAAAATTTTTTTATCTGGAAATATTTTTAGGCTTAAAAAAGTTACAAGAACAGTATTCTAAAACGCATCAAGCATTAACACTCTTTAACTATGTGCTTTATATTAAATACCCCCTACATATTTTCCTCAGACATTTGAGATGAGTTGCATACACTGAACCTCTTTCGTTCTAAATATTTCAATGTGTACTTTATAAGAACAAGAACATTCTCTTATATAACCTGACTATAGTGATAAGCATCGGCGAATTTAACACTGATAAATATTTTTATCTAATGCACTTTAACACAGTTAATAGTTTTGTCAGTTGACACTAGAATGTTTATTAACCCCCCCCCCCCCCACTCTGTTTTGGTCTCCCTTAAGTAAAAGACTCAGTCCAGGATCACAAGATGTTTTCACAACTCTTTAGTTTCTTTTAATCTGAAATAATTCCTCAGCTTTCTCTTTCACCACACTGATATTTTTAATATTCCTCCTTTCCCATGGTTTCTTATGAAATGTTCCTCATAATTGGGTTTGCTTTTTTCTTTTTAAAAATTTTTTTTATTATTTTTTGAATATTTTTTTTTCTCATGATGAGAATCACTCCAGGTTGGGAGAGCACATAGTGATACCATGTCCTTCCAAGGGCATCACATTCAGAGATGCATGATCCTCCTGTACTGTCCACTGATGATGTCAATTACTCACTTCTATGATGAAGAGCTGGAATTACCTTCCCACCACAAATGGCAAGAAAACAATAACAGACAGAAGATAGAGACTGGAGAACAGTAGTGTAAAACTGCATCCCTTAACAAAGGACATTAAGCCTGAGGCAGTGGGTGATCTGCAGCCCAGGAAGAGCCCCAACAGAAATCTTGGTCAGCTGAGCTGAGCTGGCTCAGGAGCTGGGGCGGAGTACCTGAGAGGAGGGAGATGCACAGAAGATGAGCTCCATAAACATGCACAGGACTCCACCTGTGTATGTGGCTCAACACCAACCTGTGCGTGGATGGGGTAAAACCCCCAAGGCACTAGGCCAACACTTCAAGGAAAAGAATAGTCACTGGCCAAGCAATGCTCAGAGAACATGCAGGATCTAAGATCATTTGCGTTTTCACATGTCAAAGTGGAGAGACCTAGATAAATTTAGAGTATTTTTTAAAAAGATTTATTTATTTATTTAGAAGGCAGAATTAGAAAGAAGCAAAGGCAGAGGTCTTCCATTTACTGGTTCACTCCCCAAATGGCTGCAATGGCTGGAGTTGAGCCAATCCAAAGCTAGGAACCTGGAGCTTCTTCCAGGTCTCCCACGTGGGTCCAGGGGCCTAAGGACTTAGGCCATCTTCTGCTGCTTTCCCAGGCACATTAGGAGGAAGCTGTGTCAAAAGTGGAGTAGCTAGGACTCGAACCGGCATCCATATGGGATACTGGCACTGCAGGTGGTGACTTTACTAACTATACCACAGTGCCGGCCCCAAATTCAGAGTATTAATAGAGACCCCAAAGAGGTAAAGCCTTAGGAATGAAGTAAAACTGCTACTTAAAAATAAAAGCTACTCTATTTAATCAACCTCAAATAGCTAAATATAATTCTCAAAACAATCAAACCCATTTGCAGACAGGGCGCTAAAGTAATTTTAAAATATGCTATGATCAGGAATGTAAAAAAAACCTTGGACATAAAAAGACAAAAGGGGGCCAACACTGTGGCACAGTGGGTTAGGTCACTGTCTGCAGTGCTGGCATTCCATATGGACACTGGTTCAAGGCTCAGCTGCTCCATTTCAGATATAGCTCCTTGTTAATGTGCCTGGGAAAGCAGCAGAGGATGATTCAAGTGTTTGGGCCCCTGCACACATGAGAGACCTGGAAGAAGCTCTTCACCCTGGCTTCAGACTGGCCCAGCCCTGGCTGTTGCAGCCATTGCGGAGTGAACTAGTGGAAGGAAGAATTCTGTCTTACTCTCTCTTTCCATAATTCTGGCTTTCAAATAAAAAATTCTGACTTTCTTAAAAAAAAAAAAAAAAAGGAACATATAAAATTAAAAAAGACCCAAATTACAGGCTGAATATCCCAAGTGAAAGCACTTGGGACCAACAGTGCTTATCAAATATGGGATCTTTTTGATTTAAAAATATTTGCATATCCATAATGATATATCTTAGGGACAGGATCTGGTCTAAAAATGAAATTCATGTTTTGTTTCATAAACTGTATGTGTGTGTATGTATATGTATGTGTGTACACACACACACACACACACACACACACACACACATAGAACCTGAAAGAAATTTTATTTTAAGGCAATTTTGTTACTATTTCTCCCCTCAATTTATAATGTTCTTTGTACATAAGAAATACCTGTCCTTACATGTTGCAAATAGTTACTACTTATTTATTTGTTTTTGGCCATGCAAAAATCTTCTATGTTAGTTAAGGATATCAATCTTTTCTTTCTTTAAATCTTGATGTTGAATCATATTTACAAAACCCTTCCCTACATCAGTTACAGAGAAATGCATTCAGAATTTCTGCTAGTACTTGAAGAGTTTAGTTGTTAACACTTAGGGATCTGACTCATTTGGAATTTATTCTTGTAATAGTTAAATGATGAATTTAATTATATCTTTTCCAAAATGACTATACAGTGATCATAATATCATTATTTAAAAAGTTTTTCTTTGTTCTTCTTCCTATTCTTTTCCAGTGATGCCCAATCATGGATCAGTATAGTTAGTTATACTGAATTTATAATTTATAATCTCATAGGGCATTTTTCACTCTTATTTCCTTCTATCCCAGTATTTTCTTAGCTATTACTGTGTTTATTTTTACATGAGTTTTTCCACATCAATGTATCAACTAGTCCTGCTTTTAAGAAAGCTTTAACAAATATATTTATTTATTTACTTGAAAGGCAGAGAGAAGACAAAGCAACAGAGATCTTCTAGTTGCTGGTACACCCCTCAAATGGCCGCAGGAGTAAGGAACTCCATGCAAGTCTTCCAGATAAGTGGCAGAGGACCAAATACTCCATCATCCAGGTGCATTAGCAGGAAGATGGATCAGAAGTGGTGCAGCAGGGATTCGAACCTGCACTCCAATATAGGATTAACATGCTGAGCCACAGTGCTGTCCCCAGGATCGCACCACACAAACTGTTTTAGAATTATATCTTGATGGTGTTAAGATGTCCTAACCAAAACTAATGGAAGTTCTCGATGTATTTACATATACTCTGTGCCTTTTGATTGTTGTATAGGCCCTCTCCTATAACCAGTTCAATGGACTACCAAAATCAAGATCTATAATTAGTATTTTGGAACTTAGTATTTGATTTTTTCTTTCTAGTAATGGTTTCTTCAGTGCTTTATTTAATTCTTCCTTTTTTAAAAATTTATTTATTTATTTGAAAGGCAGAGTTACAGAGAGAAGGAGGGACTGAGAGAGATCTCCCATCCCCTGCTTCACTCCTCAAATGGCTGCAATGAACGGGGTTGGGAAATGCTAGAACTGGGAGCCAGGAACTTCTTCTGGGCCCTCCATGTGGGTGCAGGGGCCCAGATATTTGGGCCACCTTCTGCTTCTTTTCCAGGCACGTTAGTATAGGGAGCCAGATTGGAAGTGGAGCAGCCAGGACTTGAACCAGACCCCACATGGGATGCCAGTGCTGCAGGCAATGGCTTAACGCATTGTGCCACAGTGCTGGCCCCTACTCTTTCCTATACACTGTTTTCTTAATGGAATCCTTGAAGCATCCTATCCTCAGTTCTCAGTATCCATAGGCTCTAGCAGCAGAAGCAGAAACACTGGTATTTTTGCATCTCTATTGCAAAGGGCATTACAAGTGACACAGTGTCTTCAGTTACGCTGAGGTACAGGCTACTTGTGTTTTTCTTTGCATTCATTACTGACTATCTACTTGTTTTCTGAAGGATTTGTGAGGAAGACCTGAACAGGTAGCCTTCATTATTCTCTACATCTCACAGCTTTCTACTCAGTTTTGTTGGTATGAAGTCTACTTATTTGAAAGACAGAGTGAGATCTGTTGGTTCACTCCCCAAATGCCTACAACAGCTATGGTTAAGCCAGCCCAAAGCTAGGAGCCCAGAACTCAATCCAGGTCTCTCACAGTGGGAGGCAGAGGACAGGGATCCAACCACTTGAGCCATTAACTACTGCTTCCCACAGTACACACAGCAGGAATACTGGAAAGGGAAGTGGAGCCAAGCCAAGACTCAAATTGCTGAGTGAAGACTCAAATTGTTAAGTGTTGAGATGTGGGTGTCTCAAGTGGCATTTTTAAGATTCATTTATTAAAAGGCAGAAGGAGAAAGAGAGACAGAGACAGAAAGAAAGAAAAAGGGAGAGATATCTTTCATACACTGGTTCACTCCCCAAATGGCCACAATGCCTTGACTGCTTTACCAAATGCCTATCCCAGATAGGATAAATCTTAATTTTTACTTTCTAAATATTTTATAATTATAATTGATATGACTCCATTGCTCACTGTTTTTAGAAGCAAAGCTTACTTTAGCTGAATCACTTCATGAAAAAAAAAAGTGAATGTATATTTACATTTTTAAAATAATTTACCTACCCCTGCAGCTGTTGCTGTTGGTGAGAAGAAAGGAGCACTCTCGGTTTGTTCCAGCCAGTATAATCCTGGTTACATCTCAGTTTTTTAACAGAAAGAGGGGCTGGTTGAGGAAGAAATCCCAAACTTCTTTTGGCAGATGGTGTTTGACCTGAAACATTAGTCCTATAAAAAAAAAGAATAGATAAGAAGCAAAATAAATTTTTGAATGGTGTTTATTTCTCCCTAGTAGATTCAGAGAATACAGTGTCTAGGAAAAAAAACTTAGAGAAATATTCGTAATAATTATTATAGGGAAAAACTCACAGATGTAAATTAGTAAGTGTTGATATATAGGTAAAGATTATGGATTACGTACATTCTTAATCTTTCATCAAAACAATCGTAATGACAAAATTATATAATTTCACAATTTTGCTCAATATTCTGTGTGCAGAGCACACATCAGTTTACCAAGTCTTGAAGAGGCTTTTACTATTTCTACCAGAACAAACATCACAACAGTCTTACCCAATCCACTTGAGAACTCCCTCCACTTCATATGATTAAAAGTGGAAATGTCAGTCTTTTTTTTAAACAGATAGAGTTAGTTAGTGAGAGAGAGAGAGAGAGAGAGACAGAGACAGAGAGAAAGGTCTTCCTTCCATTGGTTCACTCCCCTAACGGCCGCTAGAGCGGTGCTGCGCTGATCTGAAGCCAGGAGCCAGGTGCTTCCTCCTGGTCTCCCATGTGGGTGCAGGGGCCCAAGCACTTGGGCCATCCTCCACTGCTTTCCTGGGCCACAGCA
Organism: Sylvilagus floridanus; assembly: GCA_949820135.1. Taxonomy (NCBI): domain Eukaryota; kingdom Metazoa; phylum Chordata; class Mammalia; order Lagomorpha; family Leporidae; genus Sylvilagus; species Sylvilagus floridanus. The sequence goes on from OX463236.1 coordinate 161,482,508, forward strand.
GAGAGCTGGACTAGAAGAGGAGCAACCGGGACTAGAACCCGGCGCCCATATGGGATGCTGGCACCGCAGGCGGAGGATTAACCAAGTGAACCATGGCACTGGCCCCTGGATATGTCAGTCTTTTAAATTCTCCTAGATATTGTGATTGTTTTCCAAAAGGCTGTGCCAACTCATGGTTTTTAAATGATGTATTTATTTATTTGAAAAGCAGAGAGTTACAGAGAGAGGGTGACAGAGAGGGACAGCTATCTTTCATTTGCTGGTTCATTCCCCAGTGGCTGCAACAGCTGGTGCTGGCCTGGGCCAAAGCCAGGAGCCTGGAATTTCATCTGGGTCTCCCACGTGGGTGCAGGAGCCAAAGGATTGGGGCCATCCTCTGCTGCTTTCCCACCTGTGCTATCAGGGAGCTAGATTGGAAGTGGGGCAGCTGGGACTCAAACCAGCACCCATAAGGGATGGGCTTAACCGTGTGCCACAACACTGGCCCAATTTACACTTTCATCAACAATGAATTTCCATTTTTTCTATGCCTCCATTACTCATTCTCAGAAATATTTTTATCAATACAGTGACATGTGATCTCATTATTTTATTTGCATTTTCTTGATGACTACTGAAGTTGAACACATTCTTGTTTTCTCTGAATTGCTTTTATATAACCTTAGTTTTTTTTTTTTTTTTTTACAGGCAGAGTTAGGCAGTGAGAGAGAGAGATAGAGAGAGACAGAAAGGTCTTCCTTTTCTGTTGGTTCACCCCCCAAAATGGCCACCATGGCTGGCACGCTGCACCAATCCAAAGCCAGGAGACAGGTGCTTCCTCTTGGTCTCCCATGCAGGTGCAGGGCCCAAACACTTGGGCCATCCTCCACTGCCTTCCCGGGCCACAGCAGAGAGCTGACTGGAAGAGGAGCAACCGGGACTAGAACCCGGGTGCCAGCGCCGCAGGCGAAGGATTAGCCAAGTGAGCTGTGGTGCCGGCCATAACCTTAGTTTTATATTGATCTCTTTTTATCTTAAAGATTTATTTATTTCTAGGCCAGCACCGTGGCTCAACAGGCTAATCCTCCGCTTTGCGGCGCCGGCACACCAGGTTCTAGTCCCGGTCGGGGCGCCGGATTCTGTCCCGGTTGCCCCTCTTCCAGGCCAGCTCTCTGCTGAAGCCCGGGAGTGCAGTGGAGGATGGCCCAAGTGCTTGGGTCCTGCACCCCATGGGAGACCAGAAGCACCTGGTTCCTGCCATTGGATCAGTGCGGTGCGCCATTGGAGGGTGAACCAATGGCAAAAGGAAGACCTTTCTCTCTGTCTCTCTCTCACTGTCCACTCTGCCTGTCAAAAAATAAAAAAAAGATTTATTTATTTCTGAAAATAAGAGTTACAGAGAGAAAGAGAAAGACAGAGAGAGCAAAATCTTCCATCCGCTGGTTTAACCCCCAGATGGCCATAATGGTCAGCACTGGCACAGGGCAGAGCCGGGAGCCTTATTCAGGTTTCCCACATGGGTGACAGGGGCCCAAGCACTTTGGCCATCCTCTACTGCTTTTCCCAGGCCATTAACAGAGACCGGGATCACAAGTGCAGCAGCTGGGACTCGAACTGGCACCCATATGGGATCCTGTTGTTGCAGGCAGTGGCTTTACCTGCCATACAATGCTAGCCTCTTATGTTGATTTTTTTTTTAATGATTATACAGTCTACATACTTATTCTTTGTCTATTATGTGTTTTAAGTTTATATAGCCCAATTTGTCAAGCTTTTTAAAATCATTTTGCTTTTAGTGTCCTATTTAAGAAATTTAAACCCTGTAATATAAGGTCACAGAAATGTTTCTTTATATTTTCAGTTTTAAACTTTGTTTACTCCCTAATTTAGATCTTTACTTGAAAGTTTACTTTTCGGTGCCGGCATTGGGATAGCGGGTAAAGCCGCCACCTGCAATGCTGGCATCCCATGTGGGCGCAGGTTCGAGTTCTGGCTGCTCCACTTCTGATCTAGCTCTCTGCTATGTCCTGCGAAAGCAATGGAAGATGGTCCACGTGCTTGGGCCCCTGCACCCACTTGGGAGACTCACGTGAGAGACTCGAAAGAAGCTTCTGAATTAGGATCAGCTCAGTTCTGGCCCTTGGGGCCATTTGGGGAGTGAACCAGTGGATGGAAGACCTGTTTTTGCAACTCTGCCTTTCAAATAAACAAATGTTTTAAAAAGAAGTTTTATGTATGTTGTGAGAAATGAATATCATTTATTTTTCTATAACGAAAGCCAGTTGTCTCAAATTGCTTATTGTCTGGCTAGGTCATGTGTTAGCCAGTGTCTCATATTTTGCTTTAAAAATTATGAAAAAGAATATTTATTTGGGAAAGGTATATAAATATCAGATATGAGGATTAGCACATTTTTATAAAGCAAATACTTGTGGCCAGCACTGTAGCTTAGTAGGTTGAGCCTCTGTCTGCAGCACCGGCACACCAGGTAGTCCTTGGAGGCTCCTGGCTTTGGATCGGCACAGCTCGGGCCATTGCAGCCAATTGGGGAGTGAACCAGTGGGTGGAAGACCTCCCTTCCTCCCTCCCTCTCTCTCTCTGACTCTCCATCTCTCTGTGTGTAACTGTGACTTGCAAGTAAAATAAATAAATCTTTTTTTTAAAAAAATGCCACACTGTTCCACTCACTTTCTGTTTTGAAATCTTTTAGATTTACAGAAATGTTTTGAAATAGCAGAGGATGACCTTCACTCAGCTTTCCCTAACATAACCAGAGTCTAAACACCAAGTCCAGGAAATTAACAATGATACGCTATTAACTACTCAAATAACACACACCATTCAAATTATACGCGTGTACCCATCAAAATCCTTTTGCTGGTCTAGGATCCAACCTAGGGTCCACAGCACAAGTGACTGTCATGTTCCTTAGTCTCCTCTAATCTCTGATGGTTCCTCAGTTTTTCTTTACTTCTTCTTTTTTTAATGACTTAGGTCCCTGTTACCCATATGGAAGACTGCCGGCATTTGGGCAGTGAATCAGCAGTTGGAAGATCTCTTTCAAATGAAACCCATTTTAAAAAAAACAAAACAAAAGAGTATAGAGAAGTAACAGTGTGTCCACTTGAGTGCATTATAGCAGAGTATGTGACAATGTTGCCTCACTGGTAATATTAATCATGATCACTTGGTTAAAGTGGTATCTGCTGGGTTTCTCTTCTGTGAAGTTATTCATCAAGAAGTATCTTGTAGGGAGACACTCTGAGACTATGCAAACATCCTGGTTTTCACCAATCTTTTGTCCACTAATTTTAGTACCGACTGATGGAATCTGACTACATCATTACTGTAGTATTTGTCTAATGGCAACTTTGTATTCTCACCTTCCTTCTGCATTCATCACTGGAATTCTGTAAGACAGAACTGCCCTTCCTCCATTCATTATTTCAGGATGGATTCATATATATAGATATTCCTTGCCATGGGTTTAATGCAGCACTATCATTATTGTTACTAGAATTCTAGTTTCTGCCACTCCTACAGGCTGACTCCTGTGTCGTTTGGCCATCCTTTTGTGGAAACATCCTTACTTTCTGGTCCATCAGGATGTTACTGATTCATTCTGCATTTTCTGACCCCAAATCTGGAATCAACCATTAATTTCAAGGAGCCCTGGCTCCTTGCACTGGAGAATGGCACGCACACTGTTCATTCCTAATGCCAATGAAATCTGACATGCTCCAAAATTGTTGGACTTTTTGAGAGCTGACACGAAGGTACGCTTGACCTCTCATTCCAAGGTGCATTCACACTGCAGATGCACCAAAACTGTTGTGTAAAATTACCTTCAGACATTGTAGATAAGGTATACATGAAATAAAAATGAATTCTGTGTTTATACTTGGGTTTATCCCCAAGATAGCTCACATTTATGCAAGTATTCTATCTGAAAAATCTGAAAACATTTCTGGTTCCAAGCATTCTGAATAAGCAATACTCAACCTGTATTTAGGAAAAAGTGTCTGGGCTCACTGTCTCAAGGCCCTACCTGGCAAAGGAAATATTTGTATATATAACCAATGCATATACGCACATTTACTTTTTTTCTGATTCGTCTATGTATTTATATACATAAAGCTTTGAGTTCATACTGATACCTAATTCCAGTTGAACACCTAGGGTTCATCACTAGTCTTCCCCCTTTTCTGCTCCGACCGTGCAAACCTAGCTTTCATTATCTTCAATGTTTACTTGGTCACTGCAGGTACAAATGTGAAGCAGTTTTAGAACTGCTGATTCATACCCTTGTGAGAAACAAATTTAAACCCAGTAAGATATTATTACATTATATAATAACTTTATGATAGACCACATTTTAATTATTTTTCTTGCTTTCCAATTTTTCATCTGAGTTCATTTTCCATCTGCCTCACAACTAATCTTTAGTATTTTCTTTAGTACTTCCTTGCTGGTGAACTCTGTTTTGTATAAAAAGGTCTGATCAGGGAGGGAAGAGCAACGTATCATATTCTTAGAATATATCTGTGAGCCTGTCACGTTTCCCCCACCCGACAATAAGCCTTTCTTTAAAAAAAAAAAAAAATTTCTATGAAATGCATGATGGGGCCCACACTGTCGTATAGCAGATATGGGGGCCGGTTTGAGCCTCGGCTGCTCCACTTCAGATCCAGCTCCCTGCTAATGCGCCTGGGAAAGCAGCAGAAGATGGCTCAAGTCCTTGGGCCCCTGTTCCCACAAAAGAGACCCAGAAGAAGCTCCTGGTTCCTGGCTTCAGATCAGCCCAGCTCCAGCCCTTGCGGCCTTTTGGGGAGTAAACGTGAGGATGGGAGATTTCTGTCTGTCTCTCCCCATCTCTTTGTGAAATAAATAAATCTTTAAAAAAAAACCACATTAAATTCTCTTTATATTAATAAATTTAAGAATTTTTTAAAAGATATATTCACCTTCATTCTGAAAATACAGATTATTTTCACTTCATATACAATTCTTGGTTAGAAGTTTCAGAACACTTAAATAACATTCTACTCTTTTCTGGCTTCTTGCTATAGAAAAACAAGATCAGATATTTTTGTTCTTTTCAAGGTAAAACATTTTCTCCTGGTTGCCTTTGAGATATAATGACTTTGACTCTGCAGTTCCACTGTGACATCTCCAGGGTGGGTTTCTTTATCCTGCTTATTCACTGTGCTGTTTAAATCTGAAGTCTGATTGTTTTTTTATCACTTTTAGGAAATTCTCAGCCAACATCTTCAAATACACTTTTTATCCCATTTGCCATCTCCCCTTGGAGACTTCAATTAGACATGAGACATTTTACTATGTGTCTTAACCTCTCCTTATCCATCTTTTCTCTGCATTATTATAGTTTCTTCCAGTCAGTCTTTCAAACAATTATTCCCTTTACTGTCTCATATAATGAAAAAAAAAAAAAATGAAAAGATTGAATATCAATTTCTATATTTTACATTTCTAAATTTTAATTGGTTCTTTTAAAATTAGTGATTTTACAGTTTCAAGTTTTCTGCAGAAATTTCCTCTAAAATGTCAAATATTATTCTTTTATAATTTGACTCAGTTCTAAATATCTGGAGCTTTATGGTTAACTGCTAATCTAAATGACTTAGTCTAGTAATCGATCAACAGTACTTAATAAAATCTAAGATGCAACAAATTATGAAATATACCATTTATTTTATGTACTTGTACTACTGAGAAAGAAAAAAAGCAATGTCAACCAAAGTATATCATAATTTCTATGGCTTAGACCTACATTTGCATTACACATTGCTTTCTTAGCAAAACTGGTTCAGGTATTTCCGACAACTCATATTCAGAATCAGAATATTCCCTCTTCTCCACTCAGGGTCATAGATTTTCAGTTTCACAGATTTTCAGATTTCATAGGCTACTACCTATGCTACTAAAGACAAAGACGCTGCTGCTGCATCTCCAAACAGTCTAAGCCAACAACATTCATTTGATCGAGTTCCATACTGAGGTTTCCTTAATTTAATAAAAGGAGTTCACAGGAGATTTTCAGACCATAACTAGGATTCAGTCATTTCTTAAGTGCACATTCAAAGCGGTCAGATTGAAAAATGAGTGACTGCAGTTTTCCAGTAGTGCTACCAGAGATGAGAACCATTTTCTTTGGAATAATACAGATACCACAGTATCTGATGTACCTCTACTTCAAATATTTTTTAAATGTGAGAAAAATGCACACCTTGAATTTTAGAAACGTATTGAGGTATGGGATGATGCTGTTGTCGTCCGGAGAGAATTTTCGTTTAGTGCATTTATTGTGTTAGTCTTTTAAGAGTGTAACAATTTACGATTAACAAGCTAATTTCAGTGCTTACAATTTCTAGACACACAGATGACCCCACAGAATGACTAGTTAACTTCTAGCTCACTCGTACCCCCACGGGGAGTCATCAGTCCATAATGACACGTACAAAGCAACAGACCAAGCTCCCTACACTGGTAGGTCCCCGAGGCCAGCTATGTTCCACACCTACTGATGTCAAAAGCATGGACAGGTCTCTCGGCAGGCTCTTCCAGTTCAGCAAATACGTGTGGAAACTCTCTGAAGCTGCTTCTACCTCTTCCTGACTTGGTTACTTCTCATTCCCTTGTCAGCTTTTCTAAGATATTAACATTTCCCCCACATAATTAATCAATTCCAATTTTATCATAATCCTAGTCCCCATCGATGTACATTGTTTCTGGGCTCCAAATTTAATTCTGGTGATTGGTGATTAGTTCTAATGAAGTCCCTGTCAAAATCACCTTAACTTAAGTCTTGGCATCTGGCAGGTCTAGTGCATCTTAGATCTGCTTAAAAACTACTTTGGGAGTGGGGCTCGTGCTGTGGCATAGCAGGTTAAGCTGCTGCCTGCAGTGCTGGCATTCCATGTGGAAACCAGTCTGAGTCCTGACTCCCCACTTTGGATCTAGCTCCCTACTAACGTGCCTGGGAAGACAGCAGAAGATGGCTCAAGCACTTGGGCTACTGCCATCCATGCGGGAGATCCGTATGAAGCTCCTGGCTTCTGCGTGGCCCAGCACTGGCTACTGTGGCCATTGAGCTGTGAACTAGCAGATGAAAGATCTCTTGCTCCCTCTAACTCTTTCAAATAAGTAAATAAATCTTTTTCTTTTAAACTATCTTGGTTGAGACTAGAGTCGTGGCACAGTGGGTAAAGCCACAGCCTGTAGCTGGCATTCCATGTGGCACTAGTTTGAGTCCTGGCTGTTCCATTTCTGATTCAGCTATCTGCTAATGGCCTGGGAAAAACAGCAGAAGATGGCCCAAGTGTTTGGGTCCCTGCCACCCACGTGGGAGACCTAGATGAAATTCTGGGCTCCTGGATTTAGTTGGCCCCAGTGCTGACTGTTGTAGCCACTTGGGAAGTGAACCAGCAGATGGGAGATCTCTCTCTCTCTGTCTCTCTCTCTAACTCTGCCTTTCAAATAAATAAATCCTTAAAAAATTACCTTGGGTTATTATAAGTTTACTATTTGAACTAGTTTATATTTATTTTAATTCTATAAGTACTTTGAGATTTCAACTAGAGTTGCCTTCAAATTTTTAGTTAATATGGAGATAAATGGTATTCTTTAGCTTTCCTATCCAGAAATATGTTCCATCTTGTTTACTCAGTTCTTCCTGTATGCCCCTCAGGAGTCTTCATCCTTTTCTACACAAAAATATAACATACACTATTAGACTTATTTCTACATATCTCATGAATCTGTCAGATATTGTTTTCTATTACATTTTAAAAAATATTTATTTATTTTTCATCTATTTAGAAGGCAGAGAGACAGAGATAGAGATATTTTCCATTCACTGGTTCACTTCCCAAACTCCTGCAACAGCCAGGGCTGAGTCAAGCTGATGCCAGAACTCCACTGAGGTCTCCCATATCAGTGGCAGAGGCCCAAGCACCTGGAGCCATCATCCACCGCTTTCCAGAATGGATTAGCGGGAAGCTGGATGGGAAGCAGAGGAGCCAGGACTGAAACCAGAACTCTACTATGGGATGTGGGCATCCCACACAGTGGCTTAACTCACTGTACAACAATGCCCGCCCTCTATTATATTTTAAAATTAATTATTCCTCAATTCAGGAATATTATTTATAAAGCTGATATTGTTTTACAGTAGCCTCACAGAATTATTTTATTTTTTCTAATAATCTCCAGAGATTCTTAGTGTTTTGCATTTAACAGATCATACTGTCTGCAAAAATATGACAATTTTGTTTTTCCCTTTCTAATCCTTAAATTTGTAACTTACTTAATTTTGGTTTTTTACTGCATTGGTTATAACATTTAGGATAATGCCATCCTGTCCTTGACTTTGATGGAACTTCTTAAGGTTTCAACATTAACTGTAAATTAAATTTTTGGTAGATACCATTTTATCAAGCTAAGCAAATAATCCTATTTCTAGTATCTAAAAGTAGGTATCATTTTAAAAGCTTGTTTTAATCTACTATAGTTCTCAAATTATTTTATTTTTTAGACAGAGAGAGAGAGACAGAGAGAAAGGTCTTCCCTCCGTTGGTTCATCCCCCAAATGGCCACCAGGGTCGGCACGCTGTGCTGATCCGAAGCCAGGAACCAGGTGCTTCCTCCTGGTCTCCCATGTGGGTGCAGGGCACAAGCACTTGGGCCATCCTCCACTGCCTTCTAGGGCCACAGCAGAGGGCTGGACTGGAAGAGGAGCAACCGGGACAGAATCCGGCACCCCAACCTGCACTAGAACGTGGGGTGCCGACGCCGCAGGTGGAGGGTTAGCCTAGTGGCGCTGGCCTCAAATGATTTTAAAATATTAACTTACCTTCATACTTCTGGGATGTGTACTATTTGATTTTAAGTATCATAGACCACTGGAGTCAGTTACTAGTACCTTATTTTGGACAAGTCTGTGTTCATATTGGAAAAATGATCTGTAGCTTTCCTGTACTGCTGTTACAAAGTATTATGAAACTTCTAAAATAGATACATAGTTTATCCTATCTTTCTGTAATCATTTGGTTAATACTATAAATTTATAAAATTTTATAAAATTATAAAATCTCACAGCTTGGTATTTTCATGGGGAGGAGGAAAAGGAATCTTTGAAATAGCAAACTGCTTTAATATTCTTTTTTTGAGTCCACTGGATAAAAGATATTTCCTATAAAAATCATCTATTTCACTAAAGAATTTAACTATACTGGTAATTAACAGGTCATCAATATTTTACACCACAATATTTTACAGCAAATCCAAGAAAAAAGATTTTATTTATAAAATTAAAGTATACACTCCTTAAAAAAAAATTCTTTCTTTAGAGGCTGGCATTATGGTCACCTGCATCCCACATCTGAACACCAGCTAGGGTCCTGGCAGCTCTGCTTCCAATCCAGCTCCCAGCTAATGCACCTGGAAAGGCAGGAGAAGACAGCCCAAGACAGTCCCTGCCAACCATGTGGGAGACTAGGCTGGAGTTCCTGGCTTCTAGCTTTGGCCAGGCACAGACCTGACTCTTGTGGCAATTGGGAGAGTGAGTCAACAAGTAGAAAATCATCTTTCTCTCCCTCTGTTGTTTGTTCAAAGAAACAAATTTTTTAAGAAATTCTTTCATTAAAACATAACCAAAACATTAGCAAAAATAAAAAATTATTTATGGCTGCAACAACCGGGTTGGGCCAGGCCAAAGCCAGGATCTAGGAGCTTCTTCTGGGTCTCCCACATGGGGGCAGCGGCCCAAAGACTTGAGTCATCCTCTGCTGCTTTCCCAGGCACATTAGAAGGGAGCTGGATTGAAAGAGGAGCAGCTAGGACTTGAACCGGTACCCACATGGAATGCCAGCACTGCCATGGCTTTAACCTGTTGCGCTGCAGTGCTGGCCCCTGGTTGGTGTTTTTTTTAAACAGTTTACTGAGTTAATAATTAATGTATTATATAACCCACACATGTAAAGTATAGAATTCGGGGGCTTTTAGTATATTAACAGATGTTACAGTTATTTATTTATTTTTTTTGACAGGCAGAGTGGACAGTAAGAGAGAGAGAGAGAGAGAGACAGAGAGAAAGGTCTTCCTTTTGCCATTGGTTCACCCTCCAATGGCCGCCGCGGCCGGCGCACCGCGCTCATCCAATGGCAGGAGCCAGGTGCCAGGTGCTTTTCCTGGTCTCCCATGGGGTGCAGGGCCCAAGCACTTGGGCCATCCTCCACTGCACTCCCTGGGCCACAGCAGAGAGCTGGCCTGGAAGAGGGGCAACCGGGACAGAATCCGGCGCCCCGACCGGGACTAGAACCCGGTGTGCCAGCACCGCAAAGCGGAGGATTAGCCTAGTGAGCCACGGCACTGGCCCAGATATTACAGTTAAGTTTAGAACATTTTTTGTCACCTCAAAAGAAACCTATATCCATTAACTATCACTACTCCATATCCTCCCAGGCCCTCACCCTAACCCTAAGCAACAACTAGTCTACTTTTTTTTTTTTTTTTTTTTTTTCTTTTTTTTTTTTTTTTTTTTAATTTTTTTATTTTATTTTATTTTATTTTTTTTTTTTATTTTTGACAGGCAGAGTGGACAGTGAGAGAGAGAGAGACAGACAGAAAGGTCTTCCTTTTGCCGTTGGTTCACCCTCCAATGGCCGCCGCGGATGGCGCGCTGCGGCCGGCGCACCGTGTTCGTCCGATGGCAGGAGCCAGGAGCCAGGTGCTTTTCCTGGTCTCCCCATGGGGTGCAGGGCCCAAGCACCTGGGCCATCCTCCACTGCACTCCCGGGCCACAGCAGAGGGCTGGCCTGGAAGAGGGGCAACCGGGACAGAATCCGGCGCCCCGACCGGGACTAGAACCCGGTGTGCCGGCGCCGCAAGGCGGAAGATTAGCCTGTTGAGCCACGGCGCCGGCCATCTACTTTTTATTTTTACAGGTTTTTCTTTTCTTTACTTTTACATGAATGAAATCATATACCCAGTGGCCATGTGTATCTGGCTTCTTTCACTCAACATGTTTTAAAGGTTCATGCACACTGTAGCATGGATGAGTACCTTGTTCCTTTTTATGGGTGAATGATATTCTTTCAGATGCATAATCATAATTTAGCCATTCATTCATTTGTTGATGGACATCTGGGTTGCTCCCTCTTATTGGCCACAGTGAACAGTGAGACCATTAACATTCATGACTTAAGTATTAATGTATATTTATACACACACACACAAAATATATCTATTTTCTTTTGTGTATACATACACAATGTATATATTTACAACCATTTAATTCTACTGTATCTATAGAATTGCTGAGTCATACGGTAATTCTATGTCTTTTTTTTTAAGACTTGTTCATTTATTTCGACAGGCAGAGTAACAAAGAGAGAAGGAGGGAGAAAGAGAGATCCTTCCAGGTACTCTAATATGGGATGCAGGCATCCCAAGCAACTTAACCAACAAAACACCAAATGTTTGCCCCTTCACTGAGGTTTTGATTTGCATTTCTTTTCCTTCATCATTAAATCATGTCTTACATGTTTTTTGATCATTTATATTATATATCTCTTTGGAATAATGTTTATTCGGATCCTTTGCCGATTTTGATTTTATTTTTAATAAATCATTTAAGAGGTAGAGAGACAGAGATTTCACACGTGCTGGTTCACTATCCAAAGGACCACAATGGGCCAGTGCCGCGGCTCAATCGGCTAATCCTCCACCTGCAGTACCAGCACCCCAGGTTCTAGTCCCGGTCAGGGTGCCAGATTCTGTCCAATTTGCCCCTCTTCCAGTCCAGCTCCCTGCTCTGGTCCGGGAGTGCAGAGGAGGATGGCCCAAGTGCTTGTGCCCTGCACCCACATGGGAGACCAGGAGAAGCACCTGGCTCCTGGCTTTGGATCAGCGCAGTGTGCCGGCCACAGTGCACCAGCCGCAGCGGCCATTGGAGGGTGAACCAACGGTAAAGGAAGACCTTTGTCTCTGCCTCTCTCTCTTTCTCACGGTCCACTCTGCCTGAGACAGACAGACAGACAGAAAGAAAGAAAGAACCGCAATGGACAAGACATGGCCAAAGTCAAGAGCTGGAAACTCAAGCCAGGCCTCCCAAGTGGGTGCTCCCAGCGCAGTCTAGAGTTAGGGCTAGAGCCAGTATCAAACCCAGGTACTCCGATACAGGTGATGGCCATCTTAGCCACTAGGCCAAAAGACCGCCACTGTCCATTAAAATACATTCTACCCACCCCCCAAAGAAAGGTTTATTTTCTGAAAGGCAGAGTTACAGAGAGGCAGAGAGAGAGAGAGAATGAATCTCCCACCCATTGGTTCATTCCCCAAACAGCCGTAACAGTTGGGACTGAGCCTTATTTGAAATCTGGCTATTCCACATCCGATCCAGCTCCCTGCTAATGTGCATGGGAAGCACCAGAAGATGGCTCAAGTGCTTGGGCTCCTGCACCCATGTGAGAGAACTGGAAGAAACTCCAGACTCCTGGCTTTGGCTTGGACTACCTCTGGCTGTTGTGGCCACCTGGGAGTTAAATCAGCAGATAGCAGACCCCTCCCTCCCTTCTTCTCTCTTTAAAAAATTTTTTTAAAATTTATTAGACAGATAGAGTTACAGTAAGAAACAGACAGAAAGGTCTTCCTTCCATTGGTTCACTCCCCAAATGGCCACCATAGCCGGTGCCGCACTGATCCAAAGCCAGGAGCCAGGTGCTTCGTCCTGATCTCCCAATGCAGGTGCAGGTGCCCAAAAACTTGGGCCATCCTCCACTGCCTTCCTGGGCCACTCTTTCAAACAAATGAATAAATCTTTGGCGCCGGAGCTGTGGCACAGCAGGTTAACACCCTAGCCTGAAGCGCTGGCATCCCATATGGGTGCCAGTTTGAGACCCGGCTGTTCTACTTCTGATCCAGCTCTCTGCTATGGCCTGGGAAAGGAGTGGAGGATGGCCCAAGTCCTTAGGTCCCTGCGCCCACGTGGAAGACCAGGAAGAAGCTCCTGGCTCCTGGCTTCAAATAGGCACAGCTTCGGCCATTGCAGCCAATTAGGGAGTGAACCAGAGGATGGAAGACCTCTCTCTGCCTCTCCTCTCTGTGTAACTCTTTCAAATAAATAAATAAATCTTAAAAAAAAAATAAATCTTTAAGCAAAAAAAGAAAAGAAAAATTTTGTAAAGAGACTGAACTAAAATACTTCCAGAGTACTTTCTAACTTAAAATGTCATGATGCTATGATTCTTACCAATTTTGCTATTTTAAATTAGGGTACTCACCTAGACCTAATGCCTAACTTACTCCATTATTCAATATTCTGAAAAAGAGAGCTCTTTAAGTTTGTCAAAAGCCATACAACCAATGCCTACCTGTCGAGGTTAGTACCACCAGCAGTGTAGTCCTTGGATCCAGCTCTGCTACCATAAAATGATGATGACTGCAAAGGTAAAAGCCCTTTAAAATAAATGAACAAAGGAAAACTTTAATTCCCAAGTCAATCATTCAAGTTCATTTCATAATAAAAGTACACATTGGGTCTCTTTGTATTCCTTTTCTTTTAATCAAAGTAAAATATATACAAATACTGTGAGAAAAGTTATAATAGTAAAATAATACTCCTTTGCTCCAAACTTCTACAAGTTTTGTTCCTGAATTTAAAAAAAATTTTTTTAGAGCCAGAGTGGTGGTGCAGTGGGTTAATCGGCATGCCGCCTGTGATGCCAGCTCTAGCTGAGTGACTGTTCAAGTCTTGGCTGCTCTACTTCCAAGCCAGCTCCCTGCTAATACGACTGGGAAGAAATGGAAGATGGCCCAAGTGCCTGGGTATCTGCCACTGATGTGGGAGACCCAGACAGAGTTCCACACTCCTGGCTTCAGCCTGATCAGTACTGGCTATTGTGGCCATTTTAGGAATGAACCAGTGGATAGAAGTCTTTGTCTCTTCCTCTCTTGGGCTCTGCCTTTCAAAATAAATAAATAAATTCCTCAAACTATTTATTGAAGATGCAGAGAAAGACACAAAAAGGGAGTATGCTCATGCTTCCACCCACTGGTCTCTCCCCAAACGTCCACGATGAGTAGGAGGGGAGGGGGGGTAAAGCCCGGAGCTGGGAACTCAGTGCAGATCTCCAGCTGACAGAGCCATCATCACTGTCTTCCAGAGTCTGAAACAGCAGGAAGCTGGAGCCAGAAGGCTGAGTCAGGAACCGACGCCAGGCTCTCTAGCATGGTGTGGCATCTGATCCTGTAGGTCAAGCGTTCTTCCCCCTCCTCCCACCACCATTTTCTGTTAGTTTTCTGATTTCTTCCATAGGGATAGATAATGTGTCTATTTCTTGACTTATTCATTTTAAGTAATCAGTTGACTCCTTATTATAGATTAGAAATGCTGTATGCAATAATTTCAAGATCTTCTGAAGTTTATAATAAGCAGCAATATCAATAAACTTTAATTTCAACCACTTTATCTCCTCTGATTCATTTTACAGGCCAGGTATTTAGATAATCAAACAGCTTAATTCCAGACATTCAAGTAGGGAAGAAAGCATAGCCCAGGATTATTATAAATAATGCAATTTTTAAATACTTCTATACTTCAAAATTTTTAGCCAACTATTGGGTATAAATTGGTGCCCAATAGTTAGTACCAGATTATGAGGTATTTCTGAGTAAGGTAAAAATATATGACCCAGTTTAGGCTTTATTTCCAGTCTAACACAATATATCAGATAATAAATGAGTAGCTTATATAAACTTACCTGGTGTCCGATTCTCTTCTGACTGTTTCAAACTCAACTGTTTTTCTCTACTGCTGGTTAAATATTTTCTTGAAGGATCTGTCATAGCCTTGTTGTTCCTACATTCAATAATTTTAAATCAATACAGAATAGGTGTACAAAGATACTGTTTTTAGTTTTGAATAGTTATCATTAAAAAAAACTGACATTTCTAGTGTAAAACTCATCGATATGCATGAAAGTTAGGCTATAAGCATGCTAAACCTTCAAGAGGTCAGTGACTTAAGCAAATGAAAATAATGAAAAAGTTTTTCTTATCAAGTCAAGAGCCAATCTAGTTCTTGACTTTGGTCATTCAGCAAAAATAGAGGAGCTTTTTTTTTTTTCTGCTCTTCAACTTTTAAGCTGAGTTCATTTTCCATATGCCTCAAAGCTATCCTTCAGTACTTTCTTTAGTACTTACTTGATGGTGAACTCTCTGTTTTGTATAAAAAAGTGCCCAGGGAGGAGAAAAGTATCATTATATTCTTAGACTGTATCTATGAAATACATTATGGGGCTGGCATTGTAGTACAGCAGGTAAAGCCGCCGCCTGCAGTGCCAGCATCCCATATGGGTGCTGGTTCGAGCCTTGGGTGCTCCACTTCCAATCCAGCTCTCTGGTGTGACCGGGGAAAGCAACAGAAAATGGCCCAAATCCTCGGGCCCCTGCACCCTCATAGGAGATCCAAAAGAAGCTCCCGGCTCCTGGCTTTGGATCGGCTCAGCTCCAGCCATTACAGCCATTTGAGGAGGGAACCAGTGGATGGAAGATACCTCCCTGCCCTGCCTCTCTGTAACTCTGCCTTTCAAATAAAAAATAAACTTAAAAAAATTTGCTGTAGTCTTTAAAAAAAATAAATAAATAAAGGCCTTATTTGTGTCCATGGTTCTGCAGATGCAAAGTTGAGGGACAGCACTGGGTGATGGTCTTCTTCCTGGCAGAGTACTACAGAGGTGCTGGGTATCGCACGGAGAAAGACAAGGGCATTGTGTGTGTCTCCGCTAGTCCCTCTCCCTCTTCTTAAAAAGCCACCAGGATTCAATCATGGGGGCTTCACAATGATGACCTCTAAACACCATGATTGGGTTCCAGGGAATGCTGAGGGTAATCTCAGTTCTTGCCTCACATGGAAGAAGAATTTATACATGGACAGGACAGTGAACAAAGAACAATTTATTTAAGTCAGAAACCTTCTGCTTACAGCAGTCAGGAGGAGAGTTTCAAGGAAAGAATACACTGAAGCATTTTCTTTATGTGAAAGTCAAATTAAAGACAAATTATTTTCTAGACCAAAAGCAAGGCCAAATGAAATGATATAAACACTAAGACCAAAAGAATAAATTATTAAGTAAACCATTCAAGCTTGATACTTTAAAAATGTAAAATAAAAAGGAAAATGTTCTTATATTCCAGGTGATTTGAAATATTGTTTGCTAAATATTAACATCATTTCTATTTATAGCGACTAAATTCATGAACACAAAGTTAAAAACTTGAACAAGTCCCGGCCCCCCAATTATTCCCAAATATCTGAGCTCATATAATTAGTGTCCATTACACTGTAATGCTTTGGTTAGAGCTGCAAATTCCAGGGAACTATCATACATTAAACCTGCAGTGGGGCTGACGCCGTGGTGAAGTGGGTAAAGCCACCTCCTGCAGTGCCAGCATCCCATATGGACACTGGTACAAGTCCTGGCTGCCCCTCTTCCGATCCAGCTCTCTGCCATGGCCTGGGAAAGCAGTAGTAGATGGCCCAAGTCTTGGGCCCCTGTACCCACACTGGAGACCCAGAGATCCTGTCTCCTGACTGTGGATCAGCTCAGCTACGGCCAATGCGGCCATCTGGGGAGTGAACCAGTGGATGAGAGACCCCTCTCTCTCTGTCTCTACCTCTCTCTGTCACTCTGTTTTTCAATTAAATAAAAAGAAATCTTAAAAAAAAAAAAAGTCAATACAGATGTCAGTCTTCATTCTGATCCTAGAGAAGAAATCTTCCTTAAAGTCATTGTAATTCAAGGTAAGGGCGCTGTACTTCTGTACTTCAGCACCTGATCTTACTTGCAATCTCAGATAGCAGGCAGAGGATCTCTAGTAGCTTGAAGGCAGCCACAGGAAGAGGAGCCCTAGGTACTGGCTATTAAAAACACACCTAAGTAGGTGTGAGACTGTGGAAGAGAGAACACAAAAATGAGTCAGAGGAAATCTGATGGAGCCACTGCAGGTGTTTTGTTGTTGTTTAATACTTTCACTTGTCCATGATGATTCTCACTTTTTTTTTTAAAGATTTTTTTATTTGAAAGGCAGAGTTACAGAGAGGCAGAGATAGAGAGAGAGGTCTTCCATCTGATGGTTCACTCCCCAGATGGCTGCAATGGCCAGAGCTGAGCTGATCCAAAGTCAGGAGCCAGGAGCTTCTTCCAGGTCTCCCATGTGAGTACAGGGGCCCAAGACTTGGGCCATCTACTACTGCTTTCCAGGCCATAGCAGAGAACTGGATCGGACTAGAACCAGAACACATATGGAATGTGTATAAAGGGTAAAGATCTGCTTCACATGTTAATGATCATGAGAGAAACCTACTCAGAGTAAACAATCATCTACCACTGATCAGCAGATGTCAGCCAATCTGTGCCTTTAGCCATTCCATGGACCAAAAAAAGGCTCATGAATGAAAGTCATGCTGGCAGAAACAGAAGCTACAGTAGGAGCTCACCTTCACTGCAGTTTACCTACTACTGCTGCTGACTGTCCAACCGCTCAGCAACAGCTGATGCTGAGCCTCTGAACAGCACACTTTGAGGAAAGCTGTCATTTGCTAGCAAACTGATCACATCACAGTCCTTCCACCCTAGAAGACAGCAATGAACTCTGACTGGAATTAACACATACTCCAGGTATGCACTGCCTTTCTTGCCCAAAGTGTCTTGACTGGAATTACTATCCAAAGGCTCATAAGACTGTCTAATTTACTAACATCAAAATTTAAATAGAACGTACCTTAGAACAAGGAGTGCACTTTGCAGAAAAGGAGGTACAACAAAGGAGTATGACCACAGATCTATGGGGACGACCACATACTCTACCCTCAGCTGTTGGTCTGACAAAATACTGCAATAGGCTTTGAAAGAGCAACTTGGGGTGGGCATTTGGCACTGCTGGGGATATTCACATTCCACCAGAATGCCTGGGTTCAAATCCCATGTCTGGCCGGTGCCGCGGCTCACTAGACTAATCCTCCGCCTTGCGGCGCCAGCACACTGGGTTCTAGTCCCGGTCGGGGCGCCGGATTCTGTCCCGGTTGCCCCTCTTCCAGGCCAGCTCTCTGCTGTGGCCAGGGAGTGCAGTGGAGGATGGCCCAAGTGCTTGGGCCCTGCACCCCATGGGAGACCAGGAGAAGCACCTGGCTCCTGCCTTCAGATCAGCGCGGTGCGCCGGCCGCAGCGCGCCGGCCGCAGCGCGCCAGCTGTGGCAGCCATTAGAGGGTGAACCAATGGCAAAGGAAGACCTTTCTCTCTGTCTCTCTTTCACTGTCCACTCTGCCTGTCAAAAAAGCAAAAAGCGAAAAAAAAAAAAAATCCCATGTCTGATTCCAACTCCAGATACTTGCTAACGTACACCTTGGGAGGCAGCAGGTAATGGCTCAAGTAGCTGGGCCCCCGACACCTACATGGAAGGCCTTGGACTGAGTTCCAGGCTCCTGGCTTTAGCCTGGCTCAGTCCAAGCTGCTTGCAGGTATTTAGGAAGTAATCTAGCAGGTGGAAGATCTCCGTCTGATCTTTCTACCTTTCAAATAAATAAATAAATAAAATATAAAAGTGAAGCTTAAAAGATAGCTTCATTAGAAATGGGATATAATATACCTTAACCATGGGTGGTGAACCTCTTTTCTGCCAAAGGCCATTAAGATGATTATAATATCATCTGTAGGCCATACAAAATTATTAACTTAAAAATTAGCTTATTACAGATATATTGAACTCAATCCCATCTGGCAGGGACACACAAAATGATTAATAATGGTCTATGGGCCACACATTCCCCACTCCTACAAACCATTACATTTTTAAAAAAACATTTATGTATTTATTTGAAAGGCAGAAATATAGGGAGAAAGTGGAAGAGAGAGAGAGAGAGAGAATCGATCTCACATCCACTGGTTTACTCCCCAAATGGCTGCAATGGCCACAGCTGGGCCAGGTCAAAACCAGGAGCCAAGAGCTTCTTCCAAGTCTTCCACATGGGTGCAGGGGCCCAAGTACTTGGACCATCCTCTGCTGCTTTCCCAGATACATCAGCAGAAAGCTGGATCAGAAGTGGAGCAACCAGGTCTCGACCTGTGCCTATATGGGATATATGCGTTGCAGGCGGAAGCTTAACCTTCTACAGCACAGTGCTGGCCCCAAACCATCACATTTATAGAGAACACGTGAATCCAGAAATAAAGGGGTAGGAGGTAGCCTCGCATGCCACTATTTTCAATAACTCAGAGAATTTGTGCTTCTTGTCCCTCCAACTTAAAATTCTGTGGTTCTGGTTTACAGAGGGGAAATCCGTTGGCCAGGAGCACAGTAAAAGAACAGTTAAAGTTACGGTCACTACCTTGTCATCTTGGGCTCCTATTGCTGGCAGATCAATAGCAAAGATGGGAGTTACCACATAGGCAAGCGTAAATAACTTTACTTATTGTATGGAAGAAGGGTTGCTATTATATAATGAGGGCAGGGAGGAATATCTGGAATAAAGGGGATTCACAAGGCACCACAGTTCTCTTATGCTCAGCAGAAGCATGGTTCTTATTGAATTCTGTTAAGAAATTACAGCAACTATGAGCTAAGAAGCACATGGTGAACAGAGGCTCACATCCCTCAGAGTTGAAGATCTCAGTTATACCACCAGACAAACCATCAAGACCAGTGTTAGAAGAGTATCCGGTAGAGGTCAGTGCTACGGCATAGTGGGTAAAGCCACCACCTGCAGTGCCAGCATCCCATATGGACGCCAGTTTGAGTCCCGGCTGCTCCACTTCTGATCCAGCTCTCTGCTGTGGCCTGGGAAAGCATTAGAAGATGGCCCAAGCCCTTGGGCCCCTGCACCCACGTGGGAGACCCGGAAGAAGCTCCTGGCTCTTGGCTTCGAATCAGCTCAGCTCCGGCCATGGAGGCCATCGGGAGTGAACCAGTAGATGGAAGACCTCTCTCTCTGCCTCTCCTTTTCTCTCTGTGTAACTGTGACTTTCAAGTAAAATTATAAGTCTTAAAAAAAAAAAGAGCAAGTGGTAATCTAAAATGAATGGCAGAAGGAGCTGACAACATCAGTTAAGGACACAAGGACATCCACATCCATGCATTGTACCTCATCCTACTAAGCTTCCTTTTGTAAGATTCTGCCCCCAGAAACTGGGAAACATCAATGTGAAGAATCTGTGGTAAGACACAATGAAGGGGCTGGAGATGTGGCGTAGCAGGTAAAGCTACCGCCTGCAGTGCCAGCATCCCATATGGGCACTAGTTCGAGTCACGGCTGCTCCACTTCCTATCCAGCTCTCTACTATGGCTTGGGAAGGCAGCAGAAGAATGCCCAAGTCGCTGGGCCACTGCACCTGCATGGGAGACCTGGAAGATCCTGGCTCCTGGCTTCAGATCGGTGCAGCTCTGGCCACTACAGCCATCTGGGGAGTGAACCAGCAGATGGAAGACCTCTCTGTCTCTGCCTCTGCCTCTCTGTAACTCTGCCTTTCAAATGAATAAATAAATCTTAAAAAAAAAAAAAAGGCACAATGAACTTAATAAAAGACTTGAGTACATGGAAATGATATAAGAATGGGTAGAGGAGCAGTGCAGATCCAACTCTTGCAATGGACAGTCAAGGTGATGTTCCCACAGAGACCCCTAAATCCCATTTTATTGTCTTCACATCCCCAAACTGTGTTTTCAGTGTTTCAATGGTCAACACCTACAATCCTCTAGACACCACATCTGAGCTGCTATACATTTTGCCCTCTTGGATAGAGCCAAAATCCCCAAGGAAGCTGGTACTCGACTGGCTGGTGTGGGAATATGAAAGCCCAGTTTCGTTGCCTCAAGTTGGTCAACCCAGAATTCTCTGTTGAATCAACATGAAACTTACTCTGTGGGGGACTTACACCTGCAATGATCACATGCTTGCTCAGCTCCCTCCCCTTCTGTGGTCTGCTTCCCTCACTCAGTCGTTTTCCCTCTGAACTTCTTACAAGTCAGTTGCCGAAGTACATTTATTTAGAATCATGTTCTAGGAATCCCAAATCCAAACATCTGAATGTGACAGTATAGAAAAGATGAGGGGCCGGTGTGTGGTGCAGCAGGTTGAGCTGTAACCCACGACATCGGCATCCTATGTGAGTACCAGTTCAAGTTCCCATCTGTCCATTTCGGATGCAGCTCCTTGCTACTGTGCCTGGGAAAGGAGCAGCAGGTCACCCAAGTGCCTGGGCCCCTGCCACCCACATGGGAAAACCAGATTGAGTTCCAGGCTCCTGACATTGGTTTGGCCAAGCCCTGACCATTTGAAGAGTAAACCAGCAGGTACAAGATCTCTCCCTCTCCCTCTTCATCTCTTTTTCTCTAACTTTGCTTTTCAAATAAATACATCTTTTAAAAAAATGAAAGAAAAAAAAAAAAAAAGGATGTATTATTAGTCCAGAATGGAATCAGTAACTTAGGGTTTCCTCAGATAGAATTCTAAGTGGGACAACTTTTAAAAAAATGAAAGAAAAAAAAAAAAAAAAGGATGTATTATTAGTCCAGAATGGAATCAGTAACTTAGGGTTTCCTCAGATAGAATTCTAAGTGGGACAACTGGTATTTCCTCAAAGTACAGTGAATATGGTGGACTAGCATGCAGTAGGCCGCCACAGCCAATTTCTAGTACAGTCTCTGCTGCACATAAACTGTATTTCCTAGCTAACATTCCGAGAGAGATTTAAAACAGCACAATGACACCAAGATCCAAAAACTATAAGAAACACAAAGGCCTTCCTGGAATTCTGCTTAGTGCCAGTGTATGTCACATCAGAGGTATCTGGTTTTTTTCTGGATAGGATTTCCCATTGACAGTGACAGTATGATTCTAAAGACAATAGTTTTCATGGGGGCCAGTGCTGTAGCGTAGTGAGTAAAGCTGCCACCTGCAGTGACGGCATACCATATGGGTGACAGTTCAAGTCCTGGCTGCTCCACTTCTGATTGGGGAGTGAACCAGCAGATGGAAGACCTCTCTCTCTCTCTCTCTCTCTCTCTCTCTCTCTGCCTCTCTTTCTCCGTATAACTGTAACTTTCAAAAAATTAAAAAAAAAATCTTTTAAAAAAATTAGTTTTCATGACCACTTCCAATTCAGCTTTTAGCTACATGACAGAACAGCCAAGAACATCTCTGGTGGCCTGTGCTGTGGCATGACTCTCAAAATCACTCCTGGAAACTCAAAGTCTGTCTTCTCGGCTTTCCCAATGATTCTGTAAGCCATTTAACTAACACTCACTTCGTGTAAATGCCTTTGTGCTTAACTAGCTAGAATGAATGTTGCTCCCACAAATGGACCATGAAACACAAATGTTACTATAAATAGGGAGTTACCATAAGTCGGAAATACATAGCACATTACACACTGGAAAGCTGTTTATCATCACTGTGCTTCAGCACCGTTAACTGAGACTGTCTGTCGTCTGTAATGTTCTGAGAGGCAGGCCCCATGCTGCCTGTACCTGCACACTGGAAAGCAGGCCTGTAACAGCAGCTCTGTAACTACAGCTCTGAGGGAAAAGATTCAGTTAAGAACCCTGAGCTATGTCAGTGCTTCTTGCTGCCTTCAACAAGGTCCTACTAAAGACACGTCTAGGCTAAGGCAATCAAGCAACACAGCACTCGTGTCAAAGGCCTAGAATTAAACTTGCCTTCTAATCTGAGACATGTGACTCAAAAAAGCCAACTGCTTTTGGTTTATTTTTTTTTTAAGATTGTATTTGTTTACTTGACAGCCAGAGTCACAGAGAGGCAGAGGCACAGAGAGAGAGGTCTTCAATCCACTGGTTCACTCCCCAGATGGCCGGAACGGCCAGAGCTGCACCAATCTGAAGCCAGGAGCCAAGAGCTTCTTCCAGGTCTCCCACAGAGAAGAATCTCCTGGCTCCTGGCTTCGGCCTGGCCCAGCCCAACCACTATGGCCATTTAGGCAGTGAATCAGGGTATGGAAGACCTCTCTCTGTGCCTCTCCCTCTCTCTGTAATTCTGCCTTTCAAATAAATAAAAATAGATCTTCAGGGCCGGCGCCGTGGAATAGTGGGTAAAGCTGCCTCCTGCAGTGCTGGCATCCTATATGGGCACCGATTCAAGTCCTGGCTGCTCTACTTCCAATCCAGCTCTCTGCTACGGCCTGTGAAAGCGGTGAAAGATGGCCCAAGTCTTACGGCCACTGCACCCACATGAGAGACCCACAAGAAGCTCCTGACTCCTGACTTCAGAATGGCACAGCTCTGGACATTACGGCTATCTGGGGAGTGAACCAGTGGATGGAAGACCTCTCCATCTCTTTCTCCGCCTCTGCCTCTCTGTAACTCTGCCTTTCAAATAAATCAGTAAATCTTTAACAAACAAACAAACAAGGAAATAGATTTTTTAAAAAAGAGGCTGGCACTGCGGCATTGTGGGTAAAACTACTGCCTGCAGTGTCAGCATCCCATACTGGTGCCAGTTCAAGTTCTGGCTGCTCCACTTCCATTCCAGCTACCTGCTAATGCAACTGGGTAGAGCAGTGGAATATGGCCTAAGCATTTGGGTTCTTGCACCCACGTGGGAGACCTGGAAGAAGCTCTTAGCTTCTGGATTCGGCCTGGCCCAGCCCAGGTCATTGCAGCCATTTGGGGAGTGAACCAGCATATGGAAGACCTCTCTCTCTCTCTCTCTACCTCTCTCTCTCTCTAGAACTCTGCCTTTCAAATAAATAAATAAATCTTAAAAAAAAAAAAAAGTGACTTTAAAAACAGCTTTAGACTACTAAAATTCTAGACTTCTAGACACTACTATAAACGTCTATATCTATACAACCATGAATCAGGCTACTCCAAAGATTCCAAGAGCAGCCTTCAAGATCTATTAAGTGATGCTCCTCAGAAAAGAGATAAGAACAACCTATCAGCAAGAGGGTTCCTGCGAGAGCAGAGCAGACTGCTGAACAAACTAACCAGGAACTTACCCCACTATCTGATCTGTCTTCACCATTTCTGCCTAGCAAGATCTCATCACTGCGGTACACCACAGAATCCTCCATTTTCCTATTCTTTCCTAAAGAGAAAATTTTATTGTAGTTATCTTTTTCCCACTCCAGCAATGTCTATATGCACAGGGGTGGGAGTGGGGAATACAGATTACTTGCCTTTTGCTTTTAGCTACCAAATCACAAGAGAGTCACAGGTCCAAAGCACATCTGCATTTTTTAGAGAGGACTGCACATCACCCATAGATCCTACTCGGAGCTGGATACGATGCTGACATGAGAGTTTGAGGCTGGTTCCACCAGGACAAGGATCAGGATGCTCCATGTATGGAAGAACGGGGAACTCTGGTGGCCAGAGCAAACTGCTAGCTGCCCCGAATGACCACTGTGTGTCCTGACACTGTGTGTCACACCAACTGAATGTTAGGTGGACATATTTCTCAGACTTCCCCATATCTTGATATAAACATGTGACTATATTCTGTGCAATGTGGTATGTATCAAAGGGGTGTGCGCAATTCCTAGCCTGAAGGAAAGCAGTTTGCTCACCTTTTCTCTTTCTCATTAATAGGAATGCAAACATGAAAGTGCAGATTGAATCATCTATCTTGGTCCACAAAATAGAAGCTACTTATTAAGAATGGCAGATCAGATCAACAAAACAGAGGGGCTCCAAGACCACAGAGATTACAGTTTCAGATACCAGTCTTATCACCTACCCAGACTTTCATTATATAAGCAGAACCAATTAATATAACACTTTTTGGGATTTTTCTCCCCATTCCTTTCTGATGACACCAATGACCTCAAATACCAATTAACCAATTATCAACTAATTTCTGTAAAGATACTGAAGTATAAATTGACAACCGTGTATTAAGTTTTCTCCTCCAGAAGATTAAAACTAAAGCATTCTTCCATGATGGGGAAGAGGATTATGAACTGGTGATTGCCCAGCTATTGGTCTATTCCTCTTTGCCCAACCCCAAAAATACATCTGAAAAATTACTGCTCTTTACATTACATATGACTTACATCCTTTTACCCATGAACTGACTTTTTACATGAGTAATGTCAAAAAAAAATAAGGTTAAAAGAAAGAAGAAAGGGGTTCACATTAAAACAGCAGCCAGGGAGCCGGTGCTATGGTATAGTGGGTAAAGCCACCACCTGCAGTGCCAGTTCAAGTCCTGGCTGCTCCACTTCCAATCCAGCTCTCTGCTAAGGCCTGAGAAAGCAGTGCAAGAAGGTCCAAGTGCTTGGGCCCCTGCACCCACGTGGGAGACCTGGAAGAAGCTCCTGGCTCCTGGCTTTGGATCAGCCCAGCTCTGGCCATTGCGGCCAATAGGAGAGTGAATTAGTGGATGGAAGACCTCTCTCTCTCTCTCTCTCTCTCTCTCTCTCTGTGTAACTCTGACTTTCAAATCAATAAATAAATCTTTAAAAAAAAAAAACAAGAAGGCCGGCGCCGTGGCTCAACAGGCTAATCCTCCGCCTTGCGGCGCCAGCACACTGGGTTCTAGTCCCGGTCGGGGCGCCGGATTCTGTCCCGGTTGCCCCTCTTCCAGGCCAGCCCTCTGCTGTGGCCCGGGAGTGCAGTGGAGGATGGCCCAGGTGCTTGGGCCCTGCACCCCATGGGGAGACCAGGAAAAGCACCTGGCTCCTGGCTTCTGCCATCGGAGGAGCGCGGTGCGCCGGCCGCAGCGCACCGGCCGCGGCGGCCATTGGAGGGTGAACCAACGGCAAAAGGAAGACCTTTCTCTCTGTCTCTCTCTCTCACTGTCCACTCTGCCTGTCAAAAAAAAAAAAAAAAAAAAAAAACAAGAAAACCAGCAGCCAGGGGGCCAGCAATGTGGTGTAGTAGATAAAGCCACTACATGCAATGCCAACATCCCATATGGGTGACAGTTCATATTCCAGCTGTTCCACTTCCAAACCAGCTCTCTGCTAATGGTCTAGGAAAATAATGGAAGGAGGCCCAAGGGTTTGGGCCTTGCCACCCATGTGGGAGACCCGGATAAAGCTCCTGGTTTCAGCCTGACCCATCCTGGACATTGCAGCCACCTGAGGAGGGAACCAGCAGATGGATGCTCTCTCGCTCTTGTTCCCCCCATCATAACTCTTTTAAATAAGTAAAAACAAATCTTAAACACACACATACACACAGCCAGGAAGGAACACTTGTTCAGAGTACATCAATTCTATTTTTCCTGTAAGTAGTGCAAATTTTAAAAAGCAGTAGAAATGCAATAAAATGACAAATCAATAGCAATAGCCAAATTCCCTCTTGGATGAGCCTACAATGTACAGTCATTAAAGCACTAAAATTCTTCGCGTCTATCTTTGGAATTCCTGTATCCTGAGCACCATTCAACCAAACTTCCTTGTTATCAGTAGTATAGTAAACAGTGAGGAAAACAAACAAACAAAAAAAACAGTGAGCTAGCACTATAAAAACTTTTACAGCAACTTACGATGAGGAATCATTTTCCTTAGGGTAATCTTCATTTAGCTCTGAGCCCGATGATAGCATTCTTTTCCTCTTCTCAGTCCTATAAAGAACAAAGGGAAACAAAAGTTAGCTTGAAAAGTCATTCATATCATTAAACATTTTACACCAACATACTCAAGGACAGAATACGTGATTACTGTTATCTAATTCTCTATAGAATACTTAATGTTTTTCTGACTTTTTCTTTGAGAGGAAGAAAGACAGAGAGAGCTCCTATCCCTGGCTCATTCTCCAAATGCGCACAATGGTCAGGGCCAGAACCAGGAGCCAGGAACACAATAAAGGTTGGCAGGAACAGGTTTTTTGAGCCCTAAGGAAACAAACTGAGGTACTCTGTCTTAATGGCTACCCTAATGCCCACTCTAGCATCCTATTTAGATTAATATATTGTATACCAGTAAGCACAGCATGTCACTAACAAACTCTGTAAGACAAATACTTTTCTATTAAAAATGTGATCTATATTTTTTCCTTTTTCTCCTGAAATTATTCATCTTTATAAAAGGCCCAAAAGACATTTTTAAACAGGTATAGTTAAGAGAAGTCTTTCTTACCGGTTTTCTAATAATCCTGATCTAAGAGGTGATGATGTAGACGTCAAAGAAGGAACTGAACGAGTAACAGCTACTCCACTCCCTGCGACAGTCTTAACAGATCCTCTACCAGGATTACCAAGAACTTTTCGAAATGGAATATCATCTTTAGTTTCCAAACTTCCTCTTTTTGAAGAGACCTATAAGAATGAAGTTAGAGACAGTTAAATCTTCAAATTGGAATACTTTTAGAGCAGTAATTCTCATGTAGAGAGCTTTTTTTTTTTTTAAGATGATTTATTTTAAAGTCAAGAGTTACAGAGAGAGAGGAAAAGATAAAGAGATTTATCTGCTGGTTCACTCCCCAAATGGCTGCAACAGCCAGGGCTGGGCCAGGCTGAAGCCAGGAGCTTCATTCGGGTCTCTCACGTGGATGCAGGGGCCCAAGCACTTGGAACATCTTCCACTGCTTTTCCCAGGTCAATAACAGGGACATGAAATGTAAATGGGGCAGCCAGGACCCAAACCCCCGATGTAGGATGCAGGTGCTGCAGGCAACTGCTTTATCCACTACGCCATGATGCCAGTCCTGAGAGCTTTAAAAAAATATAACTGGAGGCCAGTGCTGTGGCGCAGCAGGTTAAAGCCCTGGCCTGAAGTGCCGGCATCCCATACAGGTGCCGGTACTAGCCCTGGCTGCTTGTCTTCAGATCCAGCTCTCTGCTATGGCTTGGGAAAGCAACAGAAGATGGCCCAAGTCCTTGGGCCCCTGAATCCACGTGGGAGACCCAGAAGAAGCTCCTGGCTCCTGGCTTCGATCAGCGCAGCTCTGGCTGTTGCGGCCATATGGGGAGTGAACCAGCAGATGGAAGACCTCTCTCTATCTCTGTCTCTACCTCTCACTGTAACTCTTTCAAATAAATAAAATATTTTTAAAATATATATATATATAACTAGAGGTACATCTTTAGAGATTCTAGCATCATCAGTTTGAGGTGAGGCTTATTCATTTCATAAATAATTGTTTTTGAAAGCAGTCCAGGTGATTCTAATATATATAGTTAGAAGACCCCTCTCTCTGTCTCTCTGCCTCTCCCCATCTGTAATTCTTTCAAATAAATAAATAAATCTTTTTTAAAAAAAGAAAAATATCCAGTGATGATTATGATAAATTAACGTGCAACAATGACACTTTGGTTGCTGTAACCTAAATACCAAGTTATGTGTACTTAACAGCCTATGACTCTTGAGGTAGTTCTAGTTTGAAGGAATGAAATAAATAAAAGCACTCTTAGAACCCTTGTGGAAAATATGTATTATGAAAAAACTACATGAATTTAAAGAACTTCTTAGCATCAAAATAAACTTATAATTTATTCCATTTTCCAAGAAATTTCTGAAATACAGTATCACGGGGAGAAGCAAATGAGATGGAAAGTCTCCCGACAGAACCTGAGTCAGAGACTCTACCCTTCTGACACAGCAAGAGCATCCAGCAATGGAAGCACTAGCAAGGACAGTGCGTCACATGAACAATGCCGGGTAAGCTCTATGTCTCTACATGAAGAGCTACATGATTTCTCTGTGGAAGACGTCCAGTGATTTCCTTTTCACAGCACTGCAATCTCAGGAAACTGATGGTTTCCAAAGTCATCTAGACGAATGCTTTAAAGGTTATACATTTATCCCCCCCCCATTCCAGGGCCCCCGGGGCCCCCGGGCCCTCTTGCTGCACCGGCATCATCCGCCATTTGGTGGTCTCTCGGATAAGACGAAGGCCATTTATTTTCAAATGAGTGACATTTTCTCAAAGCTTACAAATCCAGGTAATATTAAAAGCTACAGACAATGACATATCACAATTACCTCTACATCATTCATTCAATTCTTTCACTTTCCATTCTATCCCTCATGAGAAGTCTTTCCCTATTTTTTCGCAAATACAAATCACTGTTTTCCTACTTTTATTATATGATCGCATACTATACATATACTATTTTATACATTTTTCAAAATCTTGATCATGACCTCACAGTAAGAAATATTTTACATCAAAATCTATTATACATACATATAGATAAAACAAAACTAAGTTTTAGAAATCAACTTTTTTTCATACAACATGCTCTATTACCTTCCACTTTTTCTTTTTAAAAGACTTTTTATTTATTTGAAAGTCAGAGTTACAAAGACAGAGGGAGAGACAGTTCTTCCATCTGGTGGTTCACTCCCCAGATGGCTGCAACAGCCAGGACTGGGCCAGGCCAAAGCCAGGAGCTTCATCCAGGTCTCCCAAGGACTCAAGGACTTGCACCATCTTCCATTGCTTTGCCCAGGTCATTAGCAGGGAGCTGGATTGGAAGTGGAGCAGCCGCGACTCAAACCGGTGCCCATATAGGATGCCAACAGCACTGGTGGTGGCTTGCTAAGCAACAATGTTGGCCCCTCCACCTCTTTTTTAATGTTAGTCATGACCCACATAATTGATTTTGTAATTCTACCAATGGGAATTATTATCTGTGGAAGTATAAATACTCATTTTTGGTATACATATGTTAATAAATGCATTTAAACACAAAGGCACTTCAAAAAGCCATGGAAAATACAATTAAAAGATTAAGTTTATTTTAGTGCAAATGATTTTTAAATTCATGCAGTTTTCTCATAATACACATTTTCCATGAACTTTCTGAAATATCCCCATACTATTCCAACAATTTAAATTCTTTCCTATGAATATACGAATCTATTACGTAGAATAAAATAAATGAAAAAATTACACACTGATTCCACTTACATGAAACCAAATTACAGTGATAGAAAATAAGGAACTTTGTCAGTGACCCATAGCTAGTAAGTAGCAGCAAGAAACCTCAAATCTACATCTAACACCAAAGTCATGCTCTATAAACTCCTGCTGTGGTTCAGAATGATGAACATGACACATTAAGCATAGGGTAAAATAAACTACCTGAGAAGGAAGAATGGGATTAATTTTACAAAAACTTTCATAAAATATTATTGAAGAGACTGAGATGGCTAACATGGTAAATTTCAAATAGGTGGAAAATACCCTTGTGACAATATCAGAAATATTAGGCATTACCATCTAAATTCTACTTCCTGCACTTACCTTGTAGAATGCCTCTGATTATCATTTTTTTAAAAATCTAAAAAACTTCAAATGAACATACCTGGTTGTCTGAGTAAGAAAGCTGTCTGCTGGTCTCCTTCGGTGAGGCCCTGCTGCCGAGAATGGCTCCAAAACTACCAGACCCCTGAGAAGGTTTAATGGCTGGTAACAAAACCAAAAACACCCAAATCACTTATTCTAATAAAACTGTCTATCATCTTTATGTAATAATGAAGAAATAGAAGAAACAGCAGGAAAAAGATAAAACAAATCAAAGTGCTTATCAATCCTTTCTGATAAAATATGCAACGGATATACACAGTGTTTAAAATTTAGAGCTAGAATCTCAAGCAAAAAATTGACAAATATCCAATGAGAACATGAAATTGGTTAAGACCTACAAAGAAAAATGAAAATGAGACAAATTCTCCTCTATAAATATCTGATAATTATCTACAGCATGAACAATGATACTAGATGCCGAAAAAACATGAAAGGGGCCAACACCATGGTTCAGCGGGTAAAGCCACTGGCTGCAGGACTGGCATCCTATGTAGGCACTGGTTCAGTAAATAAAAGTACGTAAATTTATCTACATGTCTGGCAATACAATAAGTGGAAAGCACAGTAGACGGGGGACCCAAGTGTGAACAATATGGCATAATGGAAAAATCTAGGCTTTGCTCTTAAACAGCTTTGGGTTCAAACCCTAGCTTTGCTGTTATTATTTCCTTTGTGGTTTGGGGCAAGTCACTTAGTGACTGTGAATTTCAGTTTCTTCATTCCTAAAATGCAGTTTAAATCACCTTAGTTTCAGGTTTCTTTTTGTTTGTTTGTTTTAAAAATTTATTTATTTATTTGAAAAAGTCACAGAGAGGGAGACAGAGATCTTCTATCCGCTGGCCCATTCCCCAAATGGCCATAATGGCTATAGCTGGGCTGATCCGAAGCCAGGAGTGTCTTCTGGACCTCCCATGGTGCCTGCCCCTCATCTTTTTTAAATTATCTGAGAGTCAGAGACAGAGGGACGTAGAACATGAGAGAGTGTTCCAATCCACTGATTCACCCTTCAAATACCTGCAATGTCCAGGGCTGGGCCAGACCAAAGCTGGGAGTCAGGAACTCAATCCAGGTCTCCCACGAAGGTGGCAGGAACCCAATTACCTGAGCCATCAGCACTGCCTATCAGGGACAGCATTAGCAGGAAGTTGGGTGTCAGGAGCCAAAGCAGGGTATTGAACCCAGGTACTCCAGTAAGGTACGCAGGTATCTTAACTGCTGGGCCAAATTTCTATCTTTAGTGAAAACTGTAATGTCAGGTGTCAGCACTCTGACATAGTGGGTTAAGCCACAACCTGGGTTGCCCGCACACACTATGAGCTACAGTTTGAATCCCAACTGCTCTTCTTTTCTTTTCTCCCTCTCTCTGTCTCTTTCTCTCTTTCTTTCTTTCAAGACAAGAGTTACAGAGAGAGGTTAGAGACAGTCTACCTCAGGTCTACTCCCCTTCTGATCTACTCCCCAGATGGCCACAATGGCAGGAGCTGTGCCGATCTGAAGCCAGGAGCCAGGAGTTTCTTCCAGGTCTCCCACATGGCTGCAGGGGCCCAAGGACCTGGGCCATCTTGTACTGCCTTCCCAGACCATAGTAGAGAGCTGGATCTGAAGAGGAACAGCTGAGACAGGAACCAGTGCCTATATAGGATGCCGGCGCTTGAGGCCAGGGCCTTAACCTGCTGTGCCACAGCACCGGCCCCCGACTGCTCTACTTCTGATTCTGCTCCCAGCACCTTGAGAAAGTAGCAGAAGACATGGGAAATCCAAATGGCATTCCAGGCTCCTGTTTTTGGTCTGGCCCAGCCCTGTCCATTGCATTCATTTGGGGGTTAGACCAGCAGATGGAAGATCTGTCTCTCCCTCTCTCTCTCTGAAACTCTGCCTTTCAAATAAATAAAATAAATCTTTAAAAAAAATTGCTAATGTCAGTTCCTTGGATGGTCAGTGCTCACCTGCATGAAGTCTGTTTTGATGAACTGCATCTAGAAACAACCTCATTTCTTCTGCATCCTTACTTGGTACTTTGTCAATAGACAAGAAGCTGTTATCTTGTAGAGTTAACATTAGGCGACTTTGTTTTGCTCCACTGGGTCGAAGCACCACATTTTTAATGTTATGACTTAGCTGGTCAAGGCAAAAAGACAATTATCTTATTAAAAACATGTAACAAGGTATAGTAAGTTACATAATGAATACTAAAGTTTATACTTCCTAAGTTACATTTCTTATTTCCCATATTTTTCAACTGAAAGAAGCTCTTATTTCTTGATACATTTAGATCAAAGATTTGACTGTTAAAGAGATACAAACACATACTATTAAAATTCATCTTAGAGTAATCCTAGCGTTATCTTATGGTAGAAAATTCCATATTTTCAGATATAAAGTTACTAAAGATAAAAACTGGTGGGCTAACAATTTTCAGAGCCTGGTTGGTTGTATACTCTTTTTGTTTCATTTCTTTTTAAAACAAAAGCTGCTAAGACACTGACAAAATATTTGGGTGACTGCAAGGGAAAAAAATATATTAATCCAAGCTACAGTCCTGAAAAGAACTCTAAGCTCTCAAAAATAATCCAAAAATAAACTTTTACAATATAAGAACACATCTTCCTTTTTCAACTAAGCACTCATTTACTTTCATTAAATTACAAAGACCATGAGTACGTCAGGAATCTCTTAACTTAATGATACCTCTCCCCAGAACTAAATAATTCATCTTAGTCTCTCCAAGTCTTCAGGAATGTGCTAAGAAGCCATAATTTTCATCTTCTCTTGAATGAAACTTTTCCAAGACTAAATTAAAATCATACAGTTTCCTTATTATCTAAGTCCTAGAAGTCTGGAAGCCTTGTTCTCTATTACCTTCCCTTTCAAGACATACACTCAGCTTTCTAAAACTGCCTTTTGCTGAAGACATGGCCTCTAAATAGCATAATGAAGTAATAACATAGTCACATATTTCCGAAGATTAGGGAGAATAAACCTTTGTCCATTTTAGATAGAAATGAAAAACAACTTTACCGGTTAATTTATATCCAAATTTTAAATGACATTTTTTAGCATCAAAGTAGCTTTTAAATTTCTGACTGAGTAGAAAATCTCTAGTAAAATACAAAGACTGGATAACATACTGGCATTATTTACCACTTTTTAAAAATTAAATATTAAAAGGAAAGCTTGTATATTAACAAACAAGATAAGAATAATCTTGAACTTGGTCAGTTTACAACTGAGAATCCCTTCTAGCACCATGATTTAGTAATTATCCATACAGTAAGGACTCCCAATTCTTTCTCTCCTTCTTTTAAAATTTACTTATTTGAAAGACAGAGTTACAGAGAGGCAGAGGCACAGAAAGAAGGAGCCTTCCATCTGTTAGTTCACTCCCCAAATGGGTGATCCGAAGCCAGGAGCCTGGAGCTTCTTCCAGGTTTCCCATGTGGGTGCAGAGGCCCAAGGACCTTGGCCATCCACTACCGATTTCTTAGGCCATAGCAGAACTGGATTGGAAGTGGAGCAGCCATCACTGAACATGGATGTCAGCACTGCAGCTGGCGGCTCTACCCACTACACCACAGCACCAGTCCCGCTTTATCTGAAGTCCAGACCTCTCTGTTGAAGCTCCAGCCCTACTCACCTTCTGAATGTCTGGTGTCTCAGACAACTCAGCTCTTCACATCCCCACACCCTACTTCTTTTCCTCTATTTCCTATATCAGAGAAAATGAATGCCATGCATTCAGAAATGTAGGACTCTTTCTCAATTTTTTAAAAATTAAAATAAATAAAAATTTTAAATTTTAAATTTTATTTGAAAGAGTTGCACAGAGAGAGAAGGAGAGGCAGAGAGAGAGAGAGAGGTCTTCCATCTGCTGGTTCACTCCCCAATTGGCTGCAACGGCCAGAGCTGCTCTGATCCGAAGCCAGGAGCCAGGAGCTTCTTCTGGGTCTCCCACATGGGTGCAGGGGCCCAAGCACTTGGGCCATTTTCAACTGCTTTCCCAGGCCTTAGGAGAGAGCTGGATTGGAAGTAGAGCAGCCAGGACTTCAATCAGCACCCACATAGGATGCCAGCACTCAGCTGGTGGCTTTACCTACCACACAACAACAACAGGCTCCCTCAATTCTTTGCACTCTCACCTCTCAAATCTAATGGGTGAAGTCTTCTTGAAATCTTTTCATCTCTTTCCTTTCTTCCTTCCGCTTCTTCCATTATTCAGAACTTTCATCCGTCATCTAAACTCCTAAACTAATCTTACGCTCTCACTATTTCTTGAACTAAAGTCATCTGCCTAGCCCCTATAGGAATCTGAATTTGAGATTTTTGCTCCTTAGAACCTGAGCTCCTCTTATGCCAAAGAAGAAACATCAAGATTTGGTTCCAACCTAGTTTTTCAGCCTCTACTCTTGCCACTCACTCTCCAGTGCCCACTTATTTTAAAATAACTGATTCCCTGAGGGTTCATTCATACATCAAGTAGTTTTTCATGCACAGAAATCACTTCCTCCTTTCCTCCACTATGTATGGCAAACTCTTATTTATTCTTTAAATCCTCAGAGCACAAACGACTTGCTTCTTTGTGTTACCTCAGCTGAAAATGTATTTGAATAAGTCTGAGGAAGTGGTATCTCATTCAACTCTGTATCCTTAGCTCTTAGCACAGTATCCACAACAGCAGCCTATAGATGGTCAACAAATCAATGTCGAATGTAAATGGACATAGAACTGAGATGAGGCTGGAATCACAGTCTATTCATCACACACCTAAAGATCTACATTAGCTTAATATTTGAATATTCACTCAGTGCCTACTTGGGCTGAGAATTGAAAAGAGCAAGTCTCTATTTGAAAATCCTTTCTTTTATTGAGATGAGCAATTAGTAAATATGTTTTTGACAACCTACTATAGCTTTTATTACTTGTCACCACTTCCAATTTATTGAAGACTATCTTTGATACATAAAATCATAAGAAATTTATTTTCAAAGTTCAAATACAGAGACAAATGGAAATTTTATCTTAGATCAGGCCTCCAAACATAAAGTTGTACATTGTTCTTCAATAAAATATTTTTATTTAGAACAAATACTGTATTTGTATATAACCTACCTAAAAAAGAGAATTTTAAAGTACAGAAAAGAAGTTATGTTCTTCAGTTCACTTCAAGATAAGCAACTCTTGACTATACAAGAGAACCAGTCCAGGGGCTGGCACTGTGGAGCAGCAGATTAAGGTCCCAGCCTGGGGCGCCAGCATCCCATACGGGTACCGGTTGGAGTCTGGGCTGCTCCACTTCTATTCCAGCTCCCTACTGTTGTGGCTAGGAAGGCAATGGAAGGTGGTTCAAGTGCTTGGGCCCTGCACCCATGTGGGACACCTGGAGGAAGCTCAAGGCTCCTGGCTCCTGGCTCTGATCAGCTCAGCTCTGGCTGTTATAGCCACCTGGGTAGTGACTCGGCAGACAGAAGAGTCTCTCTCTCTCTCTCTCTCTCTGTAACTCTTTTAAATAAATAAAATAAATCTAAAAAGAAAAAGAAATAAAAAGAAAAGAAAGCAGAAGCAGTTCAGAAGCAAAAACAAAATTATTTTTTGCAGTGATAAAATGAGAATCCTTCAAAAGTTTACAGTCAGAAGACACAGTTGTAAAGATGACCTTAAACAATGGCCGGCGCCGTGGCTCAACAGGCTAATCCTCCACCTTGCGGCGCCGGCACACCGGGTTCTAGTCCCGGTCGGGGCGCCGGATTCTGTCCCGGTTGCCCCTCTTCCAGGCCAGCTCTCTGCTGTGGCCCAGGGAGTGCAGTGGAGGATGGCCCAGGTGCTTGGGCCCTGCACCCCATGGGAGACCAGGAAAAGCACCTGGCACCTGGCTCCTGCCATTGGATGAGCGCGGTGCGCCGGCCGCGGCGGCCATTGGAAGGTGAACCAACGGCAAAGGAAGACCTTTCTCTCTGTCTCTCTCTCTCACTGTCACTTTGCCTGTCAAAAAAAAAAAAAGATGAACTTAAACAATCTTCCTTGAATGTTCCACACCACAACCTTTGGTAGGATTACCTAAGAGGCAGACACTGGCCTTTAGAAGATATTAATAAATTCTGTTAAAAGCTAGTACTAAATAGTGATGAATTCACTATAAATACTAAGAAAAGGAAAGAATAAAGTTATTTTAATATGGTTTTTTTTTTTTTTGACAGGCAGAGTGGACAGTGAGAGAGAGAGACAGAGAGAAAGGTCTTCCGTTGCCGTTGGTTCACCCTCCAATGGCTGCCGCGGTCGGCGCGCTGCGGCCGGCGCACCACGCTCATCCGATGGCAGGAGCCAGGTGCCAGGTGCTTTTTCCTGGTCTCCCATGGGGTGCAGGGCCCAAGCACATGGGCCATCCTCCACTGCACTCCTGGGCCACAGCAGAGGGCTGGCCTGGAAGAGGGGCAACCGGGACAGAATCCGGCGCCCCGACCGGGACTAGAACCCGGTGTGCCGGCGCCGCAAGGCGGAGGATTAGCCTGTTGAGCCACGGCGCCGGCCCCTTAATATGGTTTTTAAAATAGCCACGGTAAATAATACCCAAATCCTACCCAGCCCCTAGTTTTCTTTTCAACAAAAGGGGCTATGTCCCCTTCTTTATCATACATTGTCAACAATGCTAGTGAATACTTTATAAAACGTGTACAGAAAAGTACTAGTGTTCTGGAAATAAGCAGCAAGAAACATTAATCTAGAAGGGCTACTATGATGCTTGTAACAACAAAGAATAGCTACTTACTAAAAAATTCTATTTGGAAATACCTGAAATATCCTTGGGATTCCTCCAGTATTGTAGTGAACTATTAGACTGACTTTATTCTCTTTTTCCACAATTTCAAAGGATCCTTCTTTCCACTTTGTAATCCCAGTCTGCATACTTCGAATTCTGATAGGACCATGTATCTTCAGAGGAGACATACTTTCTTTAAAAATAAATTGCTTCTAGCCAAATTAAAAAGCAAAAATACACCTTCACCTGATAGGTTCTAAGGGAAAAAATAAAGAAAAAATTACAATTTACTAGTGATTAAAATAAGAGTTTGAAAAAGAATGTTAATGAATCAACTTATGTCCCTTTCTCCATTTGAATAACCACTCTTATAAGGCAGCCTGCTTAGCTGCGTAGCACAGGCAAGAAAGACAACCCAAGGAGGCACTGGCATTCAAGGACTACATCTAACCACCTTTGATTTCACTCTGCACATGTTCCCTTCTTTGCTATGTGTCCAGTACCTGTGTCAGTAACATCTAAATTCTACATTTTTGCACCATTCACAATTAAATTGCTGTCAATAAAGACATATCAATTAGGAAAAAGAGATTCCATTCTCACTGTGATTCCTTTACCATTAAAGCATTGATTCTTTTTTTTTTTTTTTTTGACAGGCAGAGTGGACAGTGAGAGAGAGAGACAGAGAGAAAGGTCTTCCTTTGCCATTGGTTCACCCTCCAATGGCTGCCGCGGCCGGCGCACCGCACTCATCCAATGGCAGGAGCCAGGTGCTAGGTGCTTTTTCCTGGTCTCCCATGGGGTGCAGGGCCCAAGCACTTGGGCCATCCTCCACTGCACTCCCTGGGCCACAGCAGAGAGCTGGCCTGGAAGAGGGGCAACCGGGACAGAATCAGGCGCCCCGACCAGGACTAGAACCCTGTGTGCCGGCGCCGCAAGGCGGAGGATTAGCCTGTTGAGCCACGGCACCAGCTTAAAGCATTGATTCTTTTCTTCTCTCATGAAAAATGGGTTGTGAATCTTGAGTAAAAAAATATTTTTATTACTGACTCCACTTCTTAAAATGGCATTCCTGCCCAAGAGCAAAGCATACCAAAGTATTCTAATAGTCGGCAGTGTAAGCATAGCAACAGGCAAAGAAGATGTTAAATGAATAAAATTTTTCAAATAATGAAGTTGACTCACCCTTCAAGATTACATTGAGAAAAATCATTTAATCTCCATGAAAAAAAAAGTCTCTCTTCCTAAGAACCACCTATCATTTATTTTAACATTACCATTCCTAGAAAGAATCTTTACCAATTTTATCTTTGAAAATACTCAGGCTATCTGGCCAAACTTTTCTCTCTTTTTTTTTTTTTTTTTTGGTGACAGGCAGAGTGGACAGTGAGAGAGAGAGACAGAGAGAAAGGTCTTCCTTTGCCGTTGGCTCACCCTCCAATGGCTGCCACAGCTGGCGCGCTGCGGCCGGCGCACCGCGCTCATCCAATGGCAGGAGCCAGGTGCTAGGTTCTTTTTCCCTGGTCTCCCATGGGGTGCAGGGCCCAAGCACTTGGGCCATCCTCCACTGCACTCCATGGCTACAGCAGAGGGCTGGCCTGGAAGAGGGGCAACCGGGACAGAATCAGGCGCCCCGACCGGGACTAGAACCCGGTGTGCCGGCGCCGCAAGGCGGAGGATTAGCCTGTTGAGCCAGGGCGCCGGCCAAACTTTTCTTTTGGGTTGGGGCGGAGGCAGAGTTACAGGGAGCCAAAGAGAGGGAGAAACAGAGATCCTCCATCCATTGGTTCACTCCCCACATGGCCACAATGGTCAGGTTTATGCCAGGAGCCAGGAGTTTCACCTGGCATTGGCCCAAACATTTGGGTCATATTCTGCTGTTTTCCTCAGGCCATTAGCAGGAAGCTGGATCAAAAGTGGAGCAGCAAGGACACAAACCAGCACCTACATGGGATCGCAGCGTCACAGGCTGCAGCTTTACACAATGCTGGCTCCCTGACTTTTAACACTTAAAAATAACCTAGAGCATAATGAAATATCTAAGACTTTTCAAACTTGCTTTACCAAAAGTCAGCAAGTCAATAAAATTATAGCAAAGAATGTTACCAAATATTGTATCATATACATATGCATGTAGTTATGTAAAATAGCTAAACCAAATTTTATTTATGTCATTTTCAGACCTCTAAAATGGATTCTGGCTTATAATTTAATATTTAAAAATCATTAAACGTTGCAACCACCTAAACAGCTCAAGTATCTAGCCAAGGAAAGTTGGTATACTAAAGAAAAAGATTCTTGGTCTAGAAATTAGGAGGCAGCTCTGTCACTAGTTTATAACTTATCTTCTCTAATTGCTAGTTTTCTCAGCCACAGAATAAATGGCAAATACTGTTGCATTGCAGAATGAAATGAGGTAACACATGAGGCAATTAGCAGAGGGCAGTATTAATATTAATGGATTAGTATTCATTTTCTAAATTTTATCCCTTGTCTGTATTATCTTCCTCCAAAACTTCAATAATTTTTTTTAAAGATTTATTTATTTGAAAAGCAGAGTTACAGAGAGAAGGAAAGACAAAGAGAGAAAGAAAGAGAGATCATCTATCCACTAGTTCACTCCCCAAACGGCCTCAACGGCTAGGGCTGGGCCAGGACAGAGCCAGAAGACTGGAACTTCATTTGGATCTACCACATGGGTGCCAGGGGCCCACGCTCTTGAACCATCTTCTGCTGCTTTCCCAGGCACATCAGCAGGGAGCTGGCTCAGAAGTGAAGCAGCCAGGACATGACCAAACTGGGCATTCAGCAGCAGCTGACCCTGCTATACCATAATGCCAGCCCCCAGACCTTAATGAATGTTAAACAGGGGTTATCAACTGAACTGCCTGTAGGGCCAGGCAGATAACAGAAATGACTTAGGCAGGCAAAACATGACCACTGTTACTCAATTGAGACAATTAGTCTCATGTAGAAATAGTGAATCTAGGACCAGTGCTGTGGTGCAGCAGGTTAAAGCGCCAGCCTGCAGTGCCAGCATCCTACATCCTACACCAGTTCAAGTCCCAGCTACTCTGCTTCCGATCCAGCTCCCTGCTATGGCCTGGGAAAGCAGTAGAAGATGGCCCAAGTCCTTGGGCCCCTGTACCTGCATGGGAGACCCAGAAGAATTTCCTGGCTCCTGGCTTTGGATCAGCTCAGCTCTGGCCATTGAGGTTATTTGGGGAGTGAACCAGTGGAATGGAAGACCTCTCTCTCTCTCTCTCTCTCTCTCTCTCTCTGTATCTCTCTCTGTAACTCTTTCAAATAAATAAAATAATTCTTAAAAAAAAAATAGTGAACCTAGTACTGCCAGATTTTCTAATTTTTCAAAAAAAAAAGACAAACTATGTAAAATGGTCCACTTTTTATTGTGGGCAATGAATTTAAATTTAGATTTAAAAGCTACAAATCAAACAAAACTCAGCTGCAAGTAGGATACCGCCTGAGGCCTCCTGTTCAAGGCCTCTAGTTACTATATGTAAAATGACAGAGGCCGGCACTGTGGTGTGGCGGGCTAAGCCCCTGCCTGCAGCACTGGCATCGGGTACCAGTTCGAGTCCTAGCTGTTCCACTCTGATCCAGCTCTCTGCTATGGTGTGGGAAAGCAGTAGTAGATGGCCCCTGCACCCATGTGGGCAACCTGGAAGAAGCTCCTGTCTTCATATCAGCTAGCTCCAGCGGCTGCAACCATTTGGGGAGGGAACCAGCTGATGGAAGACTTCTCTCTGTGCCTCTGCCTCTCTCTAACACTACCTTTCAAATAAATAAATCTTAAAAAAGTCATCTATTATTTACTCATCGAAATTTTTTGAGTGCCTACTCTGACCAGATTTATGTATTAGTATACTTTTTGGTATATAAATATATCAAAAAATTATAAAGCCATTGCAGTTTACAGACCAGTCTGTTAACATGGCATTTTGCTCAGGCTAATAACTCTACAGAAATTTGGGCTAACAATGTGAATCTGTATCTTTTTTTTCATAATTCATAATCTGTGGCTTCACTGTTTGGATATGTCCTTGAGATCTTTTTCCAGTCTGCCTTTCAGCACTTTCAAGGACTACAAAGTTCCTCTCCTACCCCAGTTTCTCTTGCCAGAAACATGGGAGTTGCCCTTAACTTCTCCTTGATTATTGGTATTAGACTGGAGAATGGAAGATCAGAGGAAAGTCTTGTCAGCTCTATTTCCATATACCTTCCAGACAGCTCTATAATGAACTACAGATCAACTCACATCACTGTTCTCCTTAATGTCATCCAACGGCTCCTCACAAGAAAACCTAAATTCAAAAATGACACCAAGGCCCTTCATGACCTTGGTCCTGCTTACCTCTGTACTCCCAAGATCCCCAGATCTAGTCACTTTACTTCTAATTTTTCCCAAGACCCATGAGTTCTCACTATACCTCTCCACACACTGTGGTTACGTGTAGAGGATTTTTGTGAACTTCCCCATCTGCAACCCTCTCTAATTTCTTCTCCCAGCTCTAAAATCAAGGTCAATTTAGAAGTTACCCTCTTTAAGAAATCTTTTCTAACTTCTTTCACTTGTTCCCTCCCATACTGATATTGAAAATGTTAAACGCTCTTCTGTCCTTGCATTGTTCCTGGTGCTGTTACCTCCAGTATTTAGTACATTGTATTACAAGTTGTTTACCTCTCTCTTTACACTTTGCTATCTGAAGACAGAGAATATTTTCTTAACCTCTGCATTCCTCACAAGGACAGTGTCTGACACCCAAGAAACAGAAACATTATTTGAGAATAATGAACAAATCAGCACTATCAATTCTATTCAGTTTGCTACTAAAATATATAACAGCTGATACTGTAACCATAAACTCCCTCTATGTGGTAAACCTGAGGTTATAATCACCAAGTCCTTTACAAGAGCATCGTTTCTGCACTGACTACATAACTCATCTTTTGAAGACATCACAGTTTGTCCTATGTGCATCTGAACTTCACTAAATGCAAAGCTGCCCTCATACGCTGTCAAGAATTCAATGGGGGGGGGGGTCACTTAAGAATGTTACAGAATACATTATGTAAATCTTAGTAAACCTGCCCAAACTGAGATTCATGTTGCTATTGCTCAATAAAGAAACTCCCTATTAAGAGTCAGATATCATCAAATACCCCTCATTTTTCCTGGTATGTCATTACTGGTCAAGGTGCCAGAAAATGGGAATACCAATCCTCGTTATCTTAGTGTCTACTTTATGTACATACATGAAAATCAGTAATCTTAAATTCCTCCAACAGAAGTACATAATTTTAAAAGTTTATTTAATAAAACTTAGAGATGAAGATTTCAAAGTTCATTGAGATTGAAAATAATACGGGTTACTTCAGTTTTTTTCTAAATTGTCATGTCTCTCAAACATTTTGATGCAGAGTTTTGGTTAACTATAAAATTTTAATTCTGATATTGAACATGTTCTTAACCATTTCTACTAGCAATCTCTTTCCTCCAAGGAAAAAACCTAAAGGATCCAGTACACAAAACTAGCAGAAACAATATAATAAAACTTTCTCTCTGTGCCTCAGTAGAGTCCTTTCGCTGATTCTGTACTAAATTAAGTGTTACTATTGTATATTCATAATATCATCAGGGCTGGCCCTACTTAGTAAAGAAGAAAAGAAGTTTCTTTTTCAGCATGAAGCATGATCCAGTAACAGTTAAGCTTTCCATGGACCCAAGACAAGCAATGTTTTCTTAAACTCTATCATGCTAATTCTCTTATCAAAGCACCAAGAGGAAGAAAAGAATAATTAAAATGAATGATTCCCCTTTTCCTAAATCTTCATACTTACTAAAAATTCTGTGAGCATTCCATGAGAGTTCAATCAATAATACAGGCAAAATGCATCCATACCCCATATACTTACTTAAATGCTCACATTTTAGGTACCAGTTTAAAAACATCCTTATCCAGAGGGCATTTTGAGGTTGAGAAAGCATGCTAAAGCATAAAGCTACTACTACAAAAGAAACACAGAAAACTGTCAATTTTTGCCAATTTTCATACTTTTGGAAACACATCCAAAACAAAAACATTACTTACTTTTCAGTGACTTTTACTGAAAAACTCTATGTAATAACAATTCACCTTTATTCTGATCCTTGTGCCAAAGGCAATGCACTCTTCTTGGGAAACTACTCATATTCTGCAGCTAGGCCAGTTCTCCAGGAGCCATCAGCTCAGCTAAAGAAAATACAAGTGTGCCTTTTTAAAAGAATCCAGTACATGAAATTAAAACTGAAAAAAAAAAAAGTGAGCATTTGTATGATAATCAACCCCTTAATCATTTAAAAACCACAAATCACCGAAAATATTTAGAAAATGATGAGCAACACGTACACACCCCCACACACAGGATCAACAGAACTTCAGGAATATTTTTGCTATGTAAAATGAGAGACTACAGGAGCTTGCACCTTGATCAACCTGTGTCCAGATTTATTCCTGCTACATTTTGAAACTAACAAGTCAATGCAAAAGAGTATTTCCTTTGTTGGCTTTATAAACATTGTTACAGAATGACACCTTAAGTCTTAAAACACCACTTCCAGGACATGTTGATACAAATTTCAAAAGGCAGGGAAATCTGGTGCTTTGACTTTTCTTTTGAAACTCTGAAGGCACTAAGGTGGAGATGGATTCTGGCCGGTGCCGCGGCTCACTAGGCTAATCCTCCACCTTGTGGCTCCGGCACACTAGGTTCTAGTCCCGGTCGGGGCGCCGGATTCTGTCCCGGTTGCCCCTCTTCCAGGCCAGCTCTCTGCTGTGGCCCAGGAGTGCAGTGGAAGACGGCCCAAGTGCTTGGGCCCTGCACCCGCATGGGAGACCAGGATAGGCACCCAGCTCCTGCCATCGGATCAGTGCGGTGCGCCGGCCACAGTGCGCTGGCCGCGGCGGCCATTGGAGGGTGAACCAACAGCAAAGGAAGACCTTTCTCTCTGTCTCTCTCTCTCTCTCTCACTGTCCACTCTGTCAAAAAAAAAAATTAATTAAAA
This sequence comes from Sylvilagus floridanus, assembly GCA_949820135.1. Lineage (NCBI taxonomy): Eukaryota > Metazoa > Chordata > Mammalia > Lagomorpha > Leporidae > Sylvilagus > Sylvilagus floridanus. Next base: position 161,526,595 of record OX463236.1, read on the forward strand.
AAAAAAAGAGATGGATTCTGTCCTGGTTGCTCCTCTTCCTGTCCAGCTCTCTGCTGTGGCCCGTGGCCCGGGAGGGCAGTGGAAGATGGCCCAGGTCCTTGGGCCCTGCACCCGCATGGGAGACCAGGAGGAAGCACCTGGCTCCTGGCTTCAGGTCAGCACAGCGCGCTGGTCTCAAAGCATTGGCCGTAATGGCCACTTAGGGGATGAACCAACGGAAAAAGGAAGACCTTTCTCTTTGTCTCTCTCTCTCTCACTGTCTAACTCTGTCTGTCCAAAAAAAAGAGAGAGAGAGAGAGATGGACACATGAAGATGATCGATATTAGTCTTTGCCCTCACTAAGAAATCTTGGACTTCCCTGCTCTTGTTCCTCCCCCATGATTCAGGTAAGGACTCTTAGCACCAATATTAACCTAATCTCAGTCCATCCAAAATCCAGCCTTTTCATCAATTTGCCATCACCCCGTCTAATATTTATTATGTAATATTTACTATGCACAGTGCTAAATGCCATAAATGCATTATTTCATTTAATTTTCACAATAACTCTAAGGGATACGGATTATTGTTATCTCTATTTTACGGGTGAGGAACTCAAGCTTAGAGACGTTAATTTATGTAAACAGTATCAGTCAAAGACAAAGCGACGCCAAATACAAGAGCCCACAATTTTAACTACTACCATAGTTCACCCTCATCAATGAACTGTGGCTATCACTTTCTATTCTCTGACCTCTTGATTTTCCCACCAACATATTATTTACATTACCGTATCCTTTCCAAAGACCTACTCTCCTTAACTCCTACCAACTGAAGTACTCACTTGCTGTCTCTCCCCTCCCTAAACAGGGGAGGGAAGCATAATTCACAGCCACAGAACTCGTGTACTCCAAGAAAATAAAATCATTTAGTAAGTGCTAAATACTTGCTACTAATGCTAACTCCCTTCTGTTTTTTAATAGCTTATCACTACTAGAAAATAAGCCCAAATGCATGCTTCCTATTTCTTATTCCCTATTTTTCAACCCAAACATAAAACACAAACCATTAAATTTTAATATCGCCTTCATAATCCAACCAATGTAAATATGGGATTCTGCATCTATTTATCTTCACCGGTCTCAAAGCTTAATCTGTTGTTAAACTAGACAAACTACTACACTGATTTCCAAGGACTTTTTTTTTTCTTAAAAAAAATCCATAAAACAAATGTACAAGGGAGATAAAATTAGTGATATGGAACAAATTAAAAACATTTTAGTGTAATCACTGAAAGCAGAGAAGGAAGTTGATTTAGATAAAGTTTACTTCCAATTCAGAGTTTAAAAGCTGAATAATTTTATGAGAATGCTAACAGTATCCAAGCTAGAAAACCCTTTGTTTTTCTCTTCTGTGTGCTTTAATTTTTCTGCACAGTGAAAAGTGTCTGTCATGAGATGACAAGAGTATCAATAAGCTGGAACTTCTAGAAGACACAATGGGAGGGGAATAGAACATCGGGAAAAAGCTTCACTTAAGCAAAGGTTGACGAGCAGGACGGTGGTGCTGGGACAGGCCAGGGAGTCGGGATACCACGTGCAAAGGCCTTGAACTGGGAAACAAGGTGGTGTGATGAGGGAAATTAACAGCAGCATGGCTAGGGTTTAGTGAGGGAAAGGAGGAGGGTGCAAGACGAAGCTGGTGAACAAGCAGGAATCAGGGGATGCAGTCTCGTGGAGCACAGGGAGGACTCGGACTGCTATCCAAAATTCACTAAGCAAGCATCGGGAAATCCACTTCCGAGTCTCAAGTGAAGAAATGCTGTTACTCCCGAGTGGAGATGTGATGGGTTTGGGTTTGTTTGGGGAAAGTAAAGGAGCAAGAATGGAAGAAAATAGGGCAACTGAAAAAGGAATGTATTGACGTTATAACAACTTATAACAGCTACAGGAACAATTGTTGCTTACTGGCCATTTACTATGTGCCATGTGTTTATTAGGGTTATTTCATTTCATCTTCACAACAGTCCAGTAAGGTGAGGATTCCTGTTACACTCCCACATAACAGGTGAGAATACTGAGTCAGGCACCACGTGAAAAGGACTGTGGCTTGAACAAGCAAAGTGACAGCGATTGTGAAGATGTAAAGAAATAAGTATCTTAGAAGTAGACTAGGACTTTGAGTGTACGATGTATGAGCCAAGGAAGAAGTCAAGAATGCCTCTCGATGTTCTACCTTGTGCAAGTAGATACATGCATATGCCACTGAATGAAATGGAAAACGAAGAATTTGGGTCTGGGGAGAACGATCAAGACTCTGGCTCGAGACAAGTTATATTTAAATTTCCTAAGAAAACAGCCAAGTTGAGATGTCAGACAGCTGAATATTTCAATATGGGGCTGAAAACAGAAGAGATTGGAATTAAAAATGTCTTAAGTCATCAATACATAGGTGGAATTTAAAGCTTAGGGAGGAATGGAAAAGTAAGAAAAACCCTAGGACTGAGCCCGAATATTTATTTTACTTCATCAATCATCTCTCACTAAGAAAAATGGTTCCCTTGTGTCGCTGGGTTTCTCAGCCCTTCAACTTAGCCTTTCTGCCTAAGGCAACACTAGGTAGGGATCTTCCCTCTCTGGCAGGACTCACTCTCCTCTTTTCCAGTTATTAAACACCCAGAATGCCTCGGAGCTCCATCCTACGTCACTTTTCCCAGCACTAAACTCTTCAGCAACTTCATCCACACGCAGAACTCCAATTCCTATCAGCACGGCAGATGACACACACACACATCTGCGTGTCAGAACCCCTCTCGTCGGACCTCCAGCTCAGCACCCCGGCTGCACCCTTGTCATCCTCTTCAGGTCAGACTCCCAGGGCACGGCCACTGCCTCCCAGGCGCCCCCCTCCCCGCACCCCCGGGGCTGAAATGTTGGAAGGATTATCGCGAAATCACGCTAGGGTAACTATCCAGGACACAGGACTCTCACCAGTTACAGCTTCCTCTCATGAATGACAAGCTGATCGGATGGCCACCGAGGGGAAGCAGCCAAATACAGGACAAAAACGCGATTTACGCCTTTTAATGAAGGGGTAAGCGGAGGCGGGTAAGGAATGGTCATCAGAGCGAGTGTCATGCCCACGGCTTGATGGACAAGCGCAAAGGAAGTCACCAGAAGAGCCGGCTGGCCTCCTTAGGGGGCACGCAGCCAAAGATGATAGCCCCAGAGAAAAAGGGGGTCAGGTTCGGGGTGCGGAGGGAGCGAGTGACAGCACATGCAGGTCAAAGGAGAGGGGAAGCCGGCAGGGAACAGCCAAGCGGAGTGCCCGTGCAGCCGGGGGCACCTGCAGGGGTTCCGGCGGCCCAAGCGTCAGCCGGGCCAACTCTGCAAGAGTGAACGCCGGGTGGGCGGACCGCACGGGGAAGGGAGCTCCAAAAAACCGACTCCACGGAGAAGCCACTCCGGCGTCTTACCTGTGTCTGAGAGTCCGGAGCCCCCGACAGGCCTGCCAAGAGCACGGAGTCCACGCGGCGCGGGGCAGCCGGGAGGGAAGACGGAAGGGACCTCGGGCCCGAAAGAGCGAGGCCGCTCGCTCCCCCTGGTCAGGGAGAGCGGCTGATGGCGGGAACTATGACCACACGCAAACACGCACGCACGCACGCACGCACATTCGACGCGACCAGAGGCAGGCGCGTGCGCGGTAGCCCGCAAACTCCGCCCCCTGTGCGCCTTCGCCCCGCCCCAGCATCAAACGCTGCCGGGACCAATAGCCCCGCCCCTGCCGTGACCGTACTACGCACGCGCACCTTCACTTCGCTTCATTCCGTTCTCCCACCATTCCCTTCTTCTCAGCCCAGTCGGGCATGCGCGATACTTGTCCTGGAGGGACGCCTGGCTTTTCCCGCCCTTCACTGGCCTCCGGAGGAGGGTCAGAGTTCACTCCCCTGTCTGAAGATACCTGCCCGATGCCGAGGGGTGCGGGGACTAGCGGGTCGCGGACGACCTCTGGTCCTGAAATTTAAGGGGCAAAGGACAGACTCCGGGACTGTTAACTCGGCCGAGGGCCGGGAGGCGGGAAGAGGTTGTGTGGGCGGGGTCAGGGGTGAGAGGTCAAGGGGCTGCGGAGGGGGCGGAGCGAGCCGGAGGCGGATGGCGGCTCATCTTCAGCGGCAGAGGCGTTGAAACCGAGACGCGGGGTCAGGCGCGTCTGGCGGAGGAAGGAGAGCGGCGGCCGCTCCCAACATGCACAGCCTGGCGACGGCTGCGGTGAGTGCCTGGAGCCGGAACCCTTCCCGGAGCCCCGCGCTCGGCCTCCCCTCCCAGCACTCCGCGTCCGCCCCGGAGCCCGGCTCTTTCCGCCCGCAGCCCGCGAGGCCCTGGCTTGTGGCGGAGCCGGCCTCCGCTGTCCTCGCCGGACGCCTCTCGGCCTCCCGCGCGGCTCGGCGCGTTCCGTGTCGGCGTCGGGGCCTGCTCCCGCGCGCCGAGCGCCTCCATCGCGGCCGGGGCCGGCCATTCATTGATGAGTGCGCCCAGCGGCGGTTTCAGCGCTCCGGCGGCAATGCGGGGACCGCCTGGGGCTCTGGGCTCCGGCCCGCGCCCTCGGGACTCGCCGCCTGGGCACATGGCAGCGGGAAGGAGATGGTGTCTAGCGCACGCCGAGGCCTAGAGACGGGCTTCGTTACTGCGTCCGACTTAACGCTTAAAACCTCTTTTCGCGCATCTCGTTTTACAAGCGTGATCTTTTAACGGGACAAGCGGGTCGCGCTGTTCTCCGGTCTGAGATGAGCCCACGGCTTCTCGTTGCTTGGAGATCAGGCCCAGGCTCTTGCCACGGCCTTCAAGGCCTTGTGGGATGCGGCCCTTGGTCCTTACCCACGTTCACAGCCCTGGTTTGGGAGTCTGGCTGCTTCAGCGCCAGCTGTGCAGGCAGGTTCCCTAACCCTTCCACCCGCTCCCTGCCGCGCCAGGATGCGCTTTACGGTCTCTGTGCCTGAAACGCCCTTCCTTCGTACCTCTCCCGCACACGCACACGCACACACGCACACTGGATGTGAGTGCAACCGATTCCTCTTCCCTCGGGTCTCCACCTGAATCTGCCCCCCTCACACCACCTCCTCCCCATTCAAGACGGTTTGTAGCTCTTAACTCTTCTCTTGCTGGAGCAGCCTTCACGGCACCGATCCCAGGGTGTAGTCGGTGTATGCCTCTCGAATGTTCGCGGTCTCCCTCCTGGGGGGTAGGGACATGTGGTCCTGTGTACATGATTTCCCCGGGGCCAGGACTCAAACACATTGCTGATTGGAAGATACAGCTGAGTGGGTTTGACCACTGAGAATGCCTAGCCACAGTGGGGAAAAAAGAGTATCATTTGATTTGAATACACTGCTCTGAAGGCCAAGTCCACTTTCTCCGTTTCACTAACGGGATGCAGTTTAAGGAGAGTAAGGTACTGAGATTGCCAAGATCTGGAAAACACCAAAAACTGCCTTAACTTTAAATATGGAAAGTGAAAATTGAAGCTGCGCGTGACTGAGCTATGGAGAAGCGTTGCCTCGTGAGGTTTGATCTCAGCTGTCACTGCCAGGGCCAGTGGTACCAGTCTTCGGTCACTGTGCGTCTCAGTGTAACCGTGCAGAGGGCAGGGACAGCTTTAATATCTCTCCGGTGATGGCAGCTTCCCTAGCTTTTTTGTTCCTTTTTCCAAGTTATATGTGTAATTCAAGGAGAAGCAGAATGAGGATGCTGCTGGTAGAGGCGAGGCAGGAAGAACAAGGGGAATTCTAGGTTTGGCTTGCCCAGCTCTCAAAACCTGATCGGGTCTTCTCCAGCAATTTTACCTTTGCTACCAAGGCACTCGCCCCTGTGCCTCCTGAAACGCTGTAGCCAGTTGATTGGCTTTCAAATAAATAAATAGATAATGTTACGAAATAAAATAACAAAGTCCTTAGTGATTGACTCACTGGTTTAATGACTTGGTCCCAAACTTCAGCCTTGGCACTCTTTAATTTCTGCTTCAGTAAAGGACCGTGGAGGTAGCTTCAGATGAACAGAACTACAGCTCTTCACCTTGCCATGGTCTTTGTCATGAATGTGAGGCTACTGAGACAGCCAAAGGCCAGCCTAGGAGGTGTGTTTTATATGCACTTCGCAAAAATGTCCAGGGGCCAGTGTTGTGAGCCAGCTGTACCGCTGCCAGCTGTGATGCTGACATCCCCTGAGTCCCCACTGCTTGTCTGAGCTGCTCTGCTTCCCATCCCGCTCCTCGATGCTGCAGTGCACCTGGGAGAGCAGCTGAAGATGGCCCATGTGCTTGGGCCCCTGTCCCTAATGGAATCCTGGGCTTCTAGTCTGGGCTAGAAGCAGCTCCTGTTACACCTGTACCCTCCCCTTGGTTGCAGCCATTTGGGGAGTAAACCAGCAGAGAGAAGGGCACTTTCTCTCTCTTCCTCTGTCACTCTGCCTTTGAAATAAGTGAGTAAATACATAAATAATCTTTTTAAAATTTAAAATGTTTTACGGTAATTCTTACTATCAATTCTAGCATCCTTAAACTCTTGTCTTTCGGCCGGCGCCGTGGCTCAACGGGCTAATCCTCCGCCTTGCGGCGCCGGCACACCGGGTTCTAGTCCCGGTCGGGGTGCCGGATTCTGTCCCGGTTGCCCCTCTTCCAGGCCAGCCCTCTGCTGTGGCCCAGGAGTGCAGTGGAGGATGGCCCAAGTGCTTGGGCCCTGCACCCCATGGGAGACCAGGATAAAGAACCTAGCTAGCACCTGGCTCCTGCCATCGGATGAGCGCGGTGTGCAGGCCGCAGCGCGGCGGCCATTGGAGGGTGAACCAACGGCAAAGGAAGACCTTTCTCTCTGTCCCTTTCTCTCACTGTCCACTCTGCCTGTCATAAAAAAAAAAAAAAAAAAAAAAAAAAAAAAAAAAAAACCTCTTGTCTTTCTCTCACTTTCTGCCTAGCCAACAGCATCATTAGTCATATCCTTAAAGTTGTGGTGGGCTCCCAGAATCCTCCTCTTGGGCAAATAGAGCACTGTACACTCTAAAGCAGGGGTGAGGAGTGTTCGGCCTCCAGCCTGTACAAGGCCAAAGCAGCTGCCAGTGGGACTTGAAATTCAGTAAATCCACAGCAGGCTAATTCTTGAATTGATAATTCTGTAGCCAATGACTGATGTTATAAATATCCAAATGATGTAGGAAAGTTTCCTCATTCCAGCTCTACTGGATCTAAATCGGTGTCTCCACCTGAGCCTCCCAATTTGCCTAAGTTTTCTTTGCTTGTCCATGTCAATATTTATTCATTAAATTTTTTAATTGTTGTTTGAAAGGCAGAGGTATAAAAAGGGGAAGACGGGCAGAGAGATCTTCCATCCACTGACCCACTCCCCAAATGGCCCCAACAGCTGGGGTTAGGCCAGGGAAAAGCTAGGAGCCAGAAACCCCATCTGCATCTCCCTAGTCCTTGGACCATCTTGTGCTTTTCCACCACATTAGCAGGGAGCTAGATTGGAAGTAGAGCAACTGGTAAGCTGGAACTGGCACGCCAGTGTTGGATGCCAGTATTGTGAGCAGCAGTTTAACCTGCTTGACCACAACACTGACCCCACTTCCATTTTTTAAAATTATTTTGGGGGCTGGCATTGTGATACGGCAAGTAAGACCACTGCCTGCAGTGCTGGCATCCCATATGGGCACCGATTTGAGTCCAGGCTGCTCCACTTCCAATCCAGCTTCCTGCTGATGGCCTGGAGAAAGCAGCCTAAGATAGTCTGCATCCTTTAGGCCCTTGCCACCCATGTGGGAGACCTGGAAGAAGCTCCTGGCTAAATGCCAACTGTTAGAGCCACTTGGGGATTGAACCAGGAGGTGAAGATCTCTGTCTCTCAGTCTCTTAACTTTGCCTTTCAAATCTTTTAAAATTATATTGGAAAAAAAAAATTCTACCTCTTATAAAATTGTAATTAAATTAATACAAGTATGTCTTTTGGGATGAACGTGTGGTGCAGCGGTTAAGTTGTGACTTGGGATGCCCACATCCCATATTGGAGTGCCTGGTTCAAATCCTGGCTGCTCTGCTTCCAGTTCAGCTTCGTGCTAATGTGCGTCCTGGGAGAAAACAAATGATGAGTCCAGTATTTGGGTCCCTGCTGCCCATATGGAAGACCTAGTCTGAGCTCCTAGCTCCTAGTCCAGCCCTGGCTATCAGGCATTTAGGGAGTGAACCAGTGGATGGAAGATTGCTCTATATCTATATCTCTTTAAGTGTGTTTACTTTGAATGTCATTATTAATTTGTTACCCTAAACCATGATGAGCTATCTCTAGACTTGGGAAAATAATCTATAGGAAAACCTGTTTCCTCTTAGAATAGGAGAATAATCCCATTCTTTAGTTACTGTTAGATATTCATGGTAGGAAAACAACTGTTGTGACCCTTAAGTAAGTTGTATGTTATAATTTCCTTGTTTTCTGTTTAATAAAGTCATCAACATCAATTTTTTTTTTTTTTTTTTTTTTTACAGGCAGAGTGGACAGTGAGAGAGAGAGACAGAAAGAAAGGTCTTCCTTTGCCGTTGGTTCACCCTCCAATGGCTGCCGCGGTCGGCGCGCTGCAGCCGGCGCACCGCGCTCGTCCGATGGCAGGAGCCAGGAGCCAGGTGCTTTTCCTGGTCTCCCCATGGGGTGCAGGGCCCAAGCACCTGGGCCATCCTCCACTGCACTCCTGGGCCACAGCAGAGGGCTGGCCTGGAAGAGGGGCAACCGGGACAGAATCCGGTGCCCCGACCGGGACTAGAACCCGGTGTGCCGGCGCCGCAAGGCGGAGGATCAACATCAATTTTTAAAGATTCATGAGGAAATAAGTTTATTTCCCATTTATGATAGATGTGTGTTTTATTTAAAATAACTTCTAAATATCTTTCACATTGTTAAGACATTTAAGAGACAGAAGGCCAACTATTAATACCCTATGTTTATGATACTTGGAATTAACAGTGATGACTCACTTTAAAAAAAAAAGATTTATTCGAAAGGCAGAGTTAGAGTTTTTTTTTTTTTTTTTTTTTTTTACAGGCAGAGTGGACAGTGAGAGAGAGAGACAGAGAGAAAGGTCTTCCTTTTGCCGTGGCTATCAGCCCATGTATTTAGGCCATCTTCTGCTGCTTTCCCAGGCACATTAACGGGAGCTGGGTTAGAAGCAGAGCTGCCAGGACTTGAACCAGTTCCTCAAACCCTGTTCTTTTTTTTTTTGACAGGCAGAGTGGACAGTGAGAGAGAGAGAGACAGAGAGAAAGGTCTTCCTTTGCCGTTGGTTCACCCTCCAATGGCTGCCACGGACGGCGCGCTGTGGCCAGCGCACTGCACTGATCCAATGGCAGGAGCCAGGTGCTTTTCCTGGTCTCCCCATGGGGTGCAGGGCGCAAGCACCTGGGCCATCCTCCACTGCACTCCCGGGCCACAGCAGAGGGCTGGCCTGGAAGAGGGGCAACCGGGACAGAATCCGGCGCCCCGACTGGGACTAGAACCCGGTGTGCCGGCGCCGCAAGGCGGAGGATTAGCCTGTTGAGCCACGGCGCCAGCCAGAGTTAGAGATCTTCCATCCACTGGTTCACTCCCTAAATGACCATGACAGCCAGGGCTGGGCCAGACTGAAGCCAGGAGCCAGAAGCTTCTTGCAGGTCTCCAACAAGGGTACAGGGACTCAAGAAGTACTTGGAACATCATCTACTTTCCAAGGCGCATTCACAGGGAGCTGGATTGGAAGTGTAGCAGCTGGGATTGAAACCAGCATCCATATGGGATGCTGGCACTGTGGGCAACATCTTTTTTTTTTTTGAAAGAGTTACACAGAGAGAGGAGAGGCAGGGTGGGGGTCGTCGTCTTACATCTGATGATTCACTCCCCAGGTGGCTGCAACAGCCGGAGCTGCACTGAAGTCAGGAGCCAGGAGCTTCTTCTGGGTCTCCCACATGGGTGCAGGGGTCCAAGGACTTGGGCCATCCTCTACTGCTTTCCCAGGCCACAGCAGAGAGCTGGATCAGAAGAAGCGCCACCGGGACTCAGAACCAGCGCCCACATGGGATGCCGGCACTCCAGGTGGCGGCTTAACCCCCCACACCACAGTGCTGGCTCCAAAATGTACACTTACAAGGGGTTATTTGTATGCAAATTATACCTCAATGAAAGTGATTTTTTTTTTTTTTTCAAAAAAGAGCCTCTTAAATAATCACCAGTCTCAGTCTCCTCTAAAATCTTAGAAATTATTTAGTTCTAAGTGACTGACTAGTGATTATTTAATGTTGTTCTCCCTATTGAGCAATGATGAAATTGAGGCTTGAGGAGCAGATGTGGCATAGTGGGTTAAGTTGCCACTTGGGAGTAATGGTTTGAGACACAGCTGCTCTGCTTCTATCCAGCTTCCTGCTAATGTGCCCGAGTATCAGCAGATACTGACTTAGTACTTCAGTTCCTGTTACACTTGTGGGAGATCCGGATGGATTTTCTGGTGCCTTGCTGTTAGGACCATTTGGGGAGTAAACCAGAGATATCTCTTTCTCTCTCATTCTTTTAAAAATTGAGGCTTTGGGCCAGCGCCGTGGCTCAACAGGCTAATGCTCCGCCTTGCGGCACCGGCACACCAGGTTCTAGTCCCAGTCGGGGCGCCAGATTCTGTCCCAGTTGCCCCTCTTCCAGGCCAGCTCTCTGCTGTGGCAAGGGAGTGCAGTGGAGGATGGCCCAAGTGCTTGGGCCCTGCACCCCATGGGAAACCAGGATAAGCACCTGGCTCCTGCCTTCGGATCAGCACGGTGCACTGGCTGCAGCATGGCGGCCATTGGAGGGTGAACCAATGGCAAAAGGAAGACCTTTCTCTCTCTCTCTCATTGTCCACTCTGCCTGTCCAAAAAAAAAAAAATTTTGAGGCTTTGGGGCTGGCACTGTGGGTAAAATTGCCACCTACAGTGCCAGCATCCCAAAATGGCACCAGTTCAAGTCCCGGCTGCACCATGACACCTACTCTTCCTTTGCTGTTGGTTCACCCTCCAATGTCCGCCAAGGCCGGTGCATCGCGCTGATCCAAAGCCAGGAGCCAGGTGCTTCCCCTGGTCTCCCATGCAGGTGCAGGGCCCAAAGACTTGGGCCATCCTCCACTGCACTCCTGGGCCATAGCAGAGAGCTGGCCTGGAAGAGGGACAACCAGGATAGAATCTAGCGCCCCGACCGGGACTAGAATCCTGTGTGCCAGCACTGCAGGTGGAGGATTAGGCTATTGAGCCACGGTGCTGGCCTAAGTTAATGTCATCTCTAATATAGAAGTCATTGGTGAATTTGCTTATCTGCCAATGATCACTATATGCTACTAGATCCGCAGCAGCAGAAATATATTAACAAAACAATCGTAGCATCTGAACTGGGAAGCTTGCAAAGTGTCTTTAAATACAGAATGGGATGAGGAGGAAATCTGCCTCCTCTAGTCTACTAGTTTTACCAGTTTTTTTTTTTTTTTTTTTACAGGCAGAGTGGACAGTGAGAGAGATAGAGAGAAAGGTCTTCCTTTGCCGTTGGTTCACCCTCCAATGGCTGCCGCGGTTGGCGCGCTGCGGCCGGCGCACCTGGTCCGATGGCAGGAGCCAGGAGCCAGGTGCTTTTCCTGGTCTCCCCATGGGGTGCAGGGCCCAAGCACCTGGGCCATCCTCCACTGCACTCCTGGGCCACAGCAGAGAGCTGCCCTGGAAGAGGGGCAACTGGGACAGAATCCGGCACCCCGACCGGGACTAGAACCCGGTGTGCCGGCACCGCAAGGCGGAGGATTAGCCTGTTGAGCCACGGCGCCGGCCTAAACCAAATTTTTTAAAAAGTGCAACGCAGAAGCCAGCATTGTGGTGTAGTGGGTAAAGCCATTCCCTGTACCACCAGCATCCCATGGTGGGTGCCAGTTCATGTCCTAGCTGCTCTACTTCCGATCCAGCTCCCTGCTAATGCCTGAGGAAAGCAGTGGAAGATGGCTCAACTGCTTGGGCCCCTGTCACCTATGTGGCAGTCCTGAACGAAGCTCCTGGCTCAGCTCTGGCCACTGTGGCTGCCTAGGGAGTGAAAAGTGAATGGAAGACCTGTCTCTTCCCTCTGTCTCTGTTTCTCTAACTTTCAAATAAATAAATAAATCTTTTATATACATACATATATGTATGTGTGTGTGTGTGGGGGGGGGGGTTATGTACAAATGAAAGCAGTGGAAGATGGCCTGAGTACTTGGGCTAATACACCCATATGGGAGACCCAGGTGGAGTTCTTGGCTCTTGACTTTAGCCTGATCCTGCCTTGCCTATTGCTGCCCTTTGGGAAGTGAACCAGTGGATTGAAGATCTCCCTCTCCCTGCCTTCCTATCACTCTGCCTTTAAAAACACACTTAAAAAATTTTTTTCAGCACAGTTTTTTCTCTCACCTACCCTAGCTCTTTCATTTCCTACTCCTTTTAGAAAGAGATTTTCAGATTCTTCTGTTTTGCTGAAGGTGAGTGAGGTAACATTTAATATTTATTACCATCAAGATCTAGTGGGCCACCAGAGTAGTGCTTTACTGTTTTATCTAGGAAAGATGTCCAGAATATTTGCACTATCTTCTGGTAATAGAAATCAGTATGTAACTCAAATATAAAAATATTTTCCTTTTACTCTCTAAACAACTAAATTCCTTTGTATGTGTCTGTATGTGCTTGTGTTTAAAGATTTATTTATTTGAACGGCGGAGTGATAGGTCTTCCATCCACTGGTTTATTCCCAGATGGCCGAACAGCCAGGGCTGCCCCAGGCTGAAGCTGAAGCTTTCATGTGCCAGTTCACTCCCCAAATGTCCACAGCAGCCAGGGCTGGGTCAGGGCAAAGCTAGGAGCCCAGAGTTCAATCCAGGTCTCCCCCGTGGGTGGCAGGGACCCAGACACTTGAGCCATCTCTGCCTCCCAGGGTGTGCAGTAGCAACAAGCTGTATCAAAAGTGGAGGCGGCCGGACCCCATTATGGGATGTGGGCATCCCAAGCTGCAGCTTTATCTCTGCAGCACATGCCTGCTCCTGTGTAAGCATTTGATTACCGGTCCTTGTTGAATTGTCTAAACCATGATGTAATATAGAGATCTGTGCCAAATATTTTACTATCTAATTAATAAGTGCTTTATAATCTCAATTACAGAATTTCTCTTAACATCAGTGATATTGTTCATGATGTGAGTGTTCTTTCAGATTATTTTCAACTAACAGTAATAATACTTTAATTTTCTCAGATATTTATCTGTTATGTTATAGAAAGTTTTCTTTAGGCCAGATGAGAGATTAAGAGTATAGAGTCTGTTGCCAGAATGTCTGAATTCAAATTGTTGCCATTTAAGAAACTGTGCCTCAGTTTTTTCATCTATAAGATGATAACAATAAATATTTAAGACACAACCTGAGGGGCTGGTGCTGGGGCGTAGTGGGTTAGTGTCCTGGCCTGACATGCAGGCATCCCATATGGATGCTGGTTCGAGACCCAGCTGCTCCACCTCTGAACCAGCTCTCTGCTGTGGCTTGGGAAAGCAGTAGAAGATGGCCTGAGTCCTTGGGCTCCTGCACCTACGTGGGAGACCTGGAGGAAGTTCTTGGCTCCTGGCTTCTGATCAGCAAAGCTCTGACCATTGTGGCCAACTGGGGAGTGAACCAGCAGATGGAAGATCTCTGTCTCTCTCTTTCTCTCTCTCTCTGCCTTTCCTCTCTGTGTAACTCTTTCAGATAAATAAATTAATTAAAAAAAAAAAAGACACAACCTGATAGATTAAGCACTGTGTGTTAGCTCCCATTTTTATTTTAAAAAGTAATTTTATACATCTCATGGCAGGTAGATAGTTGATTTGCTATCTACTTCTGTTAAATAAGAGGGTGATAAATCAACAGGATGACAAAAGAGGATCCCTACCCCCACTATTTCTTTTTTTTTTTTTTTAAGATTTATTATTTATTTATTTGAAAGTAAGAGTTACACAGAGAAGGAGAGGCAGAGAGAGAGAGGTCTTCCATCCACTGGTTCACTCCCCAGTTGGCCACAACAGCTGGAGCTGTGACGATCCAAAGCCAGGAGCTTCCTCTGGGTCTTCACACGCAGGTGCAGGGGCCCGAGAACCTTGGCCATCTTCCACTGCTTTCCCAGGCCATAGCAGGGAGCTGGATTGGAAGTGAAGCAGCCGGATCTCGAACCAGCACCCATATGGTGTGCCGGCGCTTCATGCCAGGGCCTTAACCCACTGCGCCACAGTGCAGGCCCCTCCTTGCCCTTAACTTTTTTTTTTTTTGACAGGCAGAGTGGACAGTGAGAGACAGAAAGGTCTTCCTTTGCCGTTGGTTCACCCTCCAATGGCCGTCGTGGCCGGTGCACTGTGCTGATCCAAAGGCAGGAGCCAGGTGCTTTTCCTGGTCTCCCATGGGGTGCAGGGCCCAAGCACTTGGGCCATCCTCCACTGCCTTCCCTGGCCACAGCAGAGAGCTGGACTGGAAGAGGGGCAACCGGGACAGAATCCGGCGCCCTGATCGGGACTAGAACCCTGTGAGCCGCGGCGCCGGCCTGCCCTTAACTTTTATTGCGGTAGAACACTATAAATAAATATACTCCACCTTCTGGCAGAAATGATATTTCCGAAAATCATTGTAGTCTTTAGCTTGAGGGTCTCTCTGTAACAGGATAGAAAGGGTAGGTGATTGGACAGTACTGTTTTGCTAGTGGGCTAGGCGGAAAGCCACAGGAAGCCTTCTGTCATATTTTTGCTTTGAAGCCTGTGACTCCTTGAGGAGCGTCACCAATGGGAGTTACAAAACCGCTTTTAGCAACTTACCGTAAGGCACTTACAAAGGGCTTAGGCTGTGCGGTATTTTAGTCCATTTATCAGGGCCTCTTGTGGTTCTTTCTCTCAGGCAGTTAAAATGATAAGCATCAAGCTAAAAGCTTATAATCAAGCTTCCATTTATAGAAAGCCATTATTCAGGTTGGGGAGAGTAAATTGGAGTCCACCTGAAAGTCTATCTTATGCTTTATTCTGTTCTTCAGTAAAGACAGTTCGTTTTGTTTCTTGTCCTTCCATGTGTGCAATGGGAAGTCGTCATTCTGTCACACCAAGGTGTAGTGGGAACTTGTAAATTCTTTGAGGCGCTGTAGTATAGTTAGAAAAGCAACTTCATTCTGGGAATATCTGCAGGTTAACTTCTGTCACCATCACTGATCTCGTCTGCATTTTTAGATCTTTTTTTCTATCTACTCATTCTCTTATTCTTCATGGTTTGGGGAGTTAAATACTGGACATAGATATAGAAATCACTGTGAATTCGTTAGAAATTTAGAGCTCAGAAGTAGCAATCCTAACCATTTTTCTAGTCTGCCATCTTATTTTCCAGATAAGACTATTTAAAAAACTTAACCAAAGTCACAGGTCTGTTTGACGAGCCTGTAGAATTATAGAAATGCACAAATTTGGGGAGAATATTGCAATTCTTTAGCATAATAAAGTATATTTTCTGAATCTGTATAGCTTTAACTTGAGGAAGTAATAAATGGTTATCAAGGAGATGTAGGTAGAGTATATATACAAATCATTAGGAGATAGGACTTTTCCAGATTTAAAGATCTGTTTATTTGAAAGGCAGAGTTACAGAGAAGGAGAATCGGGGAGAGAAGTCTTCCATCAGCTGGTTCACTGCCCAAATGGCCACAATGGCCAGGGCTGGGCCAGACCAGAGCCAGGAGCCAGTATGTCCAGGTCTCCCACATGGGTACAGGGGCCCAAGCACTTGGACCATCTTCCACTGGTTTTCCAGCACAATAGTAGGGAGGAAGAGCAGCACCTGACCCAGCACCCATATGGGATGCCAGCACTGTAGGTGGCCATTTAACCTGCTACGCCACTGAGCCAGCCACCAGCTTTTCCACATTGTATAGGCTTTCTGCTCCAATGGGAAGAATGTTAAAAATTAATTGGAAGCGACTTGTAATAGGTGAGAAAACCATAACTTTGGGACTGGCACTGTGGCTCAGTAGGTTAATCCTCTGCCTGTAGTGCAGGCATCCCATAAGGACACTGGTTCTAGTCCCAGCTGCCCCTCTTCTGATCTAGCTCTCTACTGTAGCCTGGGAAAGTAGTAGAAGATGACCCAGTGCTTGGGCCCCTGCACCCACAGGGAAGACCCAGAAGAGCTCCTGGCTCCTGGCTTTGGATTGGCACAGCTCCGGCTCTGCGGCCATTTGAAGAGTGAACCAGCGGATAGAAGACCTCTCTCTCTCTCCCTCTCTCTCTCTCTCTCTCTGTCTCTCCCTCTCACTATCTGTAACTCTGCCTCTCAAATTTATTAATAAAAATCTTAAAAAAAAATAACTATCTCAGAAGCTATTATAGGGGTGGGCTTTTGGCGTAATGGTTTTTAAAGATCGTACTTGGGACATCTGAATCACATGTTGGGGTGCGCTGATTTCATGTCCTTGCTCTACTTTCAATTCAGCTTTCTGCTAATGCATATCCTGGGTACCAACTGGTAATGCCTCAAGTAGTCGGGTTCCTGTCACCCAAGTGGGAGACCTAGAATGTGTTCCAGCTTCTGACTTCAACTTGGTGCAGCCCAGTCCTGTGTATTGGCAGGCATTTGGAGAATGATCCAGTGGATGGGAAATCTCTCTGTGTGTCTGTCCATCTCTGTCTTTCTGCCTTTCAAATGAATAAATTATTTAAAAGAACCATTATAGGGCATAGGGATATTAAAAAAAAAATCTTATGAGGCAGATATTGTGGATAGCCCATTAAGCTGCCACTTATGACACCCACATCCCACATGTTGGTGACCCTGGGATCCAGTCCCACCTTGGCTTCTGATCCAGCATCCTGCTGATATCCGTTCTGGGAAAGAGCAGTACTTGGGTCCTAGGTAGAGTTCCTGGCTTCAGCCTGGCCTAGTCCTGGCCATAGCAGGCATTTGGAAAGCGAACCAGCAGATGTAAAGTCTCCCTCTCGGCCTTTCAAACAAATAGAAATAAATAAACTTCAAAAAAGTATGATGTAGAGAGTTTTATTGTATAAAAGGAAAACCAAGTGTCCCATGTGGATCCTCATCCATTATGTTTCTTATGTGCACTTCTGGAAATTCTGTATATAAATGTATAAGAATTTAAAATACATATTTTAAGGGAAACATTTTATATGCTGTTCATCTCTTTTTTTAAAAAGTGTGGTATCAGTACATATAAGCAGACTTTTTTTATTTATTTATTTATTTATTTATTTATTTTTTTTGACAGGCAGAGTGGACAGTGAGAGAGAGAGACAGAGAGAAAGGTCTTCCTTTTGCCATTGGTTCACCCTCCAATGGCCGCGGCGGTCGGCGCGCTGCGGCCGGCGCACCGCGCTCATCCGATGGCAGGAGCCAGGAGCCAGGTGCTTTTCCTGGTCTCCCCATGGGGTGCAGGGCCCAAGCACCTGGGCCATCCTCCACTGCACTCCCGGGCCACAGCAGAGGGGTGGCCTGGAAGAGGGGCAACCGGGACAGGATCCGGTGCCCCGACCGGGACTAGAACCCGGTGTGCCGGCGCCGCAAGGCGGAGGATTAGCCTGTTGAGCCACGGCGCCGGCCTAAGCAGACTTTTTAAGATTTTTTTTTTTTTTGACAGGCAGAGTGGACAATGAGAGAGAGAGAGAAAGGTCTTCCTTTGCCGTTGGTTCACCCTCAAATGGCCACTGCGGCAGGTGCGCTGCGACCTGCGCACTGCGCTCATCCAATGGCAGGAGCCAGGTGCCAGGTGCTTTTCCTGGTCTCCCATGGGGTGCAGGGCCCAAGCACTTGGGCCATCCTCCACTGCACTCCCGGGCCACAGCAGAGGGCTGGCCTGGAAGAGGGGCAACCGGGACAGAATCTGGCGCTGCAAGGCGGAGGATTAGCCTGTTGAGCCCCGGTGCCGGCCAAGATTTATTTATTTATTTGGGGCCGGCGCCGTAGCTCACTTTGTTAATCCTCCGCCTGTAGTGCTGGCATCCCATATGGGCGCAGGGTTCTAGTCCTGGTTGCTCCTCTTCCAGTCCAGCTCTCTGCTGTGGCCTGGGAGTGCAGTGGAGGATGGTCCAAGTGCTTGGGTCCTACACCCCATGAGAGACCAGGAGAAGCACCTGGCTCCTGGCTTCGGATTAGCACAGTGTGCCGGCCATGGCGGCCATTCAGGGGTAAACCAACAGAAGGAAGACCTTTCTCTCTCTCTCTCTCACTGTCTAACTCTGCCTGTCTAATTAAAAAAAAAAATTATTTATTTATCTGAAAGTAAAATTAGAGAGAAGAAACAGAGATCGATCTTTTGTGCGCTGTTTCACTCTCCAGATTGCTGCCATGACCGGGGCTGGGCCAGGCCGAATCCAGGAGCCAGGAGTTTCATCCAGGTCTCCCACGTGGGTCCAGGAACCCAGGACTTGGGCCATCCTCTGCAATCAGTCTCTTTTTTAAAAGACAATGTGGTTGTGGCACAGCTGGTTAAATTGCCTCTTGGAATGCCCAGGTGGCATATCAGAATGCTGGTTCAAGTCCCAGCTACACCGCTTCCAATATAGTACTTCCTGCTGATGTACATGTGAAGGCACCTGATGATAGCCCAAGTACTTTGATCTTTGCCACTCATGGGAGATGGAGTTCAGGCTCCTGACTTCTTGTTTTTGCTGGCATTTGGTGGTTAAACCAGCAGATGGAAGATCTCTGTTTCTCACTTGCTCTATCACTCTACTTTTCAAATAATAAATAAATTTGGGGACAGCGCTGTGGCTCACTTGGTTAATCTTCCACCTGCGGCACCAGCATCCCATATGGGCACCGAGTTCTAGTCCAGTTGCTCCTCTTCCAGTCCAGCTCTCTGCTGTGGCCTGGGAGGGCAGTGGAGGATGGCCCAAGTGCTTGGGTCCCTGCCACCTGTATGGGAGACCAGGAAGAAGCTCCTGGCTCCTGGCTTCGGATTGGCACAGTGCCGGCCATGGCGGCCATTTGGGGAGTGAACCAACAGATGGAAGACCTTTCTCTCACTGTCTATAACTCTACCTGTCAGATAAATTAAAAAAATTTTTTTTTTCTTAAACAAAATGACTACATAATAATTCATTGTAAAAATGTACCAGTACATATTTAACCAGTCCTATGTTGATGAGTATTTATTACTTTTCTGCTTTAAAACAGCACAGCAGCAAACATTCTGGCATATCTTCAGTACAACCCAATTGGGATGTACTAAATGTAGGCTTAATTTCTGAACATGGAATTATTAAAGAGTGTGTGCATTTGAAGTTTTCATCTATTAACTGCCAAAGAGATTGAATTAGTTTACATCAAATATGGGTATTTAGGAAAACTCTTGGTATTTATATGAAACATACATTCCCTTTAAAGCATTATTACACTATGAGACTTACATTGACTCTAATAAACTCATTTTTACTTTGTTTTTGTCCGAAGCCCGTGCCTACTGCACTGGCTCAAGTGGATAGAGAAAAGATCTATCAGTGGATCAACGAGTTGTCCAGTCCTGAGACAAGGGAAAATGCTCTGCTGGAGCTGAGTAAGAAGCGGGAGTCTGTTCCTGACCTTGCGCCCATGCTGTGGCATTCGTTTGGTACTATTGCAGCACTTTTACAGGTGAGTGCATGTCCACGAATGGCAGTTCAGGCCTGTTCTCACACTGTGTCCTTCGCCACTTTTGCTCAAATTGTTCTGAAGACTTCAGGCTGATTCTTTAAACATTAGGTTTTGTAAGAACCTGTTTAGAAAAGCCTAAGATGTTAAATTGCAGATTTTTAGATTCTACCCAAGAGATTCAAGTAAGTCAGTCTGAGGTGGGCCCTAAAATCTGTTTAAACAGGTATTTTCCCCACCTCCAAGTGGTTTTCATGTGGATGGTCTAAGAACTACACTGAGAAACATTGCTTTTGGAGTACTGAGGGGCCACTGCTGTGACGCAGCCAGTTAAGCCACCACCTGCAGCGCCAGTATCCCATTTAGCTAACCCAGTTCAAGTCCTGGCTGCTGCACTTCCAATCCAGCTCCCTGCTAATGCGCCTGGAAAAGTGGCCGAAGATGACCCAAGTGCTTTGGCTCCTGCAGCTGCGTCAGAGACCCAGATCTTGCTCTGACTTCAACTTGGCCCAACCCTGGCCGTTGCAGCCATTTGGAGAGTGAATCAGCAGATAGAAATTTCTTTCTCTCCTCTTCTCCCTCTCTCCCTGTCCCTCTCCATTTCTCTCTCCCTTTTTGTCTGTAACTCTGCCTTTCAAATAAATAAAATAAATCTGAATGGATGAAATCGGAAGCAGGCATTTAACACGGCAGTTAAGATGCCTGTGTCCCACATCTTTGGAGTACCTAGATTCAGCCTCCAGCTCCAGCTCCTAACTCTAGCTTCCTGCCACCCACGTAGGAGACCTCGATTCCATTCTGGCTCCAGCTTTGGCCCTGGCCCAGTCCTAGCCATTACAGACATTTGAGCAGTGAACCAGCAGATAGGGACTCTGTCTCTCTGCCTCTCAAGTAAATAAAAGCAAATGGAATTGTGCTCAGCAAATCATGACATTTGGCAGACTACTGTTTGTACATATCCTCAGTCATAGACTCATGGTTCTTTTGTTTTTAAGATTTATTTATTTATTTGAAAGAGTTACACGGGGGGGGGGAGGCACGTGTCTTACATCTGCTGGTTCACTTCCCAATTGGCCACAAAGACTGGAGCTGTGCCGATATGAAGCCAAGAGCCAGAAGCTTCTAGGTCTCCCGTGTGGGTGCAGGGGCCCAAGGACTTGAGCCATCTTCTACTGCTTTCCTAGGCCATCGCAGAGAGCTGGATCAAAAATGGAGTAGCCGAGACTCAAACCGGTGCCCATATGGGATGCCAGCGCTGCAGGTGGCGGCTTTACCCACTACAGCACAGTGCTGGGCCCTAGACGCATTTGTTGCCTAAACAAGCTCAAATGTCCTTGAGTCACAACAGTTGACTTAACACCTTACTGGCCCACACTTGCATTGTTACAACTTAAAGTAGGTTGCTGACAAAAAGAGAAATTATAAAACTCTAGGAATCCATGGCCTGGGAGTGCAGTGGAGGATGACCCAAGTCCTTGGGCCCTGCACCCTCATGGAGACCAGGAGAAGTACCTGGCTCCTGGCTTCGGATCAGCTCGGTGCACCGGCTGCAGCACACCAGCTGCGGCGGCCATTGGAGGGTGAACCAACAGCAAAAGGAAGACCTTTCTCTCTGTCTCTCACTGTCCACTCTGCCTGTCAAAAAAAAAAAAAAAAAAAAAAAAAAAAAACTAGGAATCCATCAAATGCCTCAGCAGTTACAAGATATAAGAGATTATAGGTAAACACAGTTGCCACCATAGAAATCTTCCTAGAAAAACACATATAACTATTATCTTAACTATTTAGTCAAGTATGTTTGCAATAAAAGGGTAGGAGCATTCTTTATTTTCTTTTTTAAGGTTTATTTTATTTCAAAGTTAGAATTACAGAGAAAGAGAGGGAGAGAGCTTCCATTTGTTGGTTTACTCCCCAGATGACTACAATGGCCAGGCTGGGCCAGACTGAAGCCAAGAGCCAGGAGCTTCTTCTGGGTCTTCCACGTGGATGCAGGGGCCCAAGCACTTGAGCCATCTTCTGCTGCTTTCCCTTTAGCAGGGAGCTGGATCAGAAGCGGAGTAGCTGGGACTCAAGTTGGTGCCCTCATGGGATGCTGGCATTGCAGGTGGCAGCTTTACTCGATACACCACAATGCCAGCCCCTGTTTGTTTATTTCTGCTCCTTTGGTGGTTCAATTCTGTTGGGATCTGTGGAATTAAGAGATTGAGAGGCTAATCCTCTGCCTAGTGGCGCCAGCACACCGGGTTCTAGTCCCGGTTGGGGCGCCGGATTCTGTCCCGGTTGCCCCTCTTCCAGGCCAGCTCTCTGCTGTGGCCCGGGAGTGCAGTGGAGGATGGCCCAAGTGCTTGGGCCCTACACCCCTTGGGAGACCAGGAGAAGCACCTGGCTCCTGCCATCGGATCAGTGCGGTGCCCTGGCCGCAGCGCGCCGGCCACGGCGGCCATTGGAGGGTGAACCAACGGCGAAAAGGAAGACCTTTCTGTCTGTCTCTCTCTCTCACTGTCCACTCTGCCTGTCAAAAAAAAAAAAAAAAAAAAAAGAGAGAGAGATTGAGGGTCAGGGGGTCTGTGGTGTAGTGGGTAAAGCCGCTGCCTGCAATGCTAGCATCCCATACAAGCACTGGTTTGAGTCCACTTTCGATCCAGCTTTCTGCTGTGGCCTGGGAAAGCAATAGAAGATGGCCCAAGTCCTTGGGCCCCTGCATCCACATTGGAGACCCGGAAGAGGCTCCTGGCTCCTGGCTTTGGATTGGCTCAGCTCCGGCCGTTGCAACCATTTGCGGAGTGAACCAACAGATGGAAGACCTCTCTCTCTCTCTCTGCCTTTCCTTCTCTCTCTGTGTAACTCTTTCAAGTAAATAAATTTTTTAAAAATTAAAAAAAAGAAAAGATTTGGGGGTTTGGGGTTTTTTGTTTTTTACCTTAGCGATGTGGGAATTAATTTTTGATTAGTTATTTCTTGTTTCTCTGCTCCTTTCTGTTTTTTAGGAAATTGTAAATATTTATCCATCTATCAACCCACCTACCTTGACAGCACACCAGTCTAACAGAGTTTGCAATGCTCTGGCGCTACTGCAATGTGTGGCATCACACCCAGAGACCAGGTAAATGCTTCGTGTGAGTCAGTGGGGGAAGTGTCTGTTGAATATGGTCCTAACCCTTTGCTGTGTGGTGAGAGGAGGGCAGGCGGTAGGGTGCACAGTGTATGTGTGGATATGAATCTCTAGGACTCTACCTTACTTTGTTCCCATACCTAGCAGTGCGCTGAAAGAGCGGTGTTGATGAGTCAGGTATTGTCACTGTGGTTGAGACTCCCCTTAGGACACCTGCATGCCGTATGTGAGTGCCTGGTTGCAGCCCAGCTGTGCTTGTGATCCAGCTTCTTGCTCGTGTGCGTCCTGGGAAGCAGCACATGGTAGCTGGAGTACTTAGGTTCCTGCTACCCACACAGAGGACTTACACTGGGTTCTAGGCTCCTGGCGTTAGCCTGGCCCGCCTGCAGCTGTTGTAGGCATTTGGGAAGTGAACCTGCAGATAGATGAACGATCTTACTCTGTCTCTCCTCTCTCTGTCTCTGTCTCTGTCTCTGTCTGCCTTTCAAAATAAATGAAAATAATTAAATATTAATTTTAAAAGTCTCGTGTAGAAGTCAGCACAATGGTTAAGACACTGCTTGAGATGGCTCGGGTTTGAGACCAACCGTACTGCCAATTCCAGCTTCCTGCTAATGCACACCCTGGGAAGCAGCAGGGGATGGCTCAAACACTTGGGTCCGTGCCAGCCATGTGGGAGACCTGGATCGATTTCCCGGCTCCCGGCTTCAGCCTGGTTGACCCCGAGCTGTTGTGGTCATTTGAGGAGTGAACCAGTAGATGAGAGATCTCTGTCTGCCTTTCATATAAATTTTTTAAAATCTTAGGTATTGAGTCTGCTACAAAGTGTAACTACAAATAATAGACTGTTATCTGTATTAGTTGCCTAACATATTAGCAGTAGATTAAACTGTTTTCCTGTTGATTGAAGTATCTGAAATGTTCTAACCATAATGAAGAAAGCACATTTAGGCACAGCAGACAGACCTGATAATGATCTGCCACCTATGACTATTATATTAAATCATAAAGTAGTTGATGGAGGTAATTTAGAAGACTCTTGGGCACTTACTAACATCTATGACCTACTCTTAAAATCTGCAGTTGTATATTTTAAGTTAACCAATTGAAAAGTGCTTAGTCTGATTACATGGAAAATCATGTTTTTGTATTTTTTTTTTAAGACTTACTCTGTTTATTTGAAAGGCTGAATGCCAGAGAGAGAAACAGAGAGAAAGAGCTCTTCGATCTGCTGGTTCACTCCCCTAATGACTGCAATGGCCAGGGCTGGGCCAGGCCAAAGCCAGGAGCCTGGAACACCATCTGGCTCTCCCATGTGGCTATCAGCCCATGTATTTAGGCCATCTTCTGCTGCTTTCCCAGGCACATTAACGGGAGCTGGGTTAGAAGCAGAGCTGCCAGGACTTGAACCAGTTCCTCAAACCCTGTTCTTTTTTTTTTTTTTTGACAGGCAGAGTGGACAGTGAGAGAGAGAGACAGAGAGAAAGGTCTTCCTTTGCCGTTGGTTCACCCTCCAATGGCTGCCACGGACGGCGCGCTGTGGCCAGCACACTGCACTGATCCGATGGCAGGAGCCAGGTGCTAGGTGCTTTTTCCTGGTCTCCCATGGGGTGCAGGGCCCAAGCACTTGGGCCATCCTCCACTGCACTCCCGGGCCACAGCAGAGAGCTGGCCTGGAAGAGGGGCAACCGGGACAGAATCCGGCGCCCCAACCGGAACTAGAACCCAGTGTGCCGGCGCCGCAAGGCGGAGGATTAGCCTGTTGAGCCACGGCGCCGGCCCAAACCCTGTTCTTTTAATCATCCTAATATAGGCTGCAGTTTTTTGGTGATGCCTCCATTGACATTTTGTGCTAAGTAAGTCTTTCTAGTGGAAGGATAAGGGCAGGAGGATACTGTCCTGTGAATTGTGAGATATATAGCTGCATCTCTGGCTTCTGCCCACTGGATGCCGATAGCGCTCAGTAACCTTCAGTTATGATAGCCTAAAATGTTTCCAGATGGTACCACATGCTCCGTAGGGGGTGAAGTCGCCCTGTTTAAGAACCATTGGTTGTGCCGGCGCTGTGCCTCACTAAACTAATCCTCTGCCTGCAGTGCCGGCACCCCGAGTTCTAGTCCTGGTTGGGGCGCCGGTTCTGTCCCAGTTGCTCCTCTTCCAGTCCACCTCTCTGCTGTGGCCCAGGAAGGCAGTGGAGGATGGCCCAAGTGCTTGGGCCCTGCACCTGCATGGGAGACCAGGAGGAAGCACCTGGCTCCTGGATTGGGATCGGTGTTGTGCGCCAGCCGTGGCAGCCATTTAGGGGGTGAACCAATGGAAGGAAGACCTTTCTCTCCATCTCTCTTTCTCACTGTCTAACTCTGCCTGTCAAAAAAACAACATTGTTTGGTCCAAAACCTTGGGCTCCTACACCTGCGTGGGAGGAGGTTTCTGGCTCCAGCCTTTATGACCATTTGGGGAGTAGACCAGCAGGTGGAAGACCTCTCTCTCTATCTCTGCCTCTCTGTAACTCTGCCTTTCAAATAAATAGATCTTTAAAAAAAAAAAAATTGATTGACATTGATTGTAGCCAATGACCAGTAACATTCTCTTCTAAGGAATCCTTGCTCTGGCATGTTCTATAGGCCATAGAGAATTAACCACTAGGAAATCTTAATGTTTAAGAGCCTTAGAAATCAGCTCTGGACTCTGAATGGGATTATTTTTTCTTCTAGGTCAGCATTTCTTGCAGCACACATCCCACTTTTTTTGTATCCCTTTTTGCACACTGTCAGCAAAACGCGTCCCTTTGAATATCTTCGGCTCACCAGCCTTGGCGTTATTGGTAAGTTACGGAAGCCTAAAATCCTCATTCTGTCTATTTGGGTGTTTTGGTCTTGCCCTAGGGGCTTTTTTTTAACTTCTGTCTTTGAGATTGTGTCATTCACTAATGAATGAGTGTCAGGAACATGCTGACTCTTAGAAGGAATCATTCTTATGTTTTTAATAAGCTATTAGACCCGATGTCGAGGATTCAACTCCATATAAAATATAGAAACATTTACAGAATTGTAGAGAGAGTAAAAAATAATAACCTGATCAGCAAATGTTATTATAGGAGCAAGAATTTGTATTTGAACTTACTTTCTCCTTCTTTGTGTGTGGTTGATCATTCTTACTTCTAAACAATTCTCCCGTAACTCCAGACTAGCTTCTGCTATTTCACACGAAGTTAAATTTTTTCATTCCCAAGTAGACATTTCTATAGACGTTTATAAGGGGAGATGTGTGTAAAGGAATTTTTACTCAACAAAATAAGGTATCCGTTGTTTGAGAATCTCAGACTCTTGGAGAGTTGAAGAACTGTCTTCACACTTCCGGCATGTAATACATTCAAGAAGACTTCCTCTGCAAGTCACTCTTCCTTTCTTTGATGTCTTTCTCTTTTTTTTTGGGGGGGGGTTACTGAACAAAAAACAAAAGCACTGATTACACAACTTTATTTTGTTGGCTTATTGTTTTATGTTGTCTATGTTCCCATACCTCTGAGTGTGAACTATGAATCAAGAAACTATAAACGTTTGATGTCTCCATGACATTTTTGTTAGAAATGTTTTATTCTTCTTTTAAGGAACAACTACTATGTCATATACTCCAAATAAATGCTGCTGCTTTGCATCTCCCCCTAGATGATGCTGTAATTAGAAATCTTACTCTGATACATTCTTTTCTGCTTTTTTTTTTTTTTTTAAATTTTTTTTGACAGGCAGAGTGGACAGTGAGAGAGAGAGAGAGAGAGAAAGGTCTTCCTTTGCCATTGGTTCACCCTCCAATGGCTGCCACGGATGGCGTGCTGCGGCCGGCGCACCGCGCTCATCCGATGGCAGGAGCCAGGTGCTAGGTGCTTTTTCCTGGTCTCCCATGGGGTACAAGGCCCAAGCACTTGGGCCATCCTCCACTGCACTCCCGGGCCACAGCAGAGGGCTGGCCTGGAAGAGGGGCAACCAGGACAGAATCCGGCGCCCCAACCGGGACTAGAACCCAGTGTGCCGGCGCCGCAAGGCGGAGGATTAGCCTGTTGAGCCACGGCGCCGGCCTTCTGCTTTTTAATTATAAGAGTTTCTCATGAATGATTTAAAGCATCGAAATAATTCCAGCCAAAAGAAAATGTTTGTAGATCCTTAACTCTCTCCTCTTCTGTCTCTGTTGTTCTGCCTGACAAATAAATAAGTATATTTTTTAAATTAAAAATCTGCCTGGAATGCCTGTATCCCATATCAGAGAGCCTAGCTCTCTTTGAGTCCCAGCTTTGCTCTTCAGTTCCAGCTTCAGCTAATGTGCACCCTGGAAGATTATGAACTCAAGTAGGTGGGTCCCTACCCACATATATAGAAGATCTGGATTGAGTTCCCTGGCTGTTGCAGGCATTTGGGGGAGTGAACCAGGAAGTGGGAGATGTCTCTCCCTGCCTAACTTTCAAATAATAAATAGATCAATCTTAAGGAAAAACAAAAACATAGACCTACAAGGGGGAAAGTAACGATTATACAGATGAAGTTGTTGTAGAACCAGGATCCAAGTGTGTCCCTGTTTCTTGTTTATAATTGTTTTTCTCTTGGATGTATGCTACAATGTTTGTGCTCTTTGGGAGGATAAAGGGCAATTATCTACAGAGTAATAGTGTTTATGCCCATTGTGAAAAAAAGATCCAAATTGGCACCGTTACTTTGCTACCTGGGAATGTACTTTAATACTGATGAAGAGGGGCCAGCGCTGTGGCACATTAAGTTAATCCTCCGCCTGTGGCGCTGGCATTCCACATGGGCACCAGTGCTAGTCCTGGCTGCCCCTCCTCCAGTCCAACTCTGCTATGGCCTGAGAAAGCAGTAGAAGATGGCCCATGTGCTTGGGCCCCAGCACCCACGTGGGAGTCTGGGAAGAAGCTCCTCGCTTCCGCCGTTGTGGCTATTTAGAGAGCTAACCAACTGAAGGAAGGCTTTCTCTCTGTCTCTTCTTCTCACTGTCTGTAAATCTACATCTCAAATAAGTAGAAAAATACTGATAAAGAATTCTCTTCACTTACCTAAACAAGTGCAGAATGGATTGGGGCCGGCGCTGTGGCGCAGCGGGTTAACACCCTGGTATGAAGCGCTGGTTCAAGACCTAGCTGCTCCACTTCCAATCTAGCTCTCTGCTACGGTCTGGGAAAGCAATAAAGGATGGCCCAAGTCCTTGGGCCCTGCACCCACATGGGAGACCAGGAAGAAGCTCCTGACTCCTGGCTTCAGATCGGCGCAGCTCCAGCCATTGCAGCCAATTGGGGAGTGAATCAATGGATAGAAGACCTCTCTCTCTCTCTCTCTCTCTGTCTCTCCTCTCTCTGTGTAACTCTGACTTTCAAATAAAATAAATCTTTAAAATAGAAAAAAAAAAAAAGATTGTCTACCAGGAGTGATAATAATGTTATTTAGATTATTGACTGCTGCTGACTACATGATTGACAAACTTGGTGTCTCATCTTTCAGTGTAGCTGATAGTCAACTTGTGCTTTTTTTTCTACCTTTTTTTCTTTTTAAACATACTGGAATCTGATTCCCTGTCATAAAGACCACAGTTTGTGTTCTCTTAATTTAAATTCCCAGAATTCATTAGGTGAACAAGTTAATTTTAACTGGAAACCCCATCTGAAACAATTTTGTTTGTATTTTCTTTAGGGGCCCTCGTAAAAACAGATGAGCAAGAAGTAATCAACTTTTTATTAACAACAGAAATTATTCCTTTGTGTTTGCGCATTATGGAATCTGGAAGTGAACTTTCTAAAACGGTATGTGCCTCTAACAGATTCTACATTGTATTTGGGTCTTGAGCTGCAGATTTGTGGTCGTGGCATAATTTTTCGCCTTTCTTCAGCATTTTGAACCTTGTATGAATTTTTTCTCTCTTGAATAGAAATTATGATAAAATGATCATTTAAAAACCCCTACCACTCTAAAGGATATCTAGGTTAACACTAAATATATCTCTTTCTTCTGAACCCGGTTCTCATCCCGCCCCAATAGACAGACTTCTATTACGTGACTTGTTTGTTGTCTTCAGTGTCTCCAAATAAGGACCTGTACCTCACATGCTTACTTCTAACTCCAACATCCATTGTTTTCCTATCACTCTCAGCTTGTGATCTTTTTATTTCTGTTTGCTTCCATTAAAATTGTGTATCTCTTCCTGACAGCAGCTTTTACCCCTTCACTGCTTTTCCCTTATCAGATAGGGTGGGGTTAATTGTGGCTTTTTTTTTTTTAAGCCTCAAAGGGAAGCTCGATTGTTGGTCTCATTGATGTTGTTTTGGCTGTGGGATGTAGCTTTGTTCATGTCGGAGAATATTTATAAATTCTAGGTTCTTAGGTAAAAGAGCTTTTATATGCAATTTTTCTGAGCATTTGGGCATCTAACATCCTTGTGTGCCACTTTTGGAAATCTGAGATCTTAAGATTTTGTTTGTGCTTTTCAGTGCTTCTACCCCTAGGAATACTAAGGACATAATTATGAATGCATGAATATATAGCTATAATAATGTATACACATCCTACATAATACTGAAATGTTAGAAATAATATAAAGAAATTTCAATAAGTACATAATTCCTGTTATGTCTATGTAATGTGCAAATACTAAAAATATGTATGTTGGGCAAGCATTGTGATACAGCCATTTAAGCTGCCATTTGGGGCACTCACATCTCACGTCAGAGTTGCTATTTTGAAATCTGGTTACTCTGCTTCCCATCCAGCTTCCTGCTAACACACCTGAAAGACAGCAGCTGGTAGCCAGAACACTCGGGTTTCTGTCACCCACATGGGAGACCTGGATGGAGTTCCAGGCTCCCAGCTTCAGCTTGGCCCAGCCTGGCTGCTTCAGCATCTGGGGAGTGAACCAGCAGATGGAAGATTTCTTTTCTTTTCAAGATGAAAATAAATAAATAAGCAAATATTAATAAAAATCAAAAGCATGTGAACAAGAAATTCTTTTTAAAAAAATCATATGTATATATATTGGAATGATAGAGTATATTGTGTATAATGTGCAAGAGTTTCTGCTTGCTTAGTTTTCTGATTGATGGTCGTGCCTGGGAAAATGAACATTTGATCGGGAGACAAGTCTGAGCAACTTTTTGGCTTCATTAATTTTGTTTACTCCAGGTTGCCACATTCATCCTCCAGAAGATCCTCTTAGATGACACTGGGTTGGCTTATATATGTCAGACATATGAACGTTTCTCCCATGTCGCCATGATCTTGGTGAGTTCTTTCATTTCTACCCCTTTGCAACTACTTCTCCTCACTCAGCTTAGTCCCTTTGCAGCTGGCACTAAGCAGCTTGTTTTCTAACTAGAAATAACAGTTCTGGAACCTTGTATAATGACTCTCAGACTGTCTGATCTGATGTCAATTAGATTTATTTTGTTTTGTGTATTTTTTCCTATCTCTCCCCCTGTTTGTGGGGAACCAGGGTAAAATGGTCCTGCAACTATCCAAAGAGCCTTCTGCCCGTCTGCTGAAGCATGTAGTAAGATGTTACCTTCGCCTCTCAGATAATCCCAGGTAAACATTTACAGGATTTGTAGACTTTGGAGGGAAATACTCCCTTGAGTAGCTTCCCTGTCTCATGCTGTGTAGCTCCTGTGTCTTTAGAACAGGGAAAGAATACAACTGTATTTAGTTTATCTAGAATAGAATTTAAATGCCTTTTAAAATTTGAAGTGGTGAATTTAAAAATCCATCAGGGTTTTATCTTCTACTGTAAATCTCTATGCTGTTCTGAAATTCCAGAGAATCCCACAGTTTCAAGGGAGACCTTGTGATGTGTTACTCCTGCGGTTTCAGCTTTGTGTTGTAACTCCACTTGGTCAGAAAGAGCTGTGTACTTTCAAAGATCTCTTAGAAAGAAATAGCCCAGAGGACTCAGATTGTTTCCAGTTCTCTCCTTGATTCCTGTAAAGTCCTTAGAAATAATTATTTTATTTTCCTGTGTTCATAATCTTTCTGCCAGAAAGCATACATTGTAGATATAATGTACTTTAGAAATGTTTGACCTTTTGCTATGCAAATTCATAATTCATGCTGAAAGCCAGTTCCTCAGATTCAGCTAAACCACATAATGGAGTGATTTCTATATTCCTAGGAATAGTGAAAGCCTGATTTAATGTGAACACAGTCTCCGGTCATGAGGTTATTTAAGCCCTACCTGTTTCTTTTGAGCATTTTGTTCTGTTCTTCAGTGGTTCCTGTTTTCACCAAAGTTTGAAACTGTGTTTAAAATTCTACTTGTATGATGCAACATATCTGAGCACAAAAGCTATAACTTTGTTTAGAATAACTCTAGTGCTTTAAATAGTTAACATTTGCCTTTTTTAGGTTTTCAGATTTGACTTTCTGCTGGTCATCTTTTCAAAGAAAATGAAACATTTAAAAGTTCAACTGATAATGCTGCTACCATAGTTATGTTTTTATTGCTCATCTCTTATTAAGGTTTTAAAATACAAAAGTGAAGCAATTTCTGTAATGATAATGTTAATTTAGTATAGAAATTTTAAAACTATAAGTGAGGTCTTATCCCGTTACTGTACGGATTTTTGAAATATTTCATTTACTATAACCCATTTATTTCTAACATAAGTATTTTATCAACATTTACTGTAATAAATCAGAAAGCAGTTTGAATTGAAGTAAACTGTTGCACCATCTATTCCATTTTGCTTTTTCTTGAAATTCTGCATTGGGGGTCTCATTTTGAGAATGCTTGCAGACTACTGATCCTGAAGATTTCTGAGCCTCTTCGTAGTAGAAACTTTAGAGAATTTTAAAAGCTTCTTAATGTTACTTGACAGAGCCATAGATTCCCAGGATACTGTGTGTGTGTATGTATATATTATGTGTATATATATATATATATCTAAGAAGGGGTTCTTCCCTGTCCCCAAAATGTGGGTTTATGTGTTGGTCTCCCTGGTTGGTTTGTTTGTTTCTGATGTAGGGCACGTGAAGCACTCAGGCAGTGCCTCCCTGACCAGCTGAAGGACACAACCTTCGCCCAGGTGCTAAAAGATGACACCACCACGAAACGCTGGCTTGCACAACTGGTGAAGAACCTGCAAGAGGGCCAAGTCACCGATCCCCGGGGTATCCCCCTGCCCCCTCAGTGATCCTCCCCTGCCCTCTTCCACTGCTCCCCAGGTTGGGGAAGGGAGGGGCAGCCTACGAGGAAAACAGCTCAGGTTTTATCGCCAACCGGGAATAGACAACCTCAATGCTGAACCGCACTGGAGAAAAGGGGCAAGGTCCCCCTGCTGAGGTGTGTGGGCTGCCATCTCAGGCTGCCTTGAGGACCTGGGCTCCCTCTGCTACTCCCAGGAAGTGGGCTCCTGACACAGCAGCCCGCCATCACAGCCCCAGGAGGGTGTCAACACCAGCAAATGCTGTGTTTGCAGCATGCCCCCGATGCCCTTGCCCCGCCCCTGCCCGCCGCTGCAGGGAGGGAGGCGGTGGTGGTAGCAGCACTCTAGGCATGCTGAGCGCCTGGGACCAAGCCATGTGGCATTTCATTTTGCCTTCCTGGAAGACTCAAGATGTGTCTCTTCATTCTCTCTCTCAGTATTTGTTTACTTTGTTTGTTGTTTTTAAATCTCAGAGAGAGGTGTGTTTAGTGGACACAGCTGTAATAGTCAGCGAAACTTTGTCAATTGGCACTGTTTACAAGTCTGTTAGCTGCATAAGCTCAATAAAACGTTGGTCTGGGCATTACATCCCCTCTGGCAGGCCCATAGCTGCGCTGAGCTGTTGGGAGGAATGGGAGGCAAGAGAAAGATGTGAAGCCAAAGGACAGCAGCACCCCACCGCCTGTTCCCCTCCCTTCCCCCTTCTGCTCTGAGCCCTGGACACCACCAGGACCTTAACCTTTTTCCGGCTTTAGCTGCTAGCGTTCCCAAAGCAGTGCTTTTCCTCTTGTCCCTTCCTCGTATTGATTAAAACAGATGTCGGAATTCTTCAGGCTGTCCTGGAAGGGTGTTGACGAGGGCAGGAGCGGTGCCAGTGGACCTGGGTGTCAGTCCAAGGCTTCACAGGTGTTTTCCGGGTGGCTTTTAAAAGGGAGGGGCCTGGGGTTAAAGGTACAGGCTACTTGATCGCATTCTTTGTTTTAGTGGGTTCCAGCAGCTCCATCTGTCTTCGTGATTGTATTTGAAGCAGTATTAACTAAATGAGTTAATTTTATTCAGATTTAAGATGGAGGGCTGGACTCTGCTCACTCACTCAAGTCTTTTTTTGTTTTTTGGGCACATTTGTCTTGAGGTCTATGGGAACGACAGGGTTACCACTAAAATATTTTTGACTTGTTCATATCGTGCCATAGAATTGCCCTTTCTTCCCTGGAGCGTTAGCTTGCTCTGGTCACAGTCCACAGGCTTGATCCTATAGCCTAGTGTGAACTGCCTTGCTGGCCCCCAGTTCTTCCCCCTGCTAGCACCTTCCTCTCCCTCTCTCCTTCTCTCCCTCTCTCCCTCTCTCTCATATCCCATCTCCAAAGATGGGGTTGCTAATCTAGCTCTAGAGGGAGACCAAGTCTTTCTGTCCATGTCGCACACAGTTGAGTGAACAAGGGTGGGGAGTCTGTCAAGCTCGGGCTCAGAGAAAGCTCTGCGGAGGCAGCTGTGCCAACACAAGGGCTCGTGCAAGCCGACTTTCACCAGGGAGCCGGCCTTGTTAGTTGGCTTCTGTCTCTTTAGAGCAAGAAAGGAGTCCCTGAAGAGCCTAGATGCAGGATGGGTAGAATAAGCGCTTGCTCCCCTGCCTTCCAAAATGAAGAGGGAAGTGAGGCCGGCTCTCAACAGCCTGAGGCGGGGGGGGAGTCCAGGAGAAAACAAAGATGGCACGGACGGCATAGACGTCCTGGCTCCCTTCAGCCGGTGGTCTTTGATCTGGAGTCCAGCTGGTTAACCCTGATTTTTGACAACCACCTGCCTGCTGCTTTCATCTGTCTTTCAGATGAGCCAAAGTTTTCTCATTTTCCCTCCTCTTAGGAAGCAACTGAGGCCCAGGGCCTTGCTCCCTGAGAAATACTCTTCTCTCTCCATCTTTCGGTGCATTGGCCATGTGCCTGTGCCAATAGTGTCTTAACTCTTGTCCCTTCTGTTCTCATCTGGCCTTGGAACCCACAGACGAGTTGGTGGGGAAGGGGTGGAATGAGTATTACTCCTTGTAGTTGATCTGAATGTTGTATTATATGAAAAGATCCCTTTCCTTATTTTGTGTTTTCCATCCCTCTCACACCCTCAACAGGATTGAAATAAAACATGCTTCTTTGTTTTTGTAAAAACAATTTTTCCTTTAAACTGGAGATTTTCGTTCTGTCATTATAGGTACTTTGGTCAAATAATGCTTGTCTCACTCCTGCGTACATATTGCCCTCCCGAGAGGGCAGTGATGGTTCCTTTGTGAACTGATCTTTGAGAGCAACCAGCCGGTGTGTGACGCTGTTTGGGAGGCTGGAATGGTGCCCCTTTCCTGATAGAGTTAATCTTGCTGGAATGGCTCCTCCCTTCTGGGGTATAGAGCCGGTAATGGGAGAGACTTCTAGAAGCGAAGAAGTGATGCTTGAAGCATTCTGTTATGGACTGTAATTTTTCTCACCCGAGGAGTTCAGGACTTAGAGCACGTCTCCAGAGTTGTTTCCAGGCCTGTCAGCAGGACACAGCCAACTCTTGCTTTTGGCTTCTTTGTTCAAGGGTATTAAGGGGCCTGTGACTGCTGCAGTGGGGATCCAGGGCAAGGAGAGGTGGTGGTGACCTTCAGAGCACACTTTCCGATCTGCCCCCTATTTCTGCTACTCAGTGGCATGGGGATATACAAAGGTAAGGCTGTCAGCAGCCTAAGGAAAACATGTGGAACAGCAACCACAGAATGAAGTGAGATTTTTCTTCTTTGCTGAAATGTTATAGAATTTAATTTTTGGAAAAATGTTTTAATACATTGTTTCTAAAACAGAACAAATAGAAAATGTGAACACCACAATTTACCTAGCTTAATTGACATATATAGAACACGGCACTCTTAATCAGACGTATACATGGGTTTTTTTTGTTTTTTGGTTTTTTTTGCCATTGGTTCACCCTCCAATGGCCACCGTGGCCGGCACACCGCACTGATCCTAAGGCAGGAGCCAGGTGCTTCTCCTGGTCTCCCATGGGGTGCAGGGCCCAAGCCCTTGGGCCATCCTCCACTGCACTCCCTGGCCACAGCAGAGGGCTGGCCTGGAAGAGGGGCAACCGGGACAGAATCCGGCGCCCTGACTGGGACTAGAATCCGCTGTGCTGGCGCCACTAGGCAGAGGATTAGCCTAGTGAGCTGCGGCGCTGGCCAATACATGTACTTTTTAAAAAAGTATATTTTAGGCCGGCGCCGTGGCTCAACAGGCTAATCCTCCGCCTTGCGGCGCCGGCACACCGGGTTCTAGTCCCGGTCGGGGCATCGGATTCTGTCCCAGTTGCCCCTCTTCCAGGCCAGCCCTCTGCTGTGGCCCGGGAGTGCAGTGGAGGATGGCCCAGGTGCTTGGGCCCTGCACCCCATGGGGAGACCAGGAAAAGCACCTAGCACCTGGCTCCTGCCATCGGACTAACGCGGTGCGCCGGCCGCAGCGCGCCATCCGCGGCGGCCATTGGAGGGTGAACCAACGGCAAAGGAAGACCTTTCTCTCTGTCTCTCTCTCTCACTGTCCACTCTGCCTGTCAAAAAAAAAAAAAAGTATATTTTTATTTCACAGGCACAGAAGCAGTGAGAAGTATCATCCATTCACTGGTTCACTTCTCAGATGCCTGCCACAGCCCAGGCTGGGCCCCCATTGTGAATAGTGGGAGCCTAAATACTTTAGCCATCATCTGCTCCTTCCAAGGAAGCTGGAAATTGAAGTGGAGCCATGACTCCAGTGTGGCAGGCAGGTGTCCCAAGTAGTGTCTTAACCACTGTGCCAAATGCCCCACGTGCTCTTTTTAATTGCATCTGAAAACATTGACCAGACATGATCCACCAAGCAAGCCTCAGTATTTTTCAGAAAAAATCAGTAGAGTGTTCTCTGACTGTAGTGGGATTAAGCAAGGAAAAGGAAAAATAATTGAAAAGTCCCTAATTGTTCAGGCATTAAGAATTGTAGATCAACCATGGGTCAAACAAGAAGTCACAAAGGAAATTGGAAAATGTTTTGAATTGGATGATAGTGAAGATACAAAATGTGAAAACCTATGGTGGTATACAGCTGAAGTGCTTTTTTAAATATATATGTATGTATATACATATATTTTTTGTGTGTGTATATACATATATTTGAAAGGCATAGTTACAGAGAGAGAGATCTTCCATTAGCTGGTTTGCTCCCCAAATGGCCACAGTGGTTAGGACTGGGCCAAACCAAAGCTAGGAGCCTCTTCAAGTTTCCCATGTGGGAATATTAGCAGGGAGCTGGATTGGAAGTGGGGCATCTAGAACTCCAACCAGTGCCCATATGGGATGCCAGGATCACAAGTGGTGGCTTTACCTGCCACGCTACAATGCTGACCCCCAGTAAAGTGTTTTAAAAACAAAACAAACAGCGCTGACATTTAGCCTAGCTGTTAAGATACCCACATTCTCTAACTGGTATTTGTGTTCAGTACCTGACTCCAGCTTCCTGCAAGTGCAGACACTGGGAAACAGTAGTAAAGGATCAAGTAATTGGATTACTGCCATTCATATGGAAGACCTGGACCAAACTCCAGCCAGCCCCGGCTTTGACCTGGCCCAGTCCCAGCTATCATGGGCATTTGGGGGGCAAACCAGTGGGTGGGACCTGTGTTATCTGTCTCTGCCCCTCATGTGAATAAATTTTAGGAACTAGGTAACTTTAAAGTCTGCACATTAAAAAAGAAAGGCTAAATGTAATCTTTTTCATGTCAGAAATATTCAAAAATACAAGAAAAACATTTTTAAAAATTAGGAAACAAATGTACTATAAAATCAATAAAGGGAAGTCAGTTCCTTGAAAACAAAATTGGGAGCTGGCGCTGTGGCACAACAGGTAAAGCCGCCGCCTGCGGTGCCGGCATCCCATATGGGCATCAGTTCAGGTCCTGGCTGCTCCACTTCCCATCCAGCTGTCTGCTATGGCCTGGGAAAGCAGAACAAGATGGCTCAAGTCCTTGGGCCCCTGCACCCACGTGGGAGACCCAGAAGAAGCTCCTGGCTTCAGATCAACGCAGCTCCAGCCATTGTGGCCATTTGGGGAGTGAACCAGCAGATGGAAAACCTTTCTCACTCTGCCTATCAAAAAAAATTGAGAGCAACTGCCGCAGCTCACTTGGCTAATCCTCCACCTGCAGTGCAGGCACCCGGGTTCTAGTCCCAGTTGGGGCGCTGGATTCTGTCCCGGTTGCTCCTCTTCCAGTCCAGCTCTCTGCTGTGGCCCGGGAGTACAGTGGAGGATGGTCCAAGTGCTTGTGCCCTGCACCTGCATGGGACACCAGGAGGAAGCACCTGGCTCCTTGTTTCAGATCAGCACAGCACGCTGGCTGTAGTGGCCATTTGGGGGGTGAACCAACGGAAGGAAGACCTTTTTCTCTGTCTCTCTCTCTCTGTCTAACTCTGCCTGTTCAAAAAAAAAAAAAAAAATTTGGTACCTTCTTAGCAAACTAATCAGAAAAAATACAATAAACAGTATAAGTAGAGAAAGGTACATTATTCCTGACCTAGTGTCATCAATCTTATAGAAACTTCCAGAGAATAAAAAGGGCATGAATCCCACCTAATTCACTTTGGAAGTTGTAGAACCCAGCCACTAAAAGCTGGCAAGAACATCACCAGGAAGAAACACCATTTTCTTCCATGAAATCATGGAAATTCCCCGACAAAATAAGCACAAGATTGATTCATGAGACCCAGTCAATGCAATTCACATAAAAGTCACACAGCTTAGATATAAGAAAACTTTGAAAATCAGGAATAAAACATTAATATGATCTAAAAATATGAACATAAACCCTATAGTAAACCTCTCAATCAAATATTGAAGTCATTAAAATGAGGACTGAGACAGGATGTTCATTATCACACCTCCACTTATCAGGTGGCCAGGGTGATCGACACAAAAATTACAAAGGGGAAAACTTGCTGACAACATGGTGTATCTACATAGATGAGCCAAAAGGACCTACTCTTAGAATTACTGAGTGAGTTTAGCAAGGTCACAGAATAAAGAGTAGAAATTTAAAAATTACATGCTTATCCAATATTTAAAGTTTTTAAAAATACAGTTTTGGCCGGCGTCGAGGCTCAACTGGCTAATCCTCCGCCTTGCGGCGCCGGCACACCGGGTTCTAGTCCCGGTTGGGGCGCTGGATTCTGTCCCGGTAGCTCCTCTTCCAGGCCAGCCCTCTGCTGTGGCCCGGGAGTGCAGTGGAGGATGGCCCAAGTGCTTGGGCCCTGCACCCCATGGGAGACCAGGAGAAACACCTGGCTCCTGCCATCGGATCAGCGCGGTGCGCCGGCTGCGGCAGCCATTGGAGGGTGAACCAATGGCGAAGAAGACCTTTCTCTCTGTCTCTCACTGTCCACTCTGCCTGTCAAAAAAAAAAAAATATATATATATATATATATATACATATATATATACAGTTTTATAATAGCATAAGAAATCAAGGACTAGAAACCTGAAAAGGTGTGCAGAATAGAACCTTTATGTTGAAACACGTTTTTGAGAGACACAGATGGAGGGATACTATCTCCGTGGGTCCTTCCTTGTTCTCTGGGGGTTTTTTAATGCCTCCTTGTTGCCTACTCCACTTAGTAAGTTAGGTAGTGTGACTGGGACTCTTTTAATTTTGCTAGATTAGAAGAATGGCTATGTATTATCTGATCTTTTTATTTTCACTTTACTTGAGAGACAGATCTCCATGCCAATTTCCTGCCCAAATGCCCACAACAGGCTGGGCCGGGCCAAAGCCAGGAGCGCAAAACTCAAACTAGGTCTCCTACGTGGGTGGCAAGGATTCAAGTACGTGAGCTGTGACTGCCGCCTCGCAGGAAGCCGGCTCGGGAGCATAGCAGGAGCTTGAACCAGGCCCGTTGATAGACGATGTTCCAGAGTCCCAAGTGGCTTTTTAACCACAGAGCCAGACACCATTTGCCCTCTTAGCTCTTGGTGTTGAATATCCTGCCTTAGTTGTACATATGGCCGCATAGTCATGATTTTTTAGAGAAATGCTTATTTGAAAGGCTGCAGAGAGAAGAGACAGTTCTACTTACTGATCCCCGCAATGATCAGATTAGGCAGGTGTGGGCCAGGTTCAGCTCCATCCTGATCTTCCACTTGGGTAGCAGGCTCCCGGGTATTGGAGCCATTCTCTGCTGTCTTCTCCACTGCATTAGCAGGGAACTGTGTTAGAAATGGAGCAGCAGGGCCGGCGCTGTGGGCCAGTGGGCCACTGGCATCCCATATGGATGCTGGTTCTGGTCCTGGCTGCTCTGCTTCTAATGCAGTTCCTTGCTAACCTGCCTGGGAAAGCAGTGTAGGATGGCACAAGTCCTCAGGCCCCTGCACCCATGTGGACGCTGTGGATCAGTTCAGCTGTGGCTGTTGCAGTCTGTTGGGAAGTGAATCAGCAGATGGAAGACCTCTCTCTACCTCTCTGTAACCCTGTCTTTCAAATCCCTAAAATCTTGTAAGAGAAAAGGGAGCCTCTGAGACTTGAACTGGCATTCCTTATAAGGGGTGCTGAGATTGCAGGTGGTGACAGCCTGCTGCACCACGGTCCTGCCCCTTCATACTCAACATTTTTAAATAGAATCCAATATTGAGTTGCTTTCTTGACCATCAAGAAGATGAGCGTTATTTCAGAAATTAAAATCGTTGACTGAAGAGGTTGGGGAACTGGTCTCAGGTTTCTCAGCCTGACCATCTCGAGAAGCAGAGACCAGTGCAGTGGCCTTGGCCCTGGGCGGGCTGCAGGAGGAGGCTCTAGGCAGACCTGGCGGCAGGATGAGTGCTGGGTTTAGGTCTCCCGCTTCGCTTCAGTGTGGGGCTTCTAGACTTTATCTGGGCACACTTCCCAGAAAGTTGTCCTGCTGCTGCCGCCCTGATCAGGTTTCTGAATCTCTTAATAATAGACAACAGTGGGGGAAGGGCCAGGATTGGGACAGAAATAGGAATTACCAAACCACACGGACAGTTCCTGTGCCTGGGGCCCTGTCTGTCTGTTCCTTCCCTGAATCTAATCAGAGTTCTGCATGCCTTCTAAGGACGCGCCTTCTAAGCGCTCTTTGGGGCTTGTTAAGGTCGCCAAGTCCCTGCCCCCAAACTCAGAATACATGGGCAGGGGAACACTGATGTGTTTATGAGAACAATGAAGCAGAATATTTGAGCTCTGGACTCTCCCAGAAACTCCAGGATGAGTGATAATACCCCTTAAATATCACCCAGAGGGAAGCATTGGCTGGTGCAAACAGTGACCTGGAAACAGGCAAATGGTATACAATCGTGGAGTGCAGAAGAGGAGTGGAATTTGAAGGTCGACCTGGAGAAAACGGGGAGATGCTGATGTTGGGAAAATGGGAGAACAAGACAAGCATGTGAGATGGCATCGCAATCAAACCTGAAATTGGCACAGGTTACTCTTCGATGCGCCTTAATCTCCCTGTTCCCCATGAGTGGCCTTCCTTTCAAGGCTCCCCACCCCTTGTACTTGTTTTCCGCTGTCAGAACCTGCTCTCAGGGTATGCTCAGTGCAGACTAGGTAGAAATGATTTAAAACCATTAAGGCCTCAAGAATCACCAGTTGGAAAAATGTGAAACCCTTTTATTCTAGAATACAGCAGATACAGAAGCCTACATAAAGAGAAGATGTAGCCTTTCGTGGCCACTCAGACTCGAAAAGAGAAAGCATACAGCTTAGTGTTTGTGAAGACCCTGTTAGCCCTCAGGACTAGGAACAACATGGCCAGCCACTCCAGAAGCAAGCTGCGTGCCCCATCCCATCACAACTTCCTGTTACCGGAAACAACCACCCGTCCAGACTTTATGGTCATCACTTAGAAGGGGTGTATTCTACTGGAACAGAAGATTTAGCTATAAGTAATCACTAATGGTAAAACACTGGGTCATTGAGGGGGCATTTGGAGGAGCTGGTAGAGGCAGCCAGATCTCCGTACGCTTAAATCACAGTTTCACGCAGTTGGTTGCCTCTGCCTAGGGTTAAGGTACACCTCACTGGAAAAGGATCCCACAGAAGACCAAGTCCAGGATTGTGCCCTGTGCCCTCAGCTGTCTTACTCGTCCCGATGCAGAAAGAGCTATACCCTACAGTCTTCCCAAGGCAGAACAAGAGTAAGGTCCGCCTCACGGGGTGGGAGTTGTGAGCAGCCAGCCGTCTTCTGCAGTGCCCACGAGTGAGCCCGGGACGTTGCCTGCATTTCTGAGGGGCTCAGTTCCTCACCGTGGGGGAGAGTCTAATAAAGCCTTTCCCAGTCCCTAATCCCTCTCCCCATTTGGTCCCCTTTGCCTAGTCCTCGCTTCTGTCTCAGCTGTCTGTTTTCCCGGTAAGCAGCACACGACCTGCGTAGCCGAGCGAGTGTCTTCCCAGCCTGTGGGTGCTGCTCTGTGCTGCGGACTGTCACACTAGGCGTCCGTTTCATCTCTCCACGCCTTTGTGAACATGCACGTGTGTCCTGGCCCTGAGGACGCGCTTGTCAAGAGAATGCGTGTGAAGAAGGAGCAGGGCGAGCACTTGGCTCCGCAGCTCTGCCGCCGGCTGGGATGCCCACGCCCCACATCAGAGCACCTGGGCTTGACACCTGCTTCCGGTTCCTGAGCCCAGGCTCCTGCTCCTGCAGACACCAGGAGATGGGCGATGGTTCAAGTAGTTCGGGTCCATGCCGCCAACAAGGGCAACCGGCGTGTTTCCAGCTCCTGGCTTCAGCCAAGCCCACCCCTGGCCGTTGTAAGCATTTAGGGAGAGAACCAGCAGATGAGAGGTCTCTGTCTTGCTCTTGCTGTCTCTCAAAACTTGTTACAAAAAGAAATGTCTTGTTTCATACACATGCTTTCCTTCACTATTTAGCGAGTGCCTAAAATAGATAGCACTGGTCCCTCTACACCTTCAGGTCCTCATTTCTTCTCCTCCCTGTCTCCCCATCTTCCCGCTTTCCCATCCTTTCATTCTTCCTTCCACTGTGTCACAGAGCTAGGCTCCGGGGCGGAGACCCAGGAGCAAGCCGGTGGCAATAGACACTGTGGAAAGGAGCCAGCTAAAATGAGGGCAGACACACAGCTGCTGCATGCAGAGCTGAGCAGAGTGAGAAGCAGCGATTCCAGCAATTCCGCTACTCAAGACACTGCGGGATTGGGGTCATGGGGGGGGGGCGCCAAGAGGAAGGGCTGCCTGGATGCCTGCCGGCCAATCCGTCAAGACCTCTGTCTCCCTAATCCTCTGCTCACCCCACCGCACCCCCGCCTCCCACTGACCAGTGTCCTGGGCCTTTAAGAGTTGGATGGGCTGGACTGAGCAGAGCGCTCACACTTCTCCCCACCCTACCTCTTGCCTTCGCTCTAACTGCCAGTCAGCAGCAAACTGCAGGGGAAGGGGAGAGAAGCAGGCGACTGCACAGGAGAAAAGGCGCCCGAAACCAGGCTGGGCTTCCTCACCCCGCAGCGGACAGCACCGCAGAGCTCGCCAGGAGGCCTGGCTCTCAGACCCGGGACTGCTCACCTGCCCACGGTAAGGGTCTGGAGGCTCTCACCAGCCTCCGCTCCGGACTCTGTCCTGCCTGAGTCTCTGACTGCCCTCCACATGCTTCTCTATCCTGATAAAACTGCAGCCTGCACTCCCTTCTGCACCCCAGTAGCTCTCCAGGGCCCCTGCCTCCTCCTGGCTATCCCCAGCTTATCCTCCCGAACTCAGTATTCCTCCTGGCTGTGTCAATCACCGCTTAATATGAGGAGCCTCTTAGCTCTCTGGGGCCAGGAGAGCTGTCCATAGCCACTTCTCAGAGCTGAGCCTATTCCAGTGAGGGAAGAGGGAGAATTGAAATAGCCAATTGAAAAAGCTTTAGCATAGCTTCATTAACAGGTGGTTAAGGGTTACCAAGTGAGGGCCGGCCAAGACCCATGGGTCTTAGAAAGAACCAGGATTTGAATTTTTGCCTACTCCTTTGCCTGCTCAATGAACCAGAGAAGTTTCTTTGTGCATCAGAGTGCACTGCTGGGAGAGGAGCACTTGCCTCCAGTCCCGACTGCCATTAATTAGCCATGGGACTTTGGACCACAACTTTCCGGACTGTGATAGGAGAGAGTTTAGGGTTTTGCAGACTTACCTGTGTACCAGGTATGCTTGTTGAAAATATTTTTGAATCCCATCTGATCTGGTAGATTCCAGAAGAGGCCGAGGAATCCTTATTGTTAAGACAC
The DNA here is from genome assembly GCA_949820135.1 of Sylvilagus floridanus. Taxonomy (NCBI): domain Eukaryota; kingdom Metazoa; phylum Chordata; class Mammalia; order Lagomorpha; family Leporidae; genus Sylvilagus; species Sylvilagus floridanus. Next base: position 161,569,799 of record OX463236.1, read on the forward strand.
TCTCCAGGGGTCATTGAAGTTGCCAGGAACTTCTGGACTAGATGCACTAAATAGAAGAGCCTTCAAACTCTGACGTTCTGAGAGCTATGACCTGAGACCAGAGCCAGTCTGTGTTTTTATATGAGCCAGGTTGGCTATAATCCTTCTCCGAAGCCAGGGCGCAGGTAGAATCATTCTTTCCCTCCTTGCCCTTCAAAGCGCCCTGGGACGTCATTGGTGCCATTGGCAATTCTGGTGAAGCCCATCTCTAGTTGACATGAAGTCTACTGGAAGTTGAAAGCCGAGTGCTGCTTTGTAGTCATGGGTCACTTCCCACCTTATTTTGCGTCTCTTTTTCCCATCTGTATTTAGAGGAAATTGTATTCTCAAAGATCTCCAAATATGTATCTAGGAGTTAATTTTTAAGACCCTATCTCTTAGTCCTCATCCTCTGTGTCTTTGCCAGTATCCCCACCTCCCCAACCCTTTGGTTCTTCTCTCCCCACCACAACTGCATCAGCTGTGACCATCAACCCCATCCTACACCAGAGCGATCACCTAGGTTCCAGCTTGAATTCTCTGGGCAGTTTGTTTAGTCTGTTTCCTAGGATACAGGGCAAAGTGATGCTGAGCAGAGGGACATGGTACTGAGCATCCAAACCCAAGTGGCCTCCCTCCTGCAGCAGAGTCTCCAAACCATCAAAGGGCATGAGAATCAGAACTGCTGGGAATTGGTGAAGACGAAAGAGGGAAGCGACAGGAGGAGGTGACGGGGCCAAGGGACAAGGAGAAGAAAGAGAAGAGGAGAGCTGAGAGAAGGGGAGACAGAGGAGAGAGAAGAGTGAGCTGGGGAGAAAGGAGAAGGATTAGGTCAGGCATGGGTTGGGGGAAGGGAGAAGAGAAAGAAAAGAAAGGCTGCCTGGTGGGATTGAGGACGATCAGAAACCTAGCCTGATGTCTACCAGCTCCCTGGGGAAGGCCCTTAAAGGGACAGAGTCTTCTGAAATCTCTGCACCGGTTGCATGGAGACCTGGGTTCTAGTTCTGGTTCTGGCACTCACTACATGACTCTCGCCAGTCCAGTTCACCTTTCTGGTCCTCACTCCCCTTCTCTATAAAAATGAAGACCAACTCTGACATCCTGGGGCGCTCTCAGCTGAAATCGCTGCTCATGGCCACCTGTTTCCTGGATGGATACAGGTTTAACACAGAGATTCAGCATTTCAGAATAAATCATTGCTGTATGTAAAAAAAAAAAAAAATTGAGATTCAGGAATGAGAGCAGGATTGGAAGGAGAAGGCCAAGACCTGGGATTGGAAGTGATTGACAAAGGAGGGAAAAGTCATTTTCCAATCTAGTTTGAGACCAGTCTTTGAAATAAGAGGACCCAGGCACGTAGACTCTCTGTTTGAGGCCATTGCTGTGCAGGTGTAAGAGAAATTAATTCTATCTCCCCTTGGGCCCAAGGTCCATGTGCTCAGGTTCAGAGAGAGGAGAAGGCAGGATGTTGATAAGGGAGTTTAGACTTCAGCCCAGGCTGACCTGGTCCCACCAGAGTCTGAGGGCCTGAGAAATTCAAGAGTGACCTGTCACTTTGTAAACAGTCTTCGGGCAGCTTCTGCGAGGCCCGTGTGTCCCATCCTAGAAAAGAAGCGCCGGGTCTCTGTCTCTCAGGAAGCTTCCAGCCCAGGTGTCCTCTGGTTTCAGCCAGCAAAACCTTTTCTTCCTGGGACCGGCACAGGGCTGCTCCCTCCCGGAGACGGCTTCCCAGGCCCCCTCCTTCCAAGCACCTGTCCCCGAGCCTTTCCTAGGTGCTGTGGTCGGCAATGACCCCCCGATTCTCCCTGATGACCTAGTCACCTTCGCTAATGAGAGCTTTATCTAACCTGCTGTCTGACCTCAGCCAAGTCCCATTTCTAGAATTTCTATAAAATGAGAGTTGGACTACATGATGCTTGGAACACTACCTAAAAATATTGGCTTCACAGATTTTTATTTATTTATTTGAAAGAGTTACACAGAGAGAGAAGGATAGGAAGAGAGAGAGAGAGAGAGAGAGAGAGAGGTCTTCCATTCACTGATTCACTCCCCAAGCCACAATGGCCGGAGTTGTTCCGATCTGAAGTCAGGAGCTTCCTTCGGGTCTCTCACATGGGTGCAGCGGCCCAAGGACTTGGACCATCTTCCACTGCTTTCCCAGGCCATAGCAGAGAGCTGGATCGGAAGTGGAGCAGCTGGGTCTTGAACCGGCGCCCATATGTATGCCGGCACTGCAGGCCAGCAGCTTTACCCAATACACCACAGCGCCAGCCTCGGCTGCACAGATTTTTTAAAGTTTTTTTTTTTTTAATCATCACTGTCAAAATTTTAAACTTTCTCATTGACAAGCATAACCTATTTTTATTCAAGTGTAGGTCCTTCGCCCGTGCAAAAGCATCAAGTTTTCTGCTTCATGGTAGGTATGTCAGTTCAGCATGATCTGGTCAAGAGGTCTTTCCTTCTTTCCTTTTTCTGTTTTTTTTTTTTTTTAAGAGGTAACTAAATTGTAAAAGACAATTTTTTTTGAGTGGAAGAGAGATAGAGAGCATGCTCCTATCCGGCAGGTTCACTCCCCAAATACCCTCATCGACTAGGGCTGGGTCAGGCCAAAGCTAGGCACTCAGAAGTCAATCTGGGTCTTCAGTGGAGGTGGCAGGAGCCCAATTATCTGAGCCATAACCGCTGCCTCCCAGCGTCTGCATTGGTGGGAAGATGGAGCCAGGAGCCAGAACCAGGAATTGAACCCAGGTTCTGGGATGTGAGATGCAGACGCTTAGGGGGCTGGACCCCAGCTCCCTAGAGTTGGGTATTTCTACAGGGGCAGAGCTAAACAGAAACTGCATATCAAATCTAGCATTTTCTGTCAGCTACTAGGACAGCTTAACCGGGTCCTAAGTTGGACACTGTGTATCTTAAAAGGGTGTATCCTTTTTAATAGGTACAGTGAACTCGAAAGTGCAGTTCTGAGACTCGTGTTACACAATCTGTCCATTAACACTATGAGAATAACGGTTGTGAAAAGACTATAAAATAGGCTTTCCTTTTGCAGACAGAAGGGGACAACTAAGTGTTGTAGAAGAGACAAAAGAAGCGCTGTGACCTGCCTCTTGGGAGCTGGACAGTCTATGCGGGAGCGTGAAGAGCGCTCCTAGGCTAGGGAAGCCCGGATGATTTCAGCCAGAGAGGGCCAGGGGGTGGGGAGACCCCAGGTTCCGAAAGCAGTGGCCACCGAGATGGCATCTCTCAATGAGGAGGTGGGGAGTGAGGTTCCCAGTGGACTGAGGGGTGTTGCGTGTTTGGCAGATGCCTTTGTTTAGCCCTCTTTAGATATAGCCAGGGGGGCCAGCGCTGTGGCACAGTGGGTTAAAGCTCCAGCCTGCAGTGCCTGCATCCAATGTGGGCGCTGGTTCGAGTCCCGGCTGCTCCACTTCTGATCCAACTCTCTACCATGGCCTGGGAAAGCAGTGGAAGATGGTCCAAGCCCTTGAGTCCCTGCACCCACGTGGGAGACCTGAAAGAAACTCCTGGCTCCTGGTTTCGGATCGGTGCAGCTCTGGCCATTGCGGCCATTTGGGGAGTGAAACAAGGAAGGAAGATCTTTCTCTCAGTCTCTCTCTCACTGTCTGTAACTCTACCTGTCAAATAAATTAAAAAAAAAAAAAAAAGGAAAAGCAGCAGTCATGGGCATAGCAGAAGCTCCAGGAGAGACCTATCTGGGTTAAATTCTCATCCTGATGGAATTTGAGGCAGATTTCTTAGCCTATCAGAACCACCAAATCCCAATTAGATGTGAAAATCCCTGCAGACTATATGCAGCGCCTGAGGCATAGAGAGCACTGGGAAACACTGGGCTCCTGCCCCTCCTCCCTGGAGCTCCGGGATTCGCCCGAAGCCCTTTGCTCCTGCTGGGATTTTTCTTTTAGGTGACTCTGGCAGCAGCTGGTGGAGCACTCGGCGATGCTGTCCGTGCTGCAAGACCGTGAGTACTGCTCAAGGGAGGAGCCTGGGACAGTCCTGGGAAGTGGAGGAGGCCAGAGCTCCTCCTGGGCCCTCCACCATCGCCACTGGCTACCCAGCCCTGTTCCCCCTGCCCAGGGCTGTGCACCAATCAGGACCTGCTGATGATGCAGGAGGGCATGACGATGCGCAAGGTGAGGTCCAAAACCTGGAAGAAGCTGAGACACTTCAGGCTCCAGAACGACGGCATGACAGTCTGGCACATGCGGCAGCCCGGTGGCAGCGCTAAACCCAGCTGTGAGTGACCTGGGTGGCTGGGAGCGAGCCTGTGCACCAGGGCCCTCCGGCAGCGTGTCCTTGTGCTGTCCCACCTGGGGCTCTATCTGAGCCTCTAAAAGGAGATCCTAGCAGGAAGGCTGGTGTCAGGATTAAATCAGTGGGTACGCAGGGCTGAGCAGAGCCCTGGCGTCTACCGGGTGGGTTACAGCTTAGTCTTGTATTCCATTCATGCTCTCAGGCATCAGCCTGCTTGGGTTCAAGCCCTGGCTCCACCACTCTAGCTGAATGGCTTTAGACAAGGGACTTCATGGAGTTTCTTCCCTTATCTGCAGACTGGGGATTAAGCACTTCCGGTCTAGTAGATCACAGGGACTCAATGAGGACAGGTGTAAAGCAGTTAGCCCAGGACCTGAAGCCAAGAAGGCACTGAAGAACGGTTAGCCATGATGGGTATTGTTGATTATCACAAATGCCTCACAGCAGTGTGCATCCTAGCGGCCAAACTCCAATATCACTAAAACTTTTTGGTCTGTATCACACTGCCAGGTGGTGGCTAGGAGCCAGGTCTTGTCACCTCCTGGTACATGCCCTTAGCTATGCTCTCTAGGAAAGCAGCAGGTCTCCCTGTAGTAATGCTCTTTGGGGTCTAGCCTGCAGAGGCTGAGGGTCCGCCGTCCCGTGGCTTCACGGTGGCGGCGGGGGGGGGGGGTGCTCGGCCCCAGTCCTCTGCCCCTGCAGGTGCGGCCTCCCTCAGTGCCCGTCCCTGCTGCTTCTCCGCAGTTTCCATCTCCGATGTGGAGACGGTGCGGAAGGGCCATGACTCTGAGTTGCTGCGCAGCCTGGCAGAGGACTTCCCGCTGGAGCAGGGCTTCACCGTCGTCTTCCATGGTCGCCGCTCCAACCTGGACGTGGTGGCCAGCAGTGCTGAGGAGGCCCAGGTGTGGATGCAAGGGCTTCAGCTGTTGGTGGACCTCGTCACCAGCATGGACCAACAGGAGCGACTGGACCAGTATCAGCAAGACAGAGCCCGGGTGTGGGCTCAGGGCGGGGGTGAGGGGTGGGGGGAGGGCGCTCACTGAAAGAGCGCCAGAGAAGGTGGGAAGGGGGAGGGGCTTAGGAGGCCCAAGGGTCCAGATGGTAGGGCAGGGGTGTCCCAGGCCGATGGGTGACAGAGTTCTGAGGAGGAGAATGGAGCCCAGGGATGGCCGGGACGTGGCCAGGTGGAGTTTGAATGTGAATCAGGACCACCCACCTCCCCCACCCCGGGAATGGGGGAAGGGGCAGAGGAGCAAACAAGGTGCTGCTCCTGGAGTGGAACAGAAGACCCCAGGGCATGGCTGACCATAGGGTGGGAGGCCGCCCTCTGGGGCTCAGGGGTTTGGTCGTACTTCCAGTTTCTGAGACGGCCTTCCTGGCTCATCCATTCATGCATCATGTGTTAAACAGCACGTGTCAGGCCCCGTGCCAGGCATTTAGGGTACAACGATCACTCAGCTACCGCTTCAGGGACAGGAGAGGATCTGTGCAAATGAAGGCCATGGAGGTGCTTCGGCCCTTCGGTGACTTGTATGTGTTCAAAGGAAGGATATTTAGCTTTACCTGAGGGGGTTCTGAGAAAGCCTGAGAGAAGAACTAGCAAGGGAACTGGGTCTTGAAAATGAGTAGTATTTTTTTTTTTTTTTTGTACAGGCAGAGTGGACAGTGAGAGAGAGAGACAAAGAGAAAGGTCTTCCTTTGCCGTTGATTCACCCTACAATGGCCACCGCGGCCAGCACGCTGTGGCCGGCGCACCGCGCTGATCCAATGGCAGGAGCCAGGTGCTTCTCCTGGTCTCCCATTGGTGCAGGGCCCAAGCACTTGGGCCATCCTCCACTGCACTCCTGGGCCACAGCAGAGAGCTGGCCTGGAAGAGGGGCAACTGGAACAGAATCCGATGCCCCGACCGGGACTAGAACCTGGTGTGCCGGCGCCACAAGGCAGAGGATTAGCCTATTGAGCCAAATGAATAGTATTTTTTAAAAGTATTTTTTTAATTTGAAAGGTGGAGAGACAGAGACAGAGCCAGAGAAATTCCTTGTGTGGGTTCACTCCCCAAATATTCACAACAGTCAGGGTTGGGCCAGCTGCCAGAGCTGGCAACTCCATCCAGGCCTCCCACGTGGGTGGCAGGGACCCAGTCACTCGAGCCATCACCTGCTGCCTCCCAGGGTGCGCATGAGCAGGAAGCTGGGTCAGAAGCAGAGGCAGGACTTGAACCCAGGCCCTGACAGGGGATGAGGGCATACAGAGCAGCACCTTAACTGCGTGTCAAACTCCTGCTCTGCAAGTGAGTAGAATTTGAACATGAGAAGAAGAGGAAATGGCATGCTCGAGTGAGGGAACAGGAGTGCAGGCCCAGAGGTCGGAAACTGAAGAGCAGGAGAGACATCTGAGAGCAGAGAGTTGCTGAGTCTGCTAAAGAACAAGGCCGAAGCATTGAGGAGGCTGGGCTGGGCCCAGATCACAGGAGCCAAGAGGCTCTTAACTTTTGGGTTCAGGAATTTGAGTTTCTGCAGGCAGCAGGGGGGTCCTGCAGGCACTGGAACAATGCAATGACAGGACACTTGTGCTGTGGAGGGATTATTCTAGAACAATGGAGAATGGTGGGGAGACTGGGAGAGATGTGGATGGATGAATATGCACACACATCAACACACACACACACACACACACACACACACACACACACAGCTTTTGCCTTAACTCAGACCTGGATGGCTGAGTGATTGGTTCCAGCGTGGAGACAAAAACCAGGACGGGAGAATGAGTTTCCAAGAAGTTCAGCGGTTGCTGCACCTGATGAACGTGGAGATGGACCAAGACTATGCCTTCAGTCTTTTTCAGGTGAGTCGTCTGCCTACGGCCTGCAGGACCAGCCAGGCCCAGTTCTAGGTGCACAGAAGTCCCCCTACCCCAGTCAGTAACACATTTGTCGACTTCCTCCCATGAGCCCTAGCACCCTGGGAGACTGAGTAAGAAGTGCAGGGCATGGCTCTTGCCCCTCGTTCTTGTGGGGGGGGGGGTGAGGAATAGTCCCATGGACGGTGACTTGCAGGATGTTACCGGGTTGGACTCGGAGGGCCCCTGTCTGTGGTCAGGGTGTCACACGTGCCTCACACAAAGCCCTATCTGGAGTGCGAGTAAATAGGAGGAGGGTCTTCTGGCCCTTCTGGGACCTTTGGAGGAATTTTTAAAAATGTTTGTTTGTTTACTTTTATTTTTTAAAAGATCTATTCATTTACCTGAAAGGAGCCAGAGAGAGAGAGAGAGAGAGAGAGAGAGAGAGGGGAGGGGTATCCTCTATCCACCAGGCCACTCTCCAAATGACCGCAATGGCTGGGGCTGGGCCAGACTGAATCCAGGGACCTGGAACTCTGGCTCAGATCTCCCATGTGGGTGCAGGGGCCCAAGCACTTGGACCATCCTCCACTGCTCTCCCAGGCACACCAGTAGGGAGCCGGATCAGAAGCGGGGACTTGAACTGGCGCCCATATGGGACGCCAGCATCTCAGGCAGCAGCTTAACCACTGTGCCACAGTGCCAGGCCCTATCTGTTTTCATCTACTTGAAAGGCAGCATGATAAACAGAGAAAGAGTGAGACAGAGATCTTTCATTTGCTGGTTCACTCCTCAAATGCCAGCAACAGCCAAGGCTGGGCCAGGCCAAAGCCAGAAACCCAGAACTCTGGGTCTCCCATGTGGGTGGTAGGGGCCCAGGCACTTGGGCCATCATCTGGTGCCTCCCAGGGAGCTCCTTAGCGGGAAGCTGGATCGGAAGCAGAGGCGTCGGGCCCAAAGCAGGCAGTCTGATACGGGATGCAAGTTTCATCTTAGCTGCTGTAGCAAATGCCTGCCCCCTCCCCACACCCAACTGGGAGATTTAACTATTCCTGGTTGAAAATTGTCTCTACTTGCAAATGGTATGGCTGAAATGTCTTTCCCTCACCAAAGTGGCTTCTCTAATGAACCCTGAGTATCAGGAGTTCTGTGGAGCTCATGGGAGTTCTCTGGGTTGTCAGTCAGATCGCTCTCACAGAGCTAGTCAGCCTCCTACAAGTTCTCACTAAAGGGTTGTGCACGCTCCCCTGACCCTCTCTTACAGGCGGCGGACACATCTCAGTCTGGGACTCTGGAAGGAGAAGAGTTTGTGCAGTTCTATAAGGCCTTGACCAAGCGTACTGAAGTGCAGGAACTGTTTGAAAACTTTTCAGCTGATGGCCAGAAGCTGACCCTGCTGGAATTCGTGGATTTCCTTCGAGAAGACCAGAAAGAAATAGACCACGCCCCTGACCTTGCCCTGGAACTCATCGATCGCTATGAGCCTTCAGCCAGTGGTAAGGGAAACTGGGTGGAAAGGCATCAGCTCTGGGGGTGTGGGTGGGGGCACGGCATGACTGCAGAAGTCCAGACAAGCAGCCTGTACACAGCTTAGGGGAGGCTGAGGCCTCCCCTACCCTGGCCCTGCCCAGACGTTGCACGGAACCACTTCTCCTGGAGGAGAGCCGCGTTCTCCGCCGACAGGAGTCTCCTCTGTGAGCTCCATCTCTCAGGAGGAAGACTCCACAGGGCCCCTCCTCCCTGAGCTCATGTGCCACACGCTCACTTTCAGGAGATTCTTCCTGATAGCAGCTTTGTCCTTGGTCCTCTTGCTTTGGCCTGTTCTCTACAAACGATCCCTCTCCCTCCGGGTCCCCTTCTTTGGTTCCCGTTTGCTTAGATGCTGGCTCTCTGTGCCTTCCTACTTTTTCTCCAAATTCCTCCAGTGGTTCTTGGCTCTCTAATCCCCTGAGCAGGAAGATAGTCAGCCTGAGGCCAGGGGGGATAAGGAGGAAGCCGATTATTATTTTTAAATAAATGTATTTATTTATATGAATGGCAGAGTTAGAATGAAATGGGGGCGGGAAGAGAGAGAGAGAGAGAGAGAGAGATTGAGAGGAAAGATCTTCCATGTGCTGGTTCACTCCCCAGATGGCTGCAACAGACATGGCTGGGCCAGGCTGAGGCCAGGAGCCAGAAGCTGCATCCAGGTCGCCCGCATGGGTGGCAAGGACCCAAGCACTTGGGCTGTCTCTGCTGCTTTCCCAGGCACATAAGCAGGGAGCTGGATTGGAAGTGGAGCAGCTGGGACTCTAGCCGGTGCCCACATGGGGTACCCCAAGGAAACTGGTTATTTAGTAGTTGACAAGTACAGCCAAAATAAGTGCTCATGGTCCTCAAACTCTCCTTCCCCTTGCCCTTCGGTAGACTTGTTTCGTGATTGAGAAATGATTGAATGATGGATTTTATAATTAAAAGGGAAGCAGGATGGAAAAATTTGAGAAACTCTCAGTCTGGTCATAGAAAGGATTAAAAAAAGTGTGTCTGTGAGAGAATACTCTAGAAGAAGCCACATTCTATTCATCAAGACAACAGAGAATTACTCTGAAGGCATTTTAGAGACCTGCAAGGCAAGTTAGGATCTTAAAAGTAAGGTCCCTAAAGAGGCACCCACAGGACCTTGGCTTTAGCTGCCCAGGGCTGCCTTGATACCGTGCTTCTTACAATCTGTAGAGTGCCCTTCAGCTACCCCAGCCGTGGCTCAATTGGGCCCAGTACAGCTCAGCCCACTGCCCCGGAAGGTACAAACCATAAGCCTCAGTGGTGTCCACATAGTGCCAGTTCTGCAGGTGTGTGGAATGCAAGTGCTGTGGGGACCATGGCTTCCACCTAGACTCCAAAGGATGTCATGGACAGCCTGGAGGCCTAAGCAGAGAGACTTGTCACAGAGGCAAGGCCACTGTAGAGAGTCCTTGCTAGGGCAAAGCCTGGTGGGGCCACAGGAGTAGGGCAGCACCCAAGACTCCATAACTCCAGCCTGGGGAAGCGGTAGGCAGGCGTGAGACTCACCCATGAGAGCTGCTGGCTGGACTGAGCCTAGCACAGCCATGGGGGCAGGGCTTCCTGAAGCCTTGGGACCCAAACCCTACTCCAGTTCGCTCAGAGTCAAAGCAGACTGTTGTCCAACTGTAAGACCGAATGTTGTTATCCCTGTTGGAGTTACTTGGGATCAGTTACCCCATTATTCTTGCCTATTTCTGCCTTTTAGAATGGGAATCTTACCTTATGCCAGCTCCATCATGATATTTTGGAAGTGTGTAACTTGTTCATCTCACAGGCTCACAGCTAGAGAGGAATTTGCCTTGGAATGAATTGTGCCTTAAATCTCACATGTATCCGATTCAGACAAAACTCTGGCTGGGCTGTTGAATTGGTGCTGGAAAGATTAAGACTTTGGTGCAAGGTGTCTGGCATGTAACAAATCTTCCCAGGCAGACGAATCAATTAATTCACAGGCTTTTATTGGGGTTCTGCTCTCAGGCGAGGTTCCGTGGTCCCAACAGAGCAACAGAGCGGGGGCTGGGGAAGTCGCGCGTCGGAGATTGGGAGAGCTCCTTTTATAGATTCAGGGCATGGGGGTTAAAGGTTGAGGCGGGTCTGATCCTCATTGGTTGACCTTTAGGCACCTTCAGGGGCCTTGACAAGGACTCTTCTTCCCTGGAAGTACAGGTAGGGACTCTCCATTCCCGGAAGTGTAGGCCTTCCCTCCTTGCAGGTCCCAAAGCTACCATCTGGGACTCTTGGTATAAAATGAATGTATTTTATATGGGAGAAGGACATGAGTTTTGGGTGCAAGAAGCAGAATGTTATGGATGAAATGTGTCCCCCAAAGGTCACGTGTTGAGAACTTAATGCCCAAAGCACCAGTGTTGGGGTGAGACCTTTGAGAGGTGCGCTCATGACTGGATTAGCGCTGTCGTTGTAGGAGTGGGTTGGTTACCATGGAAGTGAGTCCCTGATGAGAACTAAGTTCAGCCCCTCCCCCCACCCCCAGCTCTTGCACTTGCTCTCCTGCCCTTTTGCCTTTCACCATGGTCAGGCATGGGCCCCTCAACCTTGGACTTGCCAGCCTCCAGAACCGTAAGAAACAAATCTCTGTGCTGTGCTTTATGAATTGCCAGGTCTGTGGGATTCTGCACAGCTGCGTAGCAAACCAAGACAACGTGTGTTCAGCTCCTCACCACTCTTGACATTCCCTCCCCATGCACCTGACAATCAGATTGTGGTACCAATCAAAAGAACTGATCTCTGCTTTGCTAATGAACTGAGTATCCTTGGGCAAGTCACTTACCTGCTTCGAGATGCATTCTGAAAAATAATTGGAGATGAAATGAAATAATTCACATCCGAAGTGTCTACCACCTGTGGGTTGCCATGAGTGATGTGAGTTACTACTGTCAAAAATGAAACTTCCTGCCCCTCTCCACCATCTCTAGGCCCTGCCAAACCTAGAATAAAGGAGCTGGGCATGACAGTTGAATTGTTCCACCTCCCAAAGGAGCCCCTCTGTGGGGACATTACCCTCAGTGACACCGCACAGCCTGGCAGTGCAGGGCATGGCTCTGACAACCTGGCTACCTGGCTTCTAATCCCAGCCCCTGCACTTGCTAGTTATGAGAACTGGGGTCAGTTACCCAACATCTCATGGCCACCTCGCTGGATCGGTGAGGGCATGAAATGAGACTCTGTATATGATGTCCTTGGCATACAGCAAGTGCTCAATAGCTGTTAGGCATCATTGTTATGGTTTGAAGTCCATGCTGAGATGGGTGATGGCTATGGAAGACCCTTCCCTCATCAAGAGTGTAGTCTAAGGAGACACTGGCAAATGATCCTGTAATGAGAGCACAGACAGTAGCAAGAAACCCTTAGACCAGAGGTGGTGGCCACTACAGAGAGCCCAGGGAGGAACACACAGGTCCCCTGGCCATATCCCTAAGCAGTCTGACTTTCTCTCTAGGCTTCCCACCTGTAAGAACACCACTTGGGACTGGACATTGGACAGTGCTGTCCATGATGGTAACTGTGAGCTCCATGTGACTATTTTAAGTTAAATGACCTAAAGTCAAGTAAAATTTAAAATTCAGCTCCTCAGTCATATAAGCCACATTTCAATGCTCACAGCTGCACATGACTAGAACCATCCCAGGCAACACTGTGGCACAGAGCATTGCTAGAAAGTTCTATTGGACAGCACTGGACTGGGGGTGATCTTACTGAATGATGCCCCTTAATGTGCTCTGAAGCTGGGAATGACTGGAACAAGAAATGCCGGTGGGAAAGTCTGGGCTCTGAAGGCGGGGAGTGGCCACCATCTGGAAGGTACGACCTTGGAGGGGCTGTGAGTGCACTGGGGCCCTCCCCCTCAGAGCTGCTCCACATCCCGCCCCCTAGGCAAGCTGCGGCACGTGCTGAGCATGGACGGCTTCCTCAACTACCTGTGCTCCAAGGATGGGGACATCTTCAACCCGGACTGCCTCCCCATCTACCAGGACATGACCCGGCCTCTGAGCCACTACTTCATCAACTCCTCCCACAACACCTACCTGGTGGGAGACCAGCTGTGCGGCCAGAGCAGCGTCGAGGGATACATCCGGTGCCGTGGTGGTTGGGGAGGGTCCAGCCTAGGAGGGGACCCCTCTGTGGGAGACTGAAGGGCATAACTAGCATCGAGAAGGTTTTGGGGGTGTTGGGAGCTGAGGGTCGTTCCTCACTTGGAGGAGGTACTGCTGACTAGGAGGGGACGGAAATGAAACCCTCAGAGCACATGGAATTTCGTCCTTTCTCAAGCTATGGTACTCTCCTGGGACTCAGAGGCCCTGGCAGGTTTAGTTTGAAAACCTAGATAAACTGGATATTAAATGGAAGGCAGTAGGAGTTAGAAACACGGGTTCTTTTTTTTTGTTTGTTTGTTTGTTTTTTTACAGGCAGAGTGGACAGTGAGAGAGAGAGACAGAGAGAAAGGTCTTCCTTTGCCATTGGTTCACCCTCCAATGGCCGCCGCGGTTGGCGCGCTGCGGCCGGCGCACCGTGCTCGTCCGATGGCAGGAGCCAGGAGCCAGGTGCTTTTTCCTGGTCTCCCCATGGGGTGCAGGGCCCAAGCACCTGGGCCATCCTCCACTGCACTCCTGGGCCACAGCAGAGGGCTGGCCTGGAAGAGGGGCAACCGGGACAGAATCCGGTGCCCCGACCGGGACTAGAACCCAGTGTGCCGGCGCCGCAAGGCGGAGGATTAGCCTGTTGAGCCACAGCGCCGGCCAAGAAACACGGGTTCTTGACTTAGACCACCAAGGTCAGATCCTAGCTCCCTGACCTCTCTCTGCCTCAGTTTTCCCATCTATGAAATAGGGATAGCATTGCTATGTGTACCTCTTATGTCTGGATTGTGGTGGAGATTCAGGGGGCTAATCCACGTGTCCATAGCTAGTAAGTGACTGATCATGAATCAACTGGGATAGTCAGGATACCCCTGTGGTGCCAGCAACCGAAGTAGTCTCTTTAAGAGATACAAAATGAATGGAACTTTTACTCCGAAGTGAGTGAAACTTCCCTGGTGGAGACCATCAGGCACCATGCAAACGAGAGTGGGCCTCACCTGGGCATTGTTCTGCCAGACACAGAGGTGCCACGAGGCAGGCCGTGGGACCTGCTAAGGAAGTGCAGTGAGCTGGGTGGGACAGGCAGGGTTAAGATCAGTGTGAGCTTCAGCGGCGTCCTGGGGTCAGAGAAAGCCCCGTGGAGACGTAGCTCGTAGCTCCAGGGGGTCTGGACAGACAAGTGCTGGCGAGAGGGTCCTCGGTGGAAGATGAGCCCTTGACCTCTCCTGCCTCTGGGCTGGGGTTCCTGCAGGGCCCTGAAGCGGGGCTGCCGCTGCGTGGAGGTGGATGTGTGGGACGGACCCAACGGGGAGCCCATCGTTTACCACGGACACACCCTGACCTCCCGCATCTTGTTCAAGGACGTCCTGGCCGCCGTAGCACAGTACGCCTTCCAGGTAGTAGCCCGGAGACACTGCGGATGCAAGAGGGACTGAGCAAGCGTTGCTGGCTCCGGGCCTGGGAGGCGCACGGGGGCGGTGGGGCGGTTACATCCAGTAGCATGGTGTGTGTGGAAGAGGTGTAGCTGCAAAGCATCGGGCTACCATCACGGGCTTCTTAGAAATAAGTGGCTGATGCGTTCCCAGGAACTAACAGTCACAGAGGCAGCCACTAGCGGTTAGTAACTGTTGCTCGTAATAATTTTCCTCACCCACAGGGGACGGGGTGGGTAAGGGGACAGATGGAAACCATGGTGAGTGCAGCTGAGGGGGCCCGTGGGAGTCTGGAGGTGAAAGCCAGGGGCTGGCCCGGCTCTCCCACTCTGAGCCTTACACGGTCAGACGTGGCGTGTGAGTGAGACTTCAGAGCCCAAGAATGACCTTTAGATGTGGATGGTGTCTCTGGGGGTGGGTCCCAGAACCCAGGAGGGTCTCTCTGGGCCGTGCGTAGGAGCAGGTGTTGGAGGTGTTTAACAATCAGGGTGCTCATTTGTGAGTACAGAGGTGGGCGTAGGAGCAGGTGTTGGAGGAGGTTCAACACACACTTGAGAACCCTGGACCCAGCAGCCCCTCCGCTCCCCCCAGACGTCCGACTACCCTGTCATCTTGTCCCTGGAGAACCACTGCAGCTGGGAGCAGCAGCAGAGCATGGCGCGCCACCTGACCGAGATCCTGGGTGAGCAACTGCTCAGCACGGCCCTGGACACGCTGCTGCCCACTGAGCTGCCCTCGCCCCAGGTAAGGCCCCGCCCGCCAGCCCAGGCTCTGCTGCGGCTCCCACGCTGTGCCGCCCGGGCTCCTTCCACATCCCCCGTATTCCTGTCTTTCTGTCCTCACATTGGGCCGTCTTGCTCTTTTACGTCCTTGGAGACACCTTGTTTTGTTTTGTTTTGTTTTTAATAAGGAACATTTTTAAAGATTTTTTATCTATTTATTTACTTGAGAAGTAGAGTTATAGATGGTGAGAGGGAGAGACAGAAAGGTCTTCCCTCTGTTGGTTCACTCCCCAAATGGCCGCAACAGCCGGAGCTGTGCCAATCTGAAGCCAGGAGCCAGGAGCTTCTTCCGGGTCTCCCATGTGGGTGCAGGGGCCCAAGCACTTGGGCCATCTTCTCCTGCTTTCCTAGGCCATAGCAGAGAGCTGGATTGGAAGAGGAGCAGCTGGGATTAGAACCAGCGCCAATATGGGATGCCGGCATAGCAGCAGAGGATTAACCTATTGTGCCACAGCACCAGCCCCACACCTAGGGTTTTAAAAAAAGTTTAATTGAGCATTCAATTCTGTTTATAGGGACCAGTGCTGTGGCTCAGCAGGTTAAATCTGCAGCCTGCAGCACTGGCATCCCATATAGGTGCTGGTTCGAGTCCCAACTGCTCCACTTCTGATCCAGCTCCCTGCTAATGGCTGGGGAAGCAATGGAAGATGGCCCAAGTCCTTGGGCCCCTGCCCCTGCATCAATGGAAGACCTCTCTCTACCTCTGCCTTTGCAACTCTGCCTTTCTTATAAAAAAAAAATCCATGTGATTGTCATTAGAAAATGTATTTATTTACTTGAGAAGCAGAGTTATAGACAGAGAGGGAGAGACAGAAAGAGGTCTTCCATCCATTGGTTTACACCCCAAATGCCTGCAATTGGCCAAGAGTTGGGCCAATTCAAAGCCAGGAGCCAGAAGCTCCCACGTGGGTGCAGGGGCCGAAGCACTTGGGTCATCTTCTGCTGCTTTCCCAGCCATTAGCAGGGAGCTGGATCAGAAGTGGAGCAGCCGGCACATGAACCAGCACCCATATGGGATGCCTGTAGAGCAGGCTTGGCCTGCTGTAACACAGCGCCAGCTCCGTGTCAGTGGATGTTTAAAACGCTTATATAAATATCTTCATAGTTTTCAAACTATGAATGGGATCATCCCCGATACACCTTTTTTATGAAAGTTATTAATCTGAGAGGAAGAGAGACAGAAAGAGCAAGAGAGAAGAAGAAGAGAGAGCGGTCCCATCCACTGACTCACTCCCCAGATGCTCACAGTGGCCCAGAGTGGGCCAGACTGAAAGCCGGAGCTGGAAGCTCAGCCCAGCTCTCCCAATTACTTGAGCCATCACCACTGCTTCCAGGGGCCCCATGGGTAGGAAGCTGGAATCAGGAGTTGGAGCCAGGTGTGCAACCCAGGCACTCTAAAATAGGAAATGGGCAACTTAACCGGCGTCTTCTATACCTTTTATGTTTCACATTAAATATATAGCCTGGGATGTCTTATGTATTTTTTTCATTTTTAATAACTCTATAGTGTTTCATTACATGTTGTGGGCCACAATTTATGTGTTGTCCATGTGGTAGACATTTAGGTTGGTTGTGAGCTTTTACTTGTATACATAACTTTGTTCCTTCACTGTTTCTTTGAAATGAGTTCCTAGAAGCACAGTTGCTGGGTTGTAGACTGAATTCTGACCATTTCAGTTGTTAATGGCCAAAATACCAAGTTAGCAAAATTGCATGCAGTCAACAGAGGGTGAGCCCCCGTAACTCCAGTAGTGAGATGGCTCCTAGTAGCAAGCTGAAGAAAAAACTTCCTTTTTAAAAAAGATCTACTTATTTACTTGAAAGGCAGAGTTAGAGAGAGAGAGAGAGAGAGAGAGAGAGAGAGAGAGAGAGAGAGAGAGAGATTTTCTACCCATTGGTTCACTCTCCAAAAGACCTCAACTGGCCAGGGCTGCGCCAGGCTAAAGCCAGGAGCCAGGAGCCAGGAGCTTCATCTGGGTCTCATGTGGGTTCAGCCTCTTCCACTGCTTTCCCAGGTGCATTACCATGGAGCTGGATAGGAAGTGAGCAGCTGGGACTCAAACTGGTGCCCATATGGCATGTTGGCGCTGCAGGCAGCGAATAAACCCGCTGTGCCACAGTGCCAACCCCTAAAGTTTCAGTTTTTTAAGAAGAAAAGCCCGTGTTTTCATTTTCTGAATTATTTGATAGTATTACCTATCCACTTTCATTAGGGTTTATTACTGTTATTGATAAATGATCATCCTTTAAGTGTTCAAGATATTGATGCTTTGGAAGAAGTTTTCTGCAGTCTATGTCCTTTTTTATTTTTCTGCATCTTTTGCCTTAGACAAGGGTTTTGTTATGGTTGTTGTTGGGTGCTGAGTGGGAGTTTTTACTACTAGATGAGACCCAGCACAGCGGTAACATTACTGCACTGAGTTCCGGATAGAAAATCGGCAGTGGGTGTTGGAAGGCTCAGAGGCCCCACGTGGAAAGCACAGTGCCGGAGCGCTGCTGAGCGCCCGGCCGTTCCCACTCCTCACGGATGTTGTGGGGCTCTGCAGTCACTTCTGTGCCACGGTGCCAGCCCTGTCGATCTTTTGTCTTCCAAGTTTTCCTAGCTGCTAAGTTTCCATTTTTATTTATTTATTTGAAATGCAGAGAGAGAGAGGGAGAGAGACATGATAGAGGAAAATTTCCAATCTGCTGATTCACTTGCCAGATGTTTGCAGTAGCCAGGGCTGGGTCAAAGCCAGGAACTAAGAACTCCATCCGCGTCTCCCACATGGCTGGCAGGGACGCAAGCACTTGAGCCGTCAGCTGCTGCCTCCCAGGGTGCACAGTAGCAGGAAGCTGGAATCAGGAGCAGAGCCAGGCCTCGGGCCAGGCGCCCCAACGCCAGATACAAGCGACCCAAGCAGCACCAAACGCCCACCACATGTTCCAAGTTTTTGTATCATGTTTCTTTTATTATTATTATTTTATTATTTATTTATTTGAAAGAGTTACACAGAGAGAGAATGAGAGGCAGAGAGAAAGAGAGAGAGAGAGAGAGAGAGAGAGAGGTCTTCCATCCACTGGTTCACTCCCCAGTTGGCCACAATGGCTGGAGCTACACTGATCCAAAGCCAGGAGCCAGGAGCGTCTTCCGGGTCTCCCATGCAGGTGCAGGGGCCCAAGCACTTGGGCCATCTTCTACTGCTTTCCCAGGCTATAGCAGAGAGCAGAATTGAAAGTGGAGCAGCTGGGACATGAACTGGCGCCCAAATGGGATGTCTGCACTGCAGGTGGCAGCTTTACCCACTACGCCACAGCACTGGCCCCATCTTATATTTCTAAAGGCCTTTCCAACATGAGATTATTCAGGATGATTCTGTATTTCCCTCGTATACCCTTATGGTGCTTATATATGTGCTTTTTTAGTATTTAAAACTTTTTTTTTTTTTATTTTTGACAGGCAGAGTGGACAGTGAGAGAGAGAGAGACAGAGAGAAAGGTCTTCCTTTGCCGTTGGTTCACCCTCCAATGGCTGCCGCAGTCGGCGCGCTGCGGCCGGCGCACCGCGCTCGTCCGATGGCAGGAGCCAGGAGCCAGGTGCTTTTCCTGGTCTCCCATGGGGTGCAGGGCCCAAGCACTTGGGCCATCCTCCACTGCACTCCTGGGCCACAGCAGAGGGCTGGCCTGGAAGAGGGGCAACCGGGACAGAATCCGGCGCCCCGACCAGGACTAGAACCCGGTGTGCCGGCGCCACAAGGCGGAGGATTAGCCTGTTGAGCCACGGCGCCGGCCTATTTAAAACTTTTAAAATCTTGATATATTCAAGAAGCAGAGGGACAGAGACAGGGACACACAGAGAAAGATCTCATGTCTGCTTTCCCACTCCTCAAGTGCCTGCAATAGCTGGGGCTGGGCCAGGCCAAAGCCAGGTTTTCCACATGGGTGGCAGGGACGCTGGGACCTGAGCCCACCTGCTGCCTCCCAGGACATGTGTTAGAGGGATGCTGAAATCAGAAGCACAGTTGAGACATGAACCCAGAAACTCTGATATAGGATGCTGGCACCCCCAGATGGCGATTTAACCACTGCACCAAATGTTTGCCCCTACCTGTAAAATGTTTTTTTTGTTTAAGATTTATTTATTTATTTATTTGAAAGGCAGAGTTAGAGAGAGAAGGAGAGACAGGGAGAGACAGAGAGACAAAGAGAGATCTTCCATCTGCTAGTTCACTTCCCAGATGGCTACAACAGCTGGTGCTGGGCCAGGAACTTCCTCCAGGTCTCCCAGGTAGGTGCAGGGACCCACGTACTGGGAACAGCTTCCGCTGCTTTCCCAGGTGCATTAGCAGGGATCAGAAGTGGAGCAGCCAGGACTCCAACCAGCACTCACATGGGCTGCTGGCATCGCAGGTGGCGGCTTAACCTGCTGCACCACACACACAGTCTCCTAAAGAAATTTGGTGTGTCAAATATGAGGTAGGGACCCACATTATTTGTTTTCTCTGTGGACAGAGATGTTATAGCTTTATTTAACAATAAGGGAATCCCATGGGGTGGGATTTGGAGAATGAACCCCCAGATGGAAGATCTGTGTCTTTGACTTTGAAATAGTAAATAAATAGGGGCCAGGGTTGTGGCGTAGTGGGTAAAGCCACCGCCTGCAGTGCCAGAATCCGATATGGACACTGGTTCAAGTCCTGTCTGCTCCACTTCCAATCCCGCTCTCTGCTATGGACTGGGAAAGCAGGAGAAGATGGCCCAAGTCCTAGGGCCCTGGCACTCATGTAGGAGACCCAGAAGAAGCTTTAGGCTCCTGGCTTTGGATCAGTGCAGCTCCGGCTGTTGCGGCCAACTGGGGAGTGAACCTGCAGATAGAAGACCTCTCTGTCTGTAACTCTACCTTTCTAATAAATATATTAACATTTAAGCTAAATAAGTAAATAAACCAACAAACCCCGGATGTGTCTATCAGGCAGCAGATCTCTTCCCTGGGACCAGCAGGACCCCCCAGGAGGGTCCCTTGGCTTTTGTTCCCTAGGACCTTCGAGGGAAGATCCTGGTGAAGGGGAAGAAGTTGACACTGGAGGAGGAACTCGAGGACAAGGAGGAGGCGGAGAGTGTGCTGGAGACAGGGCAGGGGTTGGAGCTGGAGACCAACTACCACTCTGAGACTGAGCTGCCCCCCAAGAAGAACAGGAAGGGGAAGAAGGTGGGTTGGGAGTAGGTGTGCTGAGTGGGAGCCGGCAGTGAGCTTAGAGCCAGGCAGGGCGGAGGACCAGGGGTACCACGACCCACCCTTCCACTGACAGGTGGAAGCATGCATGCATGCAGTCACTGTATATTATATGAACTGGATTATGTTAACGTATAGAGACACAGCGCGATGGCTTTCCAACTTTGGGGGCCACGAAAGCCTTTCCTATGGGTGCAATCTTTTTTTTTTTCCTGACAGGCAGAGTGGACAGTGAGAGAGAGAGAGAGAGAAAGAGAGAGAAAGGTCTTCCTTTGCCGTTGGTTCACCCTCCAATGGCCGCCATGGCTGGCGCGCTGCGGCCAGCACACCGCACTGATCCACAGCCAGGAGCCAGGTCTTCTCCTGGTCTCCCCATGGGGTGCAGGGCCCAAGCACTTGGGCCATCCTCCACTGCACTCCTGGGCCACAGCAGAGAGCTGGCCTGGAAGAGGGGCAACCGGGACAGAATCTGGCGCCCTGACCAGGACTAGAACCTGGTGTGCCGGCGCCGCAGGCGGAGGATTAGCCTATTGAGTCGCAGCGCCGGCCTAGGTGCAGTCTTACATATTGGAAGCTTACTAAACAAAAGAGGTAAATGCAGAACCATCTTCATTGAAGCACCCATTTGGCTCTCTCCTGGGTCCCCTGGGTGATTCCTGAGCTGTCTTGGTACTCCTCGGTCTCCAGTTTGTGAAATGGATGTGTGTGTGTGTGTGTGTGTGTCTGCAGCTTTATTATATTAAGTAAGGGATAGGTGAATGACTGCTGTGACTGCCACTACCATGGGTTTAATTAGAGAGAATTTCTTGGAGAAGCGGGCCTTTGAGGAAGAGACCAGAGCTAGCCTAGGAGGAAGAGGATGGGGGAGGAGCTTTGGGGTGGGCAGGCTGTGCAGGTGGTGGGGGCTGGTCTCCCCTTGGGGAGGGGGCAGAGGGAGGACAGGCGGCAGTGGCGGGAGCCCGCAGCGCTCCCCCTGGTGCACCTGCTTGGCTCACGCAGCTGACTGCTGGCTTAGCTTGCTCTGTGGTGTCTTCGCTGCCGCAGTGTCAGGGATGGGAACTGGGAATTCAGGAAACAAATGCAGATGCCCTCTGGGACTCAAGTTCACCTGGGTGTGACCTCCTCACTATTGCGCATAGCTTGATTCATCTGTCTCAGTTGGTTTTGACTGGATTATTATTTGGTGGTTCTAAAGAAGAGAGGTAGGAGGGCCGATGCCTCTCTGTTGACAAAGAGGAACAGCTTTGAAACCTGCTGCCCAGGAAGTGACGTAGCGCACTCGCCCGAGCCCAGAGGTGCAGATGGAGCCCAGCACTAGACACGAGGCCTTTATTCCCACTCCCGCCCCCAGGCTGCGCTGTGCCCGTCGTTTTGTCCTGCTGTCTGTTGTCAGAGTGAGGCCCAGGCTGCTGTTTGCGATCCTGGGGCCCCTCCCGTGTCCGAGCAGGTGAGGCGGGAGGGAGAATGCAGCGGGGGCAGTGGGCACAGGCTTAGCAGGGGTGGCCATTAGCTTCGTCCCTTTCAGACTGCCAAGGCTTCGCGTCCATCCGCCTTTGCACTGTCTCCCCCAGAAGTCCAAGCCCATCCTGTGTCCGGACCTGTCGGCCCTGGTCGTCTACTTGCAGTCCGTCTCATTCCACAGCTTCACGCACTCTAAGGAGAACTACCACTTCTATGAGATGTCGTCCTTCTCAGAAAGCAAGGCCAGGAACCTCATCAAGGACGCCGGTCAGCATCAAAAGGGAGGGCCGAGGAGGGACGCAGGGCGGCTGGGCGCAGGCCTGCTGCGGAGGCAGGCCGGCCAGTCCCAAGAAAGAAGGCAAGGGAGCTAGGGAGAGGTGAAGGAGCTGAGAGGTGGGCAAGGCAGGGGAGGTAGAAGAGTGGGCTCAGGCTGGAGTGGGGGGAAGGCTGGGAGGCTGCACAGAGGGGCCCACTGGGGAGGCTCCACCCTTACCCCCATCCCCCTCCCGCTCACCCTTGTATAGGCAATGAGTTTGTGCAGCACAATGCCTGGCAGTTAAGCCGTGTGTACCCCAGTGGCCTGAGGACTGACTCATCCAACTATAACCCCCAGGAACTCTGGAACGCCGGCTGCCAGATGGGTGAGGGGGCAGCAGGTGTGGGTGGGCAGGAGCACCTGGTAGGAAATTGGGGTGCTGGGCTGAGAAAGACACTGTCTAGTGGGGCGGTGCCAGCAGGCACTCTTATTCCTAACACTGTCTTTTATTGTGTGTGTGTTTTTAAAGATTTTATTTCTTTATTTGAAAGCCAAAGCAAGAGAGTGAGAGTGAGAGAGAGGGAGAATCTTCCAAGTCTCCCCAAATGGCCACAACAGCCAGGGCTGGGCCAGGCTGAAGCCAGAAGTGAGGACCTCCATCCAGGTCTCATGTGGGTGCAGCAGCCCAAGGACTTGGGCCGCCGCCTCTGCCTCCCCAGGCACATTAGTAGGAAGCTAGATCAGAAGCAGAGCTGCCGGGACCCGAGCCAGCACCCCAGTGTGGCATGCCCGCTGCAGTGGTGGTCCGACCTGCTGCATGGCGACACCAGCCCCCAACGCCTGTCTCCTTAACTCAGCGCGGCTGAAGGCCTCCAAGACGAATCTCTCTTTTCTCCTGGGCCCCACAGTGGCTATGAACATGCAGACTGCAGGGCTGGAAATGGACATCTGTGATGGGCTCTTCCACCAGAACGGCGGCTGCGGCTACGTGCTGAAGCCCGAATTCCTGTGTGATACCCAGAGTTCCTTCCACCCAGAGAGGCCCATCAGCCCGCTCAAGGCCCAGACCCTCTTAGTCCAGGTGTGGTGGAAAGAGGACCCACTGGGAGGAGCCTGGGATAGTGAGGAGAGAAGCAGGGCTGGGAGGGGGTGGGGAGAGGCGGCAGGCTCTGACGAGGGTGCCCTGAATTCAGGAACCTCGAGAGAGGCAGCAATGGTTACGGCACAGACATGGGAGCCACCTGTCTGGCTTCAGACCCACTTCTGAGCGGTGTGACGCTGGGGAAGTTCTTAACCGCTGGGTTCCTCAGTAGGCTCACGGGCGACACAGGGGAGGACACCACTGGCGCCCCTCAGGTGCAGGTAAAGGTTTCCAACTCCTGGCACGCAGTCAGCGCCAGAGTCTGGCTATCCTCCTTAGCGTGCCTACTTCCAAACTGCACTGCAATTCCACTTGGATGCATTTTCAGCCGCAGATTGAATTACCAGAAGGAAATGCAGTACCCAATGGAGAATTAGTTTTGCAAACCAAAATCTAAAAAGTGCAAAGTGAGAGGGTGAAGTTGGGGAGCTGGGCTGCGCAGGTTGTGAGGGTCCAGCACGTTGGTTGCAGGTGATCAGTGGTCAGCAACTCCCTAAAGTGAATGAGACCAAAGAGAAATCCATCGTGGATCCACTGGTCAAAGTGGAGATCTTTGGCGTCCGTGCAGATACAACGCGGCAAGAGACCAGCTACGTGGAGAACAACGGTGAGAGCCTGGCATGCTACGGAGGTGGTGAGAAGTGGCCGCTGTTTTCCTTCTGACTTCTCTCCGTTAAGCTCGGTGCCTGTCACCGCCCCCATTCCCCACCCCCACCCCCACCTTCAGTAGGCAGTGGGGAACCAGACAAAGCATCCGGGCTTCCCGCTCTGACTCGGAACACAGCTCGCCTCTTCCAAGCCTCAGCTGTCTCACCCATAAAATCCCAGTTGCTATCTGGATTAACTGAAAATACAGGGGAAGCAGCCCACAGGGCCAGAAGAGAGACAGTCACGTCTGATCACACACTGCCTCCCGCCCCCACGGCAGGTTTCAATCCTTACTGGGGGCAGACGCTGTGCTTCCGGGTCCTGGTGCCTGAACTCGCCATGGTGCGTTTTGTGGTCAAGGATTACAACTGGAAATCCCGACACGACTTCATTGGGCAGTACACCCTGCCCTGGACCTGCATGCAGCAAGGTGAGCCAGCCCTGCAGCCCCGGCCAGGCCCCCCCTCCGCCTGCCTTCCTAACGCCGTCCTCCCGGCCCTCCCCAGGCTACCGCCACATACACCTGCTCTCCAGGGACGGCACCAGCCTCCACCCAGCGTCCATCTTCGTGTACACCTGCATCCTGGAAGGCGTGGAATCCTGAGCGGGACGCGTCATGGCCAGAGTGGGTACGCGCCCTTTAGAGGGTGACAGAACGCTGCACGGATGCTCCAGAGAGCAAACAGAGGGGCGCACACCCAGCTTTGGATCGTGCACTCCCAGGACACGATGTCTCAGCTTCTTGCCTCTCCATCCCCTTGCTTTAAGCCTCTGGCATCTTTCCCGCCCTTTCCCTCTGTGTGCTCTCTCCTGGAGTCCCCTCCTTCCTCTGCTGTAGGCGCAATCCCAGACCCGGATCCATGACGAATCTCTGGTGCAAAGGCAGATTGCAAGTAGAAAGCCAGGGAGGGGCCTGCGGCAGAGAGACCTAAAGACGCACTACCCGCTCCGGCCACTTGCTCACAGCTCAGCGTCAAAGGCAGACAGATCAAGGCTCCAGTCTCCCCGAGCAGCCCGGAGGGGACTTCACCCCAGGGCTGTACCGTGACTCTCAGGAGTCCCTGCCAGACTGCTCCCCCTTAGCTCCACTGTTATTAATAAGAGCTTCTCTCTCCAGTTTGGCTCTGAGTATAGTCTGTCTTCATTGGGTAAGACGGGTTGGGAGATCCTCTTTAATTTTCCCAGTGTGTCCCCGTTTAGAAAGCCAATGACACAGGTACTACAGAATTACACCTTGAGGCACGCACACAATTCCGAACTGGACATTTCTTGCCATGATCATCTGCCACTCCCAGCACCCTGGGGTTCCACTGTGAACCTGCCATGGACGATGCCGAGTTACAGTGGCTCCCAGGAGGCTCTGTGGCTGCCGATCCTCCCTCTGCAGCAGACAAAGGGGCCTGCGAGCAGGGCCGGGCTCAAGGACGGGGAGCAGCAGACCTGGGTGTTAGAGGATCCGGCACTGAGGGAAGATGGACAGGGACACAGGAGAGCAGGGGTCTGAGCCGGGGGCACTGACAACATGGCAGCCTGGGAAGGCTGAGACCCAGATTCAGACGCGTCTAAGAGGCAGCAGGGATTCTCTGCTTCACATGCTTTATAGAGCATCGGGCACAACCGTACATGCGGGTGGGTACAGCGGTTTTGAAAACGCTGAGAGAAAACTTGACACAGTAAGAAGGAAAGAGGTGAGTGAGTACAACCAGGATCTCAGGGCCTCTGCTGGGGACGGCGGCGAAGCCGGGAACTCCCCGGCTGAAAGCACAGTGGCCCTCAGCGGGAAAGCACTGCTGTGGCCACAGCCCTTTCACACCGCTGTTAACCTCAGTGTCCCAGAAGGGCGACAGTCACCCCAGTGCCCCAGCGCCGTCCCCCCGAGGCCGGGGCGCCCCAGGCTGGTTCCGGCCTCAGCTCGCCCACCTCGGAGCACAGGCACCTGGGAGGCAGGGGAGTCTCAGCCCTCGGGTCCCGTGGGCGGCGCGGCAGGAGCAGGAGGGGTGGGGTCCTCCAGCTTCACATCGTGCAGGTGCACCGTGGGGGTGGTGGGGTCCTTGCCCACACCCTGGCTGGGGTCTGCCTGGTCAGGGTGGTGCCTGCGCACGTGCTTGACCACCTGGAACTTCTGCTTGGCCTTGTAGCTGCAGAGGCGGCAGAAGAAGGGGGTGGCGGTCAGTGTGGGTGAGGGCGTGATGGCGCAGGCCGGCGGCCCAGCGGAAGGCGCGGTGGCACACGTTGCACACGTAGGGCTTGGCCTCGCTGTGCTTGCGCAGGTGCGTGCGCAGCAGGAAGCGAGTCTTGAAGGCCTTGCCGCACTGCTCGCACATGAAGGCCCGGGCTTCGCGGTGCCGTGTCTCGCGGTGCACGCGGAGCGCGTCGGCCCGGTTGGTGCAGTATTCACACTCGGGACACTGGTATGGCTTCAGTCCTACAGGATGGATGACAAACCACCATTGGGGGGGTGGGACACGGGTCAGCGGGCCAGTAGGATATCCACGATACAAGGAGCAAGCTGACTAAGCGCATCCTTGGAACATTCCAGCCCCGTCTGGCATTTCAGTGCCTTTCTCCCAACTCAGCCCCTTGAAAACGGCGCTCACAGCTGTACTGTAACCAGCTAGCTGCCCTGACAGTAATGGATACTCAAGGTCTGTAGGGTTGCCAAGTGGGAAGCTCTGACCCCTTTCGGTCATGGGGTACTCACGGGATTTGGGAATCTTCAAACACAACCCTTTGTTCAACTCAAAAAGTGAAAGACGACGCTTAAGAGGGAAGGGGTGGACCGAAAGCCGCAGACCTCACAGAGGCAGAGCGAGCCGAAACGCATCTGATGACTTCTCCACACAGGGGCCGGTGTGCAGTAACCGCGGCCAGAGACCCAGTCACCCTTGGCCTTGAAGCCGCAGTCTGTGGACTGCACGGCCAGGACACGGAGCGGGCAGCTCTGTTTCCCCCGCCACTCCTGACAGTTCCGTCCTGTGTAGCAGCCAGGGCTGGGGGCTCCTGGCGCGGGGTGCGGGACCTTGTACCGCAATCACCCCGCAGCTCTTGCAAGGCTCCCATGCGCAGCCTCTCGGTTCTGGCAAGTCTCCGGGGGCTGGGAAGCCACCCTGGTACACACTCCCCCAGCCTGCCACCATGCGGCGTCAGCCTCACTGAGCAGGGACAGACACCCCTGCCGCGAGCTGGCGCCGCTCGGGCACTCACCTGTGTGCTTGGTCATGTGGTACTTGAGCTGGTTGACCCACTTGCACTTGTAGCCACACTCAGGGCACAGGTACTTCCGTTCCTCCTTGTGGATCCTCATGTGGTACTGCAAGAGGGAGAGCAACGGGCAGAGAGCACGCACCTCTTAGCACTCACCGGACGTGGGACGGGGCAAGCGGGCAGAGGAACTTGGCGGATAACTCTGACCTGCTCCTGCCCTAGCCACGGCTCCCTCACCAACCAGGTCTTCCCGTCTGCCACTTGGATAGCAGCCCGACCCAGCCGACCTCACTGACTAGTCCAGCTGTGCCACCTACTGTGTACGTGGACAACACAGCACCTAATTCTCCACCCACTGATCTGTAAAACGGGGAATGGAAGCGTACATGCATCTGGGGGCCTAGGTTAAGCCTTCAGGTGGGACACCAGCATCCCCTATCAGAGTGCTGGTTCAAGTCCCGGCTGCTCTGCTTCTGACCCAGCTCCCTGCTAATGCGCCTGGGAAGGCAGCAGAGGGTCCAGGTGCTTGGGACTCTGCCACTCACGTGGGAGACCCAGACGGACTTCCTGGTTCCTGGCTTTGGCCTGGCCCAGTCCTAGCTGGTGTGGCCACCTGAGGGAGTGAACCAGTGGATGGGAGATACCTGTCTGTCTCTCCCTCTGTCACTCTGCTTTGCAAATAAATGAAAAATAAATCTTTTTTTTTTTTTTAAAGTATCCTTATCTCATTTTTGAAAGGATCAAAATTATGATGCCAGGCACATAGAGCTAAATAAATGTTAGCTGTTATTATCCAGATTATTCTCAACCTATTATAAACTTTTTTTTTTGACAGGTTTATATATTTGAAAGTCAGCACTACAGAGAGAGGGAGAGACAGAGAAGCCTTTATTCACTAGTTCACTTCCCAGATGTCCTCAACAGCCAGCGCTGGGCCAGGCCACAGCCAAGACTCAGGAGCTTCTTCTGGGTTTCCCATGTGGGTGGCAGGGGACCAAACACTTGAGCCATCTTCTGCTGCTTTTCCCAGGCCACTAGCAGGGGAACTGGACGGGAAGTGGAGCAGCTGGGACGTGAACCAGGGCCCGAAAGAGATGCTGGTGTTGTAGGCGGTGGCTTTCCTTGCTGCGCTGATTGCAAACCTCACCCCATGGCACGCACGTCCGTGAGACTTGATCTTCACAACAACCCTACGACGCTGGAATACGCTCCCGTCTGCACGATGAGCAGCTCAGCCTTGGAGGAGTCAGGAACGTGCCCAAGGCTACAGCGCTAGTGCTTGGCAGAGTCGGGATGAGAGAGTCGTGCAGGCCGCACGACCGCAGCCCCTGCGCCCCCAGCCCCCGCCCTTACCTTGAGGCGGGAGGGGTCCGCACAGGCGTAGGAGCAGAGGTGACAGTGGTAAGGCTTCTCCCCGGTGTGGACGCGGCTGTGCCACGTGATCTTCTGCCGGTTCCTGGTGCTGTAAGCGCAGTCGGTGCACTTGTAGAGCCGCGTGCCCCCGTGCCCCTTCATGTGGTGATCTAGCACCAGCTGATGGCGGCACGCGAAGTCACAGAAGGGACAGCGCAGAGGGGGCTGGCCGCCGTCCCCGCCGCCCTCCGCGGCCGCCTCGTGCTGCTCCAGGTAGTGCTTCACCAGGCCCGCGCGCTCCCGGGCGGCGAAGTCACAGAGCTGGCAGCGCTGGCTGAAGTGCTGCCGCCGCCGGTGCTCGTCCAGGGCGGGCCGGCTGGGGAAGGCTTCCTGGCAGGCGCCGCACTGCAGCCGCGGGTGCTGCTTCCGGGTGTGTCCCCGCAGGCTGGCGGGGCTGGCGCACAGCAGCCCGCAGCGGGGGCAGTGCAGCGGCCCTTCGGCGGCCTCTGCGGGAGAGCCCGGGGCGGGCTGCGCGGGCTCCGGGTGCCGGCGCAGGGCGTGCTGCTTCAGGGCCGTCTCGGAGCTGAACTGGGCCTCGCACTGCGAGCAGGCAAAGGCTGGGGTGCCCTGGTGGCAGCTGTTGACGTGGCGAGTGATGTCGTGGCGAAGGTAGCCGCTGTAGTCGCAGAGTGGGCAGAAGTGGGTGGGCGTCTTGTCGTGCACCCTGAGCCGGTGCAGGCGCAGTTTGGAGTTGGTGCCGAACGTCTGGGGGCAGGAGCTGCAGGGGATGCGGCCGACCCCCGTGTGCCGGGACTGGTGGGCCTCCAGGCGGTAGCGCCGCGTGGTGGAGAAGTCGCAGAACCGGCACTGGTGCGGCTTCACGCCCTCGTGCTTGAGCCGCCGGTGCTGCTGCAGGCAGCGGCTCTGCTTGCAGGTGAAGCCGCAGTCCGCGCACTGCAGGGGGGGGCCGCGGGCCGCGCGCCGGGGCCGCCGCGGGGTGCTTCCGCTTCTGGTGGAGCCGCAGCGCGCCGGCGGCGGCGGCCGTGAAGGGGCAGAGGCCACAGCGCAGCTCTCGGGATTCCCCGAGCGGGCAGCCGCGCGTCTCGTGAGCCCGCAGAGCCCGCGCCTGCCGGCAGCTGAAGGGACACGTGGGGCAGGAGAAGCGGGCCCCCTTCTGCGGCTGCGCCGCGGCCGTGTCCGCAGCCCCGGGCCCGGGCTCTGGAGCGCCGCCGGGCAGGGGAGCAGAGGCTGCGCGGCTCGAAGGCGACGGCACAGGCTGGGTCGGGGGCGGCCCTCGCTTTGCACCCCCACCTCGACCCCCACGGCAGCCTTCGGCCACGTGAGAGGTGATGGACGAGAGCCGAGAGCACAGGAACGCGCAGGAGTTGCAATGAAACTTGCCCTGCTCAAAGCGGAACTTCTCAGGGGCCGCCGGGGAGCGGGGCTTTCCGGCAGCGGGGCCCGGCGCGCCGCAGGCTGCGGCAGGAGCTGCCCGTGTCTCTTCCGGCTCGCCGGCAGCGTCGGGAGGAGCATCTTCGGGAAGCGGGGGCTCCGCCTGTAAGGCCGCGGGGCCGGGCCTCCCACCTCCCGCGTCCTCCGCGGCACACGAACGCACAGCGCTGGCACGGTCTGGTCCTGGCACGGCCCTGTTCTTCCGGAGCAGCACGGGGCACTTCTTGAGCAGGTGGGTGCTGAGACCACGCTGTTGCTTGAAGCTGGCCCCACACTCGGGGCACAGCAGGGGCTCGCGGCGGCCCTGGCAGCCCGTCCTGGAGTGCAGACTCAGGGCCTTCTCGCGCCGGGTGACGAAGGGGCAGCGGGGGCAGCGGAAGGCCCGCCCCTCTCCCTGGATCACCACCATCTGCACGCGCCCCTCCAGCACCAAGGCCTCTGCCTGCTCTCTGTCCTGCCTGCGCAGGGCCTTGAGCAGCGACTCCGACTCGGGCGGCTGGGGCGAGGCTGCTGCCTCGGCGGGCAGGGCGGCCTTGCAGGTGTCTACCCAGCGACGAGGCGTCTCCTCCGAGGACGGGGGAGTCCTCGGGGGCTCAGGGACTGACTTCTCCCCAATGGGCTCTTCTTCAGCACGCAAGCCAGAAGTCCCGACACCTTCAAAGCTGGGCAGCTCCTGCCCTCCCATGGCCAGTGGCCCCGAGGGCTCCAGGGGTCTGAACCCCACGGGGGCTGCTTCAGTCATCTCCTCCAGGGGCGGCACGGCCACGGGGTCCAGCTCTACTCCCAGGGCCTCCAGGTGCAGGGTGCAGCTGCCCTCGTCCACCTCTGCGGGGCTGGGGCTGCCCCCCAGGTGGCCCTGATGGGGAGCCTCGTCCTGCCTCCTGGCGCTGAGCTCCTCATTGGTCTCCGGCAAAGCCTGGTCCAAGCTGGGGTCTGCCGAGGTGCCAGGTTCGTGGCCCGGCCCCTCCGGCTGGGCAGACGGCTGACTGGCGTGCTCGGAGTCTGGGGGCGGCGTCGGGCCCTGCTTGGCCCCCTCTGGCTCTTGGCTGGCGTAGCGGAGCTGCCAGACCTGGTCCCCAGGCACGTAGCCGTGCGCTTTGCGCTTGTGGAAGAAGAGGGTGGTGTTGCTGAAGGTGCGGTAGTCACAGAGGGCGCAGCGGAACTCGCGCAGGTGCGTGTGCTTGCAGTTCTCGTGGCTCCGCAGCGCCTGCTTGTGGCGGCTCTGGTAGCTGCAGTAGCGGCAGGGGTAGAGCGGGGCCGGCGCGCCCGGGTGGTGCTGGGAGGCCATGTGCTTCTGCAGCTCGTACTTGCGCTTGCAGGCGAAGGCGCACACCTCGCACATCAGGGACTTGCCCTGGTGCCGCAGCTTGTGGCTGCTCAGCTGATCGGCGCGGTGGCAGCGGTAGGAGCACTGGTTGCACTGGTACCTGGCAAGGAGGGAAAGGAGCGGCCACCGCCGCGGTGAGGCAGCCACAGGAAGTGACATGGAACGCACGCTGCCCACAGCCAGGCTCTGCGCTCAGCACCGCACAAGCCCCCTCCAATTCAGCCACTGTCCCAGGAACCGGTACCGACCCCACAAGCGAGGAGACCAAGGCGGAGTCGGTGCCGGGACGTGAGGGCCTGCATTCTAACCCCTGCTCTACGCTGCTTCCCAGAGAGCGGTCAGGAGTCAGCCTGCCCCACGCGGACGTCTGAGGCACCGACAGGGCTCCAGGCCTCCGTCCCACTCCTACCGAGGCCTCAGGGCCAGAGAAAGTCTCCGCCAGCTGTTTACAGCTGGAGAACCTGCCCGATTCGGCAGGGCCAGGACTGAGGACCTAAGTGTGCAGCCTCTCCACCTTCCTGCGGCTGGAATCGGAGCACTCAAGTGACAGTCCCTTCCCCGGGCCCAGGAACAGAGGTGGCCCAGGCAGTGGGGCCGAGATGGGGAGGCCTGGAGAATGCAGCGGGGCCAGCCGCTGGCTCCAGGAGGTGCCGGCTCGGCACATGGCCCCCAGGCTGGGGAGGGAGCGCGGGTGTGGCCGTACCTGAGGTCCCCTGCGTGTTTGCGCATGTGCACGCTGAGGTAGTGCTTCCACTTGGTGACGTAGCCACATTCGGTGCACATGTAGTCCTTGGTGTTGGAGTGGGTCAGCATGTGCTTGGACAGGTAGCTCACGTCGCGGCACGTGAAGTCACACAGCTCGCACTTGTGAGGTTTCTCGCCTTGGATGGGGTGGGGACAAGAGGGCAGAGAAGCCAGGTCAGACAGATGGGCTGCGTGGCCAGTGAGCCCACCCTGGTGCGGGCAGGAGCACGAGCTGCCTGGGCTCGCTGAGGGGCTGAGTCCTTGACCCCTCCAGGCCCCCTCGCTACCCTCACACAGCCGCTCCCCGGGAGAGGGGCAGAGAGCAGAGATGGAGCTTTTCCAAACCAGCCCCAAGTCCACCCTCGCTCTGCTCTTCAGCTGCTGGCACTCAGAGCCACCGCTCCACCTGCCACAGTCCCTTCTGGTTTTCTGTTAGGGAATAGAACATACTGCTTAAGAACTCCGATGGGGGCAGCAGTGGAGTAGAGTGTTCTGTTAGGGAATAGAACATACTGCTGAAGAACTCCGATGGGGGGGGGCAGTGGAGTAGAGTGGGTTAAGTCTCTGCTCGTGAGTCCGAGTGCCAGTTTGTCCCGGGCACTCTGCTTCCGATCTAGCCTCTAAATCACGACCTGGGAAGGCCGTTCATGGTGGTCCAAGTCACCACCCCCAGCCACCCATGTGGGAGACCAGGATGGAGCTCTGGGCTCCTGGCCTAGCCCTGGCTGTTACAGCCGTTTACAGAGTGAACCAGCAGGTACAAGATCCCCTCTCCCCCTGTCACTCTGCTTTTCAAATGAATGAATGAATCTTAAAAAACAAACCCAAACCTCTGACTTACGATTCTACCGTGCACAGACAGCTAACACTGACACAAGGACCGTCCTCACGGTCTAGCCGCGTTCGGAGCAGTTTATAACATGCTTCCTGGGGCAGGCACTTTGGGCGGCAGTTAAGATGCCACTGAGACACCCACACCCCGTACTGGAGTGTCTCCTTCACGTCCTGGCCATGCTTCTGCTCTAGCTTCCTGTTAATTCACAACCTGATCCAAGCAGTTGGTCCCTGCCACCCACACAGGAGACTGGGATTGAGTTCCAGGCCCCTGGCTTTGGTCTGGCTGAGCTGGTGCAGGCATTTGAGGAGTGAACCAGTGGGTGCAAGACCTCTGTCTTTACCTCCACTAGAAAGAGGAAAAAAAAGTGCCCTCTCATTACATCTTCATAATGTCCTTAAGGCAGGTGCTATTACCATCCCCCCTTTTTTTGTTGTTGTTTTTTTGTTTTTACCGTTTTTACTTACGGCACCGAGAGACTGGGGCCATGTCCCTTCAGGACCACTCACCACTCTGTGCTTGCCCACCCCTTCCCTGTGGTCAAAGACAAGCAATGGGGTGTTCTGGACCTGACACTAGCTGTGTGACCGTTTTTTTTTTTTTTTTTTTTACTTATTTGAAAGGGAGTTATATACAGAGGACATACCAAGATCTTCCACCCTCTGGTACACTCCCTAAATGGCCACAAGAGCTGGTGACGGGCCAAGCCAAAGCCAGGAACCTGGAACTCTGTCTGGCTCTCCTGCATGGGTGCAGGGGCCCAAGCACTTGGGCCATCTTTCGCTGCTTTTCCAGGCACATTAGCAGGGAGCTGGATCAGAAGTGGAGCAGCCAGGACTTGAACTGGTGTCACAGCTGGTGGCTTTACTTGCTGTGCCACAATGGCAACTTCTAGCTATGAGTTTAATTTTCCAAAGCTTGTCTCTCTTCTCTTTCTGTCTTGCTTCCGAGATTGCTATTACAGATTAATGGGATAATAGATATGAAAGAGCCCGTATACTGCTAAGCACCATACAGATGTATGGTTTTGTAAAAGGCCCCAGAAATGTGAGCATGTGTGACTAGAGTTTGCACAGAATGAACATTGATGGGAACAACCATGGCTTTGTCTCAAGCTGCCTGAAGATCATCCTCCCACACTAGTTTTTGAAGGAAACGTATTTCGGCTCCGTCAGTCCCTGATGGAGATCACAAAAGCAGGACTGGAGCAGGAAGCCTCACCTGGACCTGGCTGTCGCCTAAAGCATCAGTGTGTTGGTACCAATCAGAGTCTGAGTGTGGGGCAGGTGTTTGGGGCAGGGCGTGATCAGCCAGTGGGGAAGCCTGCGTCCCAGAGGGGAGCGTTTGGGTTCCCGTCCCAGCACCACTTCCAATGCCAGCTTCCTGCTAATGCACACCTTGGGAGGCAGCAGGTGACATGGCTCAAGTAGCTGAGTCCCTGCCAGCCACACAGAAGACCTGAATGGAGTTCCAGCTTCCTGGTGTGAGCCTGGTCTGGCCCTGGTTGTGTGGGCACTTTAAAAAAAAAAAATCTCTGCCTCTCCCTGTTTCTCTGCCTTTCAAAGTAAAAACAGTTAAATAACACTTTTTAAAAGAGGAGCCTGAGGGGCCGGCACCGTGGCTCACTTGGCTAATCCTCCGCCTGCAGTGCCGGCATCCCATATGGGCGCCAGATTCTGTCCCGGTTGCCCCTCTTCCAGTCCAGCTCTCTGCTGTGGCCCAGGAAGGCAGTGGAGGATGGCCCAGGTGCTTGGGCCCTGCACCCGCATGGGAGACCAGGAGGAAGCACCTGGCTCCTGGCTTTGGATTGACGCAGCGCGCTGGCCGTAGCAGCCATTTGGGGGGTAAATCAACGGAAGGAAGACCTTTCTCTCTGTCTCTCTCTCTCACTGTCTAACTCTGCCAGTCCAAAAAAAAAAAAAAAAAAAAAAAGAGGAGCCTGAGGTGAAGTACTGACAACGCCCAGTCACTGCGGGTGACCCCATTTCAGTGCCTTGGACCCCCTGCCCTCTCTCGCAAGACACCCCAAAACTTGGAATTGCAAAAGGTTATCTGTTTTGACCTGGGTTTCTTCACTCCAGGACGGACGCCGACCCACCCAAGCCCGACGAGGGGTGAGGCACCATGGCAGAACATTCAGTCTTAGTTCTGCCAGTTCACGAGTGAATGGCGCTCAACCCCCAGCGCCTCTGTACACTTGGAATGCCAGATCTGTGTCTGGGAATTCCAAGGCAGGTGAGCCCAGGCACGCGAGGCCCTCCACGAGGTGCCTGAGGCCCAGGACAAGCTGGGGCCTGCACCTGCCATCGCCCTCGTTATTACCGCGACGCCGGGGCACGGGTGGAAGCCACCTCACCGGTGTGCAGCAGCATGTGCCGGATGAGGACCCGCTTGTGGGCGGTGGCGAAGCTGCACTCGGGGCACTGGTGGATCTTCTCGTGCGCGTGCATCTTGCCCACGTGGTCCTGGTAGGCCACGGGGTTGAAGGTGGCGAAGGGGCAGAAGGCGCAGCGCAGCTCTTCGCTGCCGGCGTGGCCCTGCTTCTTGTGTTTGCGGAACAGGTGCTTGTTGGAGCAGGCGAAGTCGCAGTGCGGGCAGTGGAAGGCGAAGTGGCTCTTGTGGTGGGCCTCCATGGCTTCGGCCGTGGCGAAGAGCAGGGGGCACGAGTGATGGCGGCACTCCACCGCCCGCAGCCCGTGGCTCTCCTTCAGGTGCTTCACAAAGGCCTTGCGGTCGGGGGTCGTGTGGGCGCAGCCCTCCTGGAAGCAGCGGAGGGGCAGGGGCCCTGCGGCCGCGGCCGCGTGCCCCTTCAGGTGCTCCTTGAGGGCCTGGCTGAGGCGGAACTCCTCCCGGCACACGGGGCAGGCGTAGGTGTCCGAGTAGAAGTTGGAGATGTCCTCGTGCATGCTGGCCATGTGGCGGTTCAGTGCGTTCCTCTCCACGGCGCTGTAGTGGCAGAGCGGGCAGCGGTGGGCCTTCTGGCCCAGCTCCCGCAGCAGGTGCGTCTTGAGCTTGCTCTTACTGGTGAAGAACTTCCGGCAGTTGGGGCACTGGAGGCTGGGGTCCGGGAAGTGGAGGTGCAGGTGTTCCGCCAGATGTGTCCGCTTCTTGAAGCAGCGCTTGCACTCCGGGCACATGTGGGTCTTGAAGAGCGACTCGGTGCCAGCAGCCACGTCCCCTGAAGGGGGGGAACAGAGCGCACTCAGAGCAAGCACCCTCAACAGGCCAGGGGCTGCTCAGACAGCAGAAGAACCACAATCCGCCCAGACACGAGCATTGTGTGGTCTTTCCACAAAAACCAAACATCAGGGTCTGGCACCCGTCGCCTCAAAAAGAAACGAAGTCACAAGCGCTGCGTGGACCTCCTGGTGGCCTGGTTGAGTGCTTTACCCAGCAGCCCACTGTGGCTGTGCCACTGCTTAGGGGTGCTCACAAGAACAATCTGAACAGGGCGCTCTTGTTCTCCCGACCCTTGTCCCACGGGGAGGCATTAGGGCTAGCGAGGCCAGTCCAAGGGTCCCCAAAGGAGACGGCAGCAAGGCAGGCGGAGCACCGGCTCACTGGGCTCTAACCATAAAGCAGCCCACGAGAGCAACCTCTGCTCACCCCCAGCCTGCGCCACGTAGCCTTTCCCTGTCGATCGTTTTCTCACTAGACCTTGACTTGGGAGTCAAAGAGCAATGGAGAGAATTTGAGGATCTGAACCAAACTCCCTGGCCGGCTCCCCTCCACCCGCAGGAGCTTGGGCCCAAGCACAAAGTCATTACCTTCCACCTGCTGGGCCCCCTGAACTGTATCCAGGGCTTTCGGGGCGTCCTTCTGGGTGCCGCTCTCCTCTCCCTCCTCCGCGTCCTCCTCTCCGGCCGACTCCTGCCCAGGCAAGGCCACGCCGGTTTCCTCCGAAGGCCCCCCCTGTCCTGGAGGCAGCTTGGGAGCTGGAGAGCCACACATCCAATGAGGCTTACAGGAACCAAGGACAGCACTGACTGCACTACTCTGCTAACTGGCTGCAAGACTAAGTCTCCTCCCCTTTAACACAAGGAATCTTGGTCCTAAGTAAATAAATGTATTCCCACTCGTGATGAGAATAGGAAAACTAGGAGCTAAGCTATCAGCAGTGCTCTGGTCTAAAGCAAATCAGACCTCAGATTCCTGGAAGGAAAGAGCTTTGAGGT
Organism: Sylvilagus floridanus; assembly: GCA_949820135.1. Taxonomy (NCBI): domain Eukaryota; kingdom Metazoa; phylum Chordata; class Mammalia; order Lagomorpha; family Leporidae; genus Sylvilagus; species Sylvilagus floridanus. The sequence continues at coordinate 161,606,589 of OX463236.1, forward strand.
TTGGGGGGCTGGTGCTGAGACCAGAGAAGGGCCAGACTGTACTTCCTAGACAGGTGCTGAAGGCAGTGGCGCAGTGTAGGTGGATGTAGCCTGATTTCCAAAGTGTTCTGAGAAGCCCAGCTCAGCAATCCAGGGTCACACCTCGACCTTCTGATTTAGTCCTTCTGACCCAGGAATCTGAGCAAGCCCGGTTCCATCAGGATCCTGACTCTCCTGGACCACTTTCTATTCCTCCTGTTCTACATCCTTCTCTCCCTCCATTCCCTCCCTCCCTCACTGTCCATCTACCCATCTTTCCTCCGACCAAGGAGTAAGAAGCAGTGAGACACCAGTTCCCAAGAAGGTTTCTTTTCTTTCTTTTTAAAGATTTACTTGCTTATTTGAAAGGCAGAGTTACAGAGTTACAGAAAGACAGAGAGAGATCTTCCATCCATTGGTTCACTCCCCAAATGGCCGCAATAGCCAGAGCTGGCCTGATCTGAAGCCAGAAGCTTCTTCCTGGTCTCGCACATGGGTGCAGAGATCCAAGGACTTGGGCCACCTTCTATTGCTTTCCCAGGCCACAGCAGGGAGCTGGGTTGGAAGTGGAGCAGCCGGGACTTGAACCAGCACCCATATGGGATGCTGCACTGTAGGCGGCAGCTTTATCTGCTACACCACAGTGCCGGCCCTTGGAAGGTGTCTTTTTAAAATAGACCCAACTTCTCTGCTCAGTCCCTCAGTCCCACTGGTTCTAAAAGGGAGTCAACAGGCATTCTACCATTGGCCATGGCTACACATGGGCATTTTTGCTTTTGTTCTCAGAAAGTTCTGAAATTGATCAGGAGCCAGTGTTGTGGCATAGTGGGTATGCCAGTGTCCGATTAGGGTGCTGGTTTGAGGCCCAGCTGCTCTACTTTCAATCCAGCTCCCTGCTAATGCACCTGGGACAGCAACAGAAGGTGGTCAAGTGCTTGAGCCCTGCACCCAGGAAGGAGACCTGGAAGAGGCTCCTGGCTCCTGACCCCTGACTGGCCCTGCGTAGGCCACTGTAGCCATAACCATTCCTTCCAGAGGATGGGAGATTTCTTTGTGTCCCTCTGTCTCTCCCTCTCCCTATAACTCTGCCTTTCAAATAAAAAAATAAATCTTAAAAAAAAAATCAGAAGGTCAGGTTCAGCTCAGCTGTGAGCTTTCAGTTCTCTTAAAAAAAAATGCATCAGTGGGAAATATTGATGAAATAACTTCAGGCCATATGCAGCCTCAGCCAGATTTCACTGTATCACAGACTTCCTCTGTCCCACACACTCTGAGCAGTTCCAGGTTCCTGGATGCCTTCCCGTGCCACCCAGTGGCCCCGTCCTCCTGAGCCACTATCTTAGACTCCACAGCGCTGGAAACAAACACCTCTCCTCTAAGGGAGACCCTGACTCCACCCCAGGGTGGGGCTGTGGGGCCCGGCCTCCTACCTGACAGCAGCTCCTTGGCTGGAAGGCCCTGAACAGCGGGACGCTCTCCCTGCGGCCCGGGCCCATGGCTCCGCTGATGCTGCCGGAAGAGTTTCACGTTGGAGCCCATGAAGTCGCAGAGGCTGCAGTGGAAAGGGTAATGGGCCTGCCGGTGCAGCTCCATGCCCTGCTGGCTCCCGAAAAGCAGGGCACAGCCCCGGAAAGAACAGGGCACAGGAACTGCTCCATGGGTCTGCCGCAGGTGGTGCTGCAGGCCCTTGCGATCTTCAGCAGAGAACACGCAGCCGGGCTCTGGGCAGGAGAAGGTGTCAGGAGTGGCCCGGTGAATCTTGAAGTGGCTCTTCAGGGTCTGGGGTTGAGCAAACTCCTGTTTACACACAGGGCATGGCAGGGAGCTATCTGGTGGGCTTTGGCCCTGCAGAGGCCCAGGGAGGGTGAGGTTGCGGGGGGGCAGCTCTACAGAGCACGGGGGGCTAGCGAGGCCCTGCACAGGCTGTATGTGGGTCTCAGGGCACTGGTGCAGGGCCAGCAGAGTAGGCTCTGCAAAGCTCTGTTCACAGCGCTCACAGAAGTACACCTCCACCACCTTTACCAGGACACCTGCAGGCAGAGGACCGACAGAGAAAGGCACAGAATCAGCTGGAACGAGGCCCACGGTTACTGGCAGAAACGTGGGGGAATCTTCTCTTAGTGGTGGGGCGCAGACGGACTCAAGTCTGGCTCCGCACCTGGAGGCCCGGCATCTAGCACAGCCCTTGGCACAAGACAGGTGCTTAAAGCGACTTGTTGAATGAATGAAAACAACTCAGCAAACGTGGGAAGCATTAAGAAAAGGCCATACAGAGGGCCCAGTTGAACAATTTGAAACTCCCAGAAGATCAAAATGACAAACTAGGGAAAGTGTCTGCACTACAGATAACAAAGTGTTAACTTTCGAATTCTGTCAAGAGCTTTCCCAAGGCATAGGAAGAGCCACGTGACCTCCACAGTAACTGCTGGCAGGACCCTGACAAAGGCAGGCTTAGGAAAAGCCCCCATGCAGCCGCAGCAGCCCAGTGAGATGGGCGACTGGGATTGCCCTCTGGCCATGCTTCTCAATGGCAGGGCCGTGACTCGAGGCCAGGCCTGTCCTCCATGTACTCTGCTCATCCTTTTTCTCTTTGCTTGGAAAAAGTTCAACACAACCGTTCAGAGGACACTGAGGTTCAGAGCAGAGAACTGCTCGCCCTCACACAGCCCGGTCCGCCGCTGCTGTCAGGCCTTGTGCTGCTACCGCTCTACAAGTTGCTCCCCCCCCCCCCCCAGTTAGAAATCAAAGGTTTTTTTAATCTATGAGTACAGTTCATCTGCTTTTATTGGTCTAGCTCATGGTATTTCAGAACGTGGATAAATCTAAATTGAAGTCCTGCCCTCACTCGTGGACATTTGGGATGTTCCCATCTATTACAAACAAACCATTACAATTCCTCACCCCTACTCGCACGTGCTTGTGTGCGTCTCTGTCAGACACACTCTGGGCAGAATTTCCAGGTCAGAGCATGCGCACTGTGAAATTGGCCATGCAGCGAAACGGACCTGCACGGCTGAACCAACTTACATTCTCCATAGGCTCTGAGACAGTGTTTCCTCACACACTCACCAACACTAGGTATTTTCAACATATTTGTTGACTGTTTTTTAAATAGTTTTGCCAAAGTCGAGACACAGCAGTGGCACGAATGCGATAATGAGCTCAATCATCCTTCCAAGAGGCTACGCACTTACCTCCTCTGAATGAGCAACAGGTGAACGACCCCCCTCCCCCGCCTGGGTTTTCCTTTCAGCGCCTCTCCTCACTGGGGAGCTCTGGATGTTAGCGGTATTAACTCTGCCTTAGATATTAGAAATGTTTTTCCCCAGGCTCTTTTATTTTCCCCCCTGGTCCCACCCAGAAGTTTAGAAATAAGAGATGGTCAGATTAGCTCCCCTTGCCCAGAATTCTGCCAACAAACTACACTGCCAGGGAACAGCGTGGTGACAACCGCAGCTGGAAGGCCGTCTAACAAACAAGGAAGCTTCCCAAAGGTAAGAGTTTGTAGAGGTGGGAAGATCTTTCTGCTGGCTAACCACGAGCACTCAGCTCTTACTCCCAGACGCACGCCCTGGGTGGCTGAAGTACGCGATACACGAAGTGATGGCTGGGGAACACCAGGGCAGCCCTGGGAGCCTTGCCGAGCCTGGCATGGCCGTGACAGCCGGGAACGTTTGCCCGATTCCCGGCTGCAGCTCCTGGGTGCAGACTTCCTGAGGAAGGCAGAGTGAGGACAGCCAGGACCGGGCAGGTGTCACGAAGGTCTTCCCCTCGCGATCGCCACGAGCCGACGGGAAGGAAGCCCTGCAGGAGAGTCTGCCACGAGTTCGCTACGGGGCTCTGCGCCACTGTGGCAGCCTTCCATCAACGGCCAGTTACGACATCTCAGGGTATAAAAATAGGAGGCTCCCTGGTGTTCTCGCCCTATTTACACCGGAGGATCAGAAACAGCACAGGCAAGACCTCAGGGCTGCTCGTGCCACTGGCCTGCTAGCAAGCATTTGTACCTGGGGTCTCTCCAGCAGCACCCGGGGACAGGGGTCCAGCTACGGTCTCCACAATGATCTCCATGTTCCCCGGGCTCTCCTCAGTTGCCGTGGCCTCCACCAGCAGACAGCCCGGGTCGGCAGGCAAAGGCGCAGGGTCTCCGGGAGGACAGGGGCTCTGGACGGGCCCCATGGTTCCACGGTCAGGAAGAGGAGGGGGGGTCAGCAACAGCTCAGGACACAGGCCATCCATCTCCCCAGTGCTGCTGGCTGGCTGCGAGTCCAACACAGGGTCAGTCATCACCACCAGAGTGTGTGCTGTGGCTTCTTAAGTGCTGACAAGCCAACGAGAAAAAGAAACACACAGTTACAACTCACTTTCTCCCAGGTGTTGTGAGTATACAGCACGGTGCCCAGTCACCAGGCAGCTCCTTGCAAGGCAGTATGGCCCACTCTGTCAGCTCAAACAGGGTCCTGTCTTTTTATGGCAATGTTTAGAATGAAAAGTATAAAAATGGTAATAGAGGGGCCTTTGTTGTAGCACAGCAGGTTAAAGCCCCGGCCTGAAGCATCCCATATGGGCACCGTTTGCATTTCGGCTACTCTAATTCCAATCCAGCTCTGCTATGACCTGGAAAAGCAGAAGATGGCCCAAGTCCTTGGGCTCCTGCATCTGCGTGGGAGACCCGGAAGCTCTTGGCTCCTTGCTACAGATCAGCTCAGCTCTGGCTGTTGCAGTTACCTGGAGAGTGAACTAGCGGATGGAACACCTCTCTCTCTCTCTCTGGCTCTACCTATCTCTGTAACGCTGTTTTTCAAAGAAATAAAATAATTTTTTTTAAAAAAAGACTTATTTTCTTATTTGAAATAATTACAAGAGAGGAGAGGAAGAGATCGAGGCCTTCCATCTGCTGGTTCGCTCCTCAATTGGCTGCAACAGCCAGAGCTGTGCTGATCTGAAGCCAGGAGCCAGGAACTTCTTTCGGGTCTCCCACGCAGGTGCAGGGGCTCAAGGTCTTGGGCCACCTTCTACCACTTCCCCAGGTCATAGCAGAGAGCTGGATCGGAAGTGGAGCAGCTGGGACTTGAACCAGCGCCCATTTGGGATGCTGGCACTGCAGGAAGCAGCTTAACCCACGACGCCACAGCACCAGCCCCCAATAAAATAAATCTTTAAAAAAAATGGTAATAGGGTTAATATCAAGGAGAGATCCAATGAGTTCTGGCCTTTATATTGAAGACTGCAGGTTATTTATTTATTTCTGAAGATTTATTTATTTGCAAGGCAGAGGGACAGAGGGAGACACAGAGATTTTCTATCCTCTGGTTCTCTCTCCAAATACCTACAAGAGCCAAGATTGGGCCAGGCTGAAGCCTGGAAGCCAAGTACACGGCCCCTCACCTGCTGCTTCCCAGGCGTGTCAGCAGGAAGCTGGCGGGAAGCGGAGCTGCCAGGACTCGAGGCTCTCCACACAGGATGCAGAAGTCGCAAGCAGCGGCCAACACCTGCCCCTGCAGGTAATGCTTTTGCTAGCTAAATGACCGGGCCTGTCCAAGCTGGGTCTCGGTTTCTATTGGCAGCAAAACTGGATGAGGCCAAAGCATCTCCAGGGTCCCTTTCTCCGACTCACTGCTCTCAGCGAGGGCGTGGCCCTTCCTCCGCTGTCCACCCCCGGCCCCTGTGACCGTCCACAGCCGGCCCCACTGGGCCAGACGATGTGCCATTCTCTGCTGACCACATTCTCTTAAGCATCCACACGCCTTTACTCCTCCCTTGCTGGCATGTGCCTTTCCTTTTCTTCTCACCAACGCCTAACCACCCTCTCAGAAGCTGTGGACAGGCAGGGGTTAGCCTAGCAGCTAAGACGCGTGCGCCCCGTATCAGAGGGCCCGGCTGCGGCTTTCTGCTAATGCAGACCCAGAGTAGTGGGAATGGCTCAAGTAACGGGGTCCCTGGCACTCACATGGGAGACCTGGGTTGTGTTTCCTGTTCCTGGCTCCAGCCTGTGTCCACTGCGGGCATTTGGGGAGTGAATCAGCAGGTGGGAGATCTCCTTCTCTCAAGGGAAAAATACATTTCTTAAAAAGGCGGCATAAACGTCATTTCCACTATGAAGCCTTCTGCACTCTGTCTCCCGGAGTCCTACCAGCACTTTGGACAAGGCCTATTGGAAACTGTTGCAGTGAGGCTGGCGTTATGGTGCAGCGGCTAGAGGCTGGCGTTATGGTGCAGCGGCTAGATGCTGGCATCCCGTATCAGGGCTGGGCTTGCGTCCCGAATGCCTCCACTTCTGATCCAGCTCCCTGCTAATGCTAAGTCCCTGCCACACAAGTGGGCGCCCTGGATGGAGCTCCTGGCTTCCGGCCTGGCCCAGCCCTGACCATTGTGGCCATTTGGGGAGTGAACCAGCGGATGGAAAATCTCCCTCTCTCTCTGTCTCTTCCTGTCACTTTACCTTTCAAATCAATGCATCTAAAACAAAACAAACAAACAAACAAAAACAGCAAGAAACGGTGCCACACTGCAATGCTGGTTACTATGGTCTTTCTGTTCGATGTGGAGGTTCTGAGTAGTTCATGGACATTGTCACTTCAACAAACACAAGACATCAGCAATCTACGCAGATCAGACAACTAAGGATTCTAGTGAAAAACCAGAGACACAGAGCTGCACGGGAGGAAAGCTAGTCACCTGTACCGAAGTGATCAAACCAGTGGTTCCTCGCATATCAAGCAACACATCTGGAGAAAGGTCAAACTCATCACCTGCCTACGGCCTCTGGGAAATGCATGGCAATTAAATGGCACATTATGTCTCCATGGCTAAAAGGAGTTTGCCTGAATAATCAGCAGCGCGTTAGAACGACAGTGAACACCTCGCCAAGCTGTCACAGCAGCCGACCAGGTGAGAAGACGCAAACGCAGAAGGAAACCAAGTGCCACACCTGGTATTTGCAATTCTCCGGAATCCTTCCACGCAAGACCCCGGACCGTGGGGATTCGGGCGGCAGAGCGCACCTCCGCGGTCACAGCTCCACCTGCTGAGTGCCTCCGCTTCCTCCGGGAGCCCTCCGGCGTGGCCGGCCTCCGGGAATGGCCTCAGGTGGGGGCCGCGGAGGATGCGGCGGCCTTCCGTGGCCGGCAGGCAGGGTGAGGAGGGAGACAGGTGCTGCTTAGCTCTGGGCAGGGGCGCTGAGGAGGAAGAGAAAGGTCAAGGTAAGGCAGAGAGAAAGCGGCCAGGAGCCGGGTGCCCCCTGCCCGGGCGCTGACTCACCGCGTGCCTCGCTCGCGTCTCTGGGCCTCAGCTTTCCTGTCTGTGAAATGGAGGCGACGACAGTGTCCACACCGTCGGGCGCGAGCTGGGTCACGGGAGCCGGCGGCCGCCCAAGGCGCTTCGTAACCTGCACGGCTTGGGAGGGAGCATCGCGTCGATTCCGGCCCTACGGCGAGGCGGCGGCTGCCCGGGCGGGGGCCGGAGCCGTGACGCTGCCGAGGCGCCGGGGCGCCGCTCTTCGGCGTGCTTCTCCCAGCCCCTCCTCCCGAGGGGTCCCACCGCCCAGGCCCACGCTCACCCCTGGGCCCCAGAAACTTCTGCCTCCGGCTCGCGCCAGCCGCACGCCCTCTCTGTTCCCGCCCTGCAAGCCTCTCACTCACCTGCCGGCCTAGGGCCGGGGGGTGGGGGAGCCGCATCTCTATGGTCGGCGGCGGATGAGGCGGCCTCCCGGGGCGCCCTTTGTGCGACCGCCTCCGGCCCAGCTGCCTCTAGGACATTGGGGATATGGAGGCCACTCTTTCTTCCACTTGGCGGCCGCCGGCGTACTCTATGGTTTTTCCCCCTCCGTCGTCCTCCAAACCCACAAGCCCAAGGCGTACCATCGAGAGTTGTGGGGCAGAGTGGCATGACCTTCGTGGTGGGTGTGGCGGGAAGTGGTTGAAAGAACCCGGGGGGGCGGGGCCGAGCTGCGCTTCCCTCAGGTACTGAGAGGTGAAACCATCGAGACGGAGGGCCAGAGAGTCATGGCGGTAAGGGGGCGGAGTGGAGACTTCTTCCACACCACGTTGCTGGAGGCGCGAGCCGGGGTGTGCTGGGGATTCTGGAAGGGACTTCTGAGCGTCTGGCAAGGACCGAGAGCGGGGAGAGCTTTGTCTGTGGCCTCGCATGCATGGATGTTTGGGGCTTATGGCTTCCGCTCTGAGCCTCCATGGAGGTCACTACTGTCAGTACACCCGTCCGTGCCTAGCGCTGAGCCAAGTTGCGCTCGAGGGGCACCAAGGCTGTGAGAGTTTGCACGTTTGTTGAATCGACAGTATTAAGCGCTAAGCCATAAAAGGTAGGTGGGCGCTGTGTTGTGGATAGCCTTTGAATATAGGCTGAGGAGTTTCCCGGCTCAGGTCCGTTGGGAGCCAGCCCTTGAAGGTACTGGTGTAGAGTGATGGAATCGGAGCTGAAAGATCTGGAACCCTGTGTGGTGTAGCTGTGGGGTGATGCAGGAGGCGGCGACCCATTGGAATGCCATTTCAAGAATTCGTTCGCTTTCTTTAAAAGATTTATTTATTTGAAAGAGTTACACAGAGAAGAAGCAGACAGAGAGCGCGAGCGAGCTCTTCCATCCACTGGTTCACTCCCCAATTGGCTGCAATGAATGGCCGGAGCTGTGCTGATCTGAAGCAAGGAGCTTCCTCTGGGTCGTCCCACACTGGTGCAGGGGCCCAAGCATTTGGGCCATCTTTTACTGCTTTCCCAGGCCACAGCAGAGAGCTGGATCGGAGGTGGAGCAGCCAGGACTCGAAGCAGTACCCATATGGGATGCTGGCACTGCAGGCGCCAGCCCCGAACTCGTTCAGTTTTAAAGGGGCAGGTTAGGTGGGAGGTAGTGAAGGTTTAAATCGGGCATTAGGAACTGGGCGCATAGGGAGATGATATTTGGACGCTTGCTGGGGGCACAGGCCGCTGGGTTGCCGACAGGTCGATGGAGACTCCTGCCAGTCAGGCCCCTTTCTATCTCAGCTGGTCCTTGTGATCGCGAAAATTTCGCCCGTTCGTTACCCTACTGTGAAGCTCGTTCCTCTGGCGGGAAACTGAGTACGGGCAGGCGAGTGGAAAGGGCTTGGAGTCTCAGCGACAGAAAGAGAGACCTGAAACCCCCCGGGGGGTGAGAACCCATCCTTCCTGCTCCTGCTGGAGGCGGGGGTGGGGGGTGGGAGGAGGGACTCTCCTTGCCACGCTAACCTTGTGCTCTGTCCCCTCTTGTCCTCTGCTCTCCACCTCTAGGTTCTGACAACGCCTCAGGGCGCGTAAGGTTCAGTGCTGCCCTCCCAAGATGCCACTCTCAGACTTTATCGTGGCCCTGAAGGACAATCCCTACTTTGGGGCTGGCTTTGGGCTGGTGGGTGTGGGCACAGCCCTGGCCCTGGCCCGAAAGGGTGCCCAGCTGGGCCTGGTGGCGTTCCGGCGTCACTACATGATCACGCTGGAAGTCCCTGCTCGCGACAGGAGCTATGCCTGGCTGCTCAGCTGGCTCACCCGCCACAGTACCCGAACTCAGCACCTCAGCGTTGAGACTTCGTACCTTCAGCACGAGAGCGGCCGCATCTCCACCAAGTTCGAATTTGTCCCCAGCCCTGGGAACCACTTCATCTGGTAAGGCTTTGTGTCTTGCAAAGCGAGCATGGAGGGAGCTGGCTTTGACCTCTTCTTGCGTCTGACTGTTCTTTTCAGGTATCAGGGGAAATGGATCCGGGTAGAAAGAAGTCGGGAGATGCAAATGATAGATTTGCAGACGGGGACTCCTTGGGAATCCGTCACCTTTACAGCCCTGGGCACCGACCGCAAGGTTTTCTTCAACATCTTGGAGGAAGGTGTGAGATGGTACAGGTGACCTCTGCAGGGGGACTGCAGGGATGGGGACACGTGACATCGGGAGGAGGCAGCTTGGAGGGAACAAGATTTGAGTCAGGGGCTCAGGGCACAGAAAGGAGCCATCTTGGCATAGCTGGACCTGACTGAACGGTCAGCAGTCGTGAAGGGAATGGCCGCCTTTGGTCTCTCCACTCCAGCCCGAGCGCTAGCCTTGCAGCAGGAGGAAGGGAAGACGGTGATGTACACAGCTGTGGGCTCCGAATGGCGCCCCTTTGGCTATCCACGCCGCCGGCGGCCCCTGAGCTCTGTGGTTCTACAACAAGGTCTGGCTGACCGGATCATCAGGGACGTCCGGGAATTCATTGAGCACCCCCAGTGGTACACGGACAGAGGTGAGAAGCGGCTGGGGTCTTGGCTAGGCCGGTTCGAGCGGAGGAGAGGGGCTGGTCGCTTGCCAGATGGGGCGATACGAGGCTCTGCTCTGATCCTCAGAGGTGAACGGCGAAGGCAGGTTCTCCCCACAGCAGGGCTGGCGGGGGGCAGGCCTGGCACGATTCCTGGTAGGTTCTGACCTCTGGGGCTGTATCCCTAGGCATTCCCTACAGACGTGGCTACCTGCTGTACGGCCCTCCTGGTTGTGGAAAGAGCAGTTTTATGTGAGTAGTCAGCATTCTCTTAACTCTGCAAAACTTACGTCTTTGTGGGAAAAGCTGGGCCAGAGGGTGGGAAGGGAAATGAACCTCGTGGCCGGGGCCCAGGACAAACCTGAGATGCGGAGCGTTCGGGTGGATGGTGGCAGAGTTAGGTCTCTGAGACACATCTCCCAGGGCTGTACGAAGAGCAGCTGGGCCCAACGAGGAGTTCCCAGGTCGCCCACCTGCTCCTGTCCCGCCTCCCTCCGCAGCACAGCCCTGGCTGGGGAGCTGGAGCATAGCATCTGCCTGCTGAGTCTCACGGACCCCAGCCTCTCCGACGACCGGCTCAACCACCTGCTGAGCGTGGCCCCGCAGCAGAGCCTGGTGCTCCTGGAGGATGTGGACGCGGCCTTCCTCAGCCGGGACCTGGCCGCAGAGAGTGAGTGACGGGTGCTGGGGGCAGGGGGGTGGCCCTATGTGAGGTTCAGGAGTAACCGAGGAACAGGAGGAAAAAGTAGGGACCCAGAGCGCGCAGATGGAGGAAGCGTGTGCTAGCAACAGGGGCCCATGGGAGGCCAGGAAGTGAGTGGAGGGATGCTCATCCTTCGCGTTCCTCTCTTCCCTCCCCCAGACCCAGTCAAGTACCAGGGCCTAGGCCGCCTCACCTTCAGCGGACTCCTCAATGCCTTGGATGGCGTGGCTTCCACCGAGGCACGCATTGTGTTCATGACCACCAACCACGTTGACAGGTGGGGGGCACCACCCCAAGTGCTTCAGGAGGGTCGGGAAGGGGAGTTGTTTCCAGATGCAGCAGCCTGTGAGTGCTTCTCCTGCCCTCCTAGACTGGACCCTGCCCTCATCCGCCCTGGACGAGTCGACCTGAAGGAGTACGTGGGCTACTGCTCACACTGGCAGCTGACCCAGATGTTCCAGAGGTTCTATCCTGGGCAGGCCCCTTCCTTGGCCGAGACCTTTGCAGAACGTGTCCTTCAGGCTACAAACCAGATCAGCCCTGCCCAGGTACAAGGCTACTTCATGCTGCATAAAAATGATCCTACAGGGGCGATCCACAACACTGAGACCCTGAGGTGACTGAGGGGAGGTGTGCCGCTCTGCCCAGCCAGGACCCCAATAAACACGGCCACACTCCCTCTGGTCTCCGAGCTCCCTTGCTTCCTCCCTGGGCTGGTGCCTGCTAGAGCAGGGGATGCGATCACAGCTGCCCGCGGGGGCCAGGCCACCACGGAGACAGATGACAGGGACACGCGCCTCCACCTAAAGGCATCCAAACTAAGTACATGTGTGACGTGGGTGCCTATGCAGTGAGTTACGTGTCAGGTGGTCTCTGCCCGAGTGTTGACATCTTGCTAGTGGGCAGAGAACAGACTTTGAGCCAGGTTGGGGGCCACCCTGCCACAGCCCAGTCTTGTTAGGAACTTAAAAAGAGCCATACTCCACAGGCTAGGCACTGATGAGCAAAGAAAGCCAAACAAGGCCACGTCTCTTTATTGCCCCCCTCCCGTGCCCCCCGCCCCCACCCCGTAGCGCTAGGACCCATCCTCAGATTCCAGGCCCACAGGTTCCCGCCGAGCGCCAGCACGGTACGCTCCCTGGCCCCGAGGCAGGCGAGGGTACGAAGAGCCTGGTGTCCGACCTCTGGAGCGCTCCCAGCGGGCACAGTCCCGAGTCCTGCGGGACGGGGGCCCCTGCCAGCCGCCAGGCCCGTTCTCCTGGGGAGGACCTTCAGCCCCTGGGTTGTGGGGCTCTGGCTTTAGATCCGCGGGTTCCTGGAGGGCTCCCTCAGGAAGTGGCAGTTCCTGGGCGTCTCTGGTCACCTTGGGGGCACGGCATTCCCCTCCCTTCAGGTGCTTCCGATTCGACTGTCGCCAGGGGCCCCGACTGGGCCGGGGGGTATCTAGCATAGCTTTTTGGGTCTCACCCAACCTCTGGTTCGGCCTGGCCCCGGAAACCTTTTCACACACGTGCTGGGTGGCCCCCGGCAGAGGACTTGGCAGGGTGGGTTGGGCAGCTGGCGAGGCAGACTGGTCTGCGGCAGAGGCCCCGGGGAGGTGGGATCCTCTGGACACCTCTCCAGTTGACTCTGGCTCCAAAGGGGCAGGAGGCTGGAGAGGGGGGAGGAGATGCAGGACTGCAGGCCCCCTCGGCCATCGCCACCCTCCATCAGCTGATGGCCTCCTCTGCTCTCGGCCACCGCTCACCCCAGGGCCGCGGCAGAGTGGAGTCTGCAGGAGCACACGGGGGACAGCCTGCTCTCACCTGCTGAAGGCTGATGAAGTAGCGGTTCCGCTCCGCCTCGAGGTCGATGATGCCCCCCCGCGCCTGCTGCCGCTGGTAGAGCCGCTTGAGCTCCTCTTGCTGCAGCAAGCTCTCTGCGCTGGGCTGGTACAGCTCCTGGAAGGACGCAGGAGACAGCGAGCACAGGGTGGCAGGCTCCCGCCCCTTCCTGTCTGTAACTGCCTCAGGACGCCCGTGCCGGTTCTTGGTTTTGGCCCCCCAGAGGCAGGATCCCAGGAGGGCCTTGGGCAGGTCAAGCTCCATTCCAGGCACTGCACGCACTTGAGGTGAGATGCCATCCCCCCTCCTTAGAGGACACCCTCACTCCCGGCTCAAGTAGGAGGAAATGTGCTTACCACAGGCTGCTGGGGTTCAGGGGCTGCCTGCAGCGAAGCCAGATCGTACACAAGGGGCTCTCTGCACACTGGGCACTGCACGCCGACCGCCGTCTAAGAAAGAGCAGAAATCACAGGTCTGCTTCGTGGTCCAGAGCACAGGGCTGGCACAGAGCAGCAGCTGCCCACCAAGAGGCCTGGGCACCCCTTGCAACTGCATATGGACGTGGCTTGGGGACAGAGAGAAGATTTCATTCACCTCAGGGGTCCCTGGGACCCTAGAAAGGGGAAGAGCCCCTGCGGGGGGAGGACAGGAGGGACTGGACACCCACACGTGAGGATGTCAAGCGAGACAACGGGGTGGGTGACGCCCACCTGCTTGGCTGCAGCATGCTGCCGCTCCTGCTCCTGGCCTTGCGCCTTCAGCTCTTGCTCCATGTGCTGGATGTAGCGAGCCAGGCAGTGGCAGTGGAAGTAGTGGTAACAGGCTGTTTTGGTAAAAGCCTCCTTCTCCTGGAGGGGGAGGAGCGGGGGGCACCGCATCAGCGCACGTGCCCTCGTCTGCCGGGCCCCAAGAGATCCCAGGTCCCCACTGAGAAACGCACCTGGAAACCATAGAGGCAGATGACACACTGGCCGTGGGGGATGTTGTTATCTGTGAGGATTTCCTTGCCTTTCTGAGGGGAGAGAAGACATCGCTGAGACAGTGAGGTGTGGGCTCGCACTGGGAGCCGGGCTGTCCACCGCTGCAGGAGTCCTGGCTGGACTCGGCAGCCACCGAGCCAGCTTTTTCCCTCGTGTTCGTGCACTTCTGTCTTGGTGATGCTCCCTCGACTAGGAATCAGTCCTGTCCCATGTTCCAGCTCATCCCCCCAGATTTCACCTTGCTGGCTTTCAAAATCCAACTTAAAATTGTTTTCCCTCTCATGAAGTCACTTTTATTACATCTTGGGGGTGAAAATAATAGACACTGGAGAGAAAAAATGTCCAGTTTAAACTCCTTTTCTGGGGTGGGGTCTTTCTTGATGAACCCCCTTTGGGCTCCAATCCCCCATGGGGCAGTGACTTTGCTCTGGAGAATTTAAAAGGCATCATGGGCTGGTGCCGTGGTTCACTAGGCTAATCCTCCGCCTTGTGGCGCCGGCATACCAGGTTCTAATCCCGGTCAGGGTGCCGGATTCTGTCCCGGTTGCCCCTCTTCCAGGCCAGCTCTCTGCTGTGGCCAGGGAGTGCAGTGGAGGATGGCCCAAGTGCTTGGGCCCTGCACCCCATGGGACACCAGGATAAGCACCTGGATCCTGCGCACCGGCCGCAGCGCGCTGGCCACGGCAGCCATTGGAGGGTGAACCAACGGCAAAGGAAGACCTTTCTCTCTGTCTCTCTCTCACTGTCCACTCTGCCTGTCAAATAAATAAATAAATAAAAATAAAAGGCATCAGGTTAGGCTGTGAAATACACATTTCATAGCTAACATGCTGGCATTCCACCAAGTTCAAAGCTGCATTGTGGACGCTTGACCTAGGAGTGCTGCAGTGGTCTAATAAGCCTACCTGCTCTGACTCCAGCCACCCTCCTAACTTCGATAGAAGAGAACAAGACTGTACTTGCATGTTTGAAATCTGAAGCAGAATTTTTCTATGTCACTCTGGGTGTGCAGGTTCCTCCTTAACCAGGGTAGAAAGCCCAGTACCGCTATGACTGCCTCTTGTCGGTTCCGCCGCCAGGCTAGCCTTCAGATGTGCATTTATGGGTCAGGCTGCCTCGGCCCGGCAAGATCCCTGTCTTCCGCCACTTGCGGTTGCCAGTGTCGAGAGAACAAGAAACACTAAAACTGGAGTAAAATGCAAGTTTCAGAGGAAGGGATGTTTTCTGTCTAGAAGCTGGGTGGAATTGGCAACTTGAGTTACTGTGTTCTGGGGGAGATTTTATTTCTTTAAATGAAAGAGTTCCACATTTCTGGGCTAATTTAGGCCTCACCTTCAACAAGGACCACATGAATGACTCCAGATGTATTTAAAGATTCTAGGCCTATGGCTTCCCTCGAGAGAAACTGGGCTCGCTTAAAGGGAAAGACCAGCGTACCTCTTACCTCAATGAGCTCATATAGCATGGCAGTGCCCAGCCCAGCCTTGGCCACGCTGCCCAGTGCCTGTGAGATCCTGCAAGAAGAGGGCAAAGCCAGTATTCAGCCTGCCTCCCTCCCCAGGCAGAGCTGTGTATCAAGGTGTCCCTGCTCTGACCGGCCGAACTTACTTGTGGATCTGCTCATCTGAGAGCCCTCGGGGGTTACGGATAGAGATCTCTGGCACTTCATAGGGATACTAGTGGGGAGAAGAACAAATTGCCGCTGAAGTGATCCACTCCCACAACGCTCCCTTGCCTCCCCTTGCTGCTGTGCGGTCGGGCCTCACCTGTGCTGGCACGCGCAGCACCAGCGTGAAGCAGACGTACTGTGAGTCCTGGTCCTCTGCGGTGGCAGGGTGCAGAGTGATGAGGATCTCCCATGGTGAGGGTCTGCAGGTGGAAGAGGTGGAGACCCAGCGGGTGACTGGGCAGGGGCTCAGGGCTTGGGAAGATAGGGTGAGACAGAAAAGTGGGCAGTGGAAGTAAACAGTGAGCTTTCTTTCTGGAGGATTGAAGGACTAGCCTTTGTCTACACAAAGGAAACCTTTGTGTCTTGGGACAGAAGCTGCACAGAATCCTGTCATTACTGAGTGGACTGCTGCCCACCCCTAGTTGAATACATACCTGCCACTTCCTTTAATCACCTGTAGTTCATCCAGATAGATAGATTCTAACACTTCGACTTCAGAGGGAAGGACCCTAGAGAGACAGGGAGAGACTGACTCACCATTAGCGCTCTCCCCGCTGAAGCCAGCTAAGGCTGATGAAGGAGGGGCTTCCTAGAAAAACGGCCATCTGCCTGGATGTATTCTCTTGCTAAACTTATTTAAAATGAGAGAAATCTGTTTCTGGAGTTGGCAAGTGGCCAAGTTGGAAGCATGGGGATTTTACAGGTCATTTCTGCCAACAGACAAGGAAACAGATTTCTAGAAGTGAAATGACTAACCGAGGCTTAACAGCTGGGACCCGAGCCAGGTTTCCTGATTCTGTTTCACTCTCTGGTTGGTTATCCCTTGTGACCAGCTCTCTGGTCCAGAAACAGGGCATCCATCCATGGGCATCAGCTTTCCACTGCTGCTCCTGTCTTTTCCTTTAGCACTGTTGAGCATGGATCCAAGTGCCTGGCTACTGTCTACACACTGGCAACACATTCTTGCCAAGCCTTCTCCAGGAGATACCACTCCTAACAGAAATCCAGGTAGTGCACAGCTGTGTCACAGCAGGAGAGCCATCAGCCTTAGCTAACAGGTACCAACTGCTTACCAGCTACGTGGTCTGAGTAGTCACTTAACCTCCATAAGCCTGAGTGCCCAATCTACCACGTGCAGCTAAAGTCACCTACTTTCTTGGGTGACTTTGAGGATTAAAGGTGATGTGTTTATGTAAAATACCTAAGAGGATCTGGGCCACAGAAGCTAGTCTATGTTCTCTCTTTCCGTTTGCATTAATCTTCCCTTTAAAAGCAGAGGGAAGGATGTGGTTAGCAGAGTACTCCGGATCTAATTATGATCCTGGCTGTCTGGTTGATCTAGATCAGCCTGTCCAGGTGAGGACCCATGGTCCTGGTGTAAATTACAGGACACACAGTTTTAAACACAGAAGCAGCTGTTGTTATGACACTGAAGACGAATGTTTAGTTGCTATCCACAGTAGCACCTGGGTGCTAAGCATCCCTTAGTATCTGTGGGAGACTGGTTCCATGACCCTTTACAGATACCAAATCTGCAGATGCTCCAGTCCTTGTATAAATTGACACAGTATTTGCATACATCCTATGAACCTCCTCCCACATACTTTAAATCATCTCTAGCCTACTTATAAGACTGTAAGACAATGTAAGTGATACGCAAACTGTTGTTGTACTGTACTTCTTAGGGAACAATGACAAGAAAGTTTAAACCTGTCAGTACAGGGTGCAGTCCCCCTCCAGCCCACCCAATACTTTCAGCGTGCAGCTGCGTCAATCCATGGATGGGGAACCTGCAGACGTGGAGGCTGACCGTACACAGGAGCAGGCCTGCTTCAGGAGTGCCTCTAGCAGTTGTTATCAGTGGTTCTCTCTCTCTCTCTCTCTCTCTTTTTAAATAAAAAGCTTTAGGCAGAAACTTCACAGCACAGAGCTCTACAGCTCACAGATAACAAATGAGCAGCTGCTGACACAGGACTGGGGAGGACTCAGACCACAACAGGCTATCGGTTACAGTCACTGCAGCTCTCCCATGGCTCAAGGTGTCTCTTTCAAGTTCCCCCAAACAGTCTGAAATCCACTCATCTAGGTGGTCTGAATAGAAAGGTCAGCACTGGCTGGGCTCCCTGAACCAGGGTAAGATGAGGTGCAGCCTAAGACTGGCCCTTCAATACTCTGCCTACCAAGCTACGACTTGAGTCCTGGATGGAGGTACTAGATGGGATGGTGGTAAGGTGGTGACAGAAAGAAAATGGGGAGATGAGAAGATCTGGAGTCAGACCTGGAGTCAGACCTTTGCAGCTTTTGGCAAATCACTTCACTTCTGGGCTCATCTAGTTTCTGCAGGTGCCCAGATCTCAAGAGTTATGGGGCCAGCACTGTGGTATAGTGGGTAAAGCCACTGCCTACAGTGCCAGCATCCCATATGGGTGCTGGTTCAAGTCCCGGAGGCTCCACTTCTGATCCAGCTCCCTGCTAATGCGCCTGGGAAAGCAGCAGAAGATGGTCCAAGTCCTTGGGCGCCTGCACCCACATGGGAGACCCGGAAGAGGCTATGGGCTCCTGGCTTCATATCGGCCCAGCCCTGGCAGTTGCAGCCATTTGGGAAGTAAACCAGTGGATGGAAAATCTCTCTGCCTCTCTAACTCTGGCTTCCAAATAAATCAATCTTTTTTTAAAGTTAGTAAAGCAAAGATGGCTATGTATATTACAAATGCATCCTGATCATCGCAACCATTCTACGATGCAGCTGCCACACCCACTTTTTTTTTAACAGCTGACACTGACTCACAGAGGCTAAATGGCCTGGTTAGCACCACACAGCTAATATGTAGAGCGAAGCCACATCGTTATCCTGTTTCCAAGTCCCAGAGTCCTTAGAGGTTCCGGCTTCTCGTTAAGAATGCTCGAGAGAACTAGGAGGGCTTTCTGTGTGTTGTGAAGCTTCACTCACAGGACAGCCCTCGGTAGATCGGCTGGGGAGGGAGGAGGCTGAGGAAAGCGCGGGCGGTAATGAGGCTGAGCCAAGGGGCAAGGGGGCCAGAAGGTGGAGGCACCGGGTGGGCGAGGTAGGGGGGTCTGATGAGCAGGCATCGCCGGGGCCCTGAGCACATTCACTTCCAGAGGACAGGACGGGATGGGGAGAGGCCACAGCAGAGGGGATCCGACTGGAGAACGTGCGTCCCGAACTGGCCGGGCCGGCGCTGTCTCCTCGCAGACCGGCGCCCCTTCCACCTCCCGCGCCCAAGTCCAGAAGCAACCCCAGGAGAAGATGTCAGCGTCTCCGCCGACCCTCCTCGCTTGCTCCACCCCACAAGCCCGCCGCACGGAGGGCCTGCGGCCGCCGCGAGCCCCGAGCCAGAGCCAGGCCGACAACCGAAGCCCATGCCCCCGAAGTTACCAGTCCTCCTCCCCTGCAGCCGCCGACGCTGACGCCGCCATGTCGCCTCCGGCCCGCGGCCGGAACCGGAAATGCCCTTGGGGAAGGCGGAGGCGGAAAACCACGGGGGCGGGGGACGCCAGCCGGGGCCGTTTCTAGGCAACCGCGGACTCCGGGTCCTTAGTGGGACCTGATGGCCGAGAGACAGTTCGGAAGTGTCCCAGGAGGTGCCTATGGACGGCCCACCATCCCTCCCACCACCTCTGAGCGCCGTTGTCCTCGGAACTTGTGACCAGTTCTGGCCCGGAAAATTGGTGAGAACGGAAGGCTAAAGAGACCAGGACTAGGGAGCGGGTGGAGGCAAACTCCGCCAGGAGAAGCACGCAGGCAGCCAGACGGGACGGGGCTGACGGCCAGGGCCGGCGTCCCTCGGCCGGAGGAGCTTGAGCTCCTCGGCTGGGGGTGAGAGGCGGGCCCCCGCCAGCGAAGCGCGTGGGCGAGGGTCTGGGCGCGGGTGCAGAGGAGGTTGGGAGTGGCGGGAACCTGGGGTCGCCTGGAAGGCGGGGTCGGTGGGCGAGGCTGTTTTGAGGGGGCGGGGTCGCGTGGGCTCGGCTGGGGGGCGTGAGAAGCAGAGGGGATGTTGGGTGGGCGGCAGGGCGCTGAAGTTTTGGACCTCCAGGGAGACGCTCCGGTTGTGCCAGGAGCTCGTGGTCTTTTGGTCCACTCTGCCTTCCCGTGCTTCTGAGACCTGTGTTATTGTGAGAAAGAGAAAAGGCAAGGCGGCTAACGTTGCCTCTTCTCCCCTGCCCGAAACAGGCCTCCCCGATGTGTGGAACTGTCCCTGGATCCGTAGCTCGAAACCACCATCTCTGACTTCTTCCTTCTGAGAAACTGCAGCCACTGTCATGGAAAAGTACCACGTGTTGGAGATGATTGGAGAAGGCTCTTTTGGGAGAGTGTACAAGGGTCGAAAAAAATACAGTGCTCAGGTGGTGGACGAAGAGGGCTGTCTTTTGGGTGGGATTCAGTACCCCAAACTCTAGTGGAACACAGAGCCAGCGGGATGCATTTATACCGACCTGTATTCTTAAGGGGCTCTCTCCTTCCTACATCTTAGGGAGTATGAGCCCTGCAGGTGGATTGCTGGGGTTCAGATTCCAGCTCCACTGCTTTCTAGCCTTAGATGAGATAGAGGGGGACAGGAGGAAAGAAAAATGAAGAGGAAAGAAGAGGGTGCAGGTGGTTTCTCCTTTCCTGCATAGTATAATCAAGACGAAAAATAGTATTTATTTGTTTACTTGGTGCACTCGGAACACCTCTCCCAGAATCCACCAAAGCATTTGTTGAGTAGAGGATATATCCTCCTGGGCCAGGATGGGGGACTCCTGGGTAAGACCAGGGTGCCGTCCGTGGGGGAGGTGGAGGTAGGAGACTAACAGGTGTCATGGAGTTACTCAGACGATCTGCAGTCTGAGTTCTGAAGTTAGGCTGAGATTGTAGCTCTGTTCAGTGGCATGGTGAGGCCCTGACTTGTCACTTTACCCCACACAGGTGGTGGCCCTGAAGTTCATCCCCAAACTGGGGCGCTCAGAGAAGGAGCTGAAGAATCTGCAGCGAGAGATGGAAATCATGCGCGGCCTGCGGCACCCCAACATCGTGCACATGCTCGACAGCTTCGAGACGGACAAAGAGGTGCACTTTGGTGGTTTGGGGTCACTTCTCCCCAAGCCTGGGGCTCCAGGAATGTCGCAGTCCCGTGACGCAGGCCTTGGCTCTGCAGGTGGTGGTGGTGACGGACTATGCCGAGGGGGAGCTCTTTCAGATCCTGGAAGATGATGGAAAGCTTCCGGAAGACCAGGTGCGTTTCCGGGCTTGCGCTGCTTCCCACCCCTGACCTCCCTCCAGAGGAAGGGCTGGTGGAGCAAGCTGGGGATGCCGGGAGTCTCCATTTCAAAGATTCCCGAGAAGAATCCAGGTGTAGATGGAGGCTGGGTGGTGTGAGAGGAGCACTGAACACTGCAGCAAAGCCTGGTGCCCTCTGCTAGCGGCCACGTGGACAAGCTGCCCTAACCTCTCTGTGCTTAGTTTTTGCATTTGTAAAACGGAGAATGACAGTGACGTCTACCATATAAGGCTTTTGTGAGGATTATTGAGTGATTCATGTAAAGTGTTTAAGCAGTGAGCCACGGTTAACGCTGTTGTTGTTAGGTATCTTTAGGGAAGAAGGGCTACTGCATTGGTCTGGGAGAAGGGTGTGTGGTCAGGCAGGGTTCGCCTTCCAAGGACATAGTAGTGAGCAGTGTTTTTTTTTTTTTTTTTCTTACGATTTTATTTATTTATTGAGAGGTAGAGTTATAGAGAGAAGGCGAAACAGAGAAAGGTCTTCCATCCACTGGTTCACTCCCCAAATGGCCACAATGGCCAGAGCTGGGCCGATCCGAAGCCAGGATCCAGGAGCTTCTTCTGGGTCTTTTACATGGATGCAGCGGCCCAAGCACTTGGGCCATCTTCCATTGCTTTTCCAGGCCATTAGCAGAGAACTTTATTGGGAGAGGAGCAGCCGGGACACGAACCGGCGCCCATGTGGGATGGCGGTGCCACAGGCAGAGGCTTAGCCTACTGTGCCACAGTGGTGGCCCCTAGCAGTGAGATTTGGTTGAACATACTCTCCAGCTGCATTCCTCGTAGGGTTTCTCTGAACTGGTGCAAGTAGGCCCATCTCTGAACTTCTTAGCGCAATGCTCTCCCTGTGAGCGCTCACAGCCATTTCTAAGTAATCGTCTTACTCATTTTATCTGTCTCATTAGTTTGACTGCTTCTCTTGACTGTGTTTTATGTAATAACACCTGCTGTATATTAAATCTTCACTAAATGTCAGGCAGCATTCTGAGCAGGACTTGACATACTTAGACCCCTTCAGTCCTCACAAGAATCCCACAAGGTTGGTGGTACCTTTTTTTGTCATCTTATTGATAATGAAGCTGAGTGACACTAAACAGTTGGCCCGCGGCCTTTCAGCTAGTTAGTGAGATTCAGTACATTTTCCACGAATGGGTGAATGAAGAAGTGAAAGAATGAATTACCAAGGGGAACAAGCACTAACGCAGGTGTAGTGCAAAGAAGGGGGAGGCAGAGGAGACCCTGGCAGCAGCAGCATCAGGAAGTCTTTGGGCAGGTGAGCTGGCTTCATCCTCTGACTTTTGCTTTCTTCTTCCCACCTACCTGACTCCCAGGTCCAGGCCATCGCTGCCCAGCTGGTGTCGGCCTTGTACTATCTGCATTCCCACCGCATCCTGCACCGCGACATGAAGCCTCAGAACATCCTCCTCGCCAAGGGCGGCGGCATCAAGCTCTGTGACTTTGGGTAGGAGTCTGAGCTTCCAGCCCTACTGTCCTGCGGGAGGCTGACCTGTCTGCTTGACTTCCTAGGGCCCCATTGTAGAACCTGAACCAGACATGGGCACTCCTGCTGGGTCTTTTGGATCTATTCAGATACCTTCTGCTCCTGTATGGGCTCTCTCATACAAGAATAGGTAGCATGACTAAGACTAGTTTTTTTTTTTTTCTTTTTTAAGGGCAAGCAAGACAGCAAAGTTCAGTAAGAACACTGCTGATAGGCCAGGCGGGCGTCTCAGCCAAGAACTGAGCGCATAGGCCTCGTTTTCTAGTAGTGACCAGAACGGAATAGCTACTCCCTTTCCATCCCCATCCTGTCATCTCCCGCAGATTCGCCCGGGCCATGAGCACCAACACAATGGTGCTGACATCCATCAAAGGCACGCCACTGTATATGTCTCCAGAGCTGGTGGAGGAGCGACCGTACGACCACACGGCAGACCTGTGGTCTGTGGGCTGCATCCTGTATGAGCTGGCTGTAGGCACCCCTCCCTTCTACACCACCAGCATCTTCCAGCTGGTCAGCCTCATCCTCAAGGACCCTGTGCGCTGGCCCTCCACCATCAGCCCGTGCTTCAAGGTACTGAACGTCGAGAGGGACATTGCCCTTACAGCAGGAACCTGTGTCCTTTTACCTCTGTTCTCCTTTCCAAAATCCTTTCCCAGAGCTGGGGCAGGACTGAGTTAGCACAGGAACTGGGCCAAGCAGCCTTGTTTTTCTGTTGCAGGGCTTATTCTAGGAGGGCGTCCTAAGGTCTGCAAACCTAGGGATGATAGGCCCTGTTTGAGCCAGGCTATGGGCTAACACAAAGCAAAGGGAATTTCAAGATACCGTAGACAGATACTGGCCCTTTCGCACAGACAGATACTGGCCCTTTCGCATGCCCTGTGTTCCATTTCCTCTCAGATGCTACGTCCAGTTGATAGTTGGTTGTTGCCTACGTAGCATCCAGTGCTCTGCAGGCATCAGAAAGCCAGAGCTGATGGGGGCAGGCTCAGTGATTGGAGACAGAGGCAGCAGCTAGACCTCAGCAGGCTGGGAGAGGGAGGGAGAGAGGGGAAGGAGTACTGACCCTTTTAATTTCTTGTGTAGGACAAAGTGATGGCCCTGCAAAGCAGTGTGAGGGCAGTCTTTCCCCAGAGTGAAATCTCACTGCCATTTTCCTTTGCTTTATCTAAAGTGAGGAGGGACAAGTTTCTACCCAGCCTGCTTAGTTGGGGGACCCAAATGGTTATCAAAGAGAATCTAACAAAGGAACCTCAGACAGGGGGAGGTAAATACAGGATATTCATTCCCCTTAGTGTGAATACGTAGTTATCTTCAGCAAGAGCCGTAGTTCTACAAGTCACCTTGTTCGGAACAGTGGTCCTAATCTACTAGTCCCTTCCATTCCGTTTTTGGGCCAAATTTTCCCAAGGATACTTCATAAGATGAACCTATTTCAGAGTCCGTCTCCCTGTACCTCCACTCCCTGATGATTTGCTAACACGTATTTGCCCTTGAGTGCTCCCAAACACATCTTCCCACAATTATTACCTGTGCACCTTTGAAGCCTCTGTCCCTGCCCAGCCACAAACCGACCCTCATCAAAGGGAGGGCAGAGGGACGTCCCCCTTGGACCTTTGCTGTCTGAAGGTGACGGTGAACATGACTTCCTCTTCCTCTCAAGTTTCTTCTTCCTTCTGCACAAAGTTGGTGGCTTTGAGATTTCCGTTTCTACCTCTGGCGTTACAGAGTGTCCGCAAACAGGGATTGGCGCCCCTTAGGAGGTGAGGTAGTCATCTGCCCATGATTTCCCCAGGAAAAGGAGGCCTCCGCAGAGGGTTACAGAGGTGACCCGCAGCAGCCAGTTTGCTGGAAGAACAGGTGCAGGGGTTTGACCTGCCTGTTCCATTGATAAGTTTGAGAGAAGAGCAATGGGTGTTTTTCTCTTCACAGAACTTCCTCCAGGGCCTGCTCACCAAGGACCCCCGGCAGC
Organism: Sylvilagus floridanus; assembly: GCA_949820135.1. NCBI lineage: Eukaryota > Metazoa > Chordata > Mammalia > Lagomorpha > Leporidae > Sylvilagus > Sylvilagus floridanus. The sequence continues at coordinate 161,630,783 of OX463236.1, forward strand.
GTCTGTCCTGGCCAGACCTCTTACATCATCCCTTTATTGCTGGCCATGTCACGAGTGAGTCGTCAGGGTTTCCGGGGCTCCTGCTCTTCCCAGGCCCCTCCCCAGTCTGCGCTCCCTCCCCCTACATCTGGATCCAACATGTCTTCTTTCTGTACCCCCTTGAACTTTCTTCCTCGCCCTTTGCCTAACCTTTGCCCCTTCCCGGGTAACCCCCTCCCCTCTTTGTCACTTTGTCAAAAGGGTCTCCTTCACGGAAGTCTGGAGACACTGAAGCTGCCCTGTGGCCAGTGGACTTGGTGGCTACAGGCCTAGTATGATCATACCTTCCCCCTCCTCTCTCCCTGCAGTCGTAACTGAACCGGCAGGCCCAGATTTGGGTACCCCATTTACCAGTCGCCTGCCTCCAGAACTTCAGGTTCTAAAGGACGAACAGGCCCATCGGCTAGCCCCCAAGGGCAGTCAGTCCCGGATCTTGCGTCAGGCCTATAAACGCATGGCTGAGGCGGCCAAGCAGAAGGTGTGTAGGACAGACAGCAATGTGTAACATGACCAGGCAAGGGACTGGGGGAGTTGAAGGAACATGGCTGTTTAGGGTTGGGAAGGGGGCCTGAATAGGATCAGTACTGCCCCCCCCGCCACCAAATAGTTCTGATCCAGTGCCTCCCACCTGCCTGCCACAGAAACACCAAAGCACAGGACGTGCCCTGGAGCGAGAGGACAGGACCAGCCAGGCAGCTGCTGACACAGCCCCTCTGCCCACACCAAGGGGGACTCCCCAGGAAGCGAGCCTCTTGGCTGGGATCTTGGCCTCAGAAATGAAGAGCAGCTGGGCTGAGTGGGGGCCTGGAGAGGCACCCCCTGCACCTCGGTGAGCAGCGGATAGCTAGGGATGTGTAGGGTGGGATTTCTTGCAGGTGTTTGGCTACAAATAAGAACTGGTTCCTGTCATTAGCCCCCGCCTAAATTGGGACAGGGCCTTGGGAGTCAAAGAATTTGGGTTCTAATTGCAGCCCCTTTCTTGACTGCTCAGGAAACTTGGGGACTTTCTCTTCTTCATGCCTCAGTGTACATTGACTAAAAGGGAAAAGATCACATCCATCCAAAGGAGAAGATTCTTTGAGTTGGGAGGAGTAGGTGGGGATCGCAAAGCAGACTCGAGAATATGGTCTGAGAGGGAGGACAGCCAAGGACGCGTGTGGGCCGCACTGGCCGCATCCCCTGTCTTGGAAGGAAGGCTCCTCTGGCCTGTTCCTTGGCCTAGTGAGAGGGGCAAGTTACTGAATCCTGAGCCCCACAGGCCTGGGACTCACCCTGCTCCCCCGCTTCCTCTGGCAGTGAGAACCAGAGCACTGCAGATGGTGGACAAGGATTTGCCGAGCCGAGAACCAAGGCGGTGAGCCAGCGCAACATCGATGCAGCGAACCCGGAAAACGAGGTGAGCCCCAGCGCCGCCTCTTGGCCTTCTTCTGCCACAGGAAGTTGGGTCTGGGTGGATGGTATTCTAGAACGGTAATTCCCGACTCTCTTAAGTATGCGCTTCCTTGGTGTTAAAAACTGCTTTGTTATAGATTTTAATTTACAGTATCTGAACAAGTAACTTTCCAAAACAGAAATGCATAGGTAAAAGTGAAACTCCCCCTTGACCCTACCTCAGCCCTGGAGGTGACTACTGGTGTTTAGTCTGTCTCCTCCAGACGCTTTGTGCTTTTATGTGAATGTATATACGTGTAAGAAAATTGACAGCTTGGCGGTTTTTATGTTGCTGGTTCATGCCTGTTTATATTGTTTGGCTTCATGCCGCTTTTACCATCTGATCTTTTTTAGGGATCTTTTTCATCAGAGCGTGCAGTTCTACCTCAATTGTTTGTGGGTTTTTTTTAATTTTATTTTAGGATTTTAACTTGGAAACCATTTCAAAGAGTAATGGGGAGAATATTACAAAGAATTCTAGCATGCTTTCGTCTTGGCCTGTTTTGTGCTGCTGTAACAGAATACCTGGGACTGGGTCATTTATAAAGAACAGAAGTTTGTCTCTTGTGATTCTGGGGGCCGGAAAGGCCAAGATCAGTGCCGGCGGGTTAGGACCCACTCTGGGTTCCAAGGTGTCTCCTTGAATGACCATCCTTTGAGGGGGAGGAATGCTGGGTCCTTTTAAAAGTCGAAAAAGAGCAGAAGAGAGTGAACCTGCTCCAGGAACCCTTCTTACAGTGGTGTTAATCCATGTGTGCAGGTAGAGCCCTCCAGACTAGGCACCCCCCAGTAGGCCCCACCTCCCAGCAGCTGCAGTGGGAAGTGAGTGCTTCTCATGGGTGTTGGGAGAGGACAGAAGCGTTCAGACCTTGGCAGCCCTTTCTTCCAGACTCACGGCCTTTGCCATGTCGTCACGTTTGCTCTGTGACTGTCTCTCTGTGTATGTGGGCACAACATCTTTCTGGGTCATCAGAGGGTAACTGGTGGACTTACCCTGCACCCCCAAATTCTTTAGTGTATATTTCCTGAGAACAAGGTCATTTCACTGGCACTTACATAGCACAAGGACGGAAGTCAGAAACTTAACATTGATAATACTGCTATTGTAAAAATAAATGGATTAATTAGCTAACCTATAATTCAGCTTCAAATTTGGAGAATTGTTCCAGTAATGGACTTTATAAAATGTTTTTCCTGGTCCATAATCCCATCCAGTATCACACATTGTGCTTAGTTGTTACATCTTGCTAGTCTCCTTTAATCTGGAATAGTCCCTAGTTAGTATCTTTGTACTTTGATTTATTTTTATTTATTTGAAAAGCAGAGTTACAGAGAAAGGGAGAGACACAGAGAGCGATCTTCCATCCACTAGATCACTCCCCAAGTGGCCGCAATGGCCCAGCCTGGGCCAGGCCGAAGTCAGGAGCTACGAACTCCATCTGGCTTTCCCACACGAGTGACTGGGGCCATCTTCGGCTGCCTTCCGAGGAGCACTAGCAGGGAGCTGGATTGGAAGCAGAGCAGCTGAGACACAAAGCAGCGCCCCGATACTGGATGCCGGTGTCGCAAGTGACAGCTTAAACCTGCCATGCCACAACGCCGGCCCCTATTTTCACTTTTCAAAATGATGAACTATGCTGCAGTGGATGTATTTCTAGATATCTCTTCATGCACACATGCCAGTGTCTCCCAAGAAACTTTTCAAGTATTTCACCTACTGCCAGCTGCATCTTTTTAAAAATTTTATTCCTTTCTTCCCCTCCCCTCCCTGCCCTCCCCTTCCCTTCCTTTCCTCAAGAGGTAGTTACAGACAGTGAGAGGGAGAGACAGGAAGGTCCTCTGTCCATTGGTACACTCCCCAAATGGCTGCAGTGGCCAGAGCTGCGTCAATCAGAAGCCAGGAGCCAGGTGCTTCCTCCTGGTCTCCCATGCGAGTGTAGGGGACTTGGGCCATCTTCCACTGCTTTTCCAGGCTGGATCGGAAGAGGAGCAGCCGGGACTAGAACTGGCGCCCATATGGGATGCTGGCGCCACAGGCAGAGGATTAACCTACTGCGCCACGGCACCGGCCCCTCATTTACTTATTTCTACTTTATGTGAGAGGCAGATAGAGATACGATAGACTTTGAGACAGAACAAGATTTTCCGTCGGCCGGTTCACTTCTGAAATGCCCACAACAGCCAAGGCTGAGCCAGGCTGAAGGTAGAAACCCAGAACTCCATCCAGGTCTCCATGTGGGTGGCAGGGACTCAAACCCAGGCCCTTGGATATGGGACGCGGGGTCCCAAGTGGCGACGTACTGCGGTGCCCCCTGTCGGGGCCTCAGCCACTGAAGAGCTGCAGCCGAGCTGAGGAATCCCTGGCTCCTCACGGTTGCTTCAGGCTTGCCCAGGGCTTCTGGCCCCAGGCTGGGAGCTGCGATCCTTAGACTTCCACGCTCTCCTGACCTCCTTCCCTCCCTACGCTGCAGGAGCCAGACAGCGACGAAGAGTGGCAGCACCTGCTGGAGACCATCGAGCCTGTGCCCATTCAGCTGAAGGCCCCCCTCACTCTGCTGTGCAACCCCGACTTCTGCCAGCACATCCAGACTCAGCTGCAGGAGACCGGAGGGCAGGTAACGGGCGGCCGCTGAGGTGGGGTCCTAGACTGCTGTCGGAGGTGAAGATCAGAAAACATTCAGACATCCGGTTCCTTCCGGCTATCTGCACATTTTGCTAACCTCCTTCAGCAGCCCAGAAGGAGCAGGCCTCAGCTTGCCCTCTGTAGGGGAAGTATCTGTCTAGAGCAGGGCTCAGCAAACTTGGTCTGATGATAAATATTTTAGATCCTATGGGCTAAGAGGATATTATGTAAGTACCTGTATAGTGAGGGAAAGCGCATTTTCACCACTTTTATTGACACAACTAAAAATATTTAACAACTGGCCAGCGCCACGGCTCACTAGGCTAATCCTCCGCCTGTGGTGCCGGCACTCGGGTTCTAGTCCTGGTTGGGGCACTGGTTCTGTTGCTCCTCTTCCAGTCTAGCTCTCTGCTGTGGCCCAGGAGGGCAGTGGAGGATGGCCCAAGTGCTTGGGCCCTGCACCTGCATGGGAGACCAGGAGGAAGACCTGGCTCCTGGCTTCAGATCAGCGCAGCGTGCCGGCCATAACGGCCATGGGTGTGGTGAACCAATGGAAGGAAGACTTTTCTCTCTGTCTCTCTCTCTCACTAACTCTGCCTGTCCCAAAAAAAAAAAAAAAAAAAAAAAAAATTAACAACTGAGTACAGTATTTTGTGCTACTAGGTAATGAGAAGATGAGATTCTAGGTTTTCTTGTTGTTGTTGTTCCACTTTAGGTGAAAGACAGAGAGTCAGATAGAGAGTTTCTATCTGTTAGTTCATTCCCAGGTGCCCACAACAGCTGAGGCTGGGCCAGGCTGAAGCTAGGAGCCCAGAACTGAGCCTAGGTCTCCCGTGTGTGTGGCAGGGACCCGAGCACTTGAGCCATCGCCTGCTGACTCTGAGGGTGCACATTAACAAGAAGCTGGATTGGAGGAGGAGGAGCCAGGCATCCCGACAGGGGATGCAGCATCCCAGGCAGCTCCATAACTGTGTGCCGAACACCCACCCGAAGAATGAGATTCTTGTTAAGGGGATGACGTGCTTAATCGGCAGCTAGAACTTTGCTGCTTTGAAATACAGTGCTCTCCTGGGAACTCACCAAAATACGTTACTTGTATCTTTTGCCCTCTTTTGTTTCCCCATTCTTTTTTTTTTTTTTTTTTTTTTTTTTTTTGAGAGGCAGAGTGGACAGTGAGAGAGAGAGACAGAGAGAAAGGTCTTCCTTTTGCCGTTGGTTCACCCTCCAATGGCTGCCGCGGTCGGCGCGCTGCGTCCGGCGCACCGCGCTCATCCGATGGCAGGAGCCAGGTGCCAGGTGCTTTTTCCTGGTCTCCCATGGGGTGCAGGGCCCAAGCACTTGGGCCATCCTCCACTGCACTCCCGGGCCACAGCAGAGGGCTGGCCTGGAAGAGGAGCGACTGGGACAGAATCTGGCGCCCCGACCGGGACTAGAACCCGGTGTGCCGGCGCCGCAAGGCGGAGGATTAGCCTGTTGAGCCACAGCACCGGCCTGTTTCCCCATTCTTTTCTTAAAAGTTCTTCTAAAAAACTTCACTGAGGTATAATTTTTTAAAAAGATGTATTTATTTATTTGAAAGGTTTCCGAGAGGTACACAGATCTTCCACCCTCTGGTTCACTCCCCAAATAGCTGCAACTATCAGGACTGGCCCAGGTGGACGCCAGCAGCCTGGAACTCCTGTGGGTGCAGGGGCCCAGTCACCTGGGCCATCCTCTGCTGCTTCCCCAGGTACGTTAGCCAGGAGCTGGACTGGAAGTGGAGCAGCTGAGAACCGAACCAGCACTCTTATGGGATGCTATCACAGACAGCGGCTTAACCTGCTGCGCCACAATGCCAGTCCCTGCAGAGGCCGTAAAATTACTCATTTCGGGTGTCCAGTCAGTGACTTCCAGTATAAGGCTGCCAGGTTGTGAAACGATCACCAGAGCCTATTTTCAGAGCGTTTTCTCCCACCAGTGGGATTCCTCATTCCCACCTCCAGTTGCTCAGCTCCCAGGCCTGGCGACCACCGCCCACTTCCTGTTCCATAGGTGTGATAGATGTGCCTCTGCTGCACATTTCTTATACCTGGAATCACCCGATACTCGTGATGCGTTTGAGGTTTATTCGTCATGTGGTGTACATGTACTTCCTGCCTTTCATTGCTGATTGGTAGTCTGGCCTATAGGTATTACCACATTTTGTTTACCCACCGGTTGTTTGTGCTTTTTTGGCTTTTACGAGTAATGCTGCTATGCATATCCACAAGCAAAGTCTGTGAATGGGTATGTGCTTTCATTTCTCTCGGGCAGCTACTTGGGAGTGGAACTGCTGGGTCTGCCAGTTCCCGAGGGGAGGCCCCGTCCCTGGGTCACTGCTGTTCTGGGTCAGGTGACCTGACCTCCACAGTCTTCCTCCCTGGGACAGGTCCCCTGCGTCCCTGCTCTCCTGCTCTCCCTTTTAGATTCCCGAAGTATGGGACGTACACCTCCGGTCTGCTCTGCCAGCCCCTTGTGAACACTTGGCACCTGTGGCCTTGCGTCGTCCACCTCTGATGACGTTGACTGCTCTCTCTTTCTCTTGTCTTCCAGATCCTGAAGGGCATCCTGGAAGGGGCTTCCCACATCCTGCCGGCACTGCGGGTCCTGAGCAGTCTCCTCTCCAGCTGCAGTGACTCCGCCCCCCTGTACTCCTTCTGCCGGGAGGCAGGGCTGCCTGGGCTGCTGCTGAGCCTGCTCAGGCACAGCCAGGAGAGCAGCGGCATCCAGAAGGTAAGCACCAGGCCAGGGGCCTGCGGCTCCGACAGGAGGTCCTTCCCTCGCTGCCTCTCCTTCAGGCTCCCTTCTTTGTTTGGCCTGTCTTCCTTTTCTCTCTTCCTCTGGTTGGTTAGCAGACTGTGAATAGTGAGCTCTGATGTCCCCAGTGGCCAGGCAGAGGATCTCCTTCCAGTGTGTGATCCTGAGTGTCTAGGCCTCCACCCAGAGAGGACAGCCCCCTCTCAGTGGGGCACCCTCCCCTCAGTCCTGGCCCACTGTTGCCAGAATGTGCAGTGTTCCAAGGAAAGGTAGAAATCCAGATTTTTACACATTTCCCAGTAATTCAAGTATGATGCTTTGAAATGTGAGAGCCTGGGCGCTGCCCATCCAATTGAACAGAGCAGGATACTGAAGTTCAGCGGTTAGCGAACGTAGCCCCAGTCGCTGAGTCTGGGACAGTCACAGAAACAGTAAGTAGAGAGCCAGGATTGAGTCTGAATGTGTTTGAGGCCAAACCTCTGCGTCTCCATGCTGTGTGCCTCCGTGGGTCCCGGAGGGGAGGGGACCCTCCAGAACCAGAGGGAGGGCGTGTTTCCTGGGGCCTAGGCCGAAGCAGCCAAAAAGCTGCGTTTTGCTGACGAGGATTGATCTTAAGTGACTTTTAGGAGTTCAGAAAAAGAATTATTTTGAAAAATAGACTCTGCTACTGGAAGAGGCTGTTCCACCCAAGGAAAACAGGGTTTCAAGCTGTTGACAGTCCACATCCTGACACTGTTACTGCTAGATTTTCTCTCTCTGCCCATGCTTCCCGCCCCCCCATCCCTTTGTGCTTAGTCCACTTGCCCGGATCTCTGTCTGCCTCTTTTATTGCTCTCACTAAGTGTTGTCTCCAAACCCCACATGGCCTCTTTCTCCCCGTTTCCCCGGCAGCAACCCTGGTATGGGGCCTTCGTTCAGGACCTGATGGCTGCCATGCAGGCCTATTTTGCCTGCACCTTCAATCTGGACAGAAGCCAGACAGGTGACAGGTGGGAGAAGAGGCACTTGCGCTCTGCTGGCCAGTTTGGTTTCAGTTCCTACCCCGTGTCCCCCCCCCCCCCCCCACCCTCTTAGGAAGAGGCCAAGTGAGGAAGAAGCTGTGATGTGGGACAGGTTTAGGGCTCAGCTGAGCGCTCCTCAGAATACAGCCTGCCCCTAACGACCCTGGGCCACCCCTGCTTTGCCCCCAGGCGTTCACATGCAGAGTCAGCAGTCACCATAGCCTTCAATGGAAGGGTCCAGATGTGAACAGCCTAGAGAAAGTGGCAGAGATGGGGCCTAGAGGGTATGGATGGGAGACGTGTGTGTGTGTGTGTGTGTGTGTATGTGAGACGTGTGTGCGTGCGCGTGTGTATGTGAGACTTGTGTGTGCGTGTGTGAGACGTGTGTGTATGTGAGATGTGTGTGCGTGTGTGTATGTGAGACGTGTGTGTGCTTGTGTATGTGAGATGTGTGTGTGTATGTGGGATGTGTGCGTGCGTGTGTGTGTGAGGTGTGTGTATGTGAGACATGTATGTATGTGAGACATGTGCATGCACATGTATGTGTATGAGACGTGTGTGTGCATGTGTGTATGTGAGATGTGCGCGCGTGTGTATGTGAGATGTGTGCGTGTGCGTGTGTGTGTGTGCGTGCGTGTGTTTAGTGAGGGGAGAAGGCGGCACTCTGCATTCCTTTGCAGACACCTTCTGTATGCCGGGACCTGATCCGCCCCGTCGCCACCTTGGGGCTTGGAGTAGAGTGGTGAGAAGAAGCTATGGGCACCTTTCTTCCCAGCCTACAGGTGTTTCAGGAGGCTGCCAGCCTCTTTCTGGACCTGCTGGGGAAGCTGTTAGCCCAACCAGATGACTCCGAGCAGAGTTTGCGGAGGGACAGCCTTGCGGTAATCTGCTCCCACTTCTGTCTCTCTGTCTTTCTCACGTTTCTTTTATCCCCGTTTGAATGACTGTGTAGCATCAGACCCAAGCCGCTACCAGAAGCGTTTGTTGAATTCCCACAGTGCACCATGTGCCATAGGAGTAAGGCACTTCAGGGACTGGAGAGCCTAGGGGTAGTCTGGCTGGGGAGAGTGAGAAGCAATGCATTCCGAAGCACCATTCACACTGGTAGGAGGATCCTAGAAGAAAGCTTGCAGAGTGCGTAGCGGGGTGCTGGGTGGACAAACCAGCAGCGTAGAGAGGACGCTGCAGGCAGAAAGAGGGACGCACATCAGGACCGGGTACTGAACCTTGTGGTGTATTTCAGGGGCCAAGAGTCCTTGTTCTTGAGGAGAGTTGAGGGTAATCTAGTATTCTGCCATCCTAAGGAAGGACTGGAAGTTGAAACCTCTCCCCTAGGCCTTGGAGATGAGGGCAAGGAGAGTAGAGGGTTGGATGGGAAAGTAGCCAAGCTTTGATCACAGAAGAGATAGAGAGGAGCCCATGTGCAGAAGTGAAAATCTATCTGGTCTTTGTGAAACTGCTCATTGGGAGCACGTCCCTCCCGCCAGCCAGGAGCCCGTCCAGATGTGTCCAGTCGGGGGCCATGCTTGAGTATCCCTGCCCTTCCAGCAGTAACTCAGATTCTTGACCAGCACTTCGCATGGCAGTGTGCGTGAGTGGCATGGGGAGTTTGGTGTAGTAACCCCGCCTCCTGAAATTCTGAATAAGCAGGACGGGCTGGGAGAGACCCAGAAATTCCTGGGAATTCTTACACTCCTGGTCCACAGACAGTGCTTTGGGAGGAGCCCATCAGAGAGGAGAAGGATTGACCCCAGGCATTCTTGTCCTTGAACGTGAGGCAGTGTTAATGTTTTTTTGTGTGCAAGGAAGGCTTCGAGCCAGGCAGCTGTCCCCCTGAGTTTTGTCCTCTTTCCCTGGGTTCTCAGGGCGTTCTTGGTTCTGCACTAAGCCAGTCGGTTTTCTGATGCCTCGGTGCTGTCTCTGCCCTCGTCTGCTTTAGTGCTTTACTGTCCTGTGTGAAGCCATGGATGGCAACAGCCAGGCCATTTCCAAAGCCTTTTACTCCAGCCTGCTGACCACACAGCGAGTGGTGCTGGATGGGCTGCTTCACGGCTTGACAGTGCCGCAGCTGCCCTTCCACACCCCCCCAGGTAATCGGAGTCGGGAGGGAAGGTTCCCTTGACTTGCGTGTCGCATTGATCCGCTCTGCTCCTAAGCTGCTGTCACCTGGAGTAGTGCCTGGCATTTAGTGGGCACTCAGCAAAGGGAAAGGTTGAGTGGGTACCTGAGAGAAACAGTCAGAGCTCAGCCCGAATTCTTTGCCTTTCTCCCCAGGAGCCCCACAAGTGAGCCAGCCACTGCGGGATCTGAGTGAGGACCTGCCCGGAGCTGTTTCTTCTGCCCTGGCAGCCATCTGTACTGCCCCAGTGGGACTGCCCAGCTGCTGGGAAGCCAAGGAGCAGGTCTGAGCTGCACCTGCTTGCTCTTGACGGCCCTGCAGCCAGAGGAGTTGGCCCCAGTTTCTCAGAAAGGGCAGAGAACGAGCTTCGATGCCTCTCCTTACTTAGTGCCCCCGGAAACAGATGCTTGCACCTGGGTGTGGAACATGACGCAGCCAGAGTGCCAGCAGCCAGGGCCAGCTGGTGAGGGAGAGAGCTCAAGGAGACACCACCCAGGTGCTGGGGTTGAGAGCCGGTGTGGCAGCCTCAGCGGCTCAGGATCCCACTTCCCAACTCCCTGCTGGCTGCTAACGCCTCCTCAGTACCTACCTACACTGGCGCCAAGCGGAAGCGTGACTTTTGGTTCTTCCTGGAAAGAGAATGGGGTCTGGGATTCCCAGTGGCTGGCAAGGGGCTGAAAGTGTGGATCAGTTGGAGATCTGCGAGGCCTAGGATTGCCCCGGGGATAGGATTGAGTCTTCAGCCGTGTCTCCACAGGTCTCTTGGCATTTGGCAACTCAGCTGATTGAAGACAGCAGCCAGCTGAGGCCGTCCCTCGTCTCTGGCCTGCAGCACCCCATCCTGTGCCTCTCCCTCTTCTCACTCACAAGGTACGTCCTTCCCGGAGCTCCCAGCAGCTAAATTGTGGTGTGTGGCACTGACACAGGGACTGGGAGAAGCCAAGCAAGATGGACCCCGGAGGACTCCTTTCTGTCATCTCTTCTACTGAGATGCTTCCTGTTAGCCAGGACTGGCGGGTGTCCCCATCTCAGTGTCGCAGAGCACGAGGCAGGAGTTCTCTGAACCCCCAAGCGCAGGGCCCGGCTCCGCTTCCTTTTCAGCCGAGCCCTCCGTGCTAGGAGCCCAGCAGCGGCCGCACCCACTGACACACGCGTTTCTCCTGCCGCAGGTGCTCTACTCCTGCTGCCACGTCAGCGAGCGCCTGTGCCGTCTCCTTGGGCAAGAGCCCCTGGCCTTGGAGTCGCTGTCGGTGGTGGTCCAGGGCAAGGTGGGCCAGCCACACAGGTGGGCCTCTGCTGGCGGCCCCGCCCTCCCAGCCAGAGGTGGTTCTGACCGCTCAGTTTCCTGTGTAGGTAAAAGCAGCGGACCAGGAAGAGTCTACTGAGGTAGCCCTCTACCTCCTCGCCCTTCTGGTCTTCCGGCTTCAAGACCTGCCCTGTGGGTGAGCCATCAAGTGGGGTCTCTCCACCGAAGTCTCCTGCCCGCCTGGCTAACTCAAGCCTGCCCTTAGGAGGGACTGGGGCAGAGAGTGTGAAGGTTTCTCTGTGAAAGGTAGACCGAAGTTCCTCCCTGTTGTGCCTTGGAGGTGGCCTTGTAGCCTGGCTGGAGAGAGCACAGTGCCCGGGAAGCCACTGGCAGCCCCCCCCTAACACTGCCGTCTCCTGTTCCAGCATGGAGAAGCTAGGCTGCGACGTTGCTACTCTCTTCACCCATTCGCACGTCGTCTCTGTCGTGGTGAGTTTCCGGCCTTCCTCCTCCTCCCCCGTCCCCTGTCATCCGGTCCTGCTGGGAGTGGGGCAGTCACTGTCCCACTCGCAGCTAATTCTGAACAGGGGTCAGAGAAGACAAGAGGTGGCTGTGGGGCACGAGAAGGAGCCCCCTTTCTGCCTCTCCTGAGCTCTGTCCCACTCCGCTTCTCCTCTGCCTCTCCCACAGAGTGCAGCAGCCTGTCTGTTGGGACAGCTTGGTCAGCAAGGGGTGGCCTTCGAGCTGCAGCCCGTGGAATGGATGGCTGCAGCCACGCATGCCCTGTCTGCCCCCGCAGAGGTGAGGCCCCAGGACGGCGCAGACGCGTGCTCTCCAGGCCAGACACCGAGGCCGCTCTCGGGGAGAAGGGGGCAGCAAGCCAGAGGCTCCTCTGGACACACAGTGCTCAGGGCCTCGGATTCCTTACACCGGGCTCTGAGGAGGGAGGGGCGGAGGAGGGGCGGAGGAGGCGAGGAGGAGGCGAGGAGGATGAAGTCCTCCGAGGAGTGAGGTCCTGCCCCTCGGGCCTCTCCTCCGGCGGCCCCCGCTGTCACCGTGGAAGTGCTGCCCGCCCCCGTGCTGCCGCGTCTGCTGCACCGTCGTGCCCCTGCTGAGGGGCAGGCGCAGCTGACGCCCTGTGGGTCCTGCAGGAGCTCGCCCGTTGTGCAGCCCCCATTCCGCTTTCTCCCCTTCCTGTGTAGACCCTTTGGAATGCACATTCCCCTCATCTGTAAAGAGGAGGACAGACTTCATAAAATTCATAGTGCTGCCTTCCCTGTGTATGTAGAAGTCTTATTATAAAGCACTTTTCACCTGCGCTGTCCCACAACACACTTGAAAGAGAGCCACACCGGATATGGTACCACTGCTCTGCCCTTCCTAGATGAAGGTGACCTTCAGAGAGGTTGGAGCAGTAGTGATAACACTACTGTTCATCCCAGGCCCCAGGAGTTGTCGGAGACTGCTGTCTCTGCCCACTGTTCCCCAGGCCAGATGGCTCCCCCGGGCCCCCTTGTATTTCCCGCTGAGGTCGACTGTCTCCTGCCTCCGTGACAGCCTCACTGACCTGCCTTCGTCCAGAGGCCACTCCCTCCCTCTCAGGGGGCTGCAGTCTTCTTGCCTCTCTGACAGGTCCGGCTGACTCCACCGGGTGGCTGTGGATTCTATGACGGCCTCCTCATCCTTGTATTGCAGCTCCTCACTCAGGTACATGTGCATCGTGGGGTGGGCGAGAAGTGGGGAGGGAGAAACTGGGCATTTGGGGGAAGCCACTGGACAATAGGAATGAGGATGTACCCCATAGCCACCACCTGTCTTCTCATACTGCTGTGCCATGGTAGCCTTAGAATTGTTCCACGAGCTGTCAGTGTGGACCCTTTGAAGGAAACCATCCCACTGCCTCCCTCAGGCTCCAGTGGGGAGACAAACAGGTTCCCTGGTTTTTCACGGGCACACACGTAGGTTCTCTGGACGGGTGGGGAGGTTAACATGTAATAAAAAGGAGAAATAGGAAACGGGGAATGCTAGATGAGAAAGCAGAAGAAATTAGATATGGGCCTCCCGTTCCTTGGGGGTTGGAGACAGGATGAAGACGCGCGTTTGACCTGCGGGCTGCTGCCTGCACACACTCTCCTGCCCCGCCTCCAGCAGGGGAAGGCTAGCCTGATCAGGGACGTGGCTGGCTCCGAGCTGTGGACTATTTTATGGCACCGCTTCTCCATGGCCCTGCGACTGCCCGAGGAGGTGCCCACCCCTGGAAGAGGAGCTGTTGCTGTCCGTTCCACCAAGCCCAGAGCCAGACTGGACGCTGATCTCACCCCAAGGTATCTCTGTGTCAGCACAAACACCCTCTGTGGGGCCTGCGGATTGGCCGTCTTTAAGAGCAGACAGCCTGGAACTGGGGAAAACCCACAGACACGGCTGCCGCTGCTCGGGAGTGAGGAAAGGAACGTGTAGGTGGTGGCCAGGGAGCCCCGGGAAAGCGGGGGCATCCGTACCTCCTGCCTGCTCCGCTGGGTCTCCGTTCTCTGTGTCTCCAGGCATGGCAGCCTTGCTGAGTCTGGCCATGGCTACCTTCACCCAGGAGCCCCAGTTATGCCTGAGCCACCTGTCCCAGCGTGGGAACATCCTCATGTCTACCCTGAAGCACCTACTTTCCCCCAACTTCCTGCGTCACCTGGGCCAGGCGTGAGTCTGAGCTGGAGGGAGGAGAACGGAAGATCCAGAGGCAGCAGCGGAGGCGGGGCGGGGGAGGCAGGAGAGAAGCAGCTGATGGCTTGAGGTCTGAGGCAAGCAACGGGAGAAGGATTGGGCCAGAAACCTAAAGTGTCACTGAGTTCGGGGGAGGGGAGCTAGGGCAAGGGCTGGAGAAGAGGGAGCAGAGGATCATGGGAGAGGGGGAGGGGAGCAGGACCAAGCCTGTGCTTCCACACTCCCCTCCGTAGGCCTCACGGGCCTGAGTTTCTCCCTGTCGTGGTGCTCTCTGTCTGCCAGCTCCTCTGCTTCCCCTTCGCCCTGGATGTGGACGCCGACCTCCTCGTAGGTATCTTGGCTGACCTCAGGGACTCCGAAGTGGCAGCCCACCTGCTGCAGGTACTTGGGGAGCCATCCCGGCATTAAGGTGGAAGAGGAAGGTGGCCAACCCTGTGTCCCTAATTACTGCACATCAGCCGGAGCCAGCTCGTGCCTCTCGGTCTCCAGCAGTCCCTCCGCCAGTTCTGTGGGAGCTCACTGGGGAGAACGCTGATCTAGGCACCGAGCCTCAGCTCCATGGCTGGCAGGCCCTTCCCTGGCCATTTTTGGCATTACGTGGCGGGCGGGGCTTTGCACACAGAGACCAAGCGCTTGCAGAGCTTGAAGGAACTTGCTCGTGGGCCGATGCGCGGTTTGTGTGGGGCGCATGGGGCAGGACTCGCAGGCCTCGGTGGCGCTTCTCATCGAAGCATGCCTCTCTGTTCCTGCTTCTGGGCTCTGCCTAGCTGCAGTGTGCCCCTCGCACCCTGAATCCCTGCTTTCTGCGCCCCATTCTCCCAGGTCTGTTGTCACCATCTTCCGCTGTCACAAGCCGAGCTGCCCATCAGCCTCCTCACACGCCTGGCCCTCACCGACCTCACCTCACTCAACCAGTTTGTGAACGCAGTGTCTGCCTCCCCTCGAACCGTCACCTCGTTCCTTTCTGCCGCCCTCCTGGGTGACCAGTCACTGCTGACCTCCGACCTTCTGTCCCTGCTGGCCCACGCGGCCCGGGCGCTGGCTCCCAGCCACCTGTCCTTTATCCAGGAGCTCCTGGCTGGCCCTGATGAGTCCTATCGGCCCCTCCGCAGCCTTCTGGGCCACCCAGAGAATCTTGTGCGGGCCCGTACTTACGGGCTCCTAGGACACTTGCTCAGACACAGCATGGCCCTGCGTGGGGCACTGCAGAGCCAGGCAGGACTGTTCAACCTGCTGCTGCAGGGCCTTGGAGACAAGGACCCTGCGGTGCGGCGCAGCACCAGCTTTGCTGTGGGCAACGCGGCCTATCAGGCGGGGCCCCTGGGACCTGCCCTGGCAGCGGCGGTGCCCAGCCTGACGCAGCTGCTTGGAGACCCTCAGACTGGTATCCGGCGCAATGTAGCATCAGCTCTGGGCAACTTGGGGCCTGAGGGATTGGGGGAGGAGCTGCTACAGTGCCAAGTACCGCAGCGGCTCCTAGAGGTGGCATGCGGAGACCCCCAGCCAAGCGTGAAGGAAGCCGCCCTCATTGCACTCCGGAGCCTCCGGCAGGAGCCCTGCATCCACCAGGTAACTCCAGGGGACTCAGGAGCCGTGACAGTAGGGCCCTGCGGCTCACAGCATTTCTCTGGGGTGTCTGTAAGAAGGTGGAACCCCAGAAACCCAAGCTGCGCTCCTCCCGTGAGCTGAAAACCCAGAGTCAGGGTTTCCGTGTACCGGCTCCCAGCCGGGAGCGGAGAGGAGTGTGGAGGAGCGCTCCACAAGGCCAGGAAACGCCAGGCATCCCAAGGACCATAGCTCCCATCTTGCAGAGGCTGGGGGTCGGGGGGAGGCGAAGGAGCCGGGGGAGGCCAGGAGATGCTGAGATGCAGAGTGGTTTCCCTGTTAGCACTCGCCATGGGAAAGGCAGCCCATCGAGCAGTTTGCCTCTGTTATCTGGGCTAAGCCATTCTCACCTTTGCAGGTGAGGGAGCAGGGCACAGATCATTGAACACCTTGTCCAGGTTCCAAAGCTGGTATGTAGGGCTGGGTGTTTGAGCTCAGGTGTCTGAGTCCAGAGCCGGTGCTCTTGACCACTGCTTCATTTTGCTGCTTCCATTCAATGTGCAGTATACAAAGCGCTCAGTGGAAATCACCTGTCTACTCACAATAATGCAAATTTATGATAGCCCAGTGTGATAGCATTGGGTGATTCATGGTAATGGTATTACAGGGATTTCTGACAATCCAGGTGGGGAAGGAATAAGTGATTCTTGGTGGTAATGAGGATAGGACCCACGGTTCTGGGTCAGAGGCTGGCAGTCAGACCTCGGCTCATCTGTCAGTCACAGCTGCATTCATCACCTCCTCCTGGGGTCAAGTGTACGTGTCTCCTGATGCCTGGGTTTTATCGTCTGTAGCCAAGGAGATTGAGAGGAACCCTCTGGTCCCAGTGATTTGTCTCCAAGCTGTGTTTTCTGCCATTCACTCTCTTCTGAGCCCCCAAGAGCCCATTTCCTTTGTCTTCCTTTCCTGGAGTAGGGCTTGCTGGGCTAAATGAGAATTCTCTGCATCTCCCCCAGACACCACTGCTTCGGAGCCTCACGTCCTGTTCTATCCTGCAGGTGCTGGTGTCCCTGGGGGCCAGCGAGAAATTAGCCTTGCTGTCTCTGGGGAATCAGCTGCCACATAGCAGTGCCAGGCCTGCCTCTGCCAGACACTGCAGGAAACTCATTCAGCTCCTGAGGCCGACCCACGACACGTGATCCTGCATCCCCGGGCCCCGCTGCCAACCTTCACCGGCCTGTGTTATTGCCAAGTCTTCTTTATTCTACCACACAAGCCACCCGCTGAGCCAAGAGCTTAAGAGACTTACAGAGAGTGATAAAGCTGCCAACTCAACTGAGAACAACAAACCAGAAGAATTTATGTATAAAGCTGCTTCCTGCCCCCAGATTCAGGATGATTTCAGCCAATGAACATCACTGCTGCTGGTGCCAGAGAGGATTCCTTCCTTCTCCCCCTCCAGAGATCCTTCCTCCAGGAATGTGCCTTTCGTCCCAGGAACACGCCTCCTGGACCTTAGGGAAAGACCACTACCGAGGCATCTCTTCCCTTTTGGAGCTCCTGTAGTCTTCCCAGCAGGTTTTGCTTTAGGTGCACTGGCCCCAGGACAGCGACGCACACAGAGCCTGTCTCAGCTCTGGGCCGTGGGAATGCACGTGCCATCAGTCCCCGTTGTTGAGGGATTCTTCAGCCCTTGGCCCACATTCCCATCTGTGGGTGGGTGGTGGGGAGTCTATCTTTTTTATAGTTGTGTTTGTAAACTCTTTTAATAAAAAATGTGCCTTAGCCCTACTTGGAGCTCCCACAGCAACGGGTTGGGAGTCTCAGCCCCTTAACTTCTGTGCGGTACTGGAGGCACGGGTTCTGTCTGCACAAGATCCTCCTATCTATCTGGCTTTGCCTGCCTGCCAGCTGCCTCCATCCTGGATGAGCTACGCGTGGTCACCTCCTCCTAAGCCAAGGCCCGCGGAGCTGAAATAGGAGAAGGTTGGGATTAAACAGAGAGGTTTATTGGGTTGCTTTGAGACCTTAGGCTGAGTGACTGGTTTGAAGCATGTAGAGGAATTTCAGTGTATAGGAGAGGACAGCTGTTTACAGAGATGTGACCAGAAACAGTTATTTGGCAGATCTGTTACCTAGATTCATTATCTTAACTGGAAATGCAGGATCTTCAAAAAGTTCATGGAAAACGTATATTATGAAAAATCCATGTGTTTAAAAAAATTTTGCCCCAAAATAAACTTACCTTTCAATTCCGTGTTCCATAGGTATTTGAAAATACCCCGGCACTGCAGAGCCTACAGCTTGACTCACTGGATGGCTGAGGACAAGTGTCTAGGCGCTGATAGCTCTGTTAAGTGGGGGAGACTTCTTTCTGTTCTCCCTTGAGTTCTAGTTATATTTTTAAAAGATTTACTTATTTTATTTGAAAGGCAGAGTTACAGAGAGGGAGAGGCAGAGAGAGAGCGAGCGAGAGGGAGGGAGGTTGGTCTTCTATCCACTGCTTCACTCCCCAAATGGCCGCAACAGCCAGAGCTGCGCCAGTCTGAAGCCAGGAGCCAGGAGTTTCTTCCAGGTCTCCCATCTGGGTGCAGGGGCCCAAGCACTTGGGCCATCTTCTGCTTTCGCGGGCCATAGCAGAGACCTGGATCGGATGTGGAGCATCCGGGACTCAAACCAGCACCCATATGGGATGCCAGCACTGCAGGCGGCAGCTTTAACTGCTATGCCTCAGCGTCAGCCTCAAGTTCTAGTTATTTTACCAATGAAAGATGAATAAGGTGCACTTTTTTTTGATAAGGGATTTTATTTAGTCCTCACCTTCATTGTTCCATGTGTTTATAAAAATAACATTTTTTTCTAGGGACTATCATTTCCTGCTATACATAGTATTTGAATTCAACGTATTTGTAAAATGTTTATTGTCATCTACTTAAAAGGGAGAGCAACAAAAATAGAGACAGAGACAGAGAGCTCTTCCATCGGTTGATTCGCTCCTCAAATACCTGCAGCATCCAGGACTGGGCCAGGTTGAAGCCAGGAGCCCGGAGCTCCATCCATGTCCCCCACGTGGTTGGCAGGGACCCAAGCACTTGATCTGCCACCTCCTCCCAGGATGCATTAGCATCAAGCTAAATCAGAGGCAGAAGTACAGGGGCTTGAACCAACATTCTGATATGGGATGTAGGTGTCCCAAGCAATGGCTTAACCCGTGGCATTACAATGATTGCTCCTACTTTTTATTTATTGGGAAGGCAGAACTATAGACAGGGGTGGGAGTGGAGAGAGAGAGATACCTTCCATCTGCTGGTTCACTTTTCAAATGAACTGGGTCAGGCTGTAGATGGGAACAGGGAACCATCTGGGTCTCCCACGTGGGTGGCAAGGATCCAAGAACTTGAGCCATCACCTGCTGCCTTCCAGGGTGCAGATACTAGGATGCTGGAATCAGAAGTGGAGAGAGGACCTGAACCCAGGTCCTCTGATATGAGATGTGGGCATCCTGAATGGTGTCTTAACTACTGTGCCAAACATCCACCCGGAATTCAAGGTATCTATCTATCTATCTATATACACACATACCTATGTGTGTGTGTGTGTGTGTGTGTGTGTGTGTGTGTATATATGAGAGAGAGAGAGAATCTTCCACCTGCTGGTTCACTCCCCAAGTGGCCACAACAGCCAGGACTGGGCCAGACTGAAGCCAGGAACCAGGGGCTTTTTCCAGGTCTCCCATGTAGGTGCAGTATCCCAAGTACTTAGACCATTCTCCACTTTTCCCAGGCACATTAGCAGGGAGCTGGATCCAAAGTGGAGCATCTGGGACTTGAACTGGTGCCCACATGGAATGCTTGTGTTGCAGGCAGCAGCTTACTCCACTACACCACAACACTGGCTCTCAAGATATATTTAATGAATCCTTTCTTATATGTCAGATACTGTTCTAGGCACTGGAGATTAAAAAAAATACCTGTCATAAGAGTTCCCATTCTGGTGGAGGGCGGTAGTGAATGTAATAAAATAAGTGAATTATATATAGTACATAGGAAAGTGTTATAAGCTCTGGAGAAAGATACAGCAGTGAAAAGGGGACGAGGAGGGGTGGGTTGGTCAGGTTAGGCCTCCCGGGAGGTCAAATTGAGCAAGGACTTGTAGGAGGTAAGGGAATGGGTGTGCAGAGAAAGTGATCACTTTCGAGGGACTGAGATGGAGAGGTGCCTGGTGCACTTGAGCAGCTAAGAGGAGCCAGCTTGGATGGAGTAAGGTAAGAAGGGGGAGCGTAGAAAGGCCAGGAAGGTCATGGCGAGGTCAGGTGTTGGCTTTGTAGACCTGGGTGAAGGTGTGGGGTTTTACTTTGAATACAGCGGGGATCTGTTGGGGGGATTTGCTCAGGAAGGCGATGGGATCTGTATGTGCTGAAAGGATCACACTTCGTCCTGTTTGCAAACGTGCTGTGGGTCAAGGCGGGTAGAATCGAGGGGAGAGAGAATGGGATTTTGGACTCAGGTGGTACCAGTGGGGTGGTAAGAAGCCATATTTTGAATGTGTTTTGAATGTGGCGCTAATAGTTCTTAACTGACCGTGTGACCAAAAGAGTCAGACATGGCTGAGAGTTTTGGCCCAAGCTACTGGAAGGATGGGATTCCCATGAACTGAAATGGGGAAGACCAATGGAGTGGTAACGGTAAGAAGATTCACATGCAGTTGTGGTTTGTTTTAAGATTTATTTTATGTATCTGAAAGGCACAGTTAGGAAGTGAGGGAGAGAGAAAGCTATTCCATTTGCTGGTTCACTCTCCAAATGGCCACAGCAGCCTGGGGCTGGGCCAGATCTAAGCCAGGAGCTCAGAGCTGCTTCTGGGTCTCCCACATGGGTACAGCGGCCCAAGCACTTGGGCCATCCTCTGCTGCTTTCCCAGGCATGTTAGCAGAGAGCTGAATCAGAGTGGAGCAGCCAGGACTTGAACCAGTACCCATATGGGATTCTGGCACTGCAGGCAGAGGCTTTACCTTGTACATATATATATATGTATATATGTATATATATATATATATATATATATATATATATATATATATATGAAGAAAAAAAAAAAGGAAAAAGAAACTAAAGACCTGAATCTGGCTGAAGCCAAATTAGGGATTTTGGATGTAACCAATGATTCTTGTCCTCATTTTCACCTTTTTCTCATAGAAAGCTTGAAGCTCCCTTATTAGAATGAGAAATCTCCGTCCTAAATTTAGCATAAAATACACGAACATATATGGTAACTTGGAGGACATGCATGCCTTTTTTGCATATCCCTTCCTAGAACTTCCTCAAAATGAATATGTGTAACTTCTCTAAAGGCTAAGTATAAGGCTGGCACTGTGGCATAGGGGGTAAAGCCACCGCCTGCAGCACTGGTATCCCATATAGGCCCCTGTTTGAGTCCAGGCTGCTCTGCTTTCAATCCAGCTCCCTGCTAATGTGCCTGGGAAAGCAGTGGAAATTGGCCCAAGTGCTTGGGCCTCTTGTACCTACATAGGAGGCCTGGTCCAACTCTGGCCATTGCAGCCATCTGGGGAGTGAGCTAGTGGATGGAAGGTCTCTCTGTCTCTCCTTGTCTCTCTAACTGAATTTCCAACAAATAAATATGTTTTTTTTTTTAAAGAAAACTATAAAAATTGTAACTGATGGCTGTTTGGGGTCCTGGCTTTGGTCTTGAGATCATCTTGCACCTTGGCTTGACTGCCCCAAATATATTCCCTTCTACAACGTTTCCTGCGTGTTTACATCAGTGCACGTGCTAGATGTAAACATACAGATCTGCCGGATTACCTACGTGATGGAAGACATCCTCCCAATCACTTGTAGTGTAACATCCGACTATGCCTTGTCTAAGTCATTTGTTGACTTACTGTCCAGATTATTTTCATCAAGTTCATCTTACCTTCGACTGCCACCACCCTCCCCCCAGCTTTCTAAGTCTGCAAATCCATCTTTCTAGGGAAAGGGAGACCCTGGGCACATTTGTTTTGCTTGGGGAGACAATGAAAATAATGAGTGGGGTTCGTATTTCCTAACGTTCACACCTGAAGCCATAAAGAAAGCAGGCGTTGCGGTGTGCACCACCAGGTAGGTTGGAGGGAGGCAGAGTGGATGGGATCGGGCCCCCCATCCTTTTCTGGGCTCAAACTCAAGGCTTTTACTGTAAGTTCTTTAACAGAGCTCGGCAGAGGAGCGAACTGAGGCTCGGCCAAAAGCAAGGTCCATAAGGATTAGGTGGAATCAGGGTAGGAAGGGAGAATTCTGGATTCCTAGAACGGAGCCTTTCAGAGCTTTCGCCACAGGACTACATCTCCCAGAATTCCGCTCGCCGAGCCCCACAGCCCGCAAGGGACTGCGCGTGCTCGCGGCCGATGACTCCCCACCCTCCCGGGCCCCACAACCCCCGAGATTCCGCGCGCTCGCCTCGCGCCCGCCCCGCCCCGCCCAGGCCTCGGTCTGTCCGCTGGGGGCGCGCGAAGTGCGTGGCGGGCGGCAGCGGCGACGGCGGCTGAGTGCGCGGGTCGCGTGGCGATGCGTGGTTGCTAGGGGCGCCTGAGGCCGCCAGCTCGCCCTGCAGGCCGAGGGAGGAGGAGCGCGGAGCCGGCGCCGAGCCCAGGCGAAGCTGGATCCCTTAGGTGAGTGCGGAGCTGGCCGCACCGGCCCAGCCCCTCCGCCGGCCCGGAACCCCCTTCCGTCCCTCCGCCCGGCGGGCCCTTCGGCGCCGGTCCGCGGCTCTGTGACCGCTCCCGGCCCGCCAACTCTCCACCCCCCAGCTCCGCGGCGAGGGGCCGCGGCCTGCCCCCGCCGGGACTTCTCCGCCCGACTCCGCCACGCCCGGGGAACTTAGTTGGCCACGCTCTGGGTGCCCGACCACCCTGCTGCCTCCCCTCGCCCCGGCCCCGTGCCGCCGCTTTCCCGCCGCGCTGCGGTTGAAACTCCACCTGGGCGGGAGCCCTAGCTGCTCTCGGGTTTCGGAGCCGAACGGGGATGCCTGCTTTGTGACTTCCCACCCCGCGTATCTACGGAGAAATCCCTTCCTAAACTGCAGAGTGAAAGCGGGCCGGCTTCTCCATTCATTCCCTCGCGTCTTCAGGAAGCAGTTTTTAATCAGCGTGGGCAGGTATTTAATGAGCCCGGGTACTGTGCAAGCGGCTGAGGCCGGGCGGGGTTTCGTTGGCAACCAGGCAAGTGTGTTTCACGGAGCTGATAGGCCAGCGGGGGCTTAATTTAGCCAGTGAGCCAGCAGTTGCCTTACTGTGATATGTGCTGTGGCGGGAGAGGTGCTGGACCTGGACCTCCCTGGAAGGGTACTTTGTGCTCATTCCCGTTCTGGATTTAGGAAGTATTGTAGCCCTGCCTTTATGGAGGCATCCCAGCTTTCTCAGATACTGCCAATCACATCGTGTTTAACTTCCAGCACCTGTGGATTCAGCCAATCAGTAAGCATCTGGGAGATCCTTTGGGGCAGTGTTGCATTCCACCCTAACATTTCTTGCAATAAATACTCAGGCATTGCATAAAAACCACCTGCTTGGTGCCCAGAGAATTCCCAGGTGCTTACTGATTGGCCTGAACCGGCTTTGAAAAGTTACCAGTTGTTTTCTTTCTGGGAATACAGTGATGTGAGGGCCTTGCAGATACAGAATAACTCTAGGAAAGACCGCAAGAGAAATGGATACAGTTTGACAGAGCTAAGCAGGGGTGGGAGGGAGCCATCCAATGGCAGAGATGGAGAGGGAAGTCGGTAGGACCACGGGAGGACTTGTGTGCTTTGCTGGGTTAGAACTGCGTCTGCTGGAGCAGGGGTATTCAAGCCGGCATAATCAGGGCCCAAGGGTTCCGAGGGATGCACCTGTAACTTTAGATTTGTACATTTCCAGATCTTCATCTTCCAAGTGGACTCTTCTAAACTGCCCTTAGCAAGAAAAGGGGGTGGGGAGAGCATCCTCTCTCACAAGCCAAGATAAGGGCTACTTTGGAAATACTGATTTCAGGGAAGCCTCCCTTGCTGGCTAACTACCTCACAGACCCAGAAGGCTTCCCTCCCCCTGCCTGATGCTTGTAGCTGTCGGTGTGAAGCTTGGTCCTGATTGGGATGTTCTGAATTCAGAACATAATAGTCAGATCACCGTAACATGTGTCTTTGGATCATGTGTTTTTTAGAACTAAAAGCTTAGGTAAGTTAGATAAAACTTGCATGAAGGTTGTTTTTTTTTTTTTTAAAGAGATTTAGTTTAGGTGTATGTTACATTTATTTATTTTTAAACTGTAGTCACAACACTTATTATTTATTTGGTAGGCAGAGTTCCAGAGAGGCAGAGGCAGAGAGGTATCTTCCATCTGCTGGTTCACTCCCCAAATGGCTGCAACGGCTGGAGCTGAAGCCAGGAGCCAGGAGCTTCTTCTGGGTCTCCCACGTAGGTGCAGGAGCCCAAGGACTTGGACCATCTTCCACTGCTTTCCCAGGCCATAGCAGAGAGCCATATCGGAAGTGGAGCAGCTGGGACTCAAACTGGCACCCGTATGGGATGCTGGCACTGCAGGCAGGGGCATTAATCTACTACTCCACAGCACTGGCCCCAGTGTGTGTTTAATAAGATAGTTAAAGACTTAATAAGATAGGCCGGTGCCGCAGCTCACTAGGCTAATCCTCTGCCTTGTGGCGCTGGCACACCGGGTTCTAGTCCTGGTCGGGGCACCGGATTTTGTCCCTGTTGCCCCTCTTCCAGTCCAGCTCTCTGCTGTGGCCCGGGAGTGCAGTGGAGGATGGCCCAAGTGCTTGGGCCCTACACCCCATGGGAGCACCTGGCTCCTGCCTTCTGATCAGTGTGGTGCACCGGCCATTGGAGGGTGAACCAATGGCAAAGGAAGACCTTTCTCTCTCTCTCTCTCACTGTCCACTCTGCCTGTCAAAAAAATTTTTAAAAAATTAAAAATAAAAATTAAAAAAAAGACTTAAGATAGTTAAAAGCATTTTATCAAATCATGTGATCAAATATTTATTCCAATTATAATTACTCCATTTCTTTATTTTGTAAGTAAAATGGTTACTATTTTCTACCTCCTAACCAAAAAATAAGCTTTACATTTATTTTTAACGTTTTAGTTGTTAACTTCAAGATGTGTAAAGAATATATGAGTATGGTTTTAAAAATTATTTCGGGCTATATGAGTAAAACCATTTGAGGAGTGTGTTCCGGGAGGAAGATAGAAGGCAGTAGGACAGTAGCATCTGGTTTCTGTTTGAGATTACCATAATGTCCGTGTGTAGATCGAATAGGAGAGATTTTAGGTCAGAAGTAGGGAGCGAATGAGAAAAGTTACAGTGGTGAAGACTTTGTGGCTGCTGCAGTAGGAATGGGGCCGTTTAGAGAGAGATTCACAATGGCAGAATTGGCAGCACCTAGTGGGGACCGTGGACAAGGAGCAGTGTGGCATGATCCTAGCATGCTGACTTTCGTGACGCAGGCGGTAGAAGGACAGGCAGCCTGAGGGAAAGATTACAGGAGTGACATTTGGACGTGCTGCGTTAAGGTAGAACCCAGGAGTGGGTGATGGAGCCAGGGCAGGGATCTGGATGATGATGGGGATGAGGTAGGAGGTAGCTGGTTGTTGAAGTCGTGGGATTAGAAGAGGTTGCTCTGGGATAGTGTGTAGCTGTTGATTGCAGCTGCCCTTGTTGAGTGCTTACTGTATGCAGGCAAATTGACAAGACTAAGCTCAGAGAAGCGCCAGTATTGAAAGATGGGCAGAGGAAGTGGGGTGGGAGAAGGGACTAGATGTGGACGTGAGGATGAGGGTGGAGAGCCGTCGCTGCTGCCAGACTGTCTAGATGGTGCCCTAACTTCAGGATCTGTTTGTGTTTCTGATCTGGAATTGGGTTTCGTTTTCCCACCAGATTCCTTATGACCCTGGAATTGTCTGATGATAGTCCCCCTGGATTTTAACATGCGATCAGGTACTTTGGTCTGTCAGCGAAATGCAGAGCAAAGCTTTTTTCTCAGTGAATTGAACTTCTCACCCTCTGTTCCGGCAGAGCTGGGAACAAATACCGAGAGTGCTTGTCTCTCTTAGGCCCTCAGATACAAAGGGCTTTGTCCTCCACAGCCTCACGGCTAATCCTGGCCGGGCGGTGCTGCTCTAGACCAGTGGTTCTCACACTCAACGCTTTCCGGACTCAGGGCTTCAAAAAGGTCTTTGAGATCTTCAGTTTTTAGTTTTTTTTTTTTTAAATGTGGGATCCCTATCTTCATATTTACCATGTTGGAAACTGGAATTTGCATTTGGAAATGATAATGAGCCTGTTGGGTAGCGCTATTAGCATGTGATGATTAGCATAAGTTAACATAAGTAGAGTTTTTTGAATGAAAAATGCTGCTGCTTCAGTGGGTGTTTTGCAGCTCCCTTGATGTCTGGTTTAGAAGACAGCAGGATTTTCCTGTCTGTTTCTGCATTCGGTCCATTCTGCATTCATTGTTTTGTACCCTGCCTCACTGATGCTTCGTTGGAAAGGGGAGGAGTATCCCAGCAGCCTTTTCAGAGAACTGTGGTGCTCTTTGCTACCACACCAAGCAAGACTTGCTTTTGTAAAGGTTGCTTGTAAAGTGGAATCTGAAATGCTATCAGAGAAACTTTCCTACTTAGTTACATTGAAACGTATCTCTCACTTTGGTTCTCACGCGGGTGCATGACTCTAGCCTCTTGTGGTGGGTGGAGAATGCAATATCTAAAAAATCACATTCATGTCCTCACTACAAACTCTTCATGAAGGCAGTAAATACTGGGGTGTTCATGGTATCAGATACAGTTTTGCCAAGATTCTAATTTTCTTTTGGAAATTCAGTTTTTATCATTGGCAGTAAATACTGCCAGTTGTTTTCTTTGAAGTGACAGACTCGCTTTGTTTTACTTTGCAGAACTTGTCTGCCAAATACCAAAGCCTGAAAAATATCGCTTACGTGTCAGTCACTCTTCCAAATAAACACGATGTTCCCCTGAAAACCTTGCAGCGCAAACAAATGCTTTGCTAGAGACAATTGGCATCTTCTATATCCAGCATCAGTGTTTCATATGTACTTCCCACTTGGTCATGCAGGATATTAACAAGTTGCGTACTCAGTGCCAGGTTGTGGCATAGCAGGTGTGCTTGGGTGCCAGTCCAGCTCCCTGTTAATGTGCCTGGGAAAGCAGTGGAAAATGGCCCAAGCACTTGTGGCCCTGCACCCACGTGGGAGACCCGAGGAAGCTCCAGGCTCCTGCTGGCCTTGTCTAGCTGCGGCCATTTGGGGAGTGAATCAGCAGATGGAAGATTTCTCTGTGTCTCTGCATCTCTCTGTAACTCTACCTTTCAAATAAATGAATAAAAAATTTTTTTTAAAAAGATGCATTCTCAAGGATCAAGATTTAATACAATTTTTAATGTGTCATCAAGTAGAATTGGCATTTATTCTTCACTGAGTGGCCAAGAAGTATCTAGAAGTGAAGAATCAGACCCATGTGTTGTCTTGATTCATGCTGGGGTTCCAGCTGTTTTCTTCACCATTGCTTTTGCTCCAAGGTCAGCCCAGGGTGAAAGGTGAAAATAGCATTTTAGGCCGGCATGGCTCACTAGGCTAATCCTCCACCTGCGGAGGCACCCCCGGTTCTAGTCCCGGTTGGGGTGCCGGTTCTGTCCCAGTCACTTCTCTTCCTGTGCAGCTCTCTGCTGTGGCCCGGGAGTGCAGTGGAGGATGGCCCAAGTGCTTGGGCCCTGCACCCCATGGGAGACCAGGAGAAGCACCTGGCTCCTGGCTTCGGATCAGTGCAGCGCGCCGGCCGCAGCGGCCATTGGAGGGTGAACCAACCACAAAGGAAGACCTTTCTCTCTGTCTCTCTCTGTCCACTCTGCCTGTCCAAAAAAAAAAAAAATAGCATCTTAGTTTTGTCATGTCAGTACTTCCGTTTCACCCTAGCAGGACCTCTGAAAGGGTCTGTGGGCGGTGCTTGCAGTGTCTGGTCCGGAGCTCCCCTGAGGAGGGGGCGGGGGGATGGGGTTCTTTGCTGAAGCTTCAGGGGAGCAGTCACGTGGTTACAGGAAACTTTCCACTGGTTTCGTTCTTCAGTAGTGTGTAGGTCTCGCTTTCTCGGCTGGAGCTGTTGAGACCGGTATCGTTCTCTGCTTTGCTTTCTCATGTTGCCTCCCCTACCAGAGCGACCTGTGACTTTGCTTGTCTCGTGGCAGTGACTCTGCCTGCTCGTTAGGGCTGACATGCGGGCCTTCCTCTCCTAGCAGGGCTTTAGGCTGATTGCTCCCCTAACTTTCTTTAGGGAGGCAGAGCTTGGGGTTTGTCCCCTAAGAGAAGATGGGTCTAGTTCTTATACTGCTCCCCCTTCTGTTGGTTCCGCGTGAGTCAGTTCTATCTTTTTACCCAGCTGTTGAGCAGGTTAAGTCATGTGGGTTGTAGACCTCTGAACCATTTCTTTTTTTAATGGACTTTTTTTTTTTTTTTTTTTAAGATTTATTTATTTGAGAAGCAGAGTTAGGGAGAGAGATGTCTTCTATCTGCTGGTTCACTCTCCAAATGGCTGCAACAGCCAGAGCTGGGCCAATCCGAAACCAGGAGCCAGGAGCTTCTTCTGGGTCTCCCATGTGAGTGCAGGGGCCCAAGCACTTGCGCCATCTTCCGCTGCTTTCCCAGGCCATCAACAGGAAGCTGGGTCATAAGTGGAATAGCCAGGATTCCAACCCATATGGGATGCCGGCACTGCAGGGGAGGCTTAATCTGCTGTGCTACAGCACTGGCCCCTCTGAACCATTTCCTTTTTTTTTTTTTTTAAAGATTTATTTATTTATTGAGAGAGTTACAGACACAGGGAGAGACAGAAAGGTCTTCCATCCGCTGGTTCACTCCCCAAATGGTTGTAATGGCTGGAGCTGTGCCGATCCAGAGCCACGAGCCAGGAGCTTCCTCTGGGTCTCCCATGCAGGTTCAGGGACTCAAGCACTTGGGCCATCTCCTACTGCTTTCCCAGGCCGTAGCAGCGGAGACTCTGAACCATTTCTCATGTCGTGTGGCTTAGGGAAACCCCTAGATGAGGGAGGAAAAGGATGCTGCAGATCTCACGTGCCACCACTCTGCTAACTCCTTTCTGTAGAGATAGAAATTTCGTTCAAATTTCTCAGGGCTTGGCCTCTGGAGATTGGGTGGTTTGAGCTTCCTAGGTAGATTTTTTAAAGATTTATTTGAAAGGCAGAGTTACAGAGAGGGGGAGAGAGGGATCTTCCATCCACTAGTTCACTTCCAAAATGGCTGCATTAGCCAGGGCTGGGCCAGGTGGAAGCCAGGAGCTTCCTCCGGGTCTCCCATGTGAGTTCAGGGGCCTGGGCATTTGGGCCGTGTTCTGCCGCTTTCCCAGGTCATCAGCAGAGAGCTGGATCGGAAGTGTAGCAGCCAGGATGCGAACCGGCGCCTACATAGGATGGTGGCATTGAAGGTGACAGCTTAACCCACTACACCACAGCGCCTGCCCTGCCCTGCCCATGAGGTAGATTTTCTAGGTAGGCTGTTAATGATTCACACTCACTTGAGGAGGAAAGTTGAGGGAGAGCCAGAGAGAACAGCAAGAGAGAGTGCCATGTGTCTTCCATCTGCCGGCTCTCTCCTCAGATGGCTGTAGTGGCCATAGCTGGGCCAGGTGGAAGGCAGATGCCATCTGGGTCTCCCACATGGGCTTATGACCCACGCACGCACTTGGGCCGTCTTCCCCTGCTTTCCTAGGTGCATTGACATTAAACTGAATTGGAAGTGGAGCAGCTAGTGGACACAAACCAGCATCTGTATTTGATGCCAGTGCTTAGCGCACTGTGCCACAATGCTGGCCCTGTGGAGTTTAACTTCGGTGTGGCCATTGTGGCATCCCCTTCCTCACAGTCCCAGAGGAGATGCAGGTGCATCAGGAGAGAATGGGCATACTGGACTGGTGTGTAAGACGCTGGGATTACAGAACAAAGCTGCAGAGACAGAAGTTGTGGGAAAATCGTCTAGCTCATTTGTTCCAAACTTCATGCTTGTTTCACCTGTATTAGCTGAGGAGGGGGCGGAGCTAGGAGAGGGCTTTCCCTCATGCCCCACCCACCCCTTCTATCAGGACAGCTCTGCATTTGTCTGTTACAGATGCACAGGGGTCTCCTGTGAAAACCATCATAGAGCTTCTGGATCCTACCCATGTAGAAGGGCAACAGTGATGTAAGATAGCCCTGGCAAAGTAGCGAGCGGGGTGGGGGGCGCGTGAACTAGATCTGGAAAGTGTTAATATATGGTAAGGGTTTAGCAGGTGGATGCTTGCCGGAGTAAAGCCCTGCAGAGAGACATTTTAAAGGTTTATCCCAGCATTTAGTGCAAGGCCAGCGAAAGAAATAAGCCTTAAAAAAGGATCAGGGCCAGGCGGCGCAGTCTTTCACTCCAAGCTTAGAAATCTGTATTTCATTTGTTGACACAGAGCAGTCATCTGGGCACTTGTTAAACATACAGACTCATGGCCCACAGCAGGCCAGATGCATCCTCTGAAGGAGGGGCTCAGGAATCCGGACCCCTGGATTATCTGATGCAGTTGGTTGGCCACTGTAATGCTTAGTGAGGGCTCATTGACAGTTCTTTTTTTTTTTTTTTTTAATTTTTTTTGACAGAGTTAGATAGACAGAAAGGTCTTCTCTTCATTGGTTCATCCCCCAAATGGCCGCTACAGCCGGAACTACGCCCATCCGAAGCCAGGAGCCAGGTGCTTCTCCTGATCTCCCATGCGGGTGCAGGGCCCAAGCACTTGGGCCATCCTGCGCTGCCTTCCCGGACCACAGCAGAGAGCTGGACTGGAAGAGGAGCAACCAGGACTAGAACCTGGTGCCCATATGGGATGCCGGCGCTGCAGGCGGAGGATTAACCAAGTGAGCCATGGCGCCAGCCCTCATGACAGATCTTGAAAAGAGAGTGACCGGATCAGTATTTGAGCAGAGTTAATCTGGAGATTGTCTGCAGGGTTAATTAGGAAGGACAGACCTGGTTCTTCAGTCCTAATGCTCCAGATTGGGCTGTGGTGGACATAAAGAAAGCAGGAAGAATGCTGCGAATACGGGCTGTCTCTTAAGAGTCACGACTGGTTTGGCATTGGGGAAATAAAGGAAGAAGTCAGAAGTGGCTTAGGTGTCCCCCTAAGATAACTAGGAAAGAGCAGGTCCCACTGAAGGAAATTGCCAGGTCAGGAGTGGAGAGTGAGCTTGACAAGCTGGGTTGAAGTGGTCGGACCTGCATTCGGAAAAGGTGGAGCAAGCAGTTGGCAGTGCAGAAATGAAGCATGCGGGAGGTCAAGTCTATAAAATGGTCGCCTGCGGATAATAGTTGAAATTTTGAAGAGCAGATTGCCTGAATGTGGGGGAGAGAGGATCAAAGAGGAACTGTGGATAGCTTCGATGGTCGTGAGGGCCTCGAGAGGAGGAAAAGGGGTGGGGTTGGGGCCGGTGCTGTGGCATAGTGGGTAAAGCCACAGCCTGCAGTGCTGACATCCCACATGGGCGCTGGTTCGATTCCCGGCTGCTTCACTTCTGATCCAGCTCTCTGCTATGGCCTGGGAAAGCAGTAGAAGATGGCCCGAGTCCTTGGGCCCCTGCACCTGCATGGGAGACCCAGAAGAAGCTCCTGGCTCCTGGCTTCAGATTGGTGCATCTCCAGCCGTGTGGCCAGTTGGGGAGTGAACCAGCGGGTAGAAGATCTCTCTCTCTCTCTGCTTCTCCTCTCTGTGTAACTCTGACTTTCAAATAAATAAATCTTAAAAAAAAAAAAAGGGGTGGGGTGGGGTATTGTTGTGGCAGAACCCATGCACTGAGTAAAGAAGTGGCAACAAGGAGATGGTGGTAGAGGGAATCTGTTCAAATATAAGGAGGCCCAACTTGTGGCTTTGCTGCTGTGATATTGTGATATAATAACAGTGTACAGTATATATTTGGTCTCTGCTCCTGGTTCCTTTCACACAGCTCCTCAAATGCTTGGACTACGTGATAAGTGTATCTATATGCACTAAGGAGATAGATGACTGATGACTGGATGCTCCTGATGGATGAAGGCGGGTTGCTATGGAAACCAATCAAATGATTAAAGTGTTGGAACTTTCAGTCCTAGCACCCAGCCTCTGAGGGGAGC
Organism: Sylvilagus floridanus; assembly: GCA_949820135.1. NCBI lineage: Eukaryota > Metazoa > Chordata > Mammalia > Lagomorpha > Leporidae > Sylvilagus > Sylvilagus floridanus. The sequence continues at coordinate 161,662,474 of OX463236.1, forward strand.
TTGCTTTAGGGTTGAGCTGATCACCGAAGGCCAATGATGTCCTGCACAATGAAGCCTCCAGAAAAACCCCAAAGGATCACGTTTATAGAGTGTCTACATTGCTGTGGTGTTGCTGGGCCCCTTACCAGAGGCCTTGCCACGTGCCTCTTTTCCATCTGGCTGTTCACATGGATCCTTTTAGTGTCTTTAGAATACATGGGAGTCAAGTGTTTCCCTGAGTTCTGTGAGCCACTTGAATTGGTTGAACGCAGACAACATGTCCTGGGCACTCCAATTTACAGTTCATGGGTCAGGCCATCTGAAGCAGGTAGTCTGGGACTGAACCCTTAACTGGTGAGATCTGATGCTATCTTTAGGTAGTTAGTGCCAGAACTGAATAAATTATTATTTTTTTATTTATTTTTATTTTTTTATTTTTTTTCAAGGGAATCATAAGTTTATTTTTTGTTGCTGTTTAAAGATTTATTTACTTGAGTTACACAGAGAAAGAAGGTGATAAAGAGAGAGGTCTTCCATCACTCCTCAGCTGCACCTATCTGAAGCCAGGAGCCAGGGGAGAACTGAATAAATTATAAGATGCCCAGCTGGTGCCATTGGAGAATTCCTTGGAGTGTAACTCGCCCCATTTCCCGAATGCACACATTTTGATGATCAGAGATGAAGTACTCGGTGCTGTGTTGTGAGTGACAGAGTAAGAGTAAAAACCTTTCTTCTTTAGCTGCTCATGCACAGAACCCACAAAACTGAGTCTGCTCGCTGGGCATGCAGAAGACCACTGGCATCAGTGTGGTGAAGCAGGTGTTTACCTGCAGAGCACAGAGCCAGGCAGCGATAGCTTAATTCCCATGCTGCACCCATGTGGGAGACCTGGAAGAAGTTCCTGGCTTCAGTCTGTCCCCGACAGTTGTGACCATTTGGGGGGTAAATGGATGGATGAAGGATCCTTCTCTCTATATCTCCCTCTTTCTCTCTGTAACTTTGCCTTTCAAATAAATAAGTAATTTTTAAAAGATTATTTATTTGAAAGGTGGAATTGCAGAGAAAGAGCTCTTCCATCCGCTTGTTCACTCCTCAATTGGCTGCAATAGCCAGGAGCCAGGAGCTTCTTCTGGGTCTCCCATGTGGGTGCAGGGGCCCAAGGACTCAGGCCATCTTCTACTGCTTTACAGGCTACAGCAGAGAGCTGAACCAGAAGTGGAGCAGCCAGGATTCAAACCAGCACCCGTGTGGGATGCTGGCGCTGCAGGCGACAGCTTTTCCTGCTATGCTACAACACCGGGCCCCTAAATAAACTGGTGGAAGGTGAAAGGAAGTCTCATTAAAAAAAAATCGTTTTGTTTGTCCTGCCATTGTTTCTTTAGGCAAGTGTAAGGAAACATTAATGTGTAATTATTTTAGGTGGTGGAGGAGTGAACATTGAAATCAAGATAACACGGTGGGAGACCTTTAGCTGAATGCAGAGTGAGGGAACTGAACTGAGTATTTCAGAAGGCGCAGCACAGTCCCAGAGGTGGGAACAGGCCTGGTGAGGGGGACAGTGGCTCTGGTTAAGGTCGGAGTGAGAGGCAGGCACTGGACTACATGAGACCTTGGAGTCATCACATGGCTTTAGGCTGTGTTTTATTTATTTATTTTTTAAAAAATATTTATTTATTTGAAAGAGTTATACAGAGAGAGAAGGAGAGGCAGAGAGAGAGAGAGAGACGTCTTCCATCTGCTGGTTCACTCCCCAGATGGCCTCAACAGCCAGAGCTGTGCTGATCCAAAGCCAGAAGGCAGGAGCCAGGAGCTTCTGCCAGGTCTCCCACGCAGGTGCAGGAGCCCAAGGATTTGGGCCATCTTCTACTGCTTTCCCAGGCCATAGCAGAGAGCTGGATCAGAAGTGGAACAGCCGGGACCTGAACCAGCGCCCATATGGGATGCCAGTGCTGCAGGCGGCAGCTTCAGCCGCTACGCCACAGTGCTGGCCCCTAGGCTATGTTTTAAAAAGAGCTCTGTGGCCTCTGTCTGGAAAATACATGATAGCAAAAGGTAAGAGTAGAAGCAGGTAAATCAGCAGTGAGCGGTGATAGTGGCTTGATAAGGTAATGACAGTGGAATGGAGAGTAGATGGATTCAAGGCTGTATGTTTGTCGCTGGGTGGACTTGATGGATTGAGTGGAAGTGAAGGTTGCTGAGTTCAAGGTGAAATCATCATTGTCATAGGCATGTCTGTGTTGCGTGGATGCCTGACCCAGGAACCAAGCCCCTTCTGCCTGGGTATTTTTCTTTTTTTTCCTAATTTAAGTCTGTGCAGTTGCAGCTTATTTTCTGCCCTTGACTTTGAAAGATTGATTGGGCAGGGGAGGAATGTGATTGATTGTCCTGCCCCGTTGCTCGCCCTCCAGCTGCCCTGGCTTGGCTTCAAGGAAGCCTGACATTCCATCAAGTTTCAAGGAGATGAAAGGCAGCCTGCTCCCTCCTTGAAAACCCAGTGGTTGTGAAAACCCAGCCCCTTGTTGCCTTGACTCTGACCCGAGTCCTGGGCTCGGCCTCCAGGCGCCCATTTCTCAGCTAGTGCTGGCAGCAGCTGCTTTCTCAGTTGAGGCAAGATAAGGGCTCGTGTGGTTTGTTGTTGAGGTTTTACCCAAGCAGCAGTATTAAACAGTTTTTCCTTTAAATGTTTGAGACCTACCCCTCTTCCAGACCCCTTTATTGTGTGTTGATGGACTTCAGAGAAAGTGCTGTTATTAAACTTCCCGTGCCAGACTCAGCGTTCTCCCTGGAACTCCCTTTGAGTCAGAGTCTGCAAATTCACAAGCAGACTCGAGTGGTGTGTGCTGGATGACTAGTTCATTTTAAAGTGGCCGCTTTTTTTTTTTTAAATTAATTTATTTGAGAGGCAGAATTACAGACAGAGGAAGAGAGAGGTTTTCCATCCACTGGTTCACTCTCCAAATGGCCACAACAGCCAGAGATGCGCTGATCGGGAGCCTTCGCCAGGTCTCCCATGCAGGTGCAGGGGCCCAAGCACTTGGGCCATCCTCCACTGCCCTCCCAGGCCACAGCAGAGCTGGATTGGAAGAGGAACAGCTGGGACACGAACCGGCACTTACTCTGCCGCAGGCAGAGGCTTAACCCGCTATGCCACAGTTCTAGCCCCACGGTAGCCACCTTTAAAAAGACTTGTGTGATGGTGAGGTCATTTCTAAGTCATGTGACTTCAGATCTTGTATGTTAGGGGTGACAGGTGGATTCCCCAGTTAAGCCTGATTTAGATAATGGAGCAAGCAGTAAGTGCATTGCTTTTTTTTTTTTTTTTTAAGTTGTTCAGTGGCAAAATCCATTTCTGCCAGTATAATTTCAAGGAAAAGTTGAAATTGATTGTATATTTCCTACCTTCTAGTCTGAGGAAAACCAAATTAAATTTCTCTTTCAGTACTAATGACTTTAAAGTTTTTAAAAAAAATTTAAATTGCAGGCCGGCGCCACGGCTCACTTGGTTAATCCTCTGCCTGCGGCGCCAGCACCCTGGGTTCTAGTCTTGGTTGGGGTGCCAGATTCTATCCCGGTTGTTCCTCTTCCAGTCTCCAGCTCTCTGCTGTGGCCCGGGAAGGCAGTGGAGGGTGGCCCAAGTGCTTGGGCGCCTGCACCAGCATGGGAGACCAGGAGGAAGCACCTGGCTCCTGGCTTTGGATCAGCGCAGTGCCGGCCGTAGCAGCCATTTGGGGGGTGAACCAACAGAAAAGGAAGACCTTTCTCTCTGTCCCTCTCTCTCTCACTCTACCTGTCAAATAAGTAAAAGAAAAAAAAAAAGAAAAGGAAGTAAGAGTTACAGAGAGGCAGAGGCATAGAGAGAGAGAGAGAGGTCTTCCATCCAGGGATTCATTCCCCATGGCTGCAGTTGCTGGAGCTGTGCTGATCCGAAGTCAGGAACCAGGAGCCTCTTCCAGGGTTCCCACACGGGTGCAGGAACCCAAGGACTTGAGCCATCTTCTGCTTTCCCAGGCCATAAGCAGAGAGCTGGATCGGAAGTGGAGCAGCCAGCACTTGAACTGTGCCCATATGGGATGCTGGCACTGCAGGCAGTGGCTTTATCCACTTTGCCAAAGCCCCGGCCCCTCCTTTTCACTTTTACTAGCTTTATGGAGGTATTATATATATAACGTACATTTGCTTCATCAACTATAAAAACATTGTTGGCTGGCGCCGCGGCTCAATAGGCTAATCCTCCACCTTGCGGCGCTGGCACACTGGGTTCTAGTCCCGGTCGGGGCACCGATTCTGTCCTGGTTGCCTCTCTTCCAGGCCAGCCCTCTGCTGTGGCCCGGGAGTGCAGTGGAGGATGGCCCAGGTGCTTGGGCCCTGCACCCCATGGGAGACCAGGAGAAGCACCTAGCACCTGGCTCCTGCCTTCAGATCAGTGCGGTGTGCCAGCTGCAGTGCGCCGGCCATGGCGGCCATTGGAGGGTGAACCAATGGCAAAAGGAAGACCTTTCTCTCTGTCTCTCTCTCTCTCACTGTCCACTCTGCCTGTCCAAAACAACAACAACAACAACAACAAAAAAAACCAAAAAAAACACCATTGTTTTCTGGCTTCACGTAGATTTTTCTGTTTGTACAGCCATTGCCTCAGTCTGGTTTCATGACTCCAAAAACATCCAGTTGTGCCCATTTGCCATCACCCTCTGCCCCAAGTAACCACTGATCAGCTTTGTCTTTACGATTTTCTCTTTCCTGAAAGTTTTATGAAAATGGAATCATATGATACATAGTCTTTGTGTCTGGCTTCTCTCTCTCTCTCTCTCTCTCTCTCTCTCTCTAAGATTATATTTATTTATTTGAGAGGTAGAGTTACAGACAGTGAGAGGGAGAGACAGAGAGAGGGGTCTTCCATCTGCTGGTTCACTCCCCAGATGGCTGCAATGGCTGGAGCTGCGCCAATCTGAAGCCAGGAGCCAGGAACTTCTTCTGGGTCTCCCAGGCAGGTACAGGGGCCCAAGGGCTTGAACGTGTTTCACTGCTTTCCCAGGCGATGGCAGAGAGCTGGATGGGAAGAGGAGCAGCTGGGACCACAGGCGCCGGCGCCGAAGGCCAAGGATTAACGTACTGCACCACAGCGCCGGCCCCTGTCTGGCTTCTGTGACTTAGCAGGATGTTTTTGAGATTAGTCTGTGTCCTACCAGCAGCTCATTCCTTCACTTTTCATGATATGTATGGGTAGATCTGTTCTGTTTATTCCTTTCCTGTTTGATGGACACTTGGATTGTTTCGAGCTTGGGGCTGTTAGGAAAGATACTGCTGTAAACATCCATGTGTAAATCTTTGTGTGAATGTTGGAATGGGATTGCGGGGATTGTTACATGTTAAACTTCGTAAGAGCTGCCAAACTATTTTTCAGATATTTTAAAAAACTATTTTGCGGCCGGCGCCGTGGCTCAACAGGCTAATCCTCCGCCTTGCGGCGCCGGCACACCGGGTTCTAGTCCCGGTCGGGGCGCCGGATTCTGTCCCGGTTGCCCCTCTTCCAGGCCAGCCCTCTGCTGTGGCCCGGGAGTGCAGTGGAGGATGGCCCAGGTGCTTGGGCCCTGCACCCCATGGGGAGACCAGGAAAAGCACCTGGCTTCTGGCTCCTGCCATCGGATGAGCGCGGTGCGCCGGCCGCAGCGCGCCGACCGCGGCAGCCATTGGAGGGTGAACCAACGGCAAAGGAAGACCTTTCTCTCTGTCTCTCTCACTGTCCACTCTGCCTGTCAAAAAAAAAAAAAAATCTATTTTGCTTTCCCACTAGCAATGTATAACAGTTCCAATTTCTTCTTGGAAATAAATAGTTTAACTCATTCTATTCTATATGTCTTTGATTTCTTTTTTTCATTCTTTGTTATACTGATTAGAATTTCTAATGCAGGGCTGAGTAGAAACGGGGAGAGTAGACATCCTTGCCTTTTCCCCCGTCTCGGGGAAAATGCCTCTTGCTCCAGTTCTAACCATGATGCTAGCTGTTTTGGTGAGCTTTTGATGGGTCCCAGTGGCATTTGGAGCACTTCCTTACTCTGGAGCACAAGGATCCCAGGCCCGTCTCAGCCCTGTAATCAGCCATTTTTCTTTTCTTTTCTTTTCTTTTCTTTTCTTTTCTTTTCTTTTCTTTTCTTTTCTTTTCTTTTCTTTTCTTTTCTTTTCTTTTCTTTTCTTTTCTTTTCACAGGCAGAGTGGACAGTGAGAGAGAGAGAGAGAGACAGAGAGAAAGGTCTTCCTTTGCCGTTGGTTCACCCTCCAATGGCCGCTGCGGCCAGTGCGCTGCGGCCGGCACACTGCACTGATCCTAAGCCAGGAGCCAGGTGCTTCTCCTGGTCTCCCATGGGGTGCAGGGCCCAAGCACTTGGGCCATCCTCCACTGCACTCCCAGGCCACAGCAGAGAGCTGGCCTGGAAGAGGGGCAACTAGGACAGAATCCGGCACCCCGACCGGGACTAGAACCTGGTATGCCGGCGCCACAAGGCGGAGGATTAGCCTAGTGAGCCGCAGTGCCAGCTGGTAATCAGCCATTTTTCAAAGCGCCTTGGCTCCTTTTATTAATAGATAGTATTTAGACAACAGGGTCTGGGCCCTGATGAGAAACAGTCACTTTTTAAACTCTACCCAATGTTTTCAGAAATCTGAAGCACTGGGGCTGGCATCGTGGCACAGAGGGTTAAGCTGCGGCCTGCAGTGCTGACATGCGGTTGAGGGCAGTTCGAGTCCCAGCTGCTCTGCTCTGATCTAGCTTCCTCCTAGCACACCTGGGAAGGAGGTGGAGCTGGCCCAAATACTTGGGTTCCTGCCATCCACACGGGAGACCCACAGGAGTTCTTGCTCATGATTTCGGCCTAGCTCAGACCTGGCTGCTGTGGCCATTTGTGGCCATTTGGGGAGTGAACCAATGCTTGGAAGATCTCTACCCCCGCTCCATTCCTTTTTTTAAATAAGTAACTAGAAGTAAGGAAACAGAGGTTTTTGTTCCCATGTACCTTCTCCAGGTGTGTCTCAAAGTCCTTCCCAGTTGCCTATTAGAGCCAGGTGACACCTGTGCCTGAAACTGTAGTTACTGGTGGTAATATAGTAAGTCTCCCTCAAGCTCCCAAGTAACAAGATAGTTCTGGCTTTTTTTTTTTTTTTAAGATTTATTTATTTATTTGAGAGGCAGAGACACAGATAGAAGGAGACACAGAGAGAGAGACAGATCCATCATCCACTGGTTCACTCCCCAAATGGGGGCAACAGCCACAGTGGGGCCAGGCCAGAGCCAGGAACTTCTTCCAGGTCTCCCATGTGGGTACAGGAGCCCAAGCACTTGGGCCATCTTCTGCTGCTTTCCCAGGCCATTAGAAGGGAGCTAGATTGGAAGTGGAGCAGCCAGGATACAAACTGGACGCCCTGAAATGGTGCCCATATGGGATGCTGGCACTGCAGGCAGAAGCTTAACCTGCTACGCCACAGGGCCGGCCTGTTAACTGCTTTTGTAACAGAACATTGCTTGTCATAGCTGGTCTTTTGTGGTATAACAATTATTGCCTGCTCCGTGCCTTTCCCCTTTCCTTGCGGCTGTGAAAGGGCTGAGGGGAGAAGAGAGATCTTCTGGTGCCAATAAGAACACGGGGTTGGGTGGCGCTGCGGCCTGGTAGACTGACTCCACCTGTGTTGCCGGCATTACTCTGCTCAGCAATTCTGCTATCAACTAACATTTACTTGCTTTTCAACTGAGCAGTTTCCTGTTGGACCCAGGTTGAAGACTTTAACCACTAAAACAGGCTTCTTTTCTTCCTTTTTTAAAATTTATTTGAAAGGCAGAGTAGCAGAGAGAGAGAGAGAGAGAGAGAGAGAGAGAGAGAGATGGCTGCAGTGGAGCTAGGAGCTCCATCTGCATCTTTCCACGTGGGTGACAGTTTGCTGCTTTCCCAGATGCAACAGCAGGAGCTGGATGGAGCAGCTGGGCTCTCACTGGCGCTCTGATAGGGGCTGCTGGCGTCGCAGGCAGCGCAGCCTGCTGCACCGCAACGCCGGCCCCCACACTTGTTTTCCCCTAAATTTGAACTCAGCAGGCTGTAGTTTCCTGTTTGTACCTCTAGGACCTCATTAGATTTGACTCTGTAAATGTTAGGTTGTTGAACATCTTGTTTTCCAGGTAAGGCCAGCTTATTGGCTCCTAAGATAAGTTCCTGCGGGCTGCTGAGTGGAGAGTCAGCTGATGGTGGATCCTTTGACCTTAGTCAAAGAGAGTAAGTATGAATGCCTTTGCCTGTTTTTATGTGATGTGTCTAGAAACTGTATGTAAACCGAATAAAAATGATGCAACTTGTAGGGAATTCTTTGCAATTAACATAGTCACCAGTGAGTTTAGCTTTGTTTCAGCTGGATATTTTTGAAGCAAGGCTTCCATTAGTGGCCTGTGCATGGCCTTCTATATATATAACTACCTTTCTCTCTGTTCTCTTTTCTTCCATGCCTCATTCTGCATTATTTCCTGGGAGATGGGCAACCTGTCTCTTGGATCCTAAAGTTTTGTGCATAGACACACTCATATACACACACACAAACACACCAGTGTATACCATCAAAGTGCACTTAGAAATTCATTTATTGGCCAGCGCCGCGGCTCAATAGGCTAATCCTCTGCCTTGTGGCGCTGGCATACCAGGTTCTAGTCCCGGTCGGGGCGCTGGATTCTGTCCCAGTTGCCCCTCTTCCAGTCCAGCTCTCTGCTGTGGCCAGGGAGTGCAGTGGAGGATGGCCCAAGTGCTTGGGCCCTGCACCCCATGGGAGACCAGGAGAAGCACCTGGCTCCTGGCTTAGGATCAGTGCAGTGTGCCGGCCGCGGCGGCCATTGGAGGGTGAACCAATGGCAAAGGAAGACCTTTCTCTCTGTCTCTCTCTCTCTCTCTCTCACTGTCCATTCTGCCTGTCAAAAAAATTAAAAAATAAAAAAATAAAAAATTTATTATTTTTTTATTTTTTATTGTGAGGAAGAGTTCCAGAGAGACAGAGAGGTCTTTCATCTGCTGGTTTAATCCCCAAATGGCCGCAATGGCTAAAGCTGGGCTGATCCGAACCCAGGAACCATGAGCTTCTTCTGGGTCTCCCACATGGATGCAGGGGCCCAAGCACTTGGGCCATCTTCCAGTACTTTCTCAGGCCCATTAGCAGGGAGCTGGATTGGAAGTGGAGCAGCCAGGATATGAACCAGCACTGTGAACAGTGCCCATATGGGATGCCGGCACTTTAGATGGAGGCTTAACCTACTACTCCATAGTGCTGACCCCTAACACTTAAACATTTAAAGGAGGTTTAGAGAACAGTCTTCCAGACTTTGCTTTAGGAGCCCAGATTATACTGAAAGGAAGATTTATTTTCTTTTTTTTTGATTTTTTTTTTTTTTTAGATATATTTATTTATTTGAAAGGTAGAGTGACAGAGACAGAAATCTTCCATCTACTGTTTCACTCCCCAAATGGCCACCCAGCTGGAGCTGGGCCAGGCTGAAGCCAAGAGCCAGGAGCTCCATCTGGGTTTCCCATGTTGGTGACAGGAACCCAAGTACGTGGGCCATCATCTGCTGTGTCTTAGGCACATCTGCATCAGGATCAGAAGCAGAGTAGCCGCGACTCAAACCAGGGACTCTGGTGGCTTAGCCCGCTGTGCCTCAGTGCCACCCCCAAGGGAGGGCCTGAGCTTGCCAAAGCTGCCTTCCAGGCAGTTGCTTCCTGTGTGCTCTGGCTACCAGAGGTGATTTGCCTCTGTGGATGTTGACTTTCTTTTGCAGTTCTTCTCAGTGTCAGCTTTTGGAACTATTTTCTCACTTTTTCTACTTCTTAGATTTTTGGATCTTCTAGAAGTTTGTTAAATGTGTAGGGCAGTTAGTAGCATAGAGGAAAAGGCGACCTGTGAAAGCTGAGGGCCTGGCACACAGGCTGCCCAAAGGTTCTGGCTGGGTCTCTGCTTCCCCAACACGAGGGATTTTGATGTCATTAGGAATCTGTATAAGGAGGAAAGAGGAAGCTGCTGTTAGTCCTGCCTAACCCAGCCACTACTTCTAAGCCCAACACACGACACCCAGGCTGGGCATTTGTATGTGATACTGTTAGGAAGTGGTACTATTTCTCCATTTTTTTTTAAAGATTTATTTAATTTATTTGAAAGACAGAAGTAGAGAGAGATCTTCCATCTGCTAGTTCATTCCCTAAATGGCTGCAGTGACCAGGGATGTGCCAGGGTGAAGCCAGGAGCCAGTAGTTTCATCCAGGTGTCCCACATGGGTGCAGGCACCCAAGGGCTTGGGCCATCCTCTGCTGCTTTCCCAGGCACATTAGTAGGGGGCTGGATCAGAAGTGGAAGAGCTGGGACTTGAACCAGCACCCAAAAAGGGGTGCTGGCATTACAGGTGGCAGCTTAAACTGTTAGGCCACAGTGCCGCCCCCTTCATGTTCTTGAAGCTGCTCCTTCCGGAATGTCCGACGTGACCAAGTTGTCTTTGCTTGGCAGTTCCTGACAGAGCCCTAGTAGGTTAGCTTTTACTAACTCCCCAGGGAGAGAACTATGGAAACGTCCTCTCACCTGCTTGGCCCTTGCATCCCAACTATTTGTTCAGGGAGACAGGTGTCCCTTCTCCACGCTGCCATCTTGTCCATCGTGAGGACTGTGAGAGGAGACAGGGGTGCAAAGTGACCACCGCAGAGACGTGAGAGCTGGGATCCACTTTCCTGTGGCCCTTGCCCAGCTTCCCCCTCTGCTGAAGCAGGCCACCCACAGCTTCTGTGCTCTGGGGAGTTGAAGCCAGGGCAGTTGGGTCTGGAGCACTTGTGGTCGAGGTTCCTGGCCCTGAGGGTTCATGCGGGGTGATGCGGTGCACCACAGGTGGGGCCCTTGTCCCAGCCCCAAGGCGCTGGTGAGACGGTGGTCCCATGCTCCTAGGTGCTCTGCTCAGGAGGGGCTTGAGACACGCTGAGAGAGGGTTTCCTGCCTGACTTAGTTTTGCGCCTGAAGATGCATGATACTGGAGGAGACAGAGACTGAAGGAGTGTTTCATTCCTCAGAGCATACAAAATTGAATTTTAATCCAGGCACCTCTGTTTACCAGTTGTTTAATTATAGAAAGGTCACTTAACTTACCCGAGACTTAAATTCATCAGTGAACTGAATGTAAGGTGTGTGTTAGGATTAAATGAGATAATGCAGGGCAGATGCCCAGCACGGTGCCTGACTGTCAGTACCTGCCCGACCAGCATTTGTTTCTCATCATCGACTGTGCTTTTCCAGTGTGTTTATTCAGAAGGATTGTTGAGCACCCACTGTGTGTCAGACACTGTACTTCCACGTTTCGACAGTGATGCTCCACTGTCGCCTCTTTGGCCCACTGCATGGGTACAGACGACAACATAGCAGTGGTGCGTTGCGATTATACTTTCCCTCCTTGGGGAGCACACCGTGCAGGAAGAGGACAGCTCCTGTTGCTCCTGTAGTCTCTTTGTTGGTGCCGTCTGCTCGTCACTGTGACAGGAATCCTGGTCTTCCTTGACCTTTACTGTTAGCAAAACACAAGCTGCTCTCCTTATTTTTGTGTTTTAAATGTAACCTGAGTAAGAAACCATTTTGCTAATCCTTTCCTCCAGCTACTCCGAAAACCCTTCAAGGATGCCAGGAAGTCCATTCAGAGTGACTTCTTACAGCTGTGACAGCAGGCGCCCCCACCCCCTGCCCCACCTGCCCCACCACACACGCACGCACGCTTGTTTTGTGAACAGACTGAGACCCAGAACTGCAAGGCTGGGCGAGAGGTTTTGCTTTAGGGAAACGAGAAGGCTTGTGAGACAGGCTCTCCCTCCCTGAGATCAGCCTCAGCTGAAACCTGGGCCTGGCGAGTGAAGAAACTTTTTCTCCCTGCCTCTGTGTTCTGTCCTGAACCCTGCTGGCTCGCGTGGCAGCATGAGGTGAAGTCACTCCGAATGAAAACAGGGCTGGCGTTCAGGGCCATCTTCCTCTCTCTCCTTCCATGCATGGGGTGGGATCGGTCCTAGACTTGGTAAGATTCTCGAAGAGATGAATTGCTGTCTCCCTCCTAGGCTCAACTCCAGGGTCAGCAGGGGCGTTCTCTGCTCCTGTCTGAACTTGTCACGCTTAACCTTGAGACGCAGATCCAGACGGGGTGGCTGAGGGTTGCTTGAGGGAGCAGTGGATGGAAGAGAAGCTTTGAGCCTTCAGAGTGGGCTGGTGAGGCGCAAGATGGTGGCAGGTCTCTGCCTCGGGGAGGCTTGCCTCCTTCCTGGCCCCGCTGGTTTTAGGGGAGGAAGGCAGCCACTTCTGTGGAGTTAGGTGTGGATGGGGAGGCAGGAAATGGACTTTCTTTGGAGACTAAAGAAAGTTTTCCGAGTGAGTGTGGGGACATGTGAGCAGCCTCCAGTGGTGGCACTTCGGTAAGGCCGGCCTTGCTCGTGTGAAAATTCCCTGGAGGTTGTGCGCCCCCCTCGGGTCTCCAGTGGTGACAAGCTGGGTTGGCCCGGCAGTGCTGCCATGGGATTCTGTTACTTTGCTGAGGGCCCCTGTGGGTGGCGCCCCACCCAATCATCTCTCTCCCCTGCAGGCTGACGGACTTCCAGGATGCAGCTGGTACCACTCGAGGTGTGTGGCATCTTCCCCCAGCCAGGCCATGAGGCCATGTGGCCATGATGTGGGCCTCTCGTGGCCTCAGCATGAACAGGGCGCCACAGTGTCGGCCTCCGCCAGGGAAGCAGCCTCCAGCAGCCTGGGCCCGCAGCCGCAGTGCCTGCCCCGCCGCCTGAGGAACCTCTCTGAGGGCAAGGCCCAGCCTCGGGCCCATCAGCCGGGGAAGCCCGTCTGGAAGCTGGAGAGTCCCGTGGGGCCGGCGTCGGCAGGCCTGGCCCCAGCCCTCCTGGAGCTCCAAGGCCAGCCCGCCTATTTCTTCTGCCCCAGTTCTCTATGCAGCTCTGGGACCGCAGGCGTCCTCGCGGGCCGCGGCAGCTCCTGCTGCCTGCACTCTCTGCCGTACCTGTTCAGCAGCACCCTGCTGTGTCGCCGCTCTGACGCCTGGCACAAACCATCCCAGCAGCCCGAGTCTTTCTGCTTGCATTCCACCTCATCAGAGAAAACACCGTTTCCTCTCCCTCGAAAGAGCGTCCCTGTCGGTTTCACTGCCAGCAAAGCCGCGTGCTCCACGGCCTCGCCCATGGCCCAGCCCGTGGCGGCCCCGTCTGCGGATCTGTACCTTTCAGTGGCGGCAGCTGGGGAAAACCCTTCAAGGAAGAGCCTGGCCTGTGCCATCTCAGGGAAGATCCCGTCTGCGCTCTCCTCCTCCTTCAAACCCACACTGAATAACAATTCCTTCATGCGGCCAAATAGCACTAGAGTGCCTTTCGCACAGGCCACAGAGAGCCTGAAGCCAGTATCCTCCCCTCAGATCCAGGCTGTCTCCTGGCATCATCTGGGGGGTACTGGAGACTGTGTGCCCCGACCTCTTGACCGTCAGGTGCCCAGGGGCTTTGGCACTGTCCTGGATGATGCCACTGCCCATATCGCCCCATCCACTCCAAGGTCCCTCAACACATCCTCCACCAGTGTTGCCTGTTCGCAGTATAGCCAGTGTAACTTAGCCACAGTGGCAGAGTCGCATGCCTGTGGCCTGGATGAGAATGCTGAGTCCCAGGCTCAGGCTAAAGAGGTTCGGTTCACAGAGGCCGTGAGGAGGTTGACTGCAAAAGGCTATGAGAGGACGCGGAAGCAAGGCTGCCAGTTGGAACAGTCTTGTTTTGTGAACCCTCGCTTCCAGTGGGGCCTCCTCAACAGGAACAGGCAGTGGAAACCTGTGGCAGGCCAGCAGCTTCCCCAGGAGGACACTGTGTCGGACAGCAGGGGCACCTCGGACACCTTGGAGTTGGACAGTACGGTCTTCTGCACCAAACGTATCAGCATTCACCTCCTTGCCTCGCATGCCAATGGGCTCAGCCACAGCCCCGCCTGCACATCTGCAGGCGACCTCCCGCTGCTCGGAGAAGATGCAGCTTTGGCTCCCTCTCCTCCCGCTCAGCCCCTCGGCGTAGCCGGTGTGGCCTCCCGCCTCTCTTCCATCCATCTGGGCCAGACTGAGAAGGAGGGGCCTGAGGGTGCCGCGGAGCTGGACTTACCTGCCAGGGACATTGGGTAAGTTGGAGAACGTTTGGGTTCATGTAGAGCAGTGGGATGGATGCCCTGTAATTGGGTGATACTGACACTGTACCTCCGAAGGTTGGTTTTAACTTTTCTAGTTGACCTGGAATTTTGGGTTTTCATGTTAGGGCAGGGGTCAGGACACTAGCTTGTAGCCACATCCTGCTTGTCTGCTTTTGTGAATAAAGTTTTATTGGAAAGCAGCCTTGCCCATTTATGTGCTGTGGTAGAGTGGAGGAATTGCGGCAGGCTGAATAGCCCGCAGAACTGAAAATGCTTACTAGTTAGTCCCTCAGAGAGAAGTTGCCGGCCCCCGTTTTAGGCTGCAGCTAGAGGAGACGTTGAACACCACATGTTGTTGCCTGTGACACTCCTACTAATTTCAGACCAGATCAGGCTCCTGGTCATTCCAGCTGTGATGGCCATTTAGCGCAAGGGCAGGGGCGTAGCGGATTCCCTTTCTTGTGCCTGGTCACTTTTCTGGGGACTTTGGTCCACCAAGACCTTGTTCTGAGCTTGCTGAGTTCAGCCTGGGGACATTTGAAGTCAATTATCAGATATTCCTTGATGGCTGTCTGCATGCAGAATTCTGTAGTACATAGGGACTGCCAAGAAACAGCACATCGTGGAGGATCCATGGTTGAGGACCCATGGCTATACTTAGCTTTGAAGGTGAGAGAAATGGGTTGGCAGGTCCAGGCAAGAGAATAGATTGGTGACAGGGAAGAGACAAATACTAGGTCATGGTGGAGGAGCGAGACTCTCAACTGTGACCTTATGGGGTTGTCTGGGTGGGTGGGGGGCATGATTTCTTTCTCTTAGTTCAGCTAGTGACCTCCGGTCAGAACACTTTGATACTGAAGATGTAGAAGAAGAACTAATGGATGGTTTGGAAGACTCCTGTAGCCATGATGAGAACGAAGAAGAGGAGGGTGAGTAGGAAACGTTTTCACCTCCTGCTGGGGGTTGGTCTGAACCTGCTAGGGAAGGGGACTAACAGTTGGATACCAGGTCCTAGACCCACGTTGTCACCTACATCAGTCATGCGCTTTGGGGGTCTTGGGGAGGTGTGGCTTCCAGGGGATTTCAGTTTCTAGTCCTCCGTCCCGCTGTGCTAGCGTGCGCCCTGCCGCTGTTGAGTTCAGTGGAGGCAGTGGAAGGCGGCAGGGCGGTCCTCGTGGCTCCTCAGGAAGGCCTGCGCCCAGGACGTTCAAGGCAGGGCTGCCCAAAGCTTGGTGATGTGTGGCAGCCTCTTCCAGTCCGAACTTCTCTGCTCTTCCTCCCCCCAGGAGACTCAGAGTGCTCCTCATTAAGTGCTATCTCCCCTGGCGAGTCCGTGGCAATGATCTCTCGGTGAGTGTTGGCTGTGTTGGTCATTGGCACATGCTCATTTTCTGTCTCTTGAAGATTGTAGGGAGATTAACTACTGCGGTCAATAAATGGCCCTCAGGATCCTAACTCATTTTCACCAGGTTTTTTTTTTTTTTTTTTTTTTTGCAGCTTTAGGTTTTGAGCAGGGTGCAGTGGGAGACAACAGCACTTTTCATCAGTTGGGCTCAATAATGCTACTGTTTCTTAGGCTGCAGTTTGGTCTTTAGGCTCCAAGAAACTATTTAAGGAAAAGGGGTGTTCAGAAAATTAATAACTGATTAATGAAGAAGCATAGTATTTGAGGTGAACTCTTCACTTGTCAGGCCACCTGCACGAGGGTAATTGTAGACGTTATGCTGTATAATTTGTCCCATTCTTAGAAATGGCTCTGAGATGGACTAGAGGTATCAGGAGCTGGAGTTTTGAGAAATGCTCTTTTGCTCCCTTCGGGGTTGGCTTTGTCCTGGGAAACAAGACTGACGGTAATCTTAGAAGAAATTACACTTATGATACCCTAGCTTTCATCCGGATTATCTTATTGACTGCTTCTGGTGAAGTCTGAGTGATGTTCCTCTTTAACTAGAGAACCAATAAAGTCAGTCTTAGAATGTAGGCCCTTTTGTGAAACAGGCAGTTGATTGGAGGGTGCTGCCTTGTTGAGCTGGGATGTCGGGGGAGATGCGGGGGTGCAGGACTGAAGAGATTCCCATAAAAAGGGTGTGTCGTGCTAGAATTTTAGAACTAGCTGAAGGATTGTTGGAACCACCTTTAGCGTTCTTCCACACCGTCATAAGAATTAAAAAAGAGTGGATGCCAGGTGTTTCTTCCTTTTAAAAAGTAATTTCTGTTGAAAATATAAAAGAAACAAAAAGTTTAGAGAATTTGTGTTTTTAGCTTGAATTTCTGTTCCAGATTTTAATGACAATCCACGTGGTATATGTCAGAGCTTGCCTGGCATGAGGAGTCCCCAGACTGGTTGCCTTTCTTTGCAGCAGCCCTGCCTCAGGTGAAGCTAAGAGGCAGAGGGACTTTCCATGCTGTGGTTGGCAGGACAAGGCACGGCTCCAGGATAGTGTGTGGCAGTAGCTGTGTTGGCTACAGAGCCCTGATCCCACCAAATGGACACAAAGCTGTTTGGAAAGTGGGAAGGCAGGGTTAGGACTTGCCTTGATGGAATTAGTGCTTGGGAATCTTGTCACAAGTGCCCTGGTCCAGTGTATAAATTGCCACTTTAAGTTCTTCCCCTGCCCCCCTTCAGAACAGCACAGCTCTTTGTGGTTATGCAGATTGGGTCTTCCACATGTAGTTGGGGTCCCACAGTTTCTACACTCAAGGGGGACCTGTGTTTATCTTGAAGCCTGCTTCAGGACGGCTACAAGCCCTTTACCTAGCCTTCCTGATACATAAAATAAAATGTACAACAGGTGTTTATCATTTGCTCACTAAATCCTGCAAATTGTGCCCACCTTCTTTTCTAGATGAGACTTAAAACATGGTTTTCAAGAATAGAGGTTGATGAATTCCAAACTACTTTGCATTTTTAAGAATGACTAAAATCAGAGGAAATACTTTCAGATAGATAAAACTGAATTTTTTCCCTATTATGAAAGTCTTATATATTTATTATAGAACATTTGGCAACTACAGAAAAAACAGGAAGGTTGTTGAAAATACTACTGCTGTTCCTTTACCCACCAATAGTTGTATTGCATTTCCTGCTGCTGTGTTCTTGTTCTAAGAATCACATAGTTTTATTAGAGATAGGAGTCATCAAGTCTAGTGTAAAAATTGAGGGCCAGAGAAGTTAAGTGTTCCAAGGTGAGAGTTTATAGCAGAGCTAGAGAGATGCTGCATCTGTTGAGGGTAAGGCCAGTGCTCTGAGGCAGCTAGCAAGGGTTTTCTTTCTTATGTTTTCCTTTTTAAAGATATACTTAATTATTTGAAGGTCAGAGTTACACATAGAGAGAAGGAGAGGCAGAGAGAGGGAGAGAGTGTCTTCCATCTGCTGGTTCACTCCCCAGATGGCCTCAACAGCCAGAGCTGTGCTGATCCAAAGCCAGAGCAGTGCTGGACTGAAGCCAGGAGCCAGGAGCTTCTTCTGAGTCTCCCATGTGGGTGCAGGGGCCTAAGCACTTGGGTCATCTTCTACTGCTTTCCCAGGCTATAGCAGAGAGCTGGATAGGAAGTAGAGCAGCTGGGACTTGAACCAGTGCCCATATGGTGGGATGCTGGCACTGCAGGCCGCGGCTTTACCCGCTACGCCACAGCGTAATTAACCTTTTGATTTAAGGTAATCGTAGATTCACATGCAAGTTACAAGAAATAATACAGAGACCCCCTGTACTGTGTGCCCTGTTTCCTCCCAAGGATAACATCTTGCAACAGTGCAATATAGACTGTTCCTTCCTGTCGCTGTAGGACTCTGTCCTGTTACTGTCACAGCCACACCTGCTACTTTGCCATTCCCAGCCCCTCCTTAATCCCAGCACCACAGGTTTGTTCTCCAAACCTATAATTTTGTCTTTTTGAGAATGTTCTACACATGGAATGATGTAGTATGTAACCTACTGTGGTTGGTTTTTTTTTCCCTCACTCAGCGTATTCTCTGGTGATTGATCCAGGTGGTTTTGTGTCTCAGTAGCTAATTCCTTTCTATTGCTGGGATAAATGTTCCATCGTTTGATTGTTCCCTGCTTTGGGTTATTTTAGGAATAAAGCTACCACAGGCAACCACATGCATAGTTTCATTTCTGTGATTCAGTCTTCATCTCCCTGGAATAAATACCCCCAAGTGCAATTTCTGGTCATGTGGTAGTTCATGTTCAGTTTTTTTTTTTTAATAAAGATTAATTTAATTTATTTGAGAGGTAGAGTTGCAAACAGAAGGAGAGACAGAAAGGTCTCCCATCTGCTGGTTCACTCCCAAAATGGCCACAATGGCCGGAGCTGGGCTGATCTGAAGCTAGAAGCTTCCTCCGGGTTTCCCATGTGGGTGCAGGGGCCCATGCACTTGGGCGATCATCTACCGCCCTCCCAGGTCATAGCAGGATTGGAAGAGGTGCCCACATGGGATGGCAGCACTGCAGGTGGAAGACTTAGCGCCTAGTTCAGTTTTTTAAGAAACTGCCAAAACTTTTCCAGAGTGGCTATACAGTTTCATATTTCTATCTTGTCTTTGTTTTATTTATTTATTTGAAGAACAACGAAAGACAGGCAGAGATCTTCCATGTACTAGTTCACTCTCTAAATGCCCACAACAGCCAGGGCTGGCCCCAGAACTCCATCCAGGTCTCCCATGTAGGTGGGAGGGACCCAAGTGCCTGAGCAACACTTCCTGCCTCCCAGGGCGTGCATCACTAGGGAGTTAGAAGCAAAGGAGGGATTCAAACGCAGGCACTCCGGTGTGGGATGTGGACATCCTAAACCACAGCTTAACCACTGTGCCATGCTTAAATTTTAAGTCATTCACTTTGATTTTCAGTAATCTTAAATTCCTTTCTTTTTTTTTCTTTAAGGATTTATTTATTTTATTTGAAAGGCAGAGTTACATAAAGAGAGGGAGAGACAGAGAGGGGGAGAGCTTTCATCTGCTGGTTCACTCCCCACATGGCTGCAACAGTCTGAGCTAGGCCAGACCGAAGCCAGGAGCCAGGAGTTTCTTCCAGATCTCCCACGTGGGTGCAGGAATTGGGCCATCTTTCTGCTGCTTTCCCAGGTACATTGTCAGGAAGCTGGGTCAGAAGTGGAGCAGCTGGACTTGACTGGTGCCAATATGGGATGCTGGGGCGGTGGCTTAACCTACTGTGCCACAGTGCTGGGCCCCCTCTTTTTTTCCCCCCCAAGATTTAATTTATTTAAAAGAGTTACATAGAGAGAGGGATAGAGATATATATATAGCTTTCATTTACTGATTCACTCCCCCAAATGGCTACAGCTGCTAGGGCTGAGCCAGGCTGAAGCCGGGAGACCAGGACTCCATCTGGGTCTCATGTGGGTGGGAGAATTGTGCTGCTTTCCCAGGCACATCAGCAGAGAGTTGTATCAGAAGAGGAGCCATTACTTGAACCAGCACTCATATGAGATGCTCATGGCACAGGCAGCAGCTTAACTCATTATGCCACAACAGTGGCCCCAATGATCTTAAACTCTGATGCTCAGTGAATTAAAGCTTTTGGAGAAAAATTTTTGGTAATGAGAACTAGAGTTTTAGATCTAGACCTGTGTTGCTATCATATTGTTACATAAAAATCCAGTGTCACAAATCTCTTTCCAAATGAAGAGGATGAACCATCCATGTGTCTTCATGTAAACCCAGACATAAAATGAGTTTGAAGTTTCACTGTTTCTTTTCTGTTTTCTTCTCTCTCTCTCTCTTTTTTTTTAAATGTCTCTACCTCTTCTCAGATCTTGCATGGTGTTCCTCATTTTCGTTCTCTGGATCATCCTTTCTCCTCTCCTCGTTCATTTCATTGTCTTGTAGCATACTCTGCTAGTGTCCCCCTCTCAGAACCCCCTTTCTCAGGAGCCTCCCCAGCCTGGCTTGTCACAGGAGATCTTGGAGCATTTACAGAGTGAAGTGTTGGAGAGCTTGCCCTTGATAACACTTAATGGAGAGACTCTGTGTAGGTAGCCCTAGCAGCTGTGGATTCTTACTGACAAAGTCAATACTGAGCACTCCTGTAAGACGCACTGTTTCAAAGACAGCCCCTGGGATGAAATGACATATATGATAGTCACAGCACTTCAGGCCTGTACTTTCCCTTTCTCTCTCATGTGCTTGTTTTCCATCTTAGGAGCTGCCTGGAGGCTCTGACCAAACCCCTCTCCAATCATGAGAAAGTTGTCCGACCGGCCTTCATCTACAGTCTCTTCCCCAACAGGCCCCCTACCATCTATTTTGGCACTCGGGATGAGAGAGGTAAACCTGGCCAAGTGTGCAAGCCCAGAGCGCCCCCAGCAGAAGGGTCCTAAGTTGGGAGGAGGTGGCAACAGAGTGGGAGAGGGTTTCCAGAGTGGGTCTTAATGTGCTCCGTTCCCACCGGCTTATAGGCTGGTGGGGACCTTTTTCTTGCCTGTCTTGTAGCTGACCCTTGTCAGCCGCACCATCTCACGCTCGGTTCATAGCCTCTGAGCTTGTTTGCTGCTGCTTTCAGCCGCCCTTTTCTTTGTTCATTCCTGCACAGTCCCCTTTCTTCCCCAGGTTGTGCCCCTCTGAGAGCCTCATCTTGGAACGGTGTTCAGTGGCTTGCCTGGCCGGGGAGGGGTGGGCAGCCGTGCTGTCGCCTCCGTCTTCTCACCATGCCTCTCCTGTTCCTTTCCGTTCCCCATCCCCTGTCTTCCTCTCTAGTGGAGAAACTTCCCTGGGAGCAGAGGAAGCTGCTCCGATGGAAGATGAGCACAGTGACCCCCAACATTGTCAGGCAGACCATTGGACGGTCCCATTTCAAAATCAGCAAGAGTGAGTCACTTGTCCGACTGCGCACCTGTCCTCTGCCTCAGCGGATGGCCTTTAGGTGGGAGGAGTGCCCTGGGTACTTCCAGTCACGTCAGGGCAGCCAAGGACCCTGTCTGGCAGTTTCTAAACTCATAGGCACGCATGGCTCAGAACCCCATCCCCCGGGCTAAGCCTGTTGTTCCAAATTGGAAAACAGAGGGCCGTTGTTCTGTCTCTGGCCCTAGGGCCTCATGTAGGACAGCTCCATGGCAACTCTGCAACATGCAGTCTGGGAGCGGGGCCCAGGCTCAGCGGTGTTTCTGGGGGCCTCTGGGTCTCTGTCCCAGGGCCTGAGCTGCCAGCAGGACTGACTCCTTGATGTGTCTTCTGTAGGGAATGATGACTGGTTGGGCTGCTGGGGCCACCACATGAAGTCTCCTAGCTTCCGAACTATACGAGAGCATCAGAAGGTAGGGGCCCTTTCCATGCCATGGCCTTTGGACATATGAGGCCTGGAGGAAGGGGATGTTGGGAATGGGAGGCGGTGTGGCAAGAGGAGTATGACCACAGAGGTCAGGAGGATTTTACAGAAGACCCAGGAGGGCAGTGCAGTGTGAGATCCTAGTGGTTCACGAACACCCTCAGTCTAGCTGCCGTGTCTGGGGCAGTCGCTGCCTCTGAAAGACACTTTCCTTCCGTGTGTCCTGGGAGGCACTGTCTTGAGTTTATTAAGTTTCCTCGATAGCCATTGCTCATCGCCTCCATCCCCCACCAAGCTGAATATGTATAAAAGACTTGTAGTCTCAGGTTGGATCGAATGAGTTCTTTACTCTCAGACTTAACTAAATTCCAAGTTCTTTCCTGTCCTTGTCCCATAGACTGTCATGGAAACAGATGTAAAATTTTTTCTCAGTACTTATGATGGTCATTATGTTTTTTTTTTTTTCAAGATTTATTTATTTATTTGAAAGTCAGGGGGCCAGCACTGTGGCGTAGTGGGTAAAGCCGCTGCCTGCAGTGCCAGTGTCCCATATGGACACTGGTTCGAGTCCTGGCTGCTCCACTTCTGATCCAGCTCTCTTCTGTGAAAGCAGTAGAAGATGGCCCAGGTCCTTGGACCCCTGCACCTCCATGGGAGACCCGGAAGAAGCTCCTGGCTCCCTGCTTTGGATCGGCCCAGCTCTGGCTGTTGTGGCCAAAAACTGGAGAGTGAACCAGCGAATGGAAGACTTCTCTCTCTGCCTCTCCTTCTCTCTCTGTATAACTCTGACTTTCAAGTAAATAAATAAATCTTTAAAAAAGAAAAAAAAAAGGGTTATACACGGAGAGAGAAGGAGAGGCAAAGAGAGAGAGGTCTTCCATCTGCTGGTTCACTCCTCAGTTGGCAATTGGCCACAGCGGCTGGAGCTGCGCTGATGCTTCTTCCAGGTCTCCCACGCGGGTGCAGGGGCCCAAGCACTTGGGCCATCTTCTACTGCTTTCCCAGGCCACAGCAGAGAGCAGGATTGGAAGTGGAGCAGCCGAGACTTGGATACCGGCATTGCAGGTGGTGGCTTTACCTGCTATGCCACAGCGCCGGCCCCAGGATGTCTTTCTTAATGAGTGTTGTCTTAATCATCTTTTGGTGGGCAGCTAGCAGTTGGGTACTTAGGCTCACTCTACAGTGACAGAAGATGGGACAGGAACTGCAGTGAGGCTGAGGGAGTTGGGATGGAATCGTGAGCCTTGTCATTCTTGTGGTCTCACCTCTGCTGTCTCCCTCCTCACACGTCGTCCTTTCTGTAGCTGAACCACTTCCCAGGGTCATTCCAGATTGGGAGGAAGGACCGGCTGTGGCGGAATCTGTCCCGCATGCAGAGCCGTTTTGGCAAGAAGGAGTTCAGTTTCTTCCCCCAGTCCTTTATCCTGCCCCAGGATGCTAAGCTCCTGCGCAAAGCCTGGGAGAGCAGCAGCCGTCAGAAGTGGATCGTGAAGCCAGTAAGTAAGGGGTGAAGTGGAGGTGGAGAACAGTGGAGTTTTGGACTGAAAGCGAATCTCATCTCTTTCCCACTTGACTTGCAGCCAGCATCAGCTCGTGGCATTGGCATCCAGGTCATTCACAAGTGGAGTCAGCTCCCCAAGCGAAGGCCCCTCCTGGTGCAGAGGTGAGCCTGTCTCTAGCCCACAGCCCTGTCTGCATCTTCACACCTGCGTGGCCTCCAGCTTCCCTTCTCCCCATGTTCTGCCCTTGATCATGGCAGCCAGAATCCTTCCTTCCCCAACTGTTTTAAGGTCTTTGTCTCGGGACCTGTTTGCTGGCTTTGCCGTGGCTTGGTTCCCCTCCAAGCCCCATCTCATCTGGCTGGATGAGACGTGGCCTTTCCCCTCCCTAGGTACCTGCACAAGCCCTACCTCATCAGCGGCAGCAAGTTTGATCTGCGGATCTATGTTTACGTCACTTCCTACTACCCTCTTCGAGTTTACCTCTTTTCGGATGGACTCGTCCGCTTTGCCAGCTGCAAGTATGTGACGGTGGGGCCGGGGCCGCCTGACAGTTGGGAGGGCAGCGAGAGGACACCAGACAGAAGTGTAACGGCGGTTTTTGTAGGTAGTGAGGGGGAAGGTGAGGAGTGGGGGTGAGGAGGTTTCTACTTCGCTAGCTGGGGAAGGTGTTGCAGTTGCAGGCCTGAGGTGGTGGAGAGGAGGGCCGGTGCCTTCCTGAACCTTCTCGGGCCTTTGTGGAGCTGAGATCTGTGCACTTGTCCTGTACGGCCTGAGCCTTGGGGGAAGACCGGCCCGTTCCCCATTCGCCAGCTCGTCACCTTGACCTCTGTCCGCTCCTCCTCACTTCTAGGTATTCCCCTTCCATGAAGAGCCTTAGCAACAAGTTCATGCACCTGACGAACTACAGTGTCAATAAAAAGAATGCTGAGTACCAGGCCAATGCAGATGAAACGGCCTGCCAGGGGCACAAATGGTAACGAGGGCAGAGACCCCTGTGAAGCTCGGAGGAGTGCAGCAGGGTCCTGGGATTTGGGGAGGTTTGGGGGTTGGTAGGTGGAGGATTAACATAACACCTGAAGGTTGCAGAAACACTTGTCAATTCAGGATTGTGCCGTGTGCCTCCATGTTCACCTCTGTTAATGCAAGGTGTCGGAGGAAGAGACGAGAATACTTTGAGGCCTCTTGTTCCTTTTTCTTTCTGCTTCATGACTCATTGCTGGAGTGTAAGCCCCATTCACCTTCGTGCTCCCCCTGCAGGGCACTGAAGGCCTTGTGGAGCTACCTGAGCCAGAAGGGAGTCAACAGTGATGCCATCTGGGAGAAGATAAAGGATGCTGTTGTCAAAACCATCATCTCGTGAGTCACAGCGCCAGCCTGGGTGTTGGGCCTGCCGTTGCCACTCCCCTCACCTCCCATTGGCTTTGCACAGCTGCACTCCAGACTTTGGCCACACTGCAACTCAGTTTTGAGAACAGGGACTAGGAAGGAATGGGTAGGGTTAAATTCTGCCTGTTCACTGAACTTCATCCCCAGGAGCTGGCCCTAGATCAGAGGCTGCTCTTCAGAGCCGCCTTTCCTGGGTTGCTTCTGCTGGCTCGTCCCCAGCCTCTCCGTTGGCTGGACACTCCCGGCAGGGCCCTCTGAGAAGAGCTGAGCCGAATGCTTCCTTGTTCCATGACCAGGTCTGAGCCCTACGTGACCAACCTGCTCAAGATGTATGTGCGGTGCCCCTACAGCTGCCATGAGCTTTTCGGTTTTGACATCATGCTGGACGAAAACCTGAAGC
Source organism: Sylvilagus floridanus (assembly GCA_949820135.1). Classification (NCBI taxonomy): domain Eukaryota; kingdom Metazoa; phylum Chordata; class Mammalia; order Lagomorpha; family Leporidae; genus Sylvilagus; species Sylvilagus floridanus. The sequence continues at coordinate 161,687,217 of OX463236.1, forward strand.
CCTGGGTCCTGGAAGTGAACATTTCCCCAAGGTAGGTGGTGTCCTAGGACACTCCAGGGGAGTCCTTCCTGTATCCTCAGGATCCCATTGCCTGTATAAACTTGTCGACTGTGGAAAGAAAGTCCTTTCCTTCACTAGAATTTGTGTTATCCCTTCAAGATCTATGTGTTGTTGTTGTTGTCTTCAAACTTTCATTTATTTGCGAGGGCTCCCATCCACTGGTTCACTCTCCAAGTGTCTGGAGCGGCCGGGACAGGATCATGGCTGGGGCCAGTTGAGAACTCACTCCAGGCCTCCCACATGGAACCCAGTTACTTGAGCCGTCACCACTGCCTCCCAGTATCTGCGTTAACAGGAAGCTGGAGGCAGGAGCTGGAGCTGGGTATTAGGCTCAGACACATGATGTAGGACGTGGGCATCTTAACTGCTGGGCTACACGTCTGTTCCCCGTGGTCTGTGTGCTTGCTCATTCACTCAAAGTTCTTTGAGACTTGAGACAGTTTGTTATATGTTCTTTTTAAGTCGATCCCTACTTCCCCTTCCTAGCAAACCAAGTAATTCACTATGTTTGGGATCAGAGACTCTCACAGTGGTACTGGAGCCCCTTTCGACCTGGGGAAGCTAAGGGGTAGTGGGACCACTTCCTCTTGGACGTAGGGCCGGAGACCTTGCGTGCTGCTCTGACCACTGTGCATCCTTTCCCTGAAGCCTGCACTCCAACTCTCCACTGGACAGCAGCATCAAAGGCCAGATGATCCGTGACCTTCTGAACTTGGCAGGGTTTGTTCTGCCCAGCCCGGAGGATGTGCCTTCCGGCACCAGCAGCTCCAGCAGCTCCAGCACCAGGTGAGCCTCCCTGCTCGCTAGCACGAGCAGCCCGCTGTGCTTGGGAAGGAAGGGGTCCTGGGCGCGCTCCTACCCGCTGCCCAGTCTGCCGTCCAGCCTGCTTGCCCAGCACCGCTGCTGCAGGGCTCCTAAAGGCACGTCTGGTCTTACTGCTGCTCTGCTTAGGAATCTCCACGGGGCCTAGGCATCAGGCTTAAGCTCTTTATCTGGCCCCAGCCTCCTCTTCTCTTTACTCGTCTTCATGGCCCCTGTGCTCTGACAGAACAGATCCCTCACAGAACCTCAAGGTTGGAAGGATCTTTAAGGGTCATTGAGTCCGATCTCCTCTCTGAAGCCTTCGTTTCCTCTTGCTCTTCCCCTCTAGCTTCCTTTCCTCTGCTCCCAAAATGCCCTTTAGCCAGACCTTCCTGTTGTAATCTCTACTGTCCGTTAAAGCCCGCCTCCAGTCCGCATCTTCCTGATACCAGCTCAGGGTGTTCCTTCTCCTGCGTGCCCCCGAAGCACTTGGGGCCACTCCCAAGGGTGGGGAGCTAAAATCTGGCCAGTGCCTGTGATATGCAAGGAAAAACCCAAAATTTACCCTCCCCGCAATCCTGTCAGGCTAATTGTAGTGTCACAGGTCACAGAAGAGGAAGTTGAGATCACGGGGTTCAGTAACGCATCCAGAGCCATTCAGCTAGAGCGGCAGGGCCTGGAGGTCGCATTCACATCTGACTGCGCACACGCTGGCTTTCCTCATGCTACCTCGTAGACTCGCATTTGCTCTGGCCTGGGATTTATCCTGCCTGCCACCTCATAAGCTCCTTGCAGGCAAGGGTTGCTTTTGGTCATTTTTTATCACTCTCAACAGTGGTTGTTGTCATCCTAGAGGCACAGGTGATGAAACAGGTGCACAGAGGCTAAGGCAGGGCCACCGAGCCGGAAGGGCCCGGCTGGGCGCGTAGTTAGTCTTCACCGAGTTAAGTGAGACCCAAGTGTACAGCAGTCAGGCTGTCAGAGGCTGCCTCGCACTCTGCCCATGCAGCCATGGCATTGGATGTCTGGGGACTGCTCTGGTGCAGTCCTGCGTAGTGTGAAGCACCCCACTAATCAGCGTGTCTCCATGCACCTCCGTCTTCCTGTAGTAGGGTCTCCCTGGGCTGGCCCTTCTCTCCATGTTTGCTGCTGAGCCGGGCTGTCTCTCCTCCCATGCCTTAGCCTGTCCAGCTCTCCCAGAGACAAGTGTCGAGTGGCCCCACAGCATCTCACTGCGCAGAAGATGAAGGAGGCCTATTATCTGACGCAGAAAATCCCCGATCAGGTAGGAGATTGGTTTTACCCCTAATGCCGGCAGAAAGATCTGTGTTCAAATACTTGGGAGCCCGGAGCAACCCATTTTTCCTTTCTCTAGAGCAGGCTGTCTCACCCCAGGTCTGGGGTCACTGTGGTGTACGGATTGGTTGGATGTGTGTTGTTATGAGAGAAAGTTGGTGAACTTATCACATTTTCAATAACCACTGCTCTCAGCAAGATGCTGTACTGGCCCTCTCTTGTCAGAGCTGTAGGCCATTACCCTGTGGGTTTCTTTCCCTGAGAGGCAGAGTGAGACTGTAGGAGGCTTGTCCTTCTCAGAGCAGACAAGGGAGCCACAAATAAGAGTGGCAGACATAAGGCCGGTGCCAAGTCTGTTCTGCAGGATCTTGACCCCATCCAACAAAGCACTTAACCTCAGGACCCTACTGGCTGCCCTGATCCCAACCAAGAGTGTCTTCCTTCACCAGCTGAATTAGACTTAAAGACAAAGTACAGAGCTGGTTCACAAGGCTGGCTTGAGTCCTGGGACCCCAGGACCCCCAGCACTGTTCCCTGTCCCTAAGTGACTTGATTCTCTGTCCCTGGCGCACACGTCCTGTATACTCTCGTGCTCCTTGTTCCTTGGGTCACAGGACTTCTACGCATCTGTGCTGGATGTCCTGACGCCAGATGATGTCCGAGTTCTGGTTGAGATGGAGGATGAGTTTTCTCGCCGTGGTCAATTTGAACGAATCTTTCCTTCTCGAATCTCCTCTCGCTATCTCCGCTTTTTTGAGCAGCCACGATATTTCAACATTCTCACCACCCAGTGGGAACAGAAGTACCATGGCAACAAGCTGAAAGGTGATATGCCCTCCCTGCACACAGGAAACCATGTTTAGGGAGAGATTAAATCCCAGGAGGCCTAGAAATGAGCTCTTTGGAAAGAATGGACCAGCTGATTCCACCCTTTGAATTTCCAACCTCTGCCCATCTTGTTCTAGGGGTGGACCTGCTTCGCAGTTGGTGCTACAAAGGGTTCCACGTAGGAGCCGTCTCTGATTCTGCCCCAGTGGTGAGTGGTCTTGGCGTGTGTTGGGAGACGGATGATCTTTGCCTGGGAGTGTGCTGTAGTTGGGTTGTAGGTACAGACCCTCTCACTTGTTCTGTAGATCCTGCCTCTGTGTCTTACGAATCTTCTCTTTCAAGTCCCTGGGTGCCTTCCTTTCAAGGATTAAAGAGTACTTTGTAGTCCTCAGCTTCTTACCTGATTCAGGAGAGAATCAAGGTGTTTACCCGTGCAGGCCCAAGCCCAAGCCTAGAGGAGAAGAGAGCTCCGTGATCCCTTAGGGTGGAGCTGGAAAGAAAGTCCCAAGACCCCACACACTGCTGCCTGGGTCCTGCCTAGCCCTGTTGGCCTCATTGCTCCCTTTATTCCTAGTGGTCTCTCCCAGTGTCACTTCTGACTGTTGCAAAGGATGATAGGACACTCAATGCCTTAAGCCAGTTGGAGACCGACAAGCTGGGGTGAGTACTGCGTGACAGAGGCCCATTGGCTGTGAGTTGGGGAGTGTTTTTCTCTCCTGTCTTCCCAGACTGTGACCAGGAAATCATCCTTCTCTTCCTGGGGGCTCCTGGTCCGCCCAGTGAGGCTGAGCACACACCGTAGACCTCTCGCTGTAGGGAGTCCTTTGTACTCTTGCCTCACCTACATTCACCCAAATACGCTCGTACTTAGGCTCTCACGCCTTCAAATAAGTAAGCGATTTTATGGGTATTCTAGCAGTGTGAGTGTGGTCTACAGCACATAATGGAAATGCCCTGTCCAGACTCCAAAGGCAGATTGCACGTTAAAGGGCAGGCGTTTGGCACAGCAGTTAAAACACCTCTTGGGATACTCACATCCCATGTTAGAATGCAGGCTCTGCTTCCAGTCCGGCTTCCAGCTGGTCCGTGTTCTGGGAAGACAGCAGAAGGCGGTTCCTGGTACATGGGTCCCTGCCACTCATGTAGGAGACGCCTGTCGTGTGGGCCCCTGGCTTCAGCCTGGCCCAGCACCGGCTGTTGCAGGCATTTGGAGAGTGAACCAGTGGAGGGAGGATCTCTGCCTCTCTGCCTTTTGAATAAAAATGAAAATAAATAAAAAATAAAAGCAGAAAGTTTGAAAGGCTGAACAATAATAGTCAAGATCATTTTTTAAAAATAATTTCCGCCATGCAGTGTCTCAGCTGTTTCTCTCCCCACCTGTTCCCTTCAGAAAACACAGCTCCTCTGAGGGAAGCCCAGCATCCTCTGAAGACGGGGCCACACCCAGACCCAGGGCCACACCCAAACCCAGGAACATCCAAACTGGCCTTAGCCCAGGAAACCCAGTTCCTCAAAGCACAGTGAGGACACCAGCAAAGAGCCCAGCCTCCCCGCCCAGGCATTACCTGTGACCAGCTGCAGTGGGTGGACCTCGACACTTTGATCGTCTACTGCCCAGGCCACCAGCTGCTGCGAGCCCACACCTGACCTGTGCACGGAACACCAGTGTCAGCTACCTCAGGGGAACCAACCTGCCGATCAGCCTGAGCCACCACCTCTCCACGTTGCCCCTTATCAGAGTATTTTTATTGAAGTGGTTGCATTGTAGAGACGGGCGCCTGGAGGAACGGTGGTGATGGGGCCGGCCCCTCCTGTCTCGGCTGAGAAGCCAGTGATGGCCGTGCAGCCTTATAAAGCAGGGTTTGGTTTCTACCTCCAGAGCCATGTGTGCTTTGTTTTTGGCCTGGGTGCAGTGGTTCAGTGGAGCCCAAGAGGAGAGACCGTCCTGAACGGATGTGGGCCAGAAGTCCTTTGTTCTTCAATCAAGGGGTTTCCTCCGAAGGGCCCCATTTCCTCAGGCCTCCTCTCCACACCCCTGCACGCTGTGTGCTTCCAGCAGGATCCCGACTTCCTCAGTAGGGGGCAGAAGAGTCCAGAACGTGCTGAGCCCATTTCCTGTCACTCCAGTGTCAGCTCTTTCAGGCACCCACCCAGCTCGTGGCACTAGGGCTTTGTGTTCTGGCCCCGTCTCGCTACTTGTTCAGCCTGCTAGACTTCCCTCACAGCTGTTACCTCTTCAGCTCCTGGCTTTCTGTGAGCTTTGTGAATTTCCCCGGCCCCAGTGAAGAAGCCCGGATAATCGCAGTCACCGTTAACTGTGCCCCTGCTTCAGAGGACGCAGTTCTGGGGGAGGTGGGAGGAGCTGAGGCTTCCCCACACTCGGGCTGGCAGCTCGGGGTGGGTTTCAGGGGCCGTCACTGTCGTAGGCTGGCCTTCCAGACGCCTGCAAAACTCTTGAACTGAAAGGAATCTACCTCCCTCCCCAAGCCTAAGTAAACAGTGAGTGCTCAATAAATGCTGATGGAGTGGACTGTACACACAGAAATCTCAAAGGACTCAAGCGCCTGAGCCAGAAGTTCTCTCTCACCTGGGGGGAGGCACAAGGCTTAGAGTGGGGCAGAAAGGTGGTTTGTACTTGGACCCTGCTTGGCCCTAGCCCAGCACCTCCTATGGCTGCTGGCCTCCTCTTGAGTCAGTCCCTGCAATCGGTTTACTTAGTACTGTAGCCGCAGTGCACACTGGGAGCTAACCAGAAACTGGCCCCAATCTCCCATGGGCTGGTTTCCCCTTTGTGCATCAGACATCCAGCTGGGCTGCTGCCATCACGGCCTCTAGTTACCCCATTTCTTCTGAACTTTGAAATGATGGAGATGAACCCCCCACCCCTACCCTGGCAGGCTCCTGATGTCAGGTGGTGAGTTGGGTGGAGACCTGGAAAGGTCACTGAGAGTCCTGATACAGCGTTCAAGGATACAGGGTAGGGGAGTGTGCCAGCCAGTCCTAAGGTCATGTTGACATTGGTGAAGAAAGGGTGGTGGTGACAAAGTCCAGGGCAGCATATGCCGTCCAGTCCTGAGGACTTCAAAGGCGGGCCACGGTGGCAGAGGTCCTTGCCGGTCCCATCAGATCTTTGCTGATATTGTTGAAGGGAACTCCCTCCTGTCCCTCCTGGATCAAGCATTGTACGTGTGGCGGAGGAGTGTCGGCAGCCTTCCTATGCAGGAGCTCGCTGCCTCATAGCCCGGTGCTGCCTGCTGGGGTGCTGCCTCACTCCCTGGAAACCAGCCTCAGAGACCCTGCACAGCTCAGCCAGTCTGACCCAGATGGGGCGCAGTCCCACAGGCGGGGACCCGGGGTACCGGGGGAGGGAGGGAAGGACTTAGGAGACTGTGCGTGATGCAAGTAGAGTGTTGTTTGCAGTTCAAAACATGTTCCCACGTGCGTGTTTATTTCTCCCGTCTGCATCTGCTAGGTGTGGTAGTCTGCTGGCTGGAGGAAGGGGGTTGGCTTTTGTGTCGTGTTTCCCTTTCCCTTGGAGAGCAAATCTTCTCTGGCTTATCGAACATTCAGCTACATAAGGAATTGCTGAGGAGTATGGAGGGTTTTTCTGGGAAGTGTAAATCAAAGTCCAGGGGCCAGTGTTGTGGCACAGCGAGTTAAGCCACTGCTTCTGTGTGGTGCAGGCATCCCACGTCAGAGTGCTGGGTCATGTCTCAGAGGCTCCGCTTCCCAGCCAGCTCCCTGCAGGTACACCTGGGACGGCAGCAGGAGATGGCCCAGGTACCTGGAAGATATTCCCAAATACCCACGTGGGAGACCAGCGTGGAGTGCCTGGCCCAGCCCCAGCCATTGTGACTTTTTGGGGAGTGTTGTGAACGTCTCTCTGTGTCGTCTCCTATCACTCTCTTTCAGATAAATAAATCTTTTTTAAAAATTGCGGGAATCTAGTGGAGTCAACAACTTGCCAGAATCTCTCCGTTGCCATCCTAACTTGGTAACTCACCCAGTGCCCGTTTGCAGGCAGGGTGGTGGATGCTCCTGAGACCAGGAGTGCTGTCCAGGGTGTTGGTGTTGGGATGGAGTGGGGGCGGGGGTGGCTGTGGACTGGAGGTTAGTGTTCCTGGGTACTTCAAATCCGCTTGGGAGTGATCAAAAACTACGTTTCCCTAGAATGAATATTAATGAAGAAGTGGCCTTGTGTCAGGAAAAGAGCGTGGGCCTTCCAGTGAACTGAACCACTGGCTCTGACCTTGGGCCTGCCAACTAACTCGTAAGTCTCCGTTTCTTCATAATATGAATACAATACCTACCTGGCGGGGATGATGAAGATGGAAGTCAAGTGTAGTAGAAGCACTTAGGCTGTAGTGGGTGCTTGTGCATGGTCACTCCTTTTATGCAGGTGCCCTTAGTTAGGGAGAGGCGAGCTGTGTTGGACCTCCCAATTGCTGAGATGCCCACTTGTTCGGGAGGACACCCAAAGATCCAGACTCCAGACGAGCTGATGCAAAAGCATGAGGATTTTATTGAACATTTGCACAAATGGGCCCCTACCTCAGGCAGTGAGGAGCCCTGAGTGGCAGTTACACACCGTTTATATAGGCAACGGATTAGCATATTGCTAATGTGCATGTGGAGAATGCAGGCGGAGAATGCTGGCAGAGAATGCAGAGGTGTTACAGGATTGGTCAGTTCGAAGGGACAATTAGCATATGGAAGAATGCTGGTGGAGAATGCTGAGGTGGCATGGGATTGGCTGGTTCGGAGGGACATTAGCATATGGGAGAATGCTGAGGAGTTACAGGATTGGCTGGTCTCAGTGACATCATAGGTGCGCGCCTAGGGGCTTTCTGAAGGGGAAGGGTAGCTCTGCTCTGGGCTGGGGTTGTCTTTTCCTTCCCAGAGAATGTTCTGCCCACTAATCTCTGGGGAACATCTAACTTTTTAAGAAACCCCTGGTATTTGCCCAGGCCTCCCCCTGTAAAGGTCCTTCAGCAGGAATGGTGAGCCCTTTCCAAGGGGGGCGTGGAGCAGTGCTTGAGGTGTTTTAGAAGTGCAGCGTCCAGAGCACACTCAGATGTGCCCCCCTGCCTCAGCCCAGTGCACGCAGAAGCACCAGCAGTTTGCAGCCTGTGGTGACTGCGCTAGAGGAGGTACCTCTGGTTTCATACCTCAAAGTGCAAGTTCCCTAGGTGAGGGAGCACGGTAGGCAGTCGCAGTTTGTGAATCAAATGAGAGAGTCTCAAGCTGTCCCAAGATGAGCTTGGGTAGGAAAGGGAGAGCCAGGAAGCCCTGAGCGTGCCCAGTGGCAGATGCAGAAGCTGGAGGCCTTGACCAGCAGAGGCCAAAGGACGAGGGTGTGCACCTGGAAACAGATTGAGGGACGTGGTGTCAGGCTGCCTCGCCAAGGGTGATTGATGGTCCGCTCATCCTAGCCCCTCGGGCAGCTGACCCCCGAGAGGATCTGACGGTGGCGTTGGGGGTATGGGTGCCAGGAACCCGCCCCTCCCCTCAGGTCTGCTATCACCCGTGACGACGTCACCAGAGGCAGCTGGGGCTCTTTCCTGCTTACTGCTAGCTACTGTTTAAATCCCAACTGCTTCGGGACTGGAAATGGTGGTTAGCAGGGCTGTGGGGCTGTGAGCTACATTTCCTGCCACTTGAGGTTCTGACTCTGGGCCTGCGAGGCTCCCCAGAACGGGATCTGCACACGTACCCCTACTTGGGATCTGTGCAGCTGCCTTGGACTTGGCCCCTTCGCCAGCTGTGCATCAATGAAAGCTGCAAGTAGTTTCTCCAAGATTTATTTGAAAGGCAAGGTAATAGATCTTCCATCACTGATTCATTCCCCAAATGTCTGCGTAGCTGGGGGTAGGCCAGGCTAAAGCCAGGAGCCAGAAACACCAACCTGGTTCCCATGTAGTTGTCAGCGACCCAAATACTTGGGCCATATTCTGCTGCCTTCCCTGGCACATCATCAGGAAGCTGGATGGGAAGTGAGGTAGCTGGGACTCGACCAGCACTCTGATACGGGATACCAGCATTGCTGGCAGCAGCTTAACCCACCGAACACAGGGCCCGCCCCTGCACGCAGTCTCAGGCTGGCCCTGGGTGGAGAAATGCAGGAGGGATGGATGGTGGAATAGCTGTTTGCTTAAACCCATTTGTATCTTAATTATGCTGGGCTATGAGAGACTGCCCCAGGGAAGGAAAGCTAGCAAATGTTTGAAAGGAGTGTTTATTCTTTTCAGGTTTCAAGCAGTAAACTAAGGATATCAAAGTTTACCTGGCTGGTTGTATGGGGATTAAATAGGGGGGAAAAAGGCACAAAATACCTAACAAAGTGCCTTGGGGTGTGAATGGTACAGAGTTAAAGTAGATTCTGAAACAGCTAAAAAAACCGCCGCCCAGGGCAGAGGTGTAGCCTAGCAGTTCAGGTGCCCGCTCCCACACTGGTCTGCCTGGGTTCAGGTCCCTGCTGCAGCCTCCTGCCACCCACAGGGGGGAGCTGGGCTGAACCTCTGCTTCTGGCCCTGGGCCACCCTGGCTGCTGTGGGCCTTTGGGAAGTGACTCAGCATGAGCTGGGCTCTCTGCCTATCTCTGCCTCTCAAACACAAAAACCAAAAACATTTCTTCCTTAAAGTAACAGGAACAGCATACAGTGTGTTTTAAAATCCTATTAAAATAGCATGTTGGCTATTGCAAAACTATGGTAAAATATATTTTGATTCTACTCATGGGAGAATAAAGCTAAAGATTTAATCAAGAGAATGATCTTAGAAAGCTTCGGCCCTTATCTTTCCTTGTTGTTAGAGAAATGAAACTAAAACTAGAGTGAGCTCCCGCTTGCACGCTAACCTGTCCCAAAGTGAAAAGACAGAAAATGCCAAACAGCAGTGCGCTAACTGGGACTCTCACTGCTGGTGGGGGTGCAATGCAATACTCTGGAAAACGGCTTGCTGGTCTCTAAAGTGAAACAGCCCCTTAACGCCTGGCGGAGCAAACAAATGTTGTTAGCCCCTCCTTCTAGAAGCGTGATTTGTTGTGATATTAACGTCTCCAACATTCTTGAGCAAGCTAATCCTAGCCAGGAGGCTGTCTCAGTCTTACAAAGCAGCCTGGAAGTGGCCGGTGCCGCGGCTTAATAGGCTAATTCTGCGCCAACATACCAGGTTCTAGTTCTGGTTGCTCCTCTTCCAGGCCAGCTCTCTGCTGTGGCCCAGGAGGGCAGTGGAGGATGGCCCAGATGCTTGGGCCCTGTACCCGCATGGGAGACCAGGAGAAGCACCTGGCTCCTGGCTTTGGATCAGCGCAGTGTGCTGGCCACAGCGGCCATTAGAGGGTGAACCAACGGCAAAGGAAGACCTTTCTGTCTCTCTCACTGTCTACTCTGCCTGTCAAAAAAATAAAAAAACAAAGCAGCCTGGAAGTGACTGGGATGGGAGAATTTCCATCTCTGACTTTTCTCTCTCTGATCCCAACCATTTTGCTGTAGGCTCTGTTCACATTCCCACTACTGTTTTCTTGACACCACTAAATAAGATGGAAATTTTCCAAATTTGTTATATAAAACAATAAAACTCTCAAACTTCAATAAATCTATGACTCATTAACTTGAATTCTGAGGTTACATAAACTATTACAAGGAAAAACATTGCAACACATTTCCAAGGTGCCACACAGCACAAGAACACATCAGGCTCACCTGATCCTTCACTAGTGGGGACATTTGCCATCCTCTTTAGAGTCAAGTATCTTCTTCAGCCCTTACGTGGGGCAAGAAAAGCTGGTAGCAGCTCTTTTCCTCGGAGCAAAACCTTGGAATCAACTCACATGTCCAACAAATTAATGAGTAAATGAGTTGTGATCTATCTGTCCAACAGAATACTACAGTGATATACAAAAAGGAATAGACTGACTCAGGAGCAGCGTGGGTAGCTCTCAAGAGCCTTAGGCTAAATGGAAGCCAGAAACAGAGGACTGTGTGCTTACGGTTCACAGCATTGTGGAAAGCAGATCGGGGTGGCATCTGGGGCAGTGTCAGGACATCCTGGCTTGGACTCCCAGCCCTGTTCCGGATTGCAGCTTCCTGCCAGTGAAGACCCTGGTGGCAGCAGGTGACGGCTCAAATGGTTGGGTCCCCACCACCCTTATGGGGAGACCTGGGTTGAGTCGCTGGCTATGGGCTTTGGGCTGGCCCCACCCCAGATGTGGTGGGCATCTGGGGAGTGAACCGGCAGAAGGGAGACCTCTGTGCCTTTCAAATGAAAACAAACCTTTTTTTTTTTTTTTTTAAATAAAAGCTCACAGGTTGCCAGGGACTACTCATGAGGGGAACTAAGTGTGAAGGGGCCCATTCAGTGGTTACAGGCGTGGCTGTGCAGCTGCGTGGGGTTGAAGTTCACCACACTGTATACTGAAAATAAGAATTGAGGTAGAGTTTTTGTTGTTGTTTTTGTTTGTTTGTTGACAGGCAGAGTTAGAGAAACAGAAAAGCCTTCCTTCCGTTGGTTCACTCCCCAAATGGCCGCCACAACTGGCACCACACCAATCCAAAGCCAGGTGCCAGGTGCTTTTCCTGGTCTCCCATGGGGTGCAGGGCCCAAGCACTTGGGCCATCCTCCACTGCACTCCCGGGCCACAGCAGAGAGCTGGACTGGACTGGAAGAGGAGCAACCAGGACAGAATCCGGCACCCTGACCGGGACTAGAACCCGGGGTGCTGGCACCGCAGGTGGAAGATTAGCCTAGCGAGCCGCAGTGCTGGCCTATGAGGTGATTTTTTTAAAGCATGAGGAGATCTCATTTCATGAAGCTGATGCAATGAAAATCACAATGAAATGACACTAGAATAATTAAGATTAAAAAGGCAGCTAAGGGGCCAGCATTGTGGTCTAGCAGGTTAAGCTTCTGCCTGCAATGCTGGCATCCCATATGGGCGCTGGCATCCCATATGGGCGCTGGATCGAGACCCCGCTGTTTTACTTCCAAAAAGCAGTGGAGGATGGCCCAAGTGCTTGGGCTCCCACTACTCACAGGGAATACCTGGAAGAAGCTCTGGGTTCTTGGCTTCAGCCTAGCATAGTCCTGGCCATTGTGGTCATTTACGGAGTGAATCAGCAAATGGAAGATCTTGTTCTCTCTGCCTCCCCTTTCCTCTTTCTGTAACTTTACCTTTCAAATAAATTTTAAAAAATTAAAGCAGCCAAGATCAATGCTGGAAAGGCTGTATAGCAACTGAACCTCCCTTTCTTTCTTTCTTTCTTTCTTTCTTTCTTTCTTTCTTTCTTTCTTTCTTTCTTTCTTTCTTTCTTTCTTTCTTTCTTTCTTTCTCTCTCTCTCTCTCTCTCTCTCTCTCTCTCTCTCTCTCCTCCCCCTCCCCCTCCCCCTCCCCCTCCCTCTCCCTCTCCCTCTCTCTCAGTAACAGAAGCTTTTCATACATGACTAGTAAGCGTAAGTGGTGCAGCCACTGCTAATCATGTGCAGTTTCTTACAAAGGTAGCATGTACTGCCCCTGGCTTGGTAGTAGCACTCCTGGGTTTTCTACCCCCAGAATGGGGAAGATGTGGAACCATGTCTGCCAAAAATGTTTATCAAAAACTTTATTCCTAATCACAAAAAAATTGTGATTAATTCAGATATCTCAGCACACACATGGGAGACCCAGATAAACGGATATGAGCTAATACTCGGGGTGGGAGGGAAGGAGCAAACCAGTGATTTCTGCAACTTAAAGCATTACACTGATTGAGAGAAGCCAGACACGCATGAGTACATGCTGTGTAACTCTGCAAGTGTCAAGCAGAGAGCAGCTGGCCTACAGAGATGGCAATCAGCTGACGTTGTGTCTGGGAGTCAGTAGTATGAGTGGACCTCGAAAACTTCATGAAAGAGTGGAATTAAACTCCAGCACTTAGGTGCGAAACAATTTTGAAATCCAGGCATAGATTTTTTTTGTGTGTGTGATATACCTCTGAACTTTTTGAAGACCTCTCACATAGTAAGAAAGGGGGCCCAGGGACTGACATTGTGGTGCAGCAGGGTAAGCCACCGTGTGTGACGCTGGCATCCCGTATCACAGTACCAGTTCTAGTCCTGGCTGCTCCGCTTCTGATCCAGCTCCCTGCTGTTGTGCCTGGGGAGAAAGCAGATGATGACCCAAGTACCTGGGTCTCTGCCTCCCATGTGGGAAACCAGGATGGAGTTTCTGGCTCCTGGCTTCAGCCTGGCCCAGCTTTGGCTGTTGAGTGCATCTGGACAGTAAAAGAGTAGATTGATTATCTCGCTCTCTCGCTTTCTGTCATTCTGCCCTTCAAATAAATCATTAAAAAGAAGAAAAGGGGACACAAGAGGAATGTCTGGGGTAGTGGCAGTGATCTATTCGTGATTTAGGTATTTGTTGCACAGTTGGCCTGGGGGAGGGGTGGGAAGTTGTGGTTCAGCGGGTCACAACCCTATACCTAGCAGTGGGGATCCCAGGCAGGTCCGTGCTGAGGCAGTGGTGTTCCCAGCCTTGATGTGCAGCTCTCTGGATGGTAGATTTTGAATTTGAAAGGCTGATGGACATCCCAAGTGTGGATGATGCTTTGTGGCAGAGGAAAGCAAATGTTGTCCTTGGGAAACTGACTCAGGAGTGTGTGTGGGCCTAGTAAGTGGAGAATCTCAGCAATCACCCGGGGGCTGCTGCTGAGATCAGCATCACTGACTCCTGCCCATCACTTCCCTCTCCCACCTCCCTCTCCCGGGGCAAAGGCCCAAATCCCTGCAGATGAAAGAACTTTTTTTTCTGTCATCCATCTCTGTTCTAATGCAGCGACCTTTCTAATGAGCTGTGATATTAACAGATCAGGATCTTTGTCATTAAGAATCTCATGATGGGGGCCAGCACTGTGGCATAGCAGATAAAGCCATTGCCTGCAATGCTGGCATCCCACAGGGGCACCAGTTCAAGTCCTGGCTGCTCCACTTCTGGTCCAGCTCTCTGCTATGCCCTGGGAAAGCAGTAGAAGATGGCCCAAGTCTTTGGGTCCCTGCACCCTTGTAGAAGACCCAGAGGAAGCTCCTGGCTTTGGATCAGCCCAGCTCTGGCTGTTGCAGCCATCTAGGGAGTGAACCAGCAGGTGGAAGATATCTGTGTCTCCTGCTCTGTAACTCTGCCTTTTCAATAAATAAATAAATCTTGAAAAAGGAAAAAACACCTCAGCATGGTGGGAGGGGGTCTCATGTTGTGGTGCAGAGGGTTAAGGCGCTTCCTGCGATTTCCATCTCCTATATTGGAGCCAGTTCGAGTTCCAGCTGCTCTACTTCCTATCCAGCTCCCTGCTAATGCACCTGGGAAAGCAGAGGATGGCTGAAGGACTTGGGTCCCAGCACACACATGGGAGACCCAGATGGAGTTGAAGACTCCTGGAACTTGGGCCATCTGCTGCTGCTTTCCCAGGGGCATTAGCAGGGAGCTGGATTGGAAATGGAGTAAGCGGGTCTTGGACTGCACTCATGGGATGCTGACATCATAGTTGGTGGCTTAACCTGCTGCACCACAATGCTGGCCCAGCAGCTGAGACTTTTGGCAGCAGTGTAGCAAGGTTCTGACTGAAGTAGTGTCGAACCCTCGCCAGCAAGGGTCCAACGGAGTCACGATACGACCGCTGTTGATCGGTTCTCAAGGAACTTTTATTTTCAGCGACAGCAGAAAGCAAAGAAGAAGAAGAAACAGCAGAAACAGCAAGCAGAAAAAACAGCAGCCTCGCAGCCCCTCTCCCAGTCCCTTATATCTCCCCGGTCCCCTAGAGCAAGCAGTCCATAGCCATCAGTCCATTCAGATTAAAGGGCACGTATAAATTCAGCTGGAAAGTGTATCTTGTTCCATCCTGTTGTTTGTGGAAGTCTTGTGGTCAGCACTTCCTTGACTTGTTTTGTTCAGCAGGATGAGGCAGGTAAAATGTTTGCAGTGAGGAGGTTCCCACAGGTGGCCGGCCTGTAGTTCCCCACAGCTCCCCCTTTATTGTTTTGTATGGCATGGAATCGTGCCTGTCTTAGGTTCCCAGCGACGTGCCACCTGCTTACCCGTCATCGAGTCACTGGGAAGCATGTCCCAAGCTCTGTCTTAGGTTGCTAGGTGCACTCGCCGGTGATTACCTGTCAGTGACTACCGTTCCATCATGCTAAGCCATGCTTCCTGCTGAGGGTTGGAGCATGTCGTTGCAATCATGTTAAGATATGCTTCCTGCTGAGGGTCGGAGCATATTGCAAGCATAGTCTGCTGAGCGATCAGGTTAGTGCGCTGCTGGGTCCTAATGATGTTCAAGGTAATCTTACTGACCATAATAAAGCCAGTGAGTAACAGCACAAACAGACCTCCAATGGCTACCCACTCTTTCACATTTGTCCTTGTACTGGAGATCCATCATCCTACGATGGAAAAGGGAAACCAGATCTCCACCTGGGCTTTGGTTCTGTTTAGTACCCATATACCATGTCGCAACTCTTGTAACAATGTAGTAAAATTATTATTCCAAGAGGTATTAATCATCAATCCTAGCTTGCGAGACTTATTAGCAAGTTCAGAATACTGCTCTACAGGAAAGAGTGAAACACAAACTGCTAAAGATTGGATCAAACAAGGGGCACACATGACAGACGCCAAAAGGTCTAGTTCTTCTTGTAGCACATCAACTCTTTGATTAACTAATAACAGACCAGTTCTAAGACTGTGATCTAATTGCTCCTGATGTTGAAGTGCCTGTGCTGTTTGCCCTGCGACATTATTTAGCTGTTGTACTGAGTTAACGTGAGTCACTGCCATGGTAATCGCAGCTGCACTGGTAACCACTGCCGCTGTGATGGCCGTCACCATAGCTGCTGTCATCCCAAAATCCCTACGAGTACGTAGAGCAACAGCAAAATCCTTGGGCCCGATTCTTATGGGAACAGGAATCCATGTAGGCACACGCATAACAATGCCTACGTTGCTGCCATTCCAGCATTGGGTAAGATATCCAGTGTGACAATCAGTGGCGTTCATCCTATTACAAACATACCAAATGAATGGGGGTTCAACACAGGCCTGAGCTGTAATATTAGGTGCGACATGGCAATGCGTACTAACGTTTATTGCCCACATACCATTGGACCAGGACCTGAAGGCCACGGGGATTTGCGCCTGCAGGGAGTTTGGGCACAGTATTAACGACACATTTCTTGCAGGATTTTATAATGTCTTCGGCTTGTTTTCGGGGAATGTTATACTGTGACATAAAGTGGAGCTATTTACATGCCATTTAGCATGAAACTGTTTGGCTTCTTCAAGGGCAGAGCATACAAGCAAAAAGCGTGAATAATGATCAGCTAGCATATTACCTTGGCTAAGTGGTCCAGGTAAATTGGAATGTGCTCTAATATGATCTATAAATATAGGGTGTGACCTCTGTGCCAATAAAGCAGAAATCTGCTGTAAATAAGGAAATATAGTGGATGTTCTAGAAACATTACACACTTTATCCAATGTCTTAACCACATTGACCACATAAGCACTATCCGATAATATGTTCAAGGGGCCTGTCTCTTTTCTTAATACTAATGCAATAATAGCCAACTCTGCATGCTGAGGAGAGGCAGATATTAATATAAAATATCAGTGATCATTTCACACCGCGGCTCCAGTTCCCCCTTTAGCGCCATCTGTAAATACAGTTGGAGCCCCCGCTATGGGGTGCTTGTGCACTTTTTTGATCTGTACAATAGGGACATGCTTGCAAAATGTAACAAAAGGATGGGTTGGGTAATGATTGTCTACTTTTATTTGCAGCGTTAAGACAATATGTGCCCATGCCCACATTTCTTTGGTCCATGCATCTACTGCTTCTTTGCTGAAGGGTACGACATAGTGCTTTGGATGCTTCCCTGAAATGTCCACAGTTCTCTGGATTGCTGTTAATATCAAATCAGCTGCAGCTGCTCCCTGAGTGTTTAACACTCGAGGCAAATGGGAGTGTGGATACACAAACAACAGGGGGCCTCCTTGCCAAATTACTGCAAAGGGATATAATTGCTCTGTAAAAACAAGCAGTTCTACAGGCTGTGATAGATCACATCTATGCATTTGAGCAGTTTTGAGACGTGTCTCGACCTTTTGTAAAACTGCGGCTGCTTCTGGAGTCAGCTCTCGTGGTGAAGTGAGCTGCGAGTCTCCCTCTAATATTCTGAACAGTGGGAGCATCTCTTCAGTGGTCAGTTTGCAATAAGGCCGTATCCAATTTAAATTTCCACATAATTTTTGAAAATCATTTAAAGTTCTCAGTCCCGTAGTGGAGATGGTAAATTCTAAAGGGGTCACATTGGTTGGGGTTAACTTTAGTCCCAAGTACTGAGCTATGGTGTCCTTTTGAACTTTTTCTGGTGCTATCTGTAGTCCTGCTTCCTGTAAGCATAAAGTTAATGTAGCAAATGCTTCACTCAAAGCTGTTTCTCTAGCGGCTGTTAATAGTAAATCATCCATATAATGAAAAATCTTAACACCTAAATGCTGTTGCCGAACAGGCTCTATTGCTTGTGATACGAACAATCGGCACAAGGTCGGATGGTTAGTCATACCCTGAGGGAGGACTTTCCACTCAAATCTTTTATCAGGGCCCTCATGGTTAATAGTTGGGACTGTAAAAGCAAATCTTTGCATATCTATTGAGTTCAGTGGAATGGAGAAAAAACAGTTTTTAGATCAATTACAAACACAGGCCAATCTTTTGGGATCATCGTAGGAACGGGCAGCCCTGGTTGTAATGCCCCCATGGATTGCAACTGCCTGTTTATGGCTCTCAAATCATGCAATAATCGATACTTGCCTGATTTTTATTACAAAAATTGGGGTATTCCAGGGTGAAGTGGATGGTTGAATATGTCCTGCCTCTAACTGCTGCTGAACTATTTCTTTTACCGCAGCCAATTTCTCCTGTGTAAGGGGCCACTGGGGTATCCACACTGGCTTGTTATCTAACCAGGTTAGTGGCGGTGGTGATGGCTGCTGCGCAGTGGCCCCTATGAAAAACCCAAACCCTGCTTGCCTCTATGCCCTTATGTCCTGCTCATTTTTTCCTAGCCCTCCGCCTGCATATCCCATTTCTTTCATTATCTCCCACTCTGAGGATGGCATGGCCCCATGTCCGTTAGTCAATCGGATTTGAAGCTGCTCTAAAACATCCCTTCCCCATAAGGTGATGGGAACAGCACATACATAAGGTTGCACTTTACCAGTATTGCCCTCCTGATCTTGCCAGTCTAATACTTGCGCACTTCTGGACAGGGCGACAGCCGTACCTAAGCCTACCAGGTTGTTATCCCCTTCTTGAAGTGGCCAAGAGGGAGGCCAGTCCTGCTCAGAGATGATACTAACATCTGCGCCCATATCCAACAGCCCCTTAATCGGTTTCCCTTTGATGTTAAGAGTCCATAATGGACGATTATCAAGAGTCATGGTAAGGGCTGCAAAATGTTCTCCCTGGGTTCCTCTGGCATCTAGCACAGGGCTTATCACTAGTAATTGAGCAACCGGCTGCGACGGTAGTAACTGTATGATCCTTTAGTGGACTGCAACATTACTTTAAATTTCTTACAAGGCATTTGGATAATTCCGGTTATGACTACCAGTCCCTTTAAAGAGTTTTCAGCCTTTCCTATGGTAATTCCCAAGCCTTTGATATGGTCCATAGCCTCCTGGGGTTCTACATCTCTGGCTTGGACCCCATTTGCGGTGTTAATACTGTATAGTCGGTGGCGTGCAGCTCTGTGCAGTAAATGCCTATTGTTCTCCCTGAAACTGTCCTGTTCTTCCCATGGCCTGTCCTCTCACCTATTGAGTTTTCGGGCCCCTGGGTGTGGGGGCCCGCCACTCATTTTTTGGAGGCGGCTGCCCCGAGCTTTTCGGATTAAGGGGTGGCCCTAGCGGATTGCCGGCTTTATCTAGCTTGGAATAACATTCATTTGCCCAGTGATTGCCTTTACCACACTGAGGGCAGAGTCCTGGCTGGCGTCCTGGCTGCCTTTGGGCCGTACATTCTTTTTTAAGATGACCTTCCTTCCCACATTTAAAGCACTTACGTCTCGACCCACCATTATGTAACATTCTTGCCATAGTGACTGCTGCATGCGCCCCTGAGGCCACCTCATCCATGACATCCCTGCAGATTTTCAAAAAGGTAGGAATACCTTTGTGCTACCAGGGCCTTAGGGCCTCACGGCAGGTTTTGTTTGCTTGTTCATAAGCTAGCCTGCGTACTAGCGGCATAGCTTCCTCCATGGTTTCAAAGATATTGCCAGCAGCCTCCATCAATCTATTTACAAAATCAGCATAGGGCTCCGTTGGGCCTTGTGTAATTTTAGACAAACTGTGCCTAACTTCTGCCTTCTTAGGAACGATCTTCCAGGCCCTATGAGCCAATTCTCTTACTTGCATTAGGACTTCATTAGGGCATCGTGCTTGGGCGTGCTCATCACAAAAAAATCCCTCCCTGTTTAGCATGTCCTCATTCCAGGATGGCTGACCATTTTTCATGTTTTCTGCTGCTTGACTCTTAGCAAGCTCTCTATAGGCTGCAGACCAAAGTAAGAAGTCCCCACCACCAAGCACAGCCTTCGCTAAGTTCCTCCAGTCATCAGGTATCAGTCCCTGGGTTCCTATATTGTCCAAAACTGCTTTTGTAAAATTAGCATGCGGTCTGTAAAGCTGCACCACCTGCTGCAGTTCCTTCAATAGCTTATGATCTAAGGGGGTCCATCCTCGGGTGCCTTGTGCATCTACTATCACTGGGAACACTTGGTCTACTCTATGGTAATCTTCCCACTTAGGGGGCGCACCGTGTGTTCTCACCATTCTGCCTCTGGATCCTCCTACGGAAGTTTCCCTGTTCCCTGTCCCTTCCAGGGGGAATGGGTTCTCATTCACATGGACCATCTTAGTTAACGTGAGCGGTCACCAATGCAGTGGATCATTTAAGGTCATGTTTGCCATTTTACAGTGGCACGGGCGGTCCCTCAGAAAGAGCGAGTCTTCTGAGTATGGGGGTGCGGAAGGGAGGGGGTCTCTCTTGTTCCACACTCATCTGTGCCCTATCCTTCCTATCCCAGTCCTGACTTCCACATTGGGATTCCCTCTGAGCTTCCTCCAATATCTCTGATCCCTCATCAAGGGGTTCTGCTATCTCTTCTGAATAATTTTGAAGAGCCTGTTCAATCCACACCCTATAAGCCTCCGGCAATTTCCCCGCCATTCTTAACTCTGCCTACCCTTTTCCACTTCCGTTCTTTCAGTTCACCATCGTCCATGAACCAGGACGACATGCTAGCAACTGCTCTGGTGAATAACCAAATAACAGCTGCTTTCATGGGCGTCATTTCCCATTTACACTTTTCCTTTTATAATTCACCTGCGGTTACAATCCTAGGCCTTTTACTTTACCCGCCTAGATTCCCATGTATGCAAGCTTAATTTTTCTTACCTGCTTCCAACAACTGGCCTGACGATCTGAGTCATGGCACCACTTGTCGAACCCTCGCCAGCAAAGGTCCAACGGTGTCACGACACGACCGCTGTTGATCGGTTCTCAAGGAACTTTTTGAGTGACAGCAGAAAGCAAAGAAGAAGAAGAAGAAACAGCAGAAACAGCAAGCAGAAAGAACAACAGCCTCGCAGCCCCTCTCCCAGTCCCTTATATCTCCCCGGTCCCCTAGAGCAAGCAGTCCATAGCCATCAGTCCAATCAGATTAAAGGGCACGTATAACTTCAGCTGGAAAGTGTATCTTGTTCCATCCTGTTGTTTGTGGAAGTCTTGTGGTCAGCACTTCCTTGACTTGTTTTGCTCAGCAGGATGAAGCTGGTAAAATGTTTGCAGTGAGGAGGTTTCCCACAGGTGGCCGGCCTGTAGTTCTCCACAAAGTAGAGTTAACACTTGTGTGTTTATGAATTTAGTGTTTCTGCCTTCATTCATTTGTCTTTGCAATTTTAGTCATTCTAGTGGCAGCACAGGGCTGTCTCAGCATGGCGTCACATTGTATTTCTGGGATGGTTAATGTGGGAGATGGTGGGAGATGCCACATGCAGTCTACAGCTGACCTCACTGCTCTTCCATTAGGAATTAGAGTCTGGTTTTCCTCCCCATCAGTCCAGGGTGACTCAACTGACTGATAGAGCACAACAGATTTCATGCTGTGTCACATTTGAAGCTGGGTCATAAAAGATCATGCACCTTCTGCCTGACTCACTGGAACATTCCTGGTTGGAGCCCGGAGCTGTGGGATGGCAAGTCCTACTGCTCTGAGGCTGCCATGCTGGAGGGAATCCAAGCCACAGAGTCCCTGTGGAAACGCTCTGAGTCTCTGAGTCGTGCGCTGCTTCCAGATTCTTCCAGCTTGCAGCTTGGAGTCTTCCTAGCTGAGGTTCCAAAATCAGAACAAAAACAAGCTGTCCCCCTGCTGTGCCCACTCCAAATTCCTGACCTGCAGGATCCATATAACAGAATGATTGCTATGTTAAGTCACCAAGTGGGCAGTTTGTTCCATAGCAACAGCTGGAGCCTACGTTTTGATTTTAGTTCATAGTGCTAGAATGTTCTTCAGCTCCACTTCTTGCTGCCTTTTACATTATCCTTGACATACAGTTCAATTCTCCACGAATTGCAAGGCTTCTGAAAGCTCCACTTTATTTTCTGGAAGCTTTTCTCCTTAGATTTTCAGGCTCCCACGGTGTACAGCCCCAGCATTTGGTAGAAGTCCTCAAGGGATAGCTGCCGTGAGAATGGGGCCTTGTTTCTGTCAGCGTTCCTCCTGGTGTCTCTGTCCCCTCTGAATGGCCCTCCTGGAGTGTGAAGCCTGGACTTGCAATGTCCTGCCTGTTTCCAGCATTGCCAAATGCTCCCTCCATGAACCTGCCTGGCGGGATCAGCTACACATGCCTTCTCTCCAGAGCTGTTCCTTGTGGACTCCTGCCAATCCAAATGTGGTCCATGGGCCAAATAGCTTGTCTTCACCTGAACTTTAGTAGAACTCCAGTGTCCAGCCCTACCCCAGGCCTCCTGGGTCAATATTTACTGCTCATTTGTTGAAAACAGGGGCCGGCACTGTGGCTCACTTGGATAGTCCTCTGCCTGCAGCGCCTGCATCCCATATGGGCGCCGGTTTTAGTCCCAGCTGCTGCTCTTCCAGTCCAGCTCTCTGCTGTGGCCCGGGAAGGCAGTGGAGGATGGCCCAAGTGCTTGGGCCCTGCACCCACATGGGACACCGGGAAGAAGCACCTGGCTCCTGGCTTCGGATCAGCGCAGCTCTGGCCGAAGTGGCCATTTTGGGGGTGAACCAACGGAAGGAAGACCTTTCTCTCTGTCTCCCTTTCTCACTGTCTATAACTCTACATGTGAAATAAAAAAGTAAAAACAAAGTACTGGTTACAGGTTAAGCAAGACACCCTGATGCATTATAACCATGACCATTTGTTAAGTGAGGAACTGCCTTGCCTTTCATTCTCACCACAGTCTCATGCAGTTGGTATGTATGAGTAAATTATTCTAATTTAGCCATTGAGAGCTTGAGGCTTATTCCAAATTTTCCCAAAGTCTCACAATGAGTGGGTAGCAAAGTCAGGATCAGAACCTGGGTCCCCTGACTATATGTCCATATAGCCTATTTTTTTTTTTAAATGTTTATTGGGCTGGCGCTGTGGCATCGCAGGTAAAGCCACTGCCTCAGTGCCAGCATTCCATATGGGTGCTGGTTTGAGTCCTGGCTGCTCCACTTCCAATCCAGCTCTCTGCTATGGCCTGGGAAAGCAGTAGAGGATGGCCCAAGTCCTTGGGTCTTTATCCGCATGGGAGACCCAGAAGAAGCTCCTGGCTCCTGGCTCCTGGCTTCAGATCAGTGCAGCTCCGGCCATTGTGTTGGACCTCTCAGCTACAGAGATGTCCACTTGCTCGGGAGGACGCCCAAAGATCCAGACTCCAGACGAGTTGATGCAAAAAACACGAGGTATTTATTGAACGTTTGCGCAAACGGGCCTCCACCTCAGGCGGTGAAGAGCCCTGAGCAGCAGTTTCACACAGCTTATATAGGCAACAGATTAGCATATTCTTAGGCGGGGAATGCTGTGGTGTTACAGGATTGGTCAGCTCAGAGGGTCCATTAGCATGTGGGGGGGGGTGCTGACGGAGAATGCTGAGGGAGAGTGCTGAGGGAGAGTGCTGAGGTGGCACAGGATTGGCTGGTCGCAGTGACGTCATAAGAGCGCGCCCAGAAACTCTCTGAAGGGAGGGGCAGTTCTGCTCCGGGTTCACCTAGAGTTCATCCAGAGAAGGGAGGGGCAGCTCCGCTCCAGCTCTGGGTTCACCTAGAGTTCATCCAGAGAAGGGAGGGGCAGCTCCCCTCTGGGCATGCTCAGAGGCTTCCCGAAGGGGCGGGGCGGCTCTGCTCCGGGGGCGGTCCCTTTGCACCAGCGCCTGTGGCCTTCCTTGTTGGGCGCCCTGAGGAGACCCAACGATCACCCGCGGCCGGGGCGTCCTGAGGACGACTCGGGGGCGGGGAGATCCCTCGGCCGCCGGCCGAGGGCGAGGAGTCTGGTTTGGGGGCTGCTGGGCCCGCGCAGACTCCACGATCATGCGGAGCTGGAGCGTTGCCGCGGCAACCCGCAGCCGCGGAGCCCCGACGAGGACCTGGGGGTGAGGCGGCCCCACCACTGCAGAGTGGCCCCGCCACACACGGGGTCAGTGTGGGCTGGGACGACGCTGCCACTGCCCGCGGGCCGCCGGACGAGAGGGCGTGGGGCCCAGGGCTGTCGCAGGGCCCGGTGCCTCTCCTCGTAAGGGTCCTTCAATTGCAGCCAACTGGGGAGTTAACCAGCAGACGGGAGAGCTCTCTCTCTCTTTCAGCCTCTCCTCTCTCTGTGTAACTCTGCCTTTCAAATAAATACATCTTTAAAACATTTATGGATTATCATCTACTTGGAAAGGCAGAGTGATGGGGAAAGGGGAGAGACAGAGAGCTTCTACTCCTGGTTCACTCCCCAAATTGTCGCAATAGCCAGGGATGTGTCAGGCCAAAGCCAGGAGCCAGGAACTCCATCCTGGCCTCCCACATGAGTGGTAGGGACCCAAGTACTTGAGCCATCATCTGCTGCCTCCAAGGGTGCATTAACAGGAACTGGACTAGAAACAAAGTAGCCAGGACCCAAACCAGCGCATCAGTATGGGATGCAGGCGTCTCAAGTGGGCCCACTGGGCACAGCGCCCCCTGCAGTCTATCTTTACTGTTGTGCAGTTTTTCTTGTTATAAAGAAACACATTTTTTAAAATGCTTAGCACAACATACAGAAAAGTATAGAAAAAAGTCACATAATTTATCACCACTATTTTTTTTTTGACAGGCAGAGTTAGAGAGAGACAGAGAGAAAGGTCTTCCTTTTTTCATTGGTTCACCCCCCCCCCCCAAGTGGCCACTATAGCCGGCGTGTTGCGGCTGGCGCGGTGTGCCAATCCGAAGCCAGTTGGACTGGAAGAGGAGCAACCGGTACAGAATCCAGTGCCCCAACCGGGACTAGAACCCGGGGTGCCGGTGCGGCAGGCAGAGGATTATCCAAGTGAGCCACAGCGCTGGCCTATCACCATTATTAACTTTGATAGTTTTTCTAGTGAGTATGAGATCAATGGTTGAAATTTTTTGTTTTAAAGGATTTATTTACTTGAGAGACAAAGTTACAGATAGAGGGAGGGACAGAGAGAGAGGTCTTCCATCTGCTGGCTCGCTCCCCAAATGGCTGCAACTGCTGGAGCTGGGCTCATCCGAAGCCAGGAGCTTCTTGCAGGTGCAGCAGCTTCTCGAGTTATCTTGTACTGCTTTCCTAGGCCATTGTTGGGAGCTGGATTGGAAGCAGAGCAGCTGGGACCTGAACCCGTGCCCATATGGGGTGCTGGCACCACAGGCGGATGCTTAACCTATGATGCCACAGCACCACCGGCCCCTGAAATGGTCTTATAACTTGGCTTTTTTTTTTAATTAAAATGTATTTGAGAGAGAGAGAAATAAAATACTCATAATGGTCTGGGAGCTGGGAACTCGATGTAGGTCTCCTTTGTGGGCGGCAGGAGCCCAATTACTTGAGCCATCACTGTTGCCCCCCTGGGCCTGCGATAGTAGGAAACTGGAGTCAGAAGCCAGGCCAGTGTGCTGAACCCAGATACTCTAATATGGCATGACGTCATCTTAAGTGTCTGCTCTCTTTTTGTGTATGTGTTTTTTAAATAACATTTATTTATTTGAAAGGCAGAGTTACAGAAAGGGACAGACAGAGAGCTTCCATCAGCTGGTTCGCTCCCCAAATGGTTGCAGTGGCTAGGGCTGGATCACGCCGGAGCCAGGAGCTTCCTCTGGTCTCATGCGGGTCAGGGGCCCAAGCTCTTGGGCCATCCTCCACTACTTTCCCAGGCACAGTAGCAGGGAGCTGGATGGGAAAAAGAGCAGCTGGGACTGGAACCGGCACCCATGTGGGATGCCGGTGCTACAGGCAGAGGCTTAACCTGCTATGCCACCGCGCTGACCCCAGGGGTTCTTTTTACCTGAGCAGCTCACCTGATGCAGGAGTCAAGGTTGGCTGTTGCATCTCGTTCCCTTCAGAGAAAGGAGGACACAGCAGACCACAGACATCATCTAGTGTTTGTTTTCTAACAGCCGAAGTTCATTTATGATGAAATGGTTAGAAAAACAATATGTGATGGCTGAGAGTCAGCGTTTTCTGCTCTGAAGAGTGAAAGTCCTACCAGGGAAGCCAAGAAAATCAGTGGCGACTCCTGGCTTCTCATCCCTGGCTCTGACCTTCCTGGCAAATCAGTTGTCATCTCTACCCCTCTGATTCTTATTGTAAAATATTAGCGTATGGGGCCGGCGCTGTCACACAGCAGGTTAAAGTCCCAGCCTGCAGCACCGGCATCCCATGTGGGTGCCAGGTCAAGTCCCGATTGCTCCACTTCCCATCCAGCTCCCTGCTAATGTGCCTGGGTAAGCAGTGGAAGATGGCCCAAGAATAGTGAAGAAAGTGAAAACTGGCACCTACTGGTTGGTTTGGGCCAATGAAAACTTTCAGAGTGTTAGCCACTTTCTCTTGAAAATCCTGACTTCTGAGGTGGGCATTTGGCATAGCAGTTAAGCCACCACTTGGGCTGCCTGCATCCCGTATTGGAGTAGTGGGTTCAAGTCTCAGCTCCCCTTCCATTCCAGCTCCCTGCTGATGTGCTCAGACTGAAGTGACACCTTGACAGTAGGGACTCCATCTTGAGAAAGCACCCCCCACTGTGAGATTCTGGTCTGAAATTATGATCTAAAACTCAGACAAGAACGGTACACTGCATCCCACTTGGCAGAGAAACTCCCTAGCAGGATGGCTCAGGCTTAAAACAGATACACTGCACCTGGATTAATGTTAAGACTGTAACTTGCCTATGGTCAAGAGTGTAATTGATGTTAGTTTCACCTAGGCCTTGGGTCAGCTTGACCCTAGCAAGCCTGTATTCCCCCTCCCCTGCTTGTGGATTTTGCCTTTATAAACCCTGTTGCTTTGGTTCGGGGCCGAGAGTTCTTTGGGGCATGAGCCCGCTCTCCACTGCCGGCAATAAAGGACCATCAAATGTTATCAGTGTGGGGCTCCTGTCAGCACTCGCTCAGGCACAAGACATTTGGCTCCCTGAGTTCCAGGCTTCTGGCCTCAGCCCACATTAGAGCAAATCCAGCAAATCCATGAGCTGTTGTTTGATAAATGGTGGTGGAATACCTGGCTCTTATTTGGACTAAGACCCTAGGTCACACAAAAAACAAAAAAAATTTCAGATGACCGAATTGCTAGCCACGAAAAATACGCATGTAAAAAACAAAGCCAGCAAGTGTAAAGTAAAACGTGTTTCCTCCCTAGTTATCTTGGGGTAGTCTAGGCAGGATATGACACCCAGAAACCGTTAAAGCAAAAAATGCCAAGACACCCTCAAAACCCCCTAGATACAGTCCAGATATAAGGGACAAACCGCAGGAGACAACACTTGTAGCAGATGAATACAACCCTCTGTAAATAGGGACAGAACCAGAACGCCAACAGACGATTAGAAAAGACAAACCAATTGGAAAAATAACCAAAGGATATAAGGAATTTGTAGGAAAAATAGAAATGAGCTGTAAGCATCTTTTTAAAAGCCATCAGCCTTCGTAATATTTTTTAGGAATTCACAACAGGGTCTCAACATGATCTTTTTTCACCAAAAGATGAAAACAAGGGGCTTGTTGAAACAGAACATCTGGAAGAATCCGCACCAAAGTAGGAACAGTGGCACGTGGCGGGGGTCACGCTACAGGGGCCTGAGCAGTCCAAGGGGGCTCATGCATCACGTGTATTAATTCCAGCGAAATCATCTGGCAGTTCCGTTGGGAGAGACATTGATCTCTGGCATGTAAGTAGATCAGCGATTGGCACCGCCCAGCCACAGTGAAGCGGTGAACAAGCACAACTGGTTCCCCCTGGCTCTCAACTCGGACATGACCCTTGCCCTCCCGCCAGACTCCACAAAGGTATTCACACCTCGTAAAAGACTCAAGAGACCGCATTAATGGGACACGCGACATCACTTTGGCAACTAAGTTTTCACAAAGGTATTTTTAAAGAACGTTCTTACTATGTGACTCCTTCTGAACAAGCCACTTCATTTATTTATTTATTTATTTATTGACAGGCAGAGTTAGTGAGAGAGAGAGAGAGAGATAAAGGTCTTCCTTCCGTTGGTTCACCCCTAAGTGGCCGTTACGGCTGGTGCGTTGCGGCCAGTGTGCTGTGCCAATCCAAAGCCAGGAGCCAGGTGCTTTTCCTGGTCTCCCATGGGGTGCAGGGCCCAAGCATCTGGGCCATCCTCCACTGACCTCCCGGGCCACAGCAGAGAGCTGGCCTGGAAGAGGGGCAACCGGGACAGAATCCGGCGCCCCGATCGGGACTAGAACCCCGGGTGCTGGCACTACAGGCGGAGGATTAGCCTAGTGAGCTGGGGCGCCGGCCCAAGCCACTTTAAAAAATGAGGTATTACGTGTACTTATTACAAAAACTCCCAGAGAGCATGGTGTGAGGGATGACCCCTGGTCCCTTTGCCACAGAGGCAGCCATAGTTCTTGTGTGTCTATCCTGAGACAGTCGGTCCATGGGCAATCATCGGCAGTTATGCAACAACTGAATTACACTATTCTGCATCTTGGACATTTTTTTTCTTAAAGATTTATTTATTTTTTTTGAAAGCCAGAGTTACAGAGAGGCATTGGCAGAGAGAGAGGTCTTTCATTCACTGGTTCACCCCCTAGGTGACTGCAACAGCCAGAGCTGCACCCATCTGAAGTCAAGAGCCAGGAGCTTCTTCCGGGTCCCCCATGCAGGTGCAGGGGCCCAAGGACTTGGAGCATCTTCTGCTGCTTTCCCAGGCCATAGCAGAGAGCTGGATCGGAAGTGGAGCAGCTGGGACTTGAACTGGAGCCCATATGGGATGCCAGCACTGCAGGAGGTAGCTTTACCCACTACTTACACCGGCCCCTGCATCTTGGACTTTTTAATTGAAAATATGTATCTCAGAATTTGTTGTATTATCAGCATATGTAGGGTTGTATCATTGCTCTTTAAGGCTGCAAACGATTCCAATGCATGAGTTAACCATGATTTCTTTCACTAGTCCCCTACTGATGGGTGCTGATGTTGTATCCAGTATTTTCTTTACAAACAATGCTGTGATAAATATTCATCTATATTTATGATTTTGTAAGTGCATAAATACATGGCTGGAATAAATCCCCAGCAGTAGGTTTGCTGCGTCTAAAACTTTGAAAGCTCTGTAGCGATTCGCACTTCCTTAAACTGTGATGGCGAGTTTGTTTCCCAACACTCCCAACTACACAGTGGCATCAAACTTCTGGCCGTTGTGGCCATTTGTGGAATAAACCAGCATATGGAAGATCGATCTGTTTCAGTCTCACCCTTTTTCTCTGTCACTTTACTTTTCACATAAATAAATAAATAAATCTTTAAAAAATTTAAAAATTGCGGTGCAGTGGGTAAAGTAGCTGCCTGCAATGCCAGCACCCCATATGGGTACTGACTTGAGTCCTGGCTACTCCTCTCTCTCTCCCCCTCTCTCACCTTCAAATAAGTAAATAAATCTTCAAAAATAAATAAATAGATACATAAATAAATAAGTAGAAATGTTTACAGAATCTAAGAAATTAAAAAACTAGGGACGGTGTTGTGGCGCAGCAGCCTGCAGTGCTGGCATCCCATTGGGACGCTGGTTCGAGTCCAGGCTGTTCCCTAATAATGCACCTGGGAAAGCAGTGGAAGATGGCCCAAGTCCTTGGCCCCCTGCCATCACATGAGAGATCTGGGTGAAGCTCCTGGCTTCTGCCTGGTCCAGCCCCCCTTGTTGGGGACATTTGGGAAGTGGACCAGCAGATGCAAGCTCTTTCTCTCTGTGTCCCTCATTCTCTGCCTTTCAAAGAAATAAAGCGAATCTTTATCAAAAAAAGAAATGGGGATAGGTGCTGCGGTATATCTGGTTAAGCTGCCACTTGCAGTGCCAGCATCCCTATGGGCACGGGTTAGAGACCCAGCTGCTCCACTTGCGATTCAGCTCTCTGCTATGGCCTGGGAAAGCAGTGGAAGATGGCCCAAGTGCTTGGGCCTCTGCACCTGTATGGGAGACCTGGAATAAGTTCTTGGCTTCTGGCTTTGGATTGGCCCAGTTCTGGCCATTGTGGCCATTTGGGGAGTGAACCATTGGATGAAAGACCTCTCTCTCTCCCTCTGTTCTCTCCCTCTCACTGTCTGTAATTCTACCTCTCAAATAAATAAATAAAATCTTTTAAAAATCATATTTTCATTTTATTCAAATCAGAAAAATTAATATTTGCCATTTAAAGATTCTTTTGTTGGGTGGGTGTTTGGTGTAGCAGTTAGACACTGCTCGGGACACCTGTACCTCATATCAGAGTCCAGCTCCCTGCTAATGCACACACTGCCAGGTAGCAATGATCGCTCAGGTGGTGGGCTCCCTGCTATCCAGGAAGCCTGGATTGAATTCTGGGATTCTGGCTTCAGCCTGGCCCAGCTTCAGCTGTCGGGGGCATTTGAGGCCTGAACCAACAGATGGAAGATCTTTGTCTGTCTTTCAAATAAATAAAATACACCAATAATAAGTTTTAAAAATAATAAAAGAGCCAGCATTGTTGCACAGCAGGTTAAGTGTGTGTCTGCGACACTGGCATCCCATGTGGGTTCCGGGTGAGGTCCTAGCTGTTTCACTCTGATCCAGCTTCCTGCTGATGTGACTGGGACAGCAGTGGAAGATGGCCTGAGTGCTTGGTCCCTGCACCCATGTGGAAGATCTGGATGGAGTTGCAGACTCCTTACGGTGGTCTGGCCCAGTCCTGACTGTTGTAGCCATTTGGGGAGTGAACCAGTAGATGGAAGATCTCTCTTTTCCTCTCTCTCTGTAACTCTGCCTTTCAAATAAAGTGAGTCTGTAAGTAAAAAGATTCTCTTGTTGGGTAGAAAAAACATCAAGCTATGTGGGAGATTTCTTTATTAAATATTTATTTATTTGAAAGGCAGAGTTACAGAGAGGCAGAGAGAGAGAGAGCGAGAGAGAGAGAGAGAGAGCGAGAGAGAGAGAAATCTTCCATCCACTGGTTCACTTCCCTAAGTGGCCACAATGGCCGGAGCTGGGTCGATCTGAAGTCAGGAGCCAGGAGCTTCTTCAGGGTCTCCCATGTGGTTGCAGGGGCCCAAGGACTTGGGCCATCTTCTATTGCTTTCCCAGGCCATAGAAGAGAGCTGGATCCAAAGTGGAGCAGCTGGGACTATAACCGGCGCCCATATGGGATGCTGGTACTGCAGATGGCGGCTTTACCAGCTACGCCACAGTGCCGGCCCTGGGAGATGTTTTTAAATCAAAATAACTTAGAGTGATTGAAAATAGGAAGATGAATAAAGATCTATCAACTATATGCATGGAAATAACGTAATAAAAAATCAAAATCAGACAAATTAATTCATGGCCATTAAATATTTCAAATTCATAAAAAGTGGCATCCATCAAGAATATGTAATAGTCATGAACCCCAACAACAGATCTTGAAACTACAAAACCAAAGCTGTTGGATATAGAAGAACATTTGGAGGGAGGGTGGCGCTGTGGCTCACTTGGTTAATCCTCTGCCTGCGGCGCCTGCATCCTCTGTGGGCACCGGGTTCTAGTCCCGGTTGCTCCTCTTCCAGTCCAGCTCTCTGCTGTGGCCTGGGAGGGAGGTGGAGGATGACCTGGGTGCTTGAGCCCCTGTACCCATGTGGGAGACCAGGAGGAGGCACCTGGCTTCGGATCAGCGCAGCTCCGGCCATGGCAGCCATTTGGGGGGTGAACCAATGGAGGGGAGATCTTTCTCTCTGTCTCTCTCTCTCACTGTCTAACTCTGCCAAATAAAAAAAATTTTTTTTTTAAAAAGGACATTTGGAAAGTCTACAAATCGATACTAGTTTTGAGCTATTTGAAAGTACCTCTCAGAAGTTAACAAATCTAGTAGACAAAGATAAGTCTAGAAAGAATTTAGAAACAAAATTAGGAGTTGGTGCCTGCAGTGCCAGCATCCCATATGGGCACCGGTTCAAGTGCCGGCTGCTCTACTTTTTTATGATTTATTTATTTTATTTATTTTATTTTAAAGAGTTATTCATTTATTTGAAAGGCAGAGTTACAGAAAGGCAGAAAGAGAGACAGAGAGTTCGTTCCTCCATTCTCTGGTTCATTCCCTAAATGGCCACAATGTCCGGAGCTGAGCCAACTCAAAGCCAGGAGCCTGGAGCTTCTTCCGGGTCTCTCACGTGGGTGCAGGGGCCCAAGCACTTGGGCCATCTTCTACTGCTTTCCCCAGGCCATAGCAGAGAGCTGGATAAGAAGTGGAGCAGCTGAGACTCGAACTGGCGCCCATATGGATGCCAGCACTGCAGGTGACTGTTTTACCTTCCATGCCACAGCACCAGCTCCTGCTCCTCTTCTGATCCAGCTCTCTGCTATGGCCTGGGAAAGCAGTAGAGGATGGCCCAAGTCCATGGGCCCCTGCGTCCGTGTGGGAGACCTGGAAGAAACTCCAGGCTCTTTGCTTCAGACTGGCCCAGTTCTGGCTGTTTTGGCTATTTGGGGAGTGAACCAGTGGATGGAAGATCTCTCTCTGTCTCTCTCTCTCTGCCTCCGTAACTCTGCCTTTCAAATAAATAAATAAATCTTTAAAAAAACAAAATTAATAAATAACTGAGACCACACATTTTTCAAAAATACATATGAAACATTCAGAAAAATAAACAAGTACTAGCCCATCAAAATCACTTCAATAACTCTAAAAACCAGAATAGATACACTCTCACCACAATGTAATAGCATTTTACATTAATAAGAAAATAATGGCCATTTTCAAAACAAAAAAGAAATTCTATTTTTTGTTTACTTGTAAATAAAAGCACCTTTCCACAGGACTCTAAGATCAGAAAGGCAATCAAAATGAAAAGTATAAGCAGTCTGGAAAGGAATGACCAGAGAAACTGCGTATTGAATCTTGTTGGATACGGTTAAAACAACATCGTGTGAAAGTACACAGCATTAAACGCTATGTTAGGAAATAAGAAAGCTTCGTTGAGCACTCATGGAAAAATGAGAGGACTCAGAATTTCATGGCAAATGTAATTCAACTCATTTTGGTGCATTCCTACCATGCATTTTCCACGCACTTTCTGACAACTGCTTTCTGCATGGATTGCAACTTTTTGCCCTGGGGCGGGCACTGCTGCACAGCACGTTAAGCTCATGCTTGGTGTATTTGTGTCTCGTAGCAGAGTGCCTGGACCAGTCCTGCTCTGCTTCCCATGCAGCTTCTTGCCAAGAACTCAAGGACTCAAGTCCTTGGATCCCTGCCTCCCTTGTGGAAGACCTGGATGGAGTTCACGGCTCCTGGCTTTGGCCTGGCCCAGCCCCAGCTCCCATAAGGCACCTGGGATGTGAACCAGAGGCTGGAAGATCTTTGTCTCCCTTTCTGTTATTCTGTTTTTCAATGAAATAAATACATCTTGAAAAAAAAATTTGGTTTTGTCTGCAAATAAAAATTTTAATTCCATTTGCCCGTGAAGTTTTTGAAACGCCCTCATATACAATTCCGTGAAATGAACTTGTAGGGAAGGGGGTAGGGGCGGAAAGAAGGGATGAACAGAGATTAAAGCAGGAATTGGGGATTCCACGCTGAGAATGCTGGATCAGCTCTGTAGGGATCACTTGAAGAAATAGGAAGAACGGTCGTCTGCATGGGCCTCAGAGAACAGACAGGGCGGTGAGGAATTAACCGGCAAACATCAGAGCGCAGACACGTGGAGGCGAACAAGGCAGCCGGGACCCCTCTGCTGCTGCTGGGATTTCCTTTAGCGGGAGGAAGTGGAGAAGCCGAGTGGTTGAGCCTCCCAGGGTCGGGGAAGAAGAGCTGCAGCCCATGACCTCTCAGATCTGACCTTGATTGGGACCCAAAGGGGTAAAATGAAACCAGGTTGTTGGCACTTAACGGGTTTCCTGACACTGCCATACTCAAGAGCCCCCTGCTGTGATTCCTGGTCCTTCCCCCAAAACCTCCAAGCCTCATTCTTTAGCGGCAGGTTCCTAAAGGCCAGGTTACTAAATTGCTATTTAAGTTGTTTTTATAGGCATCATTACCACACTGACTTAAATCAGTTTCAACTTTGGGGCCCCGTGCTATGGCACAACCGGTAAAGCCGCCGCCTGCAGTGCCAGCATCCCATATGGGCGCCTGTGTCCTGGCTGCTCCACTTCCAATCCAGCTTCCTGTTAATGTGCCTGGGAAAGCAGCAGAGGATGGCCCTGCACCCATGTGGGAGGCCTGGAAGAGGCTCCTGGCTCTTGCCTTTGGATCGGCCAGCTCCGGGCCATTGCAGCCATTTGGGGAGTGAACCAGCAGATGGTTATCTATCTCTCTCTCTGCAACTCTGCCTTTTGAATCTTTTTTAAAATGTTCAGCTAGATCAAGACTGACCAGCTGAGCTGCGCGTGTGCAGAAAGGAGGCCCATAGCCTATAGATGACACGATCCCGGTCTCCCCCGGAACCAGTCAGAGACTGAGCGGAAACAGAAGCGGCAGACAGCTCAGGAACTCAGCGTGGTGAAGGTGAGCAGCTCCACTGACCAGGCTTGTCCTGGTACCGACCCACTCGCGGTGCAGCTGTGCAGGCCTCATCCAGCAGAAGCTGCCCTGTGGACGTGTCTGTGTCATCGCTTCTCTTTCCTGACCCACGGATCAGGGAGATGGATTGGAGCCTTGCCTCCCGTCTCCTTGCCAAGTCGACTTCTCCCGACAGCTGGTGACATAATATTGGCTTCTATGCACACGGGGCAGCAAACCTATACCTCTTCTGGTAACTTAAGGACTGGAAACGGGCTAGTCCCCCAAAGAACGGCAGAACGGCATTGGGCTTCAAGCACCTGGCGCCCGAGATTGTCCCAAGGTACTGTTGGATTGCTGGTGCCGCAGGCAACTGTCGGGAAGGAAAGAGCTCCCGGAGCAAAGTGGGAGCATCCTAGTTCGCGCATGCGTGGTGCCGCTTGGGCGCATGATCAAAGGTAAGCAGACGCAGGAGGAAACGCGGCTCGGCGAAACCCCGGCAACAACAGGCTGTTCCCACCGGGTCCCACACAGGCTCCAGCTATTGGAGTTCTGACTGTCCAGTTCCGTCCTAAGACCATGCTTACGAAATGAAAGGGAACATAAAAGGCAAACTTGAGAATTTGGACACAGAAGTCGAAATTATGAAAAAGGACATAGATTTTGAAATAAAAACCTCATCCAAATTGAAAACTGAAAAATAGAATTAGAAGTTGGGCAGGGCAGAGGTGTGGCACAGCAGTAACTGCTGCTTTGGACACTTGCATCCCATCCGGAAGCGCGGATTAAAGTCCCAGCTCCTCTGCCTCTGAGCCAGCTCCCTGCTAATGCATTTGGGAAGCAGTGGATAGTGGCTCAAGGGCTTGGGTTCCTGCACCTACCTGGGAGACCCAGATGGAGTTCCTGGCTACCAGCTTCAGCCTGGCCCTACCTAGCCCCAGCTGTTGCAGACAACTGGGGAGTGAGCCAGTGGATGGAAGATCTCTCTCTCTCTATCCTTCTCTCTCTCTTTCAAATAAATAAATAAATCTGAAAAGAAAGAAATTAAGGGGATGGCATTGTGATGTAGTGAGTTAACCGCTGCCTGCTATGCTGGCAGCCCGTGTGGGTACTGGTTCTAGTCCCGGCTGCTCCACTTCCGATCCGGCTCCCTGCTAATGTGCCTGGGAAAGCAGCAGAGGATGGCCCAAGTCCTTGGGCCCCTGCACCTAGGTGGGAGACCTGGAAGAACTCCTTGCTCTTGGCTTTGGCCTGGTCCAGTTCTGGCCATTGCAGTCATTTGGGGAATGAATCAGCAGGTAGAAGATCTCTCTCTCTCTCTCTCTCTCTATATATATATATATATATGTGTGTGTGTGTGTGTGTGTGTGTGTGTGTGTGTGTTCCTCTCTCTCTAACTCTGCTTTTCACATAAATAAATAAATAATTTTATGAGAATATTTATTTATTTGAAAGGATGAGTTACAGAGAGAGAGAGAGAGAGAAATATCTTTCAACTGCTAGTTCACTCCCCAAATGGCTGCAAATGCTGAAGCTGGGCTGATCCGAAGCCAGGAACCAGGAGCTTCTTCTTCTGGGCCTGCCATGTGGGTGCAGGGGCCCAAGCACTTCGGCCATCTTCTACTGCCTTCCCAGGCGAGTTAGCAGGGAGCTGGATTGGAGGTGGAGCAGTGGGGACTTGAACTGGTGCCCATATGGGATGCTGGTACCACAGGCAGTGGCTTTACCTACTACGCCACAGCATCAGCCCCAAATAAATAAATATTTTTAAAAACTAAGGATTCATTGGATAGGTTTCATAGCATACTGAACACAGCTGAAATGGAGAATTAATGAACTAGAAGAGGCAAATAGAAAATGCCAAAGACAGGGTATGTAAGAGACAGA
The DNA here is from genome assembly GCA_949820135.1 of Sylvilagus floridanus. Taxonomy (NCBI): domain Eukaryota; kingdom Metazoa; phylum Chordata; class Mammalia; order Lagomorpha; family Leporidae; genus Sylvilagus; species Sylvilagus floridanus. The sequence goes on from OX463236.1 coordinate 161,723,325, forward strand.
AAGGTTACTGTGAGAAGATCTAATATAGTTTGAAGTCTTTGAAGAGGAAGAAAGAGGAGAAGCAATGTTTAAGCAGATAATGGCTGGGGAAACTCACCAAACTGATAGACGACACTCAGTCACAAGTTCAAGAAACTGAATGTTAGGATAAATGAAAAAAAAAAAAAAAACCCACCTAGCCCTGTGAGCTGTCAGTCTAACTTGAACTTGAAACACCTCTCCTCTATGGCTGCCCGCTGATAACCAGTTCTTCAAATGCTCTTATCACCCTGCTGTGTCCTTCACTCACATGTTGAATAATCCTTGACTCAGTGTTCATTGATATGAGTCATTTTCTAATTTTTTAAAAAAAGATTTATTTTATTTATTTGAAAGGCAGAGTTACAGAGAGGCAGGCAGATAGACAGACAGACACACACACACACACACACACACACAGAGAGAGAGAGAGAGAGAGAGAGAGAGAGGATCTCCCATCCACTGGTTCACTCCCTAAAGGGCCACAATGGCTGGCTGATCCGAAGCCAGGAGCTTCTTCCAGCTCTCCCACGTGGGTGCCGGAGCCCAAGGACTTGGGCCATCTACTGCTTTCCCAGGCCATAGCAGAGAGCTGGATAGGAAGTGGAGTAGCTGGGACTTGAACTGGCACCCATATGGGATGCTGGCAGCAGCTTTACCTGCTACGCCACAGTGCCGGCCACAGTACTGGTTCTTGTTCCTGATTCCAGCTTCCTGAGAATGTATACCTGGGAGGCAGCAGGTGAGGGCTCCAGTCTTTGGGTCCCTGCCACTCACACGGAGACCAGCACCGAGTTCCTTTCTGCCTGTCCCAGCCCTGACTGTTGAAGGAATTCGGGGAATGAACCAATGGACTGGAGATCTCTGCCTTTCAAATAAGTAAAAATTTAAAATTTAAAAATCGCAAAACGAATCTGGTCAAGACCCACTAAATCTGGTCTCCGGTAGCTTGAAACACCCTGTCTTAGCAGACTTGTAGGTGGGATGTTGAGCGGGAGGAGAATTGCATTATGAAAAAATGATGAATTTGTTCGGCCGCCCTCTCAAGGATCAGCTGACCTTGGCTCTGAGCTGTTTAGACTCCTTCCCCGCTCAGCACTCAAATCACTGCGGGAGACCCTTTGGAAAAGCCGGCGGGCGGCTCTGCCTCCGCGCCGGCCGCTTCTTAACCCACCAGGAAGTGCGGGCCACCGGGGCGACGGCGCTCCGAGGTCGGGATCCGCGGGGCAGGCGGGGCGGGATTCGCGGGGAGGAGCCTGCGGGGCCTGGAGAACGGGACTGCACCGCCGCGGCAGCCCAGACCCGGAGCGGGGTTCCCGGGGGTCCGTCCCTGGACTTTCCGGGGCCGGCACCCAGCGCTGGAGACAGGGCCCGCAGCACATTCGCGAGATCCCGCTCGCTTCGCTGGGGCGCGAGCACCGCGGGCCAGAGGAGGCGGGGAGAGGCCTGGCCGGACTCCGCTCCGCCTGCCCGCGGCACCCCTGCCTCTGAGCCCGCCCCTTCGGTTTGGCAGGGAGGGCTGGCCCAGGTGCTGCGCACTCGCGACTCGAAGGCGCGGCCGCACGAACTCGGATCCATGGCTGCGCTGGGCTGCGCGAGGCTGAGGTGGGCGCTGCTGGGGCCGCGAGTGGCCGGCTGTGGCCTCTGCCCACAAGGAGCCAGAGCCAAGGCCGCGATCCCCACCGCCCTCCCCGCGGACGAAGCCGCCCAGGCTCCCGGAGCCGGGCCTGGGGACCGGCGGCGACTGCGGAGTCTGGAGGAGCTTCCGAGGTTAGGGCGGCTGCGTTTCCTTTATCAGGCGTTCGTGCAAGGCTACGTGCTGCACCTGCACAAGCTCCAGGTAACAGAGTGGGCGCATCTCGGCCTGGGACAGCGGTTGGGGGCGGGCGTCGCAACCGAGATGCTGGGGGCGCTGGGCGAGAATTCCAGAACTTGGCTCTTCTGAGAGGTTGGTCCGCAGTGCTTTGGAAATCTCACTTAAACAGGATGCTAAGTGTTACCAGTCAGGAGATCAGCAAGGCGTGTGCACGCAGGAGGGAGATGCCTTGGGGGCAGAAGCAGGTGTACTGGCCCGCAGGTGTTCTGGAATGACTGTTGAAGTTTGTGCCAATATCGGTTACCCCTCCCCCCTTCCAAAGCACATAACTTTAGGAGCATTCCAGAGGCTTCTTAGCAATTTGCAAGGTAAATTTCCCTTTAGGAGAAGAAAGATGTTGCTCCTCAGAAGGGGAAGATTCTGAGGAGCTTATGTAGTAGAACGCGGAGATGAGGTAGGGATGAAGGGCGAGCCCACGGCAACTGACGGAGACGGGAGAACCCGCCCCGGCCAGTGTGGTTAAGTTGGAGACGTTTTAGGAAATGAACCGGAGGGAATCAGGCGGGGTCCTAATGACTGTTAACAAATATTGAAGCTGGAGCTGGTGCCGCGGCTCAGCAGGCTAATCCTCTGCCTTGTGGCGCCGGCACACTGGGTTCTAGTCCCGGTTGGGGCACCGGAGTCTGTCCCGGTTGCCCTCTTCCAGGCCAGCTCTCTGCTGTGGCCCAGGAGTGCAGTGGAGGATGGCCCAAGTGCTTGGGCCCTGCACCCCATGGGAGACCAGGAGACGCACCTGGCTCCTGCCTTCGGATCAGCACAGTGCGCTGGCCACAGCGTGCCGCCATGGCGGCCATTGGAGGGTGAACCAAGGGCAAAAGGAAGACCTTTCTCTCTGTCTGTCTCTCTCACTGTCCACTCTGCCTGTCAAAAAACAAAAAAACAACAAAAACAAAACAAAACAAAAAAACAAATACTGAAGCTGGGATTCAGTGCAGTGAGGCCCCTGCCCGCATGGGGCTTCTGTGTTCCTTTGGGGGAAGATGGAGGACAAGTCGCTAAACCAACACACAGTTAACCCCAGAGAGCCAGCTCTGGGGCAGACGCTGTTCTCAGGCTGGGTAGGGTCTTTGATTCACACGAATCCCCCAGGGGACATTGGGCTGTCAGTGACTCATAGCCAGCAGGAGGCAGACCTTGTGTGGGGGTGGGTAACCATGTGGGCCCTGTGGGTCCATGCTGGGGAGAAATCAAAAAGGAAGAAGAGCCGCAGGGACTGGGGGCAGGGCAGGTCTTTGAGGATGGCCTTGGTCCCTCTAAGGGCCAGTGACAGGCTCCTGAGCAGGCCCAGGGTGAAGGTGGCCTCTGAGCACCGCTGTGCAGGTTGTGGTGTGTCCCGGAGACTGGGCTGGTCAGAAGAGGTGCAGAGAGTCGCAGGTGGTGAAGGCTCCAATGTGGCGGCATCCAGGGTGGAGTTAAGCCTGAGAGAGAAAATGACTTTGAGGGTTTGGGGTCGGGGATGGAGGGGACTTGACCACAGTCAGGAGCTGCAAGCTCTGTACCTGCCCTGCGAGGCTGCTCTCGCTTGGGATCTGCCCTGTTGGACTCGGGGTTCACAGGTCACACAGTGTCCGAGAGATGGACCAGGTGGGCTTCCTCAGAGCCAGGAGCCCAGGGTCCTGTGCACGCTCCCTGCTTGGTTTAACCGCTAGAACGGCGAGAGGCGAATGCCCCATCTGTGGGGACTGAGGGTTTCTTGGGGGAGGGGATTGGCTGGAGATTAATTCTAGAGTAGCCATTACCCAAGAAGCTCCAGATGGCTTGAGGAGGAGGAAGCAGAAAGCAAAGAATGTGTGGCCTTTTGGAGGCAAGACTCGGGTTTCAGCCTTTGTATCCCGAAGATCTTGGGTCGTGTGACCTGGATGAACACAGGAGCTCGCTACATACAGCTGAGGACTCCGTAAAGAGCAGAATGTTGTGCATCTGTGAGAGCAGGGGAGTAGCCCTACTGTGGACAAGGGTGTGGTCTGATGACCCACTTTTATAAAGTCAGCATTTGGTTGCCACTCAAACTGGCTCAAACTAGAAAGCAGTTTTATTGGCTTGTAGAATTAGCCCAAGGGAGACCAGGAAAAAGCACCTGGCACCTGGCTCCTGCCATCGGATGAGCGCGGTGCGCCGGCCGCAGCGCACCGGCCGCGGCAGCCATTGGAGGGTGAACCAACGGCAAAGGAAGACCTTTCTCTCTGTCTCTCTCTCTCTCACTGTCCACTCTGCCTGTCAAAAATAAAAAAAATTAAATTAAATTAAAAAAAGATTTATTTATATAAAAAAAAAAAAGAATTGAAATCTTGGCTAGTTGCATGTCTGTCAGGTGTCAGTTGCCCTGGTCCGTTTTGTGTGGCTGTAACAACATGCGGGAGGCTGCTTCAATCAGCTCACGGGTTTGGAGGTTGAAAGCCCGGGACCCCGTGGCCCCACTGAGCTGGCCTCTGGTGAGAGCCTGCTGGCTGGATCGCAGTGTGGTGGGTGGCTTCACGTGGCCGGAGCACGTGCAAGAGAGAGAAGTCCTGTGGCAAGAGAGGAGGCAGAGACTGGAGAGTGGCCAGACTCTTGTATAACAATGAGGTCTTGTGAGAACTAATCCAGTCCTGGGAGACCAGCATTAGTGTTCGTGACCCAGATTCCTCCCTCCAAGATCCACCTCTTTAAGGTCTCATTTCAATACCATTACAGTGGAGAGCCCAGGGACCTCTGGAGGGCAAACCACAGCACAGCAAGACTCATGAAGTCACAGCTGGTTTTCTGCAGTTCTGTTGATGCTGCTGTCTTGCACAAGCTGGTCGACTGCCTTGGCCTGGGTTAACTGCCCTTCCTGAAACCATCAGAACAGTGGCATGAGACAGACACACTCTACTCAGCTTGGGCTCTGGCTCCCCCTCCTATCCAAATTAGCCAACCAGTGTCCCTTGCACCCTCAGTGGATACAAATGCATTATCACACACCCAATTGCTTAGAGCAGCTTCAGAAGCACTGTTGGACTTAAGGGCGCTGGGCAGGAATTAGGGCATGGCACGCTGCTCCGTAAATGAGGGTGCCTGTCATCTCTTAATGTCAAGAGTGCTGGGAAAATGAACTGTGGGCGTGTTAAATATACACGGGAATTTATATTAACTTTGTGTCTCCCAGAGCTGTGGATGCTGTGAGTGGTGTAGCTGTTATCGTAATCACCTGGGTTGGGCCCCTCCTGTGCCCTACACTGCTCCAGGCTCATATTTGTCACTTCGTGTATCCTGTTTCTTATATTCTCCTGTTTAGGTGACTTAGAATCTGGGTTGCAAGGCTCTGAGGCCAGGGCCTATCTCTTTTTTACTTCTGTGCCCCAGCACTGGGCGCAGTCTTCGGTACAAGGGAGGTATAGCTGGTGCGCCCAGGGGGTGCCGCCGACAGTCCTCCTCTTTGTGGTACTCTGGGTTGTTTGGCATAAGAAAGAGGGAGAGGTGCTGAGGGTGGTGGGCAGGGTGATGACTCCAGACCCTGCAGTCCTTGGCATTTCAGGTTCAGAAATGAAATTTTGTCCACGCATTCAGTGTGGGCAGACTACTGGGACTGACTCCGCATCGATCAAACCCACAGAAACGAATGTGTGGTCTGGTGTGCCCGTGTGTTTATTGAATGAGCAGGCCAACCCTCCCGGGGCACATGGTAGTCCATCTTCCAGAAACTTCTATTCTGGTTATCTGTTGCTGGCTAACAAACCATGCCAGAGTCCGGTTGCTTCAAACAACAGGCATGTTTGCTCATGACTGTATGGACTAGGCATTTGGGCAGGGTGTTATGAAACGGTTTATCTTTATTGTGGGATGGAATGAAGTATCAACTCAGATGGCCAAATCCAGCTGGGACGGCTCAAGTGGAGCAATATGTCTGGGCTTCCGGTCCGTCTTTTGGCTGGTGTGCCACTGCTGCTGGAGCTGGATTAGCCAATGTGGCTTCTTCATGTGCATGTTCAGTGCCTGGGCTTGCCTGGTATCTCTGTCTCCTTCCATATGGCTGGCTGGGGCGTCCTCACAGCCTCGTGGTCTTCAGAGAGACTTCATGGCACTGGCTCCCCCCAGCTTGTGTTGTAAGACAGGTGGAAGTTGCCAGTTTCTTAAGGCCTGGACCTGAAAAGTGACACAGCATCCTGTCCACGGCCTTCTCCTCACCAAGGTAGTTTCAAGGGCCACTGAGACTCTGCGGAAGGCCCGGACATCTTCATGGGAGGCTTTCAAAGCTATGTGTAGCTGTCTTCAGTCACCACATGCCTTTCCGAGGACGCAGGTGCCTCGGGAGAGAGAGGAGCAGCTGTGTTGGTGGATTGCTTGGTGTGCAAAACCCAGGACTAGGGGAGTGCGGTTGAAGGAAACCCCATCCAGACCTGGAGAAGCTGGTTCAGTGTGCTTCCCTGGTGCCTCTCGCTTGGAGAGCGAGAGAGAAGTCCTGCCCAGTTCTGGCTGTGTGGCTGCCTTCCTGTGGATTCTGTAAAGACCATTCCCCTCCGTTCACACATTCTTTTCTCAGCCGGGCTCACGGCCCTGGGTGGGTGGTTTCCCTCCCCAGCACTCGTGTTACCGTCAAGCCTCTCGAAGATTATCCTCCAGTTACCTTGCCCGGGCTCAGTATTTTTTCGTGTCGCTTGGCAGACGTTACAGGTTGCCCGGGACACTGGCGGGACCGGGTGCCCTGCTGTTAAGCCTCAGGGATGGGAAATTTGAAACTAAGTATTAATTTCAAAAATGGATGAAGCATAGCAGTTTGGCAATTGGACTGCCAGGGTTTTATCTTAGAGATAAATTATAGGGTCAATGAGATATTGAAGAATATTCAAGGTAGTATTGTTTGTAGTTAGGAAAGGTTAGAATGACTTAAAAGTCCCACAGTGGGGGGCTAATTAAATAAATTACTATAAATTCATATGGCAAGATTTTATACAACCATTAACAAGAATAGGGGGAATCTAGTGTATAAATATGAATTGGTTGGTAAGAGATGGGAAGAAAATGAGGCGCAAAACTGTGTAATATGCCATCATGTGTGACTAAAGAGTGGCGTATATGTATTTGTTTTTGTAATATGTGAAAATATGTATTATGAAAAAGCTACACGTGGGTTTCAACAATTTTTTGCAGCACGATAACCTCATACTATTAATTTCGTCACTCCACGAACTTTTTGAAGTACCCTCCTGTGTATATATTTGCATATGCATAAATAGTCTCCAGGAAGACACACAAGAAATTGATAACCATGGCTGCCTCCTGTGCTCTGGAGGTGAGAGTTAGGAGGAAGACTTACTTCTCATTGCATACCCTCTTGTATTGCTTGAATTTGAACACTGTGCATGTATTATTACAATTAAAAAAGCAACAACAACAGCAAAAGGCTCAAGAGCAGGACATAAAAGGATAGCCGACCCAATGCATTCTTGTTCAGCGTAATATTTGGGGGGTTTTGGACAGCCTTCCCGTCTTGTATCCCTGTCTGGTCCTTGGTCCTTACTGCTGGCGTCCAGCTCTGCGTAGGTGTCCTGTTCTGCACCCTGCATGGCTTGCTCGTCATCCGTACCTCCTCCTTGCAATACTCCCACTGCTGAACCCAGCTTGGCCCAGCGTGTAGACCCTGGTATGCTCAGCTCACTGAGGTTTGCCTCTGGGTGCTGTGGGCCTGTGGGCGCTGGGGGTGAGCAGTGCTGCTGGTAGGGCAAAACCTTTTCTTGGGTCACTTTCTGATCTGTTACTACCCCCATCCCATTTTTTCCCTAAGTCACAAAATCAGTGGGAGATTCCAACTCTCTGGTCCATATCTTTGTAACATGACAGTTCCTCCTTCTTGCGTAAAAACAGCTGTTTTTCTGATTCTTGAAGTAATGGCCACACACCTGCACAGAAATATGTTTGCAACTTTGTAAAATCAAAACCTCAGACACGTGCTGAGTGCCGATCAACTGGGGAATTAGAGTGTGATGTGTTGACAGTGAAGCCCTTTAAGCAGTCATGATGAAAGCTACAGCTCCGTGTATCAATAGGCATGACGCAAAAGAAAAGTTAAGTATAGAACACGTACAGTAGGTTTCCACTCCTATAAATCATAATAAGCTCATGGAAATGCTATGGTTACTATTGGCTACATATGTGGGGACTTCAGAAGCAGTGCAAAATGGAATTAAAAGGGGCCCGTGTTACGGTGCAATGGGTTAAGCCACCACCTGCAATGCTGGCATCCTGTATCAGAACACTGGTTGGAGGCCCAGCTACTCTGCTGTGATCCAGCTCCCTGCTGGTACTCCTGGGCAAGCTGCTGCTGATGACCCAAATGTTTTGGCCCCTGCCACCCACGTGGGAGGCCTGAATTGAGTTCCAGGCACTTGGCTTCAACCTGGCCCAGGCTATTTTGGACGAAGCAGTGGATAGAACTTTGTGTGTGTGTGTGTGTGTGTGTGTGTGTGTGTGTGTATGTCTTTATGATTCTTGGCCTTTCTACTGAATTTTTATTTGTTCTATTGAATTCTTCATTTCCAATATTTCATTTTGATTTCTCTTTAGGATCTCAATTTTATTGGAGAAATTTTCTTTCATGTCATGTGTGGATTTCATTAGTTCATGGATTTGCTTCTGATTACTCCTAAGTAATCCTACAATCAATTTTTTAAATTAGATTTCTGGCATTTCTTCAATCTCTTCATCTTCACTTTCCAGTATTGAAGTGTTGTGATTTTGGAGGCATCATGTTGTCTTCCTTATTCTTGTTTCTTGAATCGCTGCGTTTATTATTAGGCATTTGTGGAGATACTTGTTGTTTTGTTTTTCCCTGTGATGGCTTTTATGTTTGACTGTTCCTCTGTTGCTTAGTGGAGTGCCCGCTTTTTCAGTGAATACCCAGGGGGTGAGTGCTGGGTGTGGTCAGGGAGCTCTGTTCAGTGCTCCAGGGTGAAGGGAGTGTCCAAGGTGATATCTGTGTTGGGCATGGTAAGTTTTCTCGCTCTCTCTCTTTTTATTTTTATTTTTATTTTTATTTTTTTTATTTTTGACAGAGTGGACAGTGAGAGAGAGACAGAGAGAAAGGTCTTCCTTTGCCGTTGGTTCACCCTCCAATGGCCACTGCGGCCAGCGCGCTGCGGCCGGCGCACCGTGCTCATCCGATGGCAGGGGCCAGGTGCCAGGTGCTTTTCCTGGTCTCCCATGGGGTGCAGGGCCCAAGCACTTGGGCCATCCTCCACTGCACTCCCGGGCCACAGCAGAGGGCTGGCCTGGAAGAGGGGCAACCGGGACAGAATCCGGCACCCCAACCGGGACTAGAACCCTGTGTGCCGGCGCTGTAAGGCGGAGGATTAGCCCGTTGAGCCACGGCGCCGGCCATCTCTCTCTCTTTTTAATCAGAGGACAGGTTTGTTCTGCTCTGTTGGCGTAGTCTCATATTCACCTTTTCTTCTCAAAGGAGACCAGTGCCTGGACACTAGCCCCAGTGGGTACCGTATTCATCCACACCACCACAAGAACCACACAAAGGATCTGTGCAGGCCTCGGTATAAGCATGGATCCCGCAACAATGACCCTCACCAGGGAATTAGGGAGCCCTGAGTGTGTGGAGCCTCCCACAGTGACTGCCCAAAGTCTCAGCCATACCCTGTGCCTTCCCATGCAGCCACAGTATTTTCACAGTGGTGACACACAAGTCTCCCACAGTCATATTTACCCAACCCCCCATCAGTTCTCCCAGCCAGACTTTGGCACCTCCACTTGGTTGCTGGGTATGTGGACAGGAGCTGGCACAGCTGTTGCATATGTCCAAAATGACAGCCACCCTCTCTCAGCTAGTTAGGGGATGCCAGTGCAGGGTGGTCGGGGAGAGAGAAACGTGCCCCATTTCTTTCCCCTCTAGTTTGGCAGGGGCACTGTCCCGCTAGGGCTCCAAGCTAGATTCTGTCCAGGCTCTTCCTGTAGCTTTATTGCCAATGGCTTGGGCTGCTGCAGTTTGATCTCACCTCACTCTCTAAAGCTGGTGCTGGGGCTCTTGGCTGTTGAGGTCCTGAGTTGTGGGAGTCCACACCCTCCATGTAGGTCCACGGTCCCTCTAATTTGTGTGGCGTTTTCTCTGCTGTTTTCTCCCTAGCTCTCCCCTGAGACTACACTCTTTCTACTTTTTTATTTTTTATTTTTTTTAATTTTGAATGTAAATTTTATTTTATTTTTAACTTTTATTTAATAAATATAAATTTCCAAAGTACAACTTTTAGATTATAGCCACTTTTTCCCTCCATAACCTCCCTTCCACCCGCAACCATCCCATCTCCCACTCCCTCTCCCATCCCATTCACATCAATATTCATTTTCAATTATCTTTATATACAGATCATCAATTTATTATATACTAAGTAAGGATTTCAATAGTTTGCACCCATACCAAAACACAAAGCATAAAGTACTGGTTGAATACTAGTTTTACTGTTAATTCTCATAGTATAACACATTAAGGACAGAGGTCCTACATGGAGAGCAAGTGCACAGTGACTCCTGTTGTTGATTTAACAATTGACACTCTTATTTATGATGTCAGTAATCACCTGAGGCTCTTGTCATGAACTGCCAAGGCTATGGAAGCCTCTTGAGTTTGCCAACTCTGATCTTATTTACACAAGGACATAGTCAAAGTGGAAGTTCTCTCCTCTCTTCAGAGAAAGGTACCTCCTTCTTTGATGGCCCGTTCTTTCTGCTAGGATCTCACTCGCAGAGATCTTTCATTTAGGTCATTTTTTTTTTTTTTTGCCAGAGTGTCTTGGCTTTCCATGCCTGAAATACTCTCATGGGCTTTTTTTTTTTTTTTTTGACAGGCAGAGTGGACAGTGAGAGAGACAGAGAGAAAGGTCTTCCTTTGCCATTAGTTCACCCTCCAATGGCCGCCGCGGCCGGCGTGCTGCAGCTGGCGCACCACGCTGATCCGAAGGCAGGAGCCAGGTGCTTATTCTGGTCTCCCATGTGGGTGCAGGGCCCAAGCACCTGGGCCATCCTCCACTGCACTCCCGGGCCACAGCAGAGAGCTGGCCTGGAAGAGGGGCAACCGGGACAGAATCCGGTGCCCCGACCAGAACTAGAACCCGGTGTGCCGGTGCCACAAGGCAGAGGATTAGCCTATTGAGCTGTGGCGCCAGCCCTCATGGGCTTTTTAGCCAGATCTGAATGCCTTAAGGGCTGATTCTGAGGCCAGAGTGCTGTTTAGGACATCTGCCATTCTATGAGTCTGCTGTGTGTCCTGCTTCCCATGTTGGATCATTCTCTCCTTTTTAACTCTATCAGTTAGTATTGGTTGAGTGGAGAGAATACACCTGGGCAGGCCAGGTGGGTGGCTCAGCAGAGAGGCAGAGGGCTGAGCACTCTGTACACCTTTTTAAAAACTATCTTCTCTTAGACTAGAGCAGTAAGCTCCCTCCCTATTCTGCTATCTTGAATCTCCTCCTTCTTGGCCTTTCAAATAAAATTTTTTCAAGATTTGCTTTCATTTATTTGAAAGCCAGAGGTACAGAGAAAGTGGGAAAGACAGAGATCTTCCATCTGCTAAGTTCCCTCCCCACGTGGCCACAACTGCTGGGGCTGGACCAGGCCAAAGCTGGGAGCCTATTCTGGGTCTCCCATGTGGGTGTAGGGGCCCAAGCACTTGGGCCATCTTTCACTGCTTTCCCAGGTGCGTTAGCAGAGAGCTGGATTGGAAGTGGCGCAGTGGGTCTCGAACTGGTGCCCATATGTGATGCCAGCACTGCAGAGGAGGCTTAATTTGCAATGTCACAATGCCAGCCCCTCAAATAAATTTTTAAAAATTTATCTTGGTGCAAAAAACACTTTGAAATCCATGCATAGCTTTTGCATAACATGCATTTACCTTGAATGTTTTGAAGACCCAGTGGTTTGTAAAATCATATGAACTTTGACAAGAAGGCCACGCTTCAGAGACACAGTAGTGGCTGCTCTAGGGAGGGAGGACAAAGAGACTGGAGAAGACTGAGAAGGGAACTTAGTATCTGAAAATCTGCACTCAAGAAATAGTCAAAGCAAATATGAACAAATAGGAACATTTCTCAATTCTGGGAGGGTGAGTACCTGGGAGTTCATAGTGTGGTTTCCTTGAATCTGCAATGTGAGAATATGTGTTATCAAAAAAGACAGTGGTCCTGCTTGCCCTGAGCGCCTAGGCTGCCACCGGCCTGCTGTGTTCTTGGAGGAGGCCCTCACGGCCAGGTGCAGAGCAGGAGGACCAGGAATGCTGTTAATTATTTCGCGCCTCCTGTCACTTGGAAATGTGAATTCCACTTGTGTGAGGGAGTTGGGGCTAACTCTGTGACAGCACGGAGGCAGGGCCATCCCAGCTGGACTTGTCTTGGCCTTTGACCCAGAATGAGCCCTCTTTCTGACATCTGTCAGCTGAGGCCGAAGGGTGGCCTGAGCCTGAAGTGACTTCTCTGTTTAATCCAACTGACGGCTGCCAGCTCTGGATGCCGGGTTTGTTGATACTGGCAAAACAGTGCTTGAAGCTTGTGGAATTCGCTTTGATGGTCAAGGTTCCTTGCTGTTTCAGTGCTGTTTGCTTGTGCCGAGAGCCACGCTAAGGAGTGCACTGTCCATAAACTAAGCAGGAGACCAGCACATGAAAGGCGATATCAATTTTTGAGGGTGGGGAGGAGGTAGATTTCAGATGATTTTGTTTTTTAAGATTTATTTATTTATTGAGAGGAAGAGTTACACACACACACACACACACACACACACACACACAGAGAGAGGGAGAGAGAGAGAGGTCTTCCATCCACTGATACACTCCCCAAATGGCCGCGACAGCCAGAGCTGCGCTGATCCAAAGCCAGAGCCGGGAGCTTCTTCTGGGTCTCCCATGTGGGTGCAGGGGCCCATGGACTTGGGCCATCTTCTACTGCTTTCCCAGGCCATAGCAGAGAGCTGGATCAGAAATGGAGCAGCTAGGACTTGACCCGGCGCCCATATGGGATGCTGGCACTGCAGGAAGCAGCTTTACCTGCTACGCCACAGTGCCAACCCCGATTTTGTTTTTTTAAGATTTATTTATTTATTTATTTGAGAGGCAGAGTTACAGAGAGAGGGAGAGGCAGAGAGAGAAGTCTTTCATCTGCTGGTTCACTCTCCAAATGGCCACAACAACTGGAGCTGGGCTGATCCAAAGTCAGGAGCCAGGAGCTTCTTCCAAGTCTCCCATGTGGGTGCAGGGGCCCAAGCACTTGGGCCATCTTCCACTGTTTTCCCAGGCCACAGCAGAGAGCTGGATTGGAAGAGAAGCAGCCAGAACTCAAACTGGTGCCATATGGTATTCCGGTGCCGCAGGTGGAGGCTTACCTGCTACGCCACAGCACTAGCCCCCACTTTTTGAGTTTTTGAGGCACATACAACTCAGAATTGAGTTTCCTAAACTTTTTTGGGTTCCCAGCCCTGCAAAGAGTTTATACACCGCATAATGCAGAGGATTCCTGCCCTCGTCTCTGACTCCCAGCTTCTGCACAACCCAGTTTGTGACCTCTTGCCTGGGAGGTGAAGGGGAGCCTTCATCAGTTTAGTTGATGGCCACTGGGGTCTGCCTTGCGTTGTCCACCCTTACCATAAGGCCCAGCCACTGTGCACCTTTGGGAGCAGTACTGTATAATGCCTTCATTGAAGCAATGAGGACGTATGACTAAAGTCAAGGCCAAGGCCCAGCAGATGCAACCAGTCTCTTCTAGATAGTTTATTACTTACATAGATGGTGAAAAACAGAGTAAGCCAAAGGTGCCAGGTCTCCAAGGTCCTTGTCCCACACACCCCAAAGGGCAATACCAAAACAAGAGGGGTGGGGCTTGTAGCTGTTGCTTGGGACCCAGCCCCCCATATCAGAGGTCCTGGGTTCAGGTCTTCGGATCCAGCTTCCTGTTACTGCTCCTTGAGAGGCAGCAGACGGTGGCTCAACTATTCGAGTTCCTGCCACCCTAGTGGGAGACCCAGCTGGTGTAGTTCCTGGCTGCTGGCTTCAGCTGTTGCAGTGGTTTGGGGAGTGAAGCAGCATCGTGCCCTGTGGCTCTCTTCTGAGGGGGGCACAGGGCAGAACGCCCTTGTTCCAGTCTGGGAGGGAGACAGTGAGATGCTGTCTCATGGCAGACTCCTGGGGAGATATGGAGGTGAGGGGAGGTGGCTTCGTTACCCCCTTCTTTTTTCTTTTTTTAAAAATTTATTTTGACAGGCAGAGTTAGACAGTGAAAGAGAGAGAGAGACAGAGAAAAAGGTCATCCTTCCATTGGTTCACCCCCAAATGGCCTCTACGGCTGGTGCACCATGTCAATCTGAAGCCAGGAGCCAGGTGCTTCTTCCTGATCTCCCATGCGGGTGCAGGACCCAAGGACTTGGGCCATCCTTCACTACCTTCCCAGGCCACAGCAGAGAGCTGGACTGTAAGAGGAGCAACCGGGACCAGAACCCGGCACCCACAGGGGATGCCTACACCGCAGGCAGAGGATTAACCAAGTGAACCACGGTGCCGGCTCCCCCCCGCCCCCCATTCTTTTCTGTTCCAGGAGGATCCTGATGGTCTGGCAAAACTCCTGTGCTGTGGCTCAAGTCTTTGCATGAGTGGCTGTTTGCAGGGTTGACAGATTAGGGCCCGTTCCCCCATAATTCCACCCACCACCTTTTGGCTGATCGCCTGGGAGTTCTCAGGGGCACAGGTCAGCCCTGGCAGATGGATGCGAGTTGGCTTTGCCGAGACCTGTTCTGTTTGTCCCGGGCGGTACCAGATGACAGCGTGTCCAGCCACAACTCCCTGCAGGTTGGGCAGGCCTCCTCGGGTGACTGCAGCCAGGCCTGCAGCGCAACCAAAGGCTGGCCTGTGGCAACCTGCTGGCAACTTTGGGACAATTTATGACGTCTAAACCAAAAAGGCCAACAGGAACAGAGAGAGACCAAGCCAGCATCCGGAAAGCTGATCTTGCGTCATCTTTGTGGAGGCTGAACCTCTTGGGGAAATGTCTCAAGATTCCGATTCTTCCATGGCCAGCGGTCAAGTTGAGCGGGGTAGCAGCTGTCGGGGCCAGTTGTCTTATGGATCAGAGATGAGAGACAGAGATCAGCCGTGCCTTCCCCCACTCCGCTCTTCCTGGGCTAGGCGCCTGATGTCCTCCGAGCCCAGTCACCCCATGCTTTCTCCTAGTCATCCTGTGTCTTATCCACACACGTGCCCCGTTTGTCCCCAGATGACTCAGCAGTTTCTTCCTTGTACAGGCATCGAGAGCGTCTCGCACTCCCGATGTGTGGGCCGTGTGAGGCCCAGCTTTGGAGCTGTCACCGTATTTACGTGATCCTTGTCATCTCTCACCCTGATCCCCAAAGCAGCAAACATCTCCGATGGCAAAAGTGCACCAGGTCCCAGCTGTTCGTTCCCTTTCTCTTCTTGCTACTTGCAAAGCCAGTAGCCTGCCTTCCCAAGGAGTAGGTGTGGGAAGAAAAAGAACACAATGAGGGGCCATTGCTGTGGTGTGGCGGGTAAAGCTGCCGCCTGCAGCGCCAGCATCCGTATTGATATTGGAGATGGTTCCCTAAAATCTATATGAAAATGTGGCCCCTTAAAGTTCCCCAGAAGCGCCATCTGGGATGCCACATATGTTACCAGAATTTGGGGTGCCATATGATATCACTATATGCTTATTAATAGATCCCCAGTATTGAGACCAGGAGGAAGCACCTGGCTCCTGGCTTTGGATCAGCACAGTGCGCCGGCCGTAGCGGCCATTTTGGGGGTGAACCAACGGAAGGAAGACCTTTCTCTCTGTCTCTTTCTCACTGTCTAACTCTGCCTGTCAAAAAAATAGATCCCCAATATTAATAAGCTGAGTGGGTTCTTGCCTAATATTTAGAGAAGAATTCTAAATACCAGCATCCATAAACAAGGCAGCATGGTACATTTTAAGCTTTTATTTAGTGAGAAAGATGCATAGGAGAGTGAGAGCTTTATCTAAGAGAGAGGGGTAAATCTGGGTTCATACCGAGCACCAGGAACCAGCCACGTAGAGGAGCATCTAGGCCAGGAAGCCTAGGGCAGGTGGCCCAAAGGCCATGTGCCCTGGAGGCGCAGGGCTACAGCAAACTCCCTCCTGGCAAGAGGCCAGGGCAAAGAAGACACACTGTGTCCCAGGCTTTTAACCCACTTCTAAAGGGGAGTGGTTAATTAACCTGATTGGCTGGTGGGCACCCAGGTGTAGCCAGGTAGGGGCATGAGGTCACACAGGGGCATGGCGAAGGCGTGGTCTTCCAGCTCACAAACCTAATCTATCTGTATGCCTGTCTACTTCAATATGGGCGCTGGTTCGAGTCCTGGATGCGCCACTTCTGATCCAGCTCTCTGCTATGTTTGGGCCCCTGTACCCATGTGAGAGACCCAGAAGAAGATCCTGGTTTCAGATCTGTGATGCTCCGGCCAATGAGGCCATCTGGGGAATGAACCAGCAGATGGAAGATCTCTCTCTCTCTCTCTCTCTCTCTCTCTCTCTCTCTCTCTCCCCCACTCTGTAACTCTGCCTTTCAAATAAAATTTAAAAAAAATTTTTATAAAAAAGAATACAATGAGGAGAGATAATTATGTGGTTTGGGTCTTTCATAGCCAAACTCATCTCCCCAGTCTTGTAATTAAAAATTATGTTTAACTCACATGGGAGACCTGGAAGAAGCTCCTGGCTTCCAATCAGCACAGCTCCAGCCATTGTGGCCATTTGGGGAGTGAACCAGCAGATAAAAGACCTCTCTCCTTCTGCCTCTGCTTCTCTGTAACTCTGCCTTTCAAATAAATAAAGACATTTTTTAAAAATTGTGCTTAAGTGTGAATCGCTCTATTTATAGTCCAGACTTTGTTACACATGTGATCTGTGGGAGCTGAGTCTTGGCGGTCTGGTTATCTTTCTCAGTTTCTTCTTCAAGTGGCTCTCCCATCATCCATTGGCCTGGGAATGATAATGGGCATGAAAGATATAGCCAGGTGGTTGGTGCTGCGGCTCACTAGGCTAATCCTCTGCCTGTGGCGCTGGCACTCCGGGTTCTAGTCCCGGTCTGGGCGCCAGATTCTATCCCAGTTGCTCCTCTTCCAGTCCAGCTCTCTGCTATGGCCCGGGAAGGCAGTGGAGGATGGCCCAAGTGCTTGGGCCCTGCACCTGCATGGGAGACCAGGAGAAGCGCCTGGCTCCTAGCTTTGGATCAGTGCGGTGCACCAGCCACAGCAGCCATTGAGGAGTGAACCAACAGAAAAGGAAGACCTTTCTCTCTGTCTCTCTCACTGTCTAACTCTGCCTGTCAAACAAACAAACAAACAAACAAACAAAAAAAACGATACAGCCAGGTGGCTGCCCAATTCGGGGTACTTTTTGCTAGGAAGGTGACACAACTGCCTGAGTAAGAGGCTTTGGGGGGCCCGCAGTAGGTAGCACAGTCCATCTAAGGGTGCTTGGATAGTGTACCTCCCGTCTGCTGTGAAGACTGCGATGGCAGTGCTGTGAGGGTATTGCAGTCCATGCCCAGGGGCACTCTTGGGGGGAATTGGGGAGCCCAGCTGCTCTGTTTGCCGGGCCAGGCCAGGCCCACTGCCCCTCAAAGTTCCTCTTACATGTGTCTGTGTAGATGGCAGGCAGGGCCCAGGTGCCAGGCTTCTTTGGCCTCGTGCTGGAACCACCAGGCCACGTTTGGGGATTCACCCTTGAACGGTATGTGAATTTCCGTGCCCCGCGCAATGGCATGTCCGTGTCCTTCTTGATGCTCATCCTAATGAACTTTCTCCCATGGGCATCCGCTTGGCTCGCAAACAGGCAGCTTAGGTCTTGTGTCCTTGGAGAGGCAGAGCTTGGTCACTGTTTGTTCTGCCAGGCACCAGGCCACACCGCCACAAACTGGTGAAAATATAACAAGGTAGTTTTGCGACATCCTTTCTAGGACTAGTGCCACATCTCGTAACTCTGCCCACTGATCAGAGCTCTGCTTTCCAGGCAAGTTTTTTTTTTTTTTTTTTTTAAGATTTATTTATTTATTTGAAAGAGTTACAGAGGAGAGGCAGAGAGAGAGAGAGGGAGAAAGAGAGATCTTCCATCTGCTGGTTCACTCCCCAAATGGCCATAATGGCCGAAGCTGGGCCAATCAGAAGCCAGGAGCTTCTTCTGGGTCTCCCATGTGGGTGCAGGGGCCCAAGCACTTGGGTCATCTTCCACTGCTTTCCCAGGTGCCTTTGCAGGGAGCTGGATTGGAAGTGGAGCAACCGGGACTCAAACTGGCACCCACATGGGATGCTGGCTCCACAGGTGGTGGCTTTACCCGCTACGCCATGGTGCCGACCCCTCCAGGCAAGTTTTAAACAGTTCCTTGGAGCTACACAGCAGCAGCCCCAGTGCACACCACAGGCCTTCCACTTAGCTGAACCATGTGTGAACCAGGCCCAGACATCATCTGTGTACCGAAGCCCCCAGGAGACCCGAGCTACTGGCTGAGCCCCTGGATCTGACTCAGCCCATACAGAGGACGGCCAGTCATTCAGACTTCTTTGCTGGACATACCACTTCCACTCTGTTTACCACTTCTCTTTGGGGACCTCTGGCATAAGAGGGCCACATGATCCTGCAGTCTTTTTTTTTTTTGACAGGCAGAGCAGACAGTGAGAAAGAGACAGAGAGAAAGGTCTTCCTTCCGTTGGTTCACCCCACAAATGGCTGCTACAGCTGGCACAGCAGATCTGGGTACGTCCTCCCCGTCTCCCATGCAGGTGCAGGGCCCAAGCACCTGGGCCATCCTCCACTGCACTCCTGGGCCACAGCAGAGAGCTGGACTGGAAGAGGAGCAACCGGGACTAGAACCTGGGGTGCTGGTGCCGCAGGCGGAGGATTAGCCTATTGAGCCGCGGGGCACTGGCCGATCCTGCAGTCTTGTTGCAGACTGAACACTGTGTGACCCCAAATCCCTGTGTTGCAACCCGGTCCCCAAAGGGGTGCTGTTAGCAGGTGGCGCCTCTGGGGGGGCGATTAGGCCGTGAAAGCTGAGCCCTCAGCCTGAGAGTAGTGTCCTGACCGCAGAGGTGCAGGGAGCTCCCCCATCCCTTCCAGCACGAGCGAGAAGGCTTTGCCTGCGACCCGGCAGGCTGGCCCTCGCTGGTGGCTTCCAGCCTCCAGAACTGCGAGACCTAAGTTTGTTGTGCCTAAGCTCCTGGTCTACGGTGTTTTGCAATCGAAGCCCAGGCAGACTAAGGCGAGTCTGGATCATGATGGCCTCCTTTTTTCTATGTGTTGAGTGGCGCAGGCGGGCCTTGATCAAGTGCCACAAGCCGAGAGGCCACCACAAGAGACCAGGTGCCTCACAGATCTGCAGGCTGGAAGTCCAAAACGAAGGGGTTGGCAGGTGCGTTCCTTCCGAGGGCTGGGAGCGGAGGGCCTGGGCTTGCGGGTGCTGTCTTCGCGTTCACGTGGCGTCCTCTGTGTGCTGCGTGTCTGTTCCACGTGTGTCCTTTTCTAGGAGGGCGCCGGTCATATACATTAAGGTTCACCCTAATGACTATATACTTTTTTTTTTTGAAAGGGAGGGAGGGAGGGAGGGAGAGAGAGATCGAGAGAGAGAGAAAGAGAGAGAGAGCGCGCTCCCATCCTCTTGTCTGTTCTTGTCTGGCCTGGACCAAATCTGGGCGTCTGAAACATAACTCTAGTCTCCCACATGGGTGGGAGGAACCTGATTATTTAAGCCACCACTGTTGCCTGCCAAGGCCTGCATTAGAGAAACTTGGAGTCAGGAGCCAGACTGGGCTTATGGGACACAGCCATCCTCACTGGCATCTTAACTGCTAGGCTAAATCCCTGACCCAAGATATAAGTGTCCCCCAAGCCTGCTGGTGCCCATTGGACAAACTGCCCAGGCTGACCCCGAGTCACTAGCTCATCACTTAGGTCCTTATTTGTCCCACTGCAGTCCAGGCCACAGTCACACTGGCCCACAGGGTGGCTGTGGTTCCGGAACTCTCGTCTTCCCTGGATGCCACTCGCATGGTGGGAGCTCAGCCTGGTGCAAGGCTGGTGCAGTACACATGTCAGACCCACATAGCAAGCCCCGGTCACTGTTGTTGTTAATATTTATTTGAGAGGCAGAGAGAGAGAAAGAGGTCTTCCATCTATTGGTTCACCCCCCAAATGGTCACAATGGCCAAGGCTGATGCAGGCTGAAAACCAGGACTCTGGAACTCTATCCAGGTCTTCCACGTGGGTGCAGGGGCCCAAGCACTTGGGCCGTCTTCTGCTGCTATCCCAGGTGCATTCGCAGGGAGCTGGATCAGAAGTGGAGCAGCCGGGACTTGAACCGGCACTCAACGTGGGATGCCAGTGTGGAAGAGGGTGGTTCACTGTTGACTGGTCTTCCTCCACACTTGAGTCACTAAGGTGCTCACGGCCGGTTTGTAGGAGGAGACCTTTGTACATCTCTGAGGATCTGGCTGTCCCTGATGACCAGGGAGTGTTTGAGTGTTGTACCTGTGATCAAAGCCACAGGTTTTACTTTCCTGGTGGTAAAGAAGGGTGAGGATCCTTCTGATTTTCTGGGATCCCCTGTTTAATTACAGGCACCGATCCAGCTCATCGGGACTCTCAAGGACAATGGTTGCAGCCATTTGTTGGTGCCTTCCGCAGAGTCTCTGGCTGTTCCATCTCCCTGCACGAAGCTTGCAGCAACACGCGTCTGATTGAGCCCCTCCACTTAGCTGTAAAAATACATCCGCCACGACTTCCTGGCCTCTTCCCGAACAACCCATTTAATAGGGCCCAGTAGGCTTCGCTTCACCCAGAACTTTCTCAGGCATCTCCAAAGATGGGAGGAGGAGCCAGCAGCAGAATAGATAAACTCGCCCTCAAGTCATCTCGCCTGCAGAACTTTTCCTGTTCATTTCCTAGGCCTACCTTTGTCTCGTCATTTCCAGAGTGGATTAGCAAGACACAAGGCTATCATACATCCCCTCGCAGCTTTAAGATGACGTAAGCAGTACTTCCCTCCGAGCCACCAAGCGCCATCCCGTATCTGCCCGAGAGCCCCAAGCCAGCGCTGTACACAGCTCCAGCAGGGCGGGTCCCCTTTGCTGCTGCACGCCTGGTCATGATGCCTACACTGACAAGGCCTCACAGCCCCATACGAGCTTTAGGCCAGTTTCCTGGCTTTCTCGAGAGGGGTCAGTTAGGCATTTGCTCTGCCGGAAGATAGCCCAGCCAAACTAGACTGGGTTGGTTTAGTTAATAGTATGGCTCCTGTTTGTTTCATGGTTAGCCTCCCTCACTTTGGAGAGACTCAGTGCAGCCATAGCCAAGGTAATAATAGGTTTGGAGATCATATGGCACATTGAACTCTCTCTTGCCACATTATCCCAGCTGGTTTGAAGCCCTGGGGTTACTGGTTACTTTAGTGTCCTCTCACCCCCAACCCCCCATAATCACACTAGTAGTTGAAAATATTTAACCAGAGAAAGGACCCAAGAGACCTGGGCAAGTAGCATAAATAGCAGCTACTCTGTGGATAGCATGAGCGCATTGGTGACAAGCCTCCCGCAGCTGCCTTTTGGCATGGCTTCTTTCCTTCTGTGTGGCTCTCTCCCTCCATCCCACCAATGGCAGTTTATTCTTCATAGATCGCTTTTCGTTTCTAAGCAACATTATTTTGTAGTCATTGCTTGGGCAAGAACACGAAAGTCCCTGACAAGACCTTTAGCTAGCACAGGTTCACGTTTAGTCTTTTGATGAATTATAAACCTTTCGATGTTTTAATGATCTTGGGAAACGCAAAATAAATGAGATACAAAGTTCCCTTTGTTGGAGCCTTCTGATTGTTAGAAGAGACACATGTCCTACCACAAGAGGGAAACTTTGAATCCGTGAGGATCTGAAAATAAAGGGTGGTGCCAGTGTGGAGTTTTCACAGCAGTGCCCCTTAGAAGGGCTTGGGGCCAAGCTTATTTTACCTGGGGTCATGGTTTCGTGAGCTGGGAGAATCTGTGGCTCTGTAGTGGGTAAGGGGCAGCGTCTCAAGGGAGCATGTTGTGAAAACCTGGATGTGTTTTCCAGGCAGCCTCTCTATCAGCAAACATGTGACCAGCCGGTCAAGACAAAGGCACCAGGACATAGCCCACAAAACAAAAGACCACTTGTCCCTCTTGTCACCAAACACACCAGCTCCCAGCCGTGCCACTGCCTGCCAGGATCCTGTTCCGTGTCTTGCTGCTCAGCCTCGAGTTGGTCTCGCTGTCTTCTTCCCAAAAGGCACTGTGACCTTATCGGCCTCGGGGTCAAAAACCCCACTAGTTAACGTTAGGAGCAGGTGCACGACTCTGCTTTTGCAGGCACAAGCGTTGGCTCGGGAACACTTTGAGTCGGTAAAAGACGGCCAGGGAGCTGCGGTGCTGTGCCTGCACCTGAGGTGGGTGGGGCTGTCGGCAGCCCCTCCCGCGGAGACCTTCAACCTGCGTCATTCTCCAGGGAGGGCGCCCTGACGCTTGGAGAGCGCTCACGACGCGGGTCAGTACCGATCCACTGATCCACTCTGGCAGCAGCGCCCCGCAGGGCTGGCAGGCCTGTCACTCACAGAACACGTCACTGCGGGTTCTTGCCCCAACTCACAAAGACCCAGAAAGGCACAGGAGTCCCAGAGCCACCTGCAGGCGCCGCAGGGGTTGCCGTGGGAATCCCCGGGCGGCTCAAGCAAGCGCCACCCTCAGCGGGGGCTGCTTTACTTTCATTTTGAAGCGGCTGCTCGCTCAGCATCAACGCATGGACACACTTTTCACAGTTTAAGGCAGCGATCTGCCCCCGTGGCTGGCTTCGCGGCTTAGTGCAGAGTGGATGGCGCTGTTGGAGAATCCCTGCTCCCCTGTCTTTCTAGACCTTGGGAGTCTTCTGTCTCCAGCAAGTCCCTGGTGGGAGGAACCCACTGGCCACTCCCTTTAAGCGACAGCATGTGCCGCTGCTAGACCCTGGGACTTTGTTTTCTTTCCTAATCTGGCCCTCGTGGCCCGAGAGCGTTGTAAGTTCACCGGTTCCATGTTGGGCCCCGAATGTGTCAAGTTCATACATAGTTCAAGGCCACGGCCGGAGAAGTTCCTCTGCTGAAGATCCCATGAGCCATACGAGATGGAGAATGTGCATTACGAGCCTGTGGATGGTCAAGGGAACTAATGGGGCAAAGCTCCCAGCTCCCAGAATCCTCGGCGCCCACACGGGAAAGGACAACCTCCAAACAGAAGGTGCGGTCGCTGGATCCCCCGGTGGCTGAGGAGCCCTTTCTAGCTCTTTCTAGCTGCAGGGCTTCCCATCCTGCCTCTCCTCGGAGGCGACAAGACTGAAAGCCGGTACCACATCAGGACCGGGAGGCCATGAGAAGCTGTCTCAAGACAGCTCCCAGGGGAGACAGGGAGGCGAGGGGAAGCGGGGGTGGCCCTGTAGCAGCGCCTTGTGCAGACCTCCGGGTCTCTCATGTTCTGGAAGGTTCTTAGGGTGTCCAATCATCAAGGCCCAGGGAAGGCTGGATCCAAGCCTTTGTGCAAGGTCACGAGGGGGCGTGGCAAAGTCACGGAGCCTGGTGGAGGCCGGAGCAGGAACAGAATCTCCTGCTAAGCAGTTTCTGCCGCCTGTTGCCACCTGTTGTGGATGACTGAGCTGAGATGAAAACACATGGCACTTTTTCTATAAAAATCACCTTTGACCTTTGTACAAATTTTTATTTTTAAATTTTCTTTTAATTATATGAGAGGTAGAGCTTCCATTTGCTGGTTTGCTCCACAAGTCTGGGCCAGGCCAAAGCCAGGAACTGGGAACTCCATCTGGGTTTCCAAGTGGGTGGCAGGAACCCAAGTATTTGAGCCATCATCTGCCTCCTCCCAGGCGAATTAGCAGGAAACTGCATTGGAAGAAGAGGTGGACTTAGTCTTAGGCACTCTGGGGCCAGCGCTGTAGCATAGTGGGTAGAGCCGCTACCTGCAGTGCTGGCATCCCATATGGACGCCAGTTTGAATCCTGGCTGTTCCACTCCTAATCCACTTCTGCTATGGCCTGGGAAAGCAGTAGAAGTCCTTGGGCCCCTGCACCCGCGTGGGAGACCTGGAAGAAGCTCCTGGCTCCTGGCTTTGGATCGGCCCAGCTCCAGCCATTGCGGCCATCTAGGGAGTGAACCAGCTGATGGAAGACCTCTCTCTCTCTCTCTGCCTCTGCCTCTCTGTAACTCCAACTTTCAAATAAACAAATACATAAATAAGTCTTTAAAAAAAATCTTAGGCACTCTAACATGGCATTATGTGTCCCAGGCAGCAGCTTAACCCACTGCACCACGATGCCTGCCCCTCTCACAGGACTTTTTATTTTTCTCGTGCATTTCAGCTTCCTGATTATATAGAAGAGTATCAGTCTTTTATCAAATAGAGCGCAAAATGTGGTCACTTAGCAACAGGGGTACATTCTGAGAAAAGTGTCTTTTCTGATTCCCTCATTGTGCAAACATTGTAGTAGGTGCTTACACAGACCTGTGTCACCAGGCGACATCTTACGGGACCAGTGCCACATGCGGCCCCTCATTGGCCAAAACATCATTATGGGGTGTATAGCTGCATTCAGGGTTGATGTTATCATAATTTTATGTCATCAAATCAATTTTTATATTCTTCCCTATATCGAGTTTATGTAACTAGCATGTAACTAGCATGTTCATTGTCGTCTTCTTGTCTCTCTGTCCTTTTAAATCTTTAGCCCACCTAGGATTAACTTCTGTGTGTGATGTGTGGTCCACAGGGCACAGGTGCCTGACTTGGGGGGTGAGGCGTGCACTTGGCTCTGGGCGGTGGCTACAGCTGCAGCCTTGTGCAGTCCCACCTGTCTGGATGGGACTTTCTCTATTTCCTACTTAACTCTCTCTCTCTCTCTCTCTCTCTCTCTCTCTCTCTCCCTCTCTCTGATGTATTTAGTTATTTGGATTGGAATTGATTTGGATCGGAAGCAGAGCAGCCAGGATTTGAACCGGCAACCCTAGATGCAGGTTCTGTTTTTCTGCAAGGTCAACTGGTTGCTTTGTGACATGTGTTCATTCATTTATCTGTTCTCTCATTCAAAACTAGGCTGGGATGTCAAGAAACAGAGCTCATTGTGTTCTTCAAACGCCTGCTCCCTCTCTCTGCCGATTGTTCACGATCTGCTTACCGTGAGCCGCCTTCTATTTCTTGCTCATTTGTCGAGCTGGTGCCTGCGTCTCAGCTTGCCCAGGTTTCTGCTGCTGCTTCTGGATTTGCCTTGTACCAGGAAGTCCTCGTGTTTCTGTCCATCCCTTCAGAACACTGCTCAGGGGCTGCGTCGCGGTGCAGTGAGCTAAGCTGTGACCTATGATGCCACATCCCATAGTGGAGCACTGCTTTGAGTCCCAGCTGGTCCGCTTCTGATGCAGCTCCCTGCCAATGTGCCTGGGAAAGCAGCAGAGGATGGCCCGACCATTTGGGCCCCTGCTACCCAGGTGGAACAGCCGGATGCGATTCCTGGCTCCTGGCTTTGGCCTGGCTCAGCCCCAGCTGTTGCGGTCATTTGGGGAGTGAACCAGTGGTTGGAAAATCTGTCTCTCCCTCTCTGTCACTCTGCCTTTCAAATAAATAAAATCAATCTTAGAAAGAAAAAGATAGGGCCAGTGCTATGGCATAGAGGATAAAGCCACTGCTGGCAGTGCCGGCATCCCATATGGGCTCTGGTTCGAGTCCTGGCTGCTTCACTTCCAATCCGGCTCTCTGCTATGGCCTGAGAAAGCAGTAGAAGATGGCCCAAGTCCTTGAGCCCCTGCACCTGCATGGGAGACCCAGAATGGCACAGAATGGCACAACTCTAGCTGTTGCAGCCAATTGGGGGAATGAACCAGCAGATGGAAGACCGCTCTCTCTCTGCCTCTCCTTCTCTCTGTGTGTAATTCTGGCTTTCAGATAAACAAATAGATCTTAAAGAGAGAGAGAGAGAGAGAGAGAGACCAGCACTGTGACATAGCAGGTAAAGCTGCTGCCTGCGGTGCTGGCATCCTGGCTGCTCCACTTCTGATCCAGCTCCCTGCTAATGCCCCTGGGAAAGCATTGGAGAATGGCCCAAATGCTTGGGCCCCTGCACCCACGTGGGAGACCTGGAAGGAGCTGCTGGCTCCTGGTTTTGATCTGGCCCAGCTCTGGCCGTTAATGGCCATATGGGGGAGCGAACCAGCCAATGCAAGAGCTGGCTCTCTCCCTCTCCCTCTCCCTCCCTCCGTAACTCTGCCTTTCAAATAAAATAAACAGATAAGAAGAAAAAGAGGGAGAAAGAGCGAGCTGCTCAGGACCAGTGTGCTGCAGGGAGGAAAACAGTCCCCCAGCGCTGGAGGCAGGAGAGGCGCTGCCAGTGGAGGCTCCCGAGGCAGGCGGCAAGAGCTGTCTGCCCCTGATTTATGACACCAAGCCTGATCGCTCAGTTCCTTTCTATTTTCTGTCTCCTCAGCCCTCTCTCTCGTCCGCAGCCAGGTTCTTAATGCGGTTCTGGAGGTTTTTAAAGCCCATGAACTTGCAGGCTTTAAAACTAATTTTTAGGTGAAACTCGAGTTGTCGCATACAAGTCATCATTTTAAAGGGCACGGGGACACTTGGGTCTTCTCGGTGTTGCACAGCCACCACCTCTGCTGGAACTTGAAAACTTTTCCATAACACTCTCCCCCCCCCAGCACCTTAATCACTTGAATTAAAACCAAAGCACAATTAATCATTCCCCACTGCCACCCTTGACCACAGAGATACTTCTGTAAGGACATCTGGCGACCAGCTGTCTGTCTAAGCTGAGACCGATACGCTCTTGTTACTGGTCCTCCTAGTCGAGGGTTATTGTTTCGAAATGTCTTATGCAACCCTCCTTATTTTGCCCTTAAAAACGACCTGTTGCCCCTGCTTCTCTGTCTGCTCGTGGTTCGCGGTGGAGCCGTGTGCTGGCTGCAGCTCTCTGCCGTTCCAAGTACACATGTCGCTTCCTCGGCGGTTCCTCTCTCACTATTTACGATGACGCCGCGTCTCTGCTTGGACTGGCGTCCCCAAACGCCGCGGACTGCATGGCTGAGCTGCAGAAATCGATCTTCTGGGGCCTGCAGGCTGGAAGTCGGCGTCCAGGGTGCCAGTGTGGCTGGTTCCTGGTAAGGGCTCTCGCCCCGGCATGCTGCCCGCCACCTTCTCCCCGTGAACTCACATGGCCTCTCCTCCTGCTCCCCCTCTGGTGTCTCCTTTTATTAGGGCCTAAGCCTATCAGATCAGGGCTCCCACCCTGGTGACCTCGCTTAACCCCGCTTGCTTCCTTAGGGACCTCATTTCCAATGCAACCGCATCGGGGCCAGACTTTCAGCATAGGAGTAAACAGTCAGTGCATAATAGAGGCGATTGCAAATGAGATTATCTTCTTAATTTCCTCTTCATATTCTTCCAGGCGCTTAAAACTAACACTCAGGGGCAGGTGCTGGGCAGAGTGGTAAAGGTGCCACTTGGGGCACCTGCGTCTCCCCTCAGTGCCTAGGGCGGAAGTCCATGCTCTGCTTCTGGTCCAGCAGTCTGCTCGTGCACACCCTGGGAGGCTGCTGATGACGGCTCAAGCACTCAGGTCCCTGCCACCCACAAGAGAGGTCCAGATGGCGTTCTGGGCTCCTGGCTTTGACCTGGCCCAGCCCAGGCTGTTGGGGGCATCTGAGGGGTGCACCAGCATTTAGAGGGTCTCTCTCCATCTGTCTCTGTCTTTCTCTCTCTGTTGCTCTGCTTTTCAAATAAACAAAAACTAAAACCATAACAAAACAAAAACTGAGGCCCACCCAGAGGAGCCACTGCTGGCGGTTTCCTGGGGATCGTCACCTCCTCGTCACCTCCGTCTCATAATCTTTGTGGAGTCTGCAGTTTCTTACTTTCTCCCACTCGCTTCCTTGACAGCTGCTCAGTATTTGTTGAATGTCTGTAATGTGCCTAGCGTTGTGTCAAGCAGTGTGGGAGGGAATTAAGACGTATGACATGGGCAAAGCCAAAATTAACATCTGGGATTCCATCAAATTGAGAAGTTTCTGTACTGCAAAAGAAAGTCAGGAGAGTGAAGAGGCAACTGACAGAATGGGAAAAAATATTCGCAAACTATGCTACAGATAAAGAATTAATAACCAGAATCTACAAAGAAATCAAGAAACTCCACAACATCAAAACAAACAACCCACTTAAGAGATGGGCCAAGGACCTCAATAGACATTTTTCAAAACAGGAAATCCAAATGGCCAACAGACACATGAAAAAATGTTAAGGATCACTAGCCATCAGGGAAATGCAAATCAAAACCACAATGAGGTTTCACCTCACCCGGGTCAGAATGGCTCACATTCAGAAATCCACCAACAATAGATGCTGGAGAGGATGTGTGGGGGAAAAGGGACACTAATCCACTGTTGGTGGGAATGCAAACTGGTGAAGCCACTATGGAAGTCAGTCTGGAGATTCCTCAGAAACCTGAATATAACCCTACCATACACCCCAGCTATCCTACTCCTTGGAATTTACCCAAAGGGAATTAAATTGGCAAACAAAAAAACGGTCTGCACTTTAATGTTTATTACAGCTCAATTCACAATAGCTAAGACCTGGAACCAACCCAAATGCCCATCAACAGTAGACTGGATAAAGAAATTATGGGACATGTACTCTATAGAATACTATACAGCACTCAAAAACAATGAAACCCGGTCATTTGCAACAAGATGGAGGAATCTGGGAAACGTTATGCTGAGTGAAATAAGCCAGTTCCAAAGGGACAAATATCATATGTTCTCCCTGATTGGCGACAACTAACTGAACACCAAAGGGGAAACCATGTCAAAGTGAAATGAACACTATGTAAAACAGTGACTTGATCAGCCTTGCCGATTGTTGATGAACAACTTAATACATTATCCCTCTTAGTATTTTTTTTGTTAGTTCTACTTAATACTATTGGTTGAATTCTGTAATTAATACACAGTTATTCTTAAGTGTTGAAACTTAACTGAAAAGTGATCCCTGTTAAATATAAGAGTGGGAATAAGAGAGGGAAGAGATATACAATTTGGGACATGCTCAAGCTGACTTGACCCCAAATGGTAGAGTTAGAAACATACCAGGGGATTCCAATTCAATCCCATCAAGGTGGCATGTACCAAGGCCATCTCACTAGTCCAAGTGATCAATTTCAGTTCACAATTGATCACACTGATAGGACTAAGAGTCAAAGGGATCACATAAACAAGACTAGTGTCTGTAAATACTAACTGATAGAATAAAAAAGGGAGAGAACGATCCAACATGGGAAGCGAGATACACAGCAGACTCATAGAATGGCAGATGTCCTAAACAGCACTCTGGCCTCAGAATCAGCCCTTAAGGCATTTGGATCCGGCTGAAAAGTCCATGAGAGTATTTCAGGCATGGAAAGCCAAGATACTCTGTCCAAAAAAAAAAAAAAATGACCTAAATGAAAGATCTCCGCGAGTGAGATCCCAGTGGAAAGATCTCCGCGAGTGAGATCCCAGTGGAAAGAACAGGTCATCAAAGAAGGAGGTACCTTTCTCTGAAGGGAGGAGAGAACTTCCACTTTGACTATGATCTTGTCTAAATATGATCAGAGTCTGTGAACTCAAAAGGCTTCCATAGCCTTGGCAACTCATGACAAGAGCCTAGGGTGATTACTGATGCCATAAACAAAAGTGTCAATTTGTTAAGTCAACAACAGGAGTCACTGTGTACTCACTCCTCATGTAGGATCTCTGTCCTTAATGTGCTGTACATTGCGATTTAATGCTATAACTAGTACCCAAACAGTATTTTTCACTTTGTGTTTCTGTGTGGGTGCAAACTGTTGTAATCTTTACTTAATATATACTAAACTGATCTTCTGTATATAAAGAGAATTGAAAATGAATCTTGATGTGAATGGAAGGGGAGAGGGAGTGGGAAAGGGGAGGGTTGCCGGTGGGAGGGAAGTTATGTGGCGGGGGGAGCCATTGTAATCCATAAGCTGTACTTTGGAAATTTATATTCATT
Organism: Sylvilagus floridanus; assembly: GCA_949820135.1. Lineage (NCBI taxonomy): Eukaryota > Metazoa > Chordata > Mammalia > Lagomorpha > Leporidae > Sylvilagus > Sylvilagus floridanus. The sequence goes on from OX463236.1 coordinate 161,753,288, forward strand.
AAATAAAAGTTTAAAAAAAAAAGAGAAATATTAGAAAAAGAAAAAGACGTATGACATGGGGCCAGCGTCGTGGCTCACTTGGTTAATCCTCCGCCTGCAGTGCCAGCATCCCATATGAGCACTGGGTTCTAGTCCCAGTTGCTCCTCTTCCAATCCAGCTCTCTGCTGTGGCCCGGGAAGTCAGTAGAGGATGGCCCAAGTGCTTGGGCCCTGCACCCCATGGGAGACCAGGAGGAAGCACCTGCCTCCTGGCTTTGGATCAGTGCAGCATGCTGGCCATAATGGCCATTTAGGGGGTGAACCAACGGAAGGAAGACCTTTCTCTCTGTCTCTCTCATTGTCTATCTGTCAAAAAAAAAAAAAGACAGAAAAAAGGAAAAAATATGACGTGGTCCTGCCCTCGAGGTTTTCCTTCTGCTTGGAGAGACAAGATAGTCACAGAGTCACGAGCGAACAGTTTGGGCGCGTGTGTGGTCAGGTTCTCCACAGTCTGGAGCACACGCTGGAAACGAGCACTCTTAAGGGCGGGTCTTTCCTGCTGTACCCCCCGCCCCTAGAACAGGCCAGGAGCAACAGGGCCTGAACTTGGTACATGAATGCTGAATGAATTTAACACTCTCCCTGCTGGAGGCTCCCCAGGTGAGGGCTGGCATGCCCATTCATTCTGAAAGATGATCGCTCTTGGCAGAGGGCTCTTCCACAGTGCCCATCCGAGAACTTTCTCATTGGCTCAGGTTACAGCCTAATGGCCGGTGCACAGACCCAGCACACATCTCTCAGCAAGTCCCCGGGTGTCTTTCTAAAATAGCTTCTTACATAAGCAGTCCTTGTGCAGCTCCAGCAAGCACGCTGAAAGGGAAGGAACGTGGAGGAAGAGGGGAGAGGACGGCCCAGGTAGGAGGGGAGAGGCCCAGAAGCCCCTCCAGTGACCGGCAGGAAATGGTCTCGGTGCTCTGGGTCCCGGGGCAGAAGCTGGCACCTGAGAAAATGGCTATTTATCCACAGTCTCTGAAAATATGGCTTTTTTTTTTCTGGGTACCAAGATCATGGCAAACATTCGAAAAGCAAATCTCAGTATAAAGAGAGAAGAAAATTCTCTGGAAACGGCTGCATACCACCACTCTTCACATTCTCATAAAAGTGTTCTGTGCAATTTTATTTGAACTTAGAAAGAAAAGAAACCAAACAGATCGATAGTTCTTCAAAGCAATACCTTTCTTTCTTAAAAAAGAGCCCGTAAATTAAAACAAACCAAAGGGCACATTAGAAGGTGGGGTTTGTTGCAGGGGTTCTCAACCCAAGGGGGCATTGTGGTGACTTCTGGGGACATTTTTGGTTGAAGCAGCTCAGAGAGGGGAGTCCTGGTGGGCAGAGGCCAGGGATGCTGGTATACGCCCAGCGATGCATGGGACACTAGGCCACACCAACATTACCCAGCCCCAGGCCTCAGCTGTGCCACAGCAAAGAGACCTGTGGCTGTGGCACTGTTAGTGTGGTTTTAAAATAGATCCTGTTGGTAAAAGGCCTCAGTTTGTTTCCCGTTAGGTGGACATGGTCAGTTCTGGCAGGCATCAGTGGACCAAGTGGTTGAGAGCTGGTGGTCTGAGTTTGAGCCCTGACTCTGCCTCGTAGCTCCGTGATGACCTTGAGCAGCTTCTCGGGCCCTGGGGGCACTGTTACACCTGCTTCATGTAGCCGCAGTGAGGACCACCAAGTTAACACAGGCAAAGCATGTGGAAGGGGTCTGGTTTGTGACCAACTCCATGGACATAGGTGCGATTATTAGTCATGCCTTGAACAAACCAAACTGGAAGAACAAATAAAGTCTCCTTTTAGGCTAAGACTCTTAAGGAATTCAGTAGAGGAGAATCAACTTGTATAAGAGCCCATGTTGGGGCTGGTGCTGTGGTGCTGTGGTGCTGTGGTGAGACAGGTAAAGCCTCCACCTCTGGTGCTGGCACGCCATGTGGGTGCAGTTTGAGTCCCGGCTGCTCCACTTCCAATCCAGCTCCCTGCTAATGCACCTGGGAAAGCAGGGGAAGATGGCCCAAGTCCTTGGGCCCCTGCACCCATGTGGGAGACCCAGAAGAAACTCCTGGCCCCTGGCTTTGGATTGGCCCAGCTCTGGCCTTTGCAGCCATTTGGAGAGTCAGTGGATGGAAGACCTCTCCCCTCTTTCCCTCTCTCTCTCTCTTTATCTAACTCTGTCTCTCAAATAAATAAATAAATCTTAAAAAAAAAAAAGAACTCATATAGGCAGATAAAATCATGCTAGGACCCCTTCTCTATCTAAGGATCAGTGTGAACATGAACTTGGAGATTCAGCCAGGCTCTCTATCTAAGGATCAGTGTGAACATGAACTTGGAGATTCAGCCAGGCTCTCTTGCCTCCTGGCGTTATCTGACCAATAGCAGGTGAATTCTTAATTCAGAAAATACTGTCTTTTTTGGATCTTAAAAGTCTGCATAGATAACATATTCTCATAGTTCCAAACTTAAACAACGTAACATAAATGAATTAAGTAGCCTTACCCCCACTGCTCCTCTCCACACCCCCCCACTTGGGTCATCACTTTAATTAGCTTCCATGTATCTATTCAGCATTGCTCTATGAAAGCTAATACTAAGCTCTGTATTATTATTTAGCCCCCTTTCTTGGACAAAGGTAGTGTACATTTTCACTTATCTGTTAATAGATTTATTTATTTGAGAGGCAGAGAGTTACAGAGAGGCAGAGAGGGAGAAAGAGAGAGAGAAAGAGAAAGAGAAAGGTCTTCCATCAGCTGGTTCACTCCCCACATGGTCACCACTGCTGGAGCTGAGCTGATCTGAAGCCAGGAGCCAGGAGCTTCTTCCAGGTCTCTCATGTGGGTGCAGGGGCCCAAGGACTTGGGCAATTTTCCAATGCTTTCCTAGGCCATAGCAGAGAGCTGGATTGAAAGTGGAGCAGCCAGGACTCGAACTGGCATCCATATGGGATGCTGGCACTGCTGGTGGCGGCTTTACCCACTATGCCACAGCATCGGCCCCCGTTTTCACTTACAGATCTGCCTTGAGGGTAGCCATGGTTTGAACAGGATTTGGCTCCCCATTTCATGCTGATTTTTATTTTTTTGGACAGGCAGAGTTAGACAGTGAGAGAGAGACAGAGAGACAGAGAGAAAGGTCTTCCTTCCGTTGGTTCACCCCCCAAATGGCTGCTACAACCGGTGCACTGTGGCTGGCGGGCTGCGCTGATCTGAAGCCAGGAGCCAGGTGCTTCTCCTGGTCTCCCATGCAGGTGCAGGGCCCAAGCACCTGAGCCATCCTCCACTGCACTCCCGGGCCACAGCAGAGAGCTGGACTGGAAGAGGAGAAACCGGGACAGAATCCGGCTCCCCGACCGGGACTAGAACCCGGGGTGCTGGCGCCGCAAGGCGGAGGATTAGCCCAGTGAGCTGTGGCGCCGGCCTCATGCTAATGTTTAAACACCGAGGTCATAAGTTAATGGCATCAAGATGGTGAAATATTAGTCCAATTATTGCGTGTGAGGGTGAGGCCTTTGGGAGGTGATTGTATGGGATTGGGCCATTAGGGATGAAATCCTGGTGACTTTATTAAAGGCCACACATAGACAGTGTGCCCCCTCTTGCCATGTGATGCCATGTGACGATCTGTGCCAGCACAGGACTCTGCCAGCCAGATCGCCACCATCAGATGTGAACAATGGGGCCGCCTGGTCTTGGACTATGACCCTCCAGAACTATGAGTCGTAATAAACCTCTCCTTCTTGAGTAGCTTGTCTCAGGCATTTTTATAGTAAAAATTTTTATAGTAAAAATTATGCTATATTAGCATGACAGAGAGCTTTTTTGCCTTTATTTTAAAGGTGATATAGTACTCCATTTTGTAGACAACCATACTTTATTTATAAATTTTTAATTTTTATAAATATTAACAAAGGGCTGGCACTGTGGCATAGCAGCTAAAGCTGCCGCCTACAGTGCTGGCATCCCATACGGGTGCCAGTTTGAGACCCGGATGCTCCGTGTCCTGTCAGCTCTCTGCTGTGGCCTGGGAAAGCAACAGAAGATAACCCAAGTCCTTGGGCTCCTGCACCCATGTGGGAGACCCAGAAGAAGCTCCTAGCTCCTGGCTTCAGGTCGGCTCAGCTCCAGCCATTGCAGCCATCTAGGGAGTGAGCCACGGATGAAAGACCTCTCTTTCTCTCTGCTTCTGCCTCTCTGTAGCTCCACCTTGCAAATAAATAAGTAAATCTAATAAATAAATAAATAAATGTATGGGGAGTTAAGCTGCCAGCCATGACACCAGCGTCCCATATGAGCACTGATTCAAATTCCAGCTGCCATGCTTCCAGTCCAGCTCGCTGCTAATGCGTCTGGGAAAGCAGCAGAGGATGGTCCAAGTGCTTGAGCCCCTGCACCCCATGGGAGATCTGGGTCCAAGTGCTTGAGCCCCTGCACCCCATGGGAGATCTGGATGGATCTCCACGCTCTTGCCTTTGGCCTGGCCCAGACCTGGTCTTTGCAGCCATTAAGGGGGTAAACCAGAAGATGAAAGATTCTCTCTTTCTCTTTCTTTCTCTCTCTAACTCTGCCTTTCAAATAAATTTTTAAAAAAATCTTTAAAAGTAAAGAAAAAATACTAGCAAAATTGTCCTCCCAGTAAGGATGTATCATTTAAGACTCCTAACAGTGATGTCTGAATATTGTCTATTTCCTTCCTGGAAAATAAGTGTATCTGCTGTAGTTTACGCTGGTGGCGTTACTGGGAGGTGCATGTGGGCAACAGCCCAAGTCACCTTGGAGATTTGTTCAGACTTCCTTCCCAGGGTGCATTCTGGGCAACTGGGTGAGTCATTATGTTAGTCACAGAAGAATGAATCCAATTGTTTTAAATCTATTTATTTGAGAGGCAGAGAGACAGAAGACAGGGAGAGAGAGAGAGAACCTCCGTCCTGTGGGTCACCCCCAGATGCTTGTAGCTGTCATGGCCGGGCCGGGCCGGGCCGAGGCTGGAAGCTGAGAAGTCATGCAGCTCCCCCACGCGGAAACCCGGTTGCTTGGTCAGTCACTGCTGCCTCCCAGGGTCCTCGTTAGCGAGAAGCTGGAGCCAGGAAGTGGAGCCGAGCGGCAGACCCAGGCACCCTGATACGGGACACGGGACACGGGCGTGCCAGCTGGCGTCTCAGCTGATAGGCCACGTGCCTGCCCCAGATTCCTTTCTTTTTTTTTTTTTTTTTAATGCCAGACATAAAACCAGTAAGATTGGCATTTTTCTAGTCTAAGGAGATGAGTGAGGCTTCCCTTCTGTAATTTGAATATGACAGATCTCTTCTCTTTAATCTTAATGCCTCTTTTACAGCTATCCTTTGGCTTAATTTCTTTACTGGAACACATTCTGTTCGTCTTAAAATCTTAAAAGACTACAGAAAATGAAGTAGCTGGGACATCACCGCTTTGTTTTCTGTGGCGGTGTAACTTAGCCAGTACATGCATCAGGTTTTTGCCAGTGAATTTCGTCTCGGGGTCTGTGGATTCTCTTTCCCCCACCGTTGTGTGGCTTGCTTTTGTTTCGTGGATGTGGATTCGTGTGCCTCCTCCTGTACCAGTGCGGGACGGGGGGCTCTGCCCTTTCAACCACGAAATGCACGTGCAGTTCTCAAACTGCCAGTCTCAGTGCTTCTCGCAGGCAACCTCATTCGATTGAATTTTTTTCTAAAGATTTATTTGAAAGTCAGAGTTACAGAGAGGCAGAGAGAGAGAGAGAGAGAGAGAGAGAGAGAGAGGTGTTCCATCCACTGGTTCACTCCCCAGATGACTGCAATGGCCAGAACTGTGCCTATCTGAAGCCAGGAGCCAGGAGCTTCTTCCAGGTCTCCCACGCGGGTGCAGGGACTCAAGGACTTGGGCCATCTTCTACTGCTTTCCAGGCCATAGCAGAGAGCTGGATCGGAAGAGGAGCAGCTAGGACTTGAACTGGCGCCCATATGGGATGCCTGCAGACTGGGGCCTTACCCCAGTGCACCACAGTGCCGGCGCCTTGGTTGAATCTTATCTCAGGGAAGCAGCATTCAGAAAAGGCAAAGTCCCTTTTCCGAGTCTCCTGTTTTGTTTTAGACTTTCAACCTTACATTTTATGTTAGCTTTTCCAACACTGATCTCATTTTAGAAGGTTTTCCTTTTTGTTGTCTTCTTTTTTTTTTAACCCTCTGATACTTTGTTTTTTCATGTGAATGTGATATTCATACAAAGAGAACAGATTCAACTGTAAGACTGTAATGATATCCCCTCGCTCTTCCTCCCTCTCTCCCCTCTGGCCTTTCTTCATTTTTTAGTTTTTAAGATCACATGTTTTGGCCGGTGCCGCGGCTCGCTAGGCTAATCCTCCGCCTGCAACGCTGGCACTCCGGGTTCTAGTCCCGGTTGGGGCGCCGGATTCTGTCCCGGTTGCTCCTCTTCCAGGACAGCTCTCTGCTGTGGCCCGGGAAGGCAGTGGAGGATGGCCCAAGTGCTTGGGCCCTGCACCCAATGGGAGACCAGGAGAAGCACCTGGCTCCTGCCTTCGGATCAGCACAGCCCGCCAGCTGTAGTAGCCATTTGGGGGGTGAACCAACGGAAGGAAGACCTTTCAGTCTCTCTCTCTGTCTAACTCTGCCTGTCCAAAAAAAAAAAAAAAAAAGATAACATGTTTTTAATTTATGTTACAAAGACTTAGTGCTGCACTAAATAAAGAGTTCAGCAGGAATGTGGACCCTTTCTAAGCTTTACCTTCCCAGCACCATAATGTCTTCCTTTTCTGACATTTTTCAGCGTTCTAGAAACACGGTAGCCATGTCAACAGCATAGGTGCCGTAGGTATCACTTGTCACGTGCTTTAGAACTTCTAAGCGAAAATATTTGAGAATTGCATGAGTTAGCCAATACATTTTTAAAAATCCGCATACCACGGAGTTTAATCCCTGCAGGGATCCTGTCTCCATCGTCCGGCTTCTTGTCTTTTCTGGAATCTCTGGTCGTCTTCTTCCTTGTTGATAACACAGACGTTGGCTTCATCCCGTTGGAGCCACCTGCAGAGAAGGCTTCCCACCGCACTCCACTAAAGGGCTCAGTTTCCCTAAATCGCTGGGCTCCCCAGTGCGGACATCTTGACATACCCAGTTTGCCGCATCTCCCAGTTTTTTCGTCCCACCCCTCCGGGGGTCTCATTTCCCCAAGGTCACCAGACAGACACCCATTGTGGCCGTATCGCAGCTCTTTCTCTCAGGGCTCCCCCTTGGGAAGCACGGGTCCCCCCATGCTTGCCCCCTCTCTCTGGTGCGGCCGTCGGCGGCTCCCCCACCCCATCTCTCCTGGAAGTGCCCGCCCAGCCGGGCCCCAGTAATTCAGCTTCGTTGACCCCCCCCCAGGTGCTGAACAAGGCCAGGTATGGTCCGATGTGGGTGTCCTACCTGGGGCCCCAGGTGTTTGTGAACCTGGCCAGCGCCCCGCTCGTGGAGACGGTGATGCGGCAAGAGGGCAAGTACCCGGTCCGGAATGACATGCAGCTGTGGAAGGAGCACCGTGACCAGCAGGACCTGGCCTACGGGGTCTTCACCACGTGAGCCGGGGCCCGGACGGGCTCAGTGGGATGTTGGGCAGAGCGGGATCGGCATGCGCCCTCTGAGCCCCGCACGCACGGGCGGAAGTCTAGGGAGGGGGCCCTGGCTTTTCCACTCGTAAACTGTGGCTGTGGACGAGTGAAGGCTTCCCCCTTTGCCCTGTGTCTCTACCTGTGAAACAGGAGGTGTGGACCACAGCATCCCCGTGGTGTCCCTGGGGCCTTTCTGGATCCATTGTTCTCTGTTGTGGTTGGAAACATGCCAAGTTGTAATGGCGTGGGTCTGCCTATTTGGAGAACACAGCGTGGCCCTATCCCTTGGGAAGCTCATTTAACCTGCAAAAGAATGTCCCGAATTAGTGCTTCTTTTTGCCTGTCACCTTCACAGGTGCTTCCCACAGAGAGAGGGAGGCGTATGCCTAGGACAGTTACGATTTTGGCAGTAGCAAGGGAAAGCCCGGGCCAAGTGTGTTACGTACTCTTGTGCCAGTCCAAGCAGGTGAATGGGAATCATAGATGTTACATTATTCCCCAGGCCACAGGCTACAGCTGGCATATTACTGCCTTCTACAGTGTGTTAATAGAATTCGAAAACCAGCGAATGGCTTTGCCCCTCCCCAGCTGTTTGGCATCCATGTTTAATAATATATATATATATATTCCCCATTTTATTCAAGAGACAGAGAGACAGAGGTATGTTTCATCCATCCACGGGTTCACTCCCCATATGCCCACACTCAACCGAGTCTCCTACATGGGTGGCAGGGACCCGAGTATTTGAGCCATCGCCTGTTGCCTCCCAGGGTGCACGTGAGCAGGGCACTGGATTGGGAAGCAGAAAAGTCAGGACTTCAGCGGACGCTCGGATGAGGGATGTGGGTGTCCCAAGCGGTGGCTTAACCCGCCGCACCGCAGGGCCCGCCCCTTGCTGCGTGGTCCGCCTCACTTTCCCTGGAAGCGTGCTAACATATGCCTGGATAGGTCAGACTCCTCTTCCTCTTAAAATCGGACCGCATTAGACTTTCTGCTCTTCAACCAGCTTTAAAAGATGGGCTCATCCCTCGCCTGCTTACAGGGAGTAGCAGGCCTGGCGGACAGCTCCCGGAGGTGGTCCCACCCACCTGAGCATCCCCGCCTAACCAGTGAGGAAGCCAGCCAGGGACTGCTTGCCCAGGGCCTCAGCCTGGTGGGCCTCCCTGTGCCCTGACCTCTGACCTTGGCTTAGTGCCAGCAGAGCACAGTGAGCCAGAACCTAAGACCCCAGGAATCTGATTTGCTCTGCTTCGGCCTCCTCTTGGAGGAACAAATTTCGCTTCGCTATGGAGGATCCCCGAGTTGTTGGGCTCTGGGACGATCGTGGCCAGGGTTCCTTCAGCACTCCCCGCGTGTCAGGCAGTGACCTCTGCTGTTCAGCGATCCGAGCAGCCCCACTCAGCCAGGTGCTCCTGTTATCCCCATTTTGCAGATGGGGCAACAGAGGCACACGGGTGTTAAGACACCTGCCCCTGGGGTCACTCCATCAGTGATGTCAGACCTGTGACTCGACCCTCAGCAGTCTAGTTATAGGTGCTCACCTCGCTCACTCCCACTGTGCTGGAAAGACCCTGACGTGCTGGGACTCTGAGCTTCTGCCACTGGACAGCTTGGAGGTGGGGCCGGGACTGTGGCTCAGTGGGTTAAGCTGCAGCCTGTGTCCCTGGCATATGAGCACCGGTTTGAGTTTCAGCTGCTCCACTTCCAGTCCAGTTCCCTGCTAATGTGCCTGGGACAGAAGCAAAAGACAGCCCAAGTGCTTGGGCCCCTGCACCCACGTGGGAGACCCGAAGAAGCCCTTCTCCACTCCTGGCTTTGGCCAGGCTCAGCCTTTGCCATTGTGGCTATGTGGAGAGTGAACCAGCAAATGGCAGATCTGTCTCTCCCTCTCTCCCTCTAACTCTGCCTTTCAAATGCAACAAACAACATCTCGAGAGGAAAAGGACAGCCAGCTTGGTGCTTCTCTGGTTCTAAAATCCAGGAAGCCGAGAGTCCCCTGGACTCTGGGGGAGCCTCGGGGTGCCTCCGTGCCCTGTCGGAGGCTTAAGTGTGTTGCTCCTCTGTGTGCCCGCAGGGAGGGGCACGACTGGTACCAGCTGCGCCAGGCTCTGAACCAGCGCTTGCTGAAGCCAGCAGAGGCTGCACTCTACACTGAGGCTCTCAATGAAGTGATTGACAGCTTTGTGGTTCGACTGGACCAGCTGCGAGCAGAGAGCGCCTCGGGGGATCAGGTGCCCGACATGGCTGACTTGCTCTACCACTTAGCTCTAGAAGGTACCCTTGTTGGGAGAGGGGCTCTGTGGTGGGGGGCAGATGGGCCGGGGTAGGCCACGCTTCCCCTTTGGAGGCCCCCTGGACTCTGGACGCGCTGGCTCCGCCTCCAGTGACGACCTCCCCGTACTACCCAGCTATTTGCTACATCCTGTTCGAGAAACGTATCGGTTGCCTGGAAGCATCCATCCCCAAGGACACGGAGAACTTCATCAGATCTGTGGGGCTCATGTTCCAGAACTCAGTCTACGTCACCTTCCTCCCCCAGTGGACCCGCCCCCTGCTGCCCTTCTGGAAGCGCTACCTGGACGGCTGGGACACCATCTTCTCCTTTGGTGAGAGGCCCCAGGCTGGAGCCAGGGGAGGGAGCCGGGGCTGGCAGCCGGGCCTGCGCCCGTCCCGGGGCCTTGTCCCGTGTGCCTCCGGCTGTTGGCATGGCCCCGGGCCCTGGAGGTCGGGACTGCTGGCCTCATTCTCTGCCATTCTCCATTGCACCTGCAGGGAAGAAGCTGATCGATCAGAAACTTAAGGAGGTGGTGGCCCAGCTCCAGGCAGCGGGGCCAGATGGGGTCCAGGTATCCGGCTACCTGCATTCCCTGCTGACCAGTGGAAAGCTGAGTCCCCGAGAGGCCCTGGGCAGCCTGCCTGAGCTCTTGCTGGCCGGAGTGGACACGGTGTGTGCAGGTCCCAGCTCCTGTCCCGGACCACCTTCTCCGTTACCTGCCGACTGACCGTGACCTTCCTCTGCTTCTCTCTCTGAGACACGGATGAGACGCTAGGAGGACGCACAGGGCACGCAGCCCTGCCGGAGCGAGCGGGGCTGGTCCTGCCGGGGGGCCCTGACTCCCGGCATCTCACATGCACTCTGCCTCTGGCTTGCTGCAGTTTAGGGGGACAGTGGAAAGTGTGTCCCCAAGCACCTTGCATCCAGCTTTTCGGCCTGCTATGTCTCTCTTTGTTGTCGCCTTCTCCTATGTGCCTCGTCCCAGTGTGGAGGCACAGTAGGCACAAACTCCCCGTGAACCTCCATGTTGGGGCAAGTTACCGCCCCCCCCCCCGATATTTCGCATGCACCCACTCAGATACCCCCCGCCCCGCTGGCGCCTCTCCTGGAACACCCCCCTCATTGCATCTCCCACTCTGCTCCTAGACGTCCAACACGCTCACGTGGGCCCTATACCACCTTGCAAAGAACCCAGAGATCCAGGCGGCCTTGCGCAAGGAGGTGGTGGGTGTGGTGGCTGGGCAGGTGCCGCAGCACAAGGACTTTGCCCACATGCCCCTGCTCAAAGCAGTGCTGAAGGAGACCCTGCGGTAGGCTGCAGCACCCCCCCCACCCCCAGCACAGACCCCTAGGTGTGTGGGCGGAGTCAGAGCTGAGAGTAGGAAGTGGGGGCTGGGCATGGAGGGGATGGGAATTGGGGCTGGGGGCTACAGGGGTAGGAAAGGAGCAGGCCCTGCGCCTCCACGCTTGAATCCAGACTCAGACTTCCTTCGCCCTGCAGGCTGTACCCGGTGGTCCCTGCAAACTCCCGCATCATCACGGACAAGGAGATTGAAGTTGGCGGCTTCCACTTCCCTAAGAACGTGAGACGGGCTGCAGGGTGTGGGGCCCGGGAGTGTGGGCCACCCAGGTGGATGGAGTCAACGCCGACAATTCTTCCTTCATAGACCCAGTTTGTGTTCTGCCATTATGCGACGTCCCGGGACCCCAGCACCTTCTCTGAGCCCGACACCTTCTGGCCCTACCGCTGGCTGAGGAACGACCGGCCCGAGACCTCCAAGACCCAGCACCCATTTGGCTCTGTGCCCTTTGGCTATGGGGTCCGGGCCTGCCTGGGCCGCAGGATAGCGGAACTAGAGATGCAGCTGCTGCTGGCCAGGGTGAGTGGGGAGAGGCTGCAGGAGGTGTGGGGTCCTCCAGGAGGAGGCAGGGAGGGTCAGGGGGAGCGTGCAGACCGGGGCAGTGGGTGGGAGTCACAGACAGACACCGATGGCGTGTGTGTGTGTGTGTGTGTGTGTGTGTGTTCTCTGCCTCCCAGCTGATCCAGCGGTATGAGCTGATGCTGGCGCCCGAGACGGGGGAGGTGCAGAGCGTGGCCCGCATCGTCCTCGTTCCCAATAAGAAGGTGGGCCTGCGCTTCCTGCCCAGGCAGCGCTGAGCCGGGCCCTGCCCTCGGGGGCTTGTCCCAGCCCCTGGCACCGTGGCTCCTGGACACTGCCGTGTCTCAGGTGAGGAGGGAGAGAAGGGGCCAGAAGATCCCAGCGCCCCTTCTCACAGAACCCCGAGCTTTGGCCACGTGGGTGCTTTGCGGCAGCTCCCACTCAGCTGCAAGGCCCCTCCCTCACTGCATTGCTGTCCTGGGCACCGTATGGAATAAAGGACTTTTGTTAACTCCCAAGACCTGGGTCGTTCTTTGTGGCTAGCCAGCATCCAAACCCCTTTCTGTGCCTGGGGAATGCCCTTTCCCACCTGGGAATCATGGTGGGGGTCAGCTGCCTCCCTCTGAGAACATCACCCAGAGGCCTGAGCCTCACAGGGCACAGCACCGGGCCCTTTGGCTGTCAAAGGCAGGAGCCACCCCCCGGGAAGTGCTGAGCCACAGGAATTGTCGCACAGGAGTTCCTGGAAGGGCTGTAGACGGGCCTGGAGCTGACCTCAGAGGCTCGGGGTGGGCTGGGGAGCAGGGAGCTGTCACTCCAACTCAGTAATGGCGCTAAAACTCTCAGTACCCTGGAGGCCGAGAGCAGCGGCCCTCGGACCTATGCTAGCGCCTCCCAGCTGCCTGGCGGCCGGAGGAGTAGGGGTGGACCCAGCCCAGCCTCCACCTCTCCCACCTTCCAGATCTGTCCTGGTTGTGTGTGAGAGCAGCTTAGGTGCTCCCGTGGGCATTGTCATTTCTAGCTTTCTGGCCTCTTTAGTACAGAAAGCCACAGGAGACAGGGGAACCCACCCCCAGCCTGGAAACTCTGTGAGCCCCAGCCCCAGTGTAAATATTTTGCTAAGTCATAGGAGAAAAAAAAAAAAGTAAATGGGCTTTGTCATACCTGTGGGAATGTTTCAGAATCCCGTCATGCATCGCCCTGAATAAAGTTCTGCAGTGGCCCGAAGTCCTTCCTGCGGCTTGGCCGGCTGGTTGTGTTCTAGTACTTTCCACCCCTTTCCAGGGCGGAGCCAACTTCCTTGCCTTCTCCCCAGCACATTATGCTCTTTGTGGCCTCAACACTTGGTACTTGCTGTGCCCTCTCTTGGAACAGCCTCTTCACCAACTGTCACATCATCCCAGATAATTTGCTCATCCCCGGGACTCAGCTCAAATGTCATTGCCTCTGCAAAGCCCTCCCTGATCTCTCCGGGCTATGGGGAGTCCTTCCCCAGCCTCGCCTTGGGCACGCCTGCCTGCCTGCCTCGCTGTCGCCCCACGGTCTCCCGGACCAGCTGTGAGCACAGACTAAGCTCCTTTCACTCTGCCGCCAGCAGGTGCTTGGTCAATGACTATTGAGTGAGTGAGAAAGGACTGGAGTAGGGGAAGGGGAGAGGAGGGGAGGGAGAGGAGGGGAGGGGAGGGGCGCAGAAGACACAGTTTTCTACACTGAGAAGAGGCACCTGGAGGGAATTGGATGGAATTCCTCTACTAAGGGCTGGCTGTCCACCCCACCTGTGCAGTGGGTTCGCCTGGGGGAGCCTGTCATAAATGCAGAGGAGAGGGGCTGGGCACAGAGGTGCCAGGCAGGGTCTCTGTCACAGTCAGCAATGGTAGACTGGTGTCTTCCCCAGGGTGCTACTCCCTCAAACCAGTAGGGCTGAGCTGCGGGGGCTACAACGACCCCTCCGTGCTGGTGCTGGGGTTGGGGCGGACGTCTGTGTGGTGTTACTGGGTGCAACTGGAGTTTTGTAGCGGCTGTCAGTGTTCATGGTCTGCAGCTGACTTCGTGGATTTATTAGGCTAAGTTCACATTCATCCATGAAGGCGGTGTGTGTTTGGCACAGCTTGAGATGCCAACCTCCCACGCCTGGACACTCTGCTTCTGAGTCCAGCCTCCTGTTGATAGACACCCTGGGAGGCAGCGCTGTGGCTCAAGTACATGAGTCCCTGTTGCCCCCATGGGAGACCCTGATGGAGTCCCAGGCTCCTGGCTTTGGCCTGGCCCAGCGCCGGCTGTTGCAAGCATTTGGGGAGTGACCCAGCAGATGGGTGATCTCTCTGTCAGGCTGTCTGTCTGTTGTTGCACCTTTCGGAAAAAAAGGAGAGAAATTCACGAGGATTTCCATTATGAAAAACAGCATGGAGGCTCCTCAAAGTATGAAAAAGAAAACTTGCATATGATCTAGCAATTTCACTGCCAGGTGTGTCCGAAAGGCAGGAGAGATACGTTGAAGTGATGCCTGCACTCCAATATTCACAACAGCCAAGATGTGGAATCCACCCCACTGTCTACCCGAGGATAAACAGATAAAGCAAACGTGATGTATAGACACACTGGCATATTACTTAGCCTCAAGCAAGAGAAAGGGGGCAGACAGGTGTTGGCGCAGCAGTTAAGACACTGCGTCCCGTGTTGGAGTGCCTGATCCAACTTCCTGTTACTGCACACTCTGGGAGGCAGCAGGTGATGGCTCTAGTATTTGAGTCCCTGCCATCCATGTGGGAGACCCTAATGAAGTTCCAGGCTTCTGGCCATGGCCTGACCCAGCCTTGGCTCTTGTGGGCATTTGAGGAGCGGATTAGCCAATGGAAGGTCTCTCTATGCCTGTCTTTGTCATTCTGCCTTTCAGGTAATAATAATAATAATAATAATAATAATAATTTTAAAATAAGGCTAAGCATTTGGCATAGCAGTTTAAATTGCCTCTTGGGACACTTGCATTCCATACTGGAGTAACTGATCCAAGTCCCAGTTACTCTGCTTCCAATCCAGCTTCCTGCTAATGCACATCCTGGGATGGCTCAAGTCCTGGGGTCCCTGCCACCCTTGTGGCAGACGTGGGTGGAGCTCCTGCTTCCCGGTTTCGGCCTGGTCCAGTACAGCTGTTGCGGGCATTGTTGAAGTGAACCAGAGGATGGGAGAGCTCTGTCTGTCTCAATATCTGTCTTTCAAATAAAATGAAAATAAACCTTTAAAGACTACTTAAAAATAAATAAACCTTGGCCGGCGCCGTGGCTCAACAGGCTAATCCTCCGCCTTGTGGCGCCGGCACACCGGGTTCTAGTCCCGGTCGGGGTGCCGGATTCTGTCCCAGTTGCCCCTCTTCCAGGCCAGCCTTCTGCTGTGGCCCGGGAGTGCAGTGGAAGATGGCCCAAGTGCTTGGGCCCTGCACCCCATGGGAGACCAGGAGGAAGCACCTGGCACCTGGCTCCTGCCATCGGATGTACGCGGTGCGCCGGCCGCAGCGCGCCAACCGCGGCAGCCATTGGAGGGTGAACTAACGGCAAAGGAAGACCTTTCTCTCTGTCTCTCTCTCTCACTGTCCACTCTGCCTGTCAAAAAAAAAACAAATAAATAAATAAACCTTACGAACCCCACAGAAATCCCGCCACGTGTGACATGGGTGAACCTGGAGGGTGAGGAACTGAGCCAGACACAGAGAGACAGACCCCACAGACCCTTTATCTCCTGCCGTCGGACGTCTCATCTGAAGAAGCCCAACTCGCAGAAACAGATCAAAAGGGTGCTTCCCACGGCTCAGTCAGGGGTGAGGGGACCGGAGAGTTGGCAAAGGACACAAACTCCCAGGTCGATGAGGAGAGGAAATTCCAGTGCTCCATTGGCCATCATGATGCTAACAACTCTATACTGTATAATTGAAAGCCATTAAGAGTGAACTTCAGGGGGGCCTGGTGCCATGGCTCACTTGGTTAATCCTCTGCCTGCAGTGCCAGCATCCCATATGGGCGCAGGGTTCTAGTCCCGGTTGCTCCTCTTCCAGTCTAGCTCTCTGCTGTGGCCCGGGAAGGCAATGGAGAATGGCCCAAGTGCTTGGGTCCTGCACCCGCATGGGAGACCAGGAGGAAGCACCTGGCTCCTGGCTTTGGATCGGTGCAGCGCCTGCCGTGGCGGCCATTTGGGGAGTGAACCAATGGAAGGAAGACCTTTCTCTCTGTCTCTCTCACTGTCTATAACTCTGTCAAATAAAAAAAAAAAAAGTAAACTTCAGATCTTGAGGCAGTGCTGACGTTGGCTAGTTCCAGTTAACCACTCCGTCATGTGTACATACATCAATACATGTTGTACGCCATAAACACGTGCAATCAAAAATGTTGAAAGCTGCCCATTAAAAATATAAAGGAAGAAAACAAGTGTCTATCCAGAAGGAATCCGTGAAGATCCTCTATATACAATGGAATCTCGTTACACCATAAAAATAGAAATGTGCAAATTCATGTTACCACGTGGGTGAGTCCTGGAAACCTGCTGAGAGAAAGAAGCCAGACACGAAGCCAGACACGCCACATACTGCGTGAGTCCAGGTACATGAGGAGTTCAGGACGGGCAACCTGGAGACGCAGCAAGTAGGGGCCAGGGGCTGGGGCAGGGAGCCCGGGGAGGGACTGCTAACGGATATGGGATTATGTTCTGGAATTAGATGCTGGTGAGGAGTGCATGCCACTGAACTGTGTACTTTGAAAGGGTGAAGTTGTTGGTATGTGAATTCATCTGTGACAATCAGTGTGGCGAGGTTATTGTAGAAATAGTCAAATGTAATCAGTACCTCCAGACGATTCCTTTTTTTTTAATTTGAAAGGATGAGAGAGAAACAAAACCCATCCAATGTCCACTCCCCAAATAGCTGCAGCAGCTGGGTGGGGCCAGGCCAAATCTAGGAGTCAGGAGCTCAGCCTGAGTCTCCCACATGGGTGGCAGGGACCCAAATACTTTAGCTGTCACCTGCTGCCTCCCGGGGTGCGCATGAGCAGGAAGCTGGGTTGGAAGTGGAGCCGGGACTCGAACCTAGGGACTCTGATATGAGATGCAGGCGTTCCAAGTTGCTGCTGCTGCTGCTGCTGCTTCTCCTCCTCCTCCTTCTACTCTCCCCCTCCTCCTCCTTCTCCTTCTTTTTAAGATTTATTTATTTATTTATTTGAAAGTCAGAGTTACGCACAGAGAGAAGGAGAGGCAGAGAGAGAGAGAGAAAGAGAGAGAGAGAGAGAGAGAGAGAGAAAGAGGTCTTCCATCCACTGGTTCACTCTCCAATTGGCCGCAATGGCTAGAGCTGCCCCAATCTGAAGCCAGGAGCCAGGAGCTTCTTCAGGTCTTCCATGCAGGTGCAGGGGCCCAAGGACTTGGGCCATCTTCTACTGCTATCCCAGGCCATAGCAGAGAGCTGGATTGGAAGTGGAACAGCCGGGACTCGAACCAGCTCCCATATGGGATGCCAGCACTGCAGGTGGCAGCTTTACCCGCTAAGCCATAGTGCTGGTCCCCCCAAGTAGCTTTTTAACCACTTCAGCAAGTGTCCTCACCCCCCAGGAGGTTCTTGAGGGTCACCACCAGGTAATTCTTGGGATGCCCCCAGGTATTCTGAGGCAGCACTGTCCTGTTGTGCAACCCCAGGTCCTAAGACCCAACCCTCATAGTAGAAACTAGAAATGTAGGGGACAAACAGGTCTAAAGGCAAATCAGCCAAACGACCTGAGTCCTAGGCTCTGTTTCCACACGCTTCGGTGAGCGGTAGGCACGGCTTCAGGGGCTCCGCAGCAAGGATTTGCCACCTGTGGCAGAACACAGAAGGGAGAAGTAACGCAAATGGGAAGCTGTGGCCACAGAGGCCAGGACCAGAAAGCCACGAGGACGAGGAGAGTCAGCGTCCCACGTGGGAAACAGAGGAACAGACCCAGCATAGCCAAAGAGCTCTCTGCACTCGACTTTTTCTTTTTTTAAGATTTTAAAATTTATTTGAAAGGGAGAAACAGAGAAAGAAATCTTTGATCCGGTGGTTCACTCCCCAAATGGTTGCAAGGGCTGGGGCTGGGACAGGCCAAAACCAGGAGCCTGGAACTCCATCAGGGTCTTCCACGTGGGTGCCAGAGGCCCAAGTCCTTGGGCCGTTTTCCACTGCTTTCCCAGGTTCATTGGCAATCTGGAAGAGGCAGAGCAGCCAGGACACACACCGGTGCTCTGATATGGGAAACCAGCATTGCAGGTGGCGGCTTAACCTGCTGTGCCATGCCAGCCCCATTTTTTTTTTTTTAATTTTAGAAAGATTTTGGTTGATAGGCAATATAGCCACAGAAGAACGCGTGTCCCGTAAGTGTACATGGGATTCTTTAGTTCGTCTTGGGAGTAGGGAATGGCCTCCACCTCTTGATCCCATCACAGCACCTGCACAAGACTGCACATTGCTTTAGTCCATTTTCTGAGACTGTAACAAAATACCCGAGGCTGGGTGCATATGAAGAAAAATGATAAGACTCAGAGTTCGGAGAGTTCACGATGGGGCAGCCTCTGGTGCGGGCCCCCTTGCTGTGGCACAACCACAGGGAGGGGAGCAGGGACCAGCCACATGGGGTAGCCTTGTTTTGTTACAACCTTCCGGGCAGGAACAACTCACTCCTCAAGACCAGCAGCAGTCCCGGCCCAGGGCAGCGCCCTCAGAGACCTGGGAGCCCCCGCTGGGCTCCACCTGCGGAAACTTCCCCCACTTCAACACAGCACAACGAGGACCAAGCCTCCAGCTCATCAGCCTCTGGGGGACAAGAAGTCACTCAATTCCTTTGCCAGTGATTCCTTCACACGCATGGACTAGCTGGAGGACAGATGCGAGGTCATGGGGGTGGAGATGGGGTGGGTGAGGTGGGTGGGGTGGGTGGGGTGGGTGGGTCCCTCCCTGGCAGCTTTCTCTCTGCGGGGTGAGAAGCATCAGCCCTGTTGCCACAAAGTCCATCAGTAGCCAGTGGTGATGGGATGCCCTTCCAGGGTCAGGGCCTCGATTTAGAGACCCGGGAGTCACTGTGAAGGGATGTCGCAGTGAGACTTCCTGCTGGCCCGCCCTGACTTGCTTCAAAAGGAGAGAGGACCAATACTGGCTTGAGAACACCTGCAGAAAGCAGATGTGACAGATATCCCATTAACTAAAAAGAATGGGGGTAGTTGTTACTCCTATTCCAGTTAATCCTAATTCCACATTAGGATCTATATATTTTGGTAAGGCTTTAAGAAAAAATCTGTGTTCCTTAAGAAAAAAAAAGTTTATTTTTAATTTATTTTTCATCTACTTGAAGGGCAGAGAGAGAGAGAGAGAGAGAGAGAGAGAGATCTTCCATCCACCGGTTCACTCCCTAAATGAATGGAACAGCCAGGACTGGACCAGGCCACGCTAGGAGCTCAGAACTCCATCGGGGTCTCCCATGTGGGTGGCAGGGGCCCAAACACTTGAGCCATCTTCCGCTGTCTCCCAGGGTGCATTAGCAGGAAGCTGAGTCTCACTGAGACTGGCACTCGGCTATTGGATGCTGGTGTCGGAATGCAGGTGGCAGCTTAACTTGCTGTGTCCCAGCACCCACCCAACTGTCTCTTAGGGGTAAAAGTTGGGTACCCAGTGTTGTCTGGCTGTCTACATGCCGTATTCTACTGAAGTTTGGGCTCTGAGTGCATTTTGGCTGGGTAACAGGGGTTTATTTCCACGATTCCAGTTTTAAATCTAGTGACCCTTTTGACAGCTGTCACCATGGAATGGACACATGGACACTGGACTGAGTACTTCTGTATGCAAGGATGTTTGGGAGAAAAGTGGTACCACTTTTCTAACATTGTTAGCCAATGCTTCTTGCAGACTTTAGTCATAATTAAATGATAAGACTCAATAAAGCGACAAATGATTTTACTCACAGAGTGAGCACGGTCTCAGCTCATCATCAATTTATGGAAAATAAATACAGGAACCCAGATCCCAACCCCAAATCAGGAAAGTGGTATCTCTGGGAACGGGGCCCTGGAATCCACATTTTATAAAGCTTCCCACCATTAGAGGGCTATGAAGAAGGCAAAGGAGGCTATGGGAGTCTGGCCCAGAGGCCACGGGGACACAGAGAGGCCCTGGTGGGCTGAGGAGGAGCTGGGGACAGGAGGCCAACGATGCAGAACAAAGCAGCCCAGCCTAGGTTCACATGGAAACAGGGTGGCAGGGCAGCCTGTTCTGATATGGAAAGGAAGCAGTTACAGCCCCCTGGCACCTCTGCCTCTCCCACAAGGGCTGCGATGCTGCACGTGGTGGGGAGGGGGTGGGCTGTGCTGTGAGGAGGGCGCCTGATGTGGGCGGGGGTGGATGCTCCCCACAGAAGGACGTGGTGGGTGGGGGTGGTGTTGGCTCAGTGGGTTAAGTCGTAGGCTTGCAATGCCCACATTTCCTTATCAGAATGCTGGTTCAAGTCCTGGCTGCTCCACTTCCCATCCAGCTCCCTGCTAAGGCATCTGGGAAGGCAGCAGAGGATGGGTCAAGTGCATGGACCCCTGCTGCCCGTGTAGGACACCTGATGCAGTTCCAGGCTCCTGGCTTTGTCCTGGTCCAGCTCCAGCCATTGCAGGCACTTGGGGAGTAAACCAGAGGGTGGAAGATCTCTCTCTCTCTCTCTCTCTCTCTCTCTCTCAAATATATTAATACATAATACAAAGGACTCACCTGTTTCCCTTTCCCGGTCACAGCTGGAGACAGCCCGCCTCAGACTCCCCCTTGGGAGGTGATCTTTTTCAAATATCTACTTATTGTTATTTGAGAGGTAGAGAGGGCTCTCCCATCCACTGACTCACTTCCCAAATGCCTACAACAGCTGGGGCTGAGGCAGGCCGAAGCCAGGAGTTGGAACTCCATCTGAGCCTCCCACGTGGGTGGCAGGGGCCCAAGAACTTGAGCCATCACCTGCTGCCTCCCAGGGTGCGCATGAGCAGGAGCTGGAACTGAGGGCAGAGCCGGCACTTGAACCCAAACTCTCTCATCTAGGACATGGCCATCTTGGCCACTGGGCCAAACACCTACCTCTTGAGAGAGCCTATCTTCCTTCAGACCCAAGCTCACCCCATCGCACACTCCCACTTGAGCCAAGACCCCAGAGCTTCTGGGGTAGGGCTGAAGCAGAGCCAGCGCCAACCGGCCCTCGGGTGCGAGCAAAGTGTGGAGTGAGCAAACCCCACCATTCATTGCGCGATGGCTGAGGCGCAGACGCGTCCGCTCTGACCCTGGGTGGCAAAGTGGGCAGGACCATGTTCAACCAAGTGCAGGAGCACAGCCAGACCTGCAGAGCCCGCCACCACGCAGAAGCCTTGACCTTGGAATTTCAAAAGCCTGATTCTCCAAGTGGGTGGCAAGAACTCAGGCCACACGAGACATACGGGACACACACACAGGGGGTCTGAAGATGGGTTTGAGAACAAAGACCCCCTTCCCACTGGGAGAGATTCCAGAGTTGTCAGGGAGTGGTGAGGAGCGAAGAAGAGAGCGTGGAGGTTTCTGGGGTCCTCGAGCACAGGGGTTTGAGGAAGGACCTGTCAAATACCCTGGGAAGGTCTGTGGCTGCAGATCTGAGCATGTGCGCCTGGGACAGCCTCACCCAACTTCCGGAAGCCCAGGGCTCCCAGGGCTGGACCTACAGTGTCCTGCAGGTCCCAGGTGCAGGAGGCTTTGTGGGAGTGAGGTCGCAACCGGCACTGACGACTGGTAACTGGCAACCTGGTGGAAACCTGCTTTGGCAGGTGCTGGCACAGATGGGTGCTGGTGACGAAGGAGCAAAGTCTAACACCACATAAAGCACCCCCTCTCTCCCGATCTGAACCCCGAATCGAAATGGGGTACACAGTGGAGATCAGGTTCATGGTAGAAATGCGTCTCGGTGTCAGACAAGTTATATTTCTCACAGCTTAGAGTTTGTAGATGGAGTGCTTCCTGCCATAGACGTAGGTAGTTATGGTTTTGTTATAAACAAAAGGTAAAAAAGGAATTTTGGTGGAATACACTTTGGGTGCAAAGGAAATGCCACTTATAGCTTTTGCCGACTGCAGATTTTCCTTGGAGTTTTTGAATTCAGACAGCACAGGGATCTTGCCACAAGTTCAGGTTAGATGACTGTGCCATTTTGAGTGAACCCTGCTAAGACCCAGGTTCGGGGATTGTTCTTTTTGCTTTTTCCGTTGCTTGTTCTCAGGGATCCGAATACAAGGCCACCCACCAGCAGGGACTGGCAGCCCTGCTCGCTGCGGAGAGCTAAGGGGCTTTCTGGGGAAGAGTGGAGGGAGGACCCCACTCCGCAGACAGCTCTGTAAGTAACTGTGGCTCCGTGGTGACTCCCAGCAGCCCTGAAGCGACAATGCCGGGAGAGTCCGAGGACGGTGGCAAAGTTAGCCCCTGAAGGACTAGCTGGGACTCCCAGGGGCTGGGGGGTGTGAGTAGGGGGCAATCCCGAAGCCGAGGGACCTGGAGCCCATGACTGAGACCATGGGCTGCAGGCTCACTGCTGCCCTCTAGGGCCAGTCCTGACCCAGGTGAGGGAAGGAATCCCGGTGGTCATGGAGCACAGGTGTCCCTGGGGCCATCCCAGAGGGTTGGTGCAGGGGCCTCCAGGCTTAGCTGTTCTCTTTCATCTCATCGTCCCATGGTGCAGTGGCTGCACCCAAGGGCTTCTGGGAGCACAGGCAGGGGAAGGGCTGGAGACAGCTGTGAGGGAGACAGAAGCAAAGACGGTGACCAGGCAAGGAGGGGGAGCTGCCTCCTACTGGGGAGTCTTGGGAGGAATTCGTGCATGGAGACTCTACTCAGCAAGGTTTGTTAGCTTGCTCCCTCGTCATGGATTTCCCAGCAGACGCTGTATTGCCAACGAGACAGAGGGGACACCGTCCCAGGGTCCCTGAAGTCCTTGTCTGTAGCTTAGCCTCTGTCCCCTCACCCCCTCCCGGGAAGGCCTCCAGGACTTCGGCTGAGCATGGGACAAAGTGGTGGCTGGTCAGTTTCCATGGGGGCCGCATGGAGTGGGCCCTGATCTGAGAGCTGGGAGCCCAGAAAGACCCAGGGAGCACCTACCTGAACCAGACAGAGCTGAGCCAGCAAACAGGGGTGGGGAAGACGAGGGCCGAGTTCCCCCAGCTCCTTTCATTGGCTTCCAGATGCAGAAGGTGGCCCGGGAGGGAGGACTCAAGCGTTCTCAGGCACCGAGGGCGTCGATGCCAGCAGGGCTGAGCACCAGCGCCTGCAGGATGTCGGAGAGGGAGACCACGCCCAGGAGATGCTGGGTCTCATCCACTAGCACCAGCCGGTGCACCTGTGGGCAGACCGTGCTCAGTGAGGGCGCAGAGCCAGGGGACCATGGCCATGGAAGAGGTCGGACCCAAGAAACAGGGCGAGGAAGTTGACAGGGCTGGGGACAGGGACGAGAGGGATCTCCCAAGAAGCAGGCAGCCGTGGCAAGCTGGCTGTGGCCCTTGGCTCCAGGGCCCTGTGGTCATGAAATGAGTTGTGAAATGGAAGGACGGAGCAGGTGCACAGTGTACAGGCATAGAAGAACAGGGCTGTGTGGGGGTGGCGAGGTGCCTGGAGGGGCATGGGGTACCTGTTCCCGCGCAATCCTGTCGATGACTTCCCCCAGGGTCTCGTGGGGCTGGCAGGAGAGGACCCCCTCCAGGCACACTGTCCTCTGCCTCAGGGCTTCCCCCACACTCATGTCCAGGTGGTTGTAGGTTTGCTGGGCAGCCAGGTGCTGGGGTAGGGAGCAAAGAGGGGCTCTTGGTCACTCCCTCATTCAGGCTCCAGCCCCCCTCAGAAATGCCCCCCTTGTCTACCAAGATCCCCTACTGGTGCTCACACCCCCCCCCCCCAGCTCCCCATCCACACTTACGATCACATCAAAGCGGGAGTAGAGGCCCACGACCTGACCTGCGGAGGGGGGGGGCAGGGAGAGGCTCACATCAGAACCCGGGTGCTATGCAGAGGGCTCCGGCAGACTTTGAGAATGAGCTCCCCACCATGCCCCCAGGTCCCGGCTTCCTAATGAGTCATCGGGCCGCCACTTCCTAAACCCCGAGAGAGAGACAAGGCAGCACCGTGGTTCAACACCATTGCGCGGCACCCCCTCGGGAACGCTCTACCTCGGACATGCCGTCTGAACCCCATCAAGACTGTCTACATTCCCGTCTACAGGAAGCTCAAGGACAGAGGAAGAGGGTGCAGGCCACCTCTGGGAGGCAAACGAACCCACCAAGGACAACGCATCGCTGTCACGAAAATCAACAGGAAGAGGACTCAAGGGACAAAAGACACAATGCAAGCTGTGGACCTTAGCTGGCTCCTGGTCTGAACAAATCAGTGGTTAAAAAAAAAGACGCTCTTGTGAAAATGAAAATCAGGATTGGGTATTAGATAGTATTTGTTACTTAACATATTTTAGTGGCGTAGAAAAATCTGCCTTTTTTTTTTTTTTGACAGGCAGAGTGAGAGAGAGAGAGAGAGAGAGAGAGAGAGAGAGAGAGAGAGAGATAAAGGTCTTCCTTCCGTTGGTTCACCCCCTAAATGGCTGCTAAGGCCAGTGTGCTGCACCGATCCGAAGCCAGTAGCCAGGTGCTTCTCCTGGTCTCCCATGCGGGTGCAGGAGCCCAAGTACCTGGGCCATCCTCCACTGCACTCCCGGGCCACAGCAGAGAGATGGCCTGGAAGAGGGGCAACCGGGACAGAATCTGGCGCCCTGACCGGGACTAGAACCCAGTGTGCTGGCGCCGCAGGCAGAGGATTAGCCTAGTGAGCCGTGTCGCTGGCCATAATCTGCTTATTTTAAGAAAAGCAGATTGAAGCATGTACGGATGAAATGAGACAATGCTTGTAATTCACTTTAAATTGCTTTAAAAAAAAAAATGAACCATGATGGCAGTAAGTTATCAGCAGTTAATCCAGGCGATGGAAATACGGGGCTCATTATAGGATTTTTTTCTGCCCTTTCATTCATTTGAAATTTTTCTTAATGAAAAATAAGTTCAAAACACTTGTTACTATCCAGCTTCACCACGGTGATTTTAACTTTGCAGCACGTTACGGCCACCTTCCAGCTGAAGAAATAACCCCTCCCTCTAGCCCTTTTTGGGACAGGACATTGAGATCCGGCTGGAGGCCCACGCTCGCGCGGCCTGTTTTGGGGGGATCTGATACTGGAAACCTGGCTCCCAGCTGTTTCTGCTCGGTCCGCCCGTTCTGTCGCTGACTTCTCCGTGTGAGCTCTCCAGGGGAGGCTCAGGGACGGCTGGTGGGACGGTTCCCTCTGCACCCGTGATGGCGCTAAAGCACAGACAGGCTGAGCGGCTGCCAGGGTCTTCCACCACACAGACCCCTGCCCCCGCCCACCACGCCCTCCCTCACCCCCGCGCCAGCCAGAGCCCCTGGTCTTGGATGTGGGTACCCGATTCATTGATCACAGGCAGCGCAGACACGCGTCGGTCCACGAAGATGTCCAGAGCCGTCAGCACGGGCGCCGTTTCGAGCACCACAGCCAAGTCTCGGAATGTACCGATGCCCAGATCTTGGATAGTCCGGCAGAGGAAGGAGGGCCGGGGCAGCAGGGTACCCTGGATGGGGTGGGTTCATGGTGGTGAGCAGGGGCCGGTGGCCAGCCCCTGCAGGGCTCCCGCCCCCCCCCCCAAGCTTGAAGACGTCTCAGCCCCTCTGGGCCTCTCCCCCACACCCTCTCGGCTCGCCCTGGAGCCAGCCTCACAAAGATGTGCAGGAACTTGAGCAGCCGCTTGTGTGTGAGGATGTAGAGCACAGTGCCCGAGGCCGGGTCCAGCACGGGCAGCCGATGGATCCGGTTCTTGATGAGGGTGTAGACAGCTTCAAACAGGCTGCCGAGGTAGAAGCAGAAGTCTGAGGGCAGCTCCACCCCTGTCCCCTGAAAAGGGGAACAGGGCTGCCGAGGACAAGGAGGTTGGTTCAGGGCTGAGTGCGAGAAAGGGGCTCGGGTGCATGGTGGGGGGTGCTTACCTGTCACTGGGCGAGATGGAGACCAGCGGCTTGAAGCAGCCTTGCAGGTAAATCTCTGCGGGCGAGCCTGAGTCAGCCCAGGGCATGCGGCTGCAGCCTCCCCACTCGCCTCCCCTGCACCGCTGCCACGCCCTCCCCCAGCCACACAGTCCCCTTTGGGGTCCCCTCTCCTCACCCCTCCAGGTCTCAATCTTGTGCTCTTCAATCTCGTAGATCTGGACCTACAGACACAGAGAGGCCACCCGAAGTCAGAGATGTGGCCCTCGGACACCGGGCTCCTTGGAGACGCCCACTCCACCCCTGCCCACCTGGGCGCCCCCAGGACCCCCAGCCCCTTCCTCACCAGCGGGGACCGGTAGTAGCGATGCAGCACCAAGATGAAGTCTGTGATGGTCAGCATCCCTGCGGGGAGGGGACGGGGGACAGGGGCACGGTCAGCCTTTCGGTGGCAAGCAGGTTGAGGGGTCACACACCCTGGCCTGCCCTGCCAGTGTCCTTGTCCCAAGATGCAGTGCGATTGTGGAGAGGCCACAGTGGGACAGCCCCTCCTGCACCTGAGAAGCGGGTCTTCTCATTCCTGCCTCTCCTTTCCTCTTTTACTACTGAGCACCAGTGGCATCAAACCATTGGTCCCAATTCTCAAAGAGGGGGGAACTGAGCCAGGGATCAGCTCGTCCCAACTCTCAGAGGGGGGAAACTGAGTCCAGATCCCTGCTGGCTCTGGCCCCCCAGGCTTGGCTCAGCCTGGGGTGCCATTGCCAGCCCCTCCCACTCTCCACACCCTACCCCCAGCCTCTCCTTACCCACAAAGCTCTGCTTCTTGCTGTCCCACAGTGGTGCCGCCCGCACGCCATTGGCCACCAGGGCAAAGAAGGCCTTCTTAATCTGAGGGGCAGGGCAGGAAGCAGAGAGGTGAGCACCATGAGGCTCACTCACCCCCCCTCCCACTCACCTGCAGGCTGAGCCCTCTATCTCCCATGTAAAGTTGAGTGTAGCTGGCCTGTCACAGTCATGGCACACACTGACAGCAGTCACTGTGGACCTGTTTGTTGCATGGGTCGGGCTGCTGGTGGCCAGAGGCACCGAGGGGTCAGGCACACCAGGGTTCTTGGAAATCCATAGACTCAGTTTTACTACTCTAAGTCCTAGAGTTTACATAGTCTGTAGAGATTTACATAGTTTTTGCATATTTGCTTCCTTTTTTTTCCCCCCTAAATAGATTAGATATTGACTCATTTGAGCCTCACCTCAAGCAACCCCATTCTATGTGCTGGTTATATTTTTCGCATACTGCGATGAAGACATGTGCTCACCATCCACCAGAGGCCAACTGTGTACTTGTGATCAATACCTGTCCCGTGTTTCAGAACCACCCCCACCCCCACCCCGGCTCAGGCTCATTCTATTTCTCCTGGAGTATACCCTGCACGTGCTGTGCTAAGGTTAGAGCTACAGGTCCAAAGGTGAGCTCTTTGGAAATATAAGCCACTCCCCCACCCAGCCCCTGTCTCCGTGATGAAGGGGACTCAGTGGTGGGGCCAGTGCTGTGAGGCTGGTGACCAAACTCAGACAGCGCCGCACCGTGGCCTCACCTCCAGCGTGGTGTCAAAGATGACCAGCTTGGAGCTGGTTGCCATGGCATCGTAGCAGGTGTGCTCCTGCATGAAGTGCATGTAGACCTGGGCCCCGGGCTTCCGCAGCTCGTCATCCCAGCCGAGGCTGAGCAGTGGGGCCTGCGGGGATGGGCATGGGGCCGGCCTCTCTTCCACCACGCCTTCCAGCTCGCAGCTCCAGTCTTCTGAGGCTGGAAACGCCGCGGCCAACTCCCCATCGTCCGTGCCGGAGCCTGCGACCGAGGCTGCACAGTCAGGCAGCTGGCAGTCCTGCCCGGCGGCTGGGGTGCCCACCCCGGCCAAGGGCGTGGACTCAGGGAATGTGGCTTCCGGCCCGGTGGACTCAGCAGCTGGCCTGGCCCGGGGACCTGTTGGGGGAGGGGAGGGAGAAGACAGTAACTGCCTCTTCCAACTCACTTTCTCATCAGCTGTCTTGGTCGATGTCACAGCAGCCACGCCCAGCCTGGATGCGGTGGCCCCAGTGTGCAGGTGGGGAGCTGAGTCTGAGAGTCACGCAGGAGGTGGCCCCATCCCATCTTTCTGAGTTGGCCATGTGGAGTCCCCTGCTCGTCAATGCGTTTGTTCTCGTGTGGGGAGACCAAAGCCACAAGGTCTAACTGTGTTACGGAGGCCTTGCCCAGGGCTCGGCCTCCCAGACTCCCCTCTGCCCTGGCTCCTACTCCCCAGAACTGGTCTTGGCCTTACCTTCCCCCGCGCCTGGTGGCTCCCCTTTCTCCACAGCCTCCTGCTTCGTGCATCTTGAAGCCTTCGTGCCCCGTTTCCCGTGGAGTCTCTCTGAGCTGGTGGTCACGGCTGGCGACGGCCATGAGTCACCATCTCTCTCTTCTAGAAGGCTGATTTCTGCAAAAGGAAATGGGTCTGTTAACACAACCTGATCAATCAATCACAGGCTACCAGTGACAACACTGAGCACTTGCAAGCTTCCAGAGAGCTCATCGCCAACGTATTTCAAGACTCAATATAGCCTGCTAAGGGAGGCATTTCATTTTCATCATCCCTGTTGTACTAGTGAGGGCCAGGGGTCCAGAGAGGTGGAGCGATTTGCTACAAGTCACACAGCTAAGAAGAGGCAGAGTCGGCACTGAGCTCCGAGTCTTCAGCTATCTGATGCCCCTGCTGTTCTTCTGAAAGAGGGACGAGAAGTGGAGGGGCTCCTGCCTGGGGACAGGAGGAAGCAGTACCGAGGAGAAAGAAGGGAAAGCAGAGACAAAATCCAGTTGCCGTGGGGCTGGGAGTTGCATCCCAGAAAGGCGGGGGACAGGATGTGGCTGAAGGGGCCCGGGGAAGGACAAAGTCCACCCACCTTGAGGCTCAGGGCCCCCGAGGCTGCTCCAGGATGGGATCTGCGAGAAAAACCAGTGTCTGAGGGGTGAGGAGGTCCTCACACCCCCCGCCCCCTGCACAAGCCCACGCAGCCACAGACGCACAGCCAGAGGCCATGGAACACACAGACGCACACATCCGGCCGCTCCTGGATCCTGGCAGAGCCACCAGGCACCTCCTGGCCTGCGCGCGCAGCGTGCACACACACACACACACACACACACACACACACACACAGAAAAGCCAGGCCAGACACACAGGGGTGGCCGCAGGCACAGGCGCCCACTGGGGAACCCCTGGGACCCCGTACCCTGCGCAGAGCGGGCTCCAGCTCCGGCTCCATGCGGCCAGCCCCGAGCACGGAGAGCGAGTGCGCGGCCCTGTGGCTGGGCGGTACTATTCTGGGCCTGGCTCCTGGCCCCCGGCCCGGCCCGGATCGGGTTCTCTCTGATTGGGTATCCGGCCGCATGGAGGGAGGGCTCGGCCCCGCTCAGCTGCTGCAACTCCGCAGCCTGCAGGGTGGGTGGATGCGGAGGGGACGGGTGCACCTGGGAATCCTGGTTGATGCTGCCCCTCGCAGAGAGCCCGCTAGAGAGACCCTGCCATGGAGGGAGGTGGCTTGGCGTGCTGTGGGGTGGTGGGCGCTGGAGGGGGTCTCTCCCACCTTCGCTGGGGCGGGGGCGGGGAAGTGGAGGTGGTTGAGTTTCATTTGCTCCCCTGTACATGGTTCAGCCAGGCTGGTGCTGAAGTTAGGAGAATCGCAGGGACAACTGGAGACAAGGCCAGATGGGGGCTGGGAGGGTGGGCCTGGGAGAGCGGCAATGTCTCCATTTGCGTCCCGAGAGTGTGTCCCGTCTCAGACGGAGGTGGAGAGCTGTGTGTGTGTGAGGGCTCTGGGCCTGCACCTGTCCACTTCTGTGGCTGGGAGGCGTGCCCGGCTGTGCAGGAGCCCCACCCCCCAGTGGCCTGGGCGGATCGCCCCTACATCCCCTGGTGCCAGTGGGATCCCAGCCTGGCTCTGGTGGCTGCCCACACCCTTCCTTGGCATTCCTGGGGCCTGAGTCAGTGTCCAAATGGGGACTGCTGACCCAGCTGCTCTGGCTCCCCTGCCCCTGCCCCTCCCCTCCTCGCCTCCTTCCAGCTCCCGCCACCCCAGCGCCTGGCTCCGGAGTGGACCCTCAGCCAGGTTTCCCTGGGTTTCTTGCTGAATGTACTGACCAGATTTCCCATCATCCCTCAATGTGCCTGGGCTGCCTGGGGGCAGGGGTGGGGCGTGGAGGAGAACGGAGAGGGAGGGCTCTGTGCCTTCTCATGCCTGTTGTGGCTGGGATAGGATCCCTGTGGCCTGTCCCTGTCTGGCCCCGGATGACGGAACATCCAAAGCACAGTTCATGGGGACAGGTCAAACAGTGGGAAGGCCGGGGGACCACCCCGGGGGCCACGATGGAGAGGACCTGGAAAGCCCCCACTTCCAGCTCCCGACCCCGCCCCCTTAGGCCCTGAGCCAACCAGATACAGAACAGGCGTGGTGCTCACGGTTGACTTTCCCTGCTGTACTCCATTCTCTCTGCTCCACGCTGCAGGGCCAGTAGCAGGCCCTCCTCTTTCAGGAAGTCTTCCCGGATTGCATCTCTCTAACTGCGCTAATAGTGCTCATCTCCGTGGAGAGCCAGGCAGCATTTATGCGGCCAGAATACGTTGACTGGCTGTGATGAGAGCCAGACCTGAGACCAGACGGACCCGTGAAAGCAGTTTTCCTGTGTGCTTGCCGCACAGCCTTGGAGAGTGTTTGTTTTCTCGGAGCCTGTTCCTGGAGCACGTGGCGAGGTTGCGAACATTCTGTGAGGGAGACTGCCAGTCGCCCTCCAATGCCGTTTTTCTTTGCTTCCTTGAGTAGTAGAACTGTGTGACTTTAGCTGGAATCACTGCCCATAATAAAGACTTAGCTCCCCAACCTGCCTTACAGCAAAATGCGCTCGTGCAGCTAAATGTGGCCTGTGTGATGTGAGGGGAAGGGATGGAAGCAATTTCCAGGTCAGGCCTGAAGCGAAAGAGCCATGAGTTACCCGCTCCCTTTTCCCTTTCTGGTGGTTGGAATGCTAATGTGATGGCAGGAGCGAAGGCATCCACCTTGTACTCAAGTTGGAAAACATTTGTGAAGGGTTCCCGAGTCAGTCTCCCAGCTTTACAGTCTACAGACTATTATATAAAAGACACATCAGCTTTCTTCTGTGTTTATAGAAAGCTTTTACTTAATAGATATAAATTTCACAGGTACAGCTTTTGGAATATAGCAGTTCTTCCCCCCATAACCACACTCCCACCCCCAAACCATCCCACCTCCTACTCCCTCTCCCATCCCATGCTTCATTAAGGTCCATTTTTAATTATCTTTATATACAGAAGAACAGCTCTATACTAAGTAAAGAATTCAACAGATTGCACCCACACAGACACACAAAGTATAAAGCACTGTTTGAAGACTAGTTTTACTGTTAATTCTCATAGTATAACACACTAAGGACAGAGGTCCTACATGGGGAGTAAGTGCACAGTGACTCCTGTTGTTGATTTAACAATTGACACTCTTATTTATGATGTCAGTAATCACCTGAGGCTCTTGTCATGAGCTGCCAAGGCTATGGAAGCCTCCTGAGTTCACAAGCCCCGACCTTATTTAGACAAGGCCATAGTCAATGCGGAAGTTCTCTCCTCCCTTCAGAGAAAGGCACCTCCTTCTTTGATGGCCCGTTTTTTACACTGGGCTCTCGCTTGCAGAGATCTTTCGTGTAGGTCCTTGGTTGCCAGTGCCTCGGCTCTCCACGCCTGCAGTGAGAAGCTTCCTTCTCTAAGACAGCCTTAAACCGCGTCTTTGTTTTGGCGGTCAAACCCATCTCCTGACACATGCAGGACCCGGCGTCTGAAGTGGTGCTACATGAAGAGCCTGAGACAGTGCCCCTGCGTTAGAGACTGGGGAGCAGAGAGCAGGGAGCAGGGAGCAAGTGTTGCCCTGTTGCAGGAACACGGCACTCACGGAAACTGGCCGGAGAGCCGCAGGCCATTGCTGTGTGCTGGCTGCTGCCTGGTTCGGCCAGCTGAGTCCTACAAGCCGGAGGCACGGGGCTCGGTTAGAAGAGGTGGTTTAGGTCAGTGCTGTGGCCCAGCAGGTTAATCCGCCACCTGCGACCCCAGACGCCAGCATCCCGTGTGCTCCACTTCCAGTCCAGCTCCCTCTGAACGCCCCTGGGAAAGCAGCAGAGGATGGTCCAAGTGTTTGGGTCCCTGCACCCATGCGGAAGACCTGGATGGAGTTCCAGACTCCTGGCTTTGGCCTGGCCCTTTTTTTGGGCCATCTGGGGAGTGAACCAGTGGATTGGAAAATAAATAAACCTTAAATAAATAAACCTTAAAAAAATAAATAATAAATGAACCTTAAAAATTTTTTTCCCAAAATTTGAGAGGCAGGGATGGAAACAGACAGCCACAGAGAGACACAGAAAGACCACCATGGCCAGGTTGGGGGTGGAAGCTGGGGGCCAGGAACTCGAGCCGGGTCTCCCACATGGGTGGCAGGAACCCAACTACTTGAGCCACCACCAGTGCCTCCCAGGTCTGCATTAACAGGAAGCTGGAGTCAGGATCCGGGGCTGGGACTCGAACCCGGGCTCTGCATTGCAGGATGTGGACGACTTAAAGGCCAGGCTGACTGCCCCATTTCCCGAGTTCTCGTGTGTAATCAGCCCACTCTCACGACAATGAACCCATTTCCCGTGATAAGGACCTGCTCCGTCATAGTTACTTGGATCCATTTGTGAAGGCAAACGCTCGTACCCCGTCACCTCTGCAAGGATCCATCTCCCAACTCCGTGGCTTTGGGGACAAGTTTCCCACCCTGCTTTGCCCACCTAGCCTGTATTGCTAAGGGAAATCAACCTCTGGAGCCGGCGCTGTGGCATAGCGGGTAAAGCTGCCTCCTTCAGTGCCGGCATCCCATATGGGTGCCGGTTCGAGTCCTGGCTGCTCCACTTCCGATCCAGCTCCTTGCTATGGCCTGGGAAAGCAGTAGAGGATGGCCCAAGTCCTTGGACCCCTGCACCTGCGTGGGAAACCTGGAAGAAGCTCCTGGCTCCTGGCTTCGGATTGGCACAGCTCTGACCATTGTGACCAATTGGGGAGTGAAGCAGCAGATGGAAGACCTCTCTCTCTTTCTCTCTCTCTCTCTCTCTCTCTCTCTCTCTCTCTCTGTCTCTCCTTCTCTGTGTAACTCTTTCAAATAAACAAATAAATCTTAAAAAAGAAAATCAGCCTCTGTCTCCTCTAAGCCTCTCTCTTCATTCACACACCCACTTTGCACGGTGCAAATGAAGACCCTTGGTGTCTATGCAGCAGTAGCTGAGTAGATGCCGTGCACACCACATTCCATGCAGCACCCCACTCAATCCCCTGCAACCCTGGGACGTAAATACTTTTCTTACTGCAGTGATGCAGATGAGAAGACCGAGGCATAAATAGAGTAAGTAATTTGATCAAAATCTCAAAGCTAGGGAGATGGAGCAAACATTAACCCCGGGCTGCCTGGACTGCCTGGTGCCCACAACTTAACCGCTCGGCTTGATGGAAAGCACAAGTCATGCAAAAAATATATATGCTCAGTAAGTGGTTACTATTATTATTACCTGGCCATCTGCTTCCAGCGTTGCTACACCTCCAGCCGCGTAGGTTGTCCTCAAGTTCAGGGTCTGGAAGGACTCGGGCTGGGGGCTGACAGCCGCGCTGCTCTACACTGACCCCCCCCCCCCCGATTTTCCAGTTCCGGCCCTGCCCTGTGTTCCCCTTTGATTCTTGGAATTCCCCTCCTGCTCTCGCCGCCAGCCGGGCCCCCACCCAGCCCCTTTGGCAAGGCGAGAATCAACAGACCAACTGGCCACAGCCGGGTAACCAATCCTCCTTGGGTGATTGATTGTCGCCTGTGGCCGTGCGATCGTATTTCCCGAAGGCTGTGTAATCAGGACCCTGCATCCTGACCCCGCGTTGGGATTGGCTGCCGCCTCCAGGGAGCTGATTTGCCTGGGACATCGAGTTGGGGATCCTGTTTAGGTGTTATTTTTATATCAGACGGAGAAAAACAGCTTGCAGAGGCCAAGGGAGCCGCCTGGAGGGGACCCATAGCTGATAAATCATAAGCGGAGTCTCGCGTGCCAGAGAAGCTGGGAGGCGGCGGGTGCAAGTCTTTCTGTCTGTCACCCAGATGCCTCGGCTCCCGCCCTGTCTGTGCGCGGCTGGGCAGAGCTGCGCCGAGGCCAGCGTCTCCAGGCCCTGGACAGAACCCACAGCCGGCTCATGCAATCTTGTCTGCCCCGAGCCCTGCTCCACCGGCTTCCGTTCTGTGGGCTGGGCTGGGGTGGGGAGTTGTATGGGCAGAAGTTGCTTTTGCCCACCCAGGACCCCTTTTCTCTTTAGGGGGAAGCTCCCAGGTTTCCCTTTTAGGGAACCACAATTTGGAGCAAGCGCTGTGGGAAGGGGCTCAGTGGTGGGTTCCAGGAGGCATTCCTCTGGTTCAGACTGAGCCAGTGAGCACAGCAAATGCCCCTGGTTACACTGGGGGGGGGGGGGGCATTGGCAGAATCATTCCACCCAGGGCAAGTCCCGAGACGTTTGCTACCAGGAACTCCTTTGCACTGGAACAGGAGCTGTGAGGATGTGGGTGTGGGTGTGGAGATTCTAGGGTTACTGTGCGGAGTGGGGCTACCTGAGGACAAAGCCAACCCAGAGGGCAAAGAGCCATGGCAAAAAAGACCGGGTCCTCCTGCCATCCACTGCAGTCCTGGGTCACACCGTACCTGAAGACCTCCCGCCGGGGTTCTCAGTTCAGGAACCCATAGAATCTTCTCATTTAGTGCCATTTGAATTGGGATATGTGTCATCTGCAGCTCAGAGTTCTCATTGATATCAGAGTTAACAGAGGCCTGGGCGCCTGCACAGGCTTTAGGGTGGTGGGGTGTGAATTCAGCCACAGCAAGGTCTCAAGATATAGGGGGCATTCGAAAAACAATTTGAAGGGTGAGCATTAATTATTTTT
The DNA here is from genome assembly GCA_949820135.1 of Sylvilagus floridanus. NCBI lineage: Eukaryota > Metazoa > Chordata > Mammalia > Lagomorpha > Leporidae > Sylvilagus > Sylvilagus floridanus. The sequence continues at coordinate 161,788,170 of OX463236.1, forward strand.
AGAGATCTTATTTATTTGCTTATTTGAGAGGTAGAGTCACAGACAGAGAGAGGGAGAGACAGAGAGAAAGGAGGCGAGCATTTTGATGCAGCAGTAAAGACCCTGTTCGGGACGCCCGCATCTCCTAGCAGACTGCCTGGGTTCGAGTCTCAGCTCTGCTTGCCCATGCCACCTTTCTGCCAATGTGCACCACGGGAAGCAGAAGTTGGTCAAGTCGTTGGCACCCCGCGACTCACACGGGAGACCCTGGATTGAGTTCCAGGTTCCTGGCTTTGGCCCAGACACTGGGGAGAACAACCAGCAGACGGAAGATCTCTCTCTTTTGCCTTTCAAATACAACATGTAAAAGGAAAGGCAATTAGCGTAAACCAAGGCGGGGCTGCTAGGTGAAAATGGCGGACGAGACTGGGGCACGGGTACCAGGGAGGCTTCCTAGGAAGCCAAGTCTGGAAATCACCAGCCGGGAGTCCCTGAGCCCCGGCGTGTGCCGGCACCGGGACCAGCAGCTTACGTAGAAATGGAAGCCAGTGGAGGAGGAGAGGGGAGGCTTTCCCTGTTCATCGCCTCCAGCAGCAAGTGGCGCCGGGAGGCGCACCTGCCGGGAGGGAGAAGAGTACCTTTTCGGCGGCGGGCCACTCCGTCAGCAAACACATCTGTCCTGCCGCTGCCACAGCCGCAGCGAGGGTCCCCCACGGTGGCAAAAAGAAGGTGTGGCTGGACCCCACCAGGACCCATGAAGTTGCCATGCCAACTCCCTGCAGAGGCTGGTGAGAGAGGGCCCATCAGGGCTGGCGCTGTGCCGCAGTGGGTTGAGCCGCCACTTGGGGCGCCAGCATCCCACATCAGAACTCCAGTTTGAGTCCGGCTGCTGCACTTCCGATCCTGGCTGATGCTCCCTGCTGATGGACCTGGGGAAGCAGCCGAGGATGGCCCAAGTACTTCGGCCTCTGCCACCCATGGGGAAGACCTGGATGGGGCTCCTGGCTTCAGCCTGGATCAGCCCTGGCTGTTGTGGTCATGTGGGGAGGGACCCGGCAGACCCTTCTCTCCTCTGTACAGAGTGGCCTTGTGGCTACATGGATGGATCACGGAAATAAAATGATGGTTGAAATAAAAAGTCTTTCACTAAAAAAAAAAAAAAAAACTAGATAACATATAAATAGCATCTTGTTTTTTTTTTAAAAAAAAAAAGATTTATTTATTTGGAAGAGTTACAGAAGTTACAGAGAGAGGTGTTCCGTCTGCTGGGTCACTCCCCAGATGGTTGGAGCTGAGCAGATTTGATCTGAAGCCAGGAGCCAGGAGCTTCCTTCAGGTCTCCCATGTGGGTGCAGGGGCGCCCTCCACTGCTTTCCCAGGCGCATCAGTAGGGAACTGGATCGAAAGTGGAGCAGCCGGGACTCAACCCATTGTCCATATGGGATGCTAGTGCTACAGGCTGGAGCTTTAACCTGCTGTGCCACAGCGCCGGCCCCTCAATAGCATCTTCTTTCTTTCTTTCTTTCTTTCTTTCTTTCTTTCTTTCTTTCTTTCTTTCTTTCTTTCTTTCTTTCTTTCTTTCTTTCTTTCTTTCTTTCTTTCCTTCCTTCCTTCCTTCCTTCCTTCTTTCTTCTTCTTCTTCTTCTTCTTCTTCTTCTTCTTCTTCTTCTTCTTCTTCTTCTTCTTCTTCTTCTTCTTCTTCTTCTTCTTCTTCTTCTTCTTCTTCTTCTTCTTCTTCTTCTTCTTCTTCTTCTTCTTCTTCTTCTTCTTCTTCTTCTTCTTCTGGCAGAGTTAGAGAGAGAGAGAGACAGAGAGAAAGGCCTTCTTTCCGTTGGTTCACCCCCCAAAATGGCTGCCATGGCAGGCGCACCGCACTGATCCGAAGCCAGGAACCAGGTGCTTCTGCTGGTCTCCCATGGGGTGCAGGGCCCAAGCACTTGGGCCATCCTCCACTGCACTCCCAGGCCACAGCAGAGAGCTGGACTGGAAGAGGAGCATCCAGGACAGAATCTGGCGCCCCGACTGGAACTAGAACCTGGGGTACCAGGATATCGTAAAGGCTTAGTAGACCTAACTGAGAGGAAAATGGGCACACAGCAGCACTGGGGAGGAAAGAAGTGGACTTTGGCCTAGGGCACCTGCCAGTTCTAGCGAGAGCCATGTGTTGGGATGGGGGCAGGGACCTACACAAGCTGGGAGTTTGACCGGGGACCCCATCTCTGTGGGGAGTATCACAGGGCTACACCCTCGGAGTAAAGGTAACCTAGAAACAAACGAGCTGTTAACGTGTTTACAAAGCATGTCTCGGAACGTGCAGGGAGTGTCAGACCTTAACCTTGGTGCAAGGGGCTCGAGGCTGAGTCAGTGCTGATCCCACGTGCCTGGTGGAAGCGAACACGAGTGTTCTCCAGAGAAAATTAACTTCTTCCAAGGCCACACGTGAGCTCGGCCAGACCCAGCACACAGGGAAGACAACGGCACACAGCCTTGAGTGAGAGCCAGAAGCGCTGACAGCCATCAGGAAGGGACCCACGTCAACTGCAGAATGGGGTGATCAGACACTTTCTAACGACGTACTTCTTGTGCTTAGAGAAATATAAGGCAAGTTTGGGCAATTATGCAGTAAACAGGAAATTCTGAAAAGCAACAGAACAGCTTTGGAGCAAGGGAATAGAACGTCTAGAAATGAAAACGAGGTGGAAGTAAGAAACGCAGTAGATGAATGTAACCGCAGATTAAACACAGCCTCACCTAAATGCAGAGACCGACACCACCGCCCAGGGCAGCCCAGGGTGCAGTTCCCGGATTGAGACTTGCTGTCTCTGAAGGCAGCTGCGGCAGCCGGGTAACCACAGCCACAGGCAGTAGGCAGATCTGTGCAGCTTGGCTGACATAATCTGGGAACGTATTGGTTCCTTTAGGAGGGCCTCCAGTGGATCTGAGTGTCTGACGTTTTCCCCGATGACTTGGCTCTGCTGTCCTCGAGCGCCAGCTTCCAGTACCAGGTGGCACAGCAGCTCTCCCCTTAGCCACGCCCAGGACATTCAGGAGAACAGAGGCCATCTTTCTCGCATCTTCTTTAAGGAAGGAAGCATCTCGCAAGGCCCTCAGTGGGCTGTGCGCCCATCCCAGGCTCGGCTTCCCGTACCGCGAGGGGGCACTGTGTTTGACTCAGACTAATCAGAGCTCCTTCTGGACCGGGATTGATTCTGCCCCTTGCAAGGCTGGTACAAAACAAGCCGGAGTGGACGGGCTATGAAAAGGACCAGCTCGCTGCAGCGTTCCCGTTTAGTTGTACCGTATTCACACACACACACCCTCCGCAGCATGTTGCACACAACGTCAACAAGGCCACACCTAATAAAATGCGTTCCCTCCATTCTAAAAGAGGGGCAACCCAAACCTCACCCAGTTGTACCCCGTGGCAAGCCCAGGATCTCTGCCGATGCACGAGCCCTGCCAGCAAGCCTGTTCCGCATTTGCACCTGCATTTAAAAATCAACCAGGCAGGGGAATGAAAGGATCGCTTCTTGCTGGGTCAACTGGTAGATTCTGAGTCTCAGTTTCCTTGTGGATCAGATGGAAATTAGAATATCCGCCAGACAGTTTGGGATTCTGGTTCAAAATCAAATAAATATTGACAAAAATAAGCCAGATTGACCTGTGTGCTGGATCTCACCTGTTGATGATGACGGTGTCGGTTTGGCAGTGGATATGCCAACGTCCTGGAGCTCAGAGATATGCTCCTTTGGGGCTGGCACTGTGGCGTAGCAGGTAAAGCCGGCTGCCTGCAGTGCTGGCATCCCATGTGGGCACCACTTCGAGTCCTGACTGCTCCACTTCCAATCCAGATCCCTGCTAATGCACCTGAGAAAGTAGTGGAGGACTGCCCAAGTGATTGGGCCCCTGCACCCACATGGGAGACCCAGACGAAGCGCCTGGCTTCGGCCTGGTCCAGCTGTAGATATTGCAGTCATCTAGGGAGTGAACCAACAGATGGAAGATCTCCCCTCCCCTCCCCTCCGCTCCCCTCCCCTCTCCTCTCCTCTCTCTCTAACTCTGCCTTTCGAATAGAGAAATCTTTTAAAAATCAGGCAAAGCTAATCTGTGATGCTAGAAGCTGCCATGGGAGGAAGGGGTGGTGACCACAGGGCTCCCAGGGAAGGAGTGCATATTGAAGAGACGGCTACAATCTCTGTCTTCCCCTTTAGCTGCCTGAATTTGGCAAAAGGTGAGTCTCAGATTTAAGAAGGGGAGACAACTCTAAACAAAGAAATATGTGCCAAGAGATAGCTTAGTCAGGGCTGGCACCATGGCATAATGGGTAAAGCCACTGCCTGCAGTGCCAGCATCCCATATGGACACTGGTTCAAGTCTCGGCTGCTCCACTTCCAATCCAGCTCTGCTGTGGCCTGGAAAAGCAGTAGAAGATGGCCCACGACCTTGGGCCCCTGCAAACACGTGGGAGACTTGGAAGAAGCTCCTGGCTCTTGGCTTTGGATCAATAGCTCAACTCTGGCTATTGCGGTCATTTGGGGAGTGAACCAGTAGATAGGAAACCTTTCTCTCTGGCTCTACCTCTGTGTAACTCTGTCTTTCAAATAAACAAAATAAATCTTAAAAAAAAAAAAAAAGTTAAAAGATTGTAAAAAAAAAAAAAAAAACACCACCACCCAGATATCAACTCTAGGAAACTTGCTTCAAATACAACAACATGGGTGGATGGAAAGTCAGCAGTTAGGGCAGCATTGTGGTGGGTTCAGCTGCCACTTGTACTCTGGGACCCACATTGGAGCGCTGGTTCAAATCGTAGCTACTCTGCATCCGATCCAGCTCCCTGCTAATGTGCCTGGGAATGCACACAGCATGGCTCAACTAGTGGGCTCCTGCTACCCACGTGGGAGACCTGGAAGGAGTCCCTGGCTCCTGGCTGGGGCCTGGACCAGCCTTGGCTGTTGTGGGTGCTTGGAGAGTGGACCAGTGGATGGAGGCGCTCTCTCTCTCTCTTTCTGTAACTCTGCCTTTCAAATAAATACATAAATAATAAATATTGAAGGAAGAAAACACCCACATCTTTAACCAGAAAGAGAAAATCTCACCTTCAGCTCCCACCCAACACCCCCACCACCGGCACCCGTGGGGCTCCCCAGGGGACGGAGGTGTGGAAGGCAACTTCACTTGTAAATACGTCAGGGTTGGTCTCTAATGGTCACTGCGAGGAACCAGGCCCGGCACCCCACTGGCTCTCTCCAGCCCTACGCGGAGCTGCTTCTCCCGAGCAGGTGCGTGGCTCGCTGCAGCACCCCTCCACCCCGACCCCAGGCGCTCAGTCCGATGTTCAGCCCTCTCTCCCCAATGGGAACGGCGGGAGCAACGCACTTCTGCTCCTTAGGGTCGGGCGCCCCCTGCTGGCTGCTTGGATTCGTTGCACTCTTGGCCCCAAGGACTGTGTGCGACCTCCGCTGCATTGAAGGCGCGTGCATTCCCCCTCAAGGTTGTCTGGGGACCTGGAGGCAGCAGGTGGGAAGATGACTTGCTCGAGAACACAAACCACCTCCTAGGACCAGAACTTGGGTCTTCTGAATCCTCCCCCGCATCGCAGGAGACGCCAGACCGGACCGTGAGCCTGGGGGCTGGGCTTTGCAACACAGGCCAGAACTCTCACGAGCTCGACCCAGTAGAGGACAGAAGCAGCTACCCTGGATCCCTCCTCAGCCTGCTCGGGGCGGTGGGCGCAGCCGCCCTCCCTGGCTCACCTCGCTGCTCTGCTCAGAGCCTGGATGAGTTTAAGGACGCTTAGGGCCGCGCCACGGCTCAATAGGCTAATCCTCCGCCTGCGTCGCCGGCACACCGGGTTCTAGTTCCCGACAGGGCACTGGATTCTGTCCCGGTTGCCCCTCTTCCAGGCCAGCTCTCTGCTGTGGCCCGGGAGTGCAGTGGAGGATGGCCCAAGTGCTTGGGCCCTGCACCCCATGGGAGACCAGGAGAAGCACCTGGCTCCTGCCATTGGGTCAGTGCGGTGCACCAGCCATTGGAGGATGAACCAATGGCAAAGGAAGACCTTTCTCTCTGTCTCTCTCTCTCACTGTCCAGTCTGTAAAAAAAAAAAAAAGGACACTTAGGCCATACTTCCCCAAATGTCATCATTTGCAGGTCCCTGGGTATATTTTGCCATAGCTTTGTCCCACCCAAACTATTATCACATAGCTTTGTTCTTTAAGTGGTTTCATTTTTAAGAAGATTTAAAAAAAATTTTTTTTGACAGGCAGAGTGGACAGTGAGAGAGAGAGAGAGAGACAGAGAGAAAGGTATTCCTTTGCCATTGGTTCACTTTCCAATGGCCGCCGCAGCTGGCCTGCTGCAGCCAGCGCACTGTGCTGATCCGATGGCAGGAGCCAGGTGCTTCTCCTGGTCTCCCATGGGGTGCAGGGCCCAAGCACTTGGGCCATCCTCCATTGCACTCCCTGGCCACAGCAGAGAGCTGCCCTGGAAGAAGGGCAACCAGGACAGAATCCAGAGCCCTGACGGGGACTAGAACCCGGTGTGCTGGCGCCGCAAGGCGGAGGAATAGCCTGTTGAACCACAGTGCTGGCCTTTAAAAATTTTATTTGAAAGGCAGAGAGACAGAGAGAGAGGCAGAAACAAAAAGGGACAGAGATCTTCTATCTGCTGGTCCACTCTCCAAATGGCCCCAAGGGCTAGGGCTGGGCCAGGCCAAAACCAGGAGCCTGGAACTCCATCTGGATCTCCCACAAGGGTGCAGAGACCCAAGCACTCGGACCATCTGCTGCTGCCTTCCCAGGTTCAATAGCGGGGACCTGGATTGCAAGCAGAGCAGCTGGGACTCGAACTTCGCTCCAACATGAGACGCAGGCGTTGCAAACAGCAGCTCAGCCCCCTGTACCACAGCACCAGCCCCTGGTTTTATTTTATTTTATTTTTTAAAAGATTTATTTATTTGAAAGGCAGAGTTACAGAGAAGCAGAGGCTGGGGGTGGGGGAGAGGAGGGAGAGAGATAAAGAGGTCTTCCATCCACTGGTTTACTCCCTAGATGGCTGCAACAGCTGGAGCTGGGCCGATCTGCAGCCAGGAGCCAGGAGCTTCTTCCAAGTCTCCAATGCGGATACAGGGGCCCAGGGACTTGGGCCATCTTCTACTGCTTTCCCAGGCCATAGCAGAGAGCTGGACCGGAAGTGGAGCAGCTGGGATTCGAACCAGCGTCCTTATGGGATGCTGGTGCTGTGGCAATGCTGTGCCACAGCGCTGGCCCCGCCCCTGGTTTTATTTTAAAATTGAGGAAATGCATGGTCCTGGCCCTGGTGATGATCCATGGATCTCCTGGTTCCTGGGAATCATCTTTGTGTCCTTATTGTCCCCATTTCGTGCAAGAAGACTTGATCCTCATTCTGAATTGGTCAAGGGGAAGAAAACGGCCCTTATTCGTGAAGCGGAGCCCGGCACCTTTCAGTACTGTGCCTTCCCACACTGCTCACTCCTCCTCACTGCGCCGTGGGGTGGGCACTCCTATCCTCGTGGGAGACGGGGCCACAGCCCAGGGCTGCACGGGTAGTAAGTGGCTGAGCCGAATTGGATGGGGCTCAAATTTCAAAGGGTCTTGCTTGCCTTCTGAAATTAAAACACTGCGAAGCTGTGGTTAGGACACAGTCGCAGCATCGAGGGTGTGAGAGGAGGGGGATAGTGGGTGCGTGAACACAGTGTGACGGGCCACAGAGACGAGCGCAAGGTGCGGTGTCCAGGTGCACAGGGACACTTCACAAAGGCCATGGGTCCCTGCCACCCATGTGGGAAACCCGGATGGAGTGCCAGGCTCCTGGCTTCGGCCTGGCCCAGCCCTGGCTATTTGCAGCCATTTGGGGAGATGGACGATCTCTCTCTCTTTCTATCTCTCCATTTCTTTCTCTGTAACATTGTCTTTTTTTTTTTTAATTTTTTTTTGTTTTTTTTTTGTTTGTTTGTTTTTGTTTTTTACAGGCAGAGTGGACAGTGAGAGAGAGAGACAGAGAGAAAGGTCTTCCTTTGCCGTTGGTTCACCCTCCAATGGCTGCCGCGGTCAGCGCGCTGCGGCCGGCGCACCGCGCTCATGCGATGGCAGGAGCCAGGTGCCAGGTGCTTTTTCCTGGTCTCCCATGGGGTGCAGGGCCCAAGCACTTGGGCCATCCTCCACTGCACTCCTGGGCCACAGCAGAGGGCTGGCCTGGAAGAGGGGCAACCGGGACAGACTCCGGCGCCCCGACTGGGACTAGAACCTGGTGTGCCGGCGCCGCAAGGCGGAGGATTAGCCTGTTGAGCCACGGCGCCGGCCTAACATTGTTTTTCAAATAACAATAATTTTTTTAAAAAGAGAGGGGCCAGCACAGTGGCGTAGCAGGTAAAGCCCTGGCCTGCAGTGCTGGTCCCATATGAGCGCAAGATCGAGTCCCGGCCTGAGAAAGCAGAGAAAAATGGCCCAAGTGCTTGGGACCCTGCAGATCCGGAAGAAGCTCCTGGCTCCTGGCTTCTGATCAGCGCAGCTCCGGCCATTGCGGCCATCTAGGGAGTGAACCAGCAGATGGAAGACTTCTTTCTCTCTCTCTCTCTGCCTCTCCTCCCTGTGCGTAACTGACTTTCAAATACATAAAGAAAAAATTTTTAAAAAAATAAAAAAGAGTGATTGGGGCATAAACTTGTGAAATCCACCCACGCCCAGTGGAGTAAAGATGGAGAGGGGAGGGGTGGGGAAGAAGGCGCACTCCGGATCCTGACGGTGACGTCGTTGACCCTGCTGGGTGTCCTGTGGCCCCGTTGGGTCATTTAAGAGCATCAAGGACGCTGTCTCAGTTTCCTTCCTTGGCTGCCAAACGACCCCCTGGTGAACACACGGTTGTCCCATCCAGGTTCCCCTTCCGGGAAGAGTGGCTGACCAGCCACAGCCTCAGCTGGCTGCTCCTTCGGGGTCGGTCTCAGCCCCAGAGCACCCACCCTTCCCTTCCCGGGGCTGCCCACGAGGCTGACAAGCGAGCGCAGTCGGCCGGGGCGAGACTCCCTCCAGCCCCGCCAGGCTCCCCGGGCTGGCAGAGGCTCTGTCTACCCCATCCTGCTGAGCCACACTTCAGACTCCACCTCAGCTGGGGGAGACGCACCCACGTTAGGAGCCCGGGTGCTGCTGGGACGAGGCTGGAGATGAAGCCAGAAACGTGGGAAGCATCTCGCTCGCTGGAGCTGCCTTCCGCTGGCCCTGGATTCATTCCCTGGCACCCAGGGAGTTCCGTGGGCAGCAGCCTCTGTGCCCGGCCAGGTCTCCCAAGGCCACGGCACAGAACTCCGAGGCAGAAGGCTGAGGGGCGATTGAGGGCGGCTCCTCGCGTGGAGAACGGCGGCGGCGGCGAGGAAGAAGGCAGAGGTTGCATGGCCGGCATCCTTTTCGTTTCCGGGTTCTGCAGACTCTGGTGCTGCGAGCCAGGATCGTGGCAAGAGTGGGCGGTGCTTTGGAGAAGCGCCTTGCAGAGGGTCTGTGGGCTGCCCCCCAAGCCCACGAGCTTTGCAGTTTCCTAACCACTTCCCATCTGTCTGGATTTCTTTCCACAGACTAGCTGTTGTTTCTACAATAAAAACAAGTCGCAACCAAAGGGTAAAGAAACAAAAACTCAGCGTTCTTCCCTTGATTTAACAGTCTGACTTTTATAGTCTGATTTAATAGTCACATCAGCTGTTTATGATGTTCAGTCCTCTCCTGCTCTGTATTGTTGCACAATGTCTACACTTTTTTTTTTTTTAGAGATTTTTTAATTTATTTTGAAAGGCAGAGTTACACACATGCACACATCTCTTCCATCAGCTGATTCATTCCCAAATGGCCAAAACAACCGGGGCTGGGCCAAGCCAAAGCCAGGAGCCAGGAGCTTCTTCTGGGTCTCCCATGCAGGTGCAGGGGCCCAAGCACTTGGGCCATCTTCCACTGCTTTCCCAGGCACATTAGCAGGGAGCTGGATCGGAAGTGGAGCAGCCGGGACTTGAACCAGCACCCACGTGGGATGTCAGCACTGCAGGCTCTGGTTTATCCTACTGTGCCACAATGCTGGCCTCAACACCAGTCATTTTAATACCTGCACAATATTCTTTCGTGTGACCAAATCATACTTGGTTTAAGCACATTCTATTGTCAACTGGGGATTGCGCAGGTTTCTGGCTATTCCTTACTATAGAAAATGCACTTATGGTTATATTTTTATGTATATAGTAGGATTTTTTTCTCTTCACTAACTTCCTTGGGGTGTCCTGCAAAGCGTGTGTAATGAATTTTCTTGGCGTGCTCTTCAGAAACAAAACATCTAGCTGCACCTGCAGTACGCAAGGGTGTCTCCACACTTCTGACAGTTTTGAGGTTTATACCTTCTAAAATGATAGTCTCGCACGTTGGCGCTCTGCCTGGTTCTATATTTTCATTTCAATCTCCTCGCCTTCCCTCTCCACCCCTCCCCTCCCTTTCCCTGTATTTGTCTCCGAGACAACGTCTCAGTGTTTTGAGGAGCAGTGTCTCATTTTGCCAGGAGATGGCGCTGTGGCTCTGTGCTTAGGCTCCCTGAGAAGAAGCCAGGGTACCGGGGGTATATGTACCAGGAGAGAGGATGCCAGGAAATCGTGGGGGCTCCCCTGCAACCCCAGTTTCTCACCTGAGGTGGTTCCGCTCCACCTGCCATGTCTGCCCCTCCAAGTTCAGCAGAACCCAAATTCATCAAGTATCCACTGCCGGCCAGACACGCTCCATGTCCCTCCAAATTCTTATAAGCAAGTGGATAAAAACCACCCCAACAAAATCCATCCTCTCCAAACGCTGTGAGCCCTTGGGAACTGGGGCCATACCTCCAGCCACTGGGACTTGGGATCTTGGAGGAGGTGGGGGCTGAGCTGGGCTGGCTGGAGCGTGGAGCGAGGACAGAGAGTGGTGAGAGGGAGGCTTGCCCAGGGTTTGAGGTCTGACCAAGAGCCACTGTGAGGCTGCATCTGTCCTGCAGGCCAAGCTGGAGGCAAGGCTGGGAATACAGGCTAGCGCCACACTGCACTGAGGCCCAGGGCTGGGGCAGATTTATTTTGCAAGCACAGGTGTGCTGATGGGCGGTTGACAGCCCGAAAGTGGTGGGATCATGCTGGTGCTTAGGTGAAATTAGCCTGAGGTTTCGCGAAGTCCTTGGTTTTCCTCTCATGATCTGTTGGCGCATTTCTTTCTGCACCTGATGCCTCGGGAGGGGCTGGTGGGGCTCCCCACCTCCCTCATCTCCCAGTGCTCTCTGCTGGGCTTCCGCAAAACCACAAGGCTCTTCGCCTTCCTCCGCGGCCCCTCCTCGGCCTCCGCCTCTGCTGCAGCCTCTCCCTCCTCGCCAGCCTTTCAATTCTGCACTTCATCAAGGCTCCTCTCAGCCTGCACTCTCCCCTGAGCAATCCTTGCTTAATTACACCCTGCGCCAAGATGACTCAGCCCAGGCCTCGCCCCTGAGCGCCAGACCCATATATCCAACGGTCTGCTTGACAGCTCCCCTTGACTGTTTCGGAAGCATCGTTAATTCATTGTCCCAGACTCCCCCCACCCGCCCCTGCGTCCTGCCACCCCTGCCTGCTGCTGGGGCACGTCTGGTACTCCTGGCTGGTGGAGGACAGCCCATGCCCACCCTCTGCAGCAGGGAGACACCCTCGGAGGCAGCCTGGACACCTGCATCTTGCTCAGTCCCACTTCCGACGCACCCCCAAGTCCACCTGCCACGGATCCGAACCGTCTGTTTCTTTCCATTTCCGCTGCCATTCACCCAGCCGAGGCCACAGTGATTGGAAGATCCCTCTCTCTCTCTCTCTCTGTCTCTCTCTCAAATAAAAGAGTGAATACAGAAAAGAGCATAAAACAAACGTACAATTGAACACTCGCCCAGAGAACTGCCAAGAGACAGACTCTGGCGAGCCATCCCTCCCTGTGTGTCTCTCGGAGCAGACCCGCCTCCGTGCCCCCTCCCACCCAGAGCAGCAGTCCCCCACTTTCACGGTGAGCATCTCCTTAGGGCGCAATGTGAGACTTCCGTCTTTCCAATGGTGCAAAAGCAACAGCATCCGGTGGAAGGCCTACCCTCAATTCTCCATTTTGATCCTGTCCTGGGCTGCGTGCCATACTCTTTTGAGACGCAGGACAGCAGCAGGGAGCACCCACAGCCCCCTGTTGGCACTGCTCCTGCAAGGGGAACCCACGGAGGCACCGCTGTGCATCGCATAGCCAGCCAGCGTTTGGGGCGCGTGGCAGTCTGGGTTTCTGCAACCCCTCCACATGCTTACAGAGTGCCCCTCTGTGTCTCCTGTATCCACACAGCCATTCAGTGCAGTGTTCATAAATTACTCGAGCTACTCAGCATTTCTTATGAAACAGGCTCGCTAGACGATTTTGCCCTAGGCTAACGGTTAAGCGTTCTGAGCCCATTTAAGGTGGCTTTCGGAGGTTAGGTGTACTAAATGCATTTTTGACTTGGGACGCTTTCAACTTAGGATGGGTGGGTTTATCCAAATCTACCTTCATGTAAATCAAGGAGCACCTGTGTTTTAGGTTCTCACGCAAACATGCAGCCCTCAATACTGTAGTTCAGCTTTGCCTGTTGCGTGTTGTTCTCATTTATCTGACTATGATTTAATCTAGAGATTCCCCTTTATCTCTTTTCCTCCTTTTTTTGTGATGGTTTTGTTCTGTGGGATGTTCTTTTAAAATGGGAAAACCAGGTGGCGTTGTGACATAACAGGTAAAGCTGCATCCCACATGGACGCTGTTTCAGGGTGCTAGTTCGAGTCCCTGCTGCTCCACTTCAATCCAGCTCCCTGCTAATGGCCTGGGAAAAGCAGTGGAAGGTGGCTCAAGTGCTTGGACCCCTGTCACCAATGAAGGAGACCTGGATAAAGCCCCTGACTCCCGGCTTTGGCCTGGCCATTGCAGACATTTGGGGAGTGAGCCAGCACATGGATGATCTCTTTCTCTTTCTTTCAAATAAATAAATAAATCTTTAAAAAGTAAAATGAGAAAACATGATTCCCTCCCATGCCTGCAAGGCCTTAGCCTGCCTGAGCTCCTAATCCCTCCAGCCTGATCTCCCATCAGGCTTTGCTTTTCACTTTTTCTTTATTCTTTTTTTTTTCTTTAAGACTTATTTATGTGTCTAGTTGAAAGGCAGAGTGATGAGAGAGACAGACTGACAGACAGGCAGACAGACAAAGAGCTCTTCCATCTGCTGGTTCACTCTGCCAAGAGGCGCCATGGCCGAGGCTGGGCCAGGCTGAGGCCAGGAGCCTGGAACTCCAGCCCAGCCTCCCACATGGATGCGGGGGCCCAGCAGTTGGGTCATCTTCCACTGTTTTCCCAGGTGCATCAGCAGGGAGCTGGATCAGAAGCAGAGCAGCTAGCTAGGATTTGAGCCAGCCTTCCAATATGACCATAGCAGGTGGCAGCTCAGGCTGAAGCACCACAATGCCGGCCCCCAACTTATTTTTCTACATCGCAGTCAGAGCATGCCCTTCTCCAAAATGCGTTCCCTAACCTGGAAAAGTCCCGCAGTTGAGGCTCTCACAGGCCCCGTCCTTCTCCCCAGGCCAGGCTGCGGGTTGTTTTTTGATCCATGACTGTTCCCTGAAGGTAGAGGCTTTGTCCGCTTTTGCTCACCACTGTCTCCCCACACTCTCGCTGGGGGCTCAGCACGTAGCAGGTGACTGATTATAGATTTGCTGACTGCTGCCTGGGGGAGAGAGAGCAGCTCCCAGCAACACAATCAGAGGGAAGGCTTAGGCCTGGACACCCGGGCTGAGGTGAGCACTGACCGAGCAGGACAGGCAAAGAACAACGGAGCAGTGGGAAGAGCAGAGGGTGGGGCTCCCTCCCCAGAACTGAGACCATGCCAGACTCTTCTGCCCACCCCACAGGAGGCAGCCTGAGGGGGGGGGGGCGGCTGGAGAGACTCCTGGGGCCAGCGCTCCCACTTGGGACCCAGGCTGAGCTAGGTAGACACCAGTATTGGCTGGCTTTCCTCCAGCCCAGCCCTGATGGAGAGCAGTGCCCCCTGCCACCCCACGTCCCACCGCCTTCTTCCTCCCTTGACAAGTGGGGTGACTGCAGGGTTGGGAGCAAGGACCCGGTGGAGGGAATGTGGAGGACGCAAGGCAGGTGGGCTCTGTGCAGACTGGGTGAGGGGTTCCCTGGACAAAGACCCAGAGGGAGCCTCAGAGGGAACCTGGCCTGGAAGGCAAAAGCCGGGACCCTTGTGCTGGAAGGGCGCCTCCCCGTGGCCACAGGTGGCTTCGAGGAGAAGGAGCAGAGCTGTCTGGGACAATGAAGGCAGACAGACCCCCCCCCCCCCGCCTCCCTAGGGGGTCGATCTTTCCCCTGTCTGCTCTCCTGGGACCCAGAGACCCAGGACTCTTTGGCATTCTGCAGCCCTGCCACCTCCCTGTAGGAATGGGAGTGAGGTCCTGTGGTTGAGGAGGGAGGGGAGGTGGGAGGGAGGAGGAGCAGGGGGTGATTGGGAGCGGAAGGGTCACCAGCCCAAATTCCTGGGCTCCTGCAGCTTCAGTCATTCCGAGAAACAAGAAAACAGGGAAAGTGATTTAGAGACAGGCACAGAGACCAACTTCTGGCCATGGGAGACATGAAAAACCCAGAAAGACGGAGAATCCGACAGAGACAGAGGGCGCTGCTTTGGCCTGCAGCGATCCTGATGTTATCTGTCTCCAGCTGCCTCTCTCCCCCTCCACTCCCCTCCTTCCTCTCCAGCCCCAGAGCCAGACACCCGGCTCTCTCCTTCTCCATCTCACTGGTGCAGCAGGGCCTCAGGACGGGGAGGGGGGGGGGCAGGGCCCAGAGGGGGTGCGGCTGACCCTCCCCATGCGTGCTGCCCATCGCTGGGCTGCTCAGACTCTCACAAGCATTCCTCTGCAGAGGCGGGGTGTGCGTGGGTGCGTGTGCATGTGTGTGTGTGTGTGTGTGTGTGAACATCTCTGTGATCCACAGGGAGGCAGGAACAGCTCTTAGCCCCAGCAGCCCATCTGTGTGTCTGTCTAGACCACTGGGTGCAAGTCCCACAGCATTGTCTAGGGCGGCCAAGGGACTCTGCTGTCCCTGGGAGTGTCGTCTGTGAGCTCGTGCCCAGCCATCTGTGTCTCCATGTGTGTGTGTGGCTGTGCACGCGTTCTCGGCCTGTGTCTTCCAGTCCCCGGCTCTGCTCCTTGCTTCTAAGGCGACAGTGGTGGGTGGAAGCCTCCCAGCTCCTCTCCTGGCCAGCTGGGGGCATAAGGATAGAAGTCACAGTTGTGGCTCTGCCCAGATGCCAGCCAACCTCTACATGAGGATGCAAAGGGGTGTGAGTGCAGGTCCAGGCTGTCCTTGGAACCCAAGCCTGCCCAGCACAGACTCCAGCCCACCCTCCTGGCCTGATGTCCCCGCAGGTACAACTGGACTAGAAATGTGCAAGGAAGGCCAGGGCTTGGGGAGTCCAGGGATGGCCAGGGCGGCCGCAGCATCCGGCCAGAGTGAGCGCTGCGGGAGGGGTGGGGCGTGCTCTGTGTGTTTGTAGGCAAGGTGGGGGGTGGGGGCCGAAAGGCCGCCTGCGGGGGAGAAAGCTTCTTGGCAAACGCCCCAGTTTCCTGAACTGATCCCTGCTCCCTGCCACTGCTCCCAATTCTGTTGTTTCAATAACATCATTTTTATCCACCCCACAGAGAGCCTGTGTCTTAGGAGGGGGGGAGGCGAGGGGCAGGGCTGGGGCGAGGGGGGAGAGTCAGTGGTGGAGAGAAACGGGGGTCTAGAGGCAGCAGGGACTAGAATCGGGGCGCTCCCTGCTCAGGCAGAGGCAGGGCGGTCCCAGAGCCCAGGTCCCCTGATGACAAAGACAAATACATTAAAATTCTTGCCTCAGAGAAGAATGCAGGATAGGGAGAACATTTCCTAATCTGTAATAACAGTAGCAGGGTGGGGGGCTGGGGGGAAGGGGGTTCAGAACGCAGGCAGCAGCTCCCAGGGGGGTGGTCATCGGCCACCTGCAGCCTCCAGGGACCCCCCAGAGCCCTCTCACTGCTTGTTTGTCACCATCTGGCCCCAGCACGTGCCTGCCTGCCCGGCCTGGGTGCCGGCACCACTCTAAAGCTGCACAGGAAAGCACTTGTGCGGGAGCTGTGCGTGGCACTGGGATGCTCCACCAGCAGGAGGCAGGGTAGCTCGAGGGGCAGGCCCCCTCACTGTGTCCCCCAGCCCCTCCCTTCCTCATCTCTGGAGCGGCTCAGCTCCTCGTACCCAGGACTGACAGCCTGGATACCAGGGCCCCAGGGTGGGGCTCCCACAAAGCCTAGGCCTGGGCCAACTCTTCCCTCTCTTCCCTGATTGCTCATTCCTCCTACCCAGAGCTGCTTCCTGCCGGGGTGCAGGTGTCTGTGCCCTGTGGCCGCCTCCTTTGGAGAAGAGATCCCCAGTCTCATCTTGATCCACTTATCCCTGGGATCTCATCTTCTCTCTGCTCCCCAGGGGTCTGATTTTTCTTGACAGTGGCCCTACTGCCCACTTCCAAGTGGCCCCCCATGACCAGTAACTTTCTTGGGGTTCCTAAAGGTTCTGCCACATGGACCTGACGACCTCCATCTGTTGCCCTCACCCCAGGACACTCTTAAAGGTTTCTGGCTGTTCCAGATGGTGGTAGCAGGGAGACTGGCCCCTGCTCCGAATGTCCCACACCACCTGTCCCTCGGCACTTCTGGGGCACGTCGGGGGGCCTCTGCCCTGGGCCAGAGGAGCAGGGGCTGCTGCCCGCCCGCTGCCAGCCGCTCAGCGTGATGAATGGAGCTGTCCCCCCCGCCCCCGCCCTCGGAGGCTTTGATCTCCCCCTCGTGGGGAGGGGGCCAGGGGCATCAAAGACATTTTTGTGGCATTAGAGAATCAGATAAACGCCATCTCACCTGCAGCTGGCTCTCCCACCCCTTCTGTCCGGGCCAAGTCAGGGGAGGAACTCGAGGCCAGGACCCACGGACACGCGAGGCCCGGCCGTGGGAGTTCTGGGCCCCACTGCCTCCCTCCCGCACACACGTGCGAGCGCAGGAGCGCAGGCCCCCGAGGCTTCTCTTGCGGTCTCCTCTCCCGCCTACACCCGCCCCCGAACGTGGGTTTGCGGAGGTGGGACGGCTGGGGAGCCAGAGCCGAGGCCTAGGGCTTCCTCCTCGCTTCCAGGAGAGGCGGAGGACGCGCGGGGGGCGCGGAGGCGGCACCGGCAGGAGGTGACCCTCCAGGGTCCGCGGCTCTGGCGGGGGAGTCCCACACCCTCCTGGGGAGCGCCCCGCGCCCCGGGCCGACTTCCTCCCGGGGGGGCCCCCCGCGCCTGCATCTCCCTGCGCACCGCTCCCCGCCCCCCCAAACTCCCTCATTCCTGGGAAGTTTTCTCTCTTTACAGTCAACAAACCTGTCAAACGTCTCCCAGCCCGTCCCCCATTCCTCAGCTCCTCTTCCTCCCCCCACCCACCGCTCTTCCTCCCCGATTCCCCGCGGCCGGGGGCGGCGGGGGGTAGTCCCGGGGAGGCGAGGTGAGGGGGCGAGGCGAGCGCGTCCCGAAGCCTGGAGCGCGCTCGGGCCCCGCCCCGGCACCCCGCGCCCGCCCTCCGCGGCGCTCCGCGCCCGCCGCCCCGGGGCGCGCAGCTCCCTCCCGAGAGTCCCGCCGCCTGACTGTCGCAACTGCCACCCCCACGGCCCCCCTGCCCCCCGCCCCCGCCCCGGCCCCGCTCCCCTCCCACCTCCGCCCCCGGCTCTGATTTCTTCTCCCGAGCGAGCTCGGCAGGAGACACAGGCGCTGGCTGCCCCGTCCGCTCTCCGCCTCCGCCGCGCCCTCCTCGCCCGAGATGGGCCCCGCCGCCGCCGCCGCCGCCTCGGGAGCCATCGCCTCCCGACCACCGCCTCCGTTGCCACGCTCGCGCTGACGCCCGGGCCTCCGCACGCATCGGGTTCTCCGCAGCCTCGCCCCCCTTCCCGCACCAGCCGGCCGTAGAGCGGCCACGATGCTGCCGCCCGCGCCCTCCCGGTTCGGGTTGCTGCTGCTGCTGCTCCTGTGTCCGGCGCACGTCGGAGGACTCTGGTGGTGAGTGCGACTCCCGATGCTCGGGGCGCCGGGGACCCCGAGACTGGGCCCCGGCTTCCGCGCGCGGCAATCGCGCTGCCTCTGGGCTCTACCTGCTGGCGAAACCCAGCCGCGAGGCAGTTTGGCGAGCGGGTGATGGGAGGAGGCTCATGGGGCACTTCCGAGGTGCCAGTTAGCTCACTGGTACCCCAGCACACGCTCCTCCTCCAGAGTCTCTCCGCCACCTCAAAGCTCTGCGCTCCAGGCAGATCACCAAGGAACTGGCGGCGGATGGGAAGGGCCACGGGGAGACCCAGAGGAACAAGATCCGTGGTTACACATCCCAATTAAGGGGGGATACGACGAGGGCCCTGGAATTAGGGGTTGGGGGCTGGATTCGGGGGGAAGAGAGGAAGGCAGGGTCACAAAGCTGCCCTTTCTCTGTCCACTCTGTGCTCTCTGGGGTCCTTCAGAGTGGGTGGTGTAGGGGAAACTGAGGCAGGACCTCTTCTTCCTCGAGCTGGAAAGAGGAAGGAAGGCGGAAAAGAGACCCAGTCGCCGGACCCTTCCAGACGCAGGGCTAAGGGATGGAGAAAAGAAGAAAAAAAAAAAAAAAAAACCGTGTGCAGCCCGGGAGAAATGGGAACCAGGGAGGGTCCTGTAGGAAGGCAAGGGGACCTGGCCAGCTAAAGGATGGGCTCGACTTCCGGACCGGGAGCGGGCCAAGGGACACCTGGGCCGCGCAGGTTGCTTGCCGGAGCTTTGCGGGGGCGGAGAGCGTGGGTGCCCGGCCGGGACCGCTCGGAGACCCTGATCCCGAAGACATTTCTCCCTCTCAGTCTGCAGAGCTGCAAACACCCGCCCGGAATAGCTCAGAGTTAGAGGGGACGGACTTGGACAAGAACGCGGCTGTATCCGCCAATCCTGAGAAGGCAGAGTCTTGTCTATTTGCATATCGTCACGTCATTGGCTGGACTCCTACCCTCCACTCCTCTCCTCTCCTACCCCTCGGATTTGGAAGGAGGGGTGGGGCAGGCAGATCCCTCTCTTGTGAGGACAGTGAGCAAGATGCCCACACTGGGAGTTGCTGGCTGCTAACCCTTTTCCCTGATGTGGGAGCGGCATCGCTGGCCGATGTCAGTGAGGGGACAAGTCCAGGACGTCCCTGGTCCCAGCTGGAAGCATGCATCCTTGGGTTCTGGCTTAGTATAACGCAAGTAGCAGCTTTGACAAAGACAGACCTGAGATTTAATCTCTACCATTAAATCTGTGACCTTGGGCGAGGCGCTCCCTCCCTGCTCACCCCCACCCCCCACATCTCAGCTGGGGAGATAACCTGCCTACCTGGCAGGCCTGCGGCTGGCAGGATTAGGGGAGAAGACCAAGAATGTGATCAGATACTACCAGGTACTCTCTTCATCCCAGCTTCTCCTGGCCAGGATCCCCAGGTGGTCGAATCCAGTTAAATTGAAAATGCAGGGTCCCAAGCAAGACTTTGTAAAGGGATTTCTTGGTCCCCAAACCCACCTTTCCTAACTTGGCCCTCTCACAGGGTGTGGGGGGCAGGCTGTTCCCTTCCTTCCCTTCCCCCATCTGTCTCCATGGTTCTCATTCTTTACTGCCCCTTCCTCCATGAAGCTGTCTCTGGTCTCCCCTTCGCTGCTCACTGCACACTGTGCCTGTGCATTGGGCAGCCATGCCAGCAGTTACTGCACAGCACTGACAGCCGTCTCTTCCTCTCCCCTGTCTCTCCCCTGCTCCTGGAAGGCAGAGCGCTTGTCTCTAAGGTCCTGAGACCCGGGGCTGGAGGCAGGGCTGTGGAGTGGCAAGGAGCTGGTCGATTCGCTTCTCTGGAGTTTGTGTCTGTAGGGGTCCCTTTGTTCAGGAGGGGCCGGTCCCTTGGAGGCTGACCCTGAAGCCGGGAAGCGAGGGGTGGGGGAGGAGGTGAGGAGGGCAGGTGTGGGAGAACACAGAGGCCTTCATGGCTGCAGCTGCTGGGCCAGCCGGGTGAAGAGTGAACGGCTGGCGTGATAAGGTGGCTGGTGACTGCCTCACTCAGATGCGTCCCGCGAGAACCTGCCTCTCCCACCTGCTTTGGCCCCTGGCTTTCCTGTGTCTATTTTTGACACTTCATTCCTTTGGTCTGAGCCCAGCCTCCCTCTCCCATGATCTTCGACTCTGCTTACCCTCCTGTTCCACCTGCCCCCTCCAACGCCGCCCTCCAAGGTCAGGTTTGGGCTGATGAGTACTCTATGGGTCTACGGTTTCTTGCCACCCCCTGGGCCCCTGCCTCCCACCCCCACTTCAGCCTGGACCTTGCAGGCTGTTCCCTGAAATCTCTGGATCTCAGAGAACACGGGCCAGGCCAGAGCTCCCGAGCTGGAGCAGCAGCCCGCTGCAGCCAGGCCGGAAGCTGAGAGGACCCCAGGACCCATGACTGACTCGGCTGTCCTGTCGGGAAAGGGGGGACCTGGAGGGGGTCTCCCAGGCCCGGGAATCAGCTCAGGGACCTGTCTGCAGCTCCCAGAGAGACTTCCCTTCCACTCTCTTCTTCCCCCAACTCCTCCTCCCCGCCAGTGCAGCCTCTCTGTGTCTCTCCCAACTGGGACCCTATCTTTGTGAATCAAGAATTCCAGATTCCAAGATACTGGTCGGGCTGTCCCGAGGTCGCCTGGTCCAGCCCCCTGCCTCTAGGCCATCCAGCCAGTGATCAGGCCCTGACAGTCTAGAGAGTGAGGCACACACAGAGAGAGGCTGTCACTTCCCCATCGCCAGCTCCACCCCCTCGGCTCTGCTCCCCCTGCCCTCCCCCAGGAAGTTCTTCCCCATGTCTGACCCATCTTTATTTATACCTCCAATCAGAGGCTGTAGAAAATAACTCGCTCCCATAGAACAGCTGAATCCATCTCCCTTCTTCTCTCTTCCTCTCTCCTCTTTCTGTTTTATATTTTCTATGAAAGAAACTCGCCCTCCCCTTGTTCCACTGGAGAAAACACCACCCAGATCCCCTCCCTCGCCCAGCCCATCTTGCCCTTCACCCCCACCCCTGCTTCGCTTATGGACAGGAAACAGGAACCAGAGGCCCTGGATGGCCATGGCCGCCGTCTGGCCCCGCAGGGAGGCAGAGAACGGAGCCCGGCTTCCTTCTGCTGGCACCCAGGTCTCCCAGCTACCACTCTTTCCCACCCTGGCTTCGTCTGGGGGCCCTGACCCTGTGCGGGCCCCCTCCAAGCT
Source organism: Sylvilagus floridanus (assembly GCA_949820135.1). Classification (NCBI taxonomy): domain Eukaryota; kingdom Metazoa; phylum Chordata; class Mammalia; order Lagomorpha; family Leporidae; genus Sylvilagus; species Sylvilagus floridanus. The sequence continues at coordinate 161,809,482 of OX463236.1, forward strand.
CCAGGGTGGGGTGGGACGGAGGTGGGGTAGCCAACCCTCCAACTCCCCCCCCCCCCCCCCCGCAAACCCCGGGCCAGGCCTCCCTCCTTGGCAGCTTCCCCTGGAGGGAGACAATGGGGCTGTGAGCAGAAAAGGGCAGGGGCAAAAGGAGGCTGGCTTGATCGAGGCCGGAGCATGCCCCGAGCCCCCCAGAGTCCTGGCACTGGGACACGTCCTGGGGGTGCGGCCCCTCCTGTCCCGGTTCTCATCCTAAGCCAGGAGCTGGTGGGGGGGGAGAGGTCAATGGGAGGTTTGATCACCAGGGCCCAGAGAGGGGGATTCCAGAATGTGCGCTTAGATGCGGAGGGGATGAGGAGAGGGTAGGGCTGGCAGCCGGGCACCCGGCCAGCAGGACGCTCAGGAAAGGCAGGCGCCTGTCCGCTGTGGACACGAGAGCGCCCCCTAGGTTGGGGAGGTGAGAGCGCCCCCTAGCCCTCACCCCCTTCCTGCCCGAGCTCCGCCCCTCCCCCTTTCTCCCCAGGCGCTTAGGGAGAGGAAAGCAGCTGGGAGCCAGCTCAGAGCGGCTGTTGAATCTGGAAATTAGATCTAGAGAGGATTCAGGGATCACCTGGTCCAATATCCTCACAGAGCCAATGAGGGCAGCCGGGTCCAGGGACAGGAGGTGACTTGCCCGGTGCCACTCGGAATGCTGGGAGTTGAGACTGGCAGTGCCTTTGGCACCATGGGGGCTGGGAGCTCAGCAAAGGGGTTCAGGCCCCTCTGTGCCTCTGCATCCCCCTCCCGGTGTGGGAAGTCAGAAGGCACAGATGTGTCCTCACGGCATCCAGTGGAGGATCAGGCTGCCCACTCCTTTGCCTCTCATGGCCCTTACCAGTGGGAAACCCCTTTGAACAGTGGCATGTGTCAGGGAAGGAGAGACCATGCCTCTCCCGAGGGTGCTGAGGGGCACAGGGGAGGGGTGGCTGGGGGCTGGTGGGCAGTGGGGAGGCAGGGGTTAATGGAGCTGGGGCATCACTGGCTTTTGATGTGGTGGTTGGGGTGGGGGTAGGGCCTGGGGGAGGGGGAGCAGTAATTACCGAGTTAGACAGAGCAGGACAGGACGGGCGGGCGGGCACAGGCCCGCAGCCTCAGCAGCCGCCAGGCAACATTTTTCTGCCCCTTCTCCACCATCCACCTCCCCCACCCCTGTGCAGCCCCCACCCACAGCCCCAGGGCTCAGGGCTCCCTCTGCTGGCTCCTGGGAGGTGGGGTCAGTTAGGGACCTTGGGGTGTGGGGTGGGGAAAGAGAGGGAGGCCAGGTAGGAGACCCTGGAGATGAGGCTGGGCATCTTGAGGGCCTGTGACCCTTGAGGGTCAATAGCTCCCTGAAGTGCCTGCTGGGGAGGGGGAGGGGTCCTAGCGGCCCCTGGGCAGGGCTGGCTGGAGGAGGAGACACAGGGATCCATGATGAGAAGTAGGGGCAGAGTCTGGGAGAGGGTGTTCTCAGGCCAGAGTAAAGGTGTGGCTCCCAAGAAGACGAAAAACACTTGGAGCACACTGGCTAGGAGGCAGGCAGGTTCCCATCCTACAGCTGGGGAAACTGAGGCTCAGAAGATTAAGTCTCATCATCCGTTCAACAATTGCCAAGTAAGTGGTGACTTCACAAGCCCAGCCACTCACCACCATGATGGAGCGAGCAGACAGAGTCAGGTGCAACCCCAGGTCTGGTGGGTCCCTGAAGCTCTGTGCTCTGTGGAGGCGCTCATGCCGTTGGTGAGAGCTTGGTCCTTGGTGAGTTTTCTAGCCATCTTGAAAGATAAGTCAAGAAAACATGAAGAAGAATTATGCTGCCAGCAGGATACTATGCACCCACAAACAATGATACCTGGAGGGGGGGTGAGTAGGGGAGGGTCATTGAGGGAGGGCTTGGAGAGATGCTGGCTATGATCTTGAGGACTGAGAGGTGTGAAGGGGGTGAGTGGCTCTGGGGCCAGATATTTAGTGGTGTGGTCTGAGACGGATGCAGAGTTAGCCAGCGCTGCTAGGGTGGAGGATGGCAGGAGCGGTCTCCTGATGCACCATTTCCATCCAGCGTCGTTTGGTTTTTTAAAAATATTTATATCTAACTTTTCTTGCCCCGGGATCCCTCCACTGAGGACTGTGGTCCATCACCTCTCCACTTGTGCTGACCATCCATGGGACAGGGGATGGAGGGAGAGGGGATGGGTGGCGGCTGGGGGGTGGGGATGGGTGGAGTCAGACTAGACGATTTCTGGAATTTTCTTTGATCCTCTGAACCAGGGATGGAAATGTAGGTCAGTCCAGAACCCTGGAGCCTCCGGGGCTTTGTCAACAAGCATGGGGAACTGGCCAATCCCTGATGCCGCCTCATACGGGTTCTACCAACCATAGCCCTGGGGAGGGAGATCTTGGTGCAGGCCATACCACTTAGAATGGCCGGCCTGAGGCTTGTCCCCTGCTGCCTGCATACTGAGTTCTTTCAGAGCTGCCCTCTTGTTGTCTACGTCCAGGGATGGCTCTTTGCTTAGGACCTGAGATCCCAGATACCCGATATTCCTTTCCGCCACCAGGCAAATTCTCCCAAAGTGACCCAGCTGCTCCGGGCTCACCCCAAGCTGATGCTCACCCAGGGGCCCCAGTAGCAGAGTTCCTTCCCTAAGGAAGAAGGGGTGGCAGGAAAGTAAAGGGAGGGGAGGTGCAGGGGTGGGTAACGCCAGCAAGGGTATGGGAGCCTCTTGTGCTCACTTGGTGCTTTCCTGAAGCCCACAAAGGGCGCTGACTGGCCCAGAGCGGCTCAGCTTGCCCGGAGCCTACAGAAACCAGGGTTTCAAGGGAGGCTTGGTGTCTTACCCGAATGCGCCTGCCACGCCCCTGTGGGAGTTTCACTTCCATGAATTTAGGATGGGAGCAGGGACAGGAGGGCAGGCAGCAAGCTGGTCCCTGGGGACCCTCCGTGCTCCCACTGCCCATCCCGCCTCCTGACCAGCTCGTAAACAAGTCCAGTTCCCAGGCAGCCGGCCAGCCTGGGAAGCCAGACCCAGACGAGAAACGGGCTCTGGGGCAGCCCCTCAACCCTGAGAAGGGCCAGCCACACCTCCTGGAGGGCCCTGCCCTTCCTGCTCCCGTGATTCCGCTCCTATCTCCAGCCCCTGGGAAGCAGACAAGGTCAAGAGTTTTCACCATTTCCTCTTGCTTGTCCCTCCTGCTTTCCTAGGGAGGGGAGAGGATGCAGCAGAGTGACCTTGGGAAGATAAGGCCAGTCAACCTTGGGAAAGCAGGGAGGTGGCAGGGGGTGAGGAGGGGGCCCTGCAGAACTCAGCAGCCAGGGCAGTGGGGATGGGGGCGAGGAGTTGGTGGAGACCCAGGCCCCAGGGGGAGTCCTGGCCACACAGGTGCTGGGAGTGGAGCTGCCCATCCCCAGAGCAGCTTCTTCGCTGCCTCCCAGCCCCATGGAAATGATTTAGGAAGTAACATGTGGACAGGGGCCTGGACTCCAGTGAGGGTCTTCTCTCTAGGTGGCTGGTTCATGCCTTCAAAAACATGTGCTACATTGTGTTCATACATAGAACTCATAACAAGCACATTGTCAGGATGAACATTGGGGAAATAGGGGGAAAATCTGACCTGGACACAAAGGAGTGTGGGACAGGCGTAACTCTCCAGTAGCTCCTGACCACGTGCACTGCCCCTGCACAGCCATGCTGGCAGCTGCCTCAAACCCTTCCCACAGGGGCTGGCGCTGTGGCATAGCAGGTTAAGCTGCCGCCTGCAGTGCCAGCATCCCATAGGGACACCAGTTCATGTCCCAACTGCTCCTCTTCTGATCCAGCTCTCTGCTATGGCCTGGGAAAGCAGTGGAAAATGGCCCAAGTCCCTGGGCTCCTGCACCAGTCTGGGGGACCTGGAAGAAGCTCCTGGCTCCTGGCTTTGGATCGGCCCAGCGCCGGCTGTTGTGGCAGTTTGGGGAGTGAACCAGTGGATGGAAGACCTTTCTTTCTCTCTCTCTCTCTCTCTCTCTCTCTCTCTCTCTCTCTCTCTCTATTTGTACCTTGCCTCTCAAGTAAATAAATCTTTAAAAAAAAAACTTTTTTACAATAAGGTGGGATAGGTGGGTGAGGGGGAGCTACAGATGGAGGATGGATAGATACTGACCAACTCACAGAGGGCTTCTCTAAGGGCTGGGGCTGAGGCTGGGATGACCCCTAAGCTGCTAAAAGGAAGGGGTGGAGTGTGAGTGTTTGCTTTGAGATGTGTGGTTCCCAGACTGTCTGAGTTCGGGTGATGACAACAGCCTGTGTGTGTGTGCATGTATATATATGCATGTGTGTGTCTCTGTGTCTTTGTGTGCATGTATGTTTGTGTATGTCTCTCTGTGTGTCTGTATCTGTGCGCCTCTGTGTGTATGTGTGTGTGTCTGCATGTGTGTGTGCATGTGTGTATATGCTTGTGTGTGTCTCTGTGTCGTTGTGTGCATGATTGTGCATGTGTGTCTCTGTGTCTGGATCTGTGTGTGTCTGTGTGCATGCGTGTATCTGTGCATCTGTGTGTGTGTGTCTGTGTCTCTCTGTGTGCCTGTTAGGAGACCTTGAAGGACTGAGCCTACACATCCTCCTGCAACGGCCTCTCCAAGCACCCCTCTCTCGCAGTGTCGGGAGTTCTGCCTTAAGCTCTGAATTCCTTTTGCTGCTATTCCAGATCTTTCCATCTCATTGTTGTGCAGCCGGAGCGTGCCTGGGCAGCCTGTTCTTGTGGAACAAATGGGGACAGTGGGGTGGACGTGCACTAAAGCAAAACTCTAAAGCAGGTCACCTCGACCTCCTGCACCTCTACTCCATCTTGCTCTACATTTCTGTCTCCTGCTGCTCCATCTCCACATTTCCTTCCCTCTGGGAGGGGCTTTGGGGTGGTCTCAAGTTACCTTCAGCTCCCAGGTGCTCTGCCTACTCATTCCTTCCGGACAGCTCCACGTGCAGAGAGGAGCTGTCTGATGACAGCGGTTGCCCCCAGGGTGAATGCCTAACTGACTTTACCTTCAGGAAAACCCAGTGGCCGCTGCTCCGCAGGTGCAGGGACGGCCAGGAGTGGAGTCCGCCCAGTGAGGCACTTCCCGCAAGGTTTGGGTTGCTGGACCCTGGAGCGGGCGAGTCAGTCCCCAGCTCCTTCCTCCTGCTGCCCAGTTCTGGGAAGCGATAGCAGTGTGCAAGGACTCGCCTCAAAGGTCAGAGTGCCCCCTCCGCGGCTTGCAGGAGAAGTTTGGGCTGGGGTGGGGGGTGCGATTCCTCAGGGGCGCTGTTCCCTGGCCAGTTCAGCACCTCCTGGGTGTCCGTGCCCCTGGGATCGCCACCTCCCCATCAGTGCTGCTCGGCTGGTGCAACGTCGACCCTTCCCTGGTGCTGCTTGCTTTGACACTTGCTCTCTTTAGCAGCTTTCTAGATCATTCTGCGGATCTCTTTCTTGTCTCTCTTTTGGGCTGACCCCGAAGATTTTGAACTTAGGCCCACTTAGTGCCAGCTGCACCTTGAGTTGACTTCCTATAGGGGGCGCTTTAAGGAAGATGTGTCCTGTCGCAACTTTCTGCCTAGAGTCTAGTTAAGGAGGGGACACAGATTGGAACGGTAGCTCAGACAGGACAATGTCCATCTCAGCCAGGGGAGGGTGGGGGGGACAGGTGGCGGCTCCCCGCCCACACCAAGCCTGGTTTGAGTGACACCCCTCCTCTGCTGTTCTCTGCTCCCCAGGGCCGTGGGCAGCCCCTTGGTCATGGACCCCACCAGCATCTGCAGGAAGGCAAGGCGGCTGGCAGGGCGGCAGGCAGAGCTGTGCCAGGCCGAGCCGGAAGTGGTGGCAGAGCTAGCCCGTGGCGCCCGACTCGGGGTGCGAGAGTGCCAGTTCCAGTTCCGCTTCCGCCGCTGGAACTGCTCCAGCCACAGCAAGGCCTTCGGCCGGATCCTGCAGCAGGGTCAGTGTGCGGAGGGGCCAGCGGGAGGGGGCTTGCTTTCTCCCCGCAGGCGGGCGGGGGCGGGGAAGCTAGGCTGGGTGAGTCCTGCCTCCCCGTGCGTGCGTTCAGTAGCCTCCTGGCCCACCCTCTGCCCCCTGCGCGGACCCCGTCCCGCACTTGGCCCACCGCCAGCCCCCTCCGCGCCCCCCACCAGGCGCCCGCGCTGACCGCTCCTCCCCGCCCCCGCAGACATTCGGGAGACGGCCTTCGTGTTCGCCATAACCGCGGCAGGTGCCAGCCACGCGGTCACGCAGGCCTGTTCCATGGGCGAGCTGCTGCAATGTGGCTGCCAGGCCCCCCGCGGGCGGGGCCCGCCTCGGCCCTCCGGCCTACCAGGCACCCCGGGACCCCCGGGCCCCGCGGGCCCCGCGGACGCCAGCGCCGCCTGGGAGTGGGGAGGCTGCGGCGACGACGTGGACTTCGGGGACGAGAAATCGAGGCTCTTCATGGACGCGCAGCACAAGCGGGGCCGCGGGGACATCCGCGCGCTGGTGCAGCTGCACAACAACGAAGCGGGCCGGCTGGTGCGTGCGGGGACGGGGAGGCGTGGTGCGTGCTGGAGGAGCGCGTTTGGGTCAGCCTGGGCAAGCAGGGAGGGCACTCGGGAGGATGGGCCTAAAAGAGGTGGTGCTTGGGGAGCTGGGAGGGCTTGAAGCTGCATGGTCCCGTGGGGGTGAGGACGTGCAGGGAACAGGATGGAGGGCCATTAGGGGCCCCAGGTAGGCAGGCAAAGCCGTGACACAGGACATGTAAGGCAAAGAAGGCAAAGCTGGAGGCTGGTAGAGATCTGGGTGCCAGGGAGAGAGACAACGCTGGGGATGGAAGATAGAACAGAAATGGGAACAAAAGAATGGGGTGAGCCGATCCAAGGGGCCACAGACATGCACAGGGGCCAGGAGGCCATGGGGGGGGGGGGGGCGAGGGTGTCAGGCTGAGCCCAGGATAGCTCTGACTGATTCTGTTCACCAACTGGATGCCCAGCTAGCCAGGGCAGGTGTCACCTGTCCAGAACCATGGCAGCCTCTCCTCCTCTCCCTCCCCCAACGAGGAAGGCCCCAGAAGCTGCGGAGCAGGGGCAGGAAGCCCGAGGCTGGGGGTGGTGGGATGGGCAGATGGAAGGTTCCAGAAAGGCAGGCGGGGGAGACACCAGGGAGGGAGTGGAAAGTGGACACAGGGCTGTAGGTCAAGATGACCCCTGGACTGGAGATGAATTTCCTGCTTTATCTGACCCTGAAATCTCTAGTGGGTCCGGGCTTGCAACAGCGACTGAGGTGAGGCTCCTGGGCTGCCGGCAGCTGTGGGCTCTCCTGGGCCCTCCTGCACCCCATGCCCCGTGTGCTCCAGGGACACCCCCACCCCCCCCCCCCCCCCCCGCTCCGTGCACACACACATATCCTGTGTCCTCTAGGGTTTGGGCCTGAGGAATCGGGTAGGCAGGGAGGAGGGGGCCGGCGGAGGAATGTCCGGACAGGCCCACATACCTGTCGAGAGGGTTGGGGAGGGGTGGCTGCCACAGACGCCCAGGCGGCTGGCTCTGCGACTCCGTCTCCTCTCCTCGCGGCCCGCCCGGGGGGCCGTGAGGAGGCCGGGTTGGCAGCAGGGCTGGGCTGCGACAGCTGCCTCCCTGCACCGCCCTGCGCTCCCCAACCCCCACTCCGGCCGCCCTCCAGGGATTCGCCCCTGAGCGCCATTCTGCTTTCTGGCTTTGGACCCTGGAATCTGTGCTGCACACTGAGCCCCTTACCCCCAGCTTCTCCGACTCTTCTGTCCTTACCCTTCCTCCATTCCCAGCTGCCGCGCGCGCCCCTCGCGGCCCCACCCTGCGCTCAACCTTTCCGGTCTGTTTTGTCCTCCCTTCCCTCCCCCCGCCCCGCCCCAGCCCCCATTCTTACTTTTGGGCCCTCCTCACCCCCACGGTCTCCGCCATCTGCCCTCTCCTCTGCTCCCCGCAGGCCGTTCGGAGCCACACGCGCACCGAGTGTAAGTGCCACGGGCTGTCCGGCTCGTGCGCCCTGCGCACCTGCTGGCAGAAGCTGCCCCCGTTCCGCGAGGTGGGCGCGCGGCTGCTGGAGCGCTTCCACGGCGCCTCGCGCGTCATGGGCACCAACGACGGCAAGGCCCTGCTGCCCGCCGTCCGCACGCTCAAGCCCCCGGGCCGCGCCGACCTCCTCTACGCGGCCGACTCGCCCGACTTCTGCGCCCCCAACCGGCGCACCGGCTCGCCAGGCACGCGCGGCCGCGCCTGCAACAGCAGTGCCCCGGACCTCAGCGGCTGCGACCTGTTGTGCTGCGGCCGCGGGCACCGCCAGGAGAGCGTGCAGCTCGAAGAAAACTGCCTGTGCCGCTTCCACTGGTGCTGCGTGGTGCAGTGCCACCGCTGCCGCGTGCGCAAAGAGCTCAGCCTCTGCCTCTGACCCCGACTGCGCAGAACCGCCGCTCCCCCGGCAGGGGGCGCTGCGCCGGCCCAGGCGCTCCCTGCGAAAAAAGCCCTTCTCCGGGCCTCTCGGGACTGCGAGGTCCCGGGCCCTGGGATGGACGCCCGCCCACGAAGGCCTGGGAGCAGGCCAGCACCCCGCAAGGCGTCCCGGCCGTTGATGGGACAGACTATACAGGCCCTCCCTCTCCTTGGTACCCAGGAGGCCAGTCTGTAGCCTCTGCAGGTGAGGCTGCACAGAACTGTGGGCCACTGGCTGGGGGGTGAATTTAGCATCAATAAAGATATTTAAACCAATAGCCCTGAGCCCACAGTTTGGGAGGGGCTGGCCTGCTGCGGGATTCCCGAGGCGTGCGCGGAGGGAGGTGGCTTTGGCAGAAGCAAACATCTAAGGGGTCACCAGGCAGGGGTCCCCCTCTCCTGCAGGACCGGCTCTTCGGACCCCCCACCCTTCCTTGGCCTTCTCCTGCTTGCTCTGGTCACACATCTAGGGCCTGGATCTGCAGGCTGGGGAAGAACTCCTAACTCCCCTAGAAGCTGGGGCGGTGGGCTCAACCCTCCAGCCAGCCCTGCTCTGAATGTTTAGGGGATTGTGTCTGTTTCCATGGCATTGGGAAGTTCAGGGCCACCCCAAGTGCCTAGGATAAGAGCACTTTATAAACTGTAGAGTGTGACAGAATGTGTAATTAGCAACCAAAACCCACCTCCCCCCATTAACACAAAAAGGACTACCTACACTAGTACTTTTTATTTTTAAGATGTATTTACTTATTTGTAAGGTGGAGTTACAGAGGGAGGGAGTGGGAGAGAGAGAGAGCGAGTGAGCAAGCCAGCTCCTCCATCTATTGGGTCGCTCCCCAATTGGCCACAGTGGCTGAGGCTGGTCCAGGCTGAAGCCAGGAGTTTTGAACCCCATCCCTGTCTCCTGTGTGGGTACAGGGGCCCAAGCACTTGGGCCATCCTCCTCCACTTTCCCAGGTGCATTAGCAAGGAGCTGGGTGGGAAGTGGGGCAGCCGGCCTCAAGGCCAGTGTTGCTGATCACCCTGACGGAGGGAGCAAGGGTGATCCCAGGGCTTCTCCTGGTGCCCAGCCACTTCCTTGTGGTTCCTTCTGGGAAGCTGACTGTGAGGGCAAAGGACACAGAGGAAGCTCCAAGCTCCTGCCTCCTCCCTGCAGAGAAAATGAGAGAGGGCAGAGCCCATGGGCTGGAATTCTCTCCCAGTGGGGCATGACCCCCTGTCCAAGGGGGTAGAACAAAGAGTGAGCTTTGAATTCAGCCACTCTAGGCTTGAAGCTGCTGCTGCTGCTTAGTTTACAACATGGGCCAACCCAGCCTCAGTTTCCCTTCCTGTATAGTGGGGCTGTAACCCAGCTTCAGTCATCCACCACTGTTTAACAAATAATCCCCAAGTAAGTATCTTTGGAACTCTTTTTAAAAAAATATTATTTTTTTGAAAGGCAGATATACAGAGAGAGAAGGAGAGAGAGAGATCTTCCATCCATTGGTTCACTCTCCAAATGGCATCAATGGTTGGGACTGGACCAGGCCAAAGCCAGAGCCAGGAGCTTCTTCTGGGTCTTGCACACAGGTGTGGGGGCCCAAGCACTTGGGCCATCTTCTGCTGCTTTCCCAGGCCATTAGCAGGGAGCTGGATCAGAAGTGGAGCAGCCAGGACTCAAACCGGTGCCCATATGGGATGCTGGCTCTGCAGGCGGAGGCCTGACCTTCTAAGCCACAGGGCCGGCCCCAGTTCTTGGACTTCTGTGACAGGATTGTCAGGACTCAGCTGGCTGGGTCTGCTCCATGGGGGCTGCGGTCATCCCCGTGCTGCGATCTGCGGGGGCCTGGGCTGGCCTGGGCTGAGCTGGACGGCCCTGCAGGCGTCATCCTGATGTGCAGGGTCTCAGAGTCTCTGTGGGCTCACGCCCATGTGAATCTGAACGCCTTACCAGCTCTGCCCCTGGGAGGAAGCTTGGGCTTCCTGCATTCCCCAAGTGCCCAGGTTGAAGGTGGAAGCCTTCCTAAGGTCCAGGCTTGGTGACCACACAGCATCACAGAGCCAGCCCCAATTCAGTGGGTGGGGAACCGGGCTACCCCTCCAAGGGAGGAGAGTGCCCAAGAACACTCAGACGGCACAATCCACTTCAAACCCCCATGGCACGGAGGAGGAAGGTGGGGTTTCCTTTTGAGACAGGAAAAGCGCCACTTGGGGTGGGCAATGTGACACAAAGCGATTTAAGTCAGTGCCTGGGACACTGATTTCCCACATCAAAGGGCCAGTTTGGGTCTGGCTGCTCCACTTCCAATCCAGCCTCCTGCCGATGTGTCTGGGAAGCAGCAGACGATGGCTCAAGTACTTGAGTCCCTGCACCCATGTGGAAGACCCGGATGGCGCTCCTGGCTCCTGGTTGCAGCCTGACCCAGCCCAGGCTGTTGTAGGGCATTTGAAGAGTGAACCAGTGGATGGAAGATCCTTCTCTGACTCTCCTTCCCTCCAGTTCTGCCTTTCAAAGAAATAAATCTTTAAACAAATGCAAAGCCTAAGAGAGACCTGACATCTTTGGGGGTGGGGAGGAGGCACTCAGCACAGCATGTGGCACAAAAATAATGTGTTTGATAAAGGTAGTTGCTGTGAGGATGGGAGTGAGGCAATGATGCTTGGTGGGCGGGTCCTGAATTCAAGTGAAGGCACCCCCTTTTAGCTTAGGCTAAAGGGAATGAATGACCCCCTCGCAGGTCCAGGGTCAGGTCTAAGGTCAGGCACAGCTGAACCCAGGGCTAGGATGATGTCCTCCTTGCCAATCTCTGCCCTTTTGCACACTGCCCTCCTTTGCCCCTTCTGAGGACCTCCACACCACAGCTCTGTTCCTGCATTCCCAGTGTGCTGATCCCCAAACCCATGGCTTCCCTCTTACCTGCAGCAGAAGCCCCAGAGCCCATGTGCCAAGCCCTGAGCCAACAGTTGTGTCCAGGGTGACGTCTGGCCATGACTGGGACTGCAACTCCCAGCACCCCCAGGGAATGGGGGCACAACACAGGGAGGAGGGCAGATCCTGGCTTCCAGGCCTCTGTCCCCCGACCCTCAGGGCCCCTGGGTCCATCCTGTGGCCCAGCCAAGCTCAGTCCTCCAGGACCACAGTGGGAGGAGGTGTCAGGCTGCAGTGGGCAGGGAGGGGTGGTTGGGGTTTTCTGCCTGCTCCCAGTTTCCTCAGGTCCAACACTGGGCTTCAGGGATTGCCATGGACAGTTGGACTCAGAGCCTCTAGGCCAAAGGAGACTCATCAAGGAGGACAGCGGCAGTGGCATTGTGGGCCACACCGTGGACAATCAGAGCTTCCTGAAGGCAGGGTTTATATGCACAGTTCCGCCTAACCAACAGCTGTGCACTCACCTTTTGGGGGAAAAAAAACTGCCTGCAGTTTTCAAAGAGACCACCAGAGAGCGCGCAGAGCCCAACTTCGCCGTAATAGAGCTACAGAGGGGACCTGGCAACATCTGGATCCAGAGGGAGCAGTGGGCAGCAGAGGGTGGGACTGAGGAGCAGGGAGACCTCTGGACAGCTTGGGTCAAGCTGCTAGGGCTCCAGACTGTCTGGGACCTCTGGGCTGGCCCAGACCTGGGGAAGTCAGTCCCTGGTCTCTCTGCTGCCGGGTTTGAGTTGGGGCTGAGTTGGGGTGGGTAGCGCCTGGTGCCAGAGGGAGAAACTGAGGCAGTGGCATGGCCAATACCAGACCAAGCAGGTTACAAGGAGCTCACGGGAAGCATGTGCTATAATGCAAAAAGCCTTGACCTTGGTCAGCCTGTCTGGGCCTCAGTCACAGGGAGGGGTTCTGGTAGCTTCTTTGTACGTTGTGAAAATGAACTTGACTTTTACAAAATGCTGGTCACGCGCTAGAGGCCCATCTTCTGTGGCCAAGCCCCACAGGGGTCTGGCCACTGCCTTCCATGAAGGGTGACAGCGGTGACCCAGGAAACACAAGTGGCTTTGTCCTGTCTGAGCCCAGAGATGGCTCTGGGCTCTCGAGGTGCTGCCTGGAAAGGAGGCAGAAGCAGAGCCCAGAAGTGGCCCCTCCACCCCCGGGTCTGGCTGCTCAGCCCCAGGCAGTCTGAGCCATCAGGGTTCCCCGCTGGCTGAGTGGCAGGGGACATGTGGGAGTGGGGAGACGGGCAGGCGCACAGCCACGCCCAGATGTGTGTGTATGTGTGTGTGTGACCACATCGGGAACAGGCAGCACGCAGGCAGAGGGGTAAGGAGGCAGGGGAGAAGGCCTGGGATCAGCCCGAGGCCACAGCCTCAGAACATCCCCTTCCCTTCAAGGACCAAGCACATCAGGGGCTCAGAGAGCCGGAGCTGGAAGCACCGCCCCTTACCTGGCTGTGGGGCGGTGGTCCCTGACAGCTGGACGACAGGACAAGGAGCCCCCTAACTGGCCGGGGGTGCCTTCCTTCTCTTCTCCACCAAAGCAGCCGCCTCCCGCTGAGCACCAGGGCCCTGGCGGGGTGCACTGAGCCAGACTGGGCCACGAGAGTCCCACCTGTTCTCACCCTGGTGCCTCCCCCAGCCCCCTTCCCTGCGACCTCCTCCAAAGCGGCCACAGCTGGAACCATTCTCCAAGTTGCCTTTCATCCTTGGTGCGGCCCCCACCCCCAGTGGCCCCTGTAATTGTGGTCTCGGGCGGCGGCTGCGGGGGCTGGGGCTGGGCTCAGGGCCAGGGCCCAGGGCAGGGCCAGGGCGGGGACTGGGGGCTGCTGATAGGGGCTTGTCCCTGGCGTGGGTCAGACGGGGCTGGGGCTGCAGCTGCAGCTGTGCCCTCTGGGCCTCATTTTCATCCGTGCCAAGGCTCTGTGCCTGTGTCCACGTCCCCAGGAGAGGGGCCCCACACCGGGGGGCCGGGGAGGCCTGCACCCCAGTGCCAGCCTGCAGAATCACTGTTTGCCTCCTGGGCTTTCCAGGCCGCCCCCCTCCCCCCCCCGCACTCCTCTATTTCATGACAGTGGAGGTGGGGAGCAAAGAGGCGCCCCCTCCCCCATCCGAGGGAGGCCAGAGGAAGCCATCAGCCGCCCCACCAGGTGGGCATTCCCGAGTGCCACTGGTCAGAAATGCAGAGCCCCAGGCCTTGTTCCGGGGAAGGCTGACTCAGCTGCATGCGGCCTGGAACCCGTATTTCTCACGGCAGCCCACCCCCAGGGGACGCATGGGATACGTCAAGCGTGGGAAACACGCGTGTGAGCGCCAGACGGGGAGCAGGAGAGGCCTGCAACCTGGCTGTGAACCCATTTCCTGTGCTGGGTTGAGCCTGTTCCGAAAGATTTTCGGGCCTCAGTTTCCCCCAGCAGCCAATGGGAGCGTGAGACTCCGCCCGGCTGGTGCCCTCTCCCACCCCGGGTTTCTGCTTCCTCCCTATGTTGAGTGCGATCCTGCCCTGTGCCTACCCATTCTCACCCCAAACTCCAGTCTCTCAAGCTGTCCCTGTGCTTGCGCATGGACCGGCAGAGTGGGGAGGCCAGGGGGTGGCTGGGGTCACACAAGGCTCTGGCTGACGCAGTCTGCTTCCTGCCCCCGGCTGTTTTCCTGCTGTCCAGCCAGACTGCCCCCCCACTGCCCCACCCCCACCCCCAGCAGCCTCAAGCCCTTAATTCCTGACAGCTGCGGTGGCTGCCGGCAGAGATGGGGGGGAAAGGGGCGGGGGCTATGCCTCAGCCTCCTTGTGCTCGGGCCACCCCCACCACCTGACAGTCTGGGGACAAGGAAGGTCCCACCCCTCTCCTCCAGTTCCCCTGGGATGGGCGATTCCAGGAATGGGCCCCTTTTGTTTTGGAGCCCAGAGGCTCCAGAAATTATGTTAGCCAAGAGGGGCTCACTTCAGAGAGAGAGAGAGAGAGAGAGAGAGAGGAGGAGGAGTGGGAGGAATGCGTGTGTACAGCAAGGGAGGCCCGTGCCCATTTCGCAGAGGGGGATGCTGAGGCCACAGCAGAAGTAGCATTCACTGTCAGGCCCCAGGTTAGAACTGGAACCAGAAGCCAGAGCCTCTGTGCCCTAAGCCGCTGGCTCTCTGAGCCTTGCCTGGACTATGCACTCGCTCTGTACTGAGGGGGGAGTCTGGTGTTCAGCAGGGGAGGGGACAAGAAAGGGTCCCAGAGGGCAGTGGTGCTGAGGACCTCCTAGGAGGCCATGTGCACGCAGGGCCAGGGCAGAGCCAGGGCGAGACCCGCAGCATCCGTGTGCACAGGCAGGCGGCACTCAGCACTCGGGGTGGGGGGGCAGCCGCTGTGCAGGGAGTCTGGAGCGCTGGGGTCAGTTCCAGCTCTTCCACTAATTTGTGTGGCTTTAGCCAGTCCTGGCCTGTGGGAAGCCTCTTTCTTTTGGTGAAATAAAAGGGGGTTCAGTGAATGACCTCAAAATCCACTTCGAGGATTCAAAGGTCCTCTTTGCCCTCCTCCCAAGAGGGCCACCCTAGGGTGCCGAGCTGCCCAGCAAGTCCTGCCCGGAGCCCGGCACTGTGGCCATCATTACTTCACTGGCTCGATGACCAGCTGGGATGCGGCTCGGTTAACATTTCATGAAGAGGCAGAGCTGTCTTGCCCAGCAGGAGGCACCTGCTTAAGGGCACCAAGCAACAGTGAGGAAGAGCCAGAGACTACCAAGCTCCTGTGCAGGACCCCAAGCCCGCCTCACTAGGCAGGCCCAGGGAAGCCCCCCCCCCCAACCCCACCCTCGCCCCAGGTAGAGGGGCCAGCCCTTCCCTTGCACGTGCCTGTGTTGGGGTGGGGGCGCGCTCGCCAACAGCTGCGTCTCAGCCGCCGGGTACACACACTTAGCTCGACACGCTTTGCCCACACAAACCAGCGCGCCCCTGTTCAGGGGCACAGACCCAGAGACCTCTCCTTCCCCCGCCCTCGCCACGATCGCTCCCACCCAGTCCGGAGCGGACGCAGTGGCCGGCGCCTCGGGAGGCGCACACGCCTCCACACCCCCGTGTGACGTCACGTGGGGTAGAGCCCTGAGACACCAAATGGGGGGGGGGAGGAAAGGGGAGGCGGCAGCGCTCCCCGAGCTGGGACAGTCACTCGCTCTCCCGGCTGTGGGGCCGGGCACAGACAGCGCCGCCCCCCCTCGGCCGTCTCGAAAGCCCTCGGGAAGCGCAGGCTCGCGGCACGGCGCTGGGGGGGCTCCCCGGCACCCCAGTCCCGAGTCCCCAGCCCGCTGCACCTCTGGGCCCCCCTTACCCTCGAGAGGCACCAGGAGTTGTCGCAGGGGGGCCTCGGGAAATTCCCCGGACCCCTGTGCCAGGAGGTGCCCGGTTCGCCCGCTCCCCACCCCACCCCCGAGGGCGGTGCCCGGGGGCGCTGCCCCATGGAGCGGGGAGGCGGGCGCCGTCTGCTCCGGGAGCCGTGACCCGAGTCGGAGCTGTGTGTCGCAGCCGCCCCGACCCCTGCCGATCATGCGCCACGACCCCCGGCTCGTCAGTCCCATCGGACTGTGAGCCCCCCCATTCCCCGCCGTCCCGGCCCTCGCGCCATGGGCAGCGCCCACCCTCGCCCCTGGCTGCGGCTCCGACCCCAGCCCCAGCCGCGGCCCGCGCTCTGGGCGCTCCTGTTCTTCCTACTGCTGCTGGCTGCTGCTGTGCCCAGGTGAGCCCGCACCTCATGCTCCGCCCTCCTGGAGCGCTGGGACCCCCGGGGGGCCTCTGGTTCTCCCGCTGGGACAAGGGGGCCCGGGAGAGAGGGAGGGAGGGACATGGAAAGTCAGGGAGCTTCCCTCCCAGGAGGGGGTTAGACTGGTGACAAAACCTGGGCAAGTCCTGGAAGGTGGGGCAGTGCCTAGGAGAGTGATGGCAACCCGGAGGGGAGGCAGAGGTGGAGGGAGCAGGACCAGCCTGGAGCTCCTGCCATTCTGGGAAAGTGCACCCCCACCCCACCCCAGGAGACCTCCTCCACCTCTGAGATCACCCCAGCCCCGGGGAAGGGGTGGGAAGTGGGGAACCCAGGTGAGGTCAGGGAGAGACAGCTGGAGAGGCTCGGTGTGTGTGTGACTGAGCGAGCCCAGCCCGCTGTGCTGCTGAGCGGCCCGGAGTGCTTGTGTGCGTGGATGTGAGAGCTCCTGGGTCCCTGCGTGTTCAGGCAAATCCCGGCATAAGTGCGGGTGTGTTTGCACGCGTGTCTGTAACTATGATGGCGTGTACACGTGGATCGGCATTGCTGGGTCTGTCTGTCCCCCACGCGGTGTGCCAAAGTGCACGCGTCTGTGTGAATGTGATGGTCTCCAAAGTGCCTTTGTGAGGGGGCTCGTGGCGGACCCCGTGTGTACTGTGGCCTCTGTGCCCAGAGAGGTACGGGTGAGACCCTGTGTGTGCAGGCCTGGTGGACATGTATGCATTGGTGCAGGCTTACCTGTATGTGTGTGTGTGTGTGTGTGTGTGTAGCTGGCTGAGTTGTGTTGGAGGGGATGTTGGTAAGGAAGTAAAAAAAAAAAAAAAAAAAAGAGGTTAAGAGGTACAGATGGGCCCGAACTTCAGAGCAAGGGTTGGAACCCAGAGGGCCTATGGCCTTGGGACGGCTGTGTTCTTAGACAGGCCCCTCCCAGCTTCCCCAAACACTTACCCACCCCGCCCCTCGTGCCCGCAGGTCAGCACCCAACGACATCCTCGGCCTCCGCCTGCCCCCGGAGCCCGTGCTCAACGCCAACACGGTGTGCTTGACCTTGCCCGGCCTGAGCCGGCGGCAGATGGAGGTGTGTGTGCGCCACCCGGACGTGGCCGCCTCGGCCATCCAGGGCATTCAGATCGCCATCCACGAGTGCCAACACCAGTTCCGGGACCAGCGCTGGAACTGCTCCAGCCTCGAGACACGCAACAAGATCCCCTACGAGAGCCCCATCTTCAGCAGAGGTAGTTGCCCCAAGCCCTGCCCGGTCCCCCACCTCCACCACAGCCATGCTTCCTAACCGTCTCCCCCAGAGGCCGTGCACACTGATTCTCTGCCTCTCCCTGGGCTCAGAAAGGCCATGGAGCACAGAGAAATGGATTGCATGAGGGTGGCGCTCCTGGCTTATTGTGCCCTTACACTGACACCACCTACCTCAGACCCAGGAAGCCCTCTGTCTGTCACCTGCCTCAGTTTACCCTTTACTTAGTGAACCACACTGAGGATGAAGAGACACTAGAAGGGGTTGGGGACTTTGCCAGAGCGTGGGCGGGTGAACCACGGACACTTCTGCGGAAGCTCTTTGGGGGCTGGGGGGTGGGGAGGATACACCACCAGGTCTGGTCATCCCTGCCACCTCCAAAAGCCCTCTCTGAATCAGAGGCACTGGGAGTGCGCGTGCCTGAGCCAGACGGGAGGCTCCTACCCTGCAGGCCTGCCGGCCCTGCCCACCCCTCAAGCTGACCCCTAAAGCTCAGAGAAGCTGCACCCGATTTCGGGGTGACCTCGGGGCTCACCCTGACAATCCCTAGAGTGACTTGGGCTAGTGAGGCTGGAGATGCAGGAGGCCTGGTCACTCCCTTCTGTTCCTATCCACCTCCTGACCTGGTATCTCAGGCCTTGGTGCTCAGGTCTTTGGGAAAAGACCTGGCCCTGCCTCCTGGATAGGTCTCTCTGGGGATGTCTCCTGGCCCCTTGAGACATGTCCAGTCCTCGGTGCACAGTGCAGGAGGAGGGGTCTTCATATCCCCTGCAGCCTTGAGGCACATGGCTTCTGGGGGGGGGGGGGCAGACTTCAAGGCACCCCGACTTCAGAAAGAAATCAGAAGGCCAGGATCTTTCCCTTTGCACCAGGACCCCTGCGGGGCCCCCAAGTCAGGGGCCACCCCAGCCTCCGCCGACTGCCCGCCCCGCCCGCGCGCTCCCTCCCGTCTCCCCCGCGCGCCGGCCCGGGGCGCCGTTTCTGCCCGCCGAGCGCAGCCCGCGCGTGTGGCGGCTTGCAGCCCCAGCTAATCCCCGCGGGCCGCCAGCCGCCTCCCGGCCCCAGCCGCCCGCGCGCCCGCCCCGCCCGCCCCTCCCGCCCGGGCGCCCCGCCCGCCGCGCCGCGCGCTCGGCGACACCAAGTGACAGGCCCTGGCCAGGCCGGGCCGGGGCTCCCCGCCGCGCGCGCCCGCTCCCACCCTCGGGTTTCCAGGTCGCCCGCGCTGCCCGCGAGCCCGAGGTCCTCGTTTCGGTGTCCGCTCGCTGGGGGCCAAGGCGGATGCTGAGGCTCTCACCCCGCGCTTCGGGTGAAGCCAGGCAGGGCGAGTCCTCCACCCCGCTCCCCGGCCCCGGCGTCCCCTCCCGTCTTCCGGTGCCCTCCAGTCTGAGCGAACCCAGGCATCCAGCTCGGGCGCCGGGACGGGCCAGCGCGGCTGGGGTGAAGGACCCGAGGTCTCTGACTGCAGCTGGGGGCGAGGTGGGAGCGGGGAACAACGCGGGGTTGGCTTGGCGCCAGGCGCTCCTGGGTTCACCTGCAGTTTAATAAGCGGGAGGTGAGCTGGGGGGACGGGTGGGGGAGAGGTTAGGGGTGGAGGGGGAGGCTTGCCAGGGCTAGCCGCGGCGGGGCGGCGCCCAGCGCCGGCAGGGGGCGGGACCGCAGCTCCGGGGCTGCGGCGGGGGCGGGGCTCCCTCCCGGGCCTGGGCATACCACCCTACCCTACCCTCTGTGTCTTGTGGCCCCAGTTAGGACAGCTGGCTTCTCCCTCTTTGGAGGGGACTCTGGACTTCTGGAGGGAAAGCCACGGCTCCCTCCTCCGTTGGTCACCCCTGCGCCCCTCCCCCACTCACATCCGGGATCACTCTCTTTGGGGGTCATTTCCTGGTCCATCTTGGCCCATCTCCTCTAAGACTAGATGAATTGGAATTCCACGAAGCCACTCCTGGTGGCAGTCAGCCCCTAGTCATGGTCAGGGACCTCAGTTTCTTGCCCCTCAAATGGAGTATCATGGATTGATCTCTCTTCTGACCCAGGGTTCCCAGGGGCTTCTCTTGCAGGTAGATTCTACAGTGTGGTGATGTCAGTGGCTGCTGGGCGGAGGCAGTCCTAGGGTCTTCCTTCTCCGTTTCTGTCACCTGGCCGCCCTGACACCTTCCCTGGCAGGATTGGGTTCTGATGGAGGATGGAGGGGGAGGTGCTTGAACACTTGGCGTGGACAAGCTGGGTAGGGCAGCCCAAAGCAGGGCTTCACCTAGCCAGAGAGAGAACGGGAGGGATGCTGGAGCCCAGGGTGGAGCGGATGTCTCGAGTGGGTTAGGGACTACCCGGAATCAGCTGGGGGAGGGCTCTGAGCCCAGGCTCACTGCTTTGCCCAGCGCAGGAGCTGCAGGGACCTGGGTGCCCAGGGCACTGGGGTAACCCCAGCTGTGTGTGCTAGGGACCCAGGTGGCTGGTGCCTGGGCAGACATCTGTCACAATGAGGACCCCTCTTCCTCCCACTCGGATTTGAGGAAGAGGCTGCTGGGCGCTGGGCCCAGGCACTGGAGTGAAGAGGAGGTGAGAGGCCAGGCGGGGCATGCAGTGGATTCATGAAGCAAGACCTAGGAGGCCCCCACGGTCCAGGTGCTACCCTTCCGAAGGCCCAGATCTATCTGGAATGGAAGGATAGGGAGGAGGGGCGTGAGGCCCTGAGCAAGCCAGCAGAAACTGGCAGCTTCGGTGTCCAGCCTCTGCCCTCCAGGGCCCTGCGCCTTCTCCCAGCTCCCTTGTACCTTCACCCTCGGGGTCTTGGTTTTATACCTAGGCCTCCAGGGCTTGGAGTTTGTAGCAGCACTCAGGTGGAGAAACTGAGGCACAGGCCATCATATCCAGGATCACCTAAGTCCCTGTTGTTCTAATGACACCCAGTAAATCAGCCAGCACTTGCTGTATGTCAGGCACCGTTCCACAGCCCCTTTACCCATGCTTTAGTGTCCTTCTAGTCCCCATGTGGCAGGTCCTGTTATTATCCCCATTTTACAAATGAAGCTGAGCGAGGTTGGGTAACTTGCCATTAGTCACACAGCTTGTAAGTGAGCAGTAGAGCCGGGAATTAAATAGGGTCTGCTGACTTCAGAGCCTGCGCCCAACCCCCTGCTACACCGCCGATAGCAGCTCCCACCGAGTGGCCAGAGGTGAGCTGGTGCAGTGGGCATGGCTGCCGAGCATTGAAGCTGTGTGTGCACATGTGTGTGCACATGTGTGGCCCCATCCAGTGTCATGCTGAAGAGTTTCCACATGGACACAATTCTCTGCTCAGGCACACAGATTACGTGCATGGAGGGAATGGGAACCAGGCCTCTCCCCTTCCCTCTCTCTTTGGGCTCTGGCTTCTCTAGCCCCTCCTAGTTCCCACTGGCTCCTGAATCCTCTCTCCTCCACACACCCCTGCCCTCCAAGCCTCCTCCCAGCCCCTTCCTGGTCGTTGGCTGTGGCCTGTAGCAGCAGCTGACTCCACTTAGAGGCTGGCAGTCCCTGTCCCAGATCAAAGGCAGAGCGGCTAATTGTGCGTCTTAACGAGCCCCCCCTACCCTGCTTGGGGCAGCCCAGCTGGCCACGGCCCCGCCCTACTCCCCCTCCAGCTGGCCAGATGGCACAGTGCCTGCGTCTACCCCAGACAGTCGGGGCCAGGACCGAAACTGGGGCCCTGAATGGGAGCCGGGGCAGACCCAGTAGGCTGGACTTCGCTGAGGCCTGGATGCTTGGACCAGAGGGTGACGACACTCCCCTGCCCTCATTGACACGTGCCTGTGACAGCTGTCAGAGGCCATGGGATGCTGCAGGGGAAGGCATCTTTAGCTGCCTGGGGTAGGAGTGCTGTCTCACATGTCTCCAGACTCACCAGGCCTGCCCCGAATATGACAGAGCCTGGCAGATGGTGGTCGGTCGGTTGGTCTTGTGCTTCCCTCTGGACCAGCGCCTTGCTCTTTCCTCCTGTCAAGTGCAGACAGGGCCCTGAGAACTGGAAACTGGACTACCAGGGTGTCTTTCTCAGCAGCGGGGTGACTTAGAGCCACATGTCCTGCGGCAGGAAGTTGCCAGGCCTGTGACCGCGGGCTCCCCTCTTCTGCACTGTGTGTGTGTGTGTGTGTGTGTGTGTGTGTGTAGGGGCGGGTGATTTCTAAGGCTTGGGCTGCCTCTGGAGGACTGAGTATTGCCATGTGTCCTAGGAGCAGGCTGGAGACTCCGCCAGCAATGAGAGCAGTGCTCAAGAGGCCAGGGATAAAAGCAAGGTGCACTTCCCAAGGACTTGGGTCAACCCTCCTTCCCCAGAGGCCCCATCATGCCAGAGCAGTTTCTGCCCCTGCCAGTTCCCAGCATCCCCTTGAAGGCTCAGGTGCCATCCCCACGCCCTCTTGTCTGCTCATAGCTGGGTTTTCTATGGGAAAGATGCTGAGATGCATTGAGGCGCAAGGAGACACTAAGGAAGGAAAGTCTGCTTCCTGGGCTTCTGGTGGCCTCCATGGTCTATTCTAGAATGAGTCATAAGCCGGACTCTCCCTGGCCAGAGTGGAACAAGAAGCCAGTCCTGAAAACGCAGTGGATCTGTCAGCAGGGGGGACCGAGCACAGCTAATGGGTACGCAGTGCTCACTGTGACTGGGCCATTATTCCAGGCACTTCACATTTACTAACTCGTTTGCTTCTTGAAACTACAGCAAGGCAGAGAGTAGTAACCCTGGGGAAACCGAGGCACAGTGTGGTGAGGCTCACTTGGCCAAGGTCCACATAGCTGTTAACAGCTGGGAAGTGGAAGAGCCAAAATTTGGGCCCAGGCAACCTGGCTCCCGAGATTAGATTTTTAACTCCTCCTCCTCCTCCTCCTCTTTCTCTTCCTCCTCCTCCTATGATTTTGCCAGGGCAGGAAGTGGCAGACAGGGGTCTGTGGCACTGGGAGCAAGGATTTGCAGTACGGTTGGCCTGGTTGGCCTGGCGTCACTGTCCGCTCCTGGTTGGCCTTCCTGGGTCTGTGCACCTCTGACAGCTGACTTTGATACTGGGCTGGAAGGGCCCAGACTTCTCATTTGCTGTCACTTTCTGGTCTCCCCCAAAGCCATCAGCTTCCCCCCCCCCCCAGGTCTGGGCTTCTCCCACGGGAGCCCTTGCCACAGATGAATTCTCTTGTCACAGACCCAGAAGATGGCTCAGGCAGGAGCACCACGAGGGAAGGCAGGGGAGAAAAGTCAGCGACCAGGCTGGCACAGGTGCAGGTCCCTGACTGTGGCTGGATGCGGGTGAGGCTCTGTGCCTCCTGAGAATCTAGGGGGAAGGTCTGCCTCCGCTGGACCTTCCCTCTCAATTTTCAAAATACAATATGCCATACTCCCTGCAAACCGCTTGACCCACCTGTAGCATCACAACCTGTGCCACTGACCCAGGGGGACCACAGGCAGAGTGTTCATTTCAGGCATGTGGACAAGGAAAGGGATGCCTCTCTGCTCTGCCTCTGGAGCCTGGTCATCAGGAGACCTGTGGTGGGCACACACCAGGCAGGTGATCTTAGGGTAGAGAATTTTAGGAGCAAACCACCTCCTCCTGTTACAGACAGCTCCTGCAGCCCAGAATTCCATCACCGGTCATTCACTCTTCAGGTTAACAATGTCTCCTATCTGCAGGCATATTTTTAAACTTCAGGCATCACTTTGAGAGGGAGCTGGCTTTAGTGGATACTTGCTGCTCTACAGGAGAGATGGAGAGCTGGCTCAGGGTGCTGTCAATCAAACTGGGAGGGTAGTGCGCTGCCCAGACGCCTGCCCTGCTTTGACTGCTACCCTTGAACCTGACTCTTCCTCCCCACCCCCTCTATTTCCTTTCGGTGGGCTGAGAAGGTAGGGAGGGCAGCCAGGGCGATGGGATATCGAGGCCTCTTCAATGTCCGTGTTTTCTGGGTCTCTAACCGCAGGTTTCCGAGAGAGCGCCTTCGCCTACGCCATCGCGGCAGCCGGTGTGGTGCACGCCGTGTCCAACGCGTGCGCCCTGGGCAAACTGCGGGCATGTGGCTGCGACGCGTCCCGGCGCGGGGACGAGGAGGCCTTTCGTCGGAAGCTGCACCGCTTGCAGCTGGACGCGCTGCAACGTGGAAAGGGCCTGAGCCACGGGGTCCCAGAGCACCCCGCCCTGCCCCCCGCCAGCCCGGGCCTGCAGGACTCCTGGGAGTGGGGCGGCTGCAGCCCGGACGTGGGTTTTGGCGAGCGCTTCTCTAAGGACTTTCTGGACTCCCGGGAGCCTCACCGAGACATCCACGCGCGCATGAGGCTCCACAACAACCGGGTCGGTAGGCAGGTGAGAGTCCCATCCCCCCTTCGTCTGTGCCAGACCCCCTGCTCAGGGCCCGCCCATTCTCCACGCCTCTTCTCTTCTGAGGACCACAGGGCTCCCCCAACTCATTGTCCTCTCTAAATTCAGTCAACAAACACGCATCAAGTACCTACTGTGCACCAGGGAGTAGATTAACCCAGGGACCCCCGGGGCTGAAAGGGCTGTGTTCTGGGCTACCACCACCCCCTGCGGGAGCCACCTGCTCCTTCCTTTTCCTCTCGACCGCAGAGGAAGGGCTGGGCTGGCAGTCAAGACCTCAGGTGTCCAGCCTGCTCCTCCCCTGTAGAGCAAGAAGGTTGAACTGGATCAGGAGAAGCCCCCCCATCTCCACCCCCCAGCTCCCCTGGCCAGTGATTCTGTGACCTCCTCCCCTGGGTTTCCTGTGCCGTCCACAGGACATGGTGGAAAGATTGTCCCATAGCCTGCCACTGTCCTCCTTCAAATGCTCCTGCTACTTCAAAGTCATTCATGCAAAAGAAGTAAATGCATATGTAAATCAGGAGACTAGGGGGCGCGGGGTGGGGTGGGGGGAACCGCAGCTTGCGCCTGCCCTGGGCTTACCGGGCGTTCAGCCCTGTGCGGACCGCTGCGCCACCTCTCATCCTATCTCGTCCCGACAACTCGCTCCGAGGTGGATGCTGTTATTAACCTCACGCTCAGATGTGGAGACTGAGGCATAGATTGACTAAGAAGCTTGCCCAAGGTGTTGCAAGGGGGAGAAAGTGGTGGAGGCAGCGTTCACCCCGAGGCGGTTGAGCTCGGCGGAGCCTGGGCGCTCCTGTTTCCCCGACAGAGCACCCGAGGTCCGGTCTGGTCTGCACGGCGATGCTCGTTGGCCCTCGCGCGTGGCTGCTCAGGCCCTGCTTGCTCTGACTCCCTGCTCAGCCCTTCTAATCCTGCCCGGATCCTGGCCTCCCTTCACTCTGGCTGGTGCCTTCCCCGCTCCCCTCTCTCTCCGCCACTGTTGCATCTTCTTCCTCCACAAAGACCAACTCAGCTGTTCCCTTCTTGACTTAGAGGTGGGGTAAACTGAGGCACACCTGCCCTCAGATCACCCCCCCCCCGCCCTGCCCTTGTCTATGCAACTCTTCCCCCCAACGTCAAGATACCATTCTGGCCCATACCCCCAGTGCCGCCGCCGCCTGCTGTGCCTGCTCCTCCTCCTCTTCCTCATTAAACTGGTTAATTAATGGCTGCACATTCTGGAGCTGTGGGCCTGGGAAGGCTCTAGGCTGGTTCCCACGTGGTGCTGACACCACAGGCTGTGCACAGGAGTGCGGAGCCCTTTAAGACCTGGAGGGGCAGGATCCCTCCCTTCCAGCCCCTATGGCCCAGCTCTGAGGGCCCTGTCCTTGGTCCCTCTGTTCCAGTGTGTGTCTTTGGAACGGACTGGGGGAAAGGAGGCAGCGTGCAGTGTCCTGTGGGCTATGTGGCGAGGCTAGTACCAAAGGGGTTCCGGGCAGTAGTCCTAGGGCACGATGAGAGCTAGGTAGGGGGTGAAGACCCTTTCCGTTTTCCCTGGCCCCCTCTGGACTTCATTCTCTTCTGTCTTCCTGTAGAGCTTTGGCCCCTGGTGGGTGCTCACTTCCTTGGAAGAATCCCACCCCGCAGCCCCAAGAAAGGACTGCAAGGCCCAGTGGGAGTGGGAGTGGTGGACTGGCTCCCAGCCTACCCCCTACCCCTCCACCCCTGGCGGAGGGGGGGGCTCACAGCCTGGAGTGAGGCCAGAGGCTTTGGGACCATTGTGGTGGAGCCTGCACCCCCTTGCTCCTCGTCCCTCTGGGACGGATGGAAGGCAAGGGAATTCCCCTGGAGATCTGGGATCCCCCTCAGGAAGCAAGAGCCTCCAGTCCCAAGAGCCCCCTGCAGCTGCGGCGGGGAAGGCGAGGGGAGCCGGAAGGAGGGAATTCCCCCAGGGGGCCGACCCTGGTGGGAGGCGGATGGGGGCGCAGCAGGAAGTAGGCAGAGGAATTCTGCCGAAGGAAAGGCCTGGCGCGGGTGCCGTGGGGTCCCGCTTCGGCTTGGGGCCTCAGCATTTGCCTCTGTGCGGTGGAAGTGGCTTGGCCAGGCTCAGGGCAGGCGGGCAGGGGGGCGCTGACGGCCAGCGTTCCACCCCTCACGGCGGTGCCTCCCTCCGCAGGCGGTGATGGAGAACATGCGGCGGAAGTGCAAGTGTCACGGCACGTCGGGCAGCTGCCAGCTCAAGACGTGCTGGCAGGTGACGCCCGAGTTCCGCGCCGTGGGGGCGCTGCTGCGCAACCGCTTCCACCGCGCCACGCTCATCCGGCCGCACAACCGCAACGGCGGCCAGCTGGACCCCGGCCCTGCGGGGGCGCCGTCCCCAGCGCCGGGCACCCCCGGGCCGCGCCGCCGGGCCAGCCCCGCCGACCTGGTCTACTTTGAGAAGTCGCCCGACTTCTGCGAGCGCGAGCCGCGCCTGGACTCGGCGGGCACCGTGGGCCGTCTGTGCAACAAGAGCAGCGCGGGCCCCGACGGCTGCGGCAGCATGTGCTGCGGCCGCGGCCACAACATCCTGCGCCAGACGCGCAGCGAACGCTGCCACTGCCGCTTCCACTGGTGCTGCTTCGTGGTCTGCGAAGAGTGCCGCATCACCGAGTGGGTCAGCGTCTGCAAGTGAGCCTCCCGGGGCTGCCCGGGCACACCCCCACCCCACGCCTCCCCCGCGAGCCCCGGCCCTCCGAGCGAGCTCGGCCAGGGCAGCCCCCTTCTGGGCTCCTGGAGAGGAGGCTGGACCAACATGGACCCTCCTGGCTCTGCGGATCTGCAGTCGCGGGACAGCCCCGGACTGCTCGCTCCTGTGGGCTCCGGGCCAGCTCAGTTGGGCCAGCGGCGGCCCTATCTCCTCGCACGTGCGTCAGGCAGGTGGCTACTGCGCCTGTCTACTTTCAGCCTCAGTCTCTCGCCCCCGCCCCTTCCCCTGCAGCGGGAGGGAAAGAGAAGAAATGGACATAAACATTCCCCTTATGGTTCATTTAACAAATATTTATTTTGCACTCTCGTGGCCCTCTGTCCGGGGATGAGGGGCACTGAAAACCCTGATGTGGATACTGGAGAGACACACACAGCGCCTGCCCACTGGGGGGTTACATTCTTGCTGAGGAAGAGGGACAAATAAACAAGTAAACACGCAAGGTCATTTCAAACGGTGCCATGTGCTGAGAAGGAAATAAAACAGGACTCTGGATGTAGAGTTGTTTTGCGGGGAGGGGGCGCTTTGGATAAAGCCACTGGTCAGGGAAGGCCTCCAGAGCTGTGACAGTCATGCTGAGACCTGTCAGATGGGAGGGAGGGATTGAGGGTAACAGCTTTCCAGGCTGACGCCAAGCGGATGCAAGGGCTGTGGTGAGAAACAGCTCTGTCTCCTGGGAGGCACAGCAAAGAAGCCATTGTGACGGAAGCCACCAGGGGCTGGCCAGCCGGAGCAGAGCCCAGAGGGTGGGCAGAAGTCACACCTACTGTCCCTGCAGGTCAAGGGGGTAGCGGTGTTATTTAAGAGGAATGTCCTAAGCAGGGGACAGTCCTGGTCGGATTCCCACATCCGTTGCTGCAGGTGGAACTGGCTGAACGGGACGAGATGACCGCTGGAAGGCCAGGCAGGGGGTTACCACCATGCACCTAACCAGAGATGAGGCCTGAACTGGGTGGAGGCAGTGGTGAAGCCTAGAAGGGGCTGGAGCCCCCGCCCTCGGTGCCAGCTCTCTAACCGCCCACCTTGTGCCTGAGCCCTCTGCCACAAGCCAGGACGAGTGGCCCTGCCCAGCAGCAACCGTCGTCGGCAGAGACAGCAGGCACTCTGAGAAGAGTAATCCTGGGCAAGACCCAGCTCAACCCAGCCCAGCGCCCCGGGGAGCAGGTGGGGCCAGGAGGTGCGGCTGGGAAGAGGGGGCGGGGAGGGCCCGGAGACTCACTGTCTGGATTCTGGTCTCTCTGCGTCCAGGCAGGACAGGCAGGGCAGGCAAGTGAGGCTGGGGGGGGGGGCATACTTCCTGGGCCTCTTGTGCCTGTAGGCTCCCAGCTTGGGGAGCCCCCTTGTAGGTCAGTGATCCCACCGCGCCCTCATGTGCCCACAGGGACACTGCTGAGCTGGCGGTCTGGGCCCAGGGTTGCAGTCCCATAGGCTTCCAGACCTGATGTTTTTCTGAAGCAGACCCTCTAGGAGGAGGGCGGAGGAGAGGGAGGTGGGGTCAGGATCTGCGGGAAATCGTACTTTACCTCGGGCTGCTCACAGCTGGGGATGCTGCGGGCTGCCTCAGTTTACTCCAGAATGGCACCGCTCTGGATGAACCAGAAAAGGACGAAGTTCTAGTTCCTGTCCCCAGTTGCCCACCTGCACAAATTCCATTTTCCCTCCCCTGTCCTGTGTCCCCCTACTCCTGGGTGGGGCTGAGACAGAAAGGAGGCCTCCAGGGGTGGCACCCCGGATGACCCAACCGTTGGGAGATTTGTCCCCACTGGCTTGCCTTCAGCCCCCTCCCTCTGATTGCCTGCATCCCAGCCGCTCCCAGGCATGCCTGGGGCAGCAGGACCTTGCAAATCCTTGGCTGGGCTGCCTCCACTTAGAACTGGGTTTTTCTCCCCATCCCCCAAAAGACAGCCCCAGAGGCGGGCGGGTGAGAGTCCCTGGGGAGGAGGGGTGAGCGGGAGCAGCCAGACACACCTGCCTCATTCCTTTCCTCTTGATCACCCTGGAGAGCTGTGGGGGCTGGGTTCCCTACCCCCTTCCTCTCTCCCATTCCAGTGAAGAGGAGACATGGGTGGGGAGAATGCAGGGGGGGTACTCCCACCCCCCCAGCACTGTCCACTACAGCACCAGCCTTGGACTGACCCCCCCCCCACTACTTTCTAGGCTTAAAGAGGATGGAGCCGGGGGAGGGGAGGCTGAAAAGTTACAGGATGAAGCCGGGACACCCAGGCAGAGCAGCAACTCTGCAGAGCAGGAGAGAAGGGGGTGGTGGCTGGGCTAGGGGAGGGGACACATTCTAGTGAGTCAAGGCCTCGTCATCCGACCTGCAAAGGAGGGGAGGAAAAGGTGGGGAAGGAGCGACAGGGGTCGCCCACCCACTGTCCTCTCCCTGGGCCAGAAACTGACCAGAGTGCTGGCACCAAAGGTGGAACCCACAGTTGTAAAGAGGTGTGTGGGACTTGGTAAAGGCCCTACATAGACATGTGGAGATAAGGGGCACTGGGCTGTGCATACTGGCTGAAGCCTGATGAACGTGCTCATTGGCAGTGGGGCAAGTGGGCTGAAAGGAGGTGGGAGTGGGGGAGCTGCCAGGGGCCAGGCAAGGGAGCAGAAGGTGCGCAGAGGTCACTGGGAGGAGGAGAGGGCCTCTCCCACCCCCAACGTCTTTCACCTGAAGGTCACCTGTTACCTCCTGGTAGGGGGAAGAAGTGCTGGGCGCTTCCGGAACCCTCGTGGCCCCACGGTGGCGGGAAGCCGAGGAGCTAACGGGCTGAGGACGATGGACAGATCGGCGGGCGGTAGCAGGTTACGGCTGGGGTGGGGTCAGAACCCAGGCATCCTGCTTTTCAGTCCCCCAAGGAGCCGCAGTTGGGAAGCGAGCCGAGCGGAGGCGCAGGCGTGCACAGGTGGACCAACGAGCTACAGGAGTGCCCCGGAGGAGGGTGAGAAGAAGGGTCAGGGCCAGCTGGCCACTCCTCCTCCCTCCGAGTTACTGCGCCCCCAGCTAGCCTCCGGCAGGGGGCCTTCCACGGTGGAGAGTGGCCAGGCCCCAGTCGCGGTCCCTCCCTTCTCCCAGCACCCCCCCCCCCTTCTCATGTGGTTGCCGGCAGCTGCCTGCGGTCGCCCCAGCCCCTGTGCTCAAGGCACGGGGACTTTCCAACAGGGGAAAAAATGACTTAATGAGAGTGGGAGCCGGGGGCGGGAGGGACAGGTCCCTGTAATCACCGCTCCGCTGTGGGGCCTGCACGCCTCCGGGCCCTTCCCCGGCTTCCTGCTGCCAGCGCCCCCCTTGGGCTCTGCTGGGGGAGGGGCATCCCTTTTCAGGATCTGTGCTCTCCGGGGCCCTCCGGCCGCCTAGGCTCCCTAGGCTCGCCCACGTGGAAGCAGAGATGGCCTCGCGGTCCCTCTCTGGACCTTGTCCTTGCAGTCGGCGCGCGGGGCCGGGGGGTAACTCTTGCAGGGTCCTCGGTTGGTGGGTTGTAGGGGTTAGGGATGGCGAGGCGAGCCCTTCGCCGCTTCACGGCTGCGCACTCGGAAACACCCCGTTGCTGTGGCAACCAGGGCAGCCGAGGTGTGTCCGCAGGGCTGGGAGGCGCCCCCCCCTTTCGCCGCTGCAAGCGCGGGGGTGGGGGTGTGCCGTTACCATGGCAAGGGTGCGCTAGGAGGGCACATTCTTCCCCAGGGTGGGAGCGCCCTGGGGATACAAGAAGGAGGGCGATGGGGGCGGCAGACAGGGGAGGGGGTGGGTGCTGGTCAGAACATGGGAGGAGTTTCGGATCAGACGAACCAAGGCTTCTAGGGTGGGTGTGGGGAGTTAGGAATAGGACCCCCCCCCCCGCCCCGGTCCCCAACAGCTTTCCCGGGGCCTCCAGCTGCCCCCACCGTTCTCTGGGGTTCAACCTCCCCAGCCCCCGATTTCGGGGAAGGGACCCCTGACTACCGACCTGAGGGGCTTTTGGCTTTCTCCAAGGCCAGACCCACGGAACTTAAGGGGCGCGCCCTTTCCCCCCAGAGGAGCTGCAGCCCAGACGGCAGGCTGAAGCCCTGCAATTAAGCCCCTCACCCGCCCCTGTGCCGCCCGCCGGCCCTCCGCCAGGCGGGTCTGCACCGGCAATTACAGCCGCGCGTAGCAGCTGATTACCTCGGAGCCGGGGAGCAGCCGGGGGTGGGGACAGCCGGCAGGGCAAGGGCTGCCCCTGGCCCCAGGGTCTTTAACTGGAGCTTCGGCTGCGGCCCTTTCGTCTTTTCCCGGCTCTGGAGGTTACAGGGAGGAGGCTCTATTCCGTGCTTCTTCCTGCTGTGCCTCAGTTTCTCACTCCTCGAACGCACACTGCGCCTGGGGCAGAGAGACTGCAGGAGTGTGTGTGTGTGTGTGTGTGTGTGCGCGCTTGCGTGTCTGGAGTGGACAGCAGAGTACTCCAAAAAGTTCAAGGCCCCCCAGGCCGGCTCTCTCCCGCCTCAGGCTGCCTCGTGGGTCTCTCCTGGCCCCGCGCCCGACCCCGTGGCCCCAGATCTGTCTTGTAGAGCCAGCCCGTGCTGCATTTTTGTGGGAATCAGAAAACGGCGCCCCCTCCGGGCGGGAGGCTTCCCCTTTTTGGCCCACAAGGGAAGGCGATCTGCGAGTGCAATGATCCGCTACCACTCCTCGACCCCTGATGTCCCTTCGTGCTTTTCCCGCGGACGGCAGGTCTGCCGGAGCTCAAGGAGCGCTTCTCGCCTCCCGCAGTCCAGCTGTCCGCATCTGGCCGGCACCTGGGAGCCGCCCACCGCAAACTGCTGAGGACACGGCGCCCTCTGTTGGTGCAGAGCCTCGAAACGCCGGCTTCGGTTTGCGCTGCCCGCCGCAACATCAGGTCTGGGGGCTCGCCCCGGTTGGGTGGGTCTTGGGTTCCACCCATTCGATAGCCTTTGCCTTTGAATATCGCCCGCCCTCGGCCTCGCATTCCTCCCAAATCTCACTCCACAGGCTCCTTCTTCTCCGGCTGCTGCCTTGCTGACCCTGTCCCCTCCGTCGCCCTGCTCCTAAAACCCTGCACGGCGACCTAGCTGTCCCCACTTTCTTCACGGCCAGTCGTCGGAGCGCGGCCGCTGCTTGTGCGGCGCCATCTCTCAGTGCCCGATGTAGAAGTCCTAAATAAGGAACACGGTTACATAAATCACCGCCCATTTGCTCAATGGAATTCCTCGCCGCGTCCTTAAAAATGAGGTGGTTGAGGTATATTTAGTGACTGAGGCAGTGTTTGTTCTACGTGGGGGAGGGATCTTGGAAAATACAGAACAGCACAGCACAGCGAAGGGGCCCTCTTGTACTGCAGCGAAAATGTATAGACGTGATTGGAATTTCAAAAGTCTAAAACAGGCATTGAAATGCTAACGGTATTTTTGGGTGGGGGATTACAGGTGGTTTGCAAGTTATTCTCCATTTAATCTGCATCTCTCATTTTCTATAATGAACATGTGTTAGCTGGACACGGTAATAATCCAGTATTCAGACCATTTTGACCCCAAATGTGAGCACTGAGTTATATAATACAAATATACTACATTTAAAATTTTTTAAATGGTACTTATTTGAAAGATTGAGAGAGATTGACTCCTTTATTTGTTAAATATTTATTTATTTATTTGAAAGAGTTACGCAGAAAGAGGAAGAGAGAGAGAGAGATCTTCAGTTTGCTGGTTCACCCCCAGCTGCCTGCAAATCTGGGAGTCAGGAGCTTCTTCCAGGTCTTCCATCTGGGTGCAGGGGCCAAGTATTTGGTCCCAAGTCTTCCTCTGCTTTCCCAGGCATATTAGCAGGGAGCTGGATTGGAAGTGGAGCAGCCAGGTCTCAAAATGGGTCTCAAACCAGTGCCCACGTGGGATGCTGGCATTACAGGCAGCAGTTGTACCCACTGTGCCACAATGCCAACCCTGAGAGATTGATTCCATCTGCTGGTCCTCTCCTCAAACGCCAAGCCATGGGCCTGGGGCCAGGAGCTCAATTCAGGTCTCCCATGTGGGAAACAGAGACTCAACTACTGGAACCATCACCTGCTGCCCTCCTCCCAGGGTGCACCCTGATGGGAAGCTGGAACTGGGAGCAGAAGCAGGACTCCAGACCAGGCACTCTGATATGGATGCAGGTGCCAAGTGTTCACCCCAGAATATACTAAATTTTACAAATAATCCTTTTAAAACTATGAATTGGAAGATCTGTCTCCTGACAAGCATTGATATGACTGTTGTTGGGATTTTCTATTCAGAATTGGAGTGGTTTGCAGTAAGAATGGGTTTCCAATCTCTGACTCTCAGAGCTCAGAGAAACCAAAAGGTTGTTAAAAGGGTCCTGAAATCCATGTGTGTGTTCAGTATTGTTTGTGAATGGAGTAGGTTATTTATTTTCCACTGCTTTTCATATGGATGAAGACGCTGCCATCATCTACCATACAGAAAACTTGTATAAAGGTTATTACATTTTGCCCAGTCTTCATCCTCTTCAGTCTCTGAACCCTACTTCTGACTAACTGACCTCCCCTCGGGCACACATCACCCTTAGGTGGCTGACGGCTGATGGTGCACTGCCTGGCCCTCCTCCCATTCACAGTGCTGCAGAGATTTCATGTACTCGTTCCTTGCCTTTTTCTTTTGAAACAATTTCAAAGACACAGAAAGTCCACATTCCCCTGAACCACTTGAGTTAATTGCCTACAGGATGCTCCAGTATGCATTTCCCACAAATGAGGACATTCTCCATCCTAACCTAATACAATGCTCACAATTGGGACATTAACATTGCTGCATTAGCCCTGGCTAACCCACAGGCCTTATTGGATTTTCATCCATTGGCCCAAGGATGTCCTTTCAACAAAGGATCCAGCTCAGAATCCTCCATGGCATTCAGTTATCAGGTCTTTCCAATCTCCTTCCATCGGAGATGTTTCCTAAGCCTTTACTTTCACAACCAGGGAAATTTGGAACACAAGAGACCAGTTATATGGCAGAATGTCCCTCAATTTGGGTTTATTTTTCAAACCTCATGACTAGGTTTGTGTTACGTGGTTTTGGCAGCAATATTACAGATGTTGTTTTCCTCCTTGTCACATTATTGATCCTGATGCTCAAGTTTTCCCAGATTGGTCCAGCTGGCAAGCTGGCTTGTCACTATAGTTCTCTGAGCGCCTCCTTGCTGTCTGGCACAGCAAGATGTTTCAGGCTGGTGTTGTACTTCCTCTGCCCCAGCCCTGGCATCAGCCATTTCTCTCTTCTTTGGATAGAGAATGATACGTAGAAACCAAGATCTGAGTGCAGGGTGTGCTCATTGTTCTTGAAGTGTTCCTGTCTCTAGACCTCTCCTTTCTTTCTGGATTGATCTCTCTCTATGTGACCAACCCCTGCTCATGCTGCTACTGTCCAAACTCTCCTTGTAGGCACTGTCTTCCTCCTTCTTGTCTCTGATATAGCCCAGGGCAGCCTGACTGGAGGGATGCCTCGCCTCGCCAGACCCTGCATGATGACCTTTGAATGACATTATTCAGAAAGGAAGTCAGGCAGGTAGGAAGGCTGGAAACAATTTCACTTACTCTTTTTGTTTATTTAATAAATGTGAATTTACAAAGTACAACTTTTGTATTGTTGTGGCTTCCCCTCCCCCCAACCTCCCTCCCCCCTTCACTTACTCTTGGAGTTTCGGAGACACTTCTCACTACTCTCTCCTCCGAAAGTGGCAATAGCTCTTCCGGTTGTCCCCGTCCTCATACTCTATTATTTCTCTGATACTTGATAGCCAATCCATCAGTGCACCTGTTGGTTCCTTGTCAATGTAGATCTCGAATCTGATCATGTATCAGCCCCTTCATTACCATCTTGGTCCAAGCCAATGTCTTCTCTTGCCTTGATTGGCTACAGTTGCCTCCGAGTTGAGCCCTCACACTCAACCCCCCCCCCCCCCAGTTTGATTCTTTGGAACTGTCAGCCTTGAAGTTGCCTTCTCAGCTCAAGATTTTCCAAAGTCTTCCTACCTCCTCAGAACACAAGCCCACATACTGACAGTGATTTACACAGGATCTCCTGCTGTCTCCTTCAGCTCATCTCCTATTTACCTCCTCATCCATTGTGCTTCTGCCACATTGGCCTTCCAGGACATCTTTGAATAAGCCAAACACTGTCCTGCCTCAGGGCCTTTGCAAGTATGATTTCCTTTGTCTGAAATAGATTTCCTCAATATATTTTCCTTCCTTAGAATATTTCCTTATGAGAGGGAGCTTTACAGAACATCCCATAGAAAATGGCAAGCTTCCTCTTCCTTTTTATTTCTTTACAGTCTATGTCACACACTTGACATATTTGTGTGTTTGTTTACTGTCTGCCTTTGCGCTCTTTAATGGAAACTCCATGAGAGCTGAGACTGTGCTTTGTTCTGTATTTCTAATGCCCAAAATGGTAGTGATACATTGTAGGTACTAACTAACTAACTATAAATGGATGAATGCATGATTGTCCATGGGAACAACTGCCCATCTCTGTCTTCAGGCTCAGCCTTCCTTCCTACGACTTTTCTTGACATTCTGGCTACCAACTAGATGTGTTTTGCCGTGTGTCTGTGCCCCACAAACTAAAGCTTTCTTACCTTGAGTCATCCTCTTATGTGTGTCTATATGTTGGTTTTAGGACTGGGACTCTGCTTTGTTCATTGCTATTTTTTCAATGCCTCGCACAGTGCCTGGCATACAGCAGGTATTTAATATTTGTTGAATAAATGAATGAACGACTTTCCCCTGCAAATCAGTTCTCTCTGATTTGTTTTTGTTCGTGACATCATTTTCCTAGTTACCATCTCAAAAAGGCCATCACTGTGAACTCTCTTCCTCTTTTCTTTTTTTCATATCAGTAGCCAGTATCTGTCAATTTTCCCACTCTGTTCACATAATTAGTATCCTAGTTCATCACCCATCCATCCCAGATGCCACAATATCCTCCCATCTGGCCCCTCTTTTTGTTTGTTTGTTTGTTTAGACAGGCAGAGTGGACAGTGAGAGAGAGAGAAAGAGAGAGACAGAGAGAAAGGTCTTCCTTTTCCATTGGTTCACCCCCCAATGGCCACTGCAGCCGCGCACCGCTCTGATCCGAAGGCAGGAGCCAGGTGCTTCTCCTGGTCTCCCATGCGGGTGCAGGGCCCAAGGACTTGGGCCATCCTCCACTGCCTTCCTGGGCCACAGCAGAGAGCTGGCCTGGAAGAGGGGCAACCGGGACAGAATCCAGCTTTGCGTTCTCTCTCTCTCTCTCTCTCTCTCTCTCTCTCTCTCTCTCTCATTTATTTATTTATTTATTTGAAAGTCAGAGTTACAGAGAGACAGGGAGAGACAAAGGGATCTTTCATCCACTGGTTTACTCCCCAGATGGCTGCAATGGCCAGGTCTGGGCCAGGTCAAAGCCAAGAGCCAGGAAGCTTCTTTAGGGTCTCTGACATGGGTGTCAGAGGTCCATACATACAGAGGTCCTCTGCTTTTCCCAGGCTATTAGCAGGGAGCTGAATCAGAAGTGGAGCAGCCAGAACCCATACGAGATGCCGGTGTAGCCCACTATGCCACGAAGCCAGCTCTACATTTTCGCCCTTTTAAATCGATTCATCTCTATTAGGTTTCTATATTTTAACTCTGATAAAGTGCTCTGATCATGTCATTTCCTCTGACTAAAGCTTTCAATGGATCTTTTTACCAATTAGGTTTTTAAATTGCCAACAATAGAAGTGGACTCTGGTTCACTTAAGTAGGAGAGGAGTTTGGCGGGGATGATATTGGGCAGCTTACAGAACTGATAGCCTTAGGAATAAGCTCGGTAAGTAGGAAAGAACCTACTCATCTCAGAGAAGCGAGGTGGTCAGAACTTCCACCGCACCCTGTCCCAGAGCAGCCTGGTTAGGGCCTGCTGCTCTGGCTCTGGAGGCCGTCTCCCTGTGCACTGGCTGTTGCTTCCCTTGGGGTGAATTCCAAACAATCCCCTTCTCCTTGGGTCCCTTACTGAAGATTCACAGAGCTGAGCAGGAGCACGGATTTGAACTTGAGCTTCCTGCCAGGTTTCTGACTTTCCATTAAGACTGGCTTGAGGAGGAGTACCAACATAGGAAGAGGGCTCAGAGGCAGGGCACTAAAGACCCTAGTGCACCTCCACATACGGGTTCCTGAGCATGTCACCAATACCCTCCACCACCTGCCACAGCGTGTCATCTCTAGTTTTCCCCCACGCTATCCTGAAGCACAATTGTACACTGTCCAGTGCTGTTCCTTCCTGTCTTGGCTTCAGCAACACCCCTGCTCCACCGGGCTTGTCCTCTTCCCTTGGTTCTGAGCTGGTCCCACAATTTATTGTCACTGACAGCATGCTGTGCAAGTGGCGCCGCGGGACTTCCAAGGACAGGCCAGAAGGTGTCGTGCAGCTCTGCCTCAGTCTCCTGGAATGTTCCCTCTGGGGCAAGTCAACCACCATGGAGGAGGAGGAGCTCTGTCCACCTGGGTACCACCATGCCGTGAGGAAACCTAATAAGCCACGTGGGAAGGCCGCATGGAGAGAAGGCAAGGCCTGGCCAGTCCCTGTCTGTCCCAGCCAATCAGGATGAGGTGCCAGATTTGTGATTAGAAAAGTCATCTTGGACTTCCAGTGCAGCTGAGCCCTCAGGTGATGTCAGCCCAAGCCCCTATCAGACTGTAATCTCGCCTGAGAGCCTCCACGTGCAAACCACCTGGCCGAGGGCAGCCTCCCGAGAACTGTGAGACATGGTAATAGGTTGTTGTTCAATGCCACCGCACTGGGCGTGCTTTGTTCAGCAACACAGTACCCAAACAGCCTCCTTCGTAGCTCATGTTTTGCTCTCTCTGGAGTGCCCCCCACTGTCTGATGCTAGCCAAGTCCCCACTCACAGCTTCACTTGTCAAAATCTGTATGTTGAGGGTGGCACAGTGTGGAGGAGAGTTAGGCTTGGAGCTGAATCCTCCTTTAGTCTCACAATCCTTGCGACCTTGGGCAAATTGATTTCTTTAGACCTCAGTTTCTGCATCTGCTAAATGGAAAGAAAAACACCCATTTCCTAGAGTAAAATATCTGTGACTGGTCCATGTTGTCTCATGGACGGGTAGGAGGTCTTTAGCTGATACCGGACATGTAGACTTGCATCAAAGGGTTCTCCTGAGGTCCTATTCTCAACACTAATGAACTCTATGGGTTTGGACAAATCCATCTCTGGGCCTTGCTGGCCTCCCAAGTAGCATGCGTAATGGGGCTTCTTTGGGCGGTTTTGTGGTGCTATGCAGCACTGTCCCCTCAAGGCAGAATGTCCAGACCCTTAGGCCATGTCGCTTAACTGGCATGGCATCAGGATCCTGAGGATGTCCACAACTGGGGCTCAAGCCTAGTGCCCTGGGAACGTGGTGACAGAGGGCAGGTAGGAACAGCAGAGGCTGAGACCGCATGGAATAGAGCAGAGGCTGTGGCTCAGGGCACACCATTCCTTGGCTTTCAGGGCCTTCCCAGTGGAGAAGGAAAGATCTGGGGCATTGTAAGGGCAAGGTCACCGAGCACCCAGACATCTCTGTTGTGGGGTCTCCTGGGGAAAGAGTTGAGAATAAGAATCAGAAGATACTTTCCCATCAGAGAGAGAAGAGGAGGAGAGACAGGTGGGCCAGGAAGCTACGGGGGCCCCTGGGCCTGTGCACAGGCCGAGAGGCAGCAGGTGACGGTGAGATGGGTGGTTTCAGGCATCAGTCCTGACCATGTGGCTGGCTGGAACTGCCAGGCTGCTACTCGGGTTTCCACGGACACATGGGGATCGGGGAAGTTACAGAAGCACGCGCACTGTCTGCTTCCAGTTGCCCCTGGTGCAGAACGGGCAAAATGAATTAATGCCATTGGAAGGCAGGATGGTGGGCACCTGTGCAGGGGACCCAGCGACTAGAAGGAAACACAGGGGTTCCTGGGGGTTGGCAACATTTTCCTTCTTCACCAGGGCCTGCTCTCACCACTGTGTTCATTTGTGAACTGAAGCTTTGTGCACTTTCCTGTTACTTCAATTACATGTTAAAAAACACTTATGAACTCATGGGGGGCGGGGGGGCTGGTGCCGTTGCGCACTAGGTTAATCCTCTGCCTGCAGTGCCGGCATCCCTTAAGGGTGCCAATTCTAATCCCGGTTGCTCCTGTTCCAGTCCAGCTCTCTGTTGTGGCCTGGGAAGGCAGTGGAGGATGACCCAAGTGCATGGGCCCTGCACCTGCATGGGAGACAAGGAGGAAGCACCTGGCTTCTGGCTTTAGATCAGTGTATCTCTGGCCATTGTGGCTGTTTGGGGAATGAACCAACGGAAGGAAGACCTTTCTCTCTCTCTCTCCCTCTCACACTGTCTGTAACTCTACCTGTCAAATAAAACACACACACACACACACACACACACACACACTGCTGGGGCTGGCGCTGTGGCATCCACCTTTGCCAATTCCCTTCCTGGATGCTCTACTTCTCCAGCTCCCTGCTGATGGGCTGGGGAAGCAGTGGAAGATGCTGTGGGTGCTTGGGCCCCTGGCCCCCATGTGGGAGACCTGGAAGAAGCTCCTGGCTCCTGGCTTCAGACTGGCTCAGCTCTGGCCGGTTGCGGCCATTTGGGGAGTGGAGTGGATGAAAGATCTCTGTTTCCCTCTCTGTTTGTCTATTATTCTGCCTCTCAAGTAAATAAATAAAACTTACCCCCCCACACATGGGGCTGGAACTGTGGCACAGTGGGCTAAGTGCTTAAGTGCTGGTTGTGAGGTCGGCACCCCATGCAGAAATACCAGTTCAAGTCCTGACTGCTGCACTTGCCACCCAGGTCGTCGCTAACACGCCTGGGAAAGCAGCGGAATTTGGCCCAGGTGCTTAGGCTTTTTGGAGACCAGGATGGAGTTCCTGGCCCAGCCCTGGCTATCACAGCCATTTGGGGAGTGAACCAGTGGATGGAAGATCTCTTCCCCCCACCCCTGCCCCCTGCCCTTCGAATAAATAAATAAATACATAAATCTACACACACACACACACTCACACTCAACCACTTGGGAAAACGAGGGTGAATGGTTATTCCCCACCTCACGCCCTCTGAGACGGCACCTCTACTGGGGGAGTGGGCAAGAGACTAGTGGGCTGGAGGTTAGGACTGCCTGGTTTCTGGCTAGACGTTTCATTTCTTCCTGCATATTCCTTCATTAATTCACTTAACGTTTAACAACTTCCTCCATATTGAACACTGTACTCATCAACAGGGACAAAGATTGTTATTAATTACAGCCGTTTCCATTTGCTTAGAGCTGAGTGTGGAGTAGGCACTGAACACCCCTGTCACCCTCACAATAACCCTGGTATTAGCCCCAACCGTCAGTTGAAGGCGGTTCAGAAAGGCTAGCGAACTGCTTAAGGTCACACAGCGAAGAAATGTCTGGTTTTTCACATGCACCTGCTTCTGTGGATCCAGAGCCCCGGTACTTTTCACTGAGCCCCAGGGTCTTCCAGGAACCTTGGGGTGGAAGGACCTTTGACAGCCTGCTCTACCTGGGTTATGTCAGAGCGAGCAGTTTGGGCCACACCCTCTCCTGTGACGCTCCGCGGGCTCCTCCGTTCCCCCAGAGCCTGTTCTCCAGGTGGACACCGAGGGAGGACAACCACGCCTTTGTCTGGGGGTTACGGCGCCCGGAGCCCGGAGCGACAGCCTAGGACGGGCAGTCACTGGCCCTGCTGGGTCCTCATCGCCCACGTGTGCAGACCCCGGCCAGGGCCCGCGCAGCCTCGGGCGCCGGCTTCCAGGTGGTCCCTCGCCTCCCGACTGTAACGTTCAGAGCGGGCAGACTTAAATACCCTAGTAGGCCTTCCTAGCTGGGTCCCCGCCGCACCGAACAGGTCAGGCGTACAGGCCCCGCCCCAAACACCGCGAGAGGACGCAGCGCCAGCAGCCGGGCGGGACTGTCTTCCGGGGTCGGCGGGGCGGACGAGACTCGCGCTGTCGCGAGATCCCGCGAAACCTCGGGCTTCCAGGTCCCAGTGCTGCGCGGGCCCGAGGGAGCGCGCTCGTTTTGAAGCCTGAGGCTGAGGCCTGCGGGGGGCGGGGGTCGCAGGAGGGGTGCGCTGGGTCTGCAGAGCCCTCTGCTTGGGGGTTGGCCGCCACCATTCATTGGGCAGCTACTATGGGCGGGCCAGACCGGAAGGGATCTTGCCGGCGTGTTCACACGATTGTGTTTGTAAAAAATTAGCAAAAACCAAAGCTATTTCGCCCTAAATTTGCTAAGCTCTCTTTGGGGGCACTGGAGTGGCATTCGGGAACAAGGTTCTCAGGGGTGTAGCGGGGTGTATTCGTGTGGTTCCGTGTATTTCTGTGATTCCATGCATGTGCATACCAAGTTCTTGCTAGCTTTCCCAGTGTGGGAATCCCGCTCACGGGACTAAGACTCCACCTGGGACAGCAGCGCCCCATATGAGCGCTGGTTCGAGTCCTGCCTACTCTACTTCCAATCCAGCCCCCTGCTAAATGTGCCTGGGAAAGCAGCAGAAGATGACCCAAGTGCTTGGGCCTCTACCACCCACGAGGGAGACTGGGATGAAATGCTATGCTCCTGGCTTCAGACTGGCGCAGCCCTGGCCATTGCTGGCATTTAGGGAGTGAACCAACATCCTCAGATGTTCCCCTGTCTAGATTGAGAGAGATTAAAGATTAGTCACTGCACAAGGCAGTGTGAAATTCTTTGAAATCTTATAGCTCGTAAAGAAGCTTGATAGAGATTCTCCCAAATTTGACAACCATCCAAAAATAGAGTTGAGAAACTGACTAGCACTAGTAACTAGTTAACAAATACACTATTTTTAAAGAATTGTGTCATGTTCTCGGTATGTATGAGCTTTTGAAATTTTGTAGTTTGATATAATTCTTTTTCACATTTGGACCACATTTGGTCCAGTTATATATTTTAAATTTTATAATCTTTTTCTTAAGGAACCCCATGAAATGATGTTTGTATGTGCTCAGGCCTGGAAAACCTGGACCTGCCCTTGCATGCCTGTTACCTCTTCCTTGACCTCTTGAACAGGGCAGGGTGTATATTAATTCTCTTTAATTTAAAAATATTTACTTATTATTTATTTGA
The DNA here is from genome assembly GCA_949820135.1 of Sylvilagus floridanus. Taxonomy (NCBI): domain Eukaryota; kingdom Metazoa; phylum Chordata; class Mammalia; order Lagomorpha; family Leporidae; genus Sylvilagus; species Sylvilagus floridanus. The sequence continues at coordinate 161,851,004 of OX463236.1, forward strand.
AAGGCGGAGTTACAGAGAGACAAGGAGAGATGGAGAGAGAGAGAATGAGAGATCTTCCATCCATTGGTTCGCTCTCCAAATGGTCATGACGGGTTGACTGGGCCAGGCTGAAGCCAGGACCCTGGAATTCCACCCGAGTCTCCACATGGGTGCAGGTGGGGGCTGGAGTTGGGCCATCTTCCACTGCTTTCCCAGGTGCATTAGCAGGAAGCGGGATTGGAAACAGAGCAGTCGGGTCTCAAGTTGGCGCTTATAGGAGATGCTGCTGTCACAGGTGGTGGCTTAACCCGCTGTGCCACAACACTGGTTCTGTCTTCCTTTTTTTTATTTTTTATTTTATTTTATTTTTTTTTAACAGGCAGTTAGACAGTGAGAGAGAGAGAGAGAGAGAGAGAGAGAGAGAGGGAGAGAGAGAGAGAGAGGGAGAGAAAGGTCTTCCTTTTTCTGTTGGTTCACCCCGCTACGCTGGCACACTGCGCCGATCTGAAGCCGGGAGCCAGGTGTTTCCTCCTGGTCTCCCATTCGGGTGCAGGGCCCAAGCACTTGGGCCATCCTCCACTGCCTTCCCTGGCCACAGCAGAGAGCTGGCCTGGAAGAGGAGCAACCGGGACAGAACTGGTGCCCCAACCAGGACTAGAACCCAAGGTGCTGGCGCGGCAGAGGATCAGCCTAGTGAACTGTGGCACTGGCCTGTCTTCCTTTTTGAGATGAGGAGCTGGGAGCCCTGAGACATTGTCGCTTGCCCACACCCTTGCTACTGTGATAGAGAGAGAACTAAAACCCAGCTCTTTTGGTTCTTGGTTCAGACATGTGGTTACACCAGGGGCAGGTGCCCTATTCCCAAACCTCTCACTGTCTTCAATGGGCAGGGCTGGGGTGTGCCAGGCTGGCCTGCCTTGAGTTCTGCATTGTGCGTGGTCCAGATGAGAGGCCTAGTAAAGCCTTGTTGGTGTCTTCCTACCCGCTCCTCGCCCAGCGACAGAAGAGGGCCAGCGAGCGGTGGGCAGTGACCCCTGAACAGCTGCAGCCCTGGGTCCTCCGCCTGTGTCAGGTGCGCGTGGTCCTCGAGCAGAGTCAGAGCTGTTGGGGAGCCGGCTGTGTGTGAATATGCATGGGAACATGGCTTTGGTTATTGCTCAAGCCAAGTGTATTTTTGGTCTTGTTTCCCTGGAGACTCATAGGGAATCGGGAGAGGCCTTACCAAGTGTAGTATAATTTTGCCAGCTCCACTTCCTTTCCAATTCCCCAAATTAGTCACCCCGTCCCTCCACCTGGACTGACTTCTCCAAGGTCACCAACGACTTCTTTGTGGCTAAATTCAGCGTTTCAGCTCTCACCTGGATCGGCTCTCCCCAGCCACCAGTGGTCTTTCCAAGTGTGAACCTGACCCCTCTGCTTAAACTCCTTCAGTGGTTCCTTGCAGTGGGGATTAAGGCTCAGCAGTGGGACCCAGCCCTTACCAGGTCCTCGAAGTTACACGTGCTAATTTTTCCTCTCAGATGGCCAGTGCTCTTTTCTGATGCGCCTTTGCACGTATGTTGCTTCACCACGATTTTAGATGTTGTTTTGGTACTAAGAGGCCAACAGCAGAAGCGACCGCAGCAGGCAAAAATTCCTGCCATGCTGTGGCTCCCTTCTAGCAGCTGTTTTTTGCAGGAGTCTTACTCTCTCTTTTGTTTTGGCCATTGTTTGTTTTTGAATGATAGGGAGTTGGGGATTATTTATTATTTTTTAAATAGTGGTATCATTGAGATATAATTCATATACCTTAGACTTTATCCCATGTAAAATGCACGACTCAACTGAGACTGTTCAGGGTTGTGGGGCTGGTGCTGTGGCATAGTGGGCTAAGCCTCTGCCTGCTGTGCCGGCATCCCATATGGACAGTGCGTGGTATCCTGGCTGCTCTTCTTTCCATCCCGCTCTCTGCTTATGGCATGGGCAAGCAGTAGAAGACGGCCCAAGTCCTTGGGTCCCTGCATCCATGTGGAAGACCTGGAGGAAGCTCCTGCCTCCTAGCTTCGGATTGGCTGGCTCTGGCCATTGTGGCCATTTGGGATGTGAACCGGTGGATGGAAAGCCTCTCTTTCTGTCTCTCTCTCTCTTTCTCTGTAACTACAACCTTTCAAATAAATAAATAAAATCTTTTTTAAAGGTTTTTTTTTTTTTAAAAAAGACTTATTTTATTTATTTATTTGAAAGTCAGAGTTGTACAGAGAGAAGAGAGGCAGAGAGAGCGAGAGAGGTCTTTCAACCTTTGGTTCACTCCCCAATTGGCCACAGCAGCTGGATCTGGGCTGATCTGAAGCCAGGAGCCAGGAGCTTCTTCCAGGTCTCCCACGCGGGTGGGAGATAAATAAAATCTTAAAAAATTCAGTTTATAACCATTACCATGATATATTTTAGAGTACTTTTTATTATCCCAGAAAGAACTTTGTACCTATTAGTAGTCACTTCCACTTTTCCCCAATCCTCCCATCCCTAGGCAACTAATTGACTTTCTTTTTCTTCTTTTTTTTTTTTTAATAATAAGACCATATCTTCTTTTTTTAAAGATTAATTTATTTGAAAGGCAGAGTTACAGAGAAAGAGAGAGCGAGAGAGAGAGAGAGAGAGAGATCTTCCATCCTGGGTTCACTCCCCAAATAACTGCAACAGCCTGGGTTCTACCAGGCTGAAGCCTGGAGCCAGGAGCTTCTTCCAGGTCTCCCACAGGGGACTCCAACTGGCACCCAAATGGGATCTTGGCACTGCAGACAGCGGCTTAACCTGCTACGCCACAGCACTGGCCTCTGATCTTCTTTCTGTCTCTGTGAGTCCATCCATCTGAATACTTCCTATAAATGGAATCGTGCATTTGTGGTCTTGGGTGATTGGCTCTTTTCACTGAGTGTGACGTTTGCAAGGTTCATGCATGCTGCTGCTCTGTACTCATTTTACTGCCACATATATCCTGTGGTATGATGTACCATGTATATACACGTGGTATATCTAATATACCATGTTTAGCTCATCCATTTAGCCGTGGAAGGACATGCGGGTTTGTTTCTCCTTTTTGGTCATTATGAATTATGCTCCTATAGTGTGCCTGTGCATGTTTTTGTCCTCCTGGGTATGTAGTTCAGAGTGGAGTTGCTGGATCTTACATATGTTCAACATCGCAAGGAATGGCAGACTGTTTCTCCAAGTGCCTGCACCATTTTACATTCCCACCAGCAAGGTAGGAGAGTTCCAGATACCCCAATTCTTGCTGTTACAGATTGAATTGTGTCCCCCCTTCCCCATTCGTATGTTGAGTACTAACTTCTAGTACCTGAGAAGGTGAGTGTATTTGGGAATAGGGTCATTGCAGATAGAATTGTTACGTTAAGGCGAAGTCATCCTGGAGTCAGTTGGTGTACTATATTTTTTTCTTTAAGATTTATTTATTTGAAAGGGAGAGTTATAGAGAGAGGGGAGACAGAGATCTTCCATCTGCTGGTTCACTCCCGAAATGGCCACAACAGCCAGGGCTCCAGACTGAAGCTAGGAGCTTCATCTGGGTCTCCCAAATAGGTGCAAGGGCCCAAGGACGTGGGTCATCTTCTGTTGCTTTTCCAGGTGCACCAGCAGGGAGCTGGATCGGAAGTGGAGCAGCTGGGACTTGAACCGGCGGTGCCCATATGGGCTGTCGGCACTGCTGGTCATGGCTTAACCCATTATGCCACAATGTCAGCCCCATGACTGTGTCCTTTCTAAAGAGGGGAAGTTTGGATGCAGAGGGGCATGCAGGAAGAAGGCCATCTGAAGGAGGCAGTTACACTGTGCAGGGCAGGAAAGAGATGATGAGACTCTCCTCACCCATCCGAAGGATCACAGCACACACACACAAGTAGAAGGTTAACAAGAGAAAAGCATAGCATATTTATTTAAGTACTTTTACACAGCATAGGAGCCTTTGGAATGAAGACTCAGATACAGAGGAAAAAGCTATCTAATTTTAGGGTTAAGTTGAGGAAGTAGGGACAACAGGTGGAAATATGATTGGATGAAAAGGATCTGAGCTAATGCATGTCTGTCCAGGTTCTCCCTGGCCGCCTGTTACAGCATTTTCTCCTCCCAGGTATAGGTCAGGACTCCTCTGGAATGAGGGTCTTTATTTCTTTATGGCCAGCTGTCACACAGATAAAGGAGGTGGGGACGGTCTGAGTGATATTTTTAGGCATTATGGCTTGCTTTGGGGAAAAGGGGGTCTAGTTTCTGTAACACACCTTGGGAAGAGGAATTCTAGTATCTGTGGCTTGCCTTGGGGGTAGAATGGAGAGGGGCAGGAGAAAGTCAGGGAGAGACTTAACTTTCTGACGCCTAACAATCTCCTTCAGTTCAAAGCACTCAGCAGCCACGGTGCCATTGTCTGGACGCTCATTTGCTGAGCTCCAGCAGCTGCCACAAGCCGAGGAATCAGCAGCAGCTTGGAGAGAGGCCCAGAGGAGACCCTGCCACGTGCCTTCAGAGGCAATGCAGCCCTGCGGACACTTTGATCTTGGACTTCAGCCTCCGGAACCATGGAACACTAAGTAAATCAGCCACTCAGTTGGTGCTGCTTTGTTACGGTAGGTTTAGCAAACTAATTTGCTCTGTGACACTTGTTATTTTCCGTCTTTTAAAAATTATTTTAAGCATCCAGCTGGGTGTGAAGCCTGAAGCAAAGGAAGTTGAGCATCTTTTCACATGCTTGTTTGGATACCCTCTTTGGATAACCATCTATTCAAATAATTTGCTCATTTTTTAAAAAATGGGTTGGGGCTGGTGCTGTGGCATAGTGGGTCAAGCTACTGCCTGCAGTGCTGGCAGCCCATACGATCACTGGTTCGAGTCCTGGCTGCCCCACTTCCGATCCAGCTCTGCTGTGGTCTGGGAAAGCTGTAGAAGATGGTCCAAGCACTTGGGCCCCTGCGCATGCATGGGAGACCTGGAAGAGGCCCCTGGCTCCTGGCTTCGGATCAGCACAGCTCTGGTCATTGTGTCTCTGTGTCTGTAACTCTAACTCTCAAATAAATAAATAAAATGTTAAAAAAAGAGTCATCATTTTAAATAATATATCAATGAAAGCTTGGGTAGTGGAAGGAAAGAGAATGTGGATAATGATTGATAATTCTTTTTATTTTTATTTATTTATTTTAAGGGCCGAGTTACAGAGAGGCAGAGGCAGAGAGAAGTCTTCCATCAGTTGGTTCATTCCCAAACATAAATTTATTTGTAAGAGTTCCAGTGAGAGAGGGATAGACAGAATGAGAAACTTCCATCTGCTGGTTCACCCCCCATCTGCAGCTAACCAGACGGAAGTCAAGATCCAGGATCTCCATTGGGGTCCCCCACACTGGTATCAGGAACCCAAGTTCATGGGCGATCATCTGCTGCTTCCCAGGTGCGTGAGCAGGAAGCCCATGTTCAATTTTTTTAATACCTGTAGAGAGACTCTGGTTTTCTGTTCCTTCTTGGAAAACTTTGGTGATGAATAGATTTCAAGGATTGTGTCTAAGAAACAACTTTTAGCTTCTTTGGGTTGCTCTATGCTTTTAAAACTTTTCGACTGAATTTGTAATCAATTGAAACTATTTGAATGCATTTTCACTTTTTTAAAAAAAAAGATCTATTTAATTATTTGAAAGGCAGAGTTACAGAGAGGGAGAGAGAGAGAGAGAGAGACTCCCTCCTACTGGCTCACTCCCCACATGCCCACAGTGGTTATGGCTAGGTCATATGGCTAGGTCTCTCAACACGTGGCAGAAACCTAGCTACTATAGCCATAACCTACTGCCTCCAAGGGTCTGCATTTGCAGAGACCTGGAATTGGGAAGGGAGCTAGGCCTTGAACGCCAGCATTCTGATGTGGGACGTGGTGTCTTAACAGCTAGCTAAATGCCAGCTCCCCTGCGTTTTCATTTTTATTAACTTAAAATACTTTCTAACTTCAAAGCTGGCTGATAGGGTCATTCCTGTCTTCCGTGGCATTATGAGTTTCTGTCTACTTGGACCCATCAATTATTGAGAGAGGGATACAGAAATCTCTAAATATAATTGCAGATTTGTCTGTTTCTCCATGAGTCCTATAAGTTTTTGCATCATGAGTTATGAAACTGGTTTTAGAAGAATAGACATTTAGAATTATATCCATTTTTTTAAAGACTTGTTTTATTTATTGAAAGGTAGGGTTACAGAGAGAGACAGGGAGAGACAGAGAGAGAAAGATCTTCTATCTACTGGTTCACTCTCCAAATGACACAATGGCCAGGGCTGGGCCAAGCGAAGCCAGGAGCCAGGAGTTTCTTCCAGATCTCCCACATAGGTGCAGGGGACCAAGGACTTGGGCCATCCTCCTCTGCTTTTCCAGGTGCATTAGCAGGGAGCTGTATCTGAAGTGGAATAGCTGGGACTCAAACTTGAGCCCATATGGGATGCCTGTGTCTCAGGTAGAGACTTTACCTGCTATGCCACAATGCATATAATTATATTTTTTTATGAATTCATCTCTTTGTCATTGTAAAATTCCCTTCTTTATTCCTGGTTGTATTTGTTTTCTCTGAAATCTATTTTGTCTGTCATAAATAGCCGCTCCAGAACTCTTTGGGTTTTTTTTATAAGATTCATTTGAATGAGAGAATGACAGAGAGGGAGAGAGGGAGAGGGAGAGAGAGGGAGAGAGAGAGAGAGAGAGCGAGTGAGCATTCATCCATCCTCTGATTCACCCCCCCCCCCAATGGCTACAACAAAGCCAGGAGCCCAGAATTCCATCCTGATCTCCCATGTGGGTGCAGAGGCCAATCACCTGGGCCATCCTGCACTGCCTTCTCAGGTACATTAGCAGGAAGCTGGATTGGAAGTGGAGCTGCCAGAACCCAAATCAAACTGGTACTCTGATATGGGATACTGGCATCCCAAGCAGTGAGTTAACTTGTTGTGCCAAAATGCTGGTCCCGGGAATTCTTTGATTATAGTACTATATATATATTTTTTTCTATTCTTTTACTTTTTTTTTTTTTGATGGTGGGCAGTGGGGTGGGGGGAGAGACAGATTATTTGCTTGCTTCCACCCCAGATGTTCCCAGAGGCTGGAACTGGGCTGTGCCAAAGCTGGGAGCTATGAGTTAGGAACTGAGTGCAGGTCTCCCAGGTGGCTGGCAGGGACCCAACTACTTGAGCCAACATTTGCAGCCTCCCAGAGTCTGCCTTAATGGTTATTAATGACGTTTACCTCCAAGCTTACCCTTTCTGGTGCTTTCCGTTCTGTCTACGTGTCTCCCTGGGAACTTGGCCTTCCGGGCCCTGCTTGCCTTGGTTGCTCTTGTGTGTCCAACAGCTGTGATTTAATGTTTTATCCAGGTTTTTGTTTTGTTTTTCCCCTGAAAAGAGCTTACTTCCATTCGTTCCAAGGCTTGAGAGAAGGCTCCAGGGTGACTAAAACACAGGCTCCCAGTCTGGAAGGGCGCAATGCGGAGGGACATTCGCCTGGCCTCCCTGGAGGCAGTGGCCATACCCTCCGGAGCTGCATGGTGGCCACCCAGGTAGAAGCCCAGGGAGAGAGATATAAACTGTCCCTGGGTGGAGGGCGGCCGCCACTTCGGGGGAATAATTCTGAGGAACCGGGGAAAGCTCCTGGCGGATCAGAGATAGGGAGGGTGTGGGCTGGTCTGCATGGGGGCGGCTGAGATGGAGGTTCTGGAGGCGGGGCTGGAGTGGAGAGTGGAGGGCAGAGGGGGCTGCCGGGCAGGGCTCCCGGGCTGCTCGTGCAAGCCCCGCTGGAGCCGGAGGCAGGCCGCCGAGCGCTGCTCACCTCGCTTTCACGTTTGCTCTCGGTGGAGGCTGCTGTGATCCAAGCGCTCCATCATGGCAGAGCTCCTGTGCCCGTTTCCGTCTTCCCCACATGCCTGGTTCCCTCTGTGCACCTAGGATGGCTCCCTAAACACAGCCAGTCATCTGGGGCCCGTCTCAGCTCCTGCCCACTCCCCTGGCATGCTTTCTGAGCCTGAACCTCCACCCGTGCCCCCAGGCGACCCTCTGTGGCATCAGTTGTCACACTGCTCTATAACATGTGTCCTTCCTCTAGGCCAGACTCCCAGAGACTCCCACGCCTAGTGCAGCACCTCCTACATCCGTGAGATGGCTCAATGACAAGCATATCCTTCCTATGATCCCCCTTCTTTGCTTTAGAGGTGTTTTTTTTTTTTTTTAATTTGAAAGGCAGAGAGAGAGAGCGCGCACATCCATTCACTGGTTCGTTCTCCAAATGGCCACAATGGCTAGGGATCCAACAGGCTGAAGCCAGGAGCCAGGAGCTTCTTCTGGGTCTCCCACATGGGTTCAGGGATCAGCAGGGAGCTGGATGGGAAAAGGAGACGCTGAGCCTCCAACCAGCGCTTCCAGTATGGGATGTGGGCATTGAAAGTGGTGGCTTAACCCATGACAAGGCAAGATCCCCCACCCCCACCCAAACACAAAGGCTTGCTATGATGGTAGCAGTTTATTCCAAGGCAAAGAGGTAGCGTACATTTCATCAGTGACACAGGACAGCTAATCCTTACACAGCCTGGGACATAATTTGAGAACTAAACAGTGGTTAAGGTGTGGAGACAGAACTTGTGACTGGGCTGTGTTGTCCTCCCCAGCCCTTCCTAAGAGCTTCCAACCTCCCCGCCATGATGGCTACTCAGCAGTAGGGTCTTCCTCTTACCTTCCTGCTGGCAGACTGCCCCCTTCACCCTCTTCTCCACATGCTGTTTGCTTGTTCATTGGTTTTGCTTAATCGGAGCTTCTGCTTTGTCGCGGCCTCACAGCGTCTTCTACCTGCCACCTCTCTGTGCGTTCGCTCAGCTCCTCCCCTGTCATCACCCTCCCACCTCTCGTATCACTTCCAACTCCACAAGAAAGAGAATCCAGTTGGTTCAGTTCAGACACCGTCCCTTTGATCAGTGTCCTATGTGGGCCAGCTCACGGCCTCTGCTTGTTGACTTAGTAAGTGTGCACAGGCCACTGGCCCCCTGCTAGACTGTCCCCACTGAGTAGGTGCCCGATCCTGGGGAGGAGTGTGGAGGGCAAGGTTGAGTCGTATACAAACAGCACGGAGATGGAGATCCGTGTTTAAGAAACTGCCTTGGGAAGGAGCAGTGGACATACCACGGATTCTGAGCTTTGGCGTTGGGGTGGGAGGTACCATTTGTTTCGAGGCTTTTGTCTAGCAATGGTTGAAAATAATTCAAAATTGAGAATCCTGGTGCTGAGGGAGTGACAGTTTGTGTGACTGGTCAGCGAGAGCATGTGTTACTTGAAATAATGAGTCCTAAAGGTGGTAGAGTTAATATTTTTCTTTGTTTTGAGTTTTTAAGAAAGATTTATTTATTTGAAAGGAGAGAGAGGGAGAGAGAGAGGGATAATAAATAGATATTGTCTGCTGGTTCATTACCCAAATCCCTGTAATAGCTGGGGCTGGGCCAGGATGACACCAGAAGCCAGAACTCCATCCAGGCTTCCACACGGGTGGTAGGAACCCAGGACTTAGCCCATCTTCTGCTGCCTCCCAACTGTATTAGAGGAAGCTGGCTGCAAAGCCAAGTAGCTGGGACTCGAACTCTGATATGGGATGTGGGCAACCCAAGCGGCAGCTTAGCCTACTGTGCCACAGTGCCTGCCCCCTTTTCTTTTGGATAGAGCCAGTTTTAAGATGAAATGAAAGAACTGGCTCATATCCCGGCCTGACGTATGATTGCCCCACTTCTTGTCCCAACAAGGGAGCCAGGAGTCCCCGGAAAATTCTGTCCCCTATAACTGTGACGTAGATAATCTGGGTTTGGGAGGGATTCACAGGAAAGTAGCTTATAATGTTTGATTTGACCATGAATTGACTGCACATTTCCTAAATGAAATCAGCTAATCCACTGAGTAACTGTTGAGATGATTGTTCTGGAGGCTGGATAACGCCAGCTACACGTGGGATTTCATAGTGATACACTCTTTCCTGTAAAATAGTCCAGTCCTCTCTTTCTGTCTCTCACTCCCTTCCTTTTTCTCTATCTTTCCTTCCCTCTCTCCTTCCTTCCCTTCCTTCTTCTTTTACAAAATTTTTTTTTTATAGAAAAATTATGGGGGCTGGTGCTGTGGCATAGCTGGTAAAGTCACTGCCTACAGTGCCAGCATCCCATATGGGTGTTGGTTTGAGTCCTGCTCCATTTCCTCTTTTTTTTTTTTTTTTTGACAGGCAGAGTGGACAGTGAGAGAGACAGAGAGAAAGGTCTTCCTTTTGCCGTTGGTTCACCCTCCAATGGCTGCCGCGGATGGTGCGCTGTGGCCGGCGCACCGCGCTCATCCGATGGCAGGAGCCAGGTGCTAGGTGCTTTTTTACCTAGTCTCCCATGGGGTGCAGGGCCCAAGCACTTGGGCCATCCTCCACTGCACTCCTGGGCCACAGCAGAGGGCTGGCCTGGAAGAGGGGCAACCGGGACAGAATCCGGCGCCCCGACCGGGACTAGAACCCGGTGTGTCGGTGTGCCGGCGCCGCAAGGCGGAGGATTAGTCTGTTGAGCCACAGCGCCGGCCCCTGCTCCATTTCCAATCCAGCTCCCTGCTAATGTGCCTGGGAAAGCAGCAGAAGATGGCCAAAGTCCTTGGGCCCCTGCACCCTCGTGGGAATCCTGGAAGAAGCTCCTGGCTCCTGGCTTTGGATGGGCCCTGCTCCAGCCCGTTGGCAGCCATCTAGGGAATGAACCAGAGGGTGGAAGATCTCTCTCTGCCTCTGCATCTCTGTAACTCTGCCTTTCAGATAAATAAATAAATCTTTTAAAAAAAGGAAAAAGTATGAAATGCATCATGCACACTTAAGTGTATAAAATATATATGTACAGTTTAAATATTTGTAGTTCAATAAACATTTGTGTTCACACTACTCAGGTTAAGAAACAAACGTTGGGCTGGGTGTTTGGCCTGTAGGTTACGTTGCCACCTGGGATGTGAACATCCCATGTCAAGTCCCTGAGTCAAGCTCTGCTGCCAATCCAGCTCCCTGTTCATTTGCAGCTTGCATGGCAGCAGGTGATGGCTCCATAGATGCGTCCTTGCCACCCACATGGGGGACCCAGATTGGGTGCCAGGCTCCTGGCTTCAGCTTGGCCCAGCCCTAGCTGTTGTAGCCATCTGGGGAGTGAACTGGTAGATGAAAGATTTCTCTCTCTCTTTCTCTCTGCCTTTCAAATAAATACATAACTAATTAATTTTTAAAAAGAAGCAACTATTATGAAAGTGTCCTATACCCTATGGGCCCTCACAGTTATATCCCTCTCCTCCAGAGAGCCAATCTCCCGCTATCTTCTATGTTAGTTATCTTCTAGTCTTTTTAAAAAACAATTTCAACACTCTGGATTCCTCTATCATATATTATTTATAATGTGCACAAAATGAATTCAGTAAGGAGAGTATATATCAGCAGTTGCTACTTTTTTAAAAAAATTATTTATTTATTTGAAAGAGTTACTGAGAGGCAGGAGAGAGAGAGAGAGAGAGAGAGAGAGAGAAAGTCTTCTATCCTCTGGTCCACTCCCTAGATGACCACAACAGCCAGACCTGCGCTGGTCTGAAGCCAGGAGCTAGGAGCTTCCTCCAGTCTCCCATGCATGTGCAGGAGCCCAAGGATTTGGACCATTTTCTACTGCTTTTCCAGGCCATAGCAGAGAGCTGGATCAGAAGTGGAGCAGCTGGGACTTGAACCGGTGCCCCTATGGGATGCTGGTGCTGCAGACCGGGGCTGTAACCCACTGTACCATAGCACTGGCCCCAGCAGGAGAAGGTAAGATGACAGAGTTTCAAGTAGGCATTTGGCTTAATGGTTGAGATGCTGCTTGGCCAGAGGGGAATGTTGTGGTGAAGTGGGTTAAACCACTGCTTGGAATGGCAGAATCCATATCAGAGTGCTGACCTGGTCCCAGATACTCTGCTAATGTACCTGGGAAGCAGCAGATGATGTCTTGAGAACTTGGGCACCTGCCACTCACACGGGAGACCAGAATAGAGTGCCTGACTTCTGGCTTTGGCCTGGCTCAATCTTGGCTGTTGTAACCATTGGAGGGTGAACCAGGAGATGGAAATATATTTTTTATCATCTATCTATCTATCTATCTATCTATCTAATTATCTATCTATCTATCTATCTTCTATCATCTATATATCTATGTTGTCTATCATCTTTCTACCATCTATATATCTATGTTATCTATCATTTATCTCTCCTTCTCTGATGCTCTGCCTTTCAAATCAATCAATTAATAAATCTTTTTTTTAAAAAAGTTATTTATTTATTTGAGAGGCACACTGAAAGGGAGAAACAGAGAAAGGTCTTCCACCCACTGGTTCACCCCCCAAATGGCCACAATGGCAGGAGCTGAGCTGATCTGAAGCCAGGAGCCAGGAACTTCTTCTGGGTCTCCCACGTGTCACAGGCAGAGGCATAGCCCACCATGATACAGCACATGATACATGATACAATTTTTTTTTAAGATACTGCTTTGGATGACCACATATCAGAGTACCTGGATTTTAGTCTTGGTTCTGCTTCCAATTTCAGCTTCCTTTTAATGTGCACCCTGGGAAACAGCAGGGGTTGGCTCAAGTATGTGGGTCCCTGCCACCCATGTGAGAGATCGGGACTGAATTCTTGGCACCTGGCTTTGAGCTGGCCCAACCCCAGCTATTGGGGACATTTGGAGGATGAACCAGTGGATGAGCGATCTCTGTCTACCTTTCAAATAAATAAATAAATATTGGCAAACAACATGAGATGACCGAAGCCCTTTGCACTTTTGAGCTCTGATAATTAGGGCCTTCTGCCTAAGATTAAATAAAGAAATAAAAAGAAGACAGAATCTCTGGGGTTAGGGGTGACCTCACTTTCCCTAAGAGTTCAGGGGGCAAAGGCATGGGTGCATCCATGGGACATTTTTCGGCCTCATCCAAGCAGGGGTATCTGCTGCTGGAGGGGCAGCCGGGGACTGGATGTGGGGCAGGGACACGAGCCGGGAGATGGGCTGCTCTGTGTTTTCCGAATCCAAGCTCCCACAGCTTACACCCAACTCTCGGGAATGGGTCAGAGCGAACACTTTGGTGATGGGAAAAATAAGCGTCTTCAGATAACCCAGGCAGGAGAGCCAAGAGGAAGAGCAGGAGCCTAATCCACACATGGTCAGCACAGCCCCCTGGTGCCGCTGTGGTCAGAGCCAGCTAAAGGTTTGTGTGGTCCTGGGGTCTGGGGTCACCTCTGTGTTTGGACCCAGAATAATGCATAAGAAGGAGTGAACTCTTGGGACTTGTGGGATTCTCCAGTTTGCCCCATGGTGACTCTAGTGGGCACCCTAGTTGCTTCCCCCTTCTTGGTGTCCCTCACTGGGAACTGCAGAGCAGCCAGCTGCTCACACACCATGCAACAGGGGAAGAGATACAATTTGTCTGGCTTTTTTTTAAAATTTATTTTAAAGTAAGAGTTACAGAGAGAGAGATCTTCCATCCACTTGTAACTCCCCAGTTGGCCGCAATGGCCAGAGCTGCGCTGATCCGAAGCCAGGAGCCAGGAGCTTCTTCCGAGTTTCCCCTGTGGGTGCAGGGGCCCGAGGGATGCTGGTACTGTAGGTAGTGGCTTTACCTGCTACACTACAGTGCCGGCCCTCTGGCTTCTCTTTAACATACGTCCTCATCAGAGCACAAGCTTAAAAGCCTGGCACGATGTTATTTGCAATCAGGGCACAGGAGGACAATCCACAGATGCCAGAATCAAACCTTATAATATAGAACTTGAACCACCCACTCTGCCTAAGGAGGACCCAGATAATCTAGACTTGCTACGCTGACTGTGAATCTGAGAATGCTTTGCATTCAACCACATGGTCTCAGACCTTGCCACACAGCCCAAACTGTCCTCTTAGTATCCTGTACAGTTTTTTCTTTTCAAGATTTATTTATTTATTTGAGAGGCAGAGGCAGAGGCAGAGGCAGAGGTTCATTCCCCAATATCCACAACAGTTGGAGTTGGGCTGATCTAGTGCCAGGAGCTTCCTCCAGGTCTCCTATGTGGGTTTTTAGGACTCACTTGTCCTAAATTTTAAGGACTCACTTGTCCGTTCATCCAGGAACCGTAAATACTTGTACCCTGTACTCCGCTGGGTCCTGGAGATACGGCAGCAAAACTGAAGTGATCTCACTTTTATGGACTTACAGTCTCAAGGAGGAGCTGGCAATGAGTTAAATAGTTGTTCAATAGGTGCACAATTACAGCTACTCTGACTTTAGAAAAAAAAAGATTTATTTATTTGAAAGAGTTACACAAGAAGGAGAGGCAGAGAGAGAGAGAGAGAGAGAGAGAGAGAGAGAGAGAGAGAGAGGTCTTCCTCCTGCTGGTTCACTCCCCAATTGTCCTCAATGGCCAGAGCTGCACCTATCGGAAGCCAAGAGCCAGGAGCTTCTTCCAGATCTCCCACATGGATGCAGGGGCTCAAGCCTTGGGCCATCTTCTGCTGCTTTTCCAGGCTCATTATTGGGGAGCTGGACTGGAAGTGGAGTGGCTGGGACTTGAACTGGCACTCACAGGGGATGCCAGTGCTGCAGGCAGAGGCTTAACCTACTACACCACAGCACCAGCTCCAGTGCAGTTCTTTGAAGGTACACATTTTCCCTGAACTTCCTGAAGACCCCCACGTAAGGACAAGGCAAGACCTGAATGGTCTACACATTGGTGTGGGACAGCAAAGATAAAGAAGAGCCAAGGCCCGGGGAGGGAAGTAGAGCTAAGAAATCTCAGAAAGCTGCTCTGTTTATTAGCGGATGGAAGTAACAGCAGGGGGAATTCTCTGAGTTAGAAGAGGAACCCTGGGGGCTGTGCTGTGTAGTAGCCTGCAGTGCCGGCATCCCATATGGCTGCTCCTCTTCCCATACAGCTCTCTGCTGTGGCCTGGGAAAGCAGTGGAAGATGGGCCCCTGCACCCGCGTGGGAGACCCAGAGGAAGCTCCTGGCTCCTGGCTTCAGATAGGTGCAGCTCCAGCCATTCTGGCTGTAACTTGGCCTTTCAAAAAACAAATAAATCTTAAAAAAAAAAGTACCCTGAACCACAGCTGTGCTCAAAGTTCAGAAAAGTCAGTCTCATGTAAAAATAAGTGATAGGCAGGCATTTGGTGCAGCATTTACGACACCACATGCTTGCATCCCACATCTAAACGCTTAGATTTGAGTCCCAGCTTCCTGTTGATGTACACCCGGGAGGCAGTAGGTCATTCTCAAGTGGTTGGGTCCTTTTCACCCATGCGGGAGACCTGGATTGAGTTTCCAGCTGCTGGCTCAAGCCTTGTCCAGCCCTGACTCTGTGGGCATTTGGGAAGTGAACCAGTGAATGGGAGATACCTCTCTTTCTCTCTCTCCCTCTCTGCCTCTCAAATAAGTTAAATAAGTAAAAAAGTAATCTAAAAAGCAACAGGAAAATCTCGAGTCCAAGGTCCATATGCAGGTGTTATAAGAATAAGAGAACACTATCCACAGCAAAGAAAGTGTGCTCACAGAAGAGATAGCAGCCAACCCTAACGGTTTTAAACAAATATAAGAGATGTTAAGAATAACACAAGACATGAAAGAACAACACAGATCGGATTTTCAAAACTCTGAGATGTAGTGATAGAAATCAGAAAAAAAAATTAGACACGAAAGGAAAAGCTGGTGCTGTGGTGTAGCTGCCTGTGGTGTAGCCGGTCTCCCATGTGGGTGCTGGTTTGAGTCCCTGCTGCTCCACTTGAGATCCAGCTCGCTGCTAATGGTCCTGGGAAAGCAGTGGAGGATGGTCCAAGTGCTTGGGCCCCTGCACCCACATGGGAGGCCTGGATGGAGCTCCTGGCTCCTGGCTTTGGCCTGTCCCAGCCCTGGCTGTTGAGGCCATCTCGGGGGGTGAATCAGCAGATGGAAAATTCTCTCTCTCCATCCCCCACCCTTCCCCCACCCCCTCCCTCTCCCTCTCCCTCTCCTTCTCCCTCTCTCTTTCTCTGTCTCTCCCTCTCTGTAATTCTGCCTTTCAAATAAATAAATAAATCTTTTAAAAAAGGAAAGGAAAAGTAATTTCAACAAGGAAGACTAAATTGGAAGAACACTGGAGTGAATTAACATGGCAGATAATGCCTTACGAGGAGTAGAGGGGCTGGCACTGTGGAGCAGCAGGTAAAGCCACGGCCTGCAGTGCCGGCATCCAAGATGGGCACTGGTTCAAGTCCCAGCTCTTCTACTTCCGATCTAGCTCTCTGCTATGGGCTGGGGAAGCAGTGGAAGATGGCCCAAGTCCTTGGGCCCCTGCACCTGTGTGGGAGACCCGGAAGAAGCTCCTGGCTCCTATCTCCCTCTCTCTGTCCATAGCTCTGCTTCTCAAATAAATAAATATATCTTAAAAAAAAAGAAATTTTAGGAATAAAAACAGAAGATAAGCAGCAGATGTGTAGCTCAGCCCACATTAAGGGCTGGTATTGTGGAGCAGCAAATTAAACTGCCACTTGCAACACTGGCATCCCATTGGGGATGAATAAGAAAAAATAAAAATAAACGGTGGTGGAGTAATCTGTACATTTTCTCTCTGCCGCACACTCCATACAGCAAATTTCGTTCTAAATGGGCTGAAGACTGAATGGAGCTCCTTCTCCTTTTCTTAAAAGATGTGTTTGTTTATTCCAAAGGCAGAGTTAAATAACCCGGGAAAATAGTTTCATGACTTTAAGTAGGCAAAGATTTCTCTCTTTTTAAAGATTTATTTATATATTTGAAAGAGTTACAGAGAGGGAGGGAGAGACAGAGATCTTCCACCTGCTGGTTCACTCCCTAGATGGCTGTGACGGCCAGAGCTGAGCCAGGCCGAAGCCAGGAGCCAGGAGCTTCTTCTGATTCTCCCATGTGAGTGGCAGGGCCCCAAACGCTTTGGCCATCTTCTGTTGCTTTTCCTAGTGCGTTAGTAGGGAGTTGGATTCTAAGTGGAGCAGCTGGGACGCAAACCTGCACCCACATGGGATGCTGATATCTTGGGCAGCAGCTTTACCCACTACGCCACAATTCTGGCCATGCAAAGAATTCTTAAAAAGGATGTAAAGGGGGCCCACACTATGGTGCAGTGGGTTGAAGCCCTGGTCTACCTCTCCTCTGTAACTCTTGCCTTTCAAATAACTGGCCATTAAGCTTCTGAAGCACTACTAAACCTTATTAGACATTAGGAAAAATGTAAATTAAAGCCACAGTGAGATTCCACTACAGCCCATCAAAATGGCTAATATAGAAAAAAAAAAATTACTGGAGCTGGCACTGTGGTGCAGTGGGTTAACACCCTGGCCTGAAGTGCCGGCATCCTATTTGGGCACCGGTTCGAGACCTGACTGCTCCACTTCTGATCCAGCTCTCTGCTATGGCCTGGGAAAACAGCAGATGATGATCCAAGTTCTTGGGCTCCTGCACCCATGTGGGAGACCTGGAAGAAGCTCCTGGCTCCTGGCTTTGGATCGGCACAGTTCCGACCATTGCAGCCTTCTGAGTAGTGAACCATCAGATGGAAGACCTCTCTCTGTCTCTGCTTCTCTCTGTGTAACTCTGACTTTCAAATAAATAAATAAATCTTTAAAAAATGGCCAAGTGTTGAGGAAAATATAAGCAACACAAGCTCCTGTACACTGCTGGTGAGGGTGGGAATTGCCATCAGCATTGTGGGAAACGCTATTCAGTATCCTCTAAGGCCGAACATGGTTCCTTCAGCTCAGTACTTCCACTCCTAGGAAGTACTAGCTAACCGAAACGTGCACATACTCACCCACAAGACGTATCTCAAGATGTGCGTAGCGGCAATATTTGAAGCAGCCCACGCTAATTCCAATTGTATCAGTTACCTACTGCTGCATTGAAAACTCACTGCAGGGGTGGGCCTGTGGCCTCGTGGTTAGAACATCCGCACCGCGGACTGCAGTACCTGGGTTTGGTACTCAGCTCTGCTACTCATTCCAACACGCGGCTGAGGCAGGCATGGCAGGCAGTAGCGATGGTTCAAATGATGGGGTTCCGGCCACTTACATGGGACCGAGTGTTCGGCCCCCAGCCAGACTGGGACATTGCTGGCATTTGACAAGTGAATCAGCAGAGAGTCCTTCCTTCCTTCCTTTTTTCTTTCTTTCCTTCCTTCCCTCCCTCCCTTCCTTCCCTTCCCGCCTCCTTTCTTTCTTCTTTCCTTCCCTCCGTTCTTTCTCTATCGTCTGTGTGTATCTCTGCTTCTGAAATAAATAAATACATAGAGTTTTAAAAATCACTCCAAAACTAGGGGCAAGCAATGTGGCACACGCCGTATTAGCATGTGGTTCAAGTCCCTGCTGCTGCACATCCAATCCTGCTAATGTACCCTGAGAGCCAGCAGATGATGGCCCCAGGGCTTGGGTCCCTGCCACCCACCTGGGAGACCTGGATGGACTTCTGGGCTCCTGGCTTCAGCTTGGTCCAGCTCTGCTATAAAGGGCATTTGAAGAATGAATCGGTGGGTAGAAGATCTCTCCTCTCTCTCTCTCTCTCTGTGGTTTTGCCTTTCAAGTAGATGTATAAATAAATAAATAAATAAACACTTTAAAAATCAGTATGCAATGGAATGGCTTACACAAGGACTGTTGATTGCTCTCCAGGCCAGGACTGTGGGAGTGGCCTGGCTGCAAGGCCCAGCTCAGTCCCCCTCAAGGTGGCAATGAAGGTCACAAGGCAGGACCTGCAGTTTTTTTTTTTTTCTTTTTCTTTTTTGACAGGCAGAGTGGACACTGAGAGAGAGAGACAAAAAGGTCTTCCTTTGCGGTTGGTTCACCCTCCAATGACCGCCACGGCCGGTGCACCGCGCTGATCCGGTGGCAGGAGCCAGGTGCTTCTCCTGGTCTCCCATGGGGTGCAGGGCCCAAGCACTTGGGCCATCCTCCACTGCACTCCCAGGCCACAGCAGAGGGCTGGCCTGGAAGAGGGGCAACCGGGACAGAATCCGGCACCCTGACCGGGACTAGAACCCGGTGTGTTGGTGCCGCAAGGCGGACGATTAGCCTATTGAGCCGTGGTGCCGGCCAGGACCTGCAGTCTTTTGAAGACCAGACTGCGTCTCATCCACATGGCTGCTGCCGGGAGGCCTCAGTTCCTCGCTGCTGCTGGGTCTCAATTCTCCACCACAGGGGCCTCCCCGCCCCCGTGTCCCTTCTCTGCCTTTGCCTTTGTTTTCTCCTTCGGGGATCTATAGTTACAGTATGTCTTCGATATTAGTCATTTTCTCTTTGACTCCTTTTCTGTCCCTTTTAAAATTTCGTTTCAAGTTTTTTTTTTTTTTTTTTTTTTTACAGAGTGGACAGTGAGAGAGAGAGACAGAGAGAAAGGTCTTCCTTATCCGTTGGTTCACCCTCCAATGGCCGCTGAGCACCATGCTGATCCGAAGCCAGAAGCCAGGTGCTTCTCCTGGTTTCCCATGTGGGTGCAGGGCCCAAGCACTTGGGCCATCCTCCACTGCCCTTCCCGGCCACAGCAGAGAGCTGGACTGGAAGAGGGGCAACCAGGACTAGAACCCAGTGCCCATATGGGATGCCAGCACTGCTAGCGGAGGATTAACCAAGTCAGCCACAGCGCTGGCCTCTTCTCTCTCTTTTTCTTAAGATTTATTTATTTATTTTAAAGGTAGAGTTACAAAGAGGCAGAGGCAGAGAGAGAGAAGAGAGAGAGGTCTTCCATCCGTTGGTTCACTCCCCAGATGACCACAATGGCTGGAGCTGAGCTGATCTGAAGCCAGGAGCCAGGTGCTTCTTCCTGGTCTCCCATGCAGGTGCAGGGACCCAAGCACTTGGGTCATCCTCCACTGCCTTCCTAGCCCATAGCAGAGAGCTGGATCAGAAGAGGAGCAGCCTGGACTCCAACTGGCGCCCATATAGTGTGTCAGCGCTACAGGCAGAGGCTTAACTTACTATACCACAGCAACGGCGCCCTAAAATGCCTTTATAAATTCTACATACGCTAGTTAATTACATGTAGTTTATATCATCTCCCAGGCTTCTATTGACTTCACTTAAAGAATTATCTTTGGATAAACACAAGTTTCTAATTGATATTCTCTTAAACCCAAAACAGTGAAGGTTCTCCAAAGTTTTAGAGTTTATCTGCTCAATTTTAGGTCTTGTTTTCTATTGGGTGTGAGGGAAGAATTGCTTCTTCATGCCATGATTTGAGTCCTGGCTGCCCAGAGTCTGATCCAGCTCCCTGCTAACGTGGCCGGGAAGGCAGTGAAAGATGGCCCAGTGCTTGGGCCTCTGCTGCCCGTGGGGAGGCAGATGGAGCTCCTGGCTCCAGCCTGGCCCAGACCTGGCTGTTGCGGCCATTTCAGGAGTGAGCCAGAGGGTGGAAGACTTCTCTCTCTCTTTCTCTCCCCCACATCATCCTTTCAAATAAATAAATAAATAAATAAATCTTTTTTTCCAAAAAAATTTAATTTTAAACAATGCCCACATCCTGTATTGGGAATCTTGAGTTTGATTTCCGGCTCTGGCTCCTGACAGCAACCTCCTGCCAGTGCAGATCCCAGGAGGCAGCCGTGATGGCTCAAGTAACTGGGTTCCCTCCGCCCAGCGGGAGACCCGCTTGTGTTTTCAGATTCTGCCTGCTGCCCTGTCCCAGCCCCTGATGCTGCAGACATCTGGGGAGTGAACCAGTGGACTGGGGCTCTGTTTAAAAAAGAAGACAGATTGGTCAGTAGAAAATAAGTAAGAGAGATGAGCAGACGATTCACAGTAGAGGAACCCCCTCCCCCAAGCAAATAAATAAAATCCCAGGGGCTTCTGACCCCTGTGTGTTCCTGTGATTAGGTTCCATCATCTGGCAAAAAGGATGTTTGCAGGTGCACTTGAAGTTAGCAATCAACTGCCCTTGAACTTGGGTGGTTGGCTGGGTGGGCCTCGCTGGTGTTTCATAGGAGCCCTTCACAAACCAAAGGTTTTTGGAGGGTGAACCAATGGCAAAAAGGAAGACCTTTCTCTCTCTCATTGTCTACTCTGCCTGTCAAAAAAAAAAAAAAAAAAAAAAGCCAATAAATGCCTCTCATGGCCTTTTCCCTAATCTCAAGGTAATTCAAGTTGTAAACAAAATACTTGCATGAACAAAAGAACCAGGTGGAACTTTCTACCCCCAGATGTTCCTTCTGGAAATGTGTAATCAGAGAAACAATGTTTGGCCTTGATGGCTAAGGAGCGGAATCCCTCACATCCAGGTGTCAGTGAATGACTGAACCAGGGGGTGACCCTGATGGCCACAGTCTGTGTTCAGATCCTCAGGCCTGTTTCCTCTGGGTTCCTCAGACCTCCCTGGCCCAGCCATGGCTGGTGTTTTGAATTCTGCATCAGCTCCTAGCGACCCTTCCTCCAAGGGGAAACCTTGCAGGGAGTGGAAAAGCGGCGTCTCTACAGCCTGTGTAGAAGTCCGGTCTCCTGCACTGCTGCTGGGATGCGTTCCTTCCTTCCCTCCCAGTCTCCTGCTCGGATCAGAAATCTGAGGCTTCATCCTCCATCATGTGCCGGAACCACGTTTGCCCCAGCCAGTGTCCAGTGTAAGAGGCAGCCGTGACCACACAGAGCCACAGGTCACCACCAGGGCTATCAGCACAGTGAGGGGTAATGGGCGGGGGGAGCAGGGAGGATGAACTTGAAGCTGTCCCAGGGTTCTTTTTTTTAAAGATGTATTTATTTATTTGAAAGACTTAGGGGGGTGGGGCAGGCAGAGGCAGAGAGAGAGAAGTCTTCCATCCGCTGGTTCACTCCCCAGATGGCTGCAACAGCTAGGGCCGCCACGCTGAAGTCAGAAGCCAAGAGCTTCATCCCTGACTTTCATGTGAGTGCAGGGGCCCAAGCACTGAGCAGCCAGGCCTGGAACCGACACCCATACCGGATGCAGACATTGCAGGCGGCGGCTTTACCTGATACGCCATAGCACCGGCCCTTCCCAGGGTTCTTGCCGGGTACTCCAGGACTCCTTGCCTGGCCTGCCTTTGGGAAGCTTTGTCAGGGAGTGCCTGGGGGCTCCAATAAAACTACAATTGCCTGCTTACAACGTGATCATGCCTGTCCTTCTGTTTACTATTGAGTAGCTTGTGGGTTATTCTGCAATGGGATGCCATCTTCCTACCCCACTCTGTGTGATTCTGTGGGTAGTGCATCCACTCACCGTCCATTCAATGCAGATCTGAGTGTGCAAGAAAGTGTCTTTTCACTTCTTTGTTAAGTTAAGCTGCACCGTACTTCTAGACTCATCCTATCGTTGTGGAGATGACCTGTCTTAGCCATCACTGGGACTCTGTCCCCCTCCCAAGGGCTATGCAATATTTCTAGAAGACAGAGGAAGATCTGCAGCACAGCCCTCGGGGGAATCCATCGTCCTGTGCACAGGGCCCTCAAAGTCCGCCTTCCCTCTGTCTCTAGGCTGTGACTGAGGGCCAGGGGCCTTTAAGATTGCTATGTAATGTGGGGCGTACAAAAAGATGTGAGAGCTTCAGGGGTAAAACACTGCCTGTGTGGTGGAATCCCCTTCATCCCTCCTCCCCAACAACCTCCCCTTTCCTACCGCCAAGGCCGCTCAGCAGAAATAGCCACTATTTTATTTTTAAATGTTTATTTATTTATTATTTTTTATTCTTTTTAAAGATTTATTTTATTTATTTGAAAAACAGAGTTACAGAGAGAGGTAGAGTCAAAGAGAGAGGTCTTCCATTCGCTTCTTCAGGGTCTCCCACGTAGGTGCAGGGGCCCAAAGACTTGGGCCATCTTCCACTGCTTTCCCAGGCCACAGCAGAGAGCTGGATCGGAAGTGGGGCAGCTGGGACTTGAACTGGCGCCCAGATGGGATGCTGGCACTGCAGGTGGTGGTTTTACCTGCCATGCCACAGCACACACACACACACACACACACCCTTTATTTTTTAAAGATTTATTTTGTTTATTTGAATGTCGGAGTTACGGGGCGGGTGTTGCATCTGCTGGTTCACTCTCAAAACAGCTGCAATGGCCCGGGGCTAAGCCAGGCTGAAGCCAGGAGCCAAGAGCTTCATCCAGTCTCCCCCGTGGGTTCAGGGGCCGTCCCTGCTGCTTTCTCAGGTGCGTTAGCAGGAATCCGGCTTCCTGGTGATGTGCACCCCAGGGAGCAGCACATGATGGCTTAAGTAGCTGAGTACCTGCCAGTCACATGGGCTACCGGGATGGAGTTCTTGGGTCCAGAGCATTGAAGGGGTGAATCAGAGATAGCTCTTGGGGCCGGCCCTGTGGCGCAGCAGGTTAAAGCCCTGGCCTAAAGCACTGGCATCCCATATGGGCGCCGGTTCTAGTCCTGGCTGCTCCTCTTCCGATCCAGCTCTCTGCTGTGGCCTGGGAAAGCAGTGGAAGATGGCCCAAGTCCTTGGGCCCCTGCACGCACATGGGAGACCCTGATGAAGCTCCTGGCTCCTGGCTTCCGATTGGTGCAGCTCCGGCCATTGTGGCCATCTGGGGAGTGAACCAGCAGATGGAAGACCTCTCTCTCTGTCTCTACCTCTCTCTGTAACTCTGTCTTTCAAATAAATAAAATAAAAATCTTAAAAAAAAAAAAAAGACAGGAGCTCTCTGCCTTTCTCTCTATTCTCTCTCAAAAACAAAAACAAAAATCAGAATTATATTTATATTTTGGAACCAGAGAGAAGAATTCTAAATTAATGGATTGTTTCAAAGCTCAGCCTCTGGTGGCCAGTGCTGTGGCACATCGGGTTAAGCCTCTGTCTGCAGTGCGGGCATCTCATATGGGCTCCGGTTTGAGTCCCGGCTGCTCCACTTCTGATCCAGCTCCCTGCTAATGCACCTGGGAAAGCAGTGGAAGATGGCCCAAGTGCTTGGTCCCCTGCACCCTTGTGGGAGATCCTGACTTTGGCTTGGCCCAGCCCTGGCCACTGTAGTCACTTGGGGAGTGAACCAGCAGTTGAAAGATCTCTCTCTCTCTGTAATTCTGGTTTTCAAATGAATAAATAAATCTTTAAAAAAAAAAAAAAACTCAGCCTCTGCCTGTCCTTAATCTTAGACAAATAGGAGGAAACCGGAAGTGGCTCCCATCTCAGTAAGAAGAGCCCAACAGGCTTGGCACACAGGGCTGATCCATTAGTCCCCACCCCTGTGACAGGGGGTTGCTGGGGCCTGGCTCTCCCCTGGGAAAGGGCTCACAGCATAGCTTGGCGTCGGACAAGGAAGACCGTGGACTTGGACATGGAGAGGACACGGTGCCAGGTGAAGAAACTGGACCTCATTTGAAAACTGATTTTAGCTCCGTGTGCATGAGAATTTAGGACACGCTGGAGATGGATTAGCTGCAGCGGAGGGAGGCGGAGGGGGCTGGGTGGGATTAGCCGGCTGTCCAATCCCATTCTCTGTAACTGATCCTAGGGCACTGGTCATTTTACCACTAGTTATTCCTTTTCTGTCTCTGCCATCGACACTGCAGCTTCTTGGAAGGCTGGAGCGCGTGCCTTTTTGTGTTCCCAGCTCCTAGTCCAGTACCTCGCAGGCTATGGTTTCTCAAACAGCATTTTCTCACATGGATTTTGTAACTTCCCAGAACGTTTCTCAAAGCCCTTTCAGGGTGGCCGGCGTCTCTGGCGCTCTGGGGAGATGGTAGGGTGTGGAATGAGCAGCCAGAGACCGCCTCCTGGAAGGCACAGTCGGAACGTGGGGCCAGCGCAGGGGGCGCACAGCACGGGCACACGGAGGTGCACAAATTGGTGAGGCCAGAGAAGGGGACCAGTGCCTGATCCTCTGAGGTCTTCGGGATCTCAGGAAGAAAATCAAGCAAGCCTCGGAACACTGAGTAGCAGTGGCTTTCCACGCGGTAACCACTGGAGCTCAGAGACCAAATGAAAAGAAATGACAGGGGCCGGCACTGTGGCATAGTGGGTAAAGCCGTCGCCTGCAGTGCTGGCATCCCATGTGGGCGCTGGTTCAAGTCCTGGCTATTCCACTTGTGATCCAGCTCTCTGCTATGGCCTGGAGAAGCAGTGGAAGATGGCCCAAGTCCTCAGGCCCCTGCATCCATGTGGGAGACCCAGAGGAAACTCCTGGCTCCTGGCTTTGGATCTGCACAGCTCTGGCCATTCTGGCCAATTGGGGAGTGAACCAGCAGATGGAAGACCTCTCTCTGCCTCTCCTTCTCTCTCTGTGTAAATCTACCTTTCAAATAAATTAATAAATATTTTAAAAAATAAAGAAGGGACTGGTGCTGTGGCACAGTGGGTTAATGCCCTGGCCTGAAGCTCCGGCATCCCATACGGGTGCCGGTTCTAGACCCAGCTACTCCTCTGCTGATCCAGCTCTCTGCTATGGCCTGGGAAAGCAGTAGAAGATGGCCCAAGTCCTTGGGCCCCTGCACCCAAGTGGGAGACCCGGAACAAGCTCCTGGCTTTCAAATAAATGAATAAATCTTTAAAAAAAAAAAAAAAGGAAGAATAGAGATGACAATATCGCCTTGGCCACTTTTTTAAATAAAAGATTTATTTATTTATTTATTTGGAAGTCAAAGTGACACAAAGGATAGGAGAGACAAGGACAAAAAGATCTTCCATCTGCTGGTTCACTGCCCAGATGGCTGCAATAGCTGGAGTTGGGCCAACTTGAAGCCAGGAGCCAGGAGCTCCTTCTGGGTCTCCCACACGGGTGCAGGGGCCCTAGCAGTTGGGCCATCTTCTAACTTCCCAGGCACATCTGCAGGGAGCTGGATCGGAAGCAGAGCAGCTGGGACTTTGATTGGCACACAGAACTAGGCTGCAGGCATTACAGGCCACAGCTTAATCTGTTGTGCCACAAGCCTGGCCTCCACGCTGGCCCTTTAAGGAAGGGCGTCCTAACGAGACGAAAACAGCATCAGCAGCAAGCTAATGGATCAGGCCAAGCAAACCTCTCTCACTCTGTAAAAATAATTACAATGTCATTCGTAACAACATTTTTTTAAACACCAAGCACCATGTATATATAACACACATGCATTGGTGAGCATTGCGATTAAATAAACTCTTGCAACCACGCTATGATGATGGGTCATTTTGATAAACCTCAGAACTGATAAACTTGCCCTGAGGTCCACAGCTCGAACGTAGAGGGGCTAGATTTGAACTCAGACCCAAGTGACTCCAGGACCCACACAAGAACCCCCCACACTATCTGTCTCTTTCAAGATGACATCGCTGGCTGTGCTGTTTGTGAATGAGCCAGATTTCTTCCTGGGCCCTCCATGGAAACCCCTTGTTCAGTCCCAAAGGAGGACAGGGCCCCAGGGTTCAGCCTCTGTCGGGAGACAGCTCCCAGAACGCAGGGCCCATGTGTGATTCCTGTAAGTAAACGTAAAAAAGGCCCTTGAGGTCCGGCTGGAGTGCAGAGACCAAGTGAGAGGGAGGGGTGGTTGGGGGCAGATGAAACTGCTTGGGAGCAGAGAGAAGGCCATGCTCTGCCCCAGAGCACCCAAGCTGGAGTTCTCAAAGGCCCTTCTCTTTCACAAAGAATCTACAGGATTGGGGTGTGCAGCCCCCCACCCCCCGGGGCTAGGCCGGGCGCAGAGGCAACTCCTAGCCAGAACTCAAGGGTGGGGAGGTAGGACTCCCAGAGGGTCTGTGCTCCCAGAGTGGAACGGAGACAGGCGGCCGGGAACCGGGTGAGAGACACGGAGCTACATGGAGACCAAGTCACAGTGGCAGCTTCCGGCCGCCACCTGCCTGGTTGAGATGGAAACGCTGATTCCAGCTCCAGCCCCCAGACAGGCTAAGAATATCCCAGCAAAGCAACAGCCGCCGCCCCCGCCCTTCTTGCTCTGCTCCTGCATCTGTAGCGCTATGCTGGGCGCCAGCAGGGCCAGGCAGGGGGTGGGTGGGGGTGACACTTGGGGTGCAGGACGAGGAGGAGGAGGCATAAAAAGGGCAGGAGAAAGTGAACTGAGAAATAAAGCTGTTGGCGCGTGCCAGGGGGACTGGGCAGACAGAGCTGTCCTCAGGGGGCGGCACAGGGAGGTGGAGGCAGCAGCCAGGCAGCCCCGACCAAGATCAGTGATGCGGATGGGAGAGGAGGGATGGGGGGGATGGGGAGGGCTGGCCTGGGTAACTCAGAAGGGAGACACGCCCCCTCCCCCCTTCCATCAAGGAGGGAAGCAGAGTTCACAGCAGGGAAAGGAGTCTGTCCTTCTCCATCTCCTACATCTCCCCATCAGTCCCTCCTCTCCCTGCCCCAGGGCATCCTGTTCCTCCCTTCGCACCCAACCCTATCCTGTCTTCTACAGAACCTGTCTTGGGGACACCACATGAGGTCCTTCTAACAAGGAACCTGACAGAATGACAGCAGATAGCCCCTCCTCTGTCTGCTTCCTCTCTTCCTGCTTGCTCTCCCCCTCCCCATGCTCCGCAGTCCAGCGGAGTGGGGGTTCTGGTCCGTCCCCAGCCTCCCCAGGGCCTGCTCCTCCCCACATCAGCCTCCCTGGGGTGAGGGCCCCAGGAGGCGGAGGGAGGGCTGGGTTTCTGTGGACTGTTGTACACCACAGGAGCTGAGACCCTGGGGTGAGGGTATTAGATGGGTGAGAGAGCTGGCGTGCGGGCAGCAGGGAGCAGGCACCCGGATGCCTAGGCTGGCTCTCCATTCTGGCTGCTTTAAGAGCTTGCATTGTCATTAACCTCTTGGAAGGAGTCTCTTAGACACACAGGAGTGCAATGACCTTGGGTTCTGGGACCTCCAGCCTTGCTGTGTTGCTGGGGAGGCTCCAGACCTCATCTTGGCCTCTTTTCCTTTGCTTCCTCACCTTTCAGAAGCCCCAGCTACAGCTTGGCAGAGCCTAGGGAGATTTACACGGCTAAGAGCCCGAGCTGCTCTCCCCTCCGTCTCCTGGGCTGAACCGCAGAAGTGTGGGCCTCACACGGATGCTGTGCACACAAAGACTGAGCCTGTCAGACAGACGCAGATTAGGGAGAATCAGACAGGGCTGCAGCTCGAGAGCGAAGCAGATTCACAGGACAGATTTGATTTAGAATCAGAACAGTAGAATTGGAACAGGCTTTAGGGATGCTCTTTCAGTCCAATTCCTAAAATGTTATCTAATGTTTTAAATAGTCATTTTAATCTGATAATAGAGGTAAAATCTACAGAACCCCTGCATTTTAATAAGAAACAGAGGCTCCAGAGAAATGAAATGACTTCCTCAAGGTCATGCAACTGGCAATGGACTAGACTGTCTCTGCCTCCTTAGGCTGTGGCTTCTCAGCAAGTGGCCGCAGAGAGGAAGCGTCTGAGTGCATTGTTTGGAGACGTTCCCTTAAAATGGGCCCGCTTGCCCAGGTCGAGGAGTGTAGGGCTCATCTAAGGTGAAACTGGTGGGGATCATCATCAGTAACAGTGTAATCCTTTGTGGCACAGCAGATTAAGCTGCCACCTGGGATGCTGGCATCCCATATGGGCGTCGGTTCGAGTCCCAGCTGCTCCACTTCTGACCCAGCCCCCTGCTAATGCACCTGGAAAAGCAGCAGATGACCCAAGTGCTTGTGCCCCTGCCACCCACATGGGAGGCCCAGATGGAGTTCCAGGCTCCTGGCTTCATCCTGGCCCAGCCTTAGCCATCGCGGCCATTTAGGGAGTGCACCAGCAGGGTGTCTCCACCCTCCCCTGAAACTCTGCCTTTCAAATAAGTAAATGAAATATTTAAGAAAAGAATGTAATCCTATCCAGGCTAAATCCTCATTCTGGGTCCCCCAGTTCTTGATCAAAGCCTGAAATTCTTGCCTTAAAGAGCCTTCAGGAATAACCAGCTATCTACACAACACGCCATTCTAGGCAAAACCTATAGGGTGATGGAGACAGACAAGGAGCCTGGCCTTGTGGGGGCGGGGGGAAGGTTCCCATCCCAGGGAACCTAAGACAGCCAGCGCTGTCCCCAGGGAGCACACAGGAACCGGACAGACAAGAAACAACATAGAGCGACTTATGGATATGTGAATCTGAGAACAGAGACCCTAAACAACACAACCGAAGATGGCCTTGCAGATGCGGAGGGGAAG
This sequence comes from Sylvilagus floridanus, assembly GCA_949820135.1. Lineage (NCBI taxonomy): Eukaryota > Metazoa > Chordata > Mammalia > Lagomorpha > Leporidae > Sylvilagus > Sylvilagus floridanus. Next base: position 161,880,100 of record OX463236.1, read on the forward strand.
TCAGCACCCCTTTGAAGCCTGTCTCCTCCACGAAGTCCTCATCACGCTACATTTATCCCCGTTGGCCTCCACCTTGTTGGAACGAAATATCCCTCCCTTGTCCCCTGATGCCTCCTGCTCATGTATAGCAGCAAGGCTGTCACTCTTCACGAATCTGCCTCGATTGCTTTGTCTGCTTGCCCCTGAAATCCCATCCAAACCATCTTTTCTGTTTTTGATTTTCAAGATATATTTTGGCTGGCGCCGTGGCTCAATAGGCTAATCCTCTGCCTTGTGGTGCCGGCACAGCGGGCTCTAGTCCCGGTCGGGGCACCGGATTCTGCCCCGGTTGCCCCTCTTCCAGACCAGCTCTCTGCTATGGCCCGGGAGTGCAGTGGAGGATGGCCCAAGTGCTTGGGCCCTGCACCCCGTGGGAGACCAGGAGAAGCACCTGGCTCCTGCCTTCGGATCAGCGCGGTACGCCGGCCACAGCGCACCACGCCAGCCACAGTGCGCAGGCCGCAACGGCCATTGGAGGGTGAACCAATGGCAAAAGGAAGACCTTTCTCTCTGTCTCTCTCACTGTCCACTCTGCCTTGTCAAAAAAAAAAAAAAAGAGAGAGATATTTTATTTATTTGAAAGAGTTACAGAGAGAGGTAGAGACACACAGAGAGAGGTCTTCCATCTGCTGGTTCGCTCCCCAGATGGCCACAATGGCCTGGAGTTGGGCTGATCTGAAGCCAGGAGCCAGGAGCTTCTTCTGGATCTCCCATGTGAGCGCAGGGACCCAAGGACTTGGGCCATCTTCCACTGCTTTCCACGGTGCACCAGCAGGGAGCTGGACTGGAAGAGGAGCAGCCGGGACTAGAACTGTTGCCCATATGGGATGCCAGTGCTGCAGATCAGGGCTTTAACCCGCTGCACCACAGAGCCAGCCCACAGTCATCTTTGCATCTTGGGCCTGGGATCCAGAGACCAGCTCGTAACCGAATTATTCCACAGATGCTGCTGCTCAGGGGAAGAGGTCAGAACAGCTGAAGTTGGAAGGAGCACCAGGGGTCAGCGTGGTGGTGCAGTTGGTTTAGCCACCCCCTGCAATGCTGGCATCCCATATGAGCACCGATTTGGGTATTATCCAGCTCCCTGCTAATGCGCCTGAGAAAGCAGCAGAAGATGGCCCAAGTGCTAGGGCCCCTGCCACCCATATGGGAGACCTGCATGGGGTTCCAGGCTCTTAGGTTTGGCCTGGCCCAGCCCTGGCCATTGCAGTCATTGGGGAGTGAAACAGCAATGGAAAATATTTTTCTTTCTCTCTCTCTGTAAGTCTGCCTTTCAAATAAATTAAATAAATCTTAAAAAAAAATAATGGCACCAGGTCTGTTCCAAACAACCCACAGAGGCTTCCTGGGGGAGGCGTGATTTTAAGAGCATGGCAGCAGGTAGAGTGGTGCTGAGGGAGGGTTCTGGCCCCGTGGCAGGAGCTCAGAGATTCAGCAGGGATAACCAGAGCCAGACAGATGAGCCAGACAGAGGGTCCATGACAAGGGGGAGTGAGACCCTCAAAGGCACCAGGTTTGGGGGCCCTGAAGTAGGGGAGGGAATTGTTGATTCTGACCAAGACATCAACAGGAGGTCACAGCCGGGGCGGTCGTACAGGTGCCATGATGGTGACATCCGTGAGTGCTGCGTGGGGGATTTTGTCCTAAACCTGCAATAGGCCTCACGTCACTGAGGGACTCCCGGGGACAGAGCTGGGAGGACCCACGTGCCGTTCAGACCGACACATGCCCGGTGTTCCCGCCAGCACAGCTCAGTCTCTTCGGGCCTGTCCTTGACGACAGCGATCCGACTGCTCCTCGCGTGTCAGATAAAGGCTGACTCAGAAGGCCTGGTAGGAGGCAGGGGGCAATTACAGGAGCTGAAAAGAGGGAACATGTCCCCGCAGTGACAGGGAGAATAAGAGGCTGGGCAGGTCAGCTTGGGCGGCAGGAGAACAGAGCTCGGATCCAAGGGAGCAGGAGGGACCCTACTGAGAAAGGGCCCGGGTGGGAGGCACAAGTCCCTGTGTGGCCATAGCTATCTATGGTAGGGTTGGGGGGGGGGGGAGTCAAGACAGAGGACAGGCCCCAGGAGGCCGTGAGTGAGTGGGGACTGTGGGATTGCTGAGAATGTGTGTGTATGTGTGTGTGGGGGGGTGCTGGTAGCTGGGGCACAGCCCAAGGGCATTCTGGAACATTCCTGCTTAGAATCACACACACACACACACACATACACGTGTGCACACGCCAGCCCTCATAGCAATGGGCCCTTGAGGCTGTGTTGATCTGTGGGGCACATGGAGGCGACTCCAGGGGCAATTCTGAGGATTTTATTGTGAATCAAAGCAGGGACTTCTCTCCCCGACCAAACCCATACCCAGACCCAAGTCTGAAGAACTAGCTGGCAGGTTCCTGTGTTGAGGGAACCACAGACAGGCCCCTAGAAGGGTCATGACATCCTACAAGGCACACAGAATCAGCTGGGCTGCAGGAAGGCCCAAAGGATTATCCAGCCCCCTGCTAATGTGCCGGAGAAAGCACTAGAAGATGGCCCAAGTGCTAGGGCCCCTGCTGCCCCAGTGGAAGACCTACATGAAGTTCCAGGCTCCTGGGCTTGGCCTGCCCAGCCCCGGCCATTGCGGTCACTGGGGAGTAAGACGGCAGATGGGAAATATTTTTCTTTCTCTCTCTCTGTAACTATTTTTTTGCCTTTCAAATAAATTAAATAAATCTTAAAAAGAAAAAAAAAAAAGTACCGGGTCTGTTCCAAACGCCCAAAGAGGCTTCTTGGAGGAGGTATGATTTTTTTTGAAGATTTATTTACTTGAAAGTCAGAGTTACACAGAGAGAGAAGGAGAGGCTGAGAGAGGTCTTACATCTGCTGGTTCTCTCCCCAGATGAACACAATGGCCGCAGCTGCGCCAATCCGAAGCCAGGAACGTCTTCTGGGTCTCCCACACGGGTGCAGGGGCCCAAGGACTTGGGCTATCTTCTATTGCTTTCCCAGGCCATAGCAGAGGGCTGGATTGGAAGTGGAGCAGCCGGGAATTGAACCGGCGCCCATATGGGATGCCACATTGCAGGTGGCAGCTTTACTGGCTATGCCACAGCGCAGGCCCTGGAGGTGTGATTTTATGAGCATGGTAGCAGCTTGTCCTTGTACCTTGTGGGTGCTGAGGAAGGAACAGACCCAGAGAGAAGCGGGCAAGACCCAGCCCAACGGCTTAGACCTGGGAATGGGAAGAGCTGAGATCTTGGAGACAGGAAGCCTTCCATGATGGAAAGCCACCTCTACCTGGCCCCCGGGGATGGACAGGAGGTTGAGGCCCACCACCTTGGGCCTCCTCCGAACAAGAAGAAGGCCCCGCCCACTGTCCAAGCCTGGAAAGACCAACCGAGTGCGCGCCCAGCCATCATCCATCACCCACCGAAGTGCGCCTTCTGTGCGCGTGGGAGGCGACAACCAACTGGGAGGAGCTGACTAGGACCCGCGCCCAGGGCCTGCCCCACGGCTCTGCGGCACAGAATCAGGCCGCAAACAGAGGATTGTCTGAGGGTCTGGCTGCCTCCCTCCTCCCGCCCCACAGTGGAGGAACAGGGAACGGAGTTCTCGGGGCGACACCCCCCCCCCCCCGCCAGATTAGAGAAACCACAGCAGCACCACCCAGCTGGGCCCGGGGCGTCCCCATCAGTGTTCTCGCTGCCCACGCGGTCCTCAACGCGGGCTCTAAGGTTGGCGGGGAGGGAACGAACGCTGTTCCCATGGCTTCTCTGCTATTCAGTACATCAACACAAGCTGACCCAGGACCCTAGGACCAGGAGGATGGGACGGAGCAGCCACGTCCCCGCCCACCATTCTGATCCACAGCGGGTCCCGCGAACGATTGCCCCTTCCTCCCCCTCTCCCCTCTTTGGGTAAAGGGAAAGGACCCCGGGCAGAGGGCGAGGGATTGGGCGGGACTTCAGAGAGTCCCTCAGCCTGCGAGACTCTATTGGCCAGGAGGGCTGCCGGTCAGGAGGGCAGCTCGGGCGAGGATTGGCTGCGCGAGGCGGGGCGCGGCGCAGCGAAAGAAGGGGCCCAAGGGGTGGGGCTGACGCTGCAGCTGGCGCAGCTCAGACCCGGAGCCGCCGCCGCTGAGCAGCCGAGCAGCCTCCTTCCGCCGCCGGTCCGCGCGCCCGGGCCGGGGCTAGGCCCCCACCGCCGGGTCCCCCGGGGCTGCAGCAGCAGCGGCGCGGCCCGCGGTTCCCGCCGGGGCCCGGGCGCCGGCCCCGCTCTGCAGGATGGGCACGGTGCTGTCCCTTTCCCCTGCCTCCTCGGCCAAGGGCCGGCGGCCCGGCGGACTGCCGGAGGAGAAGAAGAAGGCGCCGCCCGCGGGGGACGAGGCGCTGGGGGGCTACGGAGCGCCGCCGGTGGGCAAGGGCGGCAAAGGCGAGAGCCGGCTCAAGCGGCCGTCCGTGCTCATCTCCGCTCTCACCTGGAAGCGCCTGGTGGCCGCGTCCGCCAAGAAGAAGAAAGGCAGCAAGAAGGTGACGCCCAAGCCGGCGTCCGCGGGCCCCGACCCCCTGGTCCAGCAACGCAACCGCGAGAACCTTCTCCGCAAGGGCCGGGACCCCCCCGACGGCGGCGGCGCCGCCAAGCCCCTGGCCGTGCCGGTGCCCACCGTGCCCGCGGCCGCCGCCGCTGCCACCTGCGAGCCGCCGTCGGGGGGCAGTGCGGCCGCCCCGCCGCCAGGCTCCGGCGGGGGGAAGCCGCCGCCGCCGCCGCCCCTAGCCCCGCAGGCGGCGCCGCCGGTGCCCGGCGGTTCGCCGCGGCGGGTCATCGTGCAGGCGTCCACCGGCGAGCTGCTGCGCTGCCTGGGCGACTTCGTGTGCCGACGCTGCTACCGCCTCAAGGAGCTGAGCCCCGGCGAGCTGGTGGGCTGGTTCCGCGGCGTGGACCGCTCGCTGCTGCTGCAGGGCTGGCAAGACCAGGCCTTCATCACGCCCGCCAACCTGGTGTTCGTGTACCTGCTGTGCCGAGAGTCGCTGCGCGGGGACGAGCTGGCGTCGGCCGCCGAGCTGCAGGCCGCCTTCCTCACCTGCCTCTACCTCGCCTACTCCTACATGGGCAACGAGATCTCCTACCCGCTGAAGCCCTTTCTCGTGGAGCCCGACAAGGAGCGCTTCTGGCAGCGCTGCCTGCGCCTCATCCAGCGGCTCAGCCCCCAGATGCTGCGGCTCAACGCCGACCCTCACTTCTTCACGCAGGTCTTTCAAGACCTCAAGAACGAGGGCGAGGCCGCCGCGGGCGCCGGGGGTCCACCCAGCGGGGGCGCGCCCGCCGCCCCCTCGGCCGCCAGGGACAGCTGCGCGGCCGGACCCAAGCACTGGACTATGAACCTGGACCGTTAGGCATACCCAGGGACCGCGCCCATCCCCCGCCCCAGCCCCCGACACACACTCGGATCCCCGGGACCCTCCAGCCACCGCCGCTGGTACCGCGGCTCCGCGCCACGGCCCGGCCGAGGAGGAGCCGCCCCTGCCCGGAAGGTGGAGGCTAGGACGCCAGAGGCCGCAGCGTCTGGATTTTGCTGGGCGTGGGGTGGGGATAGGGATGAGCGCGGGAAGGGCACCCCCGCCTCCCCCTTTCCGTGCCCGCGCCCCCATCTCCATCTCTACGCGTCGCCCCCTGCCCTGCTATGCGTATCTCTAGGCCCGCCTCCCCGTGGTTGTGTCGGTTTCCTCGCCTCTCCCGTGTCTTCGTTCTTCCTCCTGCCTGCTTTCCCACCCCTTCTCCCTCCACCTTTCCGGTTACCGAACATCTCCAGCTGACTGAGTGCACCCCGGGCCCCATTCCTCCCTCACCTGTGTTCCTACCTCCCCTTCTTGCTCTCTTTCCCGGCCACGTGTCAGCCTCTCCCCTCCCGTCTGCCTCTCCCCTCTGCTTGTGTCGCCCCGAATCTCTTCCCCTGACGGCGTCCCTGCAGCCCCCTCCCCAGATCAAAAGGAACATCAGTTTTTGCTTGAGGTGCGACGAGAAACTGCAGCCCCAGGCGCCCAGACACCACCTCGCCCCACCCCCACCGCCTCTCCCCCACCTTTTCCAACGTGTTGCATGCCGGGAGTCGTGGGGGAAGGGGCTGCGGCTACATGCAGGAGCCTAAGGTTGGGGTCAAAATCAGCCTAGGACACCACCCCGCGGCAACACCACAGCGGCCGGTGGGAGGGGAAAACTCTCCTTACTCAGGAGGAGGGGCGCCCTTCTTCCTATCCTTAGGTTTTCTGTCACCCCCCCACGCACACCCCTTTTAATTTATCTGGTTGTTTCCGGAGGGAGGGGGGAGGGGAGGGGAGGGTGGGCAGGGATCTGTCCGAGGTGCTGAGCTGGCCGGGACCGGAAGCCTCGAAGGAGAGTACCGGGGACTGGGTTGGGCCTGGGGCCATGTCCAAGGTGCCAATGATGCGGGCCGACGGCGCGGGCCGCGCTGTCTGTCTGTCCGTCGGTCTGTCCCGGAGAGAGCTATAAAGCGCTGGAAGCGCCTGCAGATGGTTTTGCGCCGGCATTTCTTTGGGTCCCGGGAGGGAGGGAAAGGGAGTGGAACTGGCAGGAGGGCGAGATGGGCAGACGGCGGGGTGGTGGGCAAAGCCAAGTCCCTGAGAACTGCCACTCTTCCCTCCCCCGACCCCCATCGGCTTCCATTTTATGGAGTGAAGTGAGGTAGCTCAAGGTTTGATAAGGCTGAATCCAACCTCCACCCCGCCTCCATTTTGTCCCCCCTAGCTCCTCGGTAGTGCCCAGGCCACTTAGGGGCTGCATGATGAGGACACTGGTTGTCCCTCTTTGGTGGTGTGACCCCTTATAGTAGAGCTAGGCAGTGGTCACTGTTGCTGCTCTTCTAGTCCCCTTCAGTCTCTCCCCACCATTGCTCTGGTCAAGAATCCAGCCAAGCCTGTCTGTGGTCACCACTCCCAGGTGGGCCTGACGGCCACACTCGGCGCTCCTAAACACCCACCCACCACCAGCACTGAGCTTCTTGGGTCACACACACACCCGGGGTACTCTTGGGAGGTCCGATCCTGCTTGAGACTCAGACCCTGGCCCTATATGGAAAGAGGTCGCTGAGGGAGACGGAACCCCTTCTCCATCCCCGTTGCCTTCTCTGCCTCATGGCTAAGCGACCCGTTTACGATTTCGTTGCTCAAGGAGGCGTGGCCTTAGTAGGGCGCTCGCGGCTCCGGCCCTGTTCGCCACGGTGGCGGCGCGGATCTAGGGAGAACCCCGAGGGGCCGGCAAAGATCGGGTCCCGGGCACGCTGTCCGTGGTGCTGACGGGCGTGCTCGGGCAGGGTAGGGGCTTTGCAGGTGCGGGAACCTTGAAGACTCGGCCTCGAGCAAGCCTTCCAATAATCTGGGAAGGGGTGAGCTCTATCTTGGCGGCGAGTTACAGAAGTCTGGTCCGAGAACCCAGGAGTGTTGGCTCCCACTTGTGCCTGGAGGACCGGACTCAGCTCTCAACCTGGCCTAGGGCCCAGCGCCCTAGCACCGTGCGGGGAGCCGGAAATCCCTGTCCAGATTTGTGAATCGAGTTCTCGAGGGGGAGGGGGAGAGCTGGCGGAAGGGAAGGCGGGAGCAGCCGCCCATTGGCTGGAATTTGGCGCAGTCAGCGCGGTGCCGTCATCTCTCTGGGTTTGGGAGGAGGGAGCGAGGATCACTCGGGTCACCCCGCGGCTGTCGCCATAGTAACCAGACCGCGCGGGCGGGGCTGTCTCCATGCTTCCCCACCTCTGGCTGAGGAAACAGTCTTGGTCCGCCTTGTTTGGCATTAGTTAGAGACTAGCTACTTGATGGAGGTTTCTGAGAGGAGTCTACAGGGGGTGGGAAAGAGACCGAGAGCCTATAGAGACCGCCAAACATCCCGCCCTTGGAAGCCCCCTATCCAGCTCCCCGTCCCATAGACACGGCACCCTCCATGTGCACTAAGTACCCATGCACACACGCACACGCCTCCAACAGCCTGTGGTCTGCGCTGGAGAACTGGAATGAGGAGGAAAAAAAGCCTCCGTGAATCTCAGTGAGTGGTGTCAAGTTAAATCCCACTTTCCTTGTCCTGTCCTGAGGCATGAGCCGCTGCCATAATCCGATTAGGGGCAGGGAGACTGGAGGAGGCTCAGCGTGAACACATGGAAGAATTAGCCTCCCCAGTTAAATTCGGTGAGTCCTGTTTTCCTGAGAAGGAAGACAGGCGACAGAAGAAGGGTCGGGAACAGTCTTCTGAGAAGGCAAGGCAGGGGGTGGGAGGGCGGGGGGGACAGTGCACAGACCACAAGGTGCCTTCTCTTTACTGCCAGGAAGTGAACCTGGGGAGAGTGAGTCCCACTGTGACAAGGTGGTCAAGAGGACCCAGCAGGGCAAAGGGTGGACTGAGGGAAAAAGGGAGAAGCCGGGTAGGAGACAGAAAACTCAGCCGGAGCCATGACTCAGCACTTCCCTTTGCAAAGGGCTGGGGCAGCTCTCACAGCACAGGGGCAGCAGAGAGGGGGAGAGAAGGAGGAGGGCAAAAAGGGCAGATTAACAATGATGCATCCCTTTGCCTGATACATGCATGGCACATAAACAGGCACACGTTTCAGCCCAGAAGTAGGCACAAATGCACTTGTACTGACAAGGGTTCACTCACTCATACCATGCACACATCTCTGCTCCCCCATTTCCTGCCCCTGTTGCTGGGGCAGAGGACATTGTGTCCTGAAAGCCATCCTCGCCTGTCCCTAGAATACCTTGGAATTTATTGGAAGAAGAGAAATGCAAAAAAAAAAAAATCACAGATCGGGGAGTTGTCATGGTGACTGCTTTTCCTGCCAGGCTGGGTGCCCAGCAACCAGAGCATCTGGCTGTATCTAGGAGGACACCTTCTGGCCTCCCCCACTGGGACCCTCCCTCAAGCACCCAGCTGGGCACCTCCCGAGGATTGCTTCAACAAGGGCTGGTGGATCACAACCGGGATAGCTGGAACCCACGCATACAGGCCTGTCCATCTTCATATACCCCCTTTAAGTGGCATTCTTGACCACTTTATGCATCTTAGACAACATTTGCTCTAAGTGACCTCAAGGCAGAAAAAATTAACGTGTCAAAAATCTTCATTTAAGACTATGAAGACCGTCCCTCATAGAACCTTACCATATGCCTACATAGGAGGTCATCTATAAACCCACATGACATCGCTTCTAGGCCTTTTGGTTAAGATCAGGTGTAAACCTAGATAACGTAGGAATATTAGATGAGGGTAGAAAAATGATTAGTTCAGTATGAACAAACAGGCTGGTGTTGTGGTATAGCTTGTGATGCCAGCATCCCATGTGGGTGCTAGTTTGAGTCCTGGCTGCTCCACTTCTGATCCAGCTCTCTGCTAATGCACCTGGGAAAGCAACAGAAGATGGCCCAAGTGTTTGGGCCCCTGCACCCATGTAAGAGACCCAGAAGAAGCTCCTGGCTTCTGGCTCCTGGCTTCGCCCTGGCCAGTACTGGATGTGGCAACTATCTGGGAAGTGGAACAGTAAATGGAAGATTTCTCTGTTCTTCCTTTCTCTCTGTAACTCTGGCTTTCAATTAAATAAAATAAATCTTTTTAAAAAAACTTTCCATCCAGTTGGTATTTCATGGTGCTGTCTTGTTTTCCTGGATATTTCTCTTTTTCTGTTAAGATTTATTTATTTATTTGAAAGACAGAGATAGAGAGAAAGACAGAGAGAGAGATGGGATAATGGGATGCTGACATTGCAGGTGGTGGTTTTACCCACTATGGCACAACATTGGCCCCATAAATCTTTTTTTTTTAAAAGAAGCATTTGAAGTCCAGTGCTGTGGTGTACTGGATGATACCTCTGCAACACCAGCATCCCATATGGGCGCTAATTCGAATCCTGGCTGCTCCACTTCTGATCCAGCTCCCTGCTAATGCATCTGGGAAAGCAGCAGAACATGGCCCAAGTGTCTGGGCCCCTTCCCCATGTGGTCCCCCATGTCGGGGACCCAGATGAAGCTCCTGGCTCCTCACTTAGGCCTGGTCCTGCCCCAACCATTGAGGCCTTTTGGAGAGTCAACCAGCAGATGGAAGATCTCTCTCTCTCTCTTTCTCTCTCCCTCTCTCTGTAATTCTGCCTTTCAAATGAATCTTAGAAAAATAAATACTTGAATATGTGTACAGAGACATGACAAATATTTTTATTGGATTTTTATTTGGAAAGAGAAAAGTTGGAATCAACCTAAGTATCTACCAGAAAGTAAAGTGTTAATAAATTTGATACATTGAAATGACTGAATACTACAGTATTCTGTTAAAAGGAATGAGTTATACTGTATGTACTGACATGAAAGAGCTCCAAAACATGTAGCTAATTGCATAACAATACACACAGTACAATAGCATTTATGCAAAAACAAAACAAATCAAGCTAAACTGTAATTCCAGTGTGTGTGTGTGTGTGTGTGTGTGTGTGTGTGTGTGTGTGTTTATAGAAGCTTGAGAAAGACAAAGCTTGCATCACTCAACAAATGACTTCAGGGAAGGAATTTGGATTGATGTCCAGAGGACATTCACTTTATCTGTGCAATTTGACTTTGTATCATAAAAATGTGCTGGTATATTGTTTCTACAATTGGAATATAGTAATTAATATATGACAGTGATTAAATAATAAAAAGGCCTGAGGAAAATAAGGTTATTTACTGGTTTTTTTTTTTTTTAACAAGTAGAGTTAGACAGTGAGAGAGAGAGACAGACAGAAACGTCTTCCTTCCGTTGGTTCACCCCTCAAATGGCCACCATGGCCAGCGCACTGCACTGATCCGAAGCCAGGAGCCAGGTGCCTCTTCCTGGTCTCCCATGTGGGTACAGGAGCCCAAGGACCTGGGCCATTCTCCACTGCCTTCCTGGGCCACAGCAGAGAGCTGGACTGGAAGAGGAGCAACCGGGACTAGAACCCGGCGCTCATGTGGGATACTGGCGCCGCAGGTGGAGGATTAACCAAGTGAGCCACGGCGCCGGCCCCCCATTATTTACTGTTGTTATTATTATTGCTGCTGCTGTTGTTGCATCCTGGGTGGGTGGAGAGCATCTTTCTGTGGGGAGAGAGACCTGAAAGGAAAACATTGATCGATCTGACTCCATCTAAGCTTTTGAACGTCAGAGAAATTAAGAAGAAAGAAGCCACCCTCTATTACATACCCTTATTTTTTTCATGGAATTTGTCCCTGCCTGAAAATTTTGTATCTACTTGAAAGGCAGGGAGAGAGAGAGAGAGAGAGAGAGAGAGAGAAGAGAGAGAGAGAGAGAGAGAGAGAGAGAGAGAGAGAGAGAGAATCTTCCATCCACTGGTTCACTCCTCAAATGCCCATAACAGCAAGGCTGGTCCAGGCCTAAGCCAGGAGTCTGAAACTATCCAGATATCCCCATGAGTGGCAGGGCCCTGACTATTTGAACTAATGCTGCCTCCCAGGCTCATTGGCTGGCACAGCAACATGGGATGCAGGTGCGATAAATGGTGGCTTAGCCTGCCGCTGGGCCACAACACTCGCACCACCTAATTATTTTTGCTACATTTTAATTTTGCTTCCTTTCAATAAAAACGAGATTTGAGAGAGGCTGGTGTTGTGGTGTAGCGGGTAAAGTCATCACCTGTGACGTCATCAATCCATAAGGGTGCTGGTTGCTCTACTCCTGATTCAGCTCCCTGCTAGTGGCCTGGGAAAAGCAGTAGAAGATGCCCCACCCCGTCCCACCCATCTCCCAAGTCCCATTACTCCCTCCCCTGCTAATCCCTAGTGTGTAAGAATGTCCAGTGCTGGATAAGGGACGCAGGCACTCTAACTTGACAAGCACTGTGTGTGTGTGTGTGTATACACACACAGGTAAGCACACACTCCTATAAGCAGCCGTTGGTGCATACGACCCTTCGTTTTCATAAGTGCCGTTAATAAAGCTGGGGGAATTTTTTTCTTCATATTAACTTGCTTATGTGTCCTGGAAACAGTGAGAAGCAGAATAGTGCCTGTATGTAGTGAGCCACCAGGAGATGAGAGCTTATGCATACTCAGATTGTATCCTGATTATTAGTGCAAGCTACCTCATTAGCAGCATCCAGGTGTCAGACCTTGCCCCACTGCTTTCGGTTAATGAATAAAAAGTCAAAGTTTCCATGCTTGGGTTCCCTTGCTAACAAGAGTACAGCTAAATCCTTAGGACAGAGCTATGGAAACTAACTCTTAAGTTTTTTATTTGTCTGTTCTTTTTACCAATGTTCTTGTTTTATGCTGGGTTTCAGGAATGGGTGCTCTGGATTTTTTTACATTAAAGTTTTTTTAAAAAAAAATTTGTACCAGTACTTTCTTTTTAAAAAGGTTTATTTTATTTATCTGAAAGGCAGAGTTAGAGAGAGAGAGAGAGAGAGAGAGAGAGAGAGAGAGAGAGAGAGATGTACCTTCCATTTGCTGGTTTACCCCTCAAATGGCTGCAGCAGCCAGAGCTGGGCCAGGCTGATGCCAGGAGCCAGGAACTCCATCTGGGTCGCCGATATGGATGACAGGGACCCAAACACTTGGGTCGTCTTCCATTGTTTTCCCAGGCACATGAGCAGGGAGTGGATCGAAGTGGAGCAGCCAAGACTTGAACAAGAGCTTATTTGGGATACTGGTGTCACCTTAACCCACAGTGCCACAATGCTGGCTCCTAATTCTATCCCAGTACTTTCTCTTTCTTTTCTTTTCTTTCTTTTTTTTTTTTTTGACAGGCAGAGTGGACAGTGACAGAGAGAGAGAGAGAGAGACAGAGAGACAGAGAGAAAGGTCTTCCTTTTGCCATTGGTTCACCCTCCAATGGCTGCCATGGCCGGCGCGCTGCAGCCGCACACCTCGATGATCCTAAGCCAGGAGCCAGGTGCTTCTCCTGGTCTCCCATGGGGTGCAGGGCCCAAGCACCTGGGCCATCCTCCACTGCACTCCCAGGCCACAGCAGAGAGCTGGCCTGGAAGAGGGGCACCGGGACAGAATCCGGCGCCCTGACCGGGACTAGAACCTAGTGTGCCGGCGCCGCAAGGCGGAGGATTAGCCTATTGAGCCACGGCGCTGGCCAGTACTTTCATAGCGTATTTATTTCATTCCTTAATCTATCTGGGGATTTATTTTTCTATGTGGTAAGAAGTAGAGATATAACCATTTCTCCAAATGAACCGCAGTTATGCCAACCTTTGAACACTCTTCCTTTTCCCCAGGGAATGTCATCTTATTATTTATGGAATTCTCAACATGCAGAGATCTATTCCAAGGCTTGAGTCTGCTCTGTGGCCCTGCTAGACTATTGCTGTGCCAAGCCTTTGATAATGAGTTTTGCAGCATGGTCATTGTTCTTTTGCTCAACTTATCTTTTCCATCTTTATTACACTCCGCAAGAACTTTAGTTCAAGTTCCATAAACTTCCTTTGGCACCTGGATTGGGACTGCACCAGTGTTACAGATTTGGAGAGAGTTGATAGCTTTGCAATCTGGAGTCACTCCACCTAAGAGCGTGCTGTTTCTCCACACTGTTAGGTCATTCATGCTCCTTAATGGAGATTTAGAGTTTTCTTCATTTCGGTGTTTCCCATGTTTTTCATTAGGTTGATTTGGGAGCATATTTTTATTCTTCCTGTAAATCTGTTAGTCTCAATTATTTTTTTAAAATGTTCATTCATTTATTTACTTGAGAGAAGAGAGATAGAGATGGAAATGGATATATATTATATATATATATACATGTATATATATGTATGTATATATACATATATACAGAGAGAGAGAAAGAGATCCCATCCTATAGCTCACAGGACTGGGCCAGATCAAAGTTAGGATCCAGGAACTCCATTGAGGCCTCCCATGTGGGTGCAGGGACCCAAGCACTTGGGCCATCCTCTACTGCCTTCCCAGGTGCTTTAGCAGGGAGTTGGATTGGAAGCGGAGCAGCCAGGACTTGAACCAGCGCTCCAATGTGGGATGCTGGCATTGTACGCAGCAGCTTAACTTGCCTCACCCCAGTGTGGGTTCCTGCTGGTTGCAATTACCTTTCTTGCTTTTACAGTGTTCTAGGAGAGGCAGAGATTCCTTTGTGTGCTGATCTCATACCTTGCTGGAATATTCTTAGTTCAGTTTTCTAGCTGAATCTCTTGGATGTCTCCCTGACACTTCTTTTCATCCCCTGAATTTAAAAGTAGTGTGTGGGCTGTTGCTGTGGTGCAGTCAATTGAGCTGCTGGTTGTGAGAAGGCAGTAGGAGATGGCCCAAATGCTAGGACCTTTGCACCCATGTGGGAGGAGAACGGCCCAAGTACTTGGATTTCTTCTACCCACGGGAGTAGAGACCGGGATGGAGCTTCTGGCTCCTGGCTTTGTCTTGGCCCAGCCTGGCTATTGCTGGGAAGTGAATCAACAGATGAAGGGCTCTTTCTCTCTGTCTCTCCCTCTCTATCACTTTGCTTTTTAAATAAATAAACAAGTAAATAAATAAATAAGAAACTGGGGCAAGTGCTGTCACGTAGTCGGCTAAGCCTCCACCTGCAGTACCAGCATCCCATGTGGGTGCAGGTTCGAGTCTTGGCTGCTCCTCTTCTGATACAGCTCTCTGCTATGGCCTGGGAAAGCAGTGGAAGATGTCCCGAGTGCTTGCGCCCCTGAACTCCCGTGTGAGACTCAGAAGAAACTCCAGGATCCTGACTTTGGATCGGCCCAGCTCTGGCCATTGTGGCCATTTGGAGAGTGAACCAGCAGATGGAAGACCTCTCTCTGTGTCTCCCTCTCTGCCTGTAACTTTGCCTCTCAAATAAATAAATAAATAATATTTTTTTAAAAAAAGAAAGGCACTGTGATGTGATGTACAGAACAAGAGTCAGAGGTTTAATATCTCCTCCACTGTTTACTGGCTGCTGCTCTAAGACAGTCATCCCTCCTCTCTGAATTTCCATTTCTCATCTAGAGACGGAAAGAAAGGAACTCAGATGTGTTGTGTCTATCAGATGCCTATCGCAGGAATGACAATATGACTGTTGTTAGGGTGACAACTGTTGCTATGGTAGTGAGTGCTATTCAGCAAGATTGACAGGGGAAAGGGGGCGGAACCAGAGTCTAGAATGAGGCCCTAGGATGCTGTGATCAGCTCTGCTGGCCCCTGAGGCAGTGAGGAGCCCTGGAGGCCTGGGCTTCCCATGAGTTCTCTTGTGACCTGGGTGACACGTGTTTACTCCTGGCTACCATGCCAGGGCCCCGGTGGGACCCACGTGCCTCTCTGTGGAAGGCCAGCCAGGGGATTTGCTTCAGCTGCTGGAGTACATACTGGAGCCCACATGGCTGAGCATTCCTGAGGCCAGGCGCCTCCTGTGCCTCCTCCTGTACTTCCATAACTCACCTGCTTGGTGACCTGGGAGAGGAGAGGGGCAGCTTGGGACACTAGAATGGCCCTAAGAACAATGCAGGGTGCCAGTGCCTGTGCTAACACCCACGCTACAGGGTGTAGGGGCATCTTGGAAACATCCTGAGATTTTTGGCAAATCTTCACCGCAGGACCTTGAAACTTTGTTTTGTTTGTCTGTCATACAGGAATAGTAACAATCCTGTCATTATTAAAGACTCCGTTGCATGTCAGGGAACACAGGTCTGTGGGTGCATCTCATAAGCTGCAGAAAGGAGTAAGTGCGAGGTGACCCTGAGCCTGGCCCTCGGGCACAGGTCAGACATGCCCATCGCACAGGCATGTATGCAAGGCAGACCCCTAAAAGTGTCAAAGTTGGAAAACCGAGGGCAAGAGCTGGGGCATCAGGAAGGTGATCCCAGGAAAGGAGGAGGCATCCCGGAGGTTGCCACCACAGTCGGACCCTCCCCACTCTCCCCATCCATCTTCCCGCCTGGTGTCTCCCCCTGTCTCTCAAGGGACACACTGCCTGCAAGCTCCCTAAAAGCATCTTGCCATGTTGCTAGGCAACCCGGTTGCTAGGCAACCCGGCCTCCTCCTCCAGCGAAGGGAGCAGCTCTCAGGGCCTGGCCTTCCAGCCTCTCTTAGCTGCTCCCTCCCCCAGGCTCAAGGCTGGAGCTCCTCTGACTTGGAGGGAGTGCGGAGCCACAGCACTGGAACATCAGAGTGGTGGGAGAAGGCCCCTGGTTGAAGGGCAGATGTCCACTTCCGGGCTGCGCCATGCTGGGGGCGCGAACAGCCGCGGAGCAGCCAACTGTGCTGGGCTCTTTAGGCGCATGCTCTGTCCAGGTACTCCTTAGGTGCTTTGGGGGTTGGCTCTGTCCTTGCAGCCAACCACAAGGTAGGTTGTAACCAGCCCAGAGAGAACCAGTGGCCTTCTGAGCTCCACTGGAAATGGACTGGGTTGGGTTTGAAGCCTTGTCCAATGAAGTCAGACTGCATACAGACTCTGCCCTGCCCTTTTCCACTGTGCGACTTTGGACATGTGCCTCAGTTTTCTCATTTATAAAATGGACTGTTGTAAAGATCAAATGTGACTTGGGGGCGGGTGTTTGGCCCAGCGATTAAGACTCTGCTTGGAACACCCGCGTCCCATACCTGGGTTCAAGTCCCAGCTCCACTTCCGATTCCAGCTCCCTGCTAATGTGCACCCTGGGGAACAGCAGAGATGGCCCAAGTGCCTGGATCCCTGCCACCCATACGGCAGACCGGGACTGAGTTTTGGCCTCCTGGCTTCCGCCTGACTCAAACCCAACTGTGTGGACATTTGGGGAGTGAGCCAATGGGTGGGAGATTTCTCTCCCTCTCTCTTTCTGTCTCTCTGCCTTTTAAGTAAATAAAACAACTTCAAGTTGTAATGCGATTTGAGTATTAGTTATGGTGATGTCAGTTGCTGTAACAAAAAACCTTCTCACTTCCAGATTTCATGATTCCAGATTTCACACAATAACCATGGAAGTAAGCAATAGTACTATTCATACTTTATTTTTATTAGGGATTTACTTATTTATTTGAAAATCAGAGTTACAGGGAGAGAGAGAGAGAGGAGAGAGAGAGAGAGGTCGTCGATCCACTGGTTCACTCCTCAAATGGCTGTAACGTCTAAAGCTGGATCTGAAGCCAGGAGCCAGGAGCCAGGAGCCAGGAGCCAGGAGCCAGGAGCCAGGAGCCAGGAGCCAGGAGCTTCTTCTGGGTCACCCACGTGGGTGCAGGGGCCCAAGGACTTGGGCCATCTTCCATGACTTTCCCAGGCCATTAGCAGAGAGCTGGATTGGAAATGGGGCAGCTGGGACTCAAACTGGCGCCCATATGAGATGCCGGCATTGCAGACGGCAGCTTAACCTGCCGTCACAGCACTGACCCCACGTTATTGTCATTGTAGAAGAGGAAACTGAGTCTCAGGATGGTGTAGACACAGGAGGCCACTTCAAACATTCGTGGAAAATGGAATTAAAGGCTAAGTTTATTTTGGTACAAGAGATTTTGAAATGCACACATACTTTTTTACAATATGCATTTTCTATGGACTTTTGGAAGTAGCCTCACATTCCCCAAAGCACCTAAGGAGTACCTGGATGAGAGGTAACTCATCAGCGCATGCTCTTGCTGCCCCACACAGAAGTACAGATGTTCTGGGTTTAGGAGGCCAAGGCAGGTGATGATGGGTGTGGCTCTGTAATCACTCAGCAGACGTGGGGAACCAAGTATCCCACATGAGTGGTAGAGACCCAAGCATCTTCTGCTACTTTCCCAGATGCAGTAGCCTGGAGCTGGATCAGAAAATGAGTATGGGATGCTGGCATCACAGGTGGTGGCTTAACCCACCCTGCCACAATGCTGGACCAAGCCCTTGCTCTTAACCATGCTGGCTTTAGTTACAAAGGATGGTATACTAGGATGGAAGGAGACAGCAAACAGGATCCAGCAGGAGGGACTTAGGAAGAGTGACAGTCAACAGGCCATTGAGTCTCTCGCTTGTGCACCTGAGATGCAGAGAGAATCCTGCCAAGCACCCTGAGGTGGACATGCCACCAAGTCCAGATACACGAAACTGCCACCGCCTCTCTCCCACTCGGGGCTTACAGGCAGAGGACAAGCTGTAGGGCCACGGTTAGGAAAGCAAAAGCTTGCAAAAGACAATGAGGGCAACAAAACAATCTCTGGTGTGTGTGCTTGTTTAAGTTGATTTTCATTTTCTAAAAATATTTATTTCATTTACTTGAAAGGCAAACTGACAAGAGAGAGGGAGGTAGAGTCGGAGAGAGATAGAGATATAGAGGTAGAGAAAGAGATAGAGGTAGAGAGAGAGGTTGATCTCGCATCAGCTGGTTTGTTCCCTATATGCCCTCAACAGCCAGAACTGAGCCAGGGCAAATCCAGGAGCCTAGAGCTCTGTCTGGGTTAGCCTGTTCATGGCAGGAACCTAATTACCGGTCCATCATCTGCTGCCTTCCAGGCTGCATTGGAAAGCTGGATTGGAGGCCAGGACTCAACTGGAACGTTGCTATGGATTGCAGGCATCCCAAGAGACAGCTTGAGCCATTGTGCCACAAGGCCCACCCCTGATTTCCTTCCTTTTTTTTTTTTTTTTTTTGAAGATTTATTTATTTATTTAAGAGGCATACAGAGAGAGGACGAGATAGAAAGAGAGGTCTTTCATTTGTTGGTTCACTTCCCAAATGGCCACAATGGCTGGAGCTGAGCTGATCCGAAGCCAGGAGCCAGGAACTTCTTCCGAGTCTCCCACGTGGGTACAGGGGCCCAAGAACTTGGGCTGTTCTCTACTGCTTTCCCAGGCCACAGCAGAGAGCTGGATCAGAAGTAGAGCAGCTGGGATTCAAACCTGCATCCATATGGGATGTAGCCACTGCAGGCAGTGGTTTACCTGCTACGCCACAGTGCCAGCCACCCCTGATTTGTTTCTTATCAGGCACAATTGCATTTTGTTATCAGACAGGGACTAAGCCAAGAACCCTTACAGGACAAGCTGTCAATCTGTCCTTTATAACCACTTGTCTTCTGTCATGAGCAGACTGTTAGGTGTGTGCACCTGCTATGGGCAAGCCCTGGGTCAGGCTTCTGTGAGGAAGGCCTAGCAAGAAGAGTTCTGGTAGGAGGGGGAGGACTTGTGCTCTGGGGTCACAGGTGGGCCAGCCTCTAACTCCTCTGAGCTTCTGCTTCTTTATGTGAAAATAGAGGTACCACCCCGCCTGGCAAGGTGGTGGCCAGGTCAAAGGAGTTGGATCCTGTAAAACACCAGCATGTGGCAGAGCCTGCGGCAGAGTTGGGTTTGCTGAATAGCTAGGCATATATAAATTGTTTTTTAAGCAACTTGATTTTGCTCTTTAAAAATTTTTACTTAAAAATCCAGAGAGACACAGAAGACAGAGTAACCTCCTGTGTACCTGTTCATCCTCCAAATGCCTGCAACAGTTAGGGCTGGACCAGGCTGAAGCCAGCAACCAGGGACTCAACCCGGGTCCCCTCTGTGGGTGATAGGGATCCAATTGCTTGAACACTCACTGCTGCCTCCCAGTGTGCATGTTAGCAGGAAGCTGGACTCGGGAGCAGAGCTGGAACTTGCCCAGGCAATGCAGGCACCCCAAGAACCATCTAAATGCTGGCCATGGGCTCACTCCTGGTTAGGCAGAATTTTAGTATTAGCAGATGCACTTGACATGAATTATAAAAAGTCCCAGGCAGTACGCCGAAGTGAGTTCTGGTGCATTTTAAAGACATGTTGAAGGAAAGACGAAGGCCAGGCAAGCAGCTGGCTTTGTGAAATGACATCACAGCAAACCCCTGGGATGTGTCCACGGCCACTTGAGCTAATGTGAGAAAATGCTCTGCACACTTAGGGCCCCAGGTGGCGCTGTTGCCATGGGACTGCCCAGGGCAGAGTGTGGACAAGGATGTTCTCACGTGGCTTGTTGGCAGGACTCCGGGGTCCATCTGCAAGAGATGGCAGGTGGGGCTTAGGGTACATGGAGCACCCCCTGTTGGAGGAGACCTGGGTGTGCACAGTCTTTAAAAGCAAGGAGACCAAAGGCCACTCAAGGCAAAGAAGTCACTCAGAGCAGTGGGGAAGGGTCTGGCAGGGGACACAGGTCCTAGAACCGGCCCCTGAGATTTTGGCCAAAGCACAGAACATCTTGGGCCTTGGTTTATTTCTCTTCCAGACAAAGCATGACAAATGGCGGAGGCGAAGGCATTTTGTAAACACTGTGGTGCAAACGTACAGCCGGGGGTGGGAGAGTGAGCTGTATCTTCATCAACGAACAGTACCACAGGGAATGCAAAGGGGCTGGTCCTGGATTGGGAGGGGGGAGCGATGGTGGGATCAGTAAC
This sequence comes from Sylvilagus floridanus, assembly GCA_949820135.1. Classification (NCBI taxonomy): domain Eukaryota; kingdom Metazoa; phylum Chordata; class Mammalia; order Lagomorpha; family Leporidae; genus Sylvilagus; species Sylvilagus floridanus. The sequence goes on from OX463236.1 coordinate 161,900,437, forward strand.
TGGCAGGACAAGGGGTTAAGGGTCCGTGAGGACAGGACTGGAGCACTCGGAAGCTGAGTGCGGGGTGAGAGTGGCTTCTCCAGGGACTGTCCGTGAGGCGGCACCATCTCAAGTAACTCAGCACTCGGAGGGATCACAGAGCTAGGGGAGGCAGCAGGGCTGAGCTGGGCTGCAGCACAGGATGTGCACCTGAAGGAGGCCCAGGCTGGAGTCATAAATCACATTTGATGGGCACTGTCCGGTTACTTGCTTTCGGGGGACAGAGAGAATCTAGTGACTCCTGAGGTCGCACGGAGCAGGGGAGTTAGAAAACCCCTGGTTCGGCCTCAGTATTTTAACACAATAAGGACGGAACCCTAGAGGATGTGAGCTCCCAGGTCAGAAGATCCTCCAGTCCAACTTCTCCCCAGCTGCCCTGTCCCTTCCCCGCCCGTTTTCCTTCCCAGCCTTGCACTGTGGGTGTGTGCCCAGCGTTCTCCCTCCTTCCTTCCCAGGTTGGCCCCCGCGCGTGTGTGGCCCTGCTCCCTTCTCTCCTGCTGGCTGCCATGGCTCCAGAGCGCCCCAGGGCCCACGCGGCCCACCACACGTCCATTTAGCGCTGCACTGCCTAAGAAAGCTGATTTACAGTATCTCAACCGGGTGACCCTCCTTTGCCAAGACTCATACTCTGGCCTCTTGTTTCATTTTACGAACCCGCGTGCCTTGCTAGGAAATTTCATTTATTACACTCAGGTTGCAATCCTTAGTAGCCCCGATCATTCTAGAACCTGGCTCTGCCTCCCCAGTGTGTTCCCACTCCCTCTCCCTCCCAGCTTCCGCCCCTGCCCCAGCACCACTGTGAAGAGACCCTCCCCATGGTTCATGTATGCTGTAAGCAAGGATGGTGACAGTTACCAGTACCGCATCCGTGGAGTGGGACTCCAGGTGACGTCACCCCACCCTGCCACCCTTACGCTCTCATCCAATATAAGACGACGATGTTATGTGTGCTTTCCAATTTTTCTGCCCCAAATGTATGTTATTTGGACAACCAGGAAAAATGCGAAAATGAGTTACAAGGCTTTGCCTGTTGGATTGTTTAGCAAGCAGCCCCACCCCCACCCGTGCCTGGACTCCCGCCTTCCACCTGCTCTTCCCCTCCTTACCCAAGGGGCACGGGAAACGGTCAGCGGCCCAGTGGGGGCCCAGGGCACCCCCATACCCCCAGGAGGATCCTTTGGCCCTTAGGAGAGAAATACCCGGACCACGGGGAAGGGGGAGCGGCTATCACTTCCGACACCTTGCCCGGGGTTGTTTGCGTGTAAGGGGAGGCATTTTCGGCAATTTTCCTGCCACGGCGTTTGGGCAAACGCGTGAAGCAATCATCAGGGTCGTGGCCGCGGCATTCAGAAGGGCCTGTAGGTGTGGGCCCTCTCGGCCTCCAGACCTTGCCCCTGCAGAGCAAGGGTTCCCTTCTTCGCCCCCTTTGCAGGCCAGAGCAGGTCTGAAGGCGACCAGGTCCTCCCAACCTCAATCTGGTGCCACACCGGAGGGTCCGGCCCGCGGCGGCGCCATAGCCCGCCTGGGGGTAGGATTAAAACCAGGCCCCGCTTCCCCTCCTTCGGCCAGCAGAGGGCGCGCTCCGCCCGCGATTAGCAGGCGCCGCGGCGAGCCGGGGCTGGGAGCCGCGGCCCCGAGCGCCCTTGGGAAAAAGAAGAGGCAGATGCTGAGAAAAGATAGGGGTGGCGCAGAGTGACAGTACGAAGGGGAGGGGTGGGCGTGGAGAGGCTGCGGGCAGCTTGAGGTGGGACAGGTGGGCTGGAGCCCGAGAGGAGGGGAGGGGCAGACGGAGGCCCGGGTGCGCCGCGTCCTGCTCGGAGAATGAGCCCACCCGCCCGGCGGCGTCCGGCTTTGTGGCCCGCAGCCCCCCGGCCTGCCCTCGCCCCTCCGCGGCGGGCCTTTCTGCTCTGGCCTGAGCCTCGCCCCATCCTCCTTCCCCACGCTGAACGAAGGTTCGGGTGCAGCCAAGAACAGAGAGGCGGCGGCGGCGGCGGGCAGCGCGGGAGCTTTAATGGGGGCTGGAAGGGAACAGAACCCCGCCGGGCCCTCCGGGGGGGCGGGGGGCGTGCGCCACGGGAGTGGCCTCTACCGAGCCTGCTCCGTCCCGGGTGGCAGGAGGACCCTGAGAGGCCTCCACGTGCCGGGTTGCGGGCAGAAACAGGAAAAGGTCACGAGGCCAGGCGAGGGGCAGGCGGAGGAGGGACAGAGAGTCAAGGGGGCGCGCGGTCGCCTTCCCCAGGGGCTGGGGCGAGTGCAGCAGGGGGCGAGTCTAGAGTCACAGGAAAGTTGGGGAGGCCGCCGGGGTCTGCCCCGGGGCTGGGGGCGGCCGGGCGAGGGCCGTCTGGGCTCCAGGATCGCGGAGGGAGGCTCGGGGTCCCTCCCCGGGCCTGGGTGCGTCGGGCGAGGCTCAGCAGGTGGGGGAGGCCGAGTTGGCACCCCGCCGCCCCGTCTAGTGGTAATGGCCCCCCAAGTGCGAGGCGGCCGCCACGGCGCCGAAGGGCCCGGGCGGCGGCTGCAAGCCCGGGCTCGGATAGAGCGCGGCGGTGGCGGCGGCGGTGGCGGCGGGGCCCGGACCCGGCCAGTAGGAGAAGCCGGCGGGCGCGACGCCGGCCGAGGCGGCCATGAGGTTGAGTTTGGAGAGGCCGGGGAAGGGCAGCGGCGCGAGGCCGGCGGGCAGCTTGTAGAGCGCGCCGTCCTGGGCGGCGGCGGCCGCGGCGGCCGCAGCGGCCGCGGCGTGGGCGTGCGCGGGCGGCGGCTGGCAGGCCTGCGCCAGGCCCTGGAAGTCGAAGCGGTAGGCGTAGCGCTTGCCATGCACCTTGCTCATGATGTTCTTGTCGTAGTAGTAGCGCAGCGCGCGGCTCAGCTTGTCGTAGTTCATGTTGGGCTTGCTCTTGCGCTCGCCCCAGCGCCGCGCCACCTCGTCCGGGTCGGTGAGCTTGAACTCGCCGTGGCCGCCCTCCCACGCGATGCAGCCGGCGTTCGCGCGGTCCGCCAGCAGCTCCAGCAGAAACTGCCACAGCTGGATCTGCCCGCTGCCTGTGGGGGACGGGGAGGGGGGAGGTCAGCCCCAGGCCGCCCGCAGAGGAGGCTGCAACTGGAGGAGCAGGTGCCAGGAAACCGACCCAGCCCGGCGGCAGGCGGGAGCTGGCACCACGGCCAGCCGTGGCCGCTGCAGCTGGAGTCGCTGGCCAGCGAGGGGCCGCTTAGGCCTTTTTGCACTTCAGCACAATGGACGGACGTTCGGCTCCTACTTAGGAGGACGAAGCCCCCGGGGCCCGTGGACAATGGGGAGAGAAGAGGAAGCATCATATTCTCCCCACGCACGCGGCAGCGGCACCACCGTGCGCAGGGGCCAGCTACCAGCCCCGACCCGCCACGGAGTCCGTGAGCCCTTCTTCAGGTGCCCTGAAGCACCGAACAGGTGAATGGCCTGCTCCCCCCCCCCCCCGCTGGACCAGAAGGGAAGAGGCTGGCGAGCAGCCGCAGGACCCTGGCCACTCCTGGAGGAGGACCAGCCATGCCCCAGGCCCTGCTGGAGATGGGGTGGTGACTGTCTTCCTGGGGACACCATGTCAGATAGGAGCCAGTACGGTGGCCCACCACAGGTGAGAAGAGGCCTCCTATGAAGTGTGCAGAGCTCTGCACTGGCACTGCTAGGATTCAGACCCTTTTTTCGGATCAGGCGGGACTCCCCCGGTGCTAAGGTGCCCTTACTGGCCAGGGGCTGATGAACTGCTCCGAGGAGCAAGGCAGGATTGGGAAGTGAGGGTGCCTGGCTCGGGCCTCCTCTTCTGCAGGATTTCAGGGTAAGGAGGTTTTTCCTGATTATGCAGGAGGGGAGAGTGGGAGCCCAGAATTCCTGTTCCCCAAGAAAAATCCTGACACACTCCCCCTTTTGAAATAAAACGGTTTTCCTCAAAGTCATCTGACTATTGTTTCAGATCCTGCGGGGTGAACCTCTCTCCTTTGCATGCGACCCTCCCAGAACCCAGACGCTGCCCTTGCACCATAATTTCAACCCCGGTCACACCCAGTCAGCTCAGCGAGGACGTTCGGTTTTAGGGTCAGAAGCAAGGGAAGATCCAGATGAAACCGTGCACCTGACACCCATGACTGACTGCCATCAGCGGTTTGGAAGCCCGTTCTTAAAAGGCATTGTAGTTGCTCCTGGATAAAGCAGTTTGCCTATCTCGTTTTTGTGGTTACTGTAACTTAGTGAAATCTGGAGAACCAGCTGGGGCAGGGGTACCACCTGCGGTGAGGCATGGCCTGCGGAACCAGCCGCCACAGGGTGATGTACTGACCTGGAGCTTGCTAGGGGTGAACGGATCGCTGTCCAGTGCGCTGTCCAGTGCAGCAGGAAGCCCTGGCCAGAGTCTAATGGCTGGACAGCCCCGAGTGGTGGAGGAGGGATTTTCTGGGTCCCTTTGCAATCTGTGCTGTGGCCATGTACTGCTGCTGCCAGCAGGGACAGGAGCCAAGGGCCTCAGCTGTGGACCCGAAGCCTGGAATACCCTACTCTGCAGAAACACAGTATCCTCTTCACCTGCCCTGGTTCGCAAGTCCAGCGCTGGGACTGGCAAAGGCAGGGGCCAAAGGCCGAGGGACTGGCTCCCCAGGGGCCCCTGCCAAGGGCCCTGTGCTTCCCAGGGCCCAGGGTGCACCTCGCTCCCATCCTCTCTTGGGTGCCCAGTGGCGCCGGCTCCCCTCTTGTCGGCCCCGGCCGCTGCCCTCGCCTCTCCACGCTCCCAGCGTGCCGTCCAGCTCACCTTTCTGCACCGCGGGGCTCAGCGGCCCCCAGCCGGGGCTCTTCCCTTCCTTGAAGAGGCTGTCTCCGACGGGATCTGAGGCAGCAGGAGAAAAGGTGGGCGGGGGTGAAGGTGGCGAGTTTGACCTATGGAACCCGCGGCCAAGTCTGGAGGGGAGATGCCATGGTCCCCAGGCTCGAGGATGGGGGCCCCCGGGGCCACGGGGCTCCTCCTCCTGGAGCCGTCCCCGGCGCGCGCCGCGCGGAGCTCCTCTGTGGAGCCCAAGTCAGGAAACGCGTCCAGGAAAAAGGAAATCCGCTTTCCGAAGGGGCCGGCTGGAGCTTTATAAAGACGGGCGGGTATTGCGCCAGCCGAGCCGCAGCGCGGAGCCCATTCGGGAGAAGAGGAGGGCGCCTGGAGCGCCGGCCGGCGCGAATGCTCGCAGCACGAAGGTGAGGAGCCGCGAGGGCGTAGGGTCGACGCCCGGCGGACCGCAGCCTCCCGCACGGCTCGAGCACGCAGTCCGCTACCACGCCGAAGACCCCAGCTTCCCTTACCAGGTCCCCCGATCTGCTCACTTGGAGTCCTTTGGATCCCACGCTGACCCCCCCCAACACCCCCCCCCCCCCCCGCAGCTCTCTCCCTGCCCTTTTAGGTTCCCCTGAACGCCCTACATTGTAATCAGCAATCTGATTCTGCGGACCGCGTCCCCTTCCCTGGGACCCTGGCACCCCCTTCCCGCGCCCGAGCCCAGGGTCCCGGCGCCTCCAGCCCCGGGCTGCACCCTGAGTACCTGGCAGGTACATGTTGATCAGCAGGGGCTGGGAGGCGCCGCTCTGTCTCATCGCTGCCGGGGGACTGGGCGGTGGGAGATGGGGGAGGGGAGGGGGGGGACCAGGGAGCGTCAGGCTTTGCGCTCCAGGGCACCGGTCCCCGCCCGAGGCGACCGCGGGTGACAGGGAGGAAGAGACGGCGCCGGGTCCAGCAGGGCCCGGCGGGAGGGGGCAGTCCGGGTGTGGCGGGGATGGCGAAGGTGGGGGTGGGGGTCCTGGAGCGGCGCTCCCAGCTACCGGGCCGCTTGGAACCCTCGGGCCCCCGCCCGGGCAGGGGCCGCAATTTCCGTTTTAATTAAAGCGCGGCCGCCTCGGCCCCCCGGACCCAGCCCCCGCCCCTCTTATCGTCCCATCGCAATAAAGTCTCCAACGCGCCGCGCCACAGCCAAGCGCACCCGGCAGCCCCCCGCGCCCCGCAGCCGGGGAGACGCGGGGGATGGGCCCCCGGGCCGAGCTCTTCGAAGGGGGCCGGGAGCGCCTCTTTTTTCCGCCTCCGTGATTCTCTGCAAACAGTGATGGGGCGGGGGTGTACCCGGGCCCACCTCGGACCCCCACGGCCGCAGCCCCCTCCCCTAGAGCCCTCCTTCCCTCCTGCTCCCGCCCCGTCGCCGCTCACTCTGCTCGCTCTCCCTCCCCTGCCCCCACCCCACCCGGGTTCCCGTCTCCAGGCTGCGTTATCTGCATCTTCACTTTTAAATTTCCGCTTCCCTCCCTCTCGCCTGTCGCTGCGCTCCGGGCTCGGCAGCCGTTGCTCCCTTTATCTATGCCCACCCCCGCGCCTTCTCCCACCTCTTCTCCCTCTCTCTGCTCTGCCCTGGAGACTCAGCCCCTTCCCCGTCTCTCCCTCGCTTTCGCCCCGTCTCCAGACTTTCTACAATCCCCGGGCCTCGGCCCCACCCCGGGCAGCTCCCCTGACAGCTGCAGCCCCCCCCCTCCATCCCCCTCCTGGGGTCCCAGCTTCCCCCTCGGCCCCGCCTCCGTTCTCCCCAGCTGCTGAGTCCCCTCCAGTCTCCTCTCTGCCTCTTCGGTTCTTCTCCCTCCCCTCCATTCAGTCCCCACAACAGAAGAGGTGCGACTCTGCAGAGAGGATCCATGCTGGCTTTGCTTGGTGGGCTCCTGACCCTCTACCAATCTCCTGGCAACTCTTCTTCCACCGTACACACAGCGCATCGGCCCAGTCAGCCTGGTTTTTCCCATTCTGGGCTGGACAGGGAGAAGGATGAAACCGGGCTAGTGTACAGTTAGGGGGAGGAAAGCCCCTGCCAAGAAAGCGAGATCTTTGTCTAACTCATGCGATGCTGATGCCGTTCCCATGGGGGCTAGAGTCTCTAGTGACCTGTGGGACTACCTGGAGAGGCAGGCTAACCAGGGGAGATGGCTAACCAAGGGACCTGGGCCAGGGGCCCATGCAGCACCTGTGACTACTGTCAGAATTTGTCTTCTCAAGGCCCTCTCTCTCCCGGCTTGAGTCCAAGGACTGCAGGGGCCTGAGAGTGGGCAGAGTTCCTGCAGGGTCCCTGTCCCTGGGTGCCCACCCAAGGGAGATGGCTAAAGTCCTCTTGTGACGCAAAAGAGTCAGGGAGCATTGTGAAGGCGGAGTGTGAGGGGATCCTTGAGGGACGGTGAAGGTAGCTTTAGGAGGTGGCCGTGGAATCTGGTGGGAGCAAAGATGAGAGGTTGGGATGTTCTTTGGGGACCAGACTCAGTGGTCTGTCAGAGGGGAGGACCTTGAGGGTGGGGCTGGGATGCCAATCTTTCCCCTTCGGGTGCCGTCTGGTTTTTTTCCCCCAACCTCTACTGACAGAAAGCGAGAAGGAGCAAGATGTAAGAGTTGAGACAGCCACTTGGAGACTCACCCACTGAATGCTCTCAGTAGCCAGCATAAGAGAGAGGTGCTCAGAGAGGGGGTCCTCCCAGGCATCCCAGGTCAGCTGCATGGGCTCTGGATTCCAACCTCCTGGAGGACCCAGGTGCTGGGAAAAGCTGAGGTGAGGGGAGGGTGTCCCCCACTGCCTCTGTGTCTCAACATCCTCCATGCCCTCTTGCTTTGAGTACAGCCAGGGAGGAGGCCAGTGGGAGTCTGGCAGTTTTCCCTCCATCCCCTCCTACTCTGGCTGGGTGCTGGTCCCTGGGGCCTTGCAGACACCCCACCCCCAGCCTGTCCAGAATGGAAGGACATAAATGTGAAAGTTCTCACTCCCAGACTGGCCTCTGAGACCCCCCACTCCCTAGCTGCTGATAGATGTGGGGAACAGAGCCTGACCCCTGGATCCAGGAAAACCTAAAACTTTCATGGTGGCAAGGGCTACGGCAACCCGACTCCTTCACTTCACAGAAGGGCACACTGAGACCCAGAGGACCACGACCCGTTCAGGGCCACACGGCCACTTCCTGAGCCCATCTTTTCCTGGTGCCCACAGAGAATCCTGGCAGGAGGACGGCTCAGCCCAGGGCCTATACCAGATCTCCCTTTCATCCACTGCCTGGTCCTCAAAGCAGGCAGCAAGGAGATAGGCTGCTGGACTCAAGCCAGTTTGTGTTCTAAGTTCAACTTCTTAGTCCCTCATTTCCTAGTTGTGAAACTTGGGGGAGGGGTATATAACCTTTGAACCCTACCTTTGTCTCCTTGCTGGTAAAACAGGGATGAGGGTATCTCACATCCAGAATTCTGAGGTTCATATAAAATAACACATGCAGTGCTTAGAACAGGCGCTATACATCGAGTTATGCTTACCATCTCCCTTCCCCAAGGGGACAAGGAGCCTGTGACCAGCCATGAATCTCAGGCCCCTCAGGGACCCATAGAAATTTGGGGCATTTTTGAGGCCTGAGGCTCTTAGCTACAGCTTGTCACCCTCCATTTAGCCTGGATTTGGCTTCGGGAGCCCTGTATTCAAATTCTGGCTTTGTCACCAATTCAGTGGGAGACCTAATCAAAGCTCCTTCCTGGAGCTCTGGTTTTTTAATTGGTGAAATAGATGGGGGAGGTATCAGGGTGACCACAGGCAACAGGGGCTATGGATTCCAGAGTCTACTCAGGCGCAGAATTCTTACTCCACCTACAGCTCTGTTCCTTGATCCCCTGACCCAACTCTGTGATCCGTGGAGGGTGTGGAGACAGGAGAAGGAGGGCCCTGCATTGACTGCCTGATTTCCCAATGATTTTCCAGAACTCTAGAAGCATTTTCAGGGGTTCTCACTGAATCTTTGCAACTATCCCATGAGATGGGCAAGGCGGGCCCCCAGCTCCACAGATGAGGGAATGGAGGCTCTGAGATGCTATGTGCTTGGACCTTTGGTCTGTCTTATGATCCAGGGGGTCTTCCCAAAGGAACAACCACCTGACTTCATACATCTGGACCCCAGGAGACTGCCCAGGTCCAATTTTGACAACGCTGCAATATGGCCTTTCCTTGCCTGGGCTAGGCCGATGCTGGACCATTCCTCCCAACTGGTGACTTCAAAACACAAGAATCCCTGAAGGACAGGATGAGTAGAGTCTTGGTGGCCTCGGGAAGGCTCTCCTTATGGGGGATGAGGGTATCTTTATCTGGGGCAGAGAGGGAACTGGGGAAAATCCATACTGGGGCCAGGGACCCTGGGCTGCTACCATACTCAGCCCCACCATGGCTGTGGGCCATGAACCCAGACACATTGCCTCAGTGGCTGGGGCTTGCTGGTCCTCTGAGGCAGAGGGAGGAGACCAAGAGTGAAGAGGAGTTGTTTGGAGCAGCCAAAAGGAAAATGCTTCATAAATGCTGGAGTCCAACACCTTGCAAGGAACTGTGATTTAGAAAAAGGCTCTGGGGGCTGGGCTCACGGAGAGGAAGTCTCCCCCACAGAAGACCCTGGGAGGCAGTGGGACTCCCAACTGATTCTTCCTCTGGGAATGGAGATGCTTCCCTGGCTGGGTAGGAACCAGGGTGAAAAGTAAGACTGGGAATTAGAGAGGAGTCCAATGGAACTTCTGTGCAGGGTTCAGAAAACTCTGTGTGATGGCAGTAGCTGGCCCTGGGAAGCTCTGAGCCCTGCCATGGGGGTGTCTGCCTCCACCTGCAGGAGGTGAGTACAGGTGCCATCTGAGCTGATAGTACCCACAGCCCAACTTTGTGGGTCTTTTCCAGAAGAGTCAGGGACTGCTTGTCCTTAACAAGATCCCAGGGATTCTTTCCGATCCCACCAGATCCCACCCACATACAACCCAAGCCAGTTTATGTTTGAGAGTCAAGGGTCCTGGAGCCTGAGGTAGGGGTCTGATGGATCAGGAGAAACCCTCAGAGGGATGAGGATGGAAGTCACAAACGAGACACCAAGGAGGCATGAGAGGCAGGCAGGTGCAGAGGCCTTTATTGAGGGTCCCTAGGGAGGCGCCTGGGGCTGGGGAGCCTAGTGCTGGACTCTCCGAATGGACTGCAGCTGCCCAGTGTGGGCCTGCGTGCCGAACTCGCTGTAGTTACGGAACTCGCCGCTGTGCCGGTCCCGCTCTAGGACGTACTGGTAGCCTCGGTAGCCTGGATACTGATAGGCCACCCACCTGGGCCAGTGAGGGAACAGGGGTGATGAGTAGGCCCTCCACCCTCACTCCCTTTCTCAGCTCCCAACCCCAGCTCCAGAACAATGGCTTTGATCTCCCCTATATGGATATCTCCCTGCCCTGCCCACTGTCCCATCTGCCTGCTGCCCGCCTCATCTCCTCTCGCCACCCTCTACTTCCTCTTTACCCATGTTTCTGATGCCTTCCTCTACTCCTACACTATTCCCCTGACACCCATTCTTCTGTTAACTCTTCCCTTCTCTCCCTGTCCATCTGTCTCATCCTCTCTCTTGCCTTGGGCTCCAAATCCTCAGCCTCTGGACCCTGTCCCTCAGCTTCACCCATAACTCCTTCCCCTGATTGGCACTGCCTCCCTGCTCTTCCCATCTCCCTGTTCCAGTCCCAGTACTCACGCTCCGGAGCTGACTTTGAGGGAACCCACTTCCTTGCTGGCCCATCCCATGGAGGGCAGGGATGGGTAATCATCACTGAGTTCAAACTTGCAGCCCTGGAAGTTCTCCCCCTCAAACAGTGTCACTCGGCTGTCACTGTGGTTCTGAGGCACAGGAAGTTGGGGCCAGAGAGGTCAGACCCCACAAAAGTGTGTCAGTGGATCCATCCTCATGCCTACTCTCCCCCCACCCTACTGCCCCAGAAGTTGCACAGCCACTTCGGCTCCTCAAGCACCCCAGAGCGCCCCATCTACTCTCTGGCAGTTGGGAAGCTGGGACACTCAGAGGGGCCCTTCTGCCCCTCCTGTGCTGTGGGCTGAGGTGGCAGATGTGGGGTAGCGTAGGGGAGAGTTCTGGGAGATCCTTTCAGGTCAGAGCTGGAGGGTGTCTTGTGACATAGGCCTGTTTTGCATGAAGAAAATCAGAGGCCCATTAACCAAGAGTTTCCCTAAGGGCTTCGGTGACTATGCAACCCCCTGCCCATAACCCTGGGTACAGCCAAAGGCCTGACAAAGGGGTACTGGATGCCAGTCAGCATAGACACACACACACACACACACACACACACTCTTTTCTCTGCCTCCATCCCTGGATTCAGTTGCAGTCTCCTCTGCCTATTAACTCTGTGACCTTGGACAAGGCTCTTTGACCCTGTGTATGGGGCTAACAGCAGCCTACCCAGCCTCAAAGGGCAGGTGGTGACAGAGGACTCCAGGGTCGCCCCACTGGGACGGCCTCGGAGCTGTCCGCGGTGCTGATCTCGGCATGCCCGGCCCACTCCCTTCACGCTAACTTTGGAGACCCCTCTGGTTCGGGAAAGTAGTGCCGCCAGCTCCTACCCAGGAGTTTGTTTACCCCCTCCCTTGTAGGGGGCCGTGGGGCCAGGGCTTGGAGCTGGGAGGCGGAGGCGGAGGGGGAGGGGAATGGGCTGTGCTCACCGCGCAGAGCACTGGCCGGAAGGACAGCAGCTGGTTGCTGTGGTGGCCGCTGCTGCCGCTCCAGGCGCTCCAGCGAGGATAGTCTCCCTTCTCCAGGATGAACTGCTGTCCCTGGAAGTCGGGGTACTCAAAGGCCACCCAACTGAAAAAGGAGATGGGGAGCTGGGAGGCATCTACCCCGCCCTGGGGCTTACTGCTATAGAAAAGAGAAGCCCCATCTTTTCCTCCAACCGCAGCCCCTCCCCAGCACACCCATTGCCTGGCAATCTGGCCCTTCTCCAGGGCCCAGGCCAGCTGCTGTTCCTGGCTTGAGGATCCCAGGATTTCCACTCAGAGCGCCCCAGTGGGAAGGCATTTCCCAGGTTAGGAAGATCACACACCATGCGCTCCTACCCCAAATGTTAAGGGGCAGAGAGGCATGGAGCCCCCAGCCTGCTGCCAACGCGAGTGGTCTACCTTCACACAAAGAAGTCGGGAAAGGCCAAAGCTGCACTGGACACCCTGTGGGGCCCAGGCTGGCCCCTCGGGGACCCGAAGGGGTAGCTTTTCGCCTTTCTTCAGCTAGAGTGTGAGCTTCCTCTTTCCTAAGATTTCTCTTGCCATCAGTGAGTTTTGAGAAGACCGACGGGTTTCTCGCGCTGGGGGCGGGGTCTCCCTTGGGGCTCCCAGGGCCGGGAACTGAGGTCCCAGGCTCCACGCTTGGGCTAGGAGAGCGCGGCGCCCCTGCATCCCCGCCCAGCCGCGGCCGGGAATCACTCACGCTCCGTTTTCCACCTTGACCGAGCGCACCCTGCGCAGGCCTCCGCGCTCGCCGACGTTGGCGCAGTCGCTCAGCAGCCGGCAGCGTCGGCCCTGGAAGTCCTCCTCGTCCCAGAGGGTGAGGCAGGCGGGCGCGGGGCCCGGCGCGGAGGCGCTGCTCATGCCGCTGCGGACAGAAAGGGCGGGACCACACCGTCAGCGCCTCGCCTGGAACCCACCAAAGCCTGCCCAGCCCGGGTAACGGCGCCCGGGACCCGGGGACTGGACCCAGCCTGGCTGTAGCCCCAGGCTGCCAGGGGCCCTCCCTCATCCCGCCCTTCCCTCCCCGGACCCAGAAGCGGGTGTTCACCGGGTGGGTGAGCGCGGCACACGAGGGAAACGGAGAGGCTGCGCGCGGGTCGGGCGTGCGGGGCTTTATACCCAAGCCTGGCCCCGCGCCCCGTTGGCCTGGGGGGAGCTGAGTCAGCAGGCGGGCTGCGGTCCCCTCTGGCTCCCGTGGGGGCTGCGGCCTTTCCCGAAGCCGCCGATCTGGCCCCAGCCCGCGGGGATTACAACAGAAAGTGCTGAGCCGCGCGTCCCGCGCCCGCCCAGGCCCGGGCTGACACCGCGCTTTCTTTCTTTTGAGCCTGAGCCCGGCAGGGCGCATCGGGGCTCGGGGCAGGACGCCCCTCCCTGGCCCAGATCCTCTGGGACGGAGCTACGAGGCTTCTCTGTGGGCCTTCTGCTGGGGCCGCGGCTTCCTGAAGTTCTTCTCAAGGTTAGCTAAACGCCAAGACCTCTGCAGCCCTAAGTGAAGGCTCTTCTTTTGGGCGGAGGTCTCCGCAAAAGAGAGACGCTCCCCGCTCCCTCACCCCTACACATACGCCGCCATTCAGTCCTCTTTTCTCAGCAGGACGGTTCCATCGTGCACCCTTTCCTCTCAAGGCTGCGCTCCCAGGGCCTGCGCGGGGCGCCAGGATTTTCCCGGCGCCCCGGAGCCGAGCCGAGGCAGAGAGCAGGACTCGCCACCAGGCGGCGCCACAAGGGAGCGCGCGCGGCTGGCGCAGAGTGTTTAGAAGTACCAGAAGGCAAGGCAGCGGGAAGAACGGCCCAATCTCGCCTGGTCCGGACCCGCGACGCTGCCAGATCCCCCCTTTACCCGCTCTTCGGGCCTGGGGGCTCAGGTCCTGCCTGCTCAGGCTCTCGAGTGCACCACAGCTCAGGCCGCCAGTATTGTCCTGGACGGCCCTGCTGGAGAAGCGGAGGCTCTGGAAGGTTCTGGAACGTGGTCCGGGTGTCACAGCCGACAAGCGGCCCAGCTGACCTGTGGACCTGAGCATCTGCTGTAGGGCCCTGGGCTCTTACACCCCCCTCGATCCCAGTGCCAGGGCTGGAGGGGGCAGGAGGAGCCGAGAGAGCAGGAGAGAAAGGCTTGGCGGCCCCAGGGATTGCACCAGGACGGAAATGTCCTGACTACAAGTTTCCTAGCCCCTGAAGCTACCACTGAGACACAAAGGTTTCTTGCAGAACTTCGAGTTTCTCTTAATGGTGGTGGTTGGGGGGTGCATTCCAGCTGTGAGGGGTGGGAACGGAGCTGATGTTGCTACCATGAGCCGAGTGCTGGAGTTATAAACTCACAACAGCCAAATGAGTAGATTTTCCACTACAGATACAGACACGGAACAAGGGCAGGGTGTGGTCCAAGCACAGTGTCACAGCAAGAACAGAGCCCAGACAGTCTGAACCGGAAGCCAGCCAGGGCTCTGATACTGCCCATCTCCCAGGGCTCGCCGGCCAGACACAGCTCCCCAGCTCCTGGCCCAGTGCCGTTTGCCACAGTGTGCTCCTGTTACACTGGAGTGTCACAGTCACAGGACCTGGTCCCGCTTGGCCCCTCCGCCACCTCCTGGCACAGTCGCCGTCTGTCACGCCACCCTGTTTTCTTTCTATCATCTGTCTCGCTTTGCTGTGGCATCTGTCCATCTTAGGTTGGTGGGGGTGCAGGTGCCCCTCTTGCTCTGATGTAAGCTCCATGTCAAGCCTAGCACTGTGCTGGGTATACAGTAGGCACTCAATAAAACTTCTTGAGTGAGTGAACAAGGTGGTCAGTTGTGGGCCAGGTGTTGGGAGGGAAGAGGTGCCGAAGAGACTCCTAAGGAAGTGTGTGTGTGTGTGTGTGTGTGTGTGTGTGTGTGTGTGTGTGGAGGGGTGCTGGTCTAGACGGCTGAGAACAGGTGCTGGGGTCAGACCTCCCTTTGCTGGTGAGGAATTGCTGCGGGGTCCACGCGTGTGTGAAAGTAAGTCCCCCAGAGCTGGGCAGGGCGGTAAAGGCTAAGCTAGGAAGAACGAGCCCAGACTTGGTTGGGATGGAATCAGAACCATTCCCAGTTCCCTGCCTCTACCCTGCAGGAGGTTTGGACAAACACAAACAGAACATCGCTGCTCCCCAAGTCACAAGAAGGGGATCTGATGGGCCGAGAGCCAGTCCCGGACCCTTGGCATGCTGGCCCGTGCCCTTGCAGTTCACAAGCTGGGCCGTGGCGGGTAAGGAATCAGATCCCGCCTTCCCTCCATTTTTCCACATCTGCACCCGACAACTGCGGATGGGGGCCACCAGGGGGCGCGAGCAGGCCGGGCTGGCCCGCAGGCTGCCGCGGTGGGGCGGGTGGCCACGGGAGTGGAAGGCGAGGGGAAGGGGGTGGCGGGAGGGGCGGAGGGCGCGGGGGCGGGTTCGACAGGACGTGCGTCCGCGCTCCAGTGACGCGGGCCCGGCGGACTAGTCCGGACGGCGAGCGGTCACGGGCGCGCGGTGTGTGCGCGCCGCCGGGGCTGGGGGTGCTGGGGGCCGCTTGGCAGGCTGGGTGCTGGCCAGATGGCGGTGTTCCCCGGGAGGGGGAGTGGTGGTGTATAGGGTGTATGGGTGTGTGTGTGTGTGTGTGTGTGTGGTTTCCAGGGCTCCGTGTTAGAATGCAGTCCCGCTGGGATTTAGGTGGAGATCCTGTGGGTGGGACAGACCTGCTCGCCTCCTCCAAGTCCCAAGTTTTGATCTCGGCCCCAGCCAGCGCCTCCCCTTTCCCGTGCCTCAGTTTCCTTCTCAGGGAAAGGGCCCTCTCCAGGGCTTCCGGTTCTTACTGCCTGCCCCCAGTCCTCGCCAGTGGGCACGCCCTCCAATGCGACCTCTCCCACCGTCCCTCACCCCCACCCCCATCCCTCCTGGCTTTGCCCCAGAGTCACCAAGGAAGGGAAGGGCGAGCCACGGAGGGGAAGGGGCTGTTGGCCGCCCCCGCCCCTGGGGGAGTAGAATGGAGCTCTGGAGTTGCAGGCCGCTGCTGTCCCCAGCGGGCTGGTCCAGCTCCGGCCCCTGCTTCCCTTTCTGGCTCCCCCCGGCCCCCCCCCCTCGCCCCCGGCAGCTGTTCCTGTTTGTTTTCCCAGATCAGTGGCGCTCAGAGCTTCCTGAAGGATGCATGCCCAGGTGGCTTTGTTTGCCAGCTCAGCACTGTCACCCCTACCCCCTCCACATGTGCAGACCTAGCTTTCAGGCACGGAGCTGGGAGTTAGGGAGATAAACACACACACACCCCAAAACCCCAGCGTCGGTAGATGTACCCTCAAAGGGACCTGAAGATGGCACGGAGATTTCATCGCCCTCGGAGAACCCTCACTGTGACCCCATGTGGCTCTGCACATCTTAGAGGGAACTTTGGACCCTCCTGGTACAGACTCAGGCCCTCACTCTGCCCCCTGCCCTCTGCCCCTTGCTTTGCGATTCTAGCAAAATAGCATCTCGTACAGACTTGTAGGATCCCAGAGGAACCCTTGTGAAGCCCCTCAGATCCCAAGAGAGCCCTCCTGCGTGGAACACACAGATCCTCTAAAGAAATGCTCACATCCAATCCTGAGTTTCCCGTTGACTGGGCCAGCCAAGAATCCCCAGGGAAGTGACACCTCCCCAATGTGGAGCCCCATGTCCGGGACAGCCGGGCTTCTCAGTGCCACTGGGCAGCCCCGAGGTGCTGGTGGCCAGTGCCCACCTCCCTACCAGCCTGCCCCCCCCCCGCCCCTTTCCCTCATTTCCCTTGGAAATCACCCAGGGCTTCAGTGACTCCAGATGCAAATTCTGTGAATGGTGCCCTCCTCCACCCTGGCACCGCCAGCCCAGCCCCCTGCAGTCCCCACCCCCACACCAGGTCTGGAACAGGCAGATGAGCAGCTTCCCTGGGGCTGTGCAGGGCAGGGCCGGTCTCCGGGGAGACAGAGATAACTGGGAGCAGAGACCAGCCTGCTCAGGGCTCAGGCAGGCTTGGGAGGGCGCCCCACCTGCAAGCATCCATCGTCCTACCTGTTAGAAACAACAGAGCCCCCTTTTTCCTGCTCCTCAGTGGGTCTGGAGAACTGGCCAGCATCCAGTGAGCAGCAGGCAGCTCTCGTCACCACGCAGTCCCTGGTGCACAGTGCACGGGGCACAATGCATACAGATGTTCCACCAGCTGGAAACTGTCATCCCGGGTTGCAGGCACGTGGGTGCCATCTCGTACTCTCCACACGTGACAGTGTGCTCCAAGGATTCAGCAGACACCTCCGTCCCCCACTCTTCTATGGGCAAACATTTGCTCATTCACTTTTTCCTCCAGTATTTGACGCGATGCACTAAGCGCTGCACACCACGCTGCGTGCCGGCTGTGAGCACGAGGGAGCCCTGTGCGCTTGTACACGCGTTCATACCCTCATACACACGGAGGCATCATCTTAGCCACCTCCCCATGACCAGACATCGATTGGAGGGCTGAGACAGTCCTGCTGCTGCCTGCACTCAAATGTAAGTTCCACCTGTATAAATTGGATGAACTTGCTTTTCAAGATTGATTTGTTTTATTTGAAAGGCAGAGTTACAGAGTGGGGGGAGATTGTGAGAGACATCTTCCATCCACTGGTTCACACCCCAAATGGCCGCACTGTTTGGAGCTGGACCAGGCTGAAGCCAGGAGCGGGGAACTTCATTTGGGTCTCCCATGTGGGTGGCAGGGGCCAAAGTACCTAGGCCATTCTCCAGTGCCTTCCCAGGCACACCTGCAAGGAGCTGGATCAGAAGTGGAGGAGCTGGGACTGGAACTGGCACCCATGTGGGATGCCAGAATCGCAGGCGGCGGCTTAACCCATTGTGCCACAGCACCTGCCCCTTAGCTGTTACTGTTGTGTTTTTTTTTAACAGATTTATTTATTTATTTGAATGGCAGAGTTATATAGAGGGGGAGAGAGAGAGAGAGAGAGAGAGAGAGAGAGAGAGCTATTGCTTCCATCTGATGGTTAACTTCTCAAATGGCCACAGTGGCCAGGGCTGGAGCCAGGCTGAAGCCAGGAGCCTGAAACTCCATCGGTAGCATTTGGGTGGCAGGGCCCAAGCACTTGAACCGTCGTCCACCACCTTCCCAGTCCCATTAGCAGGGAGCTGGATTGGAAGCAGAGTAGCTGGGACTCAAACCAGCGGTCCCATATGGGATGGCACTGTGCTACAACAATGGACTCTTTCACTTTTTAGTTGAAAGGCAGAGAGACAGAGACAGACACCCAGAGATCCTCCACTTGTGAGTTCACCACCCAAGTACCCACAGAGGCTAGGGCTCGGCCCGGCTGAAGCCAGGAGCCTGGAACTCAGTGCAGGTCTTCCTGTGGGCTGTCATCTGTGGGCTCCCAGGTGCACATTGGCAGGAAGCTGGAATCAGGAGTAGAATCAGTAAAGACTCAAACCAGGTGCCCAGATGTGGGATGTGGGTGTTAACTGCTGGGCCCGATGTCTGCTAATGTCTGTGGTTCTAACTGGCTTTGTTGTACCGTTCTGCCCACCATCGCTAGGAAGAGGCTGGGCTGGGCTGGGCTGTGTGGAGTGTTCTGGGCAAATCATTGCCCATCCTGCCCTGGCCCTTGGGGTGAGACCCCTTCCTCCCTCACCCTCTGCAGATGTCAGTTTGGGAGGATCAGAGGGGTGCATTCCATCTGTGCTCTCGCCCAGCCCTGCTCTCCAGGAAAGACTGCCAGGACTTGAACCCCAGAGCTGGCCTCCCATCCTTGCTTTGCCTTTCACCAGTCACTTCCCATCCTGGGGGTCTTAGGTTTTTACCGTCCATTAAGCTGTCTTGGGGAGGCTCCCTCTGCTGGCCAGGCTGACTCTGCCTGCCCCACCCGCCACCCCCTTGCCTAGCCGGCGTGAGGGGGCGAGTTCCCGCGTCTCCATGGGGACTAATCTCCAAGAAGGTCAGCGAGGCTCTGCTACTGCCTTGGCCGGATGGGGATTAGCACCTGACTGTGAGCGCCCCGTCCAGGCTCCCCACTCTCACACAGGCCCTGGATGGCCTCCAAGCCCAAAGTTCCAAGGCTGGGCCAGAATCAGCCCGGTGGGTGGGGGCAGGACAGGCGTCACAGCTGCTGGGCTATCCAGCTGTGACTGCAGGGGAAAGGTGGAGAGACGGGGTCTGGTCCGTGTTCCTCACTGCTCATGGCAGCCTGTGTCCAGCCAGGGCCTGGCCCGTGCGCCTTTCCACCTCCTGGCTTTTAATAGGGGGAAAAGGATCTCCCATGACCAGGACATCACTCCCTGCTCCAGTCCTGGCTGTCCCCATTTGCTGCCCACCTGGGAGCCAGGGGCCACCTCTTCATCCTCCATGGGGTTAATCTACCCCTGGTGGGATGGGGGCTGCTTCCTCAGTTTCCCCTCCCTCCACACACACTGTGCCCCCTGCCCCCGCCCCTGGCTGCCGCACCTCTGACCCCCGGCTTCCAGGTCCTCTGCCTGTTTCCACTCCTTGCTCTCGCCTTGTCCCTAGGTGTGTGCCTCTCCGCCATCTTCTCTGGCTTCCCTCTGGGAAGGCCTCCAGCCTCACTCTGGGGGTTCAGCAGCCTTCCTGGGCGTGAACTCTCCCCTGTGGCTCTTATGACCACACCACTCTCTGTCTGTGCGTCCTTCTGCCACTGTTCCACAGCCTCTTTGCCCATCCTCTTCCCCTCCCCACTGCTCTGAGCCCGTTTCCCAGGCCCCTGGCTGCTGCACCTGCTCCTGCCCTTTTCCATTCCCCCCACTACCTGCTCCCTCCCCCACCCAGGGTGCTGACAGGGACGACAGGAAGCAGGCCAGGGCTTTGGGCAGGAGGGGGAGGGGGCCCTCCTCGCACACCAGCTGCTGAGCATCCCCATCCAGCCCAGCACCTGCAGGCCTGCCAGGCACCCGAGACTCCGCCCCAGCCCGGCAGGGGAGGAGGGACCTGGAAGGGTGACCAGATCCCTGGTAATGGCCAGGAAATGCGGGCCTAGGGGCGGGGTGGGGTCTGAGGGGACCAGGCTCTGGGGCGGAGGGAGGGGCACTGGTTCTGTCACAGGGGCAGACCCCAGCCCACTGGATGGCTTCATGCTTCTCACCACCCGTTCCTCTGAGGACCTGTGTGTGTGCATGGTGGGGGGAGTCATCCCGGGAGGAGGTATCTTTGTTGTGCCATCTCAGGATCTGGAATCCCAGCTGGAGAGGAGCTCTAGCCCCCTTTCCATGATGGGGGAAGGGGTGAGGAAGCCCTCCAAGGCACAGGGAAAGTGTGCCCACACTAGGTCAGGCCCAGGCAAACAGGAAGGGCTGGGCGGAGGGGACAGAAGCCTGGCCAGGGAGGCCAGGCTGGGGCTGCACCCACCCCTCACCTCCATCTGGGGCTGCTTCCTGCAGAACCCACCTGCAGCCCACTGTCTCCCCAGACCTGCCTGCTTGGGGGGTGTCAGAGCTGTCTCAACCCCTCCCCTCTCTCCATGCCAGGGACTCAGCAGGAGACCCTGGGAGGCCTCTGGGTGGGTGGGGAACAGAGTGGGTGGTGGGAGAGGGTTCGAGGCAGCACCTCCAGGAATATCCAATTTCACGCTACTTTTCCCCTTGTTGCTGTCTCCATGGAGGTGGCCTCAGCCTGGTGTGTGGGACCACAGGTACCCACCGTACTCACCTACCCTAAGGGGAAACTGAGGCTTCTACTGCTATCTAATGAGCCTTCCTCCACCTCCCCACCTCCAACGGGCCCCTCTCTGGGGCTGGCTCAGCATCCTGGGAAAGAATGGAGGACAGCTGGAGTCCCAGGACAGAGCCTGCCCGGGCTCAGCCATCCCCAAGGCTTGTGTGGAGTCCTCCGCCCTGGGCTCTCCAAGCAGGAGGCAGTCCCCCATCTCCTCCTTCACCCCTGCACATCTGGAAAGCAGGGGTGATTTGTCCCAGTGGGGTTGTGCCCACCTGGCCGGGGTGGGGATGGAGCCTGGTGAACTAGCGTACAGGGATGGTGGAGTTTGGGAAGGGAGTGAGCCCCTGTGCCTGGGGACCCTGAATTTGGCCTTTCCAATCAGTCTGTGTCAGCCATGGTTACCCTGACATGGGGACCAGGAAGTTGGCAGGGAGTGAAATCCAGGGATTCCAGCAGCATCCAAGAGATGGAGAGGAATGGATCTGGGGCTCTGGGTGGCCCTGCCCCACCCAGATTTTCCGCACCTCCCAGCCTCTCTCTTGCCAGGGCAAGGGGCTCAAGAGCGCGGCCAGGAGCCCAGGAACCAGGATATGGAGGTGGGGAGGCCCTAGCCCTGTGGGAGGCCAGACCCCAGGTTGGGAGATGGGACAGAGCCCGAGAATCAGGTTTCCACCCCCGGAGCGGCTCCTGTTTCCCTTGGCTCACAGCCCCCCCCCCCCCGCAACCCCCCCCCCCCCCGCCATCCGGTGGAGCCTGATCGGCCCGGTCCGGATCACCCGGGATCCAGCCGGGCAGCCCAGAAGCTGCAGGGCTGGCCAGAGTGGGCGGGCGGGGCCGGATGGCAGCCGGATGTCTCCCAGGAGCGGCGACAGCCTCTCCGACCCGTATGGTAGTGGCAGCGGCGGTGGCGGCGATGGCAGGTGCCTGCGTGGCGACGGGACCGGGCCCTTTCCCCGGGCGGGTGCTGAGAGGCCGCCCCTGCCTCACGCGAGCCGAACGAACAAAACGCTCAGGTCCGGTTTGTGCGAGGGGCTCGTCGCGGGGCGGGAGCGGGCGGCCCGGGGCCTGGCGGTGCCCTCGCTGGTCTCCTGGCTGGTCCCGGTCTTCCACGAGCGCAGTTCCGAGCGGCGCTCCGCTAGCCGCCGCCCTCACCTGCGCGCCGCAGTAGCTGACACGTCGGCGGCCACCGCAGGTGCGCTCGGGCCCGCCCCTCTTCCAGGCCTCCCTCCACCCGGCCCTCCCCGTCCCTCCGCCCTGCCCTCCCGGTCCCTCCGCCCTGCCGGGGCCCTGTTTGGCTGGGTCCCCAGCCCACGCCCCGGAGCTTGTGCAGGAGCTGGGCTCAGCTCACTCTTATACGGCCCGCTCAGTCTCCGCCCCTGCACACACGCGCGCGCACGCACACACACACACACATACACACACTCACTCACACCTGTCCCGGCGCCCGTTTGCTCGGGGCAAATATTGACTCATGGAGGCGGAGCGCCCCCTCCCCCGCTCTGGCGCTGAGACGGAGGCCTTGGCGGAGGGGGTGGAGGGGAGGGTGCTGGGGACCTGGGCGCCTCTGGAACAACACCAGATGTCACTTTTCCACCCACCTGCGGGGGCGGGGGAGGCGGGGAGGAGCCGAGGAGCGGAGGACCTGGCTGCTGGGCGCGGGTTAGGGGGAATGAAGGAGTGGGTGTCCCAGGCAGGACGGGATCGGCATCATGGTGGGAATGATGACCTCGACCGCCGCCCCCGGCCCTCCATTGCGTGCCTCAGTTCCCCTCTTTCCCAAACTCCTGGCAGAGTTTCCGGGAACCGGACAAATGTTGAAAGGCTGGCCATCGGGAAACAGGCGTGGGATGGCTGTGTGTGTGTCGGGGACGGGGGGGGGGGGGGGGGGGGGGGGGACGCCTGCTTCGCCGACAAGAGCGCCGGCAGGTCCTGGCGCTCGATTCCCGTCCCCCAGGTCGTGCGGGGGCACCCGGAGCGCCCTCCACCGGCCAGACCAGGCCGTGAGCGGCGGGAACTCTGGCCCAGCTGCGGGGCGCCATGGACAGGCGCTTTCTCCCAGTTTGGCAGGTACTTGCCGGGCCGCTGCAGCCCACCTGGCCTCGGGAGCGCGCGCGCACGTCTCCGCGTTGGGGAAATCAAGTCAAGAGAGGCGCAGAGGAAGAGCGGGACGCTTTACTGGAGGGGCTGAGAAAACCTAGGGCACCGGGTTAGCGGGGCTGGGGATGGGCGTCGTCAGAGAGTCCACACGAGGTGGCGCCGCCTGGCGGGGTCCCTCCGCTTTGTGCATTGACATCTGGTCCGGGTTCAGATACCTGGAAGACGGAAAGCCCCGGGCAGGTGTGTGGGCGGGGCTCCGGGCCGAGCCAGCCCCTCGCGCCCCTCCCACCGCGTGCGCGCCTTCGCTGGGCCCCACCTGGGCGCACTGAGCGGCGGCAGGGCGATGATGCGCGGCCGTGAGGTGAGCACTACTTCTCCTCGGCTCGCCTCCACAAGGATGTTCAAGATCATGTTCTCTAGCAGCGCCTCCTGCAGGTTGGCGAAGGCCTGCAGCCTGCCAGAGGCGGGACGCCGGCGTTAGCACTGCTGCAATCCACTCCCCCCTCCCCCGAAGGCCACGCTCCTCCGCGGGGTACAGCGTGCTCGTGCTCCACGTCCATTCTCATTTAACTCTCCCCACCCCTCCCGCCAGCACTGTGGGGCGTGCTCGGTCCGGCTTCCCAGATTCTCCAAGTTCGGCTGAGACAAGCCAGGTTGCCAAATACGCTGCTAGTAGGAGCGGTGGGGTTCAAACTCGAATAACTGTAATCCCCACTCAGCATCAGGCTAGGATTGGAGACAGGCAGGGGTGAGAGGATGCAGAAGGGACGTAGGAGTTCCAAGGACAGAACCCACCCATGAAGCAGCCTGGGGCGAAGGGGGTGCGAGAAGCTGCTGCTGAGCTTCTGGCTCTAGAACCCCCTGGAAGGAACCAGCCTCCGCGGAGGTGCCAACAGCTGGCTCAGTCTCGCTGGTTCTGGTTCTGGATATATCCCCACCAAGGCCCTAAGCCACTAACATGATGTCGCTGAATGCCAATCTGGGAAGAGGCACACGCATAGGCAGGGGCCAGCCTCCACACAGCGCCCTTCCTGGGCACCTGCGTGCATCCCCGCCTCCCCCCCCCCCCAGCCCTGCCTGGGCCGGGCCTCTCACCTCCTGATAGCTTCCTTCTCATCCTGCTCTTGCTCCTCTTTGATCATGGCCTTCAGCTCCTGCTGCCACTGCTGTAGTAGGGACTGCCCCGGCTCGGGCTGCTGCGCGGGCTCATTCCCCAGCGAGGTCAAGTTTTCTTCCTTCTGTGTTTCCTCCTCCTCCACGTCCTCCTTGTACAACTCCTCCTCCTCTTGTACCTCCTCCTCTTCCTCCTCTTCCTCCTCCAACTCCTCCTCTTCCTCTTCACCCTTCTCCTCTTCCTCCCCCCTGGCCTTCCTCCCCAGCCCCGGTTTGTTCTCCTGCTCCTTGCCTTTCCCATCCTCCCCGATGCTGGAGGACACAGACAGGATTGGCACCAAGTACAGGTTGCTCTTCTGGGCCGCGAACCTGGCTGACTGCTCATTCCAGAACTGGCAGAAGTAAGGCACCTGCTCCACCAGGCTTTGGTCCACAGCTTCGTGGAAGTTCTTGTCTTCCAGCAGGCCCCTGGGAGGCGAGGAGGAAGAGGAGGTCTGGGGCAGGCCTGGCTCCAGCTCCCGGAGGAGCGGTTCTTGGCTATTTTCCCAGCAGGGGTTCAACGGGGGAGGAGAACCCTGGTCAGTAGCTTCTCCCATCTCTTCCCTAGAGGAAGGCATTGTGGGGCAGCATGGGTTCTCAGAGGTGACCAGGCTAAGGTGGAGGCAGAGCCCACAGGTCAGGTGAGAGACAGGCATTCTGGGAAGAATTCTGGTTCCGGCCTCATCGACCAGCCATGCAATGGGACAGAACTCAGGACCCAGCCCTGAGGCTCCCTCCAGCCAGCTCCACTAGACCTGTCCCATCCCGGGCCCCCACCACCCCAAAAGTAAGATCTTGCAGGGAAGTCTGGTATAAAGGATGGCAAAGCGGGGTCTTAAGGGGCTGTGGCCGGATGGGCCGGAGCCACACCTGATGATGGCGGTGAGACAGTCCTCCAGGAGCTGCCGCTTCTGCTTGGTGATGAGACCCCACTTGTGGCCAGGGGTTTCTTCCTGGAACATCGTGGACTCCTGCCTGGGGGTCTTCCTCTTTGGCAGCTCCCTGGGGGAGGCCAGGACATCCTGAGTGGCCTGGGCCAGCCACCATGCCAGGCGGGGTTGGGGGCACAAGCAATGGTGGTAGCTTCCCGGTGAGGAGGACGTGGATGAGTCTGAGCCCCAGTCTTGGCCCAGAGGCAGTGCTTCCACACTCAGGGAGCCAGGGCCAGCCCTCACGGGCAGTGTAGGGCCCAGGCAGACTCCAGGTTGGAAAGCAAGGAGCAATGAGGGGTGAGGAGACCTCGGCAGGTTCCCTGAGGGGCTCTGGCTGCCTTGTCCCTCTCCTTCTAAGGGCCTGTGCAGCGAAGAGGGACATCCTAGGCCTGATGGTTCCAGTGCCCCTGCACTTGCTCCAGCCCTCACCAAAGGCTGGGTCCAGGCAGCCCTGGCCCTGGGTGGGAGAGGGGACAGAAAGTAGAGGAAGGGCACTCCTGACCCCAGGGTTCACCTGTGCAAGAAGTGGCAGGGAAAGTCCGAGAAGAAGTTGGCCAGGAAGCAGTGGGTGGCATGGGCCCGGGCGGTGAGGCCCAGGCACAGCATGCCTGGCGGGGGCGGCTTGGGGCATGGCCAGGATGAGTCCTCCTTTGGGATCTGCAGGTTCCAGCTGGCAGGCCGGTTGGGAGACTGCTGGCTCCTGATGGGTGGCAGCGTCTTTGGGAAGGGGAAGGCATGGGTGACAGGCATCTGGGGACCGCACGCCTATCACAAACAGGTCCCCTGGCCCGGTCTCCTAACCAGACGCTTTGGGCCACAAAAGGGTACAGCCCCCCCCCCCCATACTTTCACACCTCCTTTCTGGAGGTAACTCTGGGAGGAAGCAAGGACACTCTCGAGTTACCCCAAGAAGGTGGGCCTGGGGCCGACAGCCTCACCTTGTACTTCCTTGCAGGCTCACAGGCTGTGCAGTAGAACTTTCTCTGTGGAGGAAGAGAACCAAACTCAGGATGTAAGAGGCATAGAGACCCGCCCCACCTTCCACTCTTATTGCTGACCCGTGGGGGGCCTGAAACCAATGCCAGGCTTGCTGCCCTCTGGGTTCTGTCCATCTCCTCACCACCTTCTTCCAGAACCTTCCCTAGGTGAGTGCCCCTTGCAGACAAGGACAGTCTGGCCCCCCAAGAGAAGGAAGCAAGAGGAGATGGCACCAAACATGGGCAGGCCACCTGCAGAGTGCTTGTGCCTGTGCCCCGGAGCTTTGGGGCTCAGTGGGATAAGGAAAAAGGTCTCTGTTACTGAGACTTCATTTGGAAGTCCCTTCTGCACTTGCTGTTGGGCGGAGGGGAGCAGTGGTTCCCTAAGGGTTCAGGGTGGTGGCCACCGCGGTGATGGAGGAGCACGGCCAAGTCCAGTGCCTCCCCACAGCCAAGTCTGGCACCAGGAGGCACTGACATTGGCTGAGGACCGAGGTGGAAGTTCTATCTCATGTTTGTTGCCGGTGTCCCACCAAGTCCGAGGAGCCCTTTGCCTGTAGTAACTCATTCAATGCTCACAGCAATGGTGAGGAGCAGTTATTTTACTTACATTAGGAAAATAGTGTTAACCTTTTTAATAGCATGGAAAATGTCCAATGTGTGAAAAAGGGGAGAGAAAGCTCCACTGCCAGACAGCCAGCTTCAGGACCTCGGGGCAGTCCTGTCTCATCTGTACCTTAACTCTGGATGATCATGAAGCAAATCCCCAATGTCAGGTGACCCTCATTTGACCAGTGAGGGAGCTGAGACCAAGTTAAATAAGGTCACGCAGCTGTGCACACAGAGCCCGACGAATGGAGCGGTCTCTTAGGACAGACTGGTCAGTTGTGCACGGACAGCCACATCAGCTCACCACCCTGTCCCCGCCGCTAAGGCCAGTCAGAAAGATTGGAGTGGCCGTGGCCCGTGCAGCCTGACTCACCTTCAGTTCCCTGTCTGTGATGGTGAACTCCACTTCCTGGCGCAGCTTCTCATCCTTCCACTCCTGTAGCTCCTTGTGGTACCGCTTCATGAGCTTCTGCCGGTACACCTGCAGCCCAGGGCAAGAGGAGACGAGGTCCAGGGCTGGGGGAGCTGCAGGGGAGGCATGCTCTGGGCCTGTGCTGTGGGTTCCCCATGCTTCCCAGGGCTAGCTCCTGCACCTCTCTTGGGGTCTAGGAAACTCAGAGCCCACCTCACCCCCGGGATGAAGAGCTGCACCTCCATCCCACGTGGTCTCCGGGCTGCCTCCTACCTTGCATACCAGGTCCACGCTGTAGAAGCTGGCGTGCACTGAGGCTTTCAACGTTACCACGAGCGGGACTGTCTCTTCGGGAGCCACCTCTCCTTCCATGGGACTCACGGAGACCTGTTGATTTGGGGTAGAAGACTCTGGGGTTTCACGGGGATGGGACTGGGTGGGGTGGTGCGGGATAGGATGGGACCATGCGGGATGGGTTGGGAGAGCACAGAGTGGGATGGGTGGGATGGGATGAGTCCACAGCCCTGCTGGAGGTTCTGAGCCCACGGGCACAGGGGTCTCACCTCCCCAAAGTCCACAGAACTTGGCTGCCAGGCAAAGACGATTGTCTCGTTCTTGGAGATGTTGTTGAGGAACAGCAAGCGGCTGCACTTGCTCTGCACAGGGATGTTCCCCAGGGAGATGTGCGACTGGGACAGGACGACATTCTGGCGATGGAGACAGCCAAGCAGAAACTTCAGCCGGTGAGGAAATAGTAGCCACACGGCCACTGCAAGTCACTGCGACCTGGTCAGGTGCCTTCCTCGCTTCTGATCCTCGTAACACTATCGCACGGTCACTTCTGTTGTCCCTGATTTACCGACAGGCTGCTAAGGTTCAAGGATTGGAAGAATTTTTCCCAAGTTTGTCATGTGCGTGGCTGGGCTAAGCCCAGACAGTCTCATGTTAAAGCCCAGGATTTCAACAGTTAACATAGGCTTGTAAAGGTTGAATTAGTATTAGCTTAGGGAAGACAGAACTAAAGCCAACATAATCTGGGTCTCTGAGGGAGAGTTGTGAATGAATGGGTGGCCAGCCTTTGGCATGCTCTCTAGGCCCAGAACAGGAGCTGCTGCAAGGATGTCTGGAAGACCATGCAGAAGCAACACTTTCTGTCCACACCCTGTGAGCAGCCAGAGCAGGGACTTTCTCTGGCTCTTTGTGTCCCTCAGGCCTCCGTGGTGCTCATCCTGGAATAGCAGGAGGATTCCAGTGGTAGGTGGACAGGCGGATATGTGGATGGGGGAAGTGAGTGTATGGGCTCATGGGTGAATGGGCGGATGGATGACTGACGAGTGAATGGGTAGATGCATCAATGGGGAGATGGATGAGTGATGAATGGGTGGGCTGGTGGGTGAGTGCGTCAGACATCCCAGCAGTGAGGGGCACATGAACTAAACACAGTGTTATTCACCATAGATATCTTTCATCAACACCCACCTAGGTCCAGGCAGAGACTGTTCCATATGAAGATCACACCTAGAATGGGACCGTGCCATCCTACACTTTCCAACTTCCCCATCCTGGTGCCCAGAGCAGAGGGTGGGTGGAAGACAGTGAGGGGAGTGGTTGAGCAGGAGCACCTGTGGGCGCTCGGTGGCAGGAGCTGGTAGTGCCTTCTAAGTCCACGGGAGGGCTGGTTCCAGGCCCACCTCCGTGTGGGTAGCTCCACAACTCCGTCTCATGTCCTCCCCGGCTCCCCGTGCCTCCCTTCCAAGGCCTAAGGCTTCCCAGCTCCCTGTCTCCTCACCTGCCCGGGAACCAACATCTTAGAGTGTGTAGAACTGCTGTCCCAAGAGGAGATGTTGTAGAACGGAGCTGTGTCACCCATGACCTGGGGGTCATAGCCCACTCCCTGGAAGCGGATGAGGGCCGAGTTCCATCCCAGGATGTGTATGGGCACATCCACCTGGGAAGTCGGGGCACACAGAGCGACTGGTCAGAGTGAGGCTTGCTGGGAAGCCAGCTCCACCCACTACCCTGCAGCGCTCACAGTGTAGGTCTTGGCCTCGATGGGTGAGAATATCCACAGGGTCCGAGCAGTGGTGCCTGGCTGGATCTCCCCTTTGGGGTTGAGGCAACAGAAGATGGGGTGATCGAAATTCTTTTCCTGCACCTGGGACAGGATGTTGGTCTGGATCTCGTACGTCACGGGCACCGAGCCACCGTTATAGAGCTCATAAATCTGCGGGGGACAAAGATAGGCAAAATGCCGCCACAGCGCAGGACTGCAGAGCTGGTTTCCCTTATGGCTTGACCCCCAAGAAGCGTGCGGCTACACAGTGAGCCCGCACCACGTCAGGGTGCGCAGTAATCCTGTTTGTTAAGGGGCGGTTTGCTTTATCGGCACTCAATTTACCCTTGTCAAACTCTTAAAAAAAGATTTATTTGAAAGGCAGAGTTATAGAGACAGAGAGACAGAGACAGAGACAGAGACAGAGACAGAGACAGAGAGGTCCTCCATCTGCTGGTTCACTCCCCAAATGGCCACAATGATCAGGGCGGGGCCTATCTGAAGCCAGGAGCCAGGAATTACTTCTGGGTCTCCCATGCAGGTGCAGGGGCCCAAGCACTTGGGCCATCTTCTACTGCTTTCCCCGGCCACAGCAGGGAGCTGGATCGGAAGTGGAACAGCTGAGATTCAGACTGGTGCCCATATGGGGGACTGGCACCACAGGCAGTGGCTTTGCCAGCTATGCCACAGCGCCGGCCCCCTCTATGAAGTTCTAAGGGAACCTGGGTCTTGGGTTTGTGTCAGGACTTAGGGTGCATTGGTCAGCTTTTTCATCACGATAGCAAAATACCAGAAGCAGCTAACTTACACAGAGAAAAAACTTCCTAGCTCACAGTCCTGGAGGCTCAAAGCCACACGGCCTAGAGCAGGCTTTGGTTCTGGCTAGGGGCCCATGGTCAATGGTGATGTGTGCAGAGCAAGGACCACATGGCAATCCAGGAAGCAGAGAGCCGGGTCGGGCCCAAACTCGGGCTTTCACGGCAATCTTTTTGCAAGAACCACCTGTAGAAGGCACAGCCCCAGTGGCCTAAGGACCTCCCATGAGGCCTCATCTCCCCAAGGTCACTCCCCCCCCCCAACCCGCACCTTCCAACAGCACCATCCTGGGGGTCTTTGGGGGACATACTACCTCCAAACTAACACGCAAGTATAGCACAGGGAAGTGTCCACGTGTGCACCACCCAGACCCCTCAGCACTTTATAGGCTCCCGTTCTAATCAGTGGCTGCCCCTTTCATGCCTGCCATCAGAGAGAGGCGGGTATTGGGGCAGAAGGGAAGTTCTGAGGGACTCAAGACTAAATCCCAAAGTTGAGAATCTCAGAGTCCCCTGGACAGAATCCGAGATCTGAGCTAGTCCTCTCTCCCAGCGCTGAGAAAATAAGTCAGAGGCCATGAAGAATTCGCCTGCATTGAGGGCGCTCCTTCCCAAGTAAGAAGGCTTGGCTTCTCTATCCTGGCCCAGCCCTCTGAGCTCCAGGCGTGGTGCTGTGGGCTGAGCCACCCCCAAGGCAATAGTGCTAAGAGGTGGGGCCTTTACGTGGTGGTGAGAATATGAAGGAGGGGCCCTCGGGAGTGGGGTGAGTGCCTTGACGAGGGGCTCAAGGGAGCTTTGTGTCCCCTTGACCACAGTGAGGAGCCATCTATGAACTGGAAGAGCCTTCACCAAACACCGGATCTGCCACACTTGGTCTTGTACTTCTCCTCATTGGGAAGTAGGAAATAGGGCCTGGCACTGGGTGCAGCCATGTAAGATGCCACTTGGGATGCCCACAACCCACAGCAGGTGGCCTGGCTTTGAGTCCGGGCTCTGCTTCTGATTGCAGCTTTCTGCTAATGCAGGCCCTGGGAGCAGGTGATGCTCAAGGACGTGGGTCCCTGTCCCCATGTTCAAGACCTGGATTGAGTTTCAGCTCCTGGTTTTGGTCTGGCCCAGCCCTGGCTGTTGCAGGCATCTGGGAAGTGAGTCAATCAAAGGGAGTTTTCTGTTGATCTGTTTTTCTCTTTCTCTCTGCCTTTCAATCAAAAAAATTTAAAAAGAACAGTAAGAAATAAATTTCTGGGGGCTGGCGTTGTGGTGTAGTGGGTTAAGCTACTACCTGTGACACTGGCATCCCATACGGGCACCAGTTCTAGTCCTGACTAATCCACTTTCACTCCAGCTCCCTGTTAATGACCTGGGAGAGCAATGAAAGATGGTCCAAGTGGTTGGTCCCCTCCTGACCCCTGGTTTTGGGGTGGCCCAGCTCCAGCCATTGCGGCCATCTGAGGAGTGAACCAGCAGATGGAAGCTCCCCCGCCCCTGTCTCTCCTTCTCCCTCTGTAACTCTGCCTTTCAAATAAACAAATCTTAAAAAAAAAAATTCTGTTCATTACAGCAGCTGGAATGCACTAAGACACCTTGCATCCAACCTCTACCTGACTACCCGCTTTGTTGTCTCAGACATCTCAAACTTGGCCAAAACCAAACTTTTCAGTCCAAAATCTATTTCTTTTCCCAGTTCATCTCCTTTCAGCAAATGCCAACTTCACTGTAACAGCCCGTAGGGTGGCCCCTGGTGAGCTGGAACAACGCAGATGGTGCCTGGAGGTGAACAGAGTTTGGGGCCAGGGACTCATTTCTCAGGCTGGAGGCTGAGTAGCTGGAGACCCCTGCACAGAAACACGAGGATTCTCGGTGTTTGGAAATTTCACGGCTGTGAAAGCTTTGGGGAAACATGATGTGCCCTCCTGGATATTTCTGATGGACATTTTCAGAGCAAAGGAACCGAATTCTGTCCGATCAATAAAGAAAGAAAAGTCTACAGTTTCCTGTGGATTCACATTCCGGTTCTTCACCCTCTAGAAAGACACCCTTCTGGGAGCAGTGCTGTCCACCCGTGGCTGAGATCTTTTAATGGGAAGTCTATGTCCCTTGAGTGAGTCACGTCTCGTGCTTTGCATGTAGTAGCTGAGCTGTTGATTTGTGACACTTCTGGTGCAGTTGTGTGTAAATGCAGGCATATGTAAAATAAAATATATTAGTGTGGCTCATGGTCAAAGAAGTAGGAAGAAGCTTTTGGTGGGGGGAGAAGTAGCCCACTGTGGTTTGCGAATGGTTCTAGCAAAAGGGCTCAGTACCAAGCACCAAGGAACTTGACATCTCTTGGCTTCAGTGTCCCCAGTTGTCCAACCTGGGGGTTCAACCTAGCAGCCCCATCTCCTAGGTGCTTCTGGAGGGCAGCGTCTTTGCCTCCCTGTGAAGGGCTGACACAGACAGGCAGGGGTCAAACCTTATGCCTCCCGGTGCCCAGGACGACACAGAGCACTGACCTGCCGTGGAGGCAGCATGTCTCCGATGGGGACGGGGATGAACTGGTGGCTGGTGGAGGTGAAGTGCACGTACTTCTGCTCCAGGCTCACTGTCACACCTACAAAATTTAGCTGGAGGGAAAGAGCTTCATGGGAGGCATCCTTCCCTGTGGGGGAAGGACACAGCCAGCAGACAGAGCTGGATCCCAGATTCCCAGGGGAGTCACTGTTCCCTGCTCTCCTCTTGGCTGTCCAATCAGCACCCTCTCCCCTCCCCCCACCACTCCAGCCTGAGACTCAGGGCGCTGGGGCCATACCAGGATCTCCCGGCCGTGGGACACCTTGAAAAGCACCGGGAGGCGGTCCGTGCCAGTGAATATGTGGCTGGAAGAGGGGAGACAAGTCCAGCAGTGAGTGCTTGAGGCCTGGTGACGTGGGAGAGCAAATGGACATGGCATGCCCATGGCTTTGAGCCGGCTACCCCTTGGGAGCAGCTCAGTGGAGGTGGCACAAGGAACGAAGGAAATTAGACCTCTCCAGGAGATAGGAAGCTGGTCCTCCCAGGGCGCTGGCCATTGGGGTGCTCTGGAGTCATGCAGTGAAAGGCCAGGGGAAGGGTGTCTCCAGGGAGTGCAGGGTGGGGGTGGGCGTAGGGAAGCACCTGTATTTGAACTGCACCATCTCCTCCTGCCCAGGACTCAGGCCCCCTGCCTTGGGGCTGATGGAGAAGATGCAGTTGTCCTGCACACGCATTTGGTGGAGCTCAGTGCAGTCAAAGTCTGCTTGCTCTGCCCACAGCTCCAAGTCCATCTGCTGGTCGCTTGGGAAGAGGAAGGACCTGGGAGAGGGAGTGCAAAGCAAGAGACCTGAAGCTGTGCAAGGGATCTGTCAGTCAGAGCAGAGGGGTGGAGCTCTGATCCCCATTCCTCCTGCACCTCATCCTCCCAATTGGCAAACTGTCTTGTGCATGGCTGAGCCAGTGTGGCTACTGTTGGTTCTCCTTTCAGAATGGTCCCAAAACCAAGAACAGAAGCAGGGCTACAGGACTTAGGAAGGACTCCCAGTGGCATGTGCCAGGAACGGAGGCAGTTGCTTGTGTATGTGGGCCACTTAGCGCTGGCCACCAACCCCTCTGCAGCAAAGCTCTGAGGAAGAGGCCATTTGAGGCTCCTAGGATTGCTGGCAGTACCAGCCAGAGGCCCCTCCCTGCACTGGAAGCTGTCCAGGCCACCCTGGGCACAGGGTGGGAAGCAGGTGCCCCAGCAGGGCTGGTGTTCCTGAGATGGAAGCAAAGCCGGACACGGAGTCCAGGCCCTGGATGTCTCCATGCAGATGTCACACTCGGCATCATTGACAAAGGGACCCTGAGTCACAATCGGACAGGAGAGGCGTCACTCTCAGAGAGCACACAGAACTGGTCCCAGCAGCAGTGGGCAGAGGATGTGAACAGGGAGCGCCCAGCAAAGGAAAAGAGAACGGCCGCCACCGGCTGATGCACCACAGCCAGGGAAACAGCGCGAAACTCTCACGGGGAAGCGGTCTGGAGTTTTCCACGCCTGGAGCCAGTGCAGCTAGGCTGAGAAAGAACAGACACCTTCAAACACAGGTAGGACGAGAGAACTGCTACCACCTTCTAGAAGGAATTTTGGCAGCATCTATTTGAATAAAGAGTGCACAGGTGCCTGGCACTGTGATAATGCCGGCATCCCTTATGGGCGTTGGTTGGAGTCCTGGCTGCTCCACTTCCAATCCCGCTCCCTAACAGTGCAGCAGAGGATGGCCCAAGTCCTTGGGCCTCTGCCACCAACGTGGGAGACCTGGATGGAGTTCCTGGTTCTATCTCCCTCACTCCATTGCTCTGCCTTTTAAATAAGTAAATCTTTTTTCTTTCTTTCTTTCTTTTTAAATGCATATTGCCAGCACTGTGGCATAGTGGGTAAAGCTGCTGCCTGCAGTGCCGGCATCCCATATGGGTGCCGGTTCGAGTCCCAGCTGCTCCACTTCCCATCCAGCTTTCTGCTATGGCCTGGGAAAGCAGTAGAGGATGGCCCAAGTCCTTGGGCCCTGCACCCACGTGGGAGACTGGGAAAAGGAACCTGGCTCCTGGCTTCAGATCAGCCCAGCTCTGGCTGTTGTGGCCAATTGGGGTGTGAATCAGCATATGGAAGACCTCTCTCTCCCCCTCTCTCTCTGTAACTCTTTCAAATAAACAAATAAGTCTTAAAAAAAAAATGCATATGGGGGCCAGCGCTGTGGCGTAGTGGGTGAGGCTACCACCTGCAGTGCCAGCATCCCACATGGGTTCTAGTTCAAGTCCCAGCTGCTCCACTTCTGATCCAGCTCTCCACTATAGCCTGAGAAGGCAGTGGAGGAAGGTCCAAGTGCTTGGGCCCCTGCACCCAAGTGGGAGACCTGGAGGAAGCTCCTGGCTCCTGGCTTTGGATCAGCCCAGCTCTGGCCATTGCGGCCATTTGGAGAGTGGACCAGAGGATGGAAGACCTTTCTTTCTTTCTCTGCCTCTGCCACTCTGTAACTCTGCCTTCCAAATAAATAAATAAATCTTTTAAAAATGCATATGCCTAGAAATCCCATTTTGGAGAACTAACCTGCAAGAATAAAGGCACGTGCATGTGCGCGCGCGCACCCACACACACACACACACACACACACACACGGATGTTTATGACAACTTTCTGTAGTGGCGGGGGAGGGGGGAGTAAAGCCACTGGGAAGGATTCAAACCTTCTGGCAAAGCAGGGGTCTAACAGCGCGAGGTCTGCCCATCTTACAGACTACCACGCAACTACTGACAAGAGTGAGTTAGATGTATACAGATGGATATCAATTCACGTGTGCAGAACTGTGTCGTTACTGTTAAGAAATCCATGTATAAGCGTGTCAATTTGCCCCGGTGTCATGCATATGCTGAGTGAGTGGCACGCACCATCCGGGAGGGGCTTGGAGGACAGGCTGGGGCGGTTCTTACTGCTCTCCATCACCTCGAGGGGCGTGACTGGTTACAGGAGTCAGCTGCTTCCGTCACTTTATTTGGGTGACACTGACATTGACAGTGATCCTGCTGCCTCTAGGTCCTCTGTGTGGGCTCAGCATCCCCTTTGCCCTCACTGCCTCACCCAGTCTCCCTCCAAAGGATCGTGGCCCCTCCCCCCTGCCAGGCCTCCAAGGTGCACCCCTCCTGGAGGACCCCAACAGCCTCCTGCCGGCCCCTTGCTTCAAGCTAGAGTGAGGGTCCTGGAAGGGGATCATGCCTTTACCCCACCCCCATGCCCCCAGAAGAAGCCAACCTCCCCAAGGGCAGACTCCGGGGCCTGAGCCCTGAACCTGCTCTGAGGTCCCACCCTCCCTCTCCCTGCTAAAGTGACACCCACAGGCCAGACCCTTTGTGTGGCAGCTCTTGGAGTCGCCTCACCTCTCACCCCAGGCTGTGGCTTTCTCCAGGAAGCCTTTCATTTCTTTAAAAAAATTTTTATTTACTTATTTCATTTTATTTGAAAGGCGGACACAGTGACAGGTCTTCCATGCACTGTTTCACTTCTCAATGCTCTCATCAGCCTGGGCTGGGTCGGGCTGAAGCCAGGAGCCAGGAACTCAACCCAGGCCTCCCATGTGGGTGGCAGGGACCCGAGTGCTCGCGCCATCACTGCTGCCTGATGCACGTCCCAGCCACTCCGCCTCGGATCCAGCTTCTTGCTAACGCGCTCCCTGGGATGCAGCAGATGATGTCAAGCCCTCGGGAGCCTCCATCCACAGGGGAGACCCGGGACGCAGTTTCTGGCTCCTGCTTCAGCCTGGCCAGCCTTGTGGGCATTTGGGGAGTGAACCAGCGGACAGCAGAACTCTGTCTGTCTCTGCCTAATAAAATGAAAATAAATAAATAAAAATTTTTTTAAAAATCCCAGGGCCAAGCAGGGCGGAGGCGTTAGGAGGAGGAAGGGGGCAGTGGGATGGCTGCTCCCACCCCTGCCTGGGGTTCCTGCTGTGTCCTGCCTGCCACCACCTCTGGGCCAAGTCCACACCCCTCCTCTCTGAGTGGTCTTGGCAGGAGCTGAACCCTCCATCTGTTCTTTCTGAGCTCGGCAGAGAGGGGCTGGAATTTTCAAACATAGCCTTCGAAGAAGCTGAAAGGAGCCGCAACACCTGGACAAGTGCAGGGACTCCAGGAAGAGCGTGCCCAGAGGCGCCCCGGCAGCTTCCTCCCGCCTCGGTCCCCAGCAGGCTGGACCCTCTCCCCATAGCGTGGGAGGCAGGCTGCTCCTCCACTGACACATGCGCCCTGTCCCCCACGCCCCTCCGGGACACAAGCCAACCCCGTGACTCCCACAGGGCCTGGCTGCCAGCCTGCTCAGTGCCCAGTGAACGGCAGAGCCGTAGCTCGGGCCAGCCCTGCTCAGCCAGGGGCCAGCTAACGAGCCAGCTTCCCTGTCCCTTTCCCCACAGGGACAGAAGCCACCATCAGAGTAAGGGGCAGCCACTGTCACATACCTGATGATGCGGCCCCTGCCCCGCCTTCACCCCGCACGTCCCCAGGCTGTCCTGACCACAGATGCCCTTGTGTGCATATTTCACTCTCAGGCCGGGCCCCTGGCGCCCTCTCCCGAGGCTGACCCAGAAGAACGTGCTGCTTCCTCACCTCTGTTTAGCCAAGCCAGGCTAGAGGCTGTCAGAAGGACATCTGCTAGGAGACGGAGGCGGGTGGCCCTGGCGGGGAGGTGGGGTTTCCTGGGCACCAGTCCTGGGCCCCGGTGGAAGGAAAGACCACCTCGCCAGGCTCGGCTCTCCAGGCCTGGCCTCCAGGACTCAAAGCGGGCATCGTGCTTGGCAGCCCCACCCCTTGGTGTCCTTGCCCACATGGGCCCAGCCCCAGGGCACGGGGATCTTTGGGCACCCATTCAGGAGCAACTCAGCCTTCTTGCTGCCTAACCACGTCTGCTCCAAAGTTGGACAAACCCGGGTTTGACGGAGCCTGGCTCCTGTTCATAGCCTTGGCGGGGTCTTTAGCCTCGCTGACCCTCAGCCTCCCTAAGAAAGGGCCAGAAGAGGAGGCTTTGTTCACAGGTGGCTGCGGGTGCCTGAGGCTCGTGGGTTTGTGAAGCACAGTGCCTGGTGCCAGCAGATGCTTGGTGACGGCTTCCCATGCATTGTGCTGCTGGGAGCACAGTGCCCAGGATCCATCAGGGCACCTCCAACCCCACGACGCAGCCCAGCCAGCGCCAGGTCCTGTGGGCTGTCAGGCAAGCACAGCGCCCCTGTACCCCACCCCACAGCCAGGCCCACTCTTCCCAGAGACCCAGCATCCAGGCCTACCCCTGGGGAGAGAAGACGACCCTGCCACCCTTCTGGCCCAGGGCCCCATCTCCGGGCCCTTCAGGCCAGCCTACCAGTGCACGGGCACCACGCCCCTGTTCTTTAGGGTCAGAAGCACCACAGAGGCGGGAGCATTGATCGGTGCCGCCCCAAAATTGAAGTCAAGCTTCAAAGGAGTGAGGACCGGAGGCGTCTGGCTCGTGCTGCAGAGGGCAGAGGAATGGGCTCAGAGCTGGGGATAGGGACAGGAAGGGGTCCTCCCACGGGGGCTGGCTTGGGTACCTCCTCCCCCCGGCACAGGTGGGCCCGGGGAATCGAGGACTCCATACCCAGGGGCAGGGATGGGCTGGCTGCATAGACTTCAGGCTGAATCCTGTCTTCCCCAGGCCCCTCCAGGGCTGGGCAAGAACTGGGATGGGGGATGGGAAGCAGCTTGATGGACAGGGCTGGGGCCTGGCTGCACAAATGCCCCAGATAGACCTTGCCCCCACCCCACTGCATGGCCTGCACAGCTCACCTGTGCCGAGTGGGCACTTTGTAGGTGAGCTCCTGGGGGGTGG
Source organism: Sylvilagus floridanus (assembly GCA_949820135.1). Lineage (NCBI taxonomy): Eukaryota > Metazoa > Chordata > Mammalia > Lagomorpha > Leporidae > Sylvilagus > Sylvilagus floridanus. The sequence continues at coordinate 161,938,104 of OX463236.1, forward strand.
GGTCACGCTCCAAGTAACTGTTGAGCATGTCCAGGGAGAAGAGGCGCCACAGGTGTTTGCGGGTGATGCCCTCGGCACTGCCCATGGAGCACACGTCCAGAATGGAGAGAAAGGGGTACACGGCCTCCAGGGTGACCCGACTCAGCTCCTGCTTCTCCCCAGCCTTGTTGTCTGAAAGAGAGGAGGAACAGGGTGCAGGTGGAGCGTGCAAGACCCTGGTCTGGGGCAGTGGCTGCCCCTGGGCTCCGAGCCATGTCTAACCACACCGACCCTTTTCTGAAACCTATACGCTCCGAGAGCTCTACATATTTCCCTGCATTTAATATGCACAATTACTTGTTTTCCAATTAATTTTAAAAATCTATTTATTTCAGTGACATCGTGGCACAGCGGGTCAAGCCGGCACCTGTCAGCACCCCATGTGGATGCCAGTTCAAGTATCAGCTGCCCCACTTCTGACTCAAGTCCTGGGAAAGCAGTGGAGAATGGCCCACGTGCTTAGGCCTCTGCACCCACGTGGGAAGAAGCTCCTGGCTCCTGGTTTCAATTTGGTCCAGCCCTGGCCATTGTGACCATTTGGAAAGTGAACCAGTGGATGGAAGATCTCTGTCTCTGTTTCTCTCTCTCTCTCCATGTAACTTTGCCTCTTACATGAATAAAATAAATTAAACATTGTTTTTCTTTTTTTTTGAGAGGAGGGAATACCTATTTCATTCACTCCCCAAATGGCCACAACAGCTGGAGCCAGGATGGAACCCAAGGCAGGAACTCCACCAGGTCCCCCACACAGGTGGCAGACACCTGGAGCCATCGCTGCTGCTTCCCGGGAAGCAGCCAGAGCTAGGAGCTGAGCCCAGGCACTGCAGTGTGGGACACAAACATCTCTATCACTGGACCAAACACCTGCCCCCAAACTAACTTTTAATAAAGCATTATGTGGACATAATTTAGGTACCCTAAAACCCAACCTCTGCACATGCAGTCCAGCTGTGTATTCACAGAGCTGTGCGCACTTCCTAACGTTTGAAAACTTCCATCATCCCAAAAAGAGAACCCAGCACCACTCGGTCATCGCTCTCGGTTCACCCTTCCTTTCCCCTGGAAAGCACGAATCTACTTCTGTCTCCGTGTATGTGTCCATTCTGGACACCTCCTGCAAACACAGTCATTTACTACGTGGCTCCCGGAGACTAGTTTCTTTCACTGAGCAGTGGGTGGCCAAGGTTCATCCGTGTGGCGGCACGTGCCGGCACTGCATTCCCACTTCTGGCCTGTGTGTCACCACGTTTGGCGAGAACGGAATGAAAAGAGAAGTTTAGGGGCAGGCATTTGATGCTGTGTTTAGAGACTGCCTGCGTCCTGGACCAGAGTGCCCGGGTTTGAGTCCTGACGTCTGACTCCACCCCATTCCACCTTCTGCTATTTCCAGGACCCTGGGAGACTGCAGGGTTCTGGCCTCGCATGGGGGAAAGCCGAATTGAGCTCCCAGCTGCCGGCTCTGGCAAGGCTCAGCCCTGGTTGATGCCAGCCTTTGGTATAGGGTTGAGATATCACTTGGAATGCCTGCACCCCAGAGCAGAGTGCCGGGTTCAAATCCTGGCTCCTGGCTTCACTCCGAATTCCACATGCCTGCTCACATGCACCCTACAAGGCAGCAGGTGATGGCCCAGGTCCTTGGGTTCCTGCTACCCACTGGGCTTTTCCATTTTCCACGGATGCTCATATTCCTCCCATTTCACACACGAGGAAACTGGGTGCTAAGATCCCACTGTGGACACACACTGCAGCCCAGCTCGGGCTCACTGCCTGCCATGTGCCTGCCCCCTCTGTGTGGGCAGCTGACAACAGCTCCATTGTACAGAGGGGGAAGTTGAGGCCCAGGGTGGCTGAGGATTTGTCTCAGACCCCACGGCTCCCAACTCTTCACGCCAAGCCCTCCACAGCTGAGACACACACACACACACACACACACACGCACACGCACACAGATGGATGCCTGTCTGGATGGAGGTGGCTGCTCCTGGCACCCACACTAGCTGCCCAAAGGTTCGGCCTGGCACACCCTGCTGGCTCTGCCGGCTCTGTCTGGATCCTGAGCTTCCCCGCCCCCAGCCCATCTCACAGTACAGCTCCCCGCCTTCCCCCTGCCCTTCGCGGGCTCTGCCTCCCCGCGCCAGGTCCCCGGTACCTCTGTGGGAGAGCAGGGAGTAGCTGAGAGTCCAAGAGTACTGGCCCCGGCGCTTCGGGCAGGCAGTCAGGCTGATGGTGTCCTGGGAGTGGGGCGGCAGGCTGCCCTCCGTCCGGTCCAGCTGCAGAACTGCTCAGGGGTGGCGCACGTGGGGTCGGCGGGCACCAGAGGCCCCTGCAGGTACCTCCCCCTCCCCCCAGGCTGCAGCGTGCAGGCCTGAATCAGCCAGTGGGAGTGCAGCCCCCCACCCCAGCTGGGACAGAGGGCGCCATGCTTCTTTGCATCACGGGCACCTGCTCCCCCCTTCCTCTGTGCTGCAGCCCTGCAGCCCTGTGCGGGGCGGGGGTGCCGCTTTCAGCCCCACTTTACTGATGAGGAAGTGGGAGCTCAGGGAGGACCCTGGTTCTGCCGAAGCCACATGGAAGCACCAGGATATACGTGGGCTTTGATGGACCCAACCATGGTGTGGTGGTCACCCAGCCCCCGCCTCCCCAGACCCCGGGCTCTGAGTACCAGGGGCGTCTTCGGCATCCCCCTCTGGGCTGTGCTGCTCCAGGTGCAGGTGGTAGTAGAGGGTGCAGTCGCCATCATTCCCGAACGCCAGGGACCTGCTCTCCTCGCTGCCCACCAGCATGTTCCCAAAGTCCAGCTCCTTCTCCTTTGCCTGAGGCCACGGCCAGCCAGCTGGGGGATGGGCACTCCCCCAGGGCCACAGCCCTGCCCTCCCAGCCCACTCCTCACGCACCTCCCGAGCAGGTGCAGGTCCAGGGGAGGCCCAGGAACCCCCCGTCCTGCCCTCATGGCCTACCCCGAGCCGCCTACCCCGAGGCCTTCCCGCCCACCTGGGCCTGGAGCCCCCCGCCGCCGCCGCTGCATTCCCCTCCCCGGGGCCCTGTCACTCACGGAGATGCTGCTGGAGATGCCCATGCCCACCAGCCGCAGCAGGTAGTGGGTGCTGGGGGGCTTGGTGCTGGGGGGCAGGCCAGCTTCCCAGGCCCACATCCCCACTTGGAACAGGTACTTGGTCTCCTCCAAAGGGCTGAACACCCATGTCAGTGTCTGGGGTCCCAGAGACGACACCTGCGTGAGACCTCCAGAGCCACCCTGCTCCCCTCCTCCCCAGCTCGGGCACCTGGCTGCTGGAGGTCCCCCTGCAGGGTGGCCCGAGCTGCTCTTCTCCCTGGGGGGGGCCCTCAGTCCCGCAGCCCGAGGAGGGGCCAGCAGGGTTCTTTTCAGGGCTTGTTTTCCATTAAGAAACTGGAACTTCAGAGAAGTGGGGTGACATCAGCCAGATGGGGCAGCAGGCGAGCGCGGGAGCTGGGGCAGCAGTGCCAGTCCCCGAGTGCCTGCCTCCTCTCACCTCCTGCTTACTGTCCCCGGGGCTCTTGTCTCACGTCTGGCCTCCCCAACTAGTCTGCGAGGCCCTGGGCTGGGAACAGGATCTGGTGTTTCAGGCTTCTAGCCTGCACCCCCGCCTCAGACTGCAGCTGGGACCTCTGGGTCCCTTACTGAACCGCCCATTCAGCCCAAAATCCAGGGGCTGCAAACCATCCGGCCAGCATTCCCATGGCTTTGGGGACCAGACACGACAGCGGGCTCACATCCGGGGCCCTGGCACCAGGAACGCTAGCCCGGTGCTCCTGACTTGTGATCTAAGTGTCTTTTCTCTGTAAAATGGGGGTGATGAAGGTGGCACCACTACTAATACTACTAGCAGGAACAAGGGGCGGGGCTTGGGAATGGAGTTGGGGGGCCCTCGGGGTAGAGCTGGCCCCGAAAGGCATGAGTAAGAGATGAAGATGGAGGTGAGGAGGTGGGCGCCGTCGCGGGGAGACCACTCACCACGCTCTCGTTGGGCTGGATGAGACCCCTGGGTGGCTGGACAGCCAACAGCTTCCGGTGCTGCTGGGAGACCCTCCACTCAAACTCCATGGGCAGACGGGAGGGGTTGTGGAAGGTGAAGGTGCTGGTGGAGGAGCAGCCCACCCAGGTGGGCTTGAAGAACACGCTCTGGGAGGTGTCCAGCTGCAGCTGCAGGGGCTCCTCTCGGCTCCGCAGGATCACCTCCTGGGCCCCAAAGAAGCAGGACAGTGCCTGTCTTCACCCCGCAGGTGTGGCCGGAAAGCCGGGCGCGGGGCAGCTTCTCCCCTCCCCACCCCACCCACGGGTGGAGGGGCAGCAGCAGGTCCTCTGCCAGCCTCAGCAGGGGAGCCAGTGACGGACCCAGGGTGAGGCCTGAGCAGACCCAGGGGCTGAAAGTGCAGAGACGGCTTCATGGGGTGGGGTGTGGGCCTATTCCTGGCTCAGCCTCAGGTCCACTTTTTGTGGCTTGTGCGTGGTCTGAGTGTGTCCTACATAGGTTCATGTGGCGAAAGCTTGGTCCCCAGTGTCAGGGGCGGGGGGGAAGGACACCTCTTGGAGCGGGGGCACAGGTCCCGGGGCTCTTCCTTGTATGATGCTAATGCAGTCTTGGACTAAGTCTGTTCTCACGAGGCCACTCCACACATGGAGCCCCTCAGCCCGTGGCTTCTCTGCCACGTGGTAACACAGCCAGAGGCCAAACATCTGGAGCAGCCTGACCTTGAACTTTTCCACCTCCAAAACCGTGAGCTCCGTTACTTGTGTCCAGCCTCAAGCATTTTGTGACCTCAACACAAGTGGCCCGAGACACCTCGCTGCTGCCCACAGACCGAGCCTTTGCTGTCCCAGAGCCTCCCTCGGGGACCTCGGCACCCTTTTTTTCTTGATCCCAGACCCCTGGAGGGGGACAGGCAAGGCCTGGACAGAAGGGAGAGTTGTTCACAGGTGTAACCAGGGGGTTGTCTCCCTATGAGGTCACTTCCTGGAGAGCAGTGCCCCCTCCCCCCAGCTATGCTGGGGGGACCTTGCAGGCCGACCTCAGAATGCGACTGGGAGAAGACACGTGCTGGGGACCCAGCTCCGGTCCGCCCGCCTCCTACCTTGAGGTACTGAGGGCAGGAATTGAACTGCAGGTAGAGGTGATGCTGTTTCCAGGCGGTGCCCTTGGGGTAGGCACAGAGCAGGAGGATCTGGTGGGCCCCGGGGGCCACGAGGCCCGAGGTGGGCCGCAGGGTGACGTCCGCGCTGCTTCTGGGGGCCAGGGCGAAGGTCAGCAGCATGGGGCCCTTGTTCACCAGCAGCAGGCTGCGGTAGGAGGGCTCGCTGGAGGGCACCGCGGGGAAGAGCTGTGGCGGGGAGGAGAGGACGGAAGGCCCCCAGCTCTGATCTCCACCCTGGCTCACAAACACTCAGGGTTGTGTGTGCGTGGCCCCCAGCTCTGATCTCCACCCTGGCTCACAAACACTCAGGGTTGTGTGTGCGTGGCCCCCAGCTCTGATCTCCACCCTGGCTCACAAACACTCAGGGTTGTGTGTGCGTGGCCTTGGGGCGGAGCCTCCATGGAGCCCATGCAACACCAGAGGCTGCAGCCTGGCACCAAAGAATTCCCAGGAGCGACTCAGGCCTCTCCGGGAGCTGGGAGCTGAGAACGGAAGTTGTGTCCCTTTAGGGTGCTTGGGAATCACCCTTGGGAGGAGCCGCTCTCCGAGATCCGAGCCCAAAGGTGTGGGGTAAGCAGCTCCTTCCAGTTCTCACGCAGGTGGCAGTGAGTAATCGGTCCTAACAATCCCAGCTCCCAGACATTCCTTGGGCCTTGGGGACGGGGCCTGCATGAACTTGAATCCTCAGCAGGCTACCAAACACAGGAGCCCAAATCCTGGACCTAAGCCCCCATCCAGCTGGGGCAACAGGTGCACATGTGGGAGGTGGAAAGGGAGCAACACTGGCCCTGGATCTGCAGCAGAGCACGGCGGGAGGGGGCACTGGCCAGCAGGAAGGGGCAGAGGGAGTCGGCAAGCACCTGGAGAGTCAGGGAGAACTTCGGGAAGGGGCGGCCCCCGAGCGGGACCCCAGGGGTGGCAGAGGTTTGGTATTGGAATTGCAGCCGGTGGCGGGGAGCAGGACTGCCACCAGGCACACCGTCCCCAAGTGGCACCTTTCCAGCAACAAGAAGGCGAATGAGAAAACTGAGGACTGTGACGGAAACCAGGGACGGCCTCGGCAGTGTGAGGCCAGAATCGGCAGCCGGGGGCCGGGCTCCGGGGCCTGAGCTTTGCAGCCCTGTGTCTTCCAGACAGGCCTCCAAGGGCCCTGGGCGGGGCCTGGGAATTCTGACTCCGGAGGAAGGGGCTGGCTCTGCCTGCAGCAGGGCTGGGAGCTCCCCATGGCGGGGACTCCTGGCACGGCTGCCGTGTCCCTAAAGCCTGGCCCAAACTTGGGACCTAGCGGGCACTCGGGAAACAGGGCCCCAGCAACGGAAGCAGCTGCAGCTTGAAGCCTACGGGCAGAGGCCCAGGTGGGCGGGGCGCCCGTCCAACTCCCACGCTTCCCAGTTCTGGGGCCGGGGACCAGGGGAGCTGGCCACCTCCCTGGGACTGGCTGAGTGTGTGAGACAGCCAGCAAGGGTTCTGTGTGTGCGTGTGTGTGCATGTGTGTGTGAGCCAGAGAGGGTTCTGTGTGTGCGTGTGTGTGCATGTGTGTGACAGCCAGTGAGGGTTCTGTGTGTGCGTGTGTGTGCATGTGTGTGTGAGCCAGAGAGGGTTCTGTGTGTGTGTGTGACAGCCAGCGAGGGTTCTGTGTGTGCGTGTGTGTGCATGTGTGTGTGAGCCAGAGAGGGTTCTGTGTGTGTGTGTGTGTGTGACAGCCAGCGAGGGTTCTGTGTGTGTGTGTGTGTGCATGTGTGTGATAGCCAGCGAGGGTTCTGTGTGTGCATGTGTGTGCATGTGTGTGTGAGCTAGAGAGGGTTCTGTGTGTGTGTGTGTGTGTGTGTGTGTGACAGCCAGCGAGGGTTCTGTGTGTGCGTGTGTGTGCATGTGTGTGTGAGCCAGAGAGGGTTCTGTGTGTGTGTGTGTGTGACAGCCAGCGAGGGTTCTGTGTGTGTGTGTGTGTGAGCCAGAGAGGGTTCTGTGTGTGTGTGACAGCCAGCGAGGGTTCTGTGTGTGTGTGTGTGTGTGTGTGTGTGTGTGACAGCCAGCGAGGGTTCTGTGTGTTTGTGTGTGTGTGTGAGTGTCATCCAGAGAGGGTTCTGTGTATGTGTGTGTGCATGCGTGTGTGTACAGATGTATGTGTGATAGCCAGCGAGGGTTTTGTGTATGTGTGTGTGCGTGTGAGACAGCCAGTGATGGTTCTGCGTGTGTGTGTGTCTGTGGTGTGTGTGACAGCCAGTGAGGGTTCTGTGTGTACGCACGTATGTGTGTGAGACAACCAGCAAGGGTTCTGTGCGTGTGTGTGCACATGTGTGTGTGTGAGACAGCCAGCAAGGGTTGTGTGTGTGTGTGTGTGTGACAGCCAGTGAGGGTTCTGTGTGTGTGTATGCATGTGTGTGCATGGGAGACAGCCAGCGAGGGTTCTGAGCGTGTGTGTGTGCACATGTGTGTACAGATGTCTGACAGCCAGCAAGGGTTTTGTGTATGTGTGTGTGTGTGCATGGGAGACAGCTAGTGAGGGTTCTGTGTGTGTGTGTGTATGCGTGTGTGTGTATGACAGCGAGCAGGGTTCTGTGCGTGTGTGTGACAGCCAGCGAGGGAGCTGGCATGTTTCTGAGTTCATCAGAGAGGAAGAAGGATCTACAGGCCACGGCAGCAGGCAGGGCTTCCCGGAGCCCTCCCGCGGCTGTGGGGCTGCACTCACCTTGGGGGCGTCCAGGGAGTAGTGGGGGATGCGGTGCTCGAAGGTGGCATGGTAGCTGTGGCCCCGGGCACGCACGGTCAGGCACCAGGACGGGCACACCGTGCAGTCCTCCTCCACATTGTTGTAGCTGCGCAGGACCTGCAGGGGGCGGGCCACAGGCAGGCTCAAGCCAGGGCCTGTGTTGGAGCCTGGGGGCACCATCTTGCCCCCTCCCCACCCCTGGGCTGCAGGAGGCCTGTGCTGGGTTCCCTGGGACGATGGTGCAGAGAATCAAGCTCCTGGAGCCTGACCCAGGGCCCGGCTCTCCTCGACCCTCCAAGGAGGGTGGGGTGGTCATGGAGGCGGCACCCATTGCTAGGAAGATGCCCAGGGCAGTGAGGCCAACAGAAACAGCGTGAGTGGCAAACACAGGCATCATTTTAGATGTCCCGACAGCCACGTCAGAAAAGGAGACACAGGAAACTGGTTTTGGTAATACGTGTTACTTAGCCCAATATTGGAGCCTAAATTGTATCCTTGTAATGTAGCATCAATATAAAAAGTGGGTTTTAAAGATTTAAGAAGAAAATATATATGAGAAAGAGAGAAACAGGGGCTGGTGCCATGGCTCAATAGGCTAATCCTCCACCTTGTGGCGCCAGCACACTGGGTTCTAGTCCCAGTTGGGGCACCGATTCTATCCCGGTTGTCCCTCTTCCAGGCCAGCTCTCTGCTGTGGCCCAGGAGGGCAGTGGAGGATGGCCCAAGTGCTTGGGCCCTGCAGCCCATGGGAGACCAGGAGAAGCACCTGGCTCCTGGCTTCGGATCAGCGCGGTGCACTGGCCGCGGCGGCCATTGGAGGGTGAACCAATGGCAAAGGAAGACCTTTCTCTCTGTCTCTCTCTCTCTCACTGTCCATTCTGCCTGTCAAAAGAGAGAGAGAGAGAGAGAGAGAGAGAGAGAGAGAGAGAGAGAGAGAGAGAAAGGGAGATTTTCCACTTGCTGGTTCATTCCCCAAATGGCTGTGATAGTGAGGTCTGGATTAGGCCTGAAGCTAGGAGCCAGGAACTCCATCCTGGTCTCTCATGTGTGTGGCAGGGGCCCAAGTACTTGGCCCATTAGCCGATGCCTTTCCAGGCACATTAGCAGGGAGCTGGGTCAGAAGGGGAGCAGCTGTGACTTGAACAAGTGCTCTTATATGGGAGGCCAGCATTGAAGGTGGCTTAACCCATCGCGCCCCAGCACCTACCCCTAGAAAAGAATTACTAATGGGCTTTCACCTTTTTGTGCTGAGTCCTCAGAAGCTAGTATGTCTCAGAGTTCTTCAGAAAGTTCATGGAATGAGGCGAAAAGATAAGTTTATTTTGGTGCCATACTTGGTTTTTGCATTATTTGAATCATGAACTTTCTGAAATATCTCTGCTTTCATTTATTTATTTGTTTAAAGATTTATTTACTTATTTTGAAAGTAAAGACCTTTACTTTCAGATTGGGGAGAGAGAGAGAGAGAGAGAGAGAGGTCTTCCATCTACTAGTTTACTCCCTGGATAGCCACAACAGCCAGCACTGGGTCAGGCGAAACCAGGAGCTTCATCCAGCAACCAGGTCTCCCATTTGAGTGGCAGGGGCCCAAGTGCTTGGCCCATCTTCTGCTGCTTTTACCAGGCCGTTAGCAGGGAGCTGGATTAGAAGTGGAGCAGCCAGCTTCTGATCCAGCTCTCTGCTATGGCCTAGGAAAGCAGTAGAAGATGGCCCAGGTCCTTCAGCCCCTGGACCCACGTGGGAGACCCGGAAGAAACTCCTGGCTCCTGGCTTCAGATTGGTGCAGCCCTGGCCATTACAGCCAACTGGGGAGTGAACCAGCAGATGAAATACCTCTCTCTCTCTCTCTCTCTCTCTCTCTCTCTCTGCCTCTCCTCTATCTGTGTAACTCTGACTTTCAAATAAATAAAATAAATCTTAAAAAAAAAAAAAAGAAAGAAATGGAGTAGCCAGGACTCAAACCAGCACCCCTATGGGAAGCCAGCATCACAAGTGGTGGCTTTTACCTGCTATACTACAATGCCACTGCCTTATTGATACTCACAGCATATCTCAATTCAGCCCCACGTCAGATGCTCAGTAGCATGCGTGGCTGGTAACCACCCTGTCAGGCACAGCAGGTCCAGAGCCTGCAGCCTACAAATCCGAGGTGTCTAGCCTCAGCGAAGCACCTACGTTTCCCCAAGGCCAAGACACTGGGATGGAGGCAAATTAAAGACTCGCTTAGGCAAAGCCTCCTGGAAAGCTCTGATGTGGCCCCAAGTTCATGGATGAAATGATCAGGGCTCAGAGACACAAAGGAATCTGCCCAAGCTCACTCAGCTGGTAGGTGACAGTGACCTCGACTGTAGGGCTCCACACCTGCCCCAGCCCCAGCGCTCTGGCCGCTGGGGAAGAAGAGCAGGTGGGACAGAGCCAAGTGGGATGGGAAAGGCAGGGCGGAGTGGGGACACGGTGGGGAGCAGCTCGCACTGAGGCCTGGGCCAGTGCCATAGGGCTGAGGACAGTCATCGGGCACCCCTGCGCCTGTCCCCCAGGCCCTGTCTGGCCACAACTTTAAAGGGACCACCGCCTACTTCAAGGACTAGAAGAGAAGCCAGGGCACCTCTGGCCCTGGGCACCACGTTTTCCCAAAGGGCTTGGTCCCAGCTGAGTTCACCCCTAGAGGATGGAGGCCACCATGAGAGCAGCCAAGAAACCCTTCAGCCACGAATCTGGGAGGGGATGGACTGGCAGGGGCTCCTGTCTGGCCAAGGAGGAAGTGGGAGACGCCGGGCACGGACAGGACGGGCTGTGCGGTGCCCTGTGTCATCCCCAGCCACTCCTCCCGGCGTCCAGCCCCCAGGCACCTTATAGACGGCGAAGGCTTCAAGCTCCACGGCATAGAGGCAGTTGGAGTAAGGCGGCTGGAAGTGCAGGCGCATGGCCATGGACTTGAGTGGGGGGACATCGCAGGTGTCCGGGGTCACCCAGAAGGGGCAGTCAGGCCTGTGTGTCCAGACCACGGTGATCTTGCCTTTGGTGTGGTTCATCAGGTACAGGGGCACGGGGTTGGGGGCCTCGGGCCCCAGGCAGGCGCCAAAATCCACTTCAACGGGCTCTATGGTGACGGGCGGGGGAAAGACAGCCATGTTGCCCGTGCCGTCAAGGAAGTACTCGGTCATGGGAGGGACGCTGGGGTACTGCGGCGCTGGCGAATCCTCCAGGTCCTGCACGGAGAGAGACAGGTGTGCAGGGCGGCTGCCGTGGCTTCTGCCCCCAGCCTCTTCCGCACCCGCCTTTCCAGAAGGGGCTCCACCCAAGATGCCGTCGGCTGCCTGCGGTGCCCACAGGGCTCCTGGGCTCCCAGGCCGGCCTAAGAACTGCCAGAGCAGGGGGCAGGCACCTAGGAGAGCAGCCTGTCCCCGCTCCCTCAGGCAGGGGCCCCTGGTACCTCCACGGGCAGCATGAGGGCCCCGTTCTGGTCCTGCTCCAGCTTCTTCTCCTTCAGCATGGTGCACAGGACGTGAGGGGGGTAGAGCGTCAGGCCTCGAGCCAGGTGTGTGCGGTACCAGGTGAGATGCTGCGGCTTCAGGATGGCTGGCTTATTACTGTCCGAGTGGCAGGTCCCAATCAGGTCCAGGAACAGCGGGTCCTGTGATGTTTGTGTGCATGGGACAGGGACGGGGGACAGAAGCTGGGCAGAGGTGGCAGGCAGCAGGTGAAGGAGCGCCCCGAGAGCTGCCCGGCTGGCGCAGGGGACAGCTGGCGTCCAGGGAGGCCCAGCCCTCAGGACGCTCAGCCGTTGCTCGTTGCTCGCTCCCCAGCTACCGCCCACCCCTAGCGAGCGTCCTGCAAACACCAGCCCTCAGGCCCACAGTGGGAGAGGAGAGAGAAAGGATGGCCTCCCCAGGCCCCGCCCTCCTGCTGCTCACCCAGGCCTCCCCGGCACACACTGCCCCTGTACGAGAATTAGAAGGCACGCACTCCTCCAGGCAGACAGGCGGGGATTCTAAGCTAGAAGTCAGCCCCCAACTTGTCATCTTGGCTGGACCCCCGCTGGTCAGGGCACAGTGTGTATGAGCTTATCCAGGGGCCCCAGGAGGTGGGGGAGGAGGGCACGTGTCTAACTCCAAAGCTCTCTGCCCTGCACCTGCTGTGTGGGGCGATAACCAGAGCTCCCTCTCCCCAGCCCATCAGCCACAGCAGCAGCAAAGGCCTTGACTGGCGACAGACAGGGCAAAGCTGGGCACTCCCACTTGGCTCACGTGCCCCTGGCCAACTCTGGGGCTGCAGCCCCGGAGGGGGTGACAACCCAGGTAGCAGCCCCAGAAGTTCCAGAACACGGGACGGTATCCCCCAAGCCTTGTCTGCATCACTGGGTCTCAGAGGGAGCCCCCTCTTGCCCTCAGCCTTGCCCCCTCCCCTGCACCCACCTGGTGGTGGATGAGACAGGCCACCCGCCGGAAGTAGATGATGGGGTGAGTGGGCTGGAAGGTGCAGAGCAGGGTCACGCGGGCTTTGCCCAGCAGGGTCCCGAAGGCAGGCCTGATGCTGAAGACACTCTCCGGGCAGTCGATGGCGAACTGGAAGTAGGCGGTGCAGTCCTCCTGGTTCTCAATCCACAGAGACTGCTCCGAGCGCTCCCCGAGGTTGATCCAGCTGAAGTTGATGCAGTACTGCTGCAGGGACACGGCGGGACCTGGGCACAGGAGACGGGGTCCCTGGGAGGAGCCTGGAGTACCAGCCTCCCCAAGGATGCTTCAGAGGGGTTCCCGTTGACGGGAGGTGCGCCATCTGGGGACAGAAGGCGGGGATGGAATGGCCCAGAGGCCTGCAGCCTGTGCACAACTCCAGTGTCGTAGCTCCAGGTGTCTGCAAATGATTCCCCACTGGGCCACCAGGGGGCAGCAAACACCCAGGCTAAGGACCAGGCAACGTCAGCTCTTGGAGCAGTCAGGGAGCGTGCAGAGCTGTAAGTGTGGGGGCCGCCACTCAGAGGGAGTGCAGTGTCCTGGGGTTGCCAGTACCTTTACAGGAGCCCACGACCTTGAGCAGGGTTTGGGAGGCACAGCCGGAAGGCGTGATGGAGAAGTAGTCCACAGTTCTGGTGCCCAGGGCCTCGGGGTGGAAGATCACCGACACGCATTTCTTCTCTCCTGGGCGCACGACGCCCTGGGCCGTGGGGCACGAGAAGGCCTGGTCTTGGGCCAGCAGGTCCGGGACAATTTCAATCCTGAAGGGGGCGTTCACCTGCGGGGCCGGGAGCGGAAGTCAGGGGACAAGGTGGGCAAGCCTGTGCACTGTACTGAGGTGCCCGGTGCAGGGGGCAAGGGGCAGCTGGCATCCGCCCAGCGGTGAGTGTGGAGGCAGGAAGGGGCCAAGCCATGTGTCCTGCACTAGGGCTGTGCAGAGAGGGGGACCTTTTTCTTTTGTTCAAGGTGCCATGGTGGCTGGTTGTGTCCAGGGGTCTGTACAGGGCAGTCACTCTAGGGACTGTTCCGGGGAGCCAGGGGATGACCCCACACAGCTGTGTCTGGGGCAGGGGGTGGACACAGGACACCTGTTGACAACCCTTGGTGCAAATGGGTTATGGGAAGCTTGGGACCAAAGGTGTAGACAGGCAGGGGGCGTTCTAAAGAGGGCATGGATTGTAGGAGCACCCATTCCTGGGGTCCCAAGCTCTGCCTTGGGCCTTCCCACCTGCCCCTGGCCCCGCGCGTACCACCGACGGGTTATGCAGCCTGATCTGCCGCTCGGCTGTGCAGCCCACAGCCACGGAGCCAAAGTGCAGCACTTTGTGGAAGCCTATGGCATCCTGGTCCTCTGGTTGCTTATGCCTTATGCTCACCAGCAACTGGGCGCACTTGGCTGTGGCAGAGAGAGGGGACGGGTTGGCAGGAGCCCACCAGGGCCTTCGTGGCCCCAGCTGAGCAGCGCCTGGAAGAAGGCAGTGTCCCAGGGAGAAAGCAGCCGGTGATGTCATTGGAGGCAAAGAAGGAGTGAAGCCTGTGGGCTGTTGGGAAGGGGGGGGCAGGCCTGGGTGAAGATGGGGACACACTGCAGCTTGCAACCTAAGGAGGGGCAGCGGGAGGCTCTGGGGACAGACAGGACGCGGCGGGCCTCACCCACAGCTTGCAGCTGGATGCTGCACTTCTGCCGGCTGTTCTCCCCATACCAGCACGTGGCCTCAGCATCGTGGATGACAGCCACGAGGGGCTGAAAAGCCACCTTGATCTGGCAGGCCAGGCCTGGCTCCAGGAGCCCTGTGGCGGGAAGCATCTGGAACGGACTGGAGAACTCCCAGGTGAAGAAGGTGGGCAGGTCCCTGGGGGGAGGGGGAGAGGGGGAGCTCAGGCTCTGGGCTCCTGCCCTGGAAAGGTGGGCACTCCAGCCAGCCTCTGCCCTCCCCCGCCCCAGGATGCCCGGCCTCTCCCGCTCACTGCTGCGTACCACTGCTCACCACTATCCCCTCTTAGGGCTGCTGCTCCCCACCTCCGAGCCTCAGCCTCTCCCCTCACCCCACATTGTCCAGCTCGAACCAAGCCTCAACCGTGTCCCCTACGGCACACATGGGCAGCTGCAGCAACGGCAGGCAGGCCAGCTTGTGGCAAGGCAGGGTGGCCCTCAGGTGCACAAAGAATGTCCCCTCGGCTTTCTCAAACCACAGCCTGTCCGTGTACTCCTTCTGTAGTGAGCAGAGACAGCCACAGGTCAGTGGGACATGGCCCCAAGAGAACGCCCACTCCATCTGCCCTCAGCACCCCTCCCAGCCTCTGAGGGATCAGCTACCCGCATGCCTGCCCCATTTTGGTCTCAGAAGTGACCAAATGGTATTTTCATGTGACTGGCATTGTGGCATGGTGGGTTAAGCTGCCATCTGCAGTGCCGGCATCCCATTTGGGCGCCGGTTCAAGTCCTGGATGCTCCAATTCCAAACCCGCTCCCTGCCTGTGCGCCTGGGAAAGCAGCAGCAGATGGCCAAGGAATCCAAGGCTTTTTGAAAGCCAAATTGAGTGGACTCCCCAAAGTTCACAGAAAACGGAATTAAAAGATAAATTTATTTTTGTGTAAAAACTTGTTGAAATCCACGCATAGTTTTTCCTTGATACACATGTTTCGTAAGCTTTATGAAGACCCCTTGTACAGTTTCAAAATATTTTTGTACCAGAAGAAACTTATATTTTAGTTCCATTTTCCCTCAACTTGTGGAAGTGACCTTACACAGTGCCCCAGCCTTTATCCTCCAGTATCCAACGGGGAAGCCCTCTGCCCACTGAGATTGAGGGGCTTCCCAAGCTGGGCGTGTGCCTGTGTGATGCCTGGGGGAGTCGCTGGCCACTCTGTCCTGCTTCCTGTCCCAAGGCCTCTAGGCCTCTGTTTCTGTGTCCCGGCACCACCCCTGGCCTGGGGACCTCACCTCCTCCAGAGGCCGGAAGATGATGGGGAGCGTGAAGCTTATGCCTGGACTCAGGAAGATGGGCTGAGGGATGACCGTGAAGAAAAACTTGCTCTTGGGAGGCCTGCGGGAGACAGCTCTGGGATGAGCACCTGGGATCAGGGCTCAGAACAACCAGAGGAGGCAGGGAGAGCAGAGGAGATCCTGTAGAACTGAGGGGGCTCTAGAGACCCAGGGTGTGGCCATGGAGAAGGGAACTTGAGGGGGCTGGTCACAAACAAAAGGACCCCTTCTCCCTCCCTCCTCCTCCTGTTCCTGAAGCAAAAAGGAGGAAGTATTTGTGCCTCTGATGAGTGTGAGGACCTGCAGGAACAGGGATGGGGAGGGCCACTGCGACACAACAGAATCCCTGAGCACCAAGACACGGACCCCCAGGTCTGAGAGGGGAGAAACGGGGTGCAGGGACCAGGGTGGTGGGGACCATGGATGCTGCAGACCCTTCACACAGTAAGATGATATTAGCAGTTCTTTTTATTTTTAAAGATATATTTTATTTATTTGAAAGAGTTGCAGAAAGAAGTAGAGTCAGAGAGAGAGAGAGAGAGAGAGAGAGACTTTCATTCGCTAGTTTACTCCCCAGATAATTGCAACAGCCAGAACAGAGCTGATCTGAAGACAGGAGCCAGCAGCTTCTTGCAGGTCTCCCATGCAGATGCAGGGACCCAAGCACTTGGGCCACCCTCCACTGCTCTCCCAGGCCATTAGCAGGGAGCTGGACTGGAAGTGAAACAGTCAAACAGCCAGGACTCAAACCGGCGCCCATATGGGATTCGGCACTGCAGGTGGCGGCTTTAACCCACTGAGCCACAGCACCGGCCCCTGACACTAGCAGTTCTGTACCAATAAATGCTTGATTTCAGGTGAAGTGAGCACACGTCTAAGACACTGTAACTTGTCATGACTGACTCAGATTTGTGCACTATTAGCAGGCATTCAGCATGGCTGTTTAGACACCTGTGTTCCCTATCTGAGTGCCTGAGATCCCACCTGAGCTTCTGGCTCCAGTTTCCTGCCAATGCAGACCCTGGGAGGTGGCAGTGGTGCTCAGTAACTGGGTTCCCAACACCCACATGGGAGACCAGTACTGCATGTCTAACCCCCAGCATCCCAGGCATTTGAGGAGTAAATCAGCAGATGGGAACGCTCTCTTTCTCTCTTTCTCTCTGCCTCTCAAATAAATAAAATTATGTTTAAAAAGAATTATACACTAAATTTTTAAAAAAGATTTACTTATTTATTTGAAAGGTAGAGTTACAGAGGCAGAGGCAAAGAGAGAGAGAGAGAGGCCAGCGCCACCGCTCACTAGGCTACTCCTCTGCCTGCGGCGCCGGTACCCCAGGTTCTAGTCCCAGTTTGGGCGCTGGATTCTGTCCTGGCTGCTCCTCTTCCAGTCCAGCTCTCTGCTGTGGCCCGGGAGGGCAGTGGAGGATGGCCCAGGTCCTTGGACCCTGTACCCGCACGAAAGACCAGGATGAAGCACCTGGCTCCTGGCTTTGGATCGGCGCAGCGCACCAGCCGTAGTGGCCATTTGTGGGTTGAACCAACAGAAGGAAGACCTTTCTCTCTGTTTCTCTCTCTCATTGTCTAACTCTGCCTGTCAGAGAGAGAGAGAGAGAGAGAGAGAGAGCTTCCATCTGCTGGTTCACTCCCCAAATGACCACAACGGCTGGAGCTGGGCTGATCTGAAACCAGGAGCTTCCTCCATGTCTCCCACATCGGTGCAGGGGTCCATCTTGGGCCATCTTCCAATGCTTCCCCAGGCCATAGAGGAGATCTGGATCAGAAGTAGAGCAGCCAGGTCTTGAACTGACACTTATGATGCCGGAACTGCAGGCGGCGGCTTTACTCATTATGCCACAGCACCGACCCCTATACAATAAATTTTATGGCCACTCTACCTGTAGCACTCAAAGAAATGGAATATGTAGTCAACAATCTTCTCACAAAAACACACTAGGCCGGAGGGCCACAGAACAAGCAACAGAGGAAAAATAATTCCAGTCTTAAATTTTTCTGCATAATGAAGAAACTTTCCTTAACAGATTCTGTGACATCATCATCATGTCATCACCAACAAAACCTACAGAAGCAGCAGGACAGAAAATGACAGGCCCATCCCACTCATGAACAATACACAAGCAAGTGAATTCAGCAATGTACAGGGAGGATACTCAATGATGGCCAGGAATATATGGTGGTTTAATATAGAAAATCAGTGATACAGTTGCCCATTTTTAACAAGTTGCGGGGGGTGGGGGCAGTGCGTGGTGCAGCAGGTTAAAGCCCTGGCCTGAAGCACCGCCATCCCATATGGGCGCTGGTTCTAGTCCCAGCTGCTCCACTTCCAATCTAGCTGTCTTCTGTGGCCTGGGATAGCAGTAGAAGATGGCCCAAGTCCTTGGGCCCCTGCACCTGTGTGGGAGACCCGGAAGAAGCTCCTGGCTCCTGGCTTTGGATCAGCCCAGATCTGGCTGTTGCAGCCAGTTGGGGAGTGAACCAGCAGCTGAAAGACCTCTCTCTCTCTCTCTCTCTCTCTCTCTCTGCTTCTCTTCTCTCTGTGTGTAACTCTGACTTTCAAATAAATAAATACATCTTACCACAAAAAAAAAAGGTGTAAGAATTGGAAAGGAAGAAATAAAGTGTCATTTTCTATACAAAATATGAATGTATACATGGGAAGAAAACAAAAGAATTTGCAAATAAATTAATGCAATTAGTAAGGGGATTTACCAAGGCTATGGGATATGATACTCATATAAAAAGTAAATGAAGGCCAGCGCTGCGGCTCAATAGGTTAATCCTCTGCCTCACAGCGCCGGCACACCAGGTTCTAGTCCAGGTCGGGGCGCCAGATTCTGTCCCAGTTGCCCCTCTTCCAGGCCAGCTCTCTGCTATGGCCCGGGAGTGCAGTGGAGGATGGCCCAGGTGCTTGGGCCCTGCACCCCATGGGAGACCAGGAGAAGCACCTGGCTCATGCCATTTGGATGAGTGCGGTGCGCCGGCCGCAGCGTGCTGGCTGCGGCAGCCATTGGAGGGTGAACCAATGGCAAAGGAAGACCTTTCTCTCTGTCTCTCTCTCTCTCACTGTCCACTCTGCCTGTCAAAAAAAAAAAAAGTAAATGAAATATTAAAAAAGTAGCAACAAAGGGTGAAAGCAACTTTAAAAAATCACATAACATCATCAAAATATAAAATATGCAGGAATAAATCTAATTTTAAAGATGTGCACAATGTCTTTGGAGCAAAGTTTACAGTTTACTGAGAGATATGAAAGAAAACCAGGACTGGTGCTGTGGCTTCGTGGGCTAAGCCTCCGCCTGTGGCGCCCGCATCCCATATGGGAGCCTGTTTGTGTCCTGACCGCTCTTCTTCCAATGCAGCTCTCTGCTATGGCCTGGGAAAGCTGTAGAAGATGGCCCAAGTGCTTGGGCCCCTGAACCCACGTGGGAGACCTGGAAGAAGCTCCTGGCTTCAGATTGGTCTAGCTCTGGCCCTTGAAGCCATTTGGTGAGGGAGCCAGTAGATGGAAGACCTTTCTCTCTGTCTCTGTCTCTGTCTCTCTCTCTCTCTCTGTAACTCTACCTCTCAAATAAATAAATAAAAGAGTCTTACTTTCAAGGCACTTAAACTCTGTAGGGCCAGATGTAAAATCTACTAAATATGTGTACAGAGTTACATCAGGATCAAACAGGAAAGACTCAACATTGTAGTGGTGTCAATTCTCCCTAAATTGATCTTTAGGCTCAATTAAACCCCAATAAAAATCTCAACAAGTGTTGTATGTGTATGTGTTCATGGAAAGATGGAACTTAAAGATATGTTTAGGGGTGGGTGGTTGGCCTGGTGCTTTGGATGCCAGCTGGTGTGTCTGAGTCCCACACTGGGGTACCTGCACTTAATCCCTGGTCCTGCCTCCTGCTTCCAGTTTCCCAGAGATGTGGATCCTGGGAGCCAATGGCAATGGTTCAACAGGTTGGGTTTCTCCCATCCATGCAGGAGACTTGGATTGAGTTTCTGAGCGTTTAATGAATGGTGGGAACACTCTGTCTCTCTATCTCCATCTCTCTTTCTCTCTGTATAACAGATTTTAAAAAGAGATGTTTATTTTGGTGCAAAATAATCTGAAATCTATACATAGTTTTCCCATAAGACATATTTTTCATAAACTTGAAGATTCCTCATATATATGGATCTCAATTTTTTTTAATGAACTGATTTGAAGATTGATGTGAAAGCTCAAAGGGCCAGAAATAGCCAAGGCCATCTTGAACAAGAATGAAATTGGAGGATTTCCGCTACCACAGATTGAGATTTACCGTAAGCTCTAACAAGTATTTCAGGTTGGTGTTGGCCCAGGGATCCTCAAGTAGATCAAAACAGAGTCCCAAAATGGACCTGCATCGCTGCAGACACTTGATGTACGTCGTGGTGTGGGAGATCATGAGAGAGAGCATGACGTTTTCAATAAATGGTGTTGAGACCATTAGACATTCAACTGAGGAAAAACACGTCATCAGATCTCTACTTCAAACCATTCCCCAAAAGCAATTCCACATAGATAAAAGACAAATATGAAAGGCACAACTATAAAAAAAAGTCTTTAGAAGATGCTTTAGAAAAATACCTTCATGACCTAGGGGTAGAAAGGAACTTCTTAAACAAGACACAAAAAAGCATCAACCATAAAAGAAAAAGACTGATAAATTTGATTCCTTTGAAATTAAGAACTTCTATGAATCAAAAGTCACAATAAAGAGAAGGAAAGACAAGTCACAGGTGAGAGAAGATATTCACAACACATAACTGAGCAAGGATTAGAATCTGGGATGAGAATTTATTAAAGAGACAATCTCATGAAAAACAGGCATAGATTTGACACGGATTTCACAAATGAAATGCAAATGGTTGTCAACCTATGAAAAGACACTCGACCTCATTAATAGTGGTCAGGGAAGTCAGTAATCAAGGAATCGCAGATTAAAATCACAACAAGTTCTCATTATTGGCAACATTTTTTAAACCTAACAGTTGCAAGTATTGATAAGAACGTTGAGAGACAGGAACTCATATATATTGTGGGTGGGAATATAAACAGACACAGATGTGGGAGAATGGTTTGACCTTATCTACAAAATGGGAACTCATACATTGCCCAGGCCTCAGCAACTGGCTCTGTGAACCTCGGAGAAACTCTTAGACATGTGCAGAGAGGCACACACAGATGCTGCTAACAGTCCCAAATGGGGAACAACCCACGGGTCCCTCAACAGAAGCCTGGATAAACACAGTGCGGCACAGGCATGCATCGGAACACAAGACCACAATGCACCATGGTTGCCCATGGATAAGCCAGAGATGGTATAGGCACAGCAGTTACATTGCCACTTGGGATACCCACATCACACATCAGAATGGCTGGTTTGAGTCCCCAGCTACTCTGTTTCCAGTCCAGTTTCCTGCTAACGTGCACCCTGGGAGGAAGCAGGTGATGGTCCAAGTATTTGGGTCCTGGCCACACACGTGGCATTCCAGGTTCCTGGCTTCAGCCTGGGCCAGCCCTGGTTGATGTAGCCATTGGGGGAGTGAACCAGTGGATGGAAGATCTCTCTTTCTCTCTCTCTCTCAAAAATACAGATGAAAATAAATCAAAATTTTAGACAAAAATTACAAAGTTATATTGTATTCTTCCATGCCCATAAAGTCATCGGAAGACAATATTCAACTGTATCATCTCAGCGTGCAAACACAGGTTAAGTTCATTTGAGAAAGGCAAAGAACACTGCTCACAGGAAAGTCAGGACAGTGGGTCTCCTTGGGGTGGGAGGTTCCCACAGAGGAGGGATGCCTATGGGGGAAGGCAAGCCCCAGACGGTTACTCTGTGACTTCATCACACTTTCCTGATTTTCCACGAAATTTTAAGAGGGTTTGTAAAGAGAGACTGTGTCGGGGGGCTTGAGAGCACAGCGGCTGGGTGCCTGGTACCTGTATTTCATCTTCTGGATTTTCAAGGAGAGGTTTTTCAGGACCAGGTTCCTTGTGGTCTCTTTCCCCAACTCCCAGTCCTTCCACTGCAGCTCCTCGGCCACCTCAATGCCCCAGATGATCCTCTTCTTCACTCTGTCCTGTTTCTTGGAGATGCACACCTGAGTGTCCATGGGGCTGGCAGGCTGTTCAGGTGGTGAGGAGGAAAGGGAGAAGAAAGGAGACAATGGATGTTAGGAAGCAAGGACCCAGAGGATGGGCAAAGATCTCTCCCCCTCCAGCACACAGTGGCACCGCCACTTGGTCTGGGGAGAGGTGAGGCATGAGTCAGCCTTACTTCTTCCAAGGTCACTGGAGCCATTTGCCAGCGAGAGCCCCTGCTGCCCCCGATGCCTTCCCGGGTCATCCCATCTGGCACCCAAACACAGCCTCGGCCGGCCTGTTCAGTGCCTCGGTGCACCTCAGCTGCCTCTCCCGCAGGTGCTGCCCCCTCCTCTTCTTTGCCCCTCTCCAGCTCCTCCCTACAGAAGCCCCGCCCAGTGCAAATGGTCCATCCAGGTGCCGTCCCAGACCACAGGCACACTCCACAGTTCCCTCTGCACCCGTCACCTGGCTGGCAGAGCAGAAAAAGGAGCTAATTTGCCTGCAACCAACACCCTCGTGTGCTTCTGGGGCCACTCCAATATGGTCCTGGTGACGTCAGACAGGCAGTACACCTACGTTTCCTGTCTCCAGTGGAAAGATGCTTCCACAGGCTGATCCATAACTGCTATCTCTCCGAGGAGAGAGATATGGAGAGGCGTGGAAAACCACTCAGGGGCAGGAAGACAGAGCGAAAATCAAACAGGTGTCTTTTCCTACCATAGCTCAACTCATGGCTGTTTTATCTTTGACCAAGTCTTGCTTTTCCATTGTAACATACACAAGCGTGTAGCCATCCATCCCACAAATATTTGCTGACCATCTATTCTACACTGGATACAGAGCTACGTGCTGAACCATAATGGCAAGCGTGACAGGTAAACCCTTCCTCTCTGTGTGTACATCCTTGGTACACATACACTGTGGGATGGGCAAGATGAGATTTTCTTCCCCAGTTTGCACATGGAGGAGAGGTGGCATGGATGAGGGAAGGTAATGTTCTGCAAATATCACTTATTTCATCAGTCAGGATCCAGCCAGGAAAACAGAAGCCACTCTGGCTTTGAAACAAGGAATTTTGGGGCCGGCGCTGTGGCACAGTGGGCCCTGGCCTGAAGCGCCGGCATCCCATATGGGCAGTGGTTCTAGTTCCAGCTGCTCCTCTTCCAATCCAGCTCTCTGCTGTGGCTTGAAAAAGCAGTAGAAGATGGCCCAAGTCCTTGGGCTCGTGCACCCACATGGGAGACCTGGAAGAAGCTCCTGGCTCCTGGTTTCGGATTGGCCCAGCTCCAGCCGTTGCGGCCAACTGGGGAGTGAACCACTGGATGGAAGACTCCTCTCTCTGCCTCTCCTCTCTCAGTGTGTAATTCTGACTTTCAAATAAATAAATAAATCTTTTTAAAAAAAAAAAACAAGGAATTTAATGCATGATCAAGGAATAGCAAGGTAACCCAAGAGTTAGTGGCATCAAGAGGCAGTCACACGCCTTGCTTATGTGGTGGCTACAGAAGTGGAGGCACAGGAGATGCTGTCAAAAGCAGAGAGAGGAAGAGCAATTCCAGGACTTTTGCCACAGCCACCACCTTGAATAACTGTACCGTCACACGGCGAGAGAACCAGAAGAGTTGCACAAAGCCAGGCAGACAGAAAACACTGGGCACCTGGGCAGCCTCCCACCTGCCCTTCTCCGGAGCTCTCCCTCCCCCGACAGCCCCTCGCGGCTAGCTCCCTGCCATCAGCACACCAGTCTGCTTGGCGCTGCGGTGTCGACGGGAGACCCTGAGCTTCCCAACCCCTGCCCTGGGCACTAGTCAGCCCCTCACCTGGGTACTGCCGCTGCTGCTGCAGGCGCTCACAGCGATGCTGCTGCCATCGAGGGTGGGCATGGCCATCGCGCTGCCACTCAGGCAGGAGCCGCCGGAGTTCCTGGTGCAGTCCCTGCTCTCCCTGGTCCTCATGGTGGGGCCTGGGGATGCCTGGACGAGCATCGGGCTCCTGGAACACAAGTGCAAGAGGAGCACTTGGGCTAAGCCAGCAGTTCCTGCCTGGTCCACGTCTGAGCTTGGAGTTGGGAAGAGAGTGGAAGGGACATGAGAAAGCAAAGTCAAGGGCAGAGACTTGCTGTGGGCATCACTGACACGGAGGAGGGGGTCTGTTCCCAGCCATGGCAACGAGGGGGAGGGGGCACCACAAGCAATGAGACTGGATACGGATCTAGGGCTTTGTCCAGGAGTCTTGGGGCTTGGGAAAGGCGCTTGAAAGAGGGACTTGGGGTGAGGCCCACGTGGCCACGCCCCTCTGTGGCCACACGTGGCATGGCCCAGCACACACATTACCTTTATCGGGGTTCTGCTCCCTTGTTTCCTCTGACTGTGTCCTGCCTCCTGGGAGCAGGAATAAGAGGCGAGGAAGAGGCACGAGAGACCAGCGGGTTCTCGGTTCTCTGGATTCCTTCTACTAGGCACCACCTGTAATCCGGGTTGAAAGTCATCACTCGCTGAAACATCAGAGCAGCCCAAGGATAAATGAACGCATCTCTAGAGCTGAGGGGTCCCCAGATGGACTGCAGTGGGGAGATGGATGCAGGTATACTTGGTGCATATACCAATGCTTAAAAGGCTGCTTGGCTTTGCTTTGGGGGACACAAAATGTCTCTGACAGGCTCTGGCTCTATTCCCTCAAATCCCTGCTTCCTCTAGCTGACCCCCTCTGTCATCTCCAGCTTGTGTGACTTTGCATCCTACAAAGCTATGTGCTTTGGGCCCACAGTGCCCCCCCCCAGACATGCTAAGGCCAGCTCCACGCAGGCTGCTCCCAGGAGCCCCCCCCAAAAGATTCGGCTCTCACTTCCCTTTGCATTCATTTTGGAGCCGTCACCCACAAGTCACCACAAATCACCTTCCCCAGATCGAACACGGGCCACAGCCGTAATTTAGAATTTTCTAGTAGCCACCATGAAAAAAACTCAAAAGCAACAGGTGAAATTAATTATAATAATATATTTTATTGAATCCACTATATGAAAGAATACTATTTATTTACTATATAACCAATCTGGAGTCACTAAGTCTTTGCACTCTGGATACTTCACCCCATAGAACTCAGTTCAGAGTACCTGTATCTCAAGCACTCAGAGCTCCATAACTGCTATTCCAGGAAGTACTGCAAGGTCTTTACAACTATTTTAATCCCTACAACGGTTTATGATTTCATGTGACTTGCCCGCCACTTGACCTAAAATGATCTCTTTCCAAGCCTGCGGTTCAGCTCCTTACTAGAACGCATTCGGATTTAGTCATTATCTTTACAGTGGGAATTCACACACTTCCATCGGACACCCTCCGCCCCAGAGGGAGATTCTGTGTGCTCAGTGTTTGCTCGCCGGCAGCATCTCCAAACCCTCTGGAGGGGACCATCTCAGATTCACTAGCACATTCCTTTCACAAAGTGCTCACTGAGTGCCTACTGTGGGGCAGGCCCTGTGCTGGACGCTGGAGAAGACAGGGATGACTCTTACCTTCACACGTGAGGTGGGCGTTCAGAAGGACTCAAAGAAACGCGAGCTGGGGAGACAGGGAGAAGAGTCCCTCACTTCTCTGCCACTGGGCGGCTCTGCAGTCCGGCTGGGACTGAGGAGTGGCTCTGGCCTCGGGGCTTCTACACACACCCATCCCTCTGTGCTCTGGGCTTCTGAAGAAGCCTCCACTGGACACACGCAACGATCCCAGGGAGATGGGGAACAGCGGGGTGCAAGGCGGGCCCAGTGAGGCTCAGAGGGTTTGGGGGCTCTGGCATCGGTCCTGGGGTGAGGGAAGCTGGGGTCCAGCATCTCCTCAGGCAAGTTTCTCCATCCGTCTCACCTGTAAAATGAAGATCACCCCATCTCACTAACTGATGTGACAAACCCACGCCACGACCACTAACCACAGCGTCCACATTAGCCTTCTGCTCTTCCAAAAGGTTTACCCTGCGAGGGAGGATGTTTGGGTTTGTTTCGATCCGATTTTTTAATCTCGAGGATTACATTTTTTCCTATAAATTTCCTTTACTCGCCTGCTCTCTGACCAAAAAAAAAAAAAAATCCCTAAACTGAGCAGTGGAAAAAGTGACGAGTCGTCCTGCAGAGTTGAGGGAAAGGGAAGAAAAGGGTAAAATGAAGGGAGAGAAAATATACTTGGAGCCGCATCTCTTTTCTTTCGGGATCCTCCGTCTGATGGATCTCGCCCACGTCAGTCCCACGGGGCTCTCGGAAGCGCATGCAGGGGACCCCTGGCCACGAGTTCCTATAACAGGCTGTCTCCCGGGACCCATACCTGGCCACTCGCGTAACTTCCTGGGATCCCGGGACCAACGCTCGGAACTCACACCGCCGCCATGTTGCCGTCTCCATAGATACAGGACGCGCAGGACAGAGCGTCTCCTGGTGTCCCAGGGCAACAACGGCAGCCCGAATGAGCCAAGCTTCATAGAAAGCGAATGCACCACCTGTGTTTAGCGCTTTAATTCTTTGACTTTCCCTGCTAGTAGCCACTCTGGGCTTCTACCAGTTGCAACCCGATATATCCAATCCCCTAGCTGTCATGAGGCCCCAGGATTGGCGACTTTAGTTCACAATCAAACTCATAGAAAGTTACTGGGCGGATTGGTCACTCAAATGGGAGTCTTTCTGAATCATAAGGTCAGATCCTCAACCGCAGTTGTAGACTTAAAACCAGCCCATGGGTATTGGCGTTGAAGTGCAGTGAGCCGCCGCCTGAAATGCTGGAATCCTATGTAAGCACCGGTTCAACTCCTGGCTGCTCCAAGTCTGATCCAGCTCTCTA
Organism: Sylvilagus floridanus; assembly: GCA_949820135.1. Classification (NCBI taxonomy): domain Eukaryota; kingdom Metazoa; phylum Chordata; class Mammalia; order Lagomorpha; family Leporidae; genus Sylvilagus; species Sylvilagus floridanus. The sequence goes on from OX463236.1 coordinate 161,964,407, forward strand.
CTAATCCACCTGGGGAAGCAGAGGAAGATAGCCCAAGTGCTTGGGTCCCTGCACCCACGTGGAGGACCCGGAAAAAGCTCCTGGCATCAGCCTGATCCAGCCCTTTGGGGAGTGAACCAGGGAATGATCTCCCCACCACCAACAACTCTGCCTTTCAAATAAATAAAATAAATCTTTTAAAAAATGACACGACACTCCGTGGTAACTTCTAATCTGCATCTTGCTTTGTGGGTGGGAAAGAACGTTGGTGCTTTTGGGCCAGGAGCATTGCTTCATGTTCAACATCGAGATGAGCGGCTCTTTTGAGGGGACTTGAAGGTTAATGTACGAAGAAAAAATTGTTACACATAATGTGGACTGGGGGAAGCCAATTTGACCATTTGCCGAGTGCGTGCACCTGCATGTGTGTGTCTGTGGCTGAAGACATCTAGATATGTGGAGTCTCAAAGTTCCTTCGTGAGCAATTAAAGATGTTTTACTGCTCAGGAAGTGGATTTTTTTCTTCTCAGGTTGGAGGGCCGGGGGTATAGTCAGGGAGAGAGAACATCAGCAGTCTAGAGGTAAACCCAGACAGTAAGGTCTCACTGTGGGGTGCTTGGAGTGGGCTCGTGGACTCTGGAAGACAGCCTGATGGGACAAAATATCCAAGCTGGCCTGGGAGACCCGGTGGCCAGTGGAGGCCAGGACCAGGGGGAGGGGCAGCTCAGGCACCCCCACTGACTTAATACCAGCACACCAGGCCTGCAGCTTTCCTGGAATCAAGAACTGTGGAAGTCAGTGGGATTTCCCAGGTTTTAACAGGACTCTCAGAATCTGAAACCCATAGTTTGGACATGATGATGTTCGTGCTGTTTGTAGTTTCTTTAACAATCTCCTTTTTGTTTTCCCCTAAGTTCTTTTTGAAATGGTCACCCTGACTCAGCTGGATCTCAGGGACAAGGAAAAGGACCTGTCTAGTCTGAGGCTGAAAAAAAAATAAGGAGCAAACTCTGCCCTGGGGGTGGAGTTTGGTGGTGGCCTCAGGAATCCCAGCAAGAAAACCTCCAGGTGGAGGAAAACCCATGTGTCCCTGTGTCAGCTTCTAGGGAGTGTTCCTCCTGAGCTCTCAACTGCCCGCACTGTGGTGGATCCTGGGCCTGGGACCATAAAAGTAGAGGGTTGCTGCTCTCAGCAGGATCCCTGTGGGCTCTTCTTCAGTGGAATTCTAGCTTCCACCTGGGAACCCTGTTGGCCAATGATCTTGGCTGCCATGGGGGACTCCCAGGGAAGGCGCTGCCTGCTGGACTTTACCCAGGGTGGGGAACAGCATGGAATGAGGCATGGCAGGGCACTGGGCCTGAGGAGGGGCAAGAGGAAGCCAGGATTGCTTTGGAAGTCCCCCTTTCAGGAGCCCAGAACCCACAGGGGATGACAGGTGCTGAGCCCTGATCCTATCCTCCGTAGACCCCAAAAAGGCAATAAGGGAAGGTGCTGTTTGGTTAAGGTGGGTGATGATTTAGAGGAGGGTCAGGATGTAGAAGAAAGGAGAAAGGATGGAGGGGGGTTGGGAGTGGGGAGAGACAGCCTCGGGTCCTCCTAGGCTGGAAGCTGGGGAGTAAGAAAGACACAGCACACTGAGTGATTTGGCTCCAGCATCTGCAAAAGTCACCTTTCCTCAGGCTTTTCTCCAAGAGCCTTCCCATACTCCTCACGGCATACAGAGGACTCTGGGCTGGGAAATCAGACAGACCTGGAATTAATCCCGAGTCTCTTGCTTACTGGTTGTCTGACCTTGGGTAAGTCACATGATCTTTCTGAACTTTAGCTTCTTCATCTGGTGCTTAGGATAATCTTCAAAAGTGGGTGTGAAGAGAGAATGACCAGGCATGTGCAAAGCAATCAGCAGTCAGATACACAGATCCAGGAAGGTCACCTGCTAAGGGGAAGGTCCCTGCAGATAAGCCATTCACTCACTCTGTGCACCCTCCCCTTCCTGGCCTCTCTACTGCACCCTGGAGAGGTGAGAAATCCTTCTCTCCATGTTGTTCTCATTTGTTTCACCAAGAAGGAGCCTGATCTGCTGCTCTCTGAGGCAGAGAAAGATGGAAGGAGATGCCCTGCTGTTCAGTTGAAAAGTCCCCTCAGCCTCAGTCCTTAGTGCTCTGTCACCTTCTTTTGCCTTGGGATGAACTCTGTTGAGTGCTGCTACAGGTCTGCATCTCAAACGTCTCTGGGGAAGGGAGGTGAGAAGGTGGGGCTTTCCACCAAAGCTCTTGACCTCAAGAATGCCTAGGTCAGGTCATCTCAGCCCAGCCTAGGGGGTAGAGGGGGAGATACTGCAGCTAAGTCCCTGGGATAGTTCTGGGCTAGATCTAGGAGCAGGTATGGAGCACTCTGCATTAGGAGGCCATGGTGCATTGTAACTGTTGGGATGGGAGGGTTTTAACAGATGGGTAGTACCTCCAGGCTGAAGGGGTTCTCAGGGCACAAAACTGGTGAAAATTTTGGAGTAGACTGCCACATGTCAAGAGAGTTCAAAGGAAAAAATTCCATTCTTTTGGTTTCAGCATAGAATTTCTAACAACCCATATGCCAACCTAAGCCATCTAGATAACTTACTCCCTCTATTTATTGTCCCTACCACAGGGGAGAAAACATACAGGCCAACAGTAGGGGAATGGGGAGGGGAAAGGGCATGGAGTTTGCTGTTGAAATACTCAAGTTCAAGTTTCGTTCTAACTTCTAGTAGCTGAGCAACGCTAGGCAATCATTAAACCTCCCCAAATCTCACTTTCCTCACTTGTAAAATGGAGATAAAAGAAAGTGGCACCCAAAATACCTAACAATTATTAAGGTATGGGTGCTGATCTGTGAGAAGGGACACCCTCAGGCCTTTGAGCTAAAGCAAGGTCCTGGAAGCCCACATTGCACCAGGCCTTAACCCTTTAATTATTAGGTCATGAGGAAGCCTGGAAGGAGGGAACAGCCAAAATGGAGGGCCAAGTGATTGTTTTTTGTTTGTTTGATTTTGTTGCTTTTTTTTGTTTGTTTTTACCCACTGATACCAATCAGTATAGCTACCTGTACTAGTGGCAAGTCAGACATGAGGACAAATCCCTACCTCACAGGCTACTGTATATATTTACTTATTTCAACCTGAAGTCTCTCCATCTCTGGCTTCTTCCTCATTGGTGGAAGAGTTCTTACCACATCTAACTGCTCATTTCCCTCTAGTCTGATGAGGGTTCCTTCTCTGTGGACGCCCTCCCCTACGCCACTTCCTGCCAGCTCTCCAGCTACATGACTGTCTCTCTGACCAGCACCATGGACAGCGCCAGCTGATCAGCCCATCTTGGGCCATCCCCTTCATCCTTCCTCCTGCCTCTGTCTCCTGTTCTTTCAGGCAACCCAGTCTAGAAACCCTGAGAGATGAATTGAATGAAGCCATCCCCATGAAGACAGTACAGTGGAGTGGTTAGGAAACAGCTCTGGAGCTAAGTAGATTGGATTTAATTCCCAACCCCAACAACCATGGGCTGTATAATTTGTCTCTTCCCTGCTGTAAGAGCCAGTCTTCACATCTGTAAACAGGGAGAACTCTGACAGCTACCTCAAAGCTGATGAGGTTTGAATGAGAAAAATTTAAAGAATTTAGCATGGCATCTGGCTCATCATAAGTTCCAAATAAATGAAGAAATTGTTATTCTATTGCTTTCCTTCCTCTTTAATTCCTCAGACCCTTTCTGATCAATTTCTGACCACACATCCCTCTCCTAAGTAAAAGAGTCAGAATACGGCCCCTGACCCAAGGAACGTGGCTTCCTGTGAGTGTGAAAGTTGCTCTGGGCTCAAGTATAGTCAGGGAGCCCACCCCTTTGACTAGTCCATGTAGATTTTTTTCACATTTTACATTTTTTGAGTTAATACTAAATGTACATCAGAGTCACAAAAATAGTACAGAAAGTCTTAGCTGCCTCCCGGATTCACATCTTACGTGACCCAAAACATTTACCAAAGTCAAAGATTTAAACTTGGTACTAACAAAAGAACAGATTGATTTAGATTTTCCAAGTTTGTTCACTGATATCCTTTTGTTGCTTCAGTATCTGCTCCAGAACTGCACCCAGCATTTGGCTGGTATGCTTTCTGGTGTCTTCCACTCGGGGCGTTTCCTGAGTCCTTCCTGACCTCTTGTGAGCCTGCTTCTTTTAATAGTATTGTCAGTTATTTTGTAAGACACTCCTAGCTTGGTCTCACCATTTCTCAAGGTTTGAGTAAGCTTTGAATACTGAGAAGTAACACAGAGGTGTTACACCCTTCCCAGAGTAACATAGGAGAGAGGATACGGTGTCAGTACACATTTTTGATGATGTTGACTTTGATTGCTTGGCTGAAGTGGTGTCTGTAAGGATTTTCCACTGTAAAGTTGCTATTTTCCCCCTGATCATGCACATCTATTGCTTCTCTAGGATTAAGGGGTTGAACCCAAGAAACCTGTTCCCACACTAACCTTTCCATCTCTCTCCCAACCACTCCTCCAAGTCACAGCCTTTCCCTATTGCCTGCCTCGATGCGTTCCTCTGAGGTTTCCTATGTCTGGCATTCAGAGGTGTGTGCAGAAGCCAGATGCAGGTGCACTTGGAGTTTATTAGTGCAACCAGGTGCTTTCTGGTTCATCTTTATGACCCCATCTTACTGAGGCCCTGCGCTTTCTGCTTGCAGGGGCCCTCTGTGTACATAAGCCAGCAACTGCCCATGGGAATGTCCAACGCCCTCCCCAGGTCTGGCATCAACCTTTGAGCACTTTCTTCAACATTTAACAGTTGGGGTTTTTAGTCACCAGCGCCCTGTCTCTCTACTTGGCCGTGTATAATCCACTAGTGCAGCTCCATGGGCTTCCTTCCAGAACCACTGCAAGAATCTGCTGTCATCAGAGACCCTGCAGAAGAGCAGACACACGTTTTCTACAACCAATTTGAGTAGGGAGAGGTGTGCTCATCCATACCTGCCCTTTGCCTCCAACTCCATCTGCCCCAGGCGGATGCCATTTCAGTGTCTACTCATGCTGCCTCTTCAGTTCTTGAAGGACCCTCGTCTCTCCCCAAGCTTTACAAAGGTTCCATTTTAAAGTTGATGTGTTTATTTTTACTTTTGTAAAAAATTTTTTTATTGAAAGGGAGCGCCACAGAAAGAGAGATCTTCCATCTGCTGGTTTCCCTCCCCAAATGCCCACAAAACTCAGGGATGGATCAGGCTGAAGCCAGGGGCCAGAAACTGCATCCAGGTCTCCCACATGGGTGGCAGGAACCCAAGGACTTGAGCCATCACTGGCTGCCTCCCAGGCTGTGCATGAGCAGGAAGCTGGATTGGAAGCCCAGGCACTCAGATACAGGATGTGCGTGTCCCAAGTACTGACTTGACCCATCGCACCACAAGGCCAATTGCAGGCTCCATTTTTAAAGCCATGTGTCAAAACACGTTAAAGGTTTCTGGACGTTCTCGGGCGATGGCTTCATCAGTGCCCAGTTCCTTTTTGTTCTTTGTTCTTGTTACCACTGCCAAGGAAGAAGTTACTCCAAAAATGCAAAGTGTTTTATTTCGTTTCTGGTTTTGTGAGTCAGGGATCCATGAAGTGCCTGACCAGGCATGTTCCAGCTGGGGGCCTCTCACGCAGTTGCATTCAGATGTTTGCTCAACTGGGAAAGAGGTACCCTCCATTGAAAAACAGCAAAAAGTGCTGCTCTGGTCTGGTACCAGGAACAGGAAGTCTGTTTAGAAGAGGTGCATGCTGGGGCCAATGCTGTGGTGTAGCCAATTAAGCTGCTGTCTGCAGTGCCAGCATCCCACATGGGCACTGGTTCGAAACCTGGCTGCTCACCTTCTGAACCATCTCCCTGCTAATGGCCTGTAAAAGCAGCAGAAGATGGCCTAAGTGCTTGGGTCTCTGCACCCACATGAGAGACCCAGAAGAAGCTCCTGGCTCCTGGCTCCTGGCTCCTGGCTCCTGGCTCCTGGCTCCTGGCTCCTGGCTCCTGGCTCAGCTCAGCTCTGGCTGTTGTGGCCATTCGAGAGTGAACCTGTGGCTGGAAGATCTCTCTCAAACTCTCTCTCCCTCCTTCTCTGTCTGTAACTCTGCCTTCCAAGTAAATAAAAATAAAGTCTTAAAAAGAAGAAAAAAAAAAAAAACAGACATGCGTGCTGGGGCACAGAGCATGTCAGAATTTCAGCTCCCCAGTCTGCCTGGCCTAAAACTTTTGTGCAGTGTACAACTTGTACAATAGCAAACTAATCCTGGTGGGCCTCTGGCAGCCCCCTGATTCCTCTGGGGCTGAAGACTGGCAGGGAAGCTGGGTAGAGAGAGACACTGGAGGAAGAACAGAGTCATCCATAGGGGTTGGGCAGGATGCTCAAGGACCGTGGCTTTTGGATTTTCAGGGGGTGTGAAATCCACCAGGAACGGGTGGGTGGAGGGCAAGTTCATGACACACTCAGGAACTAGGAGCCTGTGTAGCCTGAGCTAGAAGTGCCAGGAGAGGAAACAAAGAAATGGGAGGCGAGAGGGAAACCCGCGCCCACGGCAGGGGCAGAGTGAAGAGGTGGCTGGAAGTGCCCCCACAGGAAGCCCTCGGCGGTCGACTCCAGCAACCAGAGCCACTACGGGATGGTGCGGGAAGCCTTCTGGCAGGGATTGGTGTGCCAAGCCCGTTTTCCTGTCGGAGCTTCGCTTATCCCTCTGAAGAGGGGCTACCAACTCCCCTGGGCTCTGTCCCCAGGTGCAAGAGAGGGATCTTCAATGGGCTGCAGGGCCAGCCCCAAAATCAAGTCCTGCTGCAGCTCGGGGTGGGGGTGAGGGGCAGGCCCGATGCCTGGACAGCTGGGGCAGATGTGTGTGTGCATTCGTGCGTGTGTGCGTGCGAGGTGGCTGGGTGGGACGCAGGGCGGCTGGCCCTCGCAGGGGTGGGGTGGGGCTGCTATCTCCCCAACAAGGCCTTATCAGATCCCAGCTGGCCAGACCCAGCCTGCAGAACAAAGAGGCTTTGAGAACCAGGCTGGGGTGTGTTAAGTTGAGCTTCGGGAGGTACAGCCGCCCTGGGGGAGGGGGGCCATAGGGCACCACCCCACCACCCCCTTCAGCCCTACCTCTGCCTTAGGACTCGGCCCTGCTCTCCTCAGCCTCCTCTCCTCACACTTCCAACCCAACCACCCAAGCCCCGAGTCTCTTCCTCACTGGGGGGCACCTGCCATGGCCCATGTGTGCTATTTACATTGTCCTTTTAAAACCCTAACACCTGTGAGGGAAGGGTGCTCCTAATTCCTACTTTGTGAGTGGAGAAGCTGAGACCCGGAGAAGTGAAGTCATTTGGCCCAAATCACACGCTGTTGACAGAGTCCTCGTTGTTAACAGAGTCCCAGGTCCCGTACTGCAGCCAATCCAGGGCAGAGGGAATTGTTGGGTCACCGCCCGAGGAGGCGGGAGGGGAGGTAAGCCCCGTCCCCCAACCTAGAGGCCCTGATGGAGCTGAAAGTGGCCAAAACCCTAACGGAAAAGGTAGTCCTGGAGGAAGAACATTCTAGGTGCTGTGAGGGGACCCGGCTGGGTCAGGGTGGGTAAGATGCGTCCATGTGCTCTTTGGCATCCCCCTATGTAGAAGCCAAGTCGGCCTTGAATCAGGTCAGAAATGGCTGTGCAGCTTCTGTCTGGGCCCACCTAGGCTGCTCCTCGCATGTAGATGGGGTTTCTGGTCCATGGTCCACAGGGTTTCTGGTCCACGGCCAAGGTGAAATCTAAGCTGACCACCAGCATCAACCATCAGCCACGGGGAGTGCCATCTTGGAAATCTTTAAGCACTTTGTGCTAAGCTTCTCAATGGAGGGCACCTGTTTCCTGTTCTCACACAGGGGCCTCAGATGCTAACAGCAGGCCCCACTGCCTGAAGGACTCTTGTGCTTGGCTCAGCCCCTCCCAACACAGGGCCCCTCACTGACAGAAACCATTGTGGGTTGTTAGGGGAGGCCCACGTGTTAGGGGAGAGGGGCAAGGGCAGGCCGCCGTGGCTGCTGCCGAGCTGTGCCCAGCAGTGACTGGGGCTATCCCAGTCCGAGAAGAGGTGGCCAGCACAGCGTGGGGAAGGGTGTCTGTGGAGAGGACCCAGCACTCCAGGTCGACCTTCATTGGGACCATTTGCAATTTTCATGGTGTTCCGTAGCTGCCATGGCCTGTTGCAACAGGCTGGACCTGCAATCTTAGTTCACAGTCAGGACAGAAAATCTCACCTCGGGAGGGAGGGATGGGAGACAGTGAAGGAGCAGCTCGTCTGTCTTGGCCTCCTCCAGACCAAGCAGCGTTTCTCAAAGGGTGGGCCACTGACCACCTGCCATGTTCAGAGTGTTTGCATAAGTAAGTTCCTGGGCCTGACACGGGATCCATTAGAGCAGAATCCTGCAAGAGGGGGTCAGTGACCCAGAGGATTCTGAAGTTTGAGAACCGCAAGGTTAGGGGCCTCTGAGTTGTCCAGAATGAGCTATGAGGCAAATGTGAATTCTCCCAGAATCTTTTCCTACTGTGGCCCATGACCAACAGCAAAGACCCAGAAACTCAGGCTCTGAGAAAGCCCAGAGTTAGCAGCGGAAAGTACCTCGCCTGGGGCATTCTAGATGAGTGAAATGACCATGAATTCATGATCGCCATTCTCAATGAACCACGTTAAGGCAAACTCCAGGGTCAGTGTGCGAGTGTGAAAGCTGTGGCCAGCTTTCTTTTGAGACTTTGCGGAGCCTGTGGGTGAGGGGTCTGCAGAGAGGGGAGGGTGGGAGCGCTGGAAGTGGCAGGTGAGCAGATGCTCACCAAGCAGGGAGCGGAGCCCTGGTCAGACTTGTCCGTGGCTCCAGGCGCTCAGCCTGTTGGCTCCCTTCAGCGTCCTGGACTCTGTGGCTCTACCAACTTAAATAATTTTTATTACAAAAGGAAGAAAAGGCCAAAACAACCCCCCAATATTCCCATGGGCTCCCCGCTCCGTGCCAATAAATAAGGTGGGGGAGACTGACCGGAGGAGGGGGTAGGGGTCATGGTTCAGCAGAAAAGGGCGCTTAGCCTGGGCGAGGGTGGCAAGGACATGTGGACCCCCCACCCCCTTTGCAGGCACTCGGGTCACATCGGCCTGAACACAGAAATTCTGCCAGCTGCCAGCAAGTCTCAGGTTGTGCTTGGAGGAGTGTAGTCAGGGAGGAGGTCCTGCCTCGGGACGGCCAGCCTGGCTGCCCCACCCCTGGGGCCTCCTTAGTTCTGGGCGGCAATGAGTCCAGGCAGCTCCCTGCCGGCTCCCAGGCACTCTAGCAGCATCAACTGGGGTGCAAGCCCACGTGAGGGCAGAACCGCTTCATCCTGCGGTCAGAAACCAGGCCCCAGGAAAGGCCAGAGAGAGCTGGCCTTTGACGGAAGGGCACGAGGCAGGGTGTGAAAAGCCGGAGTGAGAGCTGGCAGCGTTGTGAGCCACCGGGCCAGCCTCAAGGCGTCTGTGATAGGACAGTTGGCCCCCTGTGCCAGCTCAGCTGACAGCTCTATTGCTACACCACGTGGCGGGGGCAGGGCATGCTGGCAGTGTCCAGTCCAGGTCAATGGTGTATCTCCTGGGGGGGAGGAGGGGGCACGAGATGGCGGGGACCAGTGCCCCCAGCTCAGTTCTCTTCCAGGGCCAGGGCTCTCTCCTGGCAAGGGGGGTCTTGGGACCCAGCGTGGCAGTTCCAGAGAGCAGTGGCGGGGTCCTCTCAGCTCCCTGCCCCGGACATGCCCAACGGGTGGAAGATGTTCTCTTCCAGCAAGAAGCGCCCCAGGCGGTAGAGGAGCTGGGGGTACCAGTGCACACCCTCCCCCGGGGTCCAGCTGCCCCATGCCAAGCTGTGGAACAGTCGCAAGGGCCAGAAGGCCAACTGAGCCAGCCGGTGGTCAGCCACAGCCGCGAAGCAGGAGGCGACCACATCTTCCACCACCAGCGTCCCGTGCCTCGTGAGGGGGGCGTAGGCCCCGAGGGCCACGTGGGTGGAGACAGCCGCCACTCGGGCAGGCTGCAGGCCCGGCACCCCGGCCACCAGCACGTACTGGCCAGGCTGCACGTGGCTGGCGAACGTGGCCCGGAAGCGGGCTGCTGTCTCTGTGCGATTGTCGGCTGTGAAGAGCAGGTGGGCCGGGGTGAGCGCCAGGCGCCGTGGAGGGTCTTGGGTCTCGATGACCTGGAAGGCCCTCAGCCTGTCGGGCTCGCGGTCCAGGAAAATGAGCACGTCACTGAAGGTGGGGTTTCCGTCCTCCCCCATGGCTAGCACCCGGTCTCCCGGCCTCACGGCTGACAGGGCCACGCGTGCGCCACTCTCCAGGCGCACCTGCGCTCCGGCGGGGAAGCAGCCACCAGTCTTGGCTGCGGCCGAGTGCTCTGTGGGAAGAAGGGACAGGAAGGTGTTACTGCTGGGGAGCTTGAGTCCCGCTCCATACCCCTCACCTGGACACCCCCAGCCCAGCCACGGCACCTCCTGCTCCCCGGGGACCTCCCCAGGTTCCAGCCCTTTCCTCCCACGTCTCAGGCAGGCTCGAACCCCCAACCTACACCGTGATCTTCTGGCCCCTGCTCCCCAGCCTGATCCTTTGCCAATGAGAGGTCCTACTGAGGCCCAGGACCCCGTGGACGAGAACGAAAGGGTCCTGGCGAGGCCCGGGTGACCCCTGCAGCTGCTCCCGTCCTGACAAGACTGTGATACAGCTGGAGGCCAGAGGCCAGCTGAGCCAGGCGGTGGTCACTTGTGACTTGAACCAGGAAAGCCGCAGTCTCATGGAGAGGGGGTGTCACTTAGCTCCTCTGGGGTCTAGATGTCCTTGCTCAGATGCCCCCCCAAATCGTCTTCTCAGGCTGCCACCCCAAGTTACGCGGTGGGGCAGGCCCCTTGACCCCTGGAAGGGAGGGTGGGGCCAGCTCAGGGGGCACAATACAGAGTCCTGGGGCAGACTCAGCGTGATGGGCGGGGCAGGGTGGGCAGGGGCGAGGACACGATGGCCATCTTCAGTTCACGTACTGGTCTCGTGCGGGGCAGGACGCAGTGGCATCAGTGTGGGGGGGTGCAGAACAGTGCTTGGGGGCAGGAGTCGTGAACGGAAGTGGCCACTGGGCCTGGGCCGGGGTCTGCAGGTGAAGGGGGTTGTGACTTGAAGTAGACACAGTTGGTGGGGGAAGAGCCGAGCAGAAGGGGCAGGCTGGGGCTGTGGGATCACCACCGGGAGCTCAGCCAGGACCGACAACGCCAAAAGGCGGGCCCGGACTCTGTGCCGGGGCTGTGAATGGAACTAGTCCTTGATGCCAGTGTGGAGCCGGCCTGGGACCTACACAGGCACCAGCGGGAGTACCCACGGCTGAACTTGGTGTAGGAGGGAGCAGGTGAGGCCTCGGTGCCTGCCAATTCTGATCAACAAGGCGGCCAATCTGGAAAAATCCACTTTATTGAGTCCACTTTCATTCCTGGCTCTCGTAGCTGACTTTGCCCCAGAATTTCCAGCTTTGGGGCTCTGGTGAAGAGGTTGGGTCGCCTGCGCCCCCTCTGACCTGCAGCTGAGTTGGTGGGCTCTGAACCTCTGGGCTCCGGGCCTGGTGTCTGGGCACACCTGGCCCCTGACCCCACCCCCAGCCTTGTCCTGCACCAGGCTGGGTGGGGAGACGGTGGTGTCTGACAGCCTGGCTTCCTCCATCCGTCCTGTCCAGCTTGCTCTGTCGTGCACCTGCTGAGGCAGGCTCGGGACTGCAGACGGCCAGTGGCCCTGTCTCCCTAGGATCCTTCCGCCACACTACCAGGCAAGGAGCGGGAGGAGCAGGCGGCGGCGAGCCGCGGGGAGCGCCGCCGCCGCCGCCGCTGATGTCCTCTTCCCCCAGGGCCCCGCCTCCTTCCCCGGGCAGGCCTCTTCACCTTCTTGGCCCCAGCGGGCACTGCACTGCCTGCCCACGCCCTGCGGCCCCGACCCCGGGCCCAGCTCCCCGGCAGCAGCTCACCGGACTTGACCGAGCAATGCACGTGGGCCTTGGACTCGTAATACACCCAGTCGAAGCCGGCCTCCACTGCCAAGCGCGCCAGCAGTCCGTACTTATTGCGGTCGCGGTCGGACGTGGTAATGTCCACTGCGCGGCCCTCGTAATGCAGGGACTCCTCCGAGTGGTGGCCGTCCTCGTCCCAGCCTTCAGTCACCCGCAGCTTCACGCCGGGCCACTGGTTCATCACGGAGATGGCCAGCGAGTTCAGGCGGTCCTTGCAGCGCTGCCAGAGGGACCAGGGCCAGGTTTAGGGAGAGGAGCTGGCCCGGGCCAGGTGCGCTTCCAGCCTCGCCCTGGACTCTCCCACCGAACCCACTGGAGCTGGAAAAACGCAGAGGGTGCTCTTCCCCGCTCCCCTAGGAACAGAGGCCCCTAGCGTGCTCGCTCCCATCCTAGCATCCGGGCCTCCCCTCCCCCCTCCCGTGACCTGGACCGCATGGTGGCGCCACCAAGGTGGCGGCGCACGGCGCGCCCTAGGGCAGTCCTTCTCTGCAGTGCTTTCTACCCCTCTGCTCCGGGGGATCGGTCACTCCACTGGTGGGGCTGCCCCCTTCCGGCGCCCAGTCCTGTCTGAGGGGGAAGGAGGGCTGCCCGGCGGCCGGGAAGTGCAGGGGTTGCAGCCCAGCCGACCGCCTGCGGCTCGCCTTTGAGGCGTGCAAGGCCCGAGGTGCCCAGTAGGTGTCACCGCAGCCTCAGGGCTGAGGCCCGCGGACCCTGGGCCCTGGAGGCACGGCAGGTGCAGGGCGCTCCGGCAGCGCTAGGGCGTGTGTTGGAGGGGGGCTGCTGGGCTTTCTTGGGTCTCTAGGTGCTGAGCCCCTCATGATTCTAAAGCCACCGGCACCCGCACCAAGATGCAGCGGCGGGAGACCCAGAAGTCGGTGGGCTAGTGCTTGGGCTCCCCCCTCCCCCTGGGGGGCGTTGTGAGGCTTCTCCCTCTGCCCAGGAGCACACGGAGTTGCTAATCCCAGAGACCTCAGCAGCTTGGCCCAGTGCGCCGCGCCTATAGGAGAGAGAATTCAGTAAACTGAGCTTTTCTCTGATCTTCACGATCTTCCTCCCGTGGAGTGGGTTAGAGCCACAGCCAGGGGGAGGGCTGGAGACACCATCCGACGCTGTGGCCCTATGCGTGGCTGGGTCCAGGGCAGCTGACCGCGGGGAGGGGTGCGGAGGCTGGGGCTTTGGCTTGCTAGGGAGAGCACCCTTCGGCCGGTGCTGGGCTTAAAGGTGTGAGGTGCAGCCACGTGAGGGCAGCGCAGATCTCCGCCTGCCCCACCCCACGGAGCCTGGGCCCCAGAGACCCTTGGACTCGACCTCCCGGGAGTCAACAGCAGCTTCAACCCAAAGCCTGCAGGTCCTCCCCGACCCGCAGCCTGGCTAGGGGAGCTCATTGCCCGAGGAGGGAACCCTGTGCGCTCTTTCCGGGTCTTTGTGACAAAGCTTCTAGCCCCCACCCCCGCCCCCCCTCGCCGCCGCCCTGCTCCCCGCCCCTTTCTTCCCCACCGCCACCCTCCCCGGGTCCAGAGCCTGGGCGCTCGCTGTCAATGATTGCCCAGCCCGTGGCCCGGATCCTTATCTGCATTCCTCGGCGCCCGGCCCGGCCCGGCCACCAGCCAACCTTCGGCCCCGACACTGGCCGGCCAGCCCCGGCGCCAGGGCGCATGCTGAAGGCCGCGATCTAGCTGCTCTTCCTAAAGGGTCTAGAAAGCCGGCTGCCCGCTTGCTGGGCAAGCCCGGGGAGACCCCGGAGGAAGGGAGCGGAGGTCTCGCTCAGCGCGCACCGGCCTGCGGGGAAGGAAGTTTGCGCGCTTGTGACTGGGGGAGCGCGGGGTCCTGCTTCGGGAGTGCAGAGCCTGGAGTTAGCTCTGCCCCCAACCTCCCTCGGCATCCCTGCCTTCTCTTCCACTCCTTCCCGTCCCCATCCCCAAGCCCAGGGGTCCCCCAAGTTCGGTCCCAGAGCCCGGAGATCCCGGCACCCCACCCTTTAACCGCAGCCCAGCCGCGGCCGCGCCGCTGTGCCCTAGGGACAGACACGTGGGCTCGCCCAGCGGGTTCCCTTCTCCGCCTCCGCCTCCCGCTCAACTCTTCTCGGCTGTTCCTTAACCCCAGACCCAGACGGGACCCTGCTCCAGGAGCCGGCAGCGCAGAGAACCCAGAGCTCGCGGGGGGAGGAAAGTGCACGGGGCCCTCGGCGCCCGGAGCGTCTTCAGCCTCAGGGGTGCCGAGCGGCTTCGACAGCAGAGCCGCACCGCAGCGAGGGAGGCTAGGCTGGGAGGGGCCGCGTGGGTCGAGGTGCCTCCGGGAGCAGCGTCCGGCCCGAGCTGCCAGCACTCTGGGGCCGAGGCGCGCCCGCCAACCTGCCGGGCTGGGGGGCTTGGCCAGCGGGGCGCTCTCTTCTCACACGCTCCGGCGGGCTCCAGGAGGGCGACATTCCCGCCGAGACCCCGGGCCGGCCCGTCTGGGACAGGAGGCAGCCGGGCTTGGCGAGAGGGGCAGGTGCCAGGGGGGCGTGCCAGGCAGCGGAGAAAAGGTGCCAGGGGGGGCGGGCAGGGCCGGGCAGGTGGCGGTGCTTCGGCGGCGGCGCACTGGCAGGGCGGATCGCGCTCACCTGGGTCATGAGGCGGTCGGCGCCCGTGTTCTCCTCGTCCTTGAAGATGATGTCGGGATTGTAGTTGGGAGTGAGCTCCTTGAAGCGCTCCGAGCTGCGCGCGATCTTGCCTTCATAGCGCCCGCTGGCGCCCAGCGTCTTCTCGGGCACGTTGGGGCTGAACTGCTTGTAGGCGAGCGGCACGAGTTTGCGCGGCGGCCGCCTGCGGCTGCCCACCACCCGGCCCGGCCCGCAGCCCCGTGCCGCCGGCACCAGCAGCAGCAGCAGGAGCAGGCAGAACCGCAGTCGGGGCCGGAGCCGGGCGGGAGACATGGCCGGGGAACCCGGGAGAGCGACGGGCGAGGGCGCCTGGTGGGCTGATGGGTGGGCGGGTCGACGGGAGAGCGCTCCGGGGGCTCAGGCGTCCGGGTGGCTCCGGGGGGCTCCAGGCGGGGGCGCCATGGGCGGCGCGGCGCGGCGCAGGGCCGGCGGGACTCAGGTGCGGGGCGGGGGCCCGGGGCCCTGGCTGGTGGCGGCGCGCTGTCCCCCTCGGCGCCTCGACTCTGAGCTGCCCGGCTCGCCGGACGCCAATAAATAGGCCGGCCCGTTTGTTTTGGCAACGCGGCGGCGGCGGGGGGCGGCGGGCGGCGGGGCTGCGGGCCGCCGGGCTGGGCTGGGCTGGCCGGGCCGGCGGGCTGGAGGGCCCCGCGGTTAGCACCCCGGCCCGGCGGTCAGGCGGCTCGGGCGGAGCGGGAGCTGCTGCCGTCCGTGGCGCAGCCCGGGGCCGAGTGAGAGGGGAAATGGAAGAGATCCGGGCTCGGGCCCCGCGCAGACCGCACCCTGCCCATGTCCCTGCCTCCTGTGCGCTCGACAGCGAACCTGCAGCAGAGGGCAGCGCAGCCTCCTCCCCCTCGGGCGGGCGGCCTCGGCGCTGGCCAGCCCTGGTCCCGCTCGCTCCTCGGCCGCGCGTCCGCCCGCCCGCTGCCCTCTGCACCCCCATGCACTGCCCGAGTCTGCCCTCCCCGCTCGGACGCGCCCCACCCCGCCCTGGGGCCTCGCCTCCCCACGCCTCGCGGCTCCGGGGTGCCCCGCCAGGCGCAAACCTCCCGGACAGGAGCTGCCACCCCCACGGAGACCGCAACCCACGGCGCGGCCGGACGCGAGGGGCGGGGGGCAGTGGCCGGACCGCACGGCCGCCCACGGTGTCCCCTGCGGGGAAGCAAACCCAGAAGACAGGAGGCTGCTCCTAACCTGGTGCCCCACCCGGAGGCAGCCGACCTGCCCTCCGCTCGGCGCAGCTCGGTTCAGAATCACCCGGGGCTCACATCCCACGGATGCTGGGTGGGAAACTAGCAGTGGGGAGTGCAGCCTTCCGAGGAGTCAGATGGGGGGGGGGGCGTGAGTCGGTAGCAGCATGGAAACACGCGAGATGAAGGGCGTGGGGGGGCACGGGTCAAGGTGCAGACACTCGCTGCTAATGTGGGAGCGCCCACGGAACACCAAGAAGCGCCTCCAAGTGCCCATGGCACCGGGGCTTGCTGAGAAAGCCAGAAAGCCTTGAAGCCACTGGCACCCAGAACTGCCAAATAACGGCTTTCTTAGTTCTACTCTGCAAGGTAAAGAGGCCGGAGACCAGGTCGAGGTGGCCAGAGATTCAACCAAGGGCCACATATTTTAATTGAGGAAAATTTTCATTCAGGACATTCAAGCAAGCTGAGCGAATTAGGACCGCAGCTACCAAAGCGAGAAAAAAACAGCAGGTTAAAATCCAACAAAAACCTCCCCCGCGGCACCCACCGTCCGCTTTGGTTGTGATCTATGCTACCTAATCAGTAAGGATAGAAACAGAATGAGAAAGGGGGCTTCAAAGTTCTCTTTCTTCCAGTATCAACACAGCAGGTGCCATTTGGTTGGTGCTTATGCAGCTGGCTTGTGGCCGCTAGGAGACTTGATTATATATAGGGTTCTACAAGCTTTGTGTCATTTAAAGTCACAACAGTCGAATGAACTACCATCATTCCCATTTTACAAAGGAGGACATGGAAGCTGAGAGAAGAGAAGCAACGTGCTGGGAGCTGTGGAGCAAGGATTCAAGCCCATGGTCTGCCCTGGGGCCAACTTTTGCCCGTGCAGGTGCACGGACCCTCCCGGTACAGGACTCAGCCACCCGGCGCTACCTGGGTTTGGGCTGTGGTAGCTTTTCACAGACTGGATCAGTTTGGAAGGGAAACCAAAGAGTCCTCAATCTAAGCAGGGGCTGTTACGGCAAAGCAAAGCGAGGCCCACAGAAGGGCAGGGCGGGTGGCTCCACCCAGGAGTGGAGGGGCGGCTCATCTCCCCCTGGCCTCCTTGGGGTCCGCTCTTCCTTACCCCAGCCCTCAGGTGCCCTGTTTCCTCGTCCTAGAGTACTGCTGCTGCTTCCCCCGGAAGTCTTCCAAGTGCTTGAAGTTGTCTTCCCCAAGAGCTCCCCCTGCACTGTTCTCAGCAGCTTCCCCTCTGCTCCCCACCCCCTTCAGGTTGCTGGGACAGACCATCCAGTCCCGGCAGAAGCGCCCAAACCCAACAGGCGCTCTCTGTGTTGACAGAGCCACGAGAGAGAAAACGCATCGCCTTCCGTGGTCATCTCGCGGAGCCCAACTTCTCTCCCAGAGAAGTCCTGCCTCGGGTCGCATCTGCCTTCCCACCTCCCTCTCTGATGCAAATTCAACTCTGGCCTTCGGGTCGGGGCCATTGTCCTGTGGTAGCGCCCCTTATGATGCATGGTTTTGAAGAGGTGTTAAATTCGCTTTCAACCTTCTCTTCTCCGAGGGAAAGGAAAACTCTCGCTGGGGCTCTCCATTGTAACCATTGATTAGCTCTGCCACTTTTCTTCTCCTTTCTCTTCCTAGCAGATACGAATGCAGTCCAGCTCTGACCAGTGGGATCAGGTGCACCCCTGCTGCAGTGCCGCCCCCCCCCTTTCATGAGACCCTCCTCTGCCAGGCTGACTTGGCAGCGGTGGCCAGTGTGTGTCCACAGGTTGACATGCGCCACGTCTCTCCTCTGTGCCAGGTGCTTTACACAATTAATGAAAATCCCCACAGGACCACACTGGGCGTGGCCGCTATTATTCTCACTTGACAAATCCACACGGCTCAACCTTAGAAGTAAAGCAGTTCGCCTGTGGGTTCAGTTAAAATTGGAACCTGGAGTTTTTGTACTCTGAAGTTATACTCTAAAATTTTTTTTAAAGATTTATTTATTTATTTATTTGAGAGGCAGAGTTACAGACACAGAGAGAGGTTCACTCCCCCAAATAGCTGAAATGGCCAGAGCTGGGCCCGTCTGGAGGCAGGAGCCAGAAGCTTCTTCCAGGTCCCCCATGCAGGGGAAGGGACCCAAGCACTTGGGCCATCTTCTGCTGCTTTCCCAGGCCATTAACAGGGAGTTGGGTTGGAAGTGGAACAGCCAGGATTCGAACCGGTGCTCACGTGGGATGCAGGTGCTGCAGTTGGAGGCTTAGCCTATTGTACCACAGCACCAGCCCCTGAAGTTACACTCTTTTCTCATGATACCATAGTGCTTCAGAATCTGAATCTCAAATTTAAGGATTAGCCTCAACCCGGTCTCCTGCAGTGGAGGAAGAGAGAGAGGAGAGTAGAGATTTGAGATATGGTTTCTACAGCAGTGAGCAGAGCTCTTTAAAAAAAAAAAAAAAGTTTATTTGAAATTGACAAAGAGACAGAGAGACAGACAGAAAGATCTTCCCCCCAACTGATTCACTCTCCAAATGCCTACAACAGCCGGGGATAGGCCAGTTTGAAGCGATTGTCTCATGTGGGTGGTATGAACCCAAGTACTTAGGCCATCATCCACTGCCTCCCAGGTGCATTAGCAGGAAGCTGGATCAGAAGCACACAGGAGCCGGGCCTGAACCAGGCACGTTGATGGGGATGTGGGCGCCCCAAGTGGCAGCTTAGCCCACTGTACCACAACACCCACTCAAGCACTTGTAACCCAAGTTAGGGCCTCAGACCCTTGATCATTTCTTGGCTGCCCGTGTCCTTAGCTCTTTGGCACACATGGGGCTAATTTGTTAGACCTGTCGAATAAAGCCCGGCTTTTTGTGGTCATGGCTAGGTTCTGCCAACCCTAACATTGGGGTACTGCAGTGTTCCGCTCTGGGAGTGCCAGGGCCCGGAGCCCCCTGGATCTCATCATCAGGAGAGAGCCACAGTGACAGAGCTTCTCAGGGCACCTCACAGCTGAGTCCTGGGCTGTCGGCAGAATCTCTTTCTTCTGTTGCCTTTATTTTATTATTTTTTAAGGATTTATCCATTTATCCAAAAGGCAGAGTTCCACAGAGAGAGAGAGAAGGAGAGGCAAAGAGAGAGAGAGAAGGGGGGGGGGTCATCCATCCGATGGTTCACTCCCCAACTGGCTGCAATGGCCGGAGCTGAGCTGATCCGAAGCCAGGAGCCAGGTGCTTCTTCCGGATCTCCCACATGGGCGCAGGGGCCCAAGGACTTGGGCCGTCTTCTACTGCTTTCCCAGGCCATAGCAGAGAGCTGGATCGGAAGAGGAGCAGCTGGGACTGGAACCGGCGCCCATATGGGATGCCAGCGCTTCAGGCAGTGACTTTACCTGCTGCGCCGCAGCACCAGCCCCTTCTGTTGCCTTTAGATCCCCACTACTCCTCAGTCAACAGTTTTGAAGAGAACAAGGATCATTCTATTGCTTTGGATAAAATGATTCTTTTTTATGCCCCTCTCTCCAAAAGTGAAAGTTGGAAAGATAGGTTGGAAAGGGAGGAAAATACACCACGGAACCTTATAATTTATTTTTTTAAAGATTTATTTTATTTCTTTGAAAGGAAGAGTTACAGAGGGAAAGAAGTCTTCCATCCACCAGTTCACTCCGCAGATGACTGCAGTGGCTGGAGCTGTGCCGATCTGAAGCCAAGAGCCAGGAGCCTCCCCCAGGTCTCCCATGCAGGTGCAGGGGCCCAAGGACCTGGGCCATCCTCTACTGCCTTCATAGGCCAAAGCAGAGAGCTGGATCGGAATTGGAGCAGCTGAGACCCAACCGATACTCAAATGGGATACTGGCACCACAGACAGCAGCTTTACCTGCCACGCCAATGTACCGGCCCCATGAACCTGATAATTTAAGCATTTGTCAAGTAGACTGCCGTGTGAGTGTTTATAGTCAATCTCAGCTTAACGCTATAGTACAACTACGGTATACTTGTAGTGCATAACCACATCATAGTACATACAAATTCTATATTATATATCCATACACATATAGATCCTTCAAAAAGTTTGTGGAAAAGAAAATGGAATTAAAAGATAGATTTATTTTGGTGCAAAACACTTTGAGATCTATGCTTCGTTTTTTCAGAATACACATTTTTCATGAACTTTTTGAAGATCTTTCATTTGCGTGGCTTTCAAATACCTTCTCCACCAAAACAAATCTATCTCTTCCTTCCCTTTTCTGCTTAGACACATTTGGCGTTGGTCCATGCTTCCTCAGTCACCTCGTCTGCTGTCTCCTAATCCCACCACTGGACCAGATCAATCCAGCTCCAAATCCGAGACAAGTCTGAGGAATGCAGTTAGTCCAACGTCCTCCAGGGTGTCAGAGCCGAGCAGCCCGGGATCAGTGGAAACCACTGGATCTGGAGGTGACAGACCCACGCCTGCACACCGTCTTTGCTACCTTCTACTTGTGTGGCCTTGGGAAAACCACTGCACTTCTCTGAATTTGTTCTTTTCCCCTATAAACAGCAGCTATCTCCTAGCGTTGCTGAGAGGGTTAGCAGTACAAGCGGTCGATCGCAAATCCAAGCAGGTATCATTCAGGGCCGGCCTCTGCTGGGGGCACTAGCAGCAGCAGCAGTTCTCTGATTCCATTCACGTGTGTGCTCCTGGAGAGCAGTGGTGATCAGCAGGCCCTGCGTCTTTCCAGTAGGGAGCATCTATCGGTACATAGCAGTACAACGGTGGGCATAGAAGGCTGGAGAATGCAAACAGCAAGGTGGAAGGTCCAGTCATCCCCCAAAGAATTTCCTGTTCCACCTTGAAGAGGAATCAGGAGACTCCAAGGCCCAAGTGCTGCTCGTGGTTGAGTATGGAATAATTCCTGTAAACCAGATAGGCTAATAGAGAAGGTAAATTTGGTCTAGGAGAATGTGGAATTAATAAATGACCAGCCTGGGCTTAGAGCTCTCGGATGAAATCAGTTTTGAAGGAGCGACAGGAATGACTGACAAGAAGGGGGAGGAGCCTCGGGAAAAGTGGGGGTGGGGGTGGGGTGTGTGTGTGTGTGCAAGTCAGGGTGATGGCTCTGGCAATGAAGAGCCAAGGGAGCTGATCTAGGGAAGGGAGGAAGCCCACAGCATCTCGGGGAGCCTCACGAAGGAGACACTGTTGTCTTCATTATGCAAACGAGCTAGCTGAGGGTCAGAGCTTGTACGTGCGGGAGTTGGGGCTGGAATCCAGGCCTGTTCCACCGTGCAATAACACTGTTTCTCGGAGAGTGACTCCCAGGGCAGGCATGCTGGCTTGTTGACCTCTGTTCAAGTCAATCATTTTCTCTTCTAAGTCTAGGGAACTGTTTTTCCTCTCTCAGGAGTCGTTACCTTCCTCTCGGGCTTTTTCCATCTCATACCTGACCAATTCCCCAACTGGTTGAGATCGCCCTGACTTCCAGTCTTGATTTTTTGGAGGAGGTTAGCGACTCTACCAAGTCTGACCCATATGCAGAAACGCTTGTCTTTCAAACCACAGAGCGGTCCAGAACACACTTAGAGATCGAATTAGAGCCACTCAAAACTAACAATGCCTTGAAAGCTACTGTTGATTAGAAATGGGAATGTCAAGTCAACTTTGCCCAGACAATAAGCTCATTACAAGGCACTTCAGAGAGATTCGGCATTAAAGACCTTGCTTTGATGACTTTGAAAAGGTAGGCACAGGCAGTAGAATCACTTACAAAGAGACTAAAGGTGGTGGGAAACGCTTATCTTGTAGACAGACATTTGCAGATAGAAAAGCACAGATACAAATGCACTCTGTGTGTGGATTTAATGTGTTTATTAGCTGTTCTAGCCCAGTGTCTCTGTTTGGAAGCACAGTTGCTTCAGAGAAAATCTTGGGAAATGCTAGCCCACCGAATGTTCGCTACGGGGATACCACTCTTCTCATACTGGGTGATCCTCCTGGCACGCCAGTTAGCCTTCTCTACACCACACTGTCTCGCCCAGTCCCTCCTGGTAGAGGCAGCATCCTAAGGAGGCTGAGGATCTATAGCCAAAAAAACACTTGATCACTTGCCTTTAAATAACACATGTTCTTAGATTCTGCAAAATGACGAACGTGCTCCATTGTGGCTACAGCTAACACAATGGGATTTACTCCCCATTCCCACCCTGCAACAGATTGTCCCCTCAAAAAGGGCTAAAACCACCCCAAGATGCTGTGAGTGGGTGTTGTGTGTATGTGTGCCTGTGCGCCATCTTTCTTCATTTATTCACTCATCAAGAACAATCTTGAGCACCTACTAAGTGCCAGACATTGTTCTACGTCCCTGGGATGTGAGAGAACAAGAAAACACTCACAGATGCCGGCATTCCTAGAGCTGTATTCTAATGGGGGGGAGTCGGGGAGATGGACCACTAAAAGCAAACATTAAAATAGATGCCAAATGTTGGCAGGGAATAAGGAAGGGCTAGGGTTTATGGCAGGGCTTTAGAAATAAGGATTATGAGCAAAATAGGTAAAACAAGGTAAAAGAACTGGGGGGAAGGGGTGCCCGGTCAGAAGGCAGATGGCTGTGCTCCATAAAGGGGTGCGGCCATGGGAAGGTGTGAGAAGGCCAGCATAGCCCTGCAAGCCCGTGGTTAGGGGAAGGGCACTGTAGGCAGACAGAACAAGGCATACAGCAAAGGCCCAAGAGGCTAGGCATGCTGCAGAAACAGCCAAGACCATTGTGATTGAGGGAGATAAAGCTGGGGGCAATGGAAGAGTGAGCTTGATTTTCTGCCTTCTGATCACAAGGGCTTTTTCAAATTTTTAAAGAGCTCAGAGTTGAGATAAGTTACCTTTCAAAGATATGTATTTCCATATTGACATGTAAATAAAGACACAGCACAGTCCAGTAAAAGGAGGCACCAAAATAACATTTATGCCTAGGCTTCTTTTAAAGAGAGAGAGGGCTGTGTTGACACAGCTCTCACTTTCTATTTCATACACATGAAATACCATCCTTTGGACATCAACGGTGCATTGCGAGCTTATTGCAAGAGGAGAGTTTGCCTTTGTGGCCATTTGGTAGCTAGTGTAACGCCCTTGATGGAGTGGATGCTCGCAAGCACTCAATACCTATGTGATTTAATGCTTGGTTAATGGTTCCTGGTTCTTGTGGAATACGGGTGTTTCTGTCTCATGCCCAACACTTTCCCTCTAAACCTGTTTCCCATTTGCAGTTCAAGTCTATGAACAACATGAGGTTCAAGCAACCAACCTGGCCTCTTACCTCCCGCTTCCTGGTCAGGAATATAGCGCGTTCTCTGGAGCTTCCAAGGTGAGTCTTTCTTCCACTGAACTCTTTCCACTACTTCCCCAAGTTGGCTTCACTAATGAAATGCTTTCCATCATCTTTTTTAAAAAAGAAGCATTATTTATTTTATTTGAAAATCAGAGTTATATAGAAAGGAGAGGCAGAGAGAGAGAGAGAGAGAGAGAGAGAGCGAGGTCTTCCATCTGCTGGTTCACTCCCCATTTGGCCACGATGGCTGGAGCTGTGCCGATCCAAAGCCAGGAGCCAGGAGCTTCTTCTGGGTCTTCCACGCAGGTGCAGGGGCCCAAGGACTTGGGCCATCTTCTTCTGCTTTCCCAGGCCATAGCAGAGAGCTGGCTCAGAAGTGGAGTGGCCAGGACTTGAACTGGCGCTGGGATGCTGGCACTGCAGGCAGCGGCTTTATCGGCTACGCCACAGCGCTGGCCCTGCTTTCCATCATCTTTCCATCACGTTGAGAGCAACTTCTCTACTTGCTTCGATTCCATTGGACGATCACCATAATTTTTGAGATTCCCATCCAGAAGTGTGTATACCTCTCAGGTTCTCACCCCTGGGAACTGTTTCTGGTGGGAAACTCAAAGCCCACCAGACCAGCCCTGTTTCAGAATGGCTTTGAGGAATGACCCGCGGCAGCCACGCCAGTCCCTGAATCATCACACAGCACCTACGTGAGAAACAAGCCGAGTGTTCCTTTTGTTGCCCCACCCCCACCCTGTACGGACAGACGAAGGAACTACAGTTTCATTTGGCACAGCTCGCCTATCTTCATTCTTCAGATCCTAAAAACGCACACACACTTTGATCGTTCAATAGTCCACGGAACTGCAGCTGGGGCCTCCGTGTACTTTATCTCACAGGCTGGTGACACCTCCAAAGGCAGTGAGGCTGCAACTTGCGTCCAGGGCATCCTGGGAACAGCACAGCCAACCCCACACTCTCAAACCCTGCCCCTTTCATGAGCTGGGTGCACTGGTGTCTGCAAGAGGAACCTTGCTGGACGTCTCCGTGTGAAACTTCCCCTTCACTCACGCTGCATCTTTTCTTGTTTGTTGATTCAAACGACCGTTGTACGGCTTATCCTTCTTAAACGATCCATTCCTCCTGGTCTATCTTAATTAGGTAGATCAGCCTGCCACATTTAATTCATTCCTATTAATGAGAGCAGCACATTAGCAGTGCCAGAGAGCCACAAGGACCCCTTCAAGGTTCCTGAGTATTATTTTTAATATTGCTATCACATTAGGGGACTAATGAAACTGAAAATCTTTATTACCAGCTCTGCTTCCCCAACCAATGCCTTCCCCTTCCTCCCGCAGGTGACACAGGACCAAGTGGCACTGCCTTGACTTGGAAGCCCCAGAGAGCGACAGCACCGGAAGCCGGCAGCCTTTCCTCGCCCTGTGGCAGTGGTCTGTGTCTCTATCTTGAATGAGGGAATCACGTGACCAGAAGCCCCGCTCTGAGGGTCCCTGAATGGAGACCCACACCCTCCGGGGTTTCCCGCTCACCTTTCAAGGCCTGGGGAGGGAGGGGACGGGCAGGATGGAGTGCCAGTCAAAAGGATGACCCTTCCCTATTCTGTTCTCCCCTCCTGTCACCGATTTCTGACCGGCCCTCGATCCTATCAGGGGTCCATAAAGCTGGGAGGACTCTGGCCCGGGAGAGGGGGGTAGGGGTTAGGCAAACAGGCCAGGGAGGCAGTTGGTTGAAATTTAACCACAATATTCTCGGTCTCTATTGTTTTGAGTGAGGCCCAATACTTCCACAGCAGGATTATAGGATCTGATTAACCATGTTAGACAACAATGCCGGCTGGGATGGGCTTCCCCTTCCAGCTGCCAATATGAAAAAGTAAATACAACACCCAGATTTCAGAAGGGACTCCAGCAGCCCCCGAGGCCCACTCCCCAATTCCAACCCCGCTACTGTGTTTGGCCCCCAGCGCGGGGAGGGAGGAAGAGTGTGGCATGGCATTCTCCTTTAACCACTGGCCCTTGGCCCAGCGAGACAAGTAATCCTGGCACAACCTTCCCAGGTGAGTCAATGGCCGTGTGCTCCCCACACCCTGGAAGTCGTCCAGGGCCTCTTCCGGGTTCCCCTGGTCGGCTGGCTCGGATTCTGAAAGCCGGGTGCCGGGAAGCCAGCTTGCATCCAGAGGGTCCCAGGCTGTGGAAGCTCCTGGTAGACTCAGTGGGGGTGGGGCCAAGTGCTCAGAAGAGCGATAGCGCCTTTGCTGGGATCCTTTGGTGCTGCCCATGGGTTTCCCGTGTGCCCAGGGAGAGCCATGAGAGCCTCGAGCTTAGGGGCTGCACACACGGCCGCCATAGAGAACGGCACAGGAGAGGCAAAGGATCCCTCGGGTGTTCTGCAAGAGGCAGAAGGTGGATGCACGGGGGTTTCCCAGGGCCCCTCCTCCTCACACAGGCAGGCTGCCTTGGATGGGTTCCCCCCAGCATGAGATTCTCTGAGGCCCTAGCCAATAAGAGGAAGACATAGGAAGCAACGAACCCCTGGACAACCCAACAGCATCTCCCAGGGCATCCCGGCGGCCAGGGGAAATCCTCCTCCTCCAGTCCCAGCGTTGTCTTCTGCGTCTCAGGGCCTCCTATGATCCCTGCCAGTCCACACGTTGATAGGACGTTGGTTCCACATCTGGGAACCTGGGAACCCAAGGCCTGGAGCTCTGAGTTTGGCAGCTTCCTTGCAGTAAATCAATCCTTCCAACAGTTTCTTCTGCAGGGGAGTTAGAAGATGGAAATCACTTCAGGGAAGAGGCTGGAAAAAACAGCCTGATTGGATCAAAACCCAGTTAAGATAAGGCCAACTTTGTTTTTTTTTTTTTAATATTTATTTATTTATTTATTTATTTGAAAGGCAGAGTAAGAGAGGCAGAGGGAGAGGGAGAGGGGGAGGGGAAGGGGAAGGGGGAGGGGGAGGGGGGAGAGAGAGAGAGAGAGAGAAAGAAGAAGCCAGGAACTTCTTCCAGGTCTCCCACATGGGTGCAGGAGGACCTGGGCCATCATTTTTAAAAAATTTTTTATTTATATAAACAGAACAGATTTCATGTATTTCATATACACAATTTTTAAAATTTATTTATTTGACAGATAGAGTTAGACAGTGAGAGAGACAGAGAGAAAGGTCTTCCTTCCATTGGTTCACCCCCAAAATGGCCGCTACGGCTGGAGCTATGCTGATCCAAAGCCAGGAGCCAGGTGCTTCTTCCTGGACTCCCACGCGGGTGCAGGCGCCCAAGCACTTGGGCCATCCTCCACTGCCCTCCCGGGCCATAGCAGAGAGCTGGACTGGAAGAGGAGCAACCGGGACTAGAACCCAGTGCCCATATGGGATGCTGGTGCCGCAGGCAGAGGATTAACAAGTGAGCCACGGCAACGGCCCCAACTTGGGCCATCTTCCACTGCTTTCCTAGGCCATAGCAGAAAGCTGGATTGGAAGTGGAGCATCCGGGACACGAACCGGCGCCCGTATGGGATGCCAGAACTGCAGGCGGTGGCCCCAAGCCAACTCTTCTTCAGTAGCGTAATACCACCAGGGTGAAATCTTTCAAGTTAGGGCTAAAAACTGACCCTGACCTCCAACAATATAATCAAAGCCGTGGTCAGACACAAACAAAGTGCCCGGGACTTGTGTCTATTAACACAGGTCGCACTCCTGGCGCGGGGAGGGCTGAGCACAGCACGCAGGTTGTGCTGTACTCCTTGCCACAATCTTCCTACTTTTGTAAGAAAATGAGGGACAGAGTAATGAGTGAGAAGAAGACGTCCCTGCCAGCCTAGGGCGTAGAGGGTAAAGCTGCCACCTGTGGTTCAAGTCCCAGCTGCTCCACTTCCGATCCAGCTCTCCGCTACGACCCGGGAAGGCAGTGGAAGACGGTCCAAGTCCTTGGGCCCCTGAACCCGTGGGGGAGACCAGGAAGAAGCTCCTGGCTCCTGGCTCCGGATCAACCCAGCTCCAGCCATTGCAGCCATTTGGGGAGTGAACCAGTGGATGGAAGACCTCTCTCTCTGCCTCTGCCTGTCTGTAACACTGCCTTTCAAATAAATAAATAAATTTGAAAGAAAAAGAAAGAAAGAGTGAGAGAGAGAGAGAGAGAACGTCCCTGGTGACAGTGTCAGGAATGTGCCCGGCTCCCGGAGCAGCAGAGAGGCACAGCCTCCTTGGGTCCCCACTCGTCCTCATGCTGTCTTTGCACAGAGAGAACACAGGTGCTAAGAGGAAATCAGGGGCAGGAGGGAGGAAGCCAAAGAAGACAGAAGTGACCCGGACAGAAACCAGCAGCAGCGGCGGGGCTGCGGGTGGGCAGACAAAGCAGCTCCGTCCCCCACTGCCCCACCCGGGCTCACTGTGGGGACAGGAGGATGCTGCTCTCGCTGCGCCAGATTCTTCCGCATCCAGAGCACAGCAGCACCCTAGAAATCCCAGGGCGAGCACCCCAGGACTTGGGGGAAGACGGAGCCCCAAAGGTTCTCCCCTCCCTGCTCCATAATGTCACTGTCCTGTGGGAAAACTCCTTGACCCTGGGAACTGGCTGCCTGGTGACAGGAAGAGAACGGCCCTGGTGGGACTTCAGGACCCAGGGCTGCTGTGAGGGACCCCCGTGAGGCATGAGAAAGGGAGGTGCTCCCCGCTGCAGCGCAGGGGCTAAGGATTCCTTTTGCAGCCCAGAGCGCGCCTGTCCTGGCTGCCTGCGGGCGCAGCGGCCGGCAGGGCGGAGAAGGCCTTGCAACCTAGGTGGCGCTATTTCTCTACTTTTTAGGTCAAGTTCCTGCAGGAACTTCCTCGAGGTCTCCAGTCCTGCTCCTGGTTTGCTGGCTTGCTCGTGTAAACCACCTTATATTATTTTTTTTTCTAAAAATACTCCAAAGCAATTGAAAGAGTCCCTTCTCCCACCAGCCAGCCCTGGCCCCAGCCCCGGCCCCGGGGAGCGGGCGGGTAGGCGGGGAGGTGGGCCACTGCTTTATTAAACACAGGGAAAACTAATATTTACGGAATAAAATTTATGGAGCAGCCACGAGAATTCGACCCTTTTATGTGCACAAGGAGTGGGGGCTGGGCCGGGCTGGGGGCCTCAGGGAGGGGCCCCAGCCCGGGGGCAGGGCTGGAGTAGAGCCTGGCCAGGCCGACTTGTCAACGTGCGGATTGCCCTGGAGCCGCCCTGAGTCTCACTGTCACCCCAGCTCTGGGGGTGAGGGCTCAGGGCGCGAAGGCCCCAGTCAGGGCTCTGGCCGCCGTCTCCAAGGATGCATTTTGGCAACACCCCCGTGGAGGCAGCACCCTCTGGGAGGAGGTCACCAGGCACGCTCTGGCTTAACCTTTTCCAAAAGTCACACATTATTTTAAGGACAGTAACAAAGTTATGCTCCTAGGATTTTCCTTAAGCTGGAGGGGATTCGCAGGCCTCTGGTCTCGGCCCTTGAGACTGTGCTTTTAGGACACAAAGGGACCCCTTCTGGGTGAGGGACTGTATTTTTCCCAAGCGTCCTAGGGGAGACTTTCCGTTTCCCACTTGGTCTCGTGCCTTGGAGACACTCAATGTGGCCGTGACAATGATGCTGACAAGACAGTGGGAACAGATTGAGCCGACTTCGATGACAGCCACCAGTAGCGGCACCCCTGGGGTTCTGGAGTTCACAGCCGCGACTGGGAAGGAGCCCTCAGCCTGTGCGGGCAGGGAAGGCACGCGCGGTAAATCCTGTCATCTTCAGGGAGCCCACAGCGAGCAGAGCAGCCAAGGAAGGAGCAGGGTCACAGGCTAAGGATGGGTGAAGTGGGGACCACGATCCAGCTCTCTGCTAGGGCCCGGGAAGGCAGTGGAGCACTTGGGCCCCTGCACCCGTTGGGGGTCTGGAGGAGGCGCCTGGCTCCTGGCTTCGGATCGGCCCAGCTCCAGCCACTGTGGCCATTTGGGGAATGAACCAGCAGATGGAAGATCATTCCATCTCTCCCTCTCTGTGTCTGTAACTCTACCTCTCAAATAAATAAATAAAATCTTAAAAAAAAATAAAGTGGGGGGCCAGAACATCTCTCCTGGAAAATGCTCTCGTGTTACGCAGAGTTCACTGTTGCTGAGAACTCAGCGGCGAGGGTCCCCACCCTGTCCATCATTAGCCGCGGGGCCTTTGATAAGTCACTGAGCCAGTTCCAGGCTCTGTCGCCTAGTGGCTGGACAGCATCTCCTCACGTGGCGCTGTGAGGATTCAACACCAGGCACTACCCAGAAGGCACCAAGCCTACATTATTATGATAACGCTTGTTTTATTATTGCTCAGATACTCCTCTCCCGTGACCTGCCGTCACGGTCTCCACTGGAGAGGACAGAACAAGGCGGGTCTGGCAGCTCCTAGTAAACATGCGAGCTGTTCTCTGGCCTTCCCTCTCCAATGTGAAGTTTCAGGTAGTCTTCTGTTTATTTTTTAAGATTTATTTACTGATTGATTTGAAAGGCAGAGTGACAGAGAGAGGGAGAGAGAGACAGAGACAGACACAGAAAGATATCTCTTATCTGCTGGTTCACTCCTCAAATGGTTGAAACCACCAGGACCGACACAGGTGAAGCCAGGAACCAGGACTGCATCTGGCTCTCCCGTGCGGGTGGCAGGGGCCCAAGTACTTGGGCTATTTTTGCTGCTTTCCCAGGTGCATTAGCAAGGAGCTGGATGGGAAATGGAGCAGCCAGGGCTTAAACAGGCACTCATACGGGGTGTCAGAGGTGCAGGCGGCAGCTTCACCTGCTGTGCCACCACTGGCCCTCGGGTGGCCTTATGGAGAAAGGAGAGTCTGGCAGAGAAGGTTAGGGGCGTGGCCAATCCCCTGGTGCCGAAGAACTGACTTCCTACCTGTCTCCGCCTCTGCCTATCGCCCTCGATCTGTCCACTCTTTCCTGCTCGGTACTCGGAGTTCTGCAGACCGAGTGTGTCCTCCCAGGGCACCCCTGCAGCCACTTCCTGCTCTTTGTCACACTAGCTGCATAGTTAAAGCAGAGTGGAGAAGGAAAAAGTCCAACTCCTTTTTCTGCCACCCTAGTTGGAACCCCCCCGTGGCCCTAGTACTTGAGGCTCTTGGTTATTTCAATCCCACGCTGCGGTTCAACCTGTTGTCTACGTCTTGCAAACACAGAAAAGTATCCAAGTTTGGCACAGGAGAGCAGCGGCCATCTGTCTGTCCTGTGCCCTCCAAGGACAGAGTTCTTGAGATTAGTTTCCAGATGGAGGCTTAGGAGCTCAGGCCACAGCAGAGAAGCTTGAGAGTCTAAAGGACCAGACAGAGGGCACTGGCTTGGGCCTCAGGCAGCAATGGGGTGGGGCCCGGTGAAGCCAGGTGAGGTGTGCGCTCCAGAGACACGCAGTCGCAAGGGCAGGGCGGCATGAGTGAGTGCATTTTATTCCTTGCTCGGGAGAGAAGAGGGTCTCTGGCGAGCACCTGGAGTAATGCAGACAAGGTTTCCTGAGCAGGCTGTGCCTTTCTGCTGACTTGTTCTCCACCTGAAGTGCCTAGCAGGGTCCTAGGTCGAGAGAAAATCCAGCAGAAGAAAAAATGGGATGCCTAGCGCCTGGCTCCCACTTGAATGGGGAAGGGCAATGCTTGGTTAGCCGCCCCCATTCAGGAAGCTGGGCGACATGCATTTCCATTCCCTTGACTTGGACTGTGAGACTCTGTGTCAGAGACCCTGCCGCCAGGCCAGCTCCTCCAAGGTGAAGACGGGCAGCTCCTCTCCAATCCACCCCAGCAGCTGAGACCGCAACCATTAACTGAAGAGCCCCCGTGGCTTCTTCCTCTTGACCTTCGACAGCTGAGGTCTCTGCAGGGAGGCTGAAATACCCTAGGAAGAAAGGAACTCAAAGTAATAGCATGTTCTACAAAAGTTATTATTTTCACTTTATCTGAAAGAGAGACAGATAGAAAAGGATCTTCCACCAGTTCACCCCCCCCCCCCCCAAATGCCCACAACAGCCTGGGCTAAGCCAAGCCAAAACCAGGAACCAGGAACTCCATCTGGGTCTCCCATATGAGTGTCACTTGAGCCATCATCATCTGCTGCCTCCCAGGGTGCACATTAGCAGGAAGCCGGATCTGAGGCAGAGGAGCCGGGACTTGAACAGGCATCCCAAGCAGAGTCGTAACTGCTGTGCCAAATGTCCGCCCCAACAGGGCTTTGAAACAGTTCCACTTGAACTGGGAAAGGAACCTTCTTCCTCTCGGGGCTCCTGCCAAGAGGATGAGGCCTCTGTGCTTGCCTGACACGGGTGTTTTGAAGCCTATGTCAGCAGTGAGCATAAGACCCTGAGTGGAGATGTGTGCATCCCTCCTCCCCCAAGGAACAACCCCAAACACTGTCCCTGGAAGTGGGAAAAGGTGACAAAGGTGTCAAGGGCCATCATTCAGGACAAGTACACAGCAGAGAGGACTCTCCCTGTGCACAGAAACACTCTAGAAGCCTGGGTGTAACTATCCCTCAAAGCTGTCGAGGCCCTGTCAACGAGTGGCAGTGGCAAGGGCTGCTAGCTTGGGGCTATGGGTGCCCAGAATGCCACCCAGGAAGCTGCTCAGGACTTACCACGGGCTCTTTCTCTGGCCCTGAGGGGGCCAGTGCTGAGAAGACCTGCTGTTCTGGCTGAACCACAAGTTGGCTATCAGCTCTTTGTGGGGAGGCGCTGCTTGAGGTCTGAGGATCTCCTAAATTCAGAAAGATCAAGAGAAGATGTTGGCAAATGCCTTCTTCCAACCAGGGAGACATTAGCATTTCCCAAGCACCTGATAAAGGCCAGGCTTTGGTACGAATATATAAATAGCCAGAAGGAGCCACAAATCCAATCTGCAGCCGGCTTTCGGAAAGCCCTGTTTGTACCGTACAGATTTCCTAGGCCCACTTTCAGCAGGTAGGATAAGAGTTTCCTCAACTAACAATAACCAACTGTTCTTCTGTACCTTCCCTGACATGTCACTAGGAGAAACAGGGAACTTTCTCCTGGGATAGTAAGCTTTCTCCTGGTTCTCTTGCTAACCTTTCTTCATGACCTTATTTAGTTATTTGAAAGCCAGAGCAAGAGAGAGAGAGAGAGAGAGAGAGAGAGAGAGAGAGAGAAAATACATGCTTGATCTTCCCTCCACTGTTCGCTCCCCAAATACCCACAATAGCCAGGGACCAGCCAGGTCGAAGTCAGGAGCTCCATCTGGGTCTCCCACATAGGTGGCAGGGACCCAAGCATGTGGGCCATCACCTGCTACCTCCAGGTGTGGCATCAGCAGGAGGTTGGATCAGAAGTGGAGTAGCCAGGACTCACACCAGGCACTCCAATGAGGGATGTAGACAGCCCACATGGTGGCTTGACCCGCTAAGCCACACCACCTGCCCCTCTTGCTAAAGCTGCTATGCACCCAGAGCAGTGCCTTCTAATAGAACTGCCAGCAATGATGGAAATGGCCCATATTTGCACCGTCAAACTTGGTAGCTACCAGGCTAAAATCCACATACTCGCAATATAGCTAGTACAAAAGAGAAGTGAATTTAAAATTTCACTTAGTTTCTATTCATGTAAACTTACCAGGGACCTCAGGAGCTACTTACCAGTGCCTTGATGCTTCTGTCCCTCCTGGACCTCTTGCTTGGTGACTGCCATATACAGACGCTGCAGATTCAGGACAAAGGGTCTTCCATCGCTGACACTGCAAGCCTCTGGCAGCTTCTACAGAGCGAAGGAGACACTGTCTTTGCTACTGTCTGATCAGAGGACAGGAATCTGACAGCCTACCGGCAAAACTGTCATGGTTTCTAGACGAGTTTATATCAATGAGTCATATCCAAGATAGAGGATCCATAGCCAAGCCTCTTGGGACCAATATAAAGACGTTCTGGGGGCTCTTCTCTGAAAGACAACCCCAGAATACATTATTCCCCCAGTCCTTGAGTCGTGTATACTTTCCTATGAATACTCCATAAGTTCCTCGGCTCTTTCTTCCAAAGGATGATCTCTTGGGGGGGTTATTGTACAACATCATCTTCCTTGAGCAGTACAGATTACTACTGTAATGAAATTTACTCCTAAATTTCTATACTAGAGAGAAAAGAGATGACATCTAGGATAGGGGAAAGAACAAAGTGGGGATGACAGATGGAGAGACCAGAAGGAAAGCCATGGTGCTGTGCTGACAGTCAGAAGAGGCAGAGGGAGTAAGGTTGACAAAGCTTCTCAGGCTGACCCCACTCCCCGCTGCCGTCCCATCGTGCTTTTCCGCGATTCACACACATACAATGGGGGCGAGCTGATTCTCAGGGATGAAAACACTCACTCTTTCAAAGCCTAGATAAACAAACAGTACATAAATAGATTTTTGGTGTGTATCTGTGGCATTCAAGTTTCCTGAGAGGGAGTGATTAGGGAAAAAATGTCTTTCCTTAGGGAGGTGATAGCAGAAGAAAAAGTTGACAATCCCTGCTACATCTGCATCATACTTAGGTTTTGCTCACTATGGAATGAGCCGTGGCTCTATAGGCACATGAAATGCTTTGCCTAGTTTTAGATACTTGGCTGAACTGAGCTGAGTAATGGTTGACGACTGAGCAAAGTGCAACAGAAATGAGAGGGTATGGTATCCAGCAGTCTCAAACCTGGCTGCACTTGAGAATCTTGGAAAGGGCCCAGAATGACTTGCCTGCCCCTGTGCGGGCCAGCTCTCATAGAATGACTTGCCTGCCCCTGCACGGGCCAACTCTCATGGTTCCCTGCCAAGTTAGCAGGTCCCCAGGAGCAGCCAGGCCAGCAACTCACATGGGACCCAACCCAAGAATCCCTGGCCTATAGCTCATGTCAAGGGCACCTCCCTGTGCAACAGGGCATTCATTCCTGGGAACCCCCTGTGGGAGAAGAGTAGAGAGAGAAAGCGGGAGAAGCAGTACGGTAGGTGCTGAGCCCTAGTCGGGAGGACAGAGTTCTCCTTCCCTGAGTGTGGCATAGCTGGAGAACTTACTGATTGCCAGGAAATGTATGCTACACTTCCACCCCAACCCTCCCCTCATAGAGACCATATCAGGCTTGGACTTTCACTGCAAACCACAGGCAATGACTCACAAGCCTTGAGTTCAAACTTTACCTCCTGCCAGTAATCACGCTAGGAGTATCACAGCCCTTTGGCAGCATTCCCTGAGGAATGACCTGAAACAGAGTAGGTGAACTCTCAGGTCACACCATCTCTTCCCACCTTCAGTCTCCGTTCCAGATTTGGTTCTCTAACTCCCAGGCCACCTCTTCCCCCAGAAGAAGGTCCTCTACTCTGTAGCCAGAGAGCCCTACCAGTGGGGGGCAAACAAGCTGTTCTCCCTCCCCACAGCTCACATCTCTAGGGTCTCTCTTCATAGTGCTCAAGAAACGTAGCCTTCATATGCTGCTGGGTAGGCACAAATTTGTGCTGTTGGTACAAATAGGGTTGGGCAGAACCAAGGCAGTCCAGGGTCATTTCCTCCTTCCCTCTCTATGGAACTAAACAGGCTCATAAATTTTCCAGAGTGATCTTTACCCAGCTCATGTATTTAACCTCAAAACGAAGTGCCAGAAATGAAAGGCCATTGAAACTGGTGCTGCCCTGTACCTAAGGACAGACCTAGAACCTAATAGTAGCCCTTCTTCTATCCTTTCTTTCTCAGAAAGATCTGATTCTGCAGTTGCTGCCAGAGGTGATCCCACCTGAGTGTATGTTGTCAGAAAACGAATATGGATGTATGCTCAGGAATAGAACATTGCTTTATTTGCTCGGTACTTATTACATGCTAGGTACTGCTTTAAGTACTTTAAGTGTATTAACCTATTCTTGCCTTATTCACTACTATTTCCACGATATTTGAAAACTACCCTAGTCTATGAGAGGAACCCAATAGCTATCTGTGAATCAATTGAGAATGACAGGCATGAAAATACCCCTATTTGGCTGAGGTCATTAATCTCAGCTAATAAGTGGTAAAGCAGGATTAGAATCCATGCAATCTGGGTCCAAGTAGTTAAGCCCCTGCCACCCATGGGGAGACCAGGCTGAAGTTCCTGGCTCCTGGCTCGGACCTGGCCCAGCCCTGGCTGTTGTGGGCTTTGCAGGAGTCAACCAGTAGATAGACAATCTCTCTCTCTCTCTCTCTCTCGCTCTCTCGCTCTCTCGCTCTCCTTTCACTCTCTTACTCTCACTCTGCCTTTCAACTAAATAAAAAAAAAAGAAGAAGAAGAAGAAGCCAAGACGTCTGGCTTCAGGGCCCACCCATATAGTCATGACCCTCCTCTCTTCTCTGAACAGTGGATTTTTACTTAAAAGGGCAATCTAGGCCGGCGCCGTGGCTCAACAGGCTAGTCCTCCGCCTTGCGGCGCCGGCACACCGGGTTCTAGTCCCGGTCGGGGCACCGGATTCTGTCCCGGTTGCCCCTCTTCCAGGCCAGCCCTCTGCTGTGGCCCGGGAGTGCAGTGGAGGATGGCCCAAGTGCTTGGGCCCTGCACCCCATGGGAGACCAGGAAAAAGCACCTAGCACCTGGCTCCTGCCATCAGATGAGCGCGGTGCGCTGGCCGCAGCGCGCCGTCCGTGGCAGCCATTGGAGGGTGAACCAACGGCAAAGGAAGACCTTTCTCTCTCTCTCTCTCTCTCTTTCTCTCTCTCTCTGTCCACTCTGCCTGTCAAAAAAAAAAAAAAAAAAAAGGGCAATCTAGGCTCTCCCATGATCACAACCCACAACCCTTCACATCTCAGATCATCTGCCATCCAACTGAAGGACAAGCTCCCCAGATGACAAGAAAGGAGTGAGCAGATAGAAAGGAGGCAGCTGGTCCAGACTGGAATCCTTAAGGACTGAGAGGCCACTCCCCACCACCACTGATTCCTTGGGCGTCATTCTCAGAATACGCTGTGGGGAGAGGTAGACGGGCCTGAGTTTGGGAAGGAGAAACACTGGCTCCCTCGGCAGGACAATGGTAGGGGCCACCTGGGGCAGGCGGCAGAGATCAAAGGGAAAATGTTGGATCAGGACTAAGCAAAGCAAATAGTGCCCCCTGCTCTAAGCACAACTGAGCCAGGATCACCATGTACCAGCCGCAGAGCGGGTCACTGCCCAGAATGGGAGGGGAAGAAGAGGCAAGTCAGCCTACTGTATAACGTGCTCATCTGATTAACCCAGAATCAATTCTAGCCAGCAAATTGTTGTTGGAATTCTCCTGTGTGCCAGGCACTCCAGGGCTGGGGGCAGGGGAAATGGATGCATCAATCCTTCCTTAATCATAACAGGGCTGAGCTAATGCAAAGAGAAGTCAGTCAGAGTCTCTGCATATTTACATGGTGGGGGGGGTGGGCACACGGATGTTGTTTTGTTTTGCTTTTCAAGAGTTATGAACAAGGGAGCAAGAACGCAGAGAAGAAAGGGATGCGTTCTGAGAGTCCTGCGAAAGTTCAGGAGGTGGTGACATCAAGGTAAGCCTTTGAATGTGCTGTTAGTACATGAAGCATAAAGATGTGAAAGACGGGCTCTAGGGACAGAGCTCGCAGGCAGCGATACCACAGGGCTGAGTCCACACAGCAAATTGCAAAGCACTTGGTTTTCTGAATTAAGGGTAATGCCCATGGGAATCTCCTTTGGTTTCACAAAGTGACTTCTTCTCCTTGGCTCCAAAAGTGAGGAATCACAAGCTCCACACTAGATTTCCCTCTCTAGGCTCTTTGCTACAGTAACTTCAACTCTTTCAATACTTCTGCACTACTCACTTCCAGTGCGGTGACTTTGCGACTCTCTGGTTGCCAATTCAAGGGGACTTTTGCCTCTTGCTCTACAGCTGCATCAGAAACGTTAGGGCATCCAATATTACCAAAATCCTACAAGGTATTTTATTTCTCTTCTTGCCCCTTCTGTAGCCCATCTTGGTTCCTGGGGCCCAAACTCCCCTTTCGTGGTAACTCTCATCTTCATCAAATCTCAAACTTTCTCCGAGGAGTGCAGAAATTCTGATTCCTTGTGGATTTGCCGGAGGGACCCCAACTGCCGCTTTCAGTGAGAAGTAAGTGTCTCTCTCCCTGCTTTACACTCCTTTTCTCCAAGACTGTTTCAGAAAATGAACCTGTAGAGTGCTGAGTGAGGAGAGGCTCAACCCCTAACACACTGCTTACCTTGCAAATACGGGTGCAGGTGGAAGCGAGAAGGGAGGAAGAGAAAATGAGCTAACTGAAGCTCTCCAGCATCTGTCCTGGAGCAAGTCACTGGTTCGGGCATCAGCCACAGAAGCTGGTCTAGCCCAAGCTCCTGGCACTGACTCTCCCTGTATGTAACCACCAGGGCTGGGCCCTCACACGTGACTTCTCTGAGGGTAAGGAATCCTCTCCTGCCTCTTGCAATCCAGTGAGCTCTGCTTGTCTGACGTAACTGCCCTTCTCCAGGAGAACAAGTCTCAGTGGAGGGCGTCAGTGTCCATCATCAGCTTCTCTCAGGGATAAGGGCACATTAGGAAACTCTTCTAAGAGCTCAACTGCCAGAGTTTGCCAAAATAAATAGAAAGGAATGAGAAAAATGATGTAGGAAGAGGACTCTAATGAGAAAGACTCTTTAAGAAACACAACTCTGGGCAGGCGTTCGGTGCAATGGTTAGGATGCCACTTGGGATGCCTGCATCCTATACCAGAGTACCTGGTTCAAGTCCCAGGTACTTGGAACCAGCTTCCTGCTAATGCACACCCTGGGAGGCAGTGCTGATGGGTCAAGTACTTGGATTTCTCATACTTACATAGGAGACCTGGATTGAGCTCCAGGCTCCTTGGCTTTGGCCTGGCCCAGCTCTGGCTGTTCCACCCATTTGGAGAGTGAACAGTAGATGGAAGATCTCTCTGTGTCTCTCTCCCTTTCAAATAATGCAAAAATAAATAAACACTTTTTTAAAAAGTAGAAAAAAATTAAAAAATGCAACACTCCCTCTGCCAATCCATTCATATTTAACAAAAATTACTGACCAACTCCTGTGGTGTTTGGGATAGCTCAAATGCTGAGGATGTGGTGTGGGGCAATGAGAGAGGTGAAAACATCTTGAAGTTGATGTTCTAGGCAGCTCCACACAGACACACAGCTAATCAGAACACACACTCCATCAGCGGGCGACAGCACCACGGAGAAAAAGGAATCCACAGAGGCGCCGTGCAGTGAGGGGAGAAACAGGCACAGCTTTCAACAGGGGCCATGGAAGGCGTCCCGAGAGGGCGACCTTTCAAGAAGACCTGCATGGAGGAGAGAGGATGGCTCCTGAGGCCATCTGGATCAAAGGACTAGGTCCCCAGTCAGCCTGGGTCAGTCCTCACTTACACTTATTATCCCAATTTCACTACGAATAGAGCACCCATTCTCTCTTAGCAGTGTCTCAACTTGCATACTAAAGCAACTAGCTGTTTTCTACCAGAGAAACAGCATGGGCAGGTATATGGATGTGGCTGTGGTTACCTGAAATCATGAGATAATGTGGCAAGTTAGCTTCCATTCTGTAGGATAGGAAGCCACCAGAGCTTAGGGGCAGAAGAATGAAATGATGCTATTTACATTTTTAAAAAGATTTTATTTATTTATTTGAGAAACGGAATTACAGAGAGGGGGAAACAGAGAAAGAGGTCTTCTATCTGCCAGTTGATTCCCCACATGGGCACAACGGCTGGAGCTGGGTGGATCCAAATCCAGGAATCAAGAGCCTCTTCCGGGTCTCCCACATGGGTGCAGGGGCCCAAGCACCTGGGCCATCTTCCACTGCTTTCACAGGCACATTAGCAGAGAGCTGGATTGGAAATGGAGCAGCTGAGACTCGAAACAGTGCCCACATGGGACACTGGTGCCAGAGGCGGAGGCTTAACTTACTATGCCACAGCTCAGGCCCTGCTATTTACATTTTTTAAAAGATCACTTGGATTGAAAAGGGCAAGAAAAGAAGCAGACAGCCCTGTTAGGAGGCTGTTGTAATAACCAGGACGATGGCAGTGGAGGTGGTGAGAAGTAATGACATTTGGATACACTTGAAGCTATAACCAACATACCTTCAGGCTGATGGACTAGGTGTGAGAGGAGGTGAGGACAACCCCACTCCAGGGCATACCGTAGATTCAAAAACCTAAAAGGAAGTCCCTAAACCAAAGATGAGCTGACATGGCCCCTGGGTGCCCAACACAGACCCTGAAAGGGTGAGAATCCGAAGGAAAGGCAAGCCAATGCCCAAGGAATGTGTCGAAGTTTAAAAAAAGAGACTCCAATGGCTTTTCCCTGAAAGAAGAAGGAAGACTATTAAGAATTAAGAAAAAAATTCCTAGGGAAAAGAGAGACGGGGAGAGAGGGAGAGGGAAAGAGCGAGAAATAGAGGGAGAGAGGAGAGAGAGAGAGAGAAAGGAAGAGAGGAAGAGGGGGAAGAGAATGAGAGAGAGGGAGAGAGAGCGGAAGAGGGAGAGGAAGAGAGGGAGAGGGTGAAAGGGCGAGAGGGAGGGAGGGAAGGAGGGAGAGAGGGAGAGGAGGAGAGAAGCAGAAACAAACTAAGTTCTGGCTTCAGAGTTTCAAGGACTTGAGTTTGTACTTAAGGTCTTTGACTTGCCAGCTGTGACACTCTGAGCAAGTTACTGTATTTAATCACTGTCTTAGTTTTTAGAGAGAGGGATGGGCAGAGGGGACTGGAAGCAATGTGTATCATGGAGCCAGTGAGATTAAATGAGTAGAGCATGCACCCAAGTAATGTCAGCTCCTTCCCTCTGTGAGGCACATGGAGACATCTCGCCTGCCCCACTCCAGTGTCGAGTAGATGAAAGAAATGCCCTAATGATACAGTACTACAGGAACCTGAGTCTGATCCAATTATTACCCCCCACCACCACCACTGGCATCTGAAAGCATAGGATCCTCCAACAATTCAGGGACTAGTCAAGGTCCAGGTCAGGGAGAGGCATGGAGCCGCAGCTGGTAACCTGCGGGGCGTTCAGAGCCCAGCAGCGCACACTAGCCCGCTCCTCCTGCTCTTGTGCAGACCAGGGCAGCCTGGCTCTTGCTTCAGAGGTCCTGCTTGAAGCCTGGCTTTGCCAGTGACCGAGGACGCTACTAACCTCTCTCGGCCTCTGTCTGCTCTCAGAAGGCAGAGTCCAGTCCCTATGTTGAAGAGGCAGACGAAGGCCGCCGGCGATCACATGCAGCAAGGTGTCTGCCGAGCAGGCCTCACGTCTCTTGCCTCCCCGGCACGGCCTGGGTTGCTGTGTCCTTTACTCCCCTGATCTTTGGGCTTCCTGCTCTCTTCTGGGGGGCAGGTAGGATGCTGGAGAGAACAGCTGCGATTCTGTCCAGAAGCCATCCCCACAGCGTGCCATCAAAATTGCTCTCTGGACAGCCCAAATGACCCAACTGTGCTTCAACCAGGAACTGTTTCTCACGGCCACTTCCTGCTTCCAGGCATGCCTGTGCAAAAGCCTCAGCTAGGCCGTTTCTATTTTTAAGCCATCTACTCTCAGTAAGGGCTATTTGGAAAATTAAAAAAACATGACCTGCAGACACGTCATCCAAACAGTTAACAAACGATTTTTGATGGGATTAATCTCACAGTTTCCTCAAAGTCTGAGAGGAAAAAAACAGCCCTAGTATAGAGGGAGAAGAGGTGGTGGTGATGTCCAGGTTTGGAAAGGACAGCTATCCCACCCTGCCTCCTCCCCTCACTTCAGATTCCCCACAGCAGCTCCCTGCACGAGCCGCTTCTCAGCGTCAGGCAAGATCCGACCCTGAGCTTCCTGTTTTGTCCCTCCCAGAACAGCCGTCTATCAGTCACCGGGCAGGAGCCTTGGTGATGTGGGAGAGAACACAGGACTTTTAGGTACACAAGGCCTGCTGCCCTTGAAGAACCGGTGGGGAAATCAGCGAGACAGCCGACCTGGCTCCTGTGTTTGGTCTGACTTAGCTGTGTTTGGGTCTGTGCCTTCAGCAAGGCCTTCCCTGCCCTTTCTACCCTGCACAGCTGGCTTCACTGTGCCCTGTGTTTAGCCTCTGGCTGCTGAGCATCCACTCAGTGCTGGGCTGAAAGGAGAAAGATCACAGAAGGGCCTGAACTTGGGATTGATAAAACCACAGTCCAGCTTACTCCCCCAACCCAACCTGCTTGAGGTTTTTTTTTTTTTTTTTTTAAGATTTATTTTTTATTTATTCGAAAGGCAGAGTTAGAGAGAAGAGAGAGAGAGAGAGAGAGATCTTCCATCTGCTACTTCACTCCCCAAATGGCAGCAACAGCCAGGAGCCTGGAGCTTCTTCCAGGTCTCCTGTGTGGGTGCAGGGACCCAATGCGCCCGGGAAAGCAGCAGAAGACGGCCTAAGTATCTGGGCCCCGGCCACCCACTTAGGAGACCTGGATGGAGTTCCAGGCTATTGGCTTCAGCTTGGCCCAGCCCCAGTCATTGTCCATTCAAGGAGTGAACCAGCAGATGGAAGATCAATCTCTCTCTCTCTCTCTCTCTCTCTCACTCTCGCTCTCGCTCTCGCTCTCTCTAACTGCCTTTCAGATAAATAAATCTTTAAAGGAAGAAGATTATGACCCAGGAAGCTGAACTCTAGAACCTATCCTTGAACTACTATACTGTAATGCCTCTTAGAATCACCCGATGGGATTCCACTTCTCCCTCCCGCTCCTGCTCCGTAAGGAGGCTGGTCCCTGTTCTGAGGTCTAGTGGGACTAGAAGCTGACTCCGTCTCTTCCTCCAATCTCCAGATAGCCCAGGCAGCTGACAGAGGAAAAGACAGACAGCCCTCTAGAGAAGGAAAACCTTACTTAACCTCTCGTGTATCCTCCGAGGGTACTAGAAAATCAGAAAAATGAGTGTCTGGTTTGGGGGGCTCTAGATCCTGAATCTCCTTTTAATGTAAGTACAGCCCCTCAGAGTCATGGCAGGAAGGCCCCTCAGCGCTGCCCCAAAAGAAAAATAATGGGAAAGGAGTGGAAGCGGGGGTGGGGCAGGGGCAGCCGCTCTCATAAGAGCCCTTTGTGGTGGCTGCCTCTGAAAGGAGGTTTTGCTAGACAAGGTGGAACTTCTCAAGGTGACAAGCAAATGGTACAGACTGAGCTGTGACCCTCTGCTCCCTCCATACCCACCCCCTCCCCTCTGGAGGGTCAGAGCCTAAACTGTCCCCGGAGCCCCACCCTGCCTCAGCACAAACCACGGCTTTCTAGTCTGGAGAGCAACTAACGAGCAGCAAACAGGCTCCGGGGACGAAAGTGGTTTCCTGGGGGGACGAGTCCTCAGAGCCCCTCAGAAAGTGCAACAGCGACTCTCACTCCTCCTTTTCTCTGCTCCCACTCCTTCTCCAAGAACAAGCAGCTCCTGTCCGCCCTGGCTCGGGCAGGGGGCTCCAAGCAGCCTGGCAGGGGCTAACAGTCTGAACCTGAGTTTAGTACCGCTCTCAAATCCAGCCAGCCCAACATCCTCTTCCAAAATGGAAATGAAACAACGTGGTAGGAATCAGAAAGAAACCAGCACCAGCTCAAAAGAAAACCAGGGCTCTCAGGCGGGTCAGCTGGCCCTGAAAGTCCTCGATCGGCGCTCGGTGCCACCAGCTCTGCGCACGGAGCAGACTTCGTTTCTCTTCCTTCTGTCTGAGTGGAGAAGAGGGGACGGTCAGCTGGGTCTATGGGCGCAGAGGTGATTTAGAGGATCCAGTAGCGTTCTCTAGGCCCTCTGCCACCAAAGGGATTCTCTTTCACTCAGGATTACACGCTTGACAGCTGAGAACACAGCCCAGGGCGGCTGCCTTCTGGGGGCTCCCTGCCCCCACTGCGCCTGCTGCCTGCTCTCTGCTCTCTGCTCTGGAGGGTGGCAGTGTCCTCTCTGCCCTGAGAAACCTTACTCTGTAGGGTGACACACCACCTCCTCAAACACAGCACTCACACACACACACACCACACAACAACCACTCACACACGTACACACATTCATACATACAGTCACACACATATACACAAGCTCACACACACATCCCCACACACACTACTCTCTCACACACTCACACACATGATGAGGTCTGATCTTCATGCCCTTGGAAAGGTAAATAAACAGACACAAACCATAAAGGAAAAGCTCAACAAATTGGACATTAAAATTAGGAATTTCTGTTCATTGAGAGAATCAATTAGCAACAAAGCAAGCTACAAAGTAGGAGAAAATATTTGCGATACATGTAACAAAGGATTAATTTCTAAAACATTGAAAAACTCCTTAAACTGAGTAAGAAGACAACTCAATAGAAAATTGGCAAAAGAATTAGTCACATCTAAATGACTAATAATTATATGAAAATGTACAGAAACTATCTAGTTATTAGAGAAATTAGAACAACAATAGGCGGGACCCATGTTGTGGTACAGCATGTTAAGCCCCCACCTGCAATCCTGGCATTTCACATCAGAGCACCAGTTTGAGTCCAGCCTAGTGAGTTGC
Source organism: Sylvilagus floridanus (assembly GCA_949820135.1). Lineage (NCBI taxonomy): Eukaryota > Metazoa > Chordata > Mammalia > Lagomorpha > Leporidae > Sylvilagus > Sylvilagus floridanus. The sequence goes on from OX463236.1 coordinate 162,008,047, forward strand.
GGTGCCGGCCAGCATGTTTTTAAGTTTCATTTATCAGCCGGCGCCACGGCTCATTAGGCTAATCCTCCGCCTGCAGCGCCAGCACCCCAGGTTCTAGTCCCGGTGGGGTGCCAGATTCTGTCCCAGTTGCCCCTCTTCCAGGCCAGCTCTCTGCTGTGGCCCAGAGTGCAGTGGAGGATGACCCAAGCCCTTGGGCCCTGCACCTGCATGGGAGACCAGGAGAAGCACCTGGCTCCTGGCTTTGGATCAGCGCGATGCGCCAGCCACAGCACGCCAGCCGCGGCGGCCATTGGAGGGTGAACCAACGGCAAAGGAAGACCTTTCTCTCTGTCTCTCTCTCTCTAACTCTGCCTGTCAAAAAAAAAGTTTCATTTATCAAAGCAAGTATTAGTATGTGGTTCCTTTTTATAGTAGAACAAGATGCTATTATATGGTTACCCCACTTTTTGTTTAGCCATTCATTTATCAATGGACACTGGGGTTGTTTTTACTTTTTAGCTATTAAGAATAATGTTGCTGGAGCCAGTGTTGTGGTGTAGTGGGTTAAGCTGCCGCCTGCAGCACCAGCATCCCATATAGGCACCAATTTGAGTCCCAGTTTTCCACTTCCAATCCTGCTCCCTGCTAATATGCTTAGAAAAGCAGCAAAAGACAGGTCCCTGCACCCATGTGGGAGACCCACAAGAAGCTTGTGGCTCCTGGTGGCCATTTGGAGAGTGAACCAGTAAGTGGGAGATGTGTTTCTCTCCCTCTCTGGCCTGCGGCACCAGCACCCCAGGTTCTAGTCCCAGTTGGGGCGCCGGATTCTGTCCCGGTTGCCCCTCTTCCAGGCCAGCTCTCTGCTGTGGCCCCAGAAGGCAGTAGAGGATGGCCCAAGTGCTTGGGCCCTGCACCCACGTGGGAGACCAGGAGAAGCACCTGGCTCCTGGCTTCGGGTCGGTGCAGCATGCCAGCCATGGTGGCCATTTGGGGAGTGAACCAACGAAAGGAAGACCTTTCTCTCTGTCTCTCTCTCTCTAACTCTGCCTGTCAAAAAAAAAAAAATTATGCTAAGTGAAAGAGGCCAGGTGCAAGACCACAAATTGTATGATTTCATTTGTGTAAAATATACAAAATAGGCAAATTCATAGAGATAGAAAATAGATCAGTGATTTCCAAGGGCTGGGGGCAAAGGGTAGATGGAGAATGATTGCAAATGAGTACAATGTTTCCTTATGGGGTGATGAAAATGTTCTGGAATTAGATAGTGGTTATGGCTGCACAACCTGAGAATATATGAAGACCACTGGATTGTATACTTTTAAAAAAGATTTTATTTGTATTTACTTGAAAGGCACAGTGACACAGAGAAAGGGAGAGACACGGAGAAAGAGATCTCCCATCTGTTGGGTCACTGACCAAATGGCGATCGGGGCTGGACCAGGCTGAGGCTAGGAGCCATGAATTCCACCAGGTCTCCCACATGGGTTGCAGGGGTTGAAATATTTGGGCTATCTTCGTCTACTTTCCCAGCACAGTAGCAGGGAGCTGGACTGGAAGCAGGCAGCCAGGGCTCAAACCTATGCTCTGGTATGGAACCTGGTGTCACAGGCAGCAGCTTACCTCCCAGTGACACATGCCAGCCCTAAACATAGACTTTTGGTATACATTTCTCAGTAACAGTTTATGCCAGGTAGATTATTGCTCAGTTTTTTTAAAGAAAAAAAAAAAGATAAAATCTCTACTCCTCATTCTGGTATGCCTATCCTCGACTCTGCTCCCTCTTTCAGGAATAGACTTTCAAGATCTCACAAGGCCTGGGTGATTTTAAAAGGCTGTTAACACCATCAGTGGGGCAGATGCCTGGTCAGTGGCAGAGTGACTGTAGTTACCAAGGGATGTTTAAAGAGCACAGAACCTAGAGCCAGACAGCTGGATTTGAAGATAAGTCCACTACTTACACACTGGTTTTATGATCTTGCCAAGTGACTTAATCTCTCTAAGCCTCAATTTCCTCACTATTTAAAGTAAATAAAATAATTCCTACCAATGAGGGTTGTCACAAGGATTGTTAAATGAGATAATGTATGTAATATACTAATTCTGTTCCTTGAGAGTCCCAAGTAATCTCAGCTGCTTGACAACAGGGAAAAGCACTTACTGCTTACACTGGAATCCTGGGGCCATACTTCATCTTTCTGAGCCTTAGTTTCTCCAACTGTATAATGGGAATAATAATGCCAGCTGTATTATAGTTGTTGTGAGGATAAAATGAGATAAGGCGCATGTATAGTGCTCATTATACTGTCTGGCACATAGGAAGTGTTCGACAAATGTTAACTGTTTTTATTCACCCAATCATTACACAAAACTTCCCGGTATGCCAGGTAGTGTGCTGTGTGCTAAAGGTTGGGAGGGGTCACTGCCCTCAAGGAGCTCATAGTCTGCGGAGTCAGACACATAAACAAACAATTGTTCTCCACACACTGGAGCCTTTGATTCCCAGTCAACAGCGTCAGGTTGGAGGTGTTGTGAAACAAAGCTGGACGTGTAGGGAACAGACTAACCCTGGTTCAACAGTAGACCCTTCTCTTTCCACAAATGGCCTACAGAAATCTCAATGAGTAGGCATGAGGATGTCTACCTGGGCAATACACTAACCAGCCAGCACCGTAAGGGCATCTCCTACCTTTCTGCCTCCTCACTCAAGTGGCTGACCCCTCTCCTCTTTCAGGTCTCAGTTTTAATCTTGGTCCTTCCAGCCTCCAACCATATCACCTAAAACATTTGCTCTTATGACACTCTATCCTTTATCTTCAAAACAATCATCATAATTTTCAATTGTTGTTTACTTGGTTCCTATCTCCCACACCAGGCTGTGAGCTCCTCCAGTCCGGTACCACTCACCAGCAAATGTGTATTGAGGATCTACTACCTGCAGGCCCTGAAGTGTGTGCTAGGAATTCAGCTGGTCACTGCCCTCACACAGCCTGCCGTCTGTATTTGGGGAAAAGCTTTGAGATGGAGTTTACCCAATCCTGGCTAAGGACTTTCTTTTGACCAGCCCAGTCAGAAATAAGCCCTGGGCTGCCAATCTCTCACTAGCACAAACGGAAGCTGGAATTCTAGGGACTTCTCAGTTCTTCCTGCTACAGTCCTGACTCTCCATGCTCACAGACAGTGGAGTTTAAGCTGGGACAAACAGCACAACCTCCTAGGGGGTGTGTGTGTATAAAATTAATAGATTCTTGCTTAATAGCAGGAGATAATGCTCTAAAAGTAGAAGCGAGGACAAAGTCTCAAGCCACAAAACCAAACACATTTATTCACTCAAGAATCACTTACTTGGTACCTTCAATGAGCCAGACTGTCTGGGTCAAAAGAAATAAATGAGTGCAAATTCAATCAAATATGTTTGGTTCTACGATACAGGTCTATGTGCAATCTGCTGTGAGGAAAGAGCAGAAGGCAGGCAGAATCTTTCATTCTGGCTCCACCCTCTAACTCTCCATTCTTACTTAACCTGTACTAAAGGCAAAGGGAAGCAACGCCTTTGGGCTGGCCCTGAAGGGTGAGGCTGGGGCAAAGGTATGTCCATAAAATCAGACCAGCACATGAAGCTGAAAATAGGAGGGGAAAACGCAGGCTCCAGCCAACCAGTTACCCTGGTCCAAATCATCGCTGCCAAGGCTCTCAGAATTAATGAAGCAACTGCAGAAAAGCTGGCAAGGAGAAACAGCATCACGTGGGGAATGATGTTTTGCAGCTAAAGCTGTATGGGGTTGTCCTAGGGAAATGAGATTCTCTGGAAATCACTGCAATCAAATTCCTAACTCAACCCCAGGTTAGAAGAATGCATGCTGTAAGCACTAGTGCTCCCTCGCCCTTCTTTGAGCAGAAGGTAAGGATCGTGTTGTTTATCTTGTGTAAGGACTTTGTACATTCCAGATAAATACACTGAACCCATCCAGGACAGGTTTATCATGGAACAACCTGTAATTTGGAAAAAAGGGGTGTAGAAGAATAGTAGCTCTCCCAGAACACAGTGATCCTGGGGGGAAGGTTTTTTTGCTTTTATTTTTGTTTTATTCAATGACAAAATTTTGCTATTCTGAGTCCTGCTTTTTCTTACCATACTAATATGGGCTTATTCTGGATTCATTTAGATCTATCCACACTTTATTGCCTGGTTCCTGTCATGACCAATAGCATGTATTTTCTAGATGGATGGTAAAATATGAGTACAAAGGAAAACTGTTCTTTACATCAAATACAAGCTAACTGCAAAGTCAACTAAAGTGGCCAGCTCAGTTATATCCACTTCTTTGGAATTATGTCCTAGTCACCCAAAGGCCCCTTGAAAGGGCGAGATGAAGGACAGTGTAGCATGTGACACCAATTCCTTGGTTCCAAATAACTGGATCAAGGGTAGACACCTGACCCCAAAGAACTCAGGCCCCATACCAATAAGCTTTTCTCAAATAGGATGTATCCCAAAAGTCTTAGAGTAGGGATGTTTAGCCCTTTTAATCCTGGGGCCTCTTATGGAAGTCTTGGGAAGGCTAGGGGCCCTTAGAAAATGCATGTAACAAAATAAATAAGATTACAAAAGAAAACAATTAATTGTAATGTTGTTTTCAAAAACAAACTTGTAATTTTATGTGTGCTTTTTTATTGACACATTAGATTACAAGATCTAGCAGTGACTCTAATAACTACCATCATTTCAAGTTGTAAGTAGTGTACATCTCACAAGTATAAAGTGATATGAAAATGTCTGTGATGTCGCTGGTGACAAAGTTCTAAATATTGCTAATACAACAGCAGCTTTTTGTTTACATTTGTAATAGAAAGAAATGCTGTTTCAGTTCATGTTAATGAAAACAAAGATGTAATTCTCCTTTCCACTCCATTCGGCTCATGAAACCCTGAACTTGAATCACAAATACCCAAGGGATCCATGCATCCAGGGTAAAATCCCCTGTTATGAAGACTCACTAAGAAATAGCGGGTGCTTAGCTAGAAAGATCACGTAGAACAGCTCAGAGTGAGTAAAAGGCAAGCCGAAGCCCCTCTGCTAACGGTTTGTAGGAATAGAAACAAATTGGCTGCGAGGGGCAGCGTGAAGAGATGAGGACTCGGCTGAAGCAAGGGTAGAAGTCCTGAACTAGGTAGGCGGGTGGGTCTTCCTGTGCCTCTTCTGTAAACCTTCCTTTCCTTCAGCTAATTAAGGGGATTTTCTTGCTTGAATTAATTGCTGAGATAACACTTTCAACAAACATGCTCACTGAGACCTGTTTATATCTATTTGCCTATATCGGCATCCTACCAGAATAGAAATTCCTTAACACTAGAGAGTATGTTTACTCTCAGTTCTATAAAGCCCAAAGCGGCTGATGTCCACGACCCACTGCAGAAGATACTAATATGGATCAAGTACCCCTAATCTGAAAACCTGAAACTTTTTGAACACTAACATAAAACCAAGGGACAATTTCATACTTGACCTCATATGACAAGTCACAGCCAAAAGACAAATGCACAAAAAATATTGTATAAAATTACTTTCAATGGAGCTGGTGCTGTGGCATGGCAGGTAAAGCCACTGTCTATGGCACTGGCATCCCATATAGGTGCTGGTTAGAGACCCAGCTGCTTCACTTCCAATCCAGCTCCCTGCTAATGAGCCTAGGAAAGCCGTAGAAGATGGCCCAAGTCCTTGGAACCCTATACCGACACAGGAGACCCAGAAAAGCTGCTGGCTCCTGGCTCCTGGCTCCTGACTTCGGATTGGTCCAGCTCTGGCCATTTCAGCCACTTGGGGAGTGAACCAGTAGGTGGACAATCTCTCTCTCTATGTCTCTCCTGCTCTGTAACTCTGCCATTCAAATAAATGAAATAAAAATTTAAAAAAAAAAATGTTTTTGACAGAGTTAAACAGTGAGAGAGAGAGAAACAGAGAGAAAGGTCTTCCTTTTTCCACTGGTTCACCCCCAAGTAGCTGCTATGGCCGGCGCGTTGCAGCCAGCACGCTGCGCTGATCCGAAGCCAGGAGCCAGGTGCTTCCTCCTGGTCTCCCATGCGGAGGCAGGGCCCAAGCACTTGGGCCATCCTCCACTGCACTCCTGGGCCACAGCAGAGAGCAGGACTCCAAGAGGACCAACTGGGACAGAATCCGGTGCCCCGACAGGGACTAGAACCCGGGGTGCCAGCGCCGCAGGTGGAGGATTATTAGCCTATTGAGCCACAGCACCAACCTAAAAAATATATTTTTTTAAACGTTCTTTCTTTTTTTTTTTTTTTTTTTTGACAGGCAGAGTGGACAGTGAGAGAGAGACAGAGAGAAAGGTCTTCCTTTGCCATTGGTTCACCCTCCAATGGTCACTGCGGCTGGTGCGCAGCGGCCAACCCACCACGCTGATCCGAAGCCAGGAGCCAGATGCTTCCTCCTGGTCTCCCATGGGGTGCAGGGCCCAAGCACTTGGGCCATCCTCCACTGCACTCCTGGGCCACAGCAGAGAGCTGGCCTGGAAGAAGGACAACTGGGACAGAATCCAGAGCCCTGCCCAGGACTAGAACCCAGTGTGCCAGTGCCACAAGGCAGAGGATTAGCCTATTGAGCCACAGCGCCAGCCCTAAATAATAAATTTAAAAAATCATTTTCAATATATGTGCTTAAGGTGTTTAACAAACATACATGAATTTTGTATTTAGACTTGGGTTCTATTCTCCAAGATATTTTGTTATACATATGCAAACATTCCAAAATCCAAAACACTTCTAGTCCCAAGCATTTCAGGTAAGGGATACTCAACCTCTAATGTCAAATACCTTATTTGCCTTTCCTCTACCTCTGGCAAGTAGGGCAGTTTATCTAGACAGCTATTGAGTCCACAGAAGTCAAACAGAACAAAGCAGGGTGAACAACCACTGTAGAAGTCGTGGAGCCGCCTGAATCCCTGGAGACTTAAGGTTTAGGGGAGGCAAAGGCAAGCGAAGGTGTAAGTGACCAGGAGAAGAAACCAAAGGTGTCAGGGGCTCTTCTGGAAAATAAGTCTTACACAGGTTTTCTGTTTTATTGATGGGGGAAACTGAGGAGAATAAACTGTGCCCTGAACAGCTTTTTTGTTACAAAAGTAAAACAGGTAGAAAGTAGGCATTGTGGCACAGAGGGTTAAGCCACCACTTGGACATCTGCATCCTATATCAGAGTCCCTAATTCAAATCCTGGCTACTTTGCTTTTTTTTTTTTTTTTTTTTTTTTTTTTAATTTTTGACAAGCAGAGTGGGCAGTGAGAGAAAGAGACAGAGAGAAAGGTCTTCCTTTGCCGTTGGTTCACCCTCCAATGGCTGCCGTGGCCAGCGCGCTGTGCTGATCCAAAGGCAGGTGCCAGGTGCTTCTCCTGGTCTCCCATGGGGTGCAGGGCCCAAGCACTTGGGCCATCCTCCACTGCACTCCCGGGCCACAGCAGAGCTGGACTGGAAGAGAAGCAACCGGGACAGAATCCGGCGCCCCAACCGGGACTAGAACCTGGTGTGCTGGCGCCGCTAGGCAGAGGATTAGCCTATTGAGCCACAGCACCGGCCGCTACTTTGCTTTTGATCAAGCTTCCCGCTATTGTGCCTAAGAGGCAGTAGATGATGGCTCAAGTGTTTGGATTCCTGCCACCCATGTTGGAGCCTCGCATGGAGTTCCAGGCTCCTGGCTTTAGCTTGGCTTAACCCTGGCTTTTGCAGGCATTTGGGGAGTGAACAAGAGGATGAAAGGTCTCTCTCTCTGCTTCTCTCTCTCTCTCTCTCTCTCTCTCTCTCTCTCTCTCTCTCTCTCTCCCCCTCTCCCTCCCCCTCTCCCTTCCCCTCTCCCTCCCCCCTCTCCCTCTCTCTGATTTTCAAATGAATAAATAAATCTTAAAAAAATAAAATAAAGTAACACAGTGGCCAAAGCATAAACTCCACTAAGCAGGTGCTAACTTCAGGCCACTTTTGCAGAGAAGGGAGTAGAACGCCCCTTAATGCTTCTACAGATGGACGTTCTACTGTTTCTAACCCCACTAAGGGCAAACAGGAAAGGAGAAGAGAAGGAATAAGCCATGAATATAACTGTTAAAATTAAATGTTTTAAAATGCAGTCAGTGGTGGGTATATGGTATTTGTTTTATCATTCTTTACACATTATGTATGTCATACATGCCCTTTTATATGTAGTAAATATCTTACAGTAAAAATACTTCATAAGACATGGCGAAGACCAATGCAAGTCAAATAGCCAACTGGAAGAGTGTATGTCCCATAACACAGTGTGGGCAGTGACTTCCAAGGTCCAAGTTTGGAAAGTCTGCAGAGGAACACACTCCCAAGTCCGGTACTAGTTCCAGCAGGCGCCAAGTGTAAAGCTGAGTGAGGATTCCAAGGAGTCTGAGGTTTTAGAAAAAAAAAAATCTGGATACAAATTCACTTTCCAGAAAATCAAGACGACTGGCAGGCTGTGAGGCAGGAAGGTGAAGGGACAGAAAGGCAATTGCAAGGCCTGAGTTATCTGCTACCAGTTGAAATCAAAATACTGATTCTCAACAGGGGACCTGCTAACCCAGTGCTGGGGGTTATGCTGGGAATTGGCCTGACATTATTCAGTGTCTAACTAGGCATTAAAGAGATTAAAGAAATGGAGTGTGGGAGGAAAAGAAGGTACAATAATATATTGTTTAGTGACAGGGATACAATATAAGAAATGCATTTGTTAGGTGGTTTCATTGTGCAAACATCAGAGAGTATACTCAAACTACAGCTATGACTAGGCAATGTAATTGTACTTGTTCTCTGTCATGGACTGAAACACTGTTATGCAGTACAGGATTGTACTTCAGTTCTGACGTCGACTCACAACAGGCATGTGGTGGTACTACCAGGGAGTTGGGGGTGGGTCCTGGGGGTAAGGCTACTGGAGAGAGAGAGAAGTTTGAATTTTCGGAGGAATCAAGACAAGTCTGATTAGAAGGAAATTCTTCCAAGTGGATGCGATCAGGCTTGAAGCTAAGAGCTACTTCCTGAGATTTCCAGTTCCTCAGTTTAGAACTTCTGCATCCCTTTTCCTCACCTCTGGCCACAGTCCAGGAGCTCTAAAATGCCCAGACCATTCTGAGGTATAGCACATCTTACATTCTTTTGGCTCTAGGTTTCACTGAGGAAGAAAGAATGCTCTGGTTACTTAATTTAGCATTTCCTAACCAATAAACTCTGCTTCCTTGCAGGAAGCCAATGCTTGTGGGTGTAGCATTCCCACTAAGTTTGCTAACCTCCATCAAGGCTCACTTAGGAGGCAAGAGCAAGCATCCCTGACACGAGGCTGACCCTAGGCAACAGAGCAGCTCCTCCAGGGGTCATCTCCAGGTGAGGGGATGAAGGAAGGACAGAATTTAGTCTCTGGTTACAGGGCATCTTGGACACCTGCTGATAATAAAACATCATCTGTCAAGGCCTTGGCCTTCAATCCGTGCAAATAGAGGAAGAGAGTGGGGGAGGAATTTTTTTTTCCTTCTGATTTCCACCCCAGGGAACAACCACCCCGCACTGTGCCCCATGCCCCAAAGTCCACTAGCCAGAGCAGAAGAGCACCCAAGGAAGGGCCTACAGGAAAAGCTGACTAAGGATGTAAAAGACCACATCAGCCCTTCCTAGAACGGAAAGCTGGCGGTGCATATGGGAGAAAGGCTGAGGAAACACGGAACCAGAACAGCTCTCCCCCTTTCTACTTTCATTCAACCTAACTACCAACACAGCATCTGCAAGCTCTGTGGGAGAAAGAAGCAGGGAAGAGAGTGGAAACAAAAGTCTACCATGATAAAAAGAGACCAATACAGTGAGCAGAGCTCCAGCCCATGATGCCAGGTGTCCAGTTTCCCAGCATATATCACTAGGTCTTCCTAGGCCTGGTTGTTGCAGGCATCTGGGGAGTGAACCAGCAGACAGAAGCTCTCTCTGTTTCTCTGCCTTTCAAGTAGGTAAAAAAAAAATTTTTAAACTGGCAAAAAGTTCCAAACTTAGATTGGAGGAGAGAGATGAAGACTCCCTAATTAAGGAGGGATTGGGAATAAAACATTTGGCTTCATTCAGAAACATTTCCTAAAACTGAACAGAAAAGCCCAGAAATCAAGGAATCAAACTTAGAAAAGACCACCTGAGAAAGAAGGGGACATGGATTGCTAAGTCTTCCTTCTTTCTAAATAATTCAGGGCAGGAAGAAAGTGAGAGAACCTACTTCTTGCTATTATGTCTTTCGAAACTCTGAATATTTTATTCTATAAAGTTGATAGAACTTTCTAAGACTAATCCTCCAAGAGGAATCCTGAGGAAGCCAGAGAGCTGGTAGTGACCTGGGAAGAGTCTGCAAACACAAGGTGAGCTAAATCCACATGAAATTACTCCTCACCGGACTCAAGCTTCCGGTCAGCCAGGCTCTGTAATCATGCCTAAAGCTAGATGAGTATTAATTGAACAGATATTTATTGAGAGTCAACTATGTTCCAGGTACTGTTCTTAGATACTGAGACACAAAAGTGAACAAAATATATAAAATCCTTTCCCCCAGGGGCTGGCATTGTGGTGCAGCTGGTTAAGCCCTTCCTGCAACATAAGCATCCTGGTTTGAATCCCAGCAGTTCCACTTCTAATCCAGCTCCTTGCTCATGCACCTTGGAAATGGCAGAATGGTCCAAGAGCTTGGGTCCCTGCCACTCACATGGGAAATCCAGAAGGAGTTCCAGGCTCCTGACTTCAGCCTGGCACACCCCAGGCTGTCAGGGCCATTTGGGAAGTGAAACAGCAAATGAAAGCTCTCTTTTTCTCTGTCTCTCCCTCTCTGTCGCTATGCCTTTCAAATAAATAAAACAAATCTCAAAACAAATAAACAGACAAACAAAAAAACCCCTTCCTTCAACAAGCTTACATTTTGGTGGTGAAAGATCATTAATATTAAATAGCATGGAAGGAAATGCTATTTAATATTATGAAAAGAAGAAAAATAGAGTGAGGAGTTGAAAATGTAGGGACAGAGGATGGGTAGTAATTGTAAATAAGGTGCTCAGGGTAGGCTTCAGGGTACACATGTTACCAGCAAACACAAGTGGTGATTTAAGTCTGTAAAAAAGTTCATTTCTGACTGGTTCTTATTTTTTACCCCTTAGCAAAACATGAGGTAAGACTATGGTGATGGGGTCTTTTTTTTTTTTTTTTTTGGACAGGTAGAGTTAGACAGTGAGAGAGAGAGAGAGAGAAAGGTCTTCCTTTTCCATTGGTTCACCCTCCAACGGCCGCTGTGGCCGGCGCACCGCGCTGATCCGAAGCCAGGAGCCAGGTGCTTCTCCTGGTCTCCCATGGGGTGCAGGGCCCAAGGACTTGGGCCATCCTCCATTGCACTCCCAGGCCACAGCAGAGAGCTGGACTGGAAGAGGAGCAACCGGGACAGAATCCAGCACCCCGACTGGGGTGCCGGGCCACAGTCGGAGGATTAGCCTATTGAGCCACGGCGCCGGCCAATGGGGTCTTAAGTAATGAAAAATAGGTAGGATACAGTCATTTAGAATGATGGATTAGAGAAATACAATATGACTGCTTGGTACAGGATGCTTTGAGAGGCACATTCAAGACTTTAAATTGTAACTAGTCAGTATGGTTGCATATTCTGGTTTTTCTATTTTTTACTTTTTAAAGATTTATTTATTTATTTGAAAGGCACAGTTACAGAAAGAGAGAAGGATCTTCCATCTGTTGGTTCACTCACCAAATGGCCACAATGATCAGAGCTGGGCCAGGCCAAAGCCAGAAACCTGAATTCCATCTATGTCTCCCACATGGGTGGCAGGGGCCCAATTAATTGGGCCATCTTCTGCTGTTTTCCCAGGCACATTATCAGGGAACTGGATCAGAAGTGGAGCAGCTGGGACATGAACCAGCACCCATATAGGATGCCAGTGTTGCAGGTGAGGGCTTAACCCACTGTGCTACATCGCCTCCCCACCCCCTTTTTTCTGACTACATTTGGCTGCATACACAGGGATGGAGGAGGTAAACAGTAGGGTTTAACTGCATACAACAAGAGAGAGCAGTAACAGACTCAAGAGCATATGCAAGGGAGTGACCAGCATGACTGACCATGGATGCTGGGTTAGGAAGGGAGGCAAGACATCAAAAGAGTTGGAACAATGAAAAGGGAAGGTCAGGTGTAGCAGGTAAAGCTGCCGCCTGCAGTGGTGGCATCCCGTATGGGCACTGGTTTGAGTCCCAGCTACTCTACTTTCAATCCAGCTCTCTGCTATGGCCTGGGAAAGCAGTAGAAGATGGCACAAGTCCTTGGGCTCCTGTACCCGCGTGAAAGACCTGGAAGAAACTCCTGGATTCAGATCGGTGTAGCTCTGGCCGTTGTGGCCATCTGGGGAGTGAACCAATGAATGGAAGACTTTCTCTCTCTCTCTCTCTCTCTCTCTCTCTCTCTCTCTCTCTGTCTCTCTCTCTCCCCCTCTCCCTCCCCCTCTCCCTCTCTCTCTCTCTCTCTCTCTCACTCTCTCTTTAAATAAATATTTAAAAAAGAAACGGAAGGTAAATCAACAGACTGGAATTCTTGGTGGGATTGAAGGAATGTAAGTCAAGGTAGAGAGAAAGAGCTGAAAATATGGGAGAAAGTGATCAGAGAAGGCTGGATAAAATTGAGATTATGGAGGCATTGCAATTATTGGCGATGGCAATGTCTAGAGAAGGATCTAGAGCAGGGTTGCTTAACAGTGGCACTACTGACATTTGGGGTTGGACACTTTCTTGCTCTGGGGGGCTGTCCTTTGTATTCTAGGACATTGAGCAGTGTCCCTGGACTCTAGCCACCATGTGAAATGCCAGCCCTTCTCAAGTTATGACAACCCAAAATGTCTTCAGACATTGCCAACGTTCCCTGAGTTCCCTTGTTGGAAACCACTGCTCTAGAGTATGTGCAGAGAGGTCAGTGAAAGAGAACAGGGCAGGCATCAAGACAGAGAAGTATTGGAGAAAGTGGCAGTGAGTCAGGAGCTGAAGAGCTCCTGGAATGAGAGGCAATGACTCAGAGACAGTGCATTGCAGCAACAGCGAAGAGTGCTGGGTGATATAATCTGATGACACGAGATTCCAAGCTGGGTTTGGTTCTTTTTTTTCCTTGTGGGACAGGGGGAAAATGGTCAGAAAGCAGCAATGAAATACAAGGACCTGTATCTCACCTCCATCTCAGTGGTAAGAGGACCATGAGAGAAGAAAGAATGTGAGAGGCAGTAGGTGTCTCTAGGGAAAAGCCAGGTTCCTGAACAAGGAGAAAAGAATGCTTAGAGAAGAAACTGAAGATAAAGACTTTACTGGGCTATTAATTCTAAAAGGTATAGTGGAAGGGCTCAGGAATTGGGAAAGGGTTGGAAAAGAGGAGAGAATAGGGAAGTGTGACACTTAGCCCTCACTGGAAGCTGGGAGCCAGTGGGAGCTTCCTTGAGGGAAGGATGGGTTGGGAAGGTAAATCTTTAAAACAAGAGAAGAGGGGGGCTGGTGTTGTTGCTTAGCAGGTTAAGCCACTGCCTGTGATGTTGGCACACCATATAGGCACCACTTCCGATCTAGCTCCCTGCTAATGCACCTGGAAAAGCAGTGGAAGATGGTCCAGTCCTTCGGCCCCTCACCCACGTGGGAGACCCAGATGAAGTCCTGGATCCTGACTTCAGCCTAGCCCAGCCCTGGCCGTTGTGGCTATTTGGGGGGTGAACCAACCAGTAGATAGAAAATTCTCTCTAACTCTGCCTTTCAAATAAATTAATCTTGAAAAAAAAATTATGAGAGCACAATTCCTTTAAAAAAAAAAAGTGAGAAGGAAGCCTTCTGTTATTTTTTTAAGAAGGGGGGCGTAATATAAGAATCTGCCAGAGATATAGCACATATCACTAGGAATCTTATTCTAATTTCCAAGCCTAGGCTAGAACCAGGCTAGAACAAGTAGATAATTTTCTAAGTTTCACCAGTTTTTTTTTTTTAATTATTATTTGACAGGTAGAGTTATAGACAGTGAAAGAAAGAGACAGAGAGAAAGGTCTTCCTTCCGTTGGTTCACTCCCCAAATGGCCGCTATGGCTTATGGATCGCTGTGCCGATCCAAAGCCAGGAGCCAGGTGCTTCTCCTTGTCTCCCATGCGGGTGCAGGCGCCCAAGCACTTGGGCCATCCTCCACTGCCCTCCTGGGCCACAGCAGAGAGCTGGACTGGAAGAGGAGCAGCCGAGACTAGAACCCGGTGCCCACATGGGATGCCAGCGCCGCAGGTGGAGGATTAACCAAGTGAGCCATGGTGCTGGCCCCCACCAGTTTTAATATTAGAAAGTCAGCTAAACAGACACAGACCTACTAGGAGGTGAAAAAGTGTTTTCAAGGGTCTAGGAGCTAAGGAAAGCTTCAAGAAGGGTGAAGCTTGTGTGAAGTTAGTACAGATAGGCCTAAAGTACCAAGTAGAATTCATTTGTTAAAGTTTTATGTATTTATTTGAAAGGCAGGGCAAGATTGATCGATTGATCAATTGATCGATCTATCTAGAGAGAGATGGGAAACAGAGGAGAAAGAGTAGTAGTGTGTTTCATCTGCTCGTCCACTCCCCCAAATGCCAGGAGTAGCCAGGAGTGGGCCAGGCTGAAACTAGGAAACCTGGAAGTCCACCTGGTCTCTCACAAGGGTGGCAAGGACTCACGTACTTCAGCCATCACTTGCTGTCTCCCAGGGTGTGCGTTAGCAGAAAGCTAATTAGAAGTGGAGTAGGGACTCAAACCTAGGCACTTTGACACAGGATGTGGGCATCCCAAACAGCACCTTTTATTTTTTAAGATTTATTTTTTATTTATTTGAAAGTCAGAGTTACACAAAGAGAGAAGGAGAGGGAGAGAGAAAGAGGTCTTCCATCTGCTGGCTCACTCCTCAATTGGCCACAACTGCTGGAGCTGTGCCGATCTGAAGCCAGGAGCCAGGAGCTTCCTCTGGGTTTTCTCACGTGGGTATAGGGGCCCAAGGACTTGGGCCATCTTCTACTGCTTTCCCAGGCACATTAGCAAGGAGCTGGATTGGAGGTGGAGCAGCCAGGACTCGAACTGGCACCCATATGGGATGCCGGCACTGCAGGCGGTGGCTTTACCCGCTACGCCACAGCACTGGCCCCCCCAAACAGCATCTTAACTGCTGCAATAAATGTCCACCTACCTCAGAATTTGGGGGACCAGTTAGGAAAGTGTTTTCCTCATTAGGCCGATTTAAGAGGGGCAGCATAGCTCTACAGAAGCCATGAAATATGGCCAAGTACATGGAGAAACTTATCAAGTGCTTACACACTCTAGAAGAGAATTAGCATAAAAACCCCAGAGGAACTGAGAATCTCACCAAGCCAGACAGGGTTGAGGAACGGAACCTGGATTAGTGAGCCCAAGAAGCTAAGAAAAATCGAGCTAAACTAGATAAATTCATCCATTTATATTTCTTCCTTTATGGGTATTTAAAAAAATTCAATCTAAATATGATATGAGTATGTAAGTAAAACAAAAAGACCTCTTCTTTTTACTTCCAATCTATTCTTCAGAGGAAGCCACTAGGAACAATCTGAAGTATATACTCCTAGGCCGGCACCGCAGCTCAACAGGCTAATCCTCCGCCTGCGGCGCCAGCACACCAGGTTCTAGTCCCAGTCGGGGTGGCAGAGTCTGTCCCAGTTGCCCCTCTTCCAGGCCAGCTCTCTGCTGTGGCCTAGGAGTGCAGTGGAGGATGGCCCAAGTGCTTGGGCCCTGCACCCCATGGGAGACCAGGAGAAGCACCTGGCTCCTGCCATCAGATCAGCACAGTGTGCCGGGCCACAGCGTGCCAGCTGCAGCGGCCATTGGAGGGTGAACCAATGATAAAGGAAGACCTTTCTCTCTGTCTCTCTCTCTCACTGTCCACTCTGCCTGTCAAAAAATAAATAAATAAATAATGAAGTATATACTCCTAGATTTTTTTCTATTCATTTTTCACCTACATGGGATCACATTATATAAATTCCTGTACATCTTACTTTTTTAAATTAACAACGTATCATGGTCATCTTTTTAAGGTACATGTAGATCTATCTTATTCTTTGTAATGAATTTGTGTGTCTTACATTGTATGAATAAACTATAATTTATTCCTATTTCCATAATGGTGGATATTTCAACTGTTTCCAGCTTTCCCTCTTATAAACAATGCTGCTTTGAACATGCTCATGCCAATGTTAATAATTCTATAGATTACAGTCCTACACAATGGTTAAGGGATGTATCTGATACTGCCAAAACACTGCCCTCCAAAAATGTACCAATTTACTTTCTCACCAAAATTATAGAGTGTCCAATTCCCCATTCTGTTGTCAAAGCTATAATATTATTTGCCAATTTGTGAAGAGAATTTCATTCTTGTTTTAGTGTGAACTCTTTTTTTGATTTTGTTTGTTTGGAAGGTCAGATATGTAAGTTTAAGAGTAATGAAAATTATTGTCAAATTTGTTGATATGTATAAACACTGAACCAAGAAGATATGATTTTCATCATATAGATTGATTGCTAAATTGCAAGAAACCTGAAAACAGCAGTGTCACACATTAAATGATCATAATGTGTTAGACAACATGAAAAGTACTGAAGTATATTCTTTCACTGAGTCCTCTCCAACTCCACGAAGTAGACAGCATTTTGCTCATTTCACACTAAAAGAAACTAAAGCCAGACAGGTTAAGTAACTTTCTCCAAGTCACACAGTTGGTAACTGAATTGAGCAGGGTTTTGGACTCAGACCACTTGACTCTCAAGGCCCCATTTAGACAAGTTAAGTAGCCTGCTCAACCAAAGTAGAATAGCCAAGAAGAGGCACAGTCGGCATCCAAACCCAGGCTGTCTAACTCTACAGCACACATATGTAAGGATAATAGAATTTATATTATCTGTATGAATAATGTAATGATAGTGTTTACTCCTATCCAAGCTTTTTTTTTTTTTTTTGGGGGGGGGGGTCTGGTCTTGGTATTTTTGGTTTTGTTTTGCCAAAGTTTTTTTTTTTTTTTTAAATGACTGTTGTTGCCTTGGTTGAACCAGCAGCAGGCCACTGCACTGCATCACTCCAGAAGCATCCAAGTTTGTGTGACTGGAGTTCACTGGAGTCATGAGGTACGAGACCTGCAGAGCCCAGAGCTGAGGCTCCAGGACCCACAACCAGGCCAAAACAACTAAGGAAAATAGAGCGTCCCCCAGTGGTTGAGCACGGTATTGACAACTGTAAAAGTCCATAGAGATATTCAGAACTGAAGGACAGAAGGAAGGCAGCTGTTGAAGAGAGGCCAGAAAACCTGAAATTTTTAGTTGCTGCTCTCTCTATGCATTGTGTTCCTTTGCAAGGAAGTGCAGGATTGACCAATATTACTCTTTGGATAATCAACGGTTCCATAGGAAACAGAGGGGGACAGAGATAAGGATCACCCACAACCCCAGTCTCAAGAATAAGATGCCTACATAGTAAATGAAGAGAGGACAGGAAAATGATTTTTGTTAAGTGGGAGAAGGTGGTGCAGAGGGATATAACAGAAAGACTCAAGACTGGGTAATCAGTCCTGGAAACTTCTTAGTGATCTTCCAAAAGGCACCCCTCCTCCACACCCCCACACACAAAACACTAGAAAATTAGGAGAACCTTGAAAATGTTCTCAAGGGAGAAAATGATGCTAAAAGAAACCCAGATGTGGCGAATATAAAATGAATGGAATTTTGGATTCATTCCTACTGTCAGCCTCTCTTAGAATTGAGGCAAAGGCAATTGCAGACTTGGGAAGAAAGGCTTAACTTGACCAAATTAAAATGGCCTAAAGCCATGAAGAGACCATGGGTAAAACAGAAACATACATCAGCTGGGACGGAAGATAGGCACTGGGAATCACAGCAGTAACTGAGGGAAGGAAGGGGAGAAGATTCAGCCAAGGTAAACATGATTACAGCTGAATGCTGGTCGCTGCTTGATTGAGAAGGGGATATTCTGGTTAATCACATTTTCTAGTTTAATATTTACCATTTGTTCCTTATAAAGATTACCAGTTTACAAAGAATTGGAAAGTATGTTATAAAATAAAAATAACACTATAAGTATCAATCATCACTATTGTCTAAGGTTTGTACAGAATTTGGTCTGTTATTGACTTGTCAAAGGTCTGGCTAAGAAAAAATATCTAGAAAGATGTGGATGGCACCAAGTAAGGGATGTTGATGCCCAGACGGGGAAGAGACATTGTTTTAGTGCAAAGGATTTCGTCCAGTAAGAAGTCTGGTAAACAACAGAGGGAACACAATGCAATATCCATTTTGACAACTCACGAGACTGCAAGCTGTATGACAGGAAGGACTTTGTTTAGGCCACTGCTATATCACTGCTTTAGAATACTGACGGGCACACAGTGGGCCCTCAAAATATTTATCCAAAGAAGGAATAAGTGTTGTTCTATTTAATATGCCCTTTCCCATTCTCACAAAAAATATTTCTTGAAATAAAAAGTGAGCATTCTTCACTCTGAGATCCCCTTCTCCTATCCTCTAACTAGGGAAATTCTTATCCTTCAAGGTTCAAGTTCCTTTTCTTCTTCAAAGTCTTTCCTCATCTCTTCCTGCTGCCCACAACACTTCCTCCTTCAAGAAGCTGTAATGAAAGTTTCTTTATTCTTTTCTTCATAGCACATTGATTGAACCCATATCTGCTCTCATTTCATTCTATACACATGATAATTCAGCATTTACATGTCTGGGTTACAAGCTTCTTGAGGGCAGAGTTGCAGTTTCAGTGCCCCTTGAACTTCATCTTTGAACAAAATGCCTTACAAGCAGTGATTACTTAAAAGTCTACTAGTTTAAAGAAAACAGAATTAATATTCTTGGTGTCTAGTAAGAGGCCAGCATATACTAAGTACTCAATAAATGCTGATTACATGAACAAACAGGAAGATAATACCAACACAACTAAGTTGCTTCAAATCCCAGGGCTTGGAGGCCTCATTCCTGAAAGATAGACCTTGCCAGGTTCCGGTGTCAGGAGTTGGGCATTTTGGCACCAAAACTGTAGAGATAAGTTTGAGGGAGTCCCAGCAAGAGTAACATAACTGACTGGGCTTGGGGGAGGAATGGGTGAAAGAGGAACAGTTAGGGGGCTCAAGCTAGGCAGATGGCCCAAGTGACGTCCAAGACTAGACACGATAACCTTCTGTAACACTGGCAGAGCATAAACACCCAAGAGGGGAGGCATTGTTTAGCCTGGTCCAGCGAGCTCCAAGTGGGAGAGGGGAGGAGACCAGGGCCAGGAGATCAAAGCTCCAAGACAGGAAAGCCAACCAAGAGAGACACTGCTCTCCTTGGACTCAGAGAAAACAATGCCACATACATTTTCACAGATATCAACAAGGGTTATTATCCTCATCTTCAGGCAGAAAGGAAGTCTACAAACAGATGGATTATTGAAACTAGAAAAAGTGAACCCTAATGCAAAGAGGCTACACTTGGAACAGAAAGTCCTTTTAACTTTATGCAAAACATAGCCCCATAGCCAGCATTAATAAGTGGTATCCAAAGGCCCACTAACTCAGACTACACCATGAGCAAAAGTACCTCCAAGAGAAGAAGTAGAAAGAGAATTGGCAAAGTCATGGAACTGGCATCCCATGGTCCAGTAAATTGCATGAAATCTCCCATCTATGTTCTCATTTGCTGTTTTCCATTTCACTGTAACAAAGACCTTTCCCTTTAAAAAGTTTTTCATTTAACAAAGACACTTGTCAAACTAGAGTTTGCTGAAAATGGATTCACTCCTTTCCACTTCCCACTCCACTCCATGTATGCAGGTCTGCCTTCCAGTAAGTGTTAATGGACTCCAGTGGTGCCTAGAACATTGATACTAAGTGCTGTGAGAGACAGACACATGGAAGATACAGTGCTTCAAAGAACTTGTAATCTATTTGATGAGACAAAATATGTGAAAACAGCAAGAAAATAACTGCAAAGAAACATCTGACATATGCAGAGAAGGTAGGAGCAACTATTTCCATAACTGCTCACAGTCTGTGAAATAAGAGGAAGGTAAAAGTGAACTGCTGGTCCAGGGAGGGCTTCCTGGCAAGGGTGAATTTTCTTCCAGAAGAGAAAACAATAGAAATTGATTGGTTAAAATCAATTTATGATTTACAAAGGCTAGAAGGAACCTTAGGCTGTATTATATTAAAATTGCTCATTTGACAAATTAAACAGAAGCCCAGAGAGCTTAAATAATATGTCCGATTGACAAATCAAACACATGGAAGAACTGGAATTCAAATCAAAGTATTCTGACTCCCAATCCAGGGCAGATCATGGGAACAAGTGCAGAGAAGTAAGAAGGCCAGTTTACTAGCAAATAATCTCGTGGGCTCCACTTCTCTCCCTCTCTTCAGGAGCACCTATTCTACCCCAAATTAGTGACAAGGGCCCTGTAGGACTTGTGAGCTCCCCATTCACAAGCTGGGACCTGCTCCTGTCTGGGGTCTACAACTCTCACTGCCAGGTGCCTGGCTGGTCCTAAAGCCCTAGAAACGCCAAGATGCACATATGGCAAAACCAACCCAGAAGTTACTTCACATAGGAACTTCTGATTCTGCTCACAACCCCACCCTCCTCCTGTGCCCCCACCAGCACAGAGGAAACCAGATGTACAAATGGTTAACAGAGAAAAGAATCCCACCCAGACCACTTGAAACGCGGCTAGGCTGGCTGGGCTGCCAGTCCTCTCAGAGACTGCTCCATGACTGCTATTTATAGCCTCCGGGTGCCCAGCCCAGCTTCCAGGTCACTAATTGTGGCCCAGCCCTGAGCCAACCCCCACACCTCCTCCCCCGCCCTGCAACACAAGGCACAAGGAGCAAATCCAACTTTGTCCAGTCCAGGAAGAGCAGGAAGACATGAGACCTGAATCCAAGACCCTGTGTGTGTACCTTGTAGAAAACTGTCCAGGAGGGTCTACTGGGCATCCTGGAGAGCTGAGCTGCCCCACCTTCTACATAGGATCCTTTCCTGAATTCTCTAAGTTCATCCAAAGTTGGGTCCTGAGTTCAGTCTAACCTGCTCACAAACCAGACAGGGGAGATGTGGGGTTTGCCATCAATGACACCTGCCTAGGGTTCAGGAAAGAGCACATCTTTTCGAGTGTCTAAGCATCCATGACTTCGACATTTTTTGTTTGCCTCTCCTTGGGGTTTAGTTTTTAGAGTATCTATCCATTTATTCTTCAGTCACGTGGGTGACTCCATTCAACCACAGTAAGAGAGTACCAGGGAAGGGGCATGCTCAGAATTAAACTACTAACAATTATTTTCCAGCACCCAATGAATACAGTTTAAATATCCCACACTCCTAGTTTCAGATACAAGCTCTGAATATGAGAGTTTTATAGCAGTTACAAATAATCCCTTCTGATTTTGATTCCCATTTGCTAGTGCTTGACTAATATTCTAGAATATTCTTTTCTCAGATTCTACAGATTACTGAGATGGCCAATGATCATTTCTTGGCATACGAGGCTTTATGAAGTTACCCTGACTGGAGAAAAAAAATGTATAAGGCACAAGAGTTCATTGCAAAAAGACATAGCAAGAAGACTTGTGTGAGGCTTTCTCTGTTAGTTTTGTACCCGTGCTAGACTGGAGCAACCACCAACGGGGCCACATTCTCCACCGTAAATTCTATATCTGAACTTTTTGTTTCCATCCCAATTAGACTTGACATTCTCAATGATGTTTGTATTCCAAATAAAGGACTGGGACTAGAGATACAGGAAGAGTTAAACAGGTTGAGAAGTCTCCTTCCTTTCCAAGTGCCCCAGCACCCAAACTTTGGTTAGCATCTTCTCAGATGGTCCAACAGGCTCCCAGCCCTCTATGTCCTGGACTGATGTGGGCCAAGACTGTACACACATCCCAGTGCCACTCTTCTCCTTCTCATGTTAGGGTTCATTTGGGCCGCTGGATAATATGCCAAGGGTTTGGGTTATTGGAGCCAGAACCAGAATGCTGCTGGGTTATCTCATCATCACCCACAAATACCAATTCCCGGCCCCAAATGGTCCCAAATCTTTCCTCCCAAGACCACAAGGGGAAAAAAGTTTCCAAATTAAAAAACTAAAACTGGCAACAAAGGTGCCCCATGGCAGTAACCTTTAAAACTGGCCATTAAAGTTTATAAGTCAGACGGGCACCAACGTGAGTGATCAGGAAGAGAAAAACAGCCCCCTCCCTTGGGGACCCGGAGCCACAGCCTTCCCCCTAAAGCCACAGAGCTGATGTCACAAGAAGCGCGTGCTGCCGTCAAGGGTTCTCTGTGTCCCAACTGCAGCCACTCCCAGTGTAGGCAGCCTGTGTGTGTCTGGCTGAGAATAAGGGAAAGGGAAGGAAAATGAGGCTTGAGTTGGGGTAGACATGGGGACAAGAGGGAAGGGAGTGGAGGGGACAACAAAGTTCCCAGCCATGAGGGGCTGTGTCGCAGGTGAGGAGGGAACAGGCTCTGACAAACCACTGAGGACAGTGGTTCTTAACCTTTTTTTCCCCCTACACAACTCACACGAGGCATACCGCAGATTTTCATCAGCAACTGTGGTTCGTTACGCAATGATTCTTAACTATGCTGGGGTCGAGGGGGCACACATCAGAATTTTTTGGGTAAGGGTATGAAGTGTTTGAAAAGGCCTCCAGATCGCTGCGCCTCCCCTGAGGAGTATGTACCCCCTGTGAAGAGTTAAGGGAGCTTACTTCTCCTTCCCTCCCTTCCTTCCTTCCATGTATTCAACAAATACATTTTGAGAGCTTGCATGTGCCAGCCATTGTTCTAGGGGCACTGGGGAGACAGCGATGAACACTCGTAGAGAAAGCCCAGCTGTCATGGAGAATCCACGCTATCACAGGGGAGAGAAACACTCTGGAAAAGCAAACTCGGCGGTGTATGGGTCACAGTCAATGCTGAGGAGCAACACGGGGGAGGTGATGGAGAGTGCTGGGGGCGGGGGGCAAGGAGGCTGACATTTTCAGATAGGATGGGCAGGAAGTCCTCAATCAGAAGGTAATACATGGGCTGGCGCCGCGGCTCAACAGGCTAATCCTCTACCTGTGGCACCAGTACACCAGGTTCTAGTCCTGGTTGCCCTTCTTCCAGGCCAGCTCTCTGCTGTGGCCAGGGAGTGTAGTGGAGGATGGCCCAAGTGCTTGGGCCCTGCACCCGCATGGGAGACCAGGATAAGCACCTGGCTCCTGGCTTCGGATCAGCGTGGTGCGCTGGAAAGGAAGACCTTTCTCTCTGTCTCTCTCTCACTATCCACTCTGCCTGTCAAAAAAAAAAAAAAAAAAAAAACTAGAAAGTAATACATGGGCCGGCGCCGTGGCTCACTAGGCTAATCATCTGCCTGCAGCACCAGCACCCCGGGTTATAGCCCGGTTGGGGTGCCAGATTCTGTTGCTCCTCTTCCAGTCCACCTCTCTGCTGTGGCCCGGGAAGGCAGTGGAGGATGGCCCAGGTGCTTGGGCCCTGCACCCGCATGGGAGATCAGGAGGAAGCACTTGGCTCCTGGCTTTGGATCGGCACAGCACGCCAGCCGCAATGTATCAGCCGTAGCGGCCACTTTGGGGGTGAATCAACGGAAAAATGAAGACTTTTCTCTGTCTCTTTCTCACTGTCTAACTCTGCCTGTTAAAAAAAAAAAAAAAAAAAGGTAATATGTGAAAAAGCCTCGTAGCTATCTGGGCAGAAAGTATTCTTCGCAGAGGGAACAGCCAAGTGCATAGTCCCAAGGTGGCTCAGACATGTAGACTGCCCAAGGAACTGCAAGGAAGCAGCCACTGCCACTGGAGCCCGTATGCCATTGGTCACCACGGAGCTCCTCCCCTCTGAGATCGGATGGCTCTGAGGAGTCAGGGCTGAGTGCCAAGTGGGGGACTGAATAGTCCAGGCCAGGACATGCTCCCAAGCAGAAAGAACTTCAATAGTGGGGCCAGCGCTGTGGTGTGGTGGGTAAAGCCACCGCCTGCAGTACTGGCATCCCATTTGGGCGCTGGTTTGAGACTTGGCTGCTCTACTTCTGATCCAGCTTTCTGCTATGGCCTGGGAAAGCAGTAGAAGATCGCCCAAGTCCTTGGGGCCCTAACCCATGTGGGAAGACCCAGAGGAAGCTCCTGGCTCCTGGCTCCTGGCTTCTGATTGGCTCAGCTCCAGCCATTGCAGCCATATGGGGAGTGAACCAGTGGATGGAAGGCCTCTCTCTCTCTCTCTCTCTCTCTCTCTCTCCCCTCTGCCTCTCTTCGCTCTGTGTTAACTCTGACTTTCAAAAAAAAAAAAAAAAAAGAACTGCAATAGCTTGGTGAAGGGGGGCATGGCTGAGAGGAGTTTGGTATTAAAGTATTTCTCCTTATAAACAGTTCAAAGTTCCCTTCAATAACATATCATCCATCCTCACAAATTTATAAGGAACAGAAGCCACATCCCTTAACTAAGGCCCAAAGGACAGGGAGGGGGCAAACATCATTATAAAATATGATTTTAAAGCTAGAACTAGAACAGAATCTACTATCAAATTCCATTCCAGGCCGGCGCCGCGGCTTACTGGGCTAATCCTCCGCTTTGCGGTGCCGGCACACTGGGTTCTAGTCCCGGTCGGGGAGCCGGATTCTGTCTCGGTTGCCCCTCTTCCAGGCCAGCTCTCTGCTCTGGCCCGGGGAGTGCAGTGGAGGATGGCCCAAGTGCTTGGGTCCTGCACCCCATGGGAGACCAGGAGAAGCACCTGGCTCCTGCCATCGGATCAGCGTGGTGTGCCGGCCGCAGCGGCCATTGGAGGGTGAACCAACGGCAAAAGGAAGACCTTTCTCTCTGTCTCTCTCTCTCTCTCACTATCCACTCTGCCTGTCAAAAATTTTTTTAAAAAAATTCCATTCCAAGGTTCTCTTATTTTTAAAATCATAGAGTATTAAAAATGGGAAGACAGATTACCTTGTACATTCCCCTCATCTTAAGAAGGAGCTAACAAAAACAGAACCAAGGTTTCTTGGATAAGGGGTTAAAACTCCTTATAGGGGCCAGGTCAAGCCACGGCCTGCAGTGCTGGGATCCCATGTGGGTACCATTCAAGTCTTGGTCACTCCACTTCTAATCCAGCTCCCTGCTAATGTGCCTGGGAATGCAGTACATGGTGGTCCAAGTACTTGGGTCCCTGCACTCATGTGGGAGACCTGAAGAAGCTCCTGGCCCCTAGCTTCAGATTGGCCCAGCTCTGGCCATTGCAGCCATTTGGGGAGTGAACCAGCAGACAGAGAGCTTTCTCTCTCCCTCTGTCTCTCCTTTTCTCTCTGTAACTCTGCCTTTCAAATAAATGAAATAAATCTTAAAAAAAAAAAAAAAACTCCTTAGAAAGCAAAATAGGGGGATGGTACAGCTTTTAAAAGGGGAGCCAGCTCTTTCAATTCCTGCATTCTAGAAAGTCTCCTGCAAGGGGAAGATATGGTGATGACATTAGGATTGCAGAAGACCAAACTGTGCTCCCTGCCCCTGACCCCAGAGGAAGTCTGGTTATCTCCACAACTAGGCCCACTGCCGTTTACCGATCTCTCTTCCCTCTGTCCTCCATGAGACAGTCTGGCCAAGCCAGTGGGCTGCACATTCTGAAGATCAGAGCTAAGTCTGCAGTGTGAATACACACACACACACACACACACACACGGGAGGAAGGGGAAAGGAAAGCACACACAACACAACACACCAGGGCAGCTGCAGAAAACAACTGCTTGTTAAGTTAAAATTAAACTCTGCACAAATATTGACCTTTGGAGGGGACAGAAACTGGTCCCATATTTACCAGCTTTATAAATGGGACTGACCACAGCTGCCCCACGCGCTTGGCCAGCATGATGGCAGGATGGGGCGAGGCCATGCTTTGGGGGTGGGGGATGAATGAGAGGGGCAGGAGACATTTTAAACACCCTCTAAAATGTAGTTACTACTGGTAGGTCAAAGTTCCCAAAAGCCTTAAAAGAGGAATTTCTAGGAAAGCAAATAAGGCAGTCTCGGGGGGGGGGGGGTAGAGAAATAGGAAAGGATAAGAAAAAGAAAGCATCAAAAGGGGAAAAAATGCTGAAAAGAATGAGAACTATAACAGAGATTGAAACTGAATGGAGAAAACACTGGAAAGTTTTATCCTTTTGAACCCTGGCCCTTGGTCAAACCAAGAGTCATAAGGTAGAAGACCAGGTGACCAACTTAAGTAGTAACCTAATGGAACAATCTAAACTGACCTGGACTGAGTCTTGGCTCTGCTGCTCACTTGCTGGAAAAACTCAGGAACCCCCAGTTTCCTCAACTATAAACTGGGGATGTTAATACAAAAACATTACCTTAATTTACAACGACCAGAACTAAAAGAAGACAATATAAGTGAAAGCACTTTGTCAACCTCAAAGACCACAAGCTATAAATCAGTAATAATATTATTATTACTTCTATCCCAGCTAACCATGCACCTTTATGCTCCAAACTGGCCAAAAAATGGCTGTCTCCCAAGCAGCACAGTCAAGGGCTAGAAGGGGAGCTTCAGCTTGCCCTGAACTCATTAAAAGCATCCTACAGGAGCTGGCATACTAGGTTAAACCTCCGCTGCGGCACTGGCATCCCATATGGACACTGGTTCGAGTCCTGGAAGCTCCACTTTTGATCCAGCTCCCTGCTGATGGCCTGGGAAAACAGTGAAGGATGGTCCAAGTGCTTGGGGCCCTGCACCCACGTGGAAGACCCAGAAGAAGCTCTGGATCCCAGCTTCAGATCTGCCCAGTTCTGGCCATGTGGGGAGTGAACCAGAAGATGGAAGACCTCTCTGTTTCTCCTTCTCTCTGTAACTCTGCCTCTCAAATAAATAAATATTTAAGAATGTCACTTTATTTAAAAAGAAAAAAAAGCACCCTACAGAGGCAGGCATTTAGCTTAGTGGTTAGGGAGCCCAGAAAGACATGTGTGTCTCACATCAGAGTGCCTGAGTTCAAGTCCCAGCTCTGGCTCCTAACTCTAGCTTTCTGCTAAAGCAGACCCTGGGAGGAAGTGGTAATGGCTCAAGTTGTTGGATTCTTGCTACCATGGGAGATCTAGATTGAGTTTCCTGGGTTTCCCAGCTTTAGCCCCCTGCCCTTTCAGGCAATCGGGGCGTGAACCAGCTAATGAGGGTGCCATTCTCTCTCTCTCTCTCTCTCTCTCTCTCTCTCTCTCTCTCTCTCTCTCTCTCTCTCCCTCCCTTCCTTCCTTTCTCCCTCCCTCCTTCCCTCCCTCTCTGCCTTCCAAATCAATCAATAATTTCTTTATTTCTTTTTAAGATTTATTTTATTTATTTGAAAGACAGAGTTACAGAGAGAGAGGTGGAGCCAGAGAGAGAGAGAGGTCTTCCATTCACTGGTTCACTCCCCAAATGACCACAACAGCCAGAGCTGAGCTGATTCGAAGCCAGGAGCCAGGAGCTTCTTCCAGTTCCCAAGTGGGTGCAAGGGCCCAAGGACTTGAGCCATCTTCTACTGCTTTCCCAGGCCATAGCAGATAGCTAGATTGGAAGTGGAGCAGCCAGGACTCAAACTGGCACCCACATGGGATGCTGGCACTGCAGGTCATGGTTTTAACTTGCTGCGCCACAGGGCTGGCCCCCAATAATTTCTTTTTTTTAAGATTTTATTTATTTATTTGAGAGAGAGAGAGAGTTACAGATGGTGAGAGAGAGAGAGAGAGAGAGAGAGAGAGAGAGAGAAAGGTCTTCCTTCCATTGGGTTCACTCCCCAAATGGACACAATGGCCACAGCTGTGCTGATCTGAAGCCAGGAGCTAGGTGCTTCTTCCTGGTCTCCCATGTGGGTGCAGGGACCCAAGGACTTGGGCCATCTTCTACTGATTTCCCAGGCCACAGAAAAGAGCTGGATTGGAAGAGGAGCAGCTGGGACTAGAACTGGCGCTCATGTGGGATGCCTGCGCTGCAGGCAGAAGATTAACCTACTGCACCATGGTGCCGGCCCCCTCAATAATTTCTTAAGTAAGGGCTGCTATAGGCACACACCTCAATACCTCCCTAGCTTCAGGATAACAGGAAGGTCAGCCTGCTGAAATAGGCCTCAAAAACCATGCTCAAGTCTGCAAAAGATCCAGATACAAAGGAGGAGAAAGGACTCATCAGCACCATTTCCCTGAAACCGAATCTCTAGAAATCGAGGTTTTTCAGGAACAAACATCACAGATGCTGAGCCACTTAGTTCTATCCCAAACCTCTGAATCTTCTTTGATGTTCTCCTTACACTTACGACTTTAACAATCAATAATGATAAGCATGGGGTAGGTATTTGGTATAGCAGTTAAGATGCAACTTGGGACACCCACATCACATATCAGAGTCCCTGGGTTTGTTTCAGCTCTGCTCCCGATTCCAACTTCCTGCGCATGCACACTCCAACAGGTGACAGGTGATGGCTCAGGTATCTGGATCACCCACATGGGAGACATGGATTGAGTTCCAGGCTCCTAATTTTGGCCTTGCTCAGTCCCGGTTGTTATGGGCATTTGGGGAGTGAACCAGCAGATGGGAGATGGGAGATCTCTCTCTTTATCAGTCTGTCTCTCTTTCTTAATCACTTTGTCTATCTCTCAAGTAAATAAAAGGAAAAATAAAAAAATTTTAAAAATAATTAAAGCATAAGTACTGTAGGTCCATTTCCATAGGGTGGGCATGACACACACCTCCCCCTCCATCGTGCCGCCAAGACTCACGATCCTGAAAGCATTTCAATAAGACAATAAAAACACATGGAGGGATCTTGCCGAAAGTAGCTGCCAGGTTTACAACGAGTTCCTGTGCCTTCATGTGGTGCGCTGTGTATTTTGCACATCTTAAAATCATGGGGAAGACAAGCACCTACCACTCATGGTGGAGGAAAGAGGCAGTAACTTAGGGCCAGTCCTCTACTTCCTCGGTGCTAATCCAGCACAGGTCACAGTATCTTTTGACTCTGCTCACTTGTTCAATGTTTTACCTTAATATATCACAGTTTATATTGTTAAACGTGTGTCATAAAACATAAACAATGTACAGCAGAACCGTGTCAGCAATTCAGGAAGAATTCCCAACGCTGCAGTCTCTGTGGTCACAAGGCAAGAAAACATTTTGCATTTGTTGCATCAAATAGGTGCTGAAGCACAAACCCAACACAAAATGGGGAGAGGGAGATAGACAGGAACAGAAAATAGAGAAAGGAAAGGGGAAACTATTCCAGGTGAGGGACCAGCTTTCTTGAATTCTGACCCAAGAACCTACCTTAACGGGCAAGCATTATTCATGTCCATTATTCTATGGCTTTACCCTTCTTCAGGGGCTCCAGGTATGGCTAAGCCTCCAGGTTCAGCCACATGGAGCCTCCGAAGTCTGTTATTCTACTCAGAAAGGAGTCCTTTTCCTCACTCCTTCCCATTCTCAGGAGTAAATGATGCCCCTCCACAGGCGTTAGTTCCATTGTCTATAAACTATAGAGAAGCACAGCTTGCTGGGTGCCCCGTGTGGGCCTAGGATTCCTCAGCAGGTCATTACACAACAGCAAGAACTGATGTGCTCAAGGTATTCCATACTTCCAGAAAAAGGAGAATGAGGGTCCCCATAATTAAGATTGGCACCCACTTAAAAATTCCAAGAAAGTTCATTCCTCTCGTTCTCAGCACCAAGGCTCATAAGAGAAGCCCTGAACAGAACTCAGGGTGTTACACTTCAGGGTCCTCTTCCCACAGAGTTCTTGTCCAAAGAAAAATCAGTGCCACAGAAGGGGAGGTTTCAGGGGCTGGTATTGTGCCACGACAGGTTAAGCTACTGCTTGCCACGCCTGTATCCCAAATTGGAGTGCCGGGTCACGTGCTGGCTGCTCTACTTTCAATCCAGCTCCTTGCTAATGCACCCAAGAAGGCAGAGAATGATGGCCCAAGTGCTTGGGCCCCTGCCACCCATGTGGGAGACCAAGATGGAGTTCCTGCCTCCTGGCTTCAGCCTGTCCTAGACCTAGCTGTTGCGACCATTTGGGGAGTAAACGAGTAGACAGAAGACATCTCTCCTTCTCTGTCACTCTGCCTTTCAAATAACTGAATAAATAGAAAGGGGGGGGGAGGTGAGGGAGAGAGAGAAGGAAATAAGGTGGGGGCTGAAAACAAGCACCTTCAAAAGCAAAATATTCTTAAGGAGTCAAGGCTTTGTGCAAACGAAGTAAATCACTGAACAAAAGAAAAAGGCTCACAAGACAAGTGATTGCTACCCAGCTGTGAGAGGTGACATGTCTCGGGACACTTTGCCTAACAGATGTCTCGTGACTCCACCCACAGCTCCATCAGTGAGCCCCTGCTGACCCCCTCTCTCAGACCTGAGCACAACACAGTTCAGCAAAATGGAACCCCACACAAGGCTTCGAGCTGAATGTTATTTGTCAGCGATCTCCTGCTCTCTCCTAGTCAAACTGGTAGACGGGTCTCTGAAAGACGTCCCTAAGCAGATCGCATGCTGCTTCCTGCTTAGCACATCTCAGCCTAAGCAAGCAGTGTCATTCTTGGGGGCATCACAAGGGCACTTTAACAACAAAGGTGACAGCAACACAAATACCCCATGGGCCCACAAGAGGTGATGCTTACACAGGCCCGAGAAATGGCAAATGGGAGCCAGGGTCCCAGGATAATATTCTGATGCAGCCCCCACAACATAGAAGGGGGTTCCTACACGGAGAGTGGATGAAGCTGGGAGAGAGCGAAATCACAGAGAAGAGACCCTCCTGGACCGGGGTTACATCGCTGCACATAGGGCCAGTCTGTCTCACACTGGCGGCCCCAACATTGCAGGAGTTTCTCACTGCAAATGAACGAATTCCACAACCCAGAAACAGGGCGACGTAGGCACACTAGGAAGCATCCTTCCACTGTGATCCCTGAAGCCCCTGGAGAAGCAAGGAGGAAACACTGCTACCGGGTACCAGTGAGTGCTGCCGACTCACCAGCCCTCGGAAACGTCTGAACAGAGTCTTATTCAAGCCAAGGGAAAACGCTGTTAAAACACACAAAACTCCTTTGACTAATGTGAGAGGGGGAAAGAGCCTCTATAATTAACAGAAACTGTCACAGGCATTGGGGGCCTCCGACGTGTTCAACGCAAACCACTTGAAAAGGCCGGGTCTTCTCAGAGAAGGCTGGGGTTTGTGAGCGGGGCTCCGACAGGCTGGGGACAGCTTTTCCAAAAGAGTCCCACCATATTTAAAAAAAAAAAAAAAAAAAAGGCAGAAAGCGGGGCGGAGCGGGGGGCGAAAGGAAAAACCCAAACCTCAGCTTAATGTTTTTCCACCACTGGAACTAAAAAGCAAAAAAGAAGAAGAAAAGTCCAAATACAACCAGTTTTCAATTAGGGCCTAATTAGAAAGAAAAGTGGCAGTGCTATTACAGAGCTGGGGAGGAAGAAATGCAGTCAATGACTTTCTTTGGGCTGAGCCATCCACTTGAAAGTTGTGATGATTAGAGGGACAATTTATGGTGAGAGATGGTGGAGGGGAAGAGAGGAATAGAAGACAGCCCAGTGGCTGGCTGATCGTGCGACTCAAGGGCCAAAGCAGATCGTCAAAGGCACAATTGATCGGCCACCATTTGTAAAGCACTACACAAAGAGCAGTGAGAAGATATAAGATCACACACAGACCTCACTCTGACCAGAAGAGGCTCAGAACACTGCCCCTGTGGGGAGCAGCTGCCTCTCAACACTCAGCCACTCTGGACGAATGCACAAGTTTTCCAAGAAAATGTCCCCTTTGACAAAGTCCACTGCGACATCACTCTTGTGGCTGCTGTCTCCACCTCTCCCATATGTGTCACACACAGACCCCTTGAAAAAGGTGCTATTATTGAATATAATTCCTGAATGAGGCGAACAGGGTTTGCCTTAAGGAGAAGTCAGTCAAGGCCCACCCTGGCTCAGGCAGCTGACACGGCATCAGGATGGACTCCCAGGACACCCCAAAGGGCATTTTCTGCTTTCTTTATAACCCAAAGGATTCGGGTCTCTTTTTGTTGTAGATGCTATAAATATAGGAGAAGCAGAAAGGAACCAGGAATGGACACCCTCACCTACGACGGCGGGAACGAAGGGGTCAGCTGCTTTCGTTCCATATTGGCAATAAAAAGCAGTGTGATCGATAGAGGAATGGAATACTTTCTTCCCCAAGCTCTGGGGTACCCTATCCCTTGTTGATTTAGTTGAGGCAATTTGGAGGAGGGACAGGAAGGGCTGGAGCAAACATGTCACAGCCTGCAGTGAATAGGGCCAACAGAAAGGAGAGGGAAAGGACAGAGCTGAGAGGAGAGGAAAAGAGGAGAGGCCTCTCTTCCCATCCCACAACCTGGGCTCCATCCAACACAAAGTTAATTCCTAACCTCGGCTTCACCACCCTGCCCACTGCTTGCATGATTTATCCCCCTATCTGCCTGCATCGCCTCTACAAGTCTCCCAGCCCTGCACACCATTATAAAAGCTGTCTGTGCTGCTGGCTCGACCTGGCCTGGCCCGGGCTCCTGCCACGGTAACCCTTCCCCACCCCTTCATTTTACAAGCCTTCCGCCATCATGGAAATCTGAAATCCCACGAAAGAACAGTAAACATCGCCGGGGAAAGAAAATACTTTGCCAGGCCATTCTGGACAGCAAAGTCACATACAGGCTGATGTCTCTCCGCCAGGGATGAAAGCCTCTAGGCAACAGGGCACTGCCTTCCCGCCCAGGCTCAGCTGGACAATAGCAAAGTGATGCGCGCAGTGATGTGCCAATCCTCTAAGGCGCACTGCCAAGCATACTGGTGCCCCAGGAATCCCCAAGCTCAAAGAACCAGCCAGGATGTCAGAGGAACTCACAAGTCAACCCAGGTGTCAGGTTTAGAGAACCACGTGGAAATGTGAAATTTTTAAATAACAGAAAGAACACAAACCAAGAATCAGCTCTGTCACCTTCTTATGAGCCCCACGGGGAGGTAGATGGTGCAGCAGAGAGAGTATGGCTATGCAATTAGTTGACTGATTAGCTCTGAAACTGGCTTCACCACTTCTTTGCTAGCCATGTCACTCTGGATAACTTATATTTTCTGAATTTTGGGTTCACTCCGCCTGCCCAGGGGAAAATGTCAACTCATAAAGAGGGTGTGAAGATTGACAATAAGATCGACAGCCAGAGTGCCTGGCATTCAACAGGTACCAAGAAGCAGGTAGCTGTTAGGATGATCTGAGACGTTTGCCATCTCATTTGCCATCCTGAGATGGGGAAGGGGTGCGAGGTCCCATTCCTTCCGCATGTAAATGTAGCCTTTTACACAGGCTTTCCCTCTCTCCTATGCAAACGTCCCCTTTCTGTAGACCAGATTCCACTGTCTGATCTGAGGGCCAGAGAAAGAGTCAAAGGGGGATCCCTAGGGGAGATTCTTTCTCACCCGCTGTCTCAAGTAACCTGTCCATCATTCTGAACTCATAAAACCCAGTTCCTCTCCTGACCCTCCTCACTACATCCCCATTGGACCCTCCAGCCTCAGTTTATAAAGGCTTTTCTTCCTCTCCCCATATCTAGAGAACCTGCCAGTGCCCACGGGGTGCCAGGCCTGTCACAAAATGCTGGACTTCCCTGTTCCAGCAGAGTCTAAGCCGGAAGTCAGGGTTAACTTAGTGGGGAATGGACAGAGGAATTCTCCATGAGTCTCTGGAGGTCCAGAATGCTCTCTTCCCAGGAGGCTGTGCACTCCCCAGAGCTCTGTGATTCACTTGGGGGTAGACAGCCGGGAGATGGAGGGGGAGGGACGCGGAGGGCAGGAAGAGAAGAGAGCCTTGATTCAAGGGGCCAGACTGAGTCCGCTGCAGGCCAGGCTCCGCTGAGGTTTCTCGGGTGAAACACGCCTCTGTGATGGCTGTGTCTGTAAAGCCCATAAAGCCATATCAAACCCTGAGCAGAGAAGGACAGGGATATATATAGAACCAGGAACCAAAGGGGCCACAGGGGATTCGGGCGGACAACTCCGCCCAGCCCTTAAACCCGCCCCAGGGAAGGGGGGAGGCCCAAGGAACAAGCTCAAGGAATGAAGGTTGGAGACAGCCCGGCGGGTTGACGAAGGGAGTGGGGAAATGAGGGGCGTCAGGGACAATGCTAGGGGAGAGCTGCCGGCTAGGCCAAGGGAACCGCGGAGGGCTGGGGGCGCCCGGCCGGCTCCAGCACAAAGGCGCTAAGGAGCCGGTAAGCAGCGTTGTGGCTGAGCCCGAGGTGGCTGCAACAGCCTGCCTCAGTGTCCCGGGCTTGACAGTGCTCTGCCTCCTTCTCCTAAGCAAGTACCTCGGATAAAGAGGCTTTTCCTGCCTTCCTCCACTCTCCCAGACAGCACCTCCGGTTTCAGTTAGTTCAGGGTTGGCTAAACCCACTCCCAGCCTCTCAGAGAACTTGGAGCTGGGGGCAGGTGACAAAAAGAAATCTATCCCTAAAGAAGTGTCCCAAAGCCAGAAAAGAATCCCAAGATGGAAATCTGGCAAAGGACACAAAGAGATTCACAGAAAAGAAAAAGTAGCTCCAGAATGAGGCAAGAGCCTCAGAAAGCCCAGCATCTGGGGAAGCAGGTCCCAACAGTCCATTCACGTTGGGAACGGAAAAGTGAACCAGCACTGATTTGCTGGGATCCCATCTTCCTGCCAAAGTACGATTGTTGGGGCCCAGATCCTGGGTGTTGGGGGACCAGAAGACCCTAAACCCACAAACACTTCTTACCTGAGCAACAGAAAGATAACCTATGTCCCCACTCTTCTATCCTTAACTTCAGAAGAGAATCAAGCCCATGCTGTGCCCAGTTAGCACCTGTAGGACAATGTTTTGGCGCCACCTGCTGTCCTTTCCTGACAGCTGACGACTAGATCCTTGAATTGGGTGGACTTCAAGTTCACCTTCCCTAATTCATCACAAGCCTTAAAGGAATCCAATCCAGAACAGAAACCATAACTTCCACCAAAGGGAATATTCCTGTGTGTTGCACAAGAGAAATGCAGAGCTCCACTGTTCTCTTGTTTCCTGGGACAGAAGTCAGGAACATCAAGTAGCCAGAACCTTCTCACTGGCTTTTTAATTCCTGAGGTGAAAGCCATTGGTCTGTGAAGTCCCTTCCCAAGAGTCTGGCTGATTTGAGAAGGGTTACTACACAACAAGCCCTTTCTCGAGTTGCGGAGCCCATTTTTCAATCTTTTAAAATTGGAGCTGGGTTAAGCCACTGGCTGTGGCACCAGCATCCCATGTGGGCACTGGTTAGAGTCCTAGCTACTCCACTTCTGATCCAGCCCCCCGCCAGTGCACCTGGGAAAGCAGCAGAGGGTGGCCCGACTGCTTGGCCCCCTGCACCCACGTGGGAGACCCAGAAGAAGCTCCTGGCTCCTAGCTTTGGATTGGCTTAGCTCTGGCAGTTGTAGCCATTTGAGGAGTGAACCAGTGGATGGAAGACTCTGCCTTTCAAATAAATAAATAAATCTTTTAAAAATATTTTTAAAGTATTTCTATATTATTTTTAGGTAGAAATCCAAATTTTGCTCCTAGATGACATGATATATTATTTTTCCACTAAACCTTATAATGAAATCTGTGTCAACCAGTAAGTGATGACTTGGATGCTTGATGCTGTATCATTCCTATGCTCTTCATTGGGCAAATACTCTAATATGTATTCAGCTTGCTAAGGAAGTAGTTCATCTAAGACATCTACTCACTCATTTAACAAATATTTCTTTTTAAAATAAGATTTATTTACTTATTTATTTGAAAGGCAGAGTGACAAAGAGAAAGAGATGTCGTCCATCCGCTAGTTCACATCCCAAAGGGCTGCTAGTTCACATCCCAAATAGCTGGGGGTAGGCCACCTCAAAGCCAAGAGCCTGGAATTCCACCCAGGTCTCCCACATGAATGAATGGTAGGGACCCAAGCAGTTGGGGCATCTTTCACTGTCTTTCCAGGTGCATTAGTATGGAGCTGGATGGAAGTAGCTGGGACTTGAACTGGTGCTTTTTTTGTTAAGATTTATTTATTCATTTATTTGAAAACCTGAGTTACAGAGAGAGAGGAAAGGGAAAGACAGAGAGAGAGATGGTCCATCCATTGGTTCACTCCTCAAACAGCAACAGTGGCTGGGGCTGGGCCAGGCTGAAGCCAGGAACCAGGAGCTTTTTCCATGTCCCCCACATGGGCTCAGGGGTCCAAGCACTTGGACCACCCTCTACTGCTTTCCCAGGCAATTAGTAGGGTGCTGGGTTGGCAGTGGAGTGAACAGGCACCCATATGGGATGCCAGCATCACAAGCAGTGGCTTAACCTCTACAGTACAACCAAACTGGTGCTCTTAACCCATGGTGCCACAACACCAGCCCTGTAACCAATATTCCTGTAGCATCTATCTACTGTGCAGTGGACACAACCTGGAGGCACCATGAAGAAGAAGACATACAAGGTTCGTTTTCTCATGGAGACTAGCATCATTCTATCTGGCTGAAAGAATAACCCCTGAGTGCACAGCAAAGATCAAGAGAAAAATATAAACAGATTTTGTAGAGACAAAATGAAAAAATATAGGAGGAAGGACAGAGTGGCAGGCAGTGGATGGGCAAATTAAGGAATTGTTACTATTGTTTCCTCTAGCTAACTTCACTTCCTAAAGCCCATTCTTGGAGATAACTCTAGGAAGTGCATGCCAGCTTCCAACGTCAACTTCCTCAGACCTCAGGATTTACAGATACTAAGTAGAAAGAACAAAGGAAAGGTTACTTAGAAATGGTAACATAAATTACAGGCAACTGTTTTCCCATAGGAAGAATATGAGGCTCCATCAAATGTATCATCACCTTGTAGAAAGAAGTTTCTTGACAGGCCCTACGGAGGGCCTGTAACTTCAGGGGAATGGAGTCCACCACGGAGTCTTAGAGCAAGCCAGCCCCTCTCCAAATCTTGCTCCCGTGGTTCCCCAGAAAGATTACTCTACACCAGTCAGTACGGGAAGAATCTTCAAAGTTCTAGGAGAGGAGGGCCCAAAGCCTGCCTGGTAACATTTTACATAGGTAAAAAATTATTCTCTCTACTTCAACCACATCCTGTTGCTACAATCCAAGTTTATTGCTTCTTCACTATCTTGAATGAAACACAGAGAAGCTATTTCCCACTATATGTGCCAATTTTCATATGTAAAAGAAGGAGCTACTAATCTACTCCCTGAGTTAAGCAATTCTATTGTCTTTGGACTTTTTTTTTTAAAGAATTACTTTATTTATTTAAAAGAGTTACAGAGAGAGCTAGAGCCAGAAAGAGAGAGGTCTTCCATTCCACTGGTTCAATCCCCAAATGACTGCAATGGCGAGAGCTAAGCTCGTCTGAAGCCAGGAGCCAGAAGTTTCTTCTGGGTCTTCCATGCGGGTGCAGAGGCCCAAGAACTTGGGCCATCTTCTACTGTTTTCCCACGCCATAGCAGAGAGCTGGCTCAGAATAGGAGAGCTGGGACTCAAACCGGCGCCCAGACAGGATGCTGGCACAGCAGGCTGGGGATTTAACTTGCTGTGCCACAATGCTGTCCCTGGATTTTTTTCTTTTTTATTCAATGTCCATTTGTAATTATATGCTTGATTTTCTTTTTTAAAAAGATATTTCTTCTTTTATTTTTAATTTTTATTGATTTTCTTTCTTTGAAGGATAGAGAGAGACAGAGACAGGGAGAGATATTTTCCATCTCCTGGTTTACTCCCCAAATGCCCACAGCAGCCAAGGCTGGGCCAGGCTGAAGCCAGGAGACAGAAATTCCATCCAGGTCTCCATGTGAGTGGCACAATTACAGCCAAATAAACCTTCACCTGCTGCCTCCCAGGATGTGCATTAGCAGGCAGCCGGAACCCAGGAATGGGGTACCCCACGCAGCACTTTAACCACTGCACCAAGTGCCTGCCACCATCCTGGTGTTTTGTTCCTTAAGTCCCCTCCCCTGCCCCCATTCAAGAGCTCTGTGAAAATCATTCACTCATTTTCCTACAGAGTCCTGGTTTAGCACTTTGCTTTTCTCCATTAGAGCACTCTTATCTCAGATTCTGAATGTATGCACACCTGTCCCCCTTTCTGAGACAGGTACTTCTTGGAGTAGGAAGTGTGTGTCATCTTCCTATCCCTAGAAAAATGCTAGTTTCCCACCCTTACTAGTGCTAGAACCCAAGCTCAGTGGTATCAATAAACACTGGATAACAGCCATCCAGCACGACTCCACTAAGTTGTCAAGCCAGTTTGGGATATTTTCTCTTGGCCCAGACATTTACTCTTAAGGCTTGCCTCCTCCTTAAAAGACTCCAGGAAATAGGGTTAGTTTTAAGTTCTAGAAACTCTAATCACTCCTGTTTTCTCCAAGCTAAGGGCCTGAAGGAAGACGGCAGATACCTCATGAATATTGATGAGGCCCTGCGGTCACATGAATATTAACAACACCCTGTGGCTTTCGGGAATAGCAGCCCAGCCAGAAGGTCTAATATTACCCTTGGCTAGGCCCAAAAGGTGGAAAGAGCATATGCCATGCATCGCCATGGGGAGTGAAGAGTGGACGGCAGAGTGCAGTGTGGGGGTTGGCCCCTATGCAAACACCAGGCACGTGGGCAGTTGAGAAAGGACTCATCGTGGTGCCCCACATCAATGGCACTGGGGGCTCTGTCAGCTGCTGCCCAGGCAGGAATCCCCAATTTCTAAGCTTTGCAGAAGTTAGGATGTAGAAATTAAATGACACTCAATTTAGAAAAACACTGGTAGGGATATAATGACCTAGTTCAACCACTATAGCAGAGCGGGAGGGGAAGACTCAAAGTCACATCACATTGGACAAAAGCCAGAACCAAATTGTACAACTCAATTAAGCCGCAAAATACATATTTTGTAGGTCACACATTACCAGTAATGAGAAATCTCCAGCCTGGAGTTTC
Organism: Sylvilagus floridanus; assembly: GCA_949820135.1. Taxonomy (NCBI): domain Eukaryota; kingdom Metazoa; phylum Chordata; class Mammalia; order Lagomorpha; family Leporidae; genus Sylvilagus; species Sylvilagus floridanus. The sequence goes on from OX463236.1 coordinate 162,047,118, forward strand.
CAGCCCCACACCCTCCATGAGACTAGTAGACCAGCAACTCAGGTTTACGAGAAACAATGTTCTGGGCTTGCAGCGCTGAGAAATGGAAGGGGTTGGGTTATTTTTCCCATCTATAGAATCTGAACCCAGGAGACAACAGGAAAAATGATGACCCTTACTGAATAAACAAGCAAACAACAACAAAACCCAGCACGAAGTACTGTGAATCAGTGTCAGCCAAAGAAAACCACATAGCCCAGCTCTGGGTATAAGATGAAACCTACTTCCATGCCGCACGACAATACTATTAGAAGGAAAGGCAGATTACATGGTGTCCTGAGGTGGTTGGAATTAATAATAATAACAGGATCCTTGTTGTACTCACACAAGACAACAGACTACACTTAGAACTAGAAAGAGTCCACTTTACCCTCTCACCTGATCGTACTCAAAGGTCTTGACCCCTTAGCTGGGCTCGACAAACTGACCCAACCCCCTTCACCCACACTTAGGGGAACAGAGAGGCCTGTGGGCCTAGCCCATGCTGAGGTGGTGAGAGGCCACACCTAGGAAGAGGGTGGGGGCTGCTCACGGGAGCTGTGTTCTGTCGCACAATTACCATATTATGTAGCTCTAATAAAAAGAAATACTTGAAGTTTTACTAGTGCCATATAATAAAGTATTTATAGAATCCAGGAGGGGGGCAGGCAGAGGTAGAGAGAAGGGGAGGGAACAGGAAGAATCAGAATTGTCAGCAACAAACTCCCAGGAGTCACTGCGGCAGGCAAACTCCAGAGTGCTAGATCCACATGGTTACTGTGCACTCCCCCTCTGTCATCGTCTACCTTTGACTGATAAAGAAAGAGATGAGGAACTGGGAGGAACAGGCTAGAGGAACAGGGATGCCAGCAGCTTGGTGGAGCTCAGAGCAAAGGGGCATCCTCAGAAGAATGAATGGAATGCGAGCGTGCAGAAGTGCCATCCTGGAGCTAACACTAGCTCTCACTCTCCTACACACTGCACAGGTTGGAAATTTGCCGAAACAGGGTTTTCCATCATTGCTCTGGCCTTTTTCTGCACACCTCTCACGCTCTCCCTAAGAACCACTGCCCACCCCCCACAGGCCAGCGCGCCCCACACCTACTGCAGCCACACAGCACACACCCCCAGTTTCCCCCGTGCCACCCCTCCGCCCGCGGCCCTCACCGCCACAGCGCGCGCGCACACAACACGCTCGCCACAACACACTCTTTCCTAAAGCATGGGCTGCTGTATTTCCTGGGCATCTTCCCAACTGAAGACGCAGCCAAGATAAAAACATTTTCTGCGTCTACAACCCTCTTTAGCATTTCAAAATTTTCTATTACCCAGAAAGTCTCCCCAAAGAGAGAGAGGGGTGAGGGCTGTGGCATTATTACAGAGGAGACTATAAACAGAACAAATATAGAGCGGCTTTATTACAAGGCAGTGTGGGGTTGGTGGCTGGCTGATTACAGGGACACTCCCGAGAGCTCTCTGCAGTCCCAGACCTCAATAAAGGCCAGACTTGAACTGCCTGCAACTCAGGGCCCCCGAGGCTCCCTTCAGATTCCAGTCCAGGATGTGATACCTGCCTCAGCTGAAGATAAAGAGGAAAGCAAACACAACCTAAGAATGACCAGGCCTGGCAGAGCGCCACCAGGCCATCCTCTCAAAGGCAAACACAATTAGTACGGTTTGGATTTCTTGAAATCGATGGATTCCAAACTTCAGGAAGAGGAAACAAAACTAGAAAAATCAAGAACAAAATCAATAGATGTAAAGCACATACACATCGGGGCTAGTGCAGAGGAAGGAACAGAATGGATTGGAGGACAGAGAGAGAAGCAGCACAGCTTTGAGTGACTAAAGCAACCCATATCACGCAGAAACTCATAGAAGGAAAGAGTGGGCAATCCACAAGTGCTCTCTGCTGGGCTCTGGGCACACGGCGTCCCTTCCCGGGTGACTCATGGTGGGATCACCTTCACCCCATGCTTCATGTGGCGAGGGCCGCTGCATAAGGAGACACAGCACCAGCCTTCTCCTCCTCCACGCCTGTACGCCAGGGCAACTGCGTCACTGAACTCCACACACACTCCCTCCCGCCTCTTTCCAGCCGGCCACCACACAAGGGATCTTGTCTTGTGGTCCCTGCGATCCTTTCATCTGGGCTCCAAACCCACTGTCACCTTGGCCCTGAATCACTCCCCAGGAGACACTGGGAAAACACAGCTGGACAAAGGGTGTCTGGGTCCTGGATGGCCAGAAGTGACTGATCTGTGCTGGTGAGAGAACCTGGGCCATGCTCTTCTCTGCCCAAAGGCAGGGCACAGCAATAATTCTGAACCTGACCTTGCGGCCAGCCCAGCCTATAGACTAGGCTTCTGCTGATTTGGGCATCACCAGTTCACTTCGACTCCTAGGAATTGAGGGATAAAGCAGCCCGAGAGAGAGCCCTGCAGATTCTAGCTCTTCCACCTTACTTGCTCAGTGGCGGAGAAGTTGCTAGAGGTGGACGAGGGCCAGCAAGTATTCCCCCTCCAGGTCAGTTCCATGCCTTGGCTATTCTGTTCTTAGGATAGCCCCAAGGAAAACACTTGTGGCAGCTGAAAATGTCAGTGTTTCTCAGATCCTTCTTCAAGATAGAATCAGCTCCTTTCCGTGCCTCTTGGTCCCCAGATTTTCCCTTGACCTTCTGTGTGATGATACTCCACTGTGGTACTTGGCCATATCTCTGTTTGTAGAGCCAGTGTTTCAGTGGGAAGATTTAAGATGAGTTAGAGGAATGCTTTTTTACGCTCTGAGTTTTCTTCCTCTCAAACACATTTCATGAGGACACAGCCTCTGAGACAGTGTGGGACAGTGGAAAAAAGCTCTGTACTAGAAAGTCAAAGGTTCCACCACAATTACTTGTGGGACTTGGGGTCATTCAATTTCTCTGAGCCAACCTATCACATCTCTTTATCCTTAAGTGGCCCCAGTGGGCTTTAAACACACACACACACACACACACACACACACACAGAAACAAACAAACAGGGGCCAGCGTTGTGGCATAGTGGGTAAAGCTGCTGCCTGCAACGCTGCCATCCCATATAGGTGCCTGTTTGTGTCCTCGCTGTCCCACTTTCAATCCAGCTCCCTGCTGATGGCCTAAGAAAGCAGTGGAAGATGGCCCAAGTGTTTAGGCCCCTGCTACCCACATGGGAGATCCATAATAAGCTCCTGGCTCTTGGCTTTGGCCTGGCCCATCCCTGCCCATTGTAGCCTTCTAGAGAATGAACCAGTGGATAGAAGATCTCTCTTCTCTCTCTTTCTCTTTCTCCCTCTCTGTGTAATGCTTTCAAATAAATCTTTTCTGACTTTCAAATAAATAAAAAATTTATTTTATTTTATTTATTTGAAAGTCAGAGTTAGAGAGAGAGAAGGAGAAATTAGAGAGAGGGAGATCTTCTATCTACTTGTTCACTCCCCAAATGGCCGCAACAGCAAGAGCCAGAGCTGGGCCAGGCCGAAGCCAGGAGCCAGGAGCTTCATCTGGGTCTCCCACTTAGGTGCAGGGGCTCAAGCACTTGGGCCATCCTCTGCTGTTTTCCCAGGCACATTAGCAGGGAGCTGGACTGGAAGTAGAGGAGCTGGGACTCAAAACAGTGTCCACATGGAATGCTACAGCTTAACAGGCTGTGCCACAGCACGTGCCCCATAAAAAAATCTTTAAGAAAAATAAAATAATAGCAACTATGCAAATCTGTTCTTTATTTTTATTCTTCTTTTTAACTGAGTGGTGATCAATATATTTACATTGAATTTTACTCAAGGAAGCCTGCTCATTTCACCAGATAGCTAGGAGAATCATTACGGAAGCAAAAGTTCTCTGCAGAATACAGAGATGTACAAAAATGTACTGAGTACTTACAACGGATCAGACCAAGGCACAATGTGCCTGCCCTCGGGGAACTTCCCATCTAGTGGGAGGAAAAGCAGCAATTACAGTGAAGTGTTGTTATAGCCAGGTGTTGGTCTACCCTCTGTTTGAGCAAATCCAGCAGCACAGAAGAGCAAGTCGACTGGACTCAGAGGGCCAGGGAAATCCTCTGCAGGGGAACCCTAATGAGGAATGGGTGAAATCCAAGAGGAAGGGTTTGCTGGTGGTAGCAGAGGGTTTCTGGAGGGAACAGCATGTGCCAAAGACTAGAGAGAAGAGAATGATGGGCTGGCTCCAGGAACCACAGCAGCTCGCAGTGACTGAAGTGTAGATTTAGGACAGATGATGGGGGGCTGGGGTGCTAGGGTAGGGCCACCAGAAAGTTGTAGGTGAAGTGTGAGAGGTAAGTAAAGGTCAGATCACAATGGTTTTATTAAAGAGTTTGAACTTTATGCCAGGATCAATAGGAAGCCATCAGTTTTTTTTTTTTTTTTTTTTTTTACAGGCAGAGTGGACAGTGAGAGAGAGAGAGACAGAGAGAAAGGTCTTCCTTTTGCCGTTGGTTCACCCTCCAACGGCCGCCGCGGCCGGCGCGCTGCGGCCGGCGCACCGCGCTCGTCCGATGGCAGGAGCCAGGAGCCAGGTGCTTTTCCTGGTCTCCCCATGGGGTGCAGGGCCCAAGCACCTGGGCCATCCTCCACTGCACTCCTGGGCCACAGCAGAGGGCTGGCCTGGAAGAGGGGCAACCGGGACAGAATCGGTGCCCCGACCGGGACTAGAACCCGGTGTGCCGGCGCCGCAAGGCGGAGGATTAGCCTGTTGAGCCACGGCGCCGGCCAGCCATCAGTTTTAAGTAGGGACACATGACCAGACTCACTTTGATCAGAAACTTCTATCTGGTTTCTTTTCCTGATTGTAGATCCCTGGGGTTAGTGGAATATTTTAAAGAAGAAAAGAAGGCTGGCGCCGAGGCTCAATAGGCTAATCCTCCACCTTGTGGCGCAAGCACACTGGGTTCTAGTCCCGGTCAGGGTGCCGGATTCTGTCCCGGTTGCCCCTCTTCCAGGCCAGCCCTCTGCTGTGGCCCAGGAGTGCAGTGGAGGATGGCCCAAGTGCTTGGGCCCTGCACCCCATGGGAGACCAGGAGAAGCACCTGGTTCCTGCCATCAGAACAGCGTGGTGCGCTGGCTGCAGCGCGCCGGCTGCAGCGGCCATTGGAGGGTGAACCAACGGCAAAGGAAGACCTTTCTCTCTGTCTCTCTCTCTCACTGCCCACTCTGCCTGTCAAAAAAAAAAAAAAAAAAAAAGAGGCAGAGGTTCAGACTGGGCCCATTTCTTTTCTTTCCATTCTGTAGCAAGGGTAGAACTCAGCCCACTCCCTTCCTCAGAGACTCTCCAGTCCTGTAAATTCTCGGATCACTTTCCAGTCTTCCCTCCCAGTGCCCTTATTCCTCTACCCTTCTTTTCTTTTCTCTTTCTCTCCCTCCACTCCACTCCCCCACCTTTGGCTGTACGGCCAGTCCTCTCCAATCAGGGCTTTTACCTCCTTTCTTGAATATTCCCCATCACTATTATCACCCTCCAAACAGGGCTATCAAGGAACCCTGCCAGTAATCCACATTTCTAATCCAAAACCCATTTCTTATCTCTTACTTGAATTCCACCAACTTTGCCAATATTTACTTTTCTCCTCAATCCTAGATCGCTCAACCTCTAGAAACAATTTGGTAGCCTCCTAACAGAAGGCTAAGATACCGCTGACCAAACATGTGATCAATCTGCGTAAGACCTCATATCAGACTAGTAACTGAACTCTGTGAAAACATCCATTCCTTTCCTTTCTTCCTTACCTCATTAAGTCACCTAAAGCTGCAGTGTAAGGTGTAGAATCAATAACCTAGAGGAAAATCTTTATATTCATTAACTTCATCTCTTGGCTTCATCACTTCACCTTAGAACCACAGAACCTTGGCACTGGGGAAATCACCTTTAGTCCCACCTTCCACGTTAGTGTCAGAGTTCTTCGGCATGACTTGGCAGCCAAGATCAGGTTACTTCTCGCTGCCTGACATTTTCCTAAGAATTTCTTTTTGTGAATCCTACTGAATGGATTTAGAGTAGGAACTCTATATCTAATAGAGACCCACAAATCTATCAACTCATTGGATCTTAAGGTTCTAGAACAATGCTATCCCAAGTAGGAGCAGCAAACTCCTGCTGGTCCTTGCACTCTCTGTAACTAGCCCACTCAAGTACAGAACTTGAGTGCAGGCATTAAAAACCCTGATAGTGATCAGACATTGGCAAGACATCCAATACTTGTTCGGAGGATGCATCTCAAAGAACATGGTACTGTTGAATCCGAATGGTAAGTCATATGAGGAACATGCTGCATGTTAGTTAAGCACAGTGAGACCATATGCCAGATTCCTTTAGAAAACACTGTTCTAAGGTTTCCATGGGAAGAGAAGCAGATGGGTCCTGAGGGAAGAGGGCTAGCTCTTCTCTTTTTCCCGCCTTCTGGGTTCAGTAAAGAGTGAATCTGCTGCCTGGGCTGAGGAACAGGAAGCTGCTCCCACTAAGCCACTGGCTGTATGGGGTGAAGAGGAGGGCAGGAGTTGGTGGCCAGGTTATCAGGCAATAACAAACTCAGCAACCAAGCACGCGACTTCCAGCAATGCAAGGAGCTTCCTTTGTTTTGGGAAAACAAGAGCTGCAAGAAGCTTCTCCTTGACACGTTCTTGCCTGGCCTTGGGAGGAGCCTACCACCCTCCACCCCCCCCCCCCAACACACAAACAGGACAATCCTGGCCAGGGATGGACAAGCCAGTACCCTGCCCACAACCCCTGTTTGCTTTTCTTTTTCCACCACTTCCTCAGTTGGAGGGCCACCGTGGGGCCATAGGTAGCTGCCAGCCTAGGTCACCAGTCAAGAACTTCACTCACAACAACCCAGTACCTAGTCCACACAACTCTTCTAATGCTCTTTCAACAGCTTGTGTGGTACTTTTCTCTCTCTAGGATGGTACTTTTGGTCCCTTCCCTAGAGCTGTAGGTAAAACAAAGCCTCTGGGTACCACTCAGATGGAGGCCCAGGTGCACTCTTGCCAAATACCCTCAACAAGATCTGCTTCTATCCAACTATCCCCAAAAGACTTACACTCGAGGCTTCAACAGCATATTCTGGAAAAGTATGTTAATCTGACCATTAGACCCTCATCTTTCAAGGGCCCAGTTATCATCAAGATTAAAATAAATGCAGCACCTCTTCATGACGCAGAATGTCGTCAAAAGTAAACTTCCAAAGAGCTAGTCAGGGCGCTTAGGACCAAAGACTGAAAAATCCAGCAGCACCAGGGCCCAGGGTGCCTAGCTCTTGGGAGCACTGGTAGAGTAGGAGGCTCAACCACTCAGACTCACGTGACAGTGCCATCTAGGAGCTTTTCTCCAAGAGCTTTGAGAAGCAGAGCAGGCAAGTCCCGCTTAGCAGCTTGACTCTGATAAATCCAGAGCCTTGGGGACCAGCAAACTCTCCTCCCTGTCTGATTCATCAAGGGAGCTTTACTCTTTACCCTGATGGCCCACAAGCCCAAGTTTCTATGAAGACTCATTTGTCCAGTAAGGGGAGGGATGTGGGGGCGGGACTCCCCCCACTCCAGGCCTCCTTCATGCCAAAGAAGGAGGAAACAGAATAAGCAAAATAAAATTCATAAAGCGAAGCAGTAATTATGGTGTGGTCAACAAGAGGCTGCTCCTCAGGCCCATCATTATGTGGCTAAATTTAACGCCCTGCACGGCCAGGAGAGCCGTGCGCCCGGGGCACCGTGTGTCCACACAGACGCCAGCTCCGCCACCTTCACCCGCTCGCCAGCCGCCGGGACTGCCAGAAAGCAGGTCACAATTTTTTTATAGTCTGTTTACCAAGATGCTGTTTTTACTGCCGAGGTTTCTCTCATTTTATCTCTTTTTCCCTTTTCCCCAAACAGACTGGCCTGTATTTTCTGTCCTGTTTTTTTTTTTTTCTTTCTCCCTCTCTCAGTACTATTTTCAGAACTCTAATTTTATATGGTATGTCCCTTTTTTTTTTTTTTTGGTAAATATTTGCCATAACTAAGCCAGGCACATCCAGTTTAAAAGGCTCCATCCCACAAAACATCAGGTCTTTAATGATATGCATCTCATTAGTTTGCCCCATGAAAGGAGGTATAGAAAAAAAAAAAAGCAACTTACAGACTCACTCACTTTTTATATCTAGAGAGACCTATATTTATATATGAGCACAAGCTGAAAACTGACATAGTGAGCCCCAATACGAGGCCAGTACAATGGTCATTTGATTCATGCTTTGAGCGCTCACAAGCAGTTTCAGGAGGGAGAGGCCACTGATCTGTATATCACTGGGGGACCAACCAGGGGGTTCTGACCAGGTCAGTCCAGCTAGAACCAGTCCATAGGATTCTAGGGGTCGGTGCTAGCCTGTTGAGGGGAGCAAAACTTGGGGAAGTCCTCTGACACTGAATTTCCTAAAATGGCTAGAAGAAAACAAAGAGAGGCAAAGGGGCCTGGATACATTCCCTCTCCACTAGCTAATGAAGTTAAAGAAAGCAGGCTCTGAATTAAGAGAACGCTTAGAGAGATCCCTTCCACGTTGGAACTTCTGCGTCACACACTCACCATCTGAAGGGCTGCTCCAGCCAGACAAGTCCCCAGATTACAGGATTTCTTATTGTGCGTGTTAGATTCCATGAGTGGGGATTATATGGTCAAGTGTGCTGGTGGCAAAAAGGCCCAGCATCCAATAAGCAGTCTCCAGACACTTGTCTGTGGTGCTTGTAAGCCCAGTTTGCTCCTCTAAGAGAATGAGGAGCCCCAGCACTCAATGTGTTCACAGAGAAGTGTGCGGGAGGGCACGTGGACAGGAAGACCCTGTGGGGCTGCTCAGGCAGCACTTCATGAGGAGTCGCTACTTTGTAGAGGGCACTGGTCCAGATTCTCACACTCGGTTTTCATTAGCTCATTTAGGGATGATCAGGCTCTAGAGGATTGACAGACACTAAGTAAAAGCCATAATAGGCTAATTTAGAAATTAAAATACTGGATCACCCCAGTCATTGAAATACCTCTAGCTGCTTTTTCCTGGGAATAAACACTGAACAGAGTGCTACATGTTAAACACAGGAAAAAAAGCTAAAAACAGCCAATGGCTTTATGAGAGAATTCACATATATTGTGCAAGCCAGGCATTCATCTCGTCCTACTCTACCATTGTTTGGATGCTGGGCCAGATAAATTGATAAATTCCTTGGTTTTCTTTTTGTTGGAGTCTACATACTCTGTTGCTCTGTTAGTATATTTCCTCAGATGTCACATAACCATTTTTCTTAAATTGCAAATAAAGGTCTAGAGGTATACAAGAGGATGAGTTGCAGGAAATAGACATGAAGAGAGAGAGAAGGCAGTACATAGAGCGGGGTTCTCTAACCTTAGATCACTTTTCTGTCTTTTAATAAAGTTAGGTCTCTAGTACTGCTCCCAGATTTTTCCTACTCTTGTTTACTGCCCACAGAAAGTTCCGAGGATGGCTGTGTAACACGTGGCAAGGCAATGGAGAACACTACCCCGGCCATTCAGAGCCCTGGGTCTTGGTATCAAATCTACCACTGTCTATATCAGTTCTTTTTCCTTTTAAATAAAGCCTTATTTTTCTCATAAGTAAACAAAGTGGATTGGCAAGCCTTTAGATTGATAAAGTCCCTTCAAGATCATGAAATTCTATGGCTCTAATCGTCTCTGCTAGATACTTTTTAAAAGATCTATTTATTTATTTTGAACATCTGATTTACAGAGAGAGGGAGAGACAGAGAGAGATTTTCCAACTGTTGGATCACTCCCCAGATGGTGGTAAAGGCCAGTGCTGGGCCAGACCGAAACCAGGAGCCAGGAGCTTCTTCTGAGTCTCCCACACGGGAGGCAGGGGCCTGAACACTTGGGCCATTTCTGCTGCTTTTCCCAGGCCATTAGCAGGGAGCCAGTTCAGAACTGGAGCGTCTGGGGCTTGAATGGGTGCCTGTATGAGAGGCCAGTGTCACAGGCAGCAGCTCTGGCTGCTATGCCACAACACCAGCCTCATGCGAGACACTTGAGCTGTCACAACTTCCTCCACTGAGGTATCGGCCCAGGCGTTCGGGATTTGAAACCCAGCCTCATACACAGGATATTAGAAAGCATGGGCTAGGTTACTTCTGGAGATGGTCTCATCCATTTTATTTTGATCCCATTTACCTTAGTCAACATGAGAGGGTACCCCAAACTGGAGGGTGCTGGGGGAGACTGGCATCTCCTTCGGAACTCATGACATTTGGCACTTTCACTCTGCTTGTCCCCAGTTTCTGGGGTCTGCAGCAAATGGCATGTAGTTCCCATCAACGACTCCTATAAATCACACAACACCATCATCCTGTCTCCACCCGCTGCCTCGTTCCCAGCTTTCTCCGCAACAAACTGCAAGGAGGTCTTTGGAGTAAACGATGCTCAGAGGAGGATGGACAGCTCAGGCTTCCAGTCTAAGATTAACAGAAGCCAAAGAGCTTTTGAAGGATTCCCTCAAACCACCGCACGGAGGGAGAGCCCCTGAGACTGTGTGACTGAATAAAATACTTAGTGTGTCTTCTCCCTCGGCAGCCGTTCACCACACAAAATCCCTCTGAATGCTGAGGGATCCCTTATCCCAGCTAGCCTGGTGTGAACCCCAGGCCCCATCCAGATGGATCTGTACCCCCTCTCTCTGTTAACACACTAGACTACTTCAAAGAGGTCACAGAGAAATAGAATCCAAAGATGTTTATTCTGATGCAAAAAATTTAGACCCACACAAAGGCTTTTAAATAATATATTTTCTATAAACTTTTAAAATTACTCTTATTTTATGTATTTTAATACTTTTTGTAGATATGTAGATTCTAGAGATCTAACCTCCTTTAAAAGTTCATCTTTCAAGGGCAGAAAACATGTTTTAACTTTTCAGTATGATTCCACCATGGTTAATATTTTCAGTGGTGCCTAATAAGCACCATCCACATAGAGTTGAAACTTCTAAATAGAAGGGCTGGCGCCGTGGCGCTGACATACCATATGGATGCCGGTTCTGGTCCTGGCTGCTCCTCTTCCAATCAGGCTCTCTGCTGTGGCCTGGGAAATCAGTAGAAGATGGCCCAAGTGCTTAGGCCCTATACCCTCATGGGACACCAGGAAGAGGCACCTGACTCCTGGCTTCAGACTGGCACAGCTCCAGCCATTGCGGCTATTTGGGGAGTGAACCAACGGAAGGAAGACCTTTTTCTCTGTCTCTCCCTCTCACTGGCTGTAACTCTACCTCTCAAATAAATAAATAATTTTTTTAAAAAAAACATTCTAAATAGAAAAACAAATAGAACAAAGATCTCCCACGTGAAATTCACTTCTGGCAATTTCTCCCTTGACTATTCCCTTATGAGAGATAACTACGATGCCCATAAATCATTCCCTAAACATGGAACAGATAACCTACCAACCTGCAGGAGTCATCTCTACAGGACTCACTTTCCAATGTGGGTTGCTATCCAAAACAAGTATTATCTACAAGTGAAGGGTATAGGAGAAGATTTTAACACAGTCTAATTACTTACTCAGACATAGGTATGAAAATTTTAAGCAACCTTCCAAATCTTTTTCACCATAGATGAAAACTATGGTGTAAACAGAATAATACTTAGAAGGATTAATTGGAAATCAGAGAGTTTGAAATAAAACGTGGACCACTTTGCATACACTCTTTGCACTTGACATTTTAGCTACATAACATGTACTTTGATATAACATCAAGTTTTAACAAATATTTAAAGACAAAGTCACATCGATAAGATACTAAAAGGCTCATTTTTATATTTGTTTTAGATGTTTTAAATAGTTGCAATAGCTTAAAAATGGTGATATAAAATATTGCTTGTAATACAGGTTTGCCTGCAAAATTCTCCACATTTTGTAACCTGTTTTATTTCTTTGGGTACAAAGTGTTTTTGCTTAGTATTGTGATATTGTATATGTTTTGTCCTAGTTGTGTAGCAATATTTCAGTCCACCATCCAGCTTTGGCCACTGAAATTGTACAATTGTGAAGACCTCTCCCTTGTTTCTGTTAGACTGCTTTTCAGTTTTGTATTAAGTATCTTAAGTCCTGTAGAAAATATGTCACTCCTTCCTTTAAGGCTGTTTTGTAATACATATAAGGACTGGAATTGTGTTTGTAAAGAAAAATATTCAAATATGACAATATACTATCTGTGTTTTCACCCTTCAAAGTACTGTTTAGTAGTTGAACTTAAAACTACTTAATGTCATTTAGTAAAGTGACCAAAATGTGTAAAAAAAAAGAGAGAGAGAGAGAGAGAGAGAGAGAGAACGAAAATATTTTAGGTATAAGGCTATGTTTATGAAGCCAACAGACCAGGTAAAGCTTAAAGTTAAGTTACTTATACTTTTGTTTTCTCTCTTAATTTTTATAACCAGAGACAGGTGCCAGTGTTAGAAAACCCTCCAATGCCAAGACCTCTCATCTACAACCACTCACTGTGTGCCTCTATCTTTTAGGCACCACAGTAGGTTCAGAGGAAACAAAATGAGCAAGACTACCCTGCCCTTTAGGACTGGATAAGCTCACAGGGGACATAAGTACAGAAATTCCCATAATACAAAGTAAAAGTGGTGACATAGGAAAGACACAAAGCACTGTTTGGAAGAGAAAAAAATGTAGCTTGTATTTCATTTGTTTCAGTATTTCTGTCATAGCAGAAAAGCTTTGTAATCATCTAACTCTGTTTTTTTAAAAAAAATTGTTTATTTAAGTATTTATTCATTTGAAAGGGAGAGAGAGAGAGAGAATCTCCCATCTGCTGGTTCACTCCCCAAATGCCAGCAGCTACTCTGGCCATCACTTGCTGTCTCCCGAGTACGTGTAAGCAGGAAGCTGGAGTCAAGAGCGGAGCTGGGACTGAAAGCAGGGACTCAGTCAGGAGACGCAGGCATCTCAAGTAGTGACTTCACCACGGTGCCAACAGGTCCTCGCACTCACACCGCCCTCTTGCTTCCACCAACATACATTTCTTCTTTTCCACTGGCTTCCCTCTGCCTTCAAACACACAAGTATGCTTCTTCCCGTCTTGTTTTTGCCTGAGCCACTTCTGGCTCCCCAGCTCTCTCTCATTTCCTCTTCCTTGTCACACTTTTCTGATGACAGTCCAATACTCATTGTCTCCAATGCCTTATCAACTGATCCTTCTTTAACTGTCTGATATTTAACCTTCTGATACTGCCCAAGATTACTAATTGCCTAATGATCTTTCCTTTGTCTGTCACCCATTCTCCTGGGTCTCTCTCCTTCATGTGCTACCAGTGGATCACCCTCCTCATTGTCAGAAAGAGCACAGGATTTGAGGCAAGACAAACATGGGTCAATCAGCTGAGTGACTTTAAGAAAATTACTTCACCTCTGAGCCTCTTTTTTTCTTTAATCTTTGAAATGGAGATACTGTTACCTAGCTCCTAGGTGAGTTGTAAGGATTGAGTTATAACAGAGATAAAACATTACTGTGTCTGGCACACAATGTGCGTTTTACGTCTGTTAGATCCCCTTTCCTGGCTAATCCATGGTATCTGGCTCTCTTCCTGTCTGCATTTCCTTCACTGCTTCACTGGTTCCTACTACTCCTTCCAATGATTGGTTCCCAAACCTCAACCACTGGGCCTTTGTCCTTTTCCCCGTTTTTCTCAGCAAAAGGCGCATCCATTCTCATGGCTTCCAATATTGCTCCTTTGCTGGAGGTTCCCAAATCCGTTTCCCTAGGTCCTTTTTTTCAACCTAAGCTTCATTCCGCCCAATGTTTTCAACTTTGGCCTGAGTGTTCTCACCTGTATGTCCTCTAATTAACTTAAAGTAAACATGCTTGTGAAAAATATCGTATGGTTTTTAATGAACTCTAATTATAAATAAGCCAGATTTTCCTTTGAATGGACTAAGGCATTGTTAAATGGCCATTATTAATGAGTGCACATTTATGAAACCCTTCCTCTACAAGGGGAAAGAGGAAGGAGACTCTATTGTGTGTCATCACAAAGTGCTCCAGACATACATGATGTTTAGAGGTTAGGCCTGAAAAAGTTAAATATCTGCCCGAAATAAGACATCAATAATCACTGCCTCAAAAATTAACTCTGGGGGGAGGGGCAGTGTTATGGTATAGTGAGTAAAGTTACTGCCTGCAGCACCACCATCCCATATGGTACCAGTTCACACCTGGCTGCTCCACTTCCAATTCAGCTCCCTGTTGATGCACCTAGGAAAGTGGCGGAGGATGGCCCAAGTGTCTGGGCCCCTGCCACCCATGTAGGGGATCCAGATGGAGCACCTTGCTTCAGCCTGGCCCAGCACTAGCTGTTGAGGCCATCTAGGGGGTGAACCAGCAGATGGTAGATCTCTCTCTCTCTCTCTCTCTCTCCTCGCTGTTTCTCTCTTTCTGACGTTCACATATATCAATCTTTTTTTTTTAAAAAAAATAAAATCTGGACTAAACAGATTTCTTTTTTAAATATTTTATTTATTTTTTTGAAAGTCAGTTACAAAGAGGCAGAGGCAGAGAGAAAGAGAGAGAGAGAGAGAAAGTCTTCCATTTGCTGGTTTACTCCCCAGATGGCTGCAACGGCCGGAGCTGAGTCAATCTGAAACCAGGAGCCAGAAGCTTCTTCCCAGTCTCCCATGCAAGTGCAGGTGCCCAATGATTTGGGCCATCTTCTACTGCTTTCCCAAGCCATTATCAGGGAGCTGGATGGGAAGTGAAGCAGCCGAGACTCGAACCAGCAGCCATATGGGATGCCAGCACTACAGGCAGCACCAGCCTCTGCACAAAATAAATTTCTTTTTCTTTTTTAAGATTTATTTATTTATTTGAAAGGCAGAGTTACAGAGAAGTGGAGGCAGAGAGAGAGAAAGAGAGATAGAGAGAGAGAAAGAGAGAGGTCTTCCATCTGCTGATTCACTCCCCAGATGGTGGCAATGGCTAGAGCTGCGCCAATCCGAAGCCAGAAGCCAGGAGCCTCCTCCAGGTCTCCTATGCGGGTGCAGGGGACCCAAGGACTTGGGCCATCTTCCACTGCTTTCCTAGGCCATAGCAGAGAGCTGAATCAGAAGTAGAGTAGCCAGGACTCAAACCAGTGCCCATTTGGATGCTGGCACTGCAGGTGGTGGCTTTACCTGCTATGCCACAGTGCCAGCCCTCTAAATAGATTTTTTAAATTGGAGATTTAAACCAAACATGAGGGGCTGGCACTGTGTTCTCAACTCCCAGTTTTGGCCTGGTTAAGTCCTGGCATTGCAGGCATTTGGGAAGCTTGCTTGTTCTCTCTCTCTCTCTGCCTCTCAAACAAAATTAATTAACTAATTTTTAAAAGTAAAAAGCAACAGAATTTAATTTTTATAATACATTTCAAAAAGCATAAGCCTTGGGGCAGGTGTTGTGGCATAGAGGCTAAAGCCATTACCTGCAACAATGGCACGCCATACAGGTGCCGGTTCAAGTTCTGGCTGCTCCACTTCCAATCCAACTCCCTACTAATGGCCGGAGAAAAGCAGCAAAAGATGGCTCAAGTACTTGGGCCCCTGCCATTCATGTGAGAGACCCAGATGGAGCGCTCGGCTCCTGGCTTTTGCCTAGCCCAATGCTGGCCATTGAAACCATCTGGAGAGTGAACTGGCAGATGGAAGATCTCTGTCTCTATTTCTCCCTCTCTCTCTGTAACTCTGCTTTCAAAATAAATAGACTTCTTTTAAAAAAAAAAGTATAAGTCTTTATAAAGCTTTGTAAAAGAAAAGTTAAGAATGGGGCTCCTTGGGGCTGGCACAGCAGGTTAGGCTGCCACCTGCAAAGTCATCATCCTGTGCCAGCTCCCATCATGGCTGCTCCACTTCCAGTCCAGCTCCCTGTGGATACACCTCTGAAAGTGCAGAGGACAGCCTGAGTGTTTGGAACATCTCCCATGTGGGAGACCTGGATGGAGCACCTGGTTGCAGCCTTGGCTGGTCCCAAGTTGTTGCAGCCCTCTGGGGACTGAGCCAACGGCTGGAAGAGCTCTTTTTCTCTCTGTCTCTCCCTCTCTCTCTGTAACTCTGCCTTTCAAAATAAATAAATAAATCTTGAGAGAAAGAGAGAGAAAAAGAAGTAACAACAAAAGAATGAGACCTTTTATCCATTCTTGCACCAAGATGAAAAGACATGGTGACCCCTGGTAGCAGGGCTCACTGGTTACTGCAGTAATCACAGTGAGAAAACCCCAAGAGAAGGCAAAAGTTAGGAGCCAGTGTTGTGATGCCCAACATCCCATGAGTGCCTCCCAGCTGCTACCCTTTTGATCCAGCTCCCTGCTAATACACTTGGGAAAGCAGTGGAAGATGGCCCAAGTCCCTGGGCCTCTGAACCCATGTGGGAGATACAGATGAAGCTCCTGGCTCCTGGCTTTAGCCTGGTCGATTCCTGGCGGTTACAGACATTTGGGAAGTGAGCAAGAGGATGGAAGATCTCTCCCTTATCTCTCATTCTCTCTCTTTGTAACTCTGCCTTTCAAATAAATACAATAAATCTTTAAAAAATAAAATTAAAAGGCAAGTTAGAAAAAAGGTCATATATTGAGAAACCTGTGGCCATCCCCTCTCTCTGAAGACAGCAAATACTGGTGGGTTTGTGTTTTAAGCAAGGAAAGCCATTTCTTTACATGCCCAAGATTAGATTTAATGAACCCAGGCATGATTTTCTCAGTCTGTCAATGGCACTATGGTTCTCCAGATTCCACAGCTATACCAACAGCCTGACCCTCCTAAAGACCACCTCCATATGTCTATTCTCCAGCCAAAGCTTTGAATGGCTTCCCATGAAACACAACACTAAGTAATAACTGAAAGGAGGAAGTGCTCTATCTTCTTCCTATGAGATGTGCTCCCACTTGAGAATCACTGCACATAATGGTAGATGTCAATAACTGGACTGAGATGGGTATTTCCTCCCATGTGTTACAGGAAGGGAAAAACTGGAAGCACCTTCAACAACACACCGATCCTCCAGCCCAGAATTTTTAACGCCCTCACCCTTTAGCCTCAAGTTATTACTTGGCTATTCTCACTTTATACTAATCCTCACCAACTCTTACTTTTATTTTGTCTCCTTTGTCCGTGTGCTTCCCACACAAAATGCCTTCCACCTAGCTCACTGTGGAAACCAGAACTAACCACTCAAGTGTAATTCAAGTCCTGCCTTTTACAGGAAGCTTCTGTGGGTAACTCCCCTCCCTGCCCCCTATTATATCACCCGTTAAACACTGTGAGTGCTTTGATGACAATATTATCAAACTCCGTATGCTCATAGAACCTGGTGCAGCACATGTGCATCATATGGAATACTCAAAGGACAAACTAACTGCAAGTTTCTCCAGGCCAGGGAACTGCCACACACAACAGAAAAGTATATTCTCATGCACCCAAATTGCATGCAGAGGATATTGAAAAAACATCCTCTGGAACTTATGCCTTTCCCAACATTCTAAACAACAGGTATATGATAAAGGGGCAGCCCATCTAACAGTAAACTAGAGCCCTTGTTTCTTTCAAGGATTTTGTTAGGTTCTTATTCCTTACCCTTCTGTGCTATTAACCACTTACCTGGCTATAAGGAAAGAGGCTCTGGGATCTCTCAATAATAGAAGATTCAAGGTTTATACCAAAATTGAGACTACCTCCCAGAAAACATAAGCGTCAAAGAAATAAGGCAGGTAACTGAATGGCAATGTAACAGTGAGTTTCTCCCCTGGGTGTTCCTCTAGTTACATGTACATCTGTCTAGGTCTGAGGCTACCAACAGGTCATCATTTCATGGCTTAGTCCTAAGATGGGAAAAAATAAAGGACAATGGGGAGATAGGATTCCTTCACCCATGCAATAAATATTTACTGAGTCCCTATTATGTACAGAGGCACTATTGTTTGGGATAAACAAATGCATAAAAAATTACATCTTTGTACTTGTTGAGCTTACATTCTAGCAGAGAGAGACACACAATAAGCATAATAAAATGAGTAAAATTTCTGGCAATATTTGGAGAGATAAGTGTTATGGAAAAAAAAGTAAATTTTTTAAAAAAGAAAATACTTGTTAAATGGATTGACAAGTACTATAATGGAAAATCCTTAGTAGGAAAAGATCAGCCAACTTCATTATCTCTACCTCCCTCCTCTTCCTTTTCCCATCAGCATCCTCCATCCTTATGACACATGCTACAGTACAGGTATGGACAGGGGGCTGCGGGAATAGTGGGGAGGTACACCTGTGCCTGGAAAAGGAGCAGAGACGGAGGAAAAATTGTCATGGAAGATTCACAAAAGTGATGATGCTCATGTAGGTTGAAATGCTGGATAGGAGTTTGCGATGAGGACAAGAGAGAAACACACACCAGGCACATGGATCAAGCAGGAAAATATCAACACTGCAGTAGGAGAAGAGAGAAGAGTGCTAGGGTGGAGAAACCAACAAAGCCAGCAGGACCAAATGATGCATGTGTGGCATGCAAGGGGTTTGAATTTCACCCCATAGGCCACTGCAGGCAACTGAGAACCACTGGAAGACTTTCAGCAAGAAAATGAAAAATCAAGTTTCTGTTTCAGAGAGACTGCTTTGACATAACTGCAAATTCAGTTGGAGAAGAATAAGGATTGTCTTGGCCGGCGCCGTGGCTCAACAGGCTAATCCTCCGCCTTGCGGCGCCGGCACACCGGGTTCTAGTCCCGGTCGGGGCGCCGGATTCTGTCCCGGTTGCCCCTCTTCCAGGCCAGCCCTCTGCTGTGGCCCAGGAGTGCAGTGGAGGATGGCCCAAGTGCTTGGGCCCTGCACCCCATGGGAGACCAGGGAAAAGCACTAGCACCTGGCTCCTGCCATCGGATGAGTGCGGTGCGCTGGCCACAGCGTGCCATCCGCAGCAGCCATTGGAGGGTGAACCAACGGCAAAGGAAGACCTTTCTCTCTGTCTCTCTCTCTCACTGTCCACTCTGCCTGTCACAAAAAAAAAAAAAAAAAGAATAAGGATTGTCTAGAAGGCATGTTAGGAAGCTACAACATGGACAAGTCAAAACAGGGGAGTGGCAACGGCTAACTGAAGGCAATGGAAGCTGGAAAACAGAGGGCAGATCCAAAAGACAGTTGATCAATTAGTGTTTGGAAGTAAGTGTTGGGAAACTCCCATGTTTCCAGCTTAGAAAACTGAATGGATGATTATACCATTCCCAAGATAAGGGATACAAGAAGAAAAATAGGTTTGGAGGAGTAGACTGTTTTAGACATATATTAGGTGTGGTATATGTGGGAATACAGTGGAAATGACATAGTAAAGATCTTAGAGTGGTATAACCATGTTAGAATGGTTGACAGGGGGTCTGAATGAGACAACCCAGAGAGGAGAGCAAAGGGTGAGAAGATCAAGGACATAATCCCAGGAAACACTAAAGGGATGGAGAGCCGCCCAAGGAAACAAAATACAGCATTCTATGAATGAACTTTACAGAACTTTATAGAACAGCAATTTTCATGTTAAAGGTCTCCCCATCCTCCCCATGTGTCTTTGGTATAACCTCTAGCTTCATCAGAACAGCAACGAATGTCTTCAGAGCTTGAAGTATCTGCTCCAGCATCAAGCTACAACCAGACAGGGGATGAAGATAGTAACTTAAACTAGACAGGATACAAAAACCATGGCTACATTTAGGATGTTGAGTCAAATCAATGTTAACTATAGCCCCCAAATTCCTTGGTTAAGGTATTATACTGAGCAGATTGCTAAAGTCTTGCAAGGCATTTAGAACACAGCAATGGGACTGATGGCTACGCTGAACACCTTCCTGTGAAGATGGAGGAGAGAATTACAAAACCTCCATCTCTGCTAAGGGCCTCCTCCCAAAGGAAGACAACTTCACACAACTGCCCAGGTTTTGGTGTCAACGGCTGATTCCTAGTCAGGAGTTGCCAGCTGTGGAGGGCGGGGCTCTATTTTGGGCTGCCTGTATCCCTGAGCCTGGCCACATCTGGTTTGAGCAGCATGCAGCCCCAGTGACTCACACACCCATGCAAACCGCCTGTGGCTCAGTGGCATGCCCTCAGAATGCCAGCCTTAGGCCAGCTCCCTCCTCACCCCATTACACTGGGATAAATAAATAAAAAGTCCGCCAGCAGCCACACAGCCTGATAGCATCCAGATGGAGAGAGAGAGAGAGAGAGAGAGAGAGAGAGAGAGAGAGGGGCATGGCTACAACCAGGAGAAGGAACTCCTTCCAGTGGACTAGACCGAGACTGGGCTATGCTGGCCGTGCATCCTAAACTTTCTCCTTAATGCGTTCCTATGGCCATGCAACTACAGTTCCCAATTCCCAGATCTTCTTCTACTCTGAATGGTGCCTCACAGTCCCTAGTCCTAGGAAGTGCCCTCTATGGGGACTGCACCCTGTAAGAGGATCATGGCAACAGCTACCCCACCTAGCCCTGACTTGACCAGAGATTGCCAGCACTCTCCCAATAGTTAGCTCTCTACCAGCTGGCCCCTTTGGATTTTCTATAGATGAAACATCAGAGGCTGTTAGGGGAGAGGAAAAAAGACTGAATATGAGAAAATAATCTCTGTTCAGTCCTTAATTGTTTTTCTAATCTTAGGACTCCAGAAGCCTCCCTGCGCTACTGCCCTGTGTGCTCTGTGTCTACGGCCTCTTGCTCAGCAATACTCCCAGGGAGCACAGCTGCTGACCCCATGCACTGACCGCATGGCCCTCTGACATTGGCCCTGGCCCCCCTGCATCTTCATCCCAAGCTCTCTCCCTGGTTTATTTATCTTCCTATTCCACGTTGCTTATTTTGATGGCACATCCTTTCAGTTCAGTCTTGGGTGACCCCATGACCCTTCTGTGTCCTGTTTGTAAGACCTCGGGCAAGCAGAGTAACTGCAAAGATGCAGTAGCCTTGAGGAGTTCTACAGCCCCAGGAGGAAACACTTCAGTTCCAGCAGCTATGCAGGACATGCTGAGGACAGAGCAATGACCCCAGAGGTCACAACAATTCCTTCTTACCCGAGTCCAAATGTCTCCCCCAGCTGGCATGGACAAACAGCTAAAGCAGAAAAAAAAAAAAAATGGGATCAGCCTAGACTGAGTCAAGCAATAGAGATTCAAGATAGGCATTTGGCACAGCAGTTAAGACACTGATTAGGATGCCCACATTCTCTTTCAGATGCCTGGGTTTGAGTCCTGGTTCCATTTTCTATTCTGATAAATCTATACTCTGGGAGGCAATAGATGATAGTTTAAGCATTTAGGTCTCTGACACTCACGCGGGAGACCTACACTGAGTACCTGGCTCCTGGCTTCTGGTTGGTTCTGCCCTGGCGATTGCAGGCATTTAAGTAGTGAACCAGTAGACAGAAGATCTGGCTCTTTCTCTCTTTCAAATAAAAATAGATAAATATTTTTAAAAATCAAATGCATGTTATTATAAAATCATGCATGGGGCCAATGTTGTGGTACAGTACATTAAGCCATCACTTGGGATGCCCATAACCCATACCTGAGTACCTGGATATGTGCTTCTCACCCAACTCCCACTAATAGGCAGCAGATAATGGCTCAAGCGTTAAGTCCCTGCCACCCACATGGGAGACTCGGATGGAGTTCCAGGCTCTTTGGCCTTGCCCAGCCCTGGCTGTTATGGGTAATTCGAGTGTGAACTGGCAGATGGAAGATCTCTTATGCCTGTCTTTCTCTTTCTCTTTCTTTCTTTCTCTCTCTCTCTCTCTCCCTTTCAAATAAAAAATGAATAAACAAAATCATGCATGGATTTTAAAATTAAAAATAAATAAAAAGAAATGGAGCAATCCTAGGTGTATGATCTTGGACAAGTTACTTAACCTCTCTGGGGCTCAATTTCTTCATCTATAAAATGGAATGTTGGGTCAGACATGTGGCCTAGCTGTTAAGCTGCCTGTTAATAATGACACCCACAACCTATATCAAGTTCAGTACCCACCTCCAACTTCTTGCTAATGCAGACCCTCAGAGGCAGCATTGATGGCCCAGTGACCAGGCTCCTGCCACCCCCCGTTGGAGGTCTATATTGAAGTCCCAGCTCCCAGCTTTGGCCTGGCTCAGTCCTGGCCATTGAAGACATTTGGGGAATAAACTAGCACATGAGAGCTCTCCCCTCTCTTTGCCTCTCAAATAAATTAATAAATACACAAATAAATAAATTGAAGGAATTCTACAACTACCCATCTCTCAAATCCTTTCCACATATAATAAAATTCCATATATCTATGAGGTTTGGCTGTGTTCCATATAGAACCTATAGGATCAATACTCTTTTTTTTCCTTTCTTTCTTTTTCTTTTTCTTTTTTTTTTTTTTTTTTTTTTTGTCAGGAAGAGTGGACAGTGAGAGAAAGAGACAGAGAGAAAGGTCTTCCTTTTCCGTTGGTTCACCCCACAATGGCTGCTGCAGCTGGCACACCATGCTGATCCGAAGCCAGGAGCCAGGTGCTTCTCCTGGTCTCCCATGTGGGTGCAGAACCCAAACACTTGGGCCATCCTTCACTGCACTCCCGGGCCACAGCAGAGAGCTGGACTGGAAGAGGAGCAACCAGGACAGAATCCGGTGCCCCGACCAAGACTAGAACCCAGTGTGCCAGCGCCACAGGCAGAGGGTTAGCCTATTGAGCTGCGGCGCCGGCCAGGATCAATACTCTTTTAAAAAATATATTAATTTTATTTAGAAGGCAGAGTTACAGAGAGACAGAGGAGAGAGGGAGAGCAAGAGATCTTCCATTCGCTGGTTCACTCCCCAAATGACTACAAAGTCAGGAGCTGGGCCAAACCAAAAACAGCAACCAGGAGCTTCTTCCAGGTCTCTCACATGGGTGCAGGGGCCCAACTACTTGAGCCACCTTCCGCTGCTTTCCTGAGCACATTAGCAGAAAGCTGGATCAGAAGTGGAGCATTGAACCAATGCCCATATAGGATGTCGGCGCTGCAGGAGGCGGTTTAACCCATTATACTACAGCACTGGTCCCTGATGGCCGCGGCGGCCATTGGAGGGTGAACCAACAGCAAAAGGAAGACCTTTCTCTCTGTCTCTTTCTCTCACTGTCCACTCTGTCTGTCAAAAAAAAAATTTTAAAAAAAGAAATTATGGGATATGTATATCATGCAATACTATAGTGGAAAAAAAATTCTGTCATTTGCAACAAAACAGATACAACTGGAAACCATTATACTTAGTGAAATTATCCAGTCCCAAAAAGACAAATATATATTCTCCCTTATCTGTAGTAACTAAGAGAGTACCTAAAAGGTAATCTAGAGAAGTGATATTGACACTTTGAGATACAATGATTTTGAACAGCACTTGTCTTGACTGTTGAGGAACAGTTCTTTTTTCCCCCATACTATTTGTTGAACTCTTTACTTAGTGTAGGGTTACTCTTTTGAGTATAAAGTTAATTGAAATTAGATCTTTGTAAAAAAAATAATAAGAAGAATGGGAATAGGAGACGGAGGAGGAAGAAGGGTGGGAAGAATCACTATGCCCTAAATTTGCATGTATGAGATGCATGAAGCTTGTATACCTTAAATAAAAGATCTCTAGGTAAAACAGAAGGAAAAAAAAAAAAGTAGTTGTTTCCAAAACCAGTATTCTTCCTAGGCTAGCAGCTGGATTCTATGTTT
Source organism: Sylvilagus floridanus (assembly GCA_949820135.1). NCBI lineage: Eukaryota > Metazoa > Chordata > Mammalia > Lagomorpha > Leporidae > Sylvilagus > Sylvilagus floridanus. Next base: position 162,070,861 of record OX463236.1, read on the forward strand.
CCTCATTCAGTTTTACTGGGTTCCCCTCTTTCCAACAGTCTGAAAGAGATGAGCCTCCAACCTTACAAATGAGATAACAGCACTCTGAGAGAAGTTGTTGATCCAAAGTTGCAAATGAACCATGAGAATAAATGAAGACATCAAATAGAGCTCTCTAACAAGCAACACTGTAACCACAGGCTGTCACATCACCACAGTTCTTAAAATCCTCTGGCACAGATTTGTCAAAATATTCACCCAAGGGGCCAGCACTGTGGCAAAGCGGGTAATGCGGTGTCTGTGATGCCAGCATCCCACACGGGTACCGGTTCAAGACCCAGATCCCACACTTCCAATATAGCTCTCTGCTAATGTGCCTGGGAAAGCAGTGGAAAAACGGTTCAAGGGTTTGGGGCCCTGCACCCACGTGGGAGACGGGAAAGAAGCTCCGGGCTTCTGCCTGGTCCAGCCGCAGCCATCACAGACATTTGGAGAGTGAACCAGCAGACGGAAGATCTCTCCGTCTCTCTCTCTCTCTCTCTGTGTATGTAATGCCGCCTTTCAAATAAGTAAATAAATCTTTAAAAAAATATTCATCCAAAAATGTATTGAGAATCCACTACTTCCAGGCACTACAGTCAGAGCTGGGGATACAGGAATGCATTCAACAAGGTCTTTGCCTTCAAAGAGTCCGCTGATCAGTGTAAGAGAACGCTATATTCTTGCAGACATATTACCATGTTGATATTGCCATGTTATTCATTATAAAATAGAGGCATCTATCCAGACAATCCAGAAAGATTGTCTTTACAAGGAGAGGCCAAAAAATATCTCTGAAAGAAGCTGAAGCTGACATATAAAAAGATGAATAGAAGGAGCTGGAGTTATGGAGTAGCGAGTTAGACCACTGCCTGCCATGCCAGCATCCCATTTGGGTGCTGGTTCGAGACCTGGCTGCTCCACATCTGATCCAGGTCTCTGCTAATGTGCCTGTAGAAGAGGGCCTGAGCCCCTGGGCCCCTGCACCCACATGGGAGTCCTGGAAGAAGCTCCTGGCTCCTGGCTTCAGACTGGCCCTGCTCCACCCATCGTGGCCATTCGGGGAGTGAACTAGTGCGTGGAAGACCGATCTCTTTCTCTCTATCTCTCTCTCTCTTTCTCTCTCTCTCTCTCTCTCTCTCTCTCTCTCTCTCCCTCTGCCGCTCCTCTCCCTCTCTGTAACTCCACCTTTCAAGTAAAATAAATAAATCTTTTTTAAAAAATTACTAGAAGTTTACGAGGCAGTTATGACCAGGGTACTGGGCTTTCTGAGATTAAAAAAAAGGGGGAGGGGGAGGCATTTGGGGAAATTAGAAGTCATTCCATATGGCTAAAGCATAAAGGATAGAGAGGAAAATGTCAGAAAGTCAAGCTGGATAGGTAGGCAGGCACTGGATCAGGAAGGGGCCTCCCTGCTGCTCTAAGAATAAGCTCTGCATTGTTTAACGACAGCGTTGAAGCACGGAACTCTTATGTCATCCTCGCCTATGTTAATCTCCCTTATACCCAAATGTACACAGATAGAGAGATCTGTATCTGAGAGACAGATGCCTAGGACATTCCCATCACAATGGCCTCTCTTTCCCCATACAGACTTGAAACCTATTCTGCATCAAGACTTACAGCACATACCTTCCTTCCTCTACAGTTATAATCGCTGCAGTACAGGAATTAACCCCAAGGACTATGGGGCCATTTCAGTCAAATGTATAGAGGCAGACCTGATGGTTCTAAGCCAAGAATGCCTGGTTTATGCCTAGCCCTATGAAAAATGCTAATTTGGGGTTCCAAAGAGGTGTGAGATACTGATCTTGTCCACAAAGAGCTTAAATATTAGCCTAGAAGACACGACAGGAATATGGATATCGCCACATAATACAAGTTGAGCATCCCTAATTTGAAAATCTGAAATGCTCCAAAACCCAAAACTATTTGAGCACCAACCATGTTACCACAAGTGGAAAATTCCACACCTGACCTCATGTGATGAGTCACAGTCAAAACGCAGGTGCACTAAAAATACTGTATAAAATTACCTTCAGGCCATGTGTATAAGATATATGTGAAATGTAAATGAGCTTCATGTTTACACTTGAATCCCATCCCCAAGACATCTCATTGCAACTATCCCCAAATCTGAAAAAAACCCAAAGTCTGCAACACTTCTGCTCCCAGGCATTTTGGATAAAGGATACTCAATGTGTACTATAATAGCATGATTTACTTTCAAAACACAGTACCAACTTGGGTAACATGTATAATTAGAAAATGGGGCAATAATACTAAGGTGCCAACTATACAACCAACAAGTCCCAAAAGAGTTAGGGAAGCAGAAGAGCAATGTTGACTGTTATTATCAAAGGTCACTATTATTAATACTCCCCCTGTCTGGCATATAATAGATGTTTCTTTTGGCCAAGCTCAGTCCTTAGAAGGGAAATCTAGGCAGGAGCTTCTGACAGGCCACAATTATCTACTCCCCATTCATTTCTTTGCCAGTCCCCTTGTATAAACACTGTGATTTTCCAGAGCCTACTGTGCCCACAAGACAGTCCCCAAATGGTAGCCCTGAGCTTTTTACCTTCCTCTACTGCTGGAAGGGGCTTGGACAACTAATAACCACTACCCTTCACTCCACATCTAAACCTTGTGACCAGCTTTCAGCAAGCAACAAGTTAACTTGTCAACCAAACTTTCCAAGGTTAGAGAATTCCAAGTGAGGTTCCTGGGTGCTTTCACAGAGATGTGTTTGTAAATGTTATTCATGGAGTGGCACTGTGGTACAGTGGGCTGTCACCAGTGATGCTGGCATCCCTTATAATTGTTCAAATCCTGGCTACTCCAATTCTAATCCTGCTCCCTGCTGTGCCTAGGAAAGCAGAGGAATATGACCCAAATACTTGGGCCCCTGCCACCCAGTTCCAGGCTCCTGGATTCAGCCTGGCCCAGGCCCAGAAGTTGTGGCCACTTGGGGAGTGAACCAATGGATGGAAGAATGATTCTCTCCCCACCCCCGCTCCTTCTCCCTCTCTCTCTGTAACTCTGCCTTTCAAATATATAAATCTTTTTTAAGATTTATTTATTTGAGAGGTAGAGACAGAGACAGAGACAGAGAGATCTTCCATCTGCTAGTTCACTCTCCAAATGGCTGCAATAGCCAAGGCTGGGCCAATCCGAAGGCAGGAGCCAGGAGCTTTTTCTGGGTCTCCCATGTGGGTGCAGGGGCCCAAGTGCTTGGGCCATTTTCCCCTGCTTTCCCAGGGGAAAACCAGCAGGGAGCTGGTTCACAAGCAGAGTAGCCAGGACTAGAACCAGGACCCATAGGGGATGTCAACACTATAGGTGGAGGCTTAGCCTACTACACCAGCCCCTCAAATCAATAAATCTGAAAGAAAAAAAAAAAAGCTAATCAGCCTACTTTCATCCCCCCTTCTTCCCTGCATTTCCCTCTGAATCTCAAGCTTTATCAGACTTTCCACAAACAATTTTTTCGAAGAAAGGACTTTCCAACCATACAAGCTGCCCAAAATGCAAGTTGTCACTCAGGCACCTGGAAACGGGAAGTAAAGCAAAGTTGCACAAGTAAGAAGGAAATAATTACCCCACCTCTACCATAAATTGTTCTAAGAAGGAGTTTTCTTCAAACGGCTCTGTCTTCAGTCGACCTGTATCAGAAGGGATACAGAAAAGAAATTTGAGTCTTAGGATGAGCTTCCTATCTGTGAGATGGAAAGAAAACAGAGCACAAGACTCCTAAGAAAAAAGGAGAAAGATGCAACATTCAGAGACATCTATCCAGAGGGAAAAGAAGAGTTGAGAGCACATGAGCCAACAGGTGGAGAGGGGGTGATTAACAGCAAAGGGCAGGTTAGCAGCATCATCTGCTCTAGGGGCTTTCCTGCCACAAAAACAAAGCTGAAATGGAATTTTTATTCTGAAGCTGGAGCTATGCAGCTTCCTAAACTCCCAAGTTCATGTTGCCCTAGTACGATTTTGCAGAGCTGTTGGCTTCCTTCCAAAGTCTTTCCTGGCCATTGCCTAGGACATGTCTGGACTTGGTTGCATTCATAGCTTCTATTAGCCACTTGAGTCCCAGTCAGGGACTCCAGGCAGAGGGAAGAGTCACCAGGTATCAAGTCTCTAGTACCTGGTCAGTACCCAGCAGCACTAGGGAAAGCATTTCTCCAATGCAAATGGTTCTTCCCCTTTTCTATGACCTTAGCCTATCTGTACCATTCTCCACGTAATTCCTCCAAGAATGTCCTCTTACCTCGGCTCAGCGTGGCCCCACTCTCCTGGTACTCCTGGATCTCGAGATCTTTCATCCGAAGCAATGTTGCTAGCTCCCTCACTTGGTTCTGCAATGCCAGACTCATACCCATTAGAGGACGAATCAAATGTTGGGAGACCTTTAATGGAGAAGAGAGATCATCAACTAGTCAACAGATACTTAACAAAGTGCTCCCTAAAACTATCAGGTGTAGGGGCATTCAGTACTGTACAACTGTGTTCAGCGTAGTGGGTTAAAATGCTGCCTGCAGCACCAGCATCTCGTATAGACAACTCTTCCAGGGCTGGCTGCTCCACTTCCAATCCAGCTCCCTGCTGATGCACATGGGAAGAGCAACAGGAAGATGGCCCACGTTCCTGGGCCCCTGCACCCATGTGGGAGACCTGGATTAAGCTCCTGGCTCCTGGCTTTGGCCTGGCCCAGCCCAGCCATTGTGGCCATTTGGGGAGTGAACCAGCAGATGAAAGATTTCTTTCTGTCTCTTCCTCTCTTTCTTTCTATAACTCTGCCTTTCAAATAAAATAAATAAATCTTTTTTTAAAAAAGTATTAGATACTAGAAAAAATACTGAAAAGTGTTTTTGTAGGCATTTACAGTTTCATAGGCAAGCCATCCATTTACATGAATATAAGCACATATGTATTAAATAAATATGTTAAAGAGGTTCACAGATTTTCTACACCGATAGGAAAAAACAAAGGGAATACATGTACATAGCTAATCTAAAGTTGCAGGTGAAGCTGCCCCTTGGGACACCTAGAGACACGAGCGCCTATTTAAGTTCCAGCTCCGCTGCTTCCAAGCCCGCTTCCTACTAAGGCTTCCTGGGAGGCAGCAGACGATGGGCCACATGCTTGGGGCTCTGCACCTGCATGAGAGACCTGGATGCAGTTCTGGGCTGCTGACTTCAGCCTGACTGGCTCTGGTTGTTGCCAACACTGGAGGAGTAAACCAGCAGATGGAAGATCTTTCTCGCTCTCTCTCTGCCTCTGTGTGTGTGTGTTGCTCTGCCTTTCAAATACATGAAAAATACATAAATAAACATTTAAAAAAGAGTAGGATATGATAAAGTTGTTAAGAGGAAAGTGTTGGTCAATTCTCAACAGAGCCTGAGAGACAAAGGCAGAAATCCAAGCAACTCTCAAGAAAGTAAGTGTGGGCCGGCGCCATGGCTCAACAGGCTAATCCTCCTCCTTGCGGCGCCGGCACACCGGGTTCTAGTCCCGGTCGGGGCGCCGGATTCTGTCCCGGTTGCCCCTCTTCCAGGCCAGCACTCTGCTGTGGCCTGGAGTGCAGTGGAGGATGGCCCAAGTGCTTGGGCCCTGCACCCCATGGGAGACCAGGTAAAAGCACCTAGTACCTGGCTCCTGCCATCGGATCAGCGCGGTGCGCCGGCCGCAGCGCGCCGGCCGCGGCAGCCATTGGAGGGTGAACCAACGGCAAAGGAAGACCTTTCTCTCTGTCTCTCTCTCTTTCACTGTCCACTCTGCCTGTCAAAAAAAAATAAATAAAAAAAAAAAAGAAAGAAAGAAAGTGTGGGAAAAAGTGTGAGAGATGGAGCCGGTGTTACAGCACAGCAACTTAGGCTGCCACCTACAGCAGTTCCAGATCTAGCTGCTCCAGCTCCCATCCAGCTCCTTCCTAGTGTGCCTGGGAAAGCAGCAGAAGATGGGCCCTCCACTCCTGACACCCATGGGGGAGGCCTGAATGGAGTTTGAGGCTCCTGGTTTTGGACTAGCCCTGGTCGCTGTGGCCATGTGGGGAGTGAACCAGCAGATAAAAGATCTCTCCCTCCCTCCCTCCCTCCCTCCCTCCCTTCTTTCTTTCTTTCTTTCTTTCTTTCTTTCTTTCTTTCTTTCTTTCTTTCTTTCTTTCTTTCTTTCTTTCTTTCTTTCTTTCTTTTTCTTTCTTTCTTTCTTTCTCTCTCTCTCTCTCTCTCTCTCTCTCTCTCTCTTTCTTTCTTTCTTTCTTTCTTTCTTTTGACAGGCAGAGTGGACAGTGAGAGAGAGAGACAGAGAGAAAGGTCTTCCTTTTTGCCATTGGTTCACCCTCCAATGGCCACCATGGCCGGCATGCTGCAGCCAGTGCACCGTGCTGATCCGATGGCAGGAGCCAGGTGTTTCTCCTGGTCTCCCATGGGGCGCAGGGCCCAAGCACTTGGGCCATCCTCCACTGCACTCCCGGGCCACAGCAGAGAACTGGCCTGGAAGAGGGGCAACCGGGACAGAATCCAGCGCCCCGACCAGGACTAGCACCCGGTGTGCCGGTGCCGCAAGGCGGAGGATTAGCCTATTGAGCTGCGGCACCGGTCAAAAGATCTCTTTCTTTATGTCTCTTTCTGTATAACTTTTCTTCTGAGTTAAATAAATCTTAAAAAAAAAAAAAAAAGTGAAAGTGAAAGTGGACATGGCTAAAACAGAGCATGGTAGTTGGAGAACATGAGCAAACACAAATTAACAGAGAAACAGAGAGCTTTGAAGGTCAGATTAGATCAAGAAACAAATTAAGAGCCACTTCAGGGCTGATGATAGCCCAAGATGAACCCAGAGTTTTCACCTGCTCCCACAAAACAGCAGACTCTAAAGCTACTGTAACAGAAGCAAGCCAGTCATCAAGAGCTTAGCCTAGGGGCTGAAGCTGTGGTGCAGTGGGTTAAACCTCGGCCTACAGTGCTGGTGTCTTATATGGAAGCTGGTTTGTGTCTGGCCGCTCCACTTCTGATCCAGCTCCCTGCAAGGTGCCTGGGAAAGCAGTGGAGGATGGCCCAAGTGCTTGGGCCCCTGTGCCCACGTGAGAAACCTAGATAAAGCTTCTGGCTCCTGGCTACGGCCTGGTCCGGCCCTGAACATTGTGGCCATTTGGGGAGTAAACCAGCAGATGGAGGACTTCTGTCCCTGCCTCTTCCCCTCTCTCTGTAATTCCACCTTTCAAATAAATAAATATTTAAGAGAGAGTGAGAGGCCGGTGCTGTGGCTCAATAGGCTAATCCTCCGCCTGCAGCGCCGGCACACGGGTTCTAGTCCCAGTCGGGGCACCAGATTCTGTCCCAGTTGCTCCTCTTCCAGTCCAGCTCTCTGTTGTGGCCCGGGAGTGCAGTGGAGGATGGCCCAAGGGCTTGGGCCCTGCACCCGCATGGGAGACCAGGAGAAGCACCTGGCTCCTGGCTTCGGATCAGTGCAGTGCACCGGCCACAGCGCGCCAGCCATTGGAGGGTGAACCAACGGTAAAAGGAAAACCTTTCTCCCCGTCTCTCTCCCTCACTGTCCACTCTGTCAAAGAGAGAGAGAGAGAGAGAGAGAGAGAGAGAGACACTAGCCCTCTAGCTCTAGTCTCTCTAGAAGGAATAAATCAAGTCCCCTCCACACATCTTTCTTTTCTTTTTTTTCTTTTAAGATTTGTTTATTTGAAAGGCACAGTAATAGAGAGAGAGAGAGAGACAGATCTTCCATCTACTGATTCATTTCCTAAATGGCCATATTAGCCAGATCTGGGTCAGGCCAAAGCCAGGAGCCCAGAACTCCATCGAGATCTCCCACATGGGTAGCAGGGTCTTAAGTACTTAAGCCATCATCTGGTGCCTTCCAGGGTGTGCAGTGGCAGGAACCTGGAACTGGAAGTGGAGCCGGCACTCGAATCCAGGCACTCCAATATGGGATGTGGGTGTCCTAAGCAGTGCTTTAATCTCGGTGCCAAATGCCTGGCCCCAAATCTTGCTTTTAACAAGAAGTAATAAGGACACAACACAGCCACATGGCAGTAAAGCCTGGGTGATGCTCTCATATGATAATGCAGAGCCTGGGTGATGCTCTCATATGATAATGCAGAGCTATGTAGAACAACCTTCAGTTCACCTACACAGGGTGTCCACTGGTCTGTCAAGGAAAATAATGAAAATCAATAATCTATTTGTGGCTGAGGAATGTTATCAGAATTCCTTTCACTTCTCCCAAGGTGAACTAAAGGAGGCACCAAGAAGAAATGGCCTAGATCAGAGGTCAGCAAACGTTTTCAGGAAAGGGCCGATGGTCAATATTTTCAGCTTTGTGGCCATGAAGTCCTTGTTGCAACTATTCAGCTTTGCTGTTGTAGCACGAAAGCAGCAACAGACAATATGTAAACAAATGAGGGGGCTGTGTTCCAACAGAACTTTACAAAAGTGGCCAGCCAGCCAGATTTGGCCCACTGTGCCCCACGCCAACCCCTGCCCTAGACCTACAAAGGAACACTTTCAGACTAGATACCCACATGCTGGCCTGAAGGGAGGAACAGGTTCTGGGGAGTCCGGGAAGATGTCAAGCCAGACCCAAGTCGATCAAGATCAGAAGTCTGCACTCTTCAGACTTTTGTATTTTCATGTTCTATGAATTTTCCAGGTAAATTTACCACTAACAAAAAGTTCAACCATGTTACAGCTGGAATTAAGAGGAAAACACTTTTTCCCCACATTTTGTTAAGGGCAGATTAGAAAAGATGGGATCTGGGGAGGACTTAGGGGGTCAGTGGCAGCAGCTTCTGTACTAGCCCCGGCCGGGGCCAAGGAAATGCAGGGCACTGGCACACAGCAGAAGGCTGGACACCGTGTGGGGCTACAGATGCAGTCACTTCTTCCCATCAAATAGCACATCCCCACCTGGCACTGTCTCCTGGCTCAGGCCTTAGGATAAACCTAAGCCTCCAGGAAGTACTGGTCCAAACATGTACTTCTCTAGATCCAGCCTAATTTGGTCTTATTCAAGGTGCCTTCCTTTGCAACTATTGAGGCCCCAACAAATTCTACTCCTGGACCCACCAATGAGACAACTTTTCCATTACTTACTAATCTCCCTCACCCAAAAAACCTACACCAGTGCTTCAGTCTGACCTCGTCATTATCTCCTGACCCGCTACTCCCCAACCCTTTTTCCAACTCCACTATCTGTAATTCCATGACCCCTATAAAGCCGGGAGATTGCTTAACTTGAGGTCACTTCCTCCAGTGTGGGAGCTCCCTATTCCGCTGTCTACCACCTAATGCAACTGATATCTGTATTCCTGTAATTGTCCTCCCAGAGGTCTCTGTGGTGTCCCAAACCAGTCTCTCCTGATACCGGTGCCACAAAATGCCCGTGCTAAAAGGGACATAATTATCCTTCCCTTTCTAGTGGCACTAGGTGTTCTTATGGGAGTGGGCACAGGAGTAGCTAGCCTGGCATATGGTACTACCCAGATACAGCAACTGGCAAACACCTTAAATACGGAGCTAGAAAATGTTGCAGCCTCCATTATAAACCTGCAAGACCAGATTGACTCCCTGGCTGATGTGGCCCTTCAAAACAGAAGGGCACTAACCTCTTACTAGCATAAAAGGGGGAACATGTGTATTTCTGGGGGAACAGTGCTGCTTTTTTACTAACAAATCTGGAGTGGTCAGAAACATGGCACAACAACTTAAGAAACACATTGCCAAGCGACAACAGGAGTACCAGGGGCAACAAGGATGGGATCTGTTTTCCTCTTTTCTCCCTTGGGGACTGCCAACTCTGGGATCCATAATAACTGTAGGGATAATTGTAATGATCGCTCCTTGTGCTCTCAGGCTCATAAAAGATTGAATCCAGGAAGCCTCCTGAGTAGCAGTCAACCAGATGCTTCTCCATCCATACATGCCTTTCCCTGCGGAGCCCCAAGATATCCCCAGTTGGCCCCTGTAAACGACATCCCCAATCAGCAGGAAGTAGCCAGAGAGATTCATCGTCACCCCCCTTTCCTATCATCAAAAGGTCGGGATGATAGCTTTGGGATCCGCAAGGAGGGAAGGCCTATACTTCCAGGAATGGAGAGTCCCTACCTGTACTTCCGGGGAAGAAGAGTCCGTGTCAAGGTGCCTAAAGGTCAACCAATGAGGATCAGACCTGCCTCGACCTTTAACCCCCATGACCTGAATCTATAAAAGGAGCACTCCCAATCTCTGATGCTTGACTTCCCCAGCCCCCCTCTCCCCGCCATTCCCTCTCCCCTCTCGGGCTCTGCTGCTCTGTTGGGACCAGACCGGTGAACCTCTCCGGGGAGCGGAATCCCAATAAAAGCTTGTGAATTAATTGATTCGTCTGCCTGGGAAGATTTGTTATGCACCAGACACCTTGCAGACTTGAACCCAGGTGCTCTGATGTGGGATGCACACATCTTGATCACTAGGCTAGACAACTGTTCCTCAGAAAGCTGAATTTAAAAGTAATGAACTGGATATTTGGCAGAGGAAATAACTAAGCAACAAAACATTGACACTGCTGCTTGGCTGCTTTTAACTGCACACAGTAGGACTCAGGAGCAGCAGCACGGGCATGGGCACGACCTACATACAGGTGACATGCGCGATTAAAAGAGAATGAAAAGATTTTTTAAACTCACAGCCTAGACAGGGAGAGAGAAAGGAAAAGTGCCTTCGGGGCAGAAGGATGAGGTGGAGAAACCACTTGCTGAAAAGATTATTGCGGATAAAAAGAAGCTTTGTGCTAACGAGCAAGACAATGGAGAAAAGACCTGGAAGAGCATCTCAGAAATCTTTGAGGTGCCCTCCCATCACAGGCCCACAGCAAGGACACAACTGGCTCACGGAACCACGTGGCACTTTCCACAGGGTTGCCCGAGACGCCGTGGGATTGGCTCCTTAGCCAGCTAAGTGCTCCATGGTTCATGAGGACTCAGGTGTGGCCCATGCTGGCAGCTGACTTCGGCATCGGCCTGGTTTTGCAGGCACATAAAAGACAAGAATTTCCACAGAGCTTCTGAAAGGAAAGCCTGGGGATCCAGACAAAAGTTTGCTGGAGGGTCAGATCCTCTGCAGGGAGCTCCTGATGGGGTGGTGTCTAGTGGAACTACAGGAATGAGCTAAAGTGGAGACACCAGAAAGGTCGAACAACCAGCAGTGAGCAATGCCTGCTCAGGAAATCCACAGATATCATGAGCAGCCCAGGAGAGCAGCAACGAGGACCAACAAACCACTACCACTGAGACCCCAGAAACAAAGCTACCAGCATGCAATGCCACCTGGGAGAGTTATAAACACAGGACTCCAACCTGTGAGAACTGAAGCATGGGCCGAGCCCAGGAAAACCACAGGGGTAGGTCCCTAGGGCTCCCCTAGGCTTTGGGAGCCCAGGCCACTCCCCAGTGATGCCAGACATGGGGCTGTGGGATGTAAAATCTGCCCACATAGGTTTTAGCCTTGCTTTGGGCCAATTACTCCTTTCTAATTGCTCTGTTTTTTTGGGGGAAAAAATACGTACTCTATGCTATCCTGTCCTATCTTGGAAGTACGTAACTTGCTTTTTTATTTCACAGGGGCTCACAGATAGAAGAGTTTGCCCCAAGTCTCAGATGAGACCTTGGACTTCTGAATTAATGCTAGACTGAGTTAAGACTAACACTGGGGCCAGTGTTGTGTCACAGTGCTGCCGACTGCCAACAATGCCGGCGTCCCATACCACAGCAGCATTTCTAGTCCTGGCTGTTCTGCTTTTGATCCAGCTCTGTGCAAATGTGCCTGGAAAAGCAGTGGAGGATGATCCAAGTGCTTGGGCTCCTGTCACCTATGTGGAGACTCGGACGGAGTTCCAAGCTCTTGGTTTTGGCCATAGCTGTTGTGATCATTTGGGGAGTGAACTAGGGATGAAGGATCTCTTTCTCTCTCTATCACTCTGCCTTTCAAATAAACAAATACTTAAAAAAAAAAAAAAAAGACTTTAAGGGATCAGCATTGTGATGTAGCAGGTAAAGCTGCCACCTTCAGTGCTGGCATCCCATATGGGCGCTGGTTCGAGTCCTGACTGCTTCACTTCCAATCCAGCTCCCTATTAATGGCCTGGGAAAGCAGCAGAAGATGGCCCAAGTGCTTGGGCCCCTGCACCCATGTGGGAGACCTAGAAGAATCTCCTGGTCCTGGCTTCAGATTATCCAACTCCAGCCATTGAGCCATCTTTGGAGTGAACCAGTGGATGGAAGAGCTCTCTATGTGTCTCTCCCTCTGTCTATAACTCTGCTTCTCAAATAAATAAATAAATCTTTAAAAAATATTTACATTAAAAAAAGAATGATTGCATGTTGTACATAAAAAGGACATGACATGGGTTTTGGGTGACCAGAGGCAGATGCTGTGGCTTGAAGATCTGTTCACTTACGCAGGAGCCTGGTCCCCAGTGCCTGACAATAGAAGTACTGAAGGTGGAAACTTAATTCAGTGATAGTGTTTAGAGATGGGGCTTTGGAAAGTGATTAGTTGGGATTTGTTTGCTAGGGTGAAGCCCCCTAATTGAGTCCTGGTGGTTTTATAAGGAGAGAAAGACTATAAATGCATAGAGAGGTCCATACACCTCCACCATATCTCCACCACAATGTGACAAGGCAAAGGAGGTCCCTCTCCTAACCCTGTGTCATGCTGTGCGGACCTGGTGCCTCCAAAATCATGACCCAAAGCACTTGTAAATCTCTTTTCTTTAAAAGCAATATCATATTAGAAGAAAATATCATATTAGAAGAAAAAAAATACCTGTTCATATACAAGAAAGACAGATGAAAATGTGTAACTAGATTAAAAAAATCCACAGACACTACAAAAAAAATGCTGAGGTGCTTTAGGTCAGGACACTCCCTTGTGTTGACAGAGAGCAATGAATGAAGAGATGCCACTCAACAAGTCAACTCACTAAACACTTCCTGGGTGTCTGAGGCCTCTGAACACGAACGGCTCACAAGGATTAAGGATGTCAGGAAGTATGGTGGAGACAGAAGCAGGAGATGCCAATCTTTTTCCTAGGGAAAAGCCTCCTTATAATGTTCCCTAAAGTTTTTAGATTTCCCATAGAAATGTCCACAAGTCATAGGCAGGAGAGAAAGAAAACTGACTGAATGAATCCCATCATGTGATACAGTGAAAGCATAATAGACCCAGAACTAGGAGACCTTGATTTTCGTCTTGCTCTGATATCAACTAGATGTGAAAATGACTTAATCTCAACTTCTCTCTTGGTCTCTCTTTTCTAAAAAGAAAAGTTATGGAGCTGGAATATTTGCTCTCACAGGTCCATTCTAAAGCTAAAGTTAAGTCATATTACATATGTTCTATTCCTCCCACAGTGAGGTTGAAATGGGTATCTCTACTTTACAGCTAAAAAATAATAAAGCATAAAAATTCAGAACTTGGGGCAGGTGTTTAGCCCAGCAGTCAAGTTGGAACTTGGGACACTGGCACTCCATTGTGAAGTGCCTGGGTTCAAGTTGCGGCTCTACTTCTGACCCAGCTTCCTATTAATGTGCACCCTGGAAGCCAGCAGGCGATGACTCGAGTTCTTGAATCCCTGTCTCCCACATGGGAAACCCAGACTGAGTTCCAACTTTCTGGCTTCAGCTCGACACAGCCCAGTGGTTGTACGCATTTAGGGAGTGAACTAGTGGCTAGAAGCTCTCTTCTATCTGTCTCTCTATCTTTCAAATAAAAATAAGGGTGTTTTGCTTTGTTTTAGAATTCAGAACTTATTCAAGGTCATGTAAGTAGTCTGAAAGTGATGGAGCTGAATGACAAATTCAAGTCTGCTGGTTCCAAAACATGTGCTTTTCCTACCACTAAGAAACCTTTGGAGTGATTCCTAGGAACCATAAAATGACCATAGAAATGGCAAATTTGAAAGTCAGAGTATGGAAGATCAGGAATTATTGGGGCTGGCATTGTAGCACATAGTGGGTTAAATGGCCACCTGCAACGTCAGCATCCCATACTAGAGTGCTGTTTGGAATTCTGGATACTCTGCTTCAATTTCATTTCCCTGCTAATGCACCTGGGGAATCAGCAGAAGAGAGCTCAAGTACTTGGGCCCCTGCCACCTTGTAGGAGACTGGATGGAGTATGGGCTCCTGGCTTGATCCGCCCTGGCATTTGTCGCCATTTGGGGAGTGAACCAGAGGATGAAAGGTTTCTCTCTCTCTCTCTCTCTCTCTCTCTCTCTCTCTCTCTCTCTTCTCTTTTTTACTCTTTCTGTCTGTCCTTAGATCATTCTGTCACTCTGCCTTGCAAATAAATAAGTAAATCCTAAAAGAAGAAGAAGAAGAATTACATTAGATTCTAGAAAGAATAGACAACAGGATAGAGGAAGCATGAAGTTTTCCACAAGCAGAGATGAGCCCAATGTCAGAAAGCAAAAACTCCAGGCCATATGTATTCCATAATGTCCTGCAGAAATTTAAGAACTATTGAATACTCATAAACCATATGAGTATATTATATCGAAGAAAAAACAGGGAAACAAGTAGTCTCTTGCCTGTGGCCAGTAGAATGCGACTATACAATGTCTCTGGGAGGAAAACCGGCATCATAAGTTGGCAAGACTAAAGATAAAAATATTCCTTGACCCAGCTATTCCACTTCTAGGAATTTACTCACACATTTACACACAGAAGGAAACACAAAGATATTCGCTGTATGGAACAACAAAGGACCACAAATAACTAAGTGCCTACCAGTAGCAGCTCAATTCCACATCTATTAAATAAAGTGCTGTGTTGCCATTAAAAATATTAAGGAAGTTCTTCCAGATGCTTCCATGTGAACAATCTTGGAGTTCTACACTTAAGTGAACAAAGCAAGGTCTAAACAGTGAGGACAGCACACTACCATCTGTGAAAACACATACATGTACACAGGAATGTGTGGGCATATCCATACAGTCATACATATATAGTTTTCTTTAAGAACTCACAAGCAGCTGCTAACAGTGGTTGCTTTAGAGAACGAAAACCAGGGACTGCAGAAGGGGACAGAAAGGAGACCTATTTTTTCACTGTACACCCTTCAATGCTGCTTGAAATGTTTGCCTTTTGCATGAATTGCCCATTCAAAAACCTATCACAAGAATGAGCAACAAACAAAAATTAGAACCGTGTGACCTCACAGACTCACACACAGCCTGAAATAGCATCCACCTACATACTTGCCAGTGTCTGCTGGCTGTCACTTTTTCCCTATAAAGCTCCCTGAGGTTCAGGGGTTTCCCTGGGATGGCCTTCTTCTCCTTTTAATGGTAAGTATTTTATTTTAATTTAAAGCATAATTGTTAACCAATTCTTCAAATCTCACTTCTCCCCAGGGCCAACCAGAGCCACCCCCTTTTACACACTATTGCCTCTTAACTTAGTGTCTGTCCTCCATTCGAGGAATCTGCCTAGAATAGTGAGTTTTTGTTTACATTTTTTCAGCTATAGTATCATTATGCAAGCGTTCTATACAGTATTCTTTTGAAGCTCATCAGCTTCCCAGGAGAACTGCCTCCCCAGGTTATGTTATTCTGAATTTCTAGGGTTTGTAATGTAAAATGAGACTAGCTATTAACTTGGGATTCCCAAACGCTGCCGAAATGTTTGGCTCAGGAAAAGCATCACTGAGGGAACAGTGCCCCCTGGTGTCAATTAGAAAAAGCTAAAGGAGTTCTGAATGAACTAGGTATATTCTTGACGGAAAGCTGGATGGAAAATTACACAAGAAATTAAATTAAAATCAACAAATGTGGGGCTGGCACTGTGGCTTAATGGGTTAAGCCATGGCCTGCAGCACCGGCATCCCATATGGGGGCCAGTTCAAGTCCCAGCTGCTCCACTTCTGATCCAGCTCCCAGCTGATGTGCCTGGGAACGCAGTGGAGGATTGCCCAAATGCTTGGGTCCCTGTACCCATGTGGGAGACCTGGAAGAAGTTCCTGGCTCCTAGCTTCAGCCTGGCCCAGCCCTGGCTATTGTGGCCATTTGAGGAGTGAGCCAGCAGACGGAAGATCTTTATATCTCTCTCTGTGTCTCTATTCTCTCTATAATTCTACCCTTCAAATAAATAAATATGTAAATAAATCTTTGAAAAGCAGAGTTACAGAGAAAGAGAGATCCTCCATCTACTGATTTGCTCCCCAAATGGCCACAACAGCCAAAGCCGGGCTGATCCAAAGCCAGGAGCCAGGAGCTTCTTCCAGGTCTCCCACACGGGTGCAGGGTTCCAAGCATTTGGGCCATCATCTGCTGCTTTCCCATGCACATTAGCAGGGAGCTGGATTGGAAGTGGAGCAGTCGGGACTTGAACAGTGCCCACATGGGATGCCAGCACTGCAGGCCATGGCTTTACCCGCTATACCACAGCACTGGCCCCAATAAATGAGCCTTTTTAAAAAATCAACAAATGTGAATGCCTACTATATGCTAAGTACTATTTATAGACCTTACAAATTCAGAAATGAAGGAGAAATAGTTCTTCTAGCACACAAAGCTAGCTTTACTGGGTTCTGGATTTAAAATAAGTATCAGCAAGCAGTTTTTCAAAAAGTCCTTGCAGCCATCCAGTCATCTGTGGATGCCAGAGCATCACAACACCTATCAGAAGCTAAAGAAGGATGATAGAAAATGATGCTCACTTACCTTCAGATCCTCTGCTGGCTCTCACCTTCAAGTCTCCCCAAAAAGACTCTGTCCTCTAAGAGCTATTGACTGAAACAAGCCATTTGTTACTCTTGCAAACTAGTCCTCAATGTCCACCTTTAATTTGTCTGCTTTTTAATCTATTTATTTATTTGAAAGGCACTGGCAGAGAGGGGGACATACACACACAGAGTGAGAGAAACAGAGAGATCTTCCATCCCCTGGTTCATTCCTAACCAAGGCTGGGCTGGACTGAAGCCAGGAGCCTGGTACTGCAACCAGGTGTCCCAGGGGGTGGCAGGGACCCAAGTGCTTGGGACATCTGCTGCTTTTCTGCACAGGGAGCGGGATCGAAAGCAGAACGCCTGAATCTCAAACTGGTGCTCCAACATGGGATGCTGGTGTCACCGCAGCAGCTTAACTCGCTGTACCACAATGCCAGCCCAACGTCCACCTCTAACTTTTAATAGAAGCTCTTAGGGCAAATAAAGGCCACAAGTGAACAGAGAACAATATATTCCTCATCTCTGAAAATGGGCTTTCAGATCAGACTAATCTGCGTTCAAATTTCAGCTCATTCATTCATTTTTAAGCTGACAGACTGGACAAGTTGCCTTCTATCTCAGTTCCCTAATCTGAAGAATGGGAATACTACACTTATCTCACAGGAAAATCATGAGGATTAAAAGAAAAGATAACATTTAGACAGCTACCTAGCTCCGCCTTGTTCTCAGAGCGATCTTGATAAACCACAAATTGGATCATATTAAACCCTGCTAAAGTTTTTCAGTGAATTCCTGTTGCCTATGGGATACAAGCTAAACTCACTTGAATGTTTTATTTATTTTCCCCAGAAACCTTTTATTTAAGGACTATAAACTTCACTAGATTCCTTTAAACTGTAGCCACTGCCTACTCAGTTTCTTAGGTCTTGGTGTCTACACTGCAGGCATGAAGTTCCTGACTCACCCCGTGTTGCCATGACTCTTGCTTACAATGATATTTCTCTTTCTTTCCTCCCAACTAGTTCCTGCTCATCTTTAAACTCGGCTCAGAACCTCTCTCTTCAAAGATTCCTTTTCCTCTGATTCTCAAGCCATCATAGACCTTCATCAATCAGATATGATAAATTTCTGTCTGCCCATGTCCCCTCACTAGGTTATAAACTAATAATTAGCACATAGTAGGTGCTTCATGAAAGTTGAAAGAATTTATAAAGCTACCCAATAAAGCATGTAGATACAAAATCTGCTCCCTTTGCAAGGAAAGGATTCTTTTCACCTACAGGCTAATCAAGAAAGGTTTTCTTTCATTGTTGTTGCTGTTGTTATTTATTGATGCAGATGCTGATAAACAGGGGAGGGAGAGGGAGCTTCCATCCACTGGGTCACTCATCAAATGCCCTTAATGCTCCCTGGCTGGGCCCAAAGCCAGGAGTAGGGAACTCAAGCCAGGTCTCCCATGCAGGAATACAACTACTCGAGCTACCACCACTGCATCCCAGGGTCTGCATTAGTGGGAAGCTGGAGTTAGGGGTGGCCCATGGGATCAAACCCAGGCACTCAAACGTGGGACACAGGCATCTTAACCTACTGGCCAACATCCATCCCAAGAATGTTTTCTGAGTGGAGAAGTTCAAGGAGTTTGTACAACAAGCAAAAACATCCAAAGCTTCAACTCAGCCAGCTGGCCCTCCCTGCCCCACACCTGAATCGTACCTACCAGTAAAGGACTAGCTGGGGTGCAGTGGAAATTCCAACAGAAGGGGAGACCGGAGAGCTCACTCCGCACCTGCAGAATCAGTGCCTCTGCCGCACGATCGCTGGAGAAGGTCGCTTCGCTAGGGTGAGCCACGTCCTTCAACAACGGGTGCAGCAGATTTTCCAAATGACAGAGAAGAGCCGCAGGGGGGGCAGTCAGGCGCTTGTTCAACTCCTAAAGAGACAGAAGCCACACAGAGTGAAGGCGTTAAAAGGAAACTGACTCCCTCACAAGCAAAGGCGATGGAAAACTCTGGGTAACATGAAGACAATGTGTAGGAGAGGAAGAGGAGAGAGGATAAAACTTCAGCATAGGGACATCACGCATAAGAACAGAAACTCCCCCCACCCCACCCCCAAACACACACACGGATCCCATGCTTCTAGCAGAAGTATAAAACATTAATTGAAATTGTCTCAGGGATGGCACTGTGGCATAGTAGGGAAAGCTGCTGCCTGCAGTGCCCGAATCCCATATGGGTGCCAGTTCTAGTCCTGGCTGCTCCTCTTTCGATCCAGCTCTCTGCTATGGCCTGGGAAAGCAGTAGAAGATGGCCCAAGTCCTTGGGCCCCTGGACCCGTTGGGGAGACCAAGAAGAAGCTCCTGGCTTCAGATTGGCGCAGCTCCAGCCTTTGCAGCCATCTGGGGAGTGAACCAGCAGGTGAAAGGCCTATTTCTGTCTCTCTCTCTGTCTCTCTCTCTCTGGCTTTCTTTAACTCTGTGAAAGAAAGAAAGAGAGAAAGAGAGGAAGAGAGAGAGGAAGGAAAGGAGGGAGGGAGGGAGGGAGGGAGGAATTGTCTCAATTAACTCAACCTTCCCTGGCAACCTACAGTAGGTAAGTTGGTTGATGTGAATGTCTCCTCTTCACACTTACCTTGGCTCGCTGGATGACCACATTAGTGTCCACCTGTTCATGCCACACCTGTTGAAGATCCGAAACCAGCAAGGCATAGCCCTGCTTAGTGATATAGGCCTTGGCCATGAGGGAGTTCTCAGCAAGCTGTAGCCATGCCCATGGCTGCATCAACAGGCCTCGCTCCAATTCCTCCATCTGCAGGAAAGCCCAAGTTTAGCAAAAGGCTTCTAGGGTAAGGTTAGGTATAGGGAGGGTAGCACTCAAACAACTCTAAATTGACTTATCACCGTGAAAATCCTCCCAGCTAAAACAGAAGGCGAGGGGCCAGTGCAGTAGCGCAGTGGGTTAAGCTGCAGCCTGCAGTGCCAGCATCCCATATGGGGAGTCCTGGAAGCTCCACTTCCAATCCAGCTCCCTGCTAATGCACCTGGGAAAACAGCAGGAGATGGCCTGAGTCCGTGGGTCCCTGCACCCATGTGAAAGACCCAGAAGAAGCTCCTGGCTCCTGGCTTCAGATTGGTGCAGCTCCAGCTGCTGCAGCCATTTGGGGAGTGAACCAGCAGATGGAAGATATCTCTGTCTCTCCTTTTCTCTCTCTGTAAATCTACCCTTCAAATAGATAAATAAAATTTTTATATAAAAAAGGTAAGGCTTTACATTCTTCCCTGTATATAACCAGCAAAACACCAATCTTACTACCTCTTGGCCAATAAAAATCTATTTAAAATATTGTGAAGTTTTTATTCATATTAAGTTCCTAGAAGATAAAAATATCTTTCTTTCATGGTATTTAAGCTTCAGCATATTGATATTTGCATTTCTGCTTTCTAATAATGTAACAATGCGGAAACCACACTATGCTTGTTGCATCTTTATCACATTCCTAATAAATACGTCAACACTGCTCTTCCCCAGGACATGTAGAAGAGAATGAATAGTTCCTGTCTTATGAAACATCATATATTATAAATGCCTGAGACAGGAAATTCAAATTATTTGATCATTATCTAAAAACACAGCTCTTGGAGCAGGCGTTTGGTGCCATAACTAAGATGCCATTTGAGAGCCCCCTCCCCAACAGAGTGTCTGGGTTGGAGTCCTAGTTCTGTGCCCAATTCCAGTTTCCTGCCAGTGTGCATCCACGGAGGCAGCTGGTGGGGACTCAGGTGGGTCCCATGTGGAAAACACAGATCGGGGTTTGGGCTCCTCGATTCCATCTGGCCCATTCTCAGCTCTTGTGGGCACTTGGGGGAGTAAACCAGTAGGAAGCAGTTCTCTCCCTAACTTTAAATAAATAATTTTTAAAATAACAACAAACTCTGGAAGCTCTCAGGATTAAAACAAAAATCCCTGAGTGTTAGGCCTAGCAGCTAAGACATCACTTGGGCTGCCCACATTCCATATCGGAGTGCCTAGGTTCCAGTCTCAGCTCCTCTCCAAATTCCAGCTTCTTTCTACTGCACACTCTATGATGGCTCAAGCAGTGAGGTTCCTTCCACTCGTGTGGGAAATCTGGATTCATTCCTTGCTCATGACTTCAGCTTGCCTAGCCCTAGCAGCTGCAGGTGCTTGGAAGGTGAACTGCTGGATGGGAGCTCTCTCTCTCTTTTTTCTGACTCTCAAATAAATAAAATACATAAAAATGGTTTTTCAAATTTATTTCTATGTATTTGAGAGTCAGAGGTACAGAGAGAGACAAAGAGAAATCTTCCATCTGCTGGTTCACTCCGCAAATGGTTACAATAGCCAGGGCTAGGCCAGGCCAAAATCAGAAGCCTGAAACTCCATCCAGGTCTTGCACATGGGTGGCGGGGCCTGAGCACTTGAGACTTCCCAGGTGCATTAGCAGGAACCTGGATGGGAAGTGGAGCAGCCAGAATTCAAACCAGCGCTACTACAGGATGCCTGTGTTACAGGTGGAAGCTTAATGCACTGTGCCACAACACCAACCCCAATAAAATGTTTTTTAAAGTCTCTGAAATGGAGGGTCATAATAGAGTCTGTGCATGTGACTCCTCTGGATGTAAATGAAAACTGTGTGCATGCATATCTGCCGACCAGAAGGGGCAGGATCCATAGCTAAGGCCCAATTCTTAAAGGGACAATGGTACATACGAAAAGAAGTAATAAGCTCTGTGTCCAAGAGCAACAGAGAAGATTAAAATTCAACAAGAATCGAAATGACCTAGAAGTCATGAATACGAAGAACATCAGATGCAGACACTGAATTAAATTCCACATACGCCCACCAGGAGGCACTGCCATCAATGACATCCTGTCCTGCCGCACTACCTGGATCTCCTGGAAACTAATTTTTCAACCTCAACAGCTAAAGCGGTAGCCTTAACCTAGTATTCAGTAACCTGGGCTGCTTGACAGAAAGTTTGATTATTTTTCCTGTGTTGGAAAAAAGGGTGATATAATTTCCTTCATTATTCCAGTATATGCACACAAAATAAAGAGAAGTGCTGGAAGTGGGACATGACTTTTAAATATAAAGAAAACAATGCAATTCCTTGTTCAGTATGATTCACAGAATTATTTCTATCTCAGCCTAAGCCACCATTTTTCCAACCATAGCCTAGTTTTTGAAGCATAACCTTGTAACATAACTTGCACAGTAACTACATGGGTGAAACATGCAAGTGCTCCAAAAAAGCTCACGGAAAATAAGCATTATGAAAAAACTATTTGAATTTCAAAAATGTTTTGAACCAAAATGCTAACTTATTCCAATATTTCTGAATAGGGTCTAGTTTGAGGCACTAAGAAAGGTTAGACATCAATTTAAAATGAGTCTCTATCAGAGCAAAGTGAGTTCTGCTAAAATTGAAGCAAAAACAAACATCAAATTGATGGTAAAGCTTGGGTGAAATCACTAATGCTGTGCAAAATGCTTGTGGGGATAATGCCCCAAAGGAATCCACAATTCACAAAATGCCTCAGTTGTTTTAAGAAGCGATGACTCAATGTTGAAGATGAAGCCTACAGTAGTAGACTACCCATATCAATTTGCAAGGAAAGGGGCCAGTGCTGTGGCACAGTGGATAAAGCCACCACCTGTAGTGCCACCGTTCCAAATGGGTGCCGGTTTGAGTTCCGGCTGCTCCTCTTCCGATCCAGCTCTCTGCTGTGGCCTGGGAAAGCAGTAGAAGATGGCCCAAGACCTTGGGCCCCAGCACCGATAGGGGAGCCCTGGAGGAAGCTCCAGGTTCCTCGCTTCAGATGGGTGCAGCTCCAGCCGATTTAGGGAGTGAACCTAACCTCTTCTCTTCCCACCTCTCCCCTCCCCTCCCCTCTTCTCTCTCTCTCCCTCCTTCTCTCTCTCCCGGCCTGAGCTTCTTCTGCCTCTCTGTATCTTGGCTTTTCAAATAGATAAATAAATCTTTTTTTAAAAATTTGCAAGGAAAAAAAATTGTGTGCTAATTGAAGAAGATCAACAATTAACAACAGACACAATAGCAAACACCACAGATTTCCCAACTGGCTCAACTTAGACAGTCTGACTGAAAAATTAAAGTTGAGCAAACTTTCCACCCAAAAGGTGCCAAAACTTGTACCCATACTGGCTGCAAACAAGAGAAGAGCTTTTAATAGAAATTTTAAGCACGCGGAATAAGCCTTTGAATCACTTCTTCAAACGACTGTAATGGGAGATGAAATATGAGTTTACCGGTATGATCAGGAAAACAAAGTGCAAGCAAAGCAATGGGCCACAAAGACACGGAAGTAGGCAGTCTAGAGCAAATGTCACAGCAATCGTTTTTTTGGGGATGTTCAGGGCACTTCACTTGTTGACTTTCTGGAAGCCCGAAGTATGGGAACATCTGCTCACCATGAGAGGTGACAAAGTTTGCAAAACCTTTAGCAGAAAAATGCCAGGGAAAGCTTTAGGAGAGAGCCCTTCTCCACCAGGGCAGTGTTCTTTCTTGTTTCTCACATCCAATGACAATTTTGTGAGTTTCAATGGGAAATCATTACGCATCACCTTAGTCTTAATTT
Organism: Sylvilagus floridanus; assembly: GCA_949820135.1. Classification (NCBI taxonomy): domain Eukaryota; kingdom Metazoa; phylum Chordata; class Mammalia; order Lagomorpha; family Leporidae; genus Sylvilagus; species Sylvilagus floridanus. Next base: position 162,094,211 of record OX463236.1, read on the forward strand.
GACTTCTGACGTTTTTGTTCTCTAATTTAAAAAAAAATCTCTAAAGGGCACTGATTTTTTTTGAGTTGATAATGTGAAAGACCTTATTGACATGGTTAGATTCTCAAGACCCTCGGTTCTTTAGGGACGTAGTAAACGGCTGATATCACCGATCACAACAGCGTCTTCAAGTTGATAAAGCTTATGTTGAGGAATGAAGTTTCTATATCTTTTAATTCCAGTTTTCTACCGGCTGGTGAATGAAGCCCCCTTGTATGCGGTGACTAATCTGCAGCCGGCTCAACACCTCATGTTTGGAGGACGTGTGCGTCACGTTTCCCACAAGCTCCTCCTAGAGGCAGAGGTAATGACTCAGCTGGTCTTCTCTGGACAAGAGTTCCAAGGTGCCAAAGGTCGCAAACGCAAATGAGGTCACCAAATTCTTTTATCCCCTTTATAGGCACTCCCCCAGGAGCGAAGAGTCATCAAGATGGTTTTTATTATTCTAGCCCGGCCCTCGGAACGCCGGGCAGCTCAGAACCCTCAGGTGGACGGCTTTGGTTCCCTGCTGCGGAGGTGGGGCGGTGTTAAAATGCGGCTCTGCAAACACGTCTGACACACCCTGCACCCGACCTCGCTTGCTGTGGCCGCCATTAGTCTCCTGAAGCTGCGGTCTCTAAACTTCACCCTGTCTTTTTCCTTCAAGGAAGCCTAACTCGGGAACGCAGAGGGAACGATGCTGCAGTGACCCAGCGGGGTGGGGGGTCCCCTCAGCACAGGTATGCGCCCCAAGTCCCGCCCTCAGCTGTGGGGCCCCTCTGGGCCTATAGAGGGCAGCACGGCCCAAGAGACCATTCACGCCCGGCCACGCCTGCCCACAGCCTCGCCGCAGAGCCCAGTTTCCATCCACTCTCGCTGTCAGACTGTCCGCTTTCCCATTTCTACAGCACTGCTGGGATCTCTCTCCCTCAAAAAAAAGCCGACCACGCGCAGCTCCGACGCGGGAACCACCAGCCAAAGAACCACCTCCGTCGAGCGCCACTAACCCGGCCAAGCGGCGGGAGGCGGATCGCGCACGCGCGGCTCCGCCCACTCCGAAGGCCTGCCCCAGGGTCCCGGCCGCGCGCGGTCCCTGCTGGGAGAAAACACCCGTGCCAGGCCCAACCAGCAGGTCTTCTGCGGCCTGTCGCGGGCCGTACCCGACCCTAGCCCTGGCCCCGGACCCTGCCCCGGCCCAGACTAGAGCCAGAGCCTACCTACCGTCAGCTGCAGGAACAGCTCCCGCCCTTCTCGGAGCAGGCCCGCCCGCGCAAGCCGAAAGGCTTAGTGGCAGATCCCCCCCCCCCTTCACGGGGAGGCAGGGCCCTAGGGCACAGGGGGCGGTGCCCAGGGCCGACGTGGGCGTGGCTTCCGGGCCCTCGGAGCTGGTGGAAGGAGCGCCCCGGGGCTGGGCCGATCTCAGTGACAGCCGTCCATTCCTGGAGGACCCGGAGAGGTGCGGCGGCCCCTCTTGGAGTCACGCTGGCAGAGTAGTAAGGGTATCGGACAAGGTGCAGGAGAAGGGCGCCGGGTTTTGCATTTGTCACACTCAAGCTACTTCTTTTCCCTCCCTAACCTGTCCAGCCTCTTTTTAAAATTTATTTTTTATTTATTTTTTATTTTTGACAGGCAGAGTGGACAGTGAGAGGGAGAGACAGAGAGAAAGGTCTTCCTTTGCCGTTGGTTCACCCTCCAATGGCCGCCGCGGCCGGCGCACCACGCTCATCCGATGGCAGGAGCCAGGTGCTTTTCCTGGTCTCCCATGGGGTGCAGGGCCCAAGCACTTGGGCCATCCTCCACTGCACTCCCGGGCCACAGCAGAGAGCTGGCCTGGAAGAGGGGCAGCCGGGACAGAATCCGGCGCCTGACCGGGACTAGAACCTGGTGTGCCGGCACCGCAAGGTGGAGGATTAGCCTGTTGAGCCACGGCGCCGGCCCGCAAGGCCTGTTTTTAAAATTTAAAGCGAGGGGACTGACCGTCCAGAACCTCTCAGGTCCTCACCAGCGATAGCGCTGTTTAGGAGTGGAACCTCCCGGCCTGAGTCTCTTGGTCTGACCTACACTGTCCTCGTCCGCGCGTTTTTTTCCCTTCAGCCACCCCTGTACTTGGGGTCCTTCACCCCTGTGCAACCTGAAACTCCTCCACTCAGCGTGTACCTTCTGTGACTCGTGCTTTTGCCCCAGCTGGGTCCCCTCGCCTGCAGATTCCTCCCCATCGGCTTCCCAAAACCAAGAATTCTCTTCATCTGTCCGGGCCATCAGTGCTTCCATAGAGCCTTTCCCACAATCCCCCATAAGAATGAACTGTCCTTTCCTCTTTGCACTCACATGATTTTATTCATTACAGGCTACCTTCTGCTTTCCATTTTAATTAAATTATATGATTCTTTTAAAATAGTAAATACCTTAAGAGTGCAGGCACCCAGTCATATCCATAGCTTTAATTTTGGGGTCTTGCATATGGGGGAGGGGCACTCAATAAATATTAAGTGAACGCTAGGGTTCAAGTGGCATTAATAGTTCAAAGGCAAAAATCACATCCATGGCTCGCTAAACCATGGCTCCTGCTCCAGAACCGGGCAAATTTAAGAGAAGAAAAGGCAGCCACCTTGTTGGGAAGTGAGACCTCTCGCTGGGGCTATGGTAAACACATACAAACATGCACACCCTCTCCCTAGGACAGAGTAGGCCTCGGGAGCTGACTCCCCAGCAATCTGGGAATTAGAGCTAAACTAACCAGGGCCAAAGTAAGAGTCCTGGCGATGACTAGGACCTGTCAACCTCTCTGCTAGACGCAGGGCATGACTCCCCGGAGTCAGGGAGCAAAGCTCCAAGGAGCCCCTTTCCTCACCCCCGAGGTCTTCAGGCAGTGGGCAGAGGCAGTGGAGGGGCTGGGGGATGCAGGAACACAGGTCCCTGAAGCCGTCTTGGCAGCAGCAGAGCCGTGAAGATGGCAAAGGCCACAATGAAGCTGTTACTCCAGGAGTCAGTGTCAGCCAGGGAGAAGCTGGAGAGTCCAGCAGGCGGCACCACAGCCTGGGTCTCCCCCAGCACTCCATCTGGCTCCTACAGAAGAAATCAAGGGGTCGGGAGAGGGCAGGCACAGCACACTACAGGCAGAGCAGGTTGTGATGGGAAATGCGAACCCAAAGGCTTGTGACTGCTTCTGCAAGAAACCCAGAAGCCTGGCCGGGAGTCCGGGATGTCGGGCTGAGAAAATGAGAGCAGCTGCCACAAGTTCATATCCGCTTATCTAGAGAAGCAGAGAGAGAGGGTGCCAGCCTAAACAACTGGGGTGGGGGTCCTGACCCAATAGCAGCCCTACTGACACATCCACTCATGGTGAATGGTGGGGAGGAGCTGAGCCAGCCTTGGGGAGAGCCCGAGCCCCACGCAGAGCAGCCCCACTAAGTGGGCCACTCGCCGAGATCCAGCCTACGTGAAGAAGAGACACTGGGCAGTGCAGCCGTCTCCATAAACAGTCTGACTCTACCTGCCGGCTCCCTCGTCATCTGAATCCCAACTCAGATGGTACCTTTCCAAGGTACCTGACCACTCTATCTGAAGTCACCTCCTCTCTCCACCACACTTTGTTTTCTTCATAGTACTTGTCCCTCTCTGAAATGACCCCTTTCCTTCCTTCAATCGTCTGCCTCTCCCTCTATGAAGTCCTCAAGACAGCAGGACTTTTTCTGGCTTTTTCCTTTATCCCAGCCCAGGCACTTGCCTACGGCACAGGAGTTCAGTGGTGCTCTGTTGTCTGCTCCACATTCCCACCCTCTCCCCTCCTCTAGGCACCTCCCTAAGTGATGTCACCGATATGAGTGCTGACCCAGTGCTGGCCACAGCTGGAAACTGTGGGTGCAAGCTCCCTTCCTTCTCCCACTCCTGCAGCTCTCCTGGTTGGCACACCTGGAAAAGGCTCACTGTGCCCACGTTGGGGAAGCTGGAAGCCGTGTCCCTGGGATTCCCCAGCAGCCCAGCCAACACACCACCCAGCCCCTCCAAGCTCAGCACTCCACTGCAGGTGTGTAGAGGGGGAGGACAGCATCTGGCCACACAGGGCATAGCAGCCTAGGAAGCTGGTGGAAGCTGCCAAGGCCTCGGAGACGCCTGCAGTCAGAGCTCTGGGTGTCAACAAGGGCCAATCCCAATTGCTTGAGGGAGAAGAAGGAGCCTCCTTGGACTAGCCTGAAGCCTGCAGCACCCCTCTGCCTCCAGTGGTGTGTATGATGCAAAGCATGGACACCCCCATTGTCTTTGCAGATAATATCTCGGGCCCAAACCACTGGACTCTAAGGAGAAAGGCCCATCCTTTTCCAGGGTCTACAGGCACACTGTGGTCTGACCCCCACCTCTTCCTCCAGCTTCATCTCGCACCACACGCCTCCTCTCTTCCCTGGGTCTGGACACACTGCCCTTGTTTTGGGCCCTTGGACTTGGCAGTGCTTCGGGACAACACACGGCATTGCATATGCTGTTCTCTCTGCCTAGAACACTCTTTTCTCCTGCCTCCTGCCTGCTTAGCTCCCTCTCACCTCTTACACCTCAGCCATCTCTCCCCCAAGACCTGGTCCCAACTTTGCTGATGTAGCCAAGTTCCCCATTAGGAGCCTTCCTCACACAATGTATCTCCCCTTGGCTACACTTACTGCTGGGGCAATTTTACATTCCCTTGAGTGGCTACTTAATAGCGTGTGTTTTCTGGGATAGACTGGGCTCTGCAAAGGCAGCTCTGTGCCTGTTCATCAGGAAGGCCCCTGCCACGTGCTTAGCATATGATCAACTCTTAACAGACCCTTATTCAATCGATGAATGAGCAGACTTCACACACAAGTCTCACGAACCATCTTTCTTTTCTGTGCTAGGGGACCACCACAAATGCCCATGGGGACTGGTGATACGAACCTGAAAAGTGGGCAAGCCGAGTCAGTTGGGAGCCATGGGGCTTCTAGAAACTGGTTATGTCTGTCTCCAACACTGCCCAAGTGAAACACCTGTGGTGAGGGGCTGCCATGCCCCTCATATGGACACTTTCTCTCTGCTGTGTGTTTCGGGCAAATACAGGATTGACCTCAGACATGAAATCTTGAGTCCAAAGAAATAGATACCTTGATGGGAGCAGGCCAACGAGGAGCTGGAAGAAAACTTACCTGGCTGAGACAGCCAAAACCAGGGTGCCGCCAAGGGCATAGACGGCTCCCAGGGAGGAGCTCTGAGACTCAGAAGGGCAGCCATGACCCACATGCAGGCCACAGGGACCAGCCCCTGAGGGGCAAGACTGAGATGGAGGAGAAGAGCCCCTCCCCCAGCACCTTCGGAGCCAACCTTGGAGGGTGGACAGAAGCCAAAAAGTGGAGGCCCTGAACGAGCCCTCCCTACCAGTCCTTCTCACCTCGACTTCCTCTGCCCAGACCCCCACCTTCCTAGAGGAGCCAGAGAGAAGGGTTGTGAGTTGAAGGGGTTGAAGCTGGCCTCCAAGGACATGGGGGTACCTGGAGGGGCCCAGGTGCTGAGAACACACCACCACGAGCAGGATCAGCCCAGGAGAGAGGAGCTTCATGGGCGAGAGGCAGTGGGCACCCCAAGGGGTGGAAATGGGGCGGGAGGGGGCAGAATGCCAGAAAAGGGGGCCTCAGAGAAGTCCCATCCCCTAGAAGAAGCAGGAAGCACCCTGGGCGTGGGTCACAGAAAAGTCTTGGATCCCAAATCTAAAATGTGTTGCCCCTGTTCAGGTCACTGCTGGATCTGACCTGGCCAGCAGCTCTGCCCACCACCACCCCAAGTCCCACACACCCCAGTGAACTGACACCCCTCAGGACTCATGTACAGCAAGGCCAGTTCCCAGGGAGCAGAGCAGAGCTGAGCCAACTCCCTGTGGGCACAGCGCCCTGCCACAACCAGGCTGGGGGCCGGCACCAGGGGTCCACAGTGGGGGAACATGCAGCCAGGACCCCCACACACACCCAGCAAGCCCAGTGCACCCTACAGCAACCCGGATACCACCACTGCCCCTGACACCTGGTGGAGTGGAGGGGGAGAAGAGTTTCTGCTCAGGCAAGTTCACCTCAGCTGAGACTTCCTAACTAAACCCAGGGAGGGGTCCTTCCTGTGACCCCTGCCCCCAGAGCATCTCAATCCCTGCCTGATGAAAATAGCCTCCTTAGGGCTGGCCACCTGCAGTGTCGGCATCCCATATGGGCGCTGGTTTGAGTCCTGGCTGCTCTACTTCCCATCCAGCTCTCTGCTGTGGCCTGGGAAAGCAGTAGAAGACGGCCCAAGTCCTTGGGCCCCTGCACCCATGTGGGAGGCCTGGAAGAAGCTCCTGGCTCCTGGCTTCAGATCGGTGCAGCTCCAGCCACTGCAACCAATTGGGGAGTGAACCAGTGGATGGAAGACCTTGCTCTCTCTCTCTTTCTCTCTCTGCCTCCCCTTCTCTCTGTGTGTAACTCTGACTTCCAAATAAAGAAATCTTTTTTAAAAATCAAAACATTTGAAAAAAAAAGAAAATAGCCTCCCCTGGCCCAGCACCACCTTTAACTCCCCTGCTCCCACTCCCCAGAGCTGCAGACCATGGCCACCAGGGCCCCTACATAGGCGCAGCGCAAAGGAGGCTGGGAGGAGTCAGGAGCTGGAGAGCAAAGGACATGGGATGGAGACCTATTGCTCTTTCATGCTAGCTGCTGCCTGGCCACCCTGCCCAGCGTCTATCCTGCACCCACTTACACCTGTATGCTTAGATGAGCACCAAAGCCCACCCTACCCCTTGTCCTTGCTCTGTGCACTCAGTTTCCAAGTGTCTGGATGACCAGAGGTAGCTTCTGTCTGGTCAGCAGCAGAGCAGGGATAAGGAACTCTAAGGAAACATGTGGCAGCTAACAGGACCCCAGGCCTCTCCTCCACCCCAGGATCCCAGCCCCTCACCTACTGTCCAGCCAAGCTTGCAGAATGGTCAACACCCCACATGAAAAGAAGCTGGAGGCCAGGAGCTGAGAAGGGGAGTAAGGGAGTCCTCCAGGAGGGAGACCGCGAAGCAGGAGCGGGTGGGAGGCACAGGGCAGAGAAGCCAGGAGCAAGATATGCTGCGGATAGAGGAACGGGGAGGAGCAGTCTTCAGAAAAGGGCAGAGGCACCTGATTCCAGAGGGGTTCGCGTGCCACACCTGCTTTGGCCAGCACCACCTCCTGCACCTCTGCCTCCTACCTGCAGAGCCAGAAGCCAGCTGAGACGCCAGGGGCAAGGCCCACTCCAGGAGGCCCAAGAGTGCAAGGAGGGATTCTGGGGAGCAGGCAATGTCAGGGGAGCCAGGGCACCCCGGGAGTCTGTGGATTGGACTTGGATGAGATAGGGGGGTGATCAACTCAGGCTGCCCTGTCTGTGGTCTTGTCTTGGCTATCTGGGGCCAGAGATAGGAAGAAAAGAGTAAGAAGAGCTTAGCATTTGGGTGAATTTAGCTCCCTGAGGGTGTAGAGGGTCGGGGTGTCAACAAAGCAGAGCAGCTTAAGGATGAGGCATTTGGGGCAGGACAGGGTCCTCTCACCTTTGCCCAGCTCTTGTGCAAATTCCATTAGCCATTAACCTGGGAGCTGCATTCTGGACCCTCCCCCAAAAATCTTTATCCAGATTCTCTGCTCTTAGACCAGTCTCTGGGAAGGGGGTGCGGTGTGGAGGGGGACGGGGGAGGAGAGGTGCCTTGGGGAGGTTTTGTACTGTTTGCTCCCACCACCAGAACCATCATTGTTACATCCACAATTCTTAACCCTTTTGGGACCAGGCCCCACGGGCTGGCTCAAAATGAAACTTACGGAGGGGGGTAGGGGGATGGCATTGTGGCAATAGTAGGTAAAGCCACTGCCTGCCATGCCAGATCCCATATGGGCAATGGTTCGAGTCCCAGCTGCTCCACTTCCGAACCAGCTCTCTGCTATGGCCTAGGAAAGCAGTGGAAGATGGCCCAACTCCTTGGGATCCTGCACCTTCATGGGAGACCTGGCAGAAGCTCCTGGCTCCTGGCTTTGGATCAGTGCAGCTCTAGTCGTTGGGGCCAACTGGGGAGTGAACCAACAGATGAGGAAGACCCCCCCCCCGCCTCTCCTCTCTCTGTATAACTCTTTCAAATAAATAATGTTAAAAAGAATACACTGCATCACACTGCATCAGTGTGACCATCACGGTTGTGACTCTATAAATGTTTTCATTGTAACATGGAGAAATAGAATTTTTAGTAACTTGTATTGCAAAATGTGAAAGTTTGAGCACAAACCAGAACACAATGTAGCAGGACAATCGCCACAGCGAAATGCAGAACGACCATGGACATGACAGCAGCGATGCCAGCGGACACTGGTGCTTGACTGGGGACTCGGCTGCCGGGAGCAGTGCTGACGCTGGTGGGCAGATTTTCCAAAACAGTGAGCAAAGTCCTGATCAAAGAGTAGTTTTGATTTCCAGGGAGGTATGTATGTGGTAAACTCAGTCCTTTTCAGAAGGTACAAAGATGACTTGACATGTGGAAATTCTAGGCTCAGACAAACCTGTACAGGGTTTTCACATACATAGTGACCGGCCTGTCATTTGAAAGTTGTCTTCATAGAAAGTTGTGAACTTGTCATAGAAACGGGGTTCCTGAGCACCTTGGGCTATCCAGCATCCTGCTCAGGCTGACCACACAACCCCACCACCAATCCTTGTGACAATCAAAAAATGGCCAAAATGTCCCCTAGAGGGCAGTGCCACCCCTACTGTGGACGACTGTCAGCAGTCCCAGATGCCGTTTTCCTTCCTCCAGTGAGCACCAGCTTCGGAGTTCCTCTAACACCACCAACTTCTACCACGTGTCAGATCTGTGAGGACGTCAGGATACAAGGCGGCCTGCCCCTAAGAAGCCCAGGGCACTCTGCTGGAAACAGGGCTTGGCTCCCTGAGGATCCAAGGATGGTGCTCATCCAGAACATTCAACAAGGCCAGCTCCAGGCATGGGACAGTCACCACTTATGTCCCATGGCATCCCAAGTGGAACAGCACTGGGGCCCCAGGGTGTCAGAAGCAGGGACGAGAGCAGGTTTGAAATAGGAACCTCTGGGGGCCAGTGTTGTGGTGCCAGCATCCCATATGCATGCCGGTTACAGTCCCCAGTGCTCCACCTTTGATCCAGCTTCCTGCTAATGCACCTGGGAAAACTGGAAGATGGCCCAAGTGCTTGGACCCCTGCACCCACGCAGGAGACCCAGAAGAAGCTCCTGGCTCCTGGCTTCAGTCTGGCCCAGCCCTGGCTGTTACAGCCGTTTGGGCAGTGAACCAGTGTATGGAAGATCTCTCCCTCTCCCTCTCAGGATAACTCTTTCAGAGAAATAAAAATAGAATGCTAAAAAAGAGGGGGGAAAATGGGTACCTCTGACTGATGTCAGACAATTGGGGGTTCTGAAAAGGACTCAGGGAAAAGGATTTGCAAGGTGACGAGATCAGGAAGTGGAGGGGTGAGGGGTGGGGAAGGCAGGTGCGGGGAGGAAAAGTCTTCAAGGGCTGCTGCAGAAGGAAAAGGCGGGCCATGCAACTCAGACTGTTTATTGAAACCTCAGTTCTACAAAAGCGTGAAAAACCCAGATACAAAGCGGCAGCCAGAGACGGCTGTGGACAGATCACCCCGGAAAAGACCAGAAGAGAGGGAAGCCTAGGAGTGCGGTAATAAGGTTGGAAGACAAAAGGTCAAGGTTAAAGGTCCCAGCAGTCCTTGGCTCCCTTAGACTACACCCAAGGGGCGGGTATAGCGGGGGGCCCACCTCACTCAGACCTCCCCCAGCAGCTCCCACCCTGGCCCCATCAGTCCCGGGCTCTCCTGCCTTCGGGACATCACACAGGCTCAGGTCAATGTTTCCTTCCTCCCCTCACCCCACCTCCCCCATTTCCCACACTGCTCCTTTCATCCTAGGGAACTCAAAAGCAGACTTCTAGAAGACCCCAGGGCGGGCAGAGATTGGAGCGTCTCCTCTGTCCATCTGTGACGTGCCTGTGGTCACCGAGCCGAAGCTTTCCCTGGCACCAACACTGGCTGGCCAAACAGCCAGCCTCTGAGGTTAGGAGCGAACAACCTAACGACCTTTAGTCCTTCTGCCCAACAACCCCTTAAGCTCCTACCAGGAGGACAGGGGACCAGCCAAGGACCCAGAGAGGTAGAGAGGGTGTAAGTCAAGCTTTGCTGCTCCAGGTTCTCAGAGACTCCCAAATCCTCTTTAGGCATTCCTTGGAGCCCTACCTAGCCTGGGAAAATGAAAGATTTGAGGCGGGCCAGCTCCATGACACTGAAAAGCGAACACTGCTGGGGCTGGGGGAGTGGAGGAGGGACTGGGCTCCAGGGCCAGGATGGAGCCAGGCCATGAGTGTGGTACCAAGTGCTGGGTGGCCCAGTGGGGACCGTACGGTTGGGATCGTGGCAGGCATGGCAAGTGGGGGAGTCTTTCTGGAGCTTCTGGCAAAGGGGGCAATTATGGAGAAGAGTGGGAGGGGCAGGGGGGTCGGGGGGAGGCAGCGGTGGGGGAGCCAGTGGGGCCAGAAGACTGCCCCAGAGTGAACGCAGCCCCATGTCGCTTCCCAGGCAGCTGGAGATGTTAGCAGGTGACGGCAGGCACTGTGGCACAGGAGAAGGGATGCAGGGCTCCAAAAGGCATCTGGAGGTCAATCCAAGGTCAGGAGGACCAGGTGGGGGGCTGCAGGACAGCCCCAAGGACTGGTGTATTACAGCCACCGATGCCACAGCCAAGGCCACACTGCTCACATACGCCATGGCTAACAGGCAGGACAGCTACAAGAGAGGAAGTTAAGAAGCAGGTTTCTGACTGTCTTTAACACACTCTCCCATCTCCAGAAATGTGTATTCAAGTTGTAGCTCTCTTTGCCCTTTTACACCCCACCCTACCCATCTGCTTCCAAACCCCACCTCCTCAGCCTATCCCACCCTACGCTCCAGCTCCCTCATGCCCCTGACCCATCCTAACTCTGCCTCACCTTTACCAGGCGCTGGCAGAGGGAGCCCAGGGCCAGCTGCCACGCCGGCTGCTCCAGCAGCACGCACAGGTCTGTGTAGGTGTACCAGCCCCGCCGCCGTCCCTGCTGCTCGGCCACGCTGGTGGAAGATGAGAAGATACGTGAGTCTGTGACTCTCCCGAGGCCAGCCCCGCAGCCTTCCTACCCCTCAGGGCCCACCAGAAAACACTGGGGAGCCTGCTACAGAGTCCAGCTGCTGAGGTAGAGCCTGAGGATGAGTGAAACCTGCATCCTTTCTTGTTTTTTTGAGAGGCAAGGAGAGACAGAGGAAGTTCCTGTCTACTGATTCAGTTCTCAGATGCCCCAGTAGCCAGGGCTGGGCTCTCAAGCTGGGAGCCAGGAACTCAACCCAGGTGTCCCACATGAGTGGCAGGACCCCAACCACTGGAGCCACCAGCACCGCCTCCCAGGGTCTGTGCTGGCAAGAATCTGTAGTCAACAGTAGGAGGAGTCAAACCCAGGAACTCCAACGACACGGGATCTTCACTGCCGGGCTAAACGTCTGCCCCAAACCAGGATCTTCAAATGCATTGCTCCTACTCTCCGGAAGTGGCGCAGACAGCTCTGGGAACCACTACCTCGGGCAATTCTCTTTCCTGTGTTTCTCTCCCCATTATCCCTCATGTCCAGCTCGTATGACTTAGGCCCCAAATCCCTCGAGCCCTCCTCCCAATCCGCAGAACATACCAGCTCTCCAGCCAGCTCAGCACCTCAAAGATCTCCCGAGGGTCCGTGTAGAGACGCCAGTCCTGTGGGTGAGAAGCAAGACTCTGACATGAGCTGCAGCAGCTACTGCAGCTACCATCGCCACCGTGGCTAATGCTCACCTGGCACTTCCTACGAGCCGGAAACTGCTGCGAAAGCTACAGCTTTCACGTGTTACTCCGTTTAACCACCTCCTGCCTGGCTTCTCAATACACCTTCCACTAAGGGCGAAGGGAGAAAATAACCCTGAGAGTGTCTGTAGGGAGCTCAGGGAAAGTCTGGAAGCAAATAATCAGAACCCGACATGGCAAGGCCTGACTCATGACCTCACCACTCCAGGGACCACCAAGAGTTGCGATGTAGCAGGTAAAGCCACCACCTGCAATACCGGCATCCCACATGGGTGCTGGATCAAGTCCTGGCTGCTCCACTCCTGATCCAGCTCCCTGCTAATGCACGTGGGAATGCAGCAGAAGATGGCCCAAGTGCTTGGGCTCCTGCCCTCCCGCACAGGAGACCGGAAGAAGCTCCTGACTCCTGGTTTCAGCCTGGCCCAGCCTGGGCCATTGCAGCCATTTGGGGAGCGAACTAGCAGATGGAAGATGAATCTCTCTCGCGCGCTCTCTCTCTCTCTCTCTCTCTCTCTGCCTCTCTAAGTCTGACTTCCAAATAACTAAAAAACACCGACAGAGGGACAGGAGGATGAGACAGGGAGAGATGACAAAGAAACAGAACACAGTGAGAACAAAGGATGCAATGAAGGGGCTGAGGGGTGGAGAAACAGAGCAAGACGAAGGACAGCTGCTCACCATGGCCCTCAGGAAGCCCCGCTCCAGGGCATTCAGGGTGGGCACGGCCACACCCCCAGCAGCTCCCCATTCGTCATTGAACACCTCCTCCTCCTCCCCTTCGTCATACAGGTACTTGCTGGCCACCATCTGCAGAGGCACCACAAGTGATGTCAGCAGAGCTCACACGTGCTGTCTGGCGCACCAGGGAGTTAAGGGGTGGGGCATCTCACCATGGAGATCAGGAACAAATCAGAGGACGACACGTGCTGCAGGTAGTCTGGGTTTCGGTGTCGGAGGCGCTCAATGTACACCAGAGCCAGCATCATGGCGCACGGGGAGATGCACGCCTCCCTGGGTGGGGGAAAGGCCCAGTAATGAAACCCAAGGGTCCTTCTGCTCCTGCAGCTTTTAAGAGCCCTGTCTCTACATCTTCAGAGATAAACATTCGCCTCTCTCCAGGGCCCAACCCTCTCAATCTCTGCACCCTCACTTCCAGGCTCACCGGGACACGTGCGCTACATATTTCTTCTGGAGCCGGCGAATAGGGCTGGGGGCCGCCTTCTGCAGCAGGTCCACGGCAATGTCTGCAAGGGACAGAGGCAGGCACACTGACAAACAGCCCACCGCTCCCGGAGGAGGCCAGGACTGCATGACGAGGCCTGAGACAGGCCCGCAGTCACAAAACAGAGGTCGAGCCCTCCCACGCTGTGCGACCAAAGGTCCATCCCAAGTTTGATTCTCGGCTCCTTGCATCAGGAAGGAGCTCCATTTCCCATCACCTGAAATTATTCAAGCTCATCTCAGGAGTTAACACACCTGTTTACTTGGGGAACGCATGGTGGACCTCTCTGGAAAATCAAATATTTCTGGTGTACAAAATCGAAAATGATGTAGATTTGTTTTCATCAAAGTATTTTTTTTAATTCACTTGGGCTAAAAGAACGTGGGGCATACAGTGTCTTCCTAAAGCAAGCACCACCATGGGAAGCTGCAGTCACTGCCGACACCCCATCGCCTCACTTCTCACCCGCCACGGGGCTGGAGAGCTCCTCCAGGCTGCAGTCCGGCTCCCAGTCCCAGCCATAGTAGAGTCTCCTTCGGATCCTGGCACTCAGCTTCTGGTGTCCAGGGAGGAACTGAAACAGGGCGGTGAGGTGGTGGAGGGGGCAGGACAGGGCAGGGCGATCCCGGTTCCGGGCTCGAGCTCCGGGCCGTGGGGACCCACCCCGCACGATCCTCGGGATTGTTTGCCAATGGCAGCCTGACCCACGGGGCGCACAGCCACCTTGGGTTCCCGGGGACAGGGTTCAATGTCGCCGGCCCTACCCCCTACTGCTACACCCACGGCTCTCCCTCAGGGCCCTAGCGGCCGCGGCCTGGAGTAGGCACGGCTCGAGCAGCTGCCGCCCCGGACCCAGCACGGCAGCCAGGCGAGCTCGAGGCTCCGCGCGGGCCCGGAGGGGAGCGCAGGAGCCTGGGAAGGGGCGGGCCGCGTGCTCACCGAGAAGTCCTGGAAGCCGGTGAGGGAGAAGGTGCCTTCTTCGTCCAGCAGGAGCCCGGCCAGGTCCATCGCGCCGCCAGCCACCGCCCTGCCAAGCTGGAAGGGAAGGAGTCGTAAGGGGCCCGCGGAGCCGCCCTCGGCCGCCGGCCCACCTGCCCCAAGCCTCCCGGGTGCGGGCCGCCGCCCTCGCCCGCGCAGCCCCCTCCCCTCGCGGCGGCGGTGACAGGCGGGGCCCCGGGAGGCGGGTGCCTCTTCCTGTTCCGCCCGGGGCGCGGCGCTCACCTCCCCGGGTAAGCGGAGACCCGACTCTGCCGGTGCCGCGTCCGCCCCGCGTTTACAAGTCGCGGGGGCGTCCCGGCGAGTCAGCGCGCCCGCCCGGCCTCCCGATCTGCCCCAGCCGGGCCAAGTCCCAGAGCAGAGCCCCAGGGGCCCTCGCCTGAGAAACGGGGACAGCTCCTGGGGGACCACGCCGCACGGAGGTTGAGCGAGCGAGGCAGACCTGGTCGTGGAGACGCGGATACAACGAGAGGCACCGCAGCGAGTTGCGCCCGGGTGTTTTCTAGAAGGCGCGATGCACACGCTCAGCCACGAGGCTGAAACGGTGCCCGAGGGACAGGGCGGGAGAAGAGCCCTTTGGGTGCCGTTCCAAAGTTCAAACCTAAGTAAATGCTGTGTTTTGGAGTGTTGCTGCCAAAGAGGAAAGAATCCCACGGAAACACGGAAGGTCACACAAAAGGCTGACACGTTCCCCCCCCCCCCCGAAAGTAAACACTGAACAAGGTTTTATTTTTAAACTCACCCTCCCGCCCCAATTTCTCTCTTCCGGGGTGGGGGGGCGGGGAGGAAGGGGCTCCGCAAGTTTACGGAAGGAAGCTACGTTTCCGAGTGGGTGAAGCTGTTTTCGAGTCCGACGAGTGACGCGCTGGTGTTTGTTTACCCGCTGAGGGGAGGGACCTGGGAGGACCCGGGCGGCCCGAGTTGAGCACGGGGACGGCCGCCGCCCTTTCCGAACAGAAACGGATCCTCCCGGGGATCCCGGCCTCGTCTGGAAGCCCACTTCCTGGCCTCCCGTGGGGACTGCACCGCGGACACGGAGCGAGCGCCAGACAGCCCCCCCCGCCACACACCACGCCGCCCTGTCTACACTGCCAGAACCCTGACCCCGGGTCAGGACTTCAGCAAACACCCACCCGCGTAGGCGCGGGGGTCACGGCGGCCGCCGGCGCGCATGCGCGGCCCGCCCTACCCCGCCGGTTAGCCAGCGTCACGTGACGGGCTCGGCGCTCCGCCGTCACGTGACGCCCGTCCGCCAGCCTCTGGCCTCCTCGGCGTGCGCCCCCTTCCGCCTGACGCGCCCCCGGCGGCGGCCGCGCAGCCCTGGCTCCTCGCGGGCTCGGGCGGCGGCTGCGGCGGGGCTATGGCGAGCGGCGGCGGAGGCGGTAACACCGGCGCGGCCGGAGGCCAGGGGCTGGGCCTGAGCCTCGGCCTGGGCCTGGGCCTGAGCCTAGGCATGGGTGAGGCCACTGGCGAGGCGGAGGAGGAGGCGGCCGCGGCCGAGGCGGTGGGACGCCTGGCTACGACGCTGTGGCTGCGGCTCCGCGGCTGGGAGGCCGTGCTGGCGGCGGCGCAGCGGCTGCTGGTGTGGGAGAAGCCGCTGCACAGTCTGGTCACAGCGGCCGCGCTCAACGGCCTCTTCTGGTAACGGCCGCGGGGAGGGGGCGGGGCCGGGCTGCGCGGGAGAGCGGGGGCGGAGGGGCCTGGGTTGTCACTTGGCCTGGGGGGAGGTCCTGTGCCCCGGGTTGGGGGAGGCTGACGTCCGCCCAGCTTGCGCCGGCCCTCTGCGTCCGGGGCGCGGGCGAGGCCTGCAGGTGCGGGTCCCGTCCGTTGGCGCCCGTCCGCCTGTGGCGATGGATGCGGGAGCCTGTGGCACCCGCTCACCGCTGGGCTCTCTCCCTAAGGCTGCTGTCCTCGTCGTCCCTCCGGCCATTCTTCCTGCTCAGCATCTCCCTGCTGGCCTATTTTCTCCTGGATCTTTGGCAGCCTCGCTTTCTCCCCGAGGTTTCAGGTAAGCGTTTCTGTATGCATTCGTCAAGCAGCCATTGTGTACTTGGATGGAGTTGGCTGGGGAGGGGAACCCTGCCCCTCCCCGCGCCTCCGTTTTAGGACATTGCCTGTGATGAGAATTGTCCCTTTCCCAGAGCTGGTGTTACCGTGGGTGTAGTGGTTACCCGTGTGCACTCCGCAACAACACTGCCTGCCTTGCTTCCTGGGAGCTGCGGCTTGCTGCGGGTGTATCGTTGTGACTCGCAAGGCTGCTCAGTGTCTGTTTAACTCCCTTTCCTTATCTATAAAGCAGGGACAATAGACTTCGCTTCGTGCAGAAGCGAGGATTTAAATGAGAGAACACGTGTTAGGTGTTCCCGGTGTGGCTTCCTATGAGACAGAAGTCAGGTTAATGGCAGCTGGTGGCTTCGTCGTTGTTGCTCTCCGGATAGCAATGGGTGTTTTGGAGCAGTTAGGTGCCAGGCCGTGTGTGAGATTCCTGGGATAGAAGCGCTAGTGGGATGAAAAGGGTAAGAAGTCTGAAGGAGACATAAACCAGGACACGTGGTACCTCCCCCGGAAACGTGCTGTGAGGCTCCAGGCAGCTGTTCTGCCTTGGGGATGCCTCCCAGACCCCCACCACTCAATACCGCGTCCCCCTCCTCTCTCTCTAGCGTCATCCCCAGAGGAGCCGCACTCTGACAGGTGAGTGCAGGCCCCAGTCCCCAAATCCTGCCTTGCTTGCCCGTGCCCCGTTTCACCCCAGAGGGCGATGCTGCAGCTCCCGCAGTCACAGCCCCACCATAGTGAGCGGACTGGTAGCGAGCTGCAGAGTTTGCTGGGTCCCGCGCTGCTGTGTAGGTGTTTTCCTGCCTGCTCCTCTTGGGATGGACGGTTGGGTGCTCTGGCCTTTGCCTCCCCGGACTAGGACAGCCTCCCTTTGCGAGGTGGGGTTGTCCGCTTCCTTGAAGATGTGCTGTGCTTGGAGGGATTTGAGTGCTCAGGAAGCTGTGTCTGAGGCCTCCAGGGGTTGTGTCGTGTCTCCCCAGTGAGGGTGCGGGGTCAGGCGCCCGGCCGCACCTGCTGAGTGTGCCCGAGTTGTGCAGATACCTGGCTGAGAGCTGGCTCACCTTCCAGATTCACCTGCAGGAGCTGCTGCAGTACAAGAGGCAGAATCCAGCTCAGGTAAGCTCTCCCATGTTATACAGTGGCTTCCTGCGCCGTGGGGGCATGGGGGAGTGGTGTGAACTCCAGGGTTGGAGTCGCAGAAGGAAAAGGCCTGGGTGCCTCCTTCGGGCAGCGCGCACAGCTCGTCTGTGGTACAGGAGGCAGGCTCAGGCACAGAATAACTGATACGTGGACACGGTTTCTGCCAAGGCCGGCCAGTGTGAATTGAATGATGGGTGTTGGGTGGTTTCTGCGGCAAACTTCCTGACTGGTGGCGTCAGGCATCCTCTTGAGTAGAGCAGCTCACTGCGCCCCTAGATGGACTCCCATCCGTCTACTGCAGAGCAGCGGCTCCCGCCCAGAGGGGTGGCCCGCACCCTTCGCTCACCGTTCCTCAAGGCCCCGTGCTCTTCCCTGCAGTTCTGTGCCCGCGTCTGCTCTGGCTGCGCTGTGCTGGCTGTGCTGGGACACTATGTTCCAGGGATAATGATCTCCTACATCGTCTGTGAGTAGTCCACCCTGGACCAGCCCCGCGGGAGTACTGTGTGCGCGCTCTGCTCGGTGCCTCATTGGTGGAGGTCTCCAGGGATGCAGGAGTGTTACTAACAGCGGAAGAGTCTGCAGGGAGGGGGCCGTAGGAACGGAGGGGAGACACCAGCACAGCTTCGGGAAAGGACCACGGGGACAGAAGAATGAGGGCCCCTCGGACGCAGGCGTGGGGGCGCTGAGTGGACCCTCTGACCTCTGACCCGCAGTGCTGAGCATCCTGCTGTGGCCCCTGGTGGTTTATCACGAGCTGATCCAGAGGATGTACACTCGCCTCGAGCCGCTGCTCATGCAGCTGGACTACAGCATGAAGGCAGAAGCCGACGCCCTGCACCACAAACACGACAAGAGGAGTAAGCTCCCTCGACCGGGACGGTGAACGTGGGGGCGGGGCTCGGGTGGAGACCCGGCTGGACTTCAGATCTCCTGCTCCTTGGCCCTGTGCGGCCCCCTCCCCCCGCTGGGCCGGCCTGCTGAGTGCCCTGCTGCTCTTACTTCCCTAGAGCGCCAGGGGAAGAACACTCCCCCAGGAGGCGATGAGCCGCTGGCAGAGACAGAGAGTGAAAGCGAGGCGGAGCTGGCCGGCTTCTCCCCAGTGGTGAGGCCCGGGGGAGACGGGGTGTCAAGTAGAAGGCTGGGGAAGAGTTGCCGTGTCGGCGCTGCCGCCTCCCAAGGCCTGGAGGGAAGGTCGTTCTCCTGCGCCCTCACCTGTTGTGTCCGTCCCGGGTCTGCAGGTGGATGTGAAGAAGACAGCGCTGGCCTTGGCCATCACGGACTCGGAGCTTTCGGATGAGGAGGCGTCTATCTTGGAGAGTGGCGGCTTCTCTGTGTCCCGGGCCACAACTCCGCAACTGACCGATGTCTCCGAAGGTACAGGGAACACCTTACCCCTCCTGATCTCCCTGGGCCCTGTTACGGGACGTAGGTTATACTCCCTGGTCCTCTATGAACGTCTTATCTGGACAAGTGACTAATTCAACTCCAAGTTTCTGGAAGACCTTATGCCTGAAACCTGGCTCAGCTCCATGCCTGGAGTTCTCCCTGAGCTGTTCTGTTCTTGTGGCCAATCAGAGCAGGATGCCCATTCTTAACCCTTTGTTCTCTGCACAGATTTGGACCAGCAGAGCCTGCCAAGTGAGCCCGAGGAGGCCCTGAGCCGGGAGCTGGGAGAGGGAGAGGAGGCAGAGCTGGCCCCTCCCGAAGACATGCTGGGCCCTCCTCAGGCCCTCTCGGGGCAAACCCTGGACTCGGAGGAGGAGGAAGGCATGGCCGCCAAGGACACCTTGCTTCGGCTCTCATCCCCCCTTCACTTTGTGAACACGCACTTCAATGGGGCAGGGTCTCCCCCAGATGGAGTGCCGTGCTCCCCTGGAGGACCAGTGGAGACGCTGAGCCCCGAGGCAGTGAGTGGTGACCTCACTGATGCACCCAGCACCCTGTCACCCCCACTTGGCCTTGCTGAAGGTGACCCGGTCCCCTCTCCCGCCATGCTCCCACCTCCTCCCCAGGACTCTCCCCAGCCCCTGCCTGCCCCTGGGGAAGAGGAGGCACTCACCACTGAGGACTTTGAGTTGCTGGATCAGGGGGAGCTGGAGCAGCTGAATGCAGAGCTGGGCTTGGGGCCGGAAACACCCCCAAAGCCCCCTGATGCTCCACCCCCTCCATCTGTGGGGCCTGATGCCCATTCTCTGGTACAGTCAGACCAAGAGGCTCAGGCCATGGCAGAGCCATGAGCCCTAGGGGAAGGAGCTGCAGGCACAGCAGGGCTTCCTGGCTGGAGGTGCCACTGTTTCCTCCTGTCCCTGGAGCTCTGAGGAGGGCCAGCGTGGGGCAGCTGGCTGTCAGATGGTAGCCAGTCCACCCTCTGCCTGCCTGCCTGCCTGCCTGCTGTCCTGGGCCTGGTGTAGTACCTGTGCCTGGGATTGGTTTTAAGTCTGTAAATAATTCTCCATGTGGATTTGTGGATGTGAACAGGGCTAGGGAAGTCCTTCCCACAGCCTGCACTTGCCTCCCTGCCTCATCTCTATTCTCATTCCACGAAGCCCCCAGCCCTGGTGGTCTAGCCCTTTTTTTTTTCCTCCTATCCTCAGGGACCTGTGCTGCTCTGCCTTCATGTCCCACTTGGTTGTTTAGTTCAGGCACTTTATAATTCTTCTCTCCTGTCCCTTACTCGTCTCTGCTT
The DNA here is from genome assembly GCA_949820135.1 of Sylvilagus floridanus. NCBI lineage: Eukaryota > Metazoa > Chordata > Mammalia > Lagomorpha > Leporidae > Sylvilagus > Sylvilagus floridanus. The sequence goes on from OX463236.1 coordinate 162,114,204, forward strand.
TATTTTCCTGCTGTGTCATGTCTTCAGCAGCTCAACAACCCCTCCCCCCACCACCACCTTTGCCAGCTCCACTTTCCCAGCAGGCACTGCGAAGCTTTAGGGAGGCTCCTGGTCTGGGGGGTGGGGGGTCAGACCAGGAGTTCTGCAATTAGGTCTCTGGAACCTCCCCTGCACCCTCGCGCCAGTTCAGCCCAGCATTTCATGGTGCAGGGGAGCAGGGAACCTCCGGCACACGCGCCAGTGCTGGGATTGGTGAGCGTGCACTCCGTCACTGAGACAGGGGCCTCCTGACTGCCGTAGAGGGGAAGAGGGAAGCCTCCTCTGGACCATGGATGGCCCAAGTGTGGTGGGAGCCCCATCCCAGGGCCAGGAAATAGTAACATCTGTGCAGGTGTCGACTGGAAAAATAAAAGTGTTGATTGGCTGGAACCGCCACCCGCCTGCTTGCCTGCCTGCCTGCCGCCTCACTGCTCTGCTTTCCACACTGCGCTTGGTCCGCTCTTCACTTACCCCCTTTCACCCCAGTCTTGCTCCTGGCTGTTTATTTACCTTGGTGCAAAACAAGGCCAGAGGCAAGGCTTAGCCTGACCAGCCTAACTTCCCTTTATGGCAGCGTGGTGTGGTAGTGAGATTTAGCATGTGTGAATAAAATGTATGCAGGAGGAACCGGTTCTGTCTTCCCAATCACTAGAAATCTGGGATCATAACAATCGTTTCTGCCTTGGTGCCAGCAAGCCTAACCCTGTCTTCCATGCAGTTTTTCACCCATCCACCTGCTAACAGTTGACTTGTTCAGCCCTGGTTTGTCTACACTGGGGAAAGCAGTCAAGCCATGGAGTTCTTACACCTGTATCAGAACTAAAGCCAGGCCGAGGAACACTGAAGGAATAGTTTGTAACACTTAGTGAATGCATAGTATGCCCCCGCTCTGTTCTGAGCGATTTGTATGTGTGAGCATTTTTCTCACAACGTTGGCGCACACACTGCGATTGACTTCCTGGAGGCCGTGAGGCCCAGTGAACAGCCAGGACCCAGACCCAGGCAGTTAGGCTCCAGCAAGCACACAGTAAGCCCCTCTCCCTTAGTAGGGCACGTCCGTTCAGACGCTCAGGGAGGCAGGAAGTGTGGAGTGGACTCCTGGCAGTCCTTCCTCCACGGGGAGCAGAGCCCGGCACAGAGCAGATGGCCGCCTTCGGAGTTCATGTCCACAGCCTTCAGCTGCAGCTACCATATGGCAGTGCTCCCTGTCTTTGGGTTGATTCGTACACCACGTAGTTCATGTGTGAGAATTTTCCATTGTCAACCATTTGCCAGAGAGACAATCTCTCAGGGATACCTGAGGCTCCGTTCTCTGCCACTGAAAGAACGTGAGCTTTTAATCATCTAGAAAACGGAAAAACAGTTCTGGTCAACAAACAGGCATTCAAGAAAAAATAGAACTAAACAATCAGACAACGGCGGCCACTTGCCCCGCTTTTAATCCATTTCCTTGTTGGACTTGCTGTTTGAGGACAGAAGCAGAAACCTGTATCTGGTTCAAAACATTCCTCTTAGGTTTGGAGTTCCATAGGAATCTCTTCTTGACATTCCTTTTGGTCTGATGGTTGCTGCAGAGTTGTTTATGATGTTCTTATTATCAGGTGTCCTAGTCATTTTGTGCCATATAGTGAGAGAGACAAGAAATCTTTTCGTATGAGTGGAAAAAAACCACCAGAAATAGGAAACCTACACTTAGACTAAATAAAAATCAATTGTAGAAATCCAGGCTAGGGGGAGAAGAGTTGGCTGCATGTTCATGCTGGGGGTGGGGACAGTGCCCTTGAGTTAACTGTGTAGTCAGACAGCAGTTAGTGTAATGTGGCTGCTCATAAATTCAACTTTTGTAGCCTGCAAACAAGGAGGGTAATACTCTAATGTGCTGCCAGTGGGTGGCTTGCTATGCTTGTGGACAAACTGCCAAACTGCCGTGTGCCCGGGAGAGGCCACCAGAGACGGTGAAAGTCCTCATGTGAGGAACCATTGAAGGGACTGCAGATGTTTAATCCATGGAGAGCTGGGTTGAGCCATGTCAGCTGCCCCGAACTTTGAAGACCATAGGGCTTTAGAGAGCAGAAATTAAATCTGTGGGTACAGGTTGACTGATAATAGTGCTGGATAGAATTTAGTTTTCTAGTCAAAGGATATGGCAAAACAGTAGATTTAAAGGATCTTTAAAAGTACAATGACCAGGGGGCCAGCGCTGTGGCACAGTGGGTTAAAGCCCTGGCCTGAAGCGCCGGCATCCCATATGGGTGCCGGTTCTAGTCCCAGTTGCTCCTCTTCCAATCCAGCTTACTGCTATGGCCTGGGATAGCAGTAGAGGATGGTCCAAGTTCTTGGGTCCCTGCATCCATGTGGGAGACCCACAAGAAGCTCCTGGCTTCAGATCGGCCCAGCTCTGACCATTGTGGCCATCTGGGGAGTGAACAGTGGATGGAAGATCTCTCTCTCTCTCTCTCTCTGTGCCTCTACCTCTCTCTGTAACTCTGTCTTTCAAATAAATAAATAAATAAATAAAATGTACAGTGACCAGGGCCAGTGTTCCAGTGTTGTGGTGTAACTGGAATGCTGACATTCCATATGGGTGCAGGTTCATGTCCAGCTACTCCACTTCTGATTCAGTTCCCTGTTTTTGTTTTTAAGATTTACTTACTTATTTGAAAGGCAGAGATACAGAGAGAAGTAGTTCATCTGCAGGTTCATTCCCCAAATGGTTGCAATGGCCGGGGCTGGGCCAGACCGAAGCCAGGAGCCAGGAGATTCATCTGGGTCTCCCACATGGGTGCAGGGGCCTAAATACTTGGGCTTTCTTCCACTGCTTTCCCAGGGGCATTAGCAAGGAGCTGGATCAGAAGTGGAGAAGCCAGGACTTGAACCGGAGCCCATATGGGATGCTGACACTGTAGGTAGAAGCTCTGGCCCCTTAGTTCCCTGTTAATGGCCTAGGAAAAAGTAGCAGAAAATGGCCTAAGTGCTAGGGCCCCTGCCACCCACATAGGAAACCTGGATGAAGCTCCTGGTTCCTGGCTCCTGGCTTCAGCCTAGCCAAGTGCTAGCTCTTGCGGCCATCTGGGGAGTGAACCAGTGGATGGAAGATCTCTCTCTCATTCTGTGTCTCTCCTCTCTCTCTCTAAGATAAGTAATTCTTTATATATATATATATATATATATATATATATATATATATACAGTGACCAAGGACAGTGGTTCTAAAAATTGCTAATTCCGTATGGGAAGACAAGTCTCGTATGTACCATGTTTTGTTTTTTATCATCCAACTGGATTCTCCCCTTCCATCTGCTCCCTGAAATGTTGGGACTTTGTTGGGTGGTACTGGCTCGCTTTTCTTGGCACTGTGTTCAGCCATCCTGGGCAATTTCACATAGTCACTTATGTAGTTCCCACTTGTGCTGTTGTGTGTCTCGGTACAGCTTCTTTCCCACAACTTCCAGTGAGGCATCACCTCTTGAATGTCTCATGGGAACCTTCTGCTCAACAGATCAAAACCTGAACACATCCTCTTACCACCCTCTGTCTAGTCCACTCCCACCTCCCCCAAACCAAAGGCTTTGTATCCATCTTGCTTGCCTGTACCACAAGCCACAAAGACCTACGATTCCCTCATTCTACATCCAACTGATCACCAGTTACTACTGATCTGGTGTCATAATCATTTCTCAACTCGGCTGCCATCATCATAGCTGTGATTCACTTCCCTCGTCTCTCACCTGCCCACATTCTTGTTCCCCACCCAAAATTCACCCCCAACAACGTACCTAGATTATTTTTAAAGTACAAGTTAGATGATCTTTCTGCTGATTTACTGTTCTCCAAAGGCTCTCCTCCTAACAAGATATAAATGCAAGAGCCCTAATATGGTTAAGAATCCTTCTAAAATTGGAGCCTGGCCTGCTCAGCCGTCTGCCCTCCCCCAGCCTCCAGCCCCACACACCCTAGGCCTCCACTTAGCAAATGCCTCATTTGTCTTTTAAGATGCACTACAGGGGACTGGCAGTATGGCACAGGGGGTTAGCCTGCTGCTTGCCTCACCGGCATCCCATGTTGGAGCACTGGGTTGAATTCTGCAGCTGTGCTTCTGATCCAGCTCCCTGCTAATGTGCCTGGGAAGGCAGCAGAGGGTGGCCCAAGTCCTTGGATCCCTGCCACCCACGTGGGAGACGAGGAGGCAATTCCCTGCTCCTGGCATTGGCCTGGCCCAAATCTGGCTGGTTCAGCCATTTGGACAGTGAATTGGTAGATGGAAGGTCTTTCTTTTTCTGCCTCTCTCTCCTTCTCTCTCTGTTGTTTTGCCTTTCAAAAATGATGTACCTCAGAGCACACCTCATCTGTGACCCTCCCCGATAGCCTCCATCACTGCCCCTCATCAGTCTAGCTCTGCCAGATCAGACGAGATCGGGCGCGTTCAGGGCGGTGTGGCCATAGACTCCAGCTCTCTCAATGCCCTCACAGTTCTTGGGCACACTTCTATTCTCCTGCATACCACGTGAAACCCCCATACTCACTCTACAAGTCTGTGTCTGTGTAGCCCCTACTCTACGGCTTGTTCTTAAGGGTAAAGACTATGTCTTACTCATTGGAATGAAAAGTTGGCATGTGCTAGATGTTCAATAAATGTACGTGAAACTAAATTGAACTATTTTATATTTTTTAAAAAAATGATTTATTTGAAAGGCAGAGCATTAGAGAGAGAAGGCCCAAACCAGGAGCCGTGAACTCACTCTGGGGTTTTCCACGTTGGTGGCAGGGATCCAAGCACTTAAAGCGTCATCTACTGGCTCCCATGATGCTCATCTGCAGGGAGCTAGGTCAGAAGTGGAAGTAGGGGATTGGCGTGACACTGCAGGCTAAGCAGGGTTCTTAGCCATATTAGGGCTCTTGCATTTATATCTTGTTAGGAGGAGAGCCTTTGGAGAACAGTAAATCAGCAGAAAGATCATCTAACTTGCACTTTAAAATAATCTAGGTACGTTGTTGGGGGTGAATTTTGGGTGGGGAACAAGAATGTGGGCAGATGAGAGATGAGGAAAGTGAATCACAGCTATGATGATGGCAGCTGAGTTGAGAAATGATTATGACACCAGATCAGTAGTAACTGGTGATCAGTTGGATGCAGAATGAGGGAATCGTAGGTCTTTGTGGCTTGTGGTGCAGTTAAACTGCCTGCAATGCCAGCATCCCATATGAGCTCCAGTTCAAGTCCTGGCTGTTCTACTTCCCACCCAGCTCCCTGCTCATGTTCCTGGGGGGCAGGGAGCAGATGGCCCAAAAACCTGGGACTCTGTTATCCATGTGGGAGACATGGATAGAACTCCAGGCTTCTGGCTCTGGCCCAACCCCAGTCATTGGCAGCCATTTGGGGAGTGAACCAGTGCATGGAAGATTCTCTCTCTCTCTCTCTCTCTCTCTCTCTCTCTCTATATATATATATATATATATATATGTATATATATATATTTATTTATTTATTATTTTTTACAGGTCTATTTATTGATTTGAAAGAGTTACACACAGAGAGAGGGAGAGGCAGAGAGAGAGAGAGGTCTTCCATCCACTAGTTCACTCTCCAGTTGGCTGCAATGGCCAGAGCTGCGCCGATCCAAAGCCAGAAGCCTCTTCCCGGTCTCCCACGTGGGTGCAGGGGCCCAAGGACTTGGGCCATTGTGTGCTGCTTTCCCAGGCCATAATTAAATGAATCTTTAAAAGAAGAAGAAACAGCAGAAATAGGGCTCTAGCCAAGCACTTCAACATATCACTATCCCAGCTGGTGGCTTAACCTGCTACACCACAGTGCCCACTTCAGTCAGCCATTTAAAAAAAAAAATTGGGGGTGGGTGGGTGTTTAGTTTATTGGGGAAGCAGACACACACACACACACACACACACACAGTATGCACTCCCATATACTGCTTCACTCCACAAGTGGTAGGGATTCAGGCTGTGCATTAGCAGAAAGCTGGAATACGGAGAGAGAGAGTGGAGCCAGGACGTCACCCAGGCACTCCAGTAAGGAATACGGGCATCCCAAGCAGTGGCTTAGCCACTGCACCGAACACCTGCCTGGATCCATTTCCACCTTACAGATAAGGAAAACAAGGCTTTGTGAGGTGAGTTAACCTGCTCACAGCCACATGACTGGTTGGAGTTACAATCCTGGGATTCCTATGTGCCCTCATTTTTAAAAAAAATATTTATTTTAAAGATTTATTTATGTATTTGAAACGTTGAGAGAGAGAGAGAGAGACAGAGAGACACAGAGAGAGAGAGAGCGCTCTTCCAGCCACTGGAAATCATCTCCGACTGACTGCGAGGGCCAACCTGGGCTCAGGCTACAGCCAAGAGTCCAGAATCCCATCTGTGTCTCCCTAAGGGCAGCAGGGACTGGAACTTGAGCTATTGTCTGCTGCTTCCCTGCGGCAAGAGCAGGGAGCAGGATTGGAAGCAGAGTAGCTGGGAAACAAAACAGTGCTCAATATGGGATACAGGTGTCCCAAGCAGTGGCTCAACCCACTGTGCCACAGTGCCCAGCCCCACCCCTCCTATTTTAAAGTACCAAAATGTAATTTTAGCTAAGATAAAATCATGTTTTCCATATTAAAACAAGAAATCGGGATTCTGGGTCCTTTATAAATGCAATATAGCAGCATAGAAAATTTAAACACCAAAAGATTTGTTCAGAAAGTGTTGTTGCATTGCACCAACTTCAAGAGGAGGGAAAAATGTTAGTGGATAAAACAAGCATGCATTGCAAGAATAATTATTCTGGGGTGGGTGTCATGGTGCAGACACAGCTGTGGTGGCAGCTTCTCTTAACAAAAATGATCATCTGATTCTCCCAGGGGGGACTTTCTGCTGGTTTGTCGACTACACATGGTACTGGCTGTGGCGGAAACTGGAGTGATTCTTGAGCTCCTCATCAGCCCTGGAGACCTGTCCCTTGCAGCTCTGGAAAGACTCCTGACACGGTGTCTTTATCTTAAATCGCTTCTTGGACTTTAGAAATGCTTTAGTTTTAATTTAAAATAACTTAGAGTAATTACTAAAGATGGTGAAGAATTCTTTTAGAGTCAAACTATAATCATGTGGTGTCAACAATTTTATTCTTATTTTATTTCACTTATTATTTATTTCAATTATTATTCTTATTTTAATTCAATTTTATTCGCTTTCTTCTGTCTCCATGCATCGTCAGTGGCTTTGGAGCTGTGGGCTTCTGATTTGAGGAACCTTGTCTGGTTCCTTGTCTGTGTGGTCTGGAGCAGACCACACAAAGATAAATGCTGCCTCTCTGCCCACCCCCGCTGCAGTGAGGTCTCAGCTAACCAAAGGGAATCTCTCTTGAGCAGGAGCTGATGTGGGAGAGGCAGGAGTGCTGGAAGGGATAAAGAACTAAGCACTGCCAACACCCAAGCCCTGTGCATTCTCCAGATCCCATCACCTTCCATGCTGATCAATCGTGCAGCTAAGCCTGGCTTTCTCTCAGGCTCCAGACACCGAGACACCTTCCTGGAGACCACCACGTGTGCTGCATTCCCACCCCAAGTCCTGTCTCCTTTGGGTCTTCAATCAAGCCCTGCCCCGAGCCACCACCCGATCCTGAAAAAGGATGACAGCCTGCTGGGTGGATGCAGCTCTCTCTCTCGAGGTTCCCCACACTCATGTCCAGAGTGTGCACTGCCGGCCAGGTTTAGGGTGAGGGTCAGAAGAAGGTGCAGAGGTGAGTGGTCAAGGCAGAAAAGATGTTTTGTTTAGAAAGGACAGCACATGGGGTTCATTGTAAGGATTCCGCCGGCCAGGCAGCAGGTGGGGGCCCTTGGAAGCTACTTCTCCGGAGTGGGGTCCTGTTGGATGGGCAGAAAGCTACTCACTGCAATGTATCGTTCTGGTAGTTTGCCATGTCCCAGATTTGGATTTAACTATTTTCCAGAGTGACCAAAAATAAAATAGTTGTGGGGTGGGGATAGGGGGTTAGGTATTTGCACACAATGGCCTGAAAGATGGTAACTCTTATCTTTCAATAAATCCTGCTGTTGCGGTCACCTCTGCCTGTGTCTCTTGGTTGCATTCTGACACAGGGGAAGACAGGAACTTGGACTAAGTCTAGCTGGGGGCGTCTCTCTGGGCCCAGCCATGGCTCTTGATCTTCACAACATAATTTGGGGGGGTCTATTTCTCCAAACAGAGCAAGGATGTCTCGTGTGTGTGTGTGTGTGTGTGTGTGTATTTGTGTCTGTGTCTCTCCATCAATTCCAAAGACAGAGACAGACAGAAAGTGAGAACGAGATGTTCCATCCATTGGTTCACACCCCAAATGCCCACAACAGCCAGGAACTCCATCCAAGTTTTCCACATGGGTGGCAGGGACACAGTACTTGGGCCATCATCTGCTGCATCCCAAGCTGTGCCTTAGCAGGAAGCTGAACTGGAAGCAAAACAGGACTTGAACCAGGTACTTGGATATGGGATACAGGTATCTCAAGCAGGGGCTTAACTGTGGTCCAGCCCGACCCAGAGTGTTTTAACTGCCGTGGCAGACCTACCTGAGATTCTAGTGACTCCAAGAGTGAGTGAGGCCCCCCACAGGGTTTCTTTATAAGCCAGACCCAGAGACTCATAGTGACTGAGAACTCAAGGGCTTTCTCCTAAGGTGGTACTGTTCTCCCAAGATCGAAACAGGATAATGCTCCGGCCGAAGCACCATTCTCTACTCCAGAGTCTGGACAGAGCTGCCTCGCTTTCTGAATAAAGGAGAGCACAGAGAAATCCAATAACATGTTGCAACCTGAATAAACTGCTGCAGAAGAGATCAACAAATAAGTGGGCGTGGCTTAAATCCCCTTGACTGTAGAGCGACAGAGCATGCTCAGCTTAGCCAAGTGACTGTGCTTCCGTTGTGGGGCTGCAACCCATCAACGGGACAGCAGCCACTACCCCTCTACAAATTAGGAGACATAGTCACGGCCAGACACCCCTCATTTCAGCTTCAGCAGGTTGAAACCAGACGAGGTGGAAGTGAGGATGTCAAGGGTGTCGCCACCCGATTTCTCCTTGAATGTCGGTTCAGTGTCTTCTGTCTTGGTGGCTTTCCTCTACCTCCTGAGCCTTTGGAGAAACAGCCGGTAAGCGGAGGGCGAGGAAAACTAATGTCCGTTAGGCGTCCTGCCCTTCTCCACCTGTCAGCGGGCTTCATCTCCATGGAAACCTCTTTGGGGTAGTATTGTACAGTCCCCACGTGTGCCTGAGAAAACTGAGGTTGGCTGCTGGAGGCTGTGGAGAGTGGGTGGTGCTCTGCCAACCTGTTCGCCAGTGGCAGGTGCAAGATCCGTTTCTCTTACTTCCTGGGAGTCTTCCTGGTTGCTTCAGTTGTCCCCCTAAGGAGCCTCCCTTTCAGTGGAGTTGATGTCACGTCTTGACAAGGAAACAAAGGCCCTTGTAAGCTGCCTCCTGCTCACTTTGAGCTTGCCTGACATTGGCCTTAAAGAGTGACTCAGAGGTGGCCAGGCGGCAAGTGGAGAGAAGCCCGTGCGGAGAGAGTGAGCATGGAGAACGATGCTACTTGTTATTCTGCAGGTGGATACCCAATTAGACGGGGCGGGGTGGAGACAGGAAGCTGAACAGCCAGGCAATTGTTTGGAAATTATTCGGAAATGTGTATTTATAAACATCTACCTGCAGGTAGTGGAAGTTAAGATTCAAGTTCACCGCTGATGCCATTTTTAGTATCCCTTTCATGTAGCCAGAGGGCAGATTAATTTATATCCGTGACCAGGGACACTTTTGCCTCCAGGGGCCATTTGGCAGTGTGTGGAGACATTTTGGTTGTCATAACTGGTTTCTTGAAAGTTGTAGGGTGGGGTGGAAGGTGCTGTCATTATGTAATGAGTGGCAAGCAGCCAGTGAGGCTGGTAAACATTTTACAAGGAGCAGGACAGACCCCATCCCCCAGAGAAGTCGCTGCTCAGAACATCAATAGTACTGACCTTGAGAAACCCTGATTTAGAGGAAGACTGGAAGTGGAGCTATTCTGAGTTCAAGACCTGTGCCCGTGATTACCAGCCACTGGAGAAAGAAAAGATCAGAGCACAATGACTTCGCTGGCATTTCAGTACTTATTTTACATTAGCAAGTTCGTTTAAAATTTTTTCATTTATTTATTTTCATTTGACTTGAAAGGCAGAGGGACAGAAACAGAGACAGAGAGCGCTTCTACCTGCTGGTTCACTCCATAAATGCTTATTTTATTATTATTTTTTTTGACAGGCAGAGTGGACAGTGAAAGAGAGAAAGGTCTTCCTTTTCCATTGGTTCACCCCACAATGGCCACTGTGGCCGGCGCAGGAGGCTGGAGGCCGGCTCCTGGCTTCGGATCAGCGCGGTGCGCAAGCTGCAGCGGCCATTGCGGGGTGAACCAAGGGCAAAGGAAGACCTTTCTCTCTGTCTCTCTCTCTCACTGTCCACTCTGCCTGTCAAAAAAAGTAAAACACACAAACAAACAAACAAAACAGGAGGCCTGAACTCAATCAGGGTCTCCCACGTGGGTGGCAGGAACCCAGGTACTTAAGTCCTCACTTGCTGCCTCCCAGGATGTTCATGAACTGGAAGCTAGAACCAGAAGAGGAAGAACCAGGAAAGTGAGCCTCCTGAGGCTGAGCCCCAGTGCTGGAGATGCGAAAGCTACAGACAAGCAGGTTCTGGTCTCCTAGGCTCCCTCCTGCAGGTTTCCGTACCCTACTTCCTTTCTTTTCTCTTTCTTTCTTTCTTTCTTTCTTTCTTTCTTTCTTTCTTTCTTTCTTTCTTTCTTTCTTTCTTTCTTTCTTTCTTTCTTTCTTTCTTTCTTTCTTTCTTTCTTTCTTTCTGACAGGCAGAGTGGACAATGAGAGAGAGAGACAGAGAGAAAGGTCTTCCTTTTGCTGTTGGTTCACCCTCCAATGGCTGCCGCAGCCGGCGCACTGTGGCCAGCGCATCGTGCTGATCCGAAGCCAGGAGCTAGGTGCTTCTCCTGGTCTCTCATGGGGTGCAGGGCCCAAGCACTTGGGCCATCCTCCACTGCACTCCCAGGCCATAGCAGAGAGCTGGCCTGGAAGAGGGGCAACAGGGACAGAATCTGGCACCCCAACCGGGACTAAAACCCGGGGGTGCCAGCACCACAGGTGGAGGATTAGCCTATTGAGCCATGGCACCGGACCGTACCCTACTTTCTGATTGCAAGCCAACCTCCCCAGATTGATACCATTTTGATGGTCTGTCTCATGGAGGGGGTGAGGAGGATTCTTTTCCAAGAACTCTAGACCTGGGGCAAACATTAACTATCACCTGCATACATAGGCCCCAGACTGACTGCGGTCCAATTCGCTATCAAAATTCCCTAAAGGACATGAGATCGTCAACCAGTGAAAGCGGGTCATGAGCACTGCATGCCAGCTGGGAACTTGAACGTGAGCTGTAGGTGCACTTCCCATCCCCAACCTCAATCTTTAAGAACCTTTACTCCAGGGCCTGGACGCTGTGGCACAGCGGGTAAAGCCCTGCCCTGCAGCACCGACATTCTGTCTTTCAAATAAATAAAAGAAATCTTTAAAACAACAACAACAAGAACCTTCACTCGCTAAGCACTCAGGGAGCCTGGGAATTCAGTGCTGGCTGCCTAGTTTCTTGTTCAGGTGTTTTTTTTGTTTGTTTGTTTGTTTTTGTTTTTTGGATTTAGTATTTATTTGAAAGAATTACACAGAGAAGGAGAGGCAGAGAGAGAGAGAGAGGTCTTCCATCCGATGGTTCACTCCCCAATAGGTTGGAATGGCTGGAGCTGTGCTGATCCAAAGCCGGGAGCCAGGAGCTTCTTCCAGGTCACCCACGCAGGTGCAGAGTGCAGGGGCCCAAAGACTTGGGCCATCTTTCACTCTTTTCCCAGGCCATAGCAGAGAGTTGGATGGGAAATGAAGCAGCCGGGACTTGAACCAGCGCCCATATGGGATGCCGGCGCTGCAGCAGGTGGCTTTACCTGCTACTCCACAGCGCCAGCTTGCCTTGTTCAGTTCTTTGGAATGAACACTTCCTTTCTTCTGCCGTCCCCGATGTCAGCGTTGGACAAACAGACCTATTTTGGGTTTCTGCTGTAACTTCAGTCTCAAGTGTCGTCTTAACTGCTGCACCAAACACCTACCCCAGTGATTTATCTTTAAAGCAAAATGTTCAGTATTGTAAAAAAGTAAAATAGCTTCGGAAGACGAACATTTATGTACACACGTATGTATGTGTAATGAAATGTACAAATGTTAATTCATGGGGAAAGTGTGGCCCGACACCACTTGTGATGCCCACACTAAATGCCTGGGTTCGAGTCCCAGCTCCCTTTCCAGTACAGCATCCTGCTAATGCACAGCCTGGGAGGCAGCAAGTGGTGGCTCAAGTAGTCGGGTCCCCGCAACCACTGTGGGAGATCCTGATGGAGTTTTTATTTATTTGGAAGGCAGAGTTACACAGAGAGAAGAGAGACAGAGAGAAGAGAGACAGAGAGAAAGAAAGATCTTCCATCCACTTGGTTCACTATCCCAATAGCCGCAATGGCCGGCGCTGTGCTGAAGAAACACCTTGACAGTAGGGACTCCATTTTGGAGCACCTGAGACTCCATTCTAGGAAGGCAACCCCCCACCGTGAGACTCTGGTCTGAAACTATGATCTAAAACTCTTGGACAATAGCAGTTCACTACATCACACTTGGCAAACATAGAAACCCCTTAGTGTGATCGCTCAAGCTTGGCAGTGGATGGGCTGCACCTGGGTTAATGATAAAAATGTAATTTGCCTATATCCTACATATGATTTAAGCTAGTATCTGGATTAATGTCGAGATCATAATTGGAATTGTTAAGATTGTAACTGGTATTGTCAAGATTATAATTGATATTAGTTTTGCATAGGTTTTAGGTCAGCTTGACCCTGGTAACCATGCATTCCCCTCCCGATTTTGTCATTTTTGCCTTTATAAACCCTGTTGCTTTGGGCTTCGGGGTTGAGAGTTCTTTAGGGCATGAGCCTGCTCTCCACCACCAGCAATGAAGGACCATCAAATGTTATCAGTGTGAGGTGTTCCTCTGTCAGCACTCGCTCAGGTACAACAGTGCCAGGCCAAAGGAGGATCCCAGAGCTTCCTCAGGGTTTCCCATGTGAGTGCAAGGGCCCAAGCACTTGGGCCATCCTCCACTGCTTTATCAGGTGTATTAGTAGGGAGCTGAATCAGAAAAGGAACAGTCGGGATTCGAACTGGCGCCCACATTGGATGCTGGCTTCTCAATTGGCAGCTTAGCCTGCTCTACCACAGTGCTGGCCCCTAGACCTGAATTCCGAGAGGAAGGAAGTAAACACCAAGCATGTCTCCAACCACTGCTCATATAGGATGCTGGTGTCATAGGCAGCAGCTTATGCCAGCCACCTTGACTGAGTTCCTGACTCCTGGCGTTGGCCTAGGCCAGACCTGGCTGTTGGGGTGTATAAGGAGTGAGCCAGTAAATAGAAGACCACTGTCTATCTTTCTGTATCTCTCTATCAAATTTAAAAAAATTCAAATAAATAAAAGTGCATATGCATGATTTTTAACATGATTTATAATTTATTTGAAAGGCAGAGTAATGGGGAAAGGGAGAAATCTTCCATCCGCTGGTTCACTCCCTAAATGTCCACAGTGGTTGGGGCTAGGCTAAGCTAAATCCAGGAGTCTGGGGAACTCCATCTGGATCTGCACAGGTGGCAGAGGCCCAGGTACTTTAGCCATCCTCTGCTGCTTTCCCAGGCACATTAGCAGAGAGATATATCAAACTTAAACTGGTACTTTGATAAGGGATCCCAGCTTTGCAGGCAGCAGCTTAGCTTACTGCATCACAATGCCAGCCCCTACATGATTATTTTAAGATAAATCACTGGGGTCGGCGCTGTGGTGTAGCAGGTAAAGCCGCTTCCTGCAGTGCGGGCATCCCATATGGGTGCTGGTTGGAGTCCTGCTGCTCCACTTCTGATCCAGCTTTCTGCTGTGGCCTGGGAAAGCAGAAGAAGATGGCCCAAGTCTTTGGACCCCTGCACACATGTGGGAGACCTGGAAGAAACTCCTGGATCCTTGCTTCTGATTGGCCCAGCTCCAGCCTTTGCAGCCATTTGGGGAGTGAACTAGCAGATGGAAGATCTCTCTCTCTCTCTCTGCTTCTCTGCAATTCTTTAAAAGATTTTAAGTCTTAAAACAAAACAAAAACCAAAAAATAAAAACATACACACAAAAAAACCACAGTTAAAAATTTGGGTTAAAAATTTGAAGAACAGCACTCAACCCTGGAGGCTGCAAAGAGACGATGAGTCTTTGGAGAAGGATGAATAAACTCAGGATGCTATCAAGAAGGAAGCTGGGAAGAAAACTGGCAGCATGGGCTCCAGCAGGAGCCTGGCAAAGTGGTACCCATAGGATAAATGCCTTGTACAATCTTAGCTGCTGTATGCCGTTACAGGAACCTCCCTTGGTGTCATCCATTCACTGTTAGGATGACCTAAACATCTTTAAAGTCATCCTTGATTTCCCTTTGTGACACTAGCTGTCTGTTCTTCTCTGACATACTGATTAGAAATTTATCTGTGCGCATGGCCACCCAGTGAAAGCCTACATTTCCCAGTTTCTCTGGAGCTAGTTATGATCATGTGATTAAATGCTAGCCAATGTAATTTTCCCAGTAGTGATGCCTACAAGTTCAGGGGGAAGCCTTCCAGTGGTACAGGCATGCCTTCTTTTTCCTTTCCTGTATTCTGCTACCTGGAACAAAGACTCCTTGGGAACTACACAAGCAAAGGTAATACCTGAAGGATGGCAGAGCAACGAAGCATATGTCCAGGTCCCACGCTGGTACTGTCCTATCAGCCTGGGTCATTACACAGAGAAGACATCAAATTTCTTTTCTGCTTATGTCACTGCTATGTCGAGTCCTTGTTACAACAGCTTAACTCATATCTTGCCTACTACCCTCTTCTACTTTAAAAAAGTGCTGGGTATTTTTTTTTATGATTTTATTTATTTATCTGAAAGTCAGAGTTACACACAGAGGTCTTCCATCCGATGGTTCACTCCCCAAATGGCTGCAATGGCCAGAGCTGCACCAATCTGAAGCCAGGAGCCAGGAGCTTCTTCCAGGTCTCCATGTGGGTGCAGGGGCCCAAGGACTTGGGCCATCTTCTACTGCTTTCCCAGGCCATAGCAGAGAGCCACATCGGAAGTGGAGCAGCTGGGACTCAAACTGGCGTCCATATGGGATGTTGGCACTGCAGGCGGTGGCTTTACCTGCTACACCACAGCACAGGCCCTGTGGTGGGTGTTTGAAGGACTAACATCTGGTTTTAGGTGCATGGACTTTAAACTATACTCCCACATGGGATGTGTTTGTCTTTGTGTTTTCGATCCAAAACCCAGCAGGCTGAGGATCACACAGAAGGTCAGAGAGAAAGAATTCTTGCCAGTGACGTGTGCTGTGTAGATTAGATTAAACGGTATAAAAATGTTTTTGTAAAAAATGGTCAAATGTTCGCAATTTCATATATTTCAAACTAACAGAACTGACGCAGGTTTCACAGATAACAGAGTCTGGGAGTTCATGACTGGTAAACTCTTCAGTACTTGACCTTTCTAAAGGGGACCGTGCCAAAAGCTGAATCCCCATGGCAGAGACCCTCGGGGCACGGCAGGACAGACAGTCACATGTGTATCATTGGCCTGAGTTTAGGTGGTGACTGGAGATTCTGACAAGGCCAGAGCGAGGCGCTGACTCCAAAAAGTGAGGCTAGCTTAGCAAAGGCACTAGGCCATAGCTTTCCTGGGAACTGCAGACTTTGGGAGGACGTAAGGGACAGACGAGCTACAAGACTAACCTCCAAATGAGAGTCCATGTTCTGTAAAACTACAAGGCCAACCTTTTAAAAATGTTTTTCATTTGAAAGGCAGAGAGAGAGAGCAAGAGCAAGAGAGAGAGAGAGAGAGAGAGAGAGAGAGCGCTTCCATCTGCCAGGCCAGTGCTGTCCAGTGCTGCCTTACTGCTTTACCTGCTGCCTCCCAGAATGCACATTGGCAGGAAGCCGCATGAGAAGCAGAGCCCAGACTCACACCCAGGCACTGGGATATGAAAGCAGATGTCCAGTGGTTTCTTAACCGCTGTGCCAAATACCTATCCTCAGCCTCTTTCTATGAGTTCCCTGTGTCCCATCAGACAGAACATTGATGACAGCAGTCTCTTTGCTGCCCCTCAGAGAGTATGGCATGAGGGCAGTAGGGCAGATTCCATAGTTCATACTAAGAACATATTAAGAGGGGCCGGCACTGTGGCACAGCGGATTAGCACCCTTGCCTGAAGCGCCAGTATTCCGTTCTATTCCCGGCTGCTCCTCTTCCAATCCAGCTCTCTGCTATGGTCTGGGAAAGCAGTAGAATATGGCCCAAGTCCTTGGGCCCCTGCACCAGCATGGGAGACCCAGAAGAAGCTCCTGGCTCCTGGCTTTGGATCAGCACAGCTCCAGTCGTTGTGGCTATCTGGGGTGAGAACCAGCGGATAGACCTCTCTCTCTGTCTCTACATCTCTCTAACTCTGTCTTTCAAATAAATAAAATAAATCTTTAAAGAAAGAAAAGAGATTCTTAAAAAAAAAAAAAGAACGCATTAAGAACACAAATTCTCTTGGCCTTGATTCCTAATTCCCAGGAAAGAATATGATTGGGCAAATGCAGCAGTGCACCTGGGGCCCATCTCTGACTTCAGCTACTGCTTCAGGCTTCTTATCTTGTTACCGCCAGGCCTCTTATTCTTTTTAATAGGCCAGTGTTTGCTCAGGCCCAGTGTCTGCATCTCCGGGTTTTCCTTAAAGCTTCTGTAGCTCAGATGACTTGCACACAGGTGCATCCGGCACAGTGCAGGGCTTGGCCCATGACCCCATCAAGGCAACTGGGTACAGTCAGAGCTGAGACGAACCTGCTTGAGGAACCAGGAAAGACAGGCTTTAGAGTTGTGACTGTGTAAGAAGCAGACACAGAGGGAACAAGAGCCAAGAGTTGGAGATGGACGGAGAGACAGAAAGAGGGGGAGAAGGGTTCCTCATCTCCAGCTGTGGCCTGGCTTCCCTCTCCATTCTGGAGGACACTGTTCAACTCCGAGCTCATTTCACCTGTGTACTCGTCCCCATCGGCAGACTCAAGGGGAGACAGAGCGGGACCAACCCTGGGCAGAAGGGACCTCAGACATATGAGACGTAAAATGTGCTGAGCCTGGAAGGCCTCAGCCCGGAGCTACTTAGGGTAAAGCAGGACTCTCACTCCTAATCCAAGAAACACTAAGCACTGAGAATATTCTAGATTTTTTTATTCAAAGTATGACATATGCACAACTTGTCTGGATTCCCTCAGGTGCTTTTACTGTATCAGGAGCCCCAGAGCCCCGGAATCTGCATTTTAAGTTGAGCCCGTAGGTAATCTGAATTCACACTGGAGTTTGAGAACCACACTGCTCAAGGCACGTTAGGTGCCAGGATGCAACAGAGCAAGGTGGATGCGTGGATGCGGTCCCGGCATTCCAAGGGTATTCATGCACGTGTGTGTGCGCATGTGCCTGCCAGCAGACTACTATAATGAGGTTAATATGTGTGCTGCAATAGCCACAGGGAGGTCGCCTAGCAGGTGCACCTCGTCCAGACAGGAGATTCGGGAAGTCTCACAGGAATCGCCTCAAAGCTGAAACCTGGAGGCACCTGCACTGCAGAGAAACATGGGGAGCTGTCAGCCCCGTAGACGGTAAACGCAGCTTTGGCTGTCAACGAAAAAAAATGACCAGAAGATGTACAGAGAGGGGAGGGGGCAGAGAGAGAAGCGGGCCAAAGACCGAATTGTGAAAGACTCCAAACCACCTCATTCCTCCGACCCTAAGATTTCACCTACGCTGGACTTCGTCGGCCCCTTCGCCCATCCCTCAGGCCTCAGGGAGACCTTCCGCGGAGCTGAGCCCGCACCTAGGACTGCGGAGCCGAGCCGACCGCCGCTCCCGCCGCCTCCGCGCTGCAGCGCCCCGCCCAGCGGAGCCAGGAGGGGCGGGGCGCGGCTCCGCCGGGACCGCCCCCTGGGGGGGCCTGGAGACGGCGCAGGGCGCGCCCGCTTTGCGTGGTGACGTCAGAGCGCCCGCGCTGGGGCCGAGGGAGGAGTGGGAGCCGAGAGCCGGCAGGCGCTGAGACTCCGGTAACCCGGGCTGGGCGGGGGAGAGGAGGGGCGGGGCGGGGCGCCCCTCGGAGTGTGGAGTCGTGGTCGGACCCGGAACGGGAGCCCTAGAGACGCCCAGGACTCGCCGCTTCTCCCAGCAGGCTCCTGCCCGGCCCGGCGATGGAGTTTCCGGACCTCGGGGCTCACTGTTCCGAGCCAAGCTGTCAGCGCTTGGGTGAGGGGCAGGGCCGGGCGGGAAAGGGCTTGGAACTGCAGGTGGAGCGAGACGGGTGGGCTCCGGGGCTGGAAGTACCAGGAAAGGGCGGGGCGCGAAGCCGGGGGCGGTGGCCGAGGGGGCGTGGCTAAGGAGATCGATCGTGGAGTCACGCTGGGTGCAGCGTGGGCGCATCGGGCGGTGTTTTCCTTCCCTGGAGAGGGCAGGACACCGAGGTCCCGCCGAGCCTGCAGTCTGACCCCCTCCCTGCAGATTTCCTGCCGCTCAAGTGCGATGCCTGCTCGGGCATCTTCTGCGCAGACCATGTGGCCTACGCCCAGCATCACTGTGCATCTGCTTACCAAAAGGTGAGAGGGCGATCCGGGGGGGGGGGGGGGCGGATGGAGTGTGCACGCACAGCCCCCCGAGTCGGCTTGCCTCGCGTGTCCTCTCCGTGTCCTCCTTCCTAAGGCGCAGTCAGTGCTGGGGAATATTGTGTTTTCTTGTGCGTTTGTCTGGGGGCACGTCCAGGTTCTTTCGGGACCAGAGAGTTGTTGCGCTGATTCCCGCCCCCTTGACTGTAGGATATCCAGGTACCGGTATGCCCCCTCTGTAACGTGCCTGTGCCTGTGGCCAGAGGGGAGGCCCCCGACCGCGCCGTGGGGGAGCACATTGACAGAGACTGTCGCTCCGATCCAGCCCAGCAGAAACGGAAGGTGAGCCGGGGAGGGGGCCTGACGACCCTGCTGGGACGCCTACGCGGCGGACTCCTGTAATGCGGTTGGGGTCTGAGCAGAGACAGAGTTTCCCCTTCACCCCAGATCTTCACCAATAAGTGTGAGCGCCCCGGCTGCCGCCAGCGCGAGATGATGAAGCTGACCTGCGAGCGCTGTGGCCGAAATTTCTGCATCAAACACCGGCACCCACTGGACCACGACTGCTCTGCGGAGGGGCGCCCGACCAGCCGGGCAGGGTAACGGCCACCAAGTCCTCTGTTTGCCTGTGGCGCTGTCTCATCCTTTTAGAGCAGACAGCCTCTGTCATTGCAATCTAGGAACCTTCAACCCTGTCCCCAGTGGCTGGGGGGGTGTCCTTTAGCTTCGGGTGCATGTTTGTCCAGGCTGCAGAGCAAGTCCCTCCCTCCCCCGCCCCTGGGGGAGGCTCCTTCTTGGAGGTTTGCCAAGAACGTCTCTTCCCTACAGACTGGCCGCCATCTCCAGGGCACAGGGCCTGGCCGCTTCTGCGAGCACCGTCCCCAGCCCGAGCCGGACCTGGCCTTCCTCTACTCCCAGCAGGTAGGCCCGCCCACCTCTCCTCCCCTCCCTTTCCCCTTCTACTCTCTGACCTCAGCCTCTCAAATGTCTGCCGCAGGGCCACAACCCAGTCTCCATCCCGGACAGCCCCTCCAGTGGTTGCTTTGCAGAATGGCTTGGTGAGTTGGGCAGAGGCTGGATGGACAGGAGACCCATGCAGTGCTTCAGCCCTAAGGAAACTGGTCTTGTCTCTCCCTTCGCAGAGTGAGGATGAGGCTCTGCAACGAGCCTTGGCATTGTCCCTGGCAGAGACCAAACCCCAGGTCCCCAGGTACCTCCTCTCTGCGGAAAGAGGGTGGGCCGTGGGCAAGGGCTGTTTGGAGGGAGGTGGGGCCCCTCTGACCCGATGCCAGGTCATGGTTAGGACACGAACACCCACCTGGTGAGGCTGCTATGGGGATGGAGAGGGCACCCAGAAGGGCTCAGCACCGCGGCGCTTGACATGCATTTTAGATGTCACTGTTCCTCGCCCCAGTTCTCAGGAGGAGGAAGACCTGGCTTTAGCACAGGCACTGTCAGCCAGTGAGGCAGAGTACCAGCGGCAGCAGGTGCGAGCTGGGGTGCAGAGGGGTCCTGCCCTGGGAGGGAGGCAGAGGGGTGTGGGGGGGTGGCGCATGCGTGTGCTTGGGGGCGGGGGCGGGGTCTTCTCAGGGGTGGTGGTTCTCCTTTTGCTTTCAGTGTGCCTCCAGCCCATGCTGAGCTCTGAACTGAGGGCTGTCCCCTCATCTCCTTGACTTCGCGCCGTCTTCCCTTCTTCCCCTCTCCTTGCTCCAGGCGCAGAGCCGCAGCTTGAAGCCATCCAACTGCAGCCTGTGCTAGGGCCCTGGGCTTGGGGAGGGAGGCTCGGCTGAGGAGGACTGTGGCCCTCACATCTCTAGGGTACACAGGGAGAGGAGGCCCCGAGCGGCCTGGAGTGCACAGATAAGCAGGAGTGACAGATGGCCTCCAGGGAGCACCAGGCCCGTGGAGATAAGACTGCAGAAGGCCCTGCGAGCTCTCTGGCAGCAGGGGACAGCGGCGAGGAACCATTCCCTGGTCGGGCCCTCCACGGGCGCTGAGCGGGCCCCACTCTCGGCCCCCTTCACGTCATCCCCCTAACCCTGGGGCTGCCCCGCTGTGTAGTGGGCAGGGAGGGGCCTGGAGAGAATAAAGGATCTTGGCAGACAATTAGACATCCAAGCGCTGTGTTTCTTTCTCTTCTCCAGCCCCGAACAAAAAGTCTTGTTAGAATGTTCACCTGGCTCCATGCTGAGCCCCTGCGATGGCCCCATCACAAAGCCACAGCCACTGCACACGGGCCACACGTTTATTTCCCCCAAAAGGTGCTTCTCTAAAGGTCTCTCTCGCTCACCACTGCTAGCACCAAATCTCAAGACCAGGGCGACATAAGGCTGGGCAGAGGGGTCGATCTTATTCCCCTCTGAGTTAGCCTTTGGGAGAGGGGCCAAATGCTTGTCACTGTGCCGTGGCCTGGGGCTCGCTGTCTTCGGAGGCTTCCTCCTGTCCCCGCTGCTGCAGCTGCCACATGTCCGCATACACCCCACCTCGGGACAGCAGAGCCTCGTGCCTAGGCAAGGAGGAAAAGCGTCAGCCCGACCACAGGCCTCCCCCAAGGCCTGGCCACCAGCCTGCAGAGGACGGGGAGTGGGCAAGGGAGAAGCTTCTGGAACTTCACCCGCTCTCCATGGAGCCTCCAATTCAGAAGCCCTGCCCTATGCGTCCCGACTCTCTCTTACTGTCCTCTCTCCACGATGCAGCCGTCCTTGATGACAAGGATTTGGTCAGCATTGATGATGGTCGAGAGCCTGCAAAGCCAGAGATCGGTGTCCTGCTACCCCCTGGGAAACAGGCCACAGCGCCAGCTGCCCCCTTCTGTAGTCCTGTACCTGTGTGCCACGACGATGGTGGTGCGGTTGGCGCAGACTTTGGCCAGAGAAGCCTGGATGGCCCTCTCGTTAGACGTATCCAGCGCTGACGTCGCCTATGGAGACAGCCTGGGTAAAACTGCTCCTGCCTCGCACGACCCTCGAGGGAAGGAGGGGGCAGGCCGCTAGCTGAGACCTAACTGCTGGGCCTGACAGCTGTTGAGTGTTTAACACAGACTTGTGCTGTCTGTCCAGGTGGGAACTGGCGCCCAGCAGGGATGGTTTGGGCACGCATGGGGCAGACGTGTTGCGGGCAGGGGGGAGGCTGCCCGAGGCGTCACCTCGTCCAGCAGGATGATGTCCGGGGCCTTGAGAATGGTGCGGGCGATGGCCACGCGCTGCTTCTCGCCTCCACTCAGCTTCAGACCCCGCTCGCCCACCTGTGTCTCGTACCCTGGGGATAATGCCGCACTCCCTCAGTCACGAGCAATAAACGGCTTCTGTGACCTGAGGGGCGGAGGCGCGGCGTCCACAGAGGAGCTCACCTTCTGGGAAGCCCAGGATGGCGTCGTGGATGCCCGCGGCCTTGGCAGCAGCCTCCACCTCGTCGCTGTTGGCCGTGACACGGCCGTAGCGGATGTTGTTGGCAATGGTGTCATTGAAGAGGACCGTGTCCTGGGGCACGACTCCGATGTGGGAGCGCAGAGAGTTCTGGGTTACCTGAGGCCGAGAGACCGTGTGTGCTGCCTGTGAGATTCCTCCCAAGCCTGGTGGGGAGGCTGAGCTGGCAGCAAACACGGACATACACAGGCCTGGTGCTGTGGCGCAGCGGGTTAGGCCGCCTCCGGCAACGCAGGCATCCCATATATTGGAGTGTCGGTTTGAGTCCCAGCTGCTCTGTTTCTCAGGCAGCGCCCTGCTAACGGGCCTGGGAAAGCAATGGAAGATGGCCCGAGTACTTGGGGCCTTGCCTCCGACGTAGGAGAGCTGGATGGAGCTCCAGACTCCGGGCTTCTCCCTGGCCCAGTCCTTCGGGGCCGTTTGGGACAGTGAAGCAGTGGATGGGAGGTCTGCCTCTCCTCTCTCTGCCACTCTTTCAAACAGATCAATCAAGCTTAGAAAATCTGCCTTCTCTACATGCTTCAGCTGGGTGCACCTTGCGCGGCACACACACATCCTCACGGCTACCCTGCTCCTGGGATTGGGGGGCTCACATGGTGCCGAGGACGGCTTCTACTCCCAGGACGCTCACCCCTGCCATTCTCCCACACCTGGACTCCTGAGTCTCCCCCCCGGCACCTTACCTGGGAAATGTCCTGCCCATCTATCCGGATGCAGCCCGAGCTGATGTCATAGAAGCGAAAGAGCAGGCGCAGGATGGTGCTCTTCCCCGCGCCAGACGGCCCCACCTGGTGCATTGGAACCAGAGGGGGAAAGTCTCAGGCCCACTGGCTTTGGGGGCTTCTCTTCTGAAAGGCCACCAGCGGCCATTCAATCCTTTTGCCCGTCACACTGGGGCTCTGACCCCACAGCCTGGGTCCTGAGCCACCGTGGGCACCGAATGAGGGAAGCGTGTGGGGTCTGGGCTGTGGGGCAGGGTTTCCTCTCACCAAGGCCAGCGTCTGTCCAGGCATCACGGTGAAGGACACATCCCGCAGGGTCTCCCGGCTGCAAGGAAGGGTGGGCGTGGTCAGCAGGCCCCTCCCATCACCACAGCTACAGGTGGACTCTGCCCTTCTCTGCCCAAGCTCTCTTCCGGGCACTGGTGGGCCAAAAAGCAGGCATTCAGGGCAGGGAGGCGGCATGCAACTGGACGCCGAGAAAGGGAAAAAAAAAAAAAAATGCAGGCACAGCGAGGGTGCTCACCCGTCCGTGTAGCTGAAGTGCACGTTCTCAAACTCGATCCGGCCCTTGTGAAAGTGAAGGGGGCCCGCTCCAGGGAGGTCTTTCACCTGGGACAGTGCCACCAGTGTGCCTGCAATTACTGGCCTGGAAGCTTCCAGGCACAAGAAACACCCGGACCGCACACCCTGCCCTGGTCTTCACTCACTTCCGTCTCCTCCTTGAGCAGGTCGAACATGTTCTCCATGTCGATGAAGTTGGTCTGGATCATCCTGCAAGAAGGGTGCAGGTGGGGCTCTGCTGAGGAGCCAGGGAACAGCAGGCACCTGGACAGGTGCGGGCCAGGGATCCGGTTACCTGTAGTAGGTGCCGAACCAGTTGAGGGGCATGTACAGCTGGATGATGTAGGTGCCGAACAGCACGAAGTCCCCGACCTGTGGAGACCCAGGGGAGCCCGCGGTCTCACTCACTGCAGGCTTTGCTTCCTCTCATCCTGCCCGCTTCCCACCCACGAGTCTGGGGGCCCACACGGAGACGCTGGGGCCCGCCTTGCTGCTCCCCCAAACCTTCTCTTCCTTGATTCGGCCTCACCTGCAGCTTCTGCTCACTGACAAAGTAGGCACACAGCAGGGAGCCCGTGAGGAGCCCGAGCCCGATCACCAGGTTCTGGGTCTGATTCAGCAAAACCAGCGAGGCGCTCGACTTCCACTCCAATTCCTGGGGCGACAACACAGGAGGGAGGAATGGCCCGGACATCCTGGCCAGCGCCCCCCAGCACCCGGGCGGTACCCAAGGCCAGCTCACTGCTCTCAAGAGACTTCCAACTGGCGCCCTCACCTGATACTTGATGATGGCCTCGCGATAGCGTTCCACTTCGTAACTCTCGGCGTTGTAATACTTCACCTGAAGCGAGTTCAAACTCAGGGTCCGACCGGAGCAGAACACATGCACTGGGCTGGCTCCCTCCAACACCCAACCCCTCCTCGATGTCAGGCCTCGCACACAAACACCGCCGACGCCCGCTGAGCCCAGGCCACACTCCTCCAGGCCTCCAGGCCTCCTTACCGTCTCAAAGTTCAGCAGAGAGTCCACTGCACGTGCGCGGGTGGCGTTCTCCTGCGTGTTCATACTACGCCGGAACTTGGCTCTCCATTCAGTGACCACAATGGTCAGGACTGGCGGAAAGTTGACAGGAGGGGGCAGAGTAAGACCCCATTCCTGACAGCGGAGGCCAGGGTGACGGTCCACTCCCTGCCATACACATGCTAAGCCTCCACTAGGGCCCAGGGACTCAGCCTTAAGCTCGCTGGGAGAATAGGCCATGCCTGAGACATCGATGCAAAGCCACATGGGTACAGAAAATCTTTGGCGAACAAACCAACCAAGGGGAGCCACGGCTTCCTATGCAAATGAGGTTCCTTCCCGCCCTGCAGCCACAGCGGGGACTTAACGTGACAAGGATGCCCTGCCCTGGCCCTCCATCCCGGTTAAGCCAAGATTCCACCTGACACAGGAGGAGACCCTCTCGTCACGGGGGGAGCCCGGAGCCTCTTTAGGCTCACAGGTCTGCAGCCACGCAGGTGGGTCAGCCGGGTGGAGCGGGGTTCCTGCCTACGGGAGCCCCTCTGGAGTTCGGGGGGCACTCACAGAGGTAGAGGCTCATGCACAGGAACACGATGAGGCCAAACCAGGCATTGAAGAACATGCTGAAGTAGATGATGCCAATGATGATGTCCGCCAGCGTGGGTAAGATGTTGAACACCAGGTAGCTGAGAGGGCGAGTCAAGCAGAGAAGGGTTTGAGGGCTTAGACCCAGCAACCCTACCTCCAGGAGCTTCCGAGCAGTGTGTCAACTTTGACAACCAAACTGCAGGCTTCTCAGCATCAGGCGTAACAGACGAGGGAAATCCCCAGGCCCGGAGGAAACCCCGCCTCCACAATGTCTTCTGCTGGAGCAAGTCTGGGCCAAGACCTACGTCACAGCATCATCCTGTTAGGGACAGCCACCCCAACACCATCAACCCTGTGCTTCTACACAGATCTCCGCAAAAATGCAAAAAGGCAGAACTCAACACGCTAAACAGGTCGGGCAGCTCAGAAGTGAGTTGAGTTCAAAAGAGGTTTGTTCGGTGTCTGTGGGTACCTGAGTTGTTATGACAGCCTAGGAACGCTAATCCTATAATTAAAGGGGAAAGAAAAATCAAGGCTTGGGGGGGTAGCTGCTCAGGCTGGGTCTATGCTGCTTCTCCTGACGGTATGCCCCACCTCTCCCGCCCCCACTAGCGCCACACCTGAGCAGCCCAGTGACGCTGGACGTGCCCCGGTCCACGATCCGCAGCACCTCCCCTGTGCGGCGCGCCAGGTGCCAGCGCAGGGAGAGCTCGTGCAGGTGGGAGAAGAGGTGCAGCTCCACCCGCCGCGACGTGAACTGCTGCACGCGGATCCACAGGAAGGTGCGCAGGTTGCTCACGAAGCCTGCGGGAAGTCAGGGGGAGGCCTGAGCGGGGGCAGGGGGGCTCAGAGACCCAGAGACCAGTGGCCCGGCACTTGGATGTGAAAGCTCTAAGGGCATGGAGATGCCTGCGGGAGGAATGCCTGCAAAGGACGATGGTGATGCTGAGGCGATGCCCAGGAGAGGGGGCCCGAGGCCAAGCAGGTGACTGCTGTCCCTCATACCTGTACTGCCGGTGCCACCCCCCTGGAGGAACTTGAGGAAGACGTAGGTGACGACCGTCCAGGTCAGGGAGCTCCAAGGGGCCTTGTTGGTCAGCAAGTTCACTGTGGAGAACACGAGTCAGAGCCTGCCTACTGCCCCAGGATTCTCCTCAGGCTTCAGCCACAGCCTCTTTCTGACTGCCCCGCTCTCCGTCCCACTTCCCTAGGGAAGGGCGCCCCAGCCTCCAGCGGGCTGAGCTGGCCCCCCTCCTGCCGCTCACCAATGTCCCTATAGAAGATGGGGACCAGCACATTGAGTGCCCGGTCCAAGCCCATGAGCCCCAGACAGATCAGCACAACCAGCTGCAGAGGGGGGCTCCCTCGAGGCCACAGGTAGCCACTCAGTAGGCGGAGCTTCCTGCCGAGGTCTCGCCAGGTAGACTGCTGGTCTGTGGACCGAACCTGGCATGATGAGACACACAGGGGAAGGGCGCTCAGAAGGGCGGAGGTGCACCAGCCGGGACCCCTCTAGGGAAGAACGCGTGGCGCTCCAGCTGTGACCCCTCAGACCCACCGGGGAGCTGTAACAGGTCACACACTGAGCTTGGGCAGGGAAGTCGTCACGGTGGGGGAAGGAAAGATGACAGGCGGTGAAGTGAGCAGAGGCCAGGACTCAAACTGAGGCTTACCTGGCTCCTTTCTGTGTCTTGGTCCTCGTCATGAACTTGCAAGGTGTAGGACAGGGGACGGAGTCCGGGGGCCCAGAGCCCCAGGACAAACAGCCCTCCGGACACCACATACCGCAGTACCCACAGGCCAAACTGAACCTAGAATCGAACAAGTGTGGGCAGGAGATCATCGAGGGCCCAAATCCCACCGTACAGCATTCAGAGACTTGAGTACTTGAGTCGTCCTCAGGGGCCCAACTCCTAACAGGCTTAAAAAAAAATAAAATAAAATAAACACACACCACCTACAGTGACTCAGCACACGCCCGCCCCACCAGCTGGTGACAGCCCCACCCTTCTTCCTTTACTTGGAGGAACCGGGACAAACGGACATGGACATGCACTGTTCTTCCCCAGGCCTGCCCTCAGTGCCTCCCCTCACCCCGCGAGGCCTCTCACCTGCTGGCCCAAGTTCGCCCTTGCCCACCACCACTGCGGGCTGTTCCAAGACACCAGAGCCAAGTTCTCAGCAGCAAACGCCACAGACCAGAGGAGCAGGAGACCCGGGCTGTGCCTGAACTTGATCCAGATGCCCATGGCCAGACTGTGCCGTGCCTGGCTCCGTTCCACCACAAGCAGCCACAGGCCACAGGCGCTGGCCACACTCTGCAGTATGGAGGCTAGCAGCACATAGCTTGGCAGCGGGGCCCCCTGCGCCGTGCCCATCCGGCCGAAAAGGCCGGCCAGGGGCAGCGCCACCTGGAGCGTGGCCAGCAGCAGCTGCAATACGTAAGGAGCGACGCGAGGGCCGGCGCCCCAGGACAGCGCTTCGGCGCCGGCGGGCCGCTCCCGGCGCTTGCAGGGAAGGGCCAGCACCAAGGCCAGAGCCCCCAGGGCCAGCAGCGTGGAGGGCACGAGCGTGAAGAAGAAGCAGGGACTCAGGCCGTCCTGCGCCCAGGCCGGACCCACGGGCCCTTCGGCCTCGCAGTAGTTGCCAACAGCCACCATGGTCAGGCGCGGCAGCACGCAGAGACGGCGGGCGCTGCGGGTCCGGAGACAGGGACCGGTGGCTCAGGGAAGGGCACGGATGCCAGCGTGCCTCGGGTCATAGATCCGCCGGGCCCTAAGCCGCGGGGGTCGCGGGGAGGAACGCACGTGGACCCGGCCACACCGCCCACTCGCCTCGCGCACGCGCCGCCGTCACGCACTCACGCACGGCACGTATGCCGCCTCCGATTTTCCCCCCTCGCTCGCGGCCCGGGACCCTCCAGCCAAATCCAGGCCCGCAGGAATGAATGTTCGGCGTTCGACTTATGCTGCCCTCTACGCCGGCCGCCCCGCCCGCCAGGCCCGCCCCAGCCCCTACTCAGGGCCCCCATTGGCCGAATGTCTCCAAGGGGGCGGGAGAACCGCGCACGTGAGGAAGGCCGGCTTGAGGGGCTGAGCCGGCTTGGTCACGTGCTCGGGGCGGGAAATCCAACCGCAAGACCGGCCAAGGACTTCCACCTCCACTGAAGTGCGGGTCGGAGATGGCCTTGCACCAGCTGGCCGCTTGATATGCCCAGGAGCTGGCCTGCTCCTAGTTTCCTGGACTCCTGCCCCATCCCCAGGCACCTGGAGGCACTCACACGCACCCCACTCTTACTCCCAAGGTCCTGAGTGACTCAAAAAGCCGCGCGACCCGGTCAAAGTCCCTTCTTTATTGAGGGTTATCAAGCTGTACACGGTTCCCACCCCACTCGCAGTTCACTGTCCCCTCAGTGCACCAGGGCTGGACAGGGAGTAGGTCAGAGGGTAGGAGCTGAGTCCCAGCATGCAACGCGGTAGCCCAAAGCCTGGGCGACGCCCCTGCATCCCCTGCGAGATGACCGCGGGATGTGGGCCAGAGCTTTTCTTGCTGGGTTGTAGACAGCCGAGGTGGCGCTCCAGCCCTGTCCATCCCACGTGCGGGTGGCGAGGGGCACGGCAAGCAGCAATGGGGGCCCAGGAAGGCCTCAGTCTCCCAGGGGCCCATCCTGGAAGTTGGAGAGGGGAGCAAGGAATTCCCATCGTGCTCCTGCGACTTAGAAGCCTTCCTTCTTAGTGTCAAAGGTGGCGTGAGGGGAGCTGGGAGTAGGGCCTCCACCCCAGTGGCGACGGGCGGACGGAGGGGAGCAAGCAGCACACACATGCCGTGATGTGCAGGAAGCAAGGAGAGAGGTGAGCTGGCTGCAGCACTGGGCGAGAACTGGGGTGAGGTAAGGGCCACAGCCGGGCGCCCCGCTCCACAGTTGGCACAGCTTCGCCCTGGTTGGCAGCTTCTGTGGTGGGCAGCTCCCTGGAGACTTGCGGGGGTGGGTGCAAAGGTGGCAGTACTGGGGCTGGGCTGGGGACCAGTTTCTAGCACCACACTCTGAGCCAAGGGGGTCCCGGGGCTGAGGCTAGACTCGCGCGTGCCCCTGGTTCCTAGGCCCCAACTTCCTCTCCTGGGGCTGTGGCAGGCCCACCATTGGCACCTCCCTTGGCCAGGCACGGACATACAAACACCACACACGTGGAGCCAGGCAACACTCAGAGGACCTCCCGTGGCAGGCGGATGGGACCGCAGGGCAGCAGTGGCCTCCATCCTGGGGCACAGGGACCTTCCTCGGCTTTGTCTATACCTGAGGAGAGAAGACAGGTGGTAACGGAGAGAAGCCCTCGGCAGTCAGCCCTTGGCAGTCCGCGTGTCCCACGGAAACCCAGGATGCACGAGTCCCATCCTCCTTGTGTCCTGAGACTGTGACACCAGGTGCAGACAGCTATCTGGAGCTGGAAAGAACTCTTTCTGTACCTCTGCCTGGCAGTGTTCAGGGGGCTGCTTCCGCCTGAGGGCGGCTTTGTGGTCGTGTTTCCGGATTCTCTTCCCCTGTTCCGTAAATTCTTGGTCTTACCTGTTCTTATGCCGTGGCGTATGCCATATAAACAGTTAACCCTGATGCAGACAAGGACAACCTTCGTAAAGTCTAAAAGGCTATTACCACCTGCTCATGCTCTGTTCTCAGGGCTCCACCAAATAGCATTAAAATGTGGGCTTCTGCGATGACCACATTCCAACACGGAGCGCCCACGCCCGCACTGGGTACCACCTGCGTAGGGAGTTTGGGAACAAGTGCAGGGCATGGTGTGTCCACTCTGCGTTGTCATTGGCAGTTACCCCTCAGAGCCCTGTCCGCAGATGCAGGTTGTCAGGGAGGAGAGATGAGGAAGCTACGTTCATTTCTGGCTTGTTAAGACTTGGGGAGTGTTTGGCAATGGCAGAAGAAAGAAATAAATCTGGGTTAGGAAGAAAAAAAAAAAAGCAAAGAAGGGGAAAGGAAGTGATTCTTAGGGAGGCTAGTGGAGAGTCCAGCCCCAGACGGCAGAGCCAGCCGCGGAGGGAATGGGCGTGCACTTTGTGGGTGGTGGGGCACCTTACTTCCCCCGGGCGTGGCTCCCTCAGCCTGCAAGCCGCTACCCTGCAGTGCTCGGCTGTTCTTCCAAAAGCCTTTACCTTGTGCACCTGAGGCGGAAGCTCATCCTCTGAGCCTTCCTCGGGCACGGGCTCAGGGTGTCTGGATGCCGACTGTCCGTCTTCAGCCCACCCTCCAAGGGGCAGCCGAGAGAAGTGAGAAGGAGCCCGGGGCACCGTGCCAGGATCTGGAGAGACAAGGGGCGCAGACAGGAATGAGAAGGGTCTGGGAGGTGCTGGGGGCAGCCTCCTTTTTTTGGGGGGCCTCAAGAACCACCCTCCTCTAATGCTCTTTCCCCGGGACCCACTGGATACCTGTGATGCCTCCGTAGCGCCTCTGGAAGCCCCCATGCAGGGCAGTGGTCTCGGGTGCTCCAGGCCGGGTTGCGGCGCAGGGGTAGCTGGCAGAGCGGGGGATGGGTTGGGGCGCCCGGGCCCCCTCCCCTGCTTCCTCTGGGGCACTCTCCCCACTCTCGTCACTCTCCCGGCGGTGCCACACGTGCCGCTCAGGTTCAGCCTGGGTCTGCTGCTTGTGGAGCTGGGAAAGAGAGGGGCCCCTGGGTTGGGGACAGGCTGTTTGTCTGAAACAGCTGGCCCCCACCCCGGTATTGGCCAGTTTCCGCTGCTATATGCCTCACCTAGAATCTTTGACCCAGGTCACCTGCCCTGTTAATGGCGTGCAACAAATCTGACTCACGTGCGTTACGTTCTCAGCAGATCCCTGGCAAAACCTGTGTGTGGCCCTCGTGTTACCTATCCAGGTGATTCAAGAGCAAACTGAGGGTCAGAGTGCCAGACAGGTGCTGGGGACACAGCGGTGCACAAGACAGACCACAGCGCTTGCCCTTGTGGGGCTCCCAGGCTGTTGCTGGCGGCTGGAGGAGGACAGACCATAACCAAATAAACAAGGAAGGCAGGTGGCACATCAGATGGTGCCAGATGCTCTGGAGAGAAACAGAAGAGGAGGATTTGAGCCAAGGAGGCTCTGGCTGAGGGAGGGCAGAGGACATTTCAGGGCAAAGGTAACAGCAGAGATCCGAGGAGGGGGATTTTAGGCGGGGAAGACCTTAGGGGGATGCAGGCCCTCGATGCGAGCGTACCTGGCTAGAGGCCACTAAGAGAATGTAGGTCACAGAGCAGGTGGAACCTGCTGGAACCCAGCCTCTGCTCGTCTGCATCTAAGCCCCCCTCCTCCACGTCTCAGCTGCCCGCTCACCTGGTGCATGTAGAGGGCGTGCAGGCTCATCTCGGTGGATGCATATTCGGACAGCACCAGGCTCTGCAGCTGTCCTTCCCACACGCTGCTCCCGGAGCTCGCTGTCCTGGCGTCCACCCTGTGCCTCCCGGCAGAGACACACAGTGGTCGTCAGCACCTCTGAGACTCATGCCAGCTGCAGGGGGCTGCTGCCCTGCCCTCCCGCCTTGGCCCACCTCTACTCACCCAGAGCCCGTCATGGTGCTAGGGGCCCGGCCTGTGGGGCCCTGCCCAGGCTGCAGAGGGGAGAAGGAGCGTAGGGCAGAAGCAACTTCAGCCCGGTGCCTGGAGCCCTGCAAGTCCCTGGGCAGTGGGGGGCCCCGGCAGGATGAGCCGGCCACCACGTTTGCAATAAGGCTCAGGGGCTATGAAAGAAAAGGGGAGAATAGAATTCTCAGGGCAGGAGAGAGACCTCGGGATGCCCTGGTGTTCGGTGCCTCAGGACACAATGGGACACCCAGGAAGACGCCTTCCACCCCACGCCTGGTCCTCCGTTCCCTGCCTGGCCCTGCGACACACCTCGGACTCTGACTGTAAGGACTGGATGGACGTGAAGAGCGCA
The DNA here is from genome assembly GCA_949820135.1 of Sylvilagus floridanus. Lineage (NCBI taxonomy): Eukaryota > Metazoa > Chordata > Mammalia > Lagomorpha > Leporidae > Sylvilagus > Sylvilagus floridanus. The sequence goes on from OX463236.1 coordinate 162,146,303, forward strand.
TTTTCAGGGAGCAGACCCCCTTGGGCAAGGCTGGCGGCGGCTCCATCCCGCTGCACCTGCTCCTTGAGGAAACCCAGGAAGGCTGTGCTCTCACGTGGTGGCTGCCAGCCCGGGTTGGTGATGGCGAAGTGCATGAGGGACAACTCTGTCTTCCCGTCCTCGGCTTGCTGGTACACCGAGGCCTCTGTCTGCCCGCCGGACAGCCACTGCGCAAGAGAGACCGCGGTAAGCAGGACTGCCCTCTTACAGGGACCCCGCGTGCACCTTTCCTGCAGCAGGAAGCCCTGCCCCGGAGGACAGACCGCAGTGCGTCGCCGTATGTGCCCCGGTGCCCGCCCCACCAGCAGCCAGCCACATGCCAGGGTTTGTTGCTTGCACTGTGCTTCTCTCAAGGGAGCTTGGCCCGTTGCGCACATTAGGGCTCCTGGTTACCAGCAGGGTGTCCCTGGGGCAGGGCTGCCTTCCCGTGGCTTGTGGGCTCAGAAGGGGTGCCGTTTTGTACTTTGCCCAGAGACGCTGTTGAGGGCAGCAGCATCCCTGGTCCCCTGTCTCCAGTCTCTGCCAGTACCTGCGGGTGCCCGTGCTGGCGAACATCCATCTGAGCGAAGGAGCAGGTATCGCCAACGCCGACGACCTCCACGGTGAAGTTGCGGAAGAAGTCTATGATCTCCAGGGCCCGTGGGCGCAGGCAGAAGATGAGGATAAGAGGTGTGACGATGGGGCTCAGCAGCTCCTCCAGAATGAACACCTAAAGGGGAGGGGACAAGGTCATGGAGGGCAGAGGCAGCGTGGCCCTCACCACCGAGCTACCAGCCGGTCTCTAGCGGGCCCTAACTCCAACTCCACTCACTGCCTTGTACTGGAAGAGCTGGGCAAACTCGTCCCGGGTCTGCGAGCGGTGGGCATTACCCTGCCAGTGGTCAGGCATGTAGTGGATGTGAGCGAGGATCACGCGAAGCAGCTGCTCAGGGCAGAACACCATGTGCTGGTCCGGGATAAAGGACCTGGTGGGATCGGGGTCCTGGTGAGGGGCTGAAGCCTCCCTCCCCGTGGCCTGCGAGCCTGCTTGCTCCCGCCTGCTTGCCCTGCCCACCTGCACACGGTCACCGTGACCCCCAGGAGCGTGACGGTGGTCAGGACGTGCTCCACAGCCAGCACGTCCTCGTCGTAGATGGTGAGGGCGATAAGCACTGCCAGGATGGAGCCGGCGAAGAAGGCGCCGTTCTTGGCCAGCAGGGTCAGCAGCGGAGACAGGAAGCAGTTCATGTACTTGGAGGCGGGCTTGTAGCCGCGGTTGAGGCGCGACTGCAGCTCGTGCTCCAGCTCGTTGAAGTGGCGGAGGTAGCAGCGGCCATAGAGCGACCAGCAGCGGGCTCCCAGGGCCCCGGGCTCCCGCTTCAGCACCTCGGCATAGCTGAAGAAGGCGTAGAGGATCTGCCAGATGAGGATGAGGGGGCACAGCAGGAAGTTGGCGATGCCGATCCACAGGATGCGGTTGCTGAGGCGCTGGGCCAGTTCTAGCCTCTGCCCTCCACGTTTGTACTCAGCCTTGAGGCTCCATTCATTGAGAAAGAGAGAGCCGGGGCCCCAGAAGAGGATCAGCTCAAAGTTGTACTTGAGGCCGCGGGTGAAGAACACGGCCTCCCCGAGGCCGGGCAGGCGGAAGCGCAGGGGCAGGAGGGACTTGTTCACCAGGGCCACCATGTAGTTCTGGAAGCGGAGGATGCGGTGGTAGATGTCCAGCTCGGTGAGCTCACGCTTGTGGATGCAGATCTGGTGCTCCTTCTGGGTCTGCACGATCCGCGCCTGCACTTCCTGCCACGTGCAGTACGGCAGGGCAGACTGCAGGTGGAGGGGAGAAAAGACAAGGTGTGGAAGGTGGGCTTGTTGTCGCGACCCGGTGCCCAGCATTAGGTGTGGGGCTCAGGGGGTCATGCGCGTAGACTCGACAGTGACAGGTAAGGACACCTGATGACCAGGAATACGCCCAAGACACCTGAGGCTGTGGCGCCAACTTCTCCCCTCCCCAGCCTTACCATGGGGATACGCAGGGCATGCAGGTAGAAGGAGTGGATCTCCCAGTAGCAGCAAATGTTGTAGATGAACTTGATAAGTCGGTGGACCCAGAAGACACCAGCGATGACCAGGATGGTGATAAGGGAGCCATTTTCCTGAATCCTGGTGTGGAAAAAGGAGGAGAGGCGGGGAGGCCCTCGAGGAAGGAATCTTGGCGGACATGCTGCTCTCTGCCGGGCTGAGCCCGAGCCTGGGTGCTGGGGTATGAGTGCCACCTCAGGCTCCACCCCCCACCCACCTGCTGGCAGAACCGCAGGTGTTGGTGTTCCTCTGACTTTAGCCCTTACCTGGCACTGCAGACTTGGGCAGGTAAAAAAGCATCTGGCAGAGTGACTTTGATAGGCTCGGTAGGGTGAAGACTGTGGTTCACCATCTTGTTGGCAAATAGGATGTCATAGTCCACACAGCTGACCAGGAAGGTCGTGAAGGCAACCACAAAAAGGAACTGCCTGGGGAGTTGGGAAGACAGACTCAGGCACACCAGTGAAATCAAGTAGGGCAACAGAGGAGGGTGGCAGCAGACTGGGGACAAGGAAGGGGCTGGAGAACTCTCCATGGGCCCTTGCTGCTGCCAAACCCCACGGGGCCTTCTCAGGCCCGAATCAGCTCCTGTTTTTCGCTCTTAGCCTCAGGCACCTGTTTTTCTCACTTTACAGCAATCTCTGCCATGGCCCCTGTACTCTCTCCCGGGTGTTATCCTTGTGGTTCTGAGCTGCAGCCCCCGATTGCCTTTTGAGCACTCCCCTTTGGGGGTCTGCACTCTTCTTACTGAAGGAGGCTTCCCAACCCCTTTCCTCTTTGGCAGCACCATATGGCTCCTCCCTCCTGGAAGGCTCCACCCAGCAGCTGGGATGGGAGCATTTTTCTGAAGTCAGCGGCTGGCATCCCGGGGCCCAGCTGATTGAAGCCGGGGCATTCCCCCGGGGCTCGGACTCAGTTCTTACGGGAGAGCCGGTATTGGGAAAGCCCATCTAATGAGAAACTGAGGCTATCCGTTATGGTGCCACACCCAGTTCCAAAACTATAAAGGTCTGCAGACTGAGCTGGCAAGTGGGGCCGGGGTGAGGACAAGGAGATGGGTTCCTCTGCTACACTGTCTTGTACTTACATGAGCTCGAATACCTCCCCAATGAGCATACACGTGAAGCCATTCTTCTGGTGTAGATTATAAACGTGCAATTGTTAAGAAGAAACGACCGGCAAAGGCAGCGTTAAGAGCACAGGGTTTGATGTCATATAGCTGAGCTTAAGTCCTCATTCTGAGACTTTCCAGCTGTATGGCTCTGCCCAAGTTCCTTCACCTCTAGCTTTTGTCCATGGTGGTAAGTTAGGAATGATTACACCTGTCTCATCAGATTATTAGGTCTGAAATAACACATGTAAAGTATCTAACACAGAAGAGACACTGAATGAGTCAAAAGACATTAATTATCACGATTATTAACATCTCATCAAACAGGAGGGTCACCCTTAGTTCCCTTATAAATGAACACCACAAAGTGCACGCGGGCAGTAGCTCTCGGTAAACGTGGGGCATCATTATTTTTAATGGTCATTATTTCACGAGCCTCAGGATGAGCTCCATCTCCTCCTCCAGAGATCAGAGTCAAACCCACCGAGGCTTCCCATCAGGGACCTGACTTAGGGAGAGGCTAAAGGGCTCTGACACAGACACAAAGGATATTCGAGAGAAGAAGAGGTCAAGGTTTTCAATGTGGTGCCAAGGGGCTGTGGACACAGGAGCACAGATGTCAGGGACCTGAAGCAACCCAAGCCCCTCGTTCCCCCACTGCTCCCCCAACTTTCTCCCATGCCCCGGCTCTGGCTGTTGCACCCCAGGACTCACACTTGCTCCCCTCAGCGACGTGCACCAGCAGGTCCTCCTCCCCAGGGGGTGAGTCGCTGTAGGAGGCCTCTAGGCGCTGGTATTCCGTGTCAAATTGCGCCATCACCGCCGCCCCCTGTCCACCCAGTCCACCTGCCAGTGACAAGGAAGAAGAGACCTTGGTTCAGACCCAGATGCCCCCTGCCTACTGCCCTGCCTCCCAGGCCAGAAGAAGAGAGACTCCTTGCGCTTTGTTTCTATACCACCCCCAGCAGCTTAGAGGCAGAGAAGAAACCCAAGCAAACAGTAAGTTTAGGGTGTTGGAGGCCTTAGCTCTGGCCAGCCATCCCCAGAGTCTTCACTGGGTGCCTACAGTGCCTTTCTGATCTGAATTCAGAATTTGCCCCTGGTGTTGGGTGTGTGGGGGAGGAGAGGGCTGCGGGGTGGGGGCTGTTTCATCTTCTAGTCAGTGGAGAGGAGGGTCCCTCCCTGTACCCCTTCTGCAAGCCCGGTTTCCCCAGAAACTAGCAGTTTGGAAGCATTCTGTAAGCAAAGGTTTGAGATAAGCACATGGCCCTACCAGCTCCATGGACAGTGTCTGCTCCACTGCAGCCCTCGATGCCCTGGCTCTGCCGCTGCTGGAGGAGAAGGCGTCAGGCCCCAGAGGGGGGGGAGAGGGGCCAGAAAGGAACCCAACCTTCCCCCCCACCCAAGCCCCACCAAGAGGAGGCCAAACCTGCAGCCGGGGAAGAGGCACCCTTCCAGCCCAGGGCTAGGAGCACTTCGTCTGGCTATACTAAACAGGGCCACTCATTCAGCTCCAGGACCCCAGAGAGAAAGTCACTGACCCTGTAGAGACTGAGTCATTACCGCTCTGAGGCCAAGCAGCCCCCCTGGACCGCTCCTCCATTGCCTGACCTTGGCTTTGGCGATCAAGACCTGCTTCTCGGGGCCCACCTCCCCCCCAGGGAAGTCTTTTCTGAAGAGGTCCTCCCTGGTCACCCCTTTCCCCTGTGTCCCTAGCACCACAGACTCAGCAGGCGGGCAGAGCTGGACAGGAAGTCCTGACTGGCTCAGTGGACACTCCAGATCCTGGGTGAATCTGTGAGCTCATAGGATCCTGGAGCAGGGCAGGGGCGAGGTGGTACTCACCCAGTGAGGGTGGGCACTGGGGACTGGGGATCCTGGCTCAGCCTGGCTTCGGTGGGAGTCCCTGGGTTAGTAAGGGCCCTGCTCTTCAGGAAACTCACCACTCACTGGGTCAGTGTAGACCCAGGGCCCATGGAGCCCCGGCAGGCAGGGCCTGGGCTCGGGGGTTCCGGCCGATGATGGGGGGGATCGAGGCGGTCCTACAGCTGATACCCTGGCCGGGCTGGGCTGCCTCCCTACACCCAGCCGCCGAGACCCGAGCCCAGCGAGCCCCAGGGCGGCCCGGCCCCGGGCCCAGGGCTCGGTTCCCAACAGCGGCCAACCTCGAGCGCGGCCCCGCCGCCCACGCGCGCCCCCCAGCGCGCGCGCCCGCTATCAAAACATTTCGGCTGCGCGCCCCCGCCCCGCCCGCGGCGCCCCTTCCCCCGTTACCCGCCGCGAGCTCACCTAGGGCTCCTCAGGCACCCCAGGCCAGGCCCAGTCCGGGCCTCAGGATTTCAATAACCGGCCTCGCGTGTCACCTCAGGAACCGCGACCCGAGCGATTCCTGGGCTCTGTTCGGCCCAGCTCGGCCTGATCCGGAGCGCTAGGCCCGGCTTCTGCTACTCACTGTCACCCGCAGCCGGCCTAGCCAATGAACATAGGGGGTGGAGACACGGCGGCCAATTCTCGGCTCCGGGGGCGGGACTAAAGGCTAGAGGCGGTTCTTGGACAATCAGAGGACCAATGCGGTGCTCTCCGTGGGGCGGGGCTCAGGTGCGGGCGCCGCGGTTTGTCCTCTTCGCGGCTCCGTAGTGACGGTATTGTTGTGGTGTTACGGAATCCGGCTTTCGAACGGGAGACGTGCGTACGCCGGGCTCCCGGGACGTTTGGTATGGCATCTGAGGGCGGGGACGCGTCTACGCGGTCGGTCCTTGCCGGGGCTTGTGTAGCACGAGGAACGGAGCGCGATCGGCTAGGCAACCGCGGTGATTTTAACTGTGCCGGACTGGACTGGGAGCCCCTCCATTTCACCCGTTGGGGGTCCGAGACCTGGGGTTTGAGAAAGCCGAGTGGGGTCCAGGATTTACCGCAGAGCCGATAGAGGTGGGAGGGCCGAGGTGCGCCTTGCGGCGTCGGAGAGACCCGGCCAGCCGGGCCGCCGACGCGGCGGCTGGATCGAGCTCTGTCTCTCCCTCGTTCTGTTCCAGGAGCGGCTTCCAAATAGTTCCCGCTCAGCCATGTCGCCAGCTCCGGCTGCAGCTGCGGCCCCTGCGGCCGTGTGCCTGCTGGACCTCAGCGCGGACGCTCCGCTCCTCCGAGGCGTGAGCCTGGCGAGCCGCGCTGCGGGGGAGGCTGTGCCTGCTCCCTGTCCAGGTATCCGGGAAGGCTCGGGTGGACTCCTGAGGCTCTGGCGGCCAGGGCTCGCTCTCCGGGCACACGCGCTTCCTGGCACGCCCCGGCTTGGGGCTGGATTTATTCATTGGGAGTTTCCAGCACAGCCCCCTCAAACGTCGCCACATAAGACTCATCGCGTTACCCTTACACTTGAAAAACACTTCAACATGCCTAGATGTATTTCAGATTTAACTGGACTCCAATCAAATCATGCCTTTATTGGTTTCATACAACATTAGTTGTACATGTTTTCTTGTACCTCTCTTGAGACAAACTGCCCAGTGTAATTGGAAGTGGAAGCTTAGAAAATGACATCGGAGAGGTGGCTTTTTGTACAGTTAAAAATAATTTTATTTCCAAAGTAACTTTACCAGAAATTATTTTCCTTTGGCTAATCTAAGTACGATATTTGATTTATAGTCATTTTACATGCATCTTTCCAGGTATGGAAATATATGAAATAAATACGGAGAGATAAGTATATTATATTTAACACATCATTATGTATATTATACTTTATATTATTACTGGGCCATTAATTTCATGACTAGGTTAAAAATTCCTTAAGAGTGCAGTCATGCCATCTCGTGTGTTGGACGCTGAATGCAATCCTAGGCCTGTGGAGTTGCCTCCCTTCCTACCCCAAACCCCCTTCCCTACTTAGGTTTAGGGGAGACAGCGAGCCCAGAAAGAAAATTACCCCAGGGTCCTCTGGATGTGTCCGAGAAGTTGGTTTGTTTGACCTGTAACCAGACCTTCCAGAGCCATCAGGAACAGGTAAAAGGCCGGGGTGCAGAGATTCTTGTTAATGCAAACTAGAGTGGGGTTGGGGAGAGGCAGACATGCGATTTGTCCTGAGGTCTATGCTTCGGCTCGGGGAGGTGGTGGTACCCGTCTTAGCTGGGGATATTTCCATCTTCTGCCTCCCTCTTTGCTTTTCTGTCAGAGGGAACATTATAAGCTTGATTGGCATCGGTTTAATCTAAAGCAACGTCTCCAGAACAAACCTCTCCTGTCTGCCCTGGACTTCGAGAAGCAGAGTTCCACAGGTGAGCAGGACACGGTGGGCGGGAGGAAACACAGTGTGAGGAAGCTCAGGGCTGGGGTAGCAGACGTGTAGATGTCATGTCCGTTCTCAGGAGATCTTTCCAGCATCTCGGGCTCAGAAGATGAGGACTCAGCCAGCGAGGAGGACTTCCAGGCGCCACAGGAGGAGAGGGCTGACTCGGAGACGCCTACCCGGCCCCCAGGCTTCTGCTCCCATCGGGTTCTTTTCCAGAATGCCCAGGGCCAGTTTCTTTACGCCTACCGCTGTGTCCTAGGCCCTCGCCAGGCAAGTGGCAGCACAGGCTGTGTGGTGAACCCTGCCCTTCTCTCCTGGTGGGTGTGGGTATCCTCCTGGACAGTGTGATCTTGGGTTGAACTTGAACTCTGGTTCTCCCACTTGACCCTGACCACCTCGCAGTTGGTTTCTTGCTGTCAATAAATGCAACACAGCTGTTTCTACTGCTTCTCTGTCACCCAGGCGGCCCCAGAAGAGGCAGAACTACTGCTCAAAAGCCTGCAGAGCGGGGGCCCCAGATGCTGCGTGGTCCTCATGGCTGCAGCAGGGCATTTTGCGGGGGCCATTTTTCAAGGGTGAGTGGGTGCTGCGTGGGGTTAGGGTGGAAAGGATCCTGTTCGCCTGGGAGCACCAGCTGGTCTCCGGTACTGAGTCTGTGCCTTTTATAGAGGAGAAGTGGTGACACATAAAACCTTTCACCGCTACACAGTGCGGGCCAAGCGAGGCACAGCCCAGGGCCTTCGGGATGCCCGGGGTGGGGCACCACGCTCCGCCGGAGCCACCCTGAGGCGCTACAATGAAGCCACGCTGTGTAAGGTGAGTTAGGCCCCCAGCTCTGGTGGCACTCCTTTTTTGCCTCTTAGTTCCGTTCACTAAGTGTTACACTTCGGGGTGGGGTGGTGTTTGACTCCTGGACCTTTTCCAGTTCTCCTTATGTCTGGTTGGAGTCTCAAAACAACACGTTTAGATACGCAGGGCTGAGTGTCTCTCTTTTCCAGGACGTTCGTGACCTGCTGGCAGGGCCAGACTGGGCTAAGGCACTGGGGGAGGCTGGCACAATACTGCTGCGCGCCCCTCGCTCTGGCCGGTCCTTGTTCTTCGGAGGCCATGGGGCTCCCTTGCAAAGGGGGGATCCCCGACTTTGGGACATCCCCCTCGCCACCCGCAGACCCACCTTCCGAGAGCTACAGCGTGTGTTCCAAAAACTGACCACCTTGCATGTCCACGGTGAGCCTCGGTTCTGGATGCCCAGACTCCCTAGGCCTTCCAATACTGTTCAGCCCAAGCCCTGTTCTCGTGAGGTTTTCTAACCCTCAGACTGCAGCCCAATTACATCTTCACTGAGAAGCCTGGGTGGGCTTCCCTTCAGCTGTGTTTGAGAAAGGTCTTTTGTGTTGTGACAGGAGAAGACCCTCGGGAGACAGTCGGGTTGCCCTCAACTCCAACACACTGGAAGGCAGCAAAGGCCGAGAGGAAGGAGGCTTCTGAGAAAGAAAGAAGAGAGGTCCCCAGGGATGAAAACGAGGCACTTGGACAGAACGGGGAGTCTCCCAAACAGGGTTTGAGCACCATTTGGCAATTGTCAAGTCTGTCTGGGTGTCTGTCCTGGTAATGTAGTGTAAGTTCCCCATTGTCAACTGACCCATCTCCCAGTTTATAGATAGGTCCTTGCAGCACACACACACCCACCTGAGGGTCTGTCCGTCAAATGGGGCATGTCATAGCAATTACTGAGACCTGTTTAGTAATCTCCCCAAGTCTATTATCTCTCTTGTTCATAGTTCTAAGAAGTCCTAGCATGGAGTAGACGCTGGCATGTGTTGCCTGAATCCCCCGTCATTTACCTGTCTCACTGGATGCTGTGGGTTTGGGCTAAGAGCTGCTTCTGTACTTTCCTCTACTGTACATCATCCTAGGGCTGCTCACAGGGAGAGTCCAGGGAAAAAGAAGAACAATTTCGTTTCAGGATGATCTGAATTATCTCTTTATAGACATTGTTATGCACCTGAGGCAGTCTATGTCCTTCCACCCTCTGCTTATCCCTTAGATGGATCTGACATGTCAGACTTTCCCCAGGTTCAGGGTCAGAGGAAGAGGATGGCTCCCAGGTGGAGCTGGAACTAGTGGAGCTGACACTGGGGACCTTGGATCTTCGTGAGTTTGAGGTGTTGCCCAAGCGGAGGAGGAGAAAACGGAATAAGAAGGAGAGAAGTCGAGACCAGGAGGCTCTTCTCCAGGAACCTCAAGAGGATGGGCTCTTGCAGCCAGGCTCCCGGGAGCCTTCGCTGGATGAAGCCGAGGCCCCTGGTCAGCCAGACCTCTGGGCTGGGCTTCTGGCTGCCTGCCGGGCGGGAGATGTTGGACTGCTGACGCTGCAGTTAGCTGCCGGCCCCGCAGACCCTGCGGTTAGCTCTCTGCTCAGTGCCCCTTTGGGCCCCGGAGGCTCTACTCTTCTGCATGCGGCAGCTGCTGCCGGCAGAGGCACGGTGGTTCGTCTGCTGCTGGAGGCAGGTGCTGACCCCTCTGTGCAGTAAGTAAGGGTCTCCGCCCTGAGCCGCTTTGGGCAAGGAGAAGAGAATCTGGAGGCAGATGTTGGCATTGGCCACTCTTCAGCATTCCCTCCATCTGCTTGGGCGATGTTAGGCCAGGCAGGAGGCAGACAGAACCTGTTTTTCTGGGTTCTCGCACACAGGGATTCGCGGGCCCGGCCACCTTACGCTGTAGCAGCTGACAAATCAACGCGTGATGAGTTCCGAAGGTTCATGCAGAAGAATCCCGACGCCTGTGACTACCACAAGGCCCAGGTCGGCCGGAAGGGAAGTGCAGCGTGGGAAGGCCTCGCAGAGCCCAGCTGGAGTTTCTGCTTCCTGGCGGTTTGACGAAGGACAGCTTCTGTGGGTCTCATCTAGTCTCCTGGCAATCCTCCAGGTGCCAGGGCCGCTGACTGCGGAGATGGAGGCCCGGCGGGCTGCCCGCAAGAGGGAGCAGAAGGCAGCCCGGCGGCAGCGGGAGGACCAGCGGCGGCAGCGGCAGGAGGAGGAGCAGAGGGAGCGGGAAGAGCAGCTGCGATTCGCCGCCCTTAGCGACCGAGAGAAGGTGCGGCTGGAGGGGCTGCTCCGCACGGCCTCCCTGCCCCAGCCCTTCCGTGGCATGCTGCTGACGCTTCCTGCGGCCGCTGTGCCCGACGAGGCCTTGTCTTTAACGTGACTCTGCTTTCTCTCAGAGAGCTGTGGCTGCTGAGCGCCGCCTCGCTGCGCAGTTGGGAGCCCCTAGCCCTGCGACTCCTGACCCTGCGATTGTCAACGCCCGGTAGGGGGCAGGGGGCTGAGCGTGTGGGCAGGTGGGCGTGGGCAGACCCCAGCACAGGGACCATTTAGGGCAAGCGCAGCGAGTGCCTACATGACATGCAGAAGAGTTGCTGAGGGGATTTGAGATGTTCTGGGCATCTTTGGAGCAAAAACAAACGGCAGGAGGGAGGGGAGAGTTGGACTGCCCTGGAAGGTTCTAGGCTACCTGTGCAACCGTTTTTCTTCCTCTTGTGCAGACGCTGTTGGAGCTGTGGGGCATCCCTCCAAGGCCTCGTTCCCTTTCACTACCTCGACTTCTCTTTCTGCTCCACACGTTGCCTCCAGGATCATCGTGGTCGGGCAGGGAAGCCCTCTTCCTGATGGTTATAGCTCCACCTGGGGCCAACTCTGGGAGGGCGTAGTCACATCAGCCCGAGGTTTCTTCTTCCCATGAAGCCAGAGAGTATTCAGAGAAGTGGGGGGAGGGACTTAGGACCAGGGCAAAGACGGGCCACAGAGGTGTGTGGAGCTGCTGCTGTCTCTGGAACTTTAATTGCAATAAAGTTTGGCAAGGAAACGGCACTCGTACTCCCACTCAGCGGCCTTCTGGCCCTTGGCTCCTTGTGGTCACTGTGGCCAGCAAAGGATCCTGCCCGCTCCACGTCCCAGGCCCCAGGGCTCCCTTTCCTTTCAGTGCCCACTTAACTGCATTGGTTCCGAGGCGCTCTGTGCCTCAGCAGAGAGAGAGTAGATGTATGTCCTGTGCACGGTGCTGTTGAGGATGGGCTGATCCAAAAACTGGATCTGGGGCTCGGGCGGCACGTTTTCTAGCTCCAGCAATGTAATTTTGTTGATGGCTCCCCTAGGAAGCAGCAGGGGTCTTGGCACATAGAGGGTCTCTTGCGGCCCCTGTTTTGTCCAGTACCGGCCCAAGTTAAACCCATTGATCCAGACTTGGCCCTGGGAGGAGGCAGGGGAGGGGGAAAGAGTCAGTTCCCTGGGGGTTGGAATCATCCCCTTTGGACTTCTGAGGAGTCCTTTCTTTCTCTTGTACCACCCCCCACCACCACCGACTATGAACATTAGCAATACCTTGGTCCATCCAGGGAGATAGAGGAATGTGTCCCCAAGTGGGCCTGCAATTGGAAACGTCGTAGAGTAGAAGGTGGGGCCAGAGGGAGTTTGAGGATTTGTGCTTTTCAGCAAGTGAAGGGGGAACCACCACTTTACAAGGTTATCAACTTTCAGAGGGAACATCATCCACTGGGTAAGCATTACTTGCCCCAGAATTGGTGGCTGTAACAGGCCCTGTGGGAAAGGCAAATGAAAAGTTATCATTCACTGTGCTCTTAGGCCAGACTAACCCTAACCAGGCCTGGGGTGTAACTGCTGGCCATGTCTAGATCCCCAACAAGCCACTGCTGCTCTGCCTAACTCCTAAAGACATGCACCTGTTTATCTCCATTAGGCCCCTGTTTTCCAAAGGGGTTGGTCGATGAGAGTACTGAGGCAGGGCACAGGCAAAGCTCACCTTGAAGTCACTGCTGTTAGAGCCGAAACTGAGTCTCCCCATGTTTTCCAGCAAGATATCCAGTCTGGCCCCCATTTCCCCCACCAAAAATAGTTGGTGTTTCATATTTCGTTCTAAAACACCCTGGAACACCTGTGGATCAGAGAAATGCTCTATGGAAGGAGGGGCTGCAGCTTGCAATGCCAGCGTCCCACATTGGAATGCTGGTTTCAGTCCTGGCTGTTCTGCTTCTGACCCAGCTTCCTGCACATGCGCTTAGGAAGGCAGCAGAGGATGGCCTGGGTACTTGGGCTCCAGCCACCCATGCGGGAGACCAGCATGGAATTCCTGGCTTCTGCTTTTGGCCTGGTGCAGACCTGGCTGTTGTGGCCATTTGGGGAATGAACTAGTGGACAGAAGAGCTCTGTGTCTCCCCCTCTCTGCCTGCCTTTCAAATTTTTTTTTTTTTAAAGGAAAGGCTCTGCATTCAACTCTGGGTCACGCAGAGAAAGCCACATTAGGAACCTAATTTGGAGGGCAGAGACTGTAGCTATGTGTCCGTTCTCTCTATTCCTAAACGTCCTCATCCCGCCCCTGGACTCTGGAAGTATGAACAGGCAGGTGGGAAAGGGTGCTGGGGGCAGGAGGAAATTGGGGCTCACAAGTTAGCCTGGAATTAGGTTCTCACCCCATCCACCATAACATAGGCACGGTCGTGGATTCCATTATCTGGCACCCAGAGTGGCGTTGGCTCAAAAATGGTATGGGTCAGATAGGTCCGATACAACATGAAGCCGTGGTCCTGGGTATAGAAGAACGAGTACTTAAAGTGAACTTAAGAAAGACATTGTGAAGAAAATGGGTGGGTGGAGGCAGCTTTAGGCTACAGCTGTTGAGGGAAGTTGCCATCGCCAGCAGCCACAGGTTTATGCCTTACCTGCCTGACAGCCTCAAAGCTCAGTGGCAAGACTGAGTGGATGGGCCCTTCAGGGCACAGGAAATCTAGGAAAGCCAGCAACTCCCCATCCTGTTAGAACAGGGTAAAGAGTCAGAGTAGGAAGGAAGTTTCTGGATAGAGGATAGGACCGGATAGTTTATATTGAAAAAAAGGATAGGAGGAGAAGGAACTCACCAGGTAGAGAGTCAAAGGTCCAAGTGTCATCTTGGGGCTCGGTGGAGGTAAAGGTCCCAAGGGAACTTCCTGGAACTGAGCCCAAATTCTCTCTCAGGAGCCATAGAAAAACCAGGGAGACAACCCCTACTCCAAGACCCGAGAGCAGGGCTGTTAGCTTGAGGCCCAGGAAAGGGCTTCAGAGGTCATGTCATGCCGATCCTTTAGTTTTGCACACACGTGTGTATCTCTCCACATAGGCCCAGCTGGCTGAGTCGGAAATGCTTTACCAACATCAATCTATGGGTAACCCCCCCCACATTAGTAAAAGACTTTGGGACTTAATGAAGTAGTAGGGCACCTGGCTGATGACATTTCGAAGAGCAAAGAGCTTAGGTGTGGGGTCTCCTGCTTCAGATATGGGCGCGTCATAGTCGTAGCTGGTGGTGATCGGAAGGAAGCGGCCCTTCTCATCAGCGCCTGAGGTTGAACCATTTAATTAACTCAACATAGCTTTCGGATGACAGGCGCCAGCCAGAAAGCATCGTGTGGGAAACTGCCAGCAGGGTGGGCACTGGTGGCCGCAGGTGGCTTTTACCTTCCTGCTCTCACCCCAGAGATCTAGACTCACCATTCCAGTATCCAAAGTTGGTACCGCCATGGAACATGTACCTGAGGGGAGTGTAGGGGGAAAGGTAACAGCTGGCATACTGAGTCTTGACTTGCAGCCCCAACACCCCGTTACTGATTCATATTGGCCCCGGCAGCTCGAGTTACATGTTGACACTGGCTCCCAAGTTGAGCATGTTTTCCAGGCCTTTGGTTACAGCTGGAACAGAGCGTGTGGAGTGGTTCTGGCCCCAGTAATCCAGCCAGCCTGTGTAGTACTCAGAGTTGACCTAGAGTGTGACGTGAAAGGAACCGGGAGTGAGATGCGAACAGGGCGCGTTCCCAGCCCTGGCTCTTGCTTAGGTTTCCTTCCTCTCTGGCCCCTCACCAGTGGGCCGCGGGGCTCGTACTTCCGAAGCAGAGTGAAGATTCTGGTCATGTTGTCCGCTGCAGAAAGGAGCAGAGGCAAACGGTAAATAGCGCAGGCGAGGTGCCCTTCCCCGGACGGCACTCCTCACCCTCGATCGGGAGACCTGGGCCAAAATCTACGGTGGTGTAGAGTCCATGGAGGGAGCCGCATTTGAGTCCTTCAGGCCCGTCTGTGGTGAAGAGCAGAATCTTGTCCCCCAGCAGTGCGCGGAAGAGCCCCGCCAGGTGCCTCATGTAATGGAAGTCACAGGCTTTGTAGCTGCCGTACTCATTTTCCACCTGCCATGGGAAAGAAGTGGAGCCCGGCTAAGGGCTGCGAGAGCTTAGGGGCTCGTCGTATCTCCTTCCCTTTGCCCAGTGAGCTTCCCACTTATACCTGAATGCTAATGATGTTGCCCCCATTGTGGTAGAGAAATGGATATATCTTGGGCAGCAAGACCTTGAACCAGGAGTCCACTGCAGCAAGGAAATCTAAAGGAAGGAGCAGTGCTCTGCTCAGTGGGGGCCACCACCACCTCCGCAACCCCCACCCTAGCGTCCTTGCCCGCAGCTTCAGTGCTGCCTGTGTTCTGGGCTGCTGTTTCCATCCCGCTTGCCCACACCTAAATCCGGGAAGCAGTGACTCTTCAGAGAAACTTTCAACCCTATGCACCTGCATACTTACATGGCAATGAAATTTGAACACAGAAAACCTTAAATGTTAGAACAAGGTAGGGGGCCTGCGATGTGGGTAAAGCCACCACCTGCAGTGCTGGCATCCCATACGGGCGCCGGTTCAAGTCCCGGCTGCTCCACTTCTGATCCAGCTCTCTGCTATGGCCTGGGAAAGCAATGGAAGATGGCCCAAGTGCTTGGGTCCCTGCATCCATGTGGGAGACCTGGAAGAAGCTCCTGGCTCCTGGCTTTGGATTGGCGTAGCTCCGACTGTTGCAGCCAACTGGGGAGTGAACCAGCAGATGGAAGACCTCTCTTTCTGCCTCTCCTTCTCTCTCTGTGTAGCTCTCTTTCAAATAAATAAATAGATCTTAGAAGAAGAAGAACAAGGTGATGGGGCTGGTGTTGTGATACAGTAAGTTAAGCCACTGCCTGAAACACCAGCATCCCATATGGGTGCTAGTGGACAGTGAGAGAGAGAGAGACAGAGAGAAAGGTCTTCCTTTGCCGTTGGTTCACCCTCCGATGGCCGCCGTGGACGGCGCACTGCGGCCGGCACACCGCGCTCATCCGATGGCAGGAGCCAGGTGCCAGGTGCTTTTCCTGGTCTCCCATGGGGTGCAGGGCCCAAGCACTTGGGCCATCCTCCACTGCACTCCCGGGCCACAGCAGAGGGCTGGCCTGGAAGAGGGGCAACCGGGACAGAATCTGGTGCCCCGACCGGGACTAGAATCCGGTGTGCCGGCACCGCAAGGCGGAGAATTAGCCTGTTGAGCCACGGCGCCGGCCAGGTGGATTTTAATTCTATTACACAAATGGATGAGATCACCTAAGGAATGAGAATAAACAGAACATCCGAGGACTGGACCCTGGCACAGCCCCCAGTACTTAACAGAAAGAAAAGAACCAGTAAGAGACTGAGATGGGAGTGGTCAGAAAGACCGTGCAGGGTGGGGGGGCTGGTAAAGGAGGTGTCAGGGAAGCTGAGGACAGAGGTCCCAGCTACACGGAATGCTGCTGCCGATCAAGGAGGATGAGCGCACACCGTGGATTTAGCGATGAGCAGGTCGCCAGCTTTCTCCAGCAAACCGGAGACTGCATGTTGCTGCTCCATCCAAACCTCCCACTTTAAATGCATAGTTCACTGAGTTTGGAAAGGGCAATGAGTAGCCTAACACCTCCAACACCCCATGAAGTGAGAGAGAGAGCAGCGGGAGGGGCCTGCACAGGTGTAAGGCTTTTGCCAGAGGGACCTTTCAAAAGGAATAGGTCATAGAAGATCAGTCCCTTGCTCTAACGACTTTCTATTTGCACAGAAAATGAAATGCAAACACTGAAATACTGGGCACCCTTAGAGTTTAATCCTGAGTTACCGTTTTTCACTGCTCTCTCTGCTCTTTCCCCAAGTGCTATCTTTAGACTTATGGCTTTCATATGTATGTCTCTAGCTCAGAGCACTCCAGCAAGTTCCACCCTACACAATCCGAAGCTTCTTTAAAGTCCTTTTCCTCTTCTGGGCTGTTCACCCACCACCACCACCCACCCACCACCACTGTTCTTCTCTACCCTCCCTATGCACCAGCAACTTATTTCCTTTTTCTCAACCTTACTCATATAGCCCCAACCCTCCCCTTCCAATCAAAATCTATCAAAAAAAATCCTGGTGCCTTTAATCTCCAAGCCATATCTCAATTTTGCCTTCTTTCCATTTCCGTTACCATCATCTCCCAACTGGTTTCTCCACCTCCACCCCTACTCCCCTGAATCTGTTCTCTACATCCCAGCTAGTGACATCAAAACAAATCAAATCATGTCACATCTCTGGTTAGATGTTGTTCTGGCTTTCCACTGTACTCGCAACAAAACAAACACTTCACAATGGTCTCCAAGACCCTGTGCCAGCTGTCTGTCTCATCTCCAGTTTTCATGTCTGACTATCTCCCTTACCTGCTAGACTCCCACTATCTCCATCTACTGTCGGTTCGTCAATCACGCCATTTTATTTCACGTCAAATATACTGTTGCCTCTGTCTGGAATGTTCTTGCTTCACTCCTTACATGATCACTGCTTTCCCTCCCCTGGCAGTCAGCTCAAAGTTCACCACGGAAAAGCTTCTTCTGACCACCCCACCCAAAAGAGGCCTTGTCTGCTACTCACTATTTCGACGGACTTTTTTGCATAGTATGTACTATGCATGTATGCAAGCTGTGCTAAATTTGCAATACTCGCACATATAGACTTAAAAAAAAAAAGCTGTCTCCTTCACTATGTTTAACCTGCATTGCACAGGGACTGGGTCTGCATGGTACCAATTTCAAGCATCCTGCTGCTTACAAAGGAAACAATAACTTTCAGGCATGGCCCCCAATCCGGGGAGGATCTATTCTGTTTCTGGCACCCAGATGATCCAATTTTTGATGTTTTCTTTGTTTGCTAAATCTTTCTGTCTCAACTCACCTGGATCTGAGGTTCTCAGATGAATATTAGGTTTTCGAAGCAACCAGGACGGGAGACCCCCCTGAGACACACATAAAGACAATAAAGCACGTGGGTTGAGTTGTTTTGGGGGTACAGGGGGGAAGGTGGGAGGGGAGGAAAAGGCCCTCAAGTGTGGGCAGATGAGAGTAGGCTCGAAACCCCACGCAGGGGGTTTTGCTTCTGTCCCTTCTCCAGCTAACTCACCATCTCCCACTCTGCACAGATGTAAGGTCCTGGTCTCAGTATGACCAACAGGTCCGCTACAGATGCCTCATTCAGAAAGGCAATGAGGTCCCGGCTGCCATTAAAGTTATAGACCCCAGGTTCTGGCTCATGGTAGTTCCAGGGCACATAACTGAGAAAGGAAGAGGTTAACAGGGCCCAAGGTGGGGAGACGGCAGGGAGGCCCAGGGGCTCAGGCCTTGTAGGGAGTCATCGAGGAGCAGTTGCAAGGAGGTCCTGGCCCTCCCTTTCCCACCCTTGGCCAACGCGCCCTGGAGCTCTAACTAGGCCCTCTGCGAACCAGTCAGCCTTCCAGTGCCGAGCCCCTGTCTAATGGGGAGGTAGAAGGGTGCCGCCCGCCCCTGCACGGCTCTAGGGAACCCTTCTTACAACTGCACGGCGTTGAGGCCGCTCATCCGCATCTTGTAAAGCCGGTCTGCCCAAAGCACCCGCGGTACCCGAAAGTAGTGCAGGCTGCCAGACACGTAGCGGAAGGGGACCCCGTCCAGGAGGAACCTGTCGTGTTCGCGATCCACCACGAAGGACCGAGTGTCTGCCTGCAAAGGCGAAGAGACGGGGCGCGGGCTGCGCGTCTGCAAAAGGAACTAGCCCAGCCCGTGGCTTTGGGGTTATTTTGACTTTATCTCATCCGCCGGATCTGATCCCGCCTCACCGCAGCCCGAGCGGTTCGACCCTCTCTTCTTACCTGGGGCAGCAGCGACAGGAGCAGCAGAAGCAGAGAGGGAAAGCGGGGCGCCGCCTCCGGAGCCATGGCGCTTACAGGGCTCCTCTCTCTGAGCCGGAGGTCCGACGGTCACGTGTCGGATTCCTGGGAGGGAACCTCAGCGAGCAAGGGGGCGGAGACCACCTCAAGCTGCCAGGCGGTTAGCCTGGCTGGGTCTCCAGCCTGCAGCTCCCCGCCACTCTACTAATTTGTAACAATCCTCTACATCTGGCTACTCAAAGCACAGCCGCGAACCAGCGTCATCAGTGTCACTCGAGAGCCTGTTAGACACGCAGAATCTCAGGTCCTACCTCAGACCTAGAGCATCAGAATTTGTATTTTAGCAAGATTCCCAGGGACACTCACAATGAAGAAGCACTGCGCTACTAAGACTGAGCTCCCTGAAGGTGAGGACTGCTTTGTCCATCTGGGACCCTCAGCTTCAAGCACAGGGCCCCACACGGAGCAGGTTAAATCTACATGACAGAATGTCAGGACGCGCAGGTAAACAGGGTTAGTGCCAAGGGAACATCTTCATGGTCATCAGAGCTATGGCAGGGGGAGACCAGGTCACAAGATGAACCTTCTCCTGGAGAGCCCATCCTGGCCATCCCATCCTCTCTGGAACTGTGCGCCCTCTCCAGTTTATCCTTGCCCATTTAGGCAAGAGATGTCAGTGACAACTGCTTGATGCCAAGGCTGATTTGGGGATTTCCAACCCTCCTGCCCTCATAGTCCCACCTGCGATGTGAGGACCGGAGTAGTAGTAACTATCGTTCCTGTTGTGTGACACTTACTGAGGGTTATGTGTCAGATATGGTGCTAAGCACATGACATCCCAGTCTTCAAACCCCCTGAACTGTTACCATAGGAACTGTTACCGTTCCCACTTTACAGAGGAACAAACTAAAGGACAGACATGTCAGGTAGACTACAGAAAACTAGGATCCAACAGGCTAAGCATCTTTGGTCGAGGTCACACAGCAAGTAGGTTACTAAGAGCCCCTGTCTAGAAACTGGCAGTGAGGTTCGTGAGTAGGGCCCCGAAGGTCACCCGCCCCTCCCCGGGCCGCCCTCAGGGCTGGGCCATAGTTGGGCACATTCTGGCCCCAGCGCACGGGAGGTATGAGGCCTCCTACCTCCGACATTGGGAGATAGAGGTCCTGGGGGCCTCGGGCCGAGCCCGGCTTTGCTCCCCCTTGGCGCAGACGCCTGCGTCTTGACCCCTACTGAAGGCCAGGTAGGGAACCTTCGCCCGGGTCCCGCGACCCGTGCACCTGCAGGCCTAGCCCGCCCCCGGGCTCTCGGTTCCGCGCCCCCACATCGTCGGGATGCCCAGCAGTTGCTAGGATACCGCGGGCCGTTACGCCGGCGCAGACTGATGACGTAGACGCCGCTTCCGGCTTCTGGCTGAGTTCCCTCCCGGGCCAGGTCAGTGGGAAGTCCGAGCTGATCGACCCCGGGCTCCGCGCTCTGAGGTTGGGGGTGGGTTCTGCAAGAGGTGGGCGGGAGGCTCGCACCTCCTCGGGAACTACTCTATGCCCGCCCTCCTTTGGGGCCCGACGGGCGTGGGAAAGGGCCCGCCCAAAGGTGGACTGGGGTTGGAGGAAGTGGCCTGGGGCTTTAAGGCACCTGACTGCGGCCTTTTTGGAGCTGGCGTTGTCAGGACCCTTTTCCCTACACGGAGATCCAGGTTCCGAGACCTGAGCCTAAGCTCTCCGCGCTGGTCCTTCAGGGGTCGTGAGGATTGTGCCGGACCCGCGACTCTGCCGTTTGTTTTCCTTCCAGCATGAGCCACTGGGCCCGCGGCGCCTCGCCCGGAAGAGCCCACCCACCCTGGACCAGTTCCCCGGCAGCTTCAGCCCGTCCTTGAGGAGGATGTTGGAGACATTATGGGCCACGCGCTTTGTGTCTGCTCTCGGGGAACGGTCATCATTGACAATAAGCGTTACCTCTTCATCCAGAAACTGGGGGAGGGGTGAGTGTTTGGAAACCACCTAATCCCCAGGGTTATGGTCGTGGAGGACCGGCGTTCTGCACGGGACAGGGGCAGGAGGGTTTTTATCCCTAACCTCTGGGTCACCTGACAGCACCTAGGTGCCTGGTAGTCCAGGGAGTGGGTTCTGGAGCCCCGCCTCCTAGAGCCACCTCCGCTTGTCCTTGATAAGCCATTGATTTCTTCCTCCACTAAATGGAGATGCTTATCCCGCCTCACTGATGGCTTGGTGAGGAGTAAATGAGGTCATGGGTTTAGACCGCCCCACGCAGTGCATGGTTCGTAAGCACCTGATACAGGTGCACAGCGCTGTGTTATGCCCACGTCCACCTGCCTGGTCTCCCTGTGCCTGCTTTGGAGGAGCTCAAGGTATAACAACCTTCAGCCTTCTGTTAGGGCCGCATCTTGGGAGGGTTTTTACTGAATGGGAGAGACACTGCCGTCTCCCCAGAAAAGCCCTCTGAATCCAAGCCCTGTGGGAGATGACCATAGCCCTTCCCTGACCCCTTTGGCCCACAGTGGGTTCAGCTATGTGGACCTAGTGGAGGGGTTACATGATGGACACTTCTACGCCCTGAAGCGAATCCTGTGTCATGAGCAGCAGGACCGAGAGGAGGCGCAGCGGGAAGCAGACATGCATCGCCTCTTCCATCACCCCAACATCCTGCGCCTCGTCGCTTACTGCCTGAGGGAGCGAGATGCAAAGCACGAGGCCTGGCTGCTGCTGCCCTTCTTTAAGGTCAGAGGTGCTCCTGGCGTGGAGAGGGTTGCCCCAGAGCCACCTGCCAGGGGCTGTGTGAGCAGTCAGACGAGCCGGCAAGCAGGGGTCCTGGCCGCGTCAGACTTGAGCTGTAGAGGAGCCCATGTGGGAGTGGGGGCTGTGAGGTCTAGGTGACTGGAGGGCTGATGGGCGTTGACATAGGCACGGGATCAGGCCCAGAGACCAGAGGCTCCAGCACCGTCTCCAGCTGTGGGGAAACTCTTGTTGCAGAGAGGGACGCTGTGGGCTGAGATAGAAAGGCTCAAGGACAAGGGCAGCTTCCTGACTGAGGACGAAATCCTGCGGCTGCTGCTGGGCATCTGCAGAGGCCTGGAGGCCATTCATGCCAAGGGCTACGCCCACAGGTCAGTGGAGGGCCCTGTGTGCTCAGGGGGCCCAGGAGTAAGAACCTCACCAAGAGAAGGGGGAGGGCTCTGCTTTTCTCCCTGTGATCAGCACCCCCCCACCACCAGGATTCCAGCTTATGTGTCCTTTCTACTTCTCTGCAGGGACCTGAAGCCCACCAACATCTTGCTTGGCGATGAGGGACAGCCAGTGTTAATGGATTTGGGTTCCATGAATCAAGCGTGCATCCATGTGGAGGGCTCCCGCCAGGCCCTGACCCTGCAAGTAAGAGCCTTCGGGTTCCTTTGCCCACCTGTTCCGCATCCCTGACCCATTCTGTTACATGCCCCAGTTCGGTCACTTGACCCTGGCCTGTGCCCTACTTTTGAGCTCTGAGGCCACTGTTCTAGGACTGGGCAGCCCAGCGGTGCACCATCTCCTACCGGGCCCCGGAGCTCTTCTCGGTGCAGAGTCACTGTGTTATCGACGAGCGGACTGATGTCTGGGTGAGGAGCATGTGGGCGGGAATCTGCCTGGGGAGGGGTGTGGCTCAGAGGTGCTGTCAGGTAGAGAAGTAGGTCTTTGGTTTCTGTTGCAAGGGGCCCCAGGAACCGCAGCTGGTTGCCATCTCTCTCAACTTCCTTCCTGCGAACTGTCACTGATACTGAAGGAAGTGGTCTAACTCCCATGAAATAAAGGCTGCAGAGGTGCCCAGCTCTCTGGGGCTTTCTCTGGGCCCTGGGAGCTCTGTGTGGCTCAGGTTGGCCTATTCTATTTAGCTTGTGTGGTCTCCTTTCCCCTCAAAAGAAAGGGAAAAGATGCCTTCCCCTTTCATCTTTCAGGGACTAACCAAGTTACGTTCAGTCCCTAGGCTGCGTGCTCTATGCCATGATGTTTGGGGAAGGCCCTTATGACATGGTGTTCCAGAAGGGTGACAGCGTGGCCCTGGCTGTGCAGAACCAACTCAGCATCCCACAGAGCCCCAGGTGAACAAGAAGAGGGGACCAGGTGCTTTGGATGTCACCCTGCTATTATCTGAGTTGGACCCCTAGCAAGGGGCTGGGGCTTCCAGTCACCTGCCTGTCTCCCCCCACAGGCATTCTCCAGCACTGCGGCAGCTGCTGGCCTCCATGATGACTGTAGACCCCCAGCAGCGCCCTCACATTCCGCTCCTGCTCAGTCAGCTGGAGGCATTGCAGCCCTCAGCTCCTGGCCAGCACACGACCCAGATCTGAACAAAGCAGTGGCTGCACTGAGAAGATGGTCCTTGTACCTTGGGAGGAGGCTCCCAGCGCTCACTGGACTCTCCATCCATTCGATCCAGGACTGCTCTTGTACAGTGGTCTCGATCTCACCTCTTCTCTTCTGCTGTCTGAATGCCACCAAGGGCCTGACTGTGCGGGTGGGGGCGGAGGTTGGAGAAGGGAAACAGAATGCGCTACGTGGGTCTGAGCGTGACTACCGAGTTCACATCATGTTCTGCCTCCAGACCTGGGAGCAGGAGAATATATAAACAAAAGAATAAAGTGAAAGCAGGTTGGCGTATTAGTCTCTGTGTTCCTGGAGAGAAGAGCTGCGAGGGGGCCTACAGTCTGGCTGCCATTTCCAGGGGAACAGCGTGGGAGGAGGGGAGACTGTTGCAGTTAGCCATGGTGTGACTTCACCATTCCGTGTAAGGAGGCAGCTGTTCTCACCCCAGATCTCCTTAGAGCCTAAACGCTGCTGTAGCAGGAACTGGGAGCAGAGCGCCATGAAAGCACGCTCAACTTGTCCTTCCCTTCCTTCACTCCCGGCTGGGTAGCTTGGTCGAAGCAGCCCGAAGCAGCCCAGCCGGTTTGCCAGGCAAGGGCGTTTGGGTGGAGACACCCCAGCAAGGTCTGGAACAGCTACGTAACAGGGCTCCCATCCTCAGCCCGGGGGCAGGGGGGTGAGCTGGCAGTCACTTTCCTCTCGGCTCCCTGCGGGTTCCAGCTCACACATGGTTAATGATTAATGAGGCCGTGTGGCATGGCGGAATCAGCTGCCACTTCCTGCCCGCGCTGCCGAGTAAACAGGGGCCCTGCCTGAGCGGGGCCTGGGGCCTGTTCTCGGGGAAGGGCACCGCCGCCCTGAGTCACCAGGGAGGGGAGGCAGTGGCACAGTTCACACTTCTTGCTCTTGAGATAGAAGTTTCCTCCCCCAAGCCGTGCCAACCCCCACCCTGAGCTGCTGACGTCAGCATGGGTCCTGGGGTGCCTATTAGCTAGGTTGAAATTTTCCCCAGGGCCCTGGCAGGAGGCTCCCACCAGCTAGCATGGAGGCCGAGAAAGAAGGCACTAACAGGGAGACGATCTGACTCTTCATGGCACAGCCGCAGCCACAGCCGCAGCCCCAGCGAAGCAGCAAGACAGCAGGCGGTGCAGAGCTGCCGCGAGGTGCAGTGGCACAAACAACTCCAAGAGGTGGCCCTTGTTCCCTCCCATCCCCCAAGCTTAGGATGTGGCTGTTTGCCCAGGAACTCTGGGCCAGCCCAGCCCCATTCCCAAGCCCTCATGCACAGAGGCGCCTGGGCTAAGCTTTGCTTCCAGAGTTGGGGGATGCAGAAGCAGCAAGAAGAATAGCAATAGGACTGAGACGCAGCCACCGCTGGGCTTAAACTCTTGCTTGGAAAGGAAGTGAAGACGTGTGTCCTTGAGGAGCTCGTGGCTAGACTGACAGGTCCAGGATTTGCTCCTCATTTCTCCCCTAACCAGGGTGTCCCTATGACCTTACAGCAAGGTCCCTGGGGTCATGCTTCCTGCACCCAGTGAGGGCCCGTTGGCAGCTCTCACCTTCAGCTGTGGGACAGAAAAGGATCGTGAGCAGCAAAGGGTGAGGGCGGCGGCAGGAGCCCGGGAACAGCAGCAGGCATTCACAACAGGACGCCAAACCGTGCAAGGAGACTTTATTTTGAAAAGATTTTGCAATAGACATAATGAACAGGCTTTGGGCAGCTGCTCTATTCTTCTCCCTCATCCTCATCCTCATAGGAGTCGATGCCCACCTCCTCATAATCCTTCTCCAGGGCAGCCATATCCTCCCGGGCCTCAGAGAACTCCCCCTCCTCCATGCCCTCCCCCACATACCAGTGCACAAACGCCCTCTTGGCATACATCAGGTCAAACTTGTGATCCAGGCGCGCCCAGGCCTCCGCGATGGCGGTCGTGTTGCTCAGCATGCACACGGCACGCTGCACCTTGGCCAGGTCGCCCCCAGGCACCACGGTGGGCGGCTGGTAATTGATGCCAACCTTGAAGCCCGTGGGGCACCAGTCTACAAACTGAATGCTGCGCTTGGTCTTGATGGCTGCGATGGCGGCGTTCACGTCCTTGGGCACCACGTCCCCCCGGTACAGCAGGCAGCAGGCCATGTACTTGCCGTGCCGAGGGTCACACTTCACCATCTGGTTGGCGGGCTCGAAGCAGGCATTGGTGATCTCTGCCACCGACAGCTGCTCGTGGTAGGCCTTCTCTGCGGAGATGACCGGCGCGTAGGTGGCCAAGGGGAAGTGGATGCGGGGGTAGGGCACCAGGTTGGTCTGGAACTCCGTCAGGTCCACGTTGAGGGCCCCGTCGAAGCGCAGGGACGCTGTGATGGAGGAGACGATTTGGCTGATGAGACGGTTGAGGTTGGTGTAGGTTGGGCGCTCGATGTCCAGGTTGCGACGGCAGATGTCGTAGATGGCCTCGTTGTCCACCATGAAGGCACAGTCTGAGTGTTCCAGGGTGGTGTGCGTGGTCAGAATGGAGTTGTAGGGCTCGACCACGGCTGTGGACACCTGAGGGGCCGGGTAGATGGAGAACTCCAGCTTGGATTTCTTGCCGTAGTCGACAGAGAGCCGCTCCATGAGGAGCGAGGTGAAGCCAGAGCCGGTGCCCCCTCCAAAGCTGTGGAACACCAGGAAGCCCTGAAGTCCTGTGCACTGGTCAGACTGGAAAGAGAAAGAGCAATGTGGTGTGGTCAGGGGAAGCCGGGGAGCTCTTTCTTCTGGCTCTATAAAGCCTAAAATAGCTCAGAAGTCAGGGCAAAGACTAATGAGTATCTCGTAGCTACATCAAACCAAAGCACACAGTGGGAGATGAGCCCCTGAAGTGGATCTGAAAACAATGTTCCTGACCCCTTAGCATAGGCCAGGGCTCTCTCCCTTCCACGGCAAATTCTTACCAGCTTGCGGATCCGGTCCAGCACCGGGTCGATGATCTCCTTGCCGATGGTGTAGTGACCGCGGGCATAGTTGTTGGCAGCATCCTCTTTCCCGGTGATGAGCTGCTCTGGGTGGAAAAGCTGGCGGTACGGGCCATTGCGGATCTCATCTGGAAGGGCGTGAGCCACATTGTTAGGGCACAAACCACAAGGACCTTCCTTCCCCTGGGTGGTAGCTGTGGCCAGATGCACAGGAAGAGCTCATTCTTCTGCCAGCCTGAGATACCAGAGTGTGCGAGAAACCCAGACCGGCTGCCCCGCCAGCCCAAGATCAGCTTGTCTTTCTCAGCCTCAAACAGCGAGAGGAATTTACAGAGCCGGGAGAGCCAGGTCTAGACACACTCTCCAGACCAGCTTTGAGTCCCTGCCCACCCCGCTCCACGCTGCCCCCTCTTCCTCTCACCAATGACGGTGGGCTCCAGGTCCACAAACACTGCCCGGGGCACGTGTTTTCCAGCACCGGTTTCACAGAAGAAAGTGGTAAAGGAGTCATCCCCTCCACCAATGGTCTTGTCGCTGGGCATCTGCCCATCGGGCTGAATCCCATGTTCCAGACAGTAGAGCTCCCAGCAGGCATTGCCCATCTGGACACCTGCCTGCCCTACATGGACGGAGATGCATTCACGCTGAAGGATAAAGAGGGGGGACAGCATGAGCCCCGCAGCCACAAGCTCTCATCTCATGGGCTTCCCCCCCATGCTATCGCCTTCAGCTCGGATGAGTCTCGCAGTGGAGGCTTGGGGCTGGCTGGGGGCAGGCTCCCTGGCTCAGGACTCCCCAGCTGCAGGCACCCAGTAGGGCAGGCAAATCCTGCCTCTCGCTGGGGAGTTTGTCAAGTGAGAGCTATGGCTCCTCGTGACCCTGCTGCACGCACAGGACACTCGGGGAGGACAGAAGGACACGTGCACGACACTGGCAGACGCTGCAGTAATGACCACGGGCAAGGCTCTTCCGCTGCCCTCATTCCCTGCTGCCCACAAACAGCTCCCCCAGAGCCTGGGCAGGGGTACAGCCTCTTGTTCATAACTAGAGCACCCCCTCCCCCACCGTAATTCTCTTGAGGGTGAACACAGAGAATTCCACGTAGCCCTTTCTCCCTGCAGGCTTCCCGGCTGGCATCAAACCAACCACAATGGTCACCAGGTGGCCTGCTCCCCCCACCTTTACAGCCCATCCGGCTCTGGGGCTCCGTCGCATCTGGCTGCTCTCCCCACCTCCACCCCCGCACTCTGGCTGGCTTCACCACCTTCAGCCCCCACGGAAATAGCAGCCATAACGCTGGTAAGCCAGCCCTCCGCAGGAGCGGGCTAAAGGGTTGGGGCTCCGTCCCTGCCGGTGTCAGATTAACCCCCGGGGCACCAAAGTCCGCAGGACCCGCGCGCCTCCCTTCCCCCAACGAAATGCCAGGGTGACGGTTTCCAAATACCCAGAAAAGGAAGCGGAACCTTCCGGGGGCCCCAGAGGTTACCCGCCTTGCCCCGGGCAGGCTGAGCGCCACGCTGCACCCGGTCCTACATCCGCTCTCCCGCCGGAGTCTTTCCAGTTAAATCCCAGCCGAAAGTAGGGATAAGGTTTCTGCCCCCGCTCCTGGGCTATAAATACCTCCCCCTACACACACCTCTTTCCCATCCCCCCAACCTGGCCCGGGCCCGCGCTGTCGCTCGGCGCCAGCTGTCTCTGCCCGTCCGTCCGCGCACCCGCGCTCAGGCTGCACAGGGGCCGGCTCACCTCACGAGGCCGAACCCCATTCCCGCCATCCCTCCCGGCCCAGAAGTGGGGTGCTGAGTCACGGGCCAGGGTGGGGGGGCGGCTGTGGGCAGGAGGGATGCTCACACAGCCGGAGGAATCGGGGATGCGGCACCAAGGCCCCTGGCCCCTCTCCACCATCTGGCGCCAAGCACATGTCCGGTCAGTCCCAGGGACGGGGGCGGGCAGCCAAGCGGGTCGTCGCCCACGGAGAGGACTGGGCGCGGGGCCGCGTGACTCCGCTGGGAGGGTTGGGGCACAAACGCTTGGTGAGGCAGGAGGGGGTGGTCCGGAGGGCTTCTCTTTGCTAGCGAAGATTCCAGCCCCCACCCCGCGAAGGTGGCCACCACAGCTCCGCCAAAGTCACCGGGAGGGGGGTTGGGACAGGGTGCGAAACCCTCGCACCCCCTGCAGACCCGCAGGGCCAGGTGGAGGGCCCGGAGCATCCCTGGAGGGAGAGTCCCCCAAAGGACAGGGGCAATTCGGGGACAGGGCACGAGGCCGGCGGGGCCGCACTCACCATGGTGAGTCCGGGCGGTGCGTCTCACGTGGAGTCGGGGTGACGGGTCTCGGTGAGAACTGCGCTAGCTGCAGTGCCGCACCGCTCTTATACTCCGGGGGCGGGGCTGCGCGCGCCGCTCCCCTCCAGGGGCGGGGCGGCCCGGTAGCCACGCCCCCAAGATCCAGGCCGGGGCCCCTCCCCCTGCCGCTCCGGGGTCCCTCACCTGTCGGGCCGCAGCGACGCGCAGCGACTCCGGCTTTAACCCTTCGTTCCCCGCTTTGGGCCGGCACTCCGGGCTCCAGAGATCCGCGGCTGGCGCACAGGGTGCGGTGGCCGGGCGCGCCTCGCCTGCACCTGCGTCATGGGGGCGCCGGACGTCCAGGTGTTCTGATTTAGGCCGACTGCGGTTGAGAGCGACCTTCCGAGGTGGCTGCAGCTGGCCTTCGCCGGGACTCTCCCCGCTCTCCCTCCCTGGAGGCTCTGGCCGGCCGCTGGGGAGCCCCTGCCATCGACACGCCGCCTGCTGGTCCCCGGCCGGGACAGCAGGCTTCCGCCCCCACCTGTGGGCGGCGGAGGGCCGGGAGCTGCACAGCCTGAGCCCCAGGGTGTCGATCCCGTGGACTCTCCCGCAGAGTCGAGCCCCGCAGCCTGCCTGCGAGGTCCGACGCTGGGAATCTGCCGCGGCTCACCAACTCGGCGGGCAGGGGGCCGTCATCGGCGGCGTCACTATTAGTGAGCCCTCGCCCCGCCACCTGCGCACTGCCCCTGGGACCCTCAGGACCTGGATTCACATCCGGACTGCCCCGTGTGACCTTGGTCAAGTGACTTCCTTCTCGCTGAGGCTGAGTTCTTGGCATTTTCACCAATGAAAAAGGAGGAGGCTCCAAGCCTAGAAGCAGTGTTGTGAGTTAACAAAGTGTTGAGAAAGAAAGTGGAGATTCGGGTATCATGGCCATTGGGACCTTCCCTTCTCTCCTGCCAGCCGCCCTCAGCTGCTTCCTACATTGCATTTCCATTTCTTGCAAGTCGGGCTACTTCTGTCTTCCCCAAGTTGCCCAACTCTCCAGCCGTCTGCTTCCACTGGGGATACCCAGCAGGCTGGCTGGCAAGCCTTTTGAGAAACCTGCCTCCCAGGCTAGCCATCACCTGGAAAGGTCTCACCTGCCTCTCCGCCCCTCGGGTTTCCCTGTGGCCAGCAGGGTGGGCTGACAGCACAGCACCATTCCATACCGCCACCAGCCAAGGCAACTTTCTACCAACAAAGTAGCTAATTGGCATTTGACTGGGGAAAGGCATAGAAAGAAATATACTGAAATATGATAAGGGCTCTCTTCCCAGCAGACTTGCCATCTGGTTGGGAGAACATGATTCATTCATCAAAACAGCACTGACAGGGGCCTCCAGTGAGGCTGTTTGGGGAGACCAGGGCGGCCTTCACGGAGGAGGGAGCCTTGGTGATTACAAGACACGTGGCCGCTAGCAGATCTTCCCTCACCCTCTTGTCCTTGCACCCCACCCCTCACCCCAGCAGAATGAATACAGCCAGAGACCTGAGCTATCTTGGGCAAAACCCTTCCCTCTTCTTCGACCTTCACTGTAGAACTGGCCCGACAACTTTGGGTGTGGGCCCTGGGGATTCCGTGATGTGCGTGCACCGTGTGAGTAGCCGTGTGGGTTCTTGGAGCACTTCTTCGCATCGTGCCGGGTACACGGCTGTCTTGCTAGACGGCAAGCTGTTAAAGGCCTGAGCCTTTTCGTCTTTGTGTCTCTAGTTCGAGGCATGGTGCTGGGCACACAGAGTACACAGGTGCTAGGTGTGTGTCGGAGGATCCGTTCCACTTCATATAGCTGAAGTGAAGTTGCAGATTGGCAGCCTAGAGGCCAAACTCACTCTCAGAAGTGCCATGTTTGGCCTTGGTGGTGTTAACCTTCATAGCATGTAGGACATGAAAAAGTTGGGGTTTCCCTGTATGGGAGCACCCCTAAGACCACCCCTGCCATG
This sequence comes from Sylvilagus floridanus, assembly GCA_949820135.1. Classification (NCBI taxonomy): domain Eukaryota; kingdom Metazoa; phylum Chordata; class Mammalia; order Lagomorpha; family Leporidae; genus Sylvilagus; species Sylvilagus floridanus. Next base: position 162,176,390 of record OX463236.1, read on the forward strand.
TTGGGAGACTGGCTAGGACTCCTAGGGCCCAGTACATAGTTGCGCTCAGAGCTAAGGCTTGTCACGGCGGTGCAGTAGGGACACACAGCTGGGTTGCCCCACGTAGCGTCTGAAGGAGCCTGTGCCCTCTGCCTCCCGTGAGGGCTCGGCACGGTTCCTTCAGAATCAAATCACAGCAACACATCCTGCAAGGACATGTCTGCACCAGGAAGCCCATCCGAGACTCAACAGGGTTTCTACAGGGGATTATCACATAGGCACCCCTGCCTAGCGCATAGCCAAGGCTTAGCCTCCTAGAAGAAAAGCAGGTGTTGGACATAAACCATCTTGTTTACACAGTCTAGGCAAAATAACCATCCTTATCAGCTGTTAACCGAGATCCAAATCCTCAGACTCCGGCCAAGGGCCAGCCTTGCCAGCAAGCCTTCCTGTGGTCAGCAGTCTCAGGCCTGCTGTGTTAACTCTTTTTTTTTTTTTTTTTCGCACAGTCATATACCGTTCCAGGTTTCTAACCTACCCTGAAAAGATCCGACAGATCTGGCCATATTGGATCTGCATTCCCACGTAACATGTGTGGCAGGCAAAAACGTGGCATCCTTTAAAGATACCCCCACCAAACCCTCAGAACCTGTAATTACATCCCCTTCCACGACAGGAGCCTCAGTAGAGGTGACTAAGGTGAGGATCTAGGAGAAGAGAGGAGGAGCCTGGATTATCCAGGTGGGCCCAATGCAATCACAAGGATCCTGATAAAGGGATGGGGGGGGCAGGAGGGTGAGATCAAAACAGAAGAGGAGGGAGGCTTTGAAGATGGGTGGGGGCCAGGAGTTAGGGAGCACAGGCAGCATGCGGAAGGTGGAAAAGGCAGGGGACACGTTCTTCCCTAGGGTCTGCAGGAAGAGGTCAGCCTGCCTACAGCATGTCAGCTCCCTAACACAGCATGGTGATGCCTCCCTGTTGTTTTAGGTTTGCACTGGGTTATAGCAGCAGTTGGAACAACGCACGCAGCAGCAAATGGAGCTGGGGAGTAGCTTCCTTCTTAAGACGGGCAATGAGCTTCCTCCAGTTCACCATGGTCCTGATCAAAACGACTGTTGCCCTTGACCTTCATCGACTCAGCCCACATTACACATTCGTGTTAGCCTGGCCTGTGCAGTCAGGAGTTTACAACTCCTGGGCAGGCTCTCCAACTGGGAAAATGGAGAAGACAAGGGTTCCAGAAGAAATGCTCAAGGCATGTTAGTGGAATAGAGTCGGCTTGTGTGTGTGTTCCTATGGATCAGAAGTGGAGCGGCTGGGACACGAACTGGAGTCCATCTGGGACACTGGCATTGCAGGCCTCATCTTTACCCACCACGCCACAACGTCGGAATTCATAGGAATACGGTTCTGATGGATTAGGGCCATCAGCTTTGGGTGGGTGTGTAGATAATGATCTACATTATCAGATCAAAAGCTTGTAGACATTCACCTATCTATACAGACCAGATTCCAGCCCTTCCTCCCTCTGCCCCACTCACCACTCCGTCCAGCTACCCTATCCTGATCAGGCCATTCATTGGGCTGCTCTTTAGACTTCTCTCCCTTCCCCTTGCCCCATTGTTATCCCATTTTCCCAACCTCTTCCCAGAACTTAGAGCAGGACAGCAAGGTCCTCAGGTTTAAAGTCTCCACTGACTCCATCCGCGTGGCCTTCGTGACACCCCTGGAGTTTCCCCAGATGGCGGCGTGGATCAGCCGTCCCCCATCTCACAGCAGGGCCCTTCCAGGGGGCTGGCCCTGTTTTCACCATCTCTGGGTCTCCATTCCTTGATACTGTCCAGTGGGCTTGGTTCACATATGCCATTGAGATTCTCTCTCATGCTCGCTCTCTCTCTCTCTCTCTCTCTCTCTCTCTCTCTCTCAAGATTTATTTATGTGAAAGGCAAAGTTAGAGAGAAAGATCGATCGATCTTCCATCTATCCTCTGGTTCACTCCCCAAATGGCCACAATGCTTGGGGCTGGGCCAGGCTGAAGCTCAGAGCCTGAAACTCTATGTGGTTTCCCATGTGGGTAGCAGAGGCCCAAGCACTTGGGCCATCTGCTGCTGCTTTCCCAGGTATGTTAGCAAGAAGCTGGATCAGAAGTGGTGCAGCCAAGACTCAAACTGGCACTCACATGGGATGCTAACATTGTGGCAGGTGTGACTTCACCTGCTGCACCACAGTGCCAGCCCTGTGGAGATGCTCTTGCTAAGGCTACAGTGACCTCCGCTTGCCAACCCAAGGCCACATCTCCGTCTCCATGTCCACATTTCTCATGCCCTCGCAGCGGTATTTGACACAGTTGGTCCCTTATTCTCCCTTGCAATTCTCTCTTTTTTGCTTCTAGCTTTTGTTCTGGTGACTTCTGGCCCCTCATCCTCCTTCTTTTACAGATTTATTTATCTGAAAGGCAGAGTTAGAGAAAGAGAGGCAGAGACAGAGATAGAGAGAGATCTTCCATCTGCTGCTTCACTCCCCAAATGGCTGCAGTGGCTGGAGATGGAACAGTCCAAAGCCAGGAGCCAGGAGCCTCCTCTGGGTCTCCCACATATGTGCAGGGGCCCAAGAACTTGGACCATCTCTTCCCCAGCCACATTAGCAGGGAGCTGGATTGGAAGTGGAGCAGCTGGGATGTGAACTGGTGCCCATAAGGGATGCCGGCATCCCGGGTGGCGGCCTTACCTGCTATGCCACAGTGCCAGCCCCTGGTCACTTCTCCTTGGTGTCTAATGGCTCCCCTCTAAATGCTGTTCTCCACAGCCCAATGCTAGGGCTCTCATGTTTCCCATTTATTTTTCTCTCTGAAGGAGCACTCATGGAAGGTCTGTGACACAGGGGTTTTATTATTCCATCTTTACTTTGGGGCATATTTCTAAATGTCCAGAATAAAAATTGATTGTACCCAGATGATGCTCCTGGCTCCTGGCTTTGGCCTGGCTCAGCCTTGGCCATTGTGGAAAGTGAACCAGCGCATGGAGGATCTCTCTCTCTCTCTCTCTCTCTCTCTCTCTCTCTCTCTCTCTCTCCACTCTGTGATTTTGACTTTCAAATAAATAAATCTTTTTAAAAATCAGTTTTATAATGAAAACTCCGACCAATCTTACTGATGCAGACGACCCGGTTCACACTGTGCATCTCATACAGCTAGGTCCCCACATGAGCACGCTGGAAAGAGGGGCCTGCTGACCCGGGATAACGCACACAAGCCCCTTGCCTAAACCTGGGGACTGATAGCCTGGGTTTCTTTGTGATCCCGTTTGCATCTTTTTGTGGAATGAACTACAGCTACCTGGGTACAGAACCCTTTCTCCGAGTAGATGATTCCATTTGGCTTGTTTGTCCATCCACCTGGCCTCACAGGTGATTCCCAAGGCAGATGTTGGCCTCTATGGAGAAAATAAGTCTCCATCAAAATGACTGACTTATTTCTCCCCTAGGACATGGGAGAAATGTTTGATAAGAAGCAGTTCATGGAGGATGCAAAATACACTAGGAAGGGGGCTGCATTAATTAAAAAAAAGTTCCTGTAGTTATTCAAGTATTATTAGGAAAAGGATTAGAACTAGAGTATATATCTTCCCACACAATAGTGAAAGAATTAAGAGGGGCCGATGTTGTGGCATGGTGGGTAAAGATGTGGCCTGTAGTGCTGGCATCCCATATGGGCTCCAGTTCCTGTCTCAACTACTCCACTTTGATCCAGCTCCCTGCTAATGGCCTAGGAAAAGCAGCAGAAGATGGCCCAAGTGCTTGGGTCTCTGCTACCCATGTAGGAGACCCAGATGAAGCTCCTGGCCTAGCCCTGGCCATTGTAGCTGTCTGGTGAGTGAACCAGCAGATGGAAGATCTCTCTCTCTCTCTTCTCTCTCTGTCCTGCCTCCCCACCCCTGCCCCATAACACTGAATTTTCAATCAATCAATCTTGAAAAAAATAAATAAAAAGAATTGACTGTGATGTATATCGCAAACTTCTGTCTCCAGTCCAGACAGACCTCTCCTCTGAACTGCAGGCCCTTGGGTCTGTTTGCCTTCTGGACATGTCTACCTGAAAGCCCCTGGACATCTAAAGAACCACATACAAAGTGGACTATTTGAAAGGCAGAGTTACAGAGAGGCAGAGGCAGAGAGAGGCCTTCTATCCACTGTTTCACTCCCAGATGGCCGCAACTGCCAGAACTGGGCAGATCCAAAGCCAGGAGCCAGGAGCTTCTTTCGGGTCTCCCATGTGGGTGCAGGGGCCCAAGGACTTGGGCCATCTTCCACTCCTTTCCCAGGCCACAGCAGAGAGCTGGATCAGAAGTGGAGCAGCTGGGACTTGAACCAGCACCCATATGAGATGCCAGCACTGCAGGCAACGGCTTTACCTGCTACTCCACAGTGCCGGCCCCATGAGTTTATTTATTTTTAAATTTATTTTATTTGTTTGAAAGGCAGAGTTAACAGACAGAGAGGGAGCTCTATCTACTGGTTCATTCCCCAAATGGCCATATCAGCCAGGGCTGGGCCAGGCCAAAGCCAGGAGCCAGAACTCCATCCTGGTCTTCCATATGGGTGACAGTGGTTCAAGTACCCAGGCCATCCTCTGTTGTTTTCCTAGGCACATTAGCAGGAAGCTAGATTAGATGTGGAGCAACTAGGACTTGAACCAGGCACTCAGATACGAGATGCTGGTGGCCCAGGTGGTGGCTTAACCTGCGGCAGTGCCGGCCCCCAGGAGCAGCTTCTGTACCAGCTTCCTGTTTCTTTGAACTCCTACAAGGCATTCCCCACACAGGAGCTGCAGTAATCGCTCTAACACACAAACTAAGCAACAGTGCTTGCTTAAAATCCCTCCACTGTGTCTACAATAAAGGCAATTTCCTTCCAAGAACTATTTCATTCTATGGTCTCACCTTACTCACTCTGGTTCCTAATAGCCAGGGCTTGACCAGGAGGCTGGAACTCAATCCAGAACTCTCCCACGTAGGTGTCAGGGATCCAACCACTGGAGCCATCCCTGCTGCCTCCCAAGGTGTGTGCCAGCAGGAAGTTAGAACTGCAAGGGGGCTCAGAACTCAACCCAGGCACTCTGCTAGGCAATTTATTTGGGCATCACAGCCAGCAGCTTCACTACTGTACCAAACCCCCGACCTCATTAATATGCTTTTAAAATCTCGGTCTCTTCACTCTGTTTTACATGGCACTTGCCTGCCATTGGGAGAGTTTTCAGAGTTGATGATGCCCAGGCCAACTCTGAGATGTCCAGCCCCAAAGGCCAGCTGGGATATATTTAAGTGCTCCCCCAGAGAGTGGTCTGCACAGTGGGTCCCAAATCCCTCCATCTGAATGATAATTCCTGAGCTCCGGGCCATCCTGGGCCAAGCCCATGGGAGGCTGGGCTCCCTCTGCTTTGATGTGGCTGAGTCTCTTGGGGGCTATCTGGTCCCGTGTGGGAGAGAGCAGTGTTCTGGCTTTGCAGATGTCAGTCCGTAGCCAACTAGAGTTGGCCAACTTGAGATTCTACGGTTTTCTTCTTAGTCTGGCAACACTTTCCCGGTCCCGATGGCTGTCGGGAGGAGTAACTGAGAAGTGCAGTTTTCCTGATGGAGGTCAGTGAGTAGGCACTGAAGTCAGATTGGCCAGCATGGTTCTAGGTTTTACTGCAGCCACTGTTTAACTGCGTGAGTGCAGGCACAGAATTGGCGAGGAGATGGATTTAACCAGGGTTGTGGTGTAGTCAAACAAGATGGTGAAGCTAGAAGGAGACAAACCAGTTGAAGGGTATGCAAGGGAGTGACCCTGGCAGGCCATGGAACAAGGCTCAGGAGGGTGGAGGTAAGGACACGGGAGGGGGCTATGGAGCAGTGAACACTCTGTCATGTGGGAAGACAGGAGGCAGAGCCTGGGTCCCAGAGGAGCCTTAATTCCACCACTAATGAACCCTGTGCGACCCTGAGCAGCACTCAAGAGACTTCAATTTCCTTTTCTTCATTGTGGGAGGGGGAGGATCATCTTGTCTACCTTGCAACGAGGGACTCAGAGGAGATAAGAGGTAATGCTGCCTTAAGAACTATAATACAGAAATAAATAAAAATAGTTTACTAAAAGCTAAGAAATACAAATAAAGAACTATAAAGCAAAAGTAAATAGTAATAACAACACTACAAAGCAGGACACAGGTGCTAGAGATGAACATTTTGATTTCGGAATCTTGGCCAAGGCTATAGAGGGACCAGGCTGGAGGGGCCAGGACTTGCAATGGACTAGGGGGAGACATCTAAGAATAGCCTTGAGACCCTGCTCAACACCTTGCTTGCCCATGGGGAATAACAGCAATTCTGTACAAGTTACTTTAAATTCATCTTGGGGGTGGGCGGTTGGTACAATGCTTAAGACACAACTAGGGAGACCTGCTCCCCTCCTGGAGGGCCTGGGTTCTGGTCCTGGCTCCACTTCCAACTCCAGCTTTCTGCTAATGCACACCCTGGCAAGCAGTTGTCCCTGAGACCCACATGGGAGACCCAGACTGAGTTCTGGTTCAGCCCTGGGTTTTATGGGCATTTGGAGTAAAGATCGCCCCTCTCCCTCACCGTGTGTGTGTGTGTGTGTGTGTGTGTGTGTGTGTATCTCTGTGTCTCTCTTTCAAATAAATAAAAACGAATAATAATAAAAAAAGCGAGGGCCGGCGCTGTGGCAAAGCGGGTAAAGGTGCCGCCTGCAGTGCCAGCATTCTATATGGGTGCCGGTTCCAGACCTGGCTGCTCTACTTCTGATCCAGATCTCTGCTATGGCCTGGGAAAGTATTAGAAGATGGCCCAAGTCCTTGGGTCCCTGCACCCATGTAGAAAGATCCAGAGGAAGCTCCTGGCTTTGGATCGGCGCAGCTCTGGCCATTGTGGCAAATTGGGGAGTGAACCAGCAGACGGAAGACCTCTCTCTCTCTCTCTCTCTCTCTGTCTCTGTCTCTCTGCTTCTCCTTCCTTCTCTGTGTAATTCTGACTTTCAAATAAATAAATCTTCACAAAAAAAGACAGAGCTTATCTTGTTCGGTCCTCACTATACTATCTCTCCCATTCTACAGATGAGAGAACAGAAGCAATAGTGCTGGTAGGTACCTGTTAGAAATGGAGTTAAAACCAGGCTCTAATTTCCTGTGATATTCTGGTTTCTCCCTAGAATGCCCTGAGGCTTGCTCGCCTGCCCAGGGCCTCATTATTTCTGGATCAGTGAAGACATTGTGGTCCAAACCCCTTCCACTGTAGCCCTCACAGGCTCTGGGCATGGGAGCCATGCTGGAGCTCAGTGGGTTGGAGTTCTAGCCAGGCAGTGCCACCAAAAAGTGGAATCCTAAGAGCAACAGATGCCATGTACCCAGGGGTCTAGATACCTGTGTGGGTCACCAGCACTGGCCCATCCTCTGCCCACCCCACCTGGCTCCTCTGCTGGGGCCCAGGTGGTGCTTATCTGCTGCTTTGTAACGAAGTCAACAGGCCTGCCCTCCTGGGGCTGTTGCTAGCAACACTTCCCCCATCCCTAGGCAGTGGGCCAGAGAGCATAAGAGGCCGGGGCAGCAGCGAGGGTCTCCCATGGACCCACCCCTGCGTCCCATGGAGCTGCAGACAGAGGGCACCAGCCAGGCAGCATGGTGAGCGGGGCGGGGTGGGGGGGGGGGCTGTGCTTGCAAGTGAGGGGCCCAGATGGCTGGTGCGGGGGACCCTTAGGGGTCTGGATGTTCAGGGGGCTCCAGTGTGAAGTGAGGCAGGGAGACAGAGACTTTCAGACGCGAGTGTGACCCTGACCGGTGTGTGCTGGTTTGGGGGGTGGGGAAGGAAAGGACACAGAAGCGTGGCTGCTAAGGGGCTCTGAGTTGCCGTGTAACCAGGACCTTCATCCCAGGGGCAGAATCTCCAAGTCTGGGGCCTGGCCCACCTCCCACCGTGGGAACAGGAGCTGCTGCCCTCGGGTTTCTCCCCCAGGTGCCGTCTTGTGCACCTTTGTCTGACCCCTCATTTCCCTTAGCGATGGAGGGCGGGAAGGAGGGGGAGGTACGCTCATCTCCAGAGCCAGCTGTGCATGGGGGCACCCTTGATATCTTTAATCGTCTCCCCAGCAGGCAGGGGAGGAGGGCAGCTAAGGGCATGGTTGCAGCCCCGCTGTCCTCACTGAATTTGCCTGCTGTGCTCCTGACCTGCAGCAAGTTGCTTAACCTTTGTTTTTGTAAAAGATTTACTTTAAAGTGTTACTGTGTTCCTAAATCGGTATATATGAAATACAAGAAACATGTATAACTTAAATAAGAATTTTAAAAGATTTATTTTGTTTATTTGAAAGGCAGAGTTACAGAGAGAGAGAGAGAGAGAAAGGGATGGAGGGATGGAGAAGGGAAGGAGGGAGGGAGGGAGGGAGGGAGGGAGGGAGGGAGGGAGCGCTTTACCCACAACTCCTGTTGCTTAACTTTTCCAAGGGTAATTTCCTCATTTGTAAAATGGGAGTTATAAAAGTGCCTCCCTGCAGGGATTGTTGTGGGGATTCCATGAGATCATGTATGCCTGTCGCCTAATGAGAGCTTACTAAATGGGAACTAAACAACATAACAACATAGCCTGCAGGGTAGGAGTTGATATTATTTTTACTGTTGAAAAAAAATCCTAGAGAAGCTGAAGACAAGTCAGAGGGGGATGGGGCTTGGAGGCCAGGTCTGTGTGGCTCCAGAGCCTTAGTTCTTTGCCCCAAAGCTGCTGCCCCACAGGAAAGGGGCGCATCCCCTGGAAGGTCAGAGGTCAGAGACACCTGTATGGGGCCGACAGTTCCAGGGACCAAGACGGTGCCTGGCTGCGTGGGCAGGACATGGGGCGGCTCAAAGGTGCCGCAGTCAGTGATGGCCTGGTCAGGGGATTGTTGAACCAATCACCTGCCCTGCCCCACGTTGCTCTTCCCCATGCTGGGGAGTTTTCAAGTCCTTGGGTCCCTAACTCCCTCCCAGATCACCTCATTATTCCCTGTTCCTATGATACCAGGGACTGGGTGGTGAGGAATTGGTAAGGAGACCCAACATCTGCGCCGGACCCTAGTGTGTGTCAGCCAGTGGGCTGGGCACTGCGCATGGTTTCTTCCATCTAATCCTTGGAGTGGTTCTCAGTTCTTGTTACTGCTCCCATTTCACAGGGAGAAGAAGCCAAGAAGGAGGTGAAGACTCTTGCCCAAGACGAGCAGAGACGTGATGAGCCGGGTTGCGGATTATTTGAGGATTAATCCTTGTCATCTGGAAGTCAGAAGGAGTCAGACCCTTGTAGCATGCCCAAAAGCTGGCGAAGTGTTAAGTGTATGGAGAAAGCATCCTTATCCAACACTGATGAAACAATTCAGGCGTACCCAAAGGGATGAAGGATCATGGGGGGAACGCAATGGGAGCCCACGCCTCTTCTGCATGACTCCAGATTTGGGGGCGATGCTTTCTTTATTCCTGTAATCTTTCCCTCACTTCCCTCACCAATGGCTCCTCTTTTCTTCGGGAACATGGATGGACGGACTATCGCGCTCTGCCAGGATTGTCTGATGCCCACAGAGTTCCTCACAGACGTGCTTAGTCACGGAGTGCGACTCTGTAATCACACAGCTGCCCACATCTGTTTCCCCCACGGGTTTTGGGCTGTCCCTGGCAGTCAGCGCCACTGGTCCTCAGCGTCACCAGTTTAGGCTTAGATGCAGGAGGTGGGGCAAGGGGTGCAGAGTCCAGGGACCTTGGCTCTCCACCAGAGAAGGGCTGAAGGCAGGCAGGCAGGAAGTGTGTCTGGGCACGATATGCTTCTCTCTGCTAAGACTGTTCGACTGCCCTTTGCCCGTTTGGCGCGAGTGCCTCTCGGTCCACGTGGGACAAGCTGGTGTGCAGATGGGCAATGCCTGCTGGGAGCTCTGCTGTTTGGAACATGGGATCCAACGGGATGGGCAGATGTCCAGCGACAAGACCACTGGGGGAGGAGACGACCCCTTCAATACCTTCTTTAGTGAAACTGGGGCTGAAACACATGTGCCCCAGACAAGTGTTGGTGGATCTGGAGCCCACCATGATTGGTGAACGGTGATCAGCCCTACAATGGCGTCGGCCCCAGGTGCTGCCACCAAGTCCGTATCCACCACTGGAGTCTGCAGTTTCAGTCTCTCGGTGGTTGAAGCCAGCTGGAACTCCCGATGTAGAAAGTCACTATCACTCAGTTCCGGAGTCCCAAGGCCACGCCATATCCTCCTTGTCGTGGAAACACATCCAGGCAGGGCAATCATCGCCGTCTAAGTCACAGGCAGGGAGGATGCTGCCCTCAACTACACCATCCACAAGGAGCTCACTGACCCGGTGCTGGACCAGATCAGAAACTGTTGGGGGGAAGGGCTGAGGGCTGGGGCAGGGGAGCCTGAATTCCTGCTGTGAAGTGATCTGGAGGCCAGATGGAGGAAGGGCAGCTCCATCCTGGGGAGGGGCTCCTGAACAAGCCTTGGACACACAGGATCAGGACTAGTGAGGCAAGACTCTGCGCTCTGATCCGGGGATGCCGCCTGTAAACACCTGCCAGGAACTGAGAATCTTCCATGTCTTCTGTAGTAACTGGCCTGGCGCTAGGCAGAGTGACCCCTAGTGTCAGCAGGTAGATGAGCTGCCTGGCCAAGTGAATAAACACCCCCTGAAGACCACCTTGTACAGCAGGCGTGTGGGCAGGAGGCCCTGTGAGAATCAGGGAACCAAGCCATACTGGCCCAAGGCTCTGTGGCTGATGTTGGCCTCCACCGAGGATGGGGATCAGAATTCTGGATTATTCATCTCAGTTGGAGAAGCCTTCCAGAAACATCTGGGGGCCCTGGATAGGAAGCTGGGTGGAGCTGGCAAGTTACGGTGACAAAATGATTCAAGGCAGTGGAATAAGACGCAAGAGAGTTGTGTGTTAAAGACCACAGGGAGCTGTGGAGCCAACAGTGGCCAGGAGGAGGGGAGGCTCTTTCCACGAGGATCTCATGTGCTCTCGGAGAAGTCCTCCAAACACTTCATGAACTTTCAGCGAATTCGAACAGAACAAATTGACTCTTCCCTGCACACGCCGCGTTTTGCTTCCCTCACTTTCTAGCCTGACCAGTGCGTGGCACTCCAAGGTTTCTTCATCTTCCACAGCTTTGGAGGGGGCACCGGCTCTGGCTTCACCTCGCTCCTCATGGAGCGGCTCTCTGTCGACTACGGCAAGAAACCCAAGCTGGAGTTCTCCATCTGCCCGGCCCCTCAGGTGTCCACAGCCGTGGTCGAGCCCTACAACTCCATTCTGACCACGCACACCACCCTGGAACACTCAGACTGTGCCTTCATGGTGGACAACGAGGCCATCTACGACATCTGCCGTCGCAACCTGGACATCGAGCACCCAACCTACAGGAGCGCTTCCCTTCCGTGGGAGAGAGGAAGGCTGGTGTCTTAGCCTGGATTCCCCAGACGGCAGGTCTAATGTCATATTTCATTAAGTTCAGTTCCAGGAGGCATAGTGGGGGCCCAGGGGAATAAAACCAGGACGATGCAGCTGAATCAGTGGCAGCTCAGAAGCACCCTTGGGTGAGGGGGCAGGCAGGGGGCAGTAGCTTATTCACCGACTCAGCTCTTTCTTAACATTTTTAGTTATTTTATTTTATTTGAGAGACAGAGACAGACACAGAGAGATTGTCCATCTGCCAGTCCAGTTCCCAAATGCCTGCAATGGCCAGGGCTGGGCCAGGCTGAAGCCAGGAGCCAGGAAATCAACCTAGATCTCCCACGTGGGTGGCAGGGATCCAACTATTTGAGCCATCGCTTGCTGCTTCCCAGGCTGCACATTAGCTGGAAGCTGGAGTCAGAAGTGACTCTGGGACTGGAACCCAGGCATGTGATACGGGATGCCGCTACCCAGCTGAGCCAAACACCTGCCCATGGCTCTGTTGTTTTGTTGGTTAAAGCTTCACCCTCTCAAGTATGAATGGGGCTATAGGGTCTCCAGGAACCCCTGGGGGAGGCACTGTGGGGTGCGCATGTGCGAAGTTGGTTGGAGCCCACACAGGGCTGCAGCAAAGCCTACAGAGGTCAGGAGGAGCCAGGGGATGCAGAGCGCCACCTGATGGAGCCGATGCTCACTGGGCCATCCTACAGTCTGGAAACTCGTCTTCTCCTAGCAGGGGGTTGGGCTATGGAGAACGCAGACACTGGTTTTTGAGGCGGGAGAGTGGCCAATGGCAGCAACAAGGAAAGAGTGACTAGGGTGAGGGGTTCATCTCCCACCTCCCAGGAGTCTCCCTGAGCCGCTTTCTTTTAAAGACAAAGTGTCGGGTACCGGTGTTGTGGCGCAGCAGGTTCAGCCGCTGCCTGCCATGCCGGCATCCCATATCAGAGCAGCAATTCGAGTCCCAGCTGCTCTGCTTCTGACTCAGCTCCCTGCTATCGAGCCTGGGAGAGCACAAAAGAGGGTCCCAGCACTTGGGCCTCTGCCACCCACGTGGGAGATCCGGATGGGGCGCCCCTCGAGACACTGCCTCTTCCCGCCTGCCAGGTCCCCAGTGCCTAGACGGTGACTCAGGTGCCCCAAGGGCAGGGTGTGGGTGATGGGTGACGCTTGGCACTCCTCTGCCCAGGCTCTGCTGTGGGTGGATCAGAACGGGGGACACGGACCCAGATTCTGGGCCTGAATCAGAGCAGAAGCTTCCGTGGGGTCAGATTGTAGGGCTATCAGTGCCCTTGGGAAAGGGTGCACTCACATCTTGTAGGAGGTGGGGTGAGGGCCTGGGAGAGACTAGGAGGGAGGACTCAGAGGGAGGTGGGATCTTCACCTGCCTGGGCATCGTGAGAGGCCGCCAGGTTCCCTGCCTGTGTGCTGTACCAGCCAACCCAGCTGGACTGCTACCTGGCTGTCTCCTTACAAGGCGTCCCAGTGAGCAATGCACCTGGCAAGCACTGGCAGGCCGGAGTTGGCCTGGCTGTGCATGTGGGGAGGTGGCAACCCAGACCTCCTGGAGCAGCAGCTGGGAGCCCCACCCAGCCTGGCTCCTGCAGACTCCCTCAGTGCTGGGGAATGCTTTCATCCCTGACGCTTCTAAAGCCGGGGTACAAGTCCCTCCTGCAGACAGACACGAGAGACAGGCTCCCAACCTTGGATTCCACCCAACACATTTATTCTCTCACCTCTGATGTGTCAGAAAAACGCTTGCCACCAAAGCTGAGTCCCCAGCGTTTCCTGCGTGGGGAAGGCCACCCACCCCCTGCTTGCCACAGTGTTGCCATTCCTTTCAGCTGAGCTCATGGGCACACACCCACCCAGCCCCGGGAGCACTCCCTCCCCCCTCTCACTTCTCTAGCACCTACCTTCTGTCTGTCTCTATCACTTATCTGACACTTGCCGTGGGATGCCCTGTGTAGTAGCAGGTAGCTTCTTGTCAATGTCCCATTTTTCCATCTGCATCTTCTAAGTTACAGATGCATTTAAACAGTTGTTAGGGACCGGCGCCATGGCTCAATAGGCTAATCCTCCAACTGCGGCGCTGGCACACCAGGTTCTTGTCCTGGTCGGGACTCAGGATTCTGTCCCGGTTGCCCCTCTTCCAGGCCAGCTCTCTGCTGTGGCCAGGGAGTGCAGTGGAGGATGGCCCAAGTGCTTGGGCCCTGCATCCACAAGGGAGACCAGGAGAAGCACCTGGCTCCTGCCTTCGGATCAGCGCTGTGTGCTGGCCGCAGCGCGCCGGCCGCAGTGGCCATTGGAGGGTGAACCAACGGCAAAGGAAGACCTTTCTCTCTGTCTCTCTCTCTCACTGTCCACTCTGCCTGTCAAAACAAAAACAAAAACAAAAACACACACACACAAAACGAAACAAAAAACAAAAAAAACAACAGTTGTTAGGTGCACATGCTTCAGAATTCAGAGGTACCAAAATGATACACCAGCAGCCAAATAGGTCTCCCAAGTGAGCAAAGAGGGTGGAGAGAGGAGGTTCGTGGGTACAGGGGTAAGCAGCTGGTAAGACCAACAGCTTCTAATGTTCTGTATCACAGTAGAATAACCATGGCTAACAACAATTAATTGAATATTTCAAGATAGACAACAGAGGGGCTTTTTTATTTTTTGAGGATTTATTTATTTATTTGAAAGTCAGAAGTACACACACACAGAGAAGAGGTAGAGAGAGAGAGAGAGAGATCTTCCATTCGACGGTTCACTCCCCAATTGGCCACAACGGCCAGAGCTGCACCAATCCAAAGCCAGGAGCCAGGAGCTTCTTCCAGGTCTCCCACGTAGGTGCAGGGGCCCAAGGACTTGGGCCATCTTCTACTGCTTTCCCAGGCCACAGCAGAGAGCTGGATTGAAAGAGGAGCAGCCAAGACTAGAACCGGCGCCCATATGGGATGCCGTGCTTCAGCCAGGGTGCTAACCGGCTGAACAACAGCGCCAGCCCCTAGAGGAGCTTTTGAATGTTCCCAACACAAAGAAAAGATATCTATCTGAAGTTACCACCTGAATCATCACACATCATAGACATCAGTTGCAATGCCATCCAGTGTATCCCAAGTACATACAATTTGGAAATAAATAAAAGCAGTGATATATTAAGAAAAAAAGAAAAGTCTTCTTCATCTTGTTCTTCTCTTAAAAAAAAAGATTTAATTCTTTTTATTTGAAAAGAGGAGTCAGAGAGAGAGAGAGAGAGAGAGAGGCCCGAAGCCACTGGATGGTGTACTATCACTTAGTCAGTCTGCTATCAATGGGTGTTTAGGTTGTTTCCAATGTTTTGCTATTAAAAAGAATGCTGCAGCCCTTGTGTGTACTCCTTTGCGTGTATGCACAGCCATAAATTCCTATAAGTAAACTCCAGGGTCAAAGCCCTTAATTTTGTTGAGAACCATATTGTTCCCTGTAATTAATTAATTTTTAAAATATTTTATTTATTTGAAAGGCAGAGAGAGAGAGAGAGAGAGAGAGAGAGAGAGAGAGAGATCTATCTATCTTCCATCTGCTGGTTCACTCCCCAAATGGCCACAAAGGTCAGGGCCAAAACCAGAAGCCAGGAGCTTCTTCTGGGTCTCCCATGTGGGTGACAGGAGCCCAAGAACTTAATCCTCCTTCCACTGCTTTCCAGGCACATTAGCAGGGAGCTGAATTTGAAGTGGAGCAGCCAGGACTTGAACTGGTGCCCATATGAGATGCTGGCATCGCAGGCGGCGGTCTTACCCACGGCAGCACAGGGCTGGCTCCCATATTGCTCCTTTTAGAAGTTACACAAACCACTCAGCCTCTCACTGGGGCCTAGGAGAAGGTCTGTGCCACAACCTGCTCACACCTTGGATTAAACTTTTGCATCTTTGTCAGTGAATTGCTAGGTGAAGCACAGTGTCTTGTTGCAGCCTTTGTTCGTACTTCTCTTGTTAGGAATGAGACTGAACATCTTTTCACTTGTTTAACAGCCAGTATTTCCTCTTCCATGAATTGCACCCTCTGTCCGTTTAAAAAAATGTCTTGTATGGGGCTGGCCTTGTGGTGCAGCATGTTAAACTGATGTTTGGGATACCTAGATTCCATGTCAGAATGCTGGTTCAAGTCCCAGCTACTCTACTTCTGATCTACTTCCTGCTAATGAGCCTGAGAAAGCAGTGGAAGATGGCCCAAGTGCTTGGGCCCCTGCCACCTACATGAGGGACCAGGATGGAGCTCCTGGTTCCTGCTTTCAGTCTGGTCCAGACCTGGCTGTTGCAGCCTTTTGGGGGAGTAAACCAGTAGATGAAGGATCTCTCTTCTCTCTCTCTCTGCCTTTCAAATATAAATAATCTTTTAAACACTGTATTTCTTGTCTTATTACTTTGTTGTATTTCTTTGAGAGTCAAGGAAATTAACTTCTTATCTATTAGTTGTGCTCCATGTAACGTCCCTGGTTGTCATTTGTCTGTGTCCCAACTAGGTTATCATCTCCTGGAGCACAGGGGTGGGCATTTAGGCCCTTTGTGTTATTAATAGAACACCACCCACGTGGCAGGGGCTAGACGCTGTCTGTGGATACAGAAGTGAGAAGAAAAAGGCAGAGATTTGAAGATTTTGGAGCGAGTTAACCTAACCTACTCCTTCCTCATATGCCGTGAGTTTGGGCCAATCAGGCCTCTTTCTGTGATCAGCAGAAGTACCTCTGTCGAATTTATAAAAGCAAAAATAGCTAATCTAACCTCTTGCTCCCTACCCTCAGCCCCCTCCCAAACAAGCAAGAAACAGGCAGGCACCAAGGGAAGCTGAGCAGCCAGGCTGGGGCCAAGGTCAGGGCACGGGGTCCCCTGTGCAGGAGACCCCCTGCCCTCTCCAACCGTCTGTGATGAGGCCCCGGCCCAGGCACGGAGGCTGATACTTCCCCCTCCAGACACTAGAGGTCGCTGCAGGCCCTCATGGCCACCACCAAGGCAGACCCGAATTCTCAATTGCCTGCGCTTTTCGGTGACCCGCTCCAGATTCAAAGTCCCAGTGGCAGCATCAGATTGGCAGAGCTGTGTCTTCTGGCAGCAACCTTAGAGCCGAGAAGTCTGGGAGAGCAAGCGCCAGGGCTTTGTAGCAAGGGGTGGCCTGCCTCCCATGAAGGGCGGATACCCTAGCTGGGGTGGCTATTCCTCAAGCGTAGGCGGCAGGTTCAGGTGGTGGGCAGCCGGGACCGGACCACCGGGCACCTCCTTGTCTCCTGTCGGGCCAGGCCCTTCTCTTTGGTGACGCATTCCCAGGTCACCCAGCCTGAACCACTGCTCTGGACGGCTGGAGCTGCTGCTGCGGGGGCCCACCAGGAAGCGGGGGGGGGGGCAGGGCAGAGTGGGGGGGCTTGTGTTTAATCCTATCTACTCTGTACCGCTGCGCCATTTGGCTTTCAAACACCCTTAGGCGTTACTGATATTTGGGGAGACAACACTGAGTCCTCAGAGGTTTTCCCGTCTCCTGGCAGCGCCAGGTTGCAGATCTAGGTCTGTTTGCGAATTCTTGGGGTTTCTCAGTGGACTGTGTGGATTGGCCGGTACTTATCAAGTTCAAGTTCTCGGAAAGTAAGGGACTGGGCCCCACTCTTCTCTCTGCAGCCTGGCAGCATCGAGGATGCAGAAGGAGCTCCACCAATGCTTGTGGATTTCTCTGGGTGGCATCCAGCGGGCCAATTCTGGAAGGTTCCCTACCTCTCCCGTGAGGCCTGGGACCCAGGAATCATTTTGAGGTGTCACAGGCCTATCCAGAATCGGTAGAGCCAGAAAAACCCTAAATCTAACACCTTCCCTTTTAGGGTCCCCTGTGACCTCCCACCCCCTCCCCCAATGTGGCACACTTGTCGGGAGCTTTGCACCTGCTCATTGAATCTCTCAGCAGATCATTGTTAACCCTCATCAGTGCTTAAAAAGACACACCTCTCGGGCTGTGCTATTGACATTCTAGTGGGGGAGGTGAACGATAATCGAATAAGCCAGTGAATGCTAATTTGTGGCTCTGACAAGCATGAGGAAGCAGATGCCACGCGAGGTTATAAAAGGCAGCTCTGACCTACACAGGCACAGGGCAGCCTCTTTTGAGGACCTGGAGCCCATGGAGGGGGAGGAATTGCACTCAGAGACGGTGGCCTCTGGAACGAATAAGGGTCCCGGAGCGTGTTCAGAGGCCAGTGACACGGGGACCCCGGGCCAGGCGGCCTGCGGGTCGGCCGCCCCTGCCCCAGTGCGGGTGCGACTGCGTCACGCCGGGATGGATCCCCAGGTCCCAGCTGGGGATGACGTCGTCCGGGTGCAGGCCCAAAATAGCCGGCTCCGCCCCCATCTCCCGGCAGCCCCTGCAGCGCCCTCCCCCGCCCGGGGTGACAGGCCGAGCCGCCCCTCTCCGGCTCTAGTAGCTTCCGTGCCGCTGACGCATGCTGGCGCGCACAGCGGGGCCGGCGCGTCCTACGCTGCGGCCGCGAGCCGGGCCGCCGCTGCCAGACGGTTCCCGGCGCGGGGCAGGGGCGGGGCGCCGCAGGAGGCCGGGGACCCCCGGCGGAGGAGGTGCGGCCGGGGCCCAGGGCCGGGCTGCTGGAGTCGGGGGCTCCGATAAGGCTGCGGGAGGGAGCGCGGTCGCCGGCCGCAGGCTGAGCGCCGCGGGCCCCGCTTCCGTCTCCTGCCGGGCCTCCGCCTGACGCCTTCTCGCCTGCAGCCCGGAGGAGGCCGGCCTGACGCCCGCCGAGTTGCCATGGCATCCTACTACGAGATTCTAGACGTGCCGCGGAGTGCGTCCGCTGACGACATCAAGAAGGCGTAAGTGCCTCGCCGCGCTGCGGGCGCCTGTGCGCCCCGCCCCCCGCCCCTCTGTGACACCTGTAGGCGTCTCAGGGCACCGGGGCCATGGGAGGCATGGGGGGCGGCCTCAGAATGACACCTGTAGGGAGAAAGGAGACCCCTGAAAGTAGGAGGGAGTCCAGAGTGGGAAGTTAGGGCGGGGGGCGGCCCGGTGGGTCCCGTCCGGCGGCCCCGCCCCGCCCCCCTCTCCACCCGAACCTCAGCTCCTAGGCGTGGGCTTTGCTTGGGAGAGCAGCGCAAAGGTGCCGGCTCTACGCGGAGCAGGAGGGGCCACGGCTGCCCCAACCTTGGCCGCCCAGGTCCAGCGAGCCCCAGGGAGGCCTTAGGGCCGGAGCTGGCTCACCCTCGTGTTATCATGTGTGTGTCCACGTAGTCCCAGCGGTAGCCGGGGAGAATCCCCTGAAATGCTCGCAGCACAGGCCGTGGGGAGAGGACAGTGGCAGGCAAACAGCTCCGCTCAGGGCCCTGGTGGGAAGTGTTGGCCTTTGTCCCTGACCCCTGCCCTCTGAACCCGCCCCCTGCAGGTACCGGCGGAAGGCTCTCCAGTGGCACCCAGACAAGAACCCGGATAATAAGGAGTTTGCTGAGAAGAAGTTTAAGGAGGTGGCTGAGGCCTACGAAGTGCTCTCTGACAGTAAGGCTCGCGGGGTCAGGGCAGGGCCCAGTGCGTCCCCCCACCCGCTCGTGACCCATCTGGCTCCTTCCCAAAGCCACCATCACCATCTCCCCCAGGCCTGCTTCCGGCCTGGCCCCCTCCCACCACACAGCTCCACGTGTGTTCCGCAGGTGTGGTAGGGCCGCGAGGGGCCTGCGCAGGGGAGTGAAGTGGGGCAGGTTCCCCTGGCAGGTGCCGGGGGTCTCATCTCCGTGAGTGCTCGCAGCCAGGCTGCAAGGCAGCTCTATCCTCCCGTGTTCCAGACAGAGAAACGGGCTGTGAGAGGTGAACTCACTTGCTGCAGGTCGCACAGAGCTGGATTAGGAGTCCAGGTCTGTGCTTCACTCGTTCGAGAGGTTTGCATCGAGTGCTGTCGGGGCCAGGCGTTGTGGGCGTCAGGGAAGCAGGGTGGTGGTGGTGGTGGGGAGGACCAGCAGGCCCTGGCCTTGTCCTGTGGGGCTCTTCCTATTCTGGTCAGAGACGACTGACACAAGCCAAGTGGACCCCCAGCCAAGGCCGCAGATGGCGAAGTGTGTTCCAAAGGAGAGTAGCAGGGTCATGGGCTGTGGGGAGTCATGGGCACCTGGTTTAGGGACGGTTAGGCTCAGCCCTGGTAAATAACATGGTGATAATTAGCAAGTGTTTGCTGCCGTGTGTCAGTCGCCTGGATTATCTCGCGTAGTCATGTAGTTCCTGCGGCGGCCCTGAGAGATAAGGGGCTGATACCATGTCCATCGTACGGATGAGAAGGAGCCAGCTGTGGGGAGGGCTGAGCTGCTGCAGCCTGTCGCCCGTGGCCTCTGGATGCCCTTCCACACCCCCTGTGTCGGTCTCCCACAGTCCTTCGAGGGTCCTGGCCTCGGGTGGGGGGAGGCTGCCACCCGGAGTGGGGGAGAAATGATGCGGGCTCTCTTTCCAGAGCACAAGCGGGAGATCTACGACCGCTATGGCCGGGAAGGGCTGGCGGGGGCAGGTAGGTGGAGAGGCGGGGCCCAGGGCTGGAAGTGGGTCAGGGAGGAGAGGAGGGGAGGGCAGCTGCCTGCAGTAGGACGCTTCCTCCCTCCCTCCGAGGAAGCGTAGCTTGGAGCCCCTGGCTCGGGGCAGGATGCACACCCACGGCCCCTTGCTCATCCTGCCTCCTCCAGGAACCGGCCCGGCGCGGGCAGAGGCTGGTGCCGGAGGACCTGGCTTCGGCTTCACCTTCCGCAGCCCCGAGGAGGTCTTCCGGGAGTTCTTCGGGAGCGGAGACCCTTTTGCCGAGCTCTTTGGTGAGTGTCCGGCAGCCTCTGAGCGAGGCCTGCCCTCCACCCGCCTCAGGCAGGAGGGCAAGGGAAGCACAACTGTGTCGCGGGGGTGGAGCCAGCGAGCGCAGGACAGAGGCTCACACAGGCCGGCAGCCACGTGACCCTGCAGTGAGCCCTCACAGCCTGGCCTTAGCGAGGGACGGCAACAGTGACACATTGTTAGGCCGCCACAATAACAGCCGTGAAGCGCACTCGAGGCGTCACGTGACAATAGTAATAGCATCACACCTAACAACAGCCCCTGTTTGGGGAAGGATTAATACGTGCCGGGTATTTTATTTCCCCTAATCCTCGAGTGAACCCGGGGAGGGGGGTCATTTTAGTCCCTGTTTACAGATGAGAAAACTGAGGCACAAGTAACTTATTTAAAGTCACACAGCACGTGGCAGAGCCAGGACCCCTTGCCGTGGGTCCTGCTGACCTGTCTGTCTGAAGGAGCCACCTGCTCCCCCCCTCTCTCCCTCCTCCCGCCCGTCCTTTATTCTACCCTGCTCCTCTGATCCAGCTGCTGCGAACGTGCCTGGGAGGCAGCAGATGCTGGCCCGAGTCCCTGGGTTCTGTGTAGGAGACCTGGATGGAGTCTGGCTCCTGGTTTCTCTTTGGCCACGCCCTGACTGTCGTGAACCAGCAGATGGCAGATCTCTCTCTTTCCCTCTCTCTCTGTCACTCTGTCTTGTTAATATTTTTTAAAAAGAAATTTAACTTGTGAATAAACGCATGTAGACATGGAAAGACAGTTAGGAAGGACACCACTTGAGATGCCTGTGGCCCACGTGGGGGCCCTGGCTCCACTTCCAACCCCAGCTTCCTGCTAATGCGTGTCCTGGGAGGCAGCGGTGATGGTTCAAGTCCCTGCCACTCACGCGGGACACCTGGCCTGAGTTCCCAGCTCCTGGCTTTGGCCTGGCCCAGCCCTGGCTGTTGCAGGCATCTGGGGGTATGAACCAGCAGATGGAAGACCTGTCCCTGTCTTTGTGTCTGTCTTGCTGCCTTTCTAATTAAAAAAAAAAAAAAAAAAGTAAATTTTAAATGGGAGAACAAAACTAGAAATGTAGCTGGTTGGGTAGCAGCTTCGATTTTCCGACTGAGCGGCAGCGTCCCCACGTTTTTGGGGGCGGTCTCTTCTGCAAGTGACTGCTGACCTTGTCTTTTGATGCAGATGACCTGGGCCCCTTTGCAGAGCTTCAGAACCGGGGTTCCCGACACTCCGGCCCCTTCTTTACCTTCTCTTCCTCCTTCCCTGGGCATTCTGGTAAGCGCCGTCCCTTCCCGGTTTTGCAGGCTCTGAGCCTGGCCCCCTTGGCGTCAGCTGTGGCTTCCCCAAGTCTGTGTGGGACCTGCCTCCAGGCCACTCTGTGGGACGCCCTGCCGAGTCCCCTGGCGCTGGGTGACCACAGCAGGCAGCGCGGGACCCCCGACTAACAGCCTCTCCTCCTCCTCTGTCCCGACGCCAGATTTCTCCTCCTCATCTTTCTCCTTCAGTCCCGGAGCGGGCGCTTTCCGCTCGGTTTCCACGTCTACCACCTTTGTGCAAGGACGCCGCATCACGACGCGCAGGTGAGGGCCCCCGGGGCCGCCCAGGGAGGAGCGGGGTCCGGGCGTGAGGGCGTCGTGGGGGCTTGGGGCGGTGCCTGCAGGCAGTGCCTGCCGTGGGTTGACTGGACTCTGCTGCCTCCCACAGAATCATGGAGAACGGGCAGGAGCGAGTGGAAGTGGAGGAGGACGGGCAGCTGAAGTCGGTCACGATCAACGGTGAGGAGCCGCTCTGCCACCCAGTCCCTGAAGCCCCCGCCCCAGCACCCCTCTGTGAACCCTCCCAGAGTCCGGAGGGAACAGCAGCCATGGGTCCCCAGGGCAGGGCCCGAGCTGGTGGTCCCGAGAAAGGCAGAGGGCTCTGAGAGCAGGCTGATTGCCGGCCTCATCAGTACAGCGCCGCACGTTTGCAAACATTTCACTCTTGTTGGTTTGTTTAATACTTATTTATTTATTTTCATTTATTTGAGGGAAGGAGAGAGAGAGAGATTTTCAATCCAGTGGTTCACTCTTCAAATGCCTGCAATAGCCGGAGCCGGGCCAGGCCAAAGTCAGGAGCCTGAGACCTTTTTTTTTTAAGAAATGTGATTGGATTGGCAACCATCCTAGATAGCACTTCACTGCGTGCTTCCTGTGGGAAGTGTTTCCTTTTTAAAAGATTTATTTATTGGCCAGCACTGTGGCTCAATAGGCTAATCCTCCGCCTGTGGCGCAGGCACCCTGGGTTCTAGTCCCGGTCGGGGCGCCGGATTCTGTCCCGGTTGCTCCTCTTCCTGTCCAGCTCTCTGCTGTGGCCCGGGAAGGCAGTGGAGGATGGCCCGAGTGCTTGGGCTCTGCACCCGCATGGGAGACCAGGAGAAGCTCCTGGCTTTGGATCAGCGCAATGCGCCGGCCGCAACACGCCAGCTGCAGCGGCCATTGGAGGGTGAACCAACGGCAATGGAAGACCTTTCTCTCTGTCTCTCTCTCTCACTGTCCACTCTGCTTGTCAAAAAAAGAAAAAGATTTATTTATTTATTTGAAAGGCAAAGTTACATAGAGGCAGAGGCAGAGAGAGAGATCTTCAATCTGCTGGTTCACTCCCCAAATGGCCTCAATGGCTGGAGCTGGGCTGATATGAAGCCAGGAGCCAGGAGTTGGTACCTGGTCCATTGTCTGCTGCTTTCCTGGGCCATAGCAGAGCTGGATTGGAAGTGGAGCAGCCAGGACTCAAACTGGTGCCCATATGGGATGCTGGTGCTGCAGGCCACGCTTACCCACTACGCCATAGTGCCAGCCCCGAGGAGCCTGGAACTTTTTCCAGCTCTCCCACTGGGTCACAGAGACCCAAATACTTGAGCCGTCTCTCTGCCTTCCAGAGAGCTGGAATAGAGGAGGCCAGAGTTGGAAGGGAGCCCAGATTTAAACCTGGCCACTCTGACATGGGGTGTGGGTGGCCCGAGTGTCGTCACTGCTTTCCCAAACACCTGCTCCACCTTGTACTCTTTTTTAAGGCACTTGCACATATATAATGTCCCCTGTATTCTTTTTTATTTTTTTTAAAAGATTTACTTACTGATTTGAAAGGCAGCGTTACGGAGAGAGAGGGAGAGAGAGCAGGCTTCTGTCTGCTGGGTCACTCCCCAAATGGCCTCAATGACCAGGGCTGGGCCAGGCTGAAGCCAGGAGCTTCTTATGGGTCTCCCATGTGGGTTCAGGGGCCCAAGGACTTGGGCCATCTTCTGCTGCTTTCCCAGGTGCGTCAGAAGAGAGCTGGATCAGAAGTGGAACAGCCGGGACTTGACTTGAACTGGGGGCCCCTATGGGATGCCAGCATCACAGATGGCGACTGTACCCACTGTGCCACAGCGCTGGCCCTCCCCGTATTATTAAAGAATCAGGGCGGGTGCTAGTTGCTTGGTTTTTAATCCAGGAGACTGAGCTGTAGCGCAGTTAATTAACAGCTCAGTCTATTGGCCCTAACATCCAAGGACCCCAGGCTCAAGACTCTTCCCCGTCAAGTGAGGGGTAAATCGGGATGCAGAATCCCTGGAGTGGCACGCTGCCCACAGCAGCATGTCGCACAGGAGTCCCTGTGGCTAGCCTCCTGTGCCAGCTGATGCTGGGTGCCCTGTGTTGCGGGTCCTGGGCACGGGCTGTCTGGTCCAGTCACCAGGACAGTGTCGGGATGTAGGCTCTCTCCCCATTGCCATTTCACAGGTGAGGAGGAGGCGGTGCAGGGAGGTTGAGTAGCTTGTCCGAGGAGACGGCTCCTGCCTGCTGGGGTCCTGACCCCTCCCTGTCGCATCATCACAGCCGCAGGTCTGCAGGGCTGTGTGGTCAGAGCCTTCAGTGCACGAGCTGGTCTGGCAGGATGCCCTGGCCTGGAATGAGGGTCTCATGGGGTCCCCGATTCTTGCAGGTGTCCCCGATGACCTGGCACTGGGCTTGGAGCTGAGCCGCCGGGAGCAGCAACAGTCCGTCCCCTCCAGGGCCGGGGGCCTGCACGTGCGGCAGACCCCTGCCTCCCGGCCCTCCGACAGCGACCTCTCTGAAGATGATGAGGACTTGCAGCTTGCCATGGCCTATAGCCTGTCTGAGATGGAGGCAGCTGGGCAGAAACCGGCAGGTGGGCGGGGGGCGCAGCCGCGGCAGGGGCGGCTCAAGGCCCAGCACCACGATGCAGGCAGGGCGGGCACCCAGGGGGGCGCGAGGGGTGACGCAGCCGAATGCAGTCCATCCCCGGAGGACAAAGCCTCTCGCTGCCTCATCCTCTGAGCCCCGGGCCCTACGCCACCTGATTGGGGTCTCGGCCGGGGGTCCAGCTCACTGTCCGGAGAGCTGAGAGGAGCCTGTCTCTGACTCCAAGCTCCCACTACGAGTTTCCCTCCCAAGGTCCTCCCCTCCTGCACTGCAGTGTGGATTTGGGATTTGCTGTGCTCAGCCTGGGGCTGATAGGTCCCTGGGTGACACCCAGGGAGGGGACTTCAGGACAGTGGAAGGGCCTGGGGAACTCGGAGGCCCCGATCGTCAGATGGGGAGCTTCTGAGAGTCCTAGTGGCCTGGGGTGGGCCTTCTACGCCCAGGTCCTCTGCCACCTGTGTTGCTGGTGGCGTTGCCAAAGAAGGAGGGCTCGGCCCTCAGCGCGAGTCGGTTGCTCGCCGTGGCCATGCCGGCTGAGCAGCCGCCCGCGAGCTTGTGCAGCCGCAGCCGCTCTTGGCCCGCCGCGCAGTGTCGCTCTGACCATCTCTGTTGCTTCCTTTCTGGCGCTGCTTCTCCTCCCTCCCACTCTGTTCTCCGCAACGCCCCGCGGGCCGCATCGCTTGCTTTCACTGCCGTCTGGCTAGGACTCCCTTCTCCGTCCTTCCGGAGAAGGCCTGTGTGCCGAGGAAGATGCTGGGGCCGGTGGGGCCGTGAGGTCATCTGGTGGGGGGGGCGCGCGCTGGGAGCGGGGCGTGGGAGTGGCTCAGCTGTCCAGGCCGGAACCAGAGTCCGCGCCTCCCTTCCTCTTGCTGCCTCAGCCTGCCCTGGCCATGGGACTAGGCAGAGGCGAGGCTGGCTAACCTGGGAGAGGTGGGCTAGGGCCAAGGGGACCCAGGAGGGAGGCCTAGGCGGGGACTGTGCCCAGGACTGCCTCCCCACCATGCGTCAGGGCTCAGGGAGGGGCTGCGCGGCCAGCCCAGGTCTGCACGCTCAGCTCCATCCTCCACGGCTTGCTGCTGACCCTCTCTCCTGTCACCCCGCCCCCGCTCTCTCCCCAGATGTGTTCTGAGCTGGATGTCCGGGAGCCAGAGTCGCTGCACAGTTCCAACAGGACAGCGCCCTCCCCCATGTGCTGGGAGGGGACACTCCATTCCTCTCCCTCGCCCATGCTGAGTGTAGAGCTGGGGCCTGGGTAGCGGGTGGGCACCGGGAGGAGGCGTCAGTAGTCTTTTAGCCTGTGAACTCTGTTTCCTGGGTGTTAGCTGCTGTCTCTTGGGGGACTACAAGTCCCAGAATGCAACGCGCCCGGCCTCATTTCTGATAAATCACGCTTTGGGGAAGCGGTGTGTGTTTGTGTGTGGATATGGAGCTGTGCATCTTGGGACGTGTAGTTCCAGCCCCGGCCAGCCCGCCGCTGGCTGTGAAAGGGGGAGATCTTGTCTTTTGATTTGCCCTCGGCAGGGGTGGCAAGAACGTGGATGAACGGGGAATGACGCCAGCATCCGTTCCCCCGACACCTCTTGCTCAGCTCCGGGGTTGGAGTGGGTAAAGTTGGGCCCTCCAGCCTCTGGGAGAGGTTCTTGTCCTGTGGGTGGCCTGGGGCCCGAGGAACAAGCCGGGGCAAGCAGTGGAACTGGGCTTGCGGGCCTGGGCCCGGGAGCCGATGAGCGCGGGCTGGCAGAGCCAGAGCCGGGAAGGGAAGGCTGTCCCCGTGGGTGTGCGTGGCCGGGGGCCTGTGATGGGAGCTCCGGGCATGCTGCTGCTTGTATGGCTTTCTTTGGCCTCTGACCCTGCTGCCCATTCTTTTCTCTCCAACATCACAGCAAAGCCGCCTCTCCTCCTCCCTGCCTGGAGTGCCCAGTGGCTGGGGAGGGCTGGGGTGGGGAACCGGGGTGCCACCAACCCTTGTGACCTTGAGCCTCAGAGACCTATCAAAGCCAGCTGGGCTGAGCTCAGACGCAGAGGGAGACACTGGAAATCAATAAAGTTGAGTTTTGACAGCTCGGTGGTGTGCCTGCTGTGTCCCTGTCTTCTCCTCTGGGGTGGCTCAGGAGGGACCCTGTGGGACCAGCAGGGGGCACTTCTGACCCACACTCCCTTTATACCCAGACGGCTAGAGGTGCAAGGGCAGAATCGGTCCGCTCCATGCCCAGGTGGCCCTCCCCCCCTGTGTTATGGAACCCTGAGAATGCGGTCCCCTCCGTGCCCAGGTGGCCCTCCCCACCTGTGTCATGGAACCCCGAGGATGCCTCGTTCTCTACCTTCAGCAGGGGAGAGGCCCCATCACCCAGGACGCTAGGCCAGACTGAGTTCAGAGTTAACAGGAATCGCAGAGACCGCAAAATGCCAAGGACACACATGCACCGTAAAACCTTTAAACCGTATCCTCAAAGCCCACAGACTAAACCCTGGGCAGCTTCCCCAAGTTCACAGCCAGAGGCGGGGCCAATGGCACATGGAGTGGCCTAGGTCCACCCCGGCCGGGGGCCAGGCCACAAACTGATCAGGGCCCAGGGAGGAAAACGCTGCGTGCCCCTCTCCTTTGGTCTCGGGCCATGGCGCGAGCACCTTGCATTGTCAGGGGGGGCGGTGTGGGTCCCTATCGCCCCTCACCTTCACCTTCAGTAGCTTAAGGTATAGAATGTGTTTTTCTCAGAGGTCGCCTGCCCAGAGAGGGATTTCAAGCCTCCATTGAGAGAAAGGAGAGTCTACGGGAAGTTTGCAAAATTGCTTTTGCCCTGTTGCACAAGTTGAGGCGTCTAAGGGAGTGGAGCTCTCTCACCCAGCAGGGCACGGGTGGGACCCCAGGAGGGGCCTGGGGCTGGTGTCTGCCTGGAGCTCCCTGAGCCTCAGCCCGCGGAAGCACCCGGGTAGTCTGAGGTTTGAGGCGCTTTTCATCGCGTTTCCACACCTACCACCCTTGTCCACAGACATGACACACAACTGAAGACCCCTTGTGGGGCCACACAGCGGGGAGGGTTCTGGGAGCTGGGGCTGCAGGGGAGCAAGTGTCCTGACATCTCACGGGGCCCGG
The DNA here is from genome assembly GCA_949820135.1 of Sylvilagus floridanus. Taxonomy (NCBI): domain Eukaryota; kingdom Metazoa; phylum Chordata; class Mammalia; order Lagomorpha; family Leporidae; genus Sylvilagus; species Sylvilagus floridanus. The sequence goes on from OX463236.1 coordinate 162,203,917, forward strand.
AGGGTCTATCAGAGCCCTGCGGTGTGGCAGGCACTCGGCCAGAGCCACCTCATTCAGTCCAAATCCGTCTTTAATACTGTACCTTATTCCTGAGGCCCCGGGGCAGGAAGCAGCTAGCTGAGAACCTCGGGCAGAGGCAGGAAATGGGTTTGGATGCCCGGGTTCAACTCCTGGCTCACAAGGTCTGTGCCCTGGTCTCTACGTCTGGAAAGTGGGGCTGAGACTGAGACCCCCGGGAGACTGCCGGCCACCTAGGAAGCGCAGCGCGACCAAAGCGACCGCCCCAGTCGGGAGCCACTGTTCAGACCAAGGTGCTGGCCCGTGCCCTCTCCGTGTCTCCTGAACCACGCAGGGCCCGGGCAGGTGAGCAGAGCAGGAGCACGTACACTGGAGTCTGGGTTGCAGCTGCACAGACAACACACTAACTTTATTCACATTGATACAAAAGTAGATTTTTCTAGAAGTGGGCCAGAGGGAAGAGGTTGAGCGGCACACACGAGAGGGCAGTGGGAGGAGGCGAAGGGCGAGGGCAGATGCCAGCGGGGGGTGGGATTCAGGGTGGCAGGCCAGCCGCGGCAGGGCTGGGGAAGCAGCAGGGGCCGGGGCTGGCCACCGCCACCCTGCTCTGGCCGCGGTGGAGGCTGGCAGGGGTTGGAAGCGCCCAGAACCACAGGTGCCAGGACCCAGGGGACTCAGGCAGGGAAGGCTCTGGGCAGAACCCCTGGCCACGTCCTCGCCTCTCCTCCCAGCCGGCTACCAACTCCTCGTGGGCAGCCTGCCCCCCACCCCCTCCCCCTTCCTCGCAAGCGCCTTTTGGAAGGGCTGTGCGTGCCACAGAGGGGCCCAGCGGTGGGGCGGGAGGAGGCCAGGTGTGGGTGCGCAGACAGATGCTCACGCAGGCGGACAGGAACGGGGTCTGGCTGCCCAGGGAGGGGTCCCGGGGGGTCTCACTGGGGCAGGGCCTTGAGGATGGCATTCACTTCCTCCGCCACAGCAGTCAGGGCAAATTCAAACTGGTCCTGCGGGAGGGTCAGGGGAGGCTCCAGCTCCGCCCTGCCCCAGGAGCAGTTCCTGGGCAGGGGAGGGCGCGCACAGAGGGCGAGTCCTCTCAGGGAGGCACAGAGGCAGGTGGGGGGCAGGTGACTGCTGGTTTCCATGAGTGGCCCAGAAGCGGGTGCCAGGGACAAGGCAGGGGGCAGGAAGGCACAGTCACCTTAGAGCGGACGAGGCCAGGTCGCTGGTCCCGCACGTGCTCCAGGGTGGCAGCGATGTCAATTTCCTTCACTCCTGGAGGGGGGGTCACGGGGCTGCTCAGGGGCATCACTCCTGGGGCATGTCACACACATGAGGTGTGACAGCTGCTCCTCCACCAGCTCTGGGACCCTGGGTGCTGGGGAGACTCTAGCCAAGGCCTGCGGTGGGGGTGGGGGACTGCAGGCCCCGTGGGGACAGTCCTTACCCTTTGCCATGCGGTTCAGGACCATGTCAATGAGGATGTAGGTGCCAGTCCTCCCTGCACCGTCGCTGGAACAGGAGTTGGGACAGTCAGTAGGAAGGGGGAGGGACAGAGGGGACATGGAGGCCTGGGCTGGGAGGATACTGGCCGATCTGTGTGGGTGGCCATGGGCACAGGCCAGGGGTCAGCCGAGGAAGGACAGTCATAGCCCTGGACCTTGAGTGGGCAGCTGGTGGCCCGTGGGAGTCACTGGACAATGGGACAACTGGGGCTCTGTTGTGAGGTGGGCGCAGCGGCGGGGGATGGGGCCAGGCTACTATGGAGCCAGCGTTTTGTGGAAGAAGCCCGATGGTCAATGCCCTCTGCTCCGTGGGCTGTGGATGAGACTCCTTCAAACAGTTCTTGGAAAGCAGAACTAAAAGATACGATTATTTTGGTGCAAAAAATTTGGAATCCATGCACTTTTTAAAAAAAAGATAAATTGCATTTCCATGAACTTTTAAAAGTCTTCTTTGTATGTACATATTCAAGACTTTTTGCACCCTATACGCTCATTTTTAACTCCATCTTCCAAGAACTCCTTCCCGTGCCCTTGAGCAGCCTAGGTCACAGTTCTTTGGTTCCTTCAACCGCTCTCAGCTCGTGGGGCGCTAGAGATGGTTGGTGCGCCCGAGGGGGCCCGTGGCCTGTGGTTTGCCAGCCTCAAGGGGCTGGACGAGCAGCGTGCACAGGGAGCAGGAAGAGGTGGGGTGAAGGGCCCCATCCCGGGCCCCATGGCCTGGGGCCGCCATGTCCTCCGCTCACCCCCACCGCGCCCACGGCCTCTGACCCACCTGCAGTGCACGATGATGGGGCAGGAGCGTCCGCGGTAGCACTTGTTCACCTTCCTGCAACGAGAGATGGCCATGAGGGCCGGTGGGCACCAGCAGAGCGGAAGAGGGGCGGAACACAGGCCCGTGGGCCCCTCTTGCTCCCTTTGTTTTCCTGGGCTGTGGGCAAAGGCCCGGAGCTGGTGTGGGTGCACTGGGCCCGCCTTGTCACTTAGGAGCCATGAGCCTACGCTTCCTGCCTGGAACAACCTATCTACCCTCTTTGAGCCTCAGTCTTCTGACCTGGAGAATGGGGTGAGGGATAACAATAAAGATGGTAACCTTCCCCTTAGGGTTCTTACAATGGGAAGAACTAAGGGCCAACTGTGGCACACAGCAGGTGCTCAATAAATGGGTAGCTCCACGGTGATGCTACCAACAGCCTCTGCCAGCAAAGCAAACGGGCTTCTTGGTGACCTGAAGGGTGCCACATCGCTGCTCTGCCCAGGCTGGTCCTGTCCCCGCGCAGACTCCTGGCGGTTGTTCCTAGTGGCGCTGCAGCTGGCCTCAGAATTCCTCTGGCCGGGTCTTGGGGTGGGGGACAGCCCCTCAACTCTGAACATCGTGGTACTGTGTCTCCCTGGACCCGCCTCACCTCAGCATGGTCGTTCTGGGGCTGGGTTATGGTCAGACTCGGGGTCCGCGTGGGACCCTTCCTGCAGCCCCTGGCCACAGCTCAGCAGGGAGCACAGGCTGGCCCCCTCCCTCAGAGGCCCCTGGGAACCTGCCCTTGACCCTGGCGATCTTCCTGCTTTGGGAGTCACTTGCAGGCTCTGAGACCCCTTGGGCCAGGTCCCGCGGGAGCCATCTCGGCAGTTGTCAGGTGGTTTCGCGGGAGGCTTGGGCCTCGGCGGTGCCCCAGCTAAGAGGCGAGGCGACTTCTCACCGTCCACATGGTTCTCCAGCACTGTGGCTGCGCCGTGGGGGGCTGGGTTTGAGCGGTAGTCACAGAGCAGCTTCCAGTCATTGGCTAATCATAATAACAGTCACCGAGCATTAAGCCAGCCTTTTCGAGGTGGCAGCCACTCCTGCTGGATCCCGTCCACCTTATCCTGTTAAATCGGGGGTCTCCCCCAGGGGTGTCTGCCACCATTCTCATCTGACAGGCAAGGGGACAGAGGGACGGGCAAGGAACTTGATCCGGGTCACTGTCTAGGGCCTTTGATTCATCGGCCTTCCCTCTGGCAGACTGTCACCAAGCCACATGTTTGAAGCGACCATTTGCTGTGGACGTCTCAAGTTCACTGAGCCTCTGTAGGTCAGCCTCAACCACCCCCGTGCAACCTTGAAACAGATCAGTGCTCTGAAAGGGATTTTAAACGCAGAAGAGAAGCAGCCCCGGTACCCCATCACCTTCAAGGGCCTGTGCTGCAGCCCCAGGGACTCCAGTTGGAGGCCACTGCCCTGAGGTGTCCCGGGGGCCATGCCAGCAGCCCCAGGTCCCCCACTCCCACCTCTGCTTCTCTGCCCAGCACCTGGAGACCCCCCTACGCCAGCCGGGCAAGAAACGGAGAAGCAGGAGAAAGCTCTGTGTGCTGCCTCGCCTCCTCCACGGGGTGGGCTTCTCAGCCACCTGTCTGTGGCAGGATAGGCAGAGGGTGCAGAGGCCTGGGCCGCGCACGGGTCCTGCCTGTTCCGTCCAAGCAGCGGCCAGGCCGGCAGGGACCACCCTTGTGATTATGCGTGGGAAGCGAGAATGCTGGCTGCCAATGCCCAACATGACACTGGCGGCTGGGGCAGGGGGCGGGGCGGGACAGAGGGAGAGGAAGAGGAAGGACAGAGGGAGACCCGGAGACGGTGGGAGGTGGGGAAAAAGAGGAGAGGGCTAAGAACAAGGCGGGAGCAGGGAGGGAAAGGGAGACCGCGACAGGGATGGGGGGAGGGAGAAGAGGGAAGGAGGAAGAGAGTGAGACTGACACAGGAGAAATAAAAATAGAGGCAAAGAGGCTGGCAGCCAGGCCGCGTGCAGGGTGCCAGGCTGGAAGGAAGGCGCCCCCTGGTGGAGGAAAACCGACCCGGAGAGGCAGGGAGCACGCGAGGCTGACGCCAGGCTGCACCGCGCACAGCCTGACCCAGCGTGGCTCCTGCTGTTCTGGGCGAGACAGTGGGGTCTGGAAGAGGCGGCCAGAGGCGCAGCCTCCAGGTCAGACCCCGGGCCCCTGGTGGAGCTGTGGGCTGCAGGATCGGAGGTTGACTGGGCTCCCAGCACCCTGCGCCGGCGCTGCTCTCTGTCAGGGCCCCTCGGCACCTGCCGGGGGATGCGCGGTCCAGGGCCGGCCCCGCTGCGCTCACTCACCTGCGGAAGTCCAGCAGCGGCCGGGTGGAGGCTGGAGTGCCCTCTGCCGGCCAGCTGAGGAAGTGGAACTGCGTGAGCGTGCGCGTCTCCTGGGTCTGCACGTTCTTCAGGTAGAAACTCCGCACCAGGAAGTCCTCGCACCAGATGTGCTCCGACACCAGGTTCACCTGCCGGGGAGCGAGCCCAGGGCTGAACGCGGCTGGGGCGCGGCAGCCGCCACGTCGGGCTTTCCAAGGCGGACCCACCTGTCCCAGTGTCCCAGCTGGTCCCCGAACCCCTGGCTGCACATGTCACTAGGGACAACTGGCAGCTTTTCTGCTTAGATGCAACAGCTGAGGCCAGAGTGTCTCCTTCCCCTTCCTCACCGGGTCTTCCCCAGTATGAACGCTACACATAGCACAGACTTGGATGAAATTCTGTAATACTTGGTTTTGATATTTTCCTTTAACCACGAGCAGGGCCAATAAAAGGCTTTCACAAGACTATTAAATGCTCATTTGGTGATGAAAAACTATCCACGTTTACCTGGGGATGAGAATCTCTTGTTGAGTTCTCAAGGTCTCCTGTCTGACAGCCAGGTCACCATTTCCCATTTGTCTGGAATTTCTTCCTCCTTTCCCTGCTTTGCCTCTGCCTAGCTCCTCCCCCCCCCCCCCCATCCTCTCTTCTCTAGGAAAAACTGTTTCCATTTTACATAGGCAACATACGTGAATGGTAGTGTTTCTTTCTTTGCTGTGGCCACTAGGAAACTCAGAACTAAGTTGGCTCAAAGGCAGGAAGTCTTAATCTCAGTACTTGGATGCACTTACCTCCTCTGTGTCATACGCTTTTGGTTCTTGGCGTCTTATCTCAGTTGTGGTGGTTTTATAGTTTTATTTCTGTGCCTTTATTGTAAGTCCCTACAGATTTTTTTCAACCCTAGATAGTACACACACACACACACACACACACACACACACACACACGCTGTGTATGCATGCATGTATGCATTTATACACATGTGCCCACCACCCACTCTCCCCACTGCCGTTATCCCCTTGCCGGTAGGGTCCTGCTGACCTCATACACATGGTAGAGGGAGGAGCCCTCATCCGGCCAGTAGCGGTCACACTGCTTAATGCCATCCTCCACCAGTGGGGTGAGCATAACGATGACGGTGCAGCCGCTCTCCCACACCATCTGGGACAGAGACCCAGGTAAGCTCCGCTCTGAGCTCTCTGGGACTACAGGGGTTCCTGGTCCCCAGAGAAGGCCTCCCTCCAAGAGCGCACCTGCCAGAAGTCAGCAATGGTATGGGACAGTGGTCCCTGGGTGGCTATGTAGGCTGGCATCCGGGGGTCGTGTTCGATCTGGGGGCAGGGAAGATGCAGTGAGTCTGAATGGGAAACACCGCTATGGAGAGGCTTGGTCAAAGGGGGCTACGCAGAGCCTGGGAAAGGCTGCGGATCGCCCCCTTACCCCCCACCCATGTCCATGCTAGGGTGCCAAGCCCTAGAGTTCCTGGCACTTGGGTGGGGTGGGATGCAACCACAGGGGAGCGATATGCGGAGAGGCAGGAGAGAGATGTGACATCAGGGCCACTCACAATGGGGCTGGCATTGATGTAGTCACTCCGAGACGGGCTGCTCTCCACCTTCAGCTTGATACGGGCGTGGTCGTCTGCAGGACCCCCCATCCCACCCCAGATGGCCCGGCGGTCACTGAGCTGGCAGCTCCACCTCTCAGCTTGTGCCAGGAGCCCAGCCCCTCCCTGCCCCAGCCCCCCAGCCCTCCAGAGCTCCCAAATGGGGTTGGGCAGGGCCAGTCTGCGGTGGCAGGGGACAGCATGCCCTCCCCCGCCAACACGGTGTGGCTGGCACCCAAGGACCGAGCTCCAACTGGGGCTCACTCACAGGGCAGGAAGTCGGGATGGCGGTTCTTCTTGGCATTGCCCTCCCCCTGTGCAGTGGCACAGGTGTTGGGCTCAGCTTGGTAGGCACACAGGGCCTGCCACTCCTTGGCCAGGCGGTCCCGGTTCCGTAGGTGGTCCTCCATGTAGGCCTGCAGGGGGCAGCACGCCCTAGCTCTGGCCCAGCTCCCCCTCCTGTGCCCTCCCCATCTGTGGGCCCCAGCCCTGTCCTGACCAGAATCATGTGTCCCGTGGAGATGTCCATGTTGGCCTGGGCGGGCTCCTCACACCACGATGGCGTGCTGCTGTGGGAGCTGGGGCTGGCCTGGGCCGCGTCACTGAACTGGGAGGACACGCTGCTCACCCGGGAGGGCTCCGGTGGCCCCTCGGCCCGGTTGAACAGGGATTTCGTGGCCATGTGCTGCCGGCACAGGTCCTGCAGAGCAAGGCTCGGTGAACCCTTGCAGCAGGTTCCAGGCTGGGCCCCTGGGCTCTGCCTTGCTGTTCCATGGAACCCAGCTTCTCCGGGATGGGGGCTTCTGCCCAGGCCCTCGCCCTTCTGAGGGTCACTCTGCTCAGCTTAGGACCACTTTGGATATCTGGGAATGGACTCCCAGAACCACAACATCGTGGCACTGGGAAGAACCTTAGGACCCTCTGCTTCCAACGCCATCTTTCAAAATGTCCTACAGCATCCCTCCCAAGGCTGCTCCAGCTTCCGCCGGGGGCATCCCAGGGTTGAAGCCTCACCCCCCACACACCCCATTCAACTCCCACCCTCACTTACATGCAAGACTCAGACCCCCACCCCCACCCCGCCAGCCCCTTGCACATCCTCTTCCCAGCCAGCATCGGGGCCGCACACCTGGTACTCAAAGGTGGTGTCCCCGTGGGCCCCCTCGGGCCCCAGGGCTGCCAGGCGCTCCTTGTCCCGCTGTTTCGCATGCTGCCGCACACACAGAGCCACAGCCAGTGCCACCAGCAGCCCGGCCACGCCTGCCAGTGCCACCAGAGTAAGGAGCACAGAGCGCATGGGAGAGGCGCCGTGGGCGGGCCGAGGAAGGACGGCGGCCGCCTCCTCCCTCTGTGGGAAGAAGGTTGGCATCAGGGGGTGCAGTGGGGGAGTCGGGGTGGGGGGGCCGGAAGTTGCTTCTCAGCCCTGTCCGTGCCAGGCTCCCCGTGAGGACATCTCCTGGGGCAAAGCCGGGAGGAGGGGGACGGCGGTGCAGGGCTCACATCCTCATTTCTCAGTTCCCATCAGACCAATTCAAGCACCAGAGGCCTGGCAGGTGACTCCCGCCAGATCACTTGTGTTTAAAAGTGGACATGGAGAGGTAGAGACAGTGCCCAAGGAACTGAATGGTAGAATGCGAGGCATCTGTGTCGGGTGCAGAATAGAAAAACATCTTTGGGGATACCATCCATTCCGTGCAAGGTTTGGCCTTGGAACGTAAACTTTGCTCCAGAAGGCCAAGGGCATCTCAGCTAGAGCTTGCCAAGCAGGGGACTTGCTACAGGTTGGTCTGGCAGAGAGGAGCCACCACGGCCATCTACTGGTCAGAAGGAGAACTGCATGGGGAGGGGCAGTTTCGGCAGGAAGGGGTCAGACAGGCACAGGAGGTTTCCGCTCCAGTGCACCTCTCCTCTGGGTCAGCCTCCTGGGACTTTGCCTCATTGTCCAGCTAGCGCATACCTGGCCCACGCCTGTCTGCAAGATCCGGAGCCCTGTCTGTGCTTCCAGTTCAGCCTTCACCAGCCCTGCGAGGAAAATGCAGGTCAAGCTCTCTCCGGCTTGTAGGCTATGTAGGCTGCATACATTCTATTAAATCGCAAGCCTGGATCTCTCCTAAGGCTGGAGCTGGGGCCAAGCCTGGGGAGAGGGTTGGGGCAGTATTTACCAGCTTGCTGAGTCACATCTGCCAAGGACAGGTTCTGTTCATTGTGCCGGATACGGAAGGTGAGGGCTGGTCCCACCACACTGCCAAATAGGAGCCACGTCATTGCCTTGCCCACCCTGGACCCCAGACTCAAACAGAGTGGCTTCCTCTGGCCTCTCGGCAGCAGAGGACTGGGCTGGAGTAGACCAGGGCGCCCCCCAGTGGTGGTTGAGGCCAGATGCAGAGCTGGGAGCTTGCCTTCCTGGCCTCCCCAGAGCCCCTGCAGCTCAGGCTGCCTCCTGGCCCCCTGCCGCCACCCCAGCAAGATGCCAGCCTCACCTGATGTTGATGAAGCTGCCCGAGGACAGGTGCACGTGCTCTGCCAGGATCTCCAGCAGCTTCACTCCGGCAGCTAGGCTCAGGGGCCTGGTGAGGAGGAAAGACAGTGGGGGACCCGCTCAGGCCACCCCCGGGGTGCTCAGCCGCCCACCCACCTCCCTGTCACCTTCACAACCAGATTTCTGTTCTTTGCTTTCTGCCAGGCCAGCCAAACTCCTCCCCGCACCCCCAGGGACTGAAAGCCTTGCCCAGGCTGCAGCCCTTACCTCTGGTCAGTGACAATGTAGCCATACTCTTCGGCTGCCGGCCGAGCTGAGGGCTGGCCCACCACGGTGGGCTGGCTCTGACCCAGTGGGCTTTTCTTCTCCAGCAGGACAGGTGTGGCAGGAGGGCTGGCAGGTGTGGGAGGCTCGGAGGGGCCGGGGCTCACCCCCAGCTGAACATTATTGGTGGTGGGGCTGGCAGTGGGGTGTCCGGGCAGGGAGGGCGTGGGGGGCGGAGGCTCAGCTGTGTCTCTGCCCTGCACTTGCTCTTCTACTGTCTGTTTAGAAGGGAGAACTGAGGTGTGGCCTCTGGTAGCAGAGGGGCTTGGGGCTAGGACAATACATCCTGGAATCCAAGCCATCCCCAGGGCCCAGGGCAGTGCTGGGTACAGAGAGGGCACCCGGAACATGTGAGCCAGGGCTGAAGGAGTGGAATGTGGTCTCTGATACTCCACAGGATGGGGCTGGAGTGGGAAGAAGCTCTCGAGCAAGGGAAGCTGGGGTGAGGGTGGATGAGGAACAGGTGGGCTGCGGTTTCTAGACCTTTGTTTAACCACAGGATCTTAGAACCCCACCAGGAGAAACTGAAGCAGAGGTTCTGAGCTACAGGGCTCAGGAGGCTGCCTGCCCACAGCCTTTTCTCCCCTGGATCTCCTCGGATCATGGTCCCACCGTAGGCAAAAGAGTACAGGATCAGGAATTCATGGCCCCAGCTCTGCTGTGAACTTGATGTGAGACCTTGGGCATGGACTCACAGTCTACAGTCCTTGATTTTCCCCAAAAGGAGGGATCAGAGGAGTCTGGCTCTGGGTCCCAGTCCTGGGACTCGGGCTTTGGAAGGGGGCGTGCGCTGCCTTGGGGCACTTAGACAGGCAGGTGCTGGGAACTCACTTTCTTGACATCAGCTCCGACATTCACCGCCTCTCCTGTGGAGACCGGAGAAGCAGAGTCTGGGAAGGGGCCAGGGCCCTCACGGCACAGTGGGAGAAAGGACCGGAACCCCTGAGCCTGTTCCGTCTGCCTCTTCCCCCTCTGCCGGTGCCCAACACCCTGATGTTGGTCCCATCCTCAGGGTGGCCTCGTTTTTCCTTGCTTCTGCCTCCACACCTCACTGTTTCATTAGCCCCTCCCTCTGTCATTGGCCACAGCTCTACACTCCCTTCACCTATCAGCTGCTGGCTTCCCCTTAGCACTGGCCACGCCCTCCTCAGGGTCTCATTTCCATCCCCCGACCCTTCCTGATGCCCGCTCTTCCTTGCACCTGCTGGTGACTTCTTTTCCACCTGCTAGTCTTTCTCGGGTCTAACTCCTCAGCTTGCCACGTGGTATGCCACCTGGCTCCCTGCTCTTTGCTGGCAATGCCCTTGTGTCGCAAAAGAACTCTCTTGCCTTGACCCTGACCTTGACATGTCCCTCTCCAGGCTGTTCCATGTGGTCTGGAGAGGTGGGACGAGAGGCCTCCACATGCTGGGAGTTGCTGGTTTCTGCCTGGACACTCACCGAGATTTCTCCCTGCGCCTCTGGGCAGCAGCTGCAGCAAGGTCAGGAGGGTGGAGAGCTGTTCCGGGGTCAGCTGGCGCAGCTCCACCCCGTAGCCCGCCAGCACAGCCGCCAGTCTCTGCAGAGTCCCATCTGCTGGGAGCCAGACGCAAGGCTTAGGGCTGATGGCGGGGTGAACTTGTGGAATGTGCCAGTGTGGGTGGGAGTGGACTAACACATGTCAGAGCTGCTTCTCAAATGCCAAGCCCTCCTCTTCCCAGCCCTTGTCCACCCTTTGGAGGAGAGGAGCTTCCTGGGGCCAAGACGAAGCTCCAGGGCCACCAAGGACAGCCTGAGCATCACTTTGAAGAGACACATTCCAGGCTCACTATATCCCCATCCACATTAGTGCCTGGTTGGTATCAGCTCCACCTAGGCACTTGGTAAACATCTGCATGACTTTTAGGATAAGTTAACAAATGCATACGAGTCAGGAAGGGGTCCCCATGGTTCCCCCGAAGACAGAGAGGTGGGTGCTGAGGTTTTTGTTACCTGGTTGCACTGCTGAGGAAGGGGGCTTCTCCCCATGACCCGCTAGTCTTTTCCCTTCATTGCCCTCGGAGGAGTCCACTGCTCGGCTGCTGCCCCCTTGCTCTGGCAGCCTTGGCACTCTGGCCCTGCTGGGCACTGGCAACTCCTGGGCCAGGTAGAGCAGCCCTGAGTCCTGGAAAAGCTGAGCAGGTGGTGGCCCCGGAAGGTCCCCATAGGAGTGGCCAGGGTGGGCCGCAAACATGCCCTTGGAGGCGGTTCTGCTCAAGAGGGCGGGGGCTTCAGCCTTGGGCAGGGGGCTGGCGCTGCCTATCCCTGGGGCGATCTCTGAAACCCGGGATCCATCACGAGAGCCAAACTGCAGGAAGCCAGAGATGCAGGTAAGAGCAGAAGTCAGCACTGGAGGACTGGTAGGCGGGGCCAGGGTCAAAGGCTCACCTGGTGGAACAGGTAGGGCTGCAGCAAGGCAGGTTCATAACTCAGAGCTGGATGGGGAGGCTGCGGGGGCAGCAGCAGGTGCTCCAAGAGAGGGGGCAGTAGCTCAGCCTGCAGAGGAGTCAGGGGGGAGCCCACCGCAGCTCCACCCCCACCCACTGGAGGTCGGGGAAGCCCGAGCTGGGCGGCAGGGGCAGAGCCGGTGGGGATGCCCTGTGAGAGCAGCTCCCCAGCGGGACCAGGTTGCCTGGGCACCATGCCAGATCTGGGGAAGAAAGCAAAGTGTGTTTGGGTGTGTGTGTTGGTTGGTTGGCTGGCAGAGATGATGGGAGCCCAGACAAGCTTAGTAGCTTAGAGCAGATCTGATCTCTTAGAAATGAAGTGGCCTTGGGGGAAGAGAGATGGGCCAGATGGGGATGAGCCAGAAGACCAGGCCTGGGGCAGAGGCATCTGCCTCCCCTGTCAGGATGCCTGGGTCCCTGACCCAAGCTGCAGAGGCCAGGGAAGCATCAGGCTAGGGCTGCAGGAGAGAACAGGAGCTGGGGAAAGGCAGCCCAGGAAGCTGTCTGAAAGAACTGAGGCTGCAGCTTGCCTCACCGGCCCTCTGTGCTGTGCCCACCGCTGGCTCTCCAAGTGTGTGCTCAAATACTCAGGACTGCCTGCATCCACTCTGTGCCACCTGCCACTGTGCCTACTTCTTCCTGGCACCAGCTTCTGAGCTCATTTCCTTTCCTCTGCTTTGCAGGGTCTGAACCTGCCTTTAAAGGCCCTAATTGCAAAATGATGGCACCTCCTGCCACGCGTAATTCTACATGGCAATGAAATGGGACATTGAACAACTTCAGTGCAAAACAAGATTCCAATCTGTCCCCGATGACTACTCTGACAATGCTTTTGTAAAGACATAAAATGTCAGTGTGTTTCAAAGCATTTTTTAGTTTCCCTGTTTTGCTGGATTCCCAGGAAAGGGCCATGTGAGTAAGTCAGAGTGACTGTTTCTGAACTTCTTTGGCCTGTTCCCTAGTCTGGAGAGCATGGAGCCCCCTACCTCATTTTGCCCTCCTTCCATTGGGAAGACCACAGACTGCCAGCTACCATGGTTGAAAAAGGCTGCCTACCTGTCCCGCGGACGGGGCTCTGGGGGGCGAAGCCGGGGGATGCGCTCCATCTCCTGGGAGATCACGTACTGCGTGAGGTCATCGTGCCAGGACAACCCTGTTGGGGAAGAGCTAGAGTGAGGTGGGCTTAGGAGTCAGTGGGCCCAGTAACAGGGGGCAGAGGGGACCCTAACTGCGTGCCCTTCCCTGTGCTGCATTGGCTTTGGCAGAATAGAGGGGACAGCGGAGGGGCCCAGGGGCTAAGAGGGTGATCTGAGCTGCGTCCTTCCTGCTGTCAGGTACAGCTTAGACTCCCCGGATTCTGCTCCTGTCTCTGCCATTGATGAGTTATCTGACTGTGGGTGAGTTGCTGAGCCTCAGTTCTCTCCACTCAGGTCACTCTGAGCTGCATGTCCAAATCCTGTGGTCAGTTCTCAGGTCTCGTTTTACACAACCCATTGTCATCACTGGACACCCTCTGTTCCTTACTCCCCCTCCCTGATACATCTTCACTTGACTCTAGGACACTAAATGCTCTTGCTTTTTCTCCTACCCCTCTGGCTTCTCCTTCTCAGTCTCCCTTGTGGGTTCCTCATCTTTTCCCGGACCTCCTAATGTTATAATATTGCAAATATTACAATGTTAATATTACAGTACTACAAAGCTCAATCCTTGACTTTATATTAGAATTTTTTAGGGATCTCCTCTTCATATACACTCATTTTTTTGGTTACCTTATCCATCTCATGTTTAATTACCTATATGCCAAATAATTCTATCTTTACATCTCTATCCTTGATCTCTTTCTGTCAAAATCCAGACTAGACATCTTAAAGTCAACATGTTCAAGTGAACACACACCACCACCCAGGCTGATTCTTTTGCAGCTTTCTTCATGATAATTAACATCTCTACTACCCCAGTTGTTTAGGCAATGATTCCTGTGTGTCATTCTTTTTTTTATTATTATTTGACAGGTAGAGTTATAGACAATGAGAGAGAGGGAGAGGGAAATAAAGAGGGAGAGGGAGAGGGAGTGAGAGAGAGAGAGAAAGGTCTTCCTTCCATTGGTTCACTCCCCAGATGGTCGCTACGGCCAGCGCTGCGCCAATCCGAAGTCAGGAGCCAGGTGCTTCTTCCTGGTCTCCCATGTGGGTGCAGGAGCCCAAGCACTTGAGCCATCCTCCACTGCCCTCCTGGGCCACAGAAGAGAGCCTGGCTGGAAGAGGAGGAACTGGGACTAGAACCCAGTGCCCATATGGGATGCTGGCGCTGCAGGTGGAGGATTAACCAAGTGAGCCACGGTGCTAGCCCTTGTGTGTCATTCTTGATACCTTGCTTTACAACTATATCCAATATTTCAGGATATCATGCTGGCTCTCTTAAATATATATGATGAATTCTATCATTCCTCCCTACTTCCCTGCAACCCTGGTCCAATCTACACTCATACTTGAGTCATTGTGGTAGCTTTGAATGGTCTCTCATTCAAAAGCTTCAACTCTCTACTCACTAGTATTGTGTGTATTCTCAACCCAGCAACAAGAGTGATTCTTTTAAAGCATTTTTAAAGAGGGTAGAGTGGTTTCCTCTTTTGCTCAGGGTAAAGCCAATATTCACATATTTTCCTCTAAGATCTCACAATGAATTGCATCCCTTCCCCCCACTACCTACATGACTGCATCTGCTACTTTCATTACTTCTTGAGAGTCACTTTGGCCTCCAGAGTGTTTCCCAGACTTGTGCTCCTGCCTTGTGGCTTTTGTCTTAGCTGTTTGGTCTACCTGAAACACTCTTTCCCTGGATAACTTCCTGAAAACCTCTTCCCCTAGATAACTGACAAACTCCCCCACCTCCTTAGAGCCTGTTCCGATTTCAGTCTCAGTAAGGTCTACTTTGACTACCCAAATTAACATTGCATTGTTAACCTGACCACACCATTTCTGGTCCCTTTATCTGGTTGTAATATTATATGGCACCTTCCTTCTAACATATGTATTTTATAATTTATACAGTGTGTGCCTCTCTTTGTGCTCCAAACATAAGCCTCAGTAAGCAGAGACCTTTGTTTTATTCCCAGGTATATCCCAAATACCTAGAACTATCCCTTTCTCACAATAAGTGCTCAATAAATACTTCCTGACAGAATGAATTGGATGGGGGGGCATTCTCCTGGCTGAGGATCCCAGGATCCCAGGATTCACCTCAGACCAAGGAGTGGGACTTGTCCTAAAGAGGTGGATGCTGGCCTCTTCCAGTGACTCATTCTAGAAACTCCCACAGGGCTCCCCTCAAGAGTCCCAGTATGGACCTCCCATCTCTAGGGCTCCACCCCCACACCTGTCTTGCCCCCTTCTCCAGCAAGATCTGGGAAAGTCAGACTCTAGAAGTGTGTTCCATGAAAACCCTTCAGTGAAGTCCCCTTCACTTCCTCTCCCATATCTAACCAAGTTCCAGACTGCCTCCCCCAGTGCATCAGCCCTCACCTTGGGACATGAGTTGTCGGAGCACTCCTTGTAAACGTTGGAGAACCGGGGAAGTCACTTGCAAAAGGGGCCGGGCCTGCCCCACTCCCACCTGGCACTGTCCAAACAAGCCATCTAAGAGCACGAAAGTGGTGTCAGCAGAGGGCTTGGACCAGCAGGCTTCCAAAGTCCAAGCAGCAAATCAACACATTTCTCTATTTGCTCTCATGGTCCCATAGGGCTCTGATCCTCAATGCCAGTCCCCATGCTCCCCATGCCCAGTAGCCCTGCTTCCTTCTTGGCCCCACCCATCCACTTGTTTATTTTTGTGTCTCCCTTCTCTTGTGAATCTCTGCTTGAGCCTCACTCACCCTGAATACAGACTTCCAGGTGGGAGCAGAGTCTGCGGTCAAACAGACAACCTGTAGAGGGACAGATGAGTAGAAGCTCAGACACCCACACAGATAGAATGGCTGTATGGAGAGGGGGCTGGAAAAGAAGGTGGGATCCATTCTTTCACTCTAAGGAAGCCTTTAAGCTGGGAGGAGAGTAGGGAAGAGATCTAGAATTCTTAAAGGAAGAAAGTATGAGATCTGACTTTGGATTTTGAAGACCTGTAAGTCTGGATCCTTGCAAGCCCGAGTGCTTAACTGAGTGATGGGAAGAAGACTTCTTCCAGGTTCATGGGGGTGGGCAGAGTGGGGGATGTTGCAGGGGGAGATCACAAACTTCTGTTCTTACAGAGTTACTGCTATGGCAGGATTTGGGACCATATTCTAGGGGGAAAGGGATTTTCCTTCCCAAACATCCCAAAGCATCCTAACTATGATGGCCTGGAACTCAGAAGAGGTGGGCACCCTAGCACACCTCCCCCGCAGGGGTATGAGGGAGGGGAGGGTTCTCATGGCAGTAGGGGCTGCACTGGTCCCAGACCCGGGTCGCTGGTGCTGTCCGCGGTGCTGAAGCCTGGCGCGGCCAAGGGCTCGCCTGGAGGCAGTAACAGGAGAGGGTGGGGTGCCGGGGCGAGGAGTTTTCAAAGACCCAACACTCCGCTAGCCAACCCACAGCGTCACAGGAAGTACCCTGCATGGGCCTCCCGGGTGGGGAAAGAGGGCGCCAGATGGCGAGGCTGCGCCCCTTCCCCCACGCGCCACCTTCCCACCCCCACCCCCGGCCCGTGAGTCAGCGCTGAATGTCTCTGTCCACACAGGTGTGAGTCAGCACCGGGCCGGGCCGTGGGGGGGGGGGGGGGGACAGGAGAGGACCCTCCGTTCTTCATCCTCTTCTGCCCTCCCATCCAACTCTCCCCTCTTATGGGTGACCAGATCGTAGCCATCGGCCTTTCTGGGTTTAAAGAGAATCGCTGGTTCCTCTCTAGGTTCGCTCTCCACTGGAAGCTGCTACCCGGGCGCAGATCACGGCGCCCTCGCCCTCTTCCTCTCCCTGCTCGGCGCGGGTCACCACCTCCCTGGGGCCTTGGCGCGATCTGCTTCTCCTCTGGCCTCGGAGCCAGGCTCTGAGTCCCTCTGCCCGCACACAACCCCATTGCTGATCCGGAACCCATAACCTTCCCTCAGTCCAGTTCTCAGGTCCCGCCCCCGTCTTCCCAGCCCCACCTCCAGGCCTACGCCCCTTTCCTCCCAGGCGCCTCTCTTCCTCCTCGCACAGCGCCCCCCCTCCCCCCTTCTACTTAGGTTTCTTACCTTCACCGCACTTCCCCCACCCCTCACCGAGTTTTCTCCCGGCCCATATTGCCCCCCCCCCCCAAGTTTCCTCCTGACCGTGGGCACTGATGGCGCTGCAGCCCCCCGGGCGGCTGCTCAGAAGCAGGAGGCAGAGGAGCAGCCGGAGCCCTCTGGAGCCTCCGGGACTCCCGGGCCGCCGCGGGCGCCGCATCCTTCCCGGCTCCAAGCACTCGCTCCCCAGCCGGAGCCGCAGCGACTCTGGCGGGCTCCGGCTAGAGGGGTCGAGGCGGGGCCTGCCACTCCCCACCCACCTAGAGGCGGGGTCTACAGCCCCTCTTGCGGCGACTCGGCCAACCGCAGGCGGTGGTGACGACACCTCCACCCCCGGCTCTTACGCTTGTTCGCGTCATAGGTGGCGTAAGAACCTCGTCTTAGCCGGGCCCCTGCACAACCCATTCCTCCTCCGCCAAAGAGTGGGCGCCTTGCTAAAATTCCCACCTGGGCCCACCTTCTTTTGACCTGTTCTCCTTTACGGGGACCACCCACTCCGTTCCCCAGTCCCAGGGTCGGCGAGAGGGTAACGGTTGGGCTGGGACCCGGACAGTACGTGGGTGGGGAAGTGCACGCCCCAGGATGAGGGATGAGGTGCCTAGAGTGAGTGGAATACGCGCCCTCCAGTGCCTTCATGAATACAAGCTGGGGGCCACCTACCAGGTGTGCGCCCAAGTTGCCTGCCCGCAAGGCAGACGTGCTAAGAGCACTCACCTCACCAGGTGGCTGGGAAGACGGCACTGGTTACCCTTGGGCGGAGCACTGAGAACAATGGCTGGATTTGCATCTGCTGCGCATTTGACCCGCGTCCTGGGCCACCACTGGCCTCTCCACAGTCTTCCGCCATCAGAGTTAGGATGCTGCTTCTCTCAACAGTTCTACCGGCTCTCCCAGCTTTCCCAGCTCCCATTGGCCTCCCACACCGCATCCCCACTACTCCGCCCGAACCTCTGCGCTTTTCCTCACTGTTGTAGCTCGCATCTCCTAAGTCGTCTTTTTGCTTTCATTCTTTGTCGCCCAGTTAGCCAGAGACTGAGCTTTCTAAAGCTCAAATTTGATATTTTTACTCTCTGCTTTCCAGTAAAATACCAAAAAAAAAAAAAAGTTGCAAGTGTGTAGTGAGTACTCACTCTTCTTCCAGACTTGACAATGATTGCTCTTTTGCCATATTTGCTTTTTAGTATTTAAGCAGAAATGATAGACACAGTTCCCTTGTCAAGATTCAATAGCATCTCCAGGAAATAAGGACATTTTCCCACAGAACCCAAAAATCATTCCGACGTCTAGCAAAATGTTCAATAATTACCTAGTATTATTTAGTGCTCAGGTCATATTCACATTTCCCAAATTCTCTCTCCAAATGCTCTTTGTTCAGCTGTTTTGTTCAAAACAGGAGTCAACCAGGGACCACTGGTGCTTGTATCAGCATAGACACGGAGGCCCCTTCCCCCGTTTCTGACATTACCTTGTCAAAGAGACCAGGTCAGTTTTCCTTTAGAACATCCCACCTCCTGATTTGTCTGACTGTTTCCTTGTGGTGTGCCTCCCTGTATTTCCTCTGTATCTATATAGCTCTCTATTCTTTGTAAACTAGGAGTTGGGTCTGAAATCTTGTGGACCAAGTTTTAGAAATTTTAAAGAAAAACACTTTTTATTGTGTCATCTCAGGAAATGCATGATGTCTGGCTATCCTACTGTTAGCAATGCTACAATTGATCACAACCTTAAGGTAGAGTCCAGCTTCTGGATACAAAGCTGTCTTCTCCTAATGTGATCTGCATGGAATCCATCTGTTGATATTTGCCACAGTAAGAGTATCTAGTTCTTCATCAACTTTTTTTTTTTGACAGGCAGAGTTAGACAGTGAGAGAGAGAGAGAGAGAGAGAGAGAGACAGAGAGAAAGGTCTACCTTCCATTGGTTCACCCCCCAAATGGCCACCACGGCCGGCGCATTGTGCCGATCTGAAGCCTGGAGCCAGGTGCTTCCTCTTGGTCTCCCATGTGGGTACAGGGCCCAAGCACTTGGGCCACCCTCCACTGCCCTCCCAGGCCACAGCAGAGAGCTGGACTGGAAGAGGAGCAACTGGGACAGAACCAGTGCCCCAACCGGGGCTAGAACCCTGTGTGCTGGCACCACAGGCAGAGGATTAGCCTAGTGAGCCACGGTGCCAGCCCCTCATCAACTTTTCACTTAAAGATTCTTCCACTTATTGATCCTTGACTGAGTTATTTCATCAATGGTGGCAAAATGATGGATTTTTCTTATTCTGTAATTCCTTTTTTCTTGTATCAGTTGATAACTGTAAAGAAGGTCTTTCATCAACTGGGTTTACTTACCCTGAAGTACAATTCCAGCTGCGAGGGCAGAATGCAGTCTTCAGTTTTTCTCTTTACTCATTTGCAGAGTAATAATTTGTAGTAGTTACCCTGACAGTGGCAAATTAACTTTTAAAAATATTTTTTATGATTTTTTCTTTTTAAATTGTTACTCTGAAAGTACAGGTTTTTTGCTATTCAATGTGTATCAGTCTATCATTATTCTTTTTGATATTTAAATTTTGATATTTAGATTTCCCCAGATTAAGTCAGTGAAAGCCCCTTTGGCCTGGTTCAGACCTTTTGAAACATCCCTTTAATCAGTAGAAGCTCCTTTACTTTCTGTCACTCCAACACATATCTGGTTCTCTTTTTATTTCCTGTCCCAGGCTTGAAAGCAGACATTTCTCTAAAGAGGTTTGATAGCTTTTGGTAAAGACAGACTTCAGAGACCACAATCTGTGTTTTGGGGTGATAACGGCTATGAGGGTGATGTTGTTTCTGGACCCTTTTAGAGTACAGAGCTAGGATGCACACACACACACACACACACACACACACACACCAGTGATATTTCCAGTTAATTTTTTTATATGTTTACTTATTTATTTGTGAAGCAGAACAACAGAGAGTGATAGAAAGATCATCTATCCACTAGTTAATTCCCCAAAGGCCTACTTGCAATTGTTGGCACTGGGCCAGTCCAAAGCCAGGAGCCAGGAATTTCTTTATCTAAATCTCCTGTAAAATGGTAGTGGGGGAATCCAGTACCTGTTGTAACCCAGGGTGTGCATTAGCAGGAAACTGAATAAGAAGCAGCCTATTGTGCTCCCTTGTCCTTACCTGTTCCTGAAGGTAACCGTTTTCTATTCTTTTGTTGATCATGTTTCTTTGTTTTTCCTTACAATTTTATAACCTAAGCATGCATCACTAACTATTGATTGGTTTTGTATTATTTCTGGTCTCGGGTTATCATGAATGGTGTGACTGTCTATGTTTCCTGCTACACATGCATATCTGGTGGGCAGATAGCCTGGAATAACCTCATGCAGAGAAAGCTGGGGGAATAAATAACCTATTCTCACTCTCTTTCATTTTTTATATTCTCAGGGTCCTAATCTAATCAGAATCCAGAGGAAGAAGGAATTCAATCAAGGTCAGCCTGTTGGAACAGAAAACATGTTGAAGACAAGTGCAGATGGATCTTAGGAGCAAATAAAGGATCAACTCGCTTGATTTCCCCCACCCTGACTTTCTCTCCTTCAGAGGTCATCTTTAAGTATAATTTTTGCTCTTATGCAGGTAATCTGTAAGCTTTACTAGGCTGTGACTAGACAGAGATTTCTTTTTTATTCATTTTCTTTGCAATTCAACTGGCTTCTTGCATATGTGGCTTGATGTCTTTCATCACTTGAAATGGTTTCAAACCCTATCTCTTTAAATGTGGACTCTTCCCTGTTTTCTTGTTCCTTTCTTTCTGAGGCTCTGAGTAAGTATAGTCAGGCTTCCCTGTGATGTTCTCTCTGCTTCTATCTTATCTTCTGCATTTTCCACTCTTCTGTCTCTCTGCGTTTCATTCTAGAGACTTCCTTCAATTTACCAATTTTTTCTTCAGCTGTGTACAATCTTGGATATTGAAACCAAGTATCAGACTTGGCCAGAAACAGATGGCACACTCAATCAGAGTGGTGAGAACAGTTTAGTGAAGGAACTATTCATAATGTTATAGGCAAGCATAGACTTTTACCAACTCTCAGCTGGTCATGGAGGGAGCCAGAGCTAAATCTACTTTAACCTATGTTTCTTTTTGGGTTCTGATCTCCCACCAGTTTCTACTATTGGCCAAATCAATAATAATTGTCTCTGGTGGATGCAGTCCATAGATATCAGCTCAAGGACATAGAACAAGGTGAAAAAAATGGGGCATGAATATGGATAGGAAAAGGGAATATCCATCTTTTAGAGGGGCTCATGGCCCACATCAGAATACCTGGGATTGATTCTGGATTCCAGCCGCTGATCTCAGTTTCTTGCTAGTGCAGATCCCAGAAGGCAGTGGTAATAGATCAAGTAAATACGTCCTGCCGCCCACATGGGTTGAGTTCCTGGATTCTGATTTTGGTGCTAGTGCAGCCTCAGCTATTTCAAGCATTTAGAGGAGTGAACCAGCAAATTGGAGCTCGATTCTGTCTCTGTGCCTCTCAAATAAAAAAAATTTTTTTCTAGTCTTCTATACTGATTTCTATGGTTTCTAGTTCCCTGCCAAAAGTTACAGTCTGGCTATTATGTGCTTGAACATAGTCAGCACATTTGTTCTGCACCAGGACCATTGGAGTCACTGTGAATCTCTTTCTGTTATCCATTGTGAAGAGCACACTATTTAAAGAATCATTTGGAGCAATAATCTAAAGGCTTAGAGAACATTCACTTACTTCTGTGGGCCCCTACAATATATAAATTTGATAAAGTCTTGGTCAATTTCAAGGTCATGTGCAGTCTGAGCAGGAATAGATTTACTTCCTTTTTTTTTTTTTAAAGATTTTTTTTTTTTTGACAGGCAGAGTGGACAGTGAGAGAGAGAGACAGAGAGAAAGGTCTTCCTTTGCCGTTGGTTCACCCTCCAATGGCTGCCGCGGTCGGCGCGCTGCGGCCAGCGCACCGCGCTCATCCGATGGCAGGAGCCAGGTACTAAGTGCTTTTACCTGGTCTCCCATGGGGTGCAGGGCCCAAGCACCTGGGCCATCCTCCACTGCACTCCCGGGCCACAGCAGAGGGCTGGCCTGGAAGAGGGGCAACCGGGACAGAATCCGGCGCCCCGACCGGGACTAGAACCCGGTGTGCCGGCGCCGCAAGGCGGAGGATTAGCCTGTTGAGCCACGGCGCCGGCCTTTTTTTTTTTTTTAAAGATTTTTATGTATTTGAGAGTCAGAGTTACAGACAGTGAGAAGGAGAGATAGAGAGAAAGGTCTTTCTTCGTTGATTCACTCCCCAGATGGCTGCAACAGCCGGAGCTATGCCGATCTGAAGCCCGGAGCCAGAAGCTTCCTCTGGTCTCCCACATGGGTGCAGGGGCCCAAGGACTTGGGCCATCTTCCACTGTTTTCCCAGGCCCAGCAGAGAGCTGGATTGGAAGAGGAGCAGCTGGGACTAGAACTCTCACCCATATGGGATGCCGGCACTGCAGGCGGAAAATTAACCTACTGCACCACAGCATAGGCCTCTACTTCCATTTTTATCCTTATTCCTGGAGTTAGCCTTTTGGTGCCAGGCTAACAGGGAGTGGCTTACTGGAATTCTTCCTTTCACAGGCCCTAGACTTGAGCATCTACTCCTCTAGTTTCAAAGGTTGTGTAAGCCAGCCTTTCACCTGTTTTCTGAAGATTGGCATTGCTTCTTTTGCATTCTGTTTCTCTCTGGATCTTGGCTGGAGTCAGTTACTCCTCATTCTTGTGAGCTTTTTGATACTTATAGGAAGATTTTGGGTAATTTTTACATTATATATTTATTTATTATTTATTTGACAGGTAGAGTTACAGACAGAGAGAGAGATGGAGAGAAAGGTTTTCCTTCCAATAGTTCACTCCTCAAATGGCCACAATGGCCAGAGCTACGCCGATCTGAAGCCAGGAGACACGTGCTCCTTCCCAGTCTCCCACAAGGGTGCAGAGGCCCAAGCACTCGGGCCATCCTCTACTGCTTTCCCAGGACACAGCAGAGAGCTGGACTGGAAGAGGAGCAGCCGGGACTAGAACCTGTGCCCATATGGGATGCCGGCACTGCAGGCAGAAGATTAACCTGTGCCATGGTGCCAGCCCCAATATATATTTATTTTTATTTTGTTTAAAAGGCAGAGAAAGAAACCAAAAGATACAGATCTTTCATCCACAGATTCACTCCCCAAATACCCACAACATCCAGAGCTGGGCCAGGCCAAATCCAGGAGCCCAAAATTCCACCTAAGTCTCCCACATGGGTGGCAGGGATGCAAGTACTTAAGCCATAAGTTGTTTTTTCCCACGTTTTGCATAATCAGGAAGCTGGATCAAAAACAGGAGCCAGGACTCAAATCATGCACTCTGATGTGAGATGCAGGCATCCTGAACAGCATCTTGACCACTGTTCTAACTACCTGCCTCAATTTCACATAATTTTCTGTCCACTTTCTTAAGGGTATATCAGATACCACTATGGTTCCACCTTGCTTTCTCTTGGGTTACCTTTCTTTTTTAAAAAATATTTATTTATTCATTTGATAGTCAGAGTTACATAGAGAGAGGGAGAGGGAGAGGGAGAGGGAGAGGGAGAGGGAGAGGGAGAGGGAGAGGGAGAGGGAGAGGGAGAGGGAGAGGGAGAGGGAGAAAGAGGTCTTCCATCGATGGTTCACTCCCCAATTGGCCGCAACGACCAGAACTGCGCCAATCCAAAGCTAGGAGCCAGGAGCTTCTTCCAGGTCTCCTAGGTGAGTGCAGGGGCCCAAGGACTTGGGCTATCTTCTACTGCAGAGAGCTGGATCAGAAGTGGATCAGCTAGGTCTCGAACTGGCGCCCATGTGGGACGCCAGCGCTTCAGACCAGGGCGTTAACCTGCAGTACCACAGTGCCGGCCCCTGTCCACTTTCTTAAGGTATATCAGACACCACTTATGGGTCCACCTTGCTTTCTCTTGGGTTACATTTCAGTGTCACCTCCAGCCAAGCTGCAATCTTCAACTGCATACAAACATGTGACGTCACCTATCTCCCTTGCACTTGCATCTCTGGGTTTTGGTTTTGGTTTTCTCTGCATGCAACATCTGTGGGGGGCTGCTAAGTCATTCTCGCCTGTGAAAACTTGGAAGTATGAGGAAATTAACATCCCATAGAGCAACTCTCAACCCGTGGGCATGGGAGCTAGAGGATACATATACCTTTCTGTAGACATTCCTGAGGTGCATCTCATATATGATGCCTATGAGACTCCCCAGAAAATAACCAGTTTCTGGTTGCCTACAACTCATTAATCTGCCCTTGAGTTAGCTGTGCGAATCCTTCTTGCTTGACTCTTTCCATTGTCCCACTTTTATTTTTGTGAGTTCCTAAATTAAATGATCCCTAGGCATGCCTTTATCTCAGGCTTTGGTTTTGAGAGGAAGCAAAATAAGACATGTTGTCTTCCACAAGTGGGAATTGTCTTTTGCAGGGGCACAAGCAAAATGAATTACCTAATACACCATCACCAGAAGCAGAAAGTGAGAAAAATTATTCAATATGGGTGATATTATAGAATACCTATATGTTGATGGAAATAATCAGGCATCCAAGGGAAAAGTAATAAAGTAGGAGAGAAAAAAAAATAAAGTCGGGATGGGGGAGGGGGGGAGAGAGAGAGAGAGTTGCATTGTGATGTCCAGGTTTAACCCTTAATAGTAATATCTGTTTTCCTTCCTCAACCAATTCTGCAGACATTGCTATTCTGTGAGTGGCACCATTGTTGCCCTAGGCAGAACAGTTCTAAATTCAGGAATGGCTCCTCTTGCTAACAAAATCCAGCCATCATATTAGCTTGATGTACTACCATAGTAAAGTACCCCAGACTGAATAGCTTGAACAATAGAAAATTAGGGTTCCACAACTCTGCAGCCTGGAAATCTGAAGTCCAGGTGTCAGCAGGGTACCTGCTCTGCAGGCCACCACAGGTGAGAATCTGCTCTGGCTGCTCTCCTTGCCATGTGGACAGTCCTCGCCTCCCTCTGTCTCCTCACACTGTCTGTCTCCAAGTTTCTCTTCTCAGCAAGGACACAGGTCAAACTGCGTTAGAGTCTACCCTAATGACTTCATCCTAACTTAGTAATACCTACAACAACTCTTTGCAAAGAAGGCCACATTCCGGGGGCCTGGCGATTAGGACTTCAACTGACAAATTTGAAGGGGCTAGAATTCAATCCATAACAGCTTCCAAGACCCATTAACTCTTTTCTTCAGCTATCTCCTGTAGATGCCCTCATATTCAGGTCCTCGTGTGGCACATCCCTGCTCCTGCAACCACTTTTCTAGTGTCTCCAACCTTCTTCTCTTACTCCCTAACCCACTGCTTTTTTGTTGTTGTTGTTGCTTTTAAGATGTACTTACTTATTTGAAAAGCAGAGTTACAGAGAGGAAGAGAAATAGAAACTGGGAGATCTTTTATTCACTGCTTCACTTCCTAAATGTTCACAATGGTCAGGGGAAATAATGAATGTGTGGGCAGTGGTTAACTGATTTAATGAGAACTGGGTACCAGTGAATAGGATTGGATCAGTGCTGGTTTAACTGTGTAGAGAGGAGAAGGCAAGCACAGCACCATGACTGGGTATCTGTGTCACCAAGAACTGGTTGCTGTGGCATAGCAGGTAAAGCTGCCACTTGGGACACCAGCAACCCATATGGGTGCCGGCTCAAGTCCTGGCTGCTCCTCTTCCAATCCAGCTCTATGCTAATGCTGCTGGGAAAGTAGTGGAAGATGGCCCAAGTACTTGGGATGTTGTATCCATGTGGGAGACCTGGAAGGAGCTCCTGGCTCCTGGCTTCAGATTGGCCCAGCTCCAGCTGTTGCAGCTATTTGGGGAGTGAACCAGCAGATAGAAGATCTCTCTCTCTCTAACTCTGATTTTTAAATAAAATAATTTAAAAACTCCTAGTTGCTTAAATGGGTGAGATGTGGTGTGGCCAAGTCCTGATACCTTAGAGAAACACAGTCTTGATACCTGCCCATGATTTACACCTGTGAGTACCCAGTGAGTACGAAAGTGCTTTCAGTGGGTGCTTTGCAAACAGAACGTTCTTGTGTTTTGTTGGGCAGCAGCATACTTACTCTCTTTTAAGATTTAATGCTACCAGAAGCAAACTGGAAGGGCCACAAAAATGTTAAGTGCATGCACGCTTTGACTTTAGCACTGCTGTTTTTGATTCTTGGGGGGCAGGCAGGATGAGTGGGACAGCCCTGGCAGGGGCTGTACAGCTGGAGGTTGAGACTCTCACCAAACAGCAGGATCCAGGCCTCTTTGGCATTGAAGTGGAAGGAATGATTGGAGACAAATAGAGTCCCGTCCCCATAACACGAAAGGCTGGACAACCACACCACACCACTTGGCTGTGGGAAGGCTGCCTTTCCAAGTGTGGTCTCCCTGACTTTCCCCACTTCAGGAATGGTCAGTGGGAGGGAGAGGACAGGAAGTAGTTCTCCATCAGCACCAAGAGTGGTGCTCTCCTCCTGCCACCACACTACCTTACGAGGTTCTCGCCAAGTTCAGTTCCCACCCATTCTGCCTCAAGACAAGCTCACAGAAGAGTTTTGCATGAATATTCACTTTAATGATCTGGAGGTGGGTCACTGGAGGACCACCCCTTGGGAGAGCATGGGGCAGAGGCTTCACGTGAGGTCTCAGTCAGCGACAAGGTTGTGGCCCACAGTGGGAAGTGGCTCGAAGAAACCCTGTTTTACAACAAGAAGCAGCAAGGGATTTGAAGTCAGTGGAGTGTGTTGCATTGCCTTCCTCCCCCAATACTTCACTAACAGCCCAATTTAGATGAGACTTTAACAGAGTGACTCAGCCCACTGATTGACAGTCTGACCCCTTGGCTCCCACAGAGAGCTCTTCCTCCCTCCGTGATCCTTTCTTAGGCTGGGGCTGGAGAAATATGGCAGTGCTGTTCCAGGAAGTGTCATGTTTGGATTCCCGGAAGTGCCATGGCAACCAGTCGGCAAAGGCAGGCCTCTGCCACTTAGCTCTGATTATGTTGCCTCGGCAACCAACCCTGACTTAGGAAGCCCAGCTGCTACATTTTGGGTATCAGAAATGATTCGTTGAAGAGCAGAAGGGGCTGGGACCCCAAGGTGCATCTGTCTCTAGATGGAGGACACAGCTGGGAGTGTGTGGTGCTCAGCTCAACCACCACCACCCAAGCCCAAGGCACCTCTGTCTCCCAGGAGAGGATATCAGCTCCTTACAAGCATCTCAGCTCTTCTCATCACCCATTCTCCAGTATCACCAGGGCAGCTTTTTAAAATCATATCTCACACTGTGACATCGTTTTCTGAAGGTTTCCTGGTTAACCTCCTACTGTGCCTAGCATAAAACCCAAGCTTTTGGCTTTGGCCTGTGAGGCCCTGTATGGTCAGCCCTGAGCCAGCGACTCCAGTCTCATTTCCCTGCACTGACTTTTCTGCCTGTTTCTCTGATGTACTGTGATACTCTTGTCTCAGGGCATGTGTGGTTGCAACTCTCTCTGCCTGGGATGTCCTTCCAATCTGCCGCTGCCTGCCATCTTCTTATAATGTAAGGTTGAGGCCAAACTAAAAAGACCTCTTCAACATGGAGGAGTCTATTGTTTGGAACAATGTACTGTGCTCATTGGAAGCATGGTGGAGGCTGTGCAGGGGAAATACTGGGAATTAGAAGACATGGGTCCAATCTCGGCTCTGCCATGAGCTACTATGCAGCTCTGAGTAGGTCCCATGACCAGCCTGGGTCCCAGGTTCTCATCTATAGTGATAGATGGGAATGCTAGATGGAGGCATTCTCAACTGGATTCTGAAGTGTTCAAAGATCTGAAAGAGATGCCTCAGAGTCTTGCCCAGTGACTTGCCCAAGCTGCCAGAGTACAGGAAGCAGGAGGCTGAGAGTGAGGGCTCTGTTTCCATTTATCCAAGGGAGTTTTGCTATCATTTTCTATAGGCAAGGGAGAATATGGTAGAAATGAGGAGCTTTTTCCTCTTATTTTGAAAACTCTGAGGTTTTCAATAACTTTTAAATTTTATTTATTTATTTGAGAGGAAGATACACACAGAGAGGGAGGAGGACAGAGGGAGAGGGAGGGAGGGAGGGAGGTAGAGAGAAAGAGAGAGACATAGACAGAGACAGAGAAAGCTCTCTTCCATCCATTCCCCAAAGAGCAGGAATGGCTCAGGCAGGCAGCTAAAGCCAAGAGCCAGGAACCCAATCCAGGCCTCCCACTAAGGTGGCAGGAACCCAATCACTGCTACCTCCTAAGATGTTCATTAACAGGAATCTGGAATCAGAACCCAGATCCAGGCATTGAGTTCAGGCACTCTGATATGGAACCTGGGAGTCTTAACCAAACACCTGCCCACTCAATGCCTATTTTAAGCTCAATGCTGACTCATGATCTTAGATGTCATTTCTTCTTTAGGGACTCTCAGCACCTGTGTCATGCCTCATCCTCCACCTCTCAGAAGGACACCTACAGGCATATTCTAAGACAAACAGGAAAGTGGGGATACTCTTTGATTGGAAAAGGAAAGATCTTTTCTTCAGCTTACCTGTTATTGCCCTAGTTCCCACTCCCTCCCTCATACCTGCCTCCCTCACTGAAACACATTGATTTCCCTAGCATCAGTTAGCCTCTCACCTTGACAGGGCTGGCCACCTCTCTTTTCAGGGCCTTTGAAGATACCTTGGAGGTAAAGCATTGTTCTTTGTTCATCTTGGCTACTGGGCTCTGTGAGGGGGAGAAGCCAGGAATCAAGGAAACAGAAAGGGTGAGAGAGCCCAAGAGGGAAAGCAATGGGATACGAGGTCGGGGATTCACAGTTCTTGGGAAGATGCATGCATCTCACCTTGGGGAATAGGAGTCGAAGTTTATCCTCTTTCTTGCCCCTGAAGGAAACAGCAATGACAAACAAGACCCAGGCTTGCCAACGCCCACCCCCCTCCTTTTGTAGATACTGCCAATGGGTCATAGACTCATTCCCTACTGACCCCAGATGGGACCTTTGCATCATTCTTCTACCACTACAAGTGGCTGCTACCTCCAGTTTTGGTGCCTGTTCAATCCTTTCTCCATCTGTCTGCCACACAGCATGGGCCAGTCATTGGCCTTACCTACCTCACTCCACTGGTTTTAGTGGGGAAGACTGCCTTCCCATCCTTCATGCATGGATCTTGGGGGTGGAGTCTGCTCATGTGTCCCATCTTCTGGGTCATCACATCCTGGGTGACGTCATTCTTCCAGAACAGACCTGCAGAATGAAGGATGGGTTGGACTGACACCTGGAACACCCTGATTCACCCACTTTAGGGACCAGGGGGACCTCTTCCCACATACGTATCAGATCACATTTTTAAAAATTTATTTGATAGATAGAGTTAGACAGTGAGAGTGAGAGACAGAGAGAAAGGTCTTCCTTCTGTTGGTTCACTCCCCAAATGGCTGCTATGGCTGAAGCTATGCTGATCCAAAGCCAGGAGCCAGGTGCTTCCTCCTGGTCTCCCATGCAGGTTCAGGAGCCTAAGCATTTGGGCCATCCTCCACTGCCCTCCCGGGCCACAGCAGAGAGCTGGACTGAAGAGGAGCAACCGGGACTAGAACCGGTGTCCATATGGGATGCTGGTGCTGCAGGCAGAGGATTAACCAAGTGAGCCACAGCACTGGCCCTCAGATCACATTTTGTGGAACTAATGTTATCATATAAAAGTCACTTACCACAGTGCTAGATATGTCCTATTGAATTGGGATTATAACGATAGTTATAATAATCAAGTTATATAATCAAGCTGATCCACTTGAGCAATTATGTGAAGATCAAATGAGCTTACAAATGTACAGAGTGCTTAGAAAACTCTAAGGTGGTGATTCTCATCTGAATCTCTTGCAAGGCTTATTAAAACATAGATTGCTGTTTATCATACCCCGAGTTTCTGATGTAGTAGGTCTGGGGTGAAAATCAAGCTTTAGCACTTCCAATAATTTTCCCTGGTGGTGCTGATACTGCTGGTCCAGGATTCACTTATAAGACTACTGCTCTAAGGCACTACACACACACACACACACACGCACGCACACACACATGCATGCATGGCATTGGTAGTAACAATGTGAACTCAAAGCAGATTTCCTATTTCGCTCTCCCTGACCCTCATTCATAAAACTGCTCTAAGGAAGAGTCAGCCATCTGTCTCAATGGACTCTCCACTGCCTTTTATCCTCTCCTCTATTTCTCATATAGTTTTCCCTGGTTCCTGCTCAGAGGGTGAAGTGTGAGCTCCCAGCTGAGAACTTGAGTCCTGGCTCTGGAAGAACTCAGTGTCGGGGACTGGGTCTAGGTCCCAAGGGGTTTCACACTGGCCTCTTTCAGGGTTTCTTCTAGAAGTGTCTTCTTGGGCTCTTTAGTGTGTTCAAGGGCAAACAGCCCACCCATCCACACTCCACCTATATGCCTGTCTTACCCTCTCCTTCAGGAGGTGAGTAGGACAAAAAAAGTTTCAAGCAGAGACATTTGGGGAAAAGAAGTCCCATGATTAGTTTAGAGAGTCCCTCATTGCCATTTTCCCATATCTTTCCAGGTCTCAACCTCTGCCCTCTAGCTCTTGCTTACCCTGGGGTACAATCTGCTGGAGTACAACTTGTAGGTACCAGAAGACTGGAGTGGTGAATCCTTGGAGGGACCAGAGCTGCCCCGCTCCAACTTGACCCTGACCATCTAAAGGCAAGATAGTGGTGTCAGCGTGGAGTTTGGCCCAAAGCCTTCCAAATCCCAGTTGAAGCAGCTTCCCTCCACTGGTACTCTTGGAGCCCCTGGTCTCCTCTCCTCTCCTCCCCCACCTCACCAGGGTTCTTTTCTATGTTCAAGTCTTCATTTTTTCATTTCATTTTCTCATCTCCCACTACCACTTTTCTTGTTCTTCAACCCTGAAGCCTCATTCATCTTTGGGACCAACTTCCAGGTAAGAGCCATGTGCACATAGAGCTTCCCATGGAGGGTCAGGTGAACAGAGGCTCAGAAAGCTACCCACATGGGACAGATAGATGGATAGGTGGGGTATGGGAGCCAGGTGAGTTGCATCTTTGAAGCTGGGGGGAGCGTTATGGAGGAGGATTGGATTCCTTAGAAAAACTTTATAGAAAATGGACATTATGAGAAACTTATGCGCAGATTAAAAAAAAATTCTGCACCCAAGTCAAGTTTATATTTCAATCCCATTTTCCATGAACTCTTCTAAGTACCTTTGTCATCCCTCAATATATTTAGGGAATTGCTTCCAGAGCCCCTTCCCTCCAATACTAAAACCCATGGATGCTCAAGTCTGTCATGGAAAATGGCATTGTATTTGTATACAACCTGTGCAATGCTCCCATATGCTTTAAATCATCTCTTGATTATTTGTAGTATCTAAGTATACAACATAAATGCTATGTAAATAGCTGTTACAGTATTGTCTAGGGAATAATGACAAGGAATATAGTTTGTTTAGCACAACAGCAATTTTGTCTTACATATTTTTCATTCACAGTTATTTGAATTCCCTAGTACGCGTAGGAGGGATGTGTGTTGCAATGTGAAGGGCAGTCCGTTTTTCTCTGTAGTGGAGTTGTCTTGAGTTATTCTGGACACGTCTTAAGAAAAGACCGGATGCCTAATAATGTCCTGGAGCCTCCAGCACCCTACCCAGAAGGGGAAAAGATTCAGGAAAGGGATATGGTACGGGCAGGAAAACGCGGCGACCTAGAGGCGCCCTTGGCCGGACCCACAGCTTGGCTAGCGCTGTCCATGGTGCTGAGACGTGGCGGTGACGCGGAGCGGTAACGAGAGCTCGGCGTCTCCGCCAGGCCAGGCTGTCCTCCGCTCCCCGTCTTTCATCTCCTCTATGCCCCCGCGAAGCCTCTGCTCTGGCCCCTAAACCCAAGAACCAGGATGGGAGACTCGACACGGGCCTCTGAGAGTGGGCTCCTCCCTGCGCGCTCTCCCGGGTTCCAGCGTCTGCGCACTCCGGCGGCCGAGACCAGAGTCAGCGCAGCGTCTACTGCACAGCGCAGAGGCGGGGGTGGGGTGCGGGTGGCGCCTCTAGGCGTGGGGGACGTTTTTATCTTCTTATTGAAAATCGGATCACTGAGCGCTGTCTCATCTGTCTGCCTGGGCTTCTCCCTGGAGCCAGGACCCTGACACCTGCAGATCAAGTCCATGACAACCTCGCCACCTTCGTCATCTCTTCTCTATCCTCGCCGGACGTCTCGCTTCTCCCGTGGTCACATAAGCCAGTTTTTTACCTATCTCTGCCCATTTGACTTCCCGACCCCTTCCCAAAACCACACTCCCGGTAGGCGCGCCTCTTAGGTCCAGGACCCCTAGGCTGAGCCCTACCCCAAGCCGCCGCCTCTTCGGGAGGAACTCTCTATGCGGATCTCTTCTCACCTCCCCAAACTTTCTTCCCCAGCCTCCTGGCCCCCGGCCCTGCCCACACCCCCAGTTTTCTCCTGACCGTGGGCGTTAACGTCGCCGCAGCCCCCGGGGCTGCTGCTCAGCAGGAGGAGGCCGACGAGCAGCCGCAGCCCCCCGGAGCCCCCAGACCTCAGCGGGCGCTGCATCCTCTCGGCTCGGCGCGCTCGCTCCTCCACCTAAGTCGCAGTGCAGGTGGCGACGGCGGCCCGAGGGGCTGAGCGGGGCGGTCGGTCGCTTCCCACCTGCCCGCCAGCGGCGCGGGATCTGCGTCGCCCTTCCCTGCAGCTCGGCCAATCGCGGCGGGCCTCGCCCCTGCGGACTCTTCCCCAACCCCTCCTTCTCCTTACAGCCTCCGGCGCCCAGCACCTCTCGCAGTTTCTAGCCTTGCGCCCTTTTGGCGTCGGTCGGGCCCCAAAGACCACCGTCTCTACCCCCAAGGCCCAGGGTTCATGTGAGACGTGGGTGTGAATCGTACCTACCTCTTGGGCTTGCTGTGAGGATTCAATATGGACTGTGCGAGAACAGCAGACTGTGAATTTAGTCAATTCTTACCCCTGATGCTTACCTCACCCTCACCTGCCTAAAAGCCTTTAGTAGGCATGTGGGTTCCATCTGGAAAATGTATAGCACACCCACCCACTTTTTTCCACGTGCAGCACCGTCACCTTGGTCCAGACCACTGTACCCTTTAAATATTTCTTTATTTTCATTTTATTTGAAACACAAAGAGACAGCTTCCATCCGCTAGTTCATTCCCCAAATGCCAGCAGCAGCCCAGGGCTGGGGCAGGGTCTAGCTGAAGCCAGGAGTCCAGGAAACTCCACTAGAGCATCAGCAGGGAGCTGGATCAGAAGTGGAACAGTGAGGACTGGAACCAGCACTCATATGGAATGGTATGATGCCAGAGTCACAGGGTGGTTTAACCTACTGTGCCACAAGGCCAGCCTCTTACATAGAGCCCTTACAAGAAGTAACTAACTGGGGCTGGTGCTGTGGCGGAGTGGCTAAAGCCGCCAGCCACCTGCATTGCGGGCATCCTATATGGGCACCAGTTCGAGTCCTAGCTGCCCCACTTCTGATCCAGCTCTCTGCTAATGGCCTGGGATAGCAGTAGAAGATGGTCCAACTTCCTGGGACCCTGCACCTACATGGGAGACCTGGAGGAAGCTCCTGGCTCCTGGATCCTGGCTTTGGATAGGTGCAGCTCTGGCCATTGCTGTCAACTGGGGAGTGAATCAGCAGGTGGAAGACTCTGTCTCTCTTTTTCTCTCTCTCTCCTTCTTTGACTTTCAAATAAATAAATAAATCTTTTTACAAAATAAAAGGAACTAGCTAAGGGACTGCTTATTTACCCGCTGTGTATTGGTAAGCTAGTGTGTGAGCTTTCCAACCCTGCCACTTTAATGTAGTTCTCTGTTATATACTGAACACTTAGGGTTGATGCATTGTGGAGACTGAATTACATTAGCCTTCCTTAAAGGATGTTGGGTTTGTTCTGGCAGGAAATTCCATTTGGGGCAGAAAATCTGAATCCTGAAGAAGCCTGATTAAGGTAGGAATATTTCAGCTATGCTCTTTTTAAAAGATATATTGTATTTATTTGAAAGGCAGAGTTACAGAGAGTACAGGGAAAGAGGGAGAGAGGAAGAAGGAGAGGAGAGGAGAGGAGAGCAGAGGAGAGGGGAAGAGGGGAGAGGGAGAGAGAGAGAGAGAGAGAGAGATTGATTTTCTATCTGCTGGCTTACTTCCCAAAGGGCCACAATGGCAGAGGCTGTGGAGACTGGAACTTCATCTGGATCTCCCATGTGAATGGCAGGGGCCCAAAGACTTGGACCATCATTCGCTGCCTTCTGTGTACCTTAACAGGGAGCTGAATCAGAAGAGGAACAGCAGGACTTGAACTGATGCTTCCATATGTGATGCCACTGTCACAGATGGCAGCTTAATACAGTGCACTGTGACACTGGCCCTCAGTTATGTTCTTAATCCTTTACTGTACCCTTAGTCCTGGGACACAGTATTTATACCTAAGCTGTGGTCCTTTTGTGGTTTCAATGCTAAATGCAGTGTTTACTAAAGCCTTCTAAATTTATGGCCCTGAACACCAAACTTGGTTTCCATAACACTGCGGCAGCTTCCAAAATTTAGATATTTGACTCTCCCTCTTGGTTCTTTGAAACCTCACCCTGCATATGTGTCATTGAGGGTTTGAGGTCTGTTTGTATGAGGATTTTGGATTCCCCTCTCCATAGCTCCCTCATTTCTCAGATTCCATGCTCACCTTCCAGCTACCCTGGCCTCCCCATACTCTACTTCCCCAGCCAGGACAGCTGCTTCCTGATAGAGCTCTGAGTCTTGCTGTGGAGGATCTTTAGGCTGAGATGTGGACCTCACCTGGTGAGCTTCCATTTTTTCAAGGATTTTAATCCCTTCAGGTTTTCTCACCATTGGTTGGTCTCCATGCATTTGTATGGTTATATGTATATTTTAGCTAGACTATATATCCAGTGTCAGTAGAAGGGACTGACACAAGTTGTTTTGTCACGCCAGGGACTGGAGAGTGTTGTGGTTATCCCTGTGTGCTGGACATGCTGTTTTAAAATGATTTACAGAAATAATTTGTAGCCCAGGAGCAACAGAGTGTGAATGTGCTTTGAGAAGAACAATGTTCTGGGAAAAAGGGACAAAGTGGCTTTTGGGGTGGGCTAAGCAAAGGTGGGTTGATCGTCTCTCCCCTTTCCGATTTCAAGCTCCCTGGGGCATTGCTGTCAGAAGGATGTGTGCACACGTGCACTGACATTGCATGTCTCTCTGCTGTTCTTTGCCGAGGAGGAGAGAGAGGAATTATAATGCAGATGGTAACACCTTCAGATGGCCAAGACCTGGGGTTCACAGGGGGGAACTTCCTTTCCCAAGGGGAAAAAGACTCCAGCGGGCAGGGCTGGGGGGCAGTAGGTGAGGAAAGGTTGGGGTCCAGGCTTGCATCCACGTTATGCGTGATGTCTCTAACGAGAAGGGGAATCGGTGCCCAGGAGCTCTGCTATCCCATGCCCCCCCGACCAAATGTCCCCTCTGTGCTGGCCTCATGCATTTTACTTCTGAGGCTTTGGCTGGGGTCCATGGACCTGCTTCCAGGCAACCCCACACAAAGAATTTCTGCAAAAACTCACTCTCAAACTGCAGTCCCAGCTGGTCCTAGGGTAATAGTGGGAGGGCAGGGAGGCCTCAACCTACTAGAAAGCTTTGCTTAGAGAAGGAAACAGCGTGAGGAAGCTCTAAAGGGAGTTAAAAATGGGGTTTGGAGTTTGTGTGTCTATGTGCCAGGGGCTTGCCCTCCAACATGTCTGCCCCCCCCCCCCCCACTACGCCACAGGGTGTAGGAGCAGCCTTGATCTGGGCCTTTGTTGAGTGACGGTGACTCAGCAACTACCTGACGGCCAACCTCCCCCAGCTCCTGTGTCGTGATCTGCTCTCCCTCCGCGATTTTCCCTTAGGTACAAGGACACTGAGCCTGGAGAAGAATGGGAGGTTCTTGTCTGCCTACTTAGTAGCACCATGGCAACCAGTTCTCACTGTAGAGATCAGTCACTCAGTGTGATGATGTCACTGCAGTGACCAACCCAGGCAAAGAGGCACAGCTGCCATGGTGACAGGAGTCAGAAGCAGTTTCCTTGGAAGGCACAAGGCTCTGGAGCCCCTGAGGTTCAGGCTACCTGGGGGAGAATGCACAGCCACGTGCTCAGCTCCACAGCCCACAGCCGCTGCCTGGTTCAATCCCCACAGTCTATCCTGGACTAAGACACTACTTCCTAACAGTGCTGTGGGCTCCACTCTCACTTCAATCAATACATTCTTCAACAATTCACGGTAGCCTTTTTTTTTTTTTTGAGGATTTATGTTTATTTATTTAAAAGAGTTACAGAGAGAGGTAGAGGCAGAGAGAGGGAGGAGTCTTTTATCCACTTGTTCACTCCCAAAATGACTGTAGCGTCCAGAGCTGAGCTGATCTGAAGCCAGGAGCCAGGAGCTTCTTCCAGTTTTCCCATATGGGTGCATGGGCCCAAGGACTTGGGCCATCTTCTACTGCTTTCCCAGGCCATACTAGAGAGAGATGGATTTGAAGTGGTGCAACTGAGACTCAAACTGGCAACCATATGGGATGCTGGTGCTGCTATGCCATAGTGCCAGCCCCACATGGTAGTATTTTGAAATGGGTCATGACATTATTCTCTTCCCTTCCTTAGAATTCTCAGTAAGCTTTGTTTATTTGTTTATTCGGTTTTTTTTTTTTTTTTGCCTAAGTATTTTCATAAGATCTGGACCCTCTGCTATTCCCCGTGAGACCCTATGTGGTCAGTTTTGGGCTTACTGTTCCAGCCACATCTCCCACCTCTGGCCGTTCTGCTGGTTCCTCTAATGTGCCACGTGAGAACTGATAAATGCACAATAAAAGCCCACGGAATGAGCCTAATAGCAGGATGGGAATGACAGAAGTCATTTAACTTGAGGATGCATCCGTAGACATTACCTAGACAGGGAACAGGCAGTTAGTCTGGCGAAGACACTTGTGTCTGCTATCAGAGTGCCTGGGTTCATTTCCTGGCTCCAGATCCTAACTCCAGTTTCCAGCTGATGTAGACCCTGGGAGGCTATGGCGATGGCTCAAGTAATGGGTTCCTGCCACCTATGTGGGAGATCTGGATTGAAGCTCCTGACTTCTGGCCGAGTCCAGCTCTGGCTATTGTAGACATTTGGGGAGTGAACTGGATGAGAGCTCTCTCTGTCCCCCTGTCTGTATTGTTCAAATAAATAAGTGAAGAAAGAAAATGATTCAATCAGAAAACACATTCAGGAAAACAGTTAATAGGGCCTTGGACACCTATGAAACAATATGAAAAACTTAAATTTATGTTGTTGGAATTTAAAAATGATAGGAGAAAGACTGTAGCACATACACAATTTAGCGAATAATGACTAAAAAATTCCAAAATTTTTCAAAAATACAGAAACCTACAGATTCCGAAATCCATGTGAATGCCACACAGGGTAATCCCCAAGATATCCAGATTCCAACACATCATCATCAGACCTCCACAAGCTCAGAACAAAGAAAAAAATCTTAACACATTGCTTAAAGGAAAGCACTAGCCTTTTTTAAGATTTAATTTTTATTTGAAAGACAGAATTGCAGATAGAGGGGGAGGAAGAGAGAGAGGGAGAGAGAGACATGGGTGCAAGGGCCCAAGCACTTGGGCCATCTTCCGCTGGTTTCCCAGGTGCATTAGCTGGGAGCTGGGTTGGAAGTGGGGCAGCCAGGACTCCAACTGGCACCCATATGGGATGATGGTGTTGCAGGATGCACCACAATGCTGGCCTTGAAAACAGTGGTTTATTTTAAACCATGGCAACCAAAAGTAAGTAGAATAACACTTTTCTTAAGATTTATGTTTATGTATTTATTTGAAAGGGAGACTGACAGAGAGAAAGGGAGAGTCTTTCATCCACTGCTTCACTCCCCAAATGGCCATAACAGCCAGGTCTGGGTCATACTGGAGTCAGGAGCCCAGAACTCTCCTGATCTCTCCTGTCAGTGGCAGGGACTGAATTCCTTGGGCTGTCATCTGCAGTTTTCCCAGAACATTAGCAGACAGCTGCATGGGAAGTAGAGCATACAGGACTCAAATTGGTGCTCTGACACCGCAGGCTCTGGTTTAACCCGCTGTGCCACCACACCAGCCCCTGGAATAACATTTTTTAAAAAATTTTTGACAGGCAGAGTGGACAATGAGAGAGAGAGAGACAGAGAGAAAGGTTTTCCTTTTGCTGTTAGTTCACCCTCCAATGGCCACCGCAGCTGGCGCACTGTGCTGATCCGATGGCAGGAGCCAGGTACTTATCCTAGTCTCCCATGGGGTGCAGGGCCCAAGCACTTGGGCCATCCTCCACTGCACTCCCAGGCCACAAGAGAGCTGGCCTGGAAGAGGAGCAACTGGGACAGAATCCGGCGCCCTGACCGGGACTAGAACCCGGTGTGCCGGCGCTGCAAGGTGGAGGATTAGCCTGTTGAGCCACAGTATTGGCTTTGGAATAACATTTTTAAAGGGGTGAAAGAAAGGAGCTGCCAACCCCAGATTCCACATCCAGTGAAAATGCACTCCAGCAGTGAAGGTGAAATAAAGGCACTCGGAGATGGGAAAAACTAAGATAATTCCATGCCCACAGAGACATCAGGAACAAAGGAAGAATGATAAACATGGCCAAGGATGTGGCGTGCAGTGGGCTAAGTCCCCTGGCTTACAATGCCAGCATCCCATGTCAGAGGCATGGTTTGAGTCCCAGCTGTCATCTTCCCATCCAGCTTGCCACTAGTGCACCTGGGAAGGCACTGCAAGATGGTTCGAGTGATTGGGCCCTCGCACCCACATGGGAGACCTGGATGGAGTTCCAGGCTCCTGGCTTCAGAGTGGCCCAGCCCTAGGTGTTGTGGACTTTTAGGGATTGAACCAGTGGATGAATGATGTCTTTGTATCACCGTTTCTGTCAGTCTACCTTTCAAATAAATAAATGAATCTTTAAAAAAAAAAAAGACAGTGTCTGAGTAACTATTATGAGCTATTCTTCCACTTGTGAATTATTTAAAGTATGATTGTTGAAAAGCAAAATCCTAGCATTTTCTGAAAGGTTTTTCCATGTATGAAGGTGTAATTGCTCCTAATTGACAACCATGACCTAAGTGGGGAAGGGTAAAGAGACCTGTGGGCTGCTGAGGTTACTGCCTCCCACCTAGCACTTAAAATAGTGATTATAAGTAGACTGTGTCCTGCGACCACTAGGGCAAACACTGAGAAAACTATACGAAGAAATATAATAAGAAGTAGGCCAGTGCCATGGCTCACTTGGCTAATCCTCCGCCTGCGGCGCTGGCATCCCGGGTTCTAGTCCCAGTTGTGGTGCCAGGTACTATTCCCGGTTGCTCCTCTTCCAGTCCAACTCTTTGCCTTGGCCTGGAAAGACAGCAGAGGATGGCCCAAGTGCTTGGGTCCCTGCACCCGCATGGGAGACTGGGAGGAAGTACCAGGCTCCTAGCTTTGGATCCACACAGTGCCGGCCTTAGCGGCCATTAGGGAAGTGAACCAATGGAAGGAAGACCTTTCTGTCTCTCTCTCACTGTCTATAACTCTCTCTCTCTCTGCCTATCTCTCTCACTGTCTAACGCTGCCTGGCAAAAAAAAAAAAAAAGAAATATAGTAAAAAGCGCAACAGATACACTGAACTAGCACATTCAAAAGTATTCCACCAACACAAAATAAGGAAAGGCAGGGACAAGAACAGCCATGAGGGGCCGGCGCCATGGCACAGTAGGTTAATCCTCTGCCTGCGGCGCCAGCATCCCATGTGGGCACCGGTTCTAGTCCTGCCTGCTTCTCTTCCAATCCAGCTCTTTGCTATGGCCTGGGAAAACAGTAGAGGATGGCCCAAGTCCTTGGACCCCTGCACCCACATGGGAGACCTGGAATAAGCTCCTGGCTCCCGACTTTGGATCGGCACGGTTCCAGCCGTTGCGGCCATATGGGGAGTGAACCAGTGGCTGGAATATCTCTCTGTGTCTCTAATTTGCTCTGTAACTCTGTCTTTCAAATAAATAAAATAAATTTTTTAAAAAAGCAGTGGGATATACAAGAACTGAATCATACGATCTGCCAATTGATCCTAATTGATATTTCCAGAACACTTTCATCCAACAACGGCAGAGAATACACACAGTGGAACATTAGCCATACCCTGGATCATATCCTCAATCACAAAATAAACCTTAGTAAGTTTAAAAGTACTGAGATTTTAGGGGCCGGTGCTGTGCTGTGGTGTAGTAGGTTAAGCTTCTGCCTGCAGCACTTGCATCCTATACGGACACTGGTTTGTGTCCTGGCTGCTCCTCTTCTGATCCAGCTCTCTGCTGATGGCCTAGGAAAGCAATGGAAGATGTCCAAAGTCCTTGGGCCCCTATACCCGTGTGGGAGACCCAGAAGAAGCTCCTGACTCCTGGCTTCAGATTGGCCTGGCTCCTGCCATTGCAGCCATCTGGGGAATGAACCAGCGGATGGAAGACCTCTCTCTCCTCCTCTCCATTTCTCTCTCTCTGTAACTCTGCCTCTCAAATAAATAAATAAATCTTTTTTTTTGGGGGGGGGGCTGCACTGTGGCACAGTGGATTAACACCCTGGCCTGAAGCACCGGCATCCCATATGGGCACCGGTTTGAATCCTGGCTGCTCCACTTCCCATCCAGCTCTCTGCTATGGCCTGGGATAGCAGTAGAAGATGGCCCAAGTCCTTGGGCTCCTGCACCTGCATGGGGAGACCCAGAAGAAGCTCCTGGCTCCTGACTTTGGATTGGCGCAGTTCTAGCTGTTGTGGCCAATTGGGGAGTGAACCATCGGATGGAAGAACTCTCTCTTTCTGCCTCTCCTCTCTCTGTGTAACTCTGACTTTCAAGTAAAATAAATAAATAAATCTTTAAAAAATCTTTGTTTAAATAAAGTACTGAAATTTTACAAAAGCATATTTTAAGGACCACAATGCAATTAAATTAAATGAAGTGCAATTTTAAGAAATCAGTTATCAAAAAATAACAGTGAAGCTTCCAAGTAATGGGACATTAAAAAGCACACTTTTTTTTGACAGGCAGAGTTAGTGAGAGACAGAGAGACAGAGAGAAAGGTCTTCCTTTTCCATTGGTTCACTCTCCAAATGGCTTCTACGGCCAGCGCGCTGCACCGATCCGAAGCCAGGAGCCAGGTGCTTCCTCCTGGTCTCCCATGCGGGTGCAGGGCCCAAGCACTTGGGCCATCCTCCACTGCACTCCCAGGCCACAGCAGAGAGCTGGACTCGAAGAGGACCAACCGGGACAGGATCCGGCGCCCCAACCGGGACTAGAACCCAGGGTGCCGACGCCACAGGCAGAGGATTAGCCTAGTGAGCCGCGGTGCCAGCCTAAAAAGCACACTTCTATATAATCTGTGGGTCAAAAAGGAAATCTTAAAGGAAATTAGAAAATATTTTGAGCTGAACAAAAATGAAAACAAAATGTCTCAAAATTTGTGGGATGCCACCAAAGGAGTGCTTAGGATAAAGTTCAAGGCATTAAATGTCAATATTGGAGAGGCCAGTGCTGTGGCTCAGTGGGCCTGCCTGCAATGCTGTCATCCCATATGACACTAGTTCAGGTCCCAGCTGCTCCACTTTTTTAAAATCTTTTTTAAAATTTATTGTCCCCCTCCCAAAGAAACCTTTTATTTAAGGAATACAGACTTCATGCATTTCATAAGTACAACTTTAAGAATATAGTGATTCTTCCCACCACATCTACTCCTCCTCCCTCTCCCATTCCCTGTCCCATTCTCTACTAAGTTCCATTTTCGATTAACTTTATACACAGAAGACCAACTCTATACTAAGAGTT
Source organism: Sylvilagus floridanus (assembly GCA_949820135.1). NCBI lineage: Eukaryota > Metazoa > Chordata > Mammalia > Lagomorpha > Leporidae > Sylvilagus > Sylvilagus floridanus. The sequence continues at coordinate 162,245,635 of OX463236.1, forward strand.
CAACAATTTATATTGTAAAAAAAAAAAAAAAAAAAAACCCACAAACCAAAAATCCCTGTTCCTAAACAGTTGAGACAGGTTCAAAGTCATTGCATCTTGAGGTTAATTTTCTTTCTTTTTCTTTCTTTCTTTCTTTCTTTTTTTTTTTTTTGACAGGCAGAGTGGACAGTGAGACAGAGAGAGACAGAGAGAAAGGTCTTCCTTTGCCGTTGGTTCACCCTCCAATGGCTGCCGCGGCTGGCGCGCTGCAGCCGGCGCACCACGCTCATCCGATGGCAGGAGCCAGGTGCTAGGTGCTTTTACCTGGTCTCCCATGGGGTGCAGGGCCCAAGCACTTGGGCCATCCTCCACTGCACTCCGGGGCCACAGCAGAGGGCTGGCCTGGAAGAGGGGCAACCGGGACAGAATCCGGCGCCCCGACCGGGACTAGAACCCGGTGTGCCGGCGCTGCAAGGCGGAGGATTAGCCTGTTGAGCCACGGCTCCGGCTTCTTCTTTTTTTTTTTTTTTAAGACAGCTCCTTGCTAATGTGCCCGGAAAAAGATGGAGGATATACTTGGGCCCCTCCCACCCACATGGATGGAGTTCCTGGCTTCAGCCTGGCCCAGCCCTGGCTGCTGACAGGCCATTTGGGAAGTGAACCAGCAGATGGGAGATCTCTCTCTCTCTCTCTCTTTCTCTTTCTCTCTCTCTCTCCCTTTCAAATAGATAAAATCGATCTTTATATTAAAAAATCCTTAGAAAAGTCATCAGAAAAAACTAATGCTAAAAGCATTAACAAATTGAAAACAAAAATAGAAAAGGGTGAATGAAACAGAAAGCTGCTTCACTGAGAAGATCAATATTTATCAATTACAGGGCTGATAAAGACGTAGAGGAGACACAATTAATATTATCAAGCATGGAGGAGGAAATACCACTACCTACCCCACATCCATTAAAAGGAAAACAAAGGACTACCAGACACAACTCTTTTTTTTTTAAGATTTATTTATTTATTTGAAACGCAGACTTATAGAGAGGCAGAGGCAGAGAGAGGGACAGAGATCTTCCATCTGCTGGTTCACTCCCCGGTTAGCCTCAGCAGCCGGAGCTGTGCAGATCCAAAGCCAGGAGTCAGAAGCCTCCTCCAGGTTTCCCACTCGGGTGCAGGGGCCCAAGAACTTGGGTCATCTTCCACTGCTTTCCAAGGCCATGGCATAGTGGAACAACTGGGACTGGAACTGGCACCCTTGTGGGATGTCGGCACCGCAGGCAGCAGCTTCACCCACGATGCCACAGCGCCGGCCCCTACAAACAACTCTTAAGCACAGACTTCACACTTACTTGAAATGGGTCAGCTCTTTGAAGACTATGGACTACCTAAACTCACCCAAGAAAAAATAGATAACCTAAATAGTCTTGTAACTTCGAAAGAGATGAAATTCATTTTTTAAAAAACGTCCCCCAGACATAGTCTCCAGGCTGAGATGGTTTCATTGGCAAATCCTACCAAATACTTAAAGAAATAACAACCTGATGCACCTGCTCCCAGAAAAAAGCAGAGAGAATAACTACCAAACTTGTTCTATGGGGTCAGCGTTGCCTTGACACCAACATGAGGACAAGATGGCCTACTAAAATTGCAGATCAACCTTTATAAGCATGGCTATAAAAACGGGAAATTTAGCAAATTTAGTCTAGCAACATGTGAAAAGAATCCCAGAGGGATCGGTACTGTAGTGTGGTGGATTAAGCCACTGCTTGCAATGCTGACGTCCCATTTTGGCACTGGTTCAAGTCCCAGCTTCTCTACTTCCCAACCAGCTCTCTGCTAATGGCCTGGGAAGGCAGTAGAAGATGGCCCAAATGCCTGGGCCCCTGCACCCACATGGGAGACCTGAAGAAACTCCTGGCTCCTGGCTTCAGCCTGGCCCAGCCCTGGTTGTTGTAGCCATTTGGAAAGTAAACAAGAATATTGAAGCTCATTCTCTCTCTCTCTTTCTCTCTCTCTCTCTCTCTCTGTAACTCTTTCGAGTAAATAAATATATCTTTTTAAAAAAATTTAAAGAATCCTAAGAACACAAGGCAGAGTCAATACTTAAAAATCAATCAATATAATCCATCATCTTTACAGTATAAGAGGAGAAACCACATGAGCAAGGCAATGGATGCAGAGAGGGTGTCTGATAAAACTGAATATCCATTTAGGCTTTAAACAAACCTCTGAGCAGAGCAGGAGTAGAAGGGACCCTCACCCTGACAAAGGGCTTCTCAAGAAAGAAGCAAGAAAGCTACAGTGAGAAGCAGTAGAAACCACAGAAAACAGATCTGCGGTGACACCAGGATGCTTGGAAAAGCACTCTGCTTAACAGTGAAGAGCAGGGGCCGGCGCTGTGGTGTGCAGGTGAAGCCGCTGCCTGCAGTGCTGGCTTGCCTTATGGGCGCTGGTTCAAGTCCGGCTGCTCCACTTCCAACCCAGCTCTCTGCTATGGCCTGGGAAAGCAGTGGAAGATGGCCCAAGTGCTTGGGCCCCTGCACCCATGTGGGAGACCTGGAAGAAGCTCCAGGCTCCTGGATTCAGATTGGCCCAGCTCCAGCCATTGTGGCCATTTAGGGAGTGAACCAGCGGATGGAAGGCCTCTCTCTCTTTCTCTCTGTTTCTCTCTTGCACACACACTCTCTCTCTGCCTCTCTGTAACTCTGCCTTTCAAATAAATAAATAAATCTTTAGAGGAAAATGATGCAAACCAGCACACTTGGATATCAGAAGGCAGAGCAGCTCCCAGGCCTATTTGACCTGGGGCCCAGGGGGGCAGGATTTCCTCCTGCAAGGGGCAGGAACACCTGTGGGATGTGCTGCAAGGCCACGGAGGGGGGACTGCCGTGCAGCTGCCGCCCCGCCCTGCCCTCCCCCTTCTCAGCACCGACCATGGGAGCAGGAAGGCATCGGAGCCCGGGCCTGCAGGTGCTGGAGCCCCCGTGCTCTGCACCCCACCCTGGCTGCCCGGCTGTCATTTCGGAGGCTGATGCCCGGTCCGGTCCCACTCTGCCTGCAGACTGGTCTGAGGAAAGAAGTTGCTGGAAACCTGACTTTAATAATCCAGAGTTGGGTCAAAACCTTTCTCGAAACGATCGAGGAGGTGTGGGGGTGGGGAGGCTTCTGTCGGCTCCGAGGTTTCGACTCAGAGGAGGAGGTGTGAAGTCCTAAGATGGGGAGAAATAAGGGACTTTTTTTTTTTTTGACAGGTAGAGTTAGACAGTGAGAGAGAGAGAGAGAGAGAGAGAGAGAGAAAGGTCTTCCTTTTCCGTTGGTTCACCCCCAAAATGGCCACCATGGGCGGCATGCTGCGCCGATCCAAAGCCAGGAGCCAGGTGCTTCCTCCTGGCCTCATAAGGGACTTTCAATGAATGTGCTGGGACGGGGTGGGGGTGTCTGCCACTGGCTCCTCCTCCCCTCGCGCAAACACAGAACAAGTCTCAGTAGCAGTCTCCATCCCAATAATTCCCGAGACAGCTGACCCGCCCCTCCCTGGTCCTCCCTGGGATTTTCCATTAGAAGCATCAGGGGCTGGCCAAGTCCCTTGAGATGGGAGGAGGATGGCCGCTCCCTGTTTGCATATGTGGTGGAACCATGGCAACCAGTCCCCAGCATGGGGTCAGCCACAGGACTAATGATGTGGTCCGGCAACCAATCTGGGCTCAGGAGCTCAGCTGCCATGGAGACGAGGCTGAGGACCAGTTCTTTTGAAAGGAGGGAAGGGCTGGAGCATCTCTCAGGATCAGTTGCCACGGGCAAGGTCCAGCTAGGAGTTTCCCAGTGATGCTGTCACCACTGGGGTCCAACACAGCACCAGGCCCCACCCAGCCCACCTGCTTCCATGCCTGTCCACTTCATAGTCCACTTTCTGGCAGTGGCAGTATATCTTATAAAAAGTGTATCGCACTGGCTTACTCTCGTTTAAAAGAAAAACCCCTCAAGGATTTCCTGCTGCACTTTGAATAAAGCCCAACCCCCTGACTATGGACCCTGGCCCCAGCAGTCCCCGCCTGCTCTCCAAGGCCCTCTCCTCCTCGCAAGGTCCCGTGCGTCTTGCCTAACAGCCATCATATTCCTGGCTGCCTCTTTGTCTTGTAGGTCTAAGTTCAGAGGTCGCCTCCCCAGGCCTTCCTCTGCTCTGGGTCCCTTCGAGGAAGGCTGGGGGCTGGGCAGAGGAGAGGCTGGAGGCCAAGAGACAGAGACCCGTCCCAGCCCCACGTGCACCCGGCCTGCACCTGCTCATCGGCACAAATGACCAGAGGAACCAGACAGGCAGTGGCCCGCCAGGGCTCACAGGACATGAAGCCTTGCCCAGCTGAGCAGCTCGGTGGCACAGACATGGGCAGAGGAGGGCTGGAGAGGGTCCTTCCCCCTCCTACAGAAGGAGGCGAACTCTTCATCCTTCCTGGTCCATCTCAAGTGAGCCCCGGGGGAGGTGGGGATCGGGGTCCTGCCAAGGTCCTATCAGAAATCAGAGTGCACGTGTCATTTAAATGCAGGAAAACCTCTGAGGCAGGTGGCGACAAGCCCCACAAGCCCAGCCTGGGCTCATCCAACAAGAGCTGCTGAGACCTGCGTTAAGGATGTCGGTGAGAGTCAGAGAAAGTAGGGGCGCCCTCCAGTGGCCAAGTGAAGAATTTCCCTGCAGTGCGGCTCTCCCAAACGATTTTTTCACAACTTGTATTTAACCCTCAGGGCAGCGTTGAGGGTCAGCGTTATGATCAACCCCGTTTCCCAGGTGCGGAAAGAGGCCTTGGAGAAATTAAGTCTTGCATCCAGTAGCAGAGCCGGAGTGGGCTGGCTGTGTTCGATCCTGCCATCCGGCACGGCCACCCTTTCAGGAGCTTCTTCCCCTAGGCTGTGCCCTCGGTCCCCACCCAGCCACTGTCCCCTCTCTGCCACTGTAAATGAGCCCGGCGTGGGCTCTGTGTGCCTGGCCAAGGCCAGCCCTCATTTGCAGAGGGGCTCTGTCGCTGGGGGTCACCTCCTGGTTCAGGGCCTCCGGGACCTCTTCAGAGTTGCAGCCCTGCTCCCTGTCCATCCTGGTCCCTGGGCTCTGTGGGACAGAAGCCAGGAGTCAAAGGTGAGGAGAAAATGGTGAACAGACCCAGAGAGGAAAGACACGGGGCCCACGTGAAGAGCCCCCAAATCCCTGAGGGACTCTCATCTTGGGGAGCAGGAGTGCAAGCTTCTCCTCAGGTTTGCCCCTGCAAGACAGAGAATAAGCCAGGAATAGGAAGTAGGAGCCCCACTTTTCACACCCTTCCCTTTGCAGACATCACTAATGGATCACAGATTCCTTCCGGCTGAAACCAGGCAGGAGCTCTCCATTCTATTGGCTGGACTGCTCACAGCTCCTGCCTGCAGCCCTAATACTCACTCCCTTCTGGCTTCTCAGTCTACCAGACATGTGCAGCACGGCACAGCACGGGCCTTACCCACCTCACCCCCGTGGCTTTGGTGGGCTGGCCTTCCCATCCCTCTCACAGGCAGGTCTGGGGGAGGGGGCTGGGCATGTGCTCCAACTTCTGAGTCCTCCCTCCAGAACAGTCCTGCAGGGTGAAAGTGTGGAGTGCGTAGACCGTGGCACAGCCTGATGGGCCCACCCAGAAACTAGAATGTGATGCACTTCCCAAAACTGCACGGGGACCACGGAGCGGAGGGCAGTGGGAGGGGTCTGGAGACTGGCTAGGGCACGGGAGTCTGCTGTCCACCCACCCTGAGGGCTGAATCCTGCACCGAGTAGCTCTGAGACTCTTCACCTGCCTGGGCCTCACCCAGGAACCGTGTGACCTCCTCGGGTTGTTGAGGGCACTGCAGCAGATGGTGGGAGTAAGTGGCCGAGCATGGCGCTTGGCAAGCAGCAAGAGGGAAGGGGGGACTTAACAATGGTGCCTCTGCGAGAATCAGCCGAGGTGCAGGTGGCACGAAGTGCTTTTAGAACACGGAGGCAGAGGCCGGTGCTGCGGCACAGAGGGTTAAACTGCTGCCTGCCATGTATTCCCACCCAGCGCCCTGCTAATGCACCTGGGGAGGCAGTGGACGATGGACCAAGTGCTTGGGCCCCTGCACCCACACGGGAGACCTGGATGGCTCCGGACTTCAGTCTAGCTCAGACTTGGCTGTTCCAACTATTTGGGGGAATGAACAGCAAAGGGACAATCTCTCTTCTTAAAAAAAATGCAGGCATGAGACACTATGGTTCTTAGCAATAACTTGGACTCAAGGCAGATCTCTCTCCTGCAGCCCGACACTTGTGGTTCAGGAAGGGACACTTTCCCTAAGGAATTGCCTCCCTCTCTCCACCCTCGTCTTCCACATCTTCTATCGGTCACCCACTCAGACCTGCCCACAGCGCAGTTCACAGTCTGGGATGCAAGGGGGTGGGGGTACCCCTCTCTCTGGCCAGACCCCGTCTCTCTCCTCCAGCTCTCCCAGACCTCACCTTGGGGGCGCAGGTGTACTGCTGGAGTACACCTTCCCAGACCTGGGAGACCAGGTGGACGACCTCTTGCAGGGACCTGTACTCCACCTGGATCATCCCTCTAAGGGTGTGAGAATAACACAAGGCGGGACCGTGGCCAGAAGCCTTCAAAAAGTGCTGGATACCAAGGAGCAGCAGCCTCTCCATTGCCGCTAGAAGACTCTCCCAGACTCTGTTCCCCTGCTGGTCCCTCGTCTCCCCAGCTGCCCCCCCTTCACCTCCATCCTTTGCCCCTTTATCCCCCAGGTTTCACTCACCCTTGGTACAGACTTCCAGGTAAGAGTAGTCTTCGGCCCAAGAGGCAGCCTGTGGAGGGACAGCTTAGCAGACCTCAGATGGCCGCAACAACTGAATGGACAGACAGGTGGGCTGGCTGGGGTCGGGGCTGCGCTTCAGCTGCTCCCTAGGGTGTGTTCTGGACCCTTTGGAAGAGTAAGGCATGGCACCTGGCTTTGGACAGGGCTGGTGAACAGGTTCTTTTCCTAAAAGCCCCAGTGCACCGAATTACACAAGGGGGCGGTAGAGAGCAGGGGAGGCAATCTCACTGCGATACAGACGCTCATCAATCCAGAGAGGTAGGGGGGAGGATGGGAGAGCATCCAGGGGGGGTTCTCTCCTGACCTGTCTTCTCCAGTTCACAAGCAAATCCGATTCTGAAAAGGTGAAGGACCCACCAAATAAACTAAACAACTCACTTTAAATGTGGGCAAAGGGGTAGGCATGAGGCTGAGTGGTTAAGGTGTCAATTAGGATGCCCCCCTCCCACACCAGAGTGCCTGAGTTCAATTCCGGTCTCCAGCTCCTACTGATGTAGGAGCTGCGCACTAATGCAGACCCTGGCAGGCAGCAGGTGATCGCTCCCACAGCCGGGTCCCTGCCATCCATGCAGGAGACCTGCACTGGGTTCCTGGCTCTGGGATTTGACGCCAGCTCAGTGTTAGCCACTGTGGGCATTTGGGGGAGTGACCCAGCAGATGAGAGCTGTTCTCTCTCTCTCTCTCTCTGTGCCCTCCACCCTCATGTAAATAAATAATTTAAAAATAACACTATATTCCTCCAACAGTATATACAAATGGCCACTAGGCAGATGAAAAAGATGATAAACACCAGATAGCCCTGGGGAAATACAAGCAAGACCAAAAACAGAAACCACTTCACACCCACTAGGAAGACTATAAGCAAAACAAATAAATAAACAAAACCCAGAGAGTAGTGAGTGGTGGTGAGGATATGCAGAAACTGGAGGTGCTTAAGCAGCTGAGGGGAGTGTAACACAGTGCACCTGCTGGGAAGAATAAGGGACCAGTTCCTCAACCGGCCAAACACAGATCGCCACCCAGCGATGCTACTCCTAATTACACAACATTGGTCCACACAAAAACTTGCCCGTGAATGCTCGCAGCTGCGTTATTCATGATAGCCCCAAACTGGAAGCAACCCAACTCCCATCAACTGGTGAATGGAGAAGAAGCCATGCAATAGAACATTAGCCATCAGTAAAGACGGATGAAGTGCTGACCCGTCCTCCAACACGGACGAGCTTGAAAACATTATGCTAAGCGAGGAGCTGGTCACAAAGGAACACCTGCTGTATGATTCCAGTTCTATGGACCGTCCGGAACAGGCGCATCCGTGGGGGCATCAGGGAAGAGGTGGTTTTCTGGGGCTTTCAACCGGCACGTTTGAGGACACGATGGGGAGTGACCACGTGAGGGTACAAGTGTCTTTTTGGGATGGAAAAAATGTTACAAAATTGATAGCTATGATGGTAGCACAATTCTGTAAAAGTACCCCAAATAATTTCCAGTGGGTGAATTAGATCTGAAAATTGTGTCGCTAGACGTAAATGGAAGCTGATTATAAAAAAAGAAAACTAAAATTCGGAGGGAGGGACCCCAGTACCCGGGCCTGGGGAGGGGGCTACGCAGAGGAGCTGGGTCTCTGAGGCTGCTCATAGGTACAGGGAGGGACCCTGGACGCTGCGGCGGCCCGGACTAAGTCCTGCGCGGGCTTAGAAGGCCTTAGAAGGTCCCGCCCCCAGGCCTTGCGCCCCTCGCGTTCGCAGCACCTTGCGGTCCCCCTCACGCCGCAGAGAGCGTTGGCGTTGGCGTTTGAGCCCCAGGACAGGGCGGAGGAACAGGGATAGGGTGGGCGCTGGGAACGTTTCGCAGAGAAGGCTCGGGCGCCTCCGCCTGCGCTGCGCCCCCAGCCCGGTGCAGCCACGGGAGGTGGCCGCGTTCCAACAGCTCCAGGCTGAAAGGGAAGGGGCCCGGGCTCCCGGCTCCCCACCAGGGTCAGGCGTGGACGGTTCCCGGTCCCCGCTCTCGGCGCTCCACCCCGGGCCCCTGGGCGCATCGTGCTTGCTCCGAGGCCTCGGGGTCCCTCCATCCCTCTGCTGGGTCCCAGCCTTCACAGGACCCCTAAACCCACTCTCCCGGCCTGTCTCCGCCTTTCTCACTCCGCACGCTGAGCCCTGCGCACTCGCAGCCAGCGCCCCCCCTCTCGGGGTCGCCCCTGCCTTACCCCGGGTTTCCTCCTGACCCTGGGGATTCATGGAGTCCCAGCCCTCGGGGAAGCAGCTCAGCAGCAGGAAGCAAAGCATCAGACGCATCCCGAGGCCTCTTGGCGCCGCGGGCCCGCTGTGGCCGCCGCATCTTGCTGGGCGCCCGCGATCCGGGGCCTGAGCCGTTGCGGGACCAGAGCTGAGGCTCTGTAGGGCGGCTGGTGCTTAGCTCCGGCAATCGCCTGCCGGATGCCATAAGGCCCCAACACTGGCTCTCCCCTCCCCCTTCCTTTCTAAGATTGACTGGTTGATTTAAAAGGCAGAATAACAAAGAGGGAGACACAGAAACAGAGAGAAATCAGGGTTAAGCCACCTGCCGCAATGCTGGCATCCATATGAGCCCCAATTCCAGCTCTGGCTGCTCGGCTTCCAATCCAGCTCCCTCCTAATGTGCCTGGGAAAGTGGCGGAAGTCGGCCCAAGTCCTTGAGCCCCTGCCACCCACTTGGGAGACCAGGCCCTGGTCACTGAGGGCATTCAGGGAGTGAACCAGAGGATAGAAAATCTTTTGTCTCTCCCTCTCTCTCTCTGTAACTCTGCCTTTCAGATAAATAAATCTTTAGAAGAGAGGGAGATCATTCGTGTGCTGGCTCCCACCACACTTCATGTTTTTGTCTCCTGTTTAAACTTCCCCTATCCAAGGTCATAAAGATGTCTCCTGTAATAATTTCTGGAAGCTTTATTGCTTTGCGATTTATATTAGGTCTAAGTTCCATTTGCAGTGGATCTTTAGCATCAAAAGAGGTAGGTTCCAATTTCATTTTTCCATAGCCAGTTTTCATCTCAGAGTTTATTGAAGAGAGCGTTTGAATTGCCACTCTGTCCTAAACCAAGTATCAGATACTCATGTATCTCTCTTCTGTTCTATTGGCCAACACATCCTTGAACCCGGAATACCCTGTCTTAATTGCTACAGCCGCGTAATAAGCTGTGATAACTGGTAGGGCAGTTTTCTCCTTCAGAAGTATCTTGACTGTTTACGGCTACATGGAATCAGTTTGTCAATTCCCATAGAAGAAGCAAGCAAGCATGAACCTGTTGACATTTTTATTAGGGTCACATTGAATCTATGTAACAGTTTGGAGGATAATTGACACTTTTACTATATTGAGTTTTACATCCTCAAAGAAGCTATATATTCCAAGTTATTTGTACCTTCTCCCATATAATTGTCTCTGTGGCGATCTCAAGTGCCTTTTATATTTATTCCTAAGCATTTGATTTTCATGCTTTGTAGAAGTAAATCTTTTAAAAATTTCATTTCCTGGCCATTCATTGCAAATAGAATTGATTTCTTTGTATTGATTTTTCAGCCAGCCGGCTGGATGAACTCTGACTAATTGGAACAGTGTATCTTTGGAGTTTTCTACACAACAAATCCTAAGCAAGTTTTGCTCCTCCCTTTTCAGCCCCTCTGGCTGTTGCTCCTTTTATTCTGTTACTATGTAGCTAAGGACCCCAGGCCAGTGAGGACTGGAAGGAAAAGAGCAGGCAGCTTGTCCAGTTCTCATTCTCAGCCATTCTAACTTGGCTCGGGTTTCCCCAGGAGCAGACCGGAGGCGAGCATCCAAGTGCAGGGAATTTCTCTGGGAGGTGAAGGAAAACCTGGCCGGGTTGGGGCAGGAGAGGAGGACGGCAGGGGGTTGCTGAGCGGCCAGGCTTGGTTCTGCAGGCAGACTCAGAGAGCTGGGGCAAATGGAAGCTCAGAGCTCTCACCCGGGTGTGAGGGAGCTGGGGTGCCCGCCATTGGTTACAGCTGCCCTGGGGTAGGGAGCGTGGCCTTCCCAGCACCTCCGACGGCCACGTGAGTGGACAACTGTACCCAGGCAGCAAAGGGAAGTCCTCAGTTAGAAGTGGGACGTGGACACCGAAGGGTGAATGTGAGGGACACAGCAGGGTCCCGACAGCCTAGACTGAACAGAGCACTGTGACTAGTGGCGCTTGCAGTCCTCACTGGACGACAGCAGCTGTCCAAGTCTGGATCTTCCCACACCATCTCCAAAAGCCAAGTGGGCCCGGAAAGGGAAAAGGGGGTGAGGCATACTCATACAGCCAATGCGTACAGCCTAAGCACGAGACAGGAACTACTGCACACCCAGGTGATAACCAGCGGCCACCCAGCCTCCGCTACTGTGCTGTCTCCACTGGCGCTGTGGGGCTCAGGGCCCCGCAGCAAGGCTGGCCTTCTAGGAGAGCCAGCTCTCAGTGACAGTCTTAGAAGTTGTCATACCACAGCATGCCAGAGCTTGTCACCCTCCCATGTAGCACAAACAAGTACGAATGCAGGGGGACTGACACGGTTTAAGCCGCTGCCTGCATCCCTTAACAGAGCACTGGTCTCCTATCCAGCTCCCTGCCAACGTGCCTGGGAAGGCAGTGGAAGATGGTCCAAGTGTTTGGGCTTCTGCCTCTCATGTGAAGACCCTGATGGAGTTTCTGGCTCCTGGCTTTGATCTAGCTCAGCTCTGACTGTTGGCAATCTTGAGGGGAGTGAACCAGCAGATGGAAGGGTCTGCTACAAAAAATAGACTATGAGTTAAGGGAAAATGAGAATTAACAAATACCAGAAAAGGAAGGGAGAGGAAAAGAAGGGGAGGGAGAAGAGCAGAAGAAAGGGAAAGGAGGGAGCAGGGAGAGAGAGGGGAGTGACAAGGGGCAGTGATGGAAAACAGGAAACTTTCTAATGACAAGAGGCCGGACACTGTGCAGAAATATGAGTCCCTGGCTAAAAGGACTAATTTCTCAAAATATAAAATTTACAGAAATTGATCCTGTTTGTGGTAGAGAGTGCAGTCACTCCAGTTTCCATATAACGAACAGAGAAACTTCAGGAAGAACCTCTCAACAACACAGCATCAAATCCACATGGCTTCTCAGAGAATTCCACAGATCTGCCAAAGTCAGACAATCCCACAGTGATTTAAATCTTCCAGTACATTAAAAAATCGGAAAACTTTCAAGTTCTTTTATTTTTCAAGATTTATTTATTTGAAAGGCAGAGTTATAGAAAGAGAGGAGGGAGAGGGAGAGAGAAAGAGATACCTTCCATCAGCTGGTTCACTCCCTAAATGGCCTCAATGGCTGGGCCTGGGCCAGGCCGAAACGAGGAACCTGGAACTCTATCCGGTTCTCCCATGTGGGTGGCAGAGGCCCGAGGGCCTGGGCCATCTTCCACTGCCTGCCAAAGTGCATTAGCAGGGAGCTGGATTGGAAGCAGAGCAGCCGAACTCAAATCAGCACTCCAGTATGGGATATCAGTGTTGCAGGTGATGGCTTAACCCACTGGATCACAACACTGGCCACTTCTAAGTTTTTTATTATTGTTTTTAAAGATATATTTATTTTATTTGAAAGGCAGAGTTAGAGAGAGAGAGAGAGAGAGAGAGAGAGAGAGAGAGAGAGAGAGAGAGTCTTCCATCCTCTGGTTCACTCCCCAAATGGCTGCAATGGCCAGGGCTGGACCAGACTGAAGCCAGATCTTAGGAGCTTCTCCTGGGTCTCAAACATGGGTGCAGGGGCCCACGCACTTGGGCCATCTTCTGCTGCTTTCCCAGGTGCATTAGCAGGGAGCTGGATCAGAAGTGGAGCAGCCAGGACTTGAACTGGCGTCCATATGGGATGTTGGTGTCAGAAGTGGCAGCTTTTCCTGCTATACCACAGCACCCATTTTCTTTCTTTTTTAAAAATAGGTTTATACTCACAGGTAGGACAGCTGGGTCATATGGCAGATATATTTGTAGTTTTTTTTTTTTTTGGACAGGCAGAGTTAGATAGTGAGAGAGAGAGAGTGAGAGAGAGAGAGACAGAGAAAGGTCTTCCCTCCGTTGGCTCACCCCCCAGATGGCTGCCACGGCCGGCGCACTGTGCTGATCCCAAGCCAGGAGCCAGGCATTTTTTTTTTATTTGAAAGTCAGAGTTACACAGAGAGAGGAGAGGCAGAGAGAGAGGTCTTCCATCCGATGGTTCACTCCCCAATCAGCCGCAATGCCTGGAGCTGTGCCGATCTGAAGCCAGGAGCCAGGAGCTTCTTCCTGGTCCCCTACATGGGTGCAGAGACCCAAGGGCTTGGGCCATTTTCTACTGCTTTCCCAGGCCACAGCAGAGAGCTGGATTGAAAGTGGAGCAGCTGGACTTGAACCGGTACCCATGTGGGATGCTGGCACCGCAGGTGGCAGCCTTTACCCACTACGCTGCAGCGCTGGGCCCTATTTGTAGTTTTTTGAGGAACCCCACACTGGCTGTACTCGTAGTGGCCCTGCTAGTGTACACCCCAACACAGAGTGCAAGAGTTCCCCCTTCTCCCCATTGTGGATCTTCTCCATCCAAGTTCAAGGCTGCAGATTTTCAAGCCACCCAGATGATGCCAAGCTGGGTCAAAGATTACGGGAGAGGGAGTTTCTTCTCTGGTTTTCCTTCACCACTTAGATTCAGCTCTTTGAGGTCCCAACCCCTGATGGTCATAGTTATCCAAGGTACCAAGCTGTGACAAGCCTTGGATTCCCACCCTTGTCCCTGCTCCCGCAAGACCCTCAACATCCTGGTGCCTTGCATGCCTTTTTGGGGGTTGTCAAGCACCCCCAGGGGAGGAGCTGCTCGGTGCCTGGCTCCTCTTCCTGGCTTCTTGTCCTCTCCCTGATCTCGGCCAGGTAACTACTCAGACCTTACTACCTCTTTGATGCTTTCCGAAACTTTTTAAAATAATTCTTCCCGCTCGATCAGCTGTCCTCGCTGGGGGAGGCGGGTCTCAATCGCATAGGCCGCCACCAGAAGCTGTTTCCCCCTTATAATTTTCAGTTGTCTTTCCCAACACCTTGCAATTCCACGCATTTCGTCTCACTTTTAGGGGAACAGGCAGCCCCCTGGCCTCAGTGAGTGAGTGGGTGGAACGACCGGGTGATGTTGGAAGCAGCAGGGGTTGGCGCCACAGCTCACTAGTCTAATCCTCTGCCTGCAGTGCCGGCACACCGGGTTCTAGTCTCGGTTGGGGCACCGGATTCTGTCCCAGTTGCTCCTCTTCCAGGCCAGCTCTCTGCTGTGGCCCGGGAAGGCAGTGGAGGATGGCCCAAGTGCTTGGGCCCTGCACCCGCATGGGAGACCAGAAGCACCTGGCTCCTGGCTTTGGATCAGTGCAGCGCGCCACCATAGCAGCCATTAGGGGGGTGAACCAACGGAAGGAAGACCTTTCTGTCTCTCTCACTATCTAACTCTGCCTGTCAAAAAAAAAAAAAAAAAGTCCCAGAAGCAGGACTGAGGACAGGTCTGATGTGGGCGTGACCGTAAGACACCCAAATGAGCCTGGAAGCTGACAAGAGATGAATTCGGAAGGCCCCACGGGCCGGATGGAGCATTTGGATTCTGCACGTCTCTAACAGGTTTCTAGGACGACAGTGTCGATTCAGATCTTCATCCAAACTGGAGACCAGAGATACCAGTCTCACGACTGTTGTGTTTCTACCACCTAAACTGTGCCCGATACACGGCAGATGCCCACTAAGTATCAGATGAATGAAATAAAAAAAGATTTATTTGAAAGGCAGAATTAGAGAGAGGCAGAGGCAGAGAGAGAGAGAGAGAGAGAAGTCTTCCATCTGCTGGTTCACTCCCCAGATGAGAGAGAGAGAGAGAGAGAGAGAGAGAGAGAGAGAGGTCTTCCATCCGCTGGTTCACTTCCCAGATGGTCACAAAGGCTGGAGCTGTGCCGATCTGAAGTCAGGAGCCAGGAGCTTCTTTTGGATCTTCCACGTGGGTGCAGGGGTCCAAGGATTTGGGCCATCTTCTACTGCTTTCCCAGGCCATAGCAGAGAACTGGATTGGAAGTTGAGCAGCCGGGACTCAAACCAGCACCCATATGGTATGCTGGCACTGCAGGTGGCAGCTTTACCTGTTACACTACGGCGCTGGCCCCCCTACATTTTTTTTTTTTTAAGATTTATTTATTTGAAAGGCAGAGATAGAGGCAGAGAGAAATCTCTCATCTGCTGGTTCAAATGGCCGCTGGGGCTGGGCTGGGCCAAGTCAAAGCCAGGAGCTTCTTCCTTATCTCCTATGTGGGTGCAGGGGCCCAAGCACTTGGGCCTCTCCTGCTGCCTTCCCAGGCACGTTAGCAGGCAGCTGGATCAGAAATGGAGCAGCCAGGGCATGAACTGGCACCTATGAGGGATTGCTAGTGTTACAGGCGGCAGTTTAACCCGCTACCCCATGTCACCCGCACGTCCTACAGTTTGGGAATAACTTTCCTCCCATCATAGACTGCAAGTTAGCTGAGGGCAGTACGGAAACAGGACTCTACAAATATTTCTTGGAGGAAGTGAGGGAGAAAGAAGTTTATGATGGGGTTATCCAGTCTCATCCAACCAGGTACAAAGAAATGTGGCCATGGGACGCAGGAACTCCAGCTGCCCTTGGGTGGGATGGAGAAGGCTCACGGACATTCCCGGAGCCTACCTTCGAGGGGTTCCTTAAACACTTGTAGGCAGAACACACTGTGACCAAATTCCAACTCTTAAGAAAGCTGAGAACGCAGAAACAAAGCACCAGAGTTTTGAGAAGCTCAAAGACCCACACAAATGGGAGATTCTGGTCCTATGTGTTGGGCTGACTCCGCCTTTCTAGATTGCAAGATCCCAGGCACAGCATGCTGACATTTACCCATATCTCAAACATCATGGGGCTGGCGCTGTGGCGTAGTGGGCTCAGCCCCCACTTGCGGTGCTGACATTCCATATGGACGCCAGTTCATGTCCCAGGTGCTGACATCCCATATGGGCGTCAGTTCATGTCCTGGCTGCTCCACTTCTGATTCAGCTCTCCACTATGGCCTGGGAAAGCAGTGGAGGATGGCCCAAGTGTTTGTGGCCCTGCACCTGCCTGAGAGACTTGGAAGCAGCTCCTGGCTCCTGGGTTCGGATTGGTGCAGCTCCAGCCACTGCGGCCATTTGGGGAGTGAACACCCTGATGGAAGACCTTTCTCTCTCTGTAACTCTCAAATAAAATAAATAAAATTAAAAAATATATATATCATACCTTGGATTCCAGAGTGTCACTTCTAAGAATGTACCCTCAAGGGAAAAAATAAGGCAAGTATGCGAATATATGTGTATTCATCCCATCATTGTTTAGAACTGCCAATAGGTGGGGGGAAAGCAATTAAAAGTCCATTAATTAGGGACTGAATAAAATAATACTGTGCAGCAACTCTAAGAACAAATATTCTTTCAAGGGGGAGGTTTTTCTTTTTCTTTTACATACTACAGGAATGCTTTCTCTTGTACAAAAAGAAACCATTACAAAGAGAAGACCCGCTTGTCACTCTAGCCTGGGAAACCTCCACTCAAGTCTGCTACCCATTTTTCAGGATTATTTTCTATACATACATACATATTACAGATCCATAAAAATATGTATTGTCGGGGCCGGTGCTGTGGAGTAGCAGGTAAAGCTGCCACCTGCAGTGCCGGCATCCCGTATGGGTGCTGGTTCGAGTCCTGGCTGCTCCACTTCTGATCCAGCTCTCTGCTATGGCCTGGGAAAGCAGTAGAAGATGGCCCAAGCCCTTGGGCCCCTGCACCCGCATAGGAGGCCCGGAGGAAGCTCCTGGCCCCTGGTTTCGGATCAGTGCAGTTCCAGCCATGGTGGCCATTGAGGAGTGCACCATTGGATGGAAGACCTCTCTCTCTCTGCCTCTGCCTCTCTGTAACTCTGCCTTTCGAATAAATGAATAAATCTTTTTAAAAAAGTCTGTGCATGGGTTTTATACAAATTGCGACATGCGCTGTCCGGTTCTGCACCTTGTCTTTGCTGTCCAGTGCTGTCTCTGCCATCTCCTTAGTGCACAGTTTGGCTTCTTCTCAACAGCTACAGATGCCGGGCATCTCCTAGTGCACTTGGCCTTGCCGTTACCAGCAAACCTTCAGGTGGATTTAAATTTTTGTCACTGCTAAATTAAGACACCACCTAAGACACCCACAGCCCGGATCGGAGTGCCTGGGTCCTCCCCTTGGCCCACTCCCAGCTGCTGCACACCCTGGGAAGGTAGGGTCCCTGCCACTCCCACGGGAGACCTGGATGGAGTTCCTGGCTCCTGGCTTTGGCCTGGCCCAGCTCCAGGGTTACGGGCATTTGGGAAGTGAACCAGCAGATGGGAGTCTCTCTCTCTCTCAAAACAAGATGCTGCTAATTTTAAAATGAACACATTTATTAAAAACAGAAAGATTTTAAACCAGGCCTCCGGCGGCTCTCAGGAGCTGCGGCCTCCCCTGGCTAATCCCAGCCAGCCCCTCTGCCCTGGTTCCCAGGGTTCAAGCCTGGCTCTACCTCCACCCCGCTGGTGTCCAAATAAGCACAGCAGAGATTCTGAGTGCAAAATCCACTTTAATCGTCCAGTGTCAGCTCGCTGAGAGCCCGCCCTCCCGAGCGCAAAGGGGCGGGAGAGAGGTCTTCCCACCAGGCCTCAGTCCACGGAGAGTTTACGGCTCAGAGAAGGGAACAGCTCGAAGAAGCCCTGAAATGGGAGGCGACAAGGGTCAGACGGGGGTGCCCACCACGCGCCTCCCGCCGACACCAGACCAGCAAGAGAAGCGTGGGGCTCTGCCTGGCATCTGCACCGCCCCACCCCCACCCCGTACTTGCGCTTCCCTTCGGGGGCTGCTCGGGCCTCTGAGCCTTGAGAGGAACGGGACCTTTGTTTGCCCACACGGTAGCCTCGTGACCAGCAGCCCCCATCACCAAGGCCTGCCACTCGCTGATGGCGCTGCTGCCCCACAGGGGAGGAGCCGGGCCACGGCAGGGCGGTGGGTGGGGCGTTACCTTGAAGAGGGTGAGGGTCTGCAGCACCCCCGTGGTGCAGGCAGTCTCCCGGATGGAGTGCATGGCCAGCTGTGGGCTGCCCAGGTCCAGCACCCGCAGCCCCAGCCGAGAAGCCAAGATGGGTCCAATGGTGGTCCCACAGGGGGAGTCGTTCCGGACCATGAGGTCCTGCAGGGAGGAGAGGAGTCAGGAGCCACACGCAGTCTGTGCCCCTTAGGGCTGGGGACGAAGCCACCTCACAACCGCAGGGTGCCCGGGCATAGGTCGATGGCAGGCCCCAAGGGACAAAATATTCTGAACTGGTCCAGCTCTCCTGGTCTGCACCGCCAGCACCCTGGTTCCAGCTGCAGTCACTCCGCCTCCCACAAGGGGGAGCTCTTTTACAACTCCTGTCCATTCTGGCACGCTTGGCTTAATTACCCACCCTCCTACCCTCTCCACCCCCACACACAGAAAAATCATTCAGGAGTTTTACTGTTTCAAAATATATCGCTCTTGGCATCTGGAAACAATGTTCTTTATGTATATCAAAGTAAAAACTAAATACAATCGTATTAGGATGCTAGAAAAAGATTTTCAGTAGAAAATTATAAAGTTAATAACTACTCTGCTTTTTGACTAAGAATTACTGTATTAATGCATGATTTTTCAAAGATGTCTATTTGTCCCGGCACTGCCCACGGACATGGCCCCAGAGTACTGTTCCCCAATTCAACAGTCACATGCCAGACCAGGTCTCGAAGCTGTTGCTCCCCAAAAGCTCCCAAGTCTGGGGGAGATGAACCTGCTGGTCTTGTTGTGCCCACAGGCAAGGACATGTTCAAAAGTCAAAAGGGCCCAGGAGTCACAGAAATGCAGCGAAGCAGGCATTGTTACTACCCCATTTGAGACTCAGATTAGGAGACAATGCAAGGTCACGTGGCTGACACCACAGAGGCAGCACTGGGGGCCAGTGCTGCGGCATCGCAGATAAAGCTGCTGCCTGCAATGTGTCCCTGCTGTTCTGCTTCCAAGCCAGCTCCCTGCTCACGGCCTGGGAGAAGCAGTGGAAGATGGCCCGGGTGCTTGGGCCCCTGCACCTGCGAGGGAGACCTGGAGAAAGCTCCTGGCTCCTGACTTCAGCCCGTTGCAGCCAACTGGGGAGTGAACCAGCAGGTGGAAGATCTCTGTCTGTCATCCCCCTCTCTCTGTAACTCTTTCAAATAAATTAACAAACAGCAGCATTGACTCCAGCTCTGCCTATATCCCAGAGCCCTGCTCTCACTGTCGGGACTGCCTCCACCCAGTCCCCCCATGGGGACGCATCTGCCTGATGCGCCCGCCCGCCCGCTCCAGCACCCTCCCTCCAGGCAGCGCCCCGCACCTGCAGGGGCACCCCGACGTGGCTGGCCACCTCCCGGATCAGGGCCTCTGAGATGGCGTTGGAGGCGTAGCGCTGTTTGCTGTTCACCTTGATCACGGGGCCCTGGGAGAGGCGAGGGAGAGGCAGAGGTGGTGAGGGCCCAGCGAGAACAAGACGGGCCCCGGGTCCTGAGGAGAAACAGAGCGCCTCACCTTGTGGAACAAGGGCCGATGGTTCTCCTCATGCTTGTCCCTGCGGGAGGGAGACAGAGGCCAGGGATGGACAACAGGCGTGGCCGACCGGGCAACTCCCACCTCCCCTGCCAGGGCAGACAGCACTAATGGATCTCAGCACTCTCGCAGCCAGCCCAGAGGCATCCTCAACACGGAGCTCCAGGCCACCCGCAGCTGCAGGTGAACCTGTGCTGAGCCTAGGCGCAGTCAGAACCCTCCAGCAGAGCGGGGGCGGGGCCGCGCCTGCGCCTGGGTCGTGCTCGGGTCTCTGGAGGTGGCGGACTCACAGGTAGTTGGGGTGCACGGCGTGGGCCATGTCCGCACTGATCATGTAGGACTTGGGGATGGCCTCCTCGAAGGCTGTCACGTGCTGGGACGAGGCCGAGATCCGCCGCAGCACCAGCTCCGTCAGCAGCGACTGTGCGCCCTGGGCACTCTCGGACCCCACCTAGAGACAGCAGCGTGCGCTGGGGCTCTGAGCTGGGCGGGGCCCAACGCCCAGAGGGTCCCAGGACCCCACTGAGCCACGGGGTGGACTGGGTGCAGGTGCCTGGGCTGTCCCTGAGCCCTGACGCCGGCTTGGGCTCCGGTTCATTCGTGATCCTTGCTGGGGCAGAAGTAGCACTTACCGGCTCTCCCCACACTCCCCCTGCCTTGCCCGCATCTGAGCCTGGGCACAGGTGTCCCAGGCACACGGGTCAATCTCTCACGCCTGTGACAGAGCTGAGGGGCCCTGACAGCTTGTTCAGCAGAACACCCGAGTTAAGTGGCGCTGAGCACACAACTACCCGGCTAGAGACTTTCCCAGCCTCCCGTGCAGCTAAGCACGCCTGTGCCAAGGCCTAATGACCGAGAGCAGGGACAGATGCCACCTCGAGTCCCCGTGCCCTTCAGGCCCTCCTCCCTGCCTCTGAACTCAGTGTAGCACAGTGGCCAGGGCTGGACCAGCCACCCTGGGCCTGCAGCCATGAGCCCTGCACGCGCCATGGCGGCGATCCGTCCCGAGCTGCCGACTCCGACTCGGGGATTCCCATCCATCCGCCCAAGTTCCTGCACCACAGCCAAGGCTGCAGCCTAAGACACACGGGCACCTGGAGGCCCTGGGCTCGTGAGGCCGACCTGGGCAGTCCCTGTCCCTGAGGAGGGGGCCGTCCGAGTGGGAGATGGGGTCACAGCAGGGCAGAGCCGTGTTGCAGTATGTGTGTGTGTGTGTGGGGGGGGGGGTGGCCTAGTGCTGGGGACAGACCCCCATCCCTGGGGTCTCCAGAGCGGCCCTGGCTCAGGGTGGGGCTGGCATACGCTGGCTGCCTAAGACTGCGCAGGGGAGCCCCTCGCCGGGCCCCCTACCTACCTCTTCGTTGTCGTAGAGTGTGATCATGCGCACGTGCGGCTCCATGGCCAGGGAGGCGGGGGCAGCACAGGAGTCAATCAAGGCCTGGTTCGGGGGAGAAACGAGAGCAAGACCCTCACCCCTGCCGCTTCCGTGATGCAGCCCCGGGGCCCTTAGAGGGGTACACTCCGGGCGCCTCCACTGCAGCGGGCGGGGCTTTCACTGCCCTCCTGCAGGGGGCGTGGCGGGGTCCTTTCCAACTGGGATGGGCGCTCTTCTCCCTTGACAGGCAAGGGAGGGTGCAGAAGGTGCGGAGGAGGAGCCGAGCACCCGGGAAAGCCAAAGACGGCAGTGAAGGCCTTGGCTGGGCAAGGCTGAGGTCCGAAGTGGTGAGCGGGACCCCATGCAGGCAACGGAGCGGCTGGCTGGTGGCAGGAGGGCACGCAGGCCCAGGCTGGACTCTGCTCTCGGGAACAGCCCAAAGCCCGTCTCCAGCCCCAGGATGCGCAGGGAAGGAAAGATCAGGAGGGGCGAGGGCAAGAGAGAAAGCGAGGGAACGACTGGGGAGCAAGAAGTGGGCAACAGCCCGGTGAGCAGATGTGGGGGCTGCACCCCAAGACCCTGGCATAGACAGAGGGCTGGTGGGCTTCAGCCAGCGCTGCGGTGGGGGCCGCTGCCGCCTTATGGTACGGTGAGGCCTTTCCCATGAGGCCCCGGGAGCCTTTCCCACGAGGCCCCGGGAGTGTGGTGAGAGCGAGCCACGTGGCACCTAAACTCTTTGGCTTCCTTTCCAGGGCACGGCCAGAGGTGGCGCCGCTGAGGCTGCAGCTTCCAGGTCTCCACCATGATCCGCCCCAGCCAGCAGACCCGGGCGCCAGAGGCCCTCGCGCCACCTGCCGGGCCTGAGCCGCTGCTGACACTGCAGCTCTCCCGGGGACCTGGTGGCGGGGTGGGGTGGGGGGTTGCTCCTCACCTGCAGGGCACAGAAGCAGCTGTGCAGATTGTCCAGCCGAGGGGCAAAGATGAACTCGTCATAGGCTCCACCCAGGACCTGGACAGACAGGACAGTCAGCCTGGCCTCCCGCCCTGCCCTGCGCACCACGGGCCTGGGTTCCTTGTGCAGCCTCTCCCCGGCCCCACCTGAGGGCGCTGTTACCTTTGCTTCCCCAGGGCTGAGGACGGAGGAGGGACTGGGCTGAACGGAGGGGTGGGAGGGGGCAGCCCGCGGGTCCTGGCCTCTTGGGGTGGGACAGGGCAAGGGAGGGCTGGGCGGTCATTGAAAAAGGAAACCGCAGCACAGGACACCGGGGATGACCTGCTGCGGCCAACCGGGACTGAGCCTGGGCCACGTTCGGTTCTCTCAGCCTCCGAGGCTCGGAGCCAGCGTGGGCCAAGGCACCCACGCGCCATCTGCAGCAGAGACTCCGGGGAACCCGTGGAAAGGGCTAGTCCCAGGCTGCACCCTCCAGACAGTCCCGCCAGGCAGGTGCGGGGCAGGGAACTTGTGCTCAGGACCCCCGCCCTGGAAGCAGAGTGGGCAGGTGTCCACAGTGACCGAGGGACGGGTGGCAGTGATGAGTGCTCAGCGGACAGGCCAAGGCTGGCTGGGATCCTGGAACCCCCCTCCCGCAGCCAGCCAAGTTCACGGCCATTGCTCACCGCAGGCTGGGTGTCTGCCAGGCAGAGCTCCATCTCCAAGATTTCCTCAGGGCTCAGCCCAAGATGGGCACAGAGCAGGGACATGAGGACAGTGTGGTGCCGCTCATCCTGCAAGGCACAGGTGGCTGGAGGAGGCTGGGCCTGGGCCTCCTCCCCACCGGCTCAGGTGCCCTGTGCCCCTTTGCCCACCGCCCCGAGCAGGGGACCTGCTTACGGTAGCATTGGGAGGCCCCGGCTCAGGGGTCCCCTTCTCCAGCTCCTCCTGGACTGCTGTGGCAAGAATGGGGATGCTGTGGGGAGAGGCACGAGACGGGGTGTGGGGACGGCTGGAGGGCCTGGGGGGCACCCACGGGCTCAGGTCCCAGCCTGCTCCCCAGGGGCAGAGGGGTGAGGACCCTTGGGCACCCAGGGGGTCCTGTGAGTAGAACGTGACCATATCGGGGCCCCTTAGGCGGCGGTCTCCCAGGTGCCCTCCCGCCCCTCGGCCCCAGAGCCGCCTGCCCCAGCCTCACAGGTGCGTCTCCGTGTTGGGTGCGAAGTTCTCGTTGATGTTGCGCTGCAGGTGGATGGCCAGGTGCGGGATGCGCAGAATGGGCCGTTCCACGTGCACCAGCCGCTGCTCCAGGCGGCCTGAGGAGGGGCACTGTGGCCAGGCGGGCCAGGTCAGCACGGCGGCCCTGGACCCAGACTGCCCTTCTTGGGAAGGGAGGCTCCGCTGGGCCCCCATGGACCTGACAGTCCGCCTCCCTCTCCCCAGCCGCAGTTCCCACCTTGACGATGACGCGTCCGGCCAGTGTCAGGTCACGGTCAAACCAGGTGCTCCAGATCCCGCCGCCATAGGTCTCCACGCCAACCTGCTGGTAGCCCACCTGGCTGCGGCGAGAGCGACGCTTCACCTGAGCGTGCGGACGGGGAGGGGCGGTGAGAGCTGAGTGCAGCCATTTCCAAGGTAATGAACCCCGTGCCAGACGTGGAGGAAGGGGGCAACCTGTCCGCCATCTCCCCGGCCCCGGCAGGTTCCGCCCCCTCGGCCCCCTTCTGCCTTTACTCTCTCCCCCACCACACCTACCCCAGGCCAGGTCCTTACCCGGAGGCAGGGGCTGTCCGTGTGGGCCCCAATGAGGCTGAAGCCATTGCCAGGGACATACTGGCCTCCCACGGCGAAAGCGATGATGGTGGAGGAGTTCCTGGTCAGGAAGTACTGGGGGAGGGGAGCGCAAAGGCAGGGGTGTGAGGCGCCCGGGCCGCCCCGAGGGACTTTGAGACCGGCGCCGCACACGCCCCCAGTACCTTGCACTCGGGCTTGATATCCCAGCTCTCCGTCTCCTTGAGTTCATGGAAGCCAGCCTGGAGGAGGCGGCTGCGGCACTCGGCCACGACTGTAGGAGAAGGACCCTCTCAGCACGGTGGAATCTGGTGGGGAGGGGGCGTGCCACCTCCCACTCTCCTCCTTTGCCCTGGTCACTTACCGTGGAAAGGAGAGGGGCTCCGGTTCACGAACTTGAGGAGTTCCCGGGCCGCGGCCTGCACCGCCTCCTTGCGGGCCCTGACAGCCATGGACAGCTAGGGGAGGGAGACGCTCGGGCTCCTACGAGGCCTGGGACCCCTGGCCTCTTCCGCCTGAGCCGCGAGCACCCCTCCGCCCCCAGGATCCGGTGCCTCTGCCGCTTTCCCTACCGAGACCCAGATCCCGGAGGGGGTCTCGGGGTCTCCGCCGAAGGCCACAGCCCTCGACCCGAAGGACCACGACCCCAGGTCGCGCCGGCTCAGAAGGGCCCGCCCCCAAATCCGAGCTTAAACCACGTCCCCGCCCAACGAGGAAATCCCGGGCTGTATCACACTCCGAGCCCCCCGGTGTGCCCTCCAACTTGGCCGGCCTGCTCCACGCGCGAGACCCCAACCCGGGGCCAAAGCCCCGTCCCCAGGGAACAACTCCCGCCCCCAGGCTCCCGCAGGGCACCCCTGCCAAACCCGGAAAGGTCAAACCTCTGCGGCGGGGCTTCCGGTTTCGCTGTGGGTCGGGCGCACCCCCACCCCGGCACGGCGTTAAACTTAGGCCGAGCGGGTCTGGGGTTGAAATCCAAGCCGCCTCCTACCAGGAAGGCCCCGCGGGACAGCCGCGGAGGCTCAGCGGGCGCCCAGCCCGCCTCTCGTCAGACCACGCCCCAGCGCTGTCCGCCCCGCCCCTCGAGAGGACCCGCCGTCCGCCGCTCCCCGGGCCTCCCTAGGCCGCGCCCCTGCCGGCCTGCCGTCCGCCCCGCCCCGCGGCAGGCCACGCCCCCACCGCGCTGCGGGCCGCCGCGACCAGCGCCCTCTGCCGGTCCGGAGGTGCTAGGACAGCCGCGAACGGCCCGGAACGTGGAGGACTCCACAGTGCGAAGTGGGCAGTCAGTCGTTCGCGCTCGCTCTCCACAGCCACCTTGTGATACCAAAAGCGGCGTGGCCAGTGCTCACGGTGAGCGTGTGCCATATGGCGAAGCTTGCCATGTTGCTGCCTTTACACAAGTGCACGATCCACTGTGCATTCGCTGTCATTTACTGCGTGAACACACTGACATACCGAGACCAGCACCCCGGCCGCGTGGAGAACGGCAAAAGCCTAAAAGCCTTTAGTACAAAGTTTCAGAACTGAAATATGCACACATAGGGCTGGGTGTTTGGTGCAAATCTAAGATGCTTTGTGGACTCCGAGCTCCGCCACTGATGCACAGCTGCAAGACAGCAAGTGGTGGCTAAAGCTGGTCCCTGACCCCTGCATGGGTGGCCTGCATTGGGTTCCTGCCTCCTGGCTTCGGCCTGGCCCAGCCCTGGTTGTTATGGGCATTTGAGGACTGAACCAACATATGGAGAAGCTCTCTGTCTGTCTCGCTCTTTCAAATGAGATGAAAATAAATAACCTTTTTAATAACCTTTTTTTATTAACACACATAAAGCTGTATTTCTGGCCCCTCAATTTGGAAATTGTGCCTGCATGTAGAAAGGGAAGCAGATGGAATTTCTCTTTGGATCTTGATAATGTGGGGAAAAATCAAGTGAGGAACTGGGGATGAGGTGGGGGACCCCTCAGTAAAGGGGTACCCAGCTCCACTCCTCCCTCACCTGCACCAACACTGCAAACTATTGTCCGTAACTTTCCCCTGATCCTCACTCCTCCCAGCTTCACATTGAGTGTAAGTCCTATGTGCTATTGTTCCTACAGTCACTTCCTTGCACACACCTTCAAGAACCTCTGGCTGGGGCCAGTGCTGTGGTACAGTGGGTTAAGCTGCTGGCAGAGTGCTGGTTCGAGTCCCGCCTGCTCCACTTCCAACCTACCTCCCTGCCAATGCATTTGGGAAAGCAGTGGCGAATGGCCCAAGTCCTTGGACCCTGCCACCCACGTGGGAGGCCCAGATAGAGTTCCAGGTTCCTGGCTTTGGCCTGGCCCAGCCCTGACTATTGAGGCCTTTAGGGGAGAGAACCCACAGGTGGAAGATCAGTCTCTCTCTGTCTCTCTGTTGCTTTGCCTTTCAAATAAATGTATGAATACATCTTTTTTTTAAATTCTATTTAAAGGACAAGAGGACCCTTGGCTCTGGATTTGCTTTCTTGCCTGGTGGAGCCGCAGCTCTACTGCAGCCCGCTCCCCACAGCCATGCTGCCCCTTCTTCTTCTTCTTTTTTTTGGACAGGCAGAGTGGACAGTGAGAGAGAGAGACAGAGAGAAAGGTCTTCCTTTGCCGTTGGTTCACCTTCCAATGGCCACTGCGGCCCGCGCACCATGCTGACCCGAAGCCAGGAGCCAGGTGCTTCTCCTGGTCTCCCATGGGGTGCAGGGCCCAAGCACTTGGACCATCCTCCACTGCACTCCCGGGCCACAACAGAGAGCTGGCCTGGAAGAGGGGCAACCGGGACAGAATCCGGTGCCCCGACCGGGACTAGAACCCAGTGTGCTGGCGCTGCAGGTGGATGAATATCCTAGTGAGCTGCGGCGCTGGCCCATGCTGGCCCTTCTTACTCTCTGTCCACAACCGCTAACCTTTTAGTGCTTCGTCCCGCCCAGAGCGCCTCCTGCCTCTCCCAGACCGTCCATTCTTTGGCTCTCCTGGAAGATCGCTGTGTTCGATCTGCCTTGGCCTTACTCTGGGCGAATGGCCATGGTTCCCATTTTTCTGTGAAATTCCGAGCCCTCAAAGGAGAACCTCTGCAGGTTCTAAGCACCTGCGCTCCACATTCTGTTGGCGTTGCCATGGATGAGCCGTCTGTGCTTCTACCCAAGGCCACCTCTGCCCCGCGCGCAAGGCCCCTCTCCCTTGCCGCTCCAGGACTCCATTCCAGCCGCTCTCCCCCTTCTCTTGTGTTCTCACTCTCCACGGTGGGTCGTGCTGGTCAGCACACACGCGTGCTGTAATTTCTCCCTGTTAGGCATGGGCAGTGCGGCGCAGTGGGTTGAGCCACCTCCCATAACACTGGCATTTCGTATCAGAGCTGTTTCAAGTCCTGGCTAGTGCGCTCCTGATCCAGTTCTCCGCTAATGTGCCTGGGAAGGCAGCAGGTGATGGCTGGAGTGCTTGGGCCTCTGCAGCCCACATGGAAGACCCGAATGAAGCGCCTGGTTCCTGGCTTTGGTCGGGCCCAGCCTGCCTGCCGCGAGCACTTGGGAGTAAACCAGCAGATGGAAGATGGAATATAGCTCCCCCCGCTCTCTCTGATTGTCACTCTGCCTTTCAGGTAGATGAACAGCTTTTAAAAAATAAACATTTTTTAAAACCAGCAGTCCTCACTTCACTCCCAATGTCCCTCCAGCAAAGGCCTCATTTTTCTGCCACCCGTTAAATGAGTCTACTTTCACAGAGTTTTCTAGACTTTAGTGTCTGCAATTGCTCATCTCCCAGTCTCTCAGAAACTCTCTGGATGAGGGTTTATCTCTCTCTCTCTCTTGACAGGCAGAGTTAGACAGTGAGAGAGAGAGAAACAGAAAGGTCTTCCTTTCATTGGTCCACTCTCCAAATGGCTGCTACGGCCAGCGTGCTGCACTGATCCAAAGCCAGGAGCCAGGAGCCAGGTGCTTCCTCCTGGTCTCCCATGTGGGTGCAGAGCCCAAGGACTTGGGCCATCCTCCACTGCCTTCCCGGGCTACAGCAGAGAGCTGGACTGGAAGAGGAGCAATAAAGACAGAATCTGGCACCCCGACTGGGACTAGAACCTGGGGTGCTGGCGCCGAAGGTGGAGGATTAGCCTAGTAAGCTGCGACGCCAGCCTATAAGGGTTTATCTCAAACGTGCTGTCCAAAATTCTCTTGTCTGAGCCGAAACCAACCCCCATGATCCTGAACCCAACCTTCAGTTTGCACTGTGTTTTATTTGAAAGGCAGAGAGAGAAAAAGAAAGAGAGAGAGAGAGAGGGAGAGAGAGAGAGTTATTCCACGCACTGGTTCACTCTCCAAATGCCCACCTCAGCTGGGGCTGGGCCGTGCAGAGGCCAGGAGCCTGGAACTCAATGCGGGCCTCCCACGTGGATTCTGGGGACTCAGGTTAGAGCCTCCGAAACTGAGCGCTACCTGCAGGCTGGACGGATGTGGGGCGCCGACGCCCCCAGTGGTGACAGCGCTGGGCCGGCCGGATGCCCCACTCGTTGCCTGGGGCTCACGGGCAGCACTTGACCAAGGCTCTGGCTGCTTTCCTAGAAACACTCTTCACCCGGCCTTCGAGACTCTGGCTGCCCTTGGCCTCCCCTTGGCGTCTCCTCTGCTCCTCCCCATCTTTAAATGAGTCGCTCAGGGCACAGTTCTCGCAAACCTATCCTCTCCCTTATTGATCTCGTCTGGCCTCATGGCTTTGAGTAGCATCTACACCCAGACAATTCCCAGGTTTATGGATCTCTAGCCCAGACCTCTCTTCTGAACCATAATCTCACCTGTCCGAGTGTTATTCTGTGTCTCCGCCTGTGTGCCTGTCTTAGTCCATTTTCTGCTGCTGTAACAAAACACCCAAAGGCTGGGTTGTTATACAGAGGCTTATTTAACTCGGGATTCTGGAGGCTGCAGGGTGCAAGCCACATGGTGCTGGCATCCTGGCAGGAACCCCTGGCTGTGTCACAATACAGCAGAGAAATGCACAGGGCACAGGTGCACAAAATGAGAAAGACGTGGGTGGAGTGGCCTCACTGTGTTGCAAACTCCTCTCGTGGGAACGGACTGACTCAGAGGGCAGCTTGAATCCCTTCCAAGGGCAGTGTCCTCGGTGACCTGACCACTTCCCACTGGGTTCCAGAACCCACCACTACCACACTGGGGACCAAGCTTCCAGGACATGCACCTGTGCGGGACACGCCCAACCCATCCGTGCTGTAGCAGTGCCTGATAGGAGCCAGCGGCTTGGAGTGGCTGGCTCTGAACTTGTTCTGAAAGCCGCCGATACCCTTCCCATCTCAGTAAAAGGCAGCCATGTCCTGCCACGCTCAGGCCTAAGCCCCCAGTGACATCCTCTGACTCCCCGTGTCCTATATGTCCTGCTGTCCCTGGCTCCTACTAGCATCCCCCAGAGGGAAGTGCTGTGGCCCTCGGTCCTCCCCTCAAGGCACCACTGTCGTGTCCTGCCTTGGGGCCTACAGGAAGAATCTGCAGTATCGGTCGACTGCAGGCCAATGACAAGGAGCGATTCTGCCTCTGCTGGTGCCGTCCTCAGCGCCTGGCACATCGTCCCGAATGAATTAAACTTGTAGAAGCAATTGCTCTTTGTGGACAAGGGCCCTCATAGAATACCAGGCAGCAATAAAAAGCTAACTCGTGGTAGTGATGAACGCAGAAGTCCGGGCCCAGGGAAACAACACAGAGAGATGGGGAACAGCTCAGTGGTTGCCAAGGCTCAGGTGGGTGGGGGAGGGATGGTGTGACTCAGGAGGTGCAGCGCAAACTACATCCTATGGCTGGAGAGGGCTGGTGAGGGCTGGTGAGGGCTGGTTGTCGATCTCCATTACGGGAGTGACTGTAACTCTACATGTAGAGGAAATACAGCCGCAACCAGACACAAAGAAGGAAAAGCGGACCCTCCTCCCCGACCCCCAGCACAAACCTTAAAAAGCGGCTTCTCCCAGTTGTCTGGTGATGCGGCTGCCCGCTGTTATTTTGTCCAGGGAGGGCCCACGTTCTGCTTCTGTAAAGCCCAGTCATAGCTCTGTCCTAATAAATCTGCCCCTGGTATCTCTCTTACAAACATACTGGACCCACCGACCATTGGCAGTGTGGTCCTAAGTCACGTAGGCTGCAATTTAAAGCCCCCGATGCTGTAACGGCTAAGGTCTGGCGTTCTGAAGCTACTTGGATCCTCCGCTGTCTCTGGTGCCTGTTTGAACACAGGGAGCTTCCCCACCCCAGGTTTCTGTAACATACACATGCAACAGCATTAGGTTCCCGGATAACAGACGGGATGCCCTGTTAAATTTGAGTTTAGGATATACAAAAGCAGTTTCTTCAGGCTATATTCTACATATGATGGGATGTACTTACACCGAAAATAAGAATTCACTGAACACGCTGTATTTTTATTCGCTAAATCTGGCAACCCTAGGAAAAATACCCTAGAACTGCGAGTTTATGCGCACTCAGTTTTTTTTTTTTCTTTA
The DNA here is from genome assembly GCA_949820135.1 of Sylvilagus floridanus. Taxonomy (NCBI): domain Eukaryota; kingdom Metazoa; phylum Chordata; class Mammalia; order Lagomorpha; family Leporidae; genus Sylvilagus; species Sylvilagus floridanus. The sequence continues at coordinate 162,275,669 of OX463236.1, forward strand.
GGATTTATTTATCTATTTGAAAGTCAGAGTGACAGAGAGAGAGAGGAGGGAGGAGAAACAGAGACAGAGATCTATCTGCTGGTTCGCTCCCCTAAACGGCCACAACAGCTGGAACTGGGCCAGGCCAAAACCAGGAGCCAGGAACTCCATCCAAGCCTCCCACGTGGGTGACAGGGACCCAAGGAAGGAGCATTAGCAGGGAGCTGGATTGGAAGTGTAGCAGCTGGGACTCGATCCCATGCTCTGATACGGGATGCAGGCATCTCGAGCGAGTGGAGGCTTAACTTGCCGCGCCACCATGCCAGCCCCCACGCACCCCTATTTTCCCAGTGTCCCTTTCCTGGTTGCGATATCACACTCTGAGCAGAGGGTGCACAGGCTGTCTCTGCATTGTTTTTGCAACCTCCCAAAAATGCATAATTATTTCAAACGACAAAGGCCTTTGGAATGGTCCTCAAAAGAAAGCTGATGCTCCTGGTGGTAGAAACAAAGGAGGTTTTATGGGGCCTTGTAAAAGCTTCCCAGAGGGCTTCAGAGGCTTCCTGGGAGTGGAAGGTCAGGATCTCAGGTCATCAGAACAAAGAGTGTGGGCTCAGGATCAGGGCCAGCCGGGTCAGCTCGTTAGCTGTGAGCCGCCTATGCCGAGGTGGGCTGGGCCCTCCCACTCCTGTCTCCTGCTCCTAGTTCGGTGGCACCAGGCCTGTGTGTGTTTGCCCTGCAGAGATGGGCAAACACTGCTCACCACAGCGGCCCCTTTCCTCCCTGAGAGCTGCCTGCTAAGCGTTCACCATCTTTCCACGGATTTGGAGCCTCAATTTTCTTATCTAAAACGAGGGAAGAAGGGGGCCAATCCTGTGGCATAGCAGGTAAAGCGGCCGCCTTCCGTGCTACCATCCTTGTGGGCGCCGGTTCGAGTCCTGGCTGCTCCACTTCCAATCCCGCTCCCTGCTGATGGCCTGGGAAAGCAGTGGAAGATGGTCCAAGTGCTTGGGCCCCTGCACCCATGTGGGAGACCGGAACGGGAGACCTGACTCCTGGATTCAGATTGGCCCAGCAGCAGCTATTTTGGGGAGTGAACCAGAGGATGGAAGAACCTACCCCCCACCTCTGCCTCTCTGTAACTCTGCCTTTCAAATAAATAAATAAAATATTTAAAAAGTGGAAGAAGGTGTCGGTAATAATCTCATTACATTCTAAGGATTAAATGAGAGAATGCATTTAGTGGCTCATAACTAAGTTTTCAAATAGTACGTGAATAATAATTGATAGGTGGGGTCATCTTGTTAAACTTTGAGCAACTTGCAGGCAGTTTTTATTTTTTATTTATTTTTGACAGGCAGAGTTAGAGAGAGAGAAAGACAGAGAAAGGTCTTCCTTCCGTTGGTTCACCCCTAAATGGCCACTATGGCCGGCGGCGTTGCGCCAATCTGAAGCCAGGAGCCAGGTGCTTCCTCCTGGTCTCCCATGGGGTGCAGGGCCCAAGCACTTGGGCCATCCTCCACTGCCCTCTCGGGCCACAGCAGAGAGCTGGACTGGAAGACGAGCAACTGGGACAGAACTGGTGCCCCAACTGGGACTAGAACCCGGGGTGCCGGTGCCGCAGGTGGAGGATTATCCTAGTGAGCTGCGGTGCCGGCCTTGCAGGCAATTTTTTAAATGTTCTTTTTTTAGTGCCTTACCCAGCTTGATATCTTTGGTTTTTTTAAGTGATTTTTTTTTTTTTTTAATTTGAGAGGCAAAGAGAGAGAGAGAGAGGATGAGCTCTCCCACTCCCCTAGTCACTCCCCACAACCAACCAGGCTGAAGCTGGGAGCTGGTAATTCAATCCAGGTCTCCCACAACGGTGAGAGGGGCCCAACTACTTGAGCCATCACCTGCTACCTGCTGAGGTGTGCGTCAGCGGGAAGCTGGATGGAGCTGCATCCTGAACCCAGGAGATCTGAATTAGAATACAGCAGTCCCAGCCACAGCTCACTTGCTGTGCCAAAAGCTCACTCCCTGAGTCATCTTTTTAAAAATTTTTTAAATTTTTTTTGACAGGCAGAGTAGACAGTGAGAGAGAGAGAGACAGAAAGGTCTTCCTTTTGCCATTGGTTCACCTTCCAATGGCTGCCGCGGCCGGCGTGCTACGGCTGGCGCACCGCGCTGATCTGATGGCAGGAGCCAGGTGCTTCTCCTGGTCTCCCATGGGGTGCAGGGCCCAAGCACCTGGGCCATCCTCCACTGCACTCCTGGGCCACAGCAGAGAGCTGGCCTGGAAGAGGGGCAACCGGGACAGAATCTGGTGCCCTGACGGGGACTAGAACCCGGTGTGCTGGCGCCGCAAGGCGGAGGATTAGTGTAGTGAGCCTCAGCGCCAGCCACTGAGTCATCTTGATACCTTTAGTAACTGACACAGGGTCTGACATACAGCAGGTGCTAAATTACTGTTTGCTCACTAATGCATACATGGCAAATAACAGGAATTTGGAATAACGTACCTCTAGAAGATCAGCATTTTTTCTGAAGCCTTCTAGAACATCCCAGGGATTTCCAGGCCTGTGGCAGGCTGCCAGGGAGGCCTGGGACCACCCCCACCACCCAAGGGTAATGTCTGCCCTTGCAGGCCTGGCCCTGTGCCCCCAAGGAATGGCACTCCTGGGGTGCCCCCTCCAGGTGCCAGGGGGCAGGCGCAATCCCTCAGCCCTCCTTCCTCCTGGAGCCGAGAGGGGGCACTTCTCGCTCTGAGCCTGTCCGACTAGAGGTCATTTAATCCTTGCTGGATTTGTCCTGTTTATTTTGGTGAACAGGGCTGTTGAGTTTCAGTTTGGATTTCTAGGGGTGCTTACTCATTTTGCTTCCCTTTTATTTACTCTCTGCAAGCTCTCGGGTTTGAGTAAATACATCTATAAAGTCCCAGGGACTGGGTTATTCTGTGTCTGGTATTTTAATGGCCTTTAAACAGTGGCTGCTCAGGTAAGCATTTTATAGATGGGTTGAAAAGGTGGGGAGTTTTCTTCTCTGTGACCTCTGCCTCGTTCCAAGCTGACAACTGGCTTCGCCTGATAAATCATGGCTTTGTCAGTAATAAAAATATCAAAAGCCAAGCCCCATCTCCAACGGAGAAACCACCCTACCCTGTTCAGCCAGGCCTAGGGCTTGGTTTTTAGAGTCGGGGCAGTCCTCAGGGCACGAATCCCCTGGAGTACTTTATTAAAATGCAGATACACAACCTGCCCCTGAAAATTCTCATTTGCAAGATTTAGGCTGAGGCCCAGGAATCTGCTTTTTTACATTTTTAATTTTTTTTAAAGATTGATTTACTTGAAAGGCAGGGTTATGGGAAGAGGAAGAAACAGAGAGAGAGAGCACGCTCTTCTGTCCACCAGTTCACTCCCCAAATGGCTGTGACACCAGGGACAGCCTTGGCCCAAGCCAGGAGCCAGGAACTCTACCCGTCTCCCACATGGGCGGCAGGGGTCTAAGCACTGGGCCAGCTTCTGCTGCTTCTCCCAGGTGCACTGGCGGGGAGCTGAATTGGAAATGGAGCAGCCGGGAGTCAACCCAGGGCTCATATGGGATGCCAGAGTCACAGGCAGCGGCTTTACCCACTGTGCCCCAACGTCCCAGGAATTTGCATTTTTACTCAGCACTGTGGGTAGTTCTGAGACTTTCGGATGACCTGGGTAAACTGGATTCTCAAAAACACTTGTGCCGAAGAGTGGGCCGCCCTTGGACCTGCTGCCAAAGTGGTGGGCAGCTCGGCGAGAAGCTGGGGAGCCAAGGAGGGTTGTAGGGACTGCTCAAATCCATGCTGAGCACGGGGCTCCTCCAGAGTGGGCCAGGGTGAGCAGCAGTTTTCCCGTGAAGCTGTTGGCTCCACGTCTAATTCTTGGCAGACTGAGGCCACAACCCTATTTTGTTCGTCTTTGTATCCTCCATGCTGCACGCATGGCTCACAGAGGTTGGCACTTGGGGACCAGAGCTGTGTCTGCACTGTCCCATGGCCGGGACACTCCCACAGAACAGAGAGCAGAGACCGGCCCGGGTCACATCACGGTGGTCAGCACGTGGGGGAGTGCCAGTGACCTGCCCAGCGCCTCTGAAGGTCAGGCGGAGCCTGCACACAGCCGGGCCCGCGTGCCCAGGTTCGGGGCTAGCTCCTTCCCCCACCGCGGGCCCTTCTGCTTCGACTTGCAGGATCCTCCCTCCTGTCCTCCCTCTGTCCACGGAGCCCTTAGTAACATTCTCAGGCTAGCCCACTGTGACCACTGTGAAACTCAGCTCCAGCCCTCGGAGAAGGGGAGTCCTGAGTCCTTAAAGAACCCCCCCCGGGGGGGGGGCGGACATCCCACATGGGCACTGGTTCTAGTCTCCGCTGCTCCACTTCCCATCCAGCGCCCTGCTAATGCTCCTGGGAAAGCAGCAGAAGACGGCCCAAGTGCTTGGGCCCCTGCACCCATGTGGAAGGTCCAGAAGAAGCTCTGGGCTCCTGGCTTCAGACTGGCCCAGCTGCTGCCTTTGTAGCCATTTGGGAAGTGAACCAATGAATGGAAGACCTCCCCCTCCCCCATAGCTCTGATTTCAAATAAATACATAATTTTTTAAAAGGAACTTCCTCCCCGCTTCTCGCTCTTGGCCCCTTTGCTTCCTTCCTGCCACCCAAGGCACTCACTGTTTTATTTGTGTGTGTGTGTGTGTGTTTATTGTCTCTTTCTGGGCCAGAGACTCAGCCCACGTGGGCCTCGCCCCCTGCTGGCTCCTGGCAGCGCCGCACTGCTGAGCGCTCACTGAACCTTCTGCGGGGCGCCTGAATACATGAATGAGAGGCCGCGCCCCGCCGGCTCAGCCATCCATCCCTTTACTCCCCGACAGGGCCGGCTGGGCGCATCTGCTGAGGGCCAGGCTCTTGTCGACCTGAATAACTCCCTTGCTGCCTTGAGGAGCTCCGGGGCCGGCGGCGGGGTGCTGGAGACGCATCCTCTGTGTAATGCGCCCTGACAGGGGCTGGAACGGAGACGGGACCGCGTGCAGGAGCTCGCTGTGGCCACGACAGGCTCTTAAGCCAGAGAAATGGTCCCTTGTCTGGCCGGATTCCCTCCTCGCTCCCCTCCCCGCACACCCCTGCCTGGTTCAGGGAGCCCCAGCTGCCCCCAGGCCTCTGCCTCCGCTGACAACGGCTGCGGTTTGTCTCTGCTCATATGGCAGCAGGGCGCTGCTGTCGAAGCAATCTATAAAACCCCACTTACCGCCGGAGCTGAGCCGCAGAAATCGATCGCGACGCTCGCTCCCATCTGCAAACTCGCTTCTGAGGGTCTCCGAAGTGTGGGGCGCGGCTTTTGATGCTGGGGGGCTGGGGAGGGATGGATGAAAAGGTGGGCTCTGCCCCATGGGCGCTTCCGACCTTTCGACCTCCCGAAGGAGACAGGACGCGGGTGTGAGCCGATGGACCGCACGTAGGGACTGCGCGTCTGCCCCGGTGATGGGTGGAGGCCCCGGAACTGGGCGGCGCTACGCTGCAGCACTGACCGCTTGAAACGTGGCCGAACCTTCCAGTCCCTCTCGCATTGACAGGTGCTACGTGTAGTGTGCTGTTTGCTGAACATGGTGTTTAAAGTATCTCCATCAAAAAATAACTGATTTCGGGGCTGGTGTTGTGGCCTAGTGGGTAAAGCCGCCGCCTGCAGTGACCGCGTCCCATAGGAGCGCGGGTTTGAGAACTGGCTGCTCCCTGTCCGATTCAGCTCTGCTGTGGCCTGGGAAAGCAGTAGAAGATGGTCCAAGTCCTTGGACCCCTGCACCCGCGTGGGAGACCCAGAAGAAGCTCCTGGCTCCTGGATTCGGATTGGCGCAGCTCTGGCTGTTTCAGATTCTTCAAAGAATGATTTCATTCCAAAGTTATAATCTTTTATTAGACACACTGGGTTAAATATACTGGTCATTTACATTTTTAAAATGTGGCATCCAGGGGGCGTTGTGGTATAGCAGGTTATGCTACTGCCTGGGACGCCTACATCTTCTATCAGAGTGCTTGGGATCCTGGAGTCCCACCTCTGCTTTGGATGGAGCTTCCTTCTAAAGCATGGGAGAACTGGATTGGGTTCCTGGCTCCTGGCTGCTGCAGGCATTTGGGGAATGAATCAGTGGTTGAACGATCTCTCTCTGTCTTTCAAATAAATAGAATAAATGAATATATTTAACATGACATGTGTGGCTCCTGTTGTATCTCTTTGAAAATTTTATTTATTTTACTTGAATGTCAGGGTTACAGGGGCCGATGTTGTGGTGTAGAAGGTTAAGCCTCCACCTGCAGGGCCAGCCTCCTATATAGGTGCCTGTTCGAATCCTGGCTGCTGATCCAGCTCCCTGCTCATGGCCTGGGAAAGCAGCGGAAGATGGCCCAGGTGCTTAGGCCCATTCTATGGGATGCCAGCGCCCCAGGCAGTGCCTTTACCAGCTATGCCACAGCGCCGCCCCGTCCTGCTGTATTTCTACGGGACACTTAGGGTCCAGGAGTTGAGAGGGCCCAGCAGTGGGGCTATAGCTGTGCCACAGTGGTGGGGGAGAACTCTGAAGCAAGTGGGTCAGTTGGGAACCAGCAAAGGGGGCCACTGAGGGAGGGTGTGGGAGGGACATTGAAGGAGCCTAATATGGGAAGGAAGGAGGGAGGGAGGATGGCAGTTCTGGGAGGCAGCAGGCCCCCAGGGGCCATGCACACATCACCCCTCAGGCCCCTTCCCAAATAGCCCATTCCCCACGCAACGCAGTGCAGAATGGCTCCTTTCTGTCGATCCTTGACCATGGAGTTGGCCAAAGCTGGCCAGTGAGCTGGGCTTGGGTGCTGTGCTGTCAGGCCACTGGTACATGAGTGAATTAAAAACATAGCCCTCCACCCCTGCCCACTGCAGGGCCCTGGGTAAAGGGCACCGTCAGGGAGGGAGAGAGGTCAGCGATCCCAGTGCAGGTGGGAGCTGGGAGTTTGGCCAATGTTTGAGATTCGAGGGGGTTTGACTTCTCCGAGGAGCAACGTGACCTAGCAGGACGTCCAAGCCAGACAAAGCTTCCAGGGCAGACATGGGAAAGCCAGGCAGCCCCAGAGGATGCCTGCTTCTCCTGCTGGGGCCCTCCGCTCCGCCACACGGAAAGGCTGTAAACACTCCACTACAAGGATTAACGCTGCGTGTGGCGTCTGGGACATTGTGAGCGAGGCTTGGTGGCTGTGTTTGTGTCTGTGTTAAATTGATCCCTTTAACCCCTAGCACCTAGGATGGGAGGCTGAGTACACAGCCAGGGCTCAATAAATATCGACGGATGGAGAACGTAGGAAGGAAGGCGTGAGCGCAGACCTGCTACAGCACAGAAGCACATTCTAGCACGCGGCTAAACTTTTAGGTTTTCTGGATGTGGGCAGCAAGAATCTGAGTCAGAGGAAGACTGAGGCTCTGCTCAGCCCATTGCACCCTCTGACCTCCCTCTGGGAAGCTTCTGGAGGGTGTAGCTCCAGGCAGCCGGATCTCCTGGACTAAATCTCTTGCCCCCAGACCCTTACACTATTAAGTTCCTTTTAGAAGACCCCCTAGGGCTTCTGTAAAAAGGAAAGATAGTGTGATGAATTCTGGGAGGGTTGGATAAACCTGGCCTGGATGGGGCTGGGGGTGGTTTCATTACTTCTAGGATCAGCGAAGGGCTCCTCAAGTGTGTCCGGAAGCCTGCAGTTTCCTGTGATGGCCACTGGAGGGCACTTGGACTCCGATATACCAGAGCTCCACCTTCCAGCCGCCGGGAGAGCTGTAATTCAATTCAAGAAACGTCTGAAAATCATCACGGAAATGACAGCTCTCGTGTGCTGAATATCCAATATGGCGTTTGATCTTCCTCCCTATTCACTACAATCGTGTGCGTTATTCTGGCTATTTAGGGGAGGCTTAAAGAAGCCAAAGGTCCCGCAGCTAAATAAGATCCGGAGAAAGGACTTGAACCTACGCCCCTGGGTGCCAACTATAGGCAGTGAGTGAATGCACCCGCGGTAGTGTGTGTGGAAGCAGGGAGCTGCGTATGATACACCATTTCCCAAGGCCCTCATTGGAAGATCACTCATAGACAATTCGTCCATTTCTGATGGTAATGGTCCTTTTTTTCCCTCCCTGAAATGATATCGTTAACTAAATGAAGTGTCCCACAATTCACGGTGTCTTAACTTGGAGGAAATAAAGTCTTTGTGATACAAGGCAGGAAAAGGTAATTTTCATGTAACGTTCCAACAGCGCTTACGCTATACCCAGAACCGTTCTAAGCACTTTACATAAAGTCCTCGGTCGATCTTCACGGCCACCCTCGGAGGAGTGCATCACTCTCAGCCCCGATTCCAGCTACAGAACTGGGCACACAGAGACGGAAACCACGTGCCCAAGGCCACACAGCTCCTAGGCACAAGAGCTCGGCCTGCGGAGCCAGGCGGCCTGGTTCCAGGCTGGGCTCTGAGAAGGGAGGCATTCGGGAGTCCAGGCTGGAGCCGGCTTTGTGATGGGCAGGGGGTAAGAGCTGCATGGTGGGGGCAGGAGAACAGCACCAACAAAGGCCCTGTGGTGGGAAAGCAGAAGACCTGCACGGGCTCAGGCCCGGGGCCACTTGCAGGCCTGCACGGCCCGAGCCCCTTGGGGCCTCCTGGCGTGGGAAAAGAGGGGTGGCCTGGCTGGGCCGGCCCAGGCTGGGGGCGGCATGCTTCGATCTGGGGAAGAGCTGAGGCCACCTTGCCTGGGCCCCTCTCCAGGGACGGTTGTTGGGAAGAGCAGTGTGTACTCAGGAAACGGCCAGATTGGATTACACGGAAGATTAAAGGAGCTAAATCGGGCCTGGGCAGGGGGTGGGGAGGCTTCCAAGGAAGGGGCTGAGAGGGAGCAGTGGTGGGGAGAGAGGGGTGGTCCCACACCAGGCCCCAAGCCCTTGGTCCCCTAGCAAGGACTGCTGGCTCAAGTGGAGCTGGTGCTGGCTTGGGGGGGGACCCAGGGGCAAGGCGAGGTCGGGCAGGATTTCGGGGCACAGAGTCAGGTCCATGCTGATACCATGTCTGCAGTGTCAAGTCAGGAAGTGAGGGGCATTGCTGTTCTGAGGGTGTTGGTAGGGAGCAGCTAGCAAGAGGTCGGGGCCCGATGGCCTCCCCGGGTCCGATGGCCTCCCCGGGGCCCAGCCCCTCCCCCAGCTTGAATGGCAGCACCGGCTGCGGCCCCTCCCAGGTCCAAGGGCAGGCGGTCAGCGATCTGCCCTGGTGCTGGGGGTGGGAGAGCCTGCCTCTGCTCTTTGTGGCTGGATGGGATGGTAGGGGGTGCCAGAGGGCTCTTGGGGACTTGGGGTTTAGGGTTCTGCCACCATGGGTAGGGGAAAAGCCCCCAGTGCTCAGCTTCAGGAAACTGTGGCTGCTGGGGTCTTTCACTGGGACATCCCTGGATGCATCCAGGACATCACTGCTGGCCCTGGCCCGCGGGAGCGGGGCAGTGGGAATCCGCAGCCGCTGGCAGTGGACCTGGCATCTCTGTGCAAGCCGGAGGCCTCAGGAGCAGGCCCAGCCCCAAGCCCGCTCCTCCTGGGCGGCTGTTCAGGACAGTTGAGTGGAGGCCGGTGGGGGGCAGTCTGGGGCCAAGGTGCACTCTGGGAGCCTCTCCAGCCAGTGGGGGAGCCCCAGTGCCCAGCCGGCCTTCGGCACAGTAGCCCTCCGGCTTCCATTCCCCAGATAGGGAACTCCAGTGCCCCTACCCCACCCTGGGGATGAAGGCCCACTCCTCTGCCAGTGGGTCTGGCTCCAGAGTTGCTGCTCCGTGCCCAACTCTCTCTCTGCTGGGCAGCAGGGCTGGGGGCAGGGGCAGGGGCAGGGCAGGATATTGGGAAGGACCTGCTGGATCCTGGACAAGGAGCTCTTGTCTGTGGAGATCCCTAGACAGGGCCAAGCTAAAAGGGGAGCCTAAGGTCATGCCCACCAAACCAACCCATGGTAAGGCATTAGTGGCCACCCCAAGACATAAGCAGGACTTCTAGGAGGCCATTGACCAGAGTTCAGATCTAGGCTTTGGTTTTTCCCTTGCTGTGCAACCTTGGGGAACTTCCTCAATCTCTCTGAACCTAACAGCCACAGCTAGGAAGTAAGATAGTAACAGTCGCTTCATGGTGCTGTAAGGATTAGAGACAGTGATTTGATACGGTATCTGTCCCTGGCATACAGTAGGTGCTCAATGAGTGATGGTTATACTATCAGAGGCAGCATAATGTATGAGGCCGTGAGTCTTGGCCCCATATCTGTCTCTCATTGACTTCCCAGCCTCACAGATGGGAAACTGAGGCTTACAGTCCAGGATGTGATCGTGGTCCATCAGTTTTTCCCCAGACTCCCCTCCTTGCACTGGCTGTGTGGGAAGACAGAAGGTTGAGTGGCTGGGGCTACATGGACACACGACGCCGAGGGTTCCCAAAGGGTGTCCTCTGGAGCCCGACACTCACGTTCATGGCCTCCTTGATGGTTGGAGGACAAAGCAAAGGTTCAGGGTGCGGTGGTGGGCTGTGGTCTGGAGTGGCAGAAGAAGAGCCCAGGGTCTGAGCGGCCCCCAGGCTGTGACTCAGTGACTCAGCTGGCGGGGGGAAGAAGAGGATGAGCCTCTGTGGTTATTAATAGCAGCTGAGCATAGTGGCCCTGTGAGGTCACTGCCAGCCTGCTCAGACCCTGCTCAAAGCGCCCTGCAGCCTCAGAGGGACGCAGGAAAGCTGGCCGGTGCCCAGGAGAGCAGGGAGATGACCAAACCGGAGGGGCCCAGACCAAAAAAGCCTATGAGGAGACACGAAAGGAATGGGGAGGAATCGGGGAAGGAGAGCGCTGTGTGATGAAGGCGTGGGGATCCTGACGAGGACTCCAGGGGCGATCGGTTAAGGTGTAGGAGGGAAAGGCTAGGCCATCAGTAGCAGCAGAGTCAGGCCTGGGGCATGAGCCTGTGGCGGGGTGGAGGGCTCCGTGCCGTCTTTGTCTGGGTGCCCTGCCCGCTCCCAGTCTGCCATCATGCATGGCCCAAGCACTCAGACTCCCTCCCCTCTTCCACCCTCAAACCCACCCTCCCCAGTCTGGCCAAAAGAGACCTTTCCTCCCTCAAGGTGTGTGTGGGGGGGTGGCTGCTGTGTTGGGAACGGGGCTCCTCAGCCCGGCTCTGTCTCTTGGGTGAGAGAGGGCGGAAGTTCAAGGGCATCCCGCACAGGTTGTGGGGTCTGGGGGTGATGAGAGGTGTGGTGGAGACCAAGAGCCTGCAGGTGGTAGACCAGCTGCTCAGAGCTAAGGGCTGGAGCTGGGGAGAGGGATGCCAGGGCCTGCAGTGGGGACCCCGTGAGTGTCTTAGGGGGGCTGATTGCATTTCTGCTGGCCAGTGGGGGACCAGGGCTGGGTCTCAGAGCACTCTCTCCTGAGGGGTCGCCTTCCTTCTGGGGTCTGCTTCATGAGAGTCTGCCAGTAGCACAGGCACTTTGGGGCAGCCCAGCCTGGGGAGGCCTGGAGGCTCCCGCGGGATGCTGCCTCCCTCACACCTCTCTCTAGGGTTGGGGTAGCCAGGAGTTGCCATGATACCCCACTTGGACAAGAAGAAACTGCTCCCGAGAGAGAGGACATCACCAGTCCAATTCACACAGCTTGTGCCAGGACTCCTCAGCTCTCCACCTACACTCCCCAGGCCCCAGCTCCTAGTACAACAGGAAGCCTACCCCAGGCCCCAATGCTGCCTTCCCTCAGGCCTCCCGCTGCTCGCCCTCTGCTCCCCCGTGCCTGCTTCAGATAAAGTTCACGTGGTGCTGAGGACGGAGCACCCTGCACTTCCAGCTTCACCATCTCGGGAGCTCCCCGCCCCGGAGGCCCAGCCGCCTCCCAGTCCTCCCAGTCTTAGCCTCCCTGGCGGGCAGAGATGTCCTATTTGGTAGAAGCGGAGGGGGGTGGGGTGGGCAGGAGGTGAGCTGAGCCACAGACTTCTCCTACTTTGGCAGAAAACCCCTGCAGTGCTCTTCATCTGTAAGAGGAGGGCGGGCAGGAGGGGGCTGGAGTCAGAGCTGTGGGGCCCTCCCCAGAGAAGGAGCAAGGTCAAGAGCATGGGGGGGTGAGGATGAGGCAGGGGAGGGAGGGATGAGAACTGGGGAGGGTTGGAGGGGTTGAGGGGGCAGGAGATGGGAGAGGAAACACATGGCCTGGAGGTTTTAAGCCAATAAGACTTGGAAGGTGACAGATGGGGGCGGGGCAGGACAGGGGTGAGTGTCAGGGAGAATCTTGACGCCATTCCCCCCTTGTGCTGGGCCCCCAACTCCACGGCGCCATGGGTGACATCAGGAAGAAACAATCGGCTCGGACATTCCTTCCCTTTTACAGGCACACCCCGCTCCTCCAGCTCCAGCTCGCTCGGCAGCCTGGGGAGAAGGTGGATGGGGCAGCATGGGAGGAGCGGCCGGCCCAGGGGCTCCTCGCAGGAAGGCTCGGTGTGGGGGGGGGGGCTGAGCAGGGCCACATCTGGGAGCACTCACTGCCCATCCATCCCCTGGGGCGCAGAGATGTGGGATGTTGGAAGCTGTGGGCACCCCCGAGATGAGCTGGTCTGGTCCTCTCTCTCACACTGGGGCTATGGCGGGGCCGTGAGAGGACATGAGGATTGTCCAGGTGATACAGTTGGCACTGACCCCCACATCTCAGGCTCAGGCGCACCACGCCTGACCCGATGCTGGGCCATTACCTGCAGACTAGTGCTAAAGCCGATGACAAGAGCCTGGACCATGCGCCATGCTGCCTCCTGGGCTAAAAGCATGGAGTGGGGAGGGGCTCTGCTGGGAACAGGCAGGGGAGGAGGAGGGCACAGGAGAACGGAGCAAAGGATGACCCTGGAGGTGGGTGAGGGGGGGCTGGCGCTGCGACCCACCTGGGATCCTGGGGTTCAGCGATGCTCCCCCAGGCAGGACAAGGACCCACCTCCCTGCTTGTTGGCCTCTCTCGGTATTTTTCTCACTCAGATGCACTGTGTTGATGAGGTCAGGGTTGCTACCCCGGCTGTCCATTCTCCATCCACGCATGCGTGGAGTCTGGGGGCCCCTCATGGTAGCCAGGGCCCTAAGGGGGTTTCAAAGACCAGCCAAGGCCTCCACTGCTGGCAGCCCTCATGCTGAGCCGAAGTAATTGCAAAGTCCCAGAAGCAGCACCACCCAACAGCAAAGAGGCTGCTTGGGGGAGCTGAAGAACCGGTGCGTGAGCTGAGGTGGCGCAGGTGGGCAGGGCCAGTCTCCTGGTGCTTGGAGGCTCCCGGAAGTTTGGATCATGCTGGTTCTGTAGTTTAGGGAAAGGAGAGAAGCTGGGAATGGTGAAACAGGTGAAGTTCCAAAAGCCATGGATGCTGATCCCAAATATTTGCAAGGCAGACTATGAAGGAACGTGTATGTGTGTGTAGGGGGGTCCTCTTCCCCTGTGTGGTTAGAGAGAGTGGCAGAGCAGCGCACACACACCATCTGACTTCCAATAAGGAGCTATTCGCTAACCGCAGAGCTGGTGGGGCCGCCGCTGTCCCTTGGCGGACATGTGTTGCGTGCTCTGTGTGTCTTTGTGGAATGCAAAAGGCGGGAAGACTCAAGCAGGACAAGCGCTCGCTGGGGTCATGGGAAAGATTTATGCCTTATGTAAGAGTGAGAGCATGGGACTGGTTGCCCTGGAGACCTGCAGGGTCCAACCTCAAGTTTCTCTTCTTTTTTTTTTTTTTTTTAATTGAAAGACAGAGTTACAGAAAGAGGTAGATACAGAGAGAGAGGTCTTCCATCCACTGGTTCACTCCCCAGATGGCCACAATGGCCGAAGCTGTGCTGATCCGAAGCCAGGAGCCAGGAGCCAGGAGCCAGGAGATTCCTCCGTGTCTCCCATGTGGGTGCAGGGGCCCAAGGACTTGAGCCATCTTCTCCCACTTTCCCAGGCCGTAGCAGAGAGCTGGATCGGAAGAGGAGCAGCCGGGACTAGAACCGGCGCCCATATGGGATGCTGGTGCTTCAGGCCAGGGCTTTAACCTGCTGCGCCACAGTGCCAGCCTCCAACCTCAAGTTTCTAAGACTCTGTGGTTCTGGTTATTTGGGGAGATTTTAAACAGAGAGCAGGACTCCCTCCCTCCCTCTCTCCCTCCTCCTTTCCTTCCTTGAGCAACACTTATTGCCACTACCCACTGTGCAAGGTACCGTGCCCCACGCACAGATTTATCAACTGTCCCCTTCTCTTGACAAGTGCTCAATGAAATGGTCTGTCTTGGTAGACCTTCCTATTTGTAGTACCAACACAGGGCAAAAAAAATAACTGAAAGAGGCTGACTCATAAAGTGACATGACTGTTATGCTAAATTTTTTTTATATATTCCAGAGTATGGGGATGAGTGTTTGGTACAATGATTCAGATGGCACATGGGATGCCCACATCACATATCAGAGTACCTGGGTTAGAGCCCCAGCTCCACTTCTGATTCCAGTTTCCTGCTAATGGTGCACCCTGGGAGCCAGCAGGTGTTGGCTCAAATACTTGGATCCCTGCCGCACTTGTGGGAAACCTTGATTGAGTTCCCAGGTCCTGGCTTCAGCATGGCCCAGCCCCAGGTTTTGCAGGCATTTGGGGAATGAAGGAGCAAATGGAAGATCTCGATCTCTCTCTCTCTCTCTCTCTCTGCCCATCTCTGTTATTGTCAATGACACAAGAAAATAACAGACCAATATTCCTTATGAATATCAATGTAAAAATTATAAACAAAATACTAGTGAACAGAATTCAGCAGCAAATTAAAGGAACTGCATACCATGACTGGATAGAAATTTTTCCTAAATAAAAGCGTTATAAAAAATAAAAAAAATAAAAAATAAAAATGAAGTTAGGAATGAAATAAGTCTGACTATTAACAGATATGCCTTAATAAAATTGGAAATTATTTATAGACAAAAAAAAAAGTTTTTCCTGGAGGGCAAGGATGGTTCAATGTATGAAAACCAATCAGTGGGGCCAGCGCTGTGGCACAGCAGGTTAACGCCCTGGCCTGAAGCACCGGCATCCCATATGGGTGCTGGTTTGAGACCCGTCTGCTCCATTTCTGATCCAGCTCTCTACTAATGGTCTGGGAAAGCAGTGAAGGATGGCCCAAGTCCTTGGGTCCCAGCACCTGCATGGGAGACCTGGAAGAAGCTCCTGGATCCTGGCTTCAGATCAGCACAGCTCTGGCTTTTGCGGCCAATTGGGGAGTGAACCATCAGATGTAAGACCTCTCTCTCTCTCTTTGCCCTCTCCTCTCTCTGTGTAACTCTGACTTTCAAATAAAAAAGTAAATCTTTGAAAAAAAAAAAAAAAAGGAAAACCAATCAGTATAATAGATCATATTAACACAAAGAAGGGGGAAATATATGATCATCTAAGTTATTGATAAATGAAACCAATTGCATTTACAAAAAGAAAAAAAAAACTAAAGATGTAATTGATTTGTGCATGGAAAACCACAAAACATTGCTGTAACAAAGAAGAAACAAACAAACGCAAAGATGTCCTGTGCTCATGGGACGGAAGAGTTAGTACTGGGAAGATGTCAAATGCTACCTAACATGACCAACAGGTTCAGCATCATCCCTAACAAAATCTCAGCAGTGCTTTTTGCAGAAGTAGAAAATTCCATCCTAAAATTCATTTATAATCTCAGGGAACCTCAGGAAGCAAAGATGCAAAAAACAAAAACCTGAAAAAAGTGAACAAAGTTGGTGACTCACGTTTACTGATTTCAAAACTTACTATAAAGGTCCAGTTATCAACACAATGTGGTCAAGACAGATGTACAGGCCAATGGAAACAGAGAGCTTATGGACGACAGAGAGCAGCCATGGGATACGCTGAACAACCTTCTGTTTAAATCCCTGCTTTCTCTTTCTTTTTTTTTTTAAGATTTATTTTATTTATTTGAAAGAAAGAGTTACAGAGATAGGTAGAGACAGGGAGCCAGGTCTTCCATTTGCTGGTTCACTCCCCAGATGGCTGCAACGGCCAGAGCTGAGCCGATCGGAAGTCAGGAGCCAGGAGCCTCTGCCGGGTCTCCCATGTGGGTGCAGGGGACCAAGGACTTGGGCCATCCTCCACTGCTTTCCCAGGCCATAGCAGAGATCTGGATCAGAAAAGGAGCAGCCAAGACTCGAACCAGTGCCCATATGGGATGCCAGTGCTTCGGGCCAGGGCTCTAATCCGCTGCACCACAGCACCAGCCAAAATCCCTGCTTTCAATATCCATCTGTACACACCTAGAAATAGAATTGCGGTGTTATATGGTAATCCTGCACAATGGCTTTTTTATTTTTATTTTTGAGAAATTGGCTCACTATTTTACCCAGTGACTGTCAAAAATTTCATTCCCAGGAGCACCGCACAAACACTCCCATTTCTCTACATCATCACCAATACTTGTCACTCTGCCAATAATGTCTCTTTTTTTTGACAGGCAGAGTGGACAGTGAGAGAAAGAGACAGAGAGAAAAGTCTTCCTTTTGCCATTGGTTCACCCTCCAACGGCCGCCATGGCTGGCGCGCTGTGGCCGGCGCACCACGCTGATCCGATGGCAGGAGCCAGGTGCTAGGTGCTTCTCCTGGTCTCCCATATGCGGGTGCAGGGCCCAAGCACTTGGGCCATCCTCCACTGCACTCCCGGGCCACAGCAGAGAGCTGGCCTGGAAGAGGGGCAATGGGACAGAATCTGGCACCCCAACTGGGACTAGAACCCGGTGTGCTGGATCCGCAAGGTGAAGGATTAGCCTAGTGAGCCAATAATGTCTTTTGATACCCAAGAGTTTTTAAATTTTATGAAATTTAATTTGTCTGTTTTTCTTTTGTTATTTGTCATATAAAAGAAACCACTGCTCTTCTGGGGTCACATGCAAGAACTCATTTCCAGATCCCGTGTCATAAAGTTTCTCCCCTATGTTTCCTTCTAGGAGTTTTACAGTTTTGGCTGTTATGTCCAGGTGTTGGATCCATTTTGAGTTAATTTCCGTCAGTGGTGTAGGTAAGGCTTCAACCTTGTTTTTCTGCAGGTGGATATCTAATTTCCCATCCCCATTTACTGAATGAACTGAATTTACTGAATATTCTGGTGGATAAACATTTAACCCTATATGTGATCAACGGATGTATTGATAAACAAAATGTGTTGTTACATACAATGGGACATTGGTCAGCCTTTAAAGGAAGAACATTCTGACACGTGCTTTAACGTGTCAGGAGACGTTATACAAAGTGAAAGAAGCCAGTCACAAAAGGACCAACCCTCTGTTATTCCACTTATATAAGACACGCCGAGTAGTGAAATTCGTGGAGATGGAAAGTAGAGTGATGGTGTTCAAGTAGGTTAAAATGGAGATGGGGCTTGAGGGTCAGCAGACAGAGCCAGGGAGGCCCTGTGGGTAACCCTGACCTTGCCTGGTTTGCAAACATAAGTGAAACTTAACTGGAGCTGTTTCTTGTACACGCTGACATGAAAGAGAAACAAAATGTAAGCTCAACCAATCAGGAGCAGTCAGCAGACTTCAACAACAAAGATCTTTCCACGGGATAGGACAAATAAGGCAGCTGCATGGCTGTGACCAATGAAATAATGGCTTCGATGCACTTCTGCATCTCTGCTATAAAAGTCTTCCCCAGAGGCAGGGTCTCAGCTCAGCAGTTGACACCACCAGGGACACCCGTGTCCCATATCAGAGGGTCTGAGTTCAAGTCCTCACTCCGCTTCAGAATCCAGCTTGCTGCCCGTGCATACCCTGGGAGTCAGCAGGTGCTGCTGGTTCAAGCTGTAGGGTACCTGCCAACCCGTGGGAGACTAGGGGTGAATCCCAGTATCCAGCTTTGGCCTGAGCCAGTCCCGGTTGTTGTGGGCGTTTGGGGAAAGAACAAGCAAATGGGAGCTCTCTCTTTTTCTCTCTCTCTTACTCTGCCTTTCAAATTGACAACATAGTAACTAAGGAAGAATTTGAAGGCCTGCCCCTTGCATTCCCTTGCGCAGGTGCTGAATCGCTTATGACTTGGAGCTGCCCAATTCAGGAGTTGCTGTGCTCACATGAACTCTTTACAACGCTACTTTCTATCAGTGGTACCAGGGACTGAGCAGAGGGCAGAGTGAGAAGTTACGCTTAATGAGAACTTCTCCACTTCCAATCCAGCTCTGCTAATGCGCCCAGGAAAGCAGCAGCAGAAGGCCCAAGTACTTGGGCTTCTGCCACCCACATGGATGACACCAGCGGAGTTCTTGGCCTTTGGCCTGGCCCAGCCCTGACTGTTGTGTCCATTTGGAGAATGACCCAGTGGATGGAAAATATCTGTCTCTCTCTCCCTCTCTCTGTAACTTTGCCTTTCAAATAAATAACTTTTTAAAAAATGGCTAAAACGGTGACTGGTGTTGTGGTGCATCAGATTAGGCCTCCATTTGTGAGTTTGGCATCCTACAAGAGTGCAAACTGGAGTCCCAGCTACTCTGCTTTCTATCCAGCTTCCTGCTAAGGTGCTGGGAAGGCAGTTGAAGATGGCTGAAGTCCTTGGGCCCCTGCCACCCGTGTGGGAGAACAGAATGAAGTTCCTGGCTCCTGGCTTCAGCCTGGCCCAGATCTGGCTATTGAGGCTATTTGGGGAGTGAACAGCTGACGGAAGATCTTTTTCTGTCTTGTGTCTTGTGTTCTCTCTCTTAAATAAGTAAATCCTTAAAACAGGGGTAGTGGCACGGCAGGGTCAGCTGCTGCTTGGGACAGTGCACCCCAGATCTGGGAGTGGCTGCTTGAGTCCCAGCTACTCCCCCTCCAATTCAACCTCCTGCCGGTGAGCCTGGGAAGGCAGCACACGATGGCTGTCTCTGCCACCATGTGGGAGGTCTGGTTGGAGCAGGGCACTCTTAGCTTTGGTCTGGTTCAGCCCCAGCTGTTGCTGGCATTGGAGGAGTGAACCAGCAGATTCTCTCTCTCTCTCTCTCTCTCTCTCTCTCTCTTTCTCCCTCCTTCTCTCTCTCTGCCCTCTATAAATAAGAAAATCCTTTTAAAAATGTCTAATTTGGTAAAGTTTACGTTACACAAGTTTTGTCACAATGAAAAATGACTTAGCTGCTCTCAAGGGACTAAAATGCAGAGATCCCTAAGATACAATCGTGGAAGAAAGCAAAGTGTTAGAAAAAGGAGCAGAGGGGTTCCTTGCATGTCAGGGTGCGTGTGCGTGTGCGTAGCACTCTGGAAGGAGAGAATATAAACAGCAACCTAAAGCTGGCTGTCTCGCAGCGGGATGTGTGGCCCGTGGGTGCCAAAAGTGGGAGGGAGGCCGACTTTTCGCTTCCCCCTCCGTGATGCAGCTTGAGTTTTGGGGCATGCGCACTGCCATGCAGGTCCCTTACCATCATCTTCAGACTCAGCCCAGTTCCAGGAAGGCCCTGGGAGGCTGCGTTCTCCTTCCGGCCGAGCCGCCCCTGCTCGGAGCGTGTTCTGGAGCGCTCCTCTGCCACCTGCCTTGCCAGTTGCAGCGTGTTGTTTTGCTGCCCCTCCATGGTAGCAAATCCTCGGGGGTGGAACTGAATTTTGGAAACAATCCCAAATAGTTTGGAGCCAAGTCTAGTAGCTGTCAGTTCTGACTAGAGAATCGATAGCACGACTTATGTATTTGTTTTCTGCCTCATTGCACCAAGGAATTAAGGCCCGGGGCTCCTCCGAAGGCCCATTGCCTAATGTGGAGCCCAAGAGGAGTCTCTGCTTGGCAGCTTCAGAGAAACAGGTGTCAATGGGGCTGGTGGTGTGGCACAGTGGGTTAAGCCGCCGCCTGCGATGTCGGCATCCCATATCTGAGGGCTGGCAAGTCCCGGCTGCTCTGCTTCTGATTCAACTCTCTGTTAATGCATCTTGCAGTGGGTGATGGCTCTAATGCTTGGGCCTCTGCCACCCGTGTGGGAGACCAGGATAGAGTTCTTGGCTCCTGGCTTCAGCTTAGCCCAGAACTGACTATCGTAGCCATGTGGGGAGTGAACCAATGGGCTGAAGCTTCTTCCCTCTCTCTCTTTCTCTCCCTCCTCTTCTCTGGTGCTCTGCCTTTCAAAATAAATAAATTAAATAAACAATTGTTTTTTTAAATAATTATTTTATTTCTTTGAAAGACGGAGTTACGGAGAGAGGTAGAACCAGAGAGAGGTCTTTCACACCACTGGTTCACTCCCCAAATGACCGCAACGGCCAGAGCTGAGCTGATCCAAAGCCAGGAGCCGGGATCTTCTTCCAGGTCTCCCATGCAGGTGCAAGGGGCCCAGGGACTTGGACCATCCTCTACTGCTTTCTCAGGCTATAGCAGAGAGCTGGCTCAGAAGAGGAGCAGCCGGGACTCAAACCAGCAACCATATGGGATGGCAGCGCTGCAGGCTGGGGCTTTAACCGGCTGCGCCACAGTGCCAGCCCCAACAATTCTTTAAAAACGTAAAGAAGAGAGAAAGAAATGGATATCCAGTCTCCTAGAATAGATTAATCAGGTTCTTTGGGCTTCAGTGAACAATAAGACAAAAGACAAGAAGAAAGGGGTGGGGGCTCACAAAACTGAAGCAAGAGCTCCAGGAAGTAGGGTGTGGGGCTAGGCTGGGCTGGGGGCTTCCTGCCGCTCCTGCACCCCCGCTCCTCTCTGGGTCTCCCAGAATGCTGGCCTCTTCTTCCTCCTACTCCCCAGGGGCAAGAAGCATGGCTACCAAAGGCTCCAGTCTCTCCAGTTTAGAAATCCCAATTCTGCCTGCTGGGTCCTTGTGCGTGTGTGCATGTGTGTGTGTGTGCATGTGTGTGTGTCTCATGGCCCCGCTCAGGACCACGCCCACCCCTTGAGCCAATCACCCTGTAGTAAGATTGGCTGGGACCAGGCTCACATGTGTAGTCTTTGGGGGTTGGGAGGGGGAGGAGGTGCAGCATTTGTCCTCAAAATAATGAGACTTGCAGGCTACTGTGAATGACAGTGACAATGCTGCCAATGCGGCGGCTGCTGCCCGGGGTGTGTCACAGGCCCTAGGACCTCCAAATCCTTGGCAATACACAAGGGCGCTTCCCAGAGTTCCTGGGAAAAAGGAATTAAAAGTTATTTTAGTGCAAAAACATTGAAATTCTTACATACTCGTACAAGTCTAGTTAGGAGGGTGGAAGGCAAAAATAGCCACGAGACACAATTGCACCGACTCGGAGGCTGGATAAGAACATCTGGAATGCCCCACCCACCTCGGAAGCCTGGCTCGGATGAAGATGAGCCACTTCCTGGGACAGGGCTTCGGGAATACAGCGGTAACCAGGTCCTTTAGTTTACCTGGCACATTCACACCTTACCTGGGCCAAAGCCCGCCTCTGCAATCAGACTGCCTCAGTTTCCTGAGCTGTAAAATGGGAACCATTCTAGACTCACCTCCTAGGGTTGCTGGGGAACTGGGGATGATGGGTATGAGGCCCCCAGCGGATGAGTACACAGCAGGTGGTCAGTGCACGGAAGACATCGTTATCATTGTGTTGGGTGCAGTGTGGTTACCTAGGCCTCCGCAGCCCCCAAAGGGCAGCCATTGCAAGGCTGAGCGTCCCCAGGGATAGCTGAGGGCCCCCGAAATCAGAGGTGAAGGACAGGCCTGCCAGCAACTGCTCCTGCTGATGATAGTGGGACCAGGCAGAACCATCCATGGCCCCCTCATCCAGTGCTTTATGTCCAGGGTTCGCATCCCAAAAGGCTCAGGCCTGAGAGAGGGCTGTGGAGCCCCAGATGGAGGTGTGGAGACACGGCTGATGCCTTTAGGCAGAGGAGGGGGCTGTGGAGGGACCAGGGAGGGGAGTGCTTGGGACCTGTCACCTCCAGCTTCCCCAGGTACCCGGGCCGCCCCCAGAGCGCCTCTCCTGGGCCTTGTCTCCCGGGGCTCAAGCATTCTCCTCTATAAATACCAGCTCTGGTATTTCGGGTTGGCAGCTGCTGCCTCCCGGGAGATGGCTGGGTTGACACTTGGCTCCTGACAAAACACAAACCCCTGGTGTGAGTGGGTGTGGGTGCTGAGGAAGGGGATGAATCAGAGAGGGGGCAGAGTGGGGGTCAGGGTGGGAGGCAGGAGCAGTCAGTGTGTGGGTGTGACCGTACCCACGATGGGAAACAGAGAGCGCACTGGCCCCTTCCTGGAAGTCATCTTTCTGTTTATAAACTTCAGGACCTGCCCCCTCGCTAGTTGGGGTGGGGGAGTGGGGAAGGAGGCCCACAGGAGCCAGCGGGAGACTGAGGCTGGTACCAGTGGACATACACGGACAGGCAGGCTCTGGCCAAGATGACTCTGCCCACCAGATGCCCTGCCACCCTCCCTGCCTGCCTGGGGACCCCACCCCGCAGGCCTGGCCTTTCTAAGAGCCCCCCAGAACCAATGCACTTGCCGGAGAAGCTTAGAAAGGAGGGAGCTTGGAGACGTCCTGGGAACAGGTCTTGTCCTTCAAAGAAGCCAGAGTGTCTCCCTGGAGCAATAAAGAGGACCCTCACCCTAACAGAAGCCCCTAACTGCTCCCTCCCAGGGGACAAGGCGGCCACCCAGGGCTGGAGGGACCCCCACCCCCACGCTGGGGGGTGCCGGCTGCCCTGGTGCAGCAGTTGGCAGGCCTGCCTGTCTTCGGCCCTTAGCCCCTCGCAGGCCCCCCGCCCGCGCGCTCAGGGGCGCAGGCCCGCCCCGCCCCCACGGCCAGGCCGCCCTTTCCTGGCAGGACAGCGGGATCCTGCAGCTGTCAGGGGAGGGGCGGCGGGGGCTGATGTCAGGAGGGCTACAAATAGTGCCGACGGCTGGGGCCCCTGGCAGTCTCCCTCGCCGCCTCCACTCTCCAGCCGGCCGCCCGCCCGCCGCCGCCTCCGTGCGCCCGCCCAGCCTCGCCCGTGCCGCCACCATGAGCCAGGCCTACTCGTCCAGCCAGCGCGTGTCCTCCTACCGCCGCACCTTCGGCGGCGCCCCGGGCTTCTCGCTCGGCTCCCCGCTCAGCTCGCCCGTGTTCCCACGCACGGGCTTTGGCACCAAGGGCTCCTCGAGCTCGGTGACGTCGCGCGTGTACCAGGTGTCGCGCACGTCGGGCGGGGCTGGGGGCCTGGGGTCGCTGCGGGCCAGCCGGCTGGGGACCACGCGGACACCCTCCTATGGCGCGGGCGAGCTGCTGGACTTCTCGCTGGCCGACGCCGTGAACCAGGAGTTCCTGGCCACGCGCACCAACGAGAAGGTGGAGCTGCAGGAGCTCAATGACCGCTTCGCCAACTACATCGAGAAGGTGCGCTTCCTGGAGCAGCAGAACGCGGCGCTCGCCGCCGAGGTGAACCGGCTCAAGGGCCGCGAGCCCACGCGCGTCGCGGAGCTGTACGAGGAGGAGCTGCGCGAGCTGCGGCGCCAGGTGGAGGTGCTCACCAACCAGCGAGCCCGCGTCGACGTCGAGCGCGACAACCTCATCGACGACCTGCAGCGGCTCAAGGCCAAGTGAGGCCCGGAGCCCCGATCCCTTTCCCTTGGGCCCAGCCATCAGCACCCTCAGCCTCCAGGTCTAGGGACCCTCTCCAGCCCCACGCAGGGGGAAGCTCCTCCCCTTGGCTCCCCCGCGGGGACATGGACGCAGGTCTCTCCCCGTCACGCTCCCAGCCTACACGGGAGTTTTTGGGGGGGGGGGCTACATCATGGGGTGGAAATGATAAACCTGGAGGGACTCCCCCTTAGAAAGCATCTGAGACGCTGGAGGGATGGTGATAGGGCTCAGGGAGGCAGGTGGGTGCAGGGAAGGTTGGAGGAGGCCCATCAGAGGGGGAGGGGAGGCTGCGAGGGGGAGGGGAGAGAAGGGGGCCTGGACCCCGGGGCAGAGCGGAGGCTGTAGTTTCCCAAGGTGGATCCCTGAGCTGTAGGAAAGGGGCGGGGGTGGTGGAAGGCTGTGACCGCAGGAAGCTGGAGAGGACCAGGTGGAAGGGTGAGAGGGAGGCAGTCTGGAGTGCTCCTGGGCCGCGGCTGACAGCACAGGTGAGCCCAGTCGCCCTCCTGCCACCAAAGTCCCAGACGAGAGCAGCCACGTGGGCCAGGCTGGGGCTGAGATCTAGGAGCGCAGAGGTGGATAAAATAGACACGGTGCCTGACCCCATGGAGGTCACAGGCTGGTGGGGACACAGACTTCGAGGGTGTGACTTCTGGGCAGAGATTGGGCCACTTCCTGTCCCCTCCCTGCCTGGGCGGGGCCTCGGTCACTCCCTTTTTGGGCCTCCTGGCTCTACCCAGCAGCCAGGCCTTCTCCCTCTCCTGGGCCCACTCCCTGACCATCTCCACTGCTGGCTTTGGCCCTCCCACCCACAGTTCTCTGTCCTCCGTCTGTCCCGGGCAGGCTGCAGGAGGAGATCCAGCTGAAAGAAGAGGCAGAGAATAACCTGGCTGCCTTCCGAGCGGTGAGCCCTCTTCCGTCTCCCAGCTGCCCCTGCGTGGCCCCTGGTCTCCCTCTGCCTCGCCTGGGTGGCCTGTGACACTGTGCTTTCCCCTGGACCCCTCCCAGGATGTGGACGCAGCCACACTAGCTCGCATTGACCTGGAGCGCAGAATTGAATCTCTCAACGAGGAGATCGCATTCCTTAAGAAAGTGCACGAAGAGGTATGCCCGGCCCCCTGCGCCTCAGGGTCCTGGGGCTGTGGTCAAAGCAGCAGGGAAAGTGGGGATGGGGTGGGGCTCAGGGATGGGGATGTGAGGGCGGGGGCGGGGCCTGGCAGGAGACTGAAGCGCAGCTGCACCTTGCAGGAGATCCGGGAGTTGCAAGCCCAACTTCAGGAACAGCAGGTGCAGGTGGAGATGGACATGTCCAAGCCGGACCTCACAGCTGCCCTCAGGGACATCCGGGCTCAGTATGAGAGCATTGCGGCGAAGAACATTTCTGAAGCCGAGGAGTGGTACAAGTCCAAGGTGGGTGCCCTGGGGGCCTGCGGCACCTCTGACCTCCTTAACCCTGATTTGGAGGTGCTGCCCGTGGTCCCTTGCTGGAGGCAGGGGGGAGCCCGAAGTCTCCCTGCTTCCTGCTCCTCCCTCCTCTCAGAGTCCCTCTCTCTGCCCTTAGGTGTCTGACCTGACCCAGGCTGCCAACAAGAACAACGATGCCCTGCGCCAGGCCAAGCAGGAGATGATGGAATACCGACACCAGATCCAGTCCTACACCTGCGAGATTGATGCCCTCAAGGGCACTGTGAGTCCCTTTGCACCTTGCCCTGCCCAGCCCCTGCCTCTCGCCGCCCCTGCTCTGTGACCTTGAACCCATCACAGACCTTGTTTGGACCTCCATCCCTTCACATCTGCAACAGGTGTCGCACTCAGGACTCTGGGTGGGGGTGGGGAGGTTGAACACAGGTGCTTCCTTGGGGAAGTCTCAGGCAGCCTGACCACCCAGCCCAAGGCTGTGTCTCTCCATGCCAGGCCCCCTGTGCCTCCTCCCTGCACAGCTGTCCTCATCTGGACTCCCTTCTCTCCCCTGTAGAACGATTCCCTGATGCGGCAGATGCGAGAGCTGGAAGACCGCTTTGCCA
Organism: Sylvilagus floridanus; assembly: GCA_949820135.1. NCBI lineage: Eukaryota > Metazoa > Chordata > Mammalia > Lagomorpha > Leporidae > Sylvilagus > Sylvilagus floridanus. The sequence goes on from OX463236.1 coordinate 162,301,210, forward strand.
GCGAGGCCAGCGGCTACCAGGACAACATTGCGCGCCTGGAGGAGGAGATCCGGCACCTCAAGGACGAGATGGCCCGCCACCTGCGCGAGTACCAGGACCTGCTCAATGTGAAGATGGCCCTGGACGTGGAGATTGCTACCTACCGGAAGCTGCTGGAGGGCGAGGAGAGCCGGTGAGGGGCGAGGCCGGGCTGGGGGTGGGACACTCGGGGGCCCAGTGCTGTGCTGCCCTTGGCGGGGCAGGGGGCGGCTTGGGGCCACAGCAACAAGACCTGGAAACCAGAAGCCGCCACCGTTCCCATTGCAAACTGTTAACCAAAGCCACCTGGGTAAAGAAAGGATTTAATTAACAGCTTTTATAACACGAGAAGTGTAAGTATTCCCTATTCACGTTCGGAATGGAGAATCAGTAGCATAAAACCACATTCTGCAAACAGTAATAAAATAATACTGCCCATCAAGGGAGACATGACAGCAGAGTGGGCAGTGATGAGGAAGGGAGGGGAGGGGACAGAGACAGGTAGATAGGAAGCGCTGCCCAGGGAATGGCTGAGGGAGCAAGTGAAGAAAAACCTGCACACACACACACACACACACGGACACACACGCACACACACACATGCACACACACACATGGACACACACACGCACACACATGCCTAAAGGAAAACTCTCAGAAAGGCCGAGCTACTCACCTCTAGACACAGAAAACAACACACAGCTGGCAAGGGACAAGAGGGCCCCTTCTGGGGCCATTTTCTTGAGCCATTTTCTTGGTTTGTTGTTGACATTGTTCGAAGCCACCGAAATGAAGATCTGTGCATTTCACTCCATACCAACTTAACCTCAATTTAAAACAGGCCAACTCCTCCTCCCCAAACAGTTATCTGTTGCATAAAAAGGTTAAGATCTGAGGTCTAAGAAAAGCAGCAGACTGTTCAGATATGGTGGACTTCGACATGGAGAATCAGGTTTCACAGAACAAATGACAGCTTTTAAGGTGGCTCGAGTCCTGTTGCGTCTCCCCAGCAAGCTGCACCAGTGGTCAGATCCGAGAACTGGCCTGGCTGGAGGGTGGGCGCACAGTGGGCGTCCCTTGAAGCTGCCACTGATGCCTCTGGCAGTGCCAGGGGTGGGCAGGACCTCCTGGAGAATGGGAGGGTCTGTGGGGTTGAACCTCTTAGCGTCACACTAGGGGGTCAGAGTTGGGATGACAGATCCTTCCAAAAGGGACAATGCCTGGGATAGCTTGGGTTGGGGCCTTTCACCCCATGCCCTGAGCAGTGTGGGCAGCGGGTGTGTTGGGCTAAGTGGGATTGGGACTGCTCAGGCTGATGTTTATGGAGGATGGGTGGTTGTAGGGAGAGATGGGCGGGTCCTTAACCCTCCTGGGGTTTGGTCTGTCCCCTTTCAGGATCAACCTCCCCATCCAGACCTACTCTGCTCTCAACTTCCGAGGTGAGTGTGTGCTGGCAGGGTGGAGGCAGGCGTCACCAGGGCGGTGTGGGCGCTGCGCAAGCCAGCCAGGAGGGGAGGCTGGAACAGGGGAGCAGGGCCAGATCTGAGGTTTGGGGGGGGTGCTGAGAGTGTGGGGGCAGGGTCACGTTCTAAAGGAGAGACTTTCAGATTTGATTGCATTGCATTGCATTGTGTTGTGTTGACCATGTCCCCTGCCCCACCTGGGCATGCTGAACATTCCAGAAACAGCCTCTGTTCTGAGTCCCAGGGCTGTCCTGGGGGGCCTGGCAGCAGAAGCATCCCTTCCTCGCTGGGCTGGAAGGCACCGCCCACCCAGGGTCTGCTGTGCCAAGCACCCTAGCGGCTGCTTCTCCAGCACCTCCGTTTGCTGGAGCAAGATGTTGGATGTGCATTCGAAAAAAACCAAGCCAGATCCTAGCAAAGCCAAACAATGGAAGGAAGGAGCTCTTAGGGCACGGCGCCATTAGTAATATGCAGATTGAGTGGCTTTCCAGCCCCGGATTGCAGAAAAACATGCTGTAATGATGCATTAGGAAGGCAAGTTGGAGTCCTTGGCAGCGTCTCCTTTCCTAGATCAAACCTTTTACATTTCAATGTTCGTTTCCATCAGGAGAAAAATGCACGCTGCGCTCCACCAAGCTTTGGCGTTTATCACAGGCTAGCTGCTTGCTAAGGAGATTCAGGAATGCCCCGCTCCTAACAGCAGGGACCTCGGTTTGACTCTCCCTATAAACTGACGCTCTCCTTTCCGTTAGCTGTTCATATGGACACCAAGCATGAGTCTTGCATTTAAAACTGCTGAGTGCATTTCCAGACCAATAGCTCTGTGACCATGATAATGCGAGGATCCCTTCGTAGTGAGAAAGCTGAGGCACAGGAGAGCAGGTGGATGTCCGTAGGCACAGTGAACCATGCACTGACTCCTGCCCCATCTCACCTCCCTCAAGACATCAGGTTTAAAGGGGCCAGGTTCTAGAAGAGCCTTCCAACACATGTCACATGTCGTATGTCACATAGCTCTAGGCTTTGGGATGCTAATGGTCTTGGAGGAGGGGACGCCCAGATACAAATCGGTGCAGGGCTCTCCCGGGGTCTGGGGCGGAGAGGAAGCACGGAGCCGTGGAGAGTGTGAATGAGGGGTAGCCTGGGCCTCCTGCACGGCCCACCCAGGGGGCAAATCTGTGGCTCCCAAGTCCCTCTCAGCACTGTGGCTGGCCCCGAGCTCCGCAGAGCCACCTGCTGGCCGCTGGGCTCAAGGACAGTGGCTAAAGTCTTGTAAGGAGCCTGTCTTGAGGTGGCAGGAGTGTGCCCCGGCTCCAGCTGGCATTCCCTGGGTGGAGTCCCAGCGCCCCACCCCATCCTCCTGCCCCGGGCAGCCTGGGTCTGGGCTGGGTCACACTGAATGTGCCACGTGTCTGTCACAGAAACCAGCCCGGAGCAGAGGGGCTCCGAGGTCCATACCAAAAAGACTGTGATGATCAAGACCATCGAGACCCGGGATGGAGAGGTGAGCAGTCTCTGTGGCCTCCTTACCCTGGGTGGGGGGCTGTGGGAGTGTCTTCCACCAGCTGGGCTGGTCTAGGCCCTTGGCTGGGGGACAGGAGGGGTCGGCACAGGGCCGAGGCCCCCTTCTGCAGCCAACACCTGTCGGACTGGGCTTTTCTCACCTCCAGGTCGTCAGCGAGGCCACACAGCAGCAACACGAGGTGCTGTAAAGCCAGAGCCGCTCCGAGACCGTCCTCGCCCTTGTCCTCACTGCCTCCCAAAGCCAGCCTCCTTCTACCCTGGGACACCGCCCCCCAGCCGCCTCCCCCTCACAGCCCCTGCCCCCTCCTCACTGACCAGCCCTCGTGGTCCCCACAGGGGACATAGCCTGGACCTGCCCAGCCACAGGGCACATCCCAGACGCCTGCCGTGAGTCCTGGCTGTTGGAAGTGGGTGAACGTGGCTCTCAAGCCAAGTGGAGCCCAGGCCCAGGGCTGTGACCTTGCCCTTCCCACCTCCTAACCTTGGGCTCGGTGTTGGGACTCAACAGGGTCAGAGTGGAGCCCAGGAGACCTCTCCATCCATTAGCCTGGGTCACAGCAAGGGACAGCCTTGTGAGCAAGCTGGGCAGGTAGCAGGGTGGCCCCGGTGGAGCCTGGGGGGCTGGAGACCATCACCGTCGTCCCTTCCTTTCCTTTCCCCAGCTCAGGGAGGACTCAGAAAGCAAGGGCTGCAAGAGGGAACCCCCGAAGGTGCCGTGTGTGGGAGCAGGAGATTCCGAAGGAGAGAGGGTGGGTGAGATGCTGGAGAGGACAGAGGCAGAGCGTGGTCTCAGGCTGGCGTCTGGGGTGCCCACCTCCCCGTGCCCGCCCCTCTCGCTGCAGGGCTCTGGACAGAAACAATAAAGACGTAAGCACAAGCCTTGCCTGTCTTAACTGCCGGCTCGCCCTGGGGGTCCCTGGGGCCCCATCACATCGCCCTGAGATGGAGTGGGCCCTGCCCCTGTGCAGCCAGCCCCATGGGGGCAAGGAGGGCTGGCCCTGGGGCTTTAGCTGGAGAGCCACAAGTGCTTCCTCTTAGTCCCCAGCTCCTAGATGGCACCTTTCTGCCCGCTCCGTGTCTTCAGGTCAGCAGGGGCACCTGCTTCTGTCCTTCCCAAAGGACGTGGTGGCTCCCACAGTCCCCTCAGTCCCCTCCTCAAAGGAACCTGGGGTTCTTTCCATGAACCCCTCCAAAGACCTCTGATGCACAGGGGCTATGTCTGGAAAAATAGCAAAGTGCGGAAAAGTGGACGATCTGTGCATGGCTAAGAAGACTCAACCCTCTGCAAATCCCAGTTCCCCTGACAGCCCTCTCCCGTTTCAAGGCAATCTCAAGTACAACGCCACAGGGAAGTTTGGGGAGAATGGAGGGAGGGGGAGGGGAGTGTGGGACAGCCCAGAAGAAATCAGGAAATCTTGGAGGGAAACATGAAAATATATTAGGAGGCTCTAATAATTAAAGCGGATTTGTTCAGGAAGAGGAAGTGTACAAACATTAATGGAGTAAAACTGTTTGGAAGAGAACCGTGTGTACACACAGCATTCCAGCACGTGATTCAGGAGGCATTTTTCCCTGATTAATTCAACAACAGGGCTTGGGGGCAACTGGGGAGCCCAGGGGTGTTGAGGAGGGGCGGGAGTGAAGGCTATTTTTCTTCTGAATCCTCCTGAAAAATAGATCCCAGGTGGATCCAAGACTTAGCAGAGCTGGTGGATCATGCAGGCCCCAGTCTTCACGCTGAGCACAAGAACAGTAGGTCATGCAGCCGTTGGCGAAATAGACCTAATGAGGTTTTAGTCTGAAGGCTCCATGTCTGACATTCGCACTGGCCTTTCCAGAAACTTCCAGGTCTTTCTGGTTCTCCTAGATCCTTCTCATAAGTCTCCCTTTCTCTCTGAGAACACCCCTTCTCCATGGCGTTCTTTATTTTTTTAAGATTTAATTTATTCACTTGAAAGACAGAGTTATAGAAAGAGAAGGAAGGAGAGCTAAAGAGAGAGAGAGAGAGAGGTCTTACATCGGCTGGTTCACTCTCCAAATGGCTGTAATAGCCAGGGTTGGGCTAGGCCAAAGTTAGGATCCAGGAGCTTCTTCCGTGTCTCCCATATGGGTCCAGGGGCCCAGGGACTTGGGCCGTCCTCTGCTGCTTTCCCAGGCCATTAGCAGGGAGTTAGATCAGAAGTGGAGCAACCGGGACTTGAACTGGTGCCCATACGGAATGCTGGTGCTGCAGGCAGCAGCCTAACCCTCTGTGCCACAGCCTGACGCCTCCATGGTGCTCTTGACTCTTGCCCTGGGAGGGTTCAAGTTCCCAGCTTCCATCCCCCGTGACCCATGGTTCCTTCTGTTTCCCTTGTGCACTGATGGAGCTGGGAAGTATCTCAGTCAAACTTTGGCATCCAGAAACCCCACAGCAACCTTGCAAAAAGTGAAGTTGGAAGCAGCCTTTCTCATGTCTTCATGGGAAAGGGGCGGCTTCTCCTTGAGTCTGCTGGTGGCCTGGAATCGGAGCTCACCTGTCTGTGAGCGGAACACCCGCGTGGGGCTGGGTGCAGGTGGGGAAGTGGCCGCATGCACATGTATCTGGGAGTGGTTTCTGGAGCCTGCAGCCCAGAAGGAGCCTCTAGCGCCCCCAAGGGCCCAGGATCGGCAGAGTCACAAAGGTGGGGTGCAGATGGGGTGGTGGACGCTCAGAGTTGGGTTCAGTTGCGCCCTGGGCAGTTACCCTCACCGGGAAGGAGTCCCCTTCCCAGCCTTGCCCCAGTATCCTCTGCCTGTACGCCCTCTTCCAGCCCGGGGCAGCTCTGAAGGGCAGCCCTCCCTTCTGGCACCCCTCTGTCTCCTGGGGCCACCACCACTCATCCTCAGAGGAGCCGCACCCCCCCCCCCCCGTCCCCTGGGGGCAGCTCTCTGAGCAGGGCCTGCCTGGGACAGGAATCCTGGTTCTCAGCTGGGCCAGCCTCCTCGGGACCAGGGACTGACAGAAACAAACCAACACAGGCTTGGGTCTCCTGGGATTGTGTCCAAATGGCTGGGTCTGGATGTACCCCCCCCCCCATATACACACACAAACACATGCCCACGGCCTCCAAGGAAAACATCTCCCTCTTCCGCAGGCCTGGGGTCTCCTTCAGGACTCTGAATGCTGAGAGAAGTAAGGGGGGCTTGCAGGGGACTGGCCAGCTTCCCGCTGGGGCACAGGACCAGACCCAGACTCACCCTGACCCCATGTGAGGGGGCGGGGCAGGAAAGATTACGGAAGTGTTGGCTCCTGTGCTGGGTGTGGAGAGCTCAGCGGGCACTTTCTTATCCCGAGTGTGCACTGTGGCTGCCTTCCCACCTGGAGCCCCCAGGACCCCTCCCTTTCTACCCGATCACCTCCTCCCTCCATCCTGGAGCTTGCCTCATCACGCTTATACAAATGCACCAAGACCGCTGATTAGATACCCAAGATGTTAGCTACCCCGAGGGGGAAGGGCTTCATCCACTTTTTCCCACTATATACTTGGAAGAACATTTGATGCATAATAGGTGCTCATTAAATATTTTAACTTTTTTAAGCACACCAGAGAGGTGGGGTGAATCACACAGCAGACAGCGTCGGTAGCAAAGGAGGATCAGGCCCCAAGCTCCTTGGCCTCTGGAGCCCAGATCTCTTTCCATGACGCTGCAGGCTTGTGATCAAAAGGCAGGGCAGACTGGCAGCACACACACCCTGCCTGGCGCCAGGCTGCAGAGCACCGTGGGGCCCACCCGGCCAGCTGCCCTGGGGGCGGGGCGGAGACTGACAGCTTCTCCAGGAGAGGGCGCCAGCAACTCGCGCCCTCCCCACCCGGCCCCACAGACCCCGGTGTGGAAATCAATGGATGTCCCCATTGGCGACCTAGGAAGGCAGGAGACAAGCTGAGCTCCAGGCTGTGTGCCAGGCCCTTCTAAATAGTTCATGTTCGTTTTAATATTTAATATAATAATTTAACGCCGTCACAACAGCGTAAGTCAGATGGTGTAATTCTTTGACTCAAAACCTCGAGAAGGCTTCCTGTTCCCCAGGGAGCAGAAAAGCCGTGGCCTGCACGGTGCCGGGCCATCTGGCCCCTGCTGGCTGGCAGATCCATTTCCCTCCACTCCCCGCTCACTCTCCCAGCCTCGCTGCCTTCTGGCTCTTCCCAGAGCCCACCATGCACGTTTCCACCTCTGCCTCAAGCCATCCGTCCCACACAAGGGCACTACTTTGAGCCTGATGAAAGGCCGACTCCAGCCACCAGGTCGGAAAGCCCAGTCCCACCATGCTCGTACGCCCCACCGCCACCCTGAGCCCACCTTCTCACCATGCCCACCTCCTGTGCGAATATTCAACTTTCGTTCGTGCTCAAATACACGCAGCACCAGGGCAGGAATCCTCGACTGGTTCACTGCTCTGTCCCTGGTCTCTAGAACCGTGCCAGGCCCATAGAAAGAACTCGAATATGTTTGTTGAATGAATGAATGAATGAATGGAACCAAATTGGGTTACCCTGCTACCCTCATTTCATTTTTTTAAAGTTTACTTATTTGAAAGGCAGAGCCACAGAGAGAGAGAGAGAGAGAGAGAGAGAGAGAGAGAGAGAGAGATAGGAGATAAAGAGAGAGAATCTTCCATCGCTGATTCACTCCCCAAATGGCCACAAGGGCTATGACTGGGCCAGGCCTAAACTAGGAGCTTAGAACTCCATCTGGGCCTCCCACATGGGTGGCAGGGGCCAAAGTACTCGGGCCATCTTCCACTGCTTTTTCCCCAGGCACATTAGCAAGGAGCTGGAATGGAAGTAAAGCAGCTGGACCCAAATAGGCACTCATATGGGATCCTGCATGGAAGGCAGTAGATTAACCCATTTTATAGATGAGGAGATTGAGGCTTAGAGTACAGTTTATTCATCCGGTCAACTAAGCAGCCGACAGTCACAGACCACTTAACCATGTGCCACGAGACTGCTGAGGCACGGTGTTTGGTGGCGTTGGATTATCAGTGCTGACAAAACACTGCCTTTGTTCCCGACGCTGATCTGTTTGCAAGCCTTCACCCACATTTTTACCTTGTAGATTTCAGCTCATCATCTGCACTTCCAGGGCTTGATGGAGGGCATTGTTTGACTGCAAAGGGGACTCACGAGTGAATATTGAAGGTTGATGGGACAGCTCTGTTTGGTCCTGGGGTAGTGATGCATGATCCCACACACTTGTCAGAGCCCAGCCAAGCGCGCATCACAAAGAGCAAGCTTTAATATATGCAAGCTACAAGAAAAATATGGACATGGTTCAGTGTTTAAATTGTTTCCTCTGTACCCTCTGCACACATGCACGCATGTGCACGCATGTACACACTTGGACTTCTTGTCCCAGAATGGGGGAGGGGGTGAGGAGACAAGGTTGATAGACACTTCCTCCATCTCTCACTCATGACTCTGCTGAGCCCTTCCAGACTTCCTCCCTCCAGGCTCAAGGTCAGGATTCGGTCTGCCACCTGGACTTTTTTTTTTTTTCTGAGGGAACTGGATTCGCATGCGGCTGTCACAAATAGCACAGAGAAGTCCAGTGTTCCCTTCACTTGGCTCCCCCCAGTGGTGACACCTGGTATAGCCATAGCACCCTACCACAATCAGGAAAGTGACACTGGTGCAGTCCCCTGCCCCCACCTCCCCGTCCGCGTTTGCCCGTCTTACAGTCGCTCTGCCTGGGTGGGGGCAGGGTAGTGTATGTGCCTGAACATTAGTCCTATGCAGTTTTACCATTGCTGTAGACTCCTGCGACTACCACCACAGTGAAGACATAGAACTGGTGTGTCACAAAGGTCACATCTGCACTTGGGAAAGCTAAGCCTCCACCGGAGGTGCCAGCATCCCATATGGGCACCGGTTTGTGTCCTAGATGCTCTTTGTCTGATCCAGCCCTGCTAATGGCCTGGGACAGCAGTAAAGGATGGCCCAAGTGCTTGGGCCCCTGCACCCACAGGGAGACCCAGAAGAAACTCCTGACTCCTAGCTTCAGATTGGCCCAGCTCTGGCCATTGTGGCCATTTGAGGAGTGAATTAGCAAATGGAAGACTTTCTCTCTGTCTCTCCCTCTCTGTCTGTAACTCTACCTATCAGATAAAGAAAATGTTAAAAAAAAAAAAAAAAGGCAGTCCTGGGGGTCTGGGGGTGGCATTGTGGCACAGTGGGCTAAGCCTGCAATGTGGGACCCCACATTGGAGTAACGGTTTGAGTCTTGGCAGCTCAGCTTCTGATCTGGCTCCCTGTTTTTTTTTTTTTTAAAGATTTATTATTTATGGGACTGGCGCTGTGGTGCAGAGGGTTAAAGCCCTGGCCTGAAGCCCCGGCATCCCATATGAGATTTATAATTTATTTGAAAGTCAGAGATACACACAGAGAGAAGGAGAGGCAGAAAGAGAAAGGTCTTCCATCCGATGGTTCACTCCCCAATTGGCCTCAATGGTCAGAGCTGTGCCAACCCAAAGCCAAGAGCCAGGAGCTTCCGGGTCTCCCATGCAGGTGCAGGGCCCAAGGACTTGGACCATCTTCCACTACTTTCCTAAGCCATAGTGGAGAGCTGGATTGGAAGTGCAGCAGCTGGGACTTGAACTGGCACCCATATGAGATACCGGCACTGCAGGTGGTGGCCTTACCCACTATGCCACAGCATTGGCCCCAGCTCCCTGTTAATGTGCCTGGGAAAATAGCAGAATATGGCCCAAGTGCTTGTACCCCTGCGTGAGAGACCTGGGTGGAGTTGCTGGTTCCTGGCTTTGGCCTGACCCAGCCTTGACCATCGTGGCCATTTGGGGAGTGAACTAGGGAATGAAAGATCTTTTTATCTCTATCTCTCCCTGTATCTCTGTCACTGCAGCTTTCAACTAAAATAAATAAAAATAAAAAGCAGTAGGAATATGTTTGCCGCAGCGGTTCAAGCCGCTGCAGCAACTGAATGGGATGTCCACATCTCATTCAGTGGGCCTGGGCTGGAGTCCCAGCTCTGCTCCCATGCCAGCTTCCTGCTGATGCACATCTTAGGAAGCAGCAGGTGGTGCCTCAAGTGGCTGTGTCCCTGCCACCCACATCAGACTCAGACTGAGTTCTTGGCTCCTGACCTCAGCCTGTTGCAGCCCTGCTGTGGGCATTTAGGAAGCGAACCAGTGGATGAGAGGTTTCTGTCTGCCTTTCAACGAAACAAGCATTCGTTTATGCATGTACGTATATATGTAAGGAGGTGATGTCCCATCTTGCCGCTTCTCAAAGTGCAACCTTGGACACATCAGAGTCACCTGCGCCACTTGCTAACTGTGCAGCTTGCTGGCCCCTCCCACCAGGCCAGCATCTCTGGGGGTGAAGCCTGGGGAATCTCCACTTTTTCTTTTTTTCTTTGAAAAAGATTTAGTATTTCCAAATGAGAGACTTTCATGGTTAGAGGAGAAGAGCTGGTCACGCCTCAACATCCAGAGGGTTTTTTCTTTTTCTTTTGTTCAATGATTTATAAAATCCACAGGATGAAAAGGGACAACCCAGACGGAGGACCACAACACGGGCGGGAACCGGAACACACATCAGAAAACTGCATTGGGACCAACGCTGTGGCATAGAAGGTTAGGCCTCCACCTGCAGTGCTGGCATCACATAGGGGCATCGGCTTGAGTCCTGACTGCTCCACTTCCGATCCAGCTCCCTGCTCGTGTCCCTGGGAAAGCAAGGGAAGGTGGCCAAGTGCTTGGGTCCCTGCACCCAAGTGGGAGACCCAGAAGAAGCTCCTGGCCCCTTGCTTTGACCCGGCTCAACACTTGTAGCCATTTTGGGAGTGAACCAGCTGATGGAAGACCTCTGTCTGTATCTCTACCTTTCAAGTACATAAATACATAAATCATTTTAAAAAAGAGAGAGAGAGAGAGAGAGAGAGAGAGAGAGAGAGAAAGCAGGCTAGCTCAGCATGCCTGGCTACCTTACACATCCAGGAAAAACACAAGGCACTCAGACTAGGGTCTCTCCAGGGCTCCCCCCCCCCCAAGACCACCTCGGCTCTGGCGCACATTTCTGCTTCTGTCTGGCATCCCCCACCCCCCACCCATCTGAGTTTAGGGACTGAGTATGCTTGGGAAATCAGCAAAGCTGTGAGTCGCAGCAGCCATAAACCCCCTCCTGGGCAGGGGCTCCTTGGTGCCCCAGTGAGGGCAGGGCCAGGCTGCTCGGGGCTCTTGATGCCACTAGGAGCAGGAGAGGCAGAACTAGAGAGGCCACACACAGCCTCACGGGCCAGCTGCACTTCCGTCCTGCCACTGCTGTGGCCCTGCTCCGTAGGCGGGGACTGAACTGAGGACAGACCAGGCATGTCATTCCCAAACACCAGTCTCAGTTTCAGTGTTTATTGGATGCCTGTACCACTGGGCACGGAGTGGACCTCACACAGCCCCGGATTCAGTTCTCTTGGGCTTCAGGTTCAATCCTACTCTTGGTTTCCTTGTTTGAGTAAAACAAAAAGCTTGATCCCAACTCCATAGTGCTGTCCTGAGAACCACCTGTTCTGGCCGGCCTCCCACCTCTGGTCCACCCTCCATGCTGGGGCTGCCTAAGGGATGCTCTAAAACACAGTGCCCCCCCCCCCCACATTACTGTGCTGCTTAAAGCCCCGTGGGAGCGCCCCCTGCCCTGGGGATAGAGATCTTAGCACCTGGAACTTAGCCCTAGCTCTTGCCTCCACTCACCCGCCCACCTCCGGTCGGTTCCCTGCGCAGCCCTCTGGTTCCCAGAACTTCACCATTTGCATCATGCTCTGATTCCGTCCTGCTGTTCCCGGCGCTGGTAAGGTCCTTCCCTTTCTTTTCTGCCTGTTGCAATCCATGGGGTTGAGACAGGCTTGGTGTTGCCCAGAGAGCGGAGGCAGGAGCAGCTGGAAGCTAGAATCCACCTGCCAGGCTCCTGGTCTTACTATTGACCGGCTGTCATGGAGGCACCGGGGAAGTCCCTGGCCTCTCCCGCCAGGCTGTCCTCTCACCTCCGCTTGGACCCGCCCCCTCAGCCATCTCTGGGCACCTCACCCAGGTCCGTTCCCTTTCCTCTCCCCCAGACCAGTGAGGCTGGGGACCCCAGTTCTGGGGGGGAGGAGGGAGGCGCTTGGGATTGAGCCAGAGTAACCCGATGCCTGCGCGCAGGTCGGCTGAGGGGGCGGGCACGCCACGGGGGAGGGGGCCTGGGACCAGTTCCCAGAGACTCGCCTAAGCTGGGGCTGGCCATGGGGGCTCCAGGAGGCAAAGAAGGAGCCGAATTGAGGCCAAGTCCCCTCCTCGGCTGCCCCCTCCCTGCACGGCTCCCTCGCAACCCGAGCCGGGGGGCCTAAAAATAGCCCCCGAGGCGCAACGGGCGGCCGCCCTGGTGACCTTCTGGTCTCACAGGCCGAAGGCGGTTGGGCAGCAGGAAGGCAGGCCGCCGGCCCCCCACCACTGTCTCCCAGGGCACCAGCCCCCGCGTGCCCGCGGCCCGCCTGGAAGAGGCCATGCAGAGAGCTCGGGGCGCACGAAGCGAGGACGCGGGCACGAGGGCACCCCCCAGCCCCGGGGTGCCCCCCAAGAGAGCCAAGGTGGGGGCTGGCGGAGGGGCCGGGGCGCCGGTCTTCCTGCGGCCCCTGAGGAACTCGGCCGTGTGTGCGGGCAGCGACGTGCGGCTGCGGGTGGTGGTGAGCGGGACGCCCCAGCCCAGCCTCAGCTGGTTCCGGGACGGGCAGCCCCTGCCCGCGCCAGCGCCCGAGGCCAGCTGCTTGTGGCTGCGGAGCTGCGGGGCGCAGGACGCCGGCGTGTACAGCTGCCGGGCCCAGAACGAGCGCGGCCAGGCCTCCTGCGAAGCTGTGCTCACAGTGCTGGAGGTGGCAGGTAATGGGGCGCTGGGGACCACCACCGGCCAGGCAGGGGCACCCAGGGAGGACAAGGGCTGCCGTGGCCACGCTGGAGAGAAGCTGGTTCCTCTGCCCTCTCCCCAGGTGCCTGGCATCTCAGCATCTCAGGCCTCAAATTGCACACCAGGAAAGTGCAGGGCCCGGCCCAGCCAAGCCTGAGACCCACCCAGGTCTTTTGGGGAACTCTGCAGCCCCCTGGGCAGAATGGAGGTCTTCAGCGACCCCACATGTGTGTGTGTGTCTGTAGAAGGGGCGGCTGCACTGCTAAGGGGAGCATTGTAATGGCAGGGTGGGTGTGGGTGGCACCAGGCAGGATAGGAGAGGCCAGGGGGCGGATGCCTAGGAGCAGGGCCCAGGGTGTCAGAAGGTGGAGCCAGGGCTGGGGCCACATTGGCATGACAGAGGTGGGTACATGAGAATTGACAGGCAAGCATGCGTGTGTGTGCATGTGGAGGGCTCTGGGCTCTCTGGGGTGGTGCAAACACACATAGGTCAGGAGCATGGATTGGTCAGGAAAGCCCCTGGACCGTGGCTACCTGAGGCTCCAGGTATGTTCAGAGGGTGTGGAAATGGGACGCTCCAGGCCAGGGCTCAGGCCCCTGCCTGTGGGCATGGAGTCTCAGCTTGATGGTACGGGGCATAAGGGAAGTGAGGGAGCCCAGACTCTGTGCTCCTGGGCCCACAGAGGCTGTGTGGCTGCCGGGCCAGACCAGTTTCCCCTGGGATCAGTTCTGGGCCTTCCTGTTTGATTTCCTCAGCACCCGAGTTATCCAAATGGTCCTCATCCAGGCCAAAGACAGAGCCTTGCGCAGACTGAGCCTTGAGAAGCACAACTCAGAGGGAGCAGTAGGCTGCACTTGGCCCTGGGCATTTGCACTTTCCTCCAGTAGGGTGTGGTGTCTAGGGGCTAGGGAGGAGGCCCAGGCATGAGCAGAGAGGCAGGAAGGCTCAGAGTCTGGAGACCGAGCAGGGCTAGCCTAGCTCTGTCCCTGGCCTGTGCGCCCTCCTAGTCTCCAACCACTGGTTCCCTCTGGTCCCTATAGCCATAGGGAACCAGTGAGGGCCAAGGGGTTCACCCGACCCCTGGCCAGGTGCCGGCTCTGAGCTGGGAAAAGAGTGAACTCCCTGCATATCTTAGACTCTACAGACAGAAGATACACGAGAATGCAAGTAGGAGAGATGTTAGGGAAGGCGAGAGGGAGAAGGAGTGCGGTGGCCACGTCTGTTTACATTGGGAAGGAGCACAGGTGAGGACACTGTGACCCAGAGGGGAGGGAGGGCTGCCCGGACACCCCGCCAGTCATGGCCACCCGAGAACCAAGAAGCTGGTTTTCCAGTGTGGGCTCTGGGGGCTTCTTACTAGGTAAGAAGTTCTGGGGGAGAGGGAGAGGCACTGTCCAGTGTTGGGAGCAGCTGCTGCATGGTAGGCCCAGGCCCGGCATTTCTGCAGATGGCCTGCCCCGAGCCCTCTGTTGCGGGGTGAGTGATGAGGTACGAGAGCCACCCCCGCCCCCCAGGCTGTTTCCTCTGCCCTTCTGTAATCTGGGTGGGGTGGTCGGCAGAGCTGGGCCCTGACTGGGCATAGCTAGATTGAGGGCAGAGGGGCAGTCTGGGTAGAATGGCAGGCTTGGGAGGTATGGGCTGAGGCCAAGGCCCTGGGTACCGTGGGGCTGGATTTGGGGCCCTTTGTTTTACATGTTAGAACGGGAAGAGGATCAGGCCGCCGGGGTTCCTGTTGGAGGGCATATGCTGGCTGTGCAGATAGGAGGTGGTAGGACAGCTCCACAGCAAAGAACCTGGTCCGGAACTGTTCCACCCCTCCCACATGATTTGGGGGAGGGAGGGAGGGACGTGGCTTCTATGATGCTAGGGACATTCTAGGTGGGGCTGTCTTCCTCCTGTCTCTATTGCCGCCCGCCCCCAGCCCCTGCCCAGTGACAGCTCCTGGCCCAGGGCAGCTGTGCAGGCAGCTCAGCATGGCGCAAACGCACTCCATGGCAAACATTCTTGGTTGGAATCAACAGCAGGAGGACTTCAGGGTATTCGAGGAAGCCGAGCAAGGAGCTGGCTACAGAGGGCAGGAAGCAGTTTCCTGGCTGGAATTGCTCCCTGGCTCAGCGAGACAGGGTGATGCTGAGGTTCCTGGCACACCTACAGCCCGAGATGCTAGCTCACGGATGGAGGGATGTTGGCACAGCTCAGGAGGGCTGGGCCCTGAACGCACAGGTGGGAGGATGGGCAATTAGAGTAGTGGTGGTGGGATTGGGGGGGGGGCTATGGAAGTGAAGAAGGCTAGGACACAAAGGAGATGAGGATGGTGGGAATGCAGGATACTTGTAGGCACTTCATGCAAGTAAGATACACTTAATGTGTAAGGTAGCCTACCTCGCTCATTATTTCACATTCTACTATGACTGTGTTTGAGAAAACGGGTTCAGAGGGGTCACGTGGCTGCTAGGGAGGCAGGGCTGGGTCTGCAATCCAGGCTTCTGGGCCTGCCTGGGGCTGCATGACCTTTCTCTAGACAGAGAAATGTGAAAGACTAAGTGGAGGATTTGTCGTCATCACCATCTTTAGCCTGTCGGTAGCCACAAGTCCATCTTCCAGCCTCGTCTCCAAGATGGGATAGGCCGGCATTTTTCTCTTTCAAAATATCAGGCAAGGAGCCACGTGCAAATCCATTGAGCGGAGCTGAGGGCCACACGCAAAGCTTGGGCTTGGGGTGGCTGAAGGAAGAGCCCTGCACCCATGGACAGCGAGGAAGAAGGAAGGGCACAGCTCAGAAGAGGGGCTGGTCGAGGATGCTCACCACGTGGGTGTGGCGGAAGTTGATGGCCAGGGCCTAGGAGACCCTGGTGTGTGTCAGCAGATGGTGGTGAACCATCCTGGGGACTTGAAATCGTGGAGGGCAGCAGTGAGAGACAGGGAGAGAGGGCGGAGTCAGGCACGGGAAAGGTGGGGAGGAAACTCGTTTGCAGGTGGGAGGGGGTCTGGAGAGTACAGCCAAGTGCCAATCAGGGAGGAGAGGTTGGGCCAGAGGGGGAGCAGGGAGGCCTGTGAAGTCAGCCCAAGTCCTGCAGGTGACACTTCACTGCACCAGGAAGGTCCTGGGTAGGATGGGGCATGGTGGCTTCTCCAGCTGTTTCTTGGGTGTGGGTCGGGGCTCACAAGGGGGAGGGAAGGCTGGATAAAAGGAACTGTCCCGGGAAGATTCACTCTCCCATCTCCACTGCAACCTACAGATGACTTTCTAGGGAGGGACACCACCAGTAGGCAACAAGCATAGCAGTGCTGAGAGGGGTAGTGAGGGGGGAAGGACGAAGAAACAGGCATGAGAGAGCGGCAGCAAAAGGGAGGGGCGTGGGGGTACGTGGCTCAGAGAAGCGTCTTCCTGAGAGACGGGGTATGGCATGAGGATTCGAGTTCCTCAGTTAAGGGGAGATGCTGGCAGGGCAAGTCGGAAATCTGGGTTTGGGGAAGTGGCGGAGGGGCACATCGATGGCAGTGGGCAATGTGGCCAGCTGGAGAGGCCCACCCTGAGAGCCCGTTCCAGGCCAGCCCTTCAGGGGTGACCAACACAGGCCCAAGGCAGGGACACAGAATCCTGCCGGCCCCTCCTCGGCCCAGCTGTCCCGTCACTCACGCCCGCTGCCCATTGGTTATTTTTGCTTTGGAATGTGCCAGCCCCTCGGATTCTCCCAGAGAGCAGGAGCTCAAGTTACCCCCTCTGCACACTTGGCTCCCCCACCTGCGGGTGGATGCACTTGGGGGTGGACAGGGAGAGTGCCTGCAGGTGTCCAGGTCTCTCTGGCTGGAACTGGTATGGACATGCACAGGGACTCCTCAGTGCACATCTGCATGCAGGCGTCTCCATGTGCAGCATTGGCCTCTGGTGTCGGAGACAAAGACACCCATGTGCACCCAGCATGTACCAGACACGACCTTAAACTTTGAAATAAAGGGGCCACAAGTCACATCACTTCAGGAGCCAAGCAGAAATGGAAATGAGGGAGGGGCTGTTGTGGGCCTCTGAACTTGTTGACAAACAAGTCACATCACTTCAGGAGCCAAGCAGAAATGGAAATGAGGGAGGGGCTTGTTGTGGGCCTCCCAACATTGTATAGCTGAATGCAACTCATTGGTCTGTCCCTGGTGTTTTTTTTTTTTTTTTTTTTTTTTTTTTAAGACACAGGCTTTAAAGAAACAGGGTTAAGGGACTCATTGACCAATCAGCACATGAGGCTTTATGACAGAGTGATCAATAATCCAATCATAGAATCCTGGCTCCCTCAATTTACTGGCTGTGTGACCTTGGAAATGTTACCTCTCTGTGCCTGTCTCCTGCCTTGCCATGAGGATTTTGAGAGTTTATTCATATGATGTGCTCAGCACAATGATTGGCATATACCAAGCACGCAATGATTAATCATTCCGCAGTACTGTATCTCGGCCCGGAAACCAGGGTTGGCACTACCTGTGCACGCAGGGGTGGGGGTTCTGATCTTGAGGACAGGTGGAGTCCCAGAGCCTGTGTGGCTTTGGCTCTGTGACAGGGCTTCCTTGAGCCTCGGTTGCTTGTCAGTTAAAGAGGGATGGGAGTGCTCCTAAAAGATTTCACGCTCAGAGGGTTGTTGTGAATGCCGTTACATTGGTGAAGTACCTGGCACTTAGTAAATGCTAAAGAAACCTAGAAATAGTGATCACGGGGGTGGGGGGTGAGTTTTCGGTGTGCAATGTGTGCTAAAGGAGGCGGAGGTGGGGTGGGGGTGGGGAGGAATTTGATGACAGTGGCCATCTGTGAGGGAGAGCATGGGTCTACTGTTCGAATACTAGGAGCGTACCTGGGACACCTGGGCTCCTGCACCTGTTTGTGCCTACAGAGGGGAGACAGGAGTAGGCATCAGGACAGGTAAAGCTCTCTCCGGCGTCCCTAAGGAGCCTGGGGGCTTTCATAGTCCGCAGCCCCCACCCCCAGGGACCCTTGCCCGGCCTATGACCCAGGCGCCCCCATCAGGCGCTGTGCCCCGTGGCCGGCTCAGCACTGCCTGGCACAGAGGCCCTGTGCGCATGTTTGTGGAGTGAGCAAGTGGAGATGCTGCTGACCTTCCAGAGCCGCCCCGCCGGAGGAGGGTGGGAGTGGCGAGAAGGCCGCGTTGCGTTGGGCTGCCAAGGAGAGTGGCCTGGAGGAGGGGCCACTGCGCGTCTTTCTGTGCCTCAGTTTCCCCTTGTGCCCAAGGCCCTGAAGGCAGATGCGGGGTGGAGGTGTAGGGTCGTCCGCGCCTGGAGTTGCCGGGTGGACGCGGTGGGAGGCAGGTGAAGGCAGCCCCAGGGGACGCCGGGGGCCAGAGAGGGAAGGGGCGTCCGCAGGGGCGCAGGCTGACGGGGGAGGGGCGGGCTCTGGGAGCCGCCGCCGCCGCCGCCTTCTCCTTCGCCGCCGCCTCCTTACCCCCACCCGGGCTCCCGAGGCCCCGAGGCTCCTTCCGCCGCCCGCACCGGCTCCCGCCCGCTCCCCAGCTCGCCCCCGGCCCCGCCTCCGACTCCGCCCCGCCCCCGCCCGTCCCCTCCTCGCCCGACCGCCGGCCCGGCCCCCTCCCCCGCCATGAAGAAGCTGTGGGTGAAGAAGCGTTTCCAGGTGAGGGCTCCGGGGGCGGGCGGCGCCGGGAGGGGCCGGGAGGGCTGGGCGCCCCGGAGGGAGAGAGGGCGGGTCGCCGCGGCCAGCCCCGGGGAGGGGGCGCTGGAGCAGCACCTGCCCCACCCCGGCCCCGCCGAGGGTGGCAGCCGGCCGCGAGCCGGGGGGCGCTCTGGCCTGCGTGCGGGGTGCGCAGGCCCCTCCCTGCGCCGAAGGACAGACCTCCCTCCGAGAGCCCCCAATCCCTACGACCACTGGGCACCCTCCCCTACCCTCCGCTGCAACCTCTGGCCGGGGCTCCCCTTGCTGCTTTGCCACCTCGTCTCCTCTGGCCTCTGTCCCACCCCAGCCTGGCCTTCCGAGGCTTCCCCCATCCCACCCACCCCGGAGCCTTCCATCTTCCGGAGCTCCTGAAAGCAACGCAGGACTCCGCGCTCAGCTAAATAACCCCCCACGCCCTGCCGTGTCCCCTGCGTACCGGGACTCCTTCCTGCATTCCGGAGGCCCGGCCCCCTGGAGACCTATGGCCTCCATCGGCCCTCCCCTGCCCGCTGACACCTAGCCTAGCCTGCCCACCAGAATCCCTGTCCTCCTGCCTCCATCTCCCAGTCTGCCAAGCGCCCCTCCCCCAGCTCCCTCGCGGTCATCCTGGCTACCTTGCCTCCTGTCCCCATCTCCTGGAAGCATTGCTGGGCCCTGGTCTGGGAGCCTCTGGCCAGCGCGGAGTCCTCCCCCTCTTCCTCCCCTTGCTCTTCCAGAGGAGGGCAGAGTACTGCCATTTCCTGCTGGGGAAGCTGCAGGCTCTGGGTGTCTGTCCACCCTCCCCTACACACACACACTGGGCCCTGGAATGAGCTGGGACTCGGTGGGCAGGTGTGGGTGGGAGGTGCAGGAACCTCAGGAGCAACTCATTCTGGCTTTTCTCTTTCAGAAAACCGGCCATTCCCGCCGGGCCTTTGGCCGCCTCACCCATGGTGCGTGGACTTTGGGCGTCTTGACCTTAACCTCATGCCCATCCCTTCTCTTGGGCCATGTCCTTTCGAGAGGCATCAAGGCCCTGAAGACAGCCATGAGATCTGGCATCCCCCCCCACCTCCCACTCATCCACCCACACAGGAAGTCCCCCTGTGCCTTACAACCAAGAGGAGACTTGGAAATGGGGAGGGGCTCCCTGGCACACCCTGCTGCAGCCGGGGCTCCCTGTTCTCCATCTGTGGAGCCAAGTGCACAGGAGCTGGCTGCCCTGCTTTGGCAGTCGGTACATAGCCCCTGCCTGTTGTGGTCCCCAGAGGGAAACTGAGGCACAGAACCTGCTGGACTCTGGGGAAGTTGAATGCTTTTTTTTTTTTTCCTGCTTAACCCCTGGGTATTTTTGAGGGCCATTCAACAGAAGAGAGGGATCTTGGAGAAGGTGCCTGTCACATCAGGGTGCAAATGGGGGTGGGCTGGTTTTTGAGCTAGGCAGGGTTAAGTACATTGCAAATATTGTAATAGAGGGCTGGCCTGACTCATAACGGGAGGCCCAGGTCTGTGGCTGGGTTGGACACAAAGAACAGTGTGTGTGTGTGTGTGTGTGTGTGTGTGCGTGTGCGTGTATGTTTGTATGTCTGGCCAGTGGGAGCATAAAGCAATGCCAAGGGTGCCAGAATCTTGGGGACAGTTGGGAAAACCAATGCAGATATGTGGGCTCCTCAGTGCTGGGCACAGCCCAGGTGTCTCTCCCAACCCGTTCCCACAGGGCATCTGGGCACTCCTCTGTCCTGCCTGCCCTCCATGCCCTACCCACAAACGCTCTGATAACAGTCTGTCCATGTCTCTCTCCTGCTGCTCCTATGGAAGCGAAGTTTTCCGCTCCTGCAGAAAGCAAAGTTACGGTAGGAAACTGGCTCCTGCCCTAGCCCCACTCCCCCGTCTTCCCCACCTGGCCCCGGCCTCTCCTTGCTCTGCCTCAGCCGCCACTTGATGCCTTCCGGCTGGTTTGGAGTCGAGGGCAGGCTGGCGCTGCGGTGGTCGAGTGCCCTGCAGTGCAACTCGGAGGTGATGCCCCTTTGTTCCTGGGGGCCCGGAATCCAGACGTTAGAGCCCTGGAAGCTAGGACGTTGTGATACGGGGCCTTAGGTTCTCAGTGACAAGGGAGGGAGAGGGTTGATGCCCTGGTGATGGTAGCCAGGTGGGAGGGGGAGGGCAGTTTTGAGGGCCCAGTGGAGGCAAGAGGGCCCAGGGGCCCAGAGGTAGGTCCAGGGCACTGGTGGGAGAGGCCACCTGAGATGCACAGGCTGGGCCGCGGGGTGTTCTGCGTAAACGGGGGGAGAAGACAGGGTGCTGGAAGTCCTCCGGGTGGAAGAAGGGGGAGGCAGGAGGCGACTTAGGGAAGAGGTGGAGGCAGCGGGAGGAGGGCCCTGCCCACACAGACCCCTTCTTCTCCAGACTCGGAGACGGCTGAGGATGACATCAGCGATGTGCAGGGGACCCAGCGCCTGGAGCTGCGGGATGACGGGGCCTTCAGCACCCCCACGGGTGAGCTCTCTGGGTGCTCCCAGAGCAGGCAGGCGGGCTTCCCCCAGGAGGGTGGGGGGCCTCCGTCTCACCGTGTTCCTTTCTCTAGGGGGCTCTGACACCCTGGTGGGCACCTCCCTGGACACACCCCCGACCTCCGTGACAGGCACCTCGGAGGAGCAAGTGAGCTGGTGGGGCAGCGGGCAGACGGTCCTGGAGCAGGAAGCGGGCAGTGGGGGTGGCACCCGCCGCCTCCCAGGCAGCCCAAGGCAAGCACAGGCTACCGGGGCCGGGCCACGGCACCTGGGGGTGGAGCCGCTGGTGCGGGCATCTCGAGCTAATCTGGTGGGCGCAAGCTGGGGGTCAGAGGATAGCCTGTCCGTGGCCAGTGACCTGTACGGCAGCGCGTTCAGTCTGTACAGAGGACGAGCGCTCTCGATCCACGTGTAAGTAACGGCCTCCCCCGGGCCCGTCCTGTCCCATCTCACCGTGCTGTGCGCTGCCCCTCATTGCTCCATCTCCCCGGCCCCATCCATCTCTGCATACTTCCTCACCCCCACTGCTTCCAATCCTGGCCCGGCCCCCCATTCTCTCCTCCCACACTGCTCCACCTCCTCCAGTGCCACCTCCACCGCCCACGTGCTCTCGTGCCCAACCTGTCCTGGCTCACCGTGCCATCTCCAGTCTCGGGGATCCCTGTCCCTTCGTCTTCTCTTCCACGAGCCCCAGCTTCTCCCGGGCCCTCTCCTGCCTCACCCATTCAAGTTCCAGTTGTCCCTAGGATTCCCCCACCCCCCGCCCAGGGGCCCCCTCCGTGCCGGCTGTCTTAGCAGCTGCTGCCTTTTTATCTCCCTGCACATTCCTGTTCCCATGTGGGCCTTTTTCGGGGAGGAACAGAGCCCTTCCACACGGCAGCTCCCTGGAGAGCGGGAGAGAGCAGGGGAGCGAGCAAGCAACCCGGAGAGCAGAGAGCGAGGTGGTCAGGGGCAGATGGGGTGAGGGGCCTGGGGCAGCAGGAGGATGTGGGCTGTGGGGGAGGCAGGGACTGGGAGAGGGAGGGGCTGGAGGCGGGGCTGGGTGGAGGAGGAGAGCTTGGAGTGACAGCGGCAGGGGGCATGCGATGATCTTGTGGGGAACGCCCTGGGGGTGGGGTTCTAGGGTGTCCTGGTAGGGGGTGGTACAGAGCGGAGGTGTTGGAGTGAAGCATTGGAGCCAATTTTGGAGATTTGGGGGCTAGCAGATGAAGGAGGGGGTGCTAAAGCAGAAGAGGGCAGTGGCTGATGATGGAGGTATTGAGGGGCATTCGGGGAGCTGAGAGGGGGCCTGATTTGTGATGGATAAGGGTGTTGGGGGGGAGGTGCAATCGTCAAGGACAGAGAAGAGGGCTGGTGGGGGCATGCTTGTTGTGAGCGTGGTCGTAGTGGCTAGAGGTGGGCCGGGGAGAGGTCTGGGACCCGGTCAGGGTAGGAAAAGGCTCCCTGACTTATCTGGTTGGCATCACTGGGCGCTCCTGCGCCCTGGACTCGCCTCTCCTTCCCCGCCGTTCATCACCAGGCCCCAGCCAGAGCCTGGAGTTGCTATGGCAACTCCAGAGGAACCCATTTCCTTAGTGATGCCGTGGTACAGAGTCTGGCCTGGAGTGTGGTGCTGCCGGCAGGAGGCCTCCTGGGCTGTACCCAGTTTCTCTGCAGGCCTCGGGCTGTTGCTCCAGGATTTGCTGCCTAAAGGGGGCTGGCTGAGGCTCTTCCCCTGGGGCACTGTGGATTGCCCCTTGTCCCATTATTTGGGTCGGAGGTGGGTCTGCAATGCAGGCAGCTGGCCCAGGTGGGCTAGAACACCCCAGGAACCGCTGCTCCTCCTCTGTCTCCCTTTAGTGCCCCAGGAAACCTGGCCACCTTAGAGGGAATATGGGCGTGTCTCACACCGCCTGGATTTCAGGCAGCCGTTTCCTAGCTGTGTCACCTCCAGGAGGCACCTGGACCTCTTTAAAGCCTCAGTTCTCTTCATCTGTAAATGGGGATGATGACAGTTCCTGTCTCAAAGGACTGCTGAGGATTACGTGACTCAGTGCATCCTAAGTGCTTAGTACATGCCAGGCTCCCTGCATTTAATGAGCCATTTCATATGTTTTTACTCAGTGCCTTCAGTGGCGCTCCGATTCCCTTTCTTGCTAGTCTTTATGCTTGACATCTACCCTGATAAGGGTCCAGATAGGGGAAACTGAGGCTCAGTTCTTGGGTACCAAAGCCTTGTTAGGTGATGGGGTACCAGGGCTGACAGACACCTTTCCTCCTCCTCTTCCACACCCCCCTAGTCAGGCCCACTTGGAAGTTATTTCTGAGCTGAGTTATTTCTGAACATATCCTTCGCTGGTGGGGTGTGTGTGTGGGGGGGGAGGGCTTCTGAGCTTCTCCCAAGGGTTCTCAAGGACTTGAGATATTGCCTATACTGCGGGCAGAGGGAGCACAGGGACTGGGAGCCTGGGTATGCTGGCTCCAGGACCCCAGCGGTCACCTTCTGGGTCAACAGTGCCGAGGGGCTCAGGCCTGCACGGGGACTTTGGGCCCAAAGCCCCCGGCAAGGAGGCAGTTGCTGTTTTCCAGGGGCCACTGGGGATGGGGGGTGTCGTGCTGAGGATGGGCAAGCGTTGTCAGGGCCAGCTGGGGCAGGGATGAGTGGCGGGTTGCATTCCCTAGAGGGTTCCCTCCCCATCCAACCCTCCTGCCTGCCCACACCCCTCCATCCTTTGGGTCCTAAGTCTCATCCTTTTCTCTCCCTCATGCTCAGTTCTGTCTCTGCTGTTTCCCAGCTTCCGGGAGCTTGGGGGGGGGGGGTGGGGGTGGCCAGAGACCTTGGGGCTGTGTGTGCACCTAGACGCAGCCACTGGCCCAGTCTCCTGGTGCATGAGCCGCCGACCTCTCCCCAGCACCTGCTCTGGCTGTGCCCTCCTCTTGGGGGTGGGGGTGGGGGGCAGGCGCGTGTGGCCCATGTCACCCCCAAGCCTGCACAGCATGACCCACCGCCCAATTGCTGTCACAAGCTGAGGGCCCAGGAAGGAGGCCCCCTGAGTCTTCTCCCCGTCTTGGTCTTGGTCCCGCAGCAGCGTTCCTCAGAGTGGACTGCACAGGGAAGAAGCTGACCTTCAGCCGCAGCCTCAGCCGGCCAGCGAAGTCCCGCGTCCTCGGCCGGCCCCTCCGCCCCCGTCCAAATCCGCTCTGCTCCCCCCACCGTCCCCTCGCGTGGGGAAGCGGTCTCCTCCGGGAGCCGGTGCCCAGCCCCCGGCCGCCCCCACACCGCCCCACCGGCGCACTAAGGAGCCTGCGCCGTCGGAGGACGCCACCGCTGAAGAGAAGCGAGGGAAAAAATCCAAGTCGTCCGGGCCCTCACTGGCAGGCACGGCGGAGTCCCGGCCCCAGACGCCCCTGAGCGAGGCCTCGGGCCGCCTGTCGGCGCTGGGCCGCTCGCCCAGGCTGGTGCGCGCCGGCTCCCGCATCCTGGACAAGCTGCAGTTCTTCGAGGAGCGCCGGCGCAGCCTGGAGCGCAGCGACTCGCCGCCGGCACCCCTGCGACCCTGGGTACCTCTGCGAAAGGCTCGCTCGCTGGATCAGCCCAAGTCCGAGGGCGACGCACCTTGGGGCACGCCCGGCGCCTCGCAGGAGGAGCTGCGGTCACCCCGGGGCAGCGTGGCCGAGCGGCGCCGCCTGTTCCAGCAAAAGGCGGCCTCGTTGGACGAGCGCACGCGGCAGCGCAGTCCCGCCTCCGACCTCGAGCTGCGCTTTGCCCAGGAGCTGGGCCGCATCCGCCGCTCCACGTCGCGGGAGGAGCTGGTGCGCTCGCACGAGTCCTTGCGCGCCACCCTGCAGCGCGCGCCATCCCCTCGAGAGCCCGGCGAGCCCCCGCTCTTCTCCCGGCCGTCCACCCCCAAGACCCCGCGGGCTGTAAGCCCTGCCACCGCTCAGACGCCCCCTCCGAGCGTCGCGGCGAGGCCCGGGGATGAGCCTGGGAGGCCCCGGAGCCGAGGGCCAGGGGGCAGGACGGAGCCCGGGGAAGGCCCGCAGCAGGAGGTTAGGCGGCGGGACCAGTTCCCGCTGACCCGGAGCAGAGCTATCCAGGAGTGCAGGAGCCCCGTGCC
This sequence comes from Sylvilagus floridanus, assembly GCA_949820135.1. Lineage (NCBI taxonomy): Eukaryota > Metazoa > Chordata > Mammalia > Lagomorpha > Leporidae > Sylvilagus > Sylvilagus floridanus. Next base: position 162,326,381 of record OX463236.1, read on the forward strand.
GCCCCCTGCCGTCGATCCCCCCGAGGTCAGGACGAAAACCCCCTCGGGTCGGAAGCGGGAGCCCCCAGCACAAGCTGTGCGCTTCCTGCCCTGGGCCACGCCGGGCCTGGAGGAGGCTGCGGTGCCCCAGACCTTGGAGAAGAACCGGGCGGGGCCTGAGGCTGAGAAGAGGCTGCGCCGAGGACCGGAGGAGGACGGTCCCTGGGGGCCCTGGGACCGCAGAGGGGCGCGAAGCCAGGGCAGAGGTCGCCGGGCCCGACCCACGTCCCCTGAACTCGGTAAGAGCACGGGGAGGATCGAGTGAGGTGCCCCCGGGCCGGAGTGGGAGGGGCTGCGAGGGTGCCTCCTGGCTGCAGTTTGCTGGAGGGGGCTTGGCCACGGCGCCAGGCCCAGTGGAGATCCGTGAGGGTCCTTGTTCTGGAACACGCCGCGGGGGAGGCCCAGTGTGTATGATGGAGGTTGGTGGAGCCGAGGTGTGAGTGGACACTGATGCCCAGATGCCACAGGTCCCCCTGGGTCTTGTGACCTGCTAAGCAGATGATCCACTAAGCTGTGTGGTCAAAGATCAACAGCCAGGTTAGGGGGTGGAGGGGCGGGGCACAGATGGGAACCAAGGAACCTCCCAGCCTCCCCATCCTTCTGAGACAGAAGGACAGTAGCTAGTCTTCAACAGTTTGTCCCATGCCGGTCACAGGCAAGCTTTGGGCTAGCCAACCCTTCACCCTGCCCTGCACATCCCAGCTCCTCCTGCGAGGCGCCAGGCGTGCCCCACGGTGCATGGAGCCTTGACCCACCTGTGGCCACAAAGACCCCGCTCGGCCTCCTGGCTCCATCTTTGTATCCCCGCATGGCTGGGATCCTGTGCACATCAGCCTGTGCTGGGTCCTGGCAGGACAATGCCCCTGCCCTGATGGTCCTGAGCAGCAAGATGAGGTATCCGCTCCTGGGGAGGCAGTGGAAGTCATGACTGCCTCGCCTGCGCTGCATGCTGGGGGGCGCCTCTAACCCACCGCTCCCCGAGACCCTGCCGGTCTCTCTCTCTCTCATTGCACCTACCACCCTATATTGTGCTTCGAACAATTATTTTGCATTTAAATGTTGCTCCCTCAAGGTCTTTGGCACGGATTGGTTTCCTGTTCACAGTCCTAACCACTATTACTGCATCCTTACAACCGTGTCCCCACATTCTCTCATTTCCATCCGCACGCCACTCTGCAAGGTGCTGGCTATTATCCCCTTCATCTTACAAAGCAGAGGCTCAGAGAGGTTATCTGATTTGCCTACGGTTATGTAGCTAGAAAACAGCAGAATTGGGATTCTCGCTGCTCTTTGAACCATCTACATTGCTACACTGTATCTAGCTTATGTGGGGGATACTTCAAAATGTTCCAGGGAAAATGGCATTACGAAATAGTTTATTTGGTACAAAAGCTTTTGAAATTCACATATATGAGGGGTCTTCAGAAAATCTGTGGAGGAGCCGGTGTTGTGGTACAGTGGGTCAGGCTGCCTCTTGCAACACTGGCAGCCCATATCGGAATGCTGGTTTGAGTCCCATCTTCTGCTTCCGATCCAGCTCCCTGCTAATGTGCCTAGGAAATCAGTGGCCCAGGTATTCGACTCCTGTCACCCATGTGAGAGTCCTAGATGGAGTTCTTGGCTCCTGGCTTCAGCCTGGCATAGCCCTGGTCACTTTGGTGATTTGGGGAGTGAGCCCAGTGGATGGAAGATCTCTTTCTCTCTGTCTCTCTCTTGTGTTACCTTTTAGATAAACAAACAAATTCATGAAGCATACATATTCTGAAAAAAAAAACTCATGATTTTCAAAAAAAATGGCACCAAAGTAAACTTAATCTTTTAAAATAAATTATTTGTTTGCATGAGAGGTTGTGAGGGAGAGAGCAAGCAAGAACTCCCATGTGCTGGTTCACTCCCCAAGTGCCGTCAACAGCCAGAGCTGGGCAGGGAGGGGCTGACGCTGGGGGTTGCGAGCTCATCCCAGGTCTCCCATATGCGTGGCAGGAACCCAGTCACTTGAGAATTACTGCTGCTTCTCGGGGTATGAATTAGCAGGAAGCTGTACTTAGCAGTGGAGCCAGGACTCAGACCCGGACAGTCCAATATCAGATAGGAGTGTCCTGAGCAGTGTCTTAACCACCAGACCAAATGCCTGCCTCCAAAGTTATATTTATTGTTTTTAGCAGAATATGCATTCTTTTTTTAAAGATTTATTTTTTTGAAAGGCAGAGTGAGAGAGAGAGAGATCTTCCATCTGCTGGTTTACTCCTCAAATGGCCCCAATGGCTGGAGCTGCCAATCCAAAGCCAGGAGCCAGGAGCTTCTTCTGGGTCTTCCATGGGGGTGCAGGGGCCCAAGGACTTGGGCCATCTTCCGTTGCTTTCCCAGGCCACAGCAGAGAGCTGGGTCGGAAGTGGAGCAACCGGGTCTTGAACCTGCACCTGTCTGGGATGCCAGAGCTACAGGTGGTGGCTTTACCCACTACACTATGGCACCAGCCCCAAAGTTCTTTTAAAAAAAATTACTTATTTATTTATTTGAAAAAGCAGAGTTACAGAGAGGGGAAGAGAGAGGGAAAGATCTTCTGTCTGCTGGTTCACTCCTCAGATGGTCTCAATGGCCGGGGTTGAGCTGGAGCAAAGCCAGGAGCCTGAAACTCCATCTGGGTGTCCCACGTGGATGCAAGGGCCCAGGTACTTGGGCCATCTTCTGCTGCTTTCCCAGGCGCATTAGCAAGGGCTGGATCAGAAGTGAAGCAGTCAGAACTGGAACTGGCACCCATCTGGGATGCTGGCACTGCAGGCAGCAGCTTAATCTGCTTTGCTGCAATGCTGGCCCCTAAAGCTATCTTTTAATTCCATATTCATGAACTTTTTGAAGGACAGTCATAGAACATGGGAGTTAGAAAATACCCAGAGAGACCCACGATGAAGTTTTCTTCCCCCTTTGTGTATGTGAGTTTCCTGCAAGCATGGGCCACGGCTGACTTCCCGTTATGTTCCTGGTGCCCATTCAGCGCTCAGGATGTAGCAAGTGCAGTGAGACTGCTGGGTGAAGGTCAAAGTCAAAGCTGGTCTTCCTCAGCCCCTCAGACCCTCCAGTCTTGGGTGGCCATTAGCTTGGCCATCTGGAGGCCTGTGCGGTCCCCTCAGAGTGCCTTGCACGGGGCCTGCCCTGCCGTACGTGATGGCCACTATGTGTGAAGACAGCGCGGTCCCTGCCTTCCTCCAGAACCCAACGTGCTGACCGCGGCCGGAGCTGAGTGGCAGGCACCCCAACTGCCCTGCCCTGTTTAAGTAACATGTTCTGGTTTCCTCTGTTCCTGGTCTCAGGCTTTTCAGGAGAGAGGCCCCTTGCTCCTCCAACCCCTGCCTTCCAGAAGTCCCTTTCTGGGAAGTGGGGCCGCCAATGCCTCTGTGCCTACACCCCTCCCCGGGGATCCCCTGCCGTTCACCTTACCCTATCACCCCATGTTGGGCAGAGTCTTCGGACGATTCCTACGTGTCTGCTGGAGAGGAGCCGCTGGAGGCCCCGCTGTTTGAGATCCCCCTGCAGAACGCGGTGGTGGCGCCAGGGGCCGATGTGCTGCTCAAGTGCATTGTCACCGCCAACCCCCCGCCCCAAGGTGAGCCCCAGGGCGGGGCCCGGGAGCAGCAAGGGGTTCCCCAGAGTCATTCACTGCGTGGCAATGGCCTGACTCTTGTGTGTATTCAGGGAGAGTTCCCAGGACACCCTGAGAGTGTGGGGGGTGTGTCTTGTCCTGGGGCAGGGAGAGAAGAGGGGATGGGGTGCGATCTCCCAGCAGGCCCCCGTGGGTCCTGGCGAGCCATGTCCTTGCTGCTTCCCCCACAGTGTCCTGGCACAAGGATGGGTCCGCTCTGCACAGTGAGGGCCGCCTTCTCATCCGTGCCGAGGGCGAGCGACACACGCTGCTGCTCAGGGAAGCCCGAGTGGCTGACGCCGGGAGCTACACAGCCACTGCCACCAACGAGCTGGGCCAGGCCAGCTGTGCCGCCGCACTGGCCGTGAGACCTGGTAGGGAGCCCATCTGGGGTGGGACTGGGCGGGGGGCCGAGCTGTGACCCTTCCCGGTGGCTCTGGAGGCCGTGGGCCCAGGCTCCTGGCCACTCCCAGCCGGCAGCTCGGGCTCTCAGCCCTTGTGCACAGTTCCTGCTCTTGCACCGGCTGTTCCAGAAAAAGCATTTTAAATGGCCCTGGCCTCAGGGAAGGAGCCAAGTTCCCAAGGCACGGGGCAGGCTGGCCAGCGCATGGAGTTGGTGAAATTTGTCTTCAAAATGCCATCTGCCATGGCACTTTCCTGAACGAGGCCCCGTGGGAAAAGCAAATTATCCTTGGGCCTCTGAGAAAAAGAATCTGTCAGCTCCAGCGGCTCAGAGCCACCAGGAGCCACGCGTCTCCTCCGTAGGACACCCCCAGCCCCCAGAGTAAGAGGGGGCGCTCTCCAAAGCCTTGCACCCACCCCTCCTACTCTTGAACCCCAGGCCTCGAGAGGGTCCTGCTGAGAACACCCGAGGGGGAGGCCGTGCCAAGGGCGCCTTGCTCTCTGTTTGCACGCACGCAGGCCCTTACTTGGTGCTGTGCTGCTGCCTTTGGGACTGTGCCCAGTTTCCTTCTGGTCAGTGTGCCCCGCCAGCTCGGCTCATTCAGGGTGCTGGGCCTGGGACGCTGTGCTGGCCCTGAGTACTGGAGCAGGCTGGCGAGGGGGCGTCACCGAAGGAAAACACAGCCTCCGCCCTCCAGGGTGGCTACCACTGGGGGTGCACGCCTAGCGCAGGGCAGCCGTGTCCAATGCCCAGAACAGCCGGGACAAGCTGCTCAGGGCTCTGCGATGTCCACGCTCCTGAAGGAGCCTGGGACTCAGACAGGGCGGGGAGGGACGGGGCAGGCCAGGAGGGGGAGCGGCGCACGTTGTTCTGTCCCTTTCTTCCACTCAGTCCTGCAGAAGACAGGAGGAAGGCCTGTGTGCTGTGGTCCCAGGGCCTCAGCGCCTTGGCCGTGAAGGGGGCTCTCGGTGGTGTCTGCTTTCGGTCCCCTGCCACGTGAGAGCCTTTGACTGTGTCCTATGACTGTCTTGGCTTCCACATCCCTCCCCAGAGCCCACGTCTGGGGCCTTCTCCTCCTCCTCCCATCCTGCCCCGCTGAGTCATACCCCTCCCTCCACTGCATGCTTCCCCTCTTCCATCAGCCCTGGGATCTGACCCCTGACTCAGCTCCCCTGTTCCCGTCGGGGGCCCAGGCCTGCCTCCAGGACTCTGGTCAATACCTGGCTTGGGCCGAGGTGTGGCAAGGGCCCAAGTGGGGGTGCCCCAGTCCTGGCTGGGGGCCACTCAGGAGCCTTTCAAGGTTGGGGAGGCAGCTGGGGGCAAGGCAGCTGTCCATGCTTAACTGGGAGTCCTCTGTTTGCTGCGTGGAACCTGCCCCAGCCTCGGCTCCCTCATTTGTAAACCAGAGATAATTATGCGCTCACGGATGAGAGCGAACGCGTGAACGAGCTCTATGGACTGTAAAGCTGTAGACAAATGTGGCTCGTTAGCGTTATTCAGGGGCGAGATGCACCGGAGCTCCGTTTCCAAGCGCTTCCTTTCTCCTCCCGTGCCCTCTCTTCAGACCGTGCTGGTGCTGGGGGGTGGACCCAGGCCCCCCACCCCAGGCCTTCCTTGTTTCCGCAGCCCTTCCAAAAGCCGCCGTCTCATCCAGGGCAGCAGGCACTGTTGTGAAAGAGGAGCCCCCACAAGAGAGACCGGCTCCAGGGACCCCGGGCCCGAGGGGCAGGTCCAGGCTCGGCTCTGGCTGTCAGGGAGGAAGCCGACTTTCTTACCCTACAAGGCGCTGTTTGGTCCAGAGCGGCTGGAAGGGGGCCAGTGGACCCGGAGAGCAGGCGAAGTAGGCCAGGCAGGAGAGTGGCACAGACCTCTGGCAAGGGAGGGGACCCAGGAGAGTGAGGGGCGTTTCCAGGGGAGGGTGTGGCACTGAGGCTGTGGGGGCGGCCTGAGCAGGTGGAGACGGGGAAGTGGGCAGTGATTTATGGGAAGAGGCCCGGGTGGCGCCACCACCCTTTCTGGCTCCTCTCCCTCCCCTACCCAGCGCCATGGTAACCAGGGCTGGCTGCCCAGTGCCCTCTAGGGTGCCCACCCCAGCAGAGCCAGCTTTGGAGAGCCTGTGGACCTTGCTTCCTGGTTGGGAACCACGGTGGCCAGGGAATGCGGGCAGGGCCTGGTCCTCGCTGGCTCCCTCAGCCCCATCCAGCGCCGGGTCCCTCCCACCCCACTGCATAATTGCTGAACCTATGGCCCTGCTCCCAAAGAGGGTGTGTGGACCGGGCGGGTGGCCGGGCAGACAGGGAAGCGCGCCCTCCAGAGGGAAGCTCTCCTGGCTCTGCCTGCCTCCACTGCTCAAGCATTTACGAGTGCAGACCTGGTGCCAAGTGCGACATCTCCCTAACAGTTCTTCTGTTTGCAGAGGGCATCCTTTCGCATCTTCTCCTGAGCTAAGTCACGTCACATTTATGACAGGTCGTGATGTGCCCATCTTTCTTTTTTGGGGGGAGCGGGTTCAGGGGCAAGACTTACTTATTATTTTTGAAAGGCAGAGCAATAGTGAGAGGAGAAACAGAGAGACAGAGAGCTCCCATCTTCTGGTTCATTCCCCAAATATCCACAACAGCCAGGATTGGTCCAGGACAAAGCTGGGAGCCAAGAATTCCATCTGGCTCTCCCATATGGGTGACATGGGACCAAGTACTTGGGCCATTTTCCTCTGCCTTCCCAGACATGTTAGCAGGGAGCTGGGTCAGAAGCAGAGCCCCCAGGACTCAAACTGGTGCTCCAGTATGGAATGCCAGTGTTGCAAGTGAAAGCTTAACCCGCTGCACCACAGTGCAGGCCCCAATGTGCCCATTTTACAGATGGGAACACAAATATGGGAAGGAAAAAGTGACACAGAGCTAACACCAGGCCAGCAGCCTTAATGACCATGTGCAACCTGACTAGGAGTGTTGTCTGCAGTATCTGATCTAGGGTAAAGAGAACAACTCACCCGTGAAGCAAAAAGACCGAGTGTGGGGAGCAGATGAAGGTCACGTGACTGGTTAACCTTTACTGAGTGCCTTGTCTGTACCAGCCTGGTGTGGGGTATCACACTGATTCCCACCCCATGAAGTCGGTCCTATTAGTATGCCCGTGTATGGATGAGGAAACCGAGCCTGGGCAAGCCTCTGCAAATTTCTTTAGAGCAGTGCTGATCCCCTAGAAGCTTCTACATTAGAGAACATGTCCTGGAGGCTGGAGTTAGGATTCAAAGCACTGAGTCAGGTCTCCCAGGCCTGCGGTCCTAACCACTGTGCTTCCTGTCCTGTTGCCTGCTACTCCGAAGAGGGTAAGGTGGATTTGTGCTCCCCAGCTCATGGGGCGGGTTCTGCTGATGCCCCCCTGGGCAGGTCGATGGGGGCGGGGTTCTCCCCTTCCTCTGTTGACTTCCCACATGCTAGGCTGTGGTTCTGTTTACTTCCTCGAATGCCTGGTGTGGACACACTTGGTTCACCCACTGTGGGCTCTGTGGGGAGCCCTTCTAGGTATTGATCGGGAAGAAAGGGGAGGTGGGGGCCCCATTCACCCAGGCTTCCATCCTGCCACCTCCTGGCCTGCCCTCAAGCACAGGTGTCATGTATTTAAGGCCACATTCTAGCATTTTCCAGCCAAGGCTTTGGCCATTTCCTTTTTTTTTTTTTTTTTAAAGATTTATTATTTGAAAGAGTTACAGAGGGAGGGAGTGAGAGAGAGAGAGAGAGGTCTTCCATCTGATGGTTCACTCCTCAATTGGCCCCAACGGCCGGAGCTGTGACAATCTGAAGCCAGAAGCCAGGAGCTTCTTCCAGGTCTCCCACAAGGGTGCAGGGGCCCAAGGGTCTGGACCATCTGCTGCTGCTTTCCCTGGCCATAGCAGAGAGCTGGATTGGAAGTGGAGCAGCTGGGTCTCAAACCGGTGCCCATGTGGGATGCTGGCGCTTCAGGCCATGGTGTTAACCCGCTGGGCCACAGCAATGGCCCTTCCTTTTTTTTTTTTTTTTTAAAATTAATTAACTTATTTGAGAGGCAGAGCTACAGAGAGAGGTCTTCCATCTACTGGTTCACTCCCCAGATGGCTGCAATGGCTGAAACTGTGCCGATCCAAAGTCAGGAGCCAGGAGCTTCTTCCAGGTCTCCCACTTGGGAGCAGGGGCCCAAGGACTTGAGCTGTCTTTTGCTCCTTTTCCAGGCCATAGCAGGAAGCTGGATCGGAAGTGGAGCAGCCAGGACTTGAACCGGCACCCATATGGGATGCCGGCACTACAGGCGGTGGCTTTACCAGCTACGCCATAGCACTGGCCTGGGCACTTCCTTTAAACCTTAGCTGTCTACAGTTTTCTTGTTTGTAAGGTGATGGTTGTCATTATTCCCCAGCATTTGTGGGGCTCTGAAAGAATGAGTTGATTGAGGACATCTGGGCCGAAGGATGTGGTCATTCAAGCTCGCTGTGGTCCCGCCCACGTGGTCAGCACCATTTCAGCAGAATTGCGGTTGCTCATTGGAGATCGTATCAAAGGGAAGGGAGAAAATCATGGTGGCCGTGGCCGCGGCCGCGCCCTCCTCTCTCGCCCCGCCGCCTGGACCCTGCTTGCGTGGTTGCAGGCTCTCCCCGGCCACCGCCTGCAGTCGTAGTTCTGGAAGGCTTCTTGGAACGCCACCCAGCCCCTGCAGTCCGCCCCTGGTGAGGTCTAGATAATGTGTGGAGAAGTGAGTTGTAACCCGCTTGACCAACTCAGCCCTCCCTCCCAGCGCCCGTCTGCCAGAAGCAGCTCTGCCCTGTGACCATCTCCCCCAGGCTGCTAACTGGAAGGGGGGGGGGGGCGCCCATAGCCTATCAGGAGATCGGAGACCTGGTGCGGATGCTCTATCTGATCTGGAGCTATGCACGTAGTCCTGTGGAAGGGGTTCGGCACTGCCGTGGCAGGGTCAGGCTGACCACGTGAAGTTCTCTCGGAGGCCTCAGACATTTTTTCTTTTTTTTAAAGATTTATTTATTTATTTGAAAGGCAGAGTTACAGAGAGGCAGAAAGAGAGAGAGGTCTTCCATCATCTGTTCACTCCCCAAATGGCTGCAATGGCTGGAACTGGGCTGATCTGAGGCCAGGAGCCTGGAGCTTCTTCCAGGTCACCCACACAGGGCAGGGGCCCAAAGGCTTGGACCGTCTTCCACTGCTTCCCAAGGGGCAACAGCAGGGAGCAGGATCAGAAGTGGAGCAGCTGGGGCTGGAACTGGCACCCATACGGGATGCTGGACTGCAGGCGGCGGCTTTACCCAAAACGCCCCAGCCCCGCCCCTGAGGCCTCGTAGCTTTTAAATCAAACCTAAAACATTCCCAACACAACTCTTCCCCTTGTCCGTCAGCACCTGCTGGAAATCCCCCCTCCTGATGGCTCCTCCCCCCTCCCCTAAGGTGGGCTTAACACAAACACACAGAGACCTGCAGAGACAGCACAGGTGGGAGGCGGGGTGTGAAGGGCCCAGCCACACAGAGATGCTGCTCAACCTCCAGTGCGTTCCTCCCCTCCTGGGAAGTCATCAGGAGCCCCCCAGGCCTTCACAGTAAAGGCCACATGCCTTAAGCTGGCCTCTACCGCACACACCCATAGGCCGGAGGGACCAGGGGCCTGAGGGTGTCCCAGGGGTGGCCGGAAGCAGCTGAGGCAGTGGGAGGCACCTGCGCTCACCTCGTGACGCCCACTTCTTCCTTCTTCACCCGGCTCTGTAGCCAGCCGAGCTGCAGGCCTCTGCGCACCTGCTTTGTGCCTGTGCGAGTCGCTCTAGCTGGAATGCTTTTCCCCTTTTCCTGTGGGAATGTAACTCTTTGCAAAAGCCCCTCTGGTTCCCTGAGCCAAAAGTCATCTGTTTTCTGCACTCCTGTGGCCCTCAGCTCCTTTCTTGCTACCTGCCCACGCCTGCTGGCTGTCACGGTCACTCGCGTGTCTGGCTTGTCCTCCCTACCAGCCAGAAGGGTCCTGGACACAGGACAGTGCCTTCAGCACTCCCTAGCTCTCACCACCATACACAGAGCGCTCCCGGATGTGCAGGGGCCTTATGGACCACAGGACAGTGTGAGAGGTAGCAGTGGGGGTGGGGCAGGAAGTGCCTTTCCAAGCCCTTGGAGCAAGCTGGGTAACACATAGAGGCTGGGCAGGCTACCCAGCTGGGGTCATAAGGCTCTGGCCAAGAGCCAAGGTGGGGATGGCAGAGACCGTGGAGCAGTGGCCCTCAGTGAGCGGTCCCCAGACCAGCAGCACCAACATCCCCGTGGGGATATTTTTGCAATGCAGGGTGGGGGCCCAGCCCAGGCCCACTGACTTGAATCGGGGGGGGGGGGCTCTCTTTTTTATTTTGATGCCAATAAGCTTGAAGAACCACCACCAGGGAGTTTGCAACCTGGCCCAGCATAGGAAACCAGAAGGTGGGGGTGGGAGTAGCACGTGGGCTGTGGAGTCAGACCCCCTTGGTTTGTAGGCCCTCTCACATGTCCCCTGGACTAAGCAGTGGGCTTCCTCCCATGAAGGTGTCCATTGGTCCCCTAAGTTACCGTATGCATAAGAGTCACCGTTGATAATGGGAGCTTCGGAAAGCCCCTATTCTGACCTCCCATTTCAGGAAATCTGATTTGGCAGGCCAAGGTCAGGGTCTGGAAACTGGATTGTAAATTAGCACCCACGTGGTGCTGATGTGGTTGCCTCAGGGATCCTCTGAGCAGCACTGATGTTAAGGGCTGTATGTGACCCTCTGCTGTCCTGGACACTCACCGTGGTGGCTGCAGCTGCACCCGGCTTGCAGAACAGCTGGGGACACTGGAAACGGAGGCAGGGCTCCCTGGTGGCTTGTTCAGGACTGGTGAGGATCTGTGCTGCCCCTCTCCCTGGCAGGAGCTGTGAGTGCAGCAGGGCTGCATACCAAGGTGTGTTTGGCCACGGGGCCAATGAAAAGTAGGTGACCCCAGACCCTGGTGTGCAGTGTCAGGGCTCCTTGACCTGTGTTCTTGGCCACGAGGATATGGGAGGCAGAAGACACTGTCCTGACTCAAAGAGGCCCAATTCTGCCCACTCTGGGGCCTGAGCCTCCCTTTTCTCCCAGGGCTCCAGGACTTGGGCTGCCTTGGCAACTGTATGCCTCCCCAGGGTGCTGTCCCCTCAGTCACCACCAGGGGTCTCTGAGCTACCCTGCCTTCCCACATTAATCATGGCTCAGCACTGTCTGCCTGAGCTTGGAGCCTGGAGGTGACCCTGGAGCCAGGACTCCAGGCTGCATGGAGGGGAGATGGGAGTGGGGTGCCCACCTCCAGGGCCAGGCCTGTGGTCTCAGCATTAGCTGGGGGCCAGGCTTCCAGCCCCAAGTGCCAAGCTGCCTCCCTGCCGCCCCTACCTCCAGACAGGCGGACTGAATGGGGGCTCCTCCTTTGCCTGGCCCTCGCCAGTCTTCCTCACTGGCAATGCTGGGAAACACAGGTCATAGCTTGGGAATGCGGCCCTGGGCGGGGGTGAGGGGACGGGAGCTGGGAGAAGGACATGTGACCCTGTTCAACAACCCCCTCCTCACTCGCTCTATTTCCAAGCCCCTGCCCTAACTCAGGTACAGAAGGGTGCTGGTTGTGAGGGGTTGCCCAGGGGGAGCAGCCCCTGCTGTCCTTTCTGTTGGCCCTGGTGGGAGGGGCTGATGATGAGGGCAGACTGGTGGCAGGTGCTTTGGCAGGGCCTGTGGGAGGGTTGGGTGCAGGCCTCGTGCCTTGGGGCGATTGCTGGGGCACACCCAGGCCACCCAGGGGAGACAGAGGTGGGGTTCTTGGGCCCTCAGGTTAAGGGGGCATCCCTGGAAGGAAGGGCCAAGTTCTGGCTGCTCTCTGCTTCTCGAAGAAGGTAGGAAGCTGCTGGCCACACGGGCTCCACGCGTGGGTCAGGGAGAGTGTCTCCCGCTGCAGTGAGTGTCCCCCCACCCCCAACTCTGTCTTCTTCTACAGACAGAGGCCCCCACACCCAGAGTGCAGGCACCAGTGGAGGGCTCTGCTCCTGTCAGGGTCCAGAAGCTGTGAGGAGAGGAAAGGCAGATCTGGGACCGGGTGGCTAAATTCAGCTGGGCTCTGCCCCTCCCCTCTCCTCCCCCTCCACTCCAGGCCTGGCTTCCTGTGGTCTCGCAGGCACCACCTTCCCAGCCGCCAGCCTGCCTGCCTGTCTGCCTGCCTGCCACCCAGCCCCTCGCTGGCCACCCCTCCCCCTCCCTCGGGCTCCCGGTGCAGGGGGGCCTCTGCTGGGTCAGCCCAGTGAGTAGGGCTGGGCTGGCCGGGTTCTCACTCCCTGGGGAGCCAAGGTGGGTGGGCAGTGGGGCAGACAACAGGAGAGCCTGGGCCCGGGCCGAGCCTTCAGGAAGGTGCGGGCTGGGGTCCGTGTGCAGAGAGTCTCAGGGTGAGTTGGGGTGCAGCCCTGCTGGGGACTTGGGGTGGGGGGGCCAGGAGGAGGGGCCGGGGGCTGTGGCAGATTCATGTCTGTATTTGGCAGTCGGATAGGAGCCAGCTCAGCAAGGCTGGGCCCCTGGCCAGTTGCGAGGGAGGGCGTCAGGGCCCTGGGGACACCCCTCGCCCGGACCAGGAGCAGCAGCCCCTCCTGCCCCCTCCTCTTCCCCAGGCTGAGCTGCCCTTTGCTTTGCAGGGCTCCAACACTGCTGCCCTGGCCCCTGAGAGTTTCGGGGTCCCTGCTCTCGAGCTGGGGCAGCAGGTGCCTCTGGGCTTTCTGGGGCAGGAAGCTGAGAAGAGAGAGGGGGAAGGGTGGGCTGGCCATGCCGCTTCATTGGCCCTGGGCTGAGGTCAGGATGGGGCCTGTTGCTATGCACCAGGCCCAGCTCATGCAAGAAACGGGTATCTCGGCTCTGCCGCTCCGGGGTCCCAGAGCTGTGCAGTGCCCGCTTTGGGAGCTTGCGGCCGGTGGTTCAGGCTCCCGCCGCACCAGCCATGCGGTCCCTGCTCCAGTGGGATTCCGTCGCTCTCACTCTCACGAGGCCCGGGAGCTGCCCTCTGCTGCCATTCCCTAGGGTGTCCCTCCCAGGCACCCACAGGGGCTGAGTGGACAAGGGTCTGTGGCAAGGACGCACCGCCCCGAGAGCCCACGGGAGAACAGGAAGTGAGGTCAGGGAGGCCGCCCGAGGAGCCACCTCCGGTCCTGGGCTCTGCGTGCCGTTCCCCCCCACCTCTCTCAGTCCCCCTGCCGCCCTCCTGCCCGGCATCTCTCTGTCTCCCCTCCAGGTGGGTCCTCATCCCCTTTCAGCAGCCCCATCACCTCCGATGAGGAGTACCTGAGCCCCCCGGAGGAGTTCCCAGAGCCTGGAGAGACCTGGCCCGGCACCCCCACCATGAAGCTCAGCCCCAGCCAGAACCGCCGAGCTTCAGACAGCAGCTGCAAGGCACCCCCCACGTTCAAGGTCAGAGCCCTGGGGCAGCACCCCCACCCGCCCCCCACGTGAGCCCCCTTGGTTCTGTTCTTGCCCACCAACCCTCTTAGTACAGAACCAGCCTCAGACACCTTTGTCCCTGCACCCCAGCCCCAGGATCCAAGGCTGTGCCTGACACTTTGGGGTCCCCCTTCAGGTCTCACTCATGGACCAGTCAGTGCGAGAAGGCCAGGACGTCATCATGAGCATCCGCGTGCAGGGGGAGCCCAAGCCGGTGGTGTCCTGGTGAGTCGCAGCCAGACGGGCCCTGGGAGGCCTGGGCCTGGGCCTGGTGGAAGGTGGGGACAGCAGATCCCCTGCCCCTTGCCCTGAGGCTCCTCGGGGTGCTAAAATGGCCTCAGAAGCGTGAGTCTCCGCTGCGGCGCCTCGCCCGTTCCCAGGGGCCTGGCACGTCCATTGCTCTGTGTGTGGATCCTTTTTCTTGGTCCGGGTTCTGTTTTTCATGTTTAATTGCCTGTCTGGTCCCCGCTGTGATTCTTGTTTCCTTTGTAAGTTTGCTCACATCCCTTTGGGAAGTGGCAAAGCTGTCTGCCTGCGAGAAATGAAAACAAGACGGGGAAAATCAAGAACTGCCATGGCTGGATAGAACAGCTCTCCTCTGGGAAGGGAGAGCGCTGGGTGCGCAGCGGGAGGGGCAGGCCTTGGGAGCCACGGCTGCCCGGGGTCCAAGGGGCAGGTTTAGGGAATGGGTGGGCGTTGTGGGGCCAGAGAGGCCTGCGTGACCCTGCAGCTCCACCCTGGGCCCTCTGCAGGCTGAGAAACCGGCAGCCCGTGCGCCCGGACCAGCGGCGCTTCGCGGAGGAGGCCGAGGGCGGGCTGTGCCGGCTGCGGATCTTGGCCGCCGAGCGGGGCGATGCCGGCTTCTACACCTGCAAAGCTGTCAACGAGTACGGCGCCCGGCAGTGCGAAGCCCGCCTGGAGGTCCGAGGTGAGTACCCACCCGCTCCGTGAGCCCCTCACCCGCCCCAGCCCCGGCCCCTCCCTGCCCTGCCGACAGCACCCACGCACCTCGGTGACAGGATGTCACAGCCGGAGTCCGGCTGCTTTTATCATAGTTGAATAAACCGAGGCCCAGAGAGGGGAAGCGACTTGCCCCAGGCCACACAGCAAGTCCTTCTGTGCTCAGAACACATCCTCCTCCCCAGTGTTCAATCGCCAGGCATCAGGTGACATCAGCCAGAGAGGCTGCTTCCCGCTGCCTGCCAGCCCATCCCCACGCTCTTCCAAGCGTGTGTTGCCCTGCCTGGGCCCCCTCTACACCCTCTCCACCCTTCCCTCTCGCCCACCCACCCATCCCATTGCTGTGCAGAAGCTGTTGTGGGGAGAGTCTGGTGGTTGGACCCGTTCGGAGGGGCCCTTGGGGTGACTTGGGCATAGAGCATCGCAGAGACCCCAGGGGTGGCAGACGAGCCCTGGCATGTCGAAGGGGTGCACCCCCAGAGTTGGGGGGCTCTCAGGCAGTGGGGTTGGCAGGACCTAGCGGAGCTGCCCCCGTGAGGGCTGGTGGGGTTGCCCCCAAGGGCTGGCTGTTTGCAGGGCCTCCCACCTCGCTCTTTCCTGTGATGGGCGACCAGGAGCCTCTCCTCTGCCCCCCACTCCACCACCATTATAAGCCTCAGTCCCAGCCCCTGCAGCTCTGGGAACTTTCCAGGTCTCCCTAGCACCTGCTGGCACCTGGACCCCACCTGGTCATGGTCCCCCTGCTGAGCCTACAGGCCTCAGTCTCTCTCTCTCTCTCCTGTGCCTCCTATGCCTACGCTTGCCCCCGTGGTCTCTAACCCCTTCAGTCCCATCCCTAGCCTGCTCCTTCTCCTCCAGGGCCTGCTAGGCCTCGCTTCTCTGTGTTAACCCGTGTCTCAGTGCTTCTTTCTTGGGGATTCCTCCCGGCAGCCCCCAGGCTTTGGGGTGCTCCTGATGCCTGTGAAGTGCTCTCCCCTGGTTGCCCAGGAACTGCAGGCACTGGCTTCTGGCTAGCCGCAGGCCCTCCCAGCCCGGAGCCCGACCCTGGGGGAGCTGCAAGAGGCAGCGCTGCCCCAGTGGGTTTAGCTCTCCAAGCAGAAGGGCCCTAGCCAGGTCTGTGCACGTGCGTGCGTGCGTGTGCGTGCGTGTGCGTGTGCTGCACTAACCTGCCGCTTGCTGACTGAGGTTTTTGTCTGTACACAGGCGAGTGAGCTCAGGGGGCCGCCTGCGCTCCCCCTGCTGCCCTCCGAGCCGCGCCCCTGGCTCAGGCACTTCTTGGACCTGTGTTTCACTGCCTCCTGCCCACAGACCCAGCCGGCCTGCTGGCCCGGACCCATCCCAGCCTCCCCGCCCCCTCCCACACCCCATGGCAGCACCCTGGGAGAGCCCACAGGCCCCTGTGGACCCTCCTCCCCCGGTGGACATGTGGCTGTGCAGGCCGGGAGGCCCCCAGATGGGTGCTTGGAAGGGGCGGCCACGAGGGGTCTCTCCCCCGCACGGGGCGGGGCGCCGAGAGAGCGCATGTGCTGCTGCTGCCGCCACTGCTGCCGCGGGCCACTGTCTGTCCATCCGTTTGTCTGTCTGTGTGTCTGTGACAGTCAGGGAGCGTGCCTCTGAGCTGGGGCAGGGAGAGACAGAGTGGAGAGGACAGGGCCTGGCATCTGCGGGATGGAGGGACCCAGAGGATCACGGGCTATGGCCCAGGGGCTCGCAGGGAGGGGCAGGATGCTGAGCATTCCAGAAATGGCTTTCAAATGGCACAACACTTTCTATTCCACGAGAGGCCAAAAACCAGAGGCCCTGGCATGAGCCGTGGCCCTGGCAGGTTTAGGGTCCAGTTCTGGGGACTCCTGCACTCACGGTGAGGGCCAAGGGTGCTGTGTCTCCCCAGAGTGAGGGAGTTAGCCAGGCTTGGCACAGGTGCAGGGGGCTGCTGTGGGGCGGATGGAGGCATTTGGAAACACCTATTTCTTAGCACAAATAAAGTCCAGTTTGTACCCAGCTGGTGTGCTGTGTTTTTCTTTCCGCCGCCGTCTCTGCCAAAACAGGACCCTTGCCTTGTCTCCTCCCCTTTCCCTCTCACCTGTTGTGAGTTCACCCTCCTAGGCCCGGCGTGGGCTACCATCTCAAGGCCAAGTTGAGGAGCTCCCTGCCGTCCCGGCCGGGTGGGTGGGCTTTCCCTGTATCCAGAGGAACAAAATGCATCTCTCTCTCTGTGTCTGTCTCTCTGTGTGTGCGTGTGTGTGTCTCCCTCGCCCTGTGTGTCTCTGCTCCTCGCGTGCCCCACCCCGTGGCTGCCTTCCCCCCCAGCACACCCTGAAAGCCGGTCCCTGGCCGTGCTGGCCCCCCTGCAGGACGTGGACGTGGGGGCCGGCGAGATGGCGCTGTTTGAGTGCCTGGTGGCGGGTCCCACCGACGTCGAGGTGGACTGGCTGTGCCGTGGCCGCCTGCTGCAGCCCGCGCTCCTCAAATGCAAGATGCATTTCGACGGCCGCAAGTGCAAGCTGCTGCTCACCTCTGTGCACGAGGACGACAGTGGCGTGTACACCTGCAAACTCAGCACGGCCAAAGGTAACTCCTCGCGGGGGGGGGGGGGGCCGAGGGCCGCTGCGGGGTGCGAGAGCTGGAGGGAGGGGCTGGAGGAACACGAGCTGACTGCAGAGTCAGATGCCCGGACATGGGGCTGCATCTCTGGGGAAAGCACGATGGGGGACGTGGTACAGGGCCCCTGCCTCAGTACCGTGAGCATTTAGACTGGTGCCCGGCTCCCAGACAGTGCTGTTCTATGTTAGCCGATCTTAGAAGGGGTCAAGTCCACCAGGGGTGGCCAACAAGCTGGACTTGGCTTCCCATTCTGCAAACCACCAACCCTTTGACTTTGGATACGTCACTGCCTCTCTCTGAGCTCCAGACCATTCATCAGGCAAAAGGGCATCAAATTGACGCCTACCGCATGGGGGGCCTGGTAGAACGAAAGATGATGGGTGAGGAACAGAGCACCATGCCCGGTGAAAGGTGGCACCTGGTAAATGCCGGCCATTGTCCTTATTAGTGACACCTCTGACCCTGTCCCGCCTTGTGCAGTGAGTAGAGATGGTGGCACCTGCCTGGTGCAGAATGTGGCCTGGGTGGGTGGGGCTTAGTGAGCAGGAAGAAGTGGCAGGCTGGCATGAGCAGCAGTTGTCCCCCCAGGGAGAGTCTACTGGTAGAAAAGGGGACGAGGTGCATCTACTCAGGTCTGGGGCCGGTGTGGGCGTGACCCAGCCTCAGAGGAGAGTTCTAAAGGGGAGCAAGAGGGAGAGGGTCTTGGCTTCCAGGACCTGCAGAGCTGGGCGGGGGGAGGTGGTGGCGATGGTGGTGGGGAGAGCTGGGCTAGAGCCCTCCACCCTACATAGTCCTGAGCCCACGCTGAGCCCGCGTTGTCCCTCCCAGAGCCTGGGTGGGGCTGCCCAGGCTCCTGCTCCCCGCCTGCCTGGGTTGGGGTGCCCTGGGCCTCTGCGGCTCTCCCTACCCCAGCGCTGCGCCTTTCCCGCAGATGAGCTGACCTGCAGCGCCCGGCTGAGCGTGCGGCCCTCCCTGGCACCCCTGTTCACACGGCAGCTGGAGGACGTGGAGGTGCTCGAGGGCCGCGCCGCCCGCTTTGACTGCAAGGTCAGCGGCACCCCGCCCCCCACCGTGGCCTGGACTCATTTTGGTAAGGCTGCCTGCAGGGCAGAGGCTGAGACTTGGTGGGGGTGGGGGACACACCGAGGCTGTTGCATTGCGCGCCCTTCCATCATCCCGCAGGCCGTCCTGTGGAGGAGAGCGAGAACGTGCGGCTGCGGCAGGATGGAGGCCTGCACTCCCTGCACATCGCCCACGTGGGCAGTGAGGATGAGGGGCTGTATGCAGTCAGTGCCACCAACACCCACGGCCAGGCCCACAGCTCGGCCCAGCTCTACGTGGAGGAGCCTCGGACGGCCGCCTCCGGCCCCAGGTACTGCCTGCAGCCCCCCGGGGGCGGCCAGCGAGCAGCCTCGGAGCCGTCCCTGGGCCTCTGGGCAGCTGTGCGGTTCTTGTAGCTCGAAGCTCGAGAAGATGCCGTCCATCCCGGAGGAGCCAGAGCAGGGCGAGCTGGAGCGGCTGTCCATCCCTGACTTCCTGCGGCCGCTGCAGGACCTGGAGGTGGGGCTGGCCAAGGAGGCCGTCCTGGAGTGCCAGGTGACCGGCCTGCCCTACCCCACCATCAGCTGGTTCCACAATGGCCACCGCATCCAGAGTGGCGACGACCGGCGCATGACGCAGTGTACGTGACCGGGAAGCTCCCTTGGGGGTCCCCTGCAGCCCCCTCACTCGCAGTGCCTTCCTGACTCCAGGGCCTCCCTCTGTAGCCTGGTCGTGGCTGGGACCCCTGGAGCAGGGAGCCCGGGGTGGGGAATGCGTCACAGCCTGCCTCCCCAGCCCACATGGCACTCCTGGGCTGGCTCCCTCCGTGGTGGCCCTGTTAACACTTAGGACACGCAGCAGCACAGCCAGCCTCAGGCCAGCAGGGGGACTGGGAGCAGGTTACAGAAGCCCTCTGGGCCCCCATGTCCTCTTGTGCACTGGGGTTGTTGTGTGTTACATCTGTGCATCCATGCGGAGTGCCTGGAGCGGTCAGCTGCGGCTGCTGTCGCATCAGGGTGTTGATAAAGCAGTGAGAAGGCTGGGTGGCAGTGTCTGGCAGGGAAAGCGTACTTGGGCCGGCGTTGTGAAGGAGAAGGCGCCAGAGGACATGGAGAGAGCCTCTCGGGGTCGGCGTCCCCTAAGCCCTGGCGATTTCTCATGGAAGCATCCCCAGGCTGTGCTGGAAGGAGTCTGGTCTCGTGGGAGGGGAGGGGCGCCTCCCAGAGATGGTACCCACACTGTGACTGCTGCAGCGGGACCAAAAGTCACCTGTATTAAGTGCTCTCAGAACGCCACGCCTTGAGTACCAGAGGCCTGCTCTGGCCAGTCTCACGCTTACTGCAGGCCTGTAGGGCAGGCACTGTGGGCCCTGTTTACAGATGGGGAGACTGAGGCCGAGAGAGGCCCAGGGACTGACCCAAAGGCAAGCGAGGTCCGTCGGAATCTGGTGCCCAGCTCCAGGATGCTGCCTGCCACCCCTGCCAGGTTCTCCCACCCCACCGCCAGTGCTACCCGTACAGCCCTGACCCTTGCCCCCCGACCCTCCAGCAGCTGGTGCTGCTCAGCTGCACCCTCTCTGCTCTGCTCTGCTCTGGGGGCCCGGTCCATGTCTGTCTCAGCTGGCGTCTGGGGTCACTGGCAGCTCGTGGCTTCTCTGCCTTGTAGACAGTGCCAGCAGAGATAAGTGAGTGAGTGACGGTTCTGTGCGGAGATAACCCCCACGAGAAGGGAGAGGTGTCTGGGGATAGCCTGATGTGAAGAAGGAAGACAGTGCGGGGTCAGGGACAGCCTCCTTGTCATTTAGGGAGCAGGCCTTGTAAGAAAGAGCTTTGGAATGCGATGGAACCAAGTTCCAGCCTGGCTTCATTATTTATTAGCTGTGTGACCTTGGACGAGTCCATTGGTGTCCCTGACCTCACTGGTAATACCGAGGTAATTTTGTAGGGTTGTTCAAAGGATTAGGAGGCGAGGGAAAGCATGTCAAGAACCTGGTGTGGGCTGGACCCAGGGCAGAAACTGTGACTTATGGCAGGAGGTATCTGCTACTTACCGCATGCGAGCTTCCGGTTCTGGGCCTGCTGGACAGAGGCAGCTGTGTCTTTAAGGAGGTTGTAGGCCAAGTCTCCATGCAAGAGGAAGGACCCCCAGGGCAGGTGGAGCCTGGTGCCCAGCCAAGGATGGAGTCAGGAAAGATGGAGAGGGCCCCGGGGCAAAGCAAGGGGAGGTTTCACAGGGCTGCCTTCGCTGGAACTGGGCAAGCCTTAGGAGGAAAACATTCCAGAAGGGAAGAGGTTCATGAACAGAGACCCAGAGATGGAACTCGGGCAGCTGGGTCAGGGACCTGATGGCTTGGCTGGGTCAGGCTGGGGAGGGACAGCAGCAGGTGTGACGAGGGGTCCTGGGCTGCAGCTATGGCTGCTCTACTTTCTCAGGGCTCTGTGGGAGACCGGGATGGAGATGAGGGGCCTCGGGGGAAGTGTCTTAGGGACAAAGCCTTATCAGAACTCCAGGCGGAGACTGAGCCCAGGCTGTGGCCCAGTGTGGGAGGAAGATGCTAAGTTGCTGGGCCTGGCGTGCTGGGAGCCAGGCAAGAGGGCCAGGGCGGCTGCCTGGCCCCGGAGCTTGCTCCAGGGAGCATACATCTGCCTGTCCTGCCCTTTCCCCTTTGCCTCCTCCTGGCTGAGGGTGCGGTGAGGGGGTCAGGCTGGGGTGATACAGGCCTTCCCCTCTAAGTATCCTCCTAGCTCAGCCCCACTGTCACTGTCACTGCTTCCCCGTCCCCCCCAGACAGGGACGTGCATCGCTTGGTGTTCCCGGCTGTGGGGCCGCAGCACGCCGGAGTCTACAAGAGTGTCATCGCCAACAAGCTGGGCAAAGCTGCCTGCTATGCCCACCTGTACGTCACAGGTGAGACAGGCACCTGCCTGGGTCACTGTGTCCACAGCCTGCCCACAGTCCTGCTCGGGGGCTGTGCAAGGGAGGGGCCTCCATGCCAGCTCCCTTCCCCTCCACCCCTGTGTCTGAGCCCGCAGCCACCAGCCCCTGCCTAAAGCCTGGTGACCCTGCGGAGCTGTGGGGCTCTGAAGGACCCACGGGCCTCCGACCTGTGCCTTTCAGATGTGGTTCCAGGCCCCCCCGATGGTGCCCCGCAGGTGGTGGCTGTGACCGGGAGGATGGTCACACTCATGTGGAACCCGCCCAGGAGTCTGGACATGGCCATCGGTGGGTCAGGGCCATGTGGCGCTATGGGTGGGGACAGGGTGTGGCCACGACTGGCTCAGGCAGCAGCTCCAAGGGAGCTGAGCCCCAGTGGCATGTGGTGGGGGGTGGGAGTGGATGGAACTGAGGGGGCATGGCCAGGAATAGTTGTGCCACCTTCTGCTCGGTGGAGGAGGCCCTCGCCTTGGGGCAGGAGAGGAGACACAGGCACCTCCCTGTCTCAGAGGGACTGGGTGCCGCTCTTGTAATCCCCACCTTCCCTTGTCCAGAATCTTTTCCTCTGCTGTGCCTCAGGCAGCAAGGAACTGCAAAACACGAGGTCTGGCTCCCTGCAGCCCGTAACCGGTCCCTCACTGGCTCTGAGGGTGGCCAGGCAGTGACTGGCCGAGAGCAGGTGGGGGCGGGCAGAGCGCAACAGGAGAAGCTGTTAGGCCTGCACAGCAGACCAGGGAGTCCCAGGGTCCCCAGCCAGCTGGATGTGGCTGGTGGGTGGGGGTGGGGTGCCATCCCAGCACATCAGCCTCTAGCAGCTGCCTCCCCCGCCAGACCCGGACTCCCTGATGTACACCGTGCAGCACCAGGTGCTGGGTACCGACCAGTGGACAGTGCTGGCCACGGGCCTGCGGGAGCCAGGGTGGGCGGCCGCGGGGCTGCGGAAAGGGGTCCAGCACGTCTTCAGGGTCCTCAGCATCGCTGGCAAGAGCAGCAGCAAGCCCTCACCGCCCTCGGAGCCCGTGCAGTTACTGGAGCGAGGTGCGCCTGGGCCCCCCGCGTGGCGGTGGGGGGTGCTGGGCCAGAGCCTCGTAGAGGCTGCAGGGCTGGTCTGGAATCGTGTGGCCAGGAGGGACCCCAGCCGCCCCCCCCCCCGCAGGGTGCTCCCTTCTTGCTCTGAAAGCAGCAGGCACTGGGGGCCGCCGAAGCTGGGGGATTCAGACAAGCTGGGCTCCAGCTCTCTTGCCTCTGCCGCTGCCCGGACAAACTGCTAACCCACCCTGAGCCTCAGCTTCCTCACCGGTTAAAGGGAGCGCAGGGGGTGATTGGCGTTGTTGAAGGAGCAGCAGGTGCCACGGGGCTGCTGTGAACCCCAGCACACAGCCTGCGTTCTCCTCTTCCCAGGCCCGCCCCTGGAGGAGGCCCCCGCCGTGCTGGACAGACCAGACATCGTGTATGTGGTAGAGGGACAGCCTGCCAGTGTCACTGTCACCTTCAACCGTGTGGAGGCCCAGGTCGTCTGGAGGAGGTAGGGCCCTTGCCCCAGTGTGTGACAGCCCGGCCTCGCTGGGCCTCTTTGCAAGGGTGGCCTCCCTGTCGTGTGTCCCCAGCTGCCGAGGGGCCCTCCTGGAGGCCCGGGCAGGGGTGTACGAGCTGAGCCAGCCGGATGACGACCAATACTGTCTTCGGATCTGCCGGGTGAGCCGCCGGGACCTGGGGCCCCTCACCTGCACTGCCCGCAACCGTCACGGCACACAGGCCTGCTCGGTCACCCTGGAGCTGGCAGGTGAGTGACATTGGGCCACCTTCTCGGTCCTGCCTCTGAGGCCCACGGCTCTCCCCCTCCCACCTCTAGCTGCACACACGCACTGCCACTGCTGGGAATCCAATCCCGTGTTCTCCCTCTCAGCCTGCCCTTCCAGGGCTATAGCAGTACCACTAGCAGTAATGATGCTAATGAGACGTTTATTGAGCACCTAGTGTATGCCAGGCTCAGCATAAATCACCTTCAGTGTTCACATCACTGTTGTGAGATGGGGTCAGTTATTATCCCCATTTTGCAGATGAGGAAAGTGAGGCTCAAAGAGCCAAGTAAGCAGCCTAGGTCATACAGCCTAACAAGTGCAGGAGCTGGGCTCAACTCTGGATGTCTGACTCCAAAGCCAGCGCATGCTGCTAGTACAACAGGAAGGAGCCTTTCAAATGTGGCCAGCAGAGGAGCGGCGAGTTATTTAGAAACTGTAAAAGCCCATGAGGGCGTCGCATCACCAGTCTCTGGGCTCGGAGATCCCGGCCGCCCTTCTGAGGGAGCCGCTATGCACAGCCACCCTCTCCCACAAGCCTTTGCGACTAAGACCCCTCTTTGGAAACTCTCCTCTAGCCACGTGGCTCTCCAGGCAGCAGGCAGCAGGTAGTAATTGTTTTGTTTTCCTGTTTGCTAATTAACTCTAGACACATGTAGCTGCCACTCAGAACTTCAGATCCACACGAGCCGAACAGCGGTTACCTACTGAGTTGATCCAAGTCCAAGCAAGAAAAAGGAACATTTTAGTTAGCATGGGCAATCTTACAGGCAAATGGGCATTTTATGGCACTCAAAAAAAAAAATCATTGATGTTCACGCCCCTGAAACCTTTCAGAGCTTTGAGTTTCACAGACCCTAGAGAATGGGGAGGAGAGGGACCAGGGGAGGCGGCGGGGTGGGGGAGGAAGGTGTGGTGGGGGTGGGGTCCTCTGGGCCCAGGATGCTGTGCCTTCTATGAGTCTTCCTTCTTGCCCACCCTCTGTCCCTACCCCTGTCACTTCCTACTGAGCCACCAGCTCGTTCTTGGACAGTGCCACCTGCAGGACTCTTTTCTCTCCAGCTACAGGGGAGGCCCTGGCCCCAATAGCCCTGCAGCCTCGCTGGCTGGGACAGTACTTAGAGTGGCTGTGTCCCAGCCAGCCAAAGCTAAAATGAGCCTGGGGCTTGTGTGGACACCGCCTCCCACCAGGCCCTGCCTTCTGATCTCTCCCCGCGGGACAAGTTGGTGGCATGGCAGTGCCTGCACCTCCACATCTGCCCCAGGCAACGTCTTCCCCACTCCCAGCTCAGCCTCCGCTGCTGTCTGCAGCAAAGCACGTGGAGGATGGGGAAATAAATAGGTGGTGGTCTGATCGCGGCCACACCCCTGCTCCCCTGAAAGCTGAGATCCTCAAATGTGCTTGGGAGGGAGACACCTAGCGGCCGTCAGCTCCTTAGCAAGGCCGGAGCAATGCATATTTCTCCAGTGTGAGACGCATTTTTCTCCGTGGTACCAGGAAATAATGTGACCACATGACGTGTGCAGAGAAAAACAGGCACAGCCACTTGTGGGAGAACCAAGCTAAGAGTCAGTTTCTAGATTGTTCTGTTGAGAGAGTCAGAGCGAGCAAGAGATCTTCTATCCACTGTTTCACTCTCCAAATGGCCACAATGAAGCCAGCAGCTTTTTCTGGGTCTCCCACATGGGTGACAGGGGCCCAAGGACTTGGACCATGCTCTGCTGCTTTTCCCAGGCCATTAGCAGGGAGCTGGATCTGAAGTGGAGCAGCCGGGACTCGAACCAGCACCCATATGGTGACTTAACCTTCTACGCCACAGTGCCAGCCTTTTCCTCCCCAATCCGATATTTAAATAAGATTCCGAGAGAATCCGGAATCCAGGCCGTTCAGGAACTTAATTTTGGGTCATAGACTGAGTAGCCTGCAGCAGCCACGTAGTGGTCAAATAGGGGAAGCAAGGGAGTGGGACTGTGAGTGGGGCAATCACCCACAGGGGGCAGCCTCGAGCCGCTCGGCGCAGGTTGATTAATGCAGGCAGGGAAGCGGCTCAGAATGGCCAGTCCTGATTTTTCAAGAGAGGCAGGAAACCCAGATTTCTTTTGTGTGTGGAAATCTCCTAATTTCAAAGCTGGCAAGCGAACAATGAGGGTCAAACAGAGCAAGCCTGCACCTTGCGACAGTTTCTCTGCAATTTGGAGAACATCACGTTGGGATTACAAGGAGGGCGCGTGGTCCAGGCGAGGAACTGCGTCCCGAGGGGGCGGGCGGGGGGCTCAGCTTGCTCCGCCTGAGCTGCTGCTGATGAAGAATTTGGAGAGGGGCTGGGGAGGCGGGCCCTGGGGACAATGACAAATCGCTGTGTGTTGCAGAGGCGCCTCGGTTTGAGTCCATCATGGAGGATGTGGAGGTGGGGGCCGGGGAGACGGCCCGCTTTGCCGTGGTGGTCGAGGGGAAACCCCTGCCGGACATCATGTGGTACAAGGTCAGAGGGTGACCTTGCAGGCTGTGGAGGGGAGTCCTAGCCTGGGGCTGCCTGGGAGCCTGGGAGCCCACGCAGGAGGAGGAAGCAGGGACCAGGGGCCAGTTGAAGTACGCAGGGCTCCCCGAGGGAATGAGAGGAGGAGCTGAGCTGGGTCCTATAGGGGTTGGGGGGGGGGCATGGGGAAGAGGGTGGGGCCTGGCAGAGAGGCTGTGGGCCTGCACTGGAAATGTGGCTGGCTCCCCGCCTGGTGGAGGCAAGGCCAGGCCTGGGCTGCAGCTGACACCTGGCTCTGCAGGACGAGGTGCTGCTGGCCGAGAGCAACCATGTGAGCTTTGTGTACGAGGAGAACGAGTGCTCCCTGGTGGTGCTCAGCACGGGGGCCCAGGACGGGGGTGTGTACACCTGCACGGCCCGGAACCTGGCGGGCGAAGTCTCCTGCAAAGCAGAGCTCACCGTGCAGTCAGGTGGGCTGGGTGCCGGGGCCCTTCCGAGACCTGGTGGGAGCCCCACCCTGTTAGGAAGCACCGGCCTTCCCCTCTGCCCACCCAGTATCCCTGCCAGGGGCCCCTCCCCCTCCCTCCTCTTACCTTCCACCTAACTCCAGGCTGTCTCCCCCCCAGCTCAGCCAGCCATGGAGGTCGAGGGGGTCGGGGAAGATGAGGAACACCGGGGGCGGAGACTCAGCGACTTCTATGACATCCACCAGGAGATCGGCAGGTGTGGGGGGCTGGGCGGGGAGCTGCTGCTGTCGGGGTCCCCAGGACCAGGCGGGAGGGGGTGTGTGGAGGCCCATGGCTGCAATGCCGCTGAGCCCCGCCCCCTCCCTGTGCCACCAGGGGCGCCTTCTCCTACCTGCGTCGCGTGGTGGAGCGCAGCTCTGGCCTGGAGTTTGCCGCCAAGTTCATCCCCAGCCAGGCCAAACCCAAGGCGTCAGCCCGGCGCGAGGCCCGGCTGCTGGCCCGGCTCCAGCATGACTGTGTCCTCTACTTCCATGAAGCCTTCGAGAGGCGCCGGGGACTGGTCATTGTCACTGAGCTGTATCCTAGGACAGGCTGGGGAGTGAAGGGGGTGGTGGTGCCATGTCTGAGTGTCAGATCCCTTTAACAGCCAATCGGAAACCTGCCTTACAGTTTACAAGATGGTCCTGTTGACAGGAGAGGTCAGTCTGGAAACTTCCGTGAAAACCAACATTTATTAGCTTCAACTCACATAGCATTGAATGTGTGCCTGGCAGTCTTCTAGGAGTTTGACAGAAACCTATTTCAACCTCACCCAACAAAATCCTGCTGCAATCTGGAGAGGAAATTTAGCCCCTTTTTACAGTTGAGGGCACCTAGGCTCAGAGAGGTGTAGTGACTTGCCCAAGACCCACCGCCAGGGAGAACGCAACAGGGCTGTCCCTCGGTGCACCCCTGTGCCCAGGGGAGGGTGGAGGCGCTGGAAGGGGAAGTAGAGCCCTGACCCGAGCTGGAGCCTGCCCTGAGCCCTGGGGTGGGCCAGCGCCCAGCACTGCCACCGTTCTCCTTGATCCTGGACACAGCTGCACAGAGGAGCTGCTGGAGCGAATGGCCAGGAAACCCACCGTGTGTGAGTCTGAGGTGAGGGCAGTGGGTGGCAGGGGCCAGGCTGGGCACCAGCCTTCACCCACCTGGGCTCTGAGAACCGACAGGTGGGTCCCGGCCATGCCATCTGTGCCACCAGGAAGCCAGGGTGGTGGCAGGGAGCATTGTGAGAGCAGTAGAGAGCCTGAGGCCAGACCCCAACTCCTGGGGACGTGTGCCATCACCTCCAAGTCCCAGCATACCCACCACGGCCCCCAACTCTGCATTTCCCAGTCTTCCTGTCATCAACATTCCCCAAACGGTTCTCCTGGAAGGAGCCCCACTCAGACTCCACTCATCGCACGGCACTCCTGCCAAGGAGGGCTGTAGAAGTTGTGCCCTGCACACTTCCGTAATAATAGACATGGCTCCTGCCTGCAACTCGCTTTGCTCAGCCTGTGCAGCTGGACATGCACACAGTAGCCTGCATCCTTGCAATCCCACGCCTGTGTCTCAAACTCTTCCACGAGGCTTCTGAAGGCCAGTCCTGGACATGGCCTGACCACTTGCCCCAGCCCTGGTGATGAGCGAACATGGTACCACACCCTATCCCCAAGGACTCTGGGCACCCTGTCTCTGCAGATCCGGGCCTATATGCGGCAGGTGCTGGAGGGAATTTGCTACCTGCACCAGAGCCACGTGCTGCACCTGGATGTCAAGGTGAGGTGGGGAGCTGAGGGCAGGCCCGTGGTGAAGCCAAGAAGGGGCCTGTCACCCCCTTTACTCAGCTCCCACACCTCGCCTTGGGTCTTGCAGCCCGAGAACCTGCTGGTGTGGGATGGGGCCGAGGGGGAAGAGCAGGTGCGCATCTGTGACTTCGGGAACGCCCAGGAGCTGACTCCAGGGGAGCCCCAGTACTGCCACTACGGCACACCTGAGTTCGTGGCACCCGAGATCGTCAACCAGAGCCCAGTGTCTGGAGTCACAGACATCTGGTAATGCTGGTGTGCTGGGCTTGCACTGGGCGGGGGACTCAGGCAGAGAGGAGCCGTACTGAGCCTGGGTTCCTTCTCTTGACAGTCGGCTGGGGGCAGCCCTCACAGGGTCTCCTGCCCCTCATCAGCCAAGGCTGGCCCAGTCACTCAGACCCAGGGCTCCCTCTCTGCAGCCACCACGCCTCCAGTGAGGCCAGCATGGGCTTCTCTGGGATTCCTGTGCCAGTCCTGCCATGACCCCTAAAATCCCCGACTTCTCCAGGCACGTGTGGACCCTGGAGCATAAGGTCCTCCGTGCAGGAGAGAGGGAGGCACTCCTGGGTCCGTGGTTTGTGCTGTTTGCCACTCCGGGGCCCATTGTCCGGACTAGCATGGCAGGGAACTGTTCACTTCCAGCAGCAGGTGCGCCATCCTCTCACCACCCACTCTCCTTCCCCCACAGGCCCGTGGGCGTCGTTGCCTTCCTCTGGTAAGGACCCCTGCAGGCCCACCCCGGACACATGCAGGGCCCGCAGCCCACCCCTCCTCTTCCACACCCCCATGCTCCTTCCTGCACTGCAGGGGCTTCTTGTGCATGAATGCAGATGCCCGCGTTTGTATGTCCACGCTGTGTCCCCCACCACGCCCCTTCACCAGAGGCAGCCCCAGTGCCTGGGGAGAGGCCAGCGCAGGCTCCGTGCCGCTCTGTCCAGAGCACGCAGAGGCCTGGGCTGGGAGCAGGACAGGCAGGAGTCAGGAAGCCTTGGCTTCCTGCCCAGATTCGCCCAGTCTCTGCTGTCCTGGGCCTGGCCC
Source organism: Sylvilagus floridanus (assembly GCA_949820135.1). NCBI lineage: Eukaryota > Metazoa > Chordata > Mammalia > Lagomorpha > Leporidae > Sylvilagus > Sylvilagus floridanus. Next base: position 162,355,084 of record OX463236.1, read on the forward strand.
TGTGCCCCTGCTGGCATCCCCCGTGGTCTCTGCCTCAGTCCCAGGGCCCTGCCCACCTCTCACAATGGCCCTGTCCACGCCCCGCAGCCTGACCGGCATCTCCCCGTTTGTGGGGGAGAACGATCGCACGACCCTCATGAACATCCGGAACTACAACGTGGCCTTCGAGGAGAACACGTTCCTGAGCCTGAGCCGGGAGGCCCGGGCCTTCCTCATCAAAGTGCTGGTGCAGGACCGGCTGTGAGTGCGAGCCCCGCCCCCACCTGCGGAGGTCTCCAGGCTCCCCTGCTTGCTCCTTCCAAGCCTCTGCGCTCAGACATGCACACCCCTAACTTCCTTAGAGGCCCCATTTTCTCAAACATTGATTGAATGAATGAATGATAAATTGCTTCTTACTCCTCATCCCTTTACAGGCGACCTACCGCGGAGGAGACCCTGCAGCATCCCTGGTTCAAAGTGAGTCTAGCCCATTTTTTGAGTACCTACTATGTGCAGTAACCAGCATGAGCATTTTATAGGTGGAGATCTAGCAGCTGTACAAGAGCTTTGCCAAGGACAGTATTGTTACCCCCATTTTGTTGATCAAGAAACTAAGGCCCAAATCGGGATCAAATCAGGGCATAGTGGACTCCAAGGCACGGGCCTGGACCTCCATCCTGGGGGTCTTCACTGGGGGTCCCCCTGGTGCTGGACACCAGCCTGGTCTTCTGTGTTTGTGTCCTGGCCTGGTCCCACACACAGTGGCGGGTGGGTGGGTGGGCTGGCTGGTTCAGCCCCTCTCTTAGGAGCCCCATGTGGGCAGGGTTCTCACTGGGCACCTCAGGGCACAGGCCAGGGGTGAGGTATGCGATGGTCAGCAAACCAGTCCAGAAAGAGCACCTGTGTCAACTGCCCATGGACCATTGTGCTGGGCCAGCGGCAGGCTGAGCTCATGCTGGGATCAGTCCTTGCAGTGAGGGGCCCGCCCCCACCCCCGCTGCAGCCAGAACAAGGTCCAGGCTCCTGGACAGGTGGCTGAGGGCAGCATGTATCTTGGTCCGGGCCACCGAAGTCCAGACATTTGCGGTGCTGGCCCTGCACGGAGGAGCTGGCTGGGGAGCTGATAGCAAGACTCCCCGGGCAGCTGGTACACTTGGAGCCCTGGTGTCAGCTCTCCTGGGGGTCAGCGCGTGTGTATGCTGGCTGAGGGGACTGCCAGCCGCCCAGGCCCAGTGCGGCTCTGTCCACTGTGTCCCCTGGACTTTGTCCCCCCATCGCCAAGCCTCGAGGGTCTGGGTGACAGCTGTCCCTCTTTCCCCGGGATGCAGACCCAGGCAAAGGGCGCAGAGGTGAGCACGGATCACCTGAAGCTCTTCCTGTCCCGCCGGCGGTGGCAGGTGAGTGGGGCCCCTGCCTTGCCCCTGTCCTTTCCACCCTCTCCCTCTGGCCACGCCCTTCCTAGCTTACGCCCTTGGCGCCTGCCTGCTCCTCCATCTCCCTGCTTGTTATTGCCTGAGTTCCCAGCTTCCCCCCGGGAGGTCTGCCCCCTACCAGCCTTAGGCCTCCTTCCCCAACCTCTGGGCTGGGCCTGGGTGGGCCAACCCCAGGCGGACATCCCTTGGTCTGACTCTAGTACCCTGTCTGCAGCGCTCACAGATCAGCTACAAGTGCCACCTGGTGCTGCGCCCCATCCCCGAGCTGCTGCGGGCGCCCCCGGAGCGGGTGTGGGTGGCCATGCCTCGGAGGCCACTCCCCAGCGGGGGTCTCTCATCCTCCTCGGACTCCGAAGAGGAGGAGCTAGAAGAACTGCCCTCCGTGCCACGCCCCCTGCAGCCGGAGTTTTCTGGTTCCCGGGTGTCCCTCACCGACATTCCTACCGAGGATGAGGCCCTGGGGACCCCAGAGGCTGGGGCTACGGCCACCCCCATGGACTGGCAAGAGCAAGGAAGGGTTCCCGCTGCTGACGAGGAGGCCTCCAGCCCCCAGGCCCTCCCCTCCCCAGGCCTCGAGCCCCCTGCTGGGACCAGCCCCAGGCGGGGAGAGCTCCGCAGAGGCAGCTCTGCCGAGAGCGCCCTGCCCCGAGCCGGGCCGCGGGAGCCGGGCCGGGGCCTGCACAAGGCGGCGTCTGTGGAGCTGCCGCAGCGCCGCAGCCCCAGCCCGGGGGCCACCCGCCTGGCCCGGGCAGGCCTGGGGGAGGGTGAGTACGCCCAGAGGCTGCAGGCTCTGCGCCAGCGGCTGCTGCGCGGAGGTCCCGAGGGCGGCAAGGTCAGCGGCCTCAGGGGCCCCCTGCTGGAGAGCCTGGGGGGCCGTGCCCGGGACCCCCGAATGGCGCGAGCCGCCTCCAGCGAAGCAGCGCCCCAGCACCAGCCCCCGCCCGAGACCCGGGGCCTGCAAAAGAGCAGTAGCTTCTCACAGGGGGAGGCGGAGCCCCGGGGTCGGCACCGCCGCGCGGGGGCGCCGCTCGAAATCCCCGTGGCCAGGCTCGGGGCCCGCAGGCTGCAGGAGTCGCCCTCCCTGTCTGCCCTCAGCGAGGCGCTGCCATCCAGCCCGGTGCGGCCCAGCACCCCTAAATCCGGCGCCCCCAAGCCTGCAGAGCCTTCTGCCACCGAGCCCAGTGATGCGCCCCAGCCCTTAGCACCCCAGCCCGCCCAGAGGGCCCCAGAGCCCAGGCCCGAAGCAGTCAGGGTCTCCAAGCCCTTGCAGCCTCCCGTGGCCCTGCCAACCCCAGCGCTGCCCCTCACGCCCTATGCCCAGATCATGCAGTCGCTCCAGCTGTCCGGCCACGCTCAGGGCGCCCCGCAGGGCCCTGCCGCGCCTCCGGCAGAGCCCAAGCCCCACGAGGCCGTGTTCGCCAGGGTGGCCTCTCCGCCCCCGGGAACCCTCGAGCAGCGCGTGCCTCCCGCCGGGGCTCCCTCGGCGCTCGTGGAGAAAGCGCCGGTCCCCACGGTGCCGCCCAGACCAGGCAGCAGCCTCAGCGGGAGCATCGAGAACGTAGAATCAGAGGCCGTGTTCGAGGCCAAGTTCAAGCGCAGCCGCGAGTCGCCCCTGTCGCGGGGGCTGCGGCTGCTGAGCCGCTCGCGCTCGGAGGAGCGCGGCCCCTTCCGCGGGGGCGAGGAGGAAGACGGCATATACCGGCCCAGCCCCGCGGGCACCCCGCTGGAGCTGGTGCGAAGGCCCGAGCGCTCGCGCTCCGTGCAGGACCTCAGGGCTGTCGGGGAGCCTGGCCTCGTGCGCCGCCTCTCGCTGTCTCTGTCCCAGCGGCTGCGGCGGACCCCGCCCGCGCAGCGCCACCCGGCCTGGGAGGCGCGCGGCGGGGACGGGGAGAGCTCGGAGGGCGGCAGCTCGGCGCGGGGCTCCCCGGTGCTGGCGGTGCGCAGGAGGCTCAGCTCCACGCTGGAGCGGCTGTCCAGCCGGTTGCAGCGCAGCGGCAGCAGCGAAGACTCGGGCGGCGCGTCTGGCCGCAGCACGCCGCTGTTCGGGCGGCTGCGCAGGGCCACGTCCGAGGGCGAGAGTCTGCGGCGCCTCGGGCTCCCGCACAACCAGCTGGCTGCTCAGGCCGGGGCCGCCACTCCCTCGGCAGAGTCTCTGGGCTCGGAGGCCAGCGCCACGTCGGGCTCCTCAGGTGAGGAGCGGCAGGTGCAGAGTTGAAGCGGGTGCGGTGCCCTGGAGGGAGCTTCTGGGAAGTGGTGGGGGCTGGGGACACCCACCAGCAGGCGGCTGCAGTGGGGTTGGAGGCCCCGAGGGTGGGGTTGGCAGGGTCGAGGCTGTGCTGGGCATGCTGAGGGCTTCCGGGAGCTGGGAGCTGGCTGGGCAAGCGCTTATGGGCCCGGGTCTTTGCAGCTCCAGGGGAAAGCCGCAGCAGGCGCCGCTGGGGTCTCTCGCGGCTGCGGAAGGACAAGGGTTTATCCCAGCCAAACCTGACTGCCAGCGTCCAGGAGGACTTGGGTCACCCGTATGTGCGTAGTGAGTCAGGTAAGAGGCCTGCTGCTGGGGCGGGGCGGGGGTGTTTGGGAGCTGTTGCTGGGCGGGGGGTGGGGGCGGGACCCCACCACCACCACCACCACCACCACCACCACCACCACCAGGCAGTCATGGCTGAGCACCCAGCGGCTGCCTCCGTGGAGCCAGGAAGGAGCCTAGAGTCAGAAAAAATAGCACAGCAAATAACAGCAGCCGCTGCCATTCATTAGCAAAGCCAGGGGTCCCGTTAAGCACCACCCAGTCGCAGCCTCCTTCAGTTCTGCAGCCTAGCTTAGGACCTCTTCTCATCATCGCCCCTATCTTCCAGGTGAGGAAACAGGCAGAGTGATGTGATGTGCTGTAGCTTGTCCGAGCCTCAGAGCCAGGAAGCAGAGCAGCTGGGGTTGGGATGCGTGACCCATGGCAGCCCAGTGCCAGGGTGGCTTCGGGGCACTACACTTAGGCCTGTCTTTGGCCTCATCTCTTGCGGGGAAACCCTGGATGGTTAGTGTGACGACACAATTTTGAAAGCGCTCGGGCTAGGGCTCCCCACCCTCTTCAGGTACGTGAGTGCTTGCGTGTACACCCCAAGATACTCACTTTCTCTCCCAGCCTAGAGAACCAGTCTGGACTGTGCCCTCAGTTCTCCATTTCCCTATGGTGCTGAACACCTGCCGCCACTCCCAGGCTCCCCTTGTCCCAGCAGAGGGAGACATACCAGCACCAAAAAGCAGCCTGCAGGGCTCTTTGCTGGGCTGGGAGCAGGGGGGTGCCTTGGTCTGTTTCTTGCCCAAGTGTTCTGGGGCCACCCAGCACCCCCCCACACACACACACCTGAAAAGGCTTTGAGGGGCAGGCGAGGAGCCGGCCACCCAGCCAGGCTGCAGGCTGGATCTGCAGAAGCCACCAGCTCGTCCTCCTGGGTCTCCTGGGGGCTCCGGCCTTGCCCAGCTGGCCTTCAGGGCATGGTGGCTGGCCCTGACCAGGACCTTGGGAGCTGGAGGGAGGGGAGGCCAGCTGATAGGGTGAGGGGGGAGAGCAGCCAGCACAGAGAGGCCTGGGGACAGCTGATCCCTTCCCACCTGGGGCCTCCCTCCCAGCTCCGTTTTGCTTGTGCAGCTGATTTCCTGCCAAGACAGCAGCAACTCCTGACCTCCTCCTTGCCCGCTGTCCCACGTCCGCTTTACCAGCTAGAGCCGGCCCTGGGGGAACAGGGCTGAGGCTGACAGAGCTAGCCTGGCCCACCTTTCACCTCTCCTCCTGGCTCCCCTCCATGCCCCCCTACCCAGTATCGCACTTGGTCTGAAGGCAGCCGCTGGTGAAAATATGCTCATGCCATATTGTGGGGGCTTCAGCAGGTGACCCCTCCTGGGAGAGCAGTAGGGCACAGTGGGAAGTCAGGGGGACACATTGCCTCCTCTCCTGGATGGCTCACCCCCACTCCCACTCTTCTTAGTTCTTCAGAGACACAGCTGGGCCTCTCAGGGTCTCTTGGGTGAAAATCACCCCACCCCAACCGCCATCCCAAGAGGCCAAGTTCATACTGGGATTTTCCTAAAGCGTCATTCTCAGGGTTACAAGCTCCAACCCCTGTGGCACTGAGGAGCCCCATCCTCAGCCCTACCAGAGGCGAAGTCCCCAGCCAGCTATGGAGACCGCGTCTCTGCTTTTCTGAACAGCCTTTCCCTCTGAGGCCTCTCTACGGGACATGTCAAGGACATAATAACAACATCAATAAACACTAATACTTAGGAGCACTTCTTGTATGTCAGATGCATGCTAAGCACATCGCAGCCCTCCGAGTTCTGCTAGCAACCCTCTGAGCTTGGGGTTATTATTGTCGTCCTCAATGTGCAGAAATGGAGCCGCTGACCGAGTAAATGATAAGGCCATACAGGATCTGTCCCTTGCCCCCTCCCCCCCCCCCCCGCCAGAGGTCTGGCCACTAAGTGTGTGGAAGGTCTGGGAGCCTCTGTGAAGATCCTGGGTGAGAAGAGGGGCAGGGAGGCTGACGCTCATCTGGCGTTCACCCACGGTATGCCTGGACTTCAGATCCTTCGAGAGCAGTCAGGACTCGAACCGGCTCCTCTATGGGATGCGGGCACTGCAGACGAAGGCTTAACCCACTGTGCCCCAGCACTGGCCCCCAGATCCTTTGAGACTGAATGCTGTGGCTGCACATCCTCTGTCCGAGCCCATCTCAGCTCAAGCCGCCCGCTCTTTTCTCCTGGTCCCCATCCCTTGCCCTGGGCACCCCAGAGCAGGTAGACATTGCAGGACCCTCACTGTTCTTGGCATTCCGTATGGCTAACTATTTTATGTAAGAAAGGTTTATAGACGGCTCACTGCTCTGCGCTAAATGGTTTACAAGCAAAGGAGCGAGTTACCAAGCATCTTGGCTAGCACAAGGGAAAGAAAGTTCTACACACAGCAAGGGCCTGAGGAAAGTGATGCTTGCTCCAAAGAAAATTCGCAGAGACGGAGGCTCGGCGTGGGGTTCCGTGTTCGTTCTGCTTCCTGCTGGCTGTGCCAGTGCTCATGTGCATCCTCCCTCCCCGGGAGGGTGTCAGTGAGCCAGGGTCCCCGCAGACAGATGGCATCTTTGCTCTCCCTCCAGACTTCCCCCCAGTCTTCCACATCAAACTCAAGGACCAGGTGCTGCTGGAGGGAGAGGCAGCCACCCTGCTCTGCCTGCCCGCAGCCTGTCCTGCACCCCGCATCTCCTGGATGAAGGGTAAGGAGGTTACAGAGAAGGGGCTGGGAGAGGCCAGGGCCCGGGCTGAACATGGCCGAGGGATGCTGGGGTGGAGGGCGAGTGGGCGTGCCTAGACAAGCACCCCTCACTCATCAGCCCCTCTGGCTCCTGCTCACCCACAGACAAGCAGTCTCTGCACTCAGAGCCCTCAGTGGTCATTGTGTCCTGCAAAGACGGGCGGCAGCTGCTAAGCATCCCCCGGGCGGGCAAGCGCCATGCCGGCCTCTACGAGTGCTCAGCCACCAACGTCCTAGGCAGCATCACAAGCTCCTGCAACATCGCCGTGGCCCGTGAGCCTGGGGCAGGGTCTCGGGCTGGGGGAGGGGACTGGGACATGGTGGGACCGAGGGTGATGGGCCCTCTGCTGGGGCTGGGGGCTCCCTGGGACTATCACCCTCTCGCTGCCAGGTGTCCCAGGGAAGCTGGCTCCTCCAGAGGTGCCCCAGACCTACCAGGACACGGCGCTGGTGCTGTGGAAGCCGGGGGACAGCCGGGCCCCTTGCACGTACACATTGGAGCGGCGGGTGGATGGTAAGGGACGGGGCAGGATGGGGTGGCGGTGGCAGAGAGGAGCTCGGGGAGGCGAGTGCCCTCTCTGGGCAGAAGTCTCCTCCTGGAGCTCTTCTCAGGTGGTCCTGGGGGCTTGGGGCTCATCCGCTCCCCGCTGCTGCCTACAGGGGAGTCTGCTTGGCACCCCGTGAGCTCAGGCATCCCCGACTGTTACTACAATGTGACACACCTGCCCGTCGGCATGACCGTGAGGTTCCGGGTGGCCTGTGCCAACCGTGCCGGGCAGGGGCCCTTCAGCAACCCTTCCGAGAGGGTCCTCGTCAGGGGCACTCAAGGTCAGTGGGCTGGCGAGGCTTTGGGGGAAGGAAGGGGACCCTGAGCCCAGGTCCACCCTGTGCCTGGCCCCCACGGTTCCCTGATGGTCACTTTACTTCCTCTTAGAGTCTCCAGCTCTGCCGTCTGCTGCCCACCAAGACGCCCCTGTTACCTCAGGGCCAGCCAGGGCCCCGCCTTCTGACTCTCCTACCTCACTGGCCCCTACCCCAGTGCCCCCGACAGTCACTCTCAGCCCCCCATCTGCGCCCACCTCTCCCAACCAGACCCTGTCCTCGCTCAAGGCTGCGGGTCCACCACCCCAAACCCCCCCACGAAAGCACAGGGGCCTGCAGGCCACCCGGCAAGCAGAGCCCACTCCATCCAGCACCCAGGTCACCCCAAGTGAGCCCAAGCCTTCAGTCCCTGACGCTGGGAGCCCGACCCCAGCCCCCACCCCTCAAGGGGCTAAACCGGCGTCTTCCCGTACTCCGCTCTATATGGTCACTTCCTTTGTGTCTGCACCCCCCGCCCCTGAGCCCCCAGCCCCTGAGCCCCCTCCTGAGCCCATCAGGGTGACCGTGCGGAGCCTCAGCCCGGCCAAGGAGGTGGTGGGCTCCCTGGGGGGCGGTCCTCCCAGCTCTCCCAAGCCCGAGGGCACCGCCCTCCGACAGGGCCTCCCCCAGAAGCCCTACACCTTTCTGGAGGAGAAGGCCAGGCAAGCAGGGTTGGGGACGGGAAGGAGGATGAGGCACGAGAGGGCTGGAATGTGGGGAGTGGGGGGAGAACGGGAGGCTGGGCTGAGGGCTCCGGGCATCGCCTGGACTGAACTCGGGTGTGCCCGGCACTGCCCTGTGCTTGTTAGCCATGTGGTCTCCACCACTCTGAGACGGAAGCCCTGCCGTATCATCACCATTGCACAGATGAGAAAGCAGAGAAAAAGTTGTGGGGTTTCCCTAATGGCACGGGTGGAGCTGGAACCCTGGTTCCTAGGGGTGAACTCTTGTCCCCAGGAGTCCCTGCTGCCCCCTTAGCCCTCACGGTGTGAGTGTCCCCTCCTGCCCTCTGAGCCTGTGGTGTCCCCCCCACACACACAGGGGTCGCTTTGGAGTCGTGCGGGCGTGCAGGGAGAATGCCACAGGCCGTACGTTCGTGGCCAAGATCGTACCCTACGCGGCTGAGGGGAAGCGGCGGGTCCTGCAGGAGTACGAAGTGCTGCGGACGCTGCACCACGAGCGGCTCATGGCCCTGCACGAGGCCTACATCACCCCTCGCTACCTCGTGCTCATCGCGGAGAGCTGCGGCAACCGGGAGCTCCTCTGTGGCCTCAGCGACAGGTAGCCGGGGGCTCGGCGGGAGCAGAGCGTGAGATCAATCGGGCAGGCTGGGCTGCGATGTCACCTGCTGCGTCCCTGCTCCCCCACCCCACCCCAGGTTCCGGTATTCAGAAGATGACGTGGCCACCTACGTGGTACAGCTGCTGCAAGGCCTGGACTACCTCCATGGCCGCCATGTACTGCACCTGGACATCAAGCCGGACAACCTGCTGCTGGCCCCTGACAACGCCCTCAAGATCGTGGACTTCGGCAGTGCCCAGCCCTACAACCCCCAGGCCCTGCGCCCCCTTGGCCACCGCACCGGCACGCTGGAGTTCATGGGTGAGACAACCAGCAGCTGCCAGCTGTGCTGGGGGGTTGGGGCCTGGCCAGAGGAGGAGCAGCCAGGGTTTGGCCCTTGTGGAGTGCTTGCTGTGTGCAGACAATGAACTAAGCCCTTTGTGTGCACTCTCTTTCAAATGACCCTTGCAATATTCCTGCAGTTTGGCATGAAATTATCCCCTGCTCCCCTTTCTACAGAGGGGGCACCAGAGACACCCTGAAGTTGCGCTGTCCAACCTGACAGCGTGAGCATCCCCAGATGGCAGAGGCAGCATTTGCAAGCACCGGAAAGACAGGAGAGCCGCTTACTATGTTATATAAATATGGGGAAGCAGCTACCTGCTGCTGTTCCTTAGAGTCGCTCCACAAGCCGCACTCCCAGATGAGGCAGTGGGGAGCCAGGCAGGCAGGGGATATCACCCGGCATCCCACAGCTGCCAGAAGGGGCAGGCCTAGGACTGGGCCAGCTGGCTGATTGCAAAGCTGTCACCCTCTGTGCTGGCTGCATTCTTTGTGAATGGGCGCCCCGGCTCGGAGCTGATCCACAGGAACTGGTTCGCAGCCTCTCTGGACTCCTAGGCACCCCACCACGCAGTGCCTGGGTTACTTCCTCAAGTGCCTCCCACGTCTCCTGGGCACTCCCTCCCTCTCTGTCCTGCGTGCTAGCCCCCCGGGCCTGCTGAGCGGTTGCATCTTTGGTCTGGTGGCCCAGGGCCCAGTCCTGCTCCTGTAGCCCCCAGGGCCTTTCCTGCTCTCCCCTCCCCAGTGGATCAGCGTGGTCCTGTTTCTTGTCAGCTCCTGAGATGGTGAAGGGAGATCCCATTGGCTCTGCGACGGACATCTGGGGAGCAGGTGTGCTCACCTACATCATGTGAGTGCCCCCAGCCCTGCCCAGACCCCCTGGCCCATGTTGGAGCCCCAGAACCCCCCTCTGCCCACACTCTCTGCCCCCATGTCCCTGCCTTCCTGCACAACCCCCCCAAACCTTGTGTAACACTGTCCCCTGGATGCCCCCACCCTGATGTCCCCCAGGCCTGGGGGTGAGTCTCACCCTCAGTCTCACAAGTCAGCTCAACTATCTTGTGCACAACAGGCTCAGTGGACACTCCCCCTTCTATGAGCCAGACCCCCAGGAAACAGAGGCTCGGATTGTGGGGGGCCGCTTTGATGCCTTCCAGCTGTACCCCAACACATCCCAGAGCGCCACCCTCTTCTTGCGCAAGGTCCTCTCAGTACATCCCTGGTGAGTGGGCCCCTGGCCAGCCAACCTCCCAGGGTTACCTGCCGCAGACTGCCTGGGCTCAGCCTGTGCCCCTGACTCCTCCCCTGCCACTAACACGCTGCTGCCACTTCTGCTTGGTGGCCCTGCGACCTGCTGTGCAAAGCCCGTAACAGCCCCCGCATGGACAGAATCACCATCCCCATTGCAGAAGGTGGGAACCTGAGCTCCAGCTGCCCCCAGATTGCGCTGTAGGGCTGGGTGGAGGACTGGGAGGCGGGGCTGTGGAAGCGCAGAGCCCACCTGCTCCGGGAGCCCGGCCTCTAGGCTCACCGACCCGGCTGTGCCTGGCAGGAGCCGGCCCTCCCTGCAGGACTGCCTGGCCCACCCGTGGCTGCAGGACGCCTACCTGATGAAGCTGCGCCGCCAGACTCTCACGTTCACCACCAACCGGCTCAAGGAATTCCTGGGCGAGCAGCGGCGACGACGGGCCGAGGCCGCCACCCGCCACAAGGTGCTGCTTCGATCCTACCCTGGCAACCCCTAGCAGGGGAGCGAGCAAGAGGCACGGACCACAGCCCAGCCTGGGGCTCCCACTCGGGCTTCCCCACCCACGCCGCGGGACATTCCAGGGCCCACGCTGAGCCGGAATACCACCAGCAGCAGCCTCTGGCCAGGCTATTACCTCACGGACCTGCACCTGCGGGGACAGAGGCCCCCGGGGCTGTGGCCTGATGCCACCCCTGGCCAGAACCACAGCAGGAGACCCACTGGCCAGGCTGGGCAGGGGAGGGAACAGGAAGAGGGGCAAGAAGGAAATGGAAGGTAAAGAGGAAAAGACATGGAGGGGGAGGGAGGGGAGACTCCAGGGGTGGAGGGGCAGGCGGTGCATCTCAGGGAGAAGCAGGGAGGGCAGGCGAGGCAGGAGAGGAGCAAGAGGAGGGGGCCCAGGTATCAGGGCAGCGGGCTGGCAGCGAGTGTGGATGGAGCAGGGGGCAGGACACAGAGATGGTGCCAGGAAGCCAGAGCCAGGATGTGAGAGAGGGTGGGAAGGTGGGCGAGGAGAGGGCCCTCGGGTAGGGGCAGGGTGGGCCAGCTGCAGGCATCCCCGAAAGTGAAGACACAGAGGGCTGGGGCAAGTGGCCCCTCCGTCTGGATCTCTCATCTGGGCCGTGGATGCAGCTTTGGGCACCCTGACGGCCTGAGGATGTCCCCACCACCCCTCCATGGCCTTTGCCCTTCTTCCCATTCGTATTTATTTATTTATTGACTTTCATGAGGTTTTCCCTTCCATCCAACCCCAGTGGCCCGTGTTGTCCTGCCCTTCCTCCCCCCGCCCCGCCCCCGGCCGCCATCCAGCTGTCTCTGCAGCTCTCTGTCTGTCTGTCACAAGGAGAATAAAAACAGCAAGCCGCAGGACCTGCGTGGTTTCTGGGGAGGGAGGACTGGGTGGACGTGAGCCCCAGGGACGGGACAATCAGCCCCCTCTGAGCTCTTCAGAGCCGAGGCGTGCTCACACAAAGCCGGTGGCATAGCAGCTGATACCTGGTGGCTGCTGGAGGAACCAGGCAGGCCGAGCCCCACCCCCTCGGTGTTGGCTCAGGTCAGCACCCACTGCACGGATGTGTGTGTGCCAGGGTCGACCGTGTTTGGTGTTTGCCGGGGACTTAGGGCCACATCAGCTTGGACCTTCTTGTCCCCATGGCAAGTGAGGACATTTGCTGGGTGCTAAGGCATCCTCACTTTGGCCACTCCCCTGCAGTGCCACCAAATAGTCTCTGGGTCCTAGAACTGAGCTGCTGGACTCCAGAGCAGGACAGGAGAGGGGGCAGGTCTCCAAGTGCCCAGGGGGATCATGCCCCTCCACACACAACATGCTCCTTGCAAAGTGAAAGGAACAAAGCCTCCGGCCAGCAGCCAAGAGTGGGCACTGGTGAGTTGCCAGTGGAGACAGAGGCCCCTTGGCTCTAGCTTAAACAACGCTTTGCCCTACCCAGCCTCTCTGGTTTCTCAGAACCCCAGCAGAGAGGCAAGCCCTATCATCGTAGAGTAATGGGATACTGAAGCCAGCTGGAAGGGATGAGGGAGACACCTCGCCCACCTGTCATGTCAGTGATGGAGATACACAGTTTGCCCGGGAGAACCTCCAAGCCCTTCCACACTGCAAGTGTTTTCATATAAAAATGAGGTGCCTGAGCTCATATCCTGATAAATGGTAAAATTCTTCTCCCGTCTCCCCTCTGTCTTGAGCTGCCTTCCCATCTCCATTGGAAATGGCATGTGAGCTGCTTGTCCCAGACCTACAGGAGCAAAGGTGATTTATGGCAGCAGTGCTGTGTCAAAATGGCTCTGATCCAAAGGTGACAGTGCTGCACACCTGGGCGGGCAGTCACAGAGGATGCAGGCGCTGCTCTTACCAGGGGTCACTGAAGCCCCGTTCCCCACCCCCAGAAGTCTGTTGCTCCTATGCACCAGTTTATGCCCCCCGAAAAGTGCTTGGGCAGATGGGGGGTTGGGGAGTCAGCGGTAGTGCTCATCTCCAGGGACAGTGCAGACCCCTCAGACCCTTCTAGGTCTCAGAGAGGGGGTGAGAGGGGCTGGACGGCTGCTGTTCTCATGGCTTTCCCGTCCCCTCTTGGTTTAACCACAAGTTGCCGCCAGGGGGCGCAGTGCAGAAATGGCAATCCTGGGTGGAGTAAGGTGGGTAGAGGAAGGCTTGCCACTTGGCCCTGTCGTGATTGGCTGGATGGACCTTGGAAACCTTGAGGCTACTCTGGCTTCATTCAGGGACACCCCCACAAGCCCCGGCCCCCGCTGAAGTGGCATGTTGCGGGAAGGGCATGTTGCAGAGCTGTCCCAGCGGTAAGCTGACTCTTGTGGGCTTAGGGACTGGTGCTGCCAGGAGGCAGATGGACAACCCTGACCTGGGAAGGGATGGGGCCTCATCCAGCTGTCCAGCTCTCAGGACGCTGACCTGAGGTGCACCCGGGGCCGCTGGGGTTTCCCTCACTGAGCCAGCATCCCAATCATCCTCAGATCCAATGAGGAGTCGGCTTGGATGGGGGGCGGGGAGCTAGGGTCTCAGGGGGCTTGTGGACTGAGATGTGTAAAACCAGCGCCTCACTCTGAGCACCAGCCCATCCTCCTGCAGTCCCACCTGGAAGGTTCTATGCCACCTGCCACCCAGCCAGTCAACTGAAGACCCAAAGTCGGCCCTTCCATGGTGAGTCCCAACCTCAGGGAAACTCCAGACACTCCTGTACCCGCTGGGATGTCCTGATCAGGCAGGGAAGGGCAGAGGCTTGGAGCCTCCGTTACAGCCTGGACTCCCCCGTATGCCGTCCAAACCCCAGATGTCCAAAGCAGCCTCTGTCAAAAAAACTCAGCAGCCCCACCTCCAGGATGTACCCTGGATGTCAACCACCCCAAGGTGCAGAGCGCAGCTTTTGCATCCAGGCCCTTTGCGGGTGCCACAGGTGAGGGGACCCGTGTGAGCTCTGAGAAAGGAAGGGGTAGAAAAACCCATTCCTATATTGGGCGGTGGGGATGCTGAGCACAGTGTCGGGAACCAGCTGAGTCACTGGATTTAGCGGAGAGAATTACTGAGGTTGAAAGGGTGACTAGCAAGAGTGGGTCATTTGATCAGGGTACACAGATCCTGTCCATCCCCACATAAAGGGTCTGGTGGGCTCAGGGGGCCGGCAGGGCCCGGTGTGCGGGTGGGCGGGAGCTGGGTGGTGGGGGTCCTGGGCCTGATCCCGCCGCGCCTAGGTCTCAGAGGGAGCTCTGCGAGAAGGGCCGGTCGCGGGAGCTGCGGCCGCCGAAAGGCCTGGTGATGATCGCGGGCAGCGCGGCCAAGCCGACTGGCGGCGTTGCCGCTTTCCCGCACCGGTTCATTCTCTGGAGCCAGGGCGGCAAGGAGCTGCGCGATGAGCCCAGGTATCGCTAGGTCTCCGCGGACCTTAACGAGGTGGCGGCTCTGGTGGTGCGCTACGGCGAGCTAGGCCAGCGCAGCAGCGACATCCCCAACCCGCTAGGCTGGTGCGCGCATCCTCGTGGAAGGTACCGGTGCCTGGTGGCAGCTCGCGCGGGGGTCCGCAGCCCCAGGCAGCCGCGCGCCGACGCCGCTGGGCGTAGCCGGCTCGGAACAGGGCCCTGGCCCACTCAGGCGCGTTCTTCCCTCCCGATCTTGGCAACTGGGAAGTCAGCGGTGGGCTTGGATCCGGCGACTCCTGGGCCCCAAGGTCACACGGCTGGGGAGGGGCAGGGCCAGGGTGGGAGTTTTCTGGCTCCCAACCCAGGGCAGCCAGGGGGAGGCATGGGCATTCCCAGGAGCCCACCTCCCCATCTCCTTTGATCCTCACTGCTGGACCCCCAAAGCCATTGAAACTGACAGGATGAAACCAGAATCTGGTGTCTCGTCCAGCGCCACACCGTACTCAGGGCTGGAGTCAGCTGGGGAGGTGATGGCCCTGGGGAGGTGATGACCTCATCTCCAGGTCCTCCACGGGGTCTCCTTCCCCTCCCCTTCCCCTGGGCCCAGCAAAATTTCAAAAGGGCCCCAGCAGCATCAAGGCGCACAAAGGCACCGCAGAGACACTGGCGTGGAGATTCTGAGCGAACCAGCGCCCGACGTGGCCTGGACCTAGGACGGAGAAGGGCCCGGGCCCAGGAACTAGTCTGCTGCGGCTGGGGAACGGGGAGCCGCAGGACGCTGCTGGCCCCCAGGGTGGTGATGGCGCGGGGCCGCGCCACGACGTCGCTGACCACCCGCCGGGCCACACCCCAGGTCGGCGGCAAGCGCGAGGTGTACGTGGAGAACAGCTTGGGCACTGCCCAGAGCTTCGCCCGCGTGGACGTGGCCTCAAAGGGACCTTTTCGCCCCGGCCCCAAGCTCAGTGGTGGGTGGGACCGTCCTGTGCAATCGGACTGCTGTCCCAGACCCTCAAGGTCTGTTCTGTTCCTTAGCATCGCCGTCCCGCGTCCCCACTCCACTCTACAAAGTCACGGAATGCTGGGTCAGAGTGCAGTGCGGGGACGCCCAGACCAGCGCCCCATCTCGCAGACCGTGCATCCGAGACGGGCTTTCTCCCACTGTGGAACCCTCTTTCCTAACGGCCGGGCCAGGGAGCCTGCGACTCCGCCTTCTGCCCCTCCCCCTAGAGACTCCGCCCCTCCCAGCCTGGCCACACCCCCCGTTCTGTCCAGTCCTCCGGGACATCAAACCCCTCCCACTAGAGGCCACTCCCCTCTCACTTGGACACACCCCCTACAGTCCCCAGTCCAGATACCTCAAGCCCCTCCTACTAGAGGCCACGCCCCTCCAGTACTGGCCACACCCCCTGTAGTCCGACTTTTCCCCGCGACCCAGTGACCCCCGTCGGTCGCTGTCGTGGGCCCATTCCCGGACCTCTGGGGTCCCAGTCTTAGGGTTCCATCTCCTGCTTCTCAGGCCGCACTGCTCATTCAGGCCCGCCCCTCCCATCCCTTGGCCAAGTGCAGATTCTTTTCCGTGAAGTTGGAAAGGGATGGGAAACAGCTTCAGAACTACAATTCCCGGCAGACCCTGCGGAAGAGGTCTCGCGAGTAGCGAGAAGACACGTGCGCGGAAGGAGTCACGGTAGCGAGCGGCAGAGCTGGGATAAGGGGTGCTAGGGGTAAAGCGAGCTGGCGGAGGGGCGGTAGGAGGGGAAGGGCCAGCCGACGGCCCCCAGGCGGAGGGCGGGCTCGCGCGGGGGTGCCGCCTGCTCCTCTGCGCGTCCGCCCTGTGTTCTTCCCGCAAACCCTCACTACCAGAGACTCAGTTTTGTTGACGGTTGTGGGGTTCAGAGGGTCAGCAGGCAGTCCTCCGAATCCAGGGACTGCGCAGCGGTCAGCAGTGTTGGCACGAGAGGGGTTGGTAGGTCCAGTGTTCGGGATGCCAAGGGAACTGTCTGGATTTGGAACTGAGCCTGTTAGGGTTCGTGTTCAGCGCACGCCTTTGCTAGGACTGGGGGCTCAGCGAATGCCGATCAGTGTTGTTCGGTACTGGGGGTTCACGTTAGAGTTGCAGCGAAATACCGGGGACTCGGGGCTCGCGGTTCAGTAGTCACAGACGCTGCTGAGATTCAAGGATTGATACCAGAAGGAGCAGGGGGTCAGTTTGGGATCTGAGAAGGCGTCTGTGCCGCTGAGTCCCTGAGTTTGCAGAATTTGTTCAGGGCCAGAGGGAAGTCTGTTAAGGATCAACTTGTAGAGTGAGAATTTCAGAATGGGGGGGTGGGGGGCTCACTGTGAGTTTGAAGCCCTGTGGAAGTGAGTTGGACATGTGTGGGATTTGGGAGGGACTTGGGGTGTACATCCTGGGAGAAGGCTGCTGTGTGTATTTGGGGGTGACGTTTGGACGGGGGTGTGACCGGAGCCTGTGTTCTCTGTTGGGATTTGAGGTTTAGCTGGCAGTAAGCACCACCATGCTCAAGGCCGTGATCCTGATTGGAGGCCCTCAAAAGGGTGAGGCGACTGGGGCCTGGGGGGGGGGGGGTGGGCTGGAATGGAGGGGTGGGTGGGTGGGGGCAGAGGGCGACAGGAGGCTCAGACGTGCCCCTCTCTCCTCTCTTAGGCACCCGTTTCAGGCCTTTGTCCTTTGAGGTACCCAAACCCCTGTTTCCTGTGGCCGGAGTCCCCATGATTCAGCACCATATTGAGGCCTGTGCCCAGGTAACCCCACCGGCTCCCCTTTCTCAACTCACATCCTGCTCATCTCCTTCGTGCCAGGCTTCCCCCTTTCCCAACCACGCTCTCTGTCCACAGGGCCGTCATTCACAGGTGACCTGTGAATGGCGCCCCCTCAAGTTGTGGGGTGCAGCTGCCCTGCCCTCTCCTTATTCCGTCTCTCAATCTGGCCCCTCCTCCTCCAAGTTCATGCTTATTTTTAAAGTATGGAATATGAGACCAGGCAGGGATATTAGAGACTATTTTTTTAAGTGTATTTATTTGCACTTTTATTTGAAAGAGACAGATCTTCCATCCACTGGTTCACTCCCTCAAATGTCTGCACTAACCAGGGCTGAGCTAGGCTGAAGCCAGGAGTTGGAACTCCATCCAGGCCTCCCACGTGGGTGGCAGGGACACAAGGACTTGAGCCATCACCTGCTGCCTCCCAGGGTGCACATGCGCAGGAAGCTGGATCAGAAGCAGAGACACGGGGACTCGAACCAGGCGTCCCAAGGGGCGACTTCACTGCTGTGCCAAACGTCAGCCCCTTAGAGACCATTTAAAGCCATAGCATGGAAAGTAGTAAATAAAATGTTAAGTTGACAAAATAAATAAATAAGTAAAATAAAACGCTAGCATGGGAACCCTTAAAGGTAACAAGGCCTGGAACTCACACCTTTGCTCACCGGGAGTCGTTTCTTTGTTGCCTTTGCTATTAGGACAAGCAAGTTTGGGGTTGAATCCAGTCTCTCCCACTGTGAGGCCTGGAGCGAATTTCTCACCCTCTTTTGAGCCTTAGCTTCCTTATCTGTAAAATGGGTGTGTGTGGATAGGCAAAGCTGTTTGTAAAATCCTTCCCGGGACCCCTCGTGGTCAGTGACCCTCATGCCGGGTCTCAAGCTTAGACTGATAGATAATAAAAATGGTAGGAAAATGAGCGGATCCCCTTAGAATGCAGTAGCTAGGCAGAGTCTTAGATTGAGTCCCAGTTCAGGTGAGTGGAATAGGAAAGGATGGAAAAATCAGGGCCGAAACTTCCTCATTGTCCAGAGAAAACGGGCCGGAGCGGTACAGTGTGCCCGGGGCCCCCACAGCTTGGACCTGGGGTCCCTGGGCCAGCGCCGGGCATCTCCCCAGCATTCCCTCTGCTGGCTGCTGCTTCTCCCAGTTTCCTCCCTTGTCCTCAGGTCCCGGGGATGCAGGAGATTCTGCTCATTGGCTTCTACCAACCTGATGAGGCCTTGACCCAGTTCCTGGAGGCTGCTCAGCAGGAGTTCCACCTTCCGATCAGGTGCCTGTGGGGGTGGGCTGCCCTAGCTCTCTGAGGTCTCTGCACTGGCCAGAGCCCACCGTCTCATGCTGGGAGGAGTCTCGTGGGCTGATCTGACTCTGGGCCTTGGGCAGGGCTATTCCGGGGAGCAGAGTAGGATCAGGGTTCTGACTCAGGGTGTCTTCCCCTGGGGTCTCACTAAGCGGGGCTCCCTGGGGACAGGTACCTGCAGGAGTTTGCCCCCCTGGGCACAGGAGGTGGTCTCTACCATTTCCGGGACCAGATCCTGGCCGGAGGCCCGGAGGCATTCTTCGTGCTCAATGCTGATGTCTGCTCCGACTTCCCCCTGAACGCGATGCTGGATGCCCACAGACGCCAGCGCCACCCGTTCTTGCTCCTTGGCACCACGGTGAGGGGGCTGGGGGTGTGAAGGGTGGTGATCCAGAGCGCTTCCTAGAATGCAGGTGTCAGGGAGGGAGGGGCAGGCCTGGCGGTTGCCGTGGGCAGAGTGGCGTCAGCAGGGCGACACAGGGCCCCAGCAGTAACGGAGGTGGCCCTGGTGACCCCAGTCCTTCGACTGCTCCGATGTGGGAGGGGGAGGGCAGCTGTCAGTTGTCACCCCTGCCAAAGACCTGTCAGTGGTAGCGCCGTGGAGCTGCGTGCCAGGTGCCACAGGGGAGGGAGAGACGGAACAGGAAAACAGACGTGGCTGCCCCGGGGCTGGCGGGTCACTGTCTCTGGTGTATCTGTCTTTCAGGCCAACAGGACGCAGTCCCTCAACTACGGCTGCATTGTTGAGAACCCACAGACGCATGAGGTGGGAGCAGAGAGGGACTGGGAGGGGCCCTGTCTGGGTATTGTCATCCCTCTACCCCACACCTCCAGAGCAGGCAGGAACTCTGATGGGCGGCCCGTGTCTGGCCCCTCACTGGTCATCACCTAAAAAGAGACCTAGGGAGAAAGCAGAAGAGATCATTTCTGCTGCAGTGACGCACTCATAAATGTCTACACAGAGGGCAGCGGGAACATAAGAGGAGGCCAACCCAGCCTTGCCCAGATGGAGACAGGGAGGGCTTCCTGGAGGAAGCCAGGTCTGAGCTGAGTTCAACGGAGGAGGAGGCAGGAAGGCAGCGCAGGCAGAGGGAGCCGCAGGGACAAAGGCACAGGGGCAGGAAGCGACACAGTGTGTGCACAGCTGTGGAGGTGGAACGCAGCCACGAAGGCTCGATTCCTAACTCTCAGGAGCCCTCCGGCCGTGGAGAGGCAGAGTCCAAAGCCAGCCTTGCAAACCACACAGTGCTGGGGCGAGGTGTGGCCAGGGGCCGGGCATGCAGGAGAGGACCCAAAGGGAAGCGGGGCTGTCGACTGGGGTTTCCAGACAAAGCAATGGAGAAAGGCACACCGGGCACAGGCATGCGAGGCGCGGAGCTGAGCTCTGGCAGTGCCGGGAGGTGGGGAGGGGAAGCAGGGAAAGGCGTGGCGTTCGCACTTATCTTGAAGGTGAAGGTGAACGCAGTCATCTGAGGGTTTGGAGCCAGGCAGTGGCAGGGTGCACGCTGGCAGCAGGTCCGCCGCCGTCCCCTCCGCCGCCCAGCCCCGCCGGCTCTGTCCTTAGGTCCTGCACTACGTGGAGAAACCCAGCACGTTTATCAGTGACATCATCAACTGTGGCATCTATCTCTTCTCCCCGGAAGCCCTGAAGCCGCTTCGGGATGTCTTCCAGCGTAACCAGCAGGATGGGCAACTGTGAGGCAGGCCGCATGGCCCTGTGACCCCGGTACCCCCAGGCATAGACCCCCCCCACCCCGCCCCGCCCCGTCCCTGCAGGCTCCATCGCCGCCTCCTCCCTGCTCCTTCTCCCCGTCATCTCGAGCCCAGCCTCTGAGTCCCTCCCCTTCTAACCTCATTCTGTCCCTCTTCCTTATCCATCCCAGTTCCTCCTCTGCCACTGCCCACCCCCCTTCCGGTCCATTGCTCTCGAGCCCTGTGCGTCCCAGAGATGTCTTACAGAACAGACGGCCGTGCACACTTGGGCGAACACACACGCTGGAGCGCAGACACACACACACACACACACACACACGCATACTCAGGCTGAGGCACCCCTGGCAGATAGCGCCCCAGAGCCGTGCGCGTCACCACCCAGGCTTGTCCCCTTCTGTGGAGCTCCTACCCCGCCCGCCCATCTCACGCCTCATTCACTCATGGCCATCATGTCTCTGCTTCTCTCTCCGTCTCTCTTGGCTTCTCTGTCTCTGTTTCTGCTGAGCTGGCATCACTACCATCTCTCTCTCTCTCTTTCTCTCTCTCCCCCTCTCTCTCTGTGACTGTCTCTGCCCTCACCAGCTGCCTTGCTTTGGGGTGAGTCTGTGTGTTTCATTCCATCTGAGGAGGGGAGGGTAGCTGAGGTGGGTTTTAGGTGGGGGGAAGAGTATGAAACGGGGTTGTGGCGGGAGGGCTGGGGGCTAGGATGGGTAGTGGGTCTATCCTGGGGGAGTTCCTGTGATAGCCCTCTGAGCTGGGGTGGGCACTGGGGGTGCCTGGGATGTGAGAGCCCTTTAGAGAGGGCTTGATCAGACCTGCCGAGGTGGGGGACACCCTCAGCCACCCGTCCCTGGGAGCGGGGGCTTCACCGAAAAACTGATGTGCGCACCCTGCCACTGCACAGGGAGGATTCCCCAGGCTCGTGGCCCGGGGCAGGCACCATCCGCCTGGAGCAGGATGTGTTCTCAGCACTGGCGGGGCAGGGCCAGATCTACGTGCACCTCACCGAGGGCATCTGGAGCCAGATCAAGTCTGCGGGGTGCGTGGGGGCAGGGAGGAGGAGGGGTCCATGACCCCTGGGTGTTGAGACTCTGGGGTCAGGGCGCAGGCCCCGCTGGATCCTGAGCCCTTTCTTTGCCCCCTTTCGGCCCACAGCTCAGCCCTCTACGCCTCCCGCCTCTATCTGGGCCGCTATCAGATCACTCACCCGGAGAGGCTAGCCAAGCATAGCCCCGGGGGCCCGCGAATCCGAGGTACCCACCCCGCCCAGCCCCCCCTGCCCTCTGAGCCTTGACTGTGCAGCTGAGGTCTCCATCCCTGCCGCCCCCAGATGCGGACAGGCCTTGGGGTGCTGGCGCCCAGGTGCTCTCTTCTGCTTCTAGGGAACGTTTACATCCACCCCACGGCTAAGGTGGCCCCCTCGGCTGTGGTAAGTGGTGGGCCCAGCCCAGGGAGAGAAATGGGGGTCATCAGGACGGGTGGCCGGCACAGAGACAGCTGAAGCTCGGGCCGCTGGTCTCTGCTTTGTCACAAGCGGCTGTGTGGCTGGGCCTCCTTGTCTGTCCTGGGAGGGGACTGGACCTGGGCATGCCCGAGGCCCATAGCATGTGCTTTTCTCCACAGCTGGGCCCCAACGTCTCCATCGGAAAGGGGGTGACTGTGGGCGAGGGTGTGCGGCTCCGCGAGAGCATCGTCCTGCACGGAGCCACGCTGCAGGTGTGCACCCCGCCGTCCTCCCCAGAACAGCAGGGTGAAGCCCCCTGGAATCTGCATCCTGCCCCATCACGTGCCCTCCTGTCTCTGCCTCCCCTCCACTCACCCGCACACCGTCCATTTGGCAGGAGCACACGTGTGTCCTACACAGCATCGTCGGCTGGGGGAGCACTGTGGGGCGCTGGGCTCGCGTGGAGGGGACACCCAATGACCCCAACCCCAATGATCCCCGAGCCCGCATGGACAGCGAGAGCCTCTTCAAGGACGGGAAGCTGCTGCCCGCCATCACCATCCTGGGTAGGGGTCCCTGGGGGCGGAGGGCTGGGAGAACCTGCCACAGGTAGGGGCAGAGGCCTGCCGCAGGTGCTGGTTTGTCTACGTGTGACTTGTCCAGCACACACTGACCTGGCGCAGCAGGCCTGCCCTCCCCCTCCAGTTCCCTGTCTACCTCCCCTCCCCTGACCTCGCCCCGCTCCTGGTCGCTGTCCACACTGCAGGCTGCCGTGTCCGGATCCCTGCCGAGGTGCTCATCCTGAACTCGATCGTTCTGCCACACAAGGAGCTGAGCCGCAGCTTCACCAACCAGATCATCCTCTGAGGGGGGCTGCTGCGAGCCCCCCAGCTCCGACCCGCCCCCTTGGAGGCTGCTGCCTGTTTGGCTGGCGTCTACCCAGAGAGGACACCAGGAAGCCAGGCAGGATCTTCCCAGACCGGGAGCAGTGGGGGCGGCCAGGGCTCCTGGCCTCCCTCCTCACTCCCTAATAAACCTTGGTGAACCTGGAGCCAGCACGGACTCCGCTTGTGCCTGGGCTGGGGGTGGGGGCCCGAAGGGGGGCGGCTGAGTCAGGCCCCCCCACATTAGCATTTAAATTGGAGTCATTGCTGCAGGCTCATGAATAATGAATTTTGAGCCCTGGTAAACCTCCCCCTCCCACTGCATCAGCCTCTCTCACTGCTCTGAGCAAGACCCCCCCCAGGCTGCCTGGCCTGCTTAGGGGTGGGGGGAAGCCCCCTTTCACCCCCGTTTTCCTGGCTCAGGTCCCAAAGGAAAGGTTAAGGATTTAGGGTTTCAGTCGGCCAGCGGGCACAGGGGCTGACGGGGTGGGGGGACACAGGGGCTGATCACCCGCAGCCACTCCCAGTTCCTGCCCAGCCCTGGCCTGTTCTGTGCGTTGCCAGCTCCATCTGCTCCCAGCCTGGCTATTAGCAGGCTGGGGGTTTCGCCCCCGCCAGAGGCCTCGTGTGTGTGTCTCTCTCCCTCTCCCACTTCCCTGGCAGGCAGGGTGGGCCTGAGCCACGCAATCTCAGGAAGCACTGTGTGTGCTGGGGGGAGGTGGGGGCGCCCTGTGGCTGCCCTGTGGCGGCTCCCAGCCCTCTCCTGTCGCCCGTGACCCTCGTGTGCCCCTCTTGGTCCCCCCTTTCCCCAGCTGTGGGTGCCGAGCTGTTGCCAGATGAGCTGGTAATGATCGTAATCTGCTAATTGAGAGGAATCTAATTACCCGAAGAGAATGGGGGGAGCAGGGCGTGGGTGCGAGGGAGGAGGGGGTCTTGGCAGCAGGCTGGGGTGGCAGGCGGCAGGGGCCCCCGGCCTTGTTCTTGGCACCCAGGCTGCTGGGACGGGCCCCAGAGATCATCACTTCACAGGCGGGCAGTTAGGAAGAGGCGCTTTCCCAGGGCTGGGCTGAGGCCAACGACAGGACACGGCTCTGGGCTGGATGTGACCTCCCAGCCCCTGGGGCCCTGTGGGCTGAGCGAGAGCCTGTGGGAGGTGACCCGGATTTTAACAGTGCTGACCCTGACCCTCTTGCCCAGCCCCTCTCCTGCTCCCCCGCCCTGCCTCTAGCCCAGGCCTTCTGCCTGCTCTGTGCCGGAAGGGGGCCACGTATGTCCACTCTGGGCCTGGGGTCATCTCCAGGAAGGGGTTGGGGGTGGGTGCACCGCAGGGCCGGGGTCCCGGTCCCTCGCCTCTCCTCCTCCAGTCCTGACCCTTCTGTTCCGAGTGGTTGGCAGAGGCCATGGCAGCTCCATCATAAATATGATAATTTAATTATTTTCTCAGCAAAACACCGTGAAATCCAATAAGTCTGTGTCAGGCCCTGGCCCCCGGGACCCCCCTCCTAGACCCAGTGGGGGTGGGGACATGAGGGGGAGAGGCACAAGAGGGGAATGGGTCAATGTTTTGGTGTGTGGGGGGGCACCTGAGGTCTTTGTAGCAGCCCCCACCCCAGGCTGAGGGGCGGGAGTGTCTAAGGATAGAGGGTCTGATGCCCCCCACTGCTCTCCAGCTCTTTCCTATGCTGAGAGGCTCAAAGCCCCATCCATCTCTGAGGGGTCAGCTCAGGGCCTAAAGTGCAGGGAGGACCCCCTGTCCACTACCTCTGGATCGCTGCACCCAACCTTCCTTGGCCCTGTAGGGGAGGAAGGTGCCAGCCCCAGGTAGGGGTGAGAAGGGAGAAACTAGCGGGAACGGGGTGGGAAGTGGGGGATGCGCAGGGGGAGGAATGCGGGGGAGGGGTGCGCTCCTGCCATTAGTGCTTTTTTTCGGTTTCCATAAAAAGATTATTCTGTAAAATCAGTGAGGGGGAGCGAGCTGGGGGCTGGGGCTGGGGGTGGGTCCCTGGCACCAAGCTGGATGGGGCGATGGGAGGAGAGCTGGGGACAGGGCCTGAGTGTGGAGAGAAATTTGGATGGGCTTCGAGAGCCAGCCAAGGGGGAGAGGCTTAGCCAAGAACACAAACTGGGGGGAAGGCAGAATGGGGCCCAGCAGAGTGGGGCAGCGCCCTCACCTCCCTACTGGCCGCCTACTGTCCCACCTCTGTCTAGATTCCCTCCCCACCCCCAGGCACTTAGCAGCCATTATCGGGGGAGCAGATTGCAGCCCCCTCCCCCGCTCTGGGAAGCAGGCACAGCTGGGGCCCTGCCACATCTGCTACATCAGCACAGAGCACAGCTGGGTGTGCCTAGAGCTGCGCCCCCAAAACACAGGGGGGTGGGGGCAAGGGGAGCCCAGACCCCTGAGACAGACACACTGACACCTCTGCCAACAGACACACACGCGCTCTCGGGTGAAGAGACACCCACCAACACACACTCCCTTGTGCACCGAGACTGGCAAACACGCAATTACCCGGCCCCGCCCGCCACCCCCGCTCCCCTCCCCCAGCCCCTCCTTCTCTTCCTTCCCAAGGTTTCCCTCCAGCACCAGGGCCACCTCTGAGCTGTCCTGGGCTCAGATCTGGAGGGAGCAGGGACCCCACCTGCCCACGCTCCCCTTCTGGAAGGATTGGACACTGGAAGGGTGGTAAGGGGCTTGTGGCCTGGGGAAGCCACCTGCTCTCTTTCCGAGCCCACACCCCTTCCCACAGAGCCCTCTTCTGAACAGGCCCGTCCTCACCACACAGCCTGGGTCTGACTCTGGCTCCCTGTGGCCACCTCAAGGGGGCGCTGTGTGCCCTCAGTCTCTGCAGCCCTCAGTTCTGTGGCTCCCAGGGCCAGTCCTGGCCACTCCCCCTACCCAATAATCCTCCAGCACCCTGTGCTGTGCAGTGCACCCCTCCCTTAGCCCTGCAGCCCGGGCCTGCGCGGGGCAGTGGGGCTCCGTGCGGGGCAGAGGAGTCTGCCTCCGCAGAACAGGATCAGGAGTTCCTTCTCCTTTCCCAGTCGATGGCCACCTCGGGGCACCTGGTCAACTCCGGCCCCGTCGCAGCTCTCATTGTCCCCACTGGTCTCCTTGGCCTTGGTGGCTTGCCCTCAGCCCTCTCCTCCCCGCCCCCCCGCCGCCCCCCCCCCCCCATGGCCCTCAGAGCTTTAATCCCTCCTGCTGCTGTGTTGCCTTATCTGCTCCCAGCAGCTTTCACTGCTGCAAAGCCTTCTCCCCTCCTCCTCTGGATCTTCTCCCCCTCCTTCCTGGCTCTCTGCTCTCTGACCAGCCCCTCCCTCCCAGCCTGTCTCTGCCACCACTCCCCAGCCTCAGCTCTGAGCTTGTGGGCTGCCCACCTGCGCCCACTCTGGCCTCTTCCATCCCCGCCCTCCCCGCAGACCCGGTCAGTTTCTGGCCAGCCGGGAGGTGTTGTCTTTCTTCTTCCTGCCCTCTCTTTCCTGGTCCCCTCCTCAGCGCCTCCAGATGCCACCCATCTTGGAACTAGTCCCCTTAGGTGTTGGCGACCCATTGCCTTGGCTTGGGAGTGCTGGAAAGGGGATGGAAGAGTGCTGGGCTGGGCTTGCCCTAGGATGACGGGATTGGGGGGGGTGTGTGTGCAAAAAAGTGCTGGTGGACAGTGGGGGCAGGGCCTGGTGGTGCGATGCTAACCCTCTTCAGTCGCCTCCGATCACGTCCGGGCCGCCCCACCCCCCTTCGCCGGGACTCTCATTAACCGCTTCTCCTGCTTCGTCCGCGGCATAAATAACCCAGATAAATCAGCCGCCGTCCGCCCCCCGCCCCTCGGCCCCCGCACAGCCCGTTTGTCACTGCTGCTCGCTCACCAGCCAGGCCTGGCCCAGCCCCGGCCCACCCCCACCCCCACATCCTCGTCCCTTCCCGCCCTCGTCTGTCCCACCCTGGCTCCTGCCCTGGTCCATGCCAGTGCCAGCTTGCTGGCCTTGGGGGCTGGCAACGGGGCTCTCCAGAGAACACTGAATAGAAGGTTGGGGGGGTCACAAGTGGGGCCAGCTGTAATCAGCTTGAGGGTCCGGGGGCACTCCCCAAGTTGGATTCCCTGGAGGTCTCTGGGTCTCCTCTTGGGGTATTTTGCCAAAATAAAACCTCCGTGCCTCCTACCAGGTGCCCTGAGCCACAGACATCCTGCCTGCCTTGGTACCCACTCAGCCCTGTGCCCCCACTCCCAGGCTGCCGTGTCAGGCTGTGCAGAATGTCACGCTGATCTTAGCCTCCCAGTCCATTCATGCTTCCCTTTCTCACTGGCAGTGAACCTGCTTCATCCTCTGCGGGTGGAGAATTGGACTGGAGACAAATCTGGGGAATGGGGACAGCTGGAGGGCAGAGGCGCCCTGGCCGAGGCTTCTCGTCCTGACCCTGCAGTGGCAGCTCACCGCCCCCCTCCCCGCCCTGCACCAGGGCCCCAGGGTCTCCATCAGCCGCCTCCCTGTGCTCACACCCAGCTCAGGTCCTGGGTGACCATATTTGGCCCTGATGCTTCCCTGTGAGGGGCAGCTGGTCCCTGGGGAGTGGGTGGGGGAAGCCGGGAGGGGCTGGGGGAGCTTGGGCACAGGGCTGGGGTGGGGGTGGGGAAGAAGCTGGGCTGGGCCCCAGGGACCAGCTGGGCAATGAGCCGGGGAAGCAGCCGGGAGGCTAAATGAGGGAGATTATCACCCAACTGCAGCCGGGCAGAGAGGGAGGCAGGCAGGGAAGCAGGGAGAGGGAGGGAAGAGGGGACCAGGGCCAGAGGCAAAGGGGGTGTGGAGGGACAGGGAGGGGCCGTAAGGCACTGGAGAAAGGCCAAGGCCAAGAGATGGGCTGGGAGGGTGGGGGCAGGGTGCTCCCAGGGATCCTAACTGGATTCCTGGAAGTCTGGGAGCCTGGATGGTAGGGACTTGGCGACAACTGGAGACAGCTGGCGGTAGGGCATTGGAAGAGGTGCGTGTTCAGCTAACTGCTGGTGCTCTTCTCGGTGGTCTGGAGCACCCATCATACCCCTCCCCCACCCCCATTACTGACCTGTCTCATTCCTTAGAGGGTGGAGGCAGGTGCCCTCCTGCAGGAGAGGGTGTGCTGTGGGGGGGAAGGAAGTGGCCCCGAGATCACAGTGGGAGGCAGGGGGATTCAGGGACAGGAGTGGACACCAGGCCGGTAACGTGCACTGGGCAAAGCCTGGGGGGCAGCTTCCGCTTTCTTGGCAGAGCCCCAGACTGAAGTAACCTTAAAAAAGCAATTAAATCACCTTTTTTTTTAAGAAAAAAAAAAAACAGTAAAGAAAAATCAATATTGGGAGAAAGGGGAAGAGAGAGAAGGTTGGGAGGAACAGTGGTGGGGAGCTCTGGGAATGCCTGGACGAGTCCCCAGGAGGACAGGCATGGGAGGGGTCTGCCTGTGGGCGACCACCTGGACCCGCTGGTGTGAACTCAGCAGCTGCTTCCAATGCCAGGCCATGCGCTCTTGGAGGCTGTGTCCTAGGCAGAGGCAGCCTTGACCTCAGGGGTCTCAGCTTCCCACCGCAGGGAGCCGGCTGACCCAGACTCCTTGGAGGCCTGTGGGGAAGCCACTTCACTGAGAGGCTGGGGACGAGCTGGGCAGGACGCCATGAGCGGCCAGGGCCCTGTGTGTTGGGGGGGGGGGGGCGCTCCAGGCCGAAGAGACCCTGACGGGCCCTAGCTGGCCTTGCAGCCAGGATGGGCATCCTGGCTCCCTGAGCTGGAGGGAGCCACCCTGGCCCCTCCCCCGGGGCCAGGCCCGGTGCAGGGGAGGGGTGGCCGCTAGGCCGCGGGTGGACCTCGGGCTGTAATCCCCGGCAGCTGCCGTTTCCCTTGGATCGATTCCCTTCTCACTTTTTTTTCAGCTGCTGGTTCCTCGGCTCGGATCGATGGAGCCACCTCCCCCGCCCCTCCAAGCTTCCTCTCTCTGCTGCTCATTAGCACCCCGATTAATCAGCCCCCCACTCTTTGCTTTGGGGGGCAAGTGCTTGCTCCCCAGCGAGGGCTCATGCTCTCACAAGCCCCCCCCCCCAGAGCACATGTGGCTCGTTCTTGATCTCTCTACGGCGGGGGGGGGGCACCCATGCATCCCCACTTCCTGCCTGTGATGACAGCCTCACCCCAGACAACAGCCCCCACCCCCACCCCCACCCCCAGGCTTCCCTAGGGCAGCTCCCCTCCTGCGGAAGCCCAACAACTTTCCTACTCCCTCCAGACCTCCCTAGAGGGGTGGGGTGCCTCCTCTCCCTACATTCCACACCCACTCCCCCCCCACAATGACCACTCCCAGACTGTTCGCCTGGCGCCCCTCCCCCAAGCCAGGTGCGACGAGGACATTTCAGGAAGCAAAGTGGCCACAGATGTGCTAGTCAGCCGACCTGCCCTGCACTCCATCCCAGGCCCGTGCCTGACAGACCATGCAGCCAGCCTCCCGGTGGGCTGGGGGTATGGTGAGTGCTGAAGTCCAGGACGAAGCTCCGGGAAGCCAGAGATCTTGGTAGAGTCCCGATCGTCCCCTCATCTCTTGCCTGCCCACTTCTCCCCTCCCCTCCCTCATTCAAACAAGTGGCTCTCTCTGAAGGAGTTTCTGGAAGCTGCTGTGAGTGGGGTAGTGGGATCAGGTGGTGGCCAGGGGGCTGGAGTCAGCGAGGCCAGGACGTGGGGCTCAGAGGTGGCTAGCCTTTCAGGGCTGTGATCCAGGAAAAGTAGCAGAGTGAGCTGAGCACCCACGGTACGGCGCTGTGCCCTGGGTGGCCTGGGAGTGGAGCCGTGTGGGGCCCCGTGCATGGCTAGGGTGTGACAAGTTTGGGAGGCAGCCCCAGTCCCAGAGTCCTTGTCCTGGGCTGGGGGCCACCCCCGCTCCTGGCCTGGCTCCTGCCGCCCGTGCCGCCGGTGAAACGCTGTTGACATGTC
The DNA here is from genome assembly GCA_949820135.1 of Sylvilagus floridanus. Taxonomy (NCBI): domain Eukaryota; kingdom Metazoa; phylum Chordata; class Mammalia; order Lagomorpha; family Leporidae; genus Sylvilagus; species Sylvilagus floridanus. The sequence continues at coordinate 162,384,477 of OX463236.1, forward strand.
CTGAATTATTAAGCACGGGGTGGGCTCCGGAGCACATGCTGAGCCGAGCGGCTGGGGCTGCGCGGCGTGGCGGAGCAGCGCTCGCTCCCTCGCTCACTCGCTCGCTTGCAGGGACACACGCAGGGGCTGACAGCTGTGCTGGTGCTGATAAGGGAAGCCACAAGGAGACGATCGAGGAGAGAGACAAGCGGCGGCAGCGGCAGAGGCTGCACCAGGGCTGCGGAGCTGCTAGGAGTGGGAGTGACGCCCCCACCTCGGGCCCCCACCCTGTCCCTGTCCTCCTCCCCGCTTGCCCTGAGTTTAGAAGAGCAGCCGCTGCCACCGCCGCCACTCCGGAGGGCACCGGGGCTGCCGGCCAGGGAGCGAGAGGGACAGGGAAGCTCTGGCCAGTCCCAGCAGCGGGGGACAGATGCCGATCGAGATTGTGTGCAAAATCAAATTTGCTGAGGAGGATGCGAAACCCAAGGAGAAAGAGGCAGGGGATGAGCAGAGCCTCCTGGGGGCTGCTCGGGGGGCAGCAGCCCCCCGGGACCTGGCCACCTTTGCCAGCACCAGCACCCTGCACGGGCTGGGCCGGGCCTGTGGTCCAGGCCCCCACGGACTGCGCAGAGCCCTGTGGGCACTGGCCCTACTCACCTCGCTGGCTGCCTTCCTGTACCAGGCGGCCGGCCTGGCCCGGGGCTACCTGACCCGGCCTCACCTGGTGGCAGTGGAGCCCGCTGCCCCAGCCCCGGTGGCAGGCTTCCCGGCTGTCACCCTCTGCAACATCAACCGCTTCCGGCATTCGGCACTCAGCGATGCCGACATCTTTCACCTGGCCAACCTGACAGGGCTGCCCCCCAAAGACCGGGATGGGCACCGCGCTGCCGGGCTGCGCTATCCAGAGCCGGACATGGTAGACATCCTCAACCGCACTGGCCACCAGCTTGCCGACATGCTCAAGAGCTGCAACTTCAGCGGGCACCGCTGCTCCGCCAGCAACTTCTCCGTGGTAAGTGCTGCCAACGGGGCTGCCTGGCCTGGGGTGGCCAGAGGCTGGCCGGTGTGTGTGTGTGTGTGTGTGTGTGTGTGTGTGTGTGTTGGGAGGGTGGCAGGCATCCTTAACAGGGCTTCCCTTCCTTCTGCCACCAGAGGCTGGCCTCGTGTCTCCCCACGCCAAGGGTTTCCCTCCAGCCTCCCTGCCGTGGAGCAGTGGCTGCTCCTGGGGACTTACCCTGATGCTACCGTCCATCCTCTTCTTGGTCCTGTTTGCTGCGGCAGGGCTGGGGGCAGGGGGCGTCCCCTGGGGGTCAGCCTGCAGGGAAGGGATGCACCATCCCAAGGCTGGACGCACTGACCCACCCCTACTTGGCTCTTGCCCCCTTTTTCTTCTGGGGCTACTGGATGGAGGTGATAGGGAGGGAGTGTCTGGGAGGTTCCAGCCTGGCCGGGCTGAGCGCTGCCTCCCGAGGAGCTGGCCCCGCAGGCACGCTGGAGGGAGTCGGTCTCTGTGTACACTGGGACCAGTGTCCCTTCTGCGTCTCTGGGTCCCTCACCCCCCTCCCAGGCATCCACACACATCTTTCTTTCATGCTGTCCCTCCGGCCTCCTGCTGGCCAGGGCCCCCTCCATCTCCTGTTTTTGCTGCTCCTTTGCCCAGCTCTGGCTCTTATGCTGGGAATCACTCGTTCACTCTGATGGGCATAACTCACCCTCACTGCTGGTACACACACACACACACACACACGCACACACACGTACTCCCACTGCTCAGGGACATGGGTTCCTGCACACTGCCTCTCACACACACTCACTGTCCCTATCACTACATCCACGTGCACACCTGCACACCCACACCCTCACACACCCAGAGAGCTACTCATCTCCGAATCACGCTCTCACTTAGCTGCTAGGCATAGGGCCATGTTGTGGATGCCATCCGTCTTGTGACATCCGACCTCCTCCCCCAACGATCCCAACCCTGGCTCGCTACACAGGGGCAGCTGGTGCCATCTCTCACGTGAGTGTGGATACAAACACATGCATCCTCACCGGGAGTGGAGTCAGCTTGAGCTGCTCCCGGCTGCATTCCCCCTCCCTGCCTCCAGCATGTGTGTGCCTGTGGGAGGGGGGCGTGTCTTGCACGCCGTGTGTCTGTCAGGGCTCTGCTCACCCAGGGTCCCAGGGTCCCAGTTCCATTATGCACCTGTCCCCGACACCCAGCATGGTGGATGCATGTCTGTGTTTCCATCCTGGCCACCACTTCCCGGGTGCACATGCAAATGTGTGGCAGCAACATGGTGCCCACCACTGCCCAGCCTCCAGCAGCAACATGGACTTTCCCTGTGCATAGTGCAGTAGCCGGCCCTCCAGGTTCTCACTCGCTTGCTGCCTCCGTATCACCAGGGAATGAGCTCCCCCCAGGTTCCCGGCCCTCACCACGCCTGCAGTGGGATGAGAGGTAGAAACAGGGGATGGGGGAGAGGACGGGACTGGGAGAAGAGTCGGGGACATCGCTGTTGCTCAGCCGCACAGCCCCTCTTCCAGGGAAAATCACTGCTCCCCCAAAACCAGGGCTGGGAGAGCTGCCAGGAAGGTGGCGGGGTGTGGAGTGTGTGTGGCCTTTAGGATTCATGGTCTCCTCTGAGCCCAGTCTCAGCAGGTGCTGTTGGGGCAGAAATCAATGGGGTCTTTGTGTCTCTGAGCCAGAGTTTGTGTCTCAGCCCTGGGTGGTAGTGGGGGGTGAGGTGGGGGGGTCCGGGCAGGGAAGGGGAATGAAATGTCAGTGGGAGGGCAGGGGCGGAAGAGGGGTGGAGGGGGCTGAGGAAGTGGGGGAAGGAGGCAGAGGAGTCCTGCCCCAGCCTCCAGGAAAAGGAGGAGGTGGCAGAGGACACGGGGACAGGGAGTCTCCTGATAAGCATGGTGAGTCCCTCGGGATCCTGGCCATGGCCGGGAGGGGTGAGAGTGGATTCCCGTGGGCTCTTCCGCAGGACGGGAGAGGGGAGGATGGAGGGAGTTCGTGGGTCTCAGCTCGGGGGCTGCGGTAGGACCACGAGGGGAGGAGGGCAAGGCAGAGGCCCATTTGGGCCCCTGCACCTGCCAGCGCCAGCCCTCCTACCTTCCGGCCACATCTGCTGGCTGAGATTCTCCCCTGAGGCTTTCTAGGGGGCTGAATTAGGGACTGCGATGGGTGGGAGCCTGCGGTGCCTGCCGTGGGGAAAACAAGAGCGCCCGGGTGCTACTGGGACGAGAGTGGAGTAGGGGTCTAGGGTCTGCTGAGGACACGAGGTCCACGATGGGCTGACGGTGACGCCATGAGCCCCTGATGGGCGCATGCGCCTGTAGGTGGAGAAGCAGCCAGGCTGTGGGTGGTCGCGACAGCGACAGCGACAGGCTTCGGGCAGGGGCTGCTGTGTGTTTTCTGTTGCTTTCCTGTTTCCTCCTTCCCACTCCCCACTCTGCTGTGACCTTTCCTCCGGAATCCAAGTTAATAAATGTCACATTTTCCAGCCTATTTTTACTCCGGGTAGTGCGCCCTCCCCCAGTCCCCTAAGCTGCTGCTCCTGCTTCTGTTACCACTGCCATCGCTCTCACCCCACGCTCCCAAATAGCCCCTGGTCTACTCCCAGTGGGTCAGCCAGTCCATCCTCACCCTCTTCTGCCTAGCTTCTGTGCACTGGGCTTCCTACTGGGAGCTGTGTGTGCGTTGGGGGGGGGGGGGCGGGCAGCAGAGAAGAGCCACTCCAGTCCCCAGGCCCTGTCCTCAAGCGGCCTGCAGTCTCTCTCACAGTGGAGCGGGCGGCAGGGACACTCAGAGCGCAAGCAACCATGCAGGAGGTAATCAGCCGTGCGAGCAGTGTCGGAAGGGGCCGGGATTAATTGCCAGATGAGGTGCACGGGTAGTAAAGGCCTGAGTTCACATGGAGAGGCCATTCTGGGCCAGTGAGGGCTAGGGAAGCTTAAGGGTTGAGACAGGCAGGGCATAGTTTGGAGAGGAGGTGTGGCAGGTGGAGAGAGAGCAGAGGGTGCTGGGGCACTCTCCCCCTGCTCCTCTCCAGCTAGGCCCCCCAACTCTTCTCCTTCCCTTTCACACTCAGACTCATCCCAACCCACTCCCACTGACGCCTCCGACTTCGGCTACCCCTCTCTGTGTCCTTAGCTAGCCCTTTATTTAAATGGCATCCCCTTCCTTCTGTCTGGCACTGCCCTCCCTGCCCCGACTTGTGTGCTCCACTCCCCCCAGGGTGGCTCCCCCTCAGCTGCCCTCTCACTAGAGGGCAGAAATCCCTGTTTCTCCCCAGGCTTCCTTTCGTAAGCTGCAAAATGCAAGGGTGGGAGCAGTTCCTTCCTGCTGGGGCAGGACCCTGCAAGGGTCAGGTGCATCAGGTCTGGAGCTGCCACAGCTTCTGGATTTGAACTTTGGCCCCACCCTTGCAGCTGTGAGGCCCTGGGGAAGCCAAAAAAGCTTCCATGAACCTCCGTCTATATTCCTCGGATGGGAGTTAGAACCTAAACAGTGGGGTTGTTGTGAAGATTAGGCAAAGAGCTTAGCACCCGGCACCCTGGCTGGAAGTGTCAGCCGTTCTGCTACTCTCCCAGCTCCTGGCTGCCTTAACCTCTCTGTCCCCAGCTCCATCTACTGGTTACTGACCCATGCACTGGCCTCGTGGCTACCCTCCTTCACCTTGTCTCCGTCCCCACCCCGAGACCCCCACGCTCTCCTCTCTCAGTGACAGCGTTCCCCCTGTGTCCGAGCCTGTGTGCACCCTCCTGCACCCTCTAGACCAGGGCCAGTGCACGGCCTGTGATACTGGAAACCCCGGGTCGGCACTGTCCAGCATGGCAGTCCCTAGCCACACATGGCTGTTGAACTGTGATTAGTATGACAGAGAAAATGAGTTTTTAATTCAGAGAGCTGCATGTGCCTAGTGGCTGCCATCTCAGCTGTGGTGCTGGGAATGGAGTTCTGAGGGCTGGGGTAGAGCAGGGCTGCAAGGGGGTGGATTGGGCTGTGATTGGCAGCCAGCCCGTCTGCTCCCTGGGCTAAGGTCCCAGGCTGAGCTGCGGGCAGGGCCTGTGTCCAGGAGCCGGGGGCTGTAGGGTGCCCACCGACACTGTGTGAGCAAAGGCAACTGCAGGACACGACTTTGGTCTCTTCCACCCCACTGTCTGAAAGACTGAGTCCGGGGTCGGTGGAGAATCCCTGAGGATGCAGGGGTAGTCTTCCTGGGTCCAGGCCACCCCTACAGGGGCAGGAGCCCAGGGCCCCCTGGGTGCCTCACTGTTTCCATTCCCTCTCGGCTCCCAGGCTTCCTCCCCCCTCCCTCCCCTCCTTCCCCACTTGCTGGTGACTGCCGTGACTATTAATCACTCGCCCTGTTCTCTTCCTCTCTACTAATCAGGCACAATTAGACAAGGCCTCTTCCAGCTGGGCAGTCCCCTCGCTGCCCTCCCCCCTCCTCTCCCAGCCCCACCCAGCCGCTACGCGGGATGGGACAGCACTGAGGCTGAGGGGGAACAGCCGGGCAAACCCTCAGTCATCCTCTGGCTGCCCCGACAGGAACCCCGTTCTGTCCCAGCCACCTCCCTGGTGTGGTCAGGCCCATAGTGGTAGTCTCTGCCCCTCCGCACCTGCCCATGGCCGTGGGGGGGGGCAGCCTCAGGTTCCAGCCCAACCCCATAACTTGGCCTTTGGGTAGGGGTGCAGGTGGAGGTGGGGGGGGGGTCTAAGGGCTACCCCTTGCCCTTTTTTTAAAAAAAAATTATTTATTTATTTATTACAGAGAGACAGAGAGGGGTCTTCTATCCACTGGTTCACCCCCCAAATGACCACAAAAGCCAGAGCTGGGCCAGAGCCAAGCCAGGAGCCTGGAGCTTCTTCCAGGTCTCCCACGTAGGTGCAGGGGCCCAATCACTTGGCCCATCTTCCACTGCTACCCTGGGTGCATGAGCAGGGAGCTGGATCAGAAGTGAAGCAGCTGGGACTCGAACAGGCACCCATATGGGATGCGGGCACTGCAGATGGAGGCTTAACCATCCATATCACAGCACCAGCCCTGCCCCTCGCCCTTGGCTGTGGAAGGGAGAAGACTCCACTGGGGTCAGTCCAGCCTCTTATCTAGCACATGAGCTTCACGGTGACCCCAAGTCCATGTCCAGCCCTCTGTCCCTCTAGTCCCATCTCCTCCCAAGGCATGGACCCTGAGGACATTTAGTTCAATATCTGGCTCAGAATTGCTCCTGTCCAGGAGGGCGTGCAAACGGGAAGGGTGGCATCTGCGGAGAAGTGAAGATCTCACTCCAGCTGTTACCCTGCACCAGGGAGTCCAGCGCGGTGGCTCTTCCAGGTTGGCAAAGGGAGCTCCAGATCGTAGTGATTTTAATCAAACTTTTCGGGGTTGTGAAGCTGCTGAGGGCTGCCTGCAGCTCAGACTGCAGAGCGGGCAGCGCTCACCCTGCCCACCACCTGCCCCTGCCGGCTGCTGTCTCCAGGGCCCTCCTGGAGGGGGCGCTGTCAGCCTGGCTGCTTTGCTGGCGGAGCTGGAGGAGGAGCTGAGCCGTGTGATCCAGCAAAAGCAGGACAGGGCCTGGACTGCAAGGGCAGTGGGCAGGGCCGGGAGGGAGAGGCCCCACCCGGCCCCACTCAGCAGCCCCGTGGCCTCTTCATTAATCAGGAATCAGCCCCGAGCTGGGCTCATTATCAGCTCAGCTTCTCAGGGCACTGCCGGAAGACGCTGATTAACATTTGGAGAAAAGGCCCCCTCGGCCCGCCCCCCACCGCCCCCCTCCTCTCTACCCTGCCCCAGTGCTTCCTGGGAGGAATCTGCTCCCCCTGGTGGTTGGTGGCAGGTCCCGGCTGGAGGATGGGGGGGCGGGAGCAGGCACATCCCAGAAGAGGCTGGAGCCCCGAACCTCTCTGGGCCACCTAGGCTGGGGCCCTAGTCCCCGGGTGGTTCCTGTTGGAGTGAATGGGGGGTGGGGTCAGGAGAGAGGGCAGCCACCCGGCAGGAGGGGGTGGAAGTGAGTCATCTGCCTCCCCTGCCCTTCCAGTCCCAGCCACCCCAACTGCCTTGGCACAGCTGGACAGAGGAGGTGGGGACAGCCAGCACCGGGGCGGGAGGCCGGAGGGGAGAAGACCTGCGTGGGGTTGGTTTGTCTTTTTGGCAGATCCTGCTGGAGACGTAGGGTCTTCCAGAGCCATCCCAGAGAGTGGGGGTGGGAAGCAGAGGGCCCGAGGACAGAGCCAGGCAGGGCCAGATGCGGGGGGTTTTCCAGCAAAGCCCTTCTTCCCTCAGCGGCCAGGCTGGGGGCTGGCAGCGCTGGAAATCCGGCCCACCCCCTAAATGCTGGCCGTGCCCTTGGGACACCCGTTTGGGGCTGGGGGTGGGGGGAGCAGTCGCAGAGCTGGGCAGAGGCTGCGGCAGCCAGGCAGCAGCGAGAGAGTTCAGAGAGGAGCCACGGGATGATTAAGGGGAAATGGAGGATTGATTTAGGAGGAAAGATTAAAGGAGCTAAATCCGTGGCGCTTGGCTCAGCGGTGACTAAGCGTGGACAGGATAATAGCTTACAAATGTGTGAAAGGTGTAAATACCAAGCCGGGGGGAGGGGAGGCGAGGCGGCGCGGAGGGCCCAGGAGGGCTGCGGACCCCCGCGCCTCTGCCCAGGGCTCTGGCCCTCCCCGGGGGAGGGGGGCATGCGGAGTTGGGGGAGGAGGAACGGGGTGTTTGGGAGCTCCGGTTTCCAAGCGAGGGTTCCGGTTCTGGGCCGCAGCTGTCAGGGCCTGGCGCTGGTCTCCACGTCTCACTCCCGCCGGCTGGGAACCTGGGGTCGCAGGTTCAAATCCCACTGCGTTTCTCCAGCGCCCCTCCAGCACCGGAACTTTCGGCTGCTCCTAGGGCCGCCCGCCGCCGCCGCCGCCTGTGCACCCACCCCCCCCCCGCGGGACCCCCGCCCAGCCGTCCGGGCTCCTGCTCCTCTCGTCCCCTCCCGGGCCGCGGCGGGCGGCGGGCGGCGGGCGGCGGGCGGCGGGCGGCGGGCGGCGGTGTCTCCCTCGGCGGTGGAAGCCTCTGGCGCTGCTGTGTGCGCGGAGGTCACTTTGCCGAGGAGCCGGGAGCCGAGGGAATGCAAATGAGGCAAACCCGGGGAGGAGAGCCGAGGAGCCCGCAGGAGACGGGAGGGAGGGCGCCGGGCACCGTGATGGATGCCTGCCCCGCGGGAGCGAGCGCGGCGCGGGCCCGTGGGGGCGGCCCTCTGGGTGCAGGCCAGACTTCTGCTGCGAAACAGGAGCGAGGGTGCGGGAGCCGGCGGGGACCACAGGCGCCGGGGTCCCTGGCGGGCACCCACCCACCGCACGCACCGCCACCTTCTCAGCCTTGTCCCTCATCTCCCGCGGGCCGGGGGTGTGCGTGGTGCAAGGTGGAAGCCAAACTACTAACCCACAACTTTGCATCAGGGGCCGGGAATGTCTCTTCCTGCCAAGCGCTCAGAGATCACAGCTTTCTTCCCACCAGGCCCCACCTAGCCCCACCTGGCTCCCTCCAAGGGCCCAGAGCTGCGCCTCAGCCTGGAGCCGCTGGGCATTGGCAGATCTCCCCCAGCTCACACATCTACATTGAACCTGCACTGAGATCCTTGCCTCCCAGGGAAGGATGCTCCCTTCTAAACCATGAGGGCTGGGAGCCACCGTGTGCACCTGCAGAGCTAGGCGTCCTGAAGAAGGCGCCAGGTTTCCCCCGTCCCTTGACTGTGGCACGGTGCACCTGCTGCCCTTCCCCAGATGGGCTCCTTGACTTGCCCAAAGAAGCTTTCTCCAAGCTTCTATCCCATGCTGGATTCCTGTTGCAGTCAGAGGCCTTGGATGGTGTCCCGCCCTAGCCCAGCGGTAGCCGGTAGTGTCTGTGTATTCATCTGTTTTGATCCCTGCAGTAGGCCAGGCACTTAGACCATGCCTGGCATGTAGTGGAGGTGCTCAACAAGCCCTTTAAACATTTTAAAATTTATTCTATTTATTTGAAAAGCAGAAAAAAAGACACCATCCAATGTTCACTCCCAAAATGCCTGCAACAGGTGAGGCTGGGCCGGCTAGAATACCAGGAACTGGGGACTCCATCCTGGTCCCCTACATGAGCGGCAGGGATCCAAATACATGAGCCATCACCTGCTACCTACCAGGGTGCACATTAGCAGGCATTGTGCGAGCTGGGACTTAAACCCAAGCATTCTAAATGTAGGCATCCTGAACACCACACCGACACCTGCCCCAATAAACACTTTCTGAATGAATAAATGCCTTACAGCCAGACAGCAGACTCTGTTCTCTGATGTTGCGCGCGCACCACGCACACTGCCTGTCGCATGGTACAGGCTCAGGGGACGGTGTTGGGTACACCAGGCTTGTTTGAACACCCAGGCCACTTTGTGAGCACCTGCTGTGGGTAGGTGTGTGCCAGGTGTGCATCGGATAGGAGTGTGGACTCCGGGGCAGGTTGTTGGTCCTTAGCAGGTTCCCTACCCTCTTGGTGCCTCCATTGACTTGGCTGTAACTCCAAGGTGCAGTGCCCCATGGAGAGAATGGGCCCGCACTGTCTTGGCAGGAAGCTCTGATCTCAAATGGGTCCCCGCCTCCCCAGCGCCTGCCACATGTCACTCTGAACTTATCTGTCACCCTCACACCTAACCAGCCCCCCTTTACAGAGGAGCGAGCTGAGGTTTGGAGGGCCTGGATGACACGCCCAAGGTTGGTGGAAGAAGGCAGGATTTGAACTTCGTTCTGTCTGGTTTTGAAACATATGCCCCATGGAGCTGGTGTGGTGGTGCAGCGGGCTAATGAACCTCCTGGGACACCCACATCCTGAATCAGTGTGCCTGGTTCAAGTCCCAGCTGCTCTGTTTCCAATCCAGCTCCCTACCAATGCACCTGGGAAGCAGGGGATGATGGCTCAAGTACTTGAGTTCCTGCCACCCACTGGAATGGAGTTCCTGGCTCCTAGCTCCAGCCTGGCCAAGCCCTGGTTGTTCTGGTTCTTGGAGGCATTTGGGAAGTAAACCATGGACAGAAGATTCTCTCTCTCTCTAACTCTGCTTTTCAATAATATAAATTTTTGACAGGCAGAGTGGACAGTGAGAGAGAGACAGAGAGAAAGGTCTTCCTTTACCTTTGGTTCACCCTCCAATGGCTGCCACAGCTGGCGCACTGCGCCAATCTGAAGCTAGGAGCCAGGTCTCCCAAGCGGTGCAGGGCCCAAGCACTTGGGCCATCCTCCACTGCACTCCTGGGCCACAGCAGAGAGCTGGCCTGGAAGAGGGGCAGCCGGGACAGAATCCGACGCCCCAACAGGACTAGAACCCGGTGTGCCGGCGCCACAGGCGCCTATTGAGGATTCGCCTATTGAGCCATGGCGCTGGCCTATAATATATTTTTTTTAAAAAAAGAAAAGTCAGGTGAATATTTCTGTCCCCACTTGGCAGAGGAGAAAACTGAGGCCCGGAGGTGTTGCAAAGCCACTTGACTGATTGAGGTCCCACAGCTGTCAGTGGAGCTGGGACCAGTGACTCCAAGGCAGGTGATTGAAGTCTGTGAAAAATGCTAGGGCTGGCGAGGGCTGGGTGCCAGGTTCCAGCTCGGAATTTGTACCCTGGCCCTGGGAACCCTTGGGCATGCACCTTGCACCTTGAGGTTGTTAGGCTGCTCTCTGCCTTTGTGCATTAAGGTGCGGGACTGAGTGACCTGCTGGGCTGGTACAGACGCCTGGGTTTTGCCTTGCTGTGGTCTTCCCTCCTGTGCCCCCTGGAGAGAACAGAGGAGGAAGCTTGGAGCCTGAGTTGAAGCCAGGGACCTGAGCTGTCCAACCCTGGGGTGCTGGTCCCAGTCCAGTGAATATGCATCCCTTCCCCCCTCCCCTCTGCACCCCAGGGCACTGGGGGGGATGGTTATCGCAGGAGCCTAAGCAAGGGCACGCATGCAAGTGGATCCATCAGGGGAGGGCTGATGGGACTGGGGGAGGACAGAGGCTAGCATGGAAAAGTGGGATGAGAGGGAGATGCCAGGGCCTTGGCAAAGGCAGGGTGCCCAGAAGGAGGTGGAGATAAAGCCCAGGCTGCAGATTAGCTCTGGGATTAGCCCAGCCTGGCCTCCGGCTGCTCCAGGCTGCTTCTTATCTCTTGGAGGCCCAGGGCCCTCTCTCCTCACAGCTCAGAGCCCTGGCCTTGCTAATTGCCTGTTAACCCTGTGGACTCTGACTGCAGGGAGAATGAGGGGCTGGGGGGAGAGGGGCTGGAGTGGGGCAAGTGCCAGCCTACCAAGGAGAGCTTTTTGGAGAAATGGGAGCTGTAGGTGGATGGGGCTCCCTGGGCTCAGAGAAGCCATCACTCGGAGGAGCGCGCTTTGGAAGGGTCTGTCCCAAGCCCTGATCTCAAGCAGAGCTGGGGAGGGGGGAGAGGGGCTGGGGAGAGGGCACGTGGGGAGGGGTTACTGGCTCAGAGTGCAGCAGGAGCCTCCACCGCAGGAAACAGTCCAGGAGGAAGATGAGAGACAGAGGGACTGAGGATGGACAAATGGGAGAGAGATGCAAAGCACCAGGGGTGGCCAGGCCAGCAGAGGGCTGGGGCAGAGAGTGTGCAGGTGGACATAATAGATTGGGAGCCAGGACAGATGGGCCGACGGCATGAAGAAGCACTTGAGAAACAGGCTAAGATCTGCAAAGAGATGCTGGGGAGACAGACCTAGGCCGGGGCCCAAGGCGGGCTGAGGGCTGGCCTGGGGGAGGTGGGGAGATGCTCAGGCCCTGCCTGCAGGGCCACGTGGTCCTGTCTAGAAGCTGTCCAGCCTCGGTGCCCAGGAGGCTCATGGAAGCCCTGTGCTCAGGCTGGGAGCACAGCAGCGGGGTGGAGGTGGGGGTCAGAGGCAGGGCCAGGGCCAGTGGTGGTGGGGTCTGCAGGTATGTGCCCACCAGGACACTCCTGGGTCTGGGGCCTGCCCCTTTCTGTGACTGAACCCTGGCCTCCCAACTCTTGCACACACAGGGCTGTGTGGGGCCAGTGCGGGGAGGCAGCAGCGGCCAGCCGGTGGGACCTTATGGCTGAGCAGCCGTGCCGTCTCCATGGAAGAAGCCGTGGGCTGTGCTGCCACCAGAGCTCTGCCACTTAGGAGCTGGCGGCTCTGTCGCCACTGCCTGGCCCGGGGACTGTCGCCGGGGCAACGCTGTGCTCTGCCCAGCAGTGGGCTTGACCCGGGCCGTGCAGGAAGCCCGGTCCTGCCGGTCAGGCCTGGCTGTTCCCTACAGAGGAGCCCTCAGACGTGGGTTACTTCACACCCCGCCCCGTGTCACCCCCACCTCGAGGGCCTATGTGCGAGGTCTCCACCCCGTACTGCCTGGGCTGGGCTCCGTGTGTCGGAGGTATCAAGGTCCCAGCTCCAGCCAGGGTCCCAGTGCCTCCAGGCTGTTCCTGCCCTGCACACTCACCAGGCGTTCGGCACTACACTTGGGGCAGGTTGACCCGCCTGTCACTTCCTTGCTGTGTGCCCAGGGCAGACTTGCTTTCCTTCTCTGAGCTTCAGCTAGCTCATATCTGGGAGGGAGGGGTACAACAGGACTCAGCTCCCCAGGGAGCGGCATGAGGCTGAGATGTGGAGAGGCCGTGGCACAACCTGGCACTCAGGACTCGCCAAGGGGACGTGAATGGGCAGCTTCTACACGGGGTCCTCACGCAGTCCACGCCTTGCCTAGCCCCTCCCCTCGAGTGTACACGCACAGCTGGCTGCATCCGAATCCAGCATCTTCTAGGCCCCAGTTAGGAAGAGACTGGGCACTTTGAGATGTGAGCAAATATTTACAGAGTCCCACATCTGCCCTCCCACACCAGCAGGGACCCCCCCTGGGGGGGGGATCTTGCACCCCACCCATTTCAGGTTCCCCCTACATCCAGCAGCACGGGGTCAGCGCACAGGTCCGGGGTCAGGGTGGTCCTGCTGGGTTCTTGCCCCTTTGTGTAGCACCTTTTCCGAGGGCCCAGGCTGGGACAACAGAATCAACCTAGAAACTCAGCTCTGCCCCACCTTCCTCCCACCCATTAAATCAGACTTCTCGCTTTCAGAAGACCCCCTGGGGACTGGTGTGCACATTAAAGTTTGAGAAGCACCGATCTTGGGAGACAGTCAGCCTAATCCTCCTGGTCTCTAGGTTCTCATCTGTAGAATGGGGAGACAGTCAGCCTAATCCTCCTGGTCTCTAGGTTCTCATCTGTAGAATGGGGAGACAGTCAGCCTAATCCTCCTGGTCTCTAGGTTCTCATCTGTAGAATGGAGAGATAATAATACCCCTATCATAGAATAGTGAGGTTTCAAGCATTCAGAACAGCGCCTGGGGCACTCAGCCACTCCCACTCCTCCCCCAACACACACAGCAGGGAGTGGGGGCAGGGCTGATGCAGGTGGGAGTGGAGGACTTGAACCCAGGTAAGGACTTGAGATGCGGCAGAATTGGATCGGCAGGTGCACAGGAGAGGGGCAGACGGAAGGGGACCGAGGAGCTGGGTGGCACATGCCTTTCTCAGCTCACCTGGGGCCGAGGCAAGAGCTGAGTCTCAAGGTGGGTTGGCTGAGGCAGGAGATGCCAACACTGCGGTGGGAGAGGGGCCGGGCCTCCGGCTGCCTTCCGGGGCTTGGCTCACTGCCTCCTGACCTCGGGCAGGTCCCCTCACCTCTCAGAGCCGTCGGGGATAATCGGGATGATTAAACCTATCCAGCAGGGGCTGCAGAACCGGAGGAAACGGGGCAGCGCTGAAATCGGCGGCGGGGTGGCTGGGTGACAGAGGAACGGCAGGGGAGGGGCTCGGGCCACAGGCCCCGGGGTGCCGAGGCAGGGGATAACCGTGCGTTGCTTCTGGAGCTTGGCGCCTGGGATCTCTCGCCTGCAACCCCGCTTCGGGGCGCTCCTCTCAGCTCTTGCCGTGCGAAACTGTTCCCAAGGAGAGGGGCGGGGGAGCGCCAGAGTGATTGAGTGCGCCGACCCCTTGCCCCCGGGAAGGTGCTGCCTGTGATGGGTTTGACCCAGGGGCTCGTCTCTGTAGGGTGAGCCTGGCAGGCGGGGCGGGAACTAGAATCCACTTCTCGCTCAACCTCTCCCAACCCCAGCAGCGCCAGCAGCCGCTTCCATCTCCGGGGCGTCGGCGCCACCTGGCGTCCATGCAGGAGAACGCTTCGCGGAGGGAAAGGGAGCTGAGTTTCTGCGCCCCAGCGACCCGCAGCTTACAGAAACTGGCTTGTGTCTTGCTCTGGGCCAGGGGCAGGTCACACCGGGCAGACTCCCTGGCCCCGTGCAGCATGCATTCTAACTCGGGGTGGGGCACGCACAGTGGACAAGGAGACAAGTAGATGGACAGACTATCTCAGGCCAAAGTCATGTGTGGCAGGTACCACTAGGATCCCAGGTGTATTGAGTGTGACATCAGGCTTGGCTAGCCATGGTGTGTGTGTGTACTTGTGACCTTCCAGGAGAGGGACTAACACAAAGACCCAAGGAGGCAACGGCACCACGTGTTGTGGCGTTTGTCACAGAGCCTGGGGGTGGAGTGGCAGGAGAGGTAGGCAAGGGTCCCCTCACAGGAGACTCTGCGGCTAGGAGAGGAGTCTATTTCATTGTCTGGGAAATGAGAAGTCACTGTTGCAGCTTTTCTTTAAGTAGGATTGTGTATATTAGTGTATATTTGCGTTATTTGCAATATTAGTATATATTTGCAACATGATATGGGAAATGACAGGTGGCAAAGGCCAGTGGGGGCTGTGACTGGGTGTGAGCACTTTGGAAAGAGCAAGCCAGCTACTGTGTGGGGATGAAGGCCACGGAAAAGATGGAGCTCAGGGGAGGGGGGGGGCTGGAATCCCTTGTTGAGATACAGGATGGGGTGTCCAGGCAGGTCTGGTGGTCCTCAGCGGGCGGCGGGGACCTGGCAGTGGTCTTAGCCCCTCCTCCCCTGGACCCTTCTCCCCAACTCCCAGGTCTACACTCGATACGGAAAGTGTTATACCTTCAACGCGGATCCACAGAGCTCACTGCCCAGCCGGGCAGGGGGCATGGGCAGTGGCCTGGAGATCATGCTGGACATTCAGCAGGAGGAGTACCTGCCCATCTGGCGGGAGACAAGTACGTCACGGGGGGAGGGGCCAGGGCCACGCTGGGCATGTGGGCCGGGCCCCCTGCGTGGTGTGGGTGTGCACAGGTCTCCGTCTCCATGTGCAGATGAGACGTCGTTCGAGGCAGGCATCCGGGTGCAGATCCACAGCCAGGAGGAGCCACCCTACATCCACCAGCTGGGCTTCGGCGTGTCCCCAGGCTTCCAGACCTTCGTGTCCTGCCAGGAACAGCGGGTGAGTGCTGCCAGCTGGGCCCTGGGTCCGGCACGGGGCTCAGGCCTTCGGGCTCGGAGGGGCTGCTGACCAGCTCTGCCCTCCGGAAGCTCACTGCTTGCCCACACCCAGATCCCACGAACTCTGCTGGGGCCGGAGGCCCACTGGTGGGCCGAAGAGGGGGATCATGATCGTGGCCATGGCCTTATCGTCCTCCGCCTCTGCAGCTGACCTATCTGCCCCAGCCCTGGGGCAACTGCCGGGCCGAGAGTGACCTCAGGGACCCTGAGCTTCAGGGCTACTCAGCCTACAGCGTGTCCGCCTGCCGCCTGCGCTGTGAAAAGGAGGCCGTTCTTCAGCGCTGCCACTGCAGGATGGTGCACATGCCAGGTAGGCCCCCCAGCCCCCAGCCTGCCCCCAGCCCCCTGCCAAGCCACAGAGCCCTGGGGCAGAGCACTGCTCGTGTGCACGGCTGGTGCACATGTACAACACGTGTGCATGTCCAGACCCCTGGGAGTGTGCTTGGACTTCCGTGGGTGTTTGCGACTCTGCACGTGGGTATGCACACCTCCATGAGCTTGTGGGTGTGTTAATTTGTGTGTGTCCATGCGTGGGCTTGTGTACGTCTGTGCTTGTATGTTTGCGACAGTTGTGAGCATGTGCTCAGATACGTGTACACAGATGTTTGCACATGCGTGCTCGTAAATGTATTCATGCTTAAAATGCATGAGCAGGTGTACCGTCCGTCTCATTCATTTATGCATTTGTGCTTAAATGCATGAGCAGGTGTGCTGTCCGTCTCTGTGTGTATTTGCATACGTGCACATTCATGTGCATACATGTGTGTGTGTGCCCCCATTGGGGCACGTGCTGGGGCAGGGGAGGGACTGTAGATTCCAGGAATAATTCTCTCTCCTTTCAGGCAACGAGACCATCTGTCCTCCAAACATCTACATCGAGTGTGCTGACCACACACTGGGTCCGTGCTGCCCGCCCCTCCCCTGCCTCTCCATCACCCTCTCCATGTCTCTGTCCATCTTCCTCCTCGGTGTGGTGCCTTCTCTCCTCCTCATCTCTCCCTGGAGGGTTCTTCCTAGGAGTTGGGCCTTATCCCATTCCTCAGGGGGGAGGTCTGAGGATCTCTGCAGGTGCAGACACTTGGGTAAGTGGAGGCAACGGGGAGGGGGGTTGCAGAATTCAGGGATGTGAGCGAAGGCCTGGGCTTCTTGTCCTGGTTCAGCCAAAGAGTTCACCCTCTCTGAGCAAGTGAGACGCCCACTCTCTTGGTCTCAGGGCGAAGGCATTGCTGGCTGGCATTGTGGGTAAGGCAAACCCCTCTGTCCACAGGTCTCTCCTGATCTATAGTTTATCCATCCACCCATCTACCCATCCATCCATCCATCCATTCATTGATGCATTCATTCTCCAAACTGGTCCAAGCCTATGTTGGGTGCTGGAGGTGAGAGGGGAGCAAGAGCCTTGCCTTGGGGGCTTGCAGCCTGCCAGACTGTGGACGGGGATTGCCACATATTGTGGCTGAACGAGGGCAACCTCAAGGGGGCTCCAGGGTCCCAAGGAGGGGCAGGCAGCGCCAGCCTGGGGAGGCTTCCTGGAGAAGTGACGCAGTAGCGGAGGCTCCAAGGGCATGTTAGAGTTCGCTGGGTGCTGAAGGCAGTGTGTACTGCAAACCTTTTGGCCAGAGAGAGCTCACCGTGTCTGGGGCACCAGAAGGGCAGAAAATGGGGAGAAGTGGAGAGTGGGGGAGGGCGCCCTGGGAAGCCCACAACAGCTGCAGGTGTGTGTTAGCACGCACGGCTGCTGGTGTGGTAGAAAGTGTTTGAAAGTGCGGTAGAAAGAGAGGAGTGTTTGGCAAAGGAGCAGCTGTGTGAGCACCAGAGATGGGGATGGTCCACAGAAGGAGGCCCCCTCCCGAGCCTTCCTCCCCGTCAGACCTGGAGGGGGACAGGGACGGGAGCACTTTGGGACCCACAGAGAGACCTGGGGCATCCCTGAGGGCTGGCAGTGCAGAAGCCTCCCCTCCCGGGCACCCCTGCCCTCCAATACTGCTGGGGCCTCGTGTTGGCCAAAGCCGGGTGATGAGAATGTCTGAGGCAGGTGCTTGGCAGAGGCCAGCCCAGTGGGACACAGAGCAGGTGGAGGGGGGGTGCAGAGGAGCCAGCACACCGAGCATACAAGTCCTGTCTGCCTGCTTGATCTTCTGTCCATCCGTCCCTCTGTGCGCCCGTCTGTCCACCCATCCCAAGCATCTTCTCCCTGCCCCCTCGTGTGTCGGAGGCCCCATGGGGTTGATTGGCTTCAGGGATGGCACCGCCCTCTCTCTGAGGCCTGAGGACCTCCCTTCTGTCAGGGGCAAGGTGGGAGGCTGGGGGGGTCCTGCCTACCCCCTGCTTTCTTGGGGACCCTGAAGTGGATCCAGGAGGGCCCCCATGACTATTGCCCTCTAGGAGTGCCAGGGCTGGCCAGTAAGGGCCTGAGGCTGCTGGGCAGCCCCTCCCCCACTGCAGTTGGTGCCTGTGTGTTGCAGACTCGCTGGGAGGGGGCTCCGAGGGCCCGTGTTTCTGCCCCACTCCCTGCAACCTGACCCGCTACGGGAAGGAGATCTCCATGGTCAGGATCCCCAACAGGGGCTCAGCCCGCTACCTGGCGAGGAAGTACAATCGCAACGAGACATACATACGGTAGGGGCCTGTGTGTGTGTGTGTGCATGGTGAGTCTTCTGCCAGGAGTAACACTTTCAACCTTCTCTTTCTTCTATAAGAGTTGTATTTACTCAAGAGAGAGACAGCGAGAGGGAGAGACAGAAAGAGAGAGAGCTTCCACCTGCTGCTCTACTCCCCAGGGTGCCCGCAACAGCCAGGGTTGGACCAGGCCGAAGCTGGGAGCCAGGAGCCCCATCAGGGTTTTCCACATGGGTGATAGGGGTCTAAGCACTTGGGCCATGCTCTGCCTTCCCAAGTGAATTAGCAGGGAGCTGAATTTGAAGATATGGGCATTCCAAGCAGTGTCTCAACTGTTGGCCCAGACGCCTGCCCCACAACCCTTCTCTAACAACTAACTACCCATCAGTAGTCCCACCAGGGGCTTCCGCCTCCAGGAAGAGGCCCCCAATGCCTCTTTTTTTTTTTAATTTATTATTTATTTGAAAGTCAGAGTTACACAGAGAGAGGAGAGGCAGAGAGAGAGGTCTTCCGCCAGTTCACTCCCCAATTGACTGCAATGGCCAGAGCTGCACTGATCCAAAGCCAAGGGCCAGGAGCTTTCTCCAGGTCTTTTCATGCTGGTGCAGGGGCCCAAGGACCTGGGTCATCTTCTTCTGCTTTCCCAGGCCATAGCAGAGAGCTGGATAAGAAGTGGAGCAGCCAGGTCTCGAACCGCTGCCGCTATGGGATGCTGGCACTGCAGGCATCAGCTTTACCCACTACGCCACAGCGTTCCCCTCCTCCCCCATGGCTCTTGTCTGAGCTCCACGGCACCTGTGCACAGCTCTGTCACTGCCTACACCATTTGTTGCAGGGTTTTGCTCGCTCAGCCACCTGGGAACTGTGAAATGCATGTGAACACCGAGCTGAGCGGAAGGAACAGAGCAGGAAGGGACAGGGCCAGAGTGGCCCACAGGAGGCGCCGCCCTGAGCCTTGGGTCTGACGCCCAGCAGCTGAGGAAGTGCAGGGCACGATCTGGGGGCCAGGCCCAGGGCTGCTCCGCGTGGGGACAGATGATGATGCCAACCCCATGGCAGGGCTGGCCCAGGTCTGGTGGTATAGAACTGAGTCCCAGGCCCTGGTGGAGAAGGGAAGCGGGAGAGGGTTTGCAGGAGGAGGAGAGAGGGGAGGCATCCGGTGAGATGCCTTGGGGAGGGTGTAGGGAGGAGCTTGCGTGGAGAGAAGCAGAGAAGGTTTGAATAGGAAGACCCAGGAGCAGCGACCCTGGGCAGTCCAGAAGAGGAATTTTGCAGTAGACTGATGGGCAGTAGGGAGCCAGTGAAGGTTCTAGAGACGCCAAGGATGGGGCCAAGTGAGCACTACTGGCTGCTTTAGAGGAGCCTTCAGGCCTAGGGGGTGGGCACCAGCTCCCCATTCAGGGGCTCCCAGGTCAGGATCCGTGGGGGCTGCGAGAACACCCAGCTCTCTGTCCCCGCAGGGAGAACTTCCTGGTCCTGGATGTCTTTTTCGAGGCCCTCACCTCTGAAGCCGTGGAGCAGCGAGCAGCCTACGGGCTGTCAGCCCTGCTGGGTGAGCCGGGCGCCAGCCCTCGGCTCCCGTGGGGGTTGCTGGGCCAAACCTGCCCTCTCTGATCCTGCCGCTCTGCTCCCCCAGGAGACCTTGGGGGCCAGATGGGCCTGTTCATTGGAGCCAGCATCCTCACGTTGCTGGAGATCCTTGACTACATCTACGAGGCAAGGGGGTTGGGGGGGGGGCAGTGGGAGGGGAGGGGAAGGGACAGTGGGGGCTCCTGGAGGAGCTGGACTGGCCTCAGTAGTCGGTTCCTTGCCAGGGAGACTCCCGTCTCCCCCCCTGGGGATGCTGAGGAATCAGAAGATGGCCCAGGCGGCTGGGCCAGTGCTACCGAGTCCTGGTCCTCTCCGTGCGCTGTGCGGGGTAGCGAGTCCGCTCCTGGCCTGATTTCCTGGGCCCACTGCCGTCTCCCGCCCCAAGGTGTCCTGGGACCGGCTGAAGCGGGTGTGGCGGCGGCCCAAGACCCCTCTGCGGACCTCCACTGGGGGCATCTCCACCTTGGGGCTGCAGGAACTGAAAGAGCAGGTGAGGGCCAGCTGGGAGAGAACACAGCGCAGCTGGCACCTGTCCCAGGCCCCAGCGCCCCCTGGCCTGCGGGAGGGGGCCCAGGCTGGCTGCTGTGTGGGCCCTGGCCTGCGGGAGGGGGCCCAGGCTGGCTGCTGTGTGGGCCCTGGCCTGCGGGAGGGGGCCCAGGCTGGCTGATGTGTGGGCCCTGGCCTGTGGGAAGGGTCCCGGGCTGGCTGCAAGTCCTCGCTCCCTTTCATCTTGCAGAGCCCCTGCCCTGGCCGAGGCCGTGCTGAGGGCGGGGGCGCCAGCAGCCTGCTCCCCAACCACCACCACCCCCCGCACGGGCCCCCAGGCGGCCTCTTTGAAGACTTCGCCTGCTAGGATGGCGTGGGAAGGACCCAGGAGTCTGGAACCTCTCCCCCAGTGCCAGCCCTGTCTCCTCCTGCTCCTGGGAGCAAAGGCCTGGGGGCGGCCAGGGCCTGCGGGGAGGGGTGGTGCTCACGGAGAGGACCAGGACTCGGAACCTGCTCTCTCCCGACTCTGGCGACAGCTGCTTTGCACAAGGGTCCCTCTTGGCCACAACCCCACAACCCCTACCCCAGGCTGCAGGGAGACCCTGGGGGAAGGGAGGGAACAAGGGAGGTGGAGCCTGCCCAGCAGGGGCGGAGCCCTCTGTACACCTGTATATATTTAGGGAGGTCAGGGTGGGGGTGGGGTACCCATGTAGAAGGTGGGTGGGGCTATAGGGGTGGGCGATTCCCAGACAGCCAGGGTCCTGGTCCAGGCATTAGCAGAGGGCAGGCCCCCAGGACTCAGGAGTGCTGGGCTGGTCCTACCTGGGGCCCTGCTCCTCTCGCCAGGGGGAATGGGTGGCCCAGCAGGCCTGGCCCAGCTCCCAGCTCCCCCTGCACCAACTCCACCCTCCACGGGGAGGGGGCAGGAGACCCTGCAGACCTTGGCTAAGCTTGCAGGGTAGGGAGGGAGCCTTCTCAGCCCTTTCTCCCTCCGGGCTAGTTTCATAAAGTGCTGACGAAATTGGGAATAAAGAGGCATAAAGAATTCTCTGTGTGTGTGCACGCGGGTGACCAAGGGTGGGGTGGGGTGGGGGCTGGGCACATGTGTGACGTGCTTCCAGGCAGAAGGAACCACTGGCCCCAGCAGGGATGGGGGTGGGAGGGCTCCATTCTCCCACTCCCCCTCTCCCACCAGCACCCACTTTCAACAACTCACAGTCACAAGTCCACACTGAGCCAGTTTATTAAAGGGGGGAGCTTCATTGGGGTCCAGAAGCGAGAAGTTGGGGGATGCCCCACCCTCTTCTGTCAGCTCCCCCTTCTCCAACGACTCTTCTGCAGCCCAGCCCCCAGGGCCGGCCCCCAGGCAGCAGGGCTGGCGTCGAGCAGAAGGTACTGCATAAATACACAGAGGCCACAGCCCGAATCAGCAGCGTCAAGGGGGCGGGGAGCAGGGAGACCGGACGTGGGGCACCAATGGGGTGGCTCTGGGAGTACCTGTCCCAAGGTTTGTCCTGAGCCCCGGACCCGCAGAGCCAGAGAGAGGGACCCGTGGCTGTGCCGGCGGCCAGCCGTGTCCCAGGGGCTGGCAGGGGGGCCCTTGGTTGTGGGAGAGGAGCAGGGTGGGGTGCGGCTAGGCCAGGGCGCAGGGGCCCTGGGCGGGTCAGGTGCTGTGGCCCTGCTCTTGTTCGAAGAGCAGCATGGCCAGCTGGGTTCGCGAGCCCAGGCCCTCCAGCACGCTCTGGCGGCAGCGGTGGTACAGGTCCTCGCTGAGCCGCGCGCTGCACGTCTGGGCGCGGTAGTGCTGCAGCAGCGCGGGCTCCACTGCCCGCAGCACGTGCAGGCTGGAGTAGCGCAGGAACAGCTCGTACACGTCCAGGCTCTCCAGCAGCTCCTCCTCTTCCTGCTCCGCGGCAGCCGCCAGCCGCCCCCGGGCCGCCACGTAGTCAGAGTTGTAGAAGCAGGCCTCGCTGGCCGCTTGGCGGTCGAAGTGACCTGTGTCCCGGCCCAGCTCCGGCGGCCCGGGCCCCTGAGGCGGGGCCACGGCCGGGTGGAAGGCCTGGAAGTGCATGGGGAAGAAGGCCTGCCAGCCAGAGATGGCGTGCATGCGACAGCGGTTCAGGAAGTCGGGGGTGAGCACCGTGTCCGGCCCGGCCAGCAGGAACAGTGTGTCCAGCGGGTGCTTCTTGGAGAGGAGATCCATGAGGCGCAGGGGGGCAGGCACGGCCGTCTGCACGCTGAGCCAGGGCACCCGCGCGCCGGGGAATCGCCGCTCCAGCTCAGCCACCTGGGCCTTGACGGGCGCGAAGACGTCCGAGTGCGCCGCGCGCTGAGCCTGGCGGGGCTCGTACAGTAGCAGCAGGGTCAGGGCTGCGGCATCCCCGGGCTCCAGGGCCGCCGTGGCGAAGGCCTCCAGGAAGCCGGCGGCCAGGTCACGCTCCGCCGCGGCCAGAGGCAGCAGCACGGTGAGGCGTGAGGCCTCGGTGACGTAGGGCACGGGCAAGATCTCCACGCGGCTCAGGGGCCGGAGCAGCTGCACCCGGCGGGTGAGGGGCCGGCGGCCGCCCTGCGGGGTGAGCGCCTCCAGCTGCAAGTCCAGCGTGTACTCCATTCCCCGCGCCGGGTCAAAGCGCCGGTAGCCGTTCACCAGCTGCTGCTTCTGGAGCCGCAGGGCCGGGTGGTAGCGGCGGTTAAGCTCCTCCAGGGCGGCTCCCAGGACGTCGGCCACATCCGCCCGGTCGGCCCCGCGCAGCGGGCAGCGGGGCGAGCCGTCGGCGCAGGAGAAGGCGTGCTGCTCCGTGAAGTAGTCCCAGCGCAGCACCTCGAAGCGCGACGCCGGCCGCGACGGCGCTGGGATCCCCACGGGCCAGGCGGTGGCCCGCTCCCGGTCAGCGGCCAGGCGGCTGGTGTTCTGGATCTCCCACTGGGCGGAGAAAAGAGGCGGTGAGCAAGGCCACTGGGGCCAGCACACAGCCAGCGGGCGGGGGAGGCAGCAGCACCCCTCGCGACAACGTCTGCCCACACAGCGCCCCCAGCTGTTGTCCCCTGAACAGAGGACGCCTAAGAGTTAAAAGGGGGAGGGGAGGGGCTTCTCGCAGCGACAGGCTGGGAGGCAGGTCCCCAGGGATCTCCCACACCTCTCAGACCTGCTCCCTCCCAACCCGTCCCTCCGCCCCCCAGCCCCAGAGGTACCTGCAGCTCCCGGATCTCCTGGTAGGTGCGCTCCAGCTCAGCCCGGGCAAAAGCCTTGTGCAGCTGGTACATGTGCACCGGGTCACGAACCGGGTGGGCTGTCAGGGCACTGCGGAATCGAGGGTCTCCTTCCTGTACGGGCTCCCCAGGGCTCAGCTCCAGGTAGCTATAGTGCACCCCCTGCGGAGAGCACGGGAATGGGTTGTGATGGGAAGAATGACAGGATCCCCTCCCCCGACCTCACGGTCATCCTGGGGACATGCAGTCAGACTTCTGTGGGATGAAATCTATCTTGTCTGGTACTGAGCCTGCATGGCCCGGAGCAAGCCTCTGCTAGCTCATCTGTGAAATGGGCATAGACCTGTCCTAGAGATGCTCAAGGGCTCAGCAAAATAATAGCCGCCACTCAACACCCACTTGCTCAAGGTTGCCTTGTTTTCCCTAATCCTTATAGCAACCCTGAGCCATGGTGATTCCCACCAGTCCGACTCTGGAGCATGGGAGATGTAAGCCATTTATCCAAGGTGACAGGGAGAGGCAGTGACAGGCCTGGCATGGAACCCTAGGCATGTGTCTCCGCCACCCCTTAGCTACCCAGGGCGCAGTGTGAACGCTCACGCTGGAGACGCCACTGCTCCTACCTCTTGGTCACCAGTGCAGCCCACCCCGGTGGCATCCAAGATGCAGCGTCCCAGCCACTCATCCGGGCGGGCGCTGACGATGTCATTGCGGCAGCCTTCCAGGTGGGGGCGCAGCTGCTGCAGCAGCGTGCGCGACAGCATCACACCAAAGCCGCCGTGGCAGTAGCGGCCTGGGGTGGGCTCTCCACCGATGAACTCCTGGGGCCGGCCCAGATAGAGGTGGGCAGCGGTGGCCAGGCTGAGGCGGCCAGCGAGGCGCGCCAGTCCGTGCGCCTCGGTGTAGGTGGTGTCTTGGACTAGGAAGAACCAGTCAAAGTCATCGCCGTGCTGTTCCAGCAGGTGGCGCAGCGCCAGGTGCAGGTGCCCGATGGGCCGCTCCTCCCCCAGTGTCACCACGGCCATGCCCGGCGGGGTGCGGCGGCCCCGCGCGCCCGTCAGGAACACCACACGCTCCAGTCGATGCCCCAGAGTGCGGTTCACAGCCACGCCCAGCGTGGGCAACGTGGCCTGTGAGGTCAGTACTGCCACGAGCAGCCTCTGCCTGATGCCCAACTCCGTGCTGATGTAACGGGTCCTGGAGGAGGAGATTGGCACAAAGTTACCAAAAAGACCACGGGGCCAGGCGGGAGTCGGCGCACGCAGGCTCCAGCAGGTCAGGTCTTCCCTGCGTCTGTTTCGACAAGAATGGTAACTTTCTCCCAGGGGTCATGAGGGTTTACATGAAACACAGGGCTGTGCTTGGAAATGGTGCGCCTGCTTCCTGGTTTCATTACTTGGTAGGAAGGTCCTTATTCTCCCTGAGCCATCTGTATAATGGGCCTGTTGTATCCATTGAAAGCACTTAGCCAGGTGACTGGCAACCCACGTATGCGGTAATTTCTACACTAAAGGCCCTGAGGCTGCAAGTACCTTCCACACACGCGGATGTAGAGGAGCAATACGGCATAGAGGGGCCCTGGGACTTGGGGGGGTGTCCCACAAACAAGTAAGTCCCAGGACTGGAATCTGAACTCAGTGTTACTTTGGAGAAATTACTGGAATTCAGAGGCAGAGAAATTCGCAGGACGGCACACTCCTTCCTCCATCTTATTCCCAGGCGGCCCTGATAACCCACCCAGGTAGAGATACAGGGACAGGCAAATCTTAATTCTCTCCCTTCCCCTTCCCTCTCACTAAGCACTCACTCGGGGTACAGCCATTTCTCCAGCCCCAAGAACCGAGCTGGGAGCTAAGAGGATCCCTGGGGTCCCCTGGGGCGGAGCGGGTTTAGGACAGAGGCGGACAAGTTCAGTCCTGGGTGGACCGGGGCCCACCGAGGGCCTCCGAGCAGCCCCGCCGCTCCCGGGAAAGCAGGGCCATAGGAAGCTATCGGGGCCCAAAGACTTCCTGGCCGGCCAGCCCCTTCCTTCCGGAGCCTAACCCGGCCCCGGCGGCCTCCCCCGCGAACGTGCGCGCGCGCGCGCGTCCCGACCGGTGCCCAGGGGCTGGGGCCGGCGCAGCCGATCGCTACCTGACGGCCTTTTTGGCGGCCTGGCCGGGCTGTGCGGGGCGGTAAGGCAGGACACGCGGCTCCCAGTTCTCCCCGGCGCCGGCGCCGGCCCCGGGCCTCTCGCGCTCCGCTCCGGGCTGCACCGAGTTGGGCCGGCGAGCAGCGTTGGTGTTGCCGCGCGGCGGCAGCTCAGAGTCTCCGGGCTGGGGCGGCCCGGGGCCGCAGGGCTCCTCCACCCAGGTGACGCTGAGCAGGCTCAGCGTGAAGCCCAGGGAGATGCCCACGGCCACGGGCCCTGCGGGCCGCAGCACCGACAGCAGCAGGGATGCCCGCATGGCGTCCGGACCGCGGGCCCCCGGCCCCCGCGCAGCCCCACAGCAGCCGGAGGAGGCTCCGAGGGGGCGGGCCCGGGGAGGGGGCGGATCCGGAGGGCCCGGGCCCAGCGGGCGGGCCCGCTCCCTCCCCGCCGAGCGCAGCCCGCGGCCGGGGCCGAATCCCGCGCGCCGCGCTCCGGGGCTCCTCCGGCTGCGCTTGGCGCCGGAGCTCGGCCGCCGCCGCTGCTGTCCGACGTGTCACTGCAAGGGCCCCGCCCCCAGGGGCGGGGTCTCCGGCTCCGGCTACCGGAGAGGGCGGAGAGGGGGGAGGTTAAAGGGGAAGGACCCCCGGAAGTGCCCCCTCCTCAGCGTGCGAGAGGGAGACGCCGGGGGGGCGGAGTCGCCCGCCTCCCCCCGCCGGTTGGTGCGTTCCGGGTGACGTCAGAGGCAGCCCTCCCCTGCCGGTGGTGCGCCCTGAGTGACGTCAGGAGCCGCGGCCGGAGCTGTCCATCAGCACCAGAGGCCTCGGGCGGGCTCAGGGCATGGGGCCGCGGCTCTGGGGCAGCCCGAGCCCTTGCTCCTGCTCCTCTCCCTTCCCCAGGCCCGGTCCGAGTGCCCGGACGCCGCGGGACTGGAGTGTCAGGCGGTGTTGGAGGT
Source organism: Sylvilagus floridanus (assembly GCA_949820135.1). Classification (NCBI taxonomy): domain Eukaryota; kingdom Metazoa; phylum Chordata; class Mammalia; order Lagomorpha; family Leporidae; genus Sylvilagus; species Sylvilagus floridanus. Next base: position 162,410,867 of record OX463236.1, read on the forward strand.
GGAGCGGCGACGGCGCCGCGCAGAGACCGGGCTCCGCGGCCCAGCGGCCCCCTGCCCCACACGACGGACTTTCCCAGGACCCCAGTCAGTGGGAGCCTCTGGCGCCCCGCGACCCCGGCCCCTCCGGCGCCCCCTCGGCCGCTTTGGCTCAGAAGCTCAGGTCGCCTCCAGCGCAGGTAGATCTTGGACAATGCCAGATCCAGCCTCCCACAGAAGGCTCTCCTGGCTGCCTCCTTCGCACCGCAGCGCGGCCGCCCTCGTCCCGCCCGGCCCCGGTCCCCCTTTTAACTTCGTGCCAGCCCCTCCAGCCGGGCACTCTGGCTTCCCTTTGTCTTTGCTCCCCGAGCCGCATGGTGTGGGCACCACTCCTTTGTCCACCGTGTCCTTGCCGAGCTCTCCCACTCCCACTCCCACCCTGCTGGGAGCCCGGGACTCCTCCTTGACCCCAGCTCCTTGTCTGTCAGGTGGACCTGGGAGGGTGACCCCTCTGGCCTCCCAGCACTATGCCGGGCACTGCGGCGACACTGCGATTCCAGCTGCTACCCCCCGAGCCAGACGATGCCTTCTGGGGTGCGCCTTGTGAACATCCCCTGGAGCGCAGGTACCAGGCGCTGCCGGCCCTCGTCTGCATCATGTGCTGTTTGTTTGGAGTCGTCTACTGCTTCTTCGGTGAGATCCCCGGCTCATCCCTCACTTGTTTTCCCAAGTTCTTTCTCTGCCCTCTTCCACTCTTTCCCAGAACCCACTACCACCACTGTGAGCGATTTGCTTTTCTGTCTTTCATCCCACAGCGATTGTAAGTCTTCTAGACTCTAGAGAACACAGGTTTTTGAATTGAACACACTTGAGTCTGAACTTGGCTTTGCACTTTACTAATGGTAATGCCTTAGGCATAGTAACCTGAGCCTCAGTTTTCTCATCTGAACAATGGGGACAATGACATTTGTCTTACATTAGGTCGTTAGAAGAATTAGTAGGCACTAAGTAGAAGCAATTTTTAAAGATTTGTTTGAATCACTACTCTAAGAAGGCACTGACAATTCTCAGGAGAGTCATTAAGCCTGGTCCCTTACCACAGGGCATATTGTCTGGAGGGGAGAGACTCCTGAAACAGCGACACCTGTGACATGGGCCAGAGTGGGCCGGTTGGCAGTCACACACACAGAGACTCCCTACCAGGCAGGCTGGAGCAATCAGGCAGGCTGTGAACAGTTGTACAGGATGAGTACTGCACAAGAAAGCTCAGTTGTATGGGCAAAAGGGGGTTGAAGTCCAAGCTGCTTTCCCCTTTTCTAATTTGCACAAAGGTGTCACATGGACTAGTGGAAGCCTGGAATGAGTGTTCAGTGGTTCTACAGAAAGCGTTAACAGAACTTCAGAGAGAACAGTGGGTGCCACGGACTGGGGGTCCAAGGGAAGCCTGTGGTAGGAGGACTGTTGATCAGAACTGGTGCAGGGAAAGGAGCCTGGGAGGTTTGGGTTTTAGGCCAGGCAGAAATGGGACAAGACTTGTGCTCTGCCCCCTCCATCCCTCCTCCTGGAACGGGTGGGTAGACAGGGATGGGAGCCAGACGGTCCTTTCCACCCCCAGACTCTGGGCTGACTAGCTGCAGAGTGGGTAGGACACAGTGCCCCCGCAAGGGTGCAGGACACGCTCCGGGCCTCCAGGGTGTCTGTATGGGCCTCCAGGGTGTCTGTATCCTCTCACCTCTGCTAGCCACACCCAGCCCGGTGCTTGGTGCAGCCCTGTATCCCTGTCCCTGGTCCCCAGCGCCCTACCCCTCTGCGATGCCTCCACTCCCAGCTTCCTCCTCTCTGTGGCCCAGAACCTCCTGGATTTTTTTTTTTTTTGACAGGCAGAGTGGACAGTGAGAGAGAGAGAGACAGAGAGAAAGGTCTTCCTTTTGCCGTTGGTTCACCCTCCAATGGCTGCCACGGCCGGCGCACTGCGGCCGGCGCACCGCGCTCATCCAATGGCAGGAGCCAGGCGCTAGGTGCTTTTTCCTGGTCTCCCATGGGGTGCAGGGTCCAAGCACTTGGGCCATCCTCCACTGCACTCCCGGGCCACAGCAGAGGGCTGGCCTGGAAAAGGGGCTACCGGGACAGAATCCGGCGCCCCGACCGGGACTAGAACCCAGTGTGCCAGCGCCGCAAGGCGGAGAATTAGCCTGTTGAGCCACGGCGCCGGCCAGAACCTCCTGGATTCTAACTCCCCTCATGCCAGGAGCGGAATCTCCTCTTCACTATCTTTGACCCTTCAACCCCATCTCTGACTCCCATCTTCCCAGCTGTTCACGATCTCCACCTCCCTCCCGCTGCGGGCACGGTTAATGGGCCTGCAGGTGGTATACTCGTCTACTCTGCTGTTTCCGGAAGCCCCACAGCCACTCTTTCCCTGTACCCCTGAGTTCTGACACTTCAGCAGCCCTAGTGACTTGTAGCTCCCTCATCATCTTCCACCCGCTGCGCCCCTCTGTGACCCCCAGCTCTGCTCCCTGGGCACCAGGACTCCATCATCCGATGGCCCCTCCCCACGCTGACATCTTGATGACCCCATCCCCCTGGGCTCAGCGATACTGCCCTCAGAAACCCATTCCGCTCTCAACGACTCCACTTCCGTCACTCCCCCGACCTGCCTGGACTCTTCCCCGACATGCGGGCTTCTCTGAAACCCCAGGCGATGCCTCATTTCCAAAGCCCTGTGGCCCCTCGAAGGCCTGGTCTTCCTGAACCCGTGTGACCCCATCTCTCGATTCTGACTTTGGAAAAGCTTTCTGAACACGCCTCCCGAACGCCCCAGTGACTGCTGCTCAGCCCCTCAGCCTCCTGCCGCCCATGACCCGCTTCCCTGACTCCTGGGACCCCGGAGACCCCCGGTGCCCCATTGCCGATTCACTCTGCATGGCAGTGATCTGTCTCAGACTGCCCTGGCCATCAAGGACCCCGACTCCCAGAGACCCCCCAGCTCATTTTCTCAGTGGTGACTTGTTTTGCCAGTGAGCCCGATGACTGTCCGATTGCCCTGACCCCAGCTCCATCGCTGATGTCCTCAGGACCGCACTGACGGCCGACTCCCTGATCTTAGCATCTCTATCGGGCTCCCCCATGGCCCCAGTGGGGGTCCCTTCCTCCCGCCCAGGGACCTCATCCCAGCCCCTCACCAGCCCCTGTTCCCCTCCAGGTTACCGCTGCTTCAAGGCGGTGCTCTTCCTCACTGGGTTGCTGTTCGGCTCCGTCGTCATCTTCCTGCTGTGCTACCGAGAGCGCGTGCTGGAGACGCAGCTGAGCGCCGGGGCGAGCGCGGGCATCGCGCTGGGCATTGGGCTGCTCTGCGGGCTGGTGGCCATGCTGGTGCGCAGCGTGGGCCTCTTCCTGGTGGGGCTGCTGCTCGGCCTGCTGCTCGCCGCTGCCGCCCTGCTGGGCTCGGCGCCCTACTACCAGCCGGGCTCCGTGTGGGGCCCCCTGGGGCTGCTGCTGGGGGGCGGCCTGCTCTGCGCCCTGCTCACGCTGCGCTGGCCCCGTCCACTCACCACCCTGGCCACCGCCGTGACTGGTGCTGCGCTCATCGCCACCGCTGCTGACTACTTTGCCGAGCTGCTGCTGCTGGGGCGCTACGTGGTGGAGCGACTGCGCGCCGCCGCCGTGCCCCCTCTGTGCTGGCGGAGCTGGGCCCTGCTGGCGCTCTGGCCCCTGCTCAGCCTGCTGGGCGTTCTGGTGCAGTGGCGGGTGACGGCTGAGAGGGACTCCCACACCGAAGGTGAGAGGGCACGGGCCAGGGGTGAGTGGGGGGCTGTGACTGAGGGCTGGGGGCAGAAGCCGTGCACACCAGCGGCAGAAGGCAGGGAAGTCAGGATCCATGTGCCATCCTTCACCCCACAACAAAGTGTGAGCCATCAGCTCTGGGCCAACCCCATTCCAGGCACTGAGGGTACAGCAGAGAAAAGACCCCTGTCCTTAGGGATGTACAGCTGGGGTGGGTGCAATCAGACAGACAGGCAAACAGACCAGATGATTCCAGCTGTGCAAAGTGCCATGAAGGAGGTGCACAGAGTTATATGAATGAATGACCCTACGGAGGATGTTCTAGTCAGGGTGGTCAAGGAAGGCTGCCTGGAGGAGGTGACATGTTAAACAGAGACCCAACGGATAGGGGCCCAGCTGTGTTAAGAGCTGGAGGAGAAGAAAGGGCCCTGAGAAGAAATAAGCTTGGCTCGTTTGGAGGGTGGGAGGTGAGATATGGAGGCAGACCCATTGTGTTTTTAATGCAATGCCATCGGAGGGTTTCAAGTCAGGGGAGGCAATGATCTGACCTAGTGTCTGGGGCGCTCGTTCTGCCGCTGGGTGTGGAAAGCGCTGGAGGGAGGCAAGTGTGGGGCGGGGATTCCAGGAGGAAGCAGGGCCGTGGCCTAGGAGAGTCACCCATGGCTCCGGACTGGGTGAGGGATAACAGCTGTGGGGATCCCACCTGGGGGGCAGGAGACGGGCAGGGCCCAGGTGGGAAGGCGGAGCGAGGGCCTCTGAGCCCCTCCTCTGCCCCTCCCTCTGCAGTGGTCATCAGCCGGCAGCGCCGCCGCGTGCAGCTGATGCGGATCCGGCAGCAGGAAGAGCGCATGGAGAAGCGGCGCAAGAAGAGACCCCCTCGGGCTCCCCCCAGAGGCACCCGGGCTCCTCCCAGGCCTGGGCCCCCCGACCCTGCGTACCGGCGCAGGCCAGTGCCCGTCAAGCGCTTCAATGGAGATGTCCTCTCCCCGGTGAGCGCTTGGAGCCACGCCCGCCCCGATGGAGGAGGAGCGAAGCCACGCCCACCCTCAAAGGCGGAGGAACGGGAAGGGGGTGCGGACCCCAAGGGCGGGCCTTGTTTAGAAGCTGGAGTGTCCGTCCAGGCATCCACCTGACGGGCCCAGCTCCAGGACTGGGGCAGAGGTGCCCCCGGCAGGGTGGTGAGGGCCAGGGTCCGGGCCAGGCTGGTGGGGTGCAGGGAGAGCTGGCTTTTAGCGTGGGCGTCTGCAGCGGGGGCTCTCACACCTGTATTCCTCCCCCACAGAGCTACATCCAGAGCTTCCGGGACCGGCAGACGGGGAGCTCCCTGAGCTCCTTCCTGGCCTCGCCCACCGATGCGGACTATGAGTATGGGTCACCCGGGCCGCTGACAGCCTGCTCAGGGCCCCCGGTGCGGGCGTAGCTGCGTCCCGCCGCCAGGACTCTGCAGCCGCCAGCTCTCCCGGCCCGGGGAGGCCGAGTGCCCAGCACCCAGCTTGCCTGGCCCTGCGGGCGGCGGCTGTCTCTCTCCGCTCTCTGGGGAGGGCCGGCCCGGCCACTCGGGGGAGGCTCTGTCTTGGGGGCTGGGCCTGGCCCGATGGAAGGCCCCGTGCTGCCAAGCTCCCGAGGGGCTCCTAGGGACTCGGGGTGTGAGCCCCACTGGGGTGTGCTCAGGGTTGTGAGTGTGTCGCCTGTGTGTGTGTGTGTGTGTGTGTGTGTGTGTGCAGGTGTAGGGGTAGGCTTGGAGGGACTCTGGGACCCTTGCCTGAGGCTTCTCCAGAGCTGGCCAGTCTCCTGCATGTCCACGTGGAGGAGGCCTGCCTTGCTCCGCACTGCTCTGCCTCCCAGCCAGACTCCTCCAAGGGTTCCCACTTTTGTCAGCGGGGCAAACAGCCACAGCCCTCACCCTGGTCCCCTGGCCTCTGCCAAGCCACCAGCCGGAGGCAGCGGCAGGGGAAGGGGCTGGGGGGTGCTGCCCTGGGCTGGGCGGGGGAGGGTTGGAGGGAAGGGGGCTCTGAATGCATGGTGCATGTCTGGTGTCTGTCACGCCACCCTGGACACCTCATGCTTCTGTCTCCCCTCCCCCCGCCCTCTTGGACATCTTTTATAAACGTGCCAAACTGCATGGCCTCTGCCAAGAGTGATGGTCGGCGGCGGCTGGCACGCGCGTGGGCCTCACCTGGAGCACTCCCCCCCCCCCCCCCCGTGTCACTCACCACCCAGCGGCTCTTGCCCTCGGCAAGGCCCGTCCTTGCATGCTACACAGAGAGGCAGGGCAAGGAGCTGTAGCACTTTATTGTTTCCCGACACCTCTGGTTCGGCATCTCCCCCACCCCACCCCCGGACCCTGAAGTGGGGAGGGCACACGCCTTCCAAGCTGTCCGAGGGCACCCGCCTGGCCTTCGCTTCTGTCTCCTAATTACCTGCAGAGGAATGGCTCTGCGTGGGGCTGGGGAGAGAGGGGGCACCCACCTGCCTCCCCCCTGGCAGGGCCTGGGCAACCACACAGGAAGAGCTGGGCCCTCAGCCTCTGCTCCCTGCTCTGTGGGCCTCTGTCAGGGTAATCTGGGGGGGAGGGCCAGGAAGGAGGTGGTCAGCTTGGGGGGGGGCAGGGCAGCCCTGGTGAGGTGAATGCAAAGGTTTGCGGTGGAGGGTGGGGCATCTCCTAGGAGGAGGGAGATGGGGCTAGCCCAGGGGCCTCTGCCCAGGCTCACGCTGAACTTGCTGGGAGGGAAAGAAGGTGACTGGGCAGAGAGCAGGAGAGGGTGGGAGCAGATGCAGATGGTGGGGGGTAGGTGGCAAGTAGAGGTACTTGCAGAAATGGGGTGTTCAGGAAAGGGGCACACAGGATCCAGGAGCTCCCACAGGAAAGGGCGGGGGAGGTGGGGACAGCTGACCTCAACCCAGCTCAGGGCACCTTCCTTTCCACAGCCCTGCGTGCGAGTGACCACACCCCCCACTCGTCACCTCTGTGGCATCCCAGAACCGCTGGCCACCCACGTCCTAGACAACCTCCTGCAGGCGTGCCTGGGCCCAGCAGCTCCCGGGTGCCCCTCTTGTCCCCTCTGCCCTCTGGCCCGTGGGCTTCACTCACCCTCGACCAGCAGCCGTGTGTGCGCGCTGTCCTGGCCCGCCTGGCAGCAATAGGTGCCCTGGTCCTCAGGTCGCACGTCACGGATGACCAGGCTGTGGGTGGGGCCGTGGCTGCGCATCTCGTACTTGTCTCCCGGGCACAGCTCGGTCCCCTCCCGCGACCAGCACACGTGGGCCCCGGAGCGGGACACAGTCACCTCCAGCACCGCCCGGCGGCCGACCAGAACCGTCTTCTCGCGCGGGGGGCGGCGGCACATCTGGAGAGGCAAGGCTGGGGGGCGGGGCTGAAGTTCAGAGGCGCGCACAGCCCCCCCAGCAGGGGATGCACCTTCCCTCCCTGATCCCCCACACGCCTGCTCTCAGCGCTCTGTACACGGCCCTGGTCCTCTGTGCCCTCACTTCAAAATCTCCTCCTCCGCGGGATACGCGCCGCCCTCCGTGACCCGCCCCGAGGACAGCCCCGGGAGGGGAGGGCGGCATGCTCTTGGGGCCAGCCGCCAGCTGTGAGTCCCAGAGCTGGAGGTGATGCACCTCTCCCGTCGCTCCTACTCCAGCTGCTTACCCTCCACCTCCAGCAGAGCCAAGGACTGGGCGGGACCCGCCTGGAAGCGGACTTCGCCGGCGTCCTCTGTGCGCAGTTCGCTCAGCACCAGGATGTGCTTCTTTCCTACGGGTGAAGGGGGCGCTAGAGAGGCGGAGCTGCCTCCGGGGAGGATTCGCAGATGCGGGTGGACGGGAGTGCGCCCTCGGGGAAGGGGGCGGTTCCGGCTCGGTAAGTGCGCGCTGGAGTGGGCGGACTGGGGATGCAGAGCGCAAGGACGCACGGTCCAGGACTCAGAGCTGGGGGCGGGCCCCATCCGCGGAAGGGGCGGGGCTTATCCTGATGGGGCGGGGTCTGTGTGAGTCGGGGGCCCGCGGCAAGGGGCCAGGAAAGGTCACAGGGAAGCCGGACCTTCCTGTCGGATGCGAACGCGGCCTCCGGGTCTCAGCGGGCGGCCTCCGAGTTCCCAGCTTCCCGTGGTCTCGGCCTCCGACACCGTGCACTCGAATGTGGCGCCGTCACCTTCGCGGGCACGCACCGCCCGGAGCTCGCAGAGCACCGACACCGTGCGCTCTGGGGCGGAGCCCGGGGCCGTGAGGCGGGACCGAGGGGCGGGCCCGGCCACGCCCCTCCCTGCCCCGCCTCCGTGAGCTCTGCGGGTCAGCCCCTTGGAGAAAAGACTGGCCCCAAAGCCCCAGTGCCCAAAGCAGTCCCAGCCCTCGCTTCGCCCCATACCCACCGCGCACGGTCAGGCGGGCGGGCCCGGCGCGAGCCGTTCCCACCGCGCAGCTGTAGGTCCCAGCGTCCGAGGGGCTGCAGCGCCGCAGCTGTAGAAGACGGCGCGTGCCCAGGGCTTGGAGCCTGAGCCGAGGGCTGGCGGTGAGCGCGCGCCCATCCTAGGGGCGGGAGTTGCAGAGGGTCGGAGAAAGCCCATCTGGGAGCCCGCGGCCACCCCCCTGGAAAGCGGCGGCGCCCTCTGTTGATGCCAAGCGCTCTCGAGGCACGTTTGGGAGAGTCTTGCGTTCAAAGGCTGGGGTCTGGCTGACCCCATGCTTTTGGGGCCGCTCTAGAAACCCCTTCTGGAAAAGTGTCTTCCTTTGGAGACGTTAGGGCTAAGGACGGGCGCTGGGGGCACGGGAGGTGCTGAACATATGGCGGACGAGCCGATCGTGGAACTAGGCAAACCTGGGTTTAAACAAGAGCTCTACCCCTTTGGGCAAGCAATGGCGCACCACTGAGCAGGGTGATAAGCCCTGCTTCACAGGGATGTTGCAAGGCCCCGCACATCCGGCGGTATTGGTTCTGTTAGGGGCACTGTTAGCCTTGTCAGGTTGGTCTGGGCTGGGGCTGGGCTCTGACCTTCTCCCAAGTGACATCAGCCAGGGTCTGGGAGAGTTCACACTCCAACGTAGCTGTGTCACCCTCCATCACCTCTAGGTCCTGTGGCCCCCGCACAAAGGTCACTGGGATCTCTGGGGGTGGGAGAGGGAGGACCGTGTAGAGGGAGCAGGCGTAAGCACCAGCTGGCAAGGACAGGAGGGCATGCTCGGCTCTAAGGGGTGAGTAGCGCACACATTTAGTCATAGCGATCAGTGGAGACCACCAGTGAGTGGGTGGCATGTGGGGACAGATGGTCCAAAGGGGATGCTGGCCAGCGGGGCACATGCTGGGCCTCGAGGGCAGTGGGGGAAACCAAGGCAGAGATGCCAGGGGAGTCACTTGTAGGTGGGGATGGCTGGTGGAGGCAAGGCCTGGCTGCAGAGGGCAGTGGGAGACACATGCATTCAGAGGAGCAGTGGGGGTGCCCCCGGAGCAGGTATGGCCAGTGGAGAACACACTGAGGCCGGCAGCCAAACCAAGGGACACTCAAGCAGAACTGCTAATGGAGTCACCCTAGAGAGGCAGAGTCGATGAGCAGGTGGCAGCTCGGTGATCTTGGGGGCTAACCACAGCCTGGCAGAGCGGGCAAGCAGGTGTGGTCAGAGGGCCACGTTCAGGCAGGCGTAGGCATGCTCAGTATGGGGCCCCGTGGATCGGGCCAGGTCAGAGAAGCCACACTCAGGCAGGGCCATGTAGGGCCACAGGGCCGGGGAGTCACTCTCTGGTTAGTGGGGTGGTGGTGGTGTCAGTAAGGGCCACACTGGGACAGGCATGGTCAGTGGGGGCCACACGGGTCGTGGGGTCAGTAGTCACACCGGGACGGTGAGTAGAGCCGCACAGGTGAGCAGGCAGGCGGTGGGCCCAGAGGCCGCACCTCTCACGGTGAGTCTGGCCGCGCAGCGCAGAGAATCCGCCGTGAAGGAGACGCAGCCGGAGTCGGCCAGGCCCAGGCCGCTGAGCGCCAGGCGGTGGGTGTGCCCCTCGGCGTGGATGTGGCACTTGGGGCCCGGCTGCAGCCGGACTCCACCCCGGGCCCACTCCCCGGTCACGCCCTCCTGGGACAGCTCCAGCTGGAAGGTGGCACTGCCTCCCTCGCTCACGGTCACATCCTCCAGAGGCCGCAGTGCCCTCAGCTGCCTCGCTGGGGGAGGGGGGGCGGAGAACGGGGAGAGAGGGAGGATTAGGGCTCCAGCTCTGCGCGGGGATAGCAGGGACTCCATTTCCCCTTGGCCCTGCCGGCTCCACCTCCAATACCCAGTCTAAGGCTCTGACAACAGAAGTCGAGAACCAGGGCCAGTCAGACTTGGTGGGAGGAGGGGCATATCGGGGTCAGGACAGGAGGACATGTCTTGTGAAGGGGGTTGTGTGAGGCATGCAGTGGGAGAAGCATAGAATTTGGAGTCAGACGCACTGGGTGAGGTTGGAACCCAGCTCCATGGCATAGCTTGTGTGCTGTGTGACCTTTGGCCAACTGCTCAACCTCTCTGGGCCCTGGTTCCCCAGTTGTGCAGGGGAGATCAGCACCGAGACAGGGGCTCACTGCGATGATTAAAGGCAGGAAATAAATTAGAAGAGAAAGCATATCACCACCAGCAGTCATTCACCAAGCTCTGTGTGTTGTGAGAGCTTTTCACATTATATCAGCTAATGTGCCCAGGGACCCTTGAGATGGGGACAGCCCCATTTTAAAGGAGACGTGGCTCAGAGAGGTGGAGTGACTTGCCTGAGGTCACACAGCTGCGCAAAGCTACAGTTTGGGGCAGGTGGTAGGGGTGCTATTTGCTAGCCACCCCCACTTCTTAACTAGGCAGGACTTGAAGCATAAACACCGGGAGTCTTTTTAGAGTGTAACGTTTATGTTTCTAGCAAAGTCATCTTGGGAATACGAAAAAGAATGCAAAGGCCACGTCTCAGGTGAGTAGAAAATACTAGAAAAAGACACATTGTGCTTTGGGCAGGCTGCACTAGGTTCTACCCGTGGACTGGGACAGCCAGGACTGGCTCTCCTCAGTGGCGAGGGCACTTTGGTGGGGGCTCCCAGAGGCTCTGGGTTAGCCAGGAGAGGCTGTGCCAGGGCGGGCAGGCCATGGGCTAGGAGAGGACGGGGCACTCACGCCTCACGCTGAGCCTGGCCAGGGTGCGATCGTGGTGGCTCTCACAGCCGTAGGTGCCCTGGTCAGCCAGCACGACCCCGCGGATGAAGAGGCGGTGGATGTGGCCATCCTGGGCCACGCACAGGCGAGAGTCCAGGGGCAGGGGCTCCCCGCCTCGCATCCAGCGCACGGCCCCCGCCGCGCCCACGCGGCCTGTCTCCACTTCGAGGCACACGTCCTGGCCCTCCTCTGCCCGCACGTCCTGCAGCCGCCGTAGGAACAGCAGCTCTGTCTCTGGAGGGGAGAAGGGGGGAAGCCATGGAGCCAGGCCGGGACGCCGAGGCTCTCCTGGCTCCCCCGCAGTGGTCTCCGCTTAGACAAGGGCAGGGCTGGGGGCGTGGATACAGTGAACAGGGTTCTTCTGTCCTCATCAGTACCAAACCTCGAACATGGAGCCGGGCACTGGTGGTCGTGGCCCCTGCCCGCGCAGTCACGGTCCCTGTGTCCTCGAGCCGGCAGCTTCGCACGGTGAGCGAGTGGCTTGACCCGTTCTGGGCCACCTGCAGCTGGGGCCCAGGGGTGACCACGGCTCCGTTGCGCAGCCACGTGACTTCAGCCTCTGGTGGCGAGACTTCGCAGCGGAAGGTGGCATCGTCACCCTCGTGGACAGTTAGCGGTGTCAGCTCGGAGACCAGCTTCACCGGCGGTGGCTCTGGGGGAGGGACCGGCCTGTGAGCTGGGCTGGCTCCCCCCCCACCTCTCCTCTCCATCCCAGCCCCAGGATTCAGACCCTCACTGCCATCACTGGGTGACCCGCCTGGGTGGTGGCCAGGGGGATGCCCCAAAGGCCCACATACCAATCCCCTACCACTCCTCTGAGAGACCAGCTCCTCTCGAAGCCATCGCTCAGCCCCTCCACCCCCCCCCCCGCCCCGTCCTCTGACTCCCTGAGAATAACAGACGGTTTACCATGCACCCTGTTTGTAGCACAGCCCCTTAAGACAAGCAATGTCTCCTCGTTTCTGAGCTGGAGCTCAGACAAGGATTGGGCAACTTGGCTAATGTGGTAAAATATGGGGAAACAGGATCCCGGTGGAAACCCGGCTGGGCCAACTCCAGAGCCCCTGTTCTGGATCACTGGGCTATGCCTCTTCCTGAGGATTCCTGGAGGAGGGCTGAGAGCCCCGAGCCCTGTCTGAGCAATAGTCATGCACGCATCTGCTGGAGCCAGGGGCAGCAAGGTGGGGGCGGGGTGAGAAGGGTCTTGAATGGTGCGGGGAGGGAGGGCTGGGGGTGGCGGCGGGGGTTGGTCCTTGGGGCTCCAGGGCTCAAAGGGTGTGAGGGTGCACTGTTACCTTCCACGCTGACGAGGAAGATGCGGCTGTCCTGGGGGGCGTCGCACAGGTACTCCCCAGCGTCCCCGCTCCGTGCCCCCTGCACCCGCAGCACCCGCCTGGCCCCGGCCTGTTCCAGCTGCACCCGCCCCTGGCTCGCCAGTCGCTCCCCGTCCTTGTACCAGCGCACGGGGCCCCCCGGCCCGGAGAGGCGCACCACCAGCTCAAGGTCCCCACCTGGGGCGCTCCGAACCCTCGTCTGGGCTGCCTCGGGGGCCACCACCCGCACGGGGGGCTCTGTGGGGGTCAGAGCTGGGGGTCACTGGGAGGGAGAGGCCCCAGGGTGGAGAGGAGGGCAGTGGGAGGCAGGAGGGGCAAGGCAAGGGGCGGATAAGGCGTGCTGGAAGGGGTGAGGCTAGGGGTGCTGTGTCGGGCTTTCTGCCTGGCATACTCACCCGCCACCTGGACGGTGAAGCTGAGGCTGGGGGCTCCTGGCTCTGCCCCACACTGGCAGGTGTATAGGCCTGTGTGGGCTAGGTCTGCAGCCAGAATGCAGAGGGCACGGCGGGGGCCCTCAGCTCTGAGCTCCACGCCCTCGCCCTCCTGCACTGGCTTCCCATTGTGGCTCCAGAACACAGGCGCGCCAGCCCGGGACAGCTCACAGCTCAGCACCACCGGCTCCCCAGGAGTCACGTGGAGCGGGCTAGGAACTGCCTCTGGTGCCAGGAACTGCACTGGGGGCTCTGCACAAAGAGTGTCCAGTGTCAGACACCCATGCTCGCCCCTGCCTCCCCCCCACCCCCACCTTAGGCTGCCCACCGGCCAGGCTGACGTTGAAGGTGACAGCTTCATCGCGGGTCTCACACACATACTCCCCGGCATCCTCAGGTTGGGCGTGGGGCAGGGTCAGGGTGCGGGTGGGCCCCTCGGCACCCAGCTGCAGGGCGTCCGATGCTTCTACCTCCAGCCCATCCTTGTACCAGCGCACCTGGGACCCCGCTGGGGCCACCTCGCAGCGCAGCTCCACACGCCCTGGAGCCCTGAACTGCAGATCCAGGGAGCGGGCTGCAGGGTGCACGATCCTCTCTGGTGGGGCTGGGGGGTGGGCACAGAGGGGCATGTGGGCTCGCCAGCAGGCCCCTCCCCGCCTCTCCCAGCAGATTAGCAGCACAGCCCTTGGGAATGGCGCTAGCTGTCATCCGGGGGCACTGTGGGCTGCCAGCCACAGTGCTAAGCCCACTGCAGCTCTCCTCACTAACTAGCCCACTCCCCAGGGTGTGGGCTGCACTTGGCAGATGAGGGCCTGGGGCCTCTTCCGAGCAAAGTGACTTGCCTGAGGTCTCACAGACAAGGCACAGATCTAGATCCACACCCAGCTCTGCCTGACCCCAGCGCACACCCCCACTCCCTAGTCCTTTCCCCTACCTGGCCTTCTGCACACTCACACCGCCCACCCAGCCTCCTACTTCACTCATTTTCTCGCCTGTCCTCCCTCACTAGAGCGTCAGCTCCAGGCAGACAGGATTTCTCCTTGTTTCCCCTCTGCATCCCCAGCGTCTCCAAGAGCTGCGAGCACACAGCAGTTGCTCGGTAAGTACTTGTTGAATAAACGCACGAGTGCATTAATGGTCCTAATTGCTAGGTTCCTTCCACCAGACCTCTGCTCACTGATGTGGATGGGCACCGCTCTCCGGCAGCTGACAAAGGAGGAAGTTTATGGGGGATCCCTACGATTCCGGAAGTAAGCATGGTTGGGTGTATGGCCCTCAGCCCCCTGCCTCTCTCCCTCCCCAGGGAGCCCCAGACACTGCTCACCTGTCACAGTGACGGTGAAGAAGGCGGAGTCATCTCCAGCATCGCACACGAACTCGCCCCCATCCTTGGGCTGGGCGGCGGGTAGCACCAGGCGGCGGCGGGGCCCGTCACTCTCCAGCACCAGGGCCTCGCTCTCCTCCACCTCCAGGCCATCCTTGTACCAGCGCACAGGGGCGTCCTCCCGCGACAGCTCACACATGAGCACCACACACTCCAAGCTCACGGCGATCAAGGTCACCTCATCCCGGGGGTATATGATCCGCACGGGGGGCTCTGCAGAGTGGGGGCAAGCACAGGCTGTTGCAGACTCTGCCTCCCGGAAGCCACGGGACAGCACTGAGGTCCCTGTCGCCCACCAGATAGCAAGTTCCTGCATGTAACAATAACAGCGACAGGTAATGGTACGCCACAACCAGTTCTCAGATCCTCGGGGCCAGAGGTGTCAAGACAATCTGGAGTTCTCCAGAGTCCAGAAATCATGGATTTCTGACACATCACGGAGAGCCTCTGCCCCCACTGGAGCACCCTGTAATCACATTTACATTTCTGCAGTGTAACATATAGCACACCCAGCCTAAGTGGAATAAAAGGCAGATCCTTATCTTGCAGATATATGGACAGAGATATGTCACCTCGAGCCAGAGAACGAGAGACTGGGATAGTTCTACCGTGGGCAAGCACAGGTGCTATGGAGACGAAAACGCTTTTATAACAGGTTGTTGGGTTTCAGGATTGTGGATGTATAATAGCAAACACTTATCCAGGGTACTTCCAAATCTCGTAGAAAAAACAGGATCATTTCTGATAGTGCATAAAGGCTTACCAATCTGATGGTAAGGGATGGAAGATGCCACCTTGGGAACCACTGAGCCCCTATCGAGCAGAAACCCCCGTAGGTATCATGCTATGCATTTCCCACCAACTTTTCACAGTGCCTTCGTACACTGCTTCCAGTTACAGACGCACTTTCCACACTTGGCGGACGCAGAGTGAGCAAGCAGCTTCCCGGGATCTCGGCTGGCCACACCCACTCCAGGCCAGGGGAAGAAGCACCGAGTGTTAAGGGGAGGCTGGGACGCTGCAGAGTCAGCAGGGAGGTCTCCCAGCTGAGGCTTGCGGGATTCAACAATGTTCTTTGGAGCTGTGCATGAGAGCCGCCGACGCCTGTCTGAGTACCCCAGAGATGCTGGAAGCCGATTCTGGAAGCTCACGTCCAAGTGCCGGCCACACTTCCACCAAAAGGGAGCCAGGTCAAAACCAGAGGTGACCGGTGCCTTGAGCCCATGCCTGCTACATCCGCTAGGATCTCGACTCTGGCACTCCTTTAGCGTTTTGCCCCCTTGTGGCTGGGCTGGTGAACTGCTAGATTCCCACTCGTAGGGGCAATGGTATTGGCACACTCAGGAGTCCCGCCCCCACGGGACTTGAGCCCAGGCAAACCACCTCCCCAAACGGGCTTGCCCTAAGGTTTGGAGGACGCAGGCTGCTTCTGTGGGTTGCAGAGTGTGGCTGCCTGGGATGGGGTGAGGGCAGCGTGCAGTGATGGGGTGCCCAGCTCCGAGCCTTCAGCTTGGTGTCAGCCTTGATTCACTCTGGCCTGGAGCCGGGGCGGTTTGTGTGAACTTCTCCCTGGAGAGCCTTGTGTTTTGCTGGGGCTGGAATGTGTGTCTCAGGGCCGTTTGGTCCGGCCAGGGCTGGGGGCAGGGGAGGCAAAGGGGACTCGTGCCGAAAGCCTTGCTGGCATTGTGGATTGCGTGTGCGTGTGCCAGGCTGCACTCTGTGGTGCAGGCGGTGGGGGCAGGTGGCCTGGGCTGGGGCACTGCTCCTAGGGCAGGGCAGGGAGAGGGTGACAGTCATTCCAGTGCAGCCATCGGGGTTCTTCTGTACCACATGCAGCTGCCTAGGCTCTATGACCCCTGACCCCGTTTCCTCCACACTGGGACCAGCGCTGTGAGCTGGAGCCCCAAAGTCTCCGGCCTTGAACCACTTCCTGTCCAAAGTCGTCCTGTGCTTTTCCCACCTTGGATGTTCTCTTCCCACCTCCGCCCACGCCCAGCTCTACAGCTCCAGCATCAGCCTGGAAGGTACCACCTGCTACCTGCCGATTAGGGTAGCAACCCCGGTCCTGGGCTCCCTGAGACTCTGTGGCTCGCCTGGCTGTCCTGCCAGGCCACACATTCTATGCAATGCAGAACGTTCTGAGCCAGGCCCAGGGCGGGCTCCCCGGCGTGGGGACAGCTCACTCCCTCCGGGCCCTCCCTGTCTCTCCTGCTCAGCTCTCCCGATTCCTCTGCCCTCT
Organism: Sylvilagus floridanus; assembly: GCA_949820135.1. Classification (NCBI taxonomy): domain Eukaryota; kingdom Metazoa; phylum Chordata; class Mammalia; order Lagomorpha; family Leporidae; genus Sylvilagus; species Sylvilagus floridanus. The sequence goes on from OX463236.1 coordinate 162,427,181, forward strand.
TCCCTCACGGCACTCATCACGAGGTGTCATTGCGCATTTCTTTGCAAGGTTTATTGGTTTAACACAGGGGCCAGGTAGGCTGGGTCAGTGGTGATCTGCGGGGAGAGGCGGGGGTGGGGAGGGGGCAGAGGAATGTGGATGCCCCCCACTATGGGGCAGCTGCTACTCAGCGCCAGCTGTTCGTCGCCACGGGGGAAAACGGGACCAGAGCCGCCGGGTCTTCGGCCTTTTCAAGAGGACGCATAACTCCGGATTGCTATTTGCACTGTCCTGACTTTGGTAGGACTCTGCAGGCCAAACACAACACATCCGTGGACTGCATGGGCCCCAGAGTGCACGTTTGCGACCCCGGCCTTGCTGGCTACACCGGCAGCTCTCTGAGGACAGCGACTGTCTGCATTACTCACCGGCTGGATTCAGCACCCGGTCCAGGGCAAGTGCTTGGGTAAACGGGCAGCTGGGACGCCGTTACTACTCCCGAGCTACTTGGGCACTGGGAGAGGAGCCCGCTACTCCCACAGGGGGCCTGGGCTCTTCCCTGCAAGGACTCTGGTGCATGCACCCTCAGCTTACCTCCCCCCACCCCCCCGGATCGGGACTGTCCTCTGGGAGCGGGGGAGGGCTCACACCTGTGACGGTGACGGTGAAGGAGGCCGACTCGTCGTCGATTTCACACCGGTACTCGCCAGAGTCCTCAAGCTGGACGGCAGGCAGCACCAGGCGGCGCACGGTGTCCTCCTTCTGCAGGAGCAAGGCCGGGCTCTCCACCACCTCCTCACCATCCTTGGTCCAGCGCACCTCAGCCCAGGGCCGGCACAGCTCGCAGGTCAGCACCACGCGCTCCAGGCGCACGGCGGCCACGTACACCTTGCCGCTGGGGTACACGATCCACGAGGAGACATCTGGGGGACAGGGACAGCTGCCGCTGGGCACAAGGGACTGCGCCAGGGCACCCTGCTGTCCTCACTCATTCAGGTCCATTGTCTACTCCTGGGAAGTAGGCCACCGGCTGCAGAAGAGGGACCGCCCCAGACTGCCTCACAGTGGCTCTGCCAGTCCCCTGAATACAGCTGTCCCCAGCCTGGAAGACACAAGCAGTCACCAGAGCGCACCAGGCTTTGCGCTGTGCAGCAGGGACCGTGGTGGGAGCTGCGGCTGCAGGAACCTCCCTCCTTCCTAGGGCTGGCTAGGGGAAGGTTTGACGGCTACATCTGGGGAGAGGACGGTTGGGGCCCCACGCGGAGCTGGGGTCTGTGATCATCTGACCTCTCCAGGACCTAGGGCCACATATTCTAGACCCTGCCCTGCCACAGGACCGTCACCCTGAAGGTTCCGCTGCGCGAGAGCCTCCTTTTCCTCCGAATGGACAAGTGTAGCTGAGCCCAGAGTGCTGTGACAGCCCACCTCCTGAGTGTGACTCGACCGTGGTGGAGCAGAGAGGTGGGGGTGCAGTGCGGGGGTGAGACCAGCTTAGGGGAGGTTGGCCAGGGCTGGGAAGAGCAAGGGTGTGTCCGCTGCTCCCGCAGGGGCACGGGTCCCCTCCGCCTGTCTCACTGTGGCTCCCCCAGTCCCCCCACCTGTGATGGTGACAGTGAAGTAGGCCCGCTCCTCTCCAGCCACACACTGAAACTCGCCCCCGTCTGGCGGCTGGGCGGCGGGCAGCACCAGGCGGCGACGGGGCCCTTCGTTCTCCAGCACCACAAGGTCGCTCTCCTCCACCTCCTGCCCGTCCTTGTACCAGCGCACGGGGGCGTCCTCTTGGTCCACCTCACAGGTCAGCATCACGCACTCAGAGGTTATGGCGTGGACAAACACGTGCTCCCGGGGGTCCACGATGTGCACCGGGGGATCTAGGTGGAGGAAAGAGACGGATGGCACAGACACCCCCTGCCCCCAACCGGAAGCCCTGAGTGCAGACGGGCTGCATGGCCGGAAGACCCTGTCTGTGCTGTGCAGGGGGCTCGAGGGCAATGACGTGAGATCCCGAGGGCGTGGCAGGTGCACCTGGGTGCTCTGTGGGTCCCCAGAGGATCAGAGGTGGCTGAGTGGGGACATGGTGGGAAGGAGCTGCAGGGTGGCAGCCACCACTTCTCCAGGCTCAAGGGAGGTCACTATCGTGAGCCATAGAGTCTGTGCTCACACTGCTTTCACAAGAGAAGCCTCCAGGATGGGCAGGATGTGGAGCATGGCCCAGTGAGTGGCGCCCCCTATGGGTAGCGAGCTCCCTGTCACCATGTGCATTTTGGCAGGGGCCAGGTTGAAAGCAGGATTCCACTCATAGGGCCAAGATGAGCAGGGTCAGTGGCTCCCAGCCACCCTCCCAGAGTCACCCCTGAGAGATCCTCAGGCTGACATAAGCCTGGGGGCCTGGGCAGATGCCTTTACAGCGAGACCCCAAGCGGGTCCTGAAGCACCCAGAGCACAGACCACCTTGTGAGGACCACTGGATTTGTGCACTCAACAAACACCCATTGGGGCTGACGGCTGGGGCGGCAGGAGCAGCCCGTCCAGGGTGTGCAGCCCAGCCGAGGCGTGTGCCGGCTGTGTGCCAATGGGCAAGTCACAAAAGCTCTGTGAGTCTCGGTGTCTTTCATCTTGAGCTGGAGAAACACTGCCCCTCACCACTTGGGAAGAGGAAACGAAACAGTGCATAAAGGACCTGGCAGCATTTTCGGCTCAGAGCAGGTGCGCACGACAAATGCTAGCTCCCATCGCCCTTTGCCTTAACTGCATTTGTCTCCTGACCCAGCTCAGCAGAGGGAATGGGGGGCGATGTGCAGAGCGAGCTGGTGCCTGAGAGGGCTGAGGAGCAGGTGCAGAGCAATCTGAAAGATGTCCTCCATGCCACCCCCCGCCCAGCAAGGCAGACCAGGGCACAGGACTTGCAAAGCCCCCAGAGCTAGTCTCAGCTGGAGCAGCCCAGGCCAGCAGGGCTCCTGACCTTGGACAGTGAGGCTGAAGAAGGCTGAGACCCCTTCCGTTCTGCACTCAAACTCGCCGCTGTCCACGACTTTGGCCTCGGGCAAGATGAGGCGGTGTTTGTGCCCATCCATCTTCACCACCAGCGACTCGCTCTCCTCCACCTTCTGCCCCTCCTTGTACCAGGTGGCCGGGAAGTCCGCCCTGGAGAGCTCACAGGTCAGCACCACCCGCTCGGAGGTCGTGAAGGTCAATGACACCTTCTCCTGGGGGCTCAGGATGTGCACGGGGCTCTCTGCGTGGGGAGAGGCAGAGTCCGACGCCGTGCCCTCAGTGGCATGGTCAACGCACCTGTTGGGGTTTCTCAAAGCAGGCTGGGGCTTACCCGCCACCTTTCAGAACAATGGTTTTGGTGTGCATAAGAATTGCTGGGGAGCCTACTGGAAATGCAGATTCTCAGATGCCCAAGGTGACTCCCAAGGAGCCCGGGAATCTGCATTACTGTAAAGCAGCCTTTCAGGTAGTTCTGACGTCAGCGATCCTAGGTCCCATTTGGAAACACTGCCCCCGTGCCTGCGCCCTCTGCTGGCTGCTCACCACCTCAAGGCCCCTGTGCTGGGGTGCTGCTGGGCTGTGACTGGTCTTACAAACTCCAGTAGTGGGTAGACAGCAAATGCCAGCAGCACCCACTCCCCTGCGCACCCTCCTGGGGGATGCCGCATCTCCCTCTCCCAGGTTTCCACACAGGTGGCATCGTGTGACTCTGCAGCCAGTCTGTCCACTGAATTAATCCAGCACCATTTCTCGTTAGCTTGGTGACCTTGGGCAAGTCACTTAACTTCTGTGTGCCTCAGTTTCCCTGTCTATAAAACAGGGATAGCCAAAGATCTATCTTACAGGGCTGATGAGAGGGCTGTGTTGACATCTGTAGAGTGACTGGGATGGTGGCACACAGGAAGGGAGAGGACAGTGTTAAGGATTAGATAACAGGCAGGAAGCAGCCTGTGTCTCTAGATAACAAATGCAGTAGAATTCTATAAACCACAAAGCACTCCAGACAACAGAGGAGAGATTAGCCTCACAGAGTTTGCAGGGAGTGTTTTGGATGTTGCATTGGAGTTGAACCTGACCTTCAGGACTTCTAAGCCCTCAATCTGAGCTCACGGCAGATGTACTCTCCGGGCCCAGACGCCAGAAGTGGCAACTCGGCATCTCCCGCATTTGGCCAGAAGGACTTGTATGTCTTGGTTCTATCTAGCCACCCAGGGCCTCCCTGGCACCAACCTTGGATGGTGAGGGCAGCCGAGTCCTGCACACCCGGACAGCTGAAGCCCACCAGGGCGCCGCTGTCCTGGTGCTTGACGGCACGCAGGATGAGTCTGTGCTGCAGGCCCTTCTGCTCCATGCGGTAGCGCAGGGCACCAGGCTCCACCTGGCCCTCCGGCTCGTTAGCCTTGAGCTCTTCCCCATTAAGGAACCAGGTGCCCTGGATGATGGTCGAGAGATCCAGGGAGAAGACGGCGTCTTCCCCGTCATACACCTGCACGTCTTCCAGACCTGCCACCAGGCGAGCTGTAGGCACTGAGGCAGGGACAGAGTGCAGCTGTCAGCACCGGAGGGCCGAGCAGGGGGCAGGGGCTGGCAGCTGGAAGGCTCCAGGACGACAAGACACGGAAAGAGGGAGAGGTGGACACGCCCAGGGTACGGCCGCTGACGGGCGGGGTCTGGCAGGACCGACTCACCGAGGTGAGCGGAACCGTGGAACACCACGTGGGGACTGCGGCCGTGTTCGCTGACGGTGCAGACCCGGAACCGGTAGTCACCCTCCGAGGGCACGCAGTCCCCCGGCACCTCCACGGCTCCAGCCTTCTCGATGCTGAAGCACTGGATCCAGTCTTCGGAGCCCACCTCCTGCCGCTCCAGCCGGTAGATGAAGGGGGTCTCGGGGGCTGGCTCCGGAGGCTTCCAGGTCAGTAGCACCGTGTTCTTGTGGCCCTTGAACATCTCAGCCAAGACGGGTGGGCCCGGAGGGCTGTGCTTGACGCCTGAGACAGAGGCACAGTTCCCCTGTGAGCTCTGCTCAGCCTCTCGTGGCCCATCTGCCTTCAATGTGCTTTGCCTGCCGGCTCAGACAGCTGGTCGCCCTCCCGCCTGGGCCCTCCTGCCCTCACATTTGACTCTGAGCAGAGTGGTGGTCCGGGAGTTGCCCAGACTGAAGGTGACCTCGCCAGCATCTTCCCGGGTGACCCCCGGAAGCACCAGGGCATGCATGTGGCCACAGCTGCTCTGGCAGGTGGCTGGCAGCTCCTCCCCATCGCGGCTCCAGCGCCCCTCCACCCCAGCCTCTCTCGTCTCCACCAGCAGCACCGCGTTCTCGCCCTCCAAGACGTCGAGTTTCCGGGGCAGCCGCTTCAGGATGGGCCCTGAGATGCGGAAAGGGAAAACACTCGTCAGCTCCGTGTCTGGACGCCTGCCCGCCTCGGCCTCCTCCCGCCCCCACAGCCGGCCAGCTGACCTTTGACCGTCACGTTGGCCACCGTGCGCACCCGGCCGCGCATCTCGCACAGGTACACGCCGTCGTCATCCGCTTTCAGCCTGTGGATGATGAGGCGGCGCACCGTGCCCTCCTCGATCTGCTCGTATTTGTGGCAGGGCAGCAGCCGCTGGTCCTCGCGGAACCAGGCCGTGGGGATGCGGGAGTTGGGGACTTTACACTCCAACACCGCAATCCCATGCTCCCGGCCCTCCACATCCTGCAGCGGTCTTGTGAAGCGGAGGCGGGGCTCTGCAGACAGGGGAGAGACGGAGAAGGCGCTGGAGAGGGCCGGACCGGGGGAGACTCCTGGACACACATCAGCCTCTGCTGTTTGTTCTCTTCCCAGGGCCAGCAGGCACTGCGGAATCCCCGCAAGGCCACGGGCAGGGAAGGCAGAGAGCCTCAATTCTCATGTGACCCTGACATGACTTTGAGCAATGTTCCTGTGCCTCAGTTTCCTTGCTCATGTGGGAATACAAGGGGACAGTCTGGCCTAGAAAATGAGGGAAAGGGGTGGACCGGATCAGTGATTTTCAAACTCTTCCCCCAGAGGCCTCTAGGAGGTTCCTCAGAGATTAGGCAAGGGCCTCTGGGTTCAACTTCGTTTTTAAGGTATTTTCATCAGGGTCGCAACTGAAGGTCAAACATAAGAACACGTGATGTTGGCAATAACCAGAGCGTGAAGCATACTGTGTGTGCAGCCCTGGGAAGTTTCTCTCGCCTTCCCGTGGGGCTTCTTCCTCCCCCTCTCCCCCAAGAGGGACCTGAGGCCGGCACCAGCCCAGCCAGTCCGTGCGCATCCAACTGTGCCAGCGAGGCCATCACAGCAGCCCAGGGGCCCCACGCTTGGTTGGGTGCCAGCCCGAGGGTGTCATCCGCTAGGATGCGGGACTCGCACCCCCAGAATGCTTTCCTCTGTCTACGGTGGGGAGCACGATGGGAACTCAGTTGGGGAAGGAGGAAAATAACAAGGTTGGAGAACGGTAGGTCCTCAAGCTAGGTACGTCAACCTTCTCTTAGTGGTTTCCACCATCTGCCTCGGAATCACTTGGAATTTCGCTAAGACTTCCCGGTGCCCTGGAGACCTCCCAAATCGGAGTCCCTGGAGGGGGTGGGAGGCGGGCAGGGTACCGAGTCCTCCTGCTACTGCGGGCGTCCCTCCCCCGGTGGGGGCGCTAGAGGCGCCCGGCCAGGCCCCGGACGCCCCCCCACCCCCAGCGCTACCTTTGACGTGCAGCTGCACGGCGCTGAGCGTCTGGCCCGCCGAGTTGCGCGCCGCGCAGACGTACAGCCCGCGGTCTTTGGCCTGGCAGTAGAGCACTTTGAGCACGAAGCCGCCGTCGCGGTCGCGGTACATGAGGCGGCGGCGGTCCGGGAGCAGGGGGCGGCCCTCCCAGTGCCACTCGATCTCGGGCTCGGGCTTGCCCATCACGTAGCAGCGGAACTTGGCGTGCTTGCCCTCGTTCACCCAGAAGGTCTTGGGCGCGCACTTGAGCGGCTCCACCACGGGCGCGGGCTCCTCGTCGGCTCCCTCCGGAGGAGGGCTCTCGGGGGGCTGGTGCACCTGGAGCAGCGCGCCGGCCTGCGCGTGGCCGTGCGCGTTGCGGGCGTGGCACACGTAGACGCCCGAGTCCGGCAGCCGCGCCGCCAGGATGCGCAGCGCCAGGCTCGCGCCCTGCCCACCCTCGGCGCAGCCCCGCTCCAGCGCGAAGTGGCTGCTGTCCCACACTTCGTCCAGGGCCATCCCGTCCTTCTCCCAGTACAGCGTGGGCTCGGGAAGGCCCCCCACCTGGCACGTCAGCACCACCTCCGCCCCCCGCAGCACCCACTGGGATCGGGGCCCCGTCAGGAACACCGGGGCGCCCTCCCCGGTCCCCGGCGGCGGCAGCGGGCGCTCGGCGAGCGGCGGCTCGGGCTCGGGCTCGGGCTCGGGCGCGGGCGGCTCCAGCACAGTGACGGCGGCCGCGGCGTAGGCCTCGCCGGCGGCATTGCGGGCGCGGCACACGTAGACCCCGGCGTCGGTGGGGAGCGCGCCGCTCAGCAGCAGGCCGTGCTCGGCGCCGTCCGCCGGGAAGCTCAGGCGCTCGGAGGCCGCCAGCTGCTGGCCGCCCTTCTCCCACACGACAATGGGCGGCGGCTCCCCCAGGACCACGCACTTGAGTTCGGCCTCGGCGCCGCTCACCACCCGCACGGGCCGCGGAAAGCGCAGGAAGCACGGGGGGCTCCCCTGATCCCCCGAGCCCGCCTTCATCCCGGCGGCTGCAGACTAGCCCGCCGCGGCGGAGGAAGAGAGGGCGGCGGACGCCCCGGAGGCGGCGAGCGAGGAGCCCCGGGTGCGGGGGCCCTCCCAACTCTGCCCCGGCCGCCCGCTCCTGCTCGCCAGCTTACCCTGGGCCCGCAGCTGCAGCTCTGCCGCGGCGGCGGCGGCGGCGGCGAGTCCCTAGCCAGAGCCCCGAGCTCAGGGGGCAGTCCTTCCTGTTTGTCTTTCCAGCTAGGGGCCCCGCTGCCTCCTCGGCCCGCGGCCTGGCTTCCTGCTCTGTTTCCAGCCCCCTCCCACAGCCTGGGCCCCTTTCCTCTCCTCCCTCCCACCTCCAGCCGCCAGGTCCCCAGCCACCCGCCAGGCTTGGCCCTGAGTGGCAGAGGCGCCTGCAGCTGCCAATCCCAAAAATATTCTCTGATGACACAGCTGGAGGACTAGAGCCCAGGCCGGCTTCTCCAGTCTAAGTATAGAGCAGGCGGGACCACCTGCCCCTGCCCCAGCCCCCCCACAGCTGGCCCCCAGCAGTTGCTTGTTTCAAAGGGGTCCCAGAGGAGCCGCGGCTGGTGCATTGTGTCCCTGACAAATGACACTCTTAAGGGGCTGGCTGACCCCAGGTTCCAGGCTCCTGTCCTACCGATGTCCTGCTGTGCTAGGTGCTGGGATGTGACACACACACACACACTGTGTGTATGTGTGTATGAGAGAGAGAGATGGTATGTTTGTGTGTGTATGGGGGGGGGGTCAGGTCACTTAGGGTGAAAACCCTCCCCAGCCCCCTACCCCGCATTCTTGGCGGGAGTGGGAGATAAGGCTCAGGGCCGCAGACATCTGCGTCAGAGATAGGAGGTCTCAGTGCCATGGACAGGGGCACTACGGGCGGGCTGCAGGGCGTGGGAAGGCCTGGGCAAGCCTGGGGTGAGAAAGGTAGAAGAGGGCGGGTGGGGAGATGGAGAGGGAGAGTGGGGAGACGCCGGCAGACCCTGACAGCAGGAGCACAGGGAGGGTGTGGGGCCCCATTGCAGGGCCAGGTGAGCTATGGTGCCCCAGCTGCCCCTGCTCCTCCTCTTGCTGCTGGCCGCACAGGGTGGGCTTGGCTGCCACGGACCGGAGCTCGACCGGGAGCTTGTCTTGGCCAAGGTGAGGGCCCTGTTCCTGGATGCCTTGGGACCTCCAGCGGTGAGCGGGGCAGGTGGAGCCCCTGACGTGCGGCGGCTGCCCCGAAGACACGCCCCAGGAGGCTTCCTGCGCAGGGGCTCGGAGCCCGAGCAAGAGGATGTCTCCCAGGCCATCCTTTTCCCGGCCGCAGGTAACAGGGTGGGAACTGGCAGGGTGACCTCAGGAAGCAGCCCAGGAGGACTGCATGGGCTTGGGGGCCTGGCAGACCTGGGCCTGAATCCCAGCCCTGCCGCTCAGCCGGCTTTGCAACAATGGGCCCAAGCCTCAGTCTCCAGATCTGTAAAATGGGCAGTCACACCTACCCCTCAGGATCGCATGAGGCAGTGACGTAGAGTGCTTGGCTTGTGGGAGGCATTTGGGAGGTATGTGCCAGGTAGATCAAGGGACTCCAGAGAGAGATCTGATCTCAGCCCCTTCCTGCCATCTTTCCTCCCATCTCTCTCTCTGCTTCCTCTCCAAACCCTGTTTCCTCAACCCCAGGCAGCTGAGACTTGAGAAGACATCGGGGATGCAGGAGGATTGGCTGGGGAACTGCTTGGGAGAGGACCTACTGTCCCTTAGGTTCCCATCTTACCTCTATTGCCTGTGTTCCATCGACAGATGAATAAGGCGCTCCTCTGGGTTGTCTTTCTTATCTGGCACAGCTGTCTCAGAGAAGACGCCAACCCACTCCCGCCTACCACCCTCAGCGCATCCCTGGGTAGTATGGTTTTGGAATTGGGTAGAATCCCAGGCTGGCCGCTTAGTAGTTAAACATCCCTTTACCTCTCTAAGCCTCGGTTTCCTTACCTGCAAAATGGGTCAGTTGTTCTGAATTTTCTAAGAGTGGTCATTTACTAGTGTGGCTCTCACTGCCAGCCCTCAGACTGCTGCCGGTTCCTGATGATTTAGAAAGCTCTTGGGCTGGCGCCGCGGCTCACTAGGCTAATCCTCCTACTGCAGCGCCGGCACACTGGGTTCTAGTCCCAGTCGGGGTGTCGGATTCTGTCCTGGTTGCCCCTCTTCCAGGCCAGCTCTCTGCTGTGGCCCGGGAGTGCAGTGGAGGATGGCCCAAGTGCTTGGGCCCTGCACCCCATGGGAGACCAGGAGAAGCACCTGGCTCCTGCCATCGGATCAGCATGGTGCATCGGCCATTGGAGGGTGAACCAACGGCAAACGGCAAAGGAAGACCTTTCTCTCTGTCTCTCTCTCTCTCTCTCACTGTCCACTCTGCCTGTCCAAAAAAAAAAAAAAAAAAAAAAAAAGCTCTTGGGGAAAGGACTGCTCTCCTGCTCTCTCACCCCCATTTGTTTTTGTTCTTTCTGGTGTTAAACTCTTTTAAAAGCAGAATGGTTTTAACTTATCACCTAGTATTTCTGAGATGCCCGGAGAAGTGTAAGCAGCGAACACCCACCTACACACCGTTCAAGATACCACTTCTCAGCTAGTTCAAGTCCGTCAGTTCTTGAGGCTGCTGGAGGGAGACAGCAACACGTTGCTGATGGGCCTGTTAGTGGGCAAACCACCCTGCGGGAAGTTGGCAGTGCTGTGTCGTTTTTGAAGTTGTCCGGGTAGGAGGGCACGTCATGGCGCGCTCAGGAATAGCAGCCGTGATGCACTCCTCCTGCGCAGCCACAACTGCCCTCTCCCTTACCTCTGTCCTCTGCAGGGGCCGGTTGTGAGGACCAGCCGGCGGCTGGAGGGCTGGCCCAGGACGCCGAGGAGGGCCTCTTCACGTACGTGTTCCGGCCGTCCCAGCACATACGCAGCCGCAAGGTGACTTCGGCTCAGCTTTGGTTCCACACCGGGCTCAACAGACAGGGTGCAGCAGCCTCCAATAGCTCTGGGCCCCTGCTCGACCTGTTGACGCTGTCTTCTGGGGGACCCACAGCTGTGCCCATGTCCTTGGGCCACGCGCCCCCTCGCTGGGCCGTGCTGCACCTGGCCGCCTCTGCTCTCCCTCTGCTGACCCACCCTGTCCTGGTGTTGCTGCTGCGCTGTCCCCTGTGTGTCTGCTCGGCCAGGCCTGAGACCACACCCTTCCTGGTGGCCCACACGAAGGCCAGACCCCCTGGCGGAGGGGAGAGAGCCCGACGCTCAGCTCCCCCGATGCCCTGGCCTTGGTCTCCCGCTGCTCTGCGCCTGCTGCAGAGGCCTCCAGAGGAACCTGCCGCCCACGCCTACTGCCACCGAGCCTCGCTCAACATCTCCTTCCAGGAGCTGGGCTGGGACCGGTGGATCGTGCACCCTCCCAGTTTCATCTTCCACTACTGTCACGGGGTCTGTGGGCTGCCCACCCCAGCAGACATGCCCCTACCTGTCCCTGGGGTTCCCCCAACCCCCGTCCCAGTCCTTTCTTTGTTGCCAGGGGCCCAGCCCTGCTGTGCTGCAATCCCAGGGACCATGAGGCCCTTACGTGTCCGTACCACCTCCGACGGAGGTTATTCCTTCAAATATGAGATGGTGCCCAACCTTCTCACACAACACTGTGCTTGCATCTAAGGTGGGGGGGTCCTACTCCCTGTCCCCATGGCTGATGTTCCAAATCTCACTATTATCAGCTGGGCGCAAAGGCAGAGTTCAGAACCTAAGTGGTTCCCATTCCCCTTCCTCCATTTGTCAGCCTGAAGGCCCCCCTGCATACCTTTCCCTGTCCTTGGCTAACCTGTGACAATAAAGAACACCGTGCATATGACCTGGCATGCATTCTTGGGATTCTCTGATAGAGTGTTGGGGAGGCCTGGGCCCTGGGAGCATGGGATTGTGGGAACTCGGGTCGCTCAACCGTACTTGACCTCGAACTTGGAGTTCAAGAGTTTCACTGGATGTGTATCTGTTGGGAAGCTACAATGCTTGGGAATAACACAAAGATGCCCCAAACTCCCTGGACAGCTGCTCTGGGGACAGAACCGACTCTCCTACAAACAGAATCTGTCAGGTGGCCTTCCCTACTACCACACCTAAGGGAGACAAGTTCACTCACACACCTACAAGGTGGCCCTAAGCCTCCTCCCCCACCCTAGCTAATGGTCACCCAGCTCAAGGTCAGGTGATTCGAAGCCTGGCCAGAGATCATGGCCTTTGCAGCTGGGCTGAAACACAGTTCTGAACTGTTCAGACCTTGGGGTCTCTTGGGAGCTGGGGTGGGAAGGAGGGGACAGATACGAGTTGGCAGCATCAGGAAGGCTGTGTCCTGCTCAGGTGAGATCACCAGAACCAAGAGTTGAAAATTGCAGTTTGCTGAGGGCCCTGGAGCTTTTCTAAGTACCCCGGCATGGGCTTTTGGTGTAGGGTCCGTGAGGCCCCACAGTTTTGGGATTCTGGTTCTCAACAGGTTTGGCTGCCTTGATGCCCCCTGTATATCTGTATATGTAAACCCTTAACTCAGTCCTGTAGGTTAGATCACTGCTGGGGAAATGTGCTCTTTTGTGAATCTCTGTGCACACGTAATGTACACACTGGGGGTGCAGGGCACAGTGCCAGTTCTCTTCCCACTGCGTTTCCTCTCGATCCATTCTGCCTCCAGAATTGGGCACTGAAAGCCCCTCTTCTCTGGCCTCCCCCCACCTTCTTTGGTTAAGATTTATTTGTTTTTTTGAAAGAGTTACAGTGAGAGAGAGGGGGAGAGAGAGAGAGAGAGGGAGAGAGGGAGAGAGAGAGAGCGAGCGAGCTATCTTCCACCTGCTGGTTCACTCTCCAAGTTCCTGCAACAGCCGGGGCTGAGCCAGGCCAAAGCCAGGAACTTCTTCTGGGTCTCCCAAGTGGGTGACAGGGGCCCAAGCACTTGGGCCATCCTCCACTGCTTTTCCTAGGCCATTAGGAAGGAGCTGGATCAGAAATGGAGCAGCCAGGACCCCAGCTGGAGCCCATATGGGATGCTGGTGTCGCAGGCAAAGGCTTTAGCTGCTAAGCCACAAAGCCAGTCCCTTCTTGTTTCTCTCACTCTCCTTTCTATCCCCTCTGTCTTACGATCCTTCTGCCCCACACCAGGGTCCTAACTCTCAGCTGGTCGGTTCCCTCTAGTTTCCTGTGTGTGTGTGTGTGTGTGTGTGTGTGTGTGTGTGTAGGAAGAGGAGGGCAGGGCAGTTCAGTCCATCACAGTGAAACTTGAGAACGCTTTCTCACATTGCTGCCTGGCTCCAGTAGGCAGCTGTGCTCAGTCTCCTAGTGGTCAAAGACTCCCTTCTATAGGCCAGCCTGAGGGTGTGGAGGGGAAGGAGTTCCATCCCATCACCCTGTGCTAACACCCTGCCCCCACTCGGGCTAATCTGAAGGAGCTACTGTTCTCCGCAGCACCGGAGCCCTCAGAGTAGGCCCGGGCTCGGTGGAGACGGAGAGCCCAGGAGGCTGCCCCTCTCTTGGAGGTGAAAAACCTGCCTGTTTCCAGTCCTGAGTCTCCCAGCACCTTCATCTCCACCCAGCATTAGAGCTGTTTTGTGCTCAGGGTTCTGGGGATCCCTACTCTGGTAGATTGGGGAGCTGGCTGTCTGGGCTCAGCCAGTCGGGGGAGTGGGAGACTTGGCTCAAGCCTGGCTGTGTGGTCCTTGTTCCCTGTCTGATTTCCGAATTCCTCTTGCTGTACAAGGCCTAGGCTCCTTAATCTTCCTGCTGGGACCCTTGGGCGTCTGTGTGGCCTAGAACTGCCCTATCACCAGGCTGTGGGGTAGGGCTGCTCTGCAGAGGGGCATGGGAGTCTACATCAGCCAGCGAGCAGATCCGTGTTGCAAGTAATAGCTTGCATGTGTCAAAAAAGTGAACCTTGCACAAGGCCAAGTGTGTTTGTTTTACATGACTGTCCTTTATTCCAAAGTGATCCTTTGTGCCTATGTGGTATGGGAAAGTGTTATCTCTCATATGACAGCCTGGAGATGGTGAGAGTTTAGGGGTTTTGTTTAAGTCTTTCTTTACAATTCTACTGTTCTGTGAACTCCCATAGTCCAGGATCACTGCTCGGGGCCATCCCTTCCACAGTCTCTCTCTGAGTCTTAGGATTTGGCTGACTTAGAAAGCAGAAGGATTGCTTATCCCTCCCTGGCTAAGGACATTGTTTTGTCCTTGTTCCTCAACATGGTACAACTCAAGAGCAGCGGACTTCAAACACGGGACATTGTGAACGGTCTTAATTAAGAGTGGTTAAACAGAAAACCAGTTCAAACTGCCTTAGGACCCAGAAAACAAAGGAAAGGAAAACTCTCTGGTTCATTGGCTCCTGATGAGTCCACAGGTACAGCCGGCTTAGGTATGCTTCACTCTAGGCTAAAAAGATGCTACCAGGAGCCATCCTTAGGCTCCACTCCCCCTGGCTTGTTCCCTCCCAGGTCCATGGCAACCCTGGGATGCTCCAGGCTCCCCTCATCTCTTCACTTGGTTCAGCAGGAAAGAGTTCATTCACAAAAGTGCCAGGATGGCTCTTGATGCCCTGATTGGTCTGATCAGGGTCATGTGCCCCTCCAGGAATGGCATCCCGGGGAACAGAATGAGCTAGTGACTTAGCCTGGGCCCTGGGTCCCACCCAGGAGCCAGGAGCCTGAAGCAAAAGGATAAAGGTGAAACAGTTGGGACTCCCCGAGCACAAAAAGGTGGGATAGATGCTGAGAGAAAAGGACTATTGGCTCCTCCTCCCAATTCTCTCAAATCAAGCTTGTTCTCTCTCCCTATATACACAGTATTTTGCAATTATTTTTAATTCGAGAAGCACATATACACGCAAAGAGAGTGGAGGATTCCCTCATCTGGTTTACTCCGTAGATAGCCACAACAGCCAGGGCTGGGCCAGGGGCCAGAGCCAGGAGCCAGGAATTCAATCTAAATTTTCTGGGTGGATGGACCAAACCACTGGAGCCATCACCTGTTGCCTCCCGGGATCTGCATTTGTAGGAAGCCGGAATCAGAAACTGGAGCCAGGAAGCAAACGCAGCCATACCCTGATACAGGATGCAGGTATATTAACTGGGCAATTATTCTTCTTTTAGATTTTTATTTATTTCACTTAGTTGGAAGGGAGAGAGAAGAAGAAGAAGGAGAAGGAGAAGGAGAGGAAGAAGAAGAAAAAGAGGGGGAGAGAGAGAGAGAGATTTTCCATCTGCTGGTTCACTCCCCAAATGCCTCAACTACCAGGGCTAAGCCAGCCCCAAACCAGGGGCCTGAAACTCAATCAGCATCTCCCGTGTGGGTGGCAGGGACAGAAACACTTAAGGCTTCACCTGCTGCCCCCCAGGGTGTGCATTAGCAGGAAGCTGGAATTGCAAGGGAGCCAGGCCTCCAACCCGGGCTCTCTGCTATGGGAGACAGGTATCCTAGCCCACAGCTCCACTGTCTGTTGCCCTGCACATTTTGGGCTGTGGTTTTCTTCTCTAATCAGTTCCCACCTGCCATTCATCTTTCACGTTTCTGGTCCCCCAAGGGCTCTCCTTGTCGTCCAGGGTGATTGTGAATTTATTTACAGGTTCCAGATGGGTGGCTATTGTCAGGGCTGTGTTCTGAGAAATGCACTTAGGTGGCTTCATCATTGTTCAAACATCACAGAGTGTACTTACATAAAGCAACACAGCTACAAGGCACCTGGGTGATCCACCGCCCTACATGGGGTCCGACATTAATCAACATGTCGTTACACGGTGCATGGCTGTATTTTCTGTCCTTTCTAAGCACTTGGGCAAATAGCACAGCATGTTTTGAGCTTACAGTCTTGCACTGGGACTATCACCCACAGTACTGTCACCACCCTCACATGCCTCACTTGGGGGTCAACAGAAGAGGGGCTGGAAGACATCCGCATCCTAATCCTCAGAGTTTGTGAAATGCTATAGCACAGGACAAGTGGAAGCCAAGATGCAGATGGTATCGAGGGGGCTAATCAGTTGCCCTTGGAACCAGGAGGTTATCTTGGATTATCCGGTCGGCTCAGTGTAACCCCAAGGGTCTTTCCATAGTAACGGGCAGGCAATGTCAGAGTGACATGGCGTGAGGAAGACCCAGGCAGCCTTGAAGATGGAAGAAGGACCACAGGCCAGGGGAGTGGGCAGCCGCTTGAAGCTGGGGAAGGCAGGCGCTTCCAGAAAGCGCTGTGGACACCGAGCCTGTGGCCAGTGACACTTGTTTTGAACTTCTGCCCAGTGTAAGACAATGAATTTTTCTTTAAAGATTTATTTGAAAGACAGAGTTACAGAGAGAGGTAGAGACAGAGAGAGAGGTCTTCCACCCACTGGTCCACTCCCCAGATGGCCACAACAGTCGGAGCTGCACCCAGCCGAAGCCAGGAGTCAAGCAACTGTGTTTGCTTCAATTTGTTGCAGCAGCGTGGGATGCTAATGCAAGGTTGTCACGTGACTGCTCCAGGGCCACACTGCCAGCTCCTGGAGAACGAGAGCCACACCTTCTTCCCCTTTATTTACCCAAAACCTGACCCTGTCTGCCTTGTGGTCAGGGTTCAGTATTTGTTGGAGAAACAAAAGAATGAAACCTGCTCCAACTCTGCGGTTCTACAGAGGCACAGAGCAGCTCTCCCCCTGCCCTTCCCCCAGCTCTGGGGACCCTGGGATGGCATTTTTCTCGTTTCCTTCCCTTTGGCCCATAGTTCCTTCCGCAGGTCTCACTGCTATTCCATGTGCAGCTTTTCCCTAGCTGTGGACCGTTCCCTTCCTCCCTCTGGCCCTGAGTGCGGGGACAACTGAGACGGAAGACACACGTCTCACATGCACCTGACTTTGCCAATGGGCCTCCTTCGGGTTGTGCTGGAAATGGCATCTTTGATTGCCTTTCCTACATTCGGCCGGCTTTCCAATGTTCTCCATAGCTGCCTGTTTTTTTCTATCTATATTTCTATTTTATATATTTATATTTAATTATTTTTATATTTTATATCTATATCTATGTTTTCTATCCAGCTCTTTCCAAACCAGTATGAATGGCTACCAGGGTCTTCATCTCTCCTTGGCCTTTTTGGGTGCTAAATGAAGCCAGAGCCTTGGGCTTTCTCACAGCCCATCCTAACCGCCTTTTCAGATGATTCCGTGGGTTTTTAGGGCAGCCAATGCAATGAATTAAAGGTACTTTCAGATTGCCTCTAGTTTACCACGAAACCACTCATGGAATCTTTCAGTTTATTTTAGACAGAGCTGCAAAGTACCCTCAGCAAGGTGACCAGAGCTGTTGCTGGGTCCCTAGAATATTGTCATTTTGTTGCTTCCTCTTCAGCCAGCCATTCCTAGGCCCCGGGTTCTCTGATTTCACACTGAGCTTGGCTTTGGCCTCTCTGCTTCTCCCCGTGCGTGCCTCCGGTTCAGTCTCTCCAGGAACCAGGCTCTGATGAGCTTGCACGGTCACGGCTGAATGCAGAGCTCTCCTGCCAGACTTTCTCCAGCGCCGCTGCCACGTCCTGTGTGTTTGACTTTGGTCACTGGACTGGTTCCTGGGCCAGTGTTTGGTGGCCAGGTCCAGAACTAAGAGACACAATATGGTAATTTAGGGAGAAAGAACTGCCTCTGACCACTCAATCCTGGGGCTGTGCTGGTAGGCATGAGGACTTCTGTCATCCAGTTCATTACAAAAGCTTCTTTGGACATAATATTCACACCTCTTCATTGTCTTCTGTCTGTTTCCCTTTCTCACTCCACAGAGATACCAAGTTATAAAACAAGGAAACCATCCAGTTTTGCCCCAACCCAAGTGTGGCAGCTTCATTTTGGAGGAATCCTCAGATTCAAATTCTCTGATGTGCTGGAGGCTGTGGTGGCAGAGCAGGGAGGTCCAGGCCCAGGGCGATGGATCATGTCCTAAAGATGAACTATGGCAGGTCTAGGGCTTGCATGCTCCACGGTATCAACCAACAGTAGACAGGCAGGGGGCTAGCATTGTGGATTAAGACACAGACAAAACACTAGTATCCCACACAGGAGCACCAGTTCCTGACTGCTCCACTTCTGATCCAGCTCCCCGCTAAAGCTCCTGGGAAGGCAGTAGATGATGGCCCAAGTACTTGGGCCCGTCACCCATGTAGGAGATCAGGGTGGAGTTCCTGGCTCCTGGCTTTGGCACGGCCCAATATCTGGCTGTTGCGGCCAACTGGGAAGCACACCAGCAGGTGGAAGAACCCTCTCTCTGCCACTCGTGCTTAAATAAATAAATTAATTAGAAAAACAAAAGCAAGCAGGCTCTATCTGAAGCCTGTATTCTCCTGTAGCTGACTTTGCCACTGCTGTATAAAATACTCTTCTCACTTCTTTTCATCCCTGAAGCTTAAGTTAGTAACGGGCATACTTTTCCCTGCCTTGTTTTTTATCATAAGCATTTTGTAGAAGCTACTTCAGACAATTTAAGAGCGGCAGCTCTCCCCTCCTGGCCGTGGGGGTGGTGCCCGAGGCAAGTGAGCTGTTCTCTCCAGAACCAGATCCATTGCTGTGCTGGGAGGTCTTGGTCACGTGTTTGGAAGGAGCAGCTGCACATTGCTGATTTTAGGTGGAGTGTTACTCTCGGGAACTAAAACTCAGAAGAATGTTTACAAGTTAAGACCATGACATCATAATACTTCTTTGAGAAACACAGTTTTATTCATGGCAATATGAAATTATGCAATAGTAGCTCATAAATATTGGGCCACTTTCTGACACCAGTTGTTTTAAAATGACACTGCATGCCTTTTGAATACAGATACTAATTCTTTAAGAAGTGAATTTGAGCTTCAAACTTTAAAGAGTGCTAAGATTTGATTTAAAAAAATAGTTCTTTAATCCTTTTGGAATCTACTGTGCAGAATGTTAAGGGGAGGAACTTGGCCTTCCCCACACGGACAGCTGGTTGTCTGAGAATTGTTCAGTAACTCATTGTTTACCCCATTATTTTAAAGACAATTTTATCACAGATAGTAAAAAAAAAATTCCAGTAATCGTGGTTGCTGCTCGCTGTATCATTGTTTTTCTGCCTCTTTGTCGGTATCACCCTGCTTTGGTTACTCTGACTTCAGTGGCTCTCTGCTATCTGGCAGGGCAAGGTCCCTATTAATGTCTCTTGTTCACCCCCACCGCCCTCCCTTAACATTTCTTGGCTGTGTTGATGTGTTTAGTCTTCCACAGGAATTCCAGAATCAACTTGTCAAGTTCCAGAATCTGCCCATAGGGATTTTGATTGGAATTGCATTACATTGACATCATTGTAATATTGAATCCTCCCAGCAGGAACTTGGCCTTTTTAAAATTTATTTAGGTCATTTTTAACATCCATAAGGTTCTCTCACTTTCATACAGATCTGGTATGTTTCTTAAAAGGTTCTAAGTATACGTTCAGAATATATTTATTCTTGGCCACGATAGTAAATGAGCCTTTTTTTTACACTTTAGGTTTTTTTAAAAATGGTTTTGTCTTAGTCAAGGTTCTCATGCAGCAATTTACAGAAAGGAACTTAGGCCAAAGAAAGAAAGAAAGAAAGAAAGAAAGAAAAAAAAAGGCGAGTGAGAATTCTTTGGAAGGCAGCCAAGGCCAAGGGCAGAAAGTGAAGTGGGCCCCACACGGGGGAGGGCAGCGAGAGCTTCTGGGTCTGCTGCTGCTGCTCCGCACACGGGCCTCTGCTCTCCCTCTGTGCTTCTGACTCTGCTTTGTCCACTTTCACACGTCTGGGAGGCAGGGGACACAGGACAAACCTGTTACAGGGCTACAGGCGTAGGAATGCAGCAATTCTCCGATGCTGACTGTGCGCCGGGAGGCCCCGCTGAATCTCTGGTGCCAGAACCTTCCCGTCTGTTTCTTGCCCCAGAGTGGGAGTCGTTACAACACAGCAGTTACACCACGGGAGAACCTGCTCTCCTAGCTTTCATTTAACTGATAAACAGGGAAGGACAATCCCCAGGCTATGCGGCTAACAGTTCAATTACAGTAGACAGAGCCTCTGTGTTCACAATGTACTTCCACATAATTCACTTAACCACCTTTTAAATGGCTGGGCTTTGGGCTCAGAACACAAAGTATGCCATTGAATGCTTTATGAGCACACATCGCCTTTTCAGCTTGTCTTTTTGAAACATTTTTATCTATTTATTTGAAAAGCAGAGAGACCCAGGCAGACAAAGAGATCTGCCATCTGCTGGCTCACTCCTCAAAGACCCACAACAGTCCGGGCTGGAACTGAGTGAAGCCAGGAGCCCCCAACTCAATCTGGGTCTCCCTCATGGGTGGCAGAGACTTAACTACGTGAGCCATCCCCGGCAGCCCCCCAGGGTGTGCAGTGTCAGGAAGCTGGAATCAGGATGTAGGCCCAGGCACCCCCGATACAGGATGTGGGCTCCCCAAGTGGGCATCTTAAGCGGCTGCCCCATTTTGTCTTCTGAAAGTAAGATCCAGACCGCGCGGTGGTGTTAAGTTAGGGTTAAGCCCCGTTCTGCAACCCCAGCATCCCATATGGGTGCCCGTTTGAGTCCCGGCTACTCCGTTTCCCATCCAGCTCCCTGCTCCTGTGCTTGCAATCACTAGATGACGCACGGCCTTGGGCCCTTGCACCCAGTGGGAGACACCCAGTGGGAGACCAGGAAGAAACTCCCGGCTCCTGGTTTCAGCCTGGCCCAGCCTCAGCTGTTGCAGCCAAGAGCGGATGAAGCTCTCTCTCTCTTTAACTCTGCCTTTCAAATAAATATATCTTTTTTTTTTTTTTTCAAAAGAACTTTCAAATTTGGCAACTTGGGATAAGGATGACTACGACCCTACTCTCATCTGGCTTAGGACTCATTTTGATTTTCCTTGTAGAAAACGGACACTCATAAACTCTCCTTGGGAACCAGAAATCAGCTAAAACACATTTTTCTTTGCTGAATGTCGCTCAGTCGCTGACATTAGCATTTGAGCAGGTACCTGGCGGAAAGCTACAAGGGGAACTTGGCAGTCTCTGGGCGATCGGTTACTAATTGAACGACCTTCACAAATAACCCAGCTAGCTCTGCGCAGCTGTTTTCACCCTGGCCAACACGATTCGCGTGTAACATGAAGACACGCGGTAAAAACCAAGCACAGGGCCACGTGGGGCGTTGACCGACGGACAACAGCAGGAGGCTGCGGCAGGGGAGAAAAACGAGTTTACAGGGGCAGGAAGGGGAAGGCGGCAAAGGGGCCACGGCGGGGGCACGCAAGCCCCACGCGAATACCGAAGAACTTCCACGGCAGCCGCGCGCGCCTTCAACTCCAAAAGCAGCGTTCGCTTTGAATGAGGCTTTCCCTCACTAGCAGGAAATTCCATTCCTCCAAACACTGTTTCCTTGTCCAGGCTGCAAACGAAGTCAGGTTTTCCTCCCTGTCCACCAGGGCCGCGGCCAAACCCCGGGCAGCACCCCGCCCACAGAGCGACGCCCCGCCCACAGAGCGACGCCCCGCCCAACCCGGCCGGCCCCGCCTCCTCCCGACACGTCCGCACGACTCGGGGCGTGGCTTCCGGCGACGGGAACGCGCTTTCCGGGAGAGTCCCTCGGCTCCCTTTCCTTCCGGGGCGGGACTTCCTGTGCATCCTAGCGGCTGGGCTGCGGAGCTGGTAGGAGGATCCGACGGGAGGGTCTCCTGGTCCATTGAACGGGCACTCCGGAGGGCACTTTTCCTCGCTTGTCTCTGTTGCATTTTCCTGCACGCCACGCCCCGGACGCCGGGCGGTGTCGGCGCCACCACCCAGCGGAGACTCTGCCACTTCCTCTTTCAGGCTCCGCCCCCGGCGTCTCGTGACCATGACGACCGCCCCGCGGGACTCCGTGGTGTGGAAACTTGCGGGACTGCTGCGGGAGTCCGGTGAGTGGACTTCCGGTTGAGCTGGGCCTCGGGCGAGGTGGGCGTGCCCTGCGCCTTGAGAGCCGCGAAGGTGCGATGGCTGGGGTCGCCAGCTGTCACTTGCTTCCCGCGGCTTCGTTCGCACCGCCGTTGCCTTCCGTGTCCTTGCTGTCGTGGGCGGCCTCAAAAGCCTGGCCGTCCTGCTTTCTCCGCGCGTTCTCTGATACTCAGAGGGAAGTGGTCACTCTGCCGGGGACTGGGCATCGTCGTCGTCGTCCGGCGCGGCGCCCAGTGTAGCGTGGGCAGAAGCCGGGGAGTCGGACTCGCCTGGCTTGGAGGCTCAGCCCAGTTTCAGAGTTGGCCCGAGAGGGTTTTCTGAGCCTCAGGATTTCTCACCCGCAGAATGACATCATGATTCGTTTTAGCTCATGTGAAGCATTACTCATAGAGCTTCTTTATTCATAGAGAGTCTTACTCATGTAGATTCTTTTTAAGTGCTCAGAATCGGCAGCTGTGGCTATCGCGATGGCTTCCCTCCCTCTGCCCGGGCAGTGGAGCCACTTTGCATGCAGGGTTCGCATTAGTTTTGGCAGAACAAGCTCTTAGACAGAAGTAGCAGCTTCCCACCAGCTACGTGGCCTCAGTGGAGATCCTTAACTTCTTTGCGGCCTGTAGGACAGGGTCTGTGGGGCTTCTCTTTGGGCACTTCCGGAGATGTAAATAGCGCCCGAGTCATGTGGCACTTGTTGCCAGTTAAGGTCAGCTGCTGCTCCTCACGGTTTGCCACCCAGATGGGTGGTTTTGGGGAATGTCGCTCTCTGGCTGCTTCATCTCCTGGCTTGTGTGACTAATGATACAGTGGCTGTGCTAATGATGTTACAGCTGCAGGACGCTATGCACCTGTTGTGCTTCCTCCTCTGGACCAGGAGGCTCTTTGAGGGTGGGAGGGGTCCTGGCCCACATCAGCGCTCTCCCCAGTGTCGAGCTGCCTCATGCAGGGTTGTAGGATTGGTTCACTTCACAGAAGTTTGATAGGGCCCTGCGGGCTCGGGCGGCTGGGATGTGTGAGCATGTGACTCCGAGGAGGTTGGGGAAGGGAGATCTGGTGATGGTGCTTGCAGGACTCTATCCACATGACACAGAACTATGTCTGCACATTGTGATCTGATGTTGTGCTGCCTCCGATGTCCTCACTGGGGGAAACTGGGTTAATAGGTGGGACCTCTGAGTATTTCTGCAGCATCCCTTCCTTTTGTCACTTTATATTTATTTATTTATTTTTTGACAGGTAGAGTGGACAGTGAGAGAGAGAGAAACGGAGAAAGGTCTTTCTTTTACATTAGTTCACCCCCCCAGTGCATGCTGTGGCCGGCGCACCGCGCTGATCCAAAGCCAGGAGCCAGGTGCTTCTCCTGGTCTCCCATGGGGTGCAGGGCCCAAGCACTTGGGCCATCCTCCACTGCACTCCCTGGCCACAGCAGAGGGCTGGACTGGAAGAGGGGCAACCGGAATAGAATCCGGCACCCCGACCGGGACTAGAACCCAGGGTGCCAGTGCCGCAGGTGGAGGATTAGCCTATTGAGCTGCGGCGCCGGCCATCTGTCACTTTATTTTAAAGTTAGAACAAATTCTCCATGCCTAGTCTATGGTTGGGTTCCTTCAGCGCAGTGGCGAATACGAAGGTGACCCAAATATGCCTTCAAGGATGACTGGGCCATTTAAAGCCTTGAAATCGTTAGTCTGGCCTTGCCAGGACAGCTGCAGGTGGAACTTGAAATTTAGTAAATCTTGGGCTAGCAGTGTGGTGTGGAGGGTTAAGCTGCCACATGCGGTGCCAGCGTTCCCTGTGGGCACTGGTTCTTTTCCCGGCTGCTTCCACTTCTGATTCTGCTCCCTACTAATGGGCCTGGAAAAGCAGCAGAAAATGTACTGTATGTAGTATTATTTGAAAGTTTCTGAAATGCGCATATTACGATCACAGTCAGAAAAAGAAATCAAGAGAAAGCCTTCCAGCACCTCGTCTGGAGAAGCGTGTGGTGTGAATGTGCAGCAGCGTGATTGACTGAGAAAGGAGGAGGTTGGTCTCGAGTGGGGCAGTGGAAGGGGATGCGTCAGACAATGAGAGGGCTTATTTCCAGCGCTGCGAGTAGACCAGGCTTATTTGAGCAGAAGGTGAAAGAATGTGCAAATAGCGGTTAGAGTTGTGTGGCACAGCAGTCTCATGTGTCAGGCTGAATAGCTAGGACTCTGTTGAAGATGGGGAAGCCACTGAGCACTCTGAGCCTGGGAGGAGATTCAGAGTTGATCCGATAATGGAAGATCGGTAACATGGGTGGGGGAGGTGTCTTTGGGGTGACAACGTCTTAGAAGGAAGGGAGGGATCTTTTCACTGTGTCTTCCCTCCTGTCGGCCCTCTCCCTACAGGGGACGCCGTCCTGTCTGGCTGTAGCACACTGAGCCTGCTCACTGGCACGCTGCAGCAGCTGAACCGCATATTTGAGCTGTACCTGGGGCCATGGGGCCCTGGCCAGACAGGCTTCGTGGCTCTGCCCTCACACCCTGCCGACTCTCCCATCATCCTCCAGCTGCAGTTCCTCTTCGATGTGCTGCAGAAAACGCTTTCGCTCAAGGTGCTGGGGGCAGAGGCGGGCGGGATGGGGCAGGATGTACCCAGGAGAGTGATGAGGCTGGGAGTGGGTAAGGGAGCGAGAAATCTGCAGGGCTGAGAAGTGGCTGATGTAGATGCAGGTGCTTGGGCTCCGGGAGGGAGACCTGCTGTGTCTTAGTGGCTGTGGTGTTTTTCTTTTAGCTGGTCTATGTCCCTGGTCCTGGCCTCCCAGGACCCATCAAGATTTTTCCCTTCAAGTCCCTTCGGCAGCTGGAGGTACAGGGGCGTTGGGGCACGTGGTGCATGAGACCCAGCTTGGGGCAGCCTCTAGGGTAAAGAGGTGGCGTCTTTTTGTGGGGAGGCCTGGCCCGAGTGTACCATGTACAATGTGTGGCACCCGCTCTCTTTTCCGTTTATTGCTTCCCTTACCCTTTGTGGGGCTTCGTCATTTTCTTCCCGCTTCCGGAGGGGAGGTGGGGATGAGGCCTTTGTCTTCACTGAGGGTCCGCCCCCTCCCTCCCCCTGCCCTGCGCAGCCCCGAGGTGTCCCCCTGCACTGCCTGTCTTCTCTGAGGCTCCGCCCCCTCCCTCCCCCTGCCCTGCGCAGCTCCGAGGTGTCCCCCTGCACTGCCTGTCTTCTCTGAGGCTCCGCCCCCTCCCTCACCCTCCCCTGCGCAGCTCCGAGGTGTCCCCCTGCACTGCCTGTATGGACTCCGTGCCATCTACTCGCAGCTGGAGACGCTGATTTGCAGCAGGAGCATCCAGGCTTTGGAGGTAAGCAGGGGGGACGCGCCCTGATTCCTTGTCCCGCGAGACTCGGAAGACCGAGCTGTGTGTCCTCTGCAGCCTTCCCCTGCTCCTGCCTCCCTCGCGTGTCCTCACTCACTGTCCCATCCCGCAGCTCCGTGTCCCTGTCACACGTTCACAGTTACACCAGTAGCACCGGCTTAAACCTCCTAGTGTCTGCCCTCCTCCTCTCCCTACAGGGAACTCCTTGAAGACAGAACCCAGGGCTTTTCTCTTTATTTTTAAAAAAGATTTTATTCATTTATTTGAGAGGTAGAGTTACAGACAGAAAAGGAGACAGAGAGAAAGGTCTTCCATCTGCTGGTTCACTCCCCAAATGGTCGCGATGGCTGGAGCTGGGCCAGTCTGAAGCCAGAAACCAGGAGCCTCTTCCAGTCTCCCACATGGGTGCAAGGGCCCCAGCACTTGGGCCGTCTTCTGCTTTCCCAGACCCTAAGGAGAGAGCTGGATTAGCAGAGAAAGAGCAGGGACTCGAATCAGTGTCCTTATGGGATGCGGGCACTGCAGGTGGAGGCTTAGCCTACTACATCGGAACACCGGCCCCTGAAAGCCTGTTTTTTTTTTTTTAAGATTTATTGGCCGGCGCCGTGGCTCAACAGGCTAATCCTCCGCTTTGCGGTGCCGGCACCCTGGGTTCTAGTCCCGATTGGGGCGCCGGATTCTGTCCCGGTTGCCCCTCTTCCAGGCCAGCTCTCTGCTGTGGCCCGGGAGTGCAGTGGAGGATGGCCCAGGTGCTTGGGCCCTGCACCCCATGGGAGACCAGGAAAAGCACCTGTCACCTGGCTCCTGCCATCGGACGAGCGTGGTGTGCCGGCTGCGGCAGCCATTGGAGGGTGAACAACAGCAAAGGAAGACCTTTCTCTCTGTCTCTCTCTCTCTTACTGTCCACTCTGCCTGTCAAAAATAAAAAAAAAATAAAAAAATTAAAAAAATAAAAATAAGATTTATTTATTTATTTATTTGTGAGGCAGAGAGGGAGCGACAGAGATCTTCCATCCACTGGTTCACTCCCCAAATGGCCACAATGGCCAGATCTGGGCCAATCCAAAGCCAGGAGCCAGGAGCTGGCTCAGGTGTCCCATGCAGGGGCAGGGGCCCAAGGGCTTGGGCCATCTTCTGCTGCTTTCCCAGGCACATTAGCAGGGAGCTGGATCGGAAGTGGAGCAGCCTGGGCTTGAACCAGCGCCCATATGGGATACCGGTGCTGCAGGTGATGGCTTCACCCACTACACCACAGTGCCGGCCCCACGCCCTGGGCTCTGTTTAAGCGTGTATCCGCGGATGGAGCCCAGTGTATGGGGCACGAATGATGGGATGGTAGGGCATGGCCTTGGTGTGGAGAGGAGAAGGGATGGAGTAAGGAGCTCCCGTGTGCCCGCTCAGGAGCTGCTCTCGGCCTGCGGAGGTGACCTCTGCTCTGCCCTCCCCTGGCTGGCTCTGCTTTCCGCGGACTTCAGCTACAACGCACTGACTGCCTTAGACAGCTCCTTGGTGAGTGCCTCAGGGGAGGGACAGGGACGGGGTTCTAGGCAGCGGGGCCAGCGGGCTGTGGGGCGGCCTTGTAGTGAGGCTCAGTTCTCTGCTTCCTCTCCCATCCCCCAGCGCCTCCTGTCAGCCCTGCGCTTCTTGAACCTGAGCCACAATCAAGTCCAGGACTGCAAGGGCTTCCTCATGGTGAGTGTGAGCAGCCTGGCGCCGGCGGCGTCCTCACCCTCCCAACCGGACCCCTGTACTCCCACCTGCTCTCGCCCCAGGCGTGGTCACATCCACCACCTCGCGGATGTGGTTTGGGGGCTCAGGCGCTTGCATCAGACAAAGCAGAGTTCAGATCTCAGCTTCGGACAGCCGGTGTCACTTGGGCCAAACCAGGTGACTTCTTGGTTTCCTCACCTGTTAAGCAGTACTCGTAGGAGTAGCTGGAGGTTACCAGGAGCGCTGGTACACGCAGAGTTGCTGCTGAACAACTTGTCTTCTGGGGTCTCCCGTCCCCTGCCAAGGGTGAACAAAGCTGGATGCTAGTTAAAGAAGTACGGACAGATGTTACTTAGTAGTAAACTGTGATGCTAGGGAAGAGGATGCAACAGGAACTAAATTCCACCTCAATCAGTGCGGAAGAGACCAGGTGTTTTGAAGGGAGGGTGGGATGGGAGAATAGCAAGGCCTGAGCAGAGCCGGGGGAAGTGGAAATTTACAAAAAGCAGCAAGGGGACGTTGTTCCATGGGAAACCCATCTGGGTTTGTTGACTGGACTTCGTCCATGCTAGGCCCCCACCTCCCATGGAGACGGAGAGAAGTGGCCCTGTCTTCAGGTATTGGCTGCAAGGAATAGTAAATTCTTTGGCGGCCTTGAGTTTCCCCAGGCAGGAATTTAAGGGCACTGAAGTGGCTTTCCTAGGGATGTGGGCCGAAGCTCTTAGGAACCATGTTAGTGTTTGTGCAAGGTTTTTCTTTTTATTTGAGAGGCAGAGAGAGAGAGATACGGAGAGTTTTCATTGTCTGGTTCACTCCCCAATTGCCTGCAACAACTGGGGCTGAGCCAGGCCCAAGCTGGGAGCTGGGTATGTAGTCCATGTCTCCCACATGGTGGGTGGGAACCCAGTTACTTGAGCCACCATCACTGCCCCCCAAGGTCTGCGTTAACAGGACGCTGGAGTCAGGCGCTGGAGCTGTGAATGAAACCCAGATTCTTTGATGTGGGACGTGGGCGTCTTAACCACTAGGCCGGATGCGCCTGCTCCCTCTTGAAGTGCTTTTGTTTTTAATTGATTTGAAAGACAGAGTGCCAGAGATTGAGGTAGATATATTTTCCGTTTGCTGTTTACTGCTTCAGTGCCGGGACGATGACAGACTGAAGCCTGGAACTTGGAACGCAGTCCAGGTCTACCATGTAGATGGCAGGGACCCAAGCAGCTGAGCTGTCCCTGCGTCTCCTAGGGCGTGCACTAGCAGGAAGCTGGACCAGCAGTGGAGGTGGGACCTGGACCTAGGCCCTCTGACATGGGCTGCGGGCGTCCCAGAGCCACTCACCCTGCTGCACTGCGACACTCACAGGATCTTTAATGTGGAAATGGAAAGAATTGAATTCTTTTTTTTTTTTTTTTAAGGAAAGGATTTACTTTATTTATTTGAAAGAGTTGAGAGAGGGAGAGAGAGAATGATCTTTCATTGCCTGGTTCATTCCCTAAATGGCTGCAACAGCCATGACTGGACCAGTTCAAAGCCAGGTGTGTGGAACTCCATCTGGGTTTCCTACGTGGGTGGCAGGGCTCAAGTAGTTGGGCCATCTTCTGCTGCTTCCCCAAGCACATTAGCAGTGAGCTGATCAGAAGTAGAGCAGCCAGGACTTGACCGGTGCTCATAGCTCACTGTGCCATAATGCCAGTCCTGGAAAAAAAATAATTTATTCTGAATTTTGTTGAGCTTGTGCTGAACAGTCTTCCGTTTCTAATAGGCCAAGGTCGAGGCCTAGTTAGAAAGAGGTGTCCAAAGGGCTTCCCCAGAGTTGTCAAGGTGAGAATCTTTTGTCAGTCCTTCTTGTTCAAGGAAAGAAGAGGCACTTATCTTTCCTCTGAACAACATAAATCCATTTCTTGCCTGATCAGTTTTTGTTCATTAGGGAGCAACTGAAGTATATATTAAGACCTGGTAATGGAGGGTATTTGCCGGGAGGCGTGAGCATTTAATGGAGGACATTTCTATGGAAATGAAAAGGAAAGATCAGTGGTTGGAGCAGACCATAAGTCCATTTTCTGAGTCCAAAAGGCAGCCAGCTGAGAAGGTTCCTAGATGTTGAGCCCTGAGCTTCTTGGGAGGCGGCGAGAGGGTGGCAGTGGCAGTCTGATGGATCCTAGGCTGTGGTGTGGCTGCTCTGGCGCTGACTCGGACGGCGGTGGCACACTCACGGTTCTTCCCTGGGTCTAGGCGTGGAAGACGTAGGGATTCACGCGGACTTTCTCATGTAGTGGTTCATACGTGAGCTGTTGTGTGATGAGTCCTTTCAAGTTTCTATCAGTAGTCCAGTTTCAGCTCAGTGGGGCTTTTTTCAGCTTCTGAGGGGAAGGCAGTCTACAAGATAACCCAGAGCTACAGTGTAGCCAGGTCTTCATTTTCAGTGTAGCCAATTCAAGAGGGAGGAACACAGACCAGAAATACTAGTTTGGAGAATGGTAGCCAAATACTGAAACAAATTAGAAGAATTGAGAACTCGGTAAGGGCTGACAGAGTGGGTAAACCAGGACCCAGTCCACTTTTACTCGTAGATAATCCTCAAAGAGAATGAACAGTACTAGGAGGCCTGTGGCCCAGTGGGTTAAACCATATGCCAAGATACCATATCGGAGTACCATTTCAAGTCCTGGCTCCCGGCTTCCAGTCCAGTCCCTGCCAATGTAATGGAGAAGGCAGCAGGAGATGGCTTGGGTTCCTGCCACCCAGGTGGAGCTCCTAGTTCCTGGCTTTGGCCTGGCCCAGCCTTGGCTGTTGTGGCCATTTGGGCAGTGACCTGGTGGATGGAACATTTCTCTGTGTCTCTGTCTCTGCAACTCTACCTTTAAAATAAACAAATCTCAAGAAAAAAGAAAAAACAAACAGGACTGGAATCTAGTAACCCATGAGGGTATGTAAATACTCTGTTTAGTTGAGGCATGCAAGTTTCCTCTGTAGTCGCCACTTTCCCCCTTGATGAGACAGTAAGGTGATTTACAAACTCAGCCTGGTCTCATTAGATTGGACCTGCTTAGTTGCATGGGTGCGGTGAGAATTGTAATTAACTACATAGGCTTTTTAAGTTTGCTTTGGTGGAACATATTTTTTTTAATAAAAGAGAACTTTTTTAAAAAAAGGTTTATTTATTTATTTGAAAGTCAGAGTTACACAGAGAGAGGAGATGCAGAGAGAGAGAGAGAGGTCTTCCATCTGCTGATTCATTCTCCAATTGGCCACAATGGCTGGAGCTGCGCCGATCCAAAGCCAGGAGCCAGGAACTTCTTCTGGGTCTCCCACTCGGGTGCAGGGGCCCATCTTCTACTGCTTTCCCAGGTGCATTAGCAAGGAGCTGGATCGGAAGTGGAATAGCTGGGACTTGAACTGGCACCCATATGGGAGGCCAGCATTGCAGGCAGTGGCTTTACCCGATGTGACACCATGCTGGCCCCTAAGGGAGAGGTTTTATAGATGCAGTTTGGAAGATCTTGGTTCCTAAAGAAGCCGTGGAAGTTCCAGAGTCTCCTCAGTGAAGTCAGGCCAGCAGGAGCGGGGAAGCATGTAGTCGACAGGGGTCTCTGGCAACCAGGGAGCTCCTGGGAGGAGCAGGTTCAAGAAGCAAGAACAGGAATCGGGGAGTGAGTGGCTTGTCCCTGGAAGCAGAGTGAGGAAGAACTTCCAGCCCAGGAGGGACTCGGAGACACAGCCGGGACTCTCACCTCGAGGCAGAGTCCGTCTCACTGCCTGGTGGCCTTCGTCCCAGGCGCTGGGTGGGGAGTCGTCTCAGCAGTGGGTCTGCCACTCATCAGGCAGCCTTCAAAGGTGCACCCTGGGTCCTGGGGGAGAGGCCCATCTCATCCCGTCTGAGTCTCGCTGCCAGGTGGCTGTCACAGCTGGGTGTGGGTGAAGACAGGTGTTCATCAGTAATCAGCTACTGTGTTATAGAGGGAAGAGGGTCGGGGGTGGGCTGAAGTCCACCTTCCACCTCTATGCACAGTCACAGCATCTTTTTTAAAAGTTATTTTTAAATATTTGTTTATTTGAGAGGCAGAGTTACGGAAAGGTCTTCTATTTGCTGGTTCACTTCCCAAATGGCTGCAATGGCCAGATCTGAGGTGATTCAAAAAGAGGAGCCAGGAACTTCTCCTAGGTCTCCCACGAAGGGTGCCCAAGCACTTGAGCCATCTTCCACTGCTTTCCCAGGCCGTCAGCAGAGAGCTGGTTTGGAAGTGGAACAGCCGGAACTGAAACCGGCGCCCATGTGGGATGCCAGCGCCTCAGGCAGAAGTTTAACCTTCTATGCCACCTCACCAGCCCCAGCCACAGCATCTTAGAGGGAGAGTGAGGGAGGGGTGCGGTGGGGCCTGAGCAGAGCCAGGGAAGTGATTTGCAAAGAGCAGGAAGGGAACGTTGGTCTGGTAAAACCCATTAGGTTTGCTGATTGACTGGCTCTTATCCAAGCTAGGCCCAGACCTCCCACAGAGACCAGGAGATAGGGGTCCCGTGCTCAGTTGTTGGCTGGAACAAATAATAAAATCTTTGGCAGCCTGGAGTTTTCCTAGGCAGGAACTTAAGTGGGCTGAAGGGGCCATGCTGGGGCTGTGGCCTTGAGCTGTTAGGAACTGCGCTAGTGTCTGTTCAAGTCTTTCTGCGGGGCGGGTGGGTGTGGTGGGGGAGGAAACGGTTTGTGCCAGAGACGACAGTTTTTTAGGGGAGGTTGAGGCCGAGAGGAGAAGTCTGCTCCGAGGTATCTGACTAGCTTTTGGTCAAGGAGAGTTTTTGTTTCCCTGGCCCTGCCAGGATTTGTCTGAGCTCTGCCATCTGGACATCTCCTACAACCGCCTGCATTTGGTGCCGAGAATGGGACCCTCCGGGGCTGCTCTGGGGATCTTGATCCTACGAGGCAATGAGCTTCAGAGCCTGCGTGGTGAGCCTGGGGCACAGGGGCCACCGGGAGGGGAGTGTGAGTGCGGCGGGGGTGCGGTGGAGAGAGGGAGTGGTCCTGCAGGTGGCCTGGGGACCACGTGCCTCTGAGCCTCCTGAGGGTTTGGAGTGGGCCTGAGCCACGAGGGTGTGTCTCTCAGCATCCCCCTCCCCTGGCCCCCCCACCCCAGGCCTGGAGCAGCTGAGGAACCTGCGGCACCTGGATGTGGCGTACAATCTGCTGGAGGGACACAGGGAGCTGTCGCCGCTGTGGCTGCTGACTGAGCTCCGCAAGGTGAGTTGTGGCTGGGCCTCTGCCCCGGACTGGAGGCTGGTGCCTTCCTCCCACGGGGCAGGTCCCGGGCACCCGCCATCCTCTCGTCCTGCCTCTCAGCTCTACCTGGAGGGGAATCCTCTATGGTTCCACCCCGAGCACCGAGCCGCCACTGTCCAGTACTTGGCACCGCGGGCCAGGGATGCTGCTCCTGGCGTGAGTGACTGCCTGTGCCCCTCTGCTTTCCCTTTCCTGCCTAGTCCCACCTCCCCCGCCCACTCTTGCTGCCCCTGGGGAGCGGCCTGGGACTGAACCCCACGTTTACTCTTTCTTCAGTAGCTAGCTGACCCCACCCCCAGCTCTCCGCCTCCTCTTTGTCTCTGTTCAGTTCCTTCTTGATGGCCGGGTCTTGTCACCGAGGGACTTCCAGGTCAGTGTGGTGGGGCAGGGGAGCCGGTGATAAGAACTGCTGTGAAGGGAGGGTGCCGATGGGGAGCTGGGGTGGCAGGGGGGTCTTCCTGGACACCCTTGGCTGGCGTGGGTGGGGCACAGGTGCTCCGTGGCCCCGAACTGTCTCTTTTTCCATGTCACGTGCCAGACCCCTGCTTCTTTGGGGCTTGGCCCGACTGCCCCACCTGTGCCCTGGACAGCAGGGAGTATGACCGAAACCTCAGGTGGCCCTGAGCTGAGTGACAGCCTCTCCTCAGGGGGCATTGGGACCCAGCCCCCACTTCGGAAGGTTAAGGTCAGTGGCGTTTTTGATCGCCTCGTGTCTGGGTTGGGTCTGTCCCTGCGGCCCTGGCTTCTCTGGTCAGGGAGTAGTAGGGAGGCCTCATCCTGCCAGTGGCTGTCGGTGGGGGGTGGCCACGGGTGGTGGAGCTGGCAGCCCTGGCTTTTGTAGAGCTCAGTCCCTCTGCTGCCCTCAGAGCCGAGTGCGCGTGAGGCGGGCCAGCATCTCTGAGCCCAGCGACACAGACCCGGAGCCGCGGACTCTGGAGCCCTCCCCTGCTGGTAAGTCGGCCCCACGCACTCGCCCCTCCCGCCCCGCCCAGCTCTCTCTGCCCTCCGAGGCAGGTGAGGGCCTGGTCGGAGAAGCTATTTCCAGGTGGGTTGGAACGACGTAGAGGCTCTCGGGGTCTTCCCTCCTCTCTCCTGGGTTAGGGAAGAAGTGAGTGTCCTGGGCAGCGTTTGCCAGTGGTTTTCAGGGATCATTAACGTTGCGATGGGTCACAGCCGTGTCGTAAGTGGATCTCGTGGCCAGATGAGTTTGGGAGACGCTGGGTTGAGCATCCACGATTCTTTCCTGAGGGCCATCTCAGGAGCTTGGATGCACGACTGTGTCCCGCGAATCTCCAGAGCAGCGTTCCAGAGCGCGCCCGGGGACGCGCCGCTGAGGGAACACTGCAGCCTCCCGTGCGCAGCCGTGTGCTGCTCGCAGAGGCGCGCCCAGGAGAGGAGGCCGGGCTTACTCAGCTCTGCCCCCCCCCCCCGCCCCCCCAGAATGGTTTGTGCAGCAGCACCGGGAGTTGGAGCTCCTGAACAGCTTCCGGGAACGCTTTGGCTGTGACTGGCTGCAGTACCGGAGCCACCTGGAGACCTCTGGGAGCCCCGTTCCGGCTGCCTCCAGGGACGCCGCCCCCAGCACACCTCCTCTGGACTCCCCGGACCCGGAGACGCTCTCCAGCACCCTGCCCAGCCTTCCGCCCGCAGAGAAGGAAGCCACAAGCCCCGAGGAGTCACCCCCAGAAATGTCAGAGGAGGGCAGGTTGGGGGCAGAGCCACGGGAGGAAGAGGAGGGGGCGGAACAGGAGGAAGAGGAGGAAGCAAAGGAGGAAGAGGAGCAGGCCCAGAAGGAAGTAGCAGGTGGGCACCGCAGGGACGTGGGGAAGCTGGCTAAGTGATGCGGATGTCGGGCAGTGGGGACAGGGCAGACTGGTGGGAGGGCAGAGCCTCGGGGGTGCTGTCCCTCCAGGCCTCTCCTGGTCTCTCCACAGTGGAGCTCTGCCGCCCCATGCTGGTGTGTCCCCTGCAGGGCCCCGAGGGCGTGCGGGGCCGGGAGTGCTTTCTCCGGGTCACTGTTGCCCACCTGTTTGAGGTGGAACTCCAGGCGGCTCGAACCCTGGAACGGCTGGAGCTCCAGTGTCTGGAGGCCGCTGAGGTGGAGCCCGAGACGCCGAGCCAGCGAGAGCCAGAGCCCGAGGTGAGGCTGGGACGTCCTCAGAGTGGCTCTGGCAGCGTGGCTGTCGGGGTGTGCCGGGCACTGGACTGTACTCCCGCAGGGCACTCGGAGCCGAGCAGGATGCTTGGGGGGATGAAGCCTGTTTGAGGGTGGCTTAGGGGCTGGGCTGAGTGGAGATCCATGCTGCAGCTTGGATGTCAGCACAGGCCCTTGGACGGGGTCCCGAGAGCCTGTTTTCCTCTGAGCTCTCAGGGGAACACTGGCCCCTCCCTGACACCCCACACCCCCACGGTTTTCACCTGACCCCCTCTTCCTGCGCAGGGCTCAGGCCTGCCCCCTGGGGCCCCCGTCCTCGTGCTGCACTTCTCCTACATTTGCCCTGACCGGCGCTTGCGTCGCTATGCGGTGCTGGAGCCCGATGCTCACGCCGCTGCCCAGGTGAGGGGCTGGAGCAGGCCTGGGAGGCTGTGGGGCGTGGGAAGTCCTGCCCCCAGCTGCCTCCTAACCCCCTCTGGCAGGAGCTACTTGCCGTACTGAGCCCGGTCGCTGGCAGAGCTCAGCAGCAGCTGGGGGAAGCCAGGGACCTGCGGCGGGGCAGATTCCAGTGTCTGCGCTGTGGCCGTGAGTTCAAGCCCCACAGTGAGGAAGGCTGGAGGCCTCTGTTCCGAATGACAGGTACCAGGCCTGCCCTTGACCTCGCTGCCCACAGCCCTCCCCGCTGCAGGGAAGGTGGCGGTGGGTGGGGCTGGGGAGGGGGTGGGAATGACCCTTCTATTGGAAGGGGAACTAAAACCTGCTGCTAACCTTTTCAAGAAAGAAAACAAACAAGAAAAGGAGAAACTGGTTTTCCCCTCTAGTCAGGCAGTGTCGCCTCTGTAGCTGCTGCAACACACTCATTATTCTTTCATAACCTGAAGGCTTTCTGGCTCCTTGGGCTGCGATTCAGAAACGACGTGAGCCCTGAGGAGCCCTCCCTGCAGGATTGGGTTCTGGTGCTGCCCCCAGAGCGAGCTTGGCTGCTGGTGTGTCTTCCCTGGCTGACTTTGGAAGCCACTTGATACCAAATAGTGCCTGTGGCTCTTCTAGTCTGTTATTTAAAGCAGGTTTTTTCCACTGTAGGCCGCTCAAAAGGCAGTGTCTTTGAAGAAGAAAGTAGTCTTGGGCACAGCTTTGTTGGGAGGCCTGATTTTTATGAGCCCCTGTCCTCTTTCCGGCAGCAGCTGAAGCAGGGGTTTACGTTTTGTTCAGAAAGTGGAGCTGTGCTCTGTCCCCCAGCCTCAGCCCGTCCAGTCGGCTGCAGGCCCCGCAGCACAGTGTGGACGACTGAAATAGTCCCAGCCCCTCCTGCGCCCTGGCGCCACTCCTTGGGGTCCTGCGGCTTCGGGTTCCGTCTGTGGTGGCGTTATTAGCGATCACACCCTGTGCAGGGACTCCTTTTATGTGAGCATCAGTTACCTCCTCTGAACAAAGTGCCCCCCACCAGGACGCTCCTGGGGGATTTGGAGGCCACGGGAAGACACCAGGCACAACACCTGGCACGAGGCAGGTCTCCCTGACTTGGCGGTGGCTCTAGTCTCCTGCAGCCAGGTGGCCTTGGGCAGCAGGTGTAAATCGTTCAGTCTTTCCTGTGTTGGTTTGCAAGATGGGAGAGAGGAGTTTGACACTGGCCTGCACTCTAGTGCCTGCCCAGCACCGTGCAGCTGCTCGGTGTTTTCTCCTCACTGCCGCGCAGTGTCCTGGCCTCTGTGCCCTTCCCTGCAACCGTCCCCCCCGCCCTGGCAGACACACACCAGGGGCATCCCCGTTCTGCAGACGAGGAGCCAGGCTCAGCGAGTCCCTGTGACCCGGCTTTGGCTGTAGTGCCATTCACAGGGTCAGGGATGGGGCCCAAAGCTGGCACTAGAGTCCCTCATCTGTTGATTTTGGTGTTCAGACATGGCTGGTAGCACAGAGGTACTTGGTCAGCCCAAGGCCGAGGATGGGACTAGAGCAGGGTTCGGTTGAGTTTGGCCCAGTCTGCGATGAGAAGGTGGGATGTATTTGAGGAGGCTGTGGGTTAGCGTGTCCCTCATGGGGACGGGGTCTGCTGAGTCAGCACCTGTGCCGGGAGGAGTTGCAGGGCTTGGGTGACGGTGCAATTCTGAGACTGGAGATGCCACACTGGGAGGCCTGAGGGTGGGCAGGGAGTGCCATGGAGTGGTGCGGGCTGGTATGCTGTGTGCGGGAGGCTCACGGGGCCTGGGTCCACCCTTCCCTGCAGAATCTCCTGCTGTGTGTCCACACTGTGGTAGTGACCATGTGGTTCTTCTGGCTCTGTCTGGGACAACCCCTACCTGGGAGCAGGAGCAGGGAGAGCCATCACCGGTTCCCTGTCAGTCCTTGAGCCCTATCTGTGACCCCTCTGGCCACGGTGACCACCTTGATGGGACTGATGGCATCCCACCCCAGGCACCGATCTCCCACACCCGCAGCAGCTGGAGCCTCAGTCCCCGTGAGTACAGGCGACAGTCAAGAGTGGGTTGGAAGTGGGGATGGAGCCATGGACTGCCAGAGGCAGCTGATGGTCCACTGGTTGCCCCCAGCCCTTGAGCGCTGTGGCCTGCGCTCCGTGGACCACCGGCTCCGGCTCTTCCTGGATGTCGAGGTGTTCGGCGATGCCCAGGAGGAGTTCCAGTGCTGCGTCAAGGTCTGTGACACCTGACACTGCTCGTGCCTCTGACTCGCCCTGGTGCGCACGCGCTGCTTCCACCATGGCAAGTCGAGCCGGGTCGGGGGCTCTGGAAGGCTCAGATCCAGCTCCTGGTGTCAACTCCAGCCGTCCCTTCCTTGGCCGTGGGCACACGGGGCTGTATTTGAGTCTCAGTGGCCACCTTTCTCCACTGTACTACGCTTGCCTCGCAGAGTGGCAGCACGAGAGCCGATGGCCGTGAGCTGCTCGGTGCAGCCCCTGGTGCTCAGGACGTGGGGCCCCCTGTGCCCTCACAGTGCACACCCCCAGTGCGTTAGGCCCGCTTGTTGAGCACCCGATACGTGCCAGACAGTAAGGAGGGGAAGCCTGTCTTGCCCTTGATCTTAGAGTCTGGGGTAAGGAGCGCATGACGACTGTGCAATGCGAAAGCGCTGTGGTTCAGCTAAGGGCTAGAAGGGGCATCTAGTGCTCCGTGAGTTCAGGAGCCTGCCTTGGAGGTGCTGCCTGAGCTAAGTGCTGAAGCGTGAGTTAGAAGTAGGGCGGCAGGGGCGGCCGGTGTTGTGGCGTAGCAGGTAAAGCCGCCGTCTACGGTGCCAGCATCCCATCTAGGCACTGGTTCCCAGCTCCCTGCTATTGCGCTTGGGAAAGCAGCGGAGGATGGCCCAAGTCCTTGGTCCCCTGCACCCTTGTGGGAGACCTGGAAGAAGCTCCTGGCTCCTGGCTTTGATCCCATTTGGGGAGTGAACCAGTGGATGGAAGATCGCTCACTCACTCTGCCTTTCCAGTGAATAAAATAATTCTTCCAAGTAGGGAGGACAAGGATGTCGCAGGTGAAGGAGGAAGGGAGGCAGGAGGGCCAGGGAGCAGGGCGGGCGGCCTGGGGAGAGGTGACACAGGTGGCTGCTAGGGATTTGGCCTTGGTGCTGAGGACTGCTGGGAGCACCGGAGGACCTGGCGGCTTTGTCCTTTGGAACCGGCTGGCAGAGTGTGGCGGGTGGGCTGGGGGCGGTGAGATGACAGAGGGGAAGCGCTGGGGTCTGAGCAGGGCAGGGGCTCACGGTGGCGTCGCGACAGGGAGAGCCGGCCAGCTTTCAGTCCCCTTCTCCCGCACTAATGACTTCCTCTTCCCTTAGGTGCCAGTGGTGCTGGCCGGCCACACGGAATTCCCGTGCCTCGTGGTCGTGTCAGATCACAGGCTTTACCTGTTGAAGGTGACGGGGGAGATCCGGTGAGTTAGCCGGGGGCACGGTGGGGCCTCCCTCCCCGTCTCTGTCCTCACTCTCTGACACCTGCCCCATCTCTCTCCACAGCGGGCCTCCGGCTGGCTGGCTACAGCCAACCCTGGCCATTCCGCTGCAGGATCTGAGTGACATAGAGCTGGGCCTGGCAGGACAGAGCCTGCGGCTGGAGTGGGCGGCTGGGGCGGGAGGCTGTGTGCTGCTGCCCCGAGATGCCAGGCGTTGCCGGGTCTTCCTAGAGGAGCTCATGGGTGAGACAGGGGAGAGGCCGGGGGTGGGGCTGCGCCGCCCGGGTCTGGCCCCCTGTGATGGTGACAGTGACAGTGGAGCTTGTACAAGTTTCTGAAATCGAGGACTATGGACAATGGGAGGTACTGAGAGGTGGAGGGCTGGGCTACAGCAGAGCAGAGCCTGCTGAGGCTTCCCTGTCACCGGCTGGCTCTGTGCAGATGTCCTGGGGTCTCTGCCCCCTACCCGGAGGAACTGCATCAGCGCCA
This sequence comes from Sylvilagus floridanus, assembly GCA_949820135.1. NCBI lineage: Eukaryota > Metazoa > Chordata > Mammalia > Lagomorpha > Leporidae > Sylvilagus > Sylvilagus floridanus. Next base: position 162,465,698 of record OX463236.1, read on the forward strand.
GGGAGGAGGAGGTGACCCCACAGCACCGGCTCTGGTGGGTTTGGTGCCCAGGCCCTCTCTCCCTGGACACGGTCCTGCCACCTGTCCTCACGCCCACACCTCCCCATGGGTTCCTCCTGACCCAGCCACCATGCTTCCTTCCCACTGCCCCCTCGCACCCTTTCCCTGCCGCCAGCTGACCTGCCCATGTCTGCCGCATTCCTCCTAGGCCACTGCTAGGAAAAGATGCTTCGTCGGAAGCCCCCCAGTTCTTCTACCTCCGGGCGTTCCTGGTGGAAGGTCAGGGCTGCACGCGGCAGCTGGGTCCCCAGTCTCTGTACCCATCAGCCTCTGCGGTGCCCCTGTAACAACTGGCACTTGGTGGAATCCGGCCTTCCTCGAACCCCTGGCTGGACTCCAGTGGTGGCCTTGGTGGTCCCGCTTCTCAGGGGGCCTAGAAGGCGCCTGTGTCCTCAGAGACCTGTGCTTGGGGTCCTGGCTGTCCCTGAAGCCGGGCAGATCATGAATCTGCTCTGCCTTGTCCTGTCAGAGGAGCTGGGGCGGGGAGGGACCCTTGTTGGAGCTGGCTGGGGGCCGGCGCAGGCTCCCCTGTCTGGAGCCTCAGCGGTCTGGAGCCTGCAGATCCCTGGCGTTTGGAAGGGGAGGGTCTCCCCCTGGGGCACAGGCTATTCTGTGTCCAGCCCTGTGGACGGTTCCTCCCGAGCCGCACGGGGACCCGGGCCCTCGATGGCCTTCCGCCCTGGAGCTTACCATGCCTCTCTCCCGCCAGGCCCCTCTGTGTGCCCCGTGTCCCTGTTGCTGACGCTGTCCACCCTGTACCTGTTAGACGAGGGTGTGGCAGAGCCCCCTCTTCCAGCAGCTTCGAGCGAAGCCTCCGAGAAGGCGCCCGCCTCGGGGCTGGGCCCTTCCCTGCACGTCCGGGGGCAGCAGCCCCTGAGCAGCCTGAGCTCCGTGCTGCTCTACCGCACAGCCCCGGAGGCGCTGCGCCTGGTCTTCTACGATGAGGTGTGTGGGGGGGGGGGGGGGCGGGGCGGCAGAGGGCGTGGCTCTGAGGACAGGGTGGGGAAATGGGTCTGGGGAAGCTGGGGATAGGAGCCAGGATGGAACTGAGGGCTGGACAGTTGGTGAAGGGGACACGGAGTCAGAGTGGGGACCTGGGATCGCCCCAGGTGCAGTGAGCAGCAGGGGCAGCGTGAGGCAGCTGGCAGTGCGGACACACAGGACTTGAGCCTCGTGGTGGCGGGGAGGCCTTTCCCGAGGCCCCGGCTGCGTGCCCTTTGCCGGCTGGGCTTGCTGCGCACGGCTGTGAGCTCCACAGCCACAGAAGGAGGAAGGGCTGTTTCTGGTTCCATTTCACAGATGAGGAAATAGGCTTGCGGACATTAGCAGGAATTGAGCCCGTGTGATTCCTTCAACTGACTGCAGAGCTGCCGCTCACATCGGGGAAGGGAAAGGAGACGAGATGATAAACCTGGAGGCCCTCCGGGGGCGTCCTGTAACTGTTGACTGGGTTCAGTTCACAAAGCTCAGAGTCAGGGTCTTTTATGGGAACTGATAGGGGCTTGGGAAGGAGCTGAGCCAAGGAGGAGTGGTGAGTCCTCCCTGGCCTCCCCATCGCCGCCTGGGAGTACTCCCTGTTTCTCACCCAGCTAACTGCTTGGCCTGCCAGGTGTCGCGGCTGGAGAGCTTTTGGGCACTGCGTGTTGTGTGTCGGGAGCAGCTGACAGCCCTGCTGGCCTGGATCCGGGAGCCCTGGGAGGAGTTGTTTTCCATTGGACTACGGACGGTGACCCAAGAGGCCCTGGACCTTGACCGATGACACTGCCTCTCTAGTTGTGACCTAGAGTGCGAGCCAAGCCACAGATGCTTCTCCTGAACTCTGCATCTGGCTTCCGGACTCTGGCTGGAGACTTCTGCAGCCTCTGGGCGCTGGCCAGTGAGACACCAAGTGTCCCGTGGTTAAGGGAAGGGCTAGAGAAATGGTCTGGCCTCTGGCACGGCTGGCCAAGGAGTCAGGCCAAGTGGTTGGTAGGAATGTTTCTCCTGCACTTTTTCTCAGGTATCAATAAAGTTGTTTCCATTGCAGGTGTTGAGGGTGGTGGTACTTAGATACGTCACTCATAGGCCGGCCACGTCCCTAACCTTTTCAACAAACTGCTCTGCATGTAACTCTTCCCCAGTGGGGACCCCCAAGCAGCCGTGTCGGTTCTGCAACACCCCATCTCCAGCCACACTCCGCGTGGCCCCAGCTTATGTGGGCACGTGGCCAGCAAGCTGCAGTGGCCCATCTTGTGCCTGGCATGAGCTCGCTGCCACAGAGCGGGGCGGGTTGGATTCACACTCGGGTTTCAGATGGGAACTAGTGAGGATCTCGGGCCGTTGAGGTGGGTGCTGGGCCGTGGAGGGAGAGGTCAGCATCTAGAACTTTCTGTGCTTGCCTTCTCAGCGCCACCTCACTCATCCTAGTGGCACGGGTGGGCTGCCCCGACTCCTGCACCCCTGGCTCTATGTGTGTGCTGTGGCGATTGGCTCAGGACCGCTTGGGTGGCCTGGTTTGGCCTAGCCCTGGCCTTTGACTCGAGCTGTCCAGACAGAGGCAAGTGTCCTCCTCGTGGATTGCTGTGGAACAGCCTGGAGCTGCTGGCCACAAGAGGAGAGCTTTCCTGAAAGTAGAGCCTTGCAGAGGATCCCACCCACGAAGAGGGAGCAGGAGCAACTCCTGAGGTGTCTGGAGTGCCTGGACCCAGCTGTGCCTGAAGGCGGACCCCTTGCAGTTGTACATATGCAAGTTAAAGGAAACAACCCCCTCCCCTTTTTTGGCTTTCCCTAATTTGAGCCAAGTATGAACCCTGAGAGTCTTAGCTAAACAACCTCCCACTCCCACCTTGTGTCTGGCGGAATGGGGATGAACACAGCGGGAGCACGGATGCCCACTGATGCATGTAGAGCGACCCTGGGCTCTGCTTCCTGTTCCTGAGGCTCTGTGATGAGTCCGACCCACTTTCCGTGCCAGGCCAGGGCCTTGGCTAGCGTGTGGACAGCCTGCCTGGAGGGCCACACAGCAGGGCTGCGAAAGGGTGTGGCAGCATCCTGACCAGCCTGCTGCCTCTATGTGGAATTCATACGGGGGCCATTGAAAAAGTTGGTAGTAAAATTTATTTGAAAAGTAATGAGCATACATTGAGAAAATATACTAAAGGACAGACAGTAAAACATGAGCTGCTCGGGGCAGGTGCTGTGGCGTAGCGGGTAAAGCTGCTGCCTGCAGTTCAGCATCCCATATGGGTGCCAGTTCTGGTGCTGGCTGCTCCACTTCCCATCCTGCTCTCTGCTCTGACCTGGGAAAGCAGCAGAGGATGGCCCAAGTCCTTGGGCCCCTGCACGCATGTGGGAGACCCAGAGGGGGCTCCTGGCTCCTGGCTCCTGGCTTTGGTCAGCACAACTCCAGCTGTTGTGGCCTATTGGGGAGTGAACCAGCGGATGGAAGACCTCTCTCTGCCTCTCCTTCTTTCTGTGTGTGATTCTGACTTTCAAATAAATAAAATGAAAAAAAAAAAAAAAAGAGCTGCTCTCGTGTCCCTGACCCCTGACCTCCCCCTCCAGGCTCAAGCATTGTTACCTGTTTTGTGCATCTGTCTAGAAGTTTTAGTACATGAACCTGCACGTGTATGCAGTTTGCTCAGAAAAGGGTAATTAAACCCAGCGAGCTCTAAGAATCCACAGGCTTCTAAGATGGATGTCCCTAGCAGGGCCTGGAGGAGGAAACTGACCTGTGGAGCTGGCCAGTTGGGAGGCACTGGTCAGGGTAGGGGGCCCTGGGCCCTGGGTGGAGGAGTTGGGGGCCAGAACACCCTGGGCAGAGGCTTGGAAAATAAACTCACCTACTTCTGTTCCGCTCAGAACTGCCCTGAATTTTTAATTGAAGCAAATTAAAACTTCCCAAAATACTAGTCCACTTTCCTGGGGATGTGCACACCCCCTTCCCTGTCTGCTTTTGCACCGTCTGTGAGCAGTGCCCGTCTGAGAGGCCTCCTGGCCTGGAAGCTGGGGCAGGCCGCGGGCCAGGCAAGGTGGGGCAATATCCTGGTCACAGGGTGACTCGCAGGCACGGGTGCGGCCTGGGCAGTTGGAAGAGAAGCTCTGTCCGTTTGTGCGTCAGGTCGCTGCACGTGCTGTTTTTCTGAACAATGTCAGGTTCTCCGCAGCCGCTGTGCAAATTGCTCCTCTGATGATCCAGAAGATAGAGGTGCTGCTGTTGCCAACCGAGTGAGCAGTCAGGGGAGGCCGTGACCATGACCGTGACCGCCGCTGGAGGCCCTGGACTCTGGCTTCGCGCCTCACCAACAGCAGGTGCCACTCAGAGCCTGCCGGCCTCAGCACGCTGCAGAGTGACTGCTGCGGCGGCGACGCTGGGCACGATGTCAGGAGACACTTGCCTCCCACTTGCCCCTGGACTGTCCCCAGAGATGGGCTGTCCGCTCAGTCTGGCCTCCTCCTCCCGCAGGCGCGTATCGATGGCCGGGTCTGTGTCTGGCCTCAGGCCGGCTGGCACAAAGGGCACACAGCAGAGACTGCCCAGCTCCTGGAAGGAGGACTCACTAAAAACTGCCCTCAGGCCCAGTGCTGTGTTTTCTGTAGGAAGGAGGTGGGAGGGGATAGAATAGATCCCGTTCGCTCACGTTCGTGCCTGCGGACCCTAGAGGGAGGAACAGACGGGCCATAGGGGTGAAGGCGAGAAAGGGGCAGAAGCAGGCAAGAGGGTATTGAGGGATTTTATTTCTTTTTAACTTTTATTAACATTTTTAAGCTCTATTACAGACTCAAAATGTATATTTAACTGTTCCTGTGAGGCCCTGGAGCCTGGTGGCCCATCAGTGGTAAAAATATCCATTCCTGAGACCCTGGGAGGCTAGCAGGCGAGCTGGACAGAGCTGTCTCTCTCTCAGTGGGGCAGGGTCCATCCTTGCTGAGGGGTCGATTCAGCTCCTGCTGGGGGACAGGGGTGACATCCACCCACCCCTCCCTCACCAAGATGCTATGGAAGTTTCTGGAAGACCCTGCCCACACCGCTTAGCTGCGGTTGGAAACAGCCACGGTTCTGTGTTGGGCTTTGCCCGCCTCTGAGAACGGGCAGTATTTTGCATCTGTCGACTGAGGGGCTGGTGTGGTGCAGTTGAGGTGTAAGAAAACACCACAGGGAATTTGGAGCAGAGTGAGCCAGGATTGTGCTGTAGCTTCGTGGCTATTTAATCACAGGCAAATAACACCCTAGCTTTGCAAGATCATCGAGGGTGAACCAAAAAACGTTAAATAGGAGCTGGTTAAAAAAAAATAATAATAAAAACCACTGTCTGATAGCACACGCTGCGTTGTGGCCTTGGAATGCTCCTGGTGGGCATTCGTGGGAAAGCGCATGTTAGCGCCGTGTGTCCATGAGCGGCCATTTCCCCGGCGCACTCTTGAGGGGGTGCACGCGAGCCAGGGCGTGGTGTTTCTCGGACCATCCCTGGTCGTTTGACCACTTTAGGCCCGGTGACTTCGCCGTCCTCCACGAGAAACGCTCTGCGGTTTATGAGTTACTGGGATTACCCGTGCTCTGGGCTTCAGCTCCACGGACAGTGGCTAAGCTCACGTGGGGCCCAGCTCTGTGAGAAGGCAGGCGGGGAGGCAAGGCTGGCGCTTTCGGGCTGCTTCTCGGAGCTGTCGGGGAGGGTGGAGAAGGTTCCAGGGGGACGATATCAGGTGGCCCCTCTCGAGCACCTGCTTTGTTGGCAGTTTCTCTACCAATCATTTTGTTGCCATTAGATCCGTCACCAAGGCCTGAAGGGCAAGTGTGGCTGCCGTTTTACAGGCGAGAAAGCCGAGGCTCGGGCTGAGTAAGGGGATTCCCTGACGAGGGGCTGCTGCATCTCAACCCAGGTCTGCAGAACTCCTGCTTTTCCCCGTACACTGTGTGGCCCCTAGGCCTTCTAGGACGCTCACCCTGCTTTGCCCACCAGTCTTTTATAACATCTGGCCCCTTGTGGCACTCACTTTGAGGGATAGCGTCCTACTAGAGAGCCAGCCCGGCCACCCAGAGCTTGGTGCTGACCCACTCTTACCTTCCTTCCATCCCCTCCCTTTGCCTCCCCCCTCCCCTCCCCTCCCCTCCCCTCACTCCCCTCTCCTACCCTCCCCTCCACTCCCCTCTCCCTCTTCACTGCGTGCCTGGGGCTCCTGGAGGCTTCAGGCCATGGCTTCATTGTCACCTCCTTGCTGAGGACCCGAGGACGTCCCTAACCCTGCCACCTGAGTGTCCTTGGCTCTTTGTGAAATCTTAGCAACATTTGCAAAACCCTTTTATGTCAAGGCCCCTCCCATGGGGCCTGCAGCATTCCCCCCCCCCCCCCCCCCCCAGCTCTGGGAAGCTCCTGGTCTTGTAATTGGCAGTGCTTCCTAGCCTCTTCCCTCTTGCTAAGCCCTTCCTTCCTACCCTCACCAGCCTGCCTCCGTCTCCTAACACGTTGGCACTGGTGAACAAAAAGGCAGGAAGGCCTGTGGGCAGCTTCTGCTCTCTTGGCCATTGCTCCCAAACAACAGAAGTGAGAGCAGCCTGCCTGCTCGGGTGGGGCACGGCAGGAGCAGGAAAGGACACAGAGTCACCTCTCACAACGGCCAGAGCTGGAAGGTGGGTCGTGCAGGCTGAGGGGAGCTCCAGGGACAGTGGGGCTGTCCTGAGGTTGCGTTTGGTTCCAGGCTGAGTCCAGATTGCTCATGGGGCATGAGGCTTCGATGGGGTAATACACTGGAGAGCAACAACAAAAGGAACTAACACAAAGACATTTAATGAGCACCTATTCTGCGCCAAATATTGAACTAGTCCTTTTTTTTTTTAAGATTTATTTATTTATTTGAAAGTCAGATTTACACAGAGAGAGAAGGAGAGGCAGAGAGACAGAGAGAGAGAGAGAGAGAGAGAGAGAGAGAGAGAGAGATCTTCCATCTACTGGTTCACTCCCCAAGTGGCCGCAACGGCCAGAGCTGGGCCGATCCAAAGCCAGGAGCTTCCTCCAGGTCTCCCATGTGGGTGCAGCGGCCCAGGAGTTGAGCCATCTTCTACTGCTTTCCTAGGCCATTAGGAAGGAGCTGGATCAGAAGTGGAACAGCTGGGACTCGAACTGGCACCCATATGGGATGCTGCACTGCAGGCAGAGGCTTTACCCTCTACACCACAGCGCTGGCCCCCAAACAAGTGTTTCATATATAGCAGCTCCAACTCCAGAACATGGGCTCTTTGTAAATGCCATGCTGACTCTCGTAAAGGGAAGCCTTCCTCACTGTGAGGCCAGTCGACAGCAGGTGGCCCTGGGTGCCCTGCTCTGGGGAGCCGAGAGACACATTGGCAAGACTCTGAGTGACAGCCTGGGGCCAGCTGAAACCTAGCCCTTCCCATCTACCGGAACTTGAGGTTGCAAGAGTGGTCCATTGGCTGTGGAGGGCCGGAATCTACCCTAGAGGGCATAAAGGCCATTCAGGGGTCTCCCTCCTGCCTTTGGGTTTTGTGTGGTTGGCATCTTTATTTTCATTCTAAGACATATAGTTCTTGCAGATGCACGCTAATGTCCACTTCTGTTGCGTGTGCACTTGTCATTTTTCACATTGTGCATCACCTGAGAACCTTGGGGGACTTCTATCTGTCAGACTTTAGCAGTGTTGAGATGAGCCGGTTTTACTGAGCACTTGCTGTGTACCAGTCACCGTTCTGAGTGCTTACATGGGTGGACTCATTCTTTCAACCCTTTGATTATTGGCATCTTGCACAGGGGGAACCTGAACCCCAGAAAGTGTCAGCTACCCAGCGGCCGAGCTGGTCTGAGAACTGAGGCTGCTGGTTCTAGAGGTCTCGCGTAAAGCGGCTCGCCTGTGCGTATTCCCGTAATAACTACGAAGCCGCTCTGAGAAAGTCCCCTCGGGATCAGTGGTATGTTTCGTTGCGCACAGTGTGCAGGGTGTCAAGACACAGTTAGGGGTGGGGGCACGGGGACACATACGAAGCCCTGGGCTTCGTTTCTTGGCCATGCTGCCTCCGGGCTTGGCCATCAGGCCGACCACTGGAACGTTCTGCTGAGTGTGGTTGAGTTTGTCCTCTGAGGGCTCCTGTGTTGGTATTGGGAGGTAGTGTGGAGCCTGTAGGAGCTGAGGCCTTAGGCCAGTAGGGGACATGCCCTCAAAAGGGATCATGGCCCCCCAGTTTCTCTTGGGGGTCCTGTCTTGCAGTGTGATCACTTTGTTGCTATGCTTCCTGCTGTTATGCCATTAATATACAGAGAACCAATAGGGTTGCTTGATACTGGATTTTTTTTAAAAAAGATTTATTTATTTATGTGAAAGGCAGAGTTACAGGGAGACAGAGACAGAGAGAGAGGTCTTCCATCCGCTGGTTCACTCCCCAGATGGCTGCAATGGCCGGAGCTGCGCCAATGTGCAGCCAGGAGTCAGGAGCTTCCTCCAGGTCTCCCATGTGGATGCAGGCGCCCAAGGACTTGGGCCATCTTCCACTGCTTTCCCAGGCCCCAGCAGAGAGCTGGATCCGAAGTGAAGCAGCCGAGACTTGAACTAACATCCATCCACATGGGATGCCGGCCCCGTAGGCAGTGGCTTTACCCACTATGCCACAGCGCTGGCCCCAAAACTGAATTTCAACCTCTAAAACTATGAGCTGAATACATCTGTTCTCTGCTAGTTCAGGAGTTTCTTTAGAGTAGCCAAAACGAAAGGGCTTTCTGGACATTATTTTGAAACATGTTTATTTTTATTTACTGGAATGGCAGAGCAACAGAGGGGGAGGGAGAGACAGAGAGATCTTCCAGCTGCTGATTCATGCCCCCAAATGCCCACAACAACCAGGGCTGGGCCAGGCTGAAGCCAGGGGCTGGGAGCTCCATCTGGGTCTCCCATGTGGGTGGCAGGGACTGAGTACTTGAGCCATCACCTGCTGCCTCCCAGAGTGGGTGCATTACTAGGAAGCCATATGGAAGTGGAGGTGGAGGTGGGGCTCGATTCTGGGCACTCTGACATGGACCTCCCAAGCAGTGGTTTAACCCGCTGCACCACGGGGCAACTCCGGAGCCTTGTTTCTGTCACCCGCCACGTGAGAGTTCTGATGCCACAACTTCTCAGAATGGTTGTGAGTGATCAATGAGAACGTGCACATCCTAAGCCGGATCTAAGTTTTAGGTAATGAACTTGTCACTGTTGTTCTCATTAGGAGTAAAGCATGGGGGCTGGCGCTGTGGCATAGCAAGTAAAGCCGCCGCCTGCAGTGCCAGCATACGATATGGGCACTGGTTCAAGTCCCAGCCGCTCTACTTCCTGTCCAGCTCTCTCCTAAAGGACTGGGAAAGCAGAGGAAGATGGCCCAAGTCCTTGGGCCCCTGCAGCCGTGTGGGAGACCCAGAAGAAGTTCCTGGCTCCTGCCTTTGTCCTGGCCTCCGGTCATTGCAGCCATTTGGGAAGTGAACCTGCGGATGGAGGATCTCTCTGTGTGTCTCCTTCTCTCTAACTCTGCCTTTCACATAAAAAAAAAAAAAAAGCGTAAAGGACAGGATGATGAGAAATGACATAGGCCGGCGCTGCGGCTCACTAGGCTAATCCTCCACTTGCGGCGCCAGCATCCTGGGTTCTAGTGCCAGTTGGGGCGCCGGATTCTGTCCCGGTTGCTCCTCTTCCAGGCCAGCTCTCTGCTGTGGCCAGGGAGTGCAGTGGAGGATGGCCCAAGTGCTTGGGCCTTGCACCCCATGGGAGACCAAGAGAAGCACCTGGCTCCTGGCTTCGGATCGGCGCGGTACGCTGGCTGCAGCGGCCATTGGAGGGTGAACCAACGGCAAAAAGGGAGATCTTTCTCCTTGTCTCTCTCTCTCTCTTACTGTCCATTCTGCCTGTAAAAAAATAAATAAATAAAATAAAAAGAACCAGTTTTTTTAAGAAAAGAGAAATGACATAGAAGCTACCCAGACTGTGAACAAGAAAGCTGATTTGTCTCAGTCTCTCTGCTGGCTCCCTGGCGCTGGCACCGAGAATGCCCGGTGCTTGCTCAACCCATGACTGCATTCCCAAGTCCGTTTCCTTGATTCTGTCAGTCAGGATGCCTAGCTGCCAACAGCAGCTACTGTAAGCTGGAAAGGACATTGTCGAAGGAAACTGAACATCCGCAGTATTTGGGGGAGGAGTCCGGCACTCCGCACGATGGCCTGCTTCCCTAGCAGAAGCACAGCCACTGGGCACACAAACCTCTGCCGCTGCTGTCCCTTAAGAGCCTCTTGGCTGCACAGAGAGTCAGTCCAGTCTCTCCCCCTGGCCCTTGCTCACTTCTGATTTCAAGTGTGGTGTAGTCGAGTCAGAGTGGGGAGGCCCCACATCAGAACCCTAACTGCAAGGGAGTCGGGGCATAGATGATTTTTGGCTTCTCCCTAGGCGAGAGGGGACTTAGCAGGTGGGAAATGACCGGAGTGTAAGAGGGCTTGCAGGGATTTGGGTGGCCACAGATGACCCTCATCTGCCACCTGGTCTAGTTCGCAACATGAGACATTGATTCCGGGGAACGGCCATGAGAGGAGCCCACCCCAGCGGGCTTCTGGCCCATTTGGGGGGAACACAGACAAGGATGTGCTTTGTTTCTCCAGATCTGGGTGTCGCATGTGCCAGGCAAGCACCCTGGGGAGTCAGCGTGTGGGGCGGGGGGGGGGGGGGGAGGACAGGAGTCCAGTCACTAGTTGCCGCTTTGGCTGCCACCTTTCCTGTCACCATTCGAGCGTCCGCAGGCACTGAGCTAGGAGCTGACACACTGACAGTGGCCGTCCTTTGTGCGTGCACAGGGCACTTTTTCGGTCACAGGAGTGAAGACCTCGTCAGGAACACACCGGAGGGGACTGACAGTTACTGGTGTGCCTCAGGCAGGCTGCCCAGGGATCTGAGCGGGCACACTTTTATCTGACAGGTTGAGTCCGTAGGAAACCACTGGCGGGGGTCAGCGTCTCCTTCCAGCCCCAGAAGGAGAGGTGCACGTGGGTTTCTACAGGCCCTCTGAGGGGCGATTTCACTCCTCCGTCACCCCAGACGGGTGGGGGGCAGAGGAAGGCAGTGCAAAGCAGAGACTAATGCTGCTGACTCTGGGGTGGGGGGATTGCAGGCTCCTGGGAGACGAGGGCCCATGCTCTCTACCTTCCCTGGGGTGGGGCGGGGTCTCAGAGGGACAAGTCATGTGATACCCTTGGGTCTCCCAGTGTGCAGGATGTATAGGGTCTCAGGTCGGCAAGACCCTCCTTGGCTCTAGCTGCTGTCTGACCCCAGAGCTAGAGGAGAGGCTAGGGCCATGGTGTCCAGGGCAGATTAAAGACCGTGGAGCCCTCTCCCCCGCCCCCGCCCGTGCACTGCTGCTAGAGGCTCCAAAGCCCTTGGGGAGTCCTGGCGGAAGTGAAGGCCTCACTAAAGCAACACTCAGAGCAGAGGCCTGGAACCAAGTGACCTGGCTCGCAGGTAGGGTGAAGGGAGAGTGGGTCAGTTTGCTAGGGTTGCTGGAACAAAGTACCCCAAACTGAGTGCCTGGAAGAATGGAAATTTATTATCCCATGGCTCTGGAGGCTGAAGTTCAAGATCAAGGCTGGCCCCCTCTGAAGTGCCAGGGAAGGAGCTGTTCTCCTGGCTTCTCCCTTGGAGAGTGGCAGTCAGTGGGTCACCTTCCCCGGGGTTCTGGCGGTGTGTGTGTGTCCTAAGGGTTGCTCTGTATAAGGGCATAGTGGCAGATGGGACCAGGAGCCCACTCTAGGTATGTGCGGCCTATTTGTGTGTGTGTGTTACAATATCATTTTCAACTAAGGCAGCCTCTGAAGCACTTTAAGATTGGGATTTCAGGGGACACAGTCTTCCCCAGTAGGCAGATGTCACATCAGCGTGTTGGGGCCCGCTCTGCACGCCTGTCTATGCCCAGCTGCCTCCCCCCTCGGCATCCTGTTTTACCTGCTGCACAGTTTTGCCCCGTGAGATGGGGAGGACAGCCCGACGCTCTCAGTGAACCAGGCCTGGATGGGTGAAATGGCTGTGGCTGGGACAGTCGCCTTGGGCACACGAGGATGGCCTGATGGGCGGCAGCCTGTGACTGCGGCAGGTTAACAAACCTCTGCCAGGAACAGGCAGGGAGAGTGGAGCAGGCCTACCTCACTTGCTGGCAGCAGACAGGGGAACTCACTTCCCCCCATCCCCTAGCACTGCTCTGCGCGTGGAAGCGCCCTCCTTGGGTACAGCTGCGATCCAGATGAGGGCAGGGCTCAGACCGGGTAAGGGGTGTGCCAAGGTCACAGGGCCTTGCCCCCTTCCCTTCTTCCCTCCAGCCATCCACCCCAGGCTGCTGACCCCCTGGGTGTGTTTCCCTTTCTGGGCGAGGCCTTTCCACCCTCTGTCCAGCGGCTCCATCCCTACTTCTTCTCCCTGCTCCCTTAGTGCCTAAGGATTCAGGGACCCAGCTGCAGCAGGTGTTCATGAAGGGGCTGCTAGGGAGCTGGCTTGTGCTGGGGGCCCTGTTTCAGTGAGACCCAGGGAGGATCAGACTGCGGTCCAGGGGCTCCTTGCAAAGAACTCTGCCCTTGAAAGTGAGAGGTGACCTTGAGCTTTTGGGGGAGAGGGAGGAATCACAGGCTGGTAGAGTTGGGCATAACTTCAGAACCCCCAGGGCAAGCCCGTCTGGCTGTAGACTGGGGAAGCTGAGGCCCAGGGACAGGAGGTAGGGGGCCAAGGTCAAATGTTGGGAACCAGGCCTTCAGGACAGCTGGAGGTGTTGAGGCTAAGGGGGGGCGGTGGGTGCTTCCAGGTGACCTCAGGTCCAGGGCTTGTGGCTCCGGAGGGGGTCGCCTCCAGAGCTCTTTAGGGGAGGGGGTTCTCCAAGCACGCTGCGCGGGAAGGAGGGCGAACTTGGGGGATTGTGGGAACGTCGGGCCGTGCCCCCGCCCCCAGCAACGCTTTGGGGTGCCTGGAGCAGCGGCGTGTGGGCATTTGGGGTCCTGCGCCGGCCCGGGCGGGGTGAGTCACGGCTCGCTCGCTCCTATTGTGCGGCCCGGCGGCGGCGGCGGAGCTGCGGGGCCGAGCGCGAGGAGGTGGAGCCCCGGGCTGCGGGCTCCGGCGCCTGCGTCCGCCAGGCCCGCCCGGCTGTGCGCGGCGAGAGGCCAGACGGGAGCCGGCGGCCGCGCCCCGGAGCGAGCGGGGAGGGACATGGGGCGCGGTGACCCGCCGGGGCCCTGCAGGCTGCGGAGCCCCGAGGTACCGCGGGGCGGGGCGCGGCGCGGGGCGGGGGCCTCCGGGCTGCCCCAAGAGGGGCTGAGCCGCGGGTGCGCGCTCGGGCCGGGTGCGGGGATCCGGCTCTGGGATCCGGGGTGGGGGAGCACCAGCGCAAAGATCCTAACCCCGCCCTGATTCCCCAGGGCTCCCCACTAGGCCCTCGCAGCGCCCCCTTCTTCTCACCTGGGTTTCGGGTGCCTTCGTGAGCGAGAGCTTCCCGAGCCGCGTCCCCGACCATGGCCAACGGACTGATCCCGCCGCCCGGGGGCGCCTCCCCGCTACCCCAGGTGACTGATGCTCCGGGGTGGGGTGGGGGGTCCGAGGAGAGGGAGGGAATCTTAGGAGGGACGGGGCGTCCTCTGGCCGACCCTGGCAGCCCAGATCCAGGCATGGTGCAGGAGCTTGATATTTTCCAGGAGCACGGAGAGGGTGGTTGCTGGGGTGTTGACCCGGGCCTGGGGCTCAGGGGAAGGGGGCTGTGGAAGACGGAGCCTGCTGGCCTCCCCACCCCCAGCTCGGGTTTGGAGTTAGGGGGTCCTCAGGTGAGGCCGTCTGGGCCCGCAGGTCCGGGTGCCCTTGGAGGAGCCCCCTCTGAGTCCAGACACGGAGGAGGAGGACGATGACTTGGGCAAGACCTTGGCTGTGAGCAGGTTTGGGGACCTCATCAGCAAGCCCCCAGCCTGGGACCCTGAGAAGCCCAGCCGCAGCTTCAGCGAGCGGGACTTTGCGTGTGGGTAGCCTGGGGCCCCCTGGTGCGGCTGCCCTCACCACCATCACCTTCATCGCGCCACCATCACCGTGCTCACCACTGGCTTGGCCACCCGGGGCCGTCCTGGGCCGGACACTGTGCTGGACTGTGCTGGGCCACCATGCCATGTTAAGTCATCCCGCCTCCCTCACCCATCGGCTGACCACCTGCCCGGGGAGCCGGGGCCCCAGAGCAGGGCGGATGTAGGGAGATGGGCCTGGGCCTCCCTCGTTGACCTTCATCCCCCTCTTTGGCCCTCCCCTCCCCCAGCTCCTCCTCCCCTTCTTGCTGTCTCATGCTCTCTCCCCCACCCCCATTTCTAGACTGTCCCTTTCCATCGCTCTTCTCCCCGATGCTAACCAGGCCTCCTCAGTGATAGGACCCTGGGCACCTCTGTTGGCGGGAGGGGGACCTGCAGCTGGGGGAAGCACTGGGTGTCCTTGTTTGAGCCTTGAGCTAGGATAAGGTCTGTGCCCCCTGGGTGGGGAGGGGCCCCCTTCTGTGTCAGGGGGCTCAACCGGGTCTCCTGCACCCCCAGTTCACCGGCACACATCCCACCACACCCACCACCCGCTCTCGGCGCGCCTGCCTCCACCTCACAAGCTGCGGCGGCTGCCCCCCACCTCTGCCCGGCACACCAGGAGGAAGAGGAAGAAGGAAAAAACCTCTGCCCCCCCCTCGGAGGGGACCCCTCCCATCCAGGAGGAGGGGGGAGCTGGAGCCGATGAAGGGGAAGAAGAGGAGGAGGAAGAAGAGGAAGGGGAGTCTGAGACGGAAGCTGTGGAGCCCCCACCCTCAGGGTCCCCCCAGAAAGCAAAGGTAGGGTCTGCCCCTTGAAGGGGGGAGGTGGCTGTCAGAGACAAGTGTGGAGGAGCGGGGCGAGGACAGTGGTTGGGGGGCCGTGTGGGGCTGGGGGCTGCGTGGTAAGTTGAGGCAGGGCCCCGGCACACCTGTTTGTCCGCAGTTCTCCATCGGCAGTGATGAGGATGACAGCCCTGGCCTCCCAGGGAGGGCTGCCTTCACCAAGCCCCTGCCCTCGGTGGGCCCACGCTCCGACAAGAGCCCCCAGCGCTCTGTCAGGTACCTGCCCCGCACTGGGCAGGGCCCAAGGTCACCCGCTGCCTGAGGCCAGAGAGGAGGAGAGGAGAGGGGCATTGTTTCTGTCCACGGGGCTTCCGAAGAGGAGAGGACGAGAGGGGAGCAAAAGGGCAAAGAGCAGAGCCATGAGGTCCAGAAGTCTCCAGGAGACGCGGCACTGTGGGAGTGAGGAGGAAGATGGGGTTGGAGGCAGAGGAGGGTAACAGGAAGGAAGGGCCCGAGGGGCGGGGGCGGGGGCTGGAGGGCCTTGTCTGGCGCCCAGGGGTCCATTGCAGGCCTCCCACGCTGGGGGAAGGCAGAGGAACCCAGTGGCGGTCAAGTCCAAGGCTGCTGTGTTGCCCCTGCAGCTCCTCCAGCCCACGAGCCCGGGCGCCCCGCGTGGCCGGGGAGAGGAGCCGGCCCTGGAGCCCCTCGGCTAGTTATGACCTGCGGGAGCGGCTGTGCCCAGGCAGTGCCCTGGGCAACCCGGGGGGCCCGGAGCAGCAGGTGCCCACGGACGAGGCGGAGGCCCAGATGCTGGGTTCTGCGGACCTGGATGACATGAAGAGTGAGTGGCCCCGTGGCACCTCCCTGACCCACTCTGGGCTCCCGGAGTCTCCGCTCTGCCCCCGAGCGTCCCTGTCTGCTGGAATGCAGTCGGTGACAGGGAGCTCACTGCCTTCCCCAGCCACGGCTCTGGTTGCCAGGGCTGAGGTTTGCTTGGGTGACCCCTCCACCCTGCAGCCCTGGTTCTGTCCTCTGAGTCACCCTTGGAATAAGGCAGCCCCCTTCCCTGTCACCTCTACTCCCTCTGAGGGCAAACCGCCTGCACTCCCTGGCGCTCACTCCCCTTGGAAGCACTGCTGAGGCCGAGCCACTCAGCCAGGCCCCTGCTCCTCCCTGTGGTAGGACCCCCTCACTCCCCCCGCCCCCGGCCAGGCCTGGCTGTGATCTCGGCACATTCCTTCCATCTTATCAGTGCCCGGGCCTCTGTGCCACCTGTCATCACTCATGGGGCTCGGTGCCCAGGCTGGGGGCATCATTGATCCCGCCCTCCCGCCCTCCTCCTCCTCAAGCTGTGGGTGAGGTGGGGGGGAGGGTAGGGCTCTGAGCTCAGTACGTCATGGAAAGTTGCCAGGGCCTGGGGACAGGGACAGGGACAATCCGATGGCAGCAGTGGCAGTAGTGGCGGTGGCAGCAGGATGGGGGGGGTCAAGGGGAGGGCCTGTTTACAGATCCAGGGGAGCTGGCAGTGGCAGAGAGCAGGCTTGGGGACGCAGGGTGTCAGTCCGGGTTGGGAGGGCTCGGCACCTGCCTCTGTGGTTGGACGAAGACTGCTCTGGCCTCGGCTGCCACCTGAGGACAGCCAGGGCTCTGGGGAGAAGCAGGGGCTGAGACCTTGGCCGCTGCGGGGGCAATGACGAGTCTGCTGGAGGAGCTCACAGAGCCCAATGGGGCGCTGAGCCCTGGGGCCGGAGATGCCGAGGCCCGGAGCCCCGGCAGGGATCCCACCCCCAGCCCTGGCGACTCGCTGGCCTCGGAGGACCTGGAGATGTTTGTACTGGACTTTGAGGACTATGGCCTGTGGGAGCCTGGGGCCCAGCCTGGCCCCATGGCAGGGGACCCCGCTTGTGAGTAACTGGGCGGGGCACAGGTTCCGAGAGGGGATCAGGTGCTGAGGAGGGCACATGGGAAGTGCTGGGGGCTTGGTTCCTGGGGGACCAAGGGGAGGGGTGTTGACTGGCAGAGGCTCAGGGTCCACCCAGGACTGTGGACCTCCACCCAGGGCTGTGGACCAGCTGGGGTCGAGTTAGGATCTGCCCTGTATTGCCACTTGGCTGGTCCTTCTCCCTTCCTGAGTTGCACCTGATGCGTGCAATGCCCTTGGCCTTGGAGGGTGTGGTCCCGGTACTGTGACCCCTCATGGCTGTAGCTTGGGGGCTCAGAGCAGGGGCCCAGAGGGGCTGGCCCCAAGCCCAGCCTCTGCGACCACCGAGCCTGTTTCCCTGCAGGCCACCGGCTGGAGGACAACCCCGGCGTGCGGCGGCACTTGGTGAAGAAGCCATCTCGGGTGCAGGGCGGGAGGGGCAGCCGCGGTGGCCTGGCCCCCACCCTGCGCAGGAAGAAGAAGAAGCAGCAGCCAGACCGGAGGCCTCATGAGGTAGGGCGCCCGAGGCGTGGGGCTGCGGCCCCATCACACCCGCTGCCTGGACCCTTTGCTGCCTTGCAGGTCTGTGCCCTGACCTGCCTGTCCCAGCTGTCCCCGTCCTTGACCCCTCCTCCCAGGTGTTCGTGGAGCTGAACGAGCTGATGCTGGACCGCAGCCAGGAGCCGCACTGGCGGGAGACGGCGCGCTGGATCAAGTTTGAGGAGGACGTGGAGGAGGAGACGGAGCGCTGGGGGAAGCCCCACGTGGCCTCGCTGTCATTCCGCAGCCTGCTGGAGCTCCGGAGGACCATCGCCCATGGTAGGGGGCTCGGGCGAGCCCCTTCCTCACCACGGGACTCAGCGTGGGCCGGTCACCTGCTGCTGTTTACTCCTCTGGGGTCCTGGGCCCAGGCGAGATCTGGCTGCCCCTTTGGGGCCAGGGAGTCCTGGTACCTGAGCAGCCTGTAAGCTCTGTGGTGCCTGTACCCTACTCGGCACACAGTAGGTGTTCAGTACCTGTGCTCCGTATACAGTTGGTGTTCAGTACCTGTGCTCTGTATACAGTCGGTGTTCAGAACTGCACAGTAAATGAACAAATGGCTTCCCCTTGCTTGGCGAGGAGGGGCCGTGGCTCGCCCTTGGGCGGCTTTCACCCCCTCTCCCTGGGTGCCTGGACGCCCGGGTGCTTGGCTCACCCAGCCTGCCCTCGGGCGAGGTGGCGTGGTGGGGGTGGCGGCGGTTCCTGGCTGATGGGACGGTGCCTCTCCCCTGCCCGCGCTGCCAGGAGCTGCCTTGCTGGACCTGGAGCAGACCACACTGCCGGGCATCGCGCACCTCGTGGTGGAGACCATGATTGTGTCCGACCAGATCCGGCCGGAGGACAGGGCCAGCGTGCTGCGCACCCTGCTGCTCAAACACAGGTTCGGTGCCTTTCTGGGCGGCCCCCAGCCTCTGCGTGAGGCCTCCCGTTCCTCTTGCAGCTGTCGGAAGCTCTCAGAGGCAGAAGAAAAGGGGAGCCCCGCCCCCCACTTCCCGTCTAAGTCTAATGTGACTCTCTCCTACCCCGTGCCCCCCGCCGCCACCCCAGCCATCCCAACGATGACAAGGACAGTGGCTTCTTTCCCCGAAACCCGTCGAGCTCCAGCGTGAACTCAGTCCTGGGCAATCATCACGCGACCCCCAGCCACGGCCCCGATGGTGCGGTGCCCACCATGGCGGATGATCTGGGGGAGCCAGCCCCGCTCTGGCCCCATGATCCGGATGCCAAGGAGGTCAGTGGCCTTGCTCTGGCCTGGGCTGGGGGCCTGGGAGGGTGTTCAGTTTCATGCGAGGGATTGATTGGCTGGATGCCTGTGCTGGGGACCCGGGAGGTGTAGCTCTGAGGATGTGGCTGAGCTGTGGGGGCCTTCTAAGTGCCAGCATGCGGCTGAGGGGGTGCAGGTGCTGTGAGCCTCCAGGAGAGAGAGGGTGGAGACCCCAGGCTGGGAGGGAGGGCGCAGGGCTGGAGCGAGGGCTGGGAGGGCCTGCCACGGCCTCCGGTCTGGGTCCCAGCCCTATTCCAGTTCTGCGTCCTCAGAGGCCCCTGCACATGCCCGGGGGAGATGGCCACCGGGGGAAAAGCCTGAAACTGCTTGAGAAGATCCCGGAAGACGCTGAGGCCACCGTGGTGCTCGTGGGTGAGGAGGGCCGGGCGCCGGGGCGGGGGTCTGCCTCCAGTGGCCGTGGCCTGCTTGCCCTGAGCTCTGGCCTGGACGCTGCCTCTCCCATCTGCAGCCAGGCCCCCTCTTCCCTGCCCCGGGCTCCTGCTCTTCCTCACTCTTCCCATCCTCGGCCTTTTCTCCCCAGTCCTGTGTTCCCTGCCCAGTGTCCTGGATGCCCGCTAGCCTGTATGACACCATTGTGAGCCATGGAGAGAAGCAACCCCTCTTCCATACCCCTAATTTGCACCTGTGAATGGTAGTAAACACAGAAATAAATTAGGGGGCCTTTAGAGAGGGGTTTCTTTGCTCCACTGTTACTGATGCCCCCAGGTGTCCCCGCTAAAGCCTGCCATGAGCATTCCCCTTTGCCTAGTGCCCTGTGCCTTGTTGTTCCCCCAGGCTGTGTGCCTTTCCTGGAGCAGCCAGCAGCAGCGTTTGTGCGACTGAGTGAAGCTGTGTTCCTGGAGTCGGTGCTGGAGGTCCCTGTGCCGGTCCGCTTCCTGTTCGTGATGCTGGGGCCCAGCCACGTCAGCACCGACTATCATGAGCTCGGGCGCTCCATTGCCACCCTCATGTCTGACAAGGTGGGCACTGTACCCCGAGCCTCGCCCCCTGCGCCCTGCTCGTCTGTGTCCTTCATGGAGGAAAGGGTGTTGGGGGCCCCTCCTGGGTGGAGGCCCTGCTCTGGAGGCTCTTGGGGGGACTGTTGGCCCAGAGGAGAAAAAGGACCGTGCCTGGGGTGGTGACATAAGAGGGCAAGCAGCCCGGGCCCCAGAGCCCTGGAGCCCGTACCGGAGGGATGCTCTCAGGGTCCTGTGCTGGGCGGGCCAGGCTCTGCATCCTCATCCAATCAGAATGGCCCTCTGGACCCCTGCTAGGCCAGATGGTTGCAGGTGGGCACGTCTGGAGGTCCTGGGGGAGCCAGGCCTCCTTGGGGGCCTGCAGGGACATGCCTCAGTAGACCGGACTGGCGTAGGTGGTTGTGCCCCCCCCACCCCCACCCCGTGCCTTAGCTCAGAGGCCTGACACCTCCTGCCCCCTCCGCAGCTGTTTCACGAGGCCGCCTACCAGGCGGACGACCGGCAGGACCTCCTGAGCGCCATCAGCGAGTTCCTGGACGGGAGCATCGTGATCCCCCCGTCCGAGGTGGAGGGCCGCGACCTGCTGCGCTCCGTGGCTGCCTTCCAGCGCGAGCTGCTGCGGAAGCGGCGGGAGCGGGAACAGACCAAAGTGGAGATGACCACCCGGGGCGGCTACCTGGCCCCTGGGAAAGGTCAGAGCGCGTGGGGCCCAGCCCTGTCCTGGGTTCTCCCGTCCTCTGTTCCTGCCCGTGCTGTCCCCTGGTTGGGGGCGGGGCAGGGTGAAGCCTCCTCCAGGCAGAATGGTGTGGTCTGTGTGCCAGTAGCGCCCTTGTTCCCCCAGAGCTGGCTTTGGAGTTGGGGGGCTCCGAGGCGGCCCCTGAAGATGACCCTCTGCTGCGGACGGGCTCGGTGTTCGGGGGGCTTATTCGGGACGTGAAACGCCGCTACCCGCACTACCCCAGCGACCTGCGGGACGCCCTGCACTCCCAGTGCGTGGCCGCCGTGCTGTTCATCTACTTTGCAGCCCTCAGCCCTGCCATCACCTTCGGGGGGCTGCTAGGTGAGGGGTGGGGGCGGCAGGCCAGGGGCTCCTCTGGGCCCTTCAGGGGCCCCTGTCGCCTGCAGGGCTTCAGGGCTGGTGGGAGAGGGTGTGTCTCAGTGATCGCTTTTGCAGTGGGCTCTATATAGAGCTAGGGATGGGAGAGGTGCTGGGAGGAGTCCTGTGGGGTGGGGGGCTGCGCTGAGGGGGCCCCGTCTGCCACGCTGGTGGCTGCTCTGCCCTTGTTGGGGCCCCGGGGTTAGGGTGAGCTGGGGGAGGAAGAGGAGCAGCAGAGGGAGCCAGGCTGCGGCCCCCGCTGACCGTGCCCACCCCAGGGGAGAAGACGGAGGGGCTGATGGGCGTGTCTGAGCTGATCGTGTCCACGGCTGTGCTGGGTGTCCTCTTCTCTCTGCTGGGGGCCCAGCCGCTGCTCGTGGTGGGCTTCTCGGGACCGCTGCTCGTCTTTGAAGAGGCCTTTTTCAAGGTGAGGAGGGCCTGGCCTGCCCAGCGCCCGCTCTCGCAGCTTCCCCGCTGCCCACCCCGCGGGAGCACCGGCCAGCGGGGCAGACCGCCTTCACGTGACCTCCCGCCATCCCCCTCTAGTTCTGCCAAGCCCAGGACCTGGAGTACCTCACTGGCCGGGTGTGGGTCGGCCTCTGGCTGGTGGTCTTTGTGCTCGCCCTGGTGGCCGCGGAGGGCAGCTTCCTGGTCCGCTATATCTCGCCTTTCACCCAGGAGATCTTTGCCTTCCTCATCTCACTCATCTTCATCTATGAGACCTTCCACAAGCTCTACAAGGTGGCCGGCGGAGAGGCTTTGGGGTGGGCACAGGTGGGGGCTGGGCAGTGCTTTGGGTGGGAGAGCAGGAGACGGGACAAGGGGGAGGGCTCTGTTGGGCGTGGCAGGCCTGGGGACACCCAGGCCAGGTCAGAGCTGAAGGGGAAGGAGCGAGACCCAGTGGGTGCCAGTGGAAGGCTCCAGGTCACTGGTAGGAGGCAGAGCAGTGAGGATTCACCTGCACAGGTGTGTGAAGGGCTGAAGATGCTGCCTTTGTGCCAAGCGGCTGGGGCTCTTGGGTCTCCTTTTTTTTTTTTTTAAAGATTTATTTATTTGAAAGGCAGAGTTTACAGAGAGAGGGAGAGATGGAGAGAGAGAGGAGTGGTTCACTCCCCAAATGGCTGCAACAGCCAGAGCTGGGCCAATCTGAAGCCAGGAGCCAGGAGCTTCTTCCAGGGGGCCCTGGACTGGGCTATCTTCCTCTGCTTTCCTAGGTGCATTAGCAGGGAGCTGGATTGGAAGTGGAGCAGCCAGGACTTGAACTGGCACCCACATAGGATGCTGGAGTCACAGGTGGCAGCTTTGCCAGCTACACCACAGCACCGGCCCCTTGGGTCACCTTTTAGAGGAGGGTGTATGTGTGGGTGTGTGCGATGTAGCAGATGTCTGTGACTGCCGTCTTGAGGTCCGGGAGTGGGTACTGCTGGTGATAAAACCAGGGTCACCTGCCCGGGTCGGTGGTACGATGTCCTTGCTGCCCACACACAGGTATTCACAGAGCACCCCCTGCTTCCGTTCTACCCCCCGGAGGGGGCGCTGGAAGGAGCCCCAGAGGCTGGCCTGGAGCTGAATGGGAGTGCCCTGCCCCCCACCGAGGGTCCCCCTGGCCCCCGGAACCAGCCCAACACGGCCCTGCTGTCCCTCATCCTCATGCTTGGGACCTTCCTCATCGCCTTCTTCCTGCGCAAGTTCAGGAACAGCCGCTTCCTGGGTGGCAAGGTGCGTGGCTGCTGGCCATGGGCCCCTACAGGTCTCCTTCATCCCGGCTGCGGCTGCCAGGCCAGGCCCCGCCCCACAAGCCCAGCCCCGCCCCACAGACCACGCCCCTCCCCAGGGCCACACCCCGCCCCCTCAGAATTCAGCCGCCTGCCTCCTCGGGCATCTTGCTCATCCCTAAGGGAAAGTTTAATCCGGACAGAAGCGCTCTCCTGGGTGGGGCTGGCACCCATGGCAGGGGTCAGAGACCAGACCGAGGGGCCCCGGGAAGGGTGGGGGCAGGGAGTTTTCGACTCTCCCGTCCTCTGCTTCCTGCCCCTTCCCAGGCGCGCCGCATCATCGGGGATTTCGGCATCCCCATCTCCATTCTGCTGATGGTCTTGGTGGATTACTCCATCACAGACACCTACACTCAGGTGCGTCCGCTGCGGCCAGAGCGGGGCGCTCGCGGCTCCTCTGCTGTGTGCGGGGATCCCGAGCAGGACCAGCTCCCCTGGCGGAGGGGCCGAGCTGGGGGGAGCAGGGGAGGCTGGGTTCGCACAAAGCAGCTGTGTTGGCTGCCCTGAGTCCTGAGGGAGGAGTCAGGCTGGGGGCTGGATCACAGCTCAGCGAGAGGGTGTTTCATTCCCACCACACCTGGGACCGGTGACTTTGGGGGGTGCAACACTAATTTCCCCCAGGCCTGGCCACGCCTCAGCTCCCCCATGTTCCCATGCTGGGGGCCGAGAGCCTGGGGGGAGGCTTCCCGGGGTTGGGACGCTGTGGCCCTGAGCCCCTGCTTCTTCCTGCCACGCAGAAGTTGACGGTGCCCACAGGGCTGTCAGTGACCTCCCCTCACAAGCGCACCTGGTTCATCCCGCCCCTGGGCAGTGCCCGTCCCTTTCCCCCCTGGATGATGGTGGCCGCTGCGGTCCCCGCCCTCCTGGTCCTCATCCTCATATTCATGGAGACGCAGATCACAGCGTGAGCTCGGGCTGGGGGCCTGCTGGGCAGGGGGTGGGGGCAGGGCCAGGGCCGGGGCCAGGGCGGGAGTGCAGAGCGCTCCGTAGTGGAGACGCGGTGGGGAGCAGTGGAGCTGGAGCAGGGGCTCGTGTGTGTGTGTGTGTGTGTGTGTGTGTGTGTGTGTGTGTGTGTTCACGCGCGCGCACCTGGGCCCTGGCTTGCTTTCTGCAATGGTTCCTGGTGTCTGCTGCCGTCGCTGCCTGCAGGGTGCCACTTGCCAGCCCTCGGAAGGCTGCCATGTGTTCTGTCACCCAGGGGCGCTCGCTCGTGTCTCCCCGTGGTTCGGCCACGGCGACAGGGTGGGATCCGGCACCTGGGTTTTCGTGCCACTTCCCATGTTCGCAGTGTGAGGACTGGGCGCAGCTTTGCTCCCTCGTGCGAACTCCCATTGGGGGACTTGAGAGCCGGAGCCGAGCCTTGGGGGAGAGTGGCCGCCCGCCCATCGCTGCCCCTCCGCGCCCTCCTGCCCCGCAGGCTCATCGTCAGCCAGAAGGCACGGAGGCTGCTCAAGGGCTCCGGCTTCCACCTCGACCTGCTGCTGATAGGCTCCCTCGGCGGGCTCTGCGGGCTCTTCGGGTTGCCCTGGCTCACGGCTGCCACTGTCCGCTCCGTCACCCACGTCAACGCGCTGACGGTCATGCGCACTGCCATCGCGCCCGGCGACAAGCCCCAGATCCAGGAAGTGCGGGAGCAGCGGGTCACCGGGGTGCTCATCGCCAGCCTCGTGGGTGAGAGCCCGGCAGCCCCTAGCGGAGCCCGTGACCGCGCCTGCGCTGTCCGGGCCGCCCTGCGCATGCGGTCAGGACCGGCCACCCTGGGCCTGCTTCCCGCCTCTCTTCGTCCTGGGCGCGGGCTGAGGCCCGGCTGGCCTGGCCATGGGCCTGAGCCGCCCTCGAGGGGCCCGCACACGAGGCCCGGCCGCCATCTCGGCTGCGCGTGAGGTCAGCGGCGCGTGCGTCCCTCCTGCAGGCCTGTCCATCGTCATGGGGGCTGTGCTGCGGCGGATCCCTCTGGCCGTGCTCTTTGGGATTTTCCTGTACATGGGCGTCACCTCGCTGTCTGGCATCCAGCTCTCCCAGCGCCTGTTGCTCATCCTCATGCCAGCCAAACACCACCCCGAGCAGCCCTACGTGACCAAGGTCGGGCCTGGAGGGCAGTCTAGGGGGCGGGGGGCCCGGGCCGGAGCTGGACGTGATGCACACGCAGGCCAGGCTGGGCTTCCGCGTGGTGAGGCCCGGTGCCCGCTCTGCAGGTGAAGACGTGGCGGATGCACCTGTTCACCTGCATCCAGCTGGCCTGCATCGCGCTGCTCTGGGTGGTCAAGTCCACGGCGGCCTCACTCGCCTTTCCCTTCCTGCTGCTGCTCACCGTGCCTCTGAGGCGTTGCCTTCTGCCCCGGCTCTTCCAGGACAGGGAACTGCAGGCGGTAAGGGATGGGGGCTAGGAGGCCCTGGAACCAGACACCCCCTGCTGGGCTCTGCTGGGCCCCCTGCTGGCCGTGTGCCCTTAGGCAGGCTATCTAGCGAACCGGAATGTTCTTTGCACCTGTGGGGTGAATAGTGGGGTCCATCTCGTAGGGCTGTTGGGAGGGTTAAGTACTCATCCAGGTAAAGTACTTAGCAGGATGGTTTGGGTCAAGAGAAGGCACAGCCCTGGACAGCTGTGCAGGCATTGTCTTGCACAGACGCACCTGGGGATGCGGAAGGCTGGTATGGCGCTGAGGTCCGTGCAGTTTGCCCGTGTTCACACCTGGTGCGCAAGGGGATCTCGGGAACGAAAGTGGGCCGTGGTTAATGTTAGGAGGAGGAGGAGCCAAGTGTCGGGGTGGGGGTGGGGTGATGATTTTGGTCAGCTTTGGTCCTGGGAGCGGCCTGCCTCTGAACCTCTCCTAACCCCTCCCCCTCCACCTCCGCAGCTGGACTCAGAAGACGCCGAGCCCAACTTCGACGAGGACGGCCAGGATGAGTACAACGAGCTGCACATGCCCGTGTGAGCCACGCCGATGGGCCCTGGAGACCCCAGCCCCGTAGTGATGGACGCTGGCACCCCGGGCAGAGCCCCGCCGCAGGGCCTGGGGAGGGGGGTGCTCCTCGGCGCCCACGGAGGGACCTGGAGCCCTGCACACGCCAGGCCCGAGCGGCCTTCCTGACTCCTCCCCGGGGCGACCCCGGCCAGCCCCTCACAGACCAGACTGGCACAAGGCTTCACGCTCATTATAACTCCACTCCTTGTCTCGTGTCTGCCTCGCGTTCTTCGCCGCCTCGGGCCTCTCCGGCCTGGCTCATCCACTGGGAACGGGTGCTGGGGGAGGAATTCTGTGGTCAAGGCCATCTCACCCAGAGGGAGGCTCCAGGCGGGGGACAGAGGCCTTGGGCGGAGGGGCGGGCAGGCGCACAGAAGGTCAGAGCGGCCGAGGTCACCGGAGGGTGGGGGTGGGGCAGGAGGCCGCTGCGCTGCAGCCTCGAGGGACAGCAGAGAGGCTGCGGGGCTCGTGGGGCCGCCAAGGCCAACGGACGGACTACGTGCGGCGTCTTCTGCACCCGAGCAAGGAACTGCGGCCCAATCCCTCCGACGCCGAGGTGGCGCCAGATTTGGGGTCCCCGCGACCGTTTTAGAGCCTCTTGGCTTAGAAGCGGCGGTTCTGGGATTCCTGAGGCCGCTCCTTGTGCAACGCTCCCTTGCTCTGCCAGAAATAACCTGGGAGGCCTCGCCGGGGGTGCAAACGGGAGCCCGTTGCGTCACAGTTGCCGGGCAACCAGCTGCTTGAGCGAGCCGGCCGTCCCCGTGCTGCCCTCTGGTGGCTGCTGCCGCGTACGGCAGGCCCCGTTCTCCTTGAGCAGGGGCCGCACTGCCCCCTGCTGGATCCGCTGCGGTCAGGGGTCCCGGGCACGCGCGCTCGATTCCTCTGCCCCAAAGACGCGCAGGGTCAGGCAACTCGGACCCGGGATCTCTCAGTCCTTTCGGAGCGGGCCCATTTTCCCCTCCAAGTTCTCAGGCCAACACGCGGGGCTGTTTGCCGTGTCCCCAAGGCGACAAGCCACCAGCTGCCGTGGTCGTTGGCGCTGCGGCGGCCTCTCGCCGCATTTGGCCTCCAACCCGCTCCCACAAGAGCCCTTTCCCTTAGCTTGGCCAGGGCTAGGTGGAATTTCAAAACAGCTCTGCCAGGGAGCGAAGTGAAGGTCACCCGCGCCCTGCGATGTGTGCAGGGCGATGTGTGCAGAGGATAGCGCGGCCCCTTGTAGGCAGGCTGGGCAGGGTCTCCTGTGAGGACGGCACCTGCTCTCTCCCACCTGAGCCAGGAAGCCTCTACTCTTCATTGGATACAGTTCATGCCAATCATTATCTGTGGTCGGCCAATAGCTGAGAACTCCAGCGAGCCGGAGATGGGTGCTAGGCCGGCTGTGGGTCAGGGTGGGCTTCGGAAAAGCCAGACCCCAAGACAAGTTAGAGCAAAAGGTGAAAAACCTCCGGGGAAGGGCCGAGCCTGAGCGAGCGCATCCATCAGAGGGGCGAGTGTGGGCCGCCGCCCTCATTCCCAGGCATGCCCTCTGTGCTGGGCCTGGGGGAGGGGCAAGGGTTGGGTTCCCTGCTGGGTAGGAGTGACATGGGGAACAGGGTGGCCATGGAAGCCACGAGGGACGACAAGACATGTGTGCACCCAGAGAAAGGCAGCTGATGGGTGCAGGCGGCAAGAGAGCCTGTCTTTGGGGAGATCCAGACTTTGTCCTGAGCCTTTATTTATGTAAAAGGCAGAGTAACACACACACACAGAGAGACACAGATCTTTCATCTGCTGATTGAGTCTCCAAAACACCCCCAACAGCGGGGGCTGGGCCAGGCTGAAGCCAGGAGCCTGGAACTCCACCTGGGTCTCCCACGTGGTCCCCAAGCACTTGAGGCATCTCCTGCTGCCTTCCCAGGGGCACTGGCAGGGAACTGGATGGGAAATGGAGCAGCTGGGACTCGAACCGGCGCCCACAGGGGACACAGGCATACAAGCAGCCCCTGCGACTTTCATGTCCCTGGGCCGCTGACCTTCCCTTCTCTGGGCTGTGGGTGTCCTTGGACCTGGGCCTAGTTCAAGCTTTAGGGGGCAGTCAGGAGAGCAGAGCCTCAGCTGACCCGGAGAGCATAGCTTGGGGGGATACACCAGGATGGGTGCTAAAAAGGGCATAGACGCCACGGTGTTTTTGCACCAACTGCTTTACACTGGAAGTGGCTTGGGTGGTGGTGGGGGACTAGGCAGGTGGCAGGGGACCCTCCCAATAAGGACTCGGGGCCCACTGCCATTTTACTCTCCCCTTAGCAGCCTGGGCAGAGGGCTATGGCCACCACCTGGGCAGCTGCGCCAGGCTCTCCTGATCCGCTCGAGGCCCCGAGGAGGGAGGGCTGGCTGCCTCTTCCACTCTGAGCACAAAGGGCACCTGTCATTTCCCTCCCTCCGGAGGCCTCTGCTCACTCAAGACATCTGAGGCCCTCATGACAGCTGGTGGCCGTCAGAGCTCCCAGACCATCTGCCCGGATTGCCCGGGGCCCCTCCCTCAGGGCACAGACGCTGGCAATAATGTGTCCCCTTTGGCAGCTGCTGTGACATCGCTCCTTGTATCGCATCAGGTGACTCCAGTAATGATCATGCCTGTTGACACTTGGCGCTCTTGGAGGGAGCAGGGAGCGGCCGAGGCAGGACGGGGGAGAGAGAACTCAAGGGCATTTGCCAGGATGAAGCCACTGAGGAAAGCAGCCATAAAACAGGTGCTGGCCAGCCCCGAGCGGTGGATTGGATCCAATGAGGCAGATTGGGAACTGCTAAGTGAGGAATTTCGGTTCCAGATACGTAGACTAACGACTGTCGGAGAGAGGATTCGGGCGGCTGCGTGACTCACCGCCCGTGCGTGGGGAGGGCGCTGCTATTTGCAGGATTTATGTTCTGGGAGGAAGATTTAATACTGGAGACTGCTGCTGGGATTATTTCTAATTTCGTTAGAACTGTTTCTTTTTATTGAACAACACTTGATCGGGTGCTAGCTAAGCAGACAGATGACGGGATGGTCTCTGGGTGGCGGCTGAGTCACGGTTGGATTTGGGTTTGCAGAGAGTCATTGCAGGGAACTCCTTAATACCAGCGGTCTCTGGGAGAGGACAGGGGACCGTGGGGGGATCAGGGACAGAGAGGAGGCGGGGCAGAGCTGGTGGAAAGACTGATGGGGGCAGAGAGAGCTGAGGAGGAAACAAAACTGGCCCTGCCACACCCCCTTCTCACAGTGCACCCTCCGCTGGGACGTGAGATGGGAAGAGACCCTGTCGGAGCCTTTTGGTGCCCCTAATACCTTGCATGGTGCCTGGTCACGGTGTGTGGAAGGCAGGGGGTGAACACGAGCAGGAAGGCGGAGGAAAGACCGAGAGATCACAGATCCTCCCCACATGGGATCCAGTGCCAGCCGACACTGTAGACCTGCGAGAGAATTCTGAGAACGTTTTGGTTCTCATGTGTTAGTTTCCATCCCGGCTGTCATCTTCTCTCTGCCTATTAGTAATGATATCCTCCGAAACTGGAGACAGCTGGAGGCAGACATGGTGCTGATCCCACGTCCTGCGTGCCAGGCTGATGAGTAGGGGACAAGGGCCGGCGGCGGGGGGGGGGGGGGGGGGGAGACCGAGTACCAGCCTGGGCCCTGGGAGCTGCAGGAGCTACGATGGGGAGGCCTGGAGGCTGGCCCAGCCCGATAGGAGGGCCCATGTCCTGTCTCAGCTGTGGGTTCCTTCTCCACCCACGGGCCCCCAGAATGCCGATGAAGGAGGGGGGACAGGTGCATCTCCTCCCTCCCGCTCTTTGGGGAGCCCACCGCGTGCAGGGCGCTTGCAGGGACTCTCCCGGGGGCAGGGGTCCAGGAGGCTGTCTTCTCTCCTCCAGCCTGCACGAGGCCGGCTCGGCCTTCCCCTGGGGAGAGTTTCCGAGCTCGGCCTGGGGCCCTTCTGCCTTGGAGCCACCTGATGAACTTGATGAAATTGCTGGCCGCTGGACTCCATCCTGAGATTTGGGGGCCAGGGCCCAGGAATCTGCATTTCAACCCACTCTAAAACCATATATATCCCCTGATAAGCCGTTCACTGGCCATCCTGGGAACACCCTTGATGCGCCACTTGGGAACTTTGTACTTTGTCACTGCTCTCACGATGGATCTTAGTTTGTTATTTGGTAGGAGTTTTGGGTGGGTGCTCAACAGCTCATGACAGGGCCCACGGCAGCCCTTGTGTAGCTTTGCGAGGGCTGGGAGCAGAGGTTGCGGTGGGAGGTAGGCAAGGACACCCCCTCAGGAAATGGTTCCCCCCCCAGGGACATCCAGTTTGGATTGTAAGGCCTGGAGCAGCTGGTCAGAGTTTCTTCTTCTTAAAGATTTATTTATTTGAAAGGCAGAGAGAGAGAGGGAGAGAGAGAGAGAGAGAGAGGTCTTCCAGCTGCTGGTTCATTCCCCAAATGGCCACAATGGCCAGGCTGAACCAGGCTGAAGCCAAGAGCTAGGAGCTTCATCAGGTCTCCCACATTAGGTGCAGGGGCCCATATACTTGGGCCATCTTCCGCTGCTTTCCCAGGTGCATTAGCAGGGAGCTGGATCAGAAGTGGAGCAGCAGGGACACGAATCTATGCCCATGTGGGCTGCCGGCACCACAGACTCAACCTTCTGCCCCACAATGTTGGCCCCTGGGCTTCAGATTTTTGAAGGAATTGCCCCGTGAGTGTGGCTCAAGCAGCAAACATTTTTTAACAACCAAGTTGTGTCGATAACTACAAAGAAACTCCCCCAAATGGCTGGGAGGAATCCAGAACTGGATGGGTTGGGGGTGGGGTTGTTTCTCTGAAGTAAGGGAGTCCCCAGACTGTTCCTCCACGTGGAAGAGGACAGCAGTAGTGGGACTAGAGATGATTTTAGATGTCGTTGGGGGAAGCTTACCTGTCCACGGTTAGGCACACTCACGCGTTAGAGAACAATGGGAAGAATGTGTTAGCCCTGTGATTCTGTGCTTTGCATTGTGTAGGATGTGGCGAAGGTAGATCTGTAACTTATAAATATAGGAACTGAGGGGTGGGTGTTGGGCCCAGCGGTTAAGACACCACATCTCATGTTGGAGTGACTGGGTTCGAGTCCCAGAGCTGCTGCCAGTCCCAGCTTCCTGTCAGTGTGCACCGTGGGAGGCAGCAGGTACTGCCTCAAGTCCTTGAGGTGGGAGACCCGGATTGAGTTCCAGGCTCCTGGCTTTGCTGTGGCCCAGCCCCAGCTGTTCTGGGCATTTGGGGGGTGAACCAGTGTTTGGGAGCCCTCTCTCCATTCCTCCCTCTCTCTCTTTTCTCTCTCTCTCTCTCAGAGTCTCTCTGCCTTTCAAATAAATAAGATAAATCAATTAAAAATAAGTAAGTTGATTTCAAGAAAAAGGACCAAGTTTGTAACCGTTCAGTTAGTTGGTGTAGAAGGCACAGCTTTGACAATGGTAGGGAAAGGGGTGAAGTTTCAGAACTCGCTGTTCTCAGCCAGAGCTTCTTAATTCTAGAATCACCTGGAGGGTTTCGAAAAACAATCACATCTGGGTCGCAGCCCCACAGGCTGGTATTTTTAAAAATGTCCTACCCCCGTCAAATGCCTGAGATTCGAATAAGAAGTCGGAGTTGAGCATCACCGGCCCAACAAATATGTTCTTTTTCATGGATGATTTCCACGCTATTCCCACTGTAGCTGGAAGTTATTTTTTTTATTATTGCGATCTGTAGTCTGGAAATGCAAATACATGGTGCGCATATTTATTCTGCAAAGCAAGCTCCAGGGCAGGAACCATGCTTATTTCTATTCTGTTTACCACGCAACACAAAGGGCTGTGCATAGAACATTCTAGTGTTTGGGCCAGGACCTGTGAGTGCCTCTTCGCTCGGCTGATTGTGCAGTTGTTGAGGGCGCTGTGACTGGGGACTGGAAGTTGGGAGTCCTGGGTTCTAGTCTTGGCTCAGGTATTAGCTGGTGACTGGTTAGGTTGCCTCATCCTCCTGGGAGATAAAGATTTTGACTCCAGGGGCAGGTGTTTGGGTATTTTAACATCCCATATCAAAATGCCTGGGTTCGACTCCCAGCTCTGCTCCCAATTCCAGCTTTCTGCTGATACAGACCTGGGGAGGCAGCAGCAGTGGCTCAAAGGGTTGAGTCCCTGCCATGCGTGTGTCACATCTGGATTAAATTTCCAGCTCCTGGCTTTGAACTGGCTCAGGCCCAGCTGTTGTGAGCATCTGGGGGAGTGAACCAGCAGATGGGAGCTCCCCGTCTGTCTCTGTCCCCTTCTGTCTGTCTCTCAGATAAATACAATACTCAAGACACAAGGATTTGGCTCCAGCGCCTCCTGAGTGGGCTTGTTCTTCACATTGACCTTGACCACTGCAAAGCTTGCCTGCAAGGTGTGGGGAGCAGTGGCTGTGGGGCCCTAGGAACCCCCAGACAGCCTCTTGGTGAAATAATAAGCTTAGGAACCCTTTCCTTTAGCTTGTTAGGTTGCCCAGCGCACACATCCCTGCGGGAGTCCACTTTTCTGTTCCCTGGGGCATGAGGAACTTGGACCACAAGAGGGTGGGATTGGGGGTGGGGGTGGGGTTGAGCCATGACCTTGGGTTACAGTCTTGGGATTTCAGACAAAGCTGTGAGAGAGAACCAGAGGTCAATGAAAAGCTTGGGTATCTGCAAGAGTCGTGGGTCCTATAGGAGGAGCAGCACATGGAGAGACCAGGCGTCTCTAGAAGTAGATGGACGCATGCATAGTTCTTCATCTTAGGGGTCAAACACGAAAGCAGGTGTAGGAGCAGCTTGGGGCTGTGAACTGGACTCTGACTTGCATATTAGCAGTTACTTATGAGCCTGCAGGCCTGGGCCTTCTAGCTTCACGTCAGCAAGTTGCAGCCTGCAAGTCGGGGTGGACTGGACTCTCTGAATTCAGAGTCACCAGCCAGGACTTAGCCAGAACCCACAGAATCTCTGCTTGATTAGCAATCTAGCTTAGCTGAGATGAAAGCTCTCATTCTCTAGTGGGTAGACATTTTAGTACTCCTGAGGAAATTAAGCGTTAAGCACACAATTGTTTAAAGGAATCATGACTATGGTTTTAATATTTTCCAATGAAAGAGTTTGTGCACAGGTAACAGTTTACAAGTACACAATTTTAAAGACACTGTGGGGGCTAGCACTGTGGCACAGCGGGTTAAAGCCCTGGCCAGCAGTGCCAGCATCCCATATGGGCACCGTTTTGAGTCCCGGCTGCTCCACTTCTGATCCAGCTCTCTGCTGTGGCCTGGGAAAGCAGTAGAAGATGGCCCAAGTCCTTTGGCCCCTGTACCTGTGTGGGAGACCCGGAAGAAGCTCCTGACTCCTGGCTTTGGATTAGCTCAGCTCTGGTCATTGTGGTCATTTGGGGAGTGAACCAGCGGATGGAAGACTTTCTCTTTCTCTCTCTCTTTCTCTGTGTGTGTGTGTCTGCCTCACTATGTGACTCTGTCTTTCAAATAAATAAAATAAATCTTAAAAAAAAGACACTGTGGCCTGTTAGATTATTTTAATGTTTGTACTTGAATCATTCATTGGGATTTGTGATCTAAGTGGCAATCTTTCTAAGTTTGTATAATAGTATTTAAGGTTCATTTTTTTTAAAGTTTGAGAACCGGTCTACTGGAATTTTTTTTAAGATTTATTTATTTTATTTGAAAGGTAGAGTTACAGAGAGAAGGTAGATAGCGAGAGAGAGAGAGAGAGAGAGAGAGAGAGAGAGAGAGAGAGAGACTGAGCTCTTCCATCTGCTGGTCCACTCCTCAAATGGCCATAACAGCCAGGACTGGGCCAGGCCAAAGCCAGCTGCCAGGAGCTTCTTCCAGGCCTCCCATGTGGGTGCAGGGGCCCAAGCACTTGAGCTGTCCTCTGCTGCTTTCCCAGGCACATTAGCAGGGAGCTGGATGGGAAATGGAGCAGCCGGGACTTGAACCAGTGGCCATGTGGGATGCTGGAGCTGCAGGCCACAGCTTTAACCTACTGTGCCATAGCACCAGCCCAAGATTCATTGTTCTTTGAAAGCTGAATGTATTACATCTTTAAGAAGCACTTTCATACTTGGGCAGGTTTGTCAGTCAGATAAAGTACTTAACAAGGAATGGAATATATTCAATTTATAAATGCTATTTAAAATGTTAAAGAGGTTTAATTAACTAAGTATATAAATGGGACTAAGCATTAATCAAAACCTCTCTCACAGTGAATGCTAATATTTGCTAGACTTATAAGTAGGATAATGTTTCCTAAGCTGATTTATAAGCTCAAGGTGGAGCTATAAATTTGTAAACCTGTAAATTTAATAAATCAAATCCTCATTTTCAAAACCCAGGTAAACCTCAGAGTGGTCTTTTCTGTGACGAGCGCTGTCCTCAGGGGCGTAAAGCGCCCTCCTCTAACCTTCGATTCTGCGGTTCTGCAGCGGGCAGGCAGGGCGTGGGCCCGGGGACGCAGAAGAGGGGAAGAAGATTCAGGTGCTGCAGGATTGCCTGGCTCCCAAGGTCAGACACCAAGTGCCGCAGCGCTCCCCCGAGTGCGGGGGGCCGGACAGGGGACTACAATAGAATGACTGAAATGCACACTCACTGTGTATGTGTGTGTGTGTGTGTGGGTGGGGTGGGGGTTGGAATCGCTGAGCGAGTCACTTGAGGGCTAAGAAAGCAGGTGAAGTCACCAGGGGGTTGGGCTGTGTCTTCATCTGTCCTTGTTGCTCTAACTAAATGCCTTGGAGTAGGGAGTGGCCAAACAGCGGAATCTCTTTCCTTCCAGTTTTGTAGTGTACGTGCTGCCAGAGCGAGCACTGGGAATCTCTTTCTCATCGTTCTGGAAGCTGGGAAGTACAAGGTCAAGGTGCAGATGTGTCTGGTGAGGTTGCTGTCTACTCGCAAGATGTCCCTTGTCGCTCTGTCCTCACATGACAGAAGGGGCAGAAAGGGGCCAACAAGCTCCAGCAAACCCTTTGACAAGGGCACGGATCCCTGGGAGACGCAGCAGTGGTGGATTGGTGCCAGCTTACAAGAAGCACTTATTAACATTTCAGATGTGTGAGCTCATTGTCAGATTCGACTGGTTTTGGAGCAGTGGTTCAAGTGCTGCTCGGGACACCTGCATCTCAAATCCAAGTGCACGGGTCAAGTCCTGGCTCCTCTGCTTCCGAACCAGCTTTTTGCTAATGCAAACAGGTGATGGCTCAAGTACTTGGGTCCCCGCCACCCCTGTGGGAGCCTTGGACAGAGTTCTGGGCTCCTGACTCCCTGGCTGTTGCTGAGAATGGGGGAGTGAAGGCAGCCAAAGCAAGGTCTCTCGGTCTCTCTGCAGTTCAAATAAAATGAAAATAAATAAGTAAAAATGCAAAAAAAAAAAAAAAAACACAACAAAACAAAACTCCGCAGCCAGTATTAAAAAGTACATTATAGATGTCCCTATTCCCCTTGCAAAATACAACTAAGACCTCTGGTCATTATGCATAAAAGCAGCACAAGACCCTAGAAGGAGGAGAGAAGAAGGTGGGGCAGCCAGGGGTCTCGGGACTCCAGGAGCAACACATTGCTGAGTTTCCTGAGTTTCCCCAGACTTGGAAATGAAGGAGCTGGCAACCCAGAAATGTTGGTAAATACAGACCAAAAGCCTCCAAGTCTCTCCTCTCAAGGCAATAATTGCCAAGCACACAGAGAAACTCTAGCCTCATCCCCAGCCAGACCAACAAGGGCTAAACTGGGAGCCAACCCAGTTTAGATGACACATGGAAGAGGCTCCTCCATGCTTGTGGTTGGTGGGGTCATGGAAGACCAAGCAGGGAACCAGACTGCAGCCCCAGCTGGCAGTAACGATGTCCCTTCCCTCTCCCCACTGGGGACTGGGTCAGAGGAGGCTTGGGGAAGAGCCACAACTTTCACATTGCTCAGCAGAAAGAGACAGAGGGGGACACCCTGCAGTGACCAAAGAATCCATCCACCAAGAAGACATAGCGACCGGAACAAATGTGTGCAAACCGAACTACAGGGCTGCAAAATATGTGTTGTAAACACTTGATCGAACTGCAAAGAGAAACAGGAAAATCACAGTTCTAGCCGGTGACTTCGACATCCTTCTCTCAACGATTGGTAGATGAACTCTTCAAGGATGGGGGCTGGTACTTGGGGCATGGCTTAGGCTGCTGCCTAGAATGTCTGCATCCCATATTGGAGGGCCTGAGTCGAGTCCAGTTCCCGATAATGGGCGCTCTGGGAGACAGCAGGTGACGACTCAAGTGCTTGAATCCCTGCCACCCATGTGGAGTTCCCGAATTCAGTTTCAGTTTCCTGGCTTCAGCCTGCCCTGCTGTTGCAGGCATTTGGAGAATGAACCAGTAGATGAAAGGTATCTCCCTGTCTTCCAAATAAAATGAAAATTTAAAAAAAATTGCAAAAAAAAAAAAAAAACCTTGAAGGATATAGAAGAACTCATCATCATTAACCAATAAGATTGAATACCAATTTTTTTTTTTTTAATTGGAGAGTCAGAGCAAGAGAGAATACTTTTATCCACTGGTTAACTCTCCAAATGTCTGCTGGGCTGGGCTAAGGCTGAAGCCAGGATCCAAGAATTCTATCCAGGCCTCCCACGTGGGTGGTAGAAATCCCATTACTTCCGTCATCGCCACTGACTCCTAGGATTTGCGTTAATTAGCAGGAAGCTGGAGTCAGGAACCAGATCCAGACATTGAATCCAGGTACTACGCTAGGGAATATGGACACCCTAACTTCTATGCTAAACGCCTGTTCCAACATTCTTTTTTGAGTGATCATGGAACATATGAAAAAAAAAAGTCTGTGGAACATGGAATGAAGATGTTTGTTGCGGTGGAAAAAGAACTGGAAATTCATGCATGGTTTTTGCAGAGTGTGCCTTTTCCAGATTTTGTAAAGCAAGGTGGACCATATGCCGGGTTGAAAACCAAATTGCAACACGTTTTTAAAAAAGATTTATTTATCTGAAAGTCAAAATTACACAGAGAGAGGAGGAAGGCAGAGAGAGAGAGAGAAAGAGAGAGAGAGAGAGGTTTTCCATCCGGTGGTTCACTCCCTAGATGGCTGCAAAGGCCAGAGCTGTGTTGATCTGAAGCCAGGAGCCAGGAGCTTCTTCTGGGTCTCTCACTTGGGTGCAAGGGCCCAAGGACTTGGCCCATCTTCTACTGCTTTCCCAGGCCATAGCAGAGAGCTGGATCAGAAGAGGAGCAGCCGGGACTTGAACCAGCGCCCATCTAGGGTGCTGGCACTGCAGGTGGCAGCTTTACCCACTATGCCACAGCACTGGCCCCACTGCAACACATTTACAAGAATTAAAACAATACAGAGTTTATTCTGTGATCACAGTCCCCAAGCACTTGGGAACTGAACAACATCCCATGAGGCAAGAAAGAAACTAAAGGGAAATAAAACACAGGATTGAACTGAATGAAAAATGAAAATATAACACGTTGAAATACATGGGCCACAGCCAAAGCAGTGTGGAGAGGGAAATTTATAGCATTAACTGCACTCATTAGGAATCTGGAAAAGTCTCAAACCATTAACCTAAGCCCCCACCTCAGGAACCTAGATAACATTATAAAAAAACCCCAAAGATATTAAATACTCAAAGTTCTTCACTTCCTAATTGTCTTATTATTTTTGCTATTATCTATACTCTCTACATTATTTGTCCTTGTTGCATCTTGCCTTGAGCTATCCCATAGCGATGGTGCTACTGTGTATCTCTTCCTGATTCTGCGTTCAGTGACTCACATTGACAGCTTGAAATCAGCCATCAGGACGGAAGTTATACCATGGCAATGAGCAGACACTGCATGTTAGCTCCCCGCTCCCACACCTTTGCCAGGACGCCACTGCTTATAATCTCCCAATCACAGAAGGTGGGTCTAGGTACTAGACCATCCCCCTCCCTCCCTCCAAATAACAAGTATCCACCAAAAAGCATGGTAATGTCTCAGGGCAGTTGGGAGAGGAGGGAGAAGCTGCCTCACCGCCATCCTCATTCTGCAGAAGGGGGGAATGGGGTCCTGGCTTTGATGATCTCCTGTTTTGAATATTCAGCACACAACTGGCAGGATGGTGAAACTACAAGGGAGAGGGGAGTCTGAGAATCAGATCTCTTTTCAGTTTTTCTGGGCAATGTTCTTTCTACTCTCCATCCAATTACGATCCTCTCATTGTCTCCTTCATCTACGGCCCTCGCGTGCTGCCAGCTTTGCTCGTCTGCAGGCTTTTGTTTCCTGTGCTTCTCCATCTGGCCATAGGTGAGATGGGAGCGGGAGGAGGTGGGCCCCTGGACGCGATTCAGATCAACCACGTGTCCCACAGAGACGGGTGTGTACGGAAAGGAGGATACACAGAGGATGCCTCCTCAGCTAAGAGGGCTGCCAAACGGGCACTGGTACTGTGCCTGTCCTTGTCACACAGAGGGAGCCAGAGTTAGGCCATGATGAGATAGAGACAGGAACATTTTAGGGGCTGAGTCCCTGAGTTCCTGGCCATGGGTGGCTAACTTCTATTTTTGGCTTATGCAAATTCTAGCTGAGTTTTTTTTTTTTTTCTTTTCTTTTCTCATGCAGCTGAAAAAGTTCCAGATAAACACCCACTCCCTATAGCTCCTTCCCTGATCTCCAGGGCCTCTTCCCTCTCCTTGGGCTCCTCTCCATTTGGAAATTACAGAGCTGATCTAAACCTGTCTGTCACAGCCTAAAATCACGCTCCATGGTTTTTCCACCTGGAGATCCCATTCACTTAACAAAGAGCTTCAGACAGTCCAGGAAGGCTGCTGCTCTCCTCTGGGTGTCTGTGGATGCTACATCCAGCCAGAGTTGAGTCAGAGGCAGGGCAACAGTACATTCTGCTGTTTTATAGCCTGAAAGAAACATTTGGACAAGAATATACTGTTTTTTTTTCCCTCCCAATAAAGATGAAAGCTCCAAAAATCAAATGTTTTTGAGAAACATGTTGTGGTGGTAAACTGATTGGGTGCTCAGGCACCCAATCACCCAACCTCTGTCTTTGGCTCCCATATTCTCTGATTTATTTTGGCACACGAATGTCTGAAGTGCCACCATCTAGCCTCATGGTAATTTTTTGTCTACGCGAGGGTGCAAACTGCATATGGCTTATTTCAATTAGCTTAATTGTTTTTGGTATTTAATAGCTAATTGACTTAATTAGCTTCCGAAGCACAACAATGCCGGCCACGGTAACGACTGCATCTTATCCGTATGGTTACAGAAGACAGATGCCCCCATTTCCCATCCCCAGGTTGCGCGCGTCCCAGGAGGACGGGGCAGACGTGAGAGGAGGAAGATGGAAGTCCTCGAGAGCTGACCCGGCCTTGAATGCAAAAACCTGGATGTTCAGAATAAGTGAGGAGCTGATGGACAGGGAAATAAAACGAGAGAAGGAAGGATTTATGGAGGACCCGGGTCATCTATTTTCTTAATGGGGATACCACGGAGAGCTGCGGGGTGAATAATAAGAGAATAACAACGGATTTCACAGAGCCAGGGGGCTATCCTGGCTCTGATCTGCAGAGGCAATATTTGAAGACCAAATTGTAGGACACCGAGAAGAGAAAGGCCCTGCAGTGCAATCCATCTTAGGAATAGCTCCTCCGAGTCAAAGGCCGGTCCGCGTGTCCCTGGCGAGTCGGGCTCACAGGTGCTTCAGAGCCAGTGCCTGGCATTTATCAGGAGCTTAATAGATGTTTTAATCAGTGCCTGTCAGGAAATCCTGGGCACTCAACCTTCGAAATATTTCTAGAACCTGACACTTAGCGTCTTGACTGTGGCTGCCCCATCTGAGCCACCCTCACCTTTTGCCCTGGCTGCCTCTACCAGCCTTGCAAGGTGTCTCCCTGCTCTAACCTGGCACCTCCTGTTCTTGGGGCTCCACCATCCTGACCTCATCTCGTCCTCATTGCCTCCCGAAGGCTCCGCCCTTCCAACTACCATTCACATTTGACTTTGGGGGTTCGGTTTCAACACAGGAACTGCTGGGGAAACACATTCAAATCCCAGAGCCACCAAAAGAATCCTTTGAAAAATTCAAGTTGTATCCCTATTCTCAGAACAAGTCCGACGGCTCCCATCGCCCTTGGAGCAGGGGTAGGTGAGGTTCTGCCCGGTTCGGTCTCATCTCCTGAGCTCATTGCCTACTGCACCCTCCACTTGTTTTGTTGTTGTTGTTTAATTCTTTTATTTATTTATCTGAGAGGTAGAGTTACTGACAGAGAGAGGGAGAGACAGAGAGAGAGATCTTGCATCTGCTGGTTTACTCCCCAAATGGCCATAAGGGCCAGAGTTGGGCCAATGAGAAGCCAGAGGCCAGGAGCTTCTTCCAGGTCTCCCACGTGGGTGCAGAGGCCCAAGGACTTGGGCCATCTTCTACTGCCTTCCTGGGCCACAGCAGGGTGCTGGATCAGTCCTGGAGCAGCCAGGACTCCAACTGGCACCCATAAAGGATGCAGGCGCTGCAGGGGGAGGGGAAGAACAAGAGGACCTCCTGGCTCCCACTTCCAAAAAGGCTTCCAAGGACCTGGTGGGGGAAGGCTGGCGGAGAGCTCCCCAATCCCCGTCACAGCTCGTCAAGGCTGCACAGTGTAGTGGAGCCCAAGTGCCTGGGTTTTCCACACAGACTGCATGCTGGGCAGGGGATTGTGTCACAGCCCCTGTCTCACTGTCCCCTCATGGGTGAAGCAGGAAGAGCAGTGACCTCGGTGGACTGTGAAGACTGAATGAATGCTTAGAATAGCGTGTGGCAGACAGAAAGTGCTGGATGGCGATGTCTCTTCCTAGTCTCAGCTGTGAAACACGCAGCTAAGGCATTCTGTAAGTAATGCTGGGACCATTGTATGTTTGGTCACTCCAATCAAAATAGCATCACCGGGGCTGGTGCTGTGGCATGGGGGGTAAAGCCACCGCCTGCAGTGCTGGCATCCCATATGGGCGCTGGTTCGAGTCTTGGCTGTTCCACTTCCTAACCAGTCCCCTGCTATGGCCTAGGAAAGCAGTAGAAGATGGCACAGGTGCTTGGGCCCCTGCACCTGCGTGGGAGACCACGAAGAAGCTCCTGGCTTCAGATCAGCGCAGCTCTGGCCATTGAGGCTATTTGGGGAGTGAATCAGCAGATGGGAGATCTCTCTCTTTCTGCCTCTGCCTCTCTGTAACTCTACCTTTCAAATAAATAAATAAATAAATAAATCTTTTAAAAAAATAAACCATCACCTTCCTAAAAGACACGTGGAGACCAGCTCGCCTTGGCTGCCGTGCGTGGGGACACCAGCAGCAGACACCTGGCCAGGTGGGCTCCACCCCACCCCCCAGGGCCGCCGGCCCCACTTCCTCTCCCACACTCTGCTCGTTCTGGCCTCCCTCTTCTCCCCTGGCCCGGTAGACGCCGCCTTCCCGTCCAGCCTGAACCCGAGTCTGAGCTCCTCTGACACGCAAGCGTTTTCCTCTCTTTCATTCTCCCAGCAGTGCTGGCGCTCTGCTCACAAGGAGAAACGAAAACCCCCTTTCCGCCAAAGGGTGAGACCACGGCAGGGAAGAGGCAGCGTGGGGGAGCCGCGGGGCTAACCTCGTGCCTGGGCTCTGTAGAGAGGCCAGGGCTATCCTTGAGTATCCGAAACAGCTGGCGAGCTTGTTCCAGCACAGCCCCAGGTCCAGGGCTGCCCTGGGGGGCTCGCGTTTCTAACGCCCTCCCCCGCCACAGAAAGCAGCGGCACTCGGTGACTGGCGGATGCGGACTTGCAAATCACGGTCATCTCTGGAGCCCTCACCGTGCCCTCATCCCTGCCTGCCCCCTGCACATGCCCCTAGGAAGCCTTCTAGGGGTGGGAGCGGGAGGGCCCCTCCGCCATTCCCCTCCTCGGGCTCTGTCCTCCCCACCCCCGACCCCGGTCCCCCTCCTCCCTGCTTTATGCTCCATCAGCGTCAGCAGGCTTCTTGTCACACAGGTGGGGAGGGGGGCTAGGCCCGCCGCCCCAGGTCTGCCAGGGGCAGATTTGGATTTTGAGAGACCTGAACTTGCTATTTTCTTAGGAGTCTTCTTCGAGACTGGCTTTTTGGGCAAAGTCTGAGAAGAGAAAAATCATCTTTCTCCTGCTAACAGTGAGCCTCTCGGAGTGAAGGCCAAGGGCATCTGGATACTCATGGAGTCTCTCCCACCTCGCCACAGCCTGGGGGTGGCCCTCCAGTCACTCCAGCTTGGACAGGCTTGGAAAACTCCATCTTGCCTCGTTTGGGGAATCAGTGGCTCATTAAAAGGCACAGCAGTAGGCGGAGGGCCCTGCCGTGTTTGAATGGAAAGCTAGGACCCCACTGCTATAAATTGAGCCGTGTAACGTTCTTGCTAGAAAAGGAGCTGGCGTTTTCTTGGCTGGGTTCCAAGGGCCAGGCGGCCATTGGCTGTGGTAGATAACTCCAGCTTCTTCCCCTTAGCTGGCATTGCCCTTACATCGGCTGGTTTCTGCATGCATCTTGTGCACACATTCCAATCAGGGAGTGAGCCGGCTGCAGCCTCAGCAAAGACCTAGCTCTTTTTTTTGGTAAGTCATTTTGCAGCTAGCGCAATTCAATGTGAGCTTCTGTAAACAAGTCTTTCCTCAGATCCTAGTCTGGGCCGACAGCACCTGCCCTTCAAGAGGGAAGCCATTAAGGCTGTTTCAGGACATTGATGGGGAGATTTGGCAAGGTGGCTCCAGCCAGGAAAGGCAGAGAGAGAGGTGGGGGTGGGGCCAGAGGGGCATGAGGGAATGGGGGACAAGGTGAGGGGGAGTCACAGGTGGAGCTGGGGATCAAGCTCTATGCCGCCCTCCATAATAAGGTCTGTGCCATTTGGCCCCACTGTGGTCCCAGCAGGTGCACGGGCAGCCTCAGTGTGCACTGTCAGCCTCACGGTGGTCTGGGGCTGGTAGAGCCCCCTGAAAACAGTCACTCAGTATTCAAATAGTCCCTCCCTTCGTTCACCGCCTCCCCCCCCCCCCCCCAGAGGACATGGACTGTGAATGGCAACTTCATAGCCGCTCCTGAGCTGCAAATTAGACAGCAGCTGGCAGCCCTGGGATTTACAATCATAACCTCTTGGAATTGAACTAATAACTAATCCAAACAGGAGTGTATTAAGTCGCCAACCCTGGCTCGGGCAATTACCGAAGTCACCTCTTCAGTCAATAATTCTAAAATGAGTGGAATTGCTGCTTCTCTTTAATCAGGTTTCAAGCTGGGGGGGGGGGGGGGGTTCCGGGTTTCCATCCCCCAGCCCCGCCCTACCCATGGCTTTCCTGTTTTCCCTGAAGGAATTGCAGGGGCTTGGGCAGGATGTCTTTTTCTCTCCACCTCCAGGGATCCAGTGATTAAGTTTGAGGCCAGACGATGGCCAAGCAGAAAATGAAACGTTAAATGCTCATACTTCTAGAAATACGCCCCGTCCTTGAAGAAGGATCGTGTTGTTTGATCAATGATCAAGAAGCCGAGGGAGTGGCAGGCAGCGGTCACCTAGAAACGGAAAGGACGGAGTGAATCGTAAAAGAAATACAAGAGCCCTTCCTGCATCTCGTGGGGCAATGGAGTGACAAGATAAGTTGATTTTGTGCAAAGGGTTTTGAAACTCGTGCATGGTTTTCTCATGAAGCACATTCTCTGGAACTTCTTGTAGACTCCCCAGCCTTGTTAATAAGGCAGTTTGACCTTGAGAGCAGGATTGGTTTCTGGTTGGTTTGATGGGGACAGAAAAACTCCCCAGAGACCCTGGTCCAGATCACACCCCTTCAAGCTTCCTTGAAATTGACATCTTCTGGGGCTCAGGGCTGGAGTCCCGACCCACCCCGTCCTGTCCTAAAGCATCCGAAACCAGGAGAGGGAGAGCTGAGCTGCCCAGCTCTGGAGTTTAATTTGCCGACTGCTCTACTGGTCAAATAAGTGAAGGGATGGGGCTGTTGGCAGGTGAGGGGAGCAGCTGCTTTGCTTAGCTGCTTCCATTTTTCTCTTTAGTCAGTTAACTTTTCACCGAATCCTTTTCTCTTGGAGGTACCTCCATCAGCACTTTTGTTACTAGAGGGAATTGACGAAGCAGATGGAACTAGTCCATGACTCAAACTCAGTTCTTGTCTGGAGGAGCGCCGGGCGGAGGTTAGCAAAGTGCTTTGTTGGAGATGCGTTTGTCCGTCTCCTTGGTAAACAGAGACAACAGAGCACCGGACACACCGGAGGATGCAGGCTCAACGTTCCAGCCGGCCGTTTTCAGTAGTACCCCTTTGTGGCCTCCATGTTGTTTATTTGGGAATTACAGGACACGGTGTGTACCGAGAAAATCTCTTGTTCGACAGTGGTTGTGTCATTTTCATTCCGTTCTTAGTTCTTGGTAACGGTCGTACTTTCCTTTTGTAACAGGAATTGAGACGCCTGGCACAGTTGCACCCAACACGGATTCAGAGCGTCAGGACGAATTGTGCCAGCGGAACTCTGTGCCCGTGGGTCCCTTTCTGGCCCACCTCTGCTTCCCTTGGCTCCTCTGTGGTTCGCAGGAACTCCAGCTGTGCCCAGCTGCTGCAACAGGCAGCCTGAATTTCACGCCCATGAGGAGAAAAATATCTAATTCAAATTCTAAGAATTATTTTGACCTAAATCAATTTCAGCTTGAGAAAATGGGGTCAACTCTGTTTCCCGCCCCCTCCCTCCAAGAACCACCCCGGTGATTTAAAAGCAAATCTTGAAGAATTAAATTATGTTGCTGTTTGGCTTTCATATGCACACTTAGGAGAAAAAAACCTGAGCATCAAAGGCCGTTGGAATAACTCAATTTAGCGACACCAGCAAAGCGCGGTGGAGACGAGTTTTCCAGGCAGCGTGCCTGGCTCGGGGGAGCTGCCGCAGACTTAAGCTGGTGCTGGAGACAAAGGCAGAGGCTCGCAGGTGAATGATTTTATGACTTTCAGCCACACACATACTGCTTGAATATCAAATTATTGTGAGAACTTCAAAAAGATTCACCTAATGAGTTTTTTTTTTTTTTTTAAAAAAAAAAGC
Source organism: Sylvilagus floridanus (assembly GCA_949820135.1). Classification (NCBI taxonomy): domain Eukaryota; kingdom Metazoa; phylum Chordata; class Mammalia; order Lagomorpha; family Leporidae; genus Sylvilagus; species Sylvilagus floridanus. The sequence goes on from OX463236.1 coordinate 162,510,185, forward strand.
CCTATTAGCTGCCTAACACAGAACAAAAAGACTTGGGTTAAATGCCAGAGACAGCACGGGGTAGACTCTGTGTGCCGGGACTCCCAGAGTGTGTACAAGGCAGTGTTTACCCTCGGAGGGCTGGGGGGTGGGGTTCTGCCACCATTTGGGCGGCCACATGAGACCCCCTAGACTGGACGATTTCTGAACTAAGGACTTCTCATGGCTCTGGAAGCTGGGAAGTCCGGGACTAGGGGGAAAGGGAAACAGCTCTCTCACATCTCTTTCTTTTCTATTTTCAAAAAAAATTTTTATTTATTTGAAAGGCAGAGTTAGAGAGAGAGAGAGAGACAGAAAGAGAATCTGTCATCTGTTGGTTCACTCCCCAAATGACAGAAACAGCTAAGTCTGGGCCAGGCTGAAGCTAGGAGCCAGGAACTCCATCAGGGCCTCCCAGGGGTGTGCGGGGGCCCAGGTACATGGGGCATCTTCAGCTGCTTTTCCAGGTGCATTAGCAGGGAGCTGGATTGGTTGCAGAGCAGGCAGGACTCAAACCTTGCACTCTGAAATGGGATGTAGGTGTCCCAAGCTGTACCAGCACAGAGCCAGCCCCCACACCCCATTTTTAAAAGATCACTCACCCCATCCTTGAGGGCTTTGCCTTCACGACTCAGTTACCCTGTAAGAAGACCCCCATCTTTTAACGTAACCACAGAGGCCACTGACTTTCAACACCCATTTTGGAAAGACACATTCAGACAACAGCAGGGGGCACTGGAACTTGGGGTTTTATGGATAATCAAATCCACCTGTCTTTGCTTTGCAGGTGAAAACACAGGGACCAGAGCCCAGGTGTCCCCACCTCCTCTTGTCTAGACTAGACCCGTACCCAGGTGGTCCAGTGTGGAGAGTAGTGACTGATGGAGAGGCTGCTTTGGACTGCGGGCCTGCAGCCCTGACTGACAGTGATTTATGGGTCAAGTTTCCTAGATGACATTGGCATTTTCAAGGGGGGCTTCAATGCTGTCAACCCGAAGAGGCAAGGCGGAGGTTTTCAGGCAACTGGATCAGATTGGGACCGCCAGTCAAAGCAGAGGCACAGATTTATCAAGTTGTCTACTGAGTGTTTGCTGTGCAGGATCACAGCAGGTTTGAATCCTTGGATCAGCAGGTTTGAATCCTTGTCATCCTCTCCTCTCAATTATTTCGATATTCAAGCAGTATGCGTGTGGTTGAAAGATACAGTTATTCCTTACAGATTTGATGGGTGACTCGGGCCATTGGTTTCTCCACGTTGAACTTCAGGAAACTGGGTGCACAGATGTTTGTCCTGAGTTTCTTCTCTCTCAGAGCAGTTAGGAGCAAGACACAAGCTCGTGAAAATGGACCCGCTGTGTGGGCTGGGAACCGAGATGGGGTGGGGGAGGGGAGCAGCGCTACTGCTGTCCGGTGTCCAACTCTGGGTTTGCTCAGTCCCCAGGGCTGCCCCTAAATCCTGGCATCCTGCAGGGCACCGTGACCCTGGGCAGGCAGGTCTGCTTCTCGCCTCCTGGGCCCAGAACGTGAGCACCTGCAGGCACACTTGCGTTGGCCCAACAAGGCATGTGAGCTCTGCCTTCCCCCAGCCCTTCCACGCCTCTCCTTCATCTGCTTCTCCGATCTCTCTTCTCCAGCACCGTATGACTGTTCTCTCACTCTGCTGCATCATCTGCCTGGCTTTTAAAAATTTAGGTATGTCCCTCATTAGAATAAAAATTGTCTTCATATAGGTTCTACACATTTCTTCATAGGTTAGTCCTTAGCTTTTTTTAAAAAATTTTTTGATGGCTGTTATTTAATTGGGTTTTTTTTTGTTCATTTTGCTGATTTCCATAGATCCATTGTCAAAGCCTGACCCTCTATGGAGTTGTACTGACTTTAACAGTTCTACAAAGATTTAGGGCTGGCACTGTGGTGAAGCTGGTGGAGCTGCTGCCTGCAGTGCCGGCACCAGTTTGAGACCCGGCTGTTCCATTTCCCATCCAGCTCTCTGCTATGGCCTGGGAAAGCAGTGGAGGATGGCCCAAGTGCTTGGGCCCCTGTACACACATGGGAGACCCGGAGGAAGCTCCTGGCTCCTGGCCCAGCTCCTGACCCGTTGCAGCCATTTGGGGAGTGAACCAGTTAATAGGAAATCTCTCTCTCTGTCTCTTCCTCTCTCTGTCTGTAACTCTGCCTCTCAAATAAATGAATAAATCTTAAAAAAAATGTAACTTGGGGCTGGTGCTATGGCTTAGTGGGCTAAACCTCTGCCTGAGATGCTGTCATTCCATATGGGCATTGGTTCTAATCCCGGCTCCTCCACTGCTGCTCCAGCTCGCTGATATGTCCTGGGAAAGCAGCAGAAAACTGCCCGAGTCCTTGGGCCCCTGCACCTGCATGGGAGACCCAGAAGAAGCTCCTGGCTCCTGGCTTCAGATCGGCCCAGATCCAACTATTGCAGCCATTTGGGGAGTGAACCACTGGATGAAAGACTTTGTCTCTGTCTCTTCCTCTCTGTCTCTCAAGTAAATAAATAAAATCTTTAAAAAAAAAAAGTCAAACATTTTTCAAGTGGCATGGACAGAAATCAAGCTCGAGCGGGACTGAACTTGACAAAGAAGGGGCCGGTGGTTGTGGGGCAGCAGGAGGAGCCACCACTTGCAATGCCAGCAGCCTCGTCTCCAGCTTCCTGCTAATGCACCTGGGAAAGCAGTGGAAGATGGCCCACGTGCGAGACCTAGATGGAGTTCTTGGCTCCTGGCTTTGGCCTGGCTCAGCCTCAGCCATTGAGCCATTTGGGGAGTCAATCGGAGGATAGAAGATATCTCTCTTTCTGCCTCTCCTTCTCTGTCACTCTGCCTTTCAAATAAATAAAATAAATCTCGGGAACAAAATGAGCATAGAAGACTTTCCCGGCTGCCCTGGCCCCTCTGTAGGAAGGCTGCGCTGTGGCTCAGTTTCCTGGTGCTCAGGTCGCTGCTACACCTGCTGCCTTTGGGGTCTGACTTGACTCTCTCAGGCTGCTCAGTCCCCTACAGCTGGTGCCGTAGCCACTTTGCAGTCAGAGCCACCTTTTGTTGAGCTCTGTGCATTCCAAGTTCAAGTGTCAGCCGGTGAACACTATCTCATTGAATCCTTGGCGCCCATCTGTGAGGTGGGTATGCTTAGCTCCGTTTTACAGATGAGGGCTTGAAGCGGTGGTGAACAGCCTTCCACGCCAGCTAGGAGATTCGGGGTTTGGAGTCATTCCAACTAAAGAGCTAAGGCTTTGGCCCCTGTACCGAGCTCTTCCCTTCAGTCTTGTTGGAAGCATTCTGAGCAGGCGGTTCTGAGTGGCCTGGCCTGGGATTTGCATATCCCTGGACTGATCAATGACATCCAGGGGACCGATGCCAGGATCAGCCCTGCTTCCGGGTGACACCGAGTAGAACCTTTTCCCATTGAAGGCAAGGATGTTGTCTTGGACAGGTGGAGTACTTAGGCGCCTACCACGCCCAAACGCACAGCTCTACTCTGGACTGGCTACTCAGGAGCAGGTGCAGCCTCGTCTCTCCATCCCCGTGCAAAGCCCTTCCCTCCCGAGCCCCAGCTAGCGTGATCCTGCTTCCTCCTGAGGGTGGGAAATCAGAGTAACTCCTCAGAGTTCTTCAACCATTTCACTAACAAGAGGGCAGTTTTCTTTTCTGAAGAAGGAAAGAGAGCCTCCTGGACTCTTCTTCCGTGATCTGTCTCTCCGCTTCCAACGTCGCAGCTGCTGGAACTTTGCTGGGGAACAAAGCAGCTCAAGGTGCCTGTGCCAGGATATTAGCATGCACTGCCCCAGGCAAAGACACCTCTGCAGCTGCCCCATCTGTTTTGCCAAGTTCTCTTATGTAAGTGACAGCTGAGGGTATCTTTGCAGAAGCAGATGTGTGTGGATGATGTGTCTTCATACAGAAACAATGAGCACACCAGCATGCAGAGTGGGGCTCTGTGGGAACAGGTTTTCTGCCAGAGGGGACTTTGGAGGTGAAAAGAGACTCAAGAGGAATGGCAATTAAGGTAGGGTTGTGGGGAGCCCACATCCAGGGGATTCTTTACAACCGTGTCAGCTGGGATTCCTCTGGGACACCTTGTGGGGTGAGACAGCCGGGAGAGATTTGCTGGGGCCATGTGTCACCGCTCTTCTCCCACTCAGGTCAGCGACCAGCTCATGTCTAGCCCTCTGGTGACTTTAGGTATTATCTGTAAGCTTGGACAAGCATTAATTTTCTCTTGGTCATTCTGGTTTTTTTCCCCAATATTTATTTATTTGAAAGGCAGAGTTGCAGAAAAGGAGAAAGAGAGAAAGAGAGAGATCTTCCATTTGTTGGTCCACACCCCAGATGGCCACAATAGCCAGTGCTGGGCCAGGTCAAAGCCAAGGAGCTTCATCCTGGTCTCCCATGTGTGGCAGGAGCCCAAGTACTTGGTCATCTTCCGCTGATTTTCCAGGCCATTAGCAGGGAGCTGGATTGGACGTGGAGCAGCCAGGAAACAAACTGGTGCCCGTGTGGGATGCCACCATCACAGATGGCTTTACCTGCTACTCCACGGTGCTGGCTGCAAGTCTGGTGGTTTCAAGGCACGGCTGCAGAGGCCAGCGTTTGGAGCAGCAGTCAAGTTGCTGCTTGGGATGCCTGCGTCCCATATCGGAGTGTCTGGTTCATCCCCCAGCTCTTCCATTTCCGGTTCAGCTTCCCGGTCATGCACACCTGGCTGGTGATGGCTCAGATACTGTGGTCCTGACACTCTTGCAGGAGCCCTGGATGGAGTCCTGGCTTCTGGCTTTGTCCTGGCCCAGCTCTGGCTGTTGCAGGCATTTGGGGAGTGCTGGTAGTGAACCAGTGGGTGGAAGATCTGATCTCTCTGTCTCACTCTCGGTCTGTCATTCAGATAAAACAAAAGAATTTTTTTAAAAGGTACAAAGTTCTTTGGCACTCTTCCTGTTGGGGTGGGGGTTCAGGCCCTTTGTGTTGGTTCTAGACTGGCTGAGACTGCCTCCAGCTGTGGAGTGTGGTGCAAGGGCTGGATCAGAAGAGGCCGTGCTGTTTCCACTGGGTGCTCGCATGCTTGTTCTCCAGAACCTTCTAGGGAGCCTCTGGTCAGAGCTCAGCCACAGTGCTGAGAGGACCCCAGTGCACACACACAGGCACATGTGGCCCCCTAGCCCACCCAGCCCAGGCATCCGATGTGCAGGAGCAGAAGCCACTTGGAAGCTCCAGACATCACGGAGCGGGAGAAGAGCCAGCCCCACTGAGCCTGAATTCCTGGCCCCCAGAATCTGAGAGCCAAATAAAGTGGTGACTTTGACCCTGTGAAGTGTTGGGTGTTTATTATACAGCGAAGACAGCGGGGGCAGTCAGAGTCCCTGGGGAAAAATGATAATCAACTCCCACTGAGGCCCAGACCGTCTTCTGCTCCCCTGTGTCAGAGTCAGGAGCCCTGTGCGAGTCTTTGCAGAAAGCTTGGCTCCCAGTACAGCGATACAAAATGCTGCCGTCTTGTCCGAGAGGACTTTCCCAGCTTGGAGGCACCTGCTGCGCCGATAGCATTTGGGCACTGTGCCCTACCCCATCCGTCTTGATGGAAAATTCCAGTGGACCATTCCTCTCAGGCTGTATTTAGTCTCTCAGAATCGAGTCCCAGCAGCACATCCCCTTGGTTTACCAACCATCCAGAAGGTTCTGATATCGGAATTGACCCCCTAAAATATATACAAAAATGTGCCCCCTTAAAGTTCCCCAGAAGTTGAGTCTGAGGTGCCACATATGTTATTGAAACTGGGGTGCTATATGATATCACCATATGCTTATTAATAAATCCCCAATATTAACAAGCCTGAGTGGGTTCTTGCCTAATATTTAGAGAAGAATTCTAAATACCAGCATCCATAAACAAGGCAGCATGGTACATTTTAAGCTTTTATTTAGTGCAAAATATGCATAGGAGAGTGAGAGCTTTATCTAAGAGAGAAGAGTAAGTCTGGGTTCATACCGAGCACCAGGAACCAGCCACGTGGAGGAGCATCTAGGCCAGGAAGCCTAGGGTGGGTGGCCTGAAGGCCACGCACCCTGGAGGTGCAGGGCTACAGCCAGCCCCCTCCTGGCAAGAAGCTAGGGCGAAGGGGAAGGAGGAAAAGAGGGGACACACCTGTCCCAGGCTTTTAATCCACTCTCAAAGGGGAGTGGTTAATTAACCTGATTGGCTGCTGGGCACTCAGGTATGGCCAGGTAGGGGCCTGAGGTCACATAGGGGTGTGGCGAAGGCGTGGTCTTCCAGCTCACAAACCTAATCAATTTTAACCTGTATGCCTGCCTACTTCAGTTCGATCTTAATACTTTGCCTGGCACTGCCATATTGTCTGTCTCCCAGTCACTGAGCATGATGCTGGATTTGTTTTCTTTCTTTCTTTTTTTTTTTTTACAGGCAGAGTGGACAGTGAGAAAGAGACAGAGAGAAAGGTCTTCCTTTGCCGTTGGTTCACCCCCCAAATGGCCGCCATGGCCGCCATGGCCGGCACGCTGCGGCCGGCGCACCGCACTGATCGGATGGCAGGAGCCAGGTGCTTCTCCTGGTCTCCCATGGGGTGCAGGGCCCAAGCACTTGGGCCATCCTCCACTGCATTCCCGGGCCACAGCAGAGAGCTGGCCTGGAAGGGGGCAACCGGGACAGAATCCGGCGCCCTGACCGGGACTAGAACTTGGTGTGCCGGCGCGGCTAGGCGGAGGATTAGCCTACTGAGCCACGGCACCAGCCACGATGCTGGATTTAGACCATGCAAGTCGGAAGGATGTCTGTCAACCAATCAACAGGCAATGGTTGAATGACTGCTCTTTTTAAGGACCCATGGAAGGAACAAAGAACTGTATGACTCAGTCCCTGCTTCCAAGAGCTGCTAATTTATTTTGGGAGGTAAGATACAAACATGTGACATAAAATAGCACAAAGATTATATTTTTTTCTGGTAGGCATCCAGCATTTTCATCAGGCAGAGTGGGTGTAGGCACTCTTCCATCTTCTTAGTGTGGCTGATGGAGCCTAGGGATCCCTTTTATAATACACGGGATTAGAAAAGAAACTGATCATATGGACATATGGCTGTCCAAATCCTAAAAAAGCAAAACACAGGCAAGTTTGTGAAGGTAGTAACAGCTTACAGCCTCTGTTAACCTACTGAGTAATGACATCCAGCAGTCATCTCGCAATCACCTTAGTTTTGAAGTGGTTATAAGTATAAATTATATATATATTTAAAATGTTTTAAAATTTATTTTCATCTACTTGAAAGGCAGAGTGACAGAAAGAGAGAAGGAGAGGTGGAAAGAGAGAAAGAGAGGGAGAGGAAGGGGGAGAGAGACAGAGAGAGAGAAAGAGAGGGAGAGGGAGAGAGAGGGGAGGAGGCGGAGGGGAAGAGAAAGAGAGAGAGGGAGGGAGACTCTTCCCTCTGCTGGTTCATTCTCCAAATGCCTGCGACAGCCAGGGCTGTGCAAGGTTAGAGCCAGGTGACCCATGTGGGTGACAGGGACCCAAGCACTTGAGCTATCTTCTGCTACCTCCCAGGGTACATTAGCAGGAAGCTGGCATTGGAAGTGGAGATGGGACTGAGACTGGCCACTCTGATACAAGATGCAGGGGGGCCCAGTGACAGCTTAAACTGCTGCACCTCAGCACCTACCTCTACACTATATATTTGAGATGTCCCAACAGCTGTAGTGTGATATGAATACCTGTGAAAAATTCATTTGGTTACAAAGTCACACTACTTTTAATATTTCTGTGGGGGCTGGCGCTGCGGTGTAGCAGGTAAAGCCACTGCCTGCAGTGCCGGCATCCCATTTAGGTGCCTGTTCGAGTCCTGGCTGCTCCTCTTCTGATCTAGCTCTCTGCTATGGCCTGGGATAGCGGTAGAAGATGGCCCAAGTCCTTGGGCCCCTGTACCTGTGTGGGAGACCCAGAAGAAGCTCCTGGCTCCTGGCTTCGGATCGGCACAGCTCCGGCTGTTGTGGCCAACTAGGGAGAGAACCAGCGGGTGGAAGACCCCTCTCTCTCTCTGCCTCTCCTTCTCTCTCTGTGTAACTCTGATTTTCAAATAAATAAATAAATCCTTAAAAAATATTTCTGTGGGGATGCTTGCATTCATGATCAAGAGAAATGCTGAATTTTAATTAGGCAAAAAGGGTACATGATCTGTAGCAAATTTACAAACAGTAACAAGATTGAAGCCAGTCTTGCTTTTATCATCACCGTGCACCATTGACTTTCAATAATGCCAGTGATGAAATACATCCCTCCAGGGACCAAAGAGTCCCATGGCCTGCCTCCCTCACCCCTCGTATGCTAATGACCAAAGTTGTAATTCTTTCCCCGTGTCAGCTTAAAGACCTCTGAGTTCTATGCACAGACCCCTTGGAGGTCACGGAGCCCTGGTTACAGACTCCTGTTGTGGGGTGTTTGGGGGTACAAGGGGGTGCAGGCTTTGGAATCAGACAGGTCTGAGTTGGAGTCAGTTATGCTATTGATGAGGCTTGTGATCTTGAGAAATCGCCTTTCCTTCCCTGGACAATGGGGCCCTTCTCATCGTCCTGGGGGATTCACTGAGACCGGGAGGTGGGTAGGTGGTGGACGCTGGACCTGGAGTTCCACCCATGGTCATTGTGATGGCCGATCTTCCCAGTGGTGCTAGGGGCTTGTCCCGGCCCGTCAGGTGAGAGAAGCAGGTCTTGGCTGCGGAGGGTGTTCTGGTGCGGAGGGGGTCCCTGCCGCCCGGCTGGCACCCACCTGCCAACGAGAACTGGCTGGTTCTCCCTTTCCACCATCGGTGCCCTTCTGGCGTGGTGGCCACCGGGACACAGGCTCTAGGACCTGGGATGGTAGGACTCTTCTCGTTCGCTGCCTGTCAGAAGCCTGGGCTGGCCTCCTGGAATCCTGCTCAAGACCCTCCTGGGCACAAAGCCCTTGACCTCAGGGACTGCTCCCTGGTGACCTGCTGCAGCCCTCCTGTTCTGGGCACTCACCTGGCAATTAAGGGGCCCATGGCTGTTGCTTTTCTTTTTTGAAAAAAGATTATTTGATTTCATTTATTTGAAAGGCAGAGTTACACACCCAGACACACCCCCCCCCACACACACGCAGAAAGTGAGAGTAAGAGCAAGAGAGAGAGAGAGAGAGAGAGAGAGCGAGCGAGGACTCTTTCATCCACTGGTTCACTCCCCAAATGGCTGTAACAGCCCAGGCTGGGTCAGGCTGAAGGCAGGAGCCAGGAGCTTCTTCCAGGTCTCCCATGTGGGTGCAGGGGCCCAGGTGCATCAGCAGAGAGCTGGACTGAGAAGTGGAGCAGCCAGGACTCACTCCAGCTGGTGCTCACATGGGATGCTGGAGGCTTAACCTGCTACACTGCAGCGCCAGCCCTGTTGTGTTTCTTATGCCAGTGCACGCCTCAGCTAGGTTGTTACTGCATGGAGAGCAGGGAACTACAGGATAATCCTCTGAGTGGAAGGAGCTCTGTCTTCCCCCTGCAGCTGGTGGCTCCATGCACACAGTAAGTGCTTATGCAATGCTCACCGGGTAAACAGCAAAAATACACAGTGGAGTGACCAAGCCGAGAATCACGGCTCAGAGCAGCCAGCTGCGGGCCTCGCTGTGCCAGGCCGGGGTCCGTGTGTGTTGTGCCGCGTGACTGAGCCCCTCGGAGTTCCCACAGTGCCTTGGCGCCCACCGACTCCTGGGCTTTCGCAGGAGGGCAGGGCAGCTTGGTTGCATCCTAGACTCAGGCAGCCGTGAGGCACAGCACGGGAATGCCACTCCGGGGGTCTGGCGCCACGTTGCCTGTGCATCTTAGTCCCCTCGCCATTGACGCTGCTGTAATGAGCTGCGTTAGGAGTGGGCAGTTTACCAACAACAGGAATTTCTCACAGTGTCACAGGCTGGGAAGACAAGAGCAAGGTGGACCTCGGGTCACATGGGAGCCCACACCCTGGCTCGCAGAGGAGCCATCCGGGCTGTGTCTTCCCCAGCTGCAGGGAGCAAGGCTGGATCCAGTCTATGAAGACTCCGCCCTCATGACCCTCTTGACTCCCAAACCATCACAGTAGGGATTAGGTTTTCGGCGCGAATTCCAGGGAGAAGCCCACATCCAGACCCTACATGCTACTGCAGTTTAGCTGGGAGGCACGGGGCCTGTTCTCAGAGATTTACATTTAATTGGTCTGGGGTGGGTCCCCAATATCACCCCCCCCCTTCTGCCCTGCTCCACTGGGGGGACAGCCCAGGCAGCGCTGGCTTTTGTGGGTTTGAGTCTGGGCTTCCTGCTCCCTCCACCTGCACCTGCTGTGTGGTCCTTGGCACGCAGCCGAACCTCTCTGAGCCTCCATTTTCTCACCCATAAAATGGGGATAATGACAGAAGCCCGCCTCTAGGGAGGTTGAGAAGATGGAATGAAACAAGATGTGCAGTGTTCTTAGCAATCCACAGGTGCTCAGCCAAGGGTGATCACCACGCCTGTTGCTACTGCTGGCTGCTGGTTGGCTGACGTGGGAGCGGAGAAGGTGCAGAGGAGCCCTCGGGCCACCAAGCCAGCCCTGTCTCACCTCGTGTTCCCGTGGAGGTCTGGGTGACTTGGCTGCTGCCAGCCACTGTGCCAAGCTGGCCACCACAGCCGGGACGTGTGGCAAAGCATTCGTCACCCGAGCAGGCGGAAGGCAGGATGCGGACTTCGGCCCTTACGGCACTTTTTGTTTTATTAGGAGCCTCTCTAACGTAAAAACCGCTCACGCAGTCGCTTTCCACGGCAGCCGCATTACCATTATTTTCAACATGCTGAGGACGACAGAATGAGATTAGGTGTGGGGCAGGGGCGAGGTCGGATGAGCCCTCGAGTGCTGGATTTAAATCCAATTCTGTAGGCTGAGCCCGTGCTAATGCTCCGTTATAGGATTTGGAGGCAGGGGCCTCTGTGGCTCACTGCAAGGTCTCTCCACCATCGGGGTCGTTGGCAATGTCATTGCTCCCTCGCTTCTAACTACATTGGGGGGTGGTTGGGGAGTGAGTGAATTCTTAGCTCCCACCATTGCTTGCCTTGAAGGCACCAAATAGAAACTCCTGCCTACCCTTCCTGATCGCAGGAGACCTGGGATAGAGATGGTTTAACCCTTTCTGATGAGGAGAGCAGGCGCAGGGACCCACCTGCCTGCGGTCTTGCCACGCCATCCAGATGACTTTCCGACGACAGGGCTCAGGGATCCAGGAAGGATGCGCCGTTCATTACCCGCGCTGCCTGCGGGGGGAAGCAGCAGCCCTCCCACCAAGCACAGACTCGTCAGAGGGCTGTGTTCTGGGCTCTGGGAGCAGCACCGTGGCGAGGAGCTCAGCCCGTTCCCGGAGCCAGCTCTGATGGCAGCGTGCGAAACCAGCAGCGCAGGATGCCTCTGTGACCAGGGCCCCAGGCAGGGCAGGCGCTCTTCCCTCACCCACCTACAGGCCACTCTCCACCTCCTCCTTTTCCTTGTCTGCCCTGGAGCCCAGATGAGGCCAATGCTCACTTCCCGCCTTCCCCTGTAAGCAGGAGCGCTCAGAGGTGCAGTTTGGAATCATGAATTACAAGGAGAAGTCTGCTAGTGGGTTTCAGAAAATCTTGCTTTCCTGATCAAAGTGGAGAAGTACCTGCTTTTCCTCATTTCTTGCCTGGAGAGCAAATGTGATGCCTGCATGTGTGGCAGCCACGTGGCAACCATGAGGCCCCTAAGAAGGTTCATGAATAGCAGTCCCAAGAGAGTACTCCCACTTAGTAGAGCAGAGAGCATCACTATGGCAACCGCCAAGAGTTTTGTTCCCAACGCTTTTGCCCACAGCATCCTAGGCAGAAGACACATGCTTTAAGTTACGCGGGGTGGGTTTGTCACCCACAGAATGGCAGCAAGGGAGAGAAGAAGTGTGGACTTCATGGCAGTCTGGAGCCCCCTACAGATGGAGGCGCTCATGCTCCAAAGCTCCACAGTGGAGGGTACCCCATAAGGCAGCCTGCCCTGGGTTATGGACCTCTGACACTGCACGACTCCCCGGGCACAGCTTGGGAGGGCATCTTGCTTCCAGGAGAGAGAGGAGCAGAGCCCAGGGGGGTCCAGGGCTGCCCACTTGACCCCGAGATGCCATGACCCGGAAAGGGGACAGGAGCGAGGCTCAGGCTCCTCTGCAGAGCTCCTCCCTAGCTCAGGGCATTGCATGTCCGGCACCGTCTCCAGTTATTCTCAGCACTACATGCAAGGGGGCGGGGATCGAGGAGAGACTGGGTCTGCGCAGTGACAAGCCCAAGACAGGGTCCGCACAGTGATGAGCCCAAGACAAAGGCCGCTGCTGTGAGGATGCTCTCACTGATATTATCAGTCTTTCCCCATCAAAGCCAGCCCTCCTCCAGTTCTTGTTGTGAGAAAAATAGATACATAGATACTGCTATGTATCTAAGCTGCTGCCAGTCAGGTTTTCTGTCCCAATGTAGTCCTGATAGACACAGGAAAGTGCAGACGAAGTGTCAAGGGGCTGTGGATGTACTGGAGGGAAATTGGCCCTGTGGGAATGATGGTGGTAGGGAGAGGTGGGGAGGGGAAGGAGGTGGTAGCATTTGAGCTGGGAGTAAAAGGGTAAAACATGAAGAAATGGAGGAGAGTAGGGTACAGCATGAGTGAAGGCGGTGGCGGGAAGTGAGTTGTGGCTGGGGAAGGGGCAGGGAGGTGCTCACTGTCTCTGACCCAAGCTAGAGTGAGCCACAAGCGAGGATCAGCCCCTCCTCCTGCTACTGGAGCTCGCAGATGCCCCCCATCCCCTCATGTCTGGATCCAGTGGTCATTCTTGACTGATTCACCATCAACAGGGAGATACGGGGGGGTCTCTGAATGGGGATCCCTGGCTGGGTCCCCACCTGCGATGTCCCTGCCATGCTCGATAGGGGCCTGGAGTAGGCGGTGGGCAAAGCATTCTGGGTGCTGAAACCACTGTGATTCAGGGGTGACTAGATCAGGGAGGGGAGGGCTCCTGCTCCTGCCCTGTGTGCTTGTCTCAGGGTCTCGGATCTGCCTCCCATCCTCTATGGAGGCTGTGCAGGAGGTGGACAGGGCAGGGCTGGCCCCACTGTGTGGTCAGCAGCCCACAGGGGACCCTGCCAGCTTCCCGGGGGGCCAGTAGCTGCCAGAAATGTCTCTCTTATTCACTGCCTCCCGTCTTCTCCTCCACCTGCCTTCCAGTTGGAGGCGTGGCCTTTTTCCTACTGTTGGAGACATCTGCACATCCCAGGCTGGTCTCATCGGTTCTGGGCTGAAGTGGATCCAAAGGTGACACCCAGTGTCGCACACTGCCCTGCTTCCTCCTTCCCCCGGGGGTCTGGCTCCAGACTTGCCTGGAGCCCCTCCCTCCACCAGGCATCCACAACTGCTTCCTGGGGCCGGCTGGACACTTTTGCCTAAGTGATTAAGCCAGGAATATTGGCAAGCCAGGAGCCAGGAGCCAGGAGCCAGGAGCTTCTTCCGGGTCTCCCACACAGGTGCAGGGACCCAAGCACTTGGGCCATTTTACACTGCTTTCCCAGACCATAGCAGAAAGCTGGATTGGAAGGGGAGTAGTTGGGCTTAGAACTGACACCCACATGGGAGGCCAGCGTTGCAGGCAGAGGCTTAACCTACTATGCCACAGCACCGACCCCTTAACATTTATTTGAAAGAGAGAGAGAGAGCAAGAGTGAGCTCATTCACAGATTCACCCTCCAAATGCCCACAACGCCTAAGGCTAGGCCAGAGCCAAAGTGAGGAGCCAGGAAGTCAATCCAGGTCTCCCATGTGGGTGTCAGGGACCTAATCCCTTGAGCCATCGCCTCTGCCTCCCAGGTGTGCATTAGCAAGAACCTGGAATCAGGAGCTGGATACGGAAGCTAGGTGCTCTATAGATATGGAATGCATGCATCCTAACCACTATGCTAAATTCCCACCATCTCCATGAACTTCCCAAAGACCCCTGGTATACCTCTTGGCTCTTAGAGGAATACTTTGAATTGGAGGCAGCAGATGCAACAGAGAGAACAGGTGATTTGGGAACAAGAAGAGTTTTCTGTCTTAAGTCCCAGCTCTTGCTGTGGTGGCCTTGGGCAAGTTAAGACCTCTGGCTCTGTTTCTTCATCTGTAAAATGGGTCTGATTGTAAAACTCCCAGGGCTTTGATGGGACGACGTGAAGTGATTCAGAGAAAAAGTGCAACATGCGTGAGGATGTTCACTGCGCATGGACTGTGCTGAGGGCAACCTGGGCCCTGGCTGCGTGGGGGACACCCGGTGGCCAGGTTGAGATCCAGGGACCCCTGGGTTCCCACTGCTCCGCATCCTTGCCCCAGGGGCAGATGCTAGAAGCCGACAGACATGGTTCCTGGATTAACTGCCCCATTCAGTCAGGGTTTTAGGTCCCAGAATGGGTTCTGAGCAGCTTCCCTGGGCCCCACCTGGTCTTATTTTGAAATTGAAAGGCACATTTTTTGAGATGCCGCATCTGTGACCTGCTGGGCTATTTGGAGCTTGGTCTGCTGCTGTTCCTGAGCCTGGGCTCCTGACCTGGCTTGGCCTGAGCTCTGAGCTCACCCTCAGACTCCAGCTCCCTGCCCTCTGTGTCCCTCGCGGGCTCCTGGTGTCGGACTTCCACTGAGCACTTTCAGATTCCTTGGCCATGACTCTGCATCCCAAGGCTCCTTCTAAACTGGAGCAGTGACCATGCAGCCTTCCAGGTGGTCCAAGCCTTTCTGGAACTTTCTGGCACTGACCCATTCCTCCTTCATGCTAAGCAGGAACAGCTGAACTCCAGCTGCCTTCTTGTGCTGCAGTCATGTTGTACTTACCCGTGTATGTTGTACTTTCCCACTTCCTCCCAACTTACATATTACACATGCAATATACAATCATATGCAGTATACTACTATTTTCGTGACACATTATACATAGCACATTAAACTATATGATATATAATTATTATCTGTACAAGTTTTCCTGTGAATCTGGTGTTGGTATCAGGGATAGCCAGAAGCCTGCAGGGGGAAAAAAATAGAAAAGCAAGAAAAAAAAAAAAAAAAAAAAAAAAGATAAAATAATGGGTTTGGGTTATGCTGTCCCCTAGTGGCAGAGCCTGGCAACACACATCTCTGCAAAGGTTTTTTTCTATATTAGCAAAAACAAAAATCTAAGGAGAGACCACACAGATGAACGTAGAATCTGGGTAATTCCCCGTATGTTATGGGTTGAAATGTACAGTGGACTTTCTGCTGTAACTAATATTCATAGATACCACGATACTTCTTTTTGGCTCTATGATTTTATTCTTTGTAAGGGTAATACTTTCTGGAAATCAAAAAGGGATTTTGAAAAATGGATCCACATGGGGGCTGCACTGTGGCATAGCAGGTAAAGCCACTGCTTGCAGTGCTGGCATCCTATATGGCTGCCAGTTTGAGTCCCGGCTGCTCCACTTCTGATCCAGCTTTCTGCTACGGCCTGGGAAAGCAGCGGCCCAAGTCTTTGGGCCCCTTCTCCTGCATGGGAGACCCGGAAAAAGCTCTTGGCTCCTGGCTTTGGATTGTCACAACTCTGGCCGTTGCGGCTATCTGGGGAGTGAACCAGCGGATGAAAGACCTCTCTCTCTGCCTCTGCTCTCTGTAACTCTGACTTTCAAATAAATAAGTAAGTCTTTAAAAAAATGAATCCACAATCCTGTGGATTATATTCATGTGAATAAAATAATGTTCCCTCTGCATCTCATGTCCTTATTTATTTTTTCTGAAATCCATGGATTTGGGGTGTGACTTAGCCCCGGACTTTCCTCCTACTGTATGCACGGTGTTCCATCGGCCCTGCTGCATGAGCAACCCTCGTGTGTTTGCCAAATGCATCTGTGAAATCAGAGGCTCTGAGTAGCTGGCTACAGGAGGCTGGGGCACCTCTTGCAGGTGCACTAACCCAAACCTTGACCCTAATCCTAACCCTAACCCTGACCTTGATCCTGACCCTAACCCTGACCCTGACCCTGACCCTAACCCTAACCCTAACCCTGACCCTAACCCTAACCCTGACCCTGACCCTGACCCTAACCCTAACTCTAACCCCTAACCCTAACCCTGACCCTGATCCTGACCCTAACCCTAATCCTAACCCTAACCCCTAACCCTGACCCTGACCCTGACCCTAACCCTAACCCTAACCCTGACCCTCACCCTGACCCTAACCCTAACCCCTAACCCTGACCCTGACCCTGACCCTGACCCACCCCAGTGTGGGGCCTGGCCAGTGCTCAGCGTCCTTTGCTCCCTGCACCTGCATCTCTTGAAGCATCTCCACCTGCTGCCCACACAGTGGCCCAGGCCTGGGACCCTGCAGGAGGAGTAAGTGATCCTCCAGCTGCAGCCTGGTCACCGGACATGGGAAATGGAACACTGTTGCCACTGTCCAGAACCTTGGCCACCCTGACCATATGTAACACAATACTGCAGAGCGTGCATGTGTATGTGTGTGTGTGTGTGTGTGTGCATGCGACGTGTGTGTGTGGGGGCAGATCTTTCCTGAAAAGGGCAAGAAAGCAAATATTTTAGGCTCATGGACCACCTAGTCCCTGGGACAGGGGCAGCAGCACTCAGTTCTGACAGTCTGGTGCCAACCAGACGTAGACACTGCGGAAAAGTGTGGCTGTGACTGTGCTCCAGTACATTTTCATAAACAGCTGGATTTCAAAACTTGCACATGCTGTGACATGCTCTTCTCATGATGCTTTTCAATGACGTTGCAAAGGAGACATCAGCTTAGGTTGCTGAGGGTGCAAGAACAGGCGATGGACTGGAAGCGGCTGTTGGCCATCATCTGACTCCTGCCCTGAGTACCTGTCCCAGCACCCCTCTGTAACTGATCACAGCTTTTCCTAACACCATGAACACCTGGACTCAGGACCTTATTCTATATGATTTTTTTTTAAATTTACCTAATTTTTGAAAGGCAAAATTATACACAGAGAGAGAGAGAGAGAGGGAGAGAGAGAGAGAGAGATCGTCCATCTGCTGGTTCACTCTCCAAATGGCCACCATGGTCAGGGCTGGGCCAGGTTGAAACCAGGAGCCTGGCACTCCATCCAGGTCTCCTATGTGAGTGCAGGGGTCCAAACACTTGGGCCATCTTCTGCTGCTTTCCCTGGCGCACTAGCAGGGAGCTGGATTGGGAGTGGAGCAGCCGGGACTCATATACGATGCCGCATCGTATACAGCAGCGTATCCCGCTGTCCCACAATGCCAGTCTGCTCAGGACCTGGTTGTATGGTTTCCTGGATCAAACACCATATTTAACTGGTTACATTTGTGGGTTTTTGGGTCAATTCCAAGCAGGTGCATATTTGTTTAGGTGCTTGGGACTGCTTAGCTGAGCATGGCCTTTTATTTTCTCCAGAGAATTTGTTGAGCTACTGACAATTCTCTTGGAAAAGTCATGTCACAGATGTTTTATAAAAATCCAAGTTAGAACCTTTGGGGCCTCTGTGGCCTCCAAATCCTTTGGTTTCCGTGCTCACAGCTCTGTCCTTGTTCAGCTGCCTGGAGGTTTTGAGCCCCCACCGAAGTGCTAATCATCCCGCTGCCCTCGTGTGGCTGCTTCTATTTCCTTCTGAGCTGACGGCCCGTGGGGTGGGGGGAGGCGGGATGGCAGTCAAGGTCAGGCCGTCCACATTTGTATGAGGCACCAGCACGCCATGGCTAGGGTGTCGGCTCCTTAATAGAGACTAATAGCCCGTTCTCCTCCCTGACCTCCAGCTGGCCGCGAGCAGCCCACGGCAGTGCTTGCTCTGTGATCATTTCACGATCTTTGCTGTAGGCGGTTATAACTAATTCAAGGCCCACCAGCAATCGCGCCTGGGAGTGTGCCCTCCTCCCGCGGGCCACTTAACCTGCCAAGTGTCCCCTGGCGGTGCTAGTCCCAGGACCAGCTTCTGCCTGGGCCCGGATGAACTTGCTCCCAGGGCTCCTCTGGGTCCAGGGCGGAGAGGTGGAACTTCTATTTGGGAATGAGCTCAGTGCGTTCAATGCTCCTAGCAATGCCTTAAAGATGGATTTGATCTGGTTTAAGATCTTTAAAGCGCAAGGCAGTTGTCTCTGGAGTGTTCTTGAGAGGCCCACGGAATCCTGGAATTTTGCTTAGAGACGGGTTTGCTTCCATTCAGCGGAAATCTAGGGATTTAACTTCACTTGAAACTCGCCCACTTCTGGGGCTTTATTGGATTTTAATAACTTGCTGTCTCTGGAGAACTTGTGGGACGATGTCTGCTCCTGACCGGCAATGGTTTAAGATGTTTAAATATTTGCGTTAATTTGATAAAAATTTGAATATGAAGTACAACTCGGTGAGGTCGCATCAAGGAGACATTTCCTGAATATGATAGCCAGCGCTGTGACCACAGAGGAAAGTGTGTTTGTATTTAGGATTTAGGGGTGAAGGGTCATGATACTGGCACCTTACTTCCAATGGTTCAGCAAAAAAAAAAAAAAAAAAAAAAGAAAGAAAAGAAAAAATGTGTAGAATGTGTGTTCTAGTGTATACCTAATCATGTGCATGTGTGTAGGTACACACACACACACACACACACACACACACAGGGGAAGCCAAGGCAGCCATGGAGCCTTGGCACAACATTAATGATGAATCCAGTGACTGAAGGACAGTGAAGGGGGACTTGGTTACGAGGCATCCGGCAGCTCATTTGTAATGTTTTTTCGCAACTCTTCTGTTGATCTGAAGTTTTTTGAGAATGAAGTCTCAGCCATCGGGAAAGTGGACCAAGGGCCCTGGCGGCGGGCGCGTGAGACCTGTGTGCAGCCCCCACCTCGCCCAGGGCCCCTTGGTGTGTTCTTGGGTAGAATCGTCCACCCTGTCATGGCGAGTGCTCTGCTCTCTGGCCCTGGTCCCTCCCCGGATTGCCCCATCTCACTCCGGACAGTGTCTCCTGAGTCAGTAGGCGGCAGACACTGGGGCAGGGGCAGAAGCACGAGGAGGAGGCAGACGCCGTGCCCATGCAGGCTACGAGGGAAGACAGAGACCAGACAGAGGGTCACAGAGGCTGGAGAAGAGTCTGACCCGCATGGAGGCTCGGGGAAGCCTTCCTGGGAGAAGCAGCATTTCAGCCCCGAGCTATACGATGGGACATTAGCTTGGCAAGGAGAAAGGGAGGGTGTGCTGTGGACCCATGGGCTGGTGCATGCGTGGGACTCAGGCCACGCCCCAACTTGGCTGGAGCAGAGAGCCCAGGAGTCAGGGCAAATGAGGTGGGAGCAGTAGGCAGGGTCCCACAGAACATTTTGAAAACCTACACGTAGGGGCCAGTGCTGTATCGCAGTGGGCTAGGGCCCTGGTCTGCAGTGCCGGCATCCCATATGGGCACCGGTTTGAGTTCCGGCTGCTCCACTTTCCATCCAGCTCTCTGCTATGGCCTGGGAAAGCAGTAGAGGATGGCTCAAGTCCTTGGGCCCCTGCATCCATATGGGAGACCTGGAAGAAGCTCCTGGCTCCTGGTTTCAGATCAGCTCAGCTCTGGCCTTTGCGGCCTTTTGGAGAGTGAAACAGGAGATGGGAGATTTCTTTTTCTGTCACTATGTCTCTCTCTGTAATTCTTTCAAATAAATAAAATAAATCTTAAAAAAAAAAAAGAAAGAAAACCTACAAGTATAATTTCTCTGCTCTGAGAGCCATGGAAAGGAGGAGTAGGCAGTAATGTCATGATTAGATTTGCAGCTTTGCCAAAAAGTCCTCCAGTTGCAGTGTGGAAAATGGATCGAAAAAGGCAGCAGTGGTGGGAGGGAGGCCAGGCAGGGGGCTGGCAAGGTGCAGTGAGCAGTGAGGCCGTCCTGGGCTGGATGGCAGCCGTGTGGACAGAGCGAGCTAGGCAGAACGCAGAGATGTGTCGGAGGTGGCCTGGCAGGCTGGGTGGTGACCTGGACTGGCTCATTCTGACACTCTTTTGTTGGAAAATGTCTCTAGTTTGCCTTCTGACATGTAGATCTGGTTGGGAAGTACTGGCATCGACTAAAACTGACCTGGCTATACCTGAGACATAACCTTGCACAAGACAGTGCTTTTTCTCATTCAATAAGATCATGCTAATTAGGACTTGGGACCTACCCATCCCACACACCTTGGAATCGCAAGCTGTGGGTGATGGAGATGAATGGAGGTGTGAAATACTCTATCGTACCTACGAGATGGTGCCTTAGATGATAGGTGTCTACTGGAAGCTAGGGGTTTTGATGGGGAAGAGGCCCTGTGTGATGCAGTCATGAAACTGACAAATAAACGCTGTTGGACTTTTCCATGACACAGAGGATTTACAGTGACAGTGGTACATGCTTCTCTTTGATTTACGGCATCCTGTTAGCCATGGAATTACTTAACACAATCAGTTTGGCTTGATGGACGGTTTTTCCCTGGCCTAGAAAAAAATTTTGGCCTGAAGAAAAGATGACATTAATTTAGGAATAGTGGAGTTATCATTGAGTTATCAAAATAAATCTGAGGACGTAAATCAATTCTACTGCGTGGAGAATGCTAAATCAATACGTCCAGAAAGACTTTATTGATTCTGTGGCCATCACTCACGCCTTCTTCATTAGATCCCTCAGCCATATGTTTAATTGAAATGATAATGTAGATAACTTTGGGTAAATCCATGCATCTTGACTTTGAAATGGGGCTCTTCAAAGTCATGGGAATGATATCTGTGCAGGAGGGGTAGATGAGGAGACTGTCCATCTTCCTGTCTCCTGGAACTTGTACTGCAGGTCGATGCCAGCTCAACATTTTAAGTCATTTCTTTGAAATTCAATCTTTTAAAAAAAACTGTAGATAGAAGCTCCTCACAACAGCAAAAAATTACTCATAGTTAAAACCACCCTAAGTCACTGGAAACTAATGTACTGCACAGTTGTAGATATTTCTGTTTCACTTGAAAGACTAGGAACAGTGGAGGGTAAGAGTCTCCTGTCTAGCCCAGCCCACCTTAGATCTTGTTTCAGTGCATGGGTCTCCTTGCATAGTGGTCAGCAGAACTGTATTGTTAGCTTCTGTGGCATCCTGAACAACCTCAACAGGCAGAGGGTACATTTGATTCGCTCATGATTCTGCGGGTCAGTGAGGTGGTTCTTCTGTCCTGGCAGCTGAGCTGAGACTTTTTATGGCTTCCCCTGGAAGTCTGGCAGCTGATGTGCTGACAGCTGGGATGATGGCCACCTGCCTGTCATTACTGGTGGGTAGTGCACCTGACAGCATGCGTTCCCATTGGCAAGAATGGAAGTAATTATCAAGCACTTGTGCAAGCACTTATCGAGCCTTCGCTGTGTCATATTTGCTAATAGTCTCCTGGCCAGAACCAGTTACATGCCTCTGTTTGAGAGGCAAAGAGACAGACTCTACTACTTGATGAGAGGAGCTGCAACAATATTGGGGTCACTTTTCCAATGTGTTACAGTCATATAAGCAAATGTGTATTTTCTACTTTTTAAAAATTTATTTATTTTAAAGAGTTTATTTAAGTTACACAAGTTGCATATATTTCATATATACAGATTTAGGCACATAGTGGTACTTACCCTCTATCCTCTCTCCTGCTCATGCTTTAACCCTTGCTCCCCCTCCTTCTCAGATTCCTACTCTTCATTTATACAATGGTCTATTTTCAGTATACTTAATGATTATGTTGTTAATCCTCCTTTAAGTAAAAGAGTTCAACATAGTATGAAAGAAAAATAAAACACACACACACACACAAACACATTTCCTCAATGGAAAAGTCAAGGGCTATAAATAATTATTGATTCTCAAAATGTCTATTTCCCTCCAATACATTACATTTCAGGTACTCTATTAGTTACCTTGGATCAGGCAAAACATATGATATCTGTCTTTTGGGAACTGGCTTATTTCACTAAATATCATGGTTTCCATTTTATTGCAAAAGACAGGATCTTTATTTTTATAGCTGAATAGTACTCTATAGTGTATACATACTGTAAGTTCTTTAACCAGTCATCAGTTGAGAGACATCTGGATTGATTCCGTATCTTAGCTATTGTGAATTGTGCTGCAGTGAACATGGGGTTACAGATAACTCTTTCATGTGCTGATTTCTTTTGGTTTGATTAAACTCCCAGGAGTGGGATGGCTGGGTCATATGGTAGGTCTATATTTAGATTTCTGAGATATTGCCATACTGTCTTCCACAGTGGCTGCACCAGTTTGCATTCCCACCAAAAGTGGACCAGGGTGCCTTTTCCCCTACATTCTCATCAGCATTCATCATTTGTTGATTTCTGTATGACAGCCATTCTAACTGGAGTGAAGTGAAACCTCATTGTGCTTTTGACTTGCATTTCCCTGCTGGCTAGTGATCCTGAGCATTTTCTCAAGTGTCTGTTGGCTATTTGAATTTCCTCTCTTGAAAAATGCCTGTTCAAGTCCTTTGCTCATTTCTTAACTGGATTGTTTGTTTCGTTGTTGTTGAATTTCTTAAGCTCTTTGTATATTCTGGATGTTAACCCTTTATCAGCTGTAGTTTGCAAATAATTTCTCTCTTCACTTTACTGAGTGTTTCTTTTGCAGTACAGAAGCTTTTTTGGCTTTGATTGGCTGTGCTTCTGGGGTCTTTTCCAAGAAGTCTGCCATGCCAGTGTCCTGCAGAGTTTTCCCAATGTTCCCTATGATCTGATTGTATTGGGTTGTAGATTTCAGTCTTTGATCCATTTTGAGTGGATTTTTGTGTAATGTGTAAGGTAGGGATCTAGTTTCATACTTCTGCACGTGGAGATCAAATTTTCCCAGCAGCATTTGGTAAAGAGACTGTCCTTGCTCCGGGGATTGATTTTAGCTCCTTTGTCAAAGATGAATTAGCTGTAGATGCCTGGATTGATTTCTAGAGTTTCTATTCTGTTCCATTGGTCTACAAATCTGTTTTTGTGCCAGTACCAGGCTGTTTTGACTATACTGCTCTGTAGTATTTCTTGAAAACAGGTATTGTGGGGGCTGGCACTGTGGCACAGCGGATAAAGCCACTGCCTGCAGTGCTGGCATCCCATATGGGCGCCAGTTCGAGTCTCGGCTGCTCTGCTTTCAATCCAGCTCTCTGCTGTGGCCTAGGAAAGAGGTCTCCTGCGTGGGAGACCTGGAGGAAGCTCCTGGCTTCTGGCTTTGGATCAGCTCAGCTCTGGCTGAAGTGGTCATTTGGGGAGTGAACCAGTGGATGGAAGACCTCTCTCTCTTTCTCTGGCTCTACCTCTCTCTGTAACTTTTTTAAATAAATAAAATAGATCTTAAACAAAACAGATATTGTGATGCTTCCAACTTTGTTCTTTTTGTATAAGATTGCTATTCAGGGTCTCTTGTGTTTCCATATGAATTTTAGCATCTTTTTTTTCTAGATCTGCAAAGAATGTCATTGGTATTTTGATTGGGAATCACATTGAATCCGTAAATTGCCTTTGGTAGTATGGACATTTTGATGATGTTGATTCTTCCAATCCATGAACATGGAAGGTTTTTCCATTTTTAAATATCTTCTATTTCTTTGATGTTTTATAATTTTCATAATAGGGATCTTTGACATTCTTGGTTAAATTTATTCCAAATATTTGATTCTTTTTGGAGCTACTGTGAATGGGACTGATCTTAAAATTTCTTTTTCAGCTGTGACTTAGTATATATAAAGGCTATAGATTTTTCTGTGTTGATTTTATATCTTTCCACTTTACCAAACTCTTTTATGAGTTCTAATAGTCACTCAGTGGAGTCTATTGGATCCCTTATATATAGGATCATTTTATCTGCAAATAGGGGTAGTTTGATTTCCTCCTTTCCAATTTGTGTCTCTTTGACTTATTTTTCTTACCTAATGACTCTCACTAAAATTCCAGGACTATATTAAGTAGCAGTGGTGAGAGTGGGCATCCTTGTCTGGTTCTGGATCTTAAGGGGAATGCTTCCAGCTTTTGCCCATTCAATAGGATGCTGGCCATGGGTTTGTCATAAATTGCCTTGATTGTGTTGAGGAATGTTCCTTCTACACCCAATTTTCTTAAGGTTTTCATCATTAAAGGACGTTTTATTTTTTCAAATGTTTTCTCTGTATCTGTTAAGATAACCGTATCGTTTTTGTTCTTCAGTTTGTTAATGTGATGTATCAGATTTATTGATTGTGAATGTTGTACCATCCCTGCATACCAGGGATAAATTCCACTTGGTCCAGGTAAATGATCTTTCTGATGTGTTGTTGGATTTGATTAGCAGTATTTTGTTGAGGATTTTTGCATCTATGTTCATCAGGGTCTATAGTTTTCTTCCTCTGTTGCATCTTTTTCTGCCTTAGAAATTAAGGTGCTGCAGGCTTCATTGAAGGAGTTTGGGAGAGTTCTCTCCCTTCTAATTGTTTTGAATAGCTTGAGTAGAATTGGAATCAGTTCTTCTTTAAATGCCTGGCAGAATTCAGCATTGAAGCCATCCAATCTTGGGCTTTTCTTTGTTGGAAGGGTCTTTATTACTGATTCAATCTCTGTCTTGGTTATTGGTTTGTTTAGGTTTTCTATGTCTTCATTACTCAATTTTGGTAGATTGTGTGTGTCTAAGAATCTCCATTTCTTCTAGGTTTCCCAATTTATTGGCATATAGCTCTTTGTAGTAATTTTCTGTTTTTTAAAGAATGTGAGTGTAGGGGCCGGCGCTGTGGCACAGTGGGTTAATGCCCTGGCCTGAAGTGCCGGCATCCCATATGGGCGCTGGTTCTAGTCCTGGCTGCTCCTCTTCCAATCCAGCTCTCTGCTATGGCCTGGGAAAGCAGTAGAAGACAGCCCAAGTCCTTGGGCCCCTACACCCATGTGGGAGACCTGGAAGAAGGTCCTGGCTCCTGGCTTTGGATCGGCGCAGCTCCGGCCATTGCAGCCATCTGGGGAGTGAACCATAGGATGGAAGACTTCTCTCTCTCTGTAACTCTGACTCTCCTCTCTCTCTGTAACTCTGACTTTCAAATAAAGGAATAAATCTTTAAAAAAAGAATGTGAGTGTAGATACTTCCTCTGGTTGCAAATTTATGTTAAAGCTAATATGATGGATATTTACTGTCTTAGTCCACTTTCCATTGCTCTACCAAAATAACTGAAGTTGGGCAATGTACAAAGATTTTAAAGAGTTTTATTTAACTCCTGGTTTTGGAAGTTCAAGCACATAACTATAACATCTGCTTGGCTCTGGTGAGGGTGCTGTCAGTTGTGTTGCTTGGTGATGGCCTCATTGGGGGAGAACGTATGAGAGGGAGATCATATCATAGACATGAAGCTGGAGAGTGGAGAGAGGCCATTCTTGCTCTTTTGTAACCACTTTCTCTGGAGAATTATGTCTATCCCTTCCAATGATCTAATTACCCTACTAGGCTACCCCCTTTTCCTCCTCCTATTTCTCCTCCTTCTCCTTCTTTTTCCTTCGATTTATTTATTATTTGAAAGGCAGAGTTACAGAGAGGCAGAGGCAGAGAGAGAGAGAGAGAGAGAGAGAGAGAGAGAGAGATCTTTCATCTGCTAGTTCACTCCCCAAATGGCAGCAATGGCTGGAGCTGTGCCAATCAGGAGCCAGGAGCTTCCTCCGGATCTTCCAGTGGGTGCAAGGGTCCAAGAACTTGGGCCATCTTCTACTGCTTTTCCAGGCCATAGCAGAGAGCTGGATCAGAAGTGGAGCAGCTGGGACTCAAACCGGTGCCCGTATGAGATTCTGGAACTGCAAGCGGTGCCTTTAACCCACTACAGCACAGCATCAGCCTCAGGCTACACTTCTTAAACATCCCACCCTCTTATGGGCACCAGGTTCTAGTCCCAGTTGCTCCTCTTCCAGTCCAGCTCTCTGCTGTGGCCCGGGAAGGCAGTGGAGGATAGCCCAAGTGCTTGGGCCCTTGCACTCGCTTGGGAGACCAGGAGGAGTCACCTGGCTCCTGGCTTCGGATCGGCGTAGCTCTGGCCGTTGTGGCCATTTGGGGGGTGAACCATCAGATGGAAAATCTTTCTCTCTGTCTTTCTCTTTCACTGACAGTAACTCTACCTGTCAAATAAATAAATAAAAATCTTTAAAAAAGGAATTCCACCCTCTTTCAACATCACTTTACCAAGTATCAAATCTCCAACATGTGAACCTCTGGGCTACATACTTCAATCGCTGCATTTATTATGTGCTAATTGTTTTACATTTATAAAACATATTTTTAATTTGCAGACAACCCTCAAATGCCAGTAAAATTATTATCCCTTGTTATTGGGAAGTACACTGAGGCTGACAGATGTTTAAGTAACCTGCTCAAAGGCACACAGCTGATAAGTAGGGGTGCAGAGGTTTTTTTTTTTTTTTAAGATTTACTTTGTTTACTTGAAAGACAGAGTTAGAGAAAGAGAGAGAGAGAGAGAGAGAGAGAGAGAGAGAGAGAGAGAGAGAGAAAATCTTCCATCCGCTGGTTCATTTCCCAAATGGCTGCAACTGCCGGAGCTGAGCTAATCTGAAGCCAGGAGTCAGGAGCCAGGAGATTCTTCCTGGCCTCCCATGTGGGTGCAGGGGCCCAAGCACTTGGCCCATCTTCTGTTGCTTTCCCAGGCGCATTAGCAGGGAGCTGGATGGGAAGTGGAGCAGCCGGGACTTGAACCAGTGCCCGGATGAGATGCTGGTGCTGCATGTCAAGGCTTTAACCTGCTGTGCCACAGTGCTGGCCAGGAGCAGAGGTTTTTAACTCTGTGCCTCTCTCTGACTCTATTTACTCTGAGTAGACTTTTCAAGGTGACTGCCTCTTCCTCTCCCTGGTTGTTTAAGCAATACTCCCATGCCTTCCTCACTCCAGGGCCACACTGGCTGGTGGGCGAGTCACACCATCTCCCACATGCACCAGACAAGAAATCTTCCGAGCTTTGGACTTTTTGCTGTCTGCATTTCTCCTCTGTCATGGAGGCAAAGCGGTAGTAGCAAGATTCTGTTGACCCCTAAATTAAGGGTCTGGGTCCCCTCCCATATGACTGTTCCCCTGATGCCGCTTCTCAGGAAGGCAGAGGATTGCAGTGAGAGTGAGCTAAACACTCACATGTGACCCTGGAATCCCTATTTTCTTGCCTGTTATTGCTAGATCAAGTATTCCCCACGTTGTTGTGAAAATTTTCATGTATCTTCCAGCCTCCCCTTGGCCAGCTATTGATTGGTATTAAAAACCTGCAAAAATCCACAAAGCAGTATCTGAGAATCTATTGGCTGAATGGAACTTATAGTAAAAAGAATACTGTATATTTTGTTATTATTTGTAAATTGAATGATGTAATCCTTTATACTGGTAAAATTGCATATTGTTTCTATACGTGCATATATTTTTTTCCTCAGAGAGAAATTATGAAGCATTTTAAAAAAGATTTATTTATTTATTTGAAAGACAAAGTTACACACAGAGAGAAGGAGAGGCAGAGAGAGAGAGAGGTCTTCTATCTGCTGGTTCACTCCCCAACCTACCACAGCAGCTGGAGCTGTGCTGATCCAAAGGCAGGATCCAGGACTTCTTTTGGGTCTCCCATGTGGATGCGGGGGCCCAAGCCCTTGGGCCACCCTCCCTTGCTTTCCCAGGGCATAACAGAGAGCTGGATGGGAAGTGGAGCAGCTGAAACTTGAACCGGTGCCCATATGGGATGCCAGCACTGCAGGCGGCAGCTTTACCCGTTACACCACAGCACCAGCCCCAGTTACGAGCATTTACCAGGGCACCACTGGCATATCCCCCCCCCCCCTTACTGGCCACGTACAAGGGTATTTCAGAAGGTTTGTGGAGGCACTGAGTGTTTGGCCTAGCAGCTTGGATGCCTGTGTCCCACATCACAGAGCCGGGGTTTGGGTCCTGGCTCTTGCTGCCTACTCTAGTTTCCTCTCCGGAAGGCAGTGGTGATGGTTCAGGTAGTGGCATTCCTTTCAGCTGTGTGGAAGACTTGAATTGCATTTCCCAGTTCTTGGCTCTGATGTTTTTCCAGCCCTGGCCGTTGTGGACATTCAGGAGAGTGAATCTGCAGATGAAGGCTCTGTCTGTCTGTCTCGCTGCTTCTCAAATGCTTGTGGGGCCTGGCATTGTGTTGCAGTGAGTTAAGCAATGCTGGCATCCCATAAGGGCCCTCGCTCAACTCCCGACTGCTCTACTTCCCATTCAGCTCCCTGTTAATGTGCCTGGGAAAGCAGCAGAAGATGGCCCAAGTACTTGGTCCCCCCACCCACATGGGAGACCTGGATGGAGTTTCTGGTTCTTGGCTTCGGCCTGGCCCAACCCGTTGTTGTGGCCATTTGGGAAGTGAACCAGTGATTGGAAGATCTCTTTCTTTCTCTGTAACTGCCTTGCAAGCCAATAAATACTTAAAAAAAAGTTTGTGGAAAGATGGAATTAAGAGATAAGTTTACTTTGTTGTAAAACTTTTTGGATCTCTGTGTATGAGACATCTTCATGGAAAGTGTGCATTATGAAAAAATTAGGAATGGACTTCAAACATTTTTGCACCAAAATAAACTTATCTGTTATTCAATTTTCCATGATTTTTTTTCTTTTCAATTATTAGAGAGAGAGAGAGAGAGAGAGAGAGAGAGAGAGAGAGAGAGAATCTCTCATCCTCTGGTCACCCAAGGCTGGGAGCCAGGAACTGAATCCATGTCTCCCATGCAGGAGATGTTATAGTGGAGGAAAACAGCACCCAACCCAATTATTTTCTTTTGTGGCTGTGATCCATATGGTAGCATGGAAGGTGTGTTCTGGAAGATTCTTCATAGGGCAAGGTACAAATTAAGACAAATGCTTGGGGTGACTCATTGATAATAGTCCGTGCCTGTTAATAACGATTGGGTGAGGTCTCTGTAGTTCACAGGGCATTGGGATTTGGCTATGATTCAGTTGATATGACTGCTTTTTAGAGCTACACAGAATCTCCCACACCCACACGTGGGCACTTGGGACTATGATAACTGCTGTTATCCAAATGATCCAACTAAACCAGATCGTTATCATATCTTAGCTCCTCTTTATGCTGTATGAGCTTGGGTTCTCCACCATGGCATCCTTGGCATGCTTTGGAGTGAAAAAAAATTCAATTTCAAAAGCAAACGTAGTTAGAGAGCAAAGACAGTTCAGAGGACAGCTTACGCGGACGCTGAAGCCCAGCTAATTAGGGCCGACAAAGGCAGCTGAAGGTTGCACAACTGGAGCAGAGTTGTGCACACCCAAGGATGGCCAAACACATTTTTTTGCCAAGATTTGCTTTTCTCTCTTGAGTTATTGATTCCCTTTGCAAGCGAGAGAATATTGACGTGTGCAGAAGGCCGTGACGAGGTGAAATCATTTTCGATGGAGTATCTTTGGCAGGTCTTCGTGTCCAGATTTAACTGCGAACCACCGCCGGCTCTGAAATGGTTTCTGTAACCAGTTTCATCACAGACCTAATCACCCAGAACATCATTCCCTGTAATTTGACTGCAAAGCAAAAGCTTCGATTCCTGCAGAGGATTTAGCAGCAGCCGGCTTATGCTTATTAAGGGTGCTCTCACACCATCTCCTCCCCTTTCTTTTGACTGCAACCACGACTAAATAAAGCCAGAGGCCTGACTCAAGGATGTGGGTGGGGAGGGCCCAGGCGAAGCCCCAGAACAGATTCTTGGGGAAAACGGTTCAATGAAAATAAAAAAAAAATACTATACAAGGCTTTACTGTCTTACCAAAATGTTTGTCTCCAAGGAATGAGGACTTGAAAAACGAGTCTTTTTTTTTCAGAGGACATACAAGGACACACCCTTCAGATTATGGTTAGAAAGCACCCAGGACCAGTCTGATGGGGGCCTGGCTCCTGGACCTCTTTTGTTTCCTGTGTGACCTTGGATGAGTCTCATAACCTCTCTGAGCCTGCATCCCTGGTTTGAAGCCGTTCTTGCCTTTACCACCTCCTGCCTTTTCCCTCCGTGCCAAAACTTTCCATTTTAAAGACTAAGATCCTTTGAAACATTTGCTCTCACATTTGGTTGTCTTAATTTTTAATGCTTTGGATTTTTGGCATATATTATGGTTTTTTAGAAAGGTCAGATGTTTTTGGAAGGTATAAACCAACTATGCAAGGAAAATACCATCACCATCCTTTAGGTAAGGAGACATTATCACAAACAAGCCTGCATTTCAGCCATATACATTGTATATACATTGAATTTAGAAAGGAAAGAGCTGCAAAACTAGGTGGACCAAACGCCTGCTTTCTCCCTTGGGTAGCGTTGCCTTCCTCCAGGATACTGGCTTTGGCTGATGCCTGCATTGACCCGCGGTACAGTATTGTCCGCATGGCTGCTCTCTCCGTACCTTTGAGCTGTCTCCTGGGGTGGCCTTCACCTCTTACTCACCTGCTCACCCCCTGAGGAGCCAACAACTTCCTTTCATTCTTCTGATGCACAGGGCAAAGCCCGGGTGGGCGGTGGGCGAGCAGGACTGCACTCAGTGGTTGGAGATATTAGAGGATGATTATGGTGCAGGACAGGGAACAAGTTCAACTCAAACACCTTTGTTAGAAATTGATCAGGGGGCTGGCGCTGCGGCTCAATAGACTAATCCTCCGCCTGCGGAGCCGACACACCGGGTTCTAGTCCTAGTCGGGGCGCCGGATTCTGTCCCGGTTGCCCCTCTTCCAGGCCAGCTCTCTGCTGTGGCCCGGGAATGCAGTGGAGGATGGCCCAAGTCTTTGGGCCCTGCACCCCATGGGAGACCAGGAGAAGCACCTGGCTCCTGGCTTCGGATCAGCACACCACACCGGCCACAGTGTGCCAGCCGAAGCGGCCATTTGGGGGGTGAACCAACAGAAAAAGGAAGACCTTTCACTCTATCTCTCTCTCTCACTGTCTAACTCTGTCAAAAAAAAAAAAAAAAAAAGAAATCTATCAGGGGCTGGCACTGTGGCTTAATGGGTAAAACTGTTGTCAGCAGTGCTGGCATCCCATATGGGCGCTGATTCTAGTCCTGGCTGCTCTACTTCCAATCCAGCTCTCTGATATGGCCTAGGAAAGCAGTGGAAGATGGCCTGAGTGCTTGGGTCCCTGTACCCACGTGGAAGACCTGGAAAAATCTCCTGGCTCCTGGCTTCGGATCAGTGCAGCTCCTGCTGTTGCTGCCATCTGGGGAATGAAACAGTGGATGGAAGACCTCTCCCCCCCCACCCCCCCCGTAACTCTGTCTTTCAAATAAAAAAAAAATTGATCAACAAGGGTGTTACTGTGGTGCAGCAGGTTAAACCTCTGCTTAGGATGCCTACATTCCATATCTGAGATTTATTTCTTTGGGAGATAGAGTTACAGACAGTGAGAGGGAGAGACAGAGAGAGAGCTTCCTTCCATTGGTTTATTCCCCAGATGGCCACAATGGCCGGAGCTGCGCTGATCCAAAGCCAGGAGCCTCTTCTGGGTCTCCCACATGGGTGCAGGGGCCCAAGCACTTGGGCCATCTTCTACTGCTATCCCAGGCCATAGCAGAGAGCTGGATTGGAAGAGGAGCAGCCAGGACTAGAGCTGGCGCCCATATGGGATGTTGGTGCCGCAGGCAGAGGATTAACCTGTGCCACGGGTGCTGCCCCTACTCTGTTTCTGATTCAGCCTCCTGCTAGTGCATCTGGGAAGGCAGTGGAGGGTGGCCCAAGGTTGCGTTCCTGCCACCCATGTGGGAGATCAGGCTGGAGTTCCTGGCACCTGGCTTCTTCCGCCTGGCCCAACCCTGGGTGGTGCAGTCACTGGGGGAGTGAACCAGGCAATGGAAGACCTCTTCCTCTGGCTGCCTCTCCCTTTCTCTGTCACTTTGCCCTTTGAATGAATGAATGAATGAATGAATAAATACGAGGAATTTCTCAGCAAACCCTCACTGCTGTAGGTTTGTAGTCAAGGGAGGAGGACGGGGCTAAGCGGGACTTGGGGCAGTTGCTCCTTTCCTTCTCTGCCTTCTTCTTCAAGTGGGGACCGTAGAGCGGAGAAGGGGAGGGCATTTCGGAGCATGCGAAGAGAAGCAGGGAGTTGCAGAAAGCACGTTGCTTGGTTCACGGTTTGCCTGGAGCCGCCTCTGTTTGTAATGATCCCGCAGCCAGATGAAGGTCTTTCAGGATTCCTTTGCCTTCCAACATCTGGTTAAGCCAGCTGTGCTGCAACACGCAGTCGGCTTCACGAGGTTGGCCTGAGCCCCGCGTTTTTCCCTGTGAATTCTCTTGCGGGCCTGCCTTTGGACAAGCTCTTCGGGGGTGTTAACCACCGAGTGGTGATGCGGAGATTTAACAACCTTCAGGCCCCTTGATTTTCTCGGTGGGAGAAAGAGACTCGTCTCCTGTCACTCATCTGATCCAGCTCATCTTCAGATCATGTTGAAACTCCTTTTAAACACATCCCCCAGATCTTAATGAAAAGGCAGATTAACCTGATTATCGAAGCACATCCACTCAGTGCTCTTAGTTAAACGCTGGCCACCCCGAACCCTGGAGCAGAGCTTGGCGGGGTTAGCTGGCTGTTGTTAGAACATCTTCATTTAAGAAGCTTGCCATGAGCACGTTAATCCTCTGTCAAGTGTAAGTATGAGAATGCTTGTTAGTCACGATTAGACGATGCGGATGGTTAACAAGATTTCCTCATGCCCTGGGATTCATTTTCATTAAATTCTAAATTGATTTTTAAAGCAAATTCTACAAGAGCAACTGACTGACAGCGTCTTTATGGGTTTTCATGATGAAAGCTTGTTGCAAGTAAACCGTTTCAAAGGTTAGGCTTTACTGTACATTTGGGTTCATGCGGCACATATTTCTTATACAATTTCTAATCCTGTAGCCTCCTCTTCTGCTTTACCCATACTTGGGGCCTTTCAATCAAACAGGCTAGGTGTTCTCCCAAGGTGTCATTCTCTTTCCAGAGGAGCGGGTGTAAGGAATGGTTTTCTATCTTCCCTCCTGTTGGAGCTTAGGTGGAGATATGCTAGGTTGTCAGCAATGCCCAGGACTCTGGTCAAACTGGTCCATGCTGACTTGACACTGAGTTTCTTGCTCTGCCATCATCCTCTCTCTCTCACAACTCAGTGCTAGGTTCACAGTAAGCGCTGCATGGATGTTTGAAGGAAGAACAATTGAGGAGCAAACGGTCCCAGGTTTTAAATCTACCACTGTCAAGATGTCGAGACAGGATTAAACATGCAAGGAGAAAATGCCTATGGAAGAGGAGATGGGGAGAGCTGGTCAGGCTATGATGCAAATGTGGCACCCAGTGATGGATGGAGGTGGGGAGAATTTGGTTGGTAATGTCCTAGACTGCCATGCCAGCAAGGGAGTCTGGGAGCCAAGCTTGGCCACCAGCCTTGGAGCAGATCTGCCTGGACTTCCACGCTGTTTCCCTCATTGGCCTTGGTGCAGAGGTGGAGCTAGATTTCAGAGGGCAGCATCTGGGGCTCTTGGTGGAGGATGCAACCTGGAGCTGCAGGTTTGTGAAGGGTCTTCATGGCAGCCACAGAGCCAGTGCTAGCACTAAGCCAAGTACAGCTGCAAAAAGGAGCAGAGAAGAAAGGAGCAGGACTGCACTGCAACTAAGTAGCAAGCAATGCAGGAAGCACCCACTCCACACTAGTGAAGAAAGATGAATGAGCATTTATGCTGACTGTGTCTATGAGCTTCATTCAAGCAAGGCTTCTCTGATAGTATCAGCTAGAGGGTGCATTGTCTTCCTCCCTCCCTCCCTCCCTCCCTCCCCCTCCCTCCCCCTTCTTTCTTTCTTTCTTTCTTTCTTTCTTTCTTTCTTTCTTTCTTTCTTTCCTTCCTTCCTTCCTTCCTTCCTTCCTTCCTTCCTTCCTTCCTTCCTTCCTTCCTTCCTTCCTTCCTTCCTTCCTTCTTGATTTTATTTATTTGAGAGGCAGAGTTACAGGCAAGGAGAGGGAAAGACAGAGAGAGAGGTCTTCCGTCTGTTGGTCCATTCCCTAAATGGCTGCAACAGCCAGAACTGAGCTGATTTGAAGCCAGGAGCCAGGAGCTTCTTCCGGGTCTCCCATGCAGATGCAGAGGCCCAAGCACTTGGGCCGTCTTTTACTGCTTTTCCAGGCCACAGAGAGTTGGATTGGAAGAGAAGCTGCCGAACATGAACTCATGCCCATATGGGATGCTGGCACCTCAGGCAGAGGCTTAGCCTACTAAGCCACAGCGCAGGCCCCCAGCCTTTCCAGGGACTGGAGGTGTCCATAACCACAGCTAAACAGAGTTGACCTGGAACCACACTATCACACCAAGTAGTTTAGTTGGTGCCAGGGGAAGAAAGGGAAGAGGGAATTGTCAGGGTCCTGTTCAGTCCTGGCTGGGGCTACCCAGGAAGCATCTCCCAGGCAGGAAGTCCTAGGTTGGAGGGACAGGACAGGCCTGATGGGGTCACTGGGAATTACAGCTGAAGAAGGGAGGCAGGAGCTCAGTTTCGTTCATCATCTGGCCCAGAAGACGACAGCGTCTTCCCAACTCATCCCTCTGCATTCTCCTTCCCCGGGCAATGCATCCTTCTGCTAGAGTTATTTTTCTTACACATCAATCTGGCCATTTTGCTTTCTCTGCTGAAACTTCTTCAGGGGCTCCCCATGACCTTTAGGGTGACATTTGAACTTGGAGCACGTTGTTCAAGGCCTCTGTCAATCTCACTCTAGCCAATACCCTTTTTTTAATTGAATAAATGTGAATTTACAAAGTGCAACTTTTGCATTGTTGTGGCTTCCCCCCTCAACATCCCACCCTCCCGCAGCCCTCCCATCTCCCACTCCCTCTCCCATTCCACTCTTCATCGAGTTTCATTTTCAGTTATTTTTATACCCAGAAGATCAACTTAGTATATACTAAGCAAAGATTTCAACAGACTGCACCCACACAACCGCACAAGATATAGAGTACTGTTCGACTAGTAGTGTTATCTTTAACTCTCGTAGTAAAACACATTAAGGACAGAGATCCTACAAGGGGAGCATGTGCCCAGTGACTCCCGTTGTTATTTAACAATTGACGCTCTTATTTATGACGTCAGCAATCACCCGAGGCTCTTGCCATGAGCTGTCGAGGCTATGGAAGCCCCTTGAGTTCACCAACTCTGAACTTGTTAAGTCAAGACCATATCACAGTGGAGGTTCCTTCCTCCCTTCAGAGAAAGATGCCTCCTTCTTTGATGGCCCATTCTTTCTGCTGGGGTCTTGTTCACCGAGATCTTTCATTTAGGTTGTGTTTGCCACAGTGTTTTTAGCCAATACCCTTGCCTCCCACTGGCAGAGCTCCCAGTTCCAACTCTTGCCTCTGGAGGTTTGTAGTCCTGCAGGAGGGCTGGTGACTGCGGGCCTCACCCACTGGCCCCGGGCTCTGCTGCCTGAGGACTGCTCTAGGGACACACTCAGATCTTCCCTTGGAGCACAGCTGAGACCAGGCTGCCATCCGATTGTACCCTTGTATGGATGGATTTCAAATAATTTTGCACCCAAATAAACTTGTCTTTTAATCCCATTTTCCATGAAAGTTTTTGAAGTTCCTTGGTGTGCAGAAGGCTGGGCTGGGCTTAACTATGCATCAGGCTGTGCTTCCAGGGAGAAATGTAGATGCCAAGGTCAGGTGTGAAAGCCGGTTGCAAATAGGGAAGTGAGACTGGGCGTTTACACCCACATTCAAGGGGCTGCAGGAAGATCTTATGAAGTGTTTACAGCTACTGCCGGGGTGCCATGTGTCCCAGTTGGGATCTAAATCTCATATCGCACAGCCTCTCACAGAAGTTTTCAGTTGGGAGAAAAGGGAGATGGATCAACTTAGGAAGTCAAAAATCACACGTAGGTTTTAGGATTTTGCACCAAATTTGATAGTCTCTGCATTGAAAAGAACCCCTCTCCTTGGCTTAGATGGAATTTATTTAGTGCAAACACACATTCTATAAATACTGGTGTATTTGTACTTTCAAATGCCCTTCATGAAAGATCCACGTTTTATCAGGAACAGCAGCAACCAACTTTGTAATTTCTTTAATGCAATTAATTAATTAGTAAATTGCTTCCACTTTGAAATGAGACATGCCTTCATAGTCAGTCTAAAGATAAACTACTCAAATAAAAATGTACTGTTTTCACATTGGCATTTTACAGAAAAATTTTAATAAAGAGCCAATTGCTTTATGTAGAACATTTACTTAATTGTGTTTGCTCTTGTCTGAATTGTTTGACGTGGGAAGGAAAGGATTTAGGTTCTAGTTTGAGCGGAAGCATAATGGGGAGGTTTTCTACAGTAATTTTCCAGGAGTGCATTAAGAGGACTCATCAATTTAACCCACATCTGCTATGTAGAAAATGTAAAAGCTTGGAAATAAATGTACACTGTAAACGTGGCAGCATGCTCTGCCAGAAATTAAATCTGTATTTTCTTTCTGTTCTATGAGAGCAGGTCAGAAGGATACTTTGGTTTTCTTAGTAAATCTGTGTCAGAGGAAGCACCTAGTCCCTTCACCTGAGAAGAGATTTGGAGCTCTGGTGGATGAGAAGAGGGTGGTGAGTTGTTCCGTTTTCCAGAAAAGAGGGCGTGAGCTGTGTTTTGGGACCAGAGTCTGGAATGAAAGGCTAATAGCATTCCAAGCAAAGGCTGGGGCAGGAAGAAAGTGCCTGTGGCTCTGGGTCCACAAGGCGGTGACAGCTGACCCCACAAGGATGCTATGTGCTAGGGCTGGCTGGCAGACCAGCATGGGAGAGAGTGATGAGAGCAGGGGGACACTGCTGTGATTGATGCCAGACACCTGCCAGTACCTGGGGCAACGACAGGGGCAGAGGAGTCCAGTTGGCACCATGTTCTTGACTTGTCCCTCCTGCCTGTGTAGGACCTGGTGGAGGAGGGTCCATGCAGGTCCGTAGCTTGGAGAGAGGCTGACGCAGGAACAATCCCCCTAGGGACAAGCGGGAAAGTCAGAACAGCTGGGCATCCCTGTCACACAAAGCTGAGTGGTGAGGCAGAGTTGGTTGCTGTGTAAGGGTGGAGAGGAGTTTCCTTAGGGGATTTTGAAATAGGAAAGTTTCATCCAATGGGAGTGGGTTGGATTTTGTGTGGTCTTGCCTGATGGGCAATGGGAGAGAGGGTATGTGGGAGGAAGGTCAGTCAAGGATAGTAAAACAGACTGACTTCTCACATCAGGATTATCTGTTTACTCATCTGCCGGAACTGAAATCGGATGGGTCCCATCATTGTTCCTTCTTCTCTTGATTGCTAGAACCCCCCCAGGGCACATTAAAAAAATCCCACAGAAATCAGCTGCATGATCCTCTATGCTTGGTTTCATAAAAATTAATTATGGGAAAATTGTATGCTGTGACTTACTCTTTCTAGCGCACTGAGAGAGGAATCTTTGTAGCACTTTTTCTCGTGAATGAAACTCAATAGTTCTCCTTTGTGTTGTAAAATGGTATTATAGTCATGCTCATAGTGGCATCGCATGTAATTACAAGCCTGTTGAGTTCTGCATTGAAGCCCAGTTTCGGGAGAGGTGGAGCTCAGGTTTTTTCAATCACAGAGGATTAAACTTGGCATTCAAGTCTTTGTACAAAGCTGGTGCTGGCTGGTTAATGCACATTCTGACCATGAGTGTGAAGAAAAATCAATTCTGTTCAGGGTACTCAGCCAACAGGCGTCGTACTAACGGACCAGTTTTGTGGAAAGGGAGAATCCATCCTGATGCAGGGTCCATGCCTGGTTGGTCAGTGTCCATATCTTGCCGACTGTCAAAATACATTGAATATTCCTTTTGAGTTATAGCTCTACTTTTTTGATTGCCGGACTCTAACCTAAGATGCTCATATATTGTCCACCCATGACATAAGCACCACTGACATGTGTAAAATTTATGGGCAACTGATGAACTGCAATGGATTTACAAGGAGCTAGCCTTAGGCTTCATCAGATGAGGCAATGGAGTACTGTTGAAATAAATGTTTTGTTTATAGTCCATCAGACTTCCAGTGGGTTGACTGTCAAGTCAGTGTTAATCACACCTGAGGCCATAGGTCAGCAACGTCCCTCACTTGTGACCATTTCTCCCTAGAGCCCAGTCTAGTCCCACGGTCATCTGGTCTGAACATTCTCCTGCCTCCATGACTCTGTGTAATAGGTCAGGTCTCGTGGTACTGGGGCCTGCATTTTCATGAAAATCACAAAAATTGATCTCTTGGTCCCATTGGAGTCCTTTGTTCTGAATGTACGTTCTACACTGAATTTCTGAGGTGTGCCGTTCTGTCGAAAAGGGTTGAAAATGGAGAGGAAGATGGGGACAGGTAAAAAGGTTTGGGATTTATGTAACAGTGGGGAAGTTGGAGACTGCATTTCTGTCATCCAGTTTTCCTGGGCTATGATAGATTTTGTTTAAGCCCAATCAGTCATATGTAGTGGGCTTGTCCTGACCTCCTATTTCAAACATACAATTATGGCTTTTAGTAATAAAACAACAAGTAAGATAATGGTTGTCATGCAGTGG
Organism: Sylvilagus floridanus; assembly: GCA_949820135.1. Taxonomy (NCBI): domain Eukaryota; kingdom Metazoa; phylum Chordata; class Mammalia; order Lagomorpha; family Leporidae; genus Sylvilagus; species Sylvilagus floridanus. Next base: position 162,548,765 of record OX463236.1, read on the forward strand.
TTCTTGGGGATCAGAAATGATACCTGAAAGTATGGTACTTGTGTATATTGAGTGCCTTGAACGAAAAAAGATTCCTTGGCCTCTCTGCCCTCTGCTGCCTCCTGTCTCTTGCCCCTTTTTCCATCCTGAAGTCCAGGAAGGGGGTTCTCCCAATTTCCCTATAGACTACACCTCCAGTAGGAAGGCAGTTGTCACGCATGCCCTTCCCTGGTGTCTTGTGAGTAGAGAAGATGAACTCACAGGAGAAAGAGTCTAAAGTCCTGAAACCTCACCCAGGGAGACTTTGTCACAAGCAGTTGCCTGTTCTGAGAGATTTTATTTATGTACTGAGACAGCCTTTATTTGCTCTCTTTTCTCAACCTCCCATAACCTGTCTCCACCTCTTCCCAGAATCCAAAGTTTATTCTTTCCTGCAGCTCAGAATGCTATTTAAACTTCAACCATCTGGCCCTTCTTTGAATCTTATATTTTGTGTGGCTTTCACGCTCTTGAGTGTAATACATTTGTCTATTCTTTTCCTGTTAATCTTTTTATTGTCAGTTCATTTTGGCAACCTCAGCGATCAGGTCTTCAGAGGGGGGGTTCCCTTCAACTGGACATGGTGTAGCAGAGCCATGTGCCAAACTGAGGACTAGATGGTTTCACAGGCATGATCTCATTTAGGTTTTAGGACGACCTTGAAAGCAGGCATTATTTTCCACCTTTTATAGATAAATAACCCGAGGCTCTGAGACTCTTAGTAACTTGCTTACAATCACAGACTTGATTTAGCTCAAGTCTGTCCAACACAGAAGCCTTTGGTCCGTTCTTGCTGCCATGTGACCTCCCAAGGAGACCTAATGGCCTCATCTATATCATCCACTGCATCAGGTCTGAGCAAGTGGTTTTCATGAGCTCTAACTTTGTATGCAAAGTTCGTGCTTCCTTTAAAATTCTCCTGCTCACTCCTCCAGTCAAGGTTATCTGGGGCACAGAAAGTTCTTTAAATATTCCAACCACCTGTCACCCAAGGAATGTTATGAACCTTGACAGCCCCTGAAGTGTTCCTCCCTTTGCATGCAAACGGCTCTATCTGGTTGATAATTAGAAGTGAAATAATTTTAAATTGCTATCACATGGCTTAGCTTTCAAAGCAGTTCCGGTTACATATAAATTCACATAAACAGATAATCAGAGGCTAGAACCACAGAGAGCATAGTTCCTGCCTCCTAATTGGCATGAACTGGGGACATCTGCTCTGCATGGAGCCTGGGTCAGGCTGCCTCTCTCATCTGTGACCTACTGTGGTTGGGAGGGACCCACCCGGGATTACAGAAAGACTTCACAGGAGTATTGGAAACTGTGATGGAGTCAACCAGAACAAAATATGTAATTGGTTTGAATCCTTACTTAACTATCAGAAATTATTTTGGGCTTGATAGATGATCTTATAAACTATTTTTCCTCTCAAAAGTAGAATTTCATGTCTTGGTTGCAAGTCCAAACAATTTCACTTGAAAGACTTATACAGAGACCAGCCTGATATGAGTCTAACGGCTTTTCCCACTAAGATGGATTATGCAGACTAGAGGATATGGCACACCACAGCTATCCAATTAATTCCATCCCAACCCTCCCTACCATGTCCTCAATACAGCCAGCCATGGCTTTTATTATTATGCTCTTTAAATTCCAAAACTAGATGGAGGCTGTGGTGGTGGAAACATTGTGCTAGGTATGGGGCTTGGGTTTGAAGTTCCCCTTGAAACTGCCACTGGCTCTCCAGAAGCCCAGTTGTTCCAGCTGTCCTGAGACACACAACTTCAGAAGTCCTTGAATTCCTAAGAAGGCTGTGTAGAGATGAGGGTGCCTCTAAATGGGGTTTGGGTTGTGGTTGTGAGAGAGAAAGAAGGGGAATTTCTCTAGAACTTTGATGGAGGGCTCTAGTATCCCCCGTACCCTATCTTGTTTATGTTACTTCCTCCTTTCCTCAGAAAAACCTAAATTCTATCCATTCTTTGAATGATGGTTTCAGAACCCTATCTTCTCTATACATTCTCTCTTCCCAGTCTGGTCTTCCTTGGTTAAATAAATGAATAAATCTTATCCATTTTAATTTACTGTGTGAGTAGGTGGCCACTCACGTAAAGGATCAGTTTTGGTGGGCAATGTAGGGCTGTCAAGATGAACCCAATTAGATTCATCCTGGAGAGTTACAGTTTACCTGGAGAGAAGTCAAGCACAGGTGGGACTGGGGTGAGCCACCAATCCACAGGCAGTTGCTACCTGGTGTGTTAAGGCAGGAAGAGAGAAAATGCAATGAAAGAGAGGACCTTTGAACAGGTCTGTAGTTTGAAGATTCTTTGAGATACATAATTTCCTCTTGAGCCAGGAGACATCTACTTGGGATTTTTATTCCTGTTTCCTTCTTAGCTGTTGGATAGAGGGTCTTCATGGAGCATGTTGACAGGTGGGCCCACCTACAAGAATAAAACCAGAGGAGAAAGTCCAGAGGTAGCTGTGGCCTCCTGCTTAGGGAGAAGCCGGAAGCACCAGGTAGGGGCCATGATGTGAAGACACCTGTGTCCACCTTGTTTAATGTACAACTTTACAGAAAATAACATCTGGATGACATTTGTATTTCTAAAAATCAAGGCAAGACTACACAGAAATCTGTAGACAAATGTTTATAGCTTTATTTGTAAGCCAACGATTGGAAACACAATGGATGTTTCCCAGTGGGTGAATGGTGAGCAAACTATGGTACAGTGATGCCATGGAATACTACTCAACAAGGAAAAGGAAGGAATTATGGCTGTATGGAACAACTTGGGGGAATCTCAAGGGAAACATACTGAGTGAGAAAAATTCAATCCCAAAGGTTACATGTTGTATGATTCCTTTTACACAGCCTTCTTAACAAATCACAGAGCTAGAAAAGATCTTAGGGATGACTGGGGTTGGAGATAAGAGTGTGGACTGGGAGTGAAGTAGATACAGTTAGCTAAGCAAGGGTAAATCCAGGGTGAGTTTTTGGTGCAATGGTTAAGACATCACTTGGGATGCCCACATCCCATATGTGGGTGTCTGTTTCAACTCCCTCTACTTCTTATCCAGCTTCCTGCTAATGTGCATCCTGGAAGGCAACAGGTGAAGGCTCAAGAGCCTGGGTCCCTGCCATACACATGTGGGTGTTATTTCTTACAATTGTGTGAATTTGCAATAGCTTCAAAGCAAAAAGTTAAATTTAACAAGAAAATAAGAGCAGTGGCTTTGAGCTTCCTTCAGCCTGAGACTTGTCTCACACTTTTCATGCTTGTAACCTCCTCCTCGTTCAAGGTTCCTTCTTAGGGGATGGAGGGACTTGGGGTGAAGCTCTTAAGTGAACAGGCTCATCTTCCCTACCCTGAGGCAGGGAGGAAGGAGGAGCCTAAGGAGGTGGGGCCAGGCAAGGGAGAAGGAGGGTCGCTGGGTAGGAAGAGGACTGAGAGAGACTGAGCTGGTGAGTTCTGGGACCTCAGTGTGGGGCGAGGGGCCGTCCAGCAGTGGGCAGGAATGTAACTTGGTCTCAGAGTAGAAGACATCTGGGGTTCCCTGACAAAGTGAGAGGTGAGTCCTGGGGGGTTCTGAGCAAGGAGAGTTACTGTTGGCTTAGGGGAATCAAAGGAGGCTGGCTCTACTGAGGAGGCGGAATCCCCAAAGGGAGCCCAGGATGCACAAGAAATCTATGGGTAAAGATGGAGGGAAGGAAACAAGAGGAAATTGGGATTGGTTGGACAGGAAGGGAAGGATCTGAGGCAAGGGTGGAGAAATAGATTGGGGCAAAACCATGGTGGCTAAAGAGGTTGGGCAATGGGGAGGGGTGTCACTGAAGGCTCGGGGAGGTGGCAGAGCTGTTACTTGGGGAGTCTTGTTTGGAGGCAGTGTGGAGAGAGAAGTCAGATGGGATGAGGAAAAGACTCCAGGAAGCCATTGCTGTAATCTAGGAAAGAGGGAGATAATGAGACCTGTATTAGGATGAATTGCTTCTGCCTGTGTCAGTAACTTTTGCAAGTTTATTTTTCACTCGTGGAAAAGAAGAGGCAGTAAGTGGGCAGGAACTGCATAAGTTCCCCAAAGTTTTCTGGGATATAGTTGACTTTTAGCTCTCTGCTCTGCCAATCCTAGGGTGCTGCCTACTACTCTCAAGCTTACTATAGCAGTAAAATGGAGGGAGGGTGTGGAAAGAGCATGTCTTCTAAGAAAAGTTTGAGAAACTTCCAAGAAGTTCTTTTTTTTTATTATTTTTAAATTTTTTTTTACAGGCAGAGTGGACAGTGAGAGAGAGACAGAGAGAAAGGTCTTCCTTTGCCGTTGGTTCACCTTCCAATGGCCGCCGTGGTCGGCGCGCTGCGGCCGGCGCACCGCGCTCGTCCAATGGCAGGAGCCAGGAGCCAGGTGCTTTTCCTGGTCTCCCCATGGGGTGCAGGGCCCAAGCACCTGGGCCATCCTCCACTGCACTCCTGGGCCACAGCAGAGGGCTGGCCTGGAAGAGGGGCAACCGGGACAGAATCCGGTGCCCCGACCGGGACTAGAACTCGGTGTGCCGGCGCTGCAAGGCGGAGGATTAGCCTGTTGAGCCACGGTGCCGGCCCAGAAGTTCTATATAGCACTTTTGTTTACATCCCATTGGCGAGAACTTAGTCCCATGGCCACACCTCATTGGAGGGGAGTCTGGGAAATGCAATCCTGTAGCAGAGTAATCATTTGCCTGCTAAAGTGGAGGGAGAAAGGATGTTGGGGGAGGCAATTGGAAGATTCTGCCTCTGAGTCTGAGTTCAAGTAGTAGCAGAGAGACTGGAGAGGAGGGAGAGAATGTGTGAGACACCTGGGGATGTAAAGATTGGTCTTGACAACTGGTTAGAAATGAGGTGAGAGTATGAGTTTGGATCCTGGTGAAGTGAAGTGATAGTTAACAGGCGCCAGGCACTGTTTTAAGTGCTTTCACATGGATTCCTATAACAACCTAAGCAATAGCTCCTACTATTGTAACTCGTTTGGCAGATGCAGAAAATGGGTCATTGGGGAGGGTAAATTGCTTTCCCCAAATGACACAGTCAGCAGAACTTTGGGTCCAGGCAGGTGGTCCCAGAACCTGTGCTCTTAACCACTATGCCTGTGGTGGCACCATGACTATAGAAATAGGAATACTGAGGTCTAGGAGCTCATGTCACTGCCTCTCTTCACCTTTTTCTCCTTTTCCCTTGATTTTATTTAACATCTCTGGTCCTCAGTGATAGGTGGTAATGAAAGCGTGTTGAACTGATATCTGCACGTGGGCATGGAAGAACACGCCAAGTGCTGACCACCTGTCTCTCTTTTTTTCAGTCATTGACAATCTCAAGTGTTGACCTGGGGTGGGCGCTGAGCATCGGCCATGATTTTGGGATTTGGGAGTGGTTCCAGGAGATGTATCCCACAATTCCTACTCAAGTTCCTAGGTCCAAATGGGGCAAGACAAGGGGAAGACCAGTAGAGAGAGACTGGTGTGGCCCAGGACCTTGGGCAACTCATTCCTGGGAGAGCCTGATGGGGAGTTAGGGAGGTGGTCTCACAAAATGGCTCTGGGGAAGTGGCTCTGTGCTCCAGGACTAGGGGATAGAGCTCCAGAAAGGACAGAGGGATTTATTTTGTGGCCAGATGTAACTTGGAAATAATATTCTCTGCCTGCCATTGCTGTTTCACAGAAAGCATGATTGAGGCCAAGTCCATGCCAGGGCTAAAGACCAAGAATGGAGTAATGTCTGCAGAGAGAAGAGCAATTAGCAAATTCCCTAATTAGAATTGGATTCCTGTTTCTCCAGTCAGTTCTAATCACTTGCTAGGTTTTAACTAAGCCTGTTTGGCCGGGATTGCAGTTACAGAGTTCAGAAAATCAGCATGTACTGATCTTGGGTAAAGTAAGACCTGGTTTCCCCTTCTGTAAAATGACTGCCCCAACACTTATTTCCTGAGGCTATATGAAGACCCAGAGAAATAATATGTGAAAATGCTGGCAAGTGCTCATGGTGTTATTTATTACATGAGCGATAACGATGCCTTATTTGTCATTAATGCCTGTTAGAAAATAATTCTGTGCTTAAATTTCATGCCTCACTGAATCCCACTGACTTCTATTTCTCACCAAGGCACCATTCTGCACTGACACTTGGAATCAAAGCTTGGAGATTTACTTAGGCACCGACAAATTAATCTTGACAAAATTCAGGGAGTTTTTCAATTTTTCTCCTGTCCATTAGACATTTTTAAGCATCACCCTTGGACTGTGACCTCCATTTCTTTTCCTGAAGGGAACTTGTATTTAAATATATGCTTAGAAAATACCTGCTGAATAGGTACAATAGGTCAGCGTTGGGGCTGGGGGGCAATGGGCTTTCCTGGAATAAAAATGTCACACTGGAACAAACTTGGTGTTTGGATGTGCGATGTCTCTAGTCTATGTTGCTACTGAATTTTTCCAAGTCTCCTTTTCCTTCAGTTGTGATGTAATTGCTGGAGACTCAGATCCTTTGTAATTGTTCTATGCTGAAAATATAGACAGGATAAGATACACTTCTGTCCTCAAAAAGCTCCCAGTCTGGGATTGAAGACAAACTTGAGAATAAATAACTGTAATACAGTGGGAGACATGGCACTGGATAAATGCAGACAGGATGCAGAGGTGGCGTCTCTGGAGGGGGGCGCGAAAGCATCTTGGCATCTAACAGGAAGGAGAATCTGCATCTTGGTATTACTTAGTGAGCAACCCCAGGATTCATTCATCACTTAGCAAAACTGGATCCTGGCTTGGATGTTGTGTTGGTTGACAAGCCTTTTAATGTCAGGGATTAAGAAGTAATTTGAGTTGTTATTACTTCTGGTGCCTTTTGTTTCCTTGTACTTCTTCAACCCTAATTTATATATTTATTATGCAAAACTTGTTAGATCATCCCTGCCACCCCCATTCTTTCTGATGTGTTACTTCTATTTATTTCATTATAAATCTTTAATGTGAATAACTGTGTTTCTTTCTTTAGAATCCAAACTTGCTCCATCAGGTTTACAAATATTTGAAATTTTTTTTTTAACCAGGCAGAGTTAGACAGTGAGAAAGAGAGAGAGAGGGAGAGAGAGACAGAGTTATGGACAGTGAGAGAGACAGAGAGAAAGGTCTTCCTTTCGTTGGTTCACCCCCAAAATGGTTGCTATGGCCAGCACGCTGCGCCGATCCGAAGCCAGGAGCCAGGTGCTTCTCCTGGTATCCCATGGGGTGCAGGGCCCAAGCACTTGGTCCATCCTTCACTACCTTCCCGGGCCACAGCAGAGAGCTGGACTGGAAGACAAGCAACTGGGACAGAATCCGCTGCCCCAACCGGGACTAGAACCCGGGGAGCTGGCGCCGCAGGCAGAGGATTAGTCTAGAGAGCCGTGGCGCCAGCCAAATATTTGAAATTTTGATAATATACTCTTTGCCAAGGCTGTAGGGAGCAGATATTCCTGGATGTTATTGATAGGAGTGGAAAATTATCTAATTCCTGTGGAGGGGAATTTGGTCATGTCCAATAAAAGTATATGTGTATTTGTCCTCTGACCTAGCAATCTGACTTAATTTATCATGAATATATACTTCCAATAGCATGAAATTATTAATTATAGCATTAACTGTAGCAAAAAATTGGTAACTACTTCAATATCTGATCATAGGAAAGTGATTGGCTAAGTTATGGTAAGCACACAGAATGAGTACTATGCAGCTATAAACGAGATGAAGTTATTTCTGAATTGGAATGGAGGAATTTCTAGGAGATAGCGTTATGTGAAAAGGACAAAGTGCAAAAGTAAATGTGGTGGTTCTCACCAGGAAGAAGGGACATAATATGGAATGGGTAGAAGGCAAGAAAGCAGTGCTAGAATATGTTGAAAATGGAGGTATCAGTGTTTACTATGTTAATACGTTCACATGTGTATGCATGTATTATGCATATATATGTAAATGTATAAACGTGTATATCCGTAGCTTTGTTACTGAAAAGACCAAAGAGCAGTAATACTTCAATAGCCAGGGACCTACCTCGTACCCAGATGTTGGTCTCTACTACCATTTTCCACCAAGAAGAATCAGAGCTCCTGAGAGAAATGAACTCTAGGGATGGGGCAGGACTGTCCCAGATAAGGCTGGATGTTTGTTTTGCTAGAAATTAAGGAGGTGCTCCAACAGAGATGGGAGCATGTCTCTAGGGCACAGGAGCCAGCTTGAAGGGGCTTCTGGTGGTTGAGTCTGGGAGATACAAGTGATTAAGTACAAGAGTGAATCAGGGCAGGTGCCGTGGCTCACTAGCCTAATCCTATACCTGCAGAGCTGGTACCCTGGGTTCTAGTCCCGGTCGGGGTGCCGGATTCTGTCCAGGTTGCTCCTCTTCCAGGCCAGCTCTCTGCTGTGGCCCGGGAGTGCAGTGGAGGATGGCCTGAGTGCTTGGGCCCTGCACCCCATGGGAGACCAGGAGAAGCACCTGGCTCCTGGCTTCGGATTGGTGCAGCGCGCCGGCGTGGCAGCCATTTTGGGAGTGAACCCATGGAAAGAAGACCTTTCTCTCTCTCTCTCTCTCTCTCTTTCTCTAACTCTGCCTGTCAAAAAAAAAAAAAAGAATCAGAACATTGAGTAGGAGTTCTGGTAATAAATGGATTAATATTTGTTTTATTTATTGGGAAAGGCAGGGCTCTTGTTTACAGTGAAAGCTGAATGCCAACTGGTAGCCTGAGAGGCAGTGCTAGAGCTGGAATGTGTTTTGCAACCGTGATGGCAAAGAGAAGCTCAGGTAAAGTCATCAATAGATGCTAGGTTTAGGGGGAAATTTGATTTTTTAAATACATATTTATTTGAAAGGCAGAGTTACAGAGAGGGAGAGAGAGAGAGAGAGAGAGAGAGAGAGAGATGACCTTCCATCTGCTGATTCACTCCCCAGATGGCTGCAAATGACTGGAGCTGCACCAATCCAAAGGCAGGAGGCTGAAGTTTCTTCTAGGTCTCCCATGCAGGTGCAGGGGCCCAAGGACTTGGGCCATCTTCTACTGCTTTCCCAGGCCATAGGAGGGAGCTGGATCGGAAGTGGAGCAGCCAGGTCTCAAACCGGTGTCCATATGGCATGCCAGCACTGTAGGCTGCTGCTTTACCAGCTATGCCACAGCACTGGCCCCTGTGGGAAATTTAGATGAGGAAAGGGGTATTTGCAAGGTTTTAAATATTTTCCTATGGAGTATTCCAAGGGAGAAAATGATGGTAATTATTCCATGGAGAAATTTGACAACTTGGCTGGTAATCAAAATTTTTATCAGCAAAAAAGGCTGATGGGCATGTGTGGTGGCCTGAGAGAGGCACAGGGCACCTGTGTAGTGTTTCAGCCAAAAATGTACAACCTGAATCATGGGCAAACATTAGGCAAACTCTAAAGGAGAACCGTTCTATTAAAGACAGGGCCAGGGAGAGCTCTAGCCATGAGAAGTGTCTTCCTGGGTGACAGAGAAAGGCCCTGGAAGTATCCAGAGGAAGGAGGGCTGGAGAGGTGGATAGCTCACTGTGGACCCTGACCCTTGCCCTGGCTCCGTCCTGGAGGGGAAAATTCCACCCACACTTTCTGGGGTCAGTTGGAAACCATAGTGTATGGGTAGCACACCAGAAAAAATATTATTTCCATGTTAAACTTGCTGAAGTTGAGAACTATATTATGGTTATGTAAGAGAATGTCTCTATCCATAGGGATTAAGAGGCCTTGATGTATGAAACTTTCCCTAAAATGGTTCAAAAGAAAAATCAGAGTGTGTGTGCATGCGGGAGAGTGAGAGAGAAAGGGAGGGAGGAGGGAGAGAGGGAGGGAGGGAGGGAGGGAGAACGGGAAGCAGATAGTAAAGCTAATGGGTAAACTGTTAACAATCCGGGTTTAAAAATAGAGGTATTCTTTTCCTATTTATATTCTTGCATTTTTTAAGTTTAAAATTATTTCTAAATAAAAAGGGAAAAATAAAACAAAAACCAAACACCCAAAAGAGCATTTTTTCCCATGTTCTGCTTTGGTTTGGGGACATGTATGCCCTTCTGTTAGTTGGTTTTGGCTCTAAGGAGCCACGGAATGGACAAGGTGGACGTCTAGGGGTGGACACCTGATTGTGTCTTAGAATAGATGATATCAACAATTGGAAGTAAACTTTTTTTAAAAAGATTTATTTATTTGAAAGACAGAGTTACAGAGAGGGGTAGAGACACACACACACACACACACACACACACACACACACAGAGGTCTTCCATCCACTGGTTCACTCCCCAGATGGCCACAATGGCTGGAGCTGTGCCGATCTGAAGCCAGGAGCCAAGAGCTTCCTCCTGGTCTCCCATGCAGGTGCAGAGGCTCAAGGAATTGGGCCATCTTCTACTGCTTTCCCAGGCCATAGCAGAGAGCTGGATAAGAAGAGGAGCAGCCAGGACTAGAACCAGCACCCATATGGGATGCGGGCGGGTGCTTCAGGCCAGGGCTTTAACCTGCTGTGCCACAGTGCCGGCCCCAAGAAACTTTGCTTGGCAGAGAAGCCCTTTCTTTGCAAATAGACTCTTAGGAGGAGCGGGGAGCTGTAGAAGAGATGAGAGAAGGGGCTGCTCTGATGGAAGCATGTGTATGTGTGTGCACACGCACACGCGTGTGTTTGCTGGGGGTGGATTACAGTCCTGTCTGCTTCACCTCCTGCTCCCAGCTGGGCATCCCTGAGGCATCTCCTGGAAAGGTGAATGACAACCACTGCTCCAAACTGAACTGGGCACCGTCCTGCTGACCTTCTAGTAACAGCTAGTGAGGATGGCTGTGTTCTGTGCCTGGGCGAAAGCTCAGAATGACTTCAGAGTGGTTGACTTGGCTTTTGTGGATGAGGCCTCCTGCCTGCTTTCAGTGATAAAGGATCAGTTTTGTCTTGGCCTATGGCTCACGCTTGACAGCCATCCAGTAACAAGGCCCTGGGTGCCAAGCCCAGCATGGGGGTTGTTTCAAAGAGCTGAGTTGTTTCTGGAGGACTGTGGCTGGAGAAGACTTGTGCAAACAGAATCACGTTTGCCTTGTGATCGTTTGGGATTCATTTTCAAATGCCAATGGAGCTGATACTTATTCAGCTTCCTCCTTTCCCTTCCTGTCCGGTAGTTAAGATCTCAAACACACTCGGGGGAGAGGAGCTTGTCATTTAAGGAAAGCCAAAGCAAACCTTTGAAAATTCACTTCACCCCCAGAGTTCAGTGCTCTCAACGTTGGGGTTGCCTTATGTTTACATCTATTTTATAACTCAACCTAAAATGCAAGTGAGTCATTTATTTAGTGATCCTTAGGATATTATATACACAAAATTCACTGTGTTTCAGAGGACGTGGCATCTTCTTAGTGATTCACTTCGTGTTTCCGTAAGCCTTTTGGGCAGAGTTCAAGACCCTAATTGCTACCTGCCTCATGGTTCTTTTCCTAGGTAGACAAGTCTCTCATGCAGTGAGCTGCTATAAAGTTGAAGTCTCAGATGACCCTAACATCTCATCTCTTGTGCCAAGTCCTGTTGACGAGCAGTGGATTTCCGGAAATCCTAGTTGAGAGCAAGCTGGGGTAGCATCAAGGCTTGGTGTGAATGAGTGCTACAATTGATTTGTGATGTCTGTTTGGGATGTGGCATGGGGAGGTTACCCAGTCATATGTGACATAGGTGATGTTCCTGGTCCAAACATAATCCTCAGGGGCTCTGTTTGGTTACAAAGAACACATTTCCTCATTGACCATAAGCCCTCTTCTATTTCATATGCTTTCTCACTAAACAAGGCAGCTTGGCTGTGCTGCCCTAGATTAGCATGGGAGGAACCAGAGAACCCTTGCTGAGGGTTTGAATGTTTTTCCTGCATACACATTTCCAACCAATGCAAGAAGGGAAACAGTAGTATGGTGTGGGGCAAAATCCAGGGTACACCCCCCACCTGCTACCTCCCCAACTTGTACTTTGTCTGGGTTCAACTGGTTGGCACATTCATCTTGAAATTCTAGAATCTCAGACATTCTTTTTAGGATTTCAGAACTCTGAGAATTCCTGTTCCTGTGCAAATGCCATGATGTGTCCTTGTTGAAGTGCCAAGAAAAGTTGACCTTGGCAACACCCATCTCTTTTAATACCTGCCTCAATACCGAGGCTTCAGAAGCAGAACAGAATCTAGAGAAAATTCCTCTGGGAAGCTAAGCCTGATCCTCCAAATGAATGGAGGATTCTTCTTTGAATCCTACAGCTGATTAGACTTTTAAGGTTAACTTCAATGCTGTTCATCTTCCTTTCTGTTGGATTCCCCCTTGTCCACCACCCCATTAGATCATAAGAAACTTTCTGAAGACAATCAGTAAACATTTTTAAGGTCCAGTTAATTTGCTTGGCTTTTTTGTTTTCTTATAGCTCCTGGCAATGTTGCAAAGACCCCTTGGAAGATCCTTCTAACACCCCAATACCCACTTGCATACTGTGAATGATTTACTTTTGAAATGGCTTTTCAGGGTAAGAATAAGGCTGGCTGAGTGATGTCAATCCAGCCCACTCATGAGTGAACTGTGCCTTCCACCTGCCTTGTCTGTCCCTGGTTCTCCAGGTGTTGAGGTTGGAGTTACTTTTGGAAATGCTCAAAGACCAACTTCCTGAAGCTGAGTAGTTGGAGGTGTTCTGACCGGGAGGCAAAGGGTTAAAAGCAGCACACAGGAGGATTTGATGCATGTTTTTCTTCACCAATAGCTCTGAATAAGGAAGACTTTGTGTGAAAGTTGTCATACTTCCCAAGAATAACACCTGCTTGGACTAGCCCCTCTGACCCTCCCTTCCCTACTGAAAGACAGGTCCCCATCTATACAGCCCTTTCAGGTCTTCTGTGTGTAGGAGTCTTGCCCGCATATGTTCTAGCTTTGGGGCCAAATAAATGTAGGGCTGGAGGCAAATACACAAGTTGTGGCTGGTGGTGGGGCCTTTTGGAAAGGAGCAGAAATAAGTGTGGGGAGCAGAGAGAGGGAGGCTTAAACCACACTATGGGGAGTGGAGAAGGAGGGGCCAGATTTCTATTTTGACAGTTGTATAAAATGGCTCTTTGCTGCCTCGATTCCTTCTGTATCTTCCCCTCTCTGCTGAGAAATCCATGACAATCTTGTAATGAATAGAGTGGAAAGAGACAACCCCTGCCCCCCAAACGAAAATGACATCTATAGATGTGCTTTGTGTCTTTGATGGAAAGAAATTGCAAACACATTAAAATTAGCATTTCAGAGAATTTTCATGGGATTCTCTTTCAACATATTGTCCCACTTTTCATCTGTCCAGGTGCATTGTCCTGGCATGACTATGGTTTGAGATACTCTTAAAAAGAGTCAAAGTAAAGAATTTTATTGCTTATGGGAGAAGTAGACAAACTCGAGGCATTTAATGATTTTGAATCTGAGTAGCTTATGGATAATAACCAACTGGTCCCTGAATTCTGTTGGATAATTTAAAACTCATGAACCTAAACATACCGTGCGTATCTCCTGCAGCTCACCTCCTGCCATGGGCCCCTTCCTCTCCAGGCTGCAGGTCCTTCTACACCTCAAGGCTGCCCAGGGTGCTGTTCCCTGTCCTGGAAGGATGTTCCCTTCCTGTTCCACTCAGGGGCTGAAGGGCTCCTCTAACGTAAGCCTCCATCAGCCCTTCCCTGGTCCCCCTGGTCATTGAGTGTGAGCGACAGTAAGAATCTTCTTTATTTTAGCTTCTTTTAAAACTGATTTTCTAATTTTTTAAAAAAATAGATTGGTCATTTTGAAAATCATTAGTTTTTTAATTTGTATTAATTCAATTTGTTTTCATCTTATTTGAAAGACAAGAGAGAGAGTGAGCATCAGTGAGCTTCCATTTGCTGGCTCGTTGCAGCAGCTGAGGCTGGGTCAGGCTGAGGCCAGGAGCCTGGAACTCAGTCCGGGTCTCCTAAGTGGCAGGAACCCAGGTACTTGTGCCATCACCTGTTGCCTCTTGTGCATTAACAGGAAGCTGCATTGGAAGTGGAGGAGCCAGGACTGGAACCGGGTACTCTGTTATAGGATGAGTGTGTCCCAATCAGTGACCTAAGCTGCTGAGTTTAAGCTGACCCTAAAATTTGTTTTTAAAATTAATTATTTTAAAATTAAAAACATTTTTTTTTTTTTAAATTTTTGACAGGCAGAGTGGACAGTGAGAGAGAGAGACAGAGAGAAAGGTCTTCCTTTGCCGTTGGTTCACCCTCCAATGGCTGCCGCGGACAGCGCGCTGCGGCCGGCGCACCGCGCTCATTCGATGGCAGGAGCCAGGTGCTAGGTGCTTCTCCTGGTCTCCATGGGGTGCAGGGCCCAAGCACTTGGGCCATCCTCCACTGCACTCCTGGCCACAGCAGAGGGCTGGCCTGGAAGAGGGGCAACCGGGACAGAATCCGGTGCCCCGACCGGGACTAGAACCCGGTGTGCCGGCACCGCAAGGCGGAGGATTAGCCTGTTGAGCCACGGCGCCGGCCAAAATTAAAAACATTTTAAGGCCCAAGTCCTTGGCCCCTGCACCTGCATGGGAGACCTGGATGAAGCTCCTGGCTCCGGATTGGTGCAGCTCCAGCAGTTGCCGGCCATTTGGGGAGTGAACCAGTGGATGGAAAACCTCTCTCTCTGTGCCTCTGCCTGTCTGTAACATGCCTTTCAAATAAATAAAGAAATCTTAAACATTTTAAAACTAAAAAGTTAAGATATTCAAATATTTTTTAATTGCAAAAAGTTTAGCCTCTTACTTATTTCCTTCAAAGCATTTATCAAAATTCTTAATTGTGAGGGCCCCGGGGCTTTGGATTAGTAGGCTATGTCTCCACCTGCCTGGTGGATATCCCTTATGAGCACTGGTTCATGTCCCAGCTGCTCCTCTTCTGATCCAGCTCTCTGCTTATGGCCTGGGAAAGGAGTGGAAATTCTTGGGCCCTTGCACTCACGTGGGAGATCCAGAAGAAACTCCTGGCTCCTGGCATCAGATCTGCCCAGCTCTGGACACACTGTTTCCCAGTGTTAAGAACCGTGGTCTGCTCGCTGGGACAGAGTGGCAGTAACACCAGCCCGCCTAGCCTGAGGCTGCAACTTTTTCTGGCAACATGTGGGCATGTGAGTCATCCTTACTACTTTTAGGATGAGAAACACAGCTTGGAGTTTTTCCTGGAAGAACGTGGCTTCTCAACAGCAGACATTCAGGAGCCCTGAAGGTGGTGGCTTCTCTGGGGGTGAAAGAACCCAGGGCCTGGGCCCCAGAGGGGAGGGTGGTGCGCGGGAGGTGACTAGTCTTTCCAGAAGCAACAACCTTAGCTTGCTGACTTCTTACTTGTTCCTTAAAAGAGGATTTGGTGACCTCTGCTGGGGGATGAAATCTCCAGCCTGCTCCCAAAGAGTGGGTGTCAGGAGAGGGGAGACTGGCACAGAGCCCAGACTTTAAGAGTGAACCCCGAAGGAGGTTTGATAGCAGTGAGGGGCTTGGGCCTGTAGCAGTTAGAAAATACAGGAGCTAGAGAGTGGAGCAGGCTGTGCTTTGGCCATGGTTTGTCACACAGAGGCTCATGTGCTGGAAGCTTGGGCCTCAGTGCAACCGTATTGAGAGAGGTGGATCTTTTTTTTTTTTTTTTTGAAGATTTATTTTATTTATTTGAAAGAGTTACAGAGAAGAAGAGACAGAGAGGTCTTCCATCCACTGGTTCGCTCCCCAGATGGCTGCAACAGCTGGAGCTGAGCCAATCCGGAGCCAGGAGCCAGCAGCTTCTTCTGGTCTTCCACATGAGTCCAGGGACCAAGCACTTAGGCCACCTTCCACTGTTTTCCAGGCCATACCAGAGAGCTGGATCGGAAGAGGAGCAGCCGGGACTTGAACCGGTGCCCATATGGGATGTTGGCACTGTAGGTGGTGGCTTTACCCTCTGTGCCATAGCATCGGCCCCAAGGTAGATCTTTTAAGAGGTGGCACCCAGTGATAGGTCCTTAGGTCTCAGGGTCACCACCCTCAGGAGGGTCTAGTGTCTGTCCCTTGGGAGAGGGCCAGGTCTCTTGGGAGTGGATTGTTTCCTCGAAGGTGAGTTGTTACACAGCAAGGCCACACCCTCTTTTTTGTGTGTTCCGGCCACGGGCTACCATCCCCACTGCTGTGTGGTGCAGCATGAAGCCCCAGCACAGGTGGCTGCCTGAGGCTTGGACTTTGCATAGTTCTCTTTCTTGTATAAAGGCTCCAGCCCCAGGTCTTTTGTTATAGTAACACATGATGAGCCACACAAGAGGCTGAGGACAGGAGGCGAAGGCAGCTCTTCTGATAGGTAGATAGACACAGAGGCCCAGTGAGGTGGTGCAGAGGTTTCTAGGGGTTTGGACTGGGCTCTTCCACTTCCAAAAATTTATTGTAAGGAAGCAATCAGACGCATGTGCAAAGGTGTCTATAACATCACTAAAATAGCTAAATACAGAGATTGATTAAATACTCGATGGTCTACGCAGAGTATGATGTCATCGTTGAGAATGGTGATGTAGTTTTATTGACAGTCAGGTGGAAAGGCATTTGGCAAAGGTTGGTCAATAAAAAGCCAAGTCACCAAATACGATTAAAAACATGTAAAGGTCAAGAAGTGCACCCAAAATCCACAGCGGGGGATTAAGAATGCTTCATTTTTAGTTTACACTTTTATGTATTGCCTCACACCTCCCACAATGAGTAGGCATTCAATTTACAGCCAGAAAAATCAGTAAAGTTATTTTTGTTTTTAAAGGAGGATGATTAGGGTCAGAATCCGGCCGAGTTACTGTTAGGAACGGCTGTGCTACTCGATCCCCGGCGGAGGCCCTCCCAGCAGACAGGGACTTGTGGAGTTTGTGTCTCTACTCTGGGTGAAGAGACGAATGCTTTCTTGGGTTTGTTCCCCAACACTGGCCTAGGGATGGGGGTGACCTTCCCGTTCATGCTCCACAAAAGGCTTGGGAAGAGCAGGCGCCTTCCCCGGCTCCCTGAGTTCCTGTTCTTGCTGGTTGCACATTCCAATCCTAGGGGAGCTGCAAAAGGCACTTGGCCCCCAGCTGAATTAGACAGTTTCTGGGGAGGAGGTGCAGGTGATGCTGTGTCTGCAGCCGAGGCCGAGCACTTTCTGAAGAGAGGACAGTGAGTGAAGAAGAGGTCGTGTCATAAGGCTGGTCCAGCACTTTCAAGGCATGCCAGGCCTCAGCGTTGATTTTTAAAAGATAACAAACAAAAAAAGCTTTCGTAGCCAAATACTTTGGTGTCTCTTTTTAGGAGAGTCTCAGATAAAGGCTCTGGAGAGTCTGTACTCAGTAAATCTGCTTGCTTTGTTTCCACTGTTTTTTTCCAATAGGTTCTGATCATGGCCACCTTTGCCTCACACAAGCCTTTCTCGGGGGTTAGCAGCATCCGGCTGTTGCCTGGAGTCTTGCATGTCACAGAATTTGGCCACCCTCCGAGGAAGCTTCTCCACAAAGACCCTAGGACACTGGTCAGACCAAAGTGGATCCCCGTGAAACCGTTTTGCTTATCAATATTTCTGAAATTAATAAGCTGTGTGGGTTCTTGCCACAAATTCAGAGAAGACTTCTGAATACTGGCTTCCCATTTTGGTCTCTGTGTAGAAAGTGGCTGGAGGCTGTGGCAGAGGAGTAAAGTCCCCAGAAAGCAGGGACAGTTGGGGGTCATTTGAGAGTCCCTTGTCACACATGTGTGTAATTTTCTCTTGGGTTTATACCTGGGGATGGGACTGCTGTGTCCTAGGGTACTCTAGTCCCAGTAGTGCTTTTTAATTAGAGATTATATTTTCTGGCATTTTATTCAGTGTGAGAAGTACATGGGAGGGTGAAGGCTCTATCTAAGGGGGAAAGAAAAGTCTAGAAATTAAGTTGGGGTCTATACCAAGCAGAGAGCAGGCCAGGAGTGCAGCAAGTGTTTAGTTATGAGCAGCCACAAGCAGCGGTCACAAAGCTAAGGCAGAGAGCAAGGGTGGCCCAAAGGCCATGAGCTCCAAAGGTGTGGGGGGCAACAAAGGGCAATAAGGGGGGAGTGGGAAAGGGGGAAAAGGGAGAAGGCCAGGCCCACCGTGTTCCAGTCCTTTTATCCACTTGCAAAGGGGAGTGGTTATGTAGCCTGATTGGCAGGTGGGCATACAGGTGGGGTCAGGTAGGGGCGTGAGATCACACAGGGCCGTGGGGAAGGCGTGGCCTCCCAGCTCTCAAATCTAATCCGTTTTATCCTATCTGCTGCCTTCATCACCTGGACATAGGGTAAGAAGGGATCTGGAACTCTGGGGGTGGCCTACTGCCTATGCTGTAGGGCAGAATGACAACTTGAGGTCTTTATCGGCTTTATTTTTGATTCCAGATCAGGCAGCATTTCCATACAATAGAATAAGTGTTCTGAGGATCTGTGCAGAGGAGCCTAGTTTTACAGACAGGGAAGGACTTGAAGAAAGCAGAAACAAAGAACAAAAAGCAGATGGGTCATTTCAAAGTTACTTTCCTTCGGAAATGGGGACAGGGACTCGGAACAATAGAAAGCTAAATGATCGGCTGACTTGGGGTTACCTTCTGTAAGGATTAAAGCCAACTAAAACTGGCTGGTTTGGGAAATTTGGCTGTTATCTCTCAAATCCTGATTTCTCAGGAGGTCAGATAAGCAGCTTAGTTTCAGCTTCGGGAAGTGGAACCTCAGTGGGAGTGACTCCATTTTGATTTTTAACCTGGTGTGTTGGGGTATGGTGCAGGAGCCTAATCCAAAACAGTGGGCCCCTGTGATTTTTATTTAATGCCCATCGGACCTGGAACAGCAGGGAGGGGACACCCTGGCTGCAGCGTCTGGTGTGCATAGGAGGAAAATGGGACCCAGAGAGGTTGTTGAGTGCCTTGTCTCAAAGGGGAAAGCTGGGCAGGGATCCAAGTTAGTTCCCAAAGGAACTAAATCCAGACCTCTGCATCCCAGGGAGTCCCCTGCCCCTCCCTCACCACTCAAATCCTTACCTGGGGCATTTTCTGATCTGGGAATGGTGGGAGGCTATCATGATTGATGGGAAGTTCCTGCCTTCTTATCCTAGTTTGTGTTCCTTTCTCCATCTGCCCAGAAGATACCAAAGCTCTAAATATCATTCAGTTGTAAGGAATGTTTAGAATTGAAGAGCAAGTTTGACATAATTAAAAGCTTCCAGAAGGCCATTATGGTGCCAATTATTTACTTAGCGATAGCAGGCTATTTAAATTTCATTATGGGAGATAAGAACAAAATATGGTCAGGCTGACTGTGACCTCAAAACCCCTGCTCCTTTTGTTCCTGCAAGATAGCAGAGGCAGACCATTCTGATTCAAGGATCCTTGTGGTGAAACTGTGCATCCTCTTAAATGGAATTGTTTCTTAATCTCTTTGTGGGCTGCTAATGGGCCATTTATCAGAGTGCCCCAAGGCAAAGTGAATCTGGTGGAAATAGGACTTACTGACTTGGGGAGGGGCCCCTGGACTGCAGGTGGTTGGACAATGGCTGAGTGACTGCCTGCCTCCAGCTAAATGAGATTCACTATTGAAATGTCACCTTCCATCCCCAAAGCAAGAAAGAAAAGTTCACTTGCTCTGTTTTCCTGACTTCCTTTTCTATACATCACTTTGAAGTGGAAACTTTCTCTCCTCTTCCCTTGTCCCCATTCAAGGCTGTTCTCAAAAGGGATTGTACCCAGCATGTTTCCAGTGACATAACTTCCCATTTTGGTCTCTGTGTAGAAAGTGGCTGGAGGCTGTGGCAGAGGAGTAAAGTCCCCAGAAAGCAGGGACAGTTGGGGGTCATTTGAGAGTCCCTTGTCGCACATGTGTGTAATTTTCTCTTGGGTTTATACCTGGGGATGGGACTGCTGTGTCCTAGGGTACTCTAGTCCCAGTAGTGCTTTTTAATTAGAGATTATATTTTCTGGAATTAGCATAGCTAGGTCAGCTTTCCTATCAATGTTTGCCCAAGGTGTCATTTTCAGTTCTTTTATTTTCAACCTTTGTATGTTCTTATGTTGGAAGCATATATTTTGTAAATAGCATGCATCAGAATCTAAAAAATAAATCCTGTCAGTTCTTATGTGGTGAGCTCAATGCATTCACCTCTGTTATAATAAATGACATTTATTATATCATTCTAGTTTGTTATGGCAATTTGTACCATGTTTTCAGTATTTCTTCCTAACTTTTCTTATTTTTTAAAAATGGTTCACTCCCTAGTTGGCCACAATGGCCAGAGCAGAGCTAATCCGAAGCCAGGAGCCAAGAGCTTCTTCTGGGTCTCCCACGCAGGTGCAGGGGACTAAGGACTTGGGCCATCTTCTACTGCTTTCCTAGGCCATACCAGAGAGCTGGATCAGAAGAGGAGCAGCTAGGATTCAAACCAGTGCCCACGTGGGATGCCGGCGCTGCAGGTGGCGGACTCACCCACTATGCCACAGTGTCATCTCCATCTGCTTGATTCTTATGGTTTCTTTTTATTTTTCTTCTTTTTTGCTTTTGCTGAATTCTTTATCTTTTTTTTTTTAAAGGTTTATTTATTTGAAAGTCAGAGTTACACAGGGAGAGGAGAGGCAGAGAGAGAGAGAGAGAGAGAGCAAGCGAGCTTCCATCGATGGTTCACTCCCTAGATTGCTGCCATGGCCAGAGCTGCGTCGATCCAAAGCCAGGAGCCAGGAGCCTCCTCGGGGTCTCCCACGTGGGTGCAGGGGCCCAAGGACTTGGGCCATCTTCTACATGTGGGTGCAAGGGCGCAAGGACTTGGGCCATCTTCCACCGCTTTGCCAGGCCACAGCAGAGAGCTGGATTGAGAGGAGCAGCTGGGACTAGAACCAGTGCCCATATGGGATGCTGGCGCTTCAGGCCAGGGCGTTAACCTGCTGTGCCACAGCGCTGGCCCCAAATTCTTTATCTTTTTAAAATGATTTATCTGTTTATGTTAAAGGCAGAGTTACAAGGAGAAGGAGAGAGACAGAAAGATCTTTGGTCTGCTGGTTCACTCCACAAATGGCCACAAAAGCTGAGGGTGGGCCAGGCCAAAGCCCAGAGCCAGGAGCTTCATTTGGGTATCCCATGTGGGTTCAGGGGCCCAATTGAGCCATCTTCTGCTGCTTTCCCTGGTGCATTAGCAGGGAGCTGGATCAGAAGTACAGCAGCTGGGACTTAAACTAGCATTCATATGGGATGCTGGCATTGCTGACAGAGGCTTGATCTGCTGTGCCACAATGCCAGCCCCTCTTCTAGCTTTTAATATTATTTACCAGGCTGACTAAAAATACTTGGTCTATCTATTCTAATATTTCTACTTTTCTTAGAATTTTAATTCAGGAAATCATTTTCATTTTGAAATGGCTGTGCTGAAATATCTTGTTATTTTTGTATGTATGCATTCATTTTTTCCCCCTCTCGGACACTGGCTACTCAGGCAGCACTATTGGGGAAAGGTGGACCTCAGACCTATTAGCTTCAGTGAACTCAGGGGGTAGATGAGTTTCAGAGTAGAAAGCCCTGACATCAGAAAATTTTATTCAGTTGCTCCTTATCCCACAAAATAACCCCTCAGCTCAGCTCATCATTCTTTGCCCCCAGGAGAGAAGCAAATTCACAAGAGACACTGGAATTCTGTGGTTTTGAATCTTGGCTGCACATCATTCACCTGGGAAGATTTTTAAAGTCCTAATTCCTAGGCCAGGCCCCAAGTCAATTTCACTGGAATCTCTGGAAGCATAATCTGAGCATCAGTGGTTTTAAAGCTTCCCAGGTGATTTCCATGTGCGGCTAAGTTTGAGACCCACCAGCAAGACCAGCTCGTAATTCTCCAGTCCTGGAAGTAATTTCCAGAGGTCAGTTGGTCCTCCTGGATTTTCTATTTCTTCTGAGGACATCTGGACCAGATCTCTGTGTCTTGGCAGGTGGGGTGCAGGCACTGTTTCTTCTTCTTTTTTTAAAAAAATTTTGAAAGGCAGAGTGATGGGGTGGGGGTGGGGGAGGGGAGAGAGAGTGAGTGAGTGAGAAAGAATAGGAGAGAGGAGAGGAGAGAAAAGAGAGAAAAAAAAGAAAGGGATATCTTCTATTTTCTGGTTTTTGTCCCAATTGCTTGCAACAGCCAGGCCCAAGCCAGAATGAAACAAGGAGACAGGAACTCCATCCTGGTCCCCCTCATGATGGCAGGGCACAAGCACTTGAGCCATCTTCTGTTTCCTTCTCAGGTACATTAGCAGGAAACTGTATCAGAAGCAGAATAGCTGGGACTCCAATAGGCACTCAGACATGGGTTGCTGGCGTGGCAAATGGCAGCTTAACCTGCTGTTCTGCAATGCTAGCTCCTTGATACCCAATGTTGCAAGCTGGGGCTTAATCTGCACCACAAAGCCGGCACCTGCAGGCATTGTTTGCACCGTGGTGCTAGGATGAATGGTGCTAGGACGTGGGGGAAGCAGGAGTACAATTCCACCACTTTTTAAAGTTTTTAATCTTCCCATAATCCTTTTGGGTTGGTTCTCACCTCAGGACAAAGAAATTACTCCACTACCAACCCCAAATATCCCAGTCAACTCAGAAGATTTTCACAATTTCTCTTCTGTACTTTTCTAGATTTTGGGGGGAGGTTGAAGGGGGTGGGACCTGGGCATGGGGGTGGGGATCCAGGAGCCATGTTAGTTTACCATCTCCGCCTGAGCTGGAGCTAGACAAGGGTTTGATACTGGAAGCAGTGGTATCACCTGGGAGCTTGTTTATAAATGTGGAATCTCAGGCCCTATCTGAACCTGCACACTCAGAATCTATACAGGTAGTTCTCATTCCCACTAATGTTCGAGAAGATAGCTTTACACAGCATAGATGCTGAACAAATATATCTAAATGGAGTCAGGCACCTTTTTGGCCAAATGCCTGAGTATGTTGGGATATGTTGTATCTATAAAGACTGGTTTGGGTTCTTTGATTTACATTTTTTTAGCCCTAGGCCCAAATTCAACAACGCTGGGTTTGCCTAATATACAGAAGACTTTTTAAAATAGAATCTTAAGTTTAAGAAACAGTGGTGTAGCCTCACCATCTACCTCTTGGCTATAGCACTTATCATTGTTGTAGTTTTATATTTATGGTATGGACAGTTGATTGATGTCTGGCGTGGTATGATAAGCTCCAGAAGGAAGAGGAATGTATTTGACTTGATTAGCCATTGTCTCCCTAACTTATAGACCAGTTTGTGGTACAGAGTCTGTGTTTAAATACGTATTATTGAGTGATATAAATGACATAGCACTTGTAAAAGTAGACTTAATTAATGATCATGTATTGAACACCAATATGAATGATGCCAGCATTAAAGCATTAAAGCATTCTTTTGCTAGGCTCTATGTGGTGTGTATGTGTGTGTGTGTGTTTTCCTTCCATCATTACTATTTTTTACTATTAGGTTCAATTACTTGAATTTGTAGGTTTTAATTTTTTTAAAAAGCTTGAATGAATACTGGCATTTACATAAATAATAATGTTTACAATTAATTAATTTCTTGAATTCAGGGCCTGTCCTGAATTCTGGTTCATGGTGCTGTATCAGAATACCACAAGCTAGATAGTTTATGAAGAAGGGAAGCTTACTCACAGTTCTGAAGGCTAGGAAATCCTACATCAAGGTGCTGGCACCTGGTGAAGCCTTGCCCTGTCCTCCAGTGGTAGAAGGTGGGGAGGGGTATGCATGCGCACAAGTGGGAAGCCACAGGGGCTGGACTAGGTTTTATAACAAATCCACTCTCAAACCAAGGGGCAGCTGCTGCCATAACGACATGTATCCATTCATTCCTCACTTTGGGAAGGTCCCGCCTCCTATCACTGACACTTTGGGGCATTAGGCTTTGAACAAACAAACGTGGGAGGTCATATGCAAACCGTAGCAGTGTCTACATTTTCTTTTTCACAACACAGAACAAAACTGTTGCTTTCCAGGAATTGCACATCTCCCTGATATTCCAGGAAAGCATATTTATTGGATGAAAAAGCAAGGGGAAGAAGAGATCATGGTCCGTGCTGGGAATGAACCCTATGGGACCTGTTTTCACTTCTTTCCATAAAGTTAGGGCGTGGGTTATACTCTACTGGATACCCATGTCTTCCATAGTTCTGATTCCCGACAGAGAGAAGTTCCCCCCACCCAAGCAGAATGCAGTTTCTATAACTCCGAGTAGGATTGCAAGTCTGCTCTCCTGTGTGTCTCCTCTTCTCTTCCCACCCCCTGTCCCCAACAAATCTGATTCCACAGACATCACAGTGGCATGTACAACAGCCTTGGACAATTAAAAAATAGATTTTAAAAAAGACCTTGCCCAGCTTTTCTGTGGAAGTCTAGGAATAAGTGCTTGACTTTAAACTTGGCAAAGTGAAAAGAATGAAGTGCTGACCGTGATCAGGGAAATGCTGACTAATGATTGAACACCATCAGAGAACCGGTAGCTCAGTACGTGCCTTTTGCTTATCAAAAGATGATGAGAGAGATTGGGGGGGCAAACTCAGGCAACGAAATGAAAGCATAATAGAGATGATTTTGTTTTGAGTGCTGCCAAGTCTTAAAGCAAAGTAATTTTTAAATTTATTTTTATAGAAAGCTTTTAATAAATATAAATTTCATAGGTATAACTTTTGGATTATAGTGGTTCTTCCCCCCTACCCACCCTCCCACCCCCAAACTGCCCCACCTCCTACTCCCTCTCCCATCCCATTCTTCATTAAGGTTCATTTTTAATTATCTTTATATACAGAAGATTAACTCTATACTAAGATTTCAACAGTTAAAACAACTTATTTCCATTTCTTCAAGAACACACTGATTTGTTAAATGTAAAAGCTATTTGAAAGTGTTTTAAAATTATAATTTCTAAAATGTGGGTTTATCCAGCTAATAAATACAGATCTTAATGAGATGTTTGGGAGACCACCCCCCCTTCATTTAGTCTAATTAGTGCTCACATTTCATTACTGGTTACAAGTTCTTCATTTCATCAGTGGAGTGTCAAAACAAGAAAGGAAACAGAAAAAGAGAGAATACAATGAATTATCGAGTTCCAGATGGAAGCACTTCTTTCTGTTTTTCTAGGGAATAATTATTAAACACAATAAAAACCTCATTTCTACACATCATTAAAGAGTTCTTGAACCAAACCAACAACTACCCTTTGCTGATGAGATTGTAAAAATTATTGGTGTGGAAAAAAATGATCTTTCTTTCAGGGAAGATGTTGTCATGTCCTTGCCTCTTCCCACTCTGATGGCTTTGCTCTGCAGAGTTGGGGAACACGAGATAGAAATGCATTTCACCAGCAGAGGTCACCCTTTCTCCTTTATGGTTCCAGCGCTTGGCTTCGAGGTGATTCCTTCGTCCAGAGAAATGCAGTCGCTTGCAGCTTGCAGCAGAGCCAGAGGCTGATGGAAATACATTCATCATTCACCCTGGTTGTGTCCTCCTACATATGCAGTGTTTAAATGTGCTGCTATACCTGAACTCTTAAATGGACAACTCATGTACCTATAATCAGAACCATTAGGTTATGTCTGATAATCCTGTTCTCGAATCACTCCACTTCATCAAGTATTAGTTTAATGCGTACTGGTGCCAGCTAGAATTCTGTGCTCTGACTGGTGGCCCAGAGAGTAGGTTTTCATAACCCCCTGGAGGTGACTGGCACAGACATTCAGAGAGAATCCTCTGCTGGGTTTCTGCAGGGGAAAGAGGAAAAATTAAATAGGATGTGGAGGTGCTGAACACTGGCCAAGTGTGAAGTTCAATGCCAGCTATTGAAGGTCCAGCTTCTGCCAAAAGCTCACTATTTGTAGTTCATTTGAAGACTTGCCTTAGACACAGAATGAATGAAGCTCTGAATGAATGATATACATGAGTATCTCCTAGGTGTGATCTCCAAAGGTCAGGGCTAAGTTGAGGGTGGTACTGCCCTGGTCTTGTTGCTTTATGCTCAGGGCAAAAACATTCAGTGTTTCTTTGGTCAAATCCAAAATGGGACTTTCGGAATTCCTTTCCTCTTTCCCTTTAGGGAAGGACATAATAGGCACCTTCTTGGAGTTCCTGGGAACGTTGGGCTCATTGATTTTTACAAGGCTCAGTAAAGATCTTTAGTAAATTAAATTCCTTCCCTTCCCTTTCTTTTCTTATTTTTCTCCCCTGTAAACCAGGGTTCTTGCTGATAATTTACAAGTTTAAAGATGCCGAGGATTTTTGGGATTCTGTGTGGCTGCTGCTCTTGTCTTAGCCTCCAAATGGCACAATCCCAGGGAGAAGGGAATGCCGCTGCTGCTGCTGATTTTTTAAAAGATTTATTTTATTTATATGAAAGAGTTACAGAGAGCTGTAGAGATAGAGCCAGATGTTTTCCATCAGCTGGTTCACTCCCCAGTTGCCGCAATGGCTGGAGGTGAGCGGATCCGAAGCCAGGAGCCAGGAGCATCTTCTGGGTCTCCTACATGGGTGCAGGGGCTCAAGGACTTGGGCCATCTTCTACTGCTTTCCCAGGCCATAGCAGAGAGCTGGATTGGAAGTGGAGCAGCTGGGACTCGAACCGGTGCACATATGGGATGCTGGTGCCACAGGCTGGGGTGCTGGCCGCGGGAATGCTTCTTAAAGGCAGGAGAGACACTTCCCCTTCTAGGAAACAGGTGGCTGAATGACATGCAGGTGACTCTCTGCTAGTGCTGTGCAGAGGTGTGACCCAGAGACGGACATCTGCCTGTGCTCCTGACGCCCCCGCTTTGGGTTCCTTTGTTGCTGGACCTCTGGTCCCCCTAGCTGCCTCTGCACAGAATCACCTGCCTACCCAGCATGCCTTGCAGGAGTTCACTGGAGCCAGCTGGTGCTCACTTGCCAAAGGCTATGGTTAAATACCCGGGGATTTTGCAGGATGGTTGCTGGGCCACAAATAGTTTGAAATCAGCTAGGGTGGGAGTTTGCACATGCACAAGCTGGCCAACACTGTATGTCATGCCCTTCTCCAGGCATCTTACTGGCACCCCACGGCTTACGTGTGTTGTTAGTACCAATGAAAGCACACCCACATTGCTTTATCTTGATGCTGGAAAACTTTGGGATTTTGATCCAAGCATTTACTAGAAAGAAAAGAGGCACATTTCTTTCTCTACTTTCAAAAGTGTAAATTTTTTTTTTTATCAAGTATGATTTTCTGCTCTTATTTTAACCAGAGTTTTGTCGGAAGACGGGCATGTTGTCCCAGCTTTCAGGCTTGGTCCTTCCTCTTGGACCCATACTTGGCCTACAGAGGCTGCCTCCTCCACATTTCCCTTTTATTTATATTTTAAAAGATTATTTATTTATTTGAGAGAGTTACACACAGAGACAGAGAGCAAGGTCTTCCATCAGCTGGTTCACTCCCCAGGTGGCCACAATGCTGGAGCCGGGCTGACCTGAAGCCAGGTGCTCCCCAGTGGACGCAGGGTCCCAGGAAGTTGGGCCATCTTCCACTGCTTTCCTAGGCCATAAGCAGAGAGCTGGATCAGAAGAGCAGCAGCTGGGACTGGAACCAGCGCCCATATAGGATGCTGGCGCTGCCGGTGTACTGGCTTAGCCTAGTATGCCATAGCACCAGCCCCCACATTGCCTTTGAAAATCCCTTCATTCCCTTACATTGCCACCTCTGGCTTCCTGAAGGTAACTGCCCCTGACAGCATCCCTGGCCTGTGCCATCAGACCCTTCACTGGTTCTTTGGGGGCTCGGAAGCCACGCCAGGTCCCCTGGCCAACACAGGCTGCCCATTCCTCTGGGGTTTGTTCCTGGGGGCCATGGTTGTCCCTATTTCTCCAAAGCATCAGCTCCTTCCTGATCCTCTTCCTTCCCAGGTCTGGACTCCCTGGCATTGCCCCTGGACTTGGGCCAAGGCAAAACTTGGAGAGCATCCTCCATGCACTAACGTCTGCAGCCAGGAGGGGGCCCTGCTCTGCGCCTTTCTGAGGAAGGCCCAGCCAAGGGGGTCAGGAGGCCGCGTGTTAGAGAAAGGGACACGGGTTCTAGAGCCAGCGGCTAGCAGTGTTGTGAGGCGGTTGCCCTGCCCCGCTGGGGCTGTGGTCCCTCTCGCTGCCCCACTCCCGGTGCCTGGAATGGCAACTCTTTCCTGTTGGGTGTCCGACCCGGCTCATCCACTCGCCCAGCCGGGAGTGCGCTTTCCTGTACACATGGTGTCTGCGCCTGCTCAGAAACACCACACGCTGGATGGCTCACACAGTAGACATTTATATCCTCACATCTGGAGGTGAGAAGTTGAAGATCAAGGGCCTGGGAAGTTCAGGTCCTGGGGAAGACTCTTCCCGGCTCTTCCGGGTGTGTCCTCACGTGGCCTCTTCCCTGTGTGAGTGGAGAAGTGTGTGTGTGTGTGTGTGTGTGGGGTGGTGGTGGGGGAGTGCTCTCTGGTGTCGGTGCCGCCTCTGTCAGGATGTTGATCCTATCAGATTAGGCCTCGCCCTCATGACCTTATTTAACCATATCGTTCTCCTAAAGGCCACGTATCCTAATGAAGTCACACTGGGGGTTAGGACTTCAGAGTCTGGACAGCTAGGGGTGAGGGTGGGGGGAGTTGCGAACACAATTCAATCCCTAACTGGAACTGATTCTGTTTTTCTTTTTTTTTTTTGAATGATGTATTTATTTGTTTGAAAGGAGGAATTAGAGGGAGATCTTCCATCTGCTGGTTT
Source organism: Sylvilagus floridanus (assembly GCA_949820135.1). NCBI lineage: Eukaryota > Metazoa > Chordata > Mammalia > Lagomorpha > Leporidae > Sylvilagus > Sylvilagus floridanus. The sequence continues at coordinate 162,577,542 of OX463236.1, forward strand.
ACTCCCCAGGTGGCTCCAACAGTCAGCACTGGGCCAGGCTGAAGCCAGGAGTTTGATCTGTGTCTCCCATGTGGGTGCAGAGGCCTAAACACTTGGGTCATCTTCCACTGCTTTTCCAGGCTGTTAGCAGGGGGCTGGAAGGGAAGTGGAGCAGCCGGGACACGAACCGGCACCCCATGGGATGTCAGCATCAAGGGTGGTGGCTCTACCTGCTGTGCCACAATGCTGGCCCCAACGGATTCTGTTTAAAAAAATTTACAGAAAAAAGAAAATGTCCTTAGAATCTCCCTTAATTTCCTCTTTCAGATTCAATGCCTCTCTATCTAGGGATACCTTTCCCATGACCCACATGGGGTGAGTCCACTTTTCCTTCTTTTGGTCTCAGGGAGGGAGGCAGAGTGTGAACCCCGGTCCTGTGTCTCTGTGGTTTCCATCTGTGTAGCTACACTTTGCCCTCAAAATTTCCCCACTCAGAATTCATTTGTAGTCATTCACATTTAAATGATAAACGTGCAGTGACTTCAGCCAAGGTCCATCTGGCCAAGTCAAACAAACGGTGATGGAGTTTTTACAACTCTCAAAAGTGAGAATTTTTGTTCCTGAAAACCCTAATAGGGACAGTGGGTTTGGAAATCACCGTTAAATTATCCCATATCCTTTTCTTTTCCCACCAATTCCTAGTTCTTTCGCTAGGTGTCAAGGACATAAAACAAATCGGGTGGACGTTGGACAGCTTGCCTGTTTGTTTCCTCTCATTATTGCTGAGTCCCCTTTGTCAATCTTAGGTTCCCTGCCCGTCTCTGTCAGACGTCTTTGTTCTGTTCTTGGGGGCTGGGGAGGAGGGAGCTGGCACGTGTTTGCGGTGAGAGGGTGGCACTGGGGACAAAGGCCCAAGCTGGAACGCAGGCTACTCTTCAGTGTGCGCTTGCATGTAACAGGAAACTTCTGGAAGCAAGATGCCTGAATGCAAAGAATCTGAGTGCCTGTGACAAGAGTTTCAGGCAGCTCTGTGAGGGACAGGGTTTGTGGTTGTGTGGGGGCTTTGTTCAAATCACACCATTTGGACAAAGCACCTGCCTCGTTTTCCCATCACCTGAGTGGCCCAGAGAACTGGGGACTGGGAGGGGGCAGGACAGGCACTCAGCCACGGAGAAGTGCTGGCGGTGTGACACACACACTCACTCACTCTGGTCTCTGCTGGGGGAGGGGTATGTCTGGACTTGGTATCACTGTCTATGTGAGGTCCCAGGTGTGTTAGTTTAGAAGATGGGCCGGGGCCATGTCAGGAGAGAGCTCAGCAGTTGGCTGGTCCCCTCCCGTGGTGGATTCTTGACTCTCAGAATCTCAGGTCTGGGAGGCACCTTAGTCATCCAGGGAGAGTGAGCCTTTCACTCTGTGGGTGAAGTCACTGGGGCTCCCCGAAGGGCCCGCCCTCTTTCTGGGCTTGTCAGAGGCACTTAAGAAATACATGTTGACTTGACACGACCCACTGTGAAATAGGCGTAACAAAACTCCCCACATGGCAGCTGGATTAGGCTGCCAGCAGCTGGGAATGATTCTCCCTCTGTCGGTGTAAGCCTCAGTGGCAGGGAGCAGCAGAGGGGCACCGGGGACGCTCGCCCAGGCTTTGGCTGGCACCAGCTGAACGGAGGTTACAAACCTCCTTTCACAAATAAACTTGAGTTGAAAAAAATGTCAGAGCTGGAAGGAGACTTACAGATTAGGCTCACCCCCGCCTCCCTTCTGGCTACAGATGCATAAACTGAGGCCCAGAGAGGGGGAAGTGATCTGTCTGGTTTGTTGTCTGTAGCCCTGGGCCTTGAACCCAGCATGTGGCTTCCAGATTCCTGCGTGCTCTGCCATGCCACAGAGCCTCTCTTGGCAGCAAGCTGCAGGTCTGAGATGGACTGTATTGTTTAGATTTGGGAAGTATGTGACTGTAAGGAAAGTAGAAGCAGGGAGGGAGGGAGGAAGACGTGAGGCTAGGTGGGATGAGGCACAGCCCGCTTGTCTTTGATGCCGCCATTTTGTGACTTAAAGTGGAGTGAGAGTTATTGTCCCCCCAGTGGAACAGAGCCATATAAATTAAAACTGCAATGAGCTGTCTGCTGAAGGTGTGAACAAGGCAGATAAATCCCTGGGAGCTTAGGAAACATCTGCTCCTTACCTCGAAGGCAGAAACTTCACCATAAAGCAGAAAAAGCCAGCCCTGAAATGGTTCACCTGGAATGGGAGATGTAAAGGCTGGGCCCCACCTTCTGAAACGCTCCATAGCCAAGGGAGCTTTGCTGAATGGTCAGGGGCTTCTCCCTTTCTCCTTCAAGAGTGTTCAGCCTTTTCTACTTCTGCACGCCTGTCCCAGTTCTTCAGTGTCTTCATATGGTTATGCAGTCACGGAAGGAAATCTTGACCTGGTCAAGGCACTTCCTGCTAAGCCCCAGGGGTAGGTGGGTAAGTTGAATCAGGGGGAGAAATGATGAAAAGGCCGCCAGCCAAGAATCAGGAGTTGGGGGCAAGTCACCAGGCCTGAGTCAGAGCCCCTGGCCAGCGGTCTGGGCCTGAGGGTAGGTGTGGGGGGTTGGTGATAGGGAAAGGGCAGAAAGCAACCCAACATTGCAGCCAATAATGCAGGAGAAGCAAACTGGGTTACTAATCTGGGATCAGGAATCTTGCACTCAGAGGAGCATGGAGAAGCACCAGGATGAGTCTAGCGGGTAAAATGCTGATTTCTAGTAAGAGGAAATGGGGCTCACATGTGAGCCTGGCAAATGGGTGACATCTTGCTTGCAAACCCAATTGACCCGTGTTGCTGCCTGAAATGTGGTGTTTAGGAGGATTGCAGTCCTTGGCTGTGATCCATTAATGATGTCTGGTATGGATAGGCCAAATAAGAGTCCATATTTTAATATTCCTTATTCTACCTAACCCTGGCTTCCAGCTTGTGCCCATTCTAAGTGTCCTGTCCACCCGTAACCTTTCAGGATTCTGAGCAGGTGCTGGACTGTCCATCCTACCCACATCATGGGACTGCCTTAGGGATGAGCAGCCCAATTTAATTTACTGCTTGGGCTGGAGCCTGACACTTGCTCTCTTTATACACTATTATGTTTGGCAGCAAAGGGTATTGCATGTGTAAAATCTTTTCAATAGAAAATTAGAGATACTTTCAAAACCTGGAGGCTGTGTTGCCACGGCTGGTTGTTCTCGTCCTCGCGGTCACAGAGGTCTTATATTCTCTCAGAAGAGTGTGAGTGTGGTTAGTGATGGAGCGAGGTGGTCTGGGCCATGCTCCTCATGCCAGCCTGCAATGGAACCTCACTTCTCCAGCCAGCTGCTGAGGAAGTGAACTCTAATGGGTGCAGCAGAGCCTCATGTGGGTATGGCCTGTTGACCCTGCCTTCAAGGGGCTCCTACTCTAGGGAATGTATGTGGCATTTGGGATGAGCCAGGAGGGGTGGCCAGAATGATTTGGTTATCCCGTAAGTGGCTGTTGAGAGGCACCAGGACAAGGGCCTGTTGAGTTCTTTTGGTTGTGGTCATATGGACACGGCTGCACTGAGTTGGGGTGGGGGAGCAGCGAGGGAAAAATCTGTATTTCTTCTCTTTTCCATTTCATCTGTGAATGTGAGATTGATCAGAGTTGTGACTTTGAACTTTTTTATATTTCTCCAGGGGCAGGTGTCAAAATCCACTTATCCAGGAGCCTCTGTGTAGAGTAAGCACCTGGGAGTTCGGCAGCCTGGGACTGGCACTCTAATTGCCTCATAGTATCATTTTGGGCAACTTACTTGATCTCTTTGAGCTTCAGTTTTTTTCATTTTTTAAAAAATCTTCAAGGAGAGGTAGTAGTATCTGCCTTAACCATCTATTAGGATTGACAAATATTAACATGTGAAAGTGCTTTGTAAATTGTAAAGTACTATGAAAATTCAGGTTCTTATTATTATTAGAAACATGAATAATTATTATGTGAAAATGCCTGCCTGTTGCATAAAACACAAAAATAGGGGCCTCTTCTGAATGGGCTATTCGCCCCATGGCCTGCACACCAATCTAGAATCTTGTAGCTTTCTCTATTTTTATGTTCTCTGATGATTCCAAGAACCCAGTCCATAGTGAAATGTAGAAAATTTCTCTCCTTTTCCTCCATAGCTCAATGCCCCTTGGAGAGAAGGGGTCTTGCATTTGAAGGTGGGTGAGCAAGTGAGGTGTGCACTCTTGGGCTGGAAACCCAGTGAGGTCTAAGTGACCCATAGTGCATCAGTCACTTGGTTAGCTCGTGCTGACCTAAGGAGTGGCAGGTGCACCAAGGCAAGGATTGAGGAGGGCGATTTGGAGCTTGGCTTTCTGCAGCACCTGACTCTCCCTGCAGCTTTGTTGGGACTCAGTGTTTGTCACCAGTAGACATGAGATGAGGGAGTTGCACTGCAAGTTCTTTTTAGCTTATTTTGGACAGAAAAAGACATAGTCCCATCTGAGTTTGAGGCTCTGCAATGTGAAGCAAGTGCTCTTTGAGCTCAGAAGATCAAATGCTGTGCAGGCGATGTTTTGAATTCAATTTCTATAGTTAGAAGGGAAAAAAATCTTTCAAATGTCATTTGCTGTAATGATTAGCTCCGGTGAGGGATCCCCTCCCTGATTATTTGCTTCAATGCTTTAATTGGCTGAAGCCTGCATATTTGATCATTAACAAAATGGTCTCCTCTTTTTCTACCATGTTAATAATCTTGTTTAATGGAAATGCAGCTTTGATTTGTTTCCGGGCTAGGGTGCCATTTTTTCGTCACCAGGCAGTGTTAGTTTACGATTTTGCCGCATAAGAGACAAGATAAAATTCCATTTTGGAAATTTACAAACTTGGGACTGCCAGAAAAGAAAGGGGGACTGGAAGGAATATTCTTGGCCAGCTGTGGGAAGCAGTTTGCTTAGGTTATAATGAACCAAAGACATTGGCTCATGTGGAAACTTTATACCTGTCCCACATGTTTTAGACACTTCTGAAAAAACAAACAGCCCCATATTTGCAATTACCAGGTCAAAAAGCCGCATGTTGGCCCCAGTGCCAATTTAGCTAACTGAGTCCTCAAGCAGTCAGCATGGAGGTTGTTAAGTAAGAGTGTGTTGTGACCACTTAACCAGTCTCCACACCTGGAAAAAATAAAACATAAACTAAGAAAGAAAGCAAAGAGAATTTGAAACCAGGGAGTGGGCTCTAGTGACAGTGTTCAGATTCGGAGCCCCTGAGCTGTCTCCACATTCCAGACTGGGAGGAATATTTGAAAAGCATGCATCTTTATGGGCAGAATCTTCTTAATCCATATCTCAGGGGCAAGATTAACACTATGCAACACGCCACATGGACCTGGATTTCTGGAAATATGTTCTCATGAAAAGTGTCCCACTGACTGGGCTGTCTTTTCTGCCTCCTCTGTCCTGAGTCAGCTGGTTCATCTCCTGAAACTCAATATGCTCCCTTTCTTTTCTTTTTTTTTCCCCCTGGTATGTCAGTGCACAAAAGAGGCTCATGAAAAGAAACAGCTGCACCGATACCAGCAGGAGCTGCTGCAGCTATGGATTTGAGGCGTGCACCTGCATGGGCTTGGGTGACTAGAGATTTGTCAGGGAAGGGAGTATCATGCAACATAAAGACGCTAAAGCCAAGGGGATGGATGGCTCCGGGGGTGGCAAATTGGATACCCTCCTGCTCACCTGGAGGTCATAGGATCACACCTGACTTGAATTAGTCAAAAGGATTTCAGGATGAAGGTTAGTTGGTCGTTTATGAATGCAATGATTAGCTGGCTGTAACAGTTCCCAATAAACAGATTGTTCTTGTCAATGACATCTATTCATGTAGCCACGAGCAAGAGCAAGTGGCATCGCTGTAGACCTCATGGCAGAAGGGGGCAGGGTGATGAGACTTAGAGGCATCCTGTGAAGGCTGTGTTCTCCCGTAGGAGTGACTGAGCTGGAAGCTGCTGGAGAATTCGGAGCAGAGGGAGGATCTGATCTGCATGTTTTAGTAGACTCTGATGCTATGTTTGGGGATAGGCAGCAAGGGAACGAGGTAATGTAATTGAGGTTAAAAAATGATGGTGGCTTGAAGTATGAGGGTACTGCTGAAGGTAGTGAGAAGTAGGTGGATTCTCGTATATATAAAATTTACTATTTGGGAAGGAGGAAGTAGGAGAGATAGAGAAAGAGGGAGAGAGGGAGAGAGGGAGAGAGATGTCTCCCATAGATGCCTGCAACAGCCAGGGCAGGGTCAGGCTGAATCCAGGAGCTGGAAGTTGAAGCCAAGTCTTCCATCTGGGTGCAGGGACCCAACTACTTGAGTCATCATCACCTGCTGATGTACAGGATGCGGTGGCACAGCACTTGACTTGGAAACGGAGCTCAGACTTGAACCAGGCACTCTGGTTGGGATGACACAGACATCCCAACTGGCACCATTGGGCATTAAAATGGAGAAGATCAGTGGGCATTTGGATATGGGAGTTTGGAGTTCAGAAGTGGTTATAAATAGAGATTGGGGATCACCAGTGGATAGGTTGAATTTAAACCCAAGAGACAGAATAAGATCACTGGGGGAGGGAGACATTCAGAGAAGAGGAAAACTGAGAGTTGAGCCTTGCTCTCTCCATCAAGAGAAAGATATACACAAAGCAGGACGGGAAGGAATGGCCATAGGCTGGGGGAAGACTTGAAGCATGCAGTGGCCTGAAAGCCAAGTAGTGGTCATGTTCCAAGGAGGGGGAAGAGAGCAACTGTGTTCAAAGCTAGGAGCATGAGCCTTGAGTACTGAAAGTTGGGTCTGACTGCATGGATGTCACTGGGACTTCGAAAAGAACAATTTTGGTGGAGCGATGAGGGTAATAATATGCTTGGAGGTAGTATAAAAGAGAATGAGAGGAGAGGACTCAGCTAAGGAGTACTGGCAACTCTCCTTTTCTTAAAGATTATTTGTTTGAAAGGCGAGAGGGAGAGAGGAGAGAGGAGAGAGGAGAGAGAGTGAGCCAGGGTGACATAGACAGAAGTATTTGAGCCACTATCTGTTGCCTCTCAGGTGCACTGGCAGAAAGCTAGATTGGAAACAGAATAGCTGGGACTTGAACAGGCACTTCCACATGGGATGCAGGCAAAACCCAAGCAGTGACTTACCCAGCTATACCACAATGCCCATCTCTCCCACTGATAACTCTTTTTTTTTTTCTTTTTAAAGATTTTATTTATTTGAAACTTACAAAGGGGACACACACACACACACACAGGTCTTCCATCTGTGGGTTCACTCCCCAGGTGGCTACAATGGCCAGGGCTGTGCCAGCCCAATGCTAGGCACTTCATCTAGGTCTCCCATGTGGGTTGCAGGGGCCCAAGCACTTAGGCCATCTTCTGTTGCTTTTATCAGGCACATTAGTGGGAAGTTGGATTGGAAGTGGAGCAGCCAGGACTTGAACTAGCACCCAAATGGGATGTTGGTATCACAGGCAGTGGCTTTACTTGCTGTGCCACAACTCTTGTCAGCAGTCTATTGTATAATTGTATAGGGAAGCAGACACAAGGGGCAGTGATTGGAGGGAAAATAGAGAAAAGGCATTTTTTTTTGATCAGAGAAACACAGCATGCCAAGGGGAAGAATGCAGTAGAGAATGTTGAGATGTAAGAGAGAGTGGGGAGCTTGCTGGCCATGGCCTTGAGCAGCAGTGGGTGGAACCCAGCGTGCAGTTGGAGAGGCTGTCTTCTCTGGGAGTGAGGATGCTCCTGTAGTAAGAGGGGGCAAAGTGGGGTTTATGGGAACAGATGCAGGTGGGTGGGTAGAAGTGGAGGTGGGAGACTGTGGAGCTTCCTCCTTGAGTGCTTCTAGGTTCTCAGGGTGGCAGGTGAGCAGCTGAGAGTGAGGGTGGGCGAGGAGGCACTGGAGGCAGAGGTGAGGAGATGGTCACCCAGGAGATGACTGCCTGGGACTGGATCCCAGGAGGCCAAGGACAGGAACCACAGGAAGGGTAAGGGGTGTGGTTGTGGGACTTTCTCCGGCCGTGTTCAGCCATGGGGTGAGAGGACAGAATGAATGGAGATATGAATTTCAGAATTTCCCAGTGTAGCTCCACAGAATGGAACAGTGACACTTGAAGATTTCTCTCATAGTCGATTCTATTTCATTTAAAGGTGAAAATATTGGCTATGCACTCACTACATTACTGAGCAAGCTATTGGTGGGTTGTGACCCACAGTTTGGAAATCATTCATCTTTGTGGGACACTCATACCCCCCATGGCTTGGTTTCTCCATGTAGACATGGTGTCTTAGTCCATTTTCTGATGCTATGACAGAATACCCGAGGCTGGGTAATTTACAGAGCAGAGGTTTATTTTGGTTCACGGTTCTGGAGGCTGAAATCCGAGGTTAGGCAGTCACATCTGGTGAGGAGACAGGAGTATGTGCACAGGAGGGAAAAAGAGGCACTCATGTGTTCATGAAGTCTCCACCAATTGACCCAAATGTTTCCATGGGGCCTCACTTCCAAACACTGCCACTCTGAGGAACTGAAGTTTCTTTTTTAAAAAACTTTTATTTAATAAATATAAATTTCCAAAGTACAGCTTTTGGATTACAGTGGCTCCCCCCCCCCCATAACTTCCCTCTCACCCGCAACCCTCCCATCTCCCGCCCCCTCTCCAATTCCATTCACATCAAAATTCATTTTCAATTATCTTTATATACAGAAGATCAATTTAGTATATATTACGTAAAGAATTCAACAGTTTGCACCCACTCAGAAACACAGTGTAAAGTACTATTTCAGTACTAGTTATAGCATTAATTCACATTGGACAACTCATTAAGGACAGAGATCCTGCATGGAGAGTAAGTGCACAAGTGACTCCTGTTGTTGACTTAAAAATTGACACTCTTGTTTATGGTGTCAATAATCACCCTAGGCTCTTGTCATGAGTTGCAAGACTATGGAAGCCTTTTGAGTTCACCAACTTGATCTTATTTAGACAGGGTCATAGTCAAAGTGGAAGTTCTCTCCTCCCTTCAGAGAAAGGTACCTCCTTCTTTGATGGCCCGTTCTTTCCACTGGGATCTCACTTGCAGAGATCAGAGATCTTTCATTATGGTTTTTTTTTTTTTTTTTTTTTTTTTTTTTTTTTTTTCCAGAGTGTCTTGGCTTCCATGCCTAAAATACTCTCATGGGCTCTTCAGCTAGATCCAAATGACTTTAGGGCTGATTTTGAGGCCAGAGTGCTGTTTAGGACATCTGCCATTCTATGAGTCTGTTGTGTAGCTGCTTCCCTTGTTGAATCGTTCTCTCCCTTTTTTATTCTATCAGTTAGTATTAGCAGACACTAGTCTTGTTTATGTGATCCCTTTGACTCTTAATCCTATAATTATGATCAGTTGTGAACTGAAACTGATCACTTTGACTAGTGGGATGGCATTGGTACATGCCACCTTGATGGGATTGAATTGGAATCCCCTGACACATTTCTAACTCTACTGTTTGGGGCAAGTCTGATTGAGCATGTCCCAAATTGTACATCTCCTCCCTCTCTTATTCCCAGTCTTATATTTATCAGGGATCACTTTTCAGTTAAACACCTAAGAATAATTGTGTGTTAACTGAGTTCAACCAGTAGTATTAAGTAGAACAAAAAAATACTAAAAGGGATAAAGTATTAAGTTGGAACTGAAGTTTCAACACATGAATCTGGGTGGGAGGGGGTGTTCAAACCCTATAGCACAGTCTCAATGAGGATTGCCCTGAAAACTCCCTGGATGGTTATTAAGTACCTGTGATGTGCCAAGCCCAGTTTGCAGTGCTGTGGGAGAGTGAGACACAGTTCTCACTTTCCAAGTGATGTGTTGGTGTGGATGTGAGTTGGAGAGGGGTTGGTAGATTCTCATTCAATACCTGGTTCAGATTTTACTACTCAAAGATGATTGCACACCAAGGGGTGCTAATAGCTAAAGAGTTGAATGGGTGCTGAGGGGCCAAACAACACTGATGTCCCCCTTAATGTCACTCTTGGAACGTGTGTTCTCCACATGTGGCAGATCACCTACCCTGAGACTGTCATCTCCTTTAGCCCATGCAGTAAACTATTCACACATCCTGAGAGAATAGCAACCTTTTAGGCAACCTTGTCAGTTTATTGGTTGAACTTGTGGTCAAAATCCCTACTCTGAGACATTAAAACAAAATTCTCAAACCTTATGACTCAGGAGTTCTTTATTTGTAGCCTGATTATTTGGAGACAGAGGTGGGTTGAACTGGAATGCCCTTCTTTTTTATTTTTTTAAAGGTTTGTTTGTTTGTTTGAGAGGTAGAGTTACAGACAGTGAGGGGGGAGAGACAGAAAGGTCTTCCATCTGCTGGTTCACTCCCCAAATGGCTGCCATAGCCGGAGCTGGGCCAATCCAAAGCCAGGAGCCTCCTCTGGGTCTCCCACATGGGTGCGAGGGCCCAAGCACTTGGGCCATCCTTCACTGCTTTCCCAGGCCACAGAAGAGAGCTGGACTTAAAGAGGAGCACCTGGGACTAGAACCAGCACCCTTATGAGTTGCTGGCACTGCAGGCAGAGGCTTAACCTACTGGGCCACAGCACTGGCCCTTGGAATGCTCTTTCTATTAGAGGCTGGGAACTGTGTATTTTGGAGCTGTAGACATGCACTTACTGACTCCTGGGGATCCAATCACCACGTTGGTTCTTTCAGATTTTGGTTCATCTCAAAACACAAAAGCCCAGTAGGAAGCAGCATGGAAGAGTCTTAGATGCAAAAAAAAAAAAGACTTAATTTCTGCATTGGTTTGTTACTATTCATGGCCTTTGATTCAAGTTAGGACAAGGTTGTTGTATTGGACCCCATTTTCTCATTATATTTTAAATCTGTGTTAAAGGAGTTCATTTCTTTTTTTTTTTTTTTTTTTTTGTGACATTCAATGCTCATGGTCCCAGACATGGCATTTTCATTCTGTTTATGGTTCGATTGCTTTTTGGTAGCACACTTGCCACCAATGCATTTATTCACCTTTCCAGGCAACAGTTAAAGCAGCAGGAGACCACTTGTGTGCAATTTGTTGGAATGAAATCTACATTTTGGGATTACTTAGTAGTGTCATTTTGCATTGAGTTGACCTTGTGGGTGGTCTGCAGTAAACCCTGCACATACAGCAAGTGTCAGCCCTGATTATCTCCAAGCAAGCTGGTCATGATTGCATAGCTTGGTATTTACAAGGAAACAACAGCTTCCCTTCTAATCCAGGGAGTGCATGGATGCACCTTGTCGAAGGGCGGCAAAAGGCCCATTCTAGAGCCATTCTGAGAGCTCTCTAGAGCATTCTGTGCTCTCTGGAGATTAGGCAATAGCCGCCAATGTCACTTGGGGCTTGCCAATTAGGGTATTTGTCTTTAACAATGCCCAAAGGAGTTGTTTTAGCTCCAAATAATACGGCCTAAATGATTGGTTGATGAGGCGCTATCTCACACTGTGCCATGAGCCACATGGTTGGTTTAAACATGAACAGAAACACAAAGAGTCAACAGTGGTCCATGACATTGTGTTGGTAGGAATTCTTTAGGGCAGGGGTGACTTGGCAATGTCTGGAGACATCTTTGGTCATCACAGACAGGGGGTGCTATTACATCTAGCAGGCAAAGGCTAGGGATGCTACTAACCATGATGCAATGTGTAGTCTGCTTCCACTCTTCCTACCACAAAGCTTTAATGCACCCAAAATACAAGATTGAGGTTGAGAGACCCTGCTGTAGGGCCTGGTAGACTCTTGACTTCCCCAATCTGTTTCTTTTTTTTGTCCTAAGTATTCTCTGGTCCATTGTGATTCCTTTTGCATCCTGGAGTCTCTGAAACCCTCATGGTACCAGAGCTAAAATATTAGAGTTGTGTAGTGGACAGAATCCAACTGTGGAGATAGGCAGATCTGGGTTAGGCCCCAGTATAATGTCTTAAGGCTGGGTGGCTTTGGGGGCAGGTTAGTTAACCTCTGCGAGCTTCGCTTTTGGAAATCTGGAGACCACAGGTGTAACAAAGATTAAATTTATGTAAATTTTTCAGCATTTGCTTTGCCAGGCAGTGGCTACTTTGTACCATTTTAAAAAAAAGATTTTCTTTTTTTACGAGACAGCATAAGAGAGTGGCTCGGAGCTGCTGCTCCGGAGTCAGGCTGCCCTGAAGGTTTGAATCCCAGCTCCCTGCTTGGTCGCCTGACCTCACCGACCTGAGCCTCAGTTTCCACATCTGTGAGATGGGGAAACCAGCTGTGCTTGCACTGTAGAGTTGTTCTGAGAATTCGGCAGGGAAGGATATGTCAACACACAGCGTAAAGGCTGGTAGTCAGTAATGGACTCTGGTAGGAAGGAAGGAATTCCTGACACGCTGAGTGCCTCCATCTCCCATTGGTCAGACATCTGTACTGCCAGGCTTAACTATAAGCAACGACTTTGCCCCAGCAGAGCAACAGCTGGAGTGTGGAGCTCTCTCCTTGCTGCCCTTACAGCTTTTGTTTTTAACTGTTATGTCTTAGTTTCTTACAGTAGCTGTAACAAATAACCACACACTTCGTGGCTTAATGCAACACAAATTCACAGTCTTCCAGTAATGCAGGTTAAGTGTAAATTGGCTTTGCTGGGCTTAAATCAAGATGTTGGCGGGCTGCGTTCCCTCTGCAGCCCCAGGGAGAGTCCATTTCTCTGCTTTTTCCAGCACCTGGGGGCTGCCTGCAGCTTGACCGTGGCCTTGTGTCATTCTGACCTCTGTTGCTGCCTTTTTTATTTTTTTTAAAGACTTATTTATTTATTTGAAAGGTGGGGTAGAGAAAGATGGAGACACACACACACATACACACACACACACTTTTCCATCTGTTGGTTCACTCCCCAGATAGCTGTAACAGCTAGGTCTGGGCTGGCCTGAAGCCAGAAGCCTGGAACTTCAGCCAGGGCTCCCCTGTGGATGGCAGGGATCCAAGCACTTGGGCCATCTTCTGCTGCCTTCCCTGGCACATTAGCAGGGAGCTGGATTGCAAATGGGGCTCAGATATGGGATGCTGGCCTTGCAAGGGGTGGCTTAACCCTTTGCGCCATGACCCCTGGCTTCCACGTCTGTTGTCCCATCTCCTTTGCCATTGGCTGTCCTGCCTCACTCTTATAAGGGCACTGTGTTCCTATTGGGCCCATAAGGAAATCCAGGAGAATGCCCCCCATTTCAGCATCCATAACCTGAATCTCACCTGCAAAGTCCCTTTTGCGTGTTAAGGGGGCATCTTCAGAGGTTCCAGGGATTAGGAGGCGACATCTTTGGGTGGGGGCGCACTTCGGCCTACCAGCTGCCTTGTGCACACTCCTGTGGCGACTCCCCTTTTGGAACCCGGGCCCACTCTGCCTCTGCCTGACAGGTGTTGTGCTGGGATGCTTGCTCTGGATCATGTTTAGCATCTGAGTAGCACCTCCGTTGCAGCGGGTAGGTGGACTCAAGAGAATATTGCCCTAAGGAGTGGTCAGGTGCCTGGGACCTGTCCCTCCTCTCCTCTGACCCCTGTGGTGCTTGGTTGCTCAGCGGTTCCCAGTTTGTGCTTTGCTGGCTGTCATGCAGTTCCTCCCCCCAAGGCCTGCCAATGCTCCTGTCCCCTAGGCCAGGCTCCCCATGGCCTGGAAGGTGGTGCCTTCCACCTCTTCACTCCCTCTACACTACCTGGCTTCAGGGCGTCCCAGGATGCCTTGTTTTTCAGAATGTGAGTAGGGCAGCCATGCTCATGCTACACCCTCACCCTGCCTTGCTAACTAGAAGTGTACTCAGCAGCCCTCTTTCCTGTTCCTTCTCCAGTGTGTGGTCCCTTCTGCCTGGATCCGAAAGCTCCAGCTGTTTGATGTGACCCCAGGAGTCTGCTTTCTGCCTGGCTGGGGCACCGGGTCTCTCTGGGCCTCAGACTGTGCCATCGCTGGGTCTCCACCGGTGGGTACTGGAGGGCAGGTGTCCTACAACTCCTGGCCATGTGGCCAGGGGCTGGTGCAGGCTTCCCCTTGGCGTCTCCTGACCCTCTTAGACAGACCTGTGGGCTGTGAGCATGGGTGAGTGGGCTCCATCTGCATCCTTCCTGCCCGTGCTTCCTCAGGGGCCTCTTCTTGTTGCCACCTATACGTAGCATGGAACCCTGGCCTCTTGTTTTCCTGCCACCATGGCCCTGGAGGACTTCTGGGAGACCAGAGGACTCACCCTTTGGAGCCTTCAACAGACAGAATGTGTCTCCCCAACTCTGTGTGTTGGCATCCTAACTGCCAAGGAAGCGACGGCACTAGGAGTGACTGGGTTATAGGGCCCCATAATAAAGCCCACAGGCCTCTCCCTCACCTCCCGCTCCATGTGAAGAGGCAGTGAGAAGTTGTCATCTGTGAGCCAGAAAGCGAGCCTTCACCGGACACCAGATCTGTGGGACTCTGCTCACCAGATCCGTGAGCCATGTTTGTTGTTTCCAAGCTTGGCTTTTGGCGTTTTTGTCTCAGCAGCCCAGAAGGACCGAGATGGAGCCCTGAACCCCAGGCCCAGCCTTGTTGGTCACCAAGGGGTAGGATGCACTGTACTTTAAGCAGCCAAGAATCAAGTCCCATGTTGATATTCAAAAATAGGCTGATTGTTGCTATCTTTTTATTTTTCTTTTTTTAAGATTTATTTATTTATTTGAAAGAGTTACAGAGAGAAGGAAAGCCAGAGAGAGAGAGAGAGAGAGAGAGAGGTCTTCCATCTTCTGGTTCACTCCCTAATTAGCCACAATGGCTGGAGCTGTGCTGATTCAAAGCCAGGAGCCAGGAGCTTCCTCTGTGTCTTCCCACACAGATGCAGGGGCCCAAGGACTTGGGCCATCTCCCACTGCTTTCCCAGGCCATAGCAGAGAGCTGGATCGGAAGTGGAGCAGCTGGGACTAGAACTGGCGCCCATATGGGATGCTGGCACTGCAGGTGATGGCTTTACCTGCTGCACCACAGTGCCACCCCCCCGTTTATTTTATTTTTTTTTAAATTTATTTGCATGTATCTCATAAATATACTAGGAACATAGTAGTTCTTCCCACCGTAGCCACCCTCCCACCCATTCTTCCACCCCTCTTCCACTTCCCTCTCCCATTCCCTGTCCTGTTCTTCACCAAGATCCATTTTTATTTTGTTGCTATCTCTTTACATAGACCCCCCCTTCCTTACCCTCCATCCTCCACCCCTGCAGCTCACCCTTGGGCAAAGGAGAGTCACTGCTTCTCCTCTCCCTCTTCCACACGTTCTTAAGGCTAATTTGAAATTTTCCTTCTTGAAAATTCGGTGGGCAGTATAGAACCATTAGGCAAACATAAAAAGGGGAAAAAGAATTCATCCATGACACCGCTGTCATCCCTGGCAAATTAAACTATTTTTATTTTTTCCATGTTCCCTTCCAGTTTTTGTCCTCATGAACATATAATTTAAAGAGTCGTAATCATAGTGTAGCTATCATTTTGTGTTCTGCATTTTTCCACTTAGCATTAATTATATCATAAGCATTTTTCCATGTTGTTGCAAAGTCATCGTAATTATCATTTTTAATGACTGTATAAGAATTCATCAAAGGGGAGGAGATTACTTAACCCTTGTTTTGTCGTGGGGCCTTTGGCAACTCCTTCATTCTGTCTCTCTGTCTCCTTCCAGGTTGCCCTTCATAGCCTGTCCGTCTGTGGCCCACTCCCCCTCTTCCCTCTCCCCTCCAGGAGCCTGTGAGGGGCTGCAAGCCTGGGAGACGCTGGGGTAGGAGGAGAAAAGCAATGCAAGTGACAGCCAGCAGAGGGAGCTAAAGAAGTCTGCTTTACCCACATTTACAGTTAAGACCCTTACAGACAAGTACCAAGAGGGAAACCCAGCCATGGCTCGCTAAGCCCCTTCACTATTGGCTGTTTTTGAGAAGACAGTTCTTTGGAATGACTTTCGATGCCTAGAGAAAAAGGTGGTTGTAGGAAATGGATATGAAAGCAACTTTAACCTATCAGGTTTAACTTCTCCAGCCGTTAGAACTGACTCCCAATGCTGTTCTAATCCAATGGTGTTGATTAGAGCTAACATGAACTCTTAAGAAAATCTCAGCCATGACAGTGTTGTAAAGACCTAGAAGCACCAGGTCCACAAGATGCTCTGCAAGAGCAGGGTTCCCCTGACAAACAAGTTTGAGAAACGAGCTTCTGTGGCTGGATCTCCCTGTTGGATGGCCACAAAGCCTGGCTGTACAGTTAATGCTCTGAGAAGCCCCGCAGGGAAGGAAGCCTGATGAGCTTTGGTTGACTCTGTACCTTCCAGTTTTGCTGGGATGGTAACTTCACCAGCCCTCATGTGCTCAGGAGAGTGAATATGGGCCAAGCAGGTCATAGCATACAGAGCTGGAGCTTAGAAATGTGGTGTGACCGAGAAATCTGCAAATAAAGGGCGTGTGTGCAGCCCTAAAGGGTGGGTGTGTGTTAGCAGAACCCAGGCACCATGCGCCCAGGGTGTGTGAGCTGGAAGCTGGAGTGGACGCACGGAGTAGCCAGGACTTGAACCAGGCACGCTGAGGTGGGATTCAGGCCTCTGAGGAATCGGCCAGCTTGTTCTGCCACAATGCCCACCAGAACTGAGCTTTGTAACTGGACACCTTGAGACCTCTTGCAAAATGAATGGAGTTGATATCTGTATGCCAATTTTATGCACCAGCCAAAGGGGTGGGGTTGGGCATTATGGAGGGAGAACCCTGGCTCTGTCATGGACTCCGTGGGTCGCTTTGAGCCGCTCTCCCTCCCAGGGCCTCTGCTTTCGCTTGTGTCCTATGAAGGGAGCTGACTGAAGTGTCTTTCTGGTCCCTTCAGACTCTAAAGTTCTGCCTTGTGGAGGATAATTTTACTCGTTGGAATGATTGTGGTTTCTATATTTAAATGATTGTAGTCATGCCTATGATTGATTTGATGCTGAATTCTTGAATAGCAACAGAACTCCCAATCATGAGATTGTTGCTAAGGGAAATTGTGACTCATTCTGCAGTCATCTGCTCACCAATACAGGAAGAATGGATTCAACGAGGTCATGTTTGGCCCCAAGTGACTTCAGGGGCTTCCAGTGTAGGCCGGCATGCAGTGGATTTTCTCTGATAGAACAAATGGTGGTGGTTATGTCACTGGCCATTATGTTGCTGATTGCTGTGGGGGAATCTGAGCAACAAATTGTATAATCCCTGGCTTCCGGGAGCACCTAGTCCAGTTGAGGAGACAAGAGGAGCATGAAGGAATGATTGGATAATGGAAGGGATGATGACAGCGCTCCCCCAGGTCACCTGTTACTGCTGCCCCTGGGTCTGCTATGGAGGCCTTTGGTTTTACTTTGCTAGAGCAGCAGTGGTCCCGAGCTGGGTCTCGCGGCCTTTGCATTCTTGGCTTTCCCTGGGACCTGCTTGGGGAAGCTGTGAGCATCTTTCTTGACAGTTTCCTATCGAGTGGGAGATGTAGCTTGCCACCCACCTTGAGCAGGGTTTTTTTTTTTTTTTTTTTTTTTTAGGCATTTGAAAGTAAAACAAAGTACTGTGCCATTAATGGAAAGCTGGAATTTTCTACCTGCTTGTACTCCTGACAGGTTGGTTGATGCTGTCACTGGCTGCCTGTGCCTTTTCAAATCGCATCTTTTTAGCTCGTTACTCCTGGGTGGATTAATTCCTAATGCTCTTCTTTGACATGCTCTTTGCTGGCACCACAAAGCAAACGATGCCGTGGTCTCTGTTGAGCCTTACTCTGGGGGCGTTGCCCACAGTGTAGGAGCCGCGGCCGCACCTTTCATGAACCTGCACCCCTGCACGCGTGGCTGAAGCTTTCACGTTGCTCCTGGATGTTTGGGGGTCACGGAGATACAGCTTTCTGGGCTTGAAGCCCCTTTGATGTTAGAGGCACCTTCAGGCACTGCTGGTTCAGTGTTTGTTTTTCTTTCTGAAGAGATTGTGTGGTTTCTGGAACTTTCAAAGTAAGGCAGGAAACAGCTCCTGCCTTAGCTGTCCTAGGCGGATTGGCTGTCTGTGATGGTACGGCATGGTAGTTGGAAGTGGGAGTCCTGCTAGGGATCAAGTTCTGATTCCAACACTTCTATGGACCTAAGTCTCACTTTTCTCATATCTGAGGGGTGCGGGTGGAACGGCCTGATAGGATCATTGTGGGGATTACATTAAATAGTGCCCATGAATTGCTCAGTACACTAGGTATATAATAAATGCTTCAGTCATCTTGATTATCATCGTCATCATCTTCGTGACCATCGTTACCACGAGCCTCACAGCCTCATCGCCATGACCACCACAATGATTGCAATCATTAGTGTCGTCACTGTCACCATTGCTGCCACCACTGCCAGCAGCAGCGTCCTGCCCTCCCAGAGTTGCCTGATAGGTAGCGATGTTAGCAACGAGGCCAGTCTCCAGCTCCTGTCCTGCTCCAGCCTTGACTGTAGCCACTGGAAGAGTGTGCGCCCTACCTCTCCAAATGCATTGCATGACATTTTCTTTGCTTCCCCTCCTTTTCATGTTCCTCCACTGTGTCTGGGGTCCCCATCTTCTGCCTGGCATTGGTCATTCCCCTCTCTAGACAGTCTGGATGCTTTTATGGTCCAACAGCTGGCAAGGCTCTGGCTGTGGAGTGGTCTTTTGAGCTGTGCTACAGTTGCCCCTTGGACTCTGAGAACTGGCTGCTCAGAGTGGTAGACTTATACCATAGTGGATTTAGCCATGCCTATGTTGATTTCACTCCCTGAGACACCAGTTGTAGGGCTGATGAGGAAAATGCCTAGTTTTGTGGCAGTAGCACATGTAAGCCTTATTCAGGGGATGCTCTGACAGGTTTGCAAGTGGGGAAGTCCCGCACAGCACAAGACTGTCCCCGGCACAACACAGCATGAGACTGCTCAGTGACACAGGGCCACTGCTCACAGTGGGAGGAGGCCGAGGGAGCTCTTAGAGCAGAGGGAGGTTGGAGAGGGGCGTAGGTATCTCAATGCTGTTGCTTGGCAGTCCGGCAGGGAGTCTCTTGGTCAGAGAGCTCCAAGGGGCTGCAGGGGCTGGAGGTATTCATAGCCCTGGGACTCATCTTCTCTCTGGCCAGCAGAGGCTGGGTGCAGCTTTTCAGGGTAGGCAAAGCAGGTAGACTCTAAACAACTAAACATGGTTCACTGGGCTATGTTGAAAAGAACTGGATTTGTAGAAGTTTGTAGAGTTTGGTACCAGTGGGCTTCTAGGCAAATGGATCTCAGCCTACTGTATGATGCAGACAATCCAGGGGCTGGTACAAGTAGGCCATCCTTGGCTCATTTAGGTGACACTGGTTCACTGGCCCGACACTTGTGGAGCCCAGGCTCGCTCCTTGGTCACCCTCAGAATCCTTGAAAAAAGTCCTTGAAAAAAAATCATTCACCATCATGTATCAGACAGTGTGCTGTATACCTGAAATCTCTCATGTTACTTAATTCCCACTCCTATGGGGCAGATGTGTAAGATTCCCATTTTACGCACATGGAAATGGAGGCTTAGGGCTCAGCGATTTGTGCAAGGCATTGCTCTTGGAAGGTTCACGCAATGGCTCAGGCTGACTAACCCTCTGGGGCCAGGGCACAGCATAAAGATATATCATAACTCTATTCCACATTAGCTGATGTTCTTCCTGACGTGCTGTCACGCCAGCCTGGAGACCCAAAGGAGCTGCATTCATGGGTGTCACCCCTGTTCTCTTGACTCTTGCCCCAGTGTATTGTACAGGACTCCACATCCCTCTATGTATTACTGAGAGCCCTGGGGGGTTTCATAGGCCAGTGTGGACAGCTGTGGTGGAATGGTGACTCTAGAGACACTGTTTTCTGCTGGGAACTGTCATGCCTCCCAGGTCTTGCCATTATTTTGGGGTGTCAATAGCACTTCTGTCTGTCCCTCCAGCCCTGATGGGCATGTCCCTGTTTCCTTCGTCTCCTGCCTTTGCACTGAATTCGTCACAGACACACTGGGGCCCTTGGAGATGCCCATGGTATGCAGGAGGCTGTTGGGGAAGTCCTGCGGCAGACCAGGATGGATGCCTGCTGGCCTGTCCCACAGAGCTTTGGTACTGGCTGAGCCCAGCGCGCCTGACCTTTTCTGAGTCTAGCTAAGAGGCCCCCTGGCATCACTTGCAAGTAGGTTGCTGGTAGGATACCCCCGGAGTTTGCAAGAGGAGAAACGTTTTGAAACATTTCACCATTCAGTGTGACCACCTTCTTGCTCTGGTGGCAAAAAGCTACCGTCTAAGATTCTGCAGCAAGAATGGTTTTAAAAAAAAAAAGCTTATGTGATTGGCATAGACCTTGTCTGTCAGCCTGATCCATCCCCTCATCAACAGGAACGGTTCTATGGAAATCACAAGATACTTTGGCCATCTTCCACTGCCTCCCCAGGCCATTAGCAGGGACCTGGATCAAAAGAGAAGCAGCTGGGACACGAACTGGTGCTCATATTGGATGCCAGCACCAACCTACTACAGCCATAGCATTGTTTCCTGCCTCCCCCCACCCCACGTTTCTTCTTCTGGCCCTTACTGCTGTCAAATATGCTAAATATTTCACTTATTCATCAAGTCCAGCACCCAGAACAGTGCCTGGTGCAAAGCAAACACTCAATATTTGCTAAGAGAACGTGTAGACATTCGGGCAGCATTCAATGGGGGCAGTGTCTTCCTCCGCCATGCCATCAGAATTCATGGGGTTGCAGGAATGTTAGAGCAGGCAGAGGCCACCATCGTCACCTCAGGTGTCTGTTCAAGTCCTCCACTTTCTAGAGGATGGTCTGGAATATGGGAAGAGGAAGTCGTGAGGGGCCTGGTCCTTGTGCCTTCTCTCCCCTCTGTCCGCAAGTCTTCTCTGTTCACTAACTCTGGAGAGGTTTTCTTTCTAATTCTCCTTATCTCAGGAAAGAATGTTTTTTTTCCTCTTGACCTCTCATACAGAACATTCTTTTCCCCACCTGAGACAATACATGGAAATATATTTTGAAAAGTGAAGTGCATTATCCCAATTGCAGAAATCATTTTTATTGCTACTTGAAAGGTTAACGTGGAGCTCATCACGCAGCCTCCAACATGAGGTTTTCTGCAGCCAGACGATGAGTTTACCCCCTCTCCCTCCCAGCCCCTCGCTGAACAATGTCGAGGAGGAGCGCCAGCCGCCACAATAAAACCCACCCGCTCTGGCCCCTCCCCTTCCGTCTGGCTGGGGTGCGGGTAAAATCACAGTGTGTCAAGCAGCCTGTAAACAGTGAGCTGCTTTCTCTCAACTTTTGGGAGGGCTTCTCCAGGATGACAGGGGGACAAAGGGTTGCAGTGTAAATTACCATGCAAATTGCCACAGTGTTTGAACTTCAGACACCTTTGCCTGCTGCAGCTCAATGAACTTGAGCTTCTGCGACTCCCACTCAAGGGGAGACGTGAAGTGCCTGCCAGAGCCGAGCCACCTTAAACAGCCCCGTGCGCTTGACTCGCCTGCAGATACGCGGGAGGGCTGCTCAAACCCGACAACCCCGGTGGAGTGAGCCTTCGGGGGCTTCCCTGCCGACTTTCAGGGAGTCTCCCTTTTAAATGCCAGTCCTGGCATGGAGGAAACAGATTGCTCCCGTGGGAGGTCTCCCTCTCCTCTGCACTTGGCACGCTTGCTCTGCTGGTCCTGTCCCCAGCCCTGTGATTGACAGGTGTGATGTCAGTGCACCGAACACTGCTGGCTGTTGTCTGTGGGCTTCTTGCCTCCATTCCCAAGGCTATCCCTGCAACAGGGGAGGCGACTGTCTTCATGTAGAGGTGGATGTTGGGGCCTGAGTTGACAGATGCCGATTGCTGACTTGTTCAGAGCTCTCAGCTCATCTTGTATTTGTGGGAAGTGATTCTGCATTTTCAGGATGAATAGGGGCTGGTGCTGTGGCATAGTGGGTAGAGCTTCTGCCTGCAGCTCCATCTTCTATGGGCACCGATTCAAGTCCCAGTCGCTCTCCTTCTGATCCAGCTCCCTGCTAATGTGCTTGGGAAAGCTGTGGAGGATGGCCCAAGTACTTGGGGCCCTGCATCCACATGGGAGACCCGATGAAGCTCCTGGCTCCTGGCTTTGGATTGGCCCAGCTCTGACCGTTGCAGCCATTAGGGGAGTGAATCAGTGGATGGAAGACCTCTGTCTCTATCTCTCCCTCTCTCTGTAACTCTGCCTTTCAAATAAATAAATAAATCTTCAAAAAAGAAAGTGGCCTGAGGGGTTTCTATTGTTGTGGGGGGAAGTTTCTAGCAGTTACAAATAGGCTTTATCTTACTCTTCCCTCCTCAGCTGACTCAAAGTCCATGGCGTATAATGATAGTAGTAATACTTCACACTTTTTTTAAATTTTAGTGTTGGAAAAAGCCCAGCACACATAGTTCATATTTTAATTTTTATATTTGGGCGTGGAGCTGAGCACTGAGTGTGTTTTATCTCATTTAAACTGCACCCCAAGCTTTGAAGGTAGGTGTATCAGACAGGGTTCTCCAGAGATATAGAATTAGGGGGACACATCTTGCTTTGGTTGACTCCTGTGGTGGGTAGAACTAGTAAGTCTGCAGTTTGCAGGGCATGCTAAAGATCTGGGAAGCATTGATGTGGCGGCCTGAACCCCACGGCAGCCTGGGCACAGAATCCCTTCTTGCCCACGAGGCCAGGCTTATTCTCCTAAGGCCTTCAGCAGAATCCATCGGATGACTGACGGTCATCTGCTTCATCCAGAGACTACTGATTTAAACGTTAATTTCATCTTCAAAAATACTTTGACAGTGACAGGTAGACTGGTGTGCTGCCGGATACCTGGGTACCACGGTGGAGCCAAGTTCACACATGGAATTATCCATCACAGGAGGCATCGTTTCCATTGCACAGGTGAGGAAAACAGGTGAGAGATGAAAACAAGGTGAGAAGTGAATTCACTCGCAGCGATGAGGTGAATAACGGTCCCCAGATGTGTCTGTGTCCTGATCCCTAGAACCTGCAAATTTAGATAGAGAAAGGGATTTTGTAGATGTGGTTTAACTCATGCTTTTGGGGAGGGGAGATGGCCCTGAATAGTCATGTGGGTCCAGGAGAGTCAAACAGGCCTTCCATGAGGGCTGCCAGAGGAGAAGGTGATGTGCTGATGGGGGCAGAGGCTGCAATGATGCCCTTGGAAGGTAGGGGAGAGGCTACAAGCGGAGGGTTGCAGGGAAAGACTTGGGAGTGGATTGTCCTCGAGAGCTTTCAGAAGGAACCAGCAGTACCAACCCCTTGCTTTTGGGCTCACCCTCACAGCTGTGCGAGAATAAGCTTGGGTTGTGGTAAGTCACTGAGTTTGTGGCTGCTTGTTAGAGCAGCCTCAGGAAACGAATACATTTGCCCAAGGCCATGTACCTTGTAAAGGGCAGGGGTGGGATTTGAAGCCAGGTCCGGTTGACCCCGTGGTTTCAACATCCATTGTTGTTATCAGAATCAATCCTGTTGGCCCCTCCCAGATGAGACTTCTTGAGTCTCTCCTTTCCTTCCACCCTCCTTGTCCAGACTTCAGCAAGCCTGCCCTTGACCTTTATTTAACAGGGGACGATTCGTCACACAGGACAGGGGCACTGGGGATCGGAAGCCGAAGGGCAGTGAAAACAAGAGCCTCTGTGTATTGAGCGCCTCCTGCACAACAGGCGCTCTGAGCATTGTGCTGCGCGTCTCCCAGCCTTCCCAGGAGGCTGGCACTCTTATTATCTATATTTCATCATTGAGAAAACAGGCCAAGAGAGGTCAAGTCGCTTGCCCTGGTCATACTGCTGGGGTTTAAACCTAACTTAATTTGATGTCAACACTTTCGGAAGCTCTCTTCACTGCACTTCCTTCTCGGGGGTCTTTATCACGGTGCAGCAGCAGCAGAGGAGGGAAGCGGGGTTCCCTGTGTGCTTGGCCCCCCTTTTAGAAACCTCTGTCTCAAGTGCACCTTCGTGTCTGGGTCCCGAGGTCCCTGCGGTGCCTTCTCCAGCCTTGGGCAGATCGTGTTCCTCTGGTCACGGAAGAACCTTCCTGCTTGGATTTCTTTCTCTTTGCCTTTTTTCTTTTCATTTTCCCTCTTGGCTGCCCTTGGTATCAGCTGACATGGCCTCTGGCGCCCTCCCTCTCCCTTTCTCCCCTATTTCTCCATTTCTCATCCTCACTGCTGTCCTTCGGTTTTTACTGTTCCACCTCAGCCCCCGACAGAGAGGAGAGGGTGAGCCGTGCCTTCTAAGGAGATCTGACCAGATTTCTCTTGTCTGTCCTGAGCCAACACACAAGTCCCCCCCCTCCCCCCACAATTCTCCCTGGGATAGAGGGGGCTACAAGGTCTCAGTTCCACTCCCAGGTGGACTGGGGTCCGGAGGACTCCAGGAGATGCACTGTGGTTTCTGAGCCAAATTTGTGACTTCAACAAAGCAGGTTATCAACGCCACTGAGCTAAAAATACCGTGTTTATTTTTGAAAGGACTTAATTTGGCAGTTATAAATACCCTGTGAAGTCAGCTTAGTACATAGTCTAGCAGCTCTCAGACAACTGAACAATATTTCAGATGCACATGTTATTTCCTATGCAGAATCCAACATGCAATTTCCAGCCAATTCTTCGCTATCCTGAGTAACAGAGAAGATTGGGCGCAGATAAAACCAGTGCATAATCAGCTTAGTGTAGGGTTACAGCTTAGGTTTGAAACTTTACTTTGGAGTAGATGCTTCTAGAAGAAATGTTGAAGGAACTTTGCATTGACTGCCTTGGTGGCAGAGAGGGGCAGTGAATTGTTCTGCCTCCCTCCCTCCTCTCCTTGTCCCCCCTTTCTCTCTTCACCTCTCCCCCACCTCCCTCCCTCCCTCACACACTCCCTCTCTCCCTTTCCTCCTCCTCTTTCCATCCAGCTGCCCTTTAGACAGTCACTGAGTCCAAACTGTTCTAGATACCACTCTGGGTGCCCGGGGTAGTGATAAACTAAACCACTGGGATTGATGTGCCCTTGGTCACCTCCTCTCTGCTGTGGGGTTTGTGGTTCACTGCCATGGTGCTGAAAAAGCAGACGAAGACGTCAACAATGACAAAATGTGATCCACGCTATGTGGCAACCAGTGGGGAGGGAGAGGCCGGGTGGGAAAACTTCTTGGAGCCCACCAGGATGGCTTCTCTGTGGGGTGGTGTTTTCGCTGGCTCTGGTAGGATGAGGACCCTCCTCCCCCAGCCCATAGTGGAGGTAGGGGTGTTCCAAGCAGAAGAGCCAACCACTCCCAGGAAGGTCTGGGGAAGGGACTGAGCAGCTTGAGATGCATTTGTGTTTGTGGCATTTCTAGCAAGAGATGGAGGAGGGCTTTTTGCTGACTCTGAAGAGCTTGACACGATTCTCTCCCCTCTTCATCCCTCTCCTCTCTCTCTGGGAAGGTCTCTCTCCTCCGCTGAAAACACCTCTTGTTGTCTAGCAACCCGCTCCCACCTCACTCTCTTCTCTACTCCTCCCAAGTCGCCACATTCATCCCTGTTGTCCCATTGAGCTGACTATCCCCAGTCCTGAGCCCACCACCCCTATTTCTGCTGTACCTTCTGCCCTATCCCCAAAGAGATGCCAACCAAATAGCAGGATCTGGCTCGGAGCGGCTTTCGGAACATACTCACCAGCATGCACCTCACCCTCAGCCTCGCCGCCTCACCAGCAGCTCCCTGGTGGCTCAGCACTGCCTTTGGGCCCATCTTGGTCTCCCCTCATAGGGAATGCATGGAGGAAAGGCATGGAAAGACCACCTGGGGTCATGCAGAAGCAGAGCAAGCAGGCAGAGCCCACAGTCACCACCTTGCCGATTTAGGGGTGTAGCGGGAGTCTTGGACAGGGACGGGGGACACCAAGGCTCTTAACAGGAAATCAGCTTTTGTTCTTGCTGGCAGGCCCAGAGGAGAGTTTGGTCTCCACATTCTGGGCCCTGAATAGAGCAGGATGCTGTCTTATATACTGTAGCACACACAACTTTAAGTTTTCTAATACAAAGTCAGTTATACAACTTTTGATTGGGTATCTTAGAGCTACAGCACTACTCACATAGCTGTCACACAAAGTCACAGCTGCGTGCACATGAGTCGCTGGAGTTCACTAGCTGCATGGCTTCTGTGGACCTAGTTGCATTGCGTTATTGCTCAGAAAGTCCCTTCTACACACCTGCCTTATCCCCGGTCCTCGAAAGCCCCTGCTTGAAAGCCTCTATCATTTTTGTCCTTAGTTAGTTTTATTGCTTCCTTGAGAAGAGGAGTCCCTGCCACATTCCCTAGGCTTCCCGCCACAGGAGGCTGCTCTTTGTACCCACCAGTGGTGGCACTGATCAGAGGCATCAGCTAACCTGATAGCCCACTGATAAAGATGAGATGGTTACCACCACTGACCCACCTGGCTTGAATCCTTAGACAACCCGCTCTAGGCCCAGTCTCAGACCCTGCCTGAGGCTCCACCCCAGGGAAAGAGACACCCAACCCTGTGCGTTTTAGCAAAGGGCAGGGGCTAGGTGTACCATACCTGAGACAGTGCCCAGCCTAGCCTAATAGTCCATACCAAGGTCCCACCTGGGCAGGGAGGCAAGTTATGGAACCGACCTGTGTCCAGCAACAGATGAATGCATAAATAAAGTGTGGTGTGTTACACAATGGAGTATTATTCAGCTTGTTATGGTTGGATAATAGTTTAGGTGTTTCCAAAGGCCCATGCATTGGGGGCTTGGTCCCCAAAGTCATTAAAGGATTAATGTTAATGGCGATGGATTAAGGGTGGAGACTTGATCTAATTATGGCGTCTAGAAGGTGGGCCCAGTGGGAGGTCTTCGGGTCACTGGGACGTGCCCTTGGAAGGGAGTTCTCCCCAGAGGGTTGGTTATATAAGCCGAGGTGGGTTTAGCTTCTTGCTCTCTGCTCCCTGGCCCGCCTTGTGATCCTGCCTGCGCACGTGCTCTGCTACCCACGGACTCATCAGATGCGAGGCCAGTGGGGCCTCCCAGCCTTGGCCCGTGAACCTCCCAAGATGCACAGCGAAACAGACCTCCTTCCTTCCTTAGGGGCTCCTCTCGGTGTTTCAGTTAAGGTAACAAGAAGCTGACAAGTACACAAGCTCACACAAGAAACTAACTCTGTCATTTCTGACAACACGGCTGGGCTTGGAAAGCACGCTAAGTGAAATAAGCCAGGCACAAAGAGAAAAATACTGTATGTTTTCACTTATCTGTAGAATTTGAACAGTTGAACTCATAGAAGCAAGGAGTGACATGGTGGTTATAGTGGCCGGGGGTGAAGGAAATGGAGAGACAATAGTCAAAGGTACAAAGCCTCAGATACCAATAACATTCATTTGAGACCTATTACACAGCCTGGTGAATATAGTTAATAGTAGAATATTATGAACTGGAAAATCTCGGGCAGGTATTTGGTGTAGAGGTTGGAACACCACTTGGGGCACCCACATCCAAATTGAGTGCCTGGGTTTGAGAACTCACTCTGCTTCTGACGCAGCTTCCTACTAGTGTGCACCCTGGGAAGCTGCAGGGGATAGTCCAAGCCTTTGGTTCCCTGGGTGGAATTCTGGGTCCTGGATTTGGCCTGGCCTAGCCTTGACTACTGTAGGTACTTGGGGAGTGAACCAGTGGATGGAAACTCTGTCATTCTATCTTTCAAATAAAAATAAGTGCATGAGTAAAAGAAAAATATCTAAAAAGTAAAATCACTAATAGTGAATTTCAAAGGTTCTTACCAAAAAAAAGGTAAGTATTCAGGTGACAGATGTGTTGATGAGCTGGATTTGATTATTCCACGTTGTATCCATAAATCATAGCACCACACAAATACATCTGCCTGCAATTTGTCAATTTACAGGAAAAACAAAACAAGGGATGCAGAAGGGTGGCAAGGATGACAGGGGCTGCAGGTGCAAGAGGGAAAGGCTGTGCAGGGTGTGGCAAGCACCTTGGGAGAGAGGGCTTGACATCTAGTCTTGAGATCCTGGTTTGTCTGTCAGAACGGTGTGACAGAGTGACCATGCACTGCATCACTCTGTGCTGCAGTGGCCCCATCTGGAAAATGGGCACATGCGGTTTGCCAGGCATAGCACAGTGGTGCAGCCTGTCAAGGCGCCTGTGAGCTCTGCAAAAGCAAGACAGCGTTCAGAACACGCGGCTTCTGCAAACTCGAGAAATGCCCCTTTCCCGGTAATTATTCAGTAATTATTCACATAAGAAGGATTTCATTGTTATGTTTCATATATTCGTTGCAGTTGATGGCCTTTTAATAGTGGCATTGAGTTTGTGTACAGAAAGGTTATTCATTGTAAGATTTCTAGGCCTTAATGGCTATTTGTTTTGCTTGGTTCCAGTGCGCTATAAATTAGTGATATCGGTGGAGCTTGTTTGTCTTGGCACCGGGGCGTATTGTCTGAAGTGATGGCTGTTTGGCCTGGCACCGGCCTGGATTTCCCCATCTGTTTCTGATGTTTACATTGTTAAAGATACGACAGACACACAGGACACGGCCACATGCAGAGAGGGAACTTTTTTCCACTCCAGTGCATCAAGCAAGGTCTGAGCCTGTAATAAGCACAGCCCTAAATTACACTTGAGCCTGCTAACGTCCAGCCCCAGCCCCAGCCCCAGCACTGGGGGAGTGATTGCTCCAGCCCTGGGGGATTCATTCCCAGGAATGCTTCTCATGGGCTCAACAGCTCAATCTTGACAAACTCAGTTTCTCGCTTTGTCTTTGAGAAGAGAGAGCCACACAGACCCAATTCCAAATGTACTCCTGAAAACCATGGATGGTGAGAAGAAGGCATCGGTCCCCAACAGACCCCAGGGTCCTGTCCCTGGGTCAAATTGTCCTGCAGGGGGCCAGGGACCCACAAGAGACTGAAAGGTCTTTGTCCAGCTCTACCTCTGCAAGTCTCATCTCTCTGAACAGCAGGAGAAGCTTCTCTGTTCATAGACGAGTCCTAAGGTCCATGCAATCCCCCAGTCTGCTAAAGTGGGAGCCCAGGCTGTTTTGTGAGGAGGCAATCTTAAAATGTCCTCATTGTTTGAGAGACCACAAGAGGGGAAGGAAGGAGGAGGGAGGTGAAGTGGGCTAGGCAGGGGGAGGACACTGGAGTCTGTTGAGAGCAAAGCTTTGAGGAGAGAGGCTGGGGACAGAGCCCTCTGTAGGCTCTAAAAGTGCATGTGTGTGCATGCGTGCACCTGTACTGCTGTTTGCTGGTGTTCTGTTCTTGCTGTCTTTCCCTATCACTATGGCTTTTAGACTCCATGCCTGCCTCTGAAGTCATAACCCGGCTCTGTGTGTTTCCTGGGAGGAAAGTGGGGTTACGTGAGAGAAGCAAGCACCCTTCTCAGCTTGGTTTTCCGAAAGCTCACATTTCTTGAGAGGATTAGGCTGCGAAGGGTCACAGAGAGGGAGGAGGGAGAGGAGGAGAGGGGACACTGGGGGTTTATCCTGCTCAGGGCTGTACTTTTCTCATTGGTGAGCTGCTGCATCCCCCTTGGGAAATACTCAAGTGCCTCATTATTCTTCTCAACTCGGGTGTCGCCTTAGCAACCCATCCCAGAATCCCTCCCCTGGGGATTTGTCCATGCTCCTGTGAACACCTTTAGCACCCTGGGTCTCTCTCCATCACAATGCCTAGCACTGGGTTCCAATTGCTTGATAAGTATTTGTTCCCCAGGATTGGCATCTCTTGCGCAGGGTACCTAGGCAGGCAGGCTGCATTTGCTGAGTCACTGGCCACCCCTGGAGGGCTGCTCCAGCAGTGCCTTCTCCCCGTGGTGCCCTCCTCTGCGCTGGTCCCAGTGCTGCTGCCCCTCTGCTCTGTGATGTTAAGTAATACCCCTTCACTCACCTGTCCAGGGAGGAGGAGGAGCTGGATCATCTCTTTCCAGTGCTGATATCCCCAGGCAAGGAGTGTATGAGACAATGGCCATAATCCTGGCTCCTTTTAAACTCCATCATCTTTCCCCTTGTAGCCACGTTTCTGCTGGGGTGGTATGGTCAGGGAAGGGCAAGCACAAACCTATCACCCAGAGATCCAGAACCTTCTCTGTTAAACTGGGCATCCTGGGGCAGGCACTTGGCTTCTGGTTAAGGTGCCCATCTTTAGAGTGTTTGGGGTCACATCCTGACTGTGGCTCCTGACTCCAGCTTCTTGCTAATGCAGATCCTGAGAGTCAGCCGTGATGACTCAAGTAATTGGGTTTCTGCTACCCACATGGAAGACCTGCAGTGAGTTTTGGCCCAGGCTGGGCACTGTTGCAGTCATTTGGGGGAGTGAAACTGTGGATGGGAACTCTGTCTCTCCAATAAAATCAACTGGCATCTTCTAGCAATTTTTATCTCAGTAAATTGCATCAACATCCATTTAGTAGCAGGACAGAAACCCAAGGGCCATCCTCTGACACCTTGTTTGTCTTCACCATTGTCCCCATCTAGTCCTTACCTGGTTCTGGAAAGTGTCTAAACATCTGCTGAGTCCCACATACCTCTCCATTTACAATTTCCACCCCAGCCCCACCCCCAGTGCTCTGCCAACTCTACCCCCTGCACTGTCCTCCTGCTCTGACATTTTGTACCCGAGCCAAGGCAAATACTACTGGCACAGTCTCTGTGCATCTCCTCTGTCTCTTCCACCATTTAGACTCCACACTGCGTCCAGAGTGATCTTGAAGTTCAAATCTGACTCTGACACCCTCCTTGTTAAAACGCTTTGAAGGTTTACTGTCATTCTTAGGACAAAGATTTGTTTTTTCACCTAGAAAACTTTTATTTAAGGTATACAGACTTCATGCATTTCAATATATACAAATTTAGGAACATAGTGATTTTTCCTATCCTCCCCTCCCCCCACCTGCACTCCCACCTTTCTTCCTTCTCTATCTCTTATACACATTCTTATTTTTTTTTTACAAGATCTATTTTCAGTTAACATTTTACTCATAAGGTTAATCATACATTAAATAAAGAGGTAAACAAATAGTATGAAGAAAAAAAAATCATTCCTCAACAGTCAGGACAAAGGCTGTTCAAAATTATGGCATCTCAAAGTGCCCATTTCACTCCTATAAGATACCTTTTAGGTACTCTGTTACCACAGGTCAGGTCAGGGAGAACATATGGTATTTGTCTTTTTGTGACAGGGTTATTTCACTGAGTATAATGATTTTTACTTGCATCCCTTTTGTTGCAAATGAAAGGACTTCATTTTTTTTAAACTGCTAATTAGTATTCCATAGTGTGTGTGTGTATTTATGTGCATATCTATATCTATATATCTATATATATATATATATATAGATACACACTATAATTTCTTCATCCATTCTTCAGTTGATAGACATCTGGGTTAATTCCATATTTTAACTATTGTGAATTAAGCTGTAGTAAACATGGGGGGGGTACAGATTACTCTTTCATATGCTGATTTCTTTTCATTTGGGTAAATTCCCAGAAGTGGGATGGCTGGGTCATATGGTAGGTCTATATTCATATTTCTGAGGTATCTCCATACTGTCTTCCATAGTGGCTTTACCAGTTTATGTTACCACCAATAACGGACAGGGTACCTTTTCCCCCACATTCTTACTAGCATTGGTTGTTGATTTCTGTATGACAGCCATTCTAACTGTGGTGAGGTGAAACCTCATTGTCGCTTTGACTTGCATTTCCCTGCTGGCTAGTGATCCTGAGCATTTTCTCAAGTGTTTGTTGGCAATTTACATTTCCTCTCTTGAAAAAATGCCTGTTCAAGTCCTTTGCCCATTTCTTAACTGGATTGTTTGTTTTGTTGTTGTTGAATTTCTTGAGCTCTTTATAGATTCTGGATGTTAACCCTTTATCAGCTGTGTAGTTTGCAAATGATTTCTCCCATTCTGTCAGCTGCCTCTTCACTTTGCTGAATGTTTCTTTTGCAGTGCAGAAGCTTCTCAGCTTGAAGTAACACCGTTTGTCAATTTTGGCTTTGATTGGCTGTGCTTCTGGGGTCTTTTCCAAGAAGTCTTTGCCTATGCCAATGTTTTGCAGGGTTTCCTCAATCTTCTCTAGTAATTTGATGGTATCAGGTCATAGATTTACATCTTTGATTCATTTTGAGTAGATTTTTGTGTAAAGTGAAAGGTAGGGGTCTTGTTTCATACTTCTGCATGTGGATCCAGTTTTAGGACAAAGGTTAAAGTCCAGGAATAGTCTACAAGCCCCTCATAATCCTTCAACCTGTTCTCACAAACTCTCCTCCAGCTCACTTGTTTAGCCAATCTGGCCTTCAGTCCTGTCATCTTGTACCTTAGGGTACCCCTTGCCACAGGTCCTTTAAACATACTTATCATCTGATATAGTTGTAAGTATTACTTGATTAATATCTGTTTTCATCAGCCTGTTAAACCTAGGAAGGCAGAACCATGTCTCTTTTTGTTCACTACTGTATCTTTTTCCTAAACATGATGCTTAATACTCAATAAGCATTTGCTGAATAATTTAATAGATAAAGGAAGGAAGGAAGGAGAGATGTAGACTGACCTTGGTCTATACTTGTATGCTCACTTTTTTGGGCTCTATCCAGTTTTTGATACTAACTTATAATTACTAACATTTAATAAGAAGAGACTTTACTTGGGCAACCCTATTCTCTGTGTTTTATTAATTACACTCTTAATATTCTAAAGAGAATAAAGATTTAGTCCATTGTAAAAGGTTCCATATGGCCTTAAGAATTAGTTCTAATAAAATGATGAATGGCGCTTCACTCCATTAACAAATGATCATTAATTTTAATTCATACATCTGACATCTGTTCCTGATCTTTGTCCTTTCAAGTGTAATTAAAATAATAGTAAATATGCAGCCCATCATTGAGAGTCACAGGTGCTTGTACCGTGACATATCTACTCTCTAGCCAGGGAGACAGCAGTGCTGTGAGGGAGGGATGCATTCCAGTTGGCTTGGGTAGAGTGAGCAGGGCTGTGAAGGATCAGGAATGGGGTTGGTTTGTGCAGGGAATGGCTGCTCAGGGGATAGCCTGGAAATGGGTGGCTTGTGCTAGTCTTGAACCCGTTTTGCAGAGGGCAGCTCTGTTGTTGTGGCCTTTTTACTTCTGGAACCCTGTTTATTTTTGAGGTCCACCCAGAAAGTGTTGGGATTTCAAGGGGCTTGGGAAGACTTCCTTCTCACTCTTACCCCCAAGAGAGCCTAACCAAATACATGTGAGATTCCCGAAAGGAGCCGAGTCCCTTCTCTGAATAATTAGGACTATCAATGGCAATGCCTTTAGGGAAGAGGAGGTATTTGGGTTCCCTGCTAAAGGACTCATTGGCATGAATTTCAACAACTTCTTGCACTCAAGTAAACTTCCATCTTTTTAATTTCATGTTCCATGAACTCTTCAGAGTTGCCTTTTGTACAAATGACTGACATGAGCTGATTTCCCAAGAGGCAGCTCGACCTTGGGAAGGATCCTAAGGTACATACCAGAAGGACAAGGTCACAGAAAGGGAGAATTCATACCCTTTCCTGGGTATTTCCAGAACACTTGGGTTCAGAGCTTTCTAGCTCTTGTTGGAGGCACGGGAGCTCCTGGCAGCAGGCAGCCTGTGGAAGGGAGAAGCTTGGGCGAAGCCTGTCCATAGGCTCAGTTCTGGTCTGAATCCTGGGAAGCTTGCAGTTTCCAACTTTGTCAATGTCTGTAAGAGTCCCTGGCCCCTGGGACCCAGGGGAAAACTTCTCCATCAGCTGGGGCAGAAACTGGCAGAACTCCCCAACACTAAACTTCTCATGCCTCTTTCTGGGAGAGAGCGTGGATGGCATAAAATTTTACTATACTGGGAAAAACTATGCAAGGGAAGTATTTTCCATATACCTGGGTCTGAATTGTTACAGGGAAATTTTACTGTCATAGAGCCCATGATCTCAGAAACCAGGTTTTTATCCGGAGGGCATTCTACTTTTATAACCACATCAAATCAGTGGAACATATGAGCTTATGAAGATACTGTTTCTCAGATCTGTTGTGTTTGTGAAACCGATTTCTGCTCTTGGCACAGTTTCAGCCATGGTGCTGTCTCGGGAGAGGAGTGGGCATCTTTCTTCACCTCCTCCCTCCCTTTTTTCCTTTCTCATTTCCCTCCCTCCCTTTTCCCCCTTCCCTCCACCCTCTTTTCTCTGTCTTCCCCTGCCCCTTTCCGACCAAAGGAAAAGTTTATGAATTTTCTGGGGATCTGTTTCCTGGACTGAACCCACTGGTGCTGCTGGCCCTGGGTACAGGAAGGAGAAATCTCTCGAAGTCCCATCCCTCAGCCCTCTTCCAGTTTCCCTGTCCTTGTAGGGGGTGGGAGGGAGAAGTGACTCCCCTGGCCACAGCCCACACACAGGCAGAGGACATGGCTATGGTGCTGGAACAAACTGTGAAGGGCAGATGTGCTGCAGAGGAGTTGGGGTGAATGATCCGAAGCCATGCACATCTTTTCTGCTTCCTCATGGGTCCTCCCTCTGTTGAACACAGGGAGCCTGTAACTCCCCTTGACTTAAACTGGCTATTCCCAAGTAAGTGATTTAGTTGCCACCTTCTTCCAAGGTGTGACTTTGTCTGTCAATTACCTTGCATGTCCTCCACCTAAATGTCTAAGATGTTACCTTTGGACAGCTCTAGGCTAGGCATGCTGTGACAGAAAGACACAGTGGCTTTAAATGACTTTAGATTTGACTGAATCTGAACCGGCATTTGGATATTCTAATTCCAACACCTTGTAGTAGATGAAGAAAGAGGAATTAAGATTGTGTGTGTGCAAAGTTGGATAGCCATGTGGAGAAATAGCTATATTTTTCTTTGGAAAAAAAAAAGGATCACAGTATATTTAGCTATATGTTCTGGTGAAGGACCCCAAAATCGGGAATCCCACATGCTTGGGTGGTCGCCCAAAGACCCAAACTCCAGACCAAGTTGATGCAAGAGCACGAGGATTTTATTAGGCATTTGTGCAAATGGGCTCCCTGCCAGCAATGCCGAAGAGAGGCTCCGAGCTGCAGTCAACAGCAGTTTTTAAAGAAAAGAACCACAAGATTAACATATTTCGCGCGCTTTGATTTGATTGGCTAGTTTGAAAGTTACCAAGAGTACTCATTGGATCCTTTAGATGGGGGGGCGTGGCTATCCCGGGCGGGCGCCTGGGCGGGAGTTACAACCAGTTTTTTTTCCTGGGGAAACCGGAACTGGGGAGTGAAACTCTCTCGAAACCTATAGAGTATTGGCTAACCTGGGGGGGGGTTCCTTGGGTTATTCACTGGAAAAAAAGTCTTTTCTATAGGAAGATCAAAGGGAGGAAAATCTCATAGCTAACCATGTGGATATTCTAGACATTTTTTCCTTTGCAAGTACCTTTATAGTTTTCCAAAATCGTCACATATTACATTTACTACTAACTTGTTAGCTGCTTTTTTCACTTACTAATCTGTGTGTGTGTTTCCATGACAATATATAAAAATCTACACCTCACTTTTTTAATGGTTGTGTAGAATATAGTTGGATGGAAGCAAATTAATTTATGTGACTAATCCTCTATTGATGTATGTTGGGGTTGTTTTGTAGTTTTCACTGTTACAAACAACTCTAAGGTAAACATCACTTTAAAAATTTTAAAATTTGTGGGACTGGCACCCTGGCTCACTTGGTTGATCCTCCGCCTGCAGCGCCAGCATCCTATGTGGGCACCAGGTTCTAGTCCCGGTTGCTCCTCTTCCAGTCCAGCTCTCTGCTGTGGCCTGGGAGGGCAGTGGAGGATGGCATGAGTGCTTGGGCGCCTGCACCTGCATGGGAGGCCAGGAGGAAGCACCTGGCTCCTGGCTTCAGATTGGCATAACTCTGGCCGTAGTGGCCATTTGGGGGGTGAACCAACAGAAGAAAGACCTTTCTCTCTGTCTCTCTCCCTCACTAACTCTGTCAAATAAAAAAATAAAAAAAAAAAAAAACCCATGAAAATCCAAAACTAAAAAAAATTTTAAAATTTGCTCAATTATATTCATAAAATGAATCTTAGCATTTTTGAGTTGAAGGTATCCTCTTGGAATACATGCCTGTTATTAAAAACTTAAAAACAAATGCTCTTCCAAACCCAGCCCATCTCTTCCCCATAGATAATGTGACATATTTACATGTGTTTTGTTAAGCTGTGATTTACTGAAGATTAGTGAGACACAGGAAGGATAATGGACTGTTAAGCAACAACAGCAGCAAACAGCTCCTGTTAGGCGTTTTCTTCTGATTCCTCTATTCTGTTTCATCAGTCCCACCCCAGCACCTTACTCAGTTGCTCCCTTGAGTCCTTTTACTTCCTTTATTATGCACAGGATGTCTCCTCTTGGGTGTGGGACCTGGAGGTCAACCTGTCATTCATCCATTCAACAAACACCTACTAAGTGCCACCAGCTCATGTTCTGCTCTAAGATTAGGTGTTTGGCAGGGGACCAGAGAGACCATTGAGAAAGAGAGAGGGAGAGAGAGAGGTGGAGGGAGAGGGAGAGGGGGAAGGAGAGCAGGAAGGAGAGCTGGAGTGAGAGGTGCTAAGATGTGGGACCTATTTATTCATCCTACATTTCTGCTGTAAGGTTTTACTTATTGTACCTTACCACCCATCTTAACATAGAACTGTTTTTAAGGGAATCGGTTAGGCAGAGATACAGGGCAAACACATATCAAGAGAAAGGCGAGATCTGCGGGAGGGATTTGGAAACTCCCTTTTAATTGGGAAATCTTCTGGCCTCCAGGGAGTTTTCCCTACTTCCTGAGAGGGAGCAATGGTAGCTCCACATACGGGAAGTCTGGATCATGCCAAAGTTCCTTCAAGGCACTTTGCTCTCTCCTGGAGTCGAAAAAGAACCAGGCAGAGCACAGCAGCATCCCTCGCCTGAAACAAAGTCCATGGAGTGGAGCAACAGCTTTTGCCAGCTAAGAATCAAACTGAATTGCGATGTCCTCACTGTAGTCCACTGATGCGGGATTGGTCATGAGGACAGGAAACAAGTCATCCATTTACTTGGGCCATGGCTCACCTGGTTCATGAATGTAACCCCCGTAGCAAATGCTCCTATTTCTTATGCATATTTTCCTTTTATTTGGATGTCCAACAAGTTCTATTTCCTTTGAAAATTCAAGTAAGTATTGGCTTTTAATTTTTGTTGGTAATGAATAACTTGTGATGTAGATGTTCCCCACATCAGTCCCCACAGTGACTGCTGTACTTGCCGGCCTAAGTAGAAGCTGATTTCAGAAAGTCAAGGGGTACAATTCCATTGGATGGTGCTCATGTGGCCCTGATAGTGTAACAGTAAATGAGGACATTAGAATAAACACCATGAAGTCCTGGCTGTGTGCATCAATAGTGTTTTTTTTTTTTTTTTTTTTTTTGACAGGCAGAGTGGACAGTGAGAGAGAGAGACAGAGAGAAAGGTCTTCCTTTGCCGTTGGTTCACCCTCCAATGGCTGCCGTGGCCATTGCACTGCACTGATCTGATGGCAGGAACCAGGAGCCAGGTGCTTCTCCTGGTCTCCCATGGGGTGCAGGGCCCAAGCACTTGGGCCATCCTCCACTGCACTCCCGGGCCACAGCAGAGGGCTGGCCTGGAAGAGGGGCAACTGGGACAGAATCCGGCGCCCCGACCGGGACTAGAACCCGGTGTGCCGGCGCCTTTTTTGTTTTTTTTTAAAGCTATTAGAGTTACAGAGTTTTTCATTTTGTAATACCATTTGTGATTATGCTGGAGTGGGCAGGAAAGAGGAGGCTCTGGTGGTATGAATTGTTTTTGGATGTGTTAAGGGGGCATACTGGATTAAGGCTCCAAGGTT
Source organism: Sylvilagus floridanus (assembly GCA_949820135.1). Lineage (NCBI taxonomy): Eukaryota > Metazoa > Chordata > Mammalia > Lagomorpha > Leporidae > Sylvilagus > Sylvilagus floridanus. Next base: position 162,615,454 of record OX463236.1, read on the forward strand.
TTGTTTTATATCTAGCCCTGATTCCTTCTAGCTATGTGGCCTTTGTACACCGTTTCTCTTACATGGCACTCAGCTGTACTGTCTGGGAAACAGGGTCACTAAGATTGCCTTACCCATATTTTGGACTGCTGAATGGAATGAAAAAGACAAGGCATGAAAAACTACTTTGTCAAAGACAAAGTGTGATCAGTCTTAAGGTACTGTTTTGGGTTGTGCTTATGAAGTGATGCAAAATGTCTAGAGATACAAAATGTTGGCCAAAATTCCCAATGTACACATTGGAAATGACCCATTGATCCCATGAATTAATTTTTGGTCCTGACTGAGACAGTTTCAACACAGTCTATCATTTTTAGTGATGGTTGTTTTATGAGCAAATCTAGGCTCGTCTCTGTATTTTTCCTTCTTCTTAGAAGGATCAGTTCCTCCTCGGAGACTGGGCACAGAGGACTGGATGGCAAAAATCAGTGACTCCTAAACCTAGCTTTCCACAGATACAGAGGAACTTTTACAAAATGCCGACTTGAGGTCCTCACCCCAGACTGACTCAGGTGAAGTTCTCTGAGGCCAAGGCCCACGGTCTGGGTGTCTAATCAACTCCCCAGTGCTTCCAGTACACAACTGTGTGGAGGAGGAGGTATTAGGAGGCCTAGGTTCTACCTTTTGCTTGGTCAATGTTACTGAGTTTCTCTGAGCCTCATTTCCCTCACTGGTGAGTTGTGTGTGTTTTTGTTTGTTTGTTTGTTTGTTTGTTTGTTTTTTGACAGGCAGAGTGGACAGTGAGAGAGAGAGAGAGACAGAGAGAAAGGTCTTCCTTTGCTGTTGGTTCACCCTCCAAATGCTGCCACAGCTGGCGCGCTGCAGGCAGTGTACCAAGCTGATTGGATGGCAGGAGCCAGGTGCTTCTCCTGGTCTCCCATGGGGTGCAGGGCCCAAGCACTTGGGCCATCCTCCACTGCACTCCCGGGCCACAGCAGAGAGCTGGCCTGGAAGAGGGGCAATCAGGACAGAATCCGGCGCCCCAACCGGGACTAGAATCCGGTGTGCCGACACTGCAAGGCGGAGGATTAGCCTAGTGAGCCACAGCACCGGCCTGAGTTGTGTGTTTTTAAGCTGCCTTCAAAAATACCAGGACAGAGGAACGTCAGATAACGTGGTGAGCGGTGAAACATTTGCGGCCTCTGGAGACTTCTCATTGCTTTTGCTCTTTCTATACTCTGAGATGCTGGAAGTCTCTGTCTGAAATGAGTTCTATGGCCCAGGAAGTTTGGAACCCACTAAGGATGTGTGACCTATGCATTACCTCCCAGCTCTGACAGTCCTCTGGCTATGTAGTCACAGCTAGGCTGCTCTCAGAGAAAGGTGGTGTAAAAGTCCTTTCTTTTGTTTTACATTCTGGTTATTAGAAGTCAGCACAAATGTCAGCCTCATTGAAAGCCCAGCTTGGAGGATAATTTGGATCTTCAAAGAATACTCTCTGGCTCCTTGAAAAAGTTGTGCTAAGGCAATTAAATGTTATTTGAAGGAAAGAAAAAGCATACGCTGAGTACTGAATAACAGGAATAGTACTAAAAAAAAACCCAGAAAATAATCCTTACCCTGGGATCAAAGCCAGCAAGAGGGAGAGTGATTGTGTGCAGCGGATAAGGAGAGAGGGGAAGAAAGGCAGGCATTAGGATGGCCTCGGCTCCATTAAAGATGTGGATAGTCTTCCGACTTCAGAACAATAGCTGGCAACAGACACGTGAACGGCCCCCTGAGAACTCACAGTGTGAGAAACACTGGACTATGCATCTCTATTCAGACAAGGGGAGAAAGAAAGAAATGACACAAACAAGTGGACATAATCGTTTGCCATTCAAGGTAGCCACCGACAGCTCTGCATATGGTGTGTGGAGATTCTGGAACATGGAGGGGGATCTCCTTTGGAATGACTATTCTCGTTCCAGAGAGCTGGGAGCCAGATGAGCATGGGCCCGACTTAAAGAGGAGGTGAATTGTGCTGTTTTTGATGCAGAACTGTATTTCTCAGTTTCATCGCCCAAGTTATTCAACAAACTTGGCTCCAGAAGACTTTGATTGTTTCCAAAACTCAACTCCCACGAAGCACAAAGATATGCCATTACTGAAGATATTTTGAAAACATGCTGCAGACTCTGGGGAGAATCCCTCCAAAAGAGACGAAAAACTCTTGAGCAACGCTGGGAGTAAGTGCATGGGGCCTCCATGTGTCAACCGAGGACCAGCTCCAGTTGGGCTGTAGGGGGTTGTGCTTGATGCTTTTGTTGGTGTGTTCACGGAGCTTCTGGAGAACGAGGAAGATTGGGTTGCAGACCTGTGGGGCCCTGAGAAGCAGTTACATCATAGCCGGGGGATTTTCTGACTTGGATGCAAGAATTCACAGAGCACCATGTCCTCCGGGCAAGGGAAGCTATCGGAGAAACAGGCCATCGACATTAAAACACCTAACTCCGCAAGGCCACATGTGCTAAGGGCATTAGTTCACTGGTTCTCGGCCATATTGTAAGGAGCAGAAAGAGAAATTCTTAGGCCAAATACATCTGGGAAACAGTTGAAGGAAAATGAGTTTTTCTTTTATTGCAGGACGTTTCATAACCTTTGCTATTCTAGGAAAGGGATATTGCATGCAGCATGTTCCAAGCGTGTTTGCTCATGGAGCCATTTATTTGCATGGTGTCTTTCGGGACTAATGTTCTGTGGACTACACGTTGCACAGAGAAGAAACTGGGTCAGCAAATCCTAAAGATCTTAGAGTCTGTTTTCTCTTCTTAGAAATCAGGTTATGGGCTCAGAGAGAGAAAATGATTTTCCCAGGATCACACAGATGGTTTCTGGTTCACTGTGAATGAGAACCCAGTAGATCACATATGAAGATGCTGGTCTTAGGAATCCAGGCGTCCATCTTTCTACTGCATCATGCTGCATTTGTCCCTCTTCCTTGTGTTTCTCTGAGGGACAGGGGGTTGGGTGCAATTCTGCAGCAACACCGAGATCAGCAGAGGGGTAGTTAGGTCAGATCTGGGAGGCCTTTTTGGACTTGATCCATCTTGCAGCTTTTTCCTCCATCTTGCAGCTAACTCTGTTGTATCCTCACTGTCTCCCAGAGGCAGATGCTGTTATTTTATTCTCAGCTCTTGCTTCTTTTCCCACATAGGGTGCATGATGTATCTTCTCCTTTCTCGTGATGTTGGGCTTAGCCATGTGCGATATGTGTGATGGGCTGATTTTGTCCCCCTCAAGTTCCTATGTGGAAATCCTAACCCCCAGTACCTCAATAGATGACTGTATTTGGTGATAGGGTCTTTAAAGAGGTAATTAAGTGAGAACAAGGCCATGACTGTGGGTCCTTATGCAATACAACTGCTGTCTGCCTTCCTGAGAAGAGGGAGTTGTGGCCACAGGCGCACACAGAGGAAAGAGCATGGGGAAGCAGAGGGAGGAGGCTGCCAGCTCTCAGCCAAGGAAAGAGTTCTAGAAGAGACTATCTGCCAATCCCTTGATTTTGGACTTGTAGAATCCAGAACTGTGAAGAAATGCATTTCTATGGTATATGCACCCCCAGTCCATGCTGCCCTAACAAGTCACTCAATATGACATGTGACCTGCTTTGGCCCAAGGTGTGTGGGTGGAAGTGCTGGTGAGCCAGCTGTGTGACTGGCTTGTAAGAGGCATTGCCCCTTTCCACTCCCACCTCCCCGATTCAGCCCTGTACGATGAGAAGAACCTGTCCTGGATGGCTGCTCACCCAGAAAGAGAGGCAAGTGGAGCAGAATAGAGCCAACGTCCACGTGTAGGTTAAAGCTGAGCAACCCCAGCTCACCCACACACATGTGAGGAAGAAAATAAATGTGTCAGGGCTGGCACTGTGGCGCAGTGGGTTAACACGCTGGCCTGCAGTGCTGGCCTCCCATATGGGCGCTGGTTCTAGTCCCTGCAGCTCCTCTTCTGATCCAGCTCTCTGCTATGGCTTGGGATAGCAGTAGAAGATGGCCCAAGTTCTTGGGCCCCTGCACCTGTGTGGGAGACCTGGAAGAAGCTCCTGGCTCCTGGCTCTGGATCAGCCCAGCTCTGGCCGTTGTGGCTATCTGGGGTGAACCAGCGGATGGAACACCTCTCTATCTCTACCTCTCCCTGTAACTCTTTCAAGTAAATAAAATAAATATTTTAAAAAAATGTGTCATATAACCATTGAAATTGTGGGGTTGTTTGTTAGTGTTTTGAAGTGATAGTTGGCTAATTCAGTCCTCCATTAGGCTGTAAGCTCATTGAGGGAAAGTCTCTCTTGAGCACTGTTGTATTTCCAGGTCTTAGCATGGTACTTGTATGCGTTGGTGCTTAATTAATGCTTGAATTCATAAACAAAGAGTGATGAGCCCTGAAAGGCTTTGGACCAGGTTGATGATGTAAGTTGCAAGAAGCTTAATTTGGAGTGATTTGTAGAACAGATTAGAGAGGGGGTGACTAGTTAAGAGAGGATTGTCTAGGGTGGAAGTTGTGAGGACATGGACCAGGGAGTGGTGTGGATGCAGATGCTGTGGAATCTGAAGCTTGTTTCGTTTTGGGGACCCTCTTTAACGATGGAGTTCAAATAATCCAAAATTGTGAAATTAAAAGTAAAGACTGGTCCATGGAAGAGGCCAATGGATGTGAGATTCATAAATCTACCTCTGCCAGAGGCATGTAAATAATAGCCACCATCTGTATGTAGTATTTGTATAGTGCTGAGCTGTGTGTTTGTATTTATTATCTTTGTTTTAGCTAACAGAATGCTGGCTTCTGTAATGGATAAAGCCACAAAAATCTCAGGGACTTACATCATTTATGGGTTCAATCCCTACCAAATTTGTATATTCGAGTCCTAATCTCTCTCACCTCAAATCTGACTTTTTTTTTTTTTTGGAAATAGGGTTGTTGCAGATGTAAACAGTTAAGATGAGGTTATAGGGTGGTCTCTAATCTCATAAGACTGGTGTCGTTATAAGAAGGGGAGATTCAGACACACAGAGGGAGGTAGGAGACGGGATGAACATCAACAAGCCAAGGGATGCCAAAGATTGCTGGCAAATCACCAGAGACTAGGGAGGGCAGCTTGCAGCCCAAGGTAACCCTGCTGCACCCTTGATCTTGGATTTCCATCTCTGTTCTTTAGGCCATTCTGTTTAGGGTGCTTTCTTACATCAGCCTGGGCAAACCAATACAAGGAGCCTTCAGAGACTTTATGGGAAAATGTAAGGGGAGACAATTTTGAAACCCATGCATTGTTTTTCATAGTACATATTTTCATGAACTCTTGGGAGACCTTTTATATGCATTGATTTAAAATTTTTTTACACTAAAATAAACTTATCTTTTAATTCTGTTTCCACAAACTTTTTGAATATCCTTGTACAATGTCTGAATGAGTGTTGCTGTTTAATAGGTAGCTGTCATCCAAGGAGCCATTGGAAGTCCAGGCCTTTCCCATCTGTGGTTCTGCCATCAGCACTCATGGCTTCCAAGACCACTGTCTGGTCGACAAGAAGATGACAGAGGGGGAGTAGCAAGTGAATGGTGTTGTAGGCCAACTTCTGGAGGTGGCACAAACCACCTCCACTTCTATTCCATTGGTTAGAACTCAGTCATGTGGGTGTACTTAAAGCAAAGGATGCTGGGAAGTGTAGTCTGTGTGACCACAAGGAGGACATGAATTTGGAGATCAGTCTCAGTCTTTTCTCATAACTATGGTATGGGATAGGTAACAAGAAAAATATGATAGTCTCAGCTCATATAGCTAGAAATTGGTATGTGTTTTATGTTTTTATAAAAGAAAATCTTGTAAAACTAACTTATAAAAAACCTGTATAGAAGTATATAATATAAAACATATAAATAGTCCTGTTTGTTTCCCCTCTCCCAAAGCCAGGCCCAGAGGACTCTGGAGCGCTAGCTCTCAAGGCAGAACCCCAGGGTCTCAGTTGCAGCTTCATCCACCTGCCAAGGTGGTTTGACTGACCTGAACAGGTGAGGAGTCACAGCAGGGCTTACAGAAGCAGCTGAATGGGAGCATGTCTGCTCCCTAAGACAGAAGTCATCTTCCCTGCCCTGCAGGTGCCCTGGTTGGAAAATTGCCCTGATTTCTACACACAGGGAACCTAAAGACCCTTCCATTTGTGACCTATGTTTATTGTGTGACATAGATGGAGCTTAAGATGAAGGTAGGAGGTTGGAACAGCATCAGATCATTAGGGCTGAAATGTGTTAAGTACTGATGGAAGGAGCAACCCAGCACAGTCAAGAATGGTTATCAATGTTTTTAAGGTTAGGGGCCTGGTTTAATTTTCTTTGGTAAATGACTTCAATGGTAGCTCCAACTTTGACCTAACTGTGGCCTTTTTTTTTTGTTAAATATTTATTTATTTATTTGAAAGGCAGAGTTACAGAGGGGCAGAGGCAGAGAGAGAGAGAGAGAGAATTTTCCATCTGCTGTTCACTCCCCAAATGGCTGCAATGGCTGGAGCTGGTCAGATCTGAAGACAGGAGCTAGGAGCTTCTTCCAGGTCTCCTGCATGGGTGCAAGGGCCCCAAGTACTTGTGTCATCTTCTACTGCTTTCTCAGGCCAGAGAAGAGAGCTGGATCAGAAGTGGAGCAGCCGGGACTTGAACTAGTGCCCATATGGGATGCCAATACCGCAGGTAGCGGCTTTACCCATTATACCACAGTGCTAGCCCCATAACTGTGGTCTTTGACTCCCTTGCTTTCCCCCCTTACACTAAAAATATTGATTCTAACTCAACTCCATTTAAGCCTTGGGTAATTTAAGGTTTAATTTCTCATTTGGAGAAAGAGATACATTGAGTTGGATTGTTGTCAAGTCATCTGGAGGGGCAGTGTTGGTTCCAAGCATAGGGATTCCCCTCTGGTTTTGCTCTCTGCGACATTTGGCAACATTCATCTTTGTTTTTTGCTGTACAACTCTCCCAGGTGCTTCTTATCTTCCAGGAACACCCACCTTGTTCAAGTGCTACTGCTTTGTTGGAAAATAGGTTTTAATTCTCTTAAGTTGAAATGTTTCCCTCATTTGCTTTTCATTCATTTGACAAACATTTATTGAATGTTTTCCTGTGCCAGGTCCCAAAGGTACTAATGTGAATAAGTCTGTCCCTGCCCTCCAAAACCCCAATGGCTAGTGGGGTTGGTTCCATTGTCTCAGGAGCTTGTACCTTGCATTGTAGGAAGCTGGGTTATCTTATCCTGCATTTCAGTGGCTGTTTAACGCACTAGAAAAAAGATTGGGCATAGTTTTCCTAGTTTTAAAATCCTAAAACTTGGCACCGGATTCTGTCCCGGCTGCCCCTCTTCCAGGCCAGCCCTCTGCTGTGGCCCAGGAGTGCAGTGGAGGATGGCCCAGGTGCTTGGGCCCTGCACCCCATGGGAGACCAGGAAAAGCACCTAGCACCTGGCTCCTGCCATCAGATGAGCGCGGTACGCCGGCCGCAGTGCGCCGACCGTGGCAGCCATTGGAGGGTGAACCAACGGCAAAGGAAGACCTTTCTCTCTGTCTCTCTCTCACTGTCCACTCTGCCTGTCAAAAAAAAAAACAAAACAAAAAAAAAAACAAAAACAACAACAACAAAAAAAATAAAATCCTAAAACCTGTCTCTGTAAGCATATAACTTACATTGACTTCCAGGTCTCGAAGGAGCCTGAGGGAGGTGTGGGGACAGAGAGGATAACGAATTTAAAGGGAGACAGGAGGTCAAAATCTTGGCGTCCCTCATATGATTTGAGGGGTGTGTAGTGCACCCCTCTTTGACTTTTCCCAGCCAGTCTTCCGGGATGAAAAGTGAGAGATTACTTCATCCACTTGATTTGATGGCTACATGTATAGGTTCAGAACAACTCCTCTAGACAATATGTTTCCCCAGGAGTGGCTTTTTGTGCATTTTATAGAAAGCAGTCACTCGACTCCTGGGGAGAACTTCTGACTTCCTCTGTCGTGGACTGCAGGGATCAGCAAACTACGGCCATCTGGTTTTGTATAGCCCTTGGGCTAAGGATTTCGAATTTTCAAACAGTTGAAAAGAACCAGAAGAAGAATATTTTGTGATGTGAGAAAATTATATGAAGTTCAATTTCTGTGTCCATAAATAAAGTTTTATTGGAACACAGCCATGCTCATTAATTTACGTATTGTTCATGCCTGCTTTTGCTACAATGGCAGAGCTGAATGGTTGTGATAGAGGCCATGTGGCCCAGAAATAAAGCTGACAATATTTACTATCTGGCCCCTTCAGAAGGCTTGCTAACCCCTTATATAGTGCCTTACTTGCTGGTAGAAAAGAGTTTTTAAAAAAGACATCTTAATACCTGGCATCAGGATCTGTTCAATGGAGGAAATTGTTTTTGTTTAGAAAACAATTGTTTGGGCCATTTGGTATGAAAGGATGGACCCCAAAGGTGAGTTGGGAGCAGCACACAATTGCTCTGCAGAAAAACAGTGAACGGTTCCCTCTGTGCCTCCTTGTCCAGGTGGGCAAAGGGGGCCCTTGTCGTAAGACACATCCCGGTGTGACTTCCAGATCTGAGACTTGGGGCTACTCGTTTAACCTTTCTGAACTGCAGACACTCTATTGGTGATACAGGAACAAAAGTCAGAGGGGTGGCTCTCTAGTTTGTTTGGATAAAATGTTCTGATGTATTTAAGGTCATTTGCATAGAGCCTGGCCTATAGTAACCTGGCAATCTCTCCTAGCTACGAAATATTATTTATAGCAAGTATGATCAAATTTTCATTGCCAGAATGAAATACCTGAGGCAATTTACTTATAAGGAGAACAACTGATTTTGGCTTACAGTTTTGGAGGTTCACAAGCCAAGACTGGGCAGGCCTCGCTGGTTTGCCCTATAGTGATGAAATCATTTCTGGCAGGGTGCAAGGTGGCACAGAGCCTCACTTGGCAAGAGATGAGGCACACATGTCATCTCTTTCTCCTTATGAAGCCTCCAGGATTCAATCAGGGGGACTGTACCCTAATGACCCTCTCCAATCTTACCACTTCCCAAAGGTCTCAACTGTAAACACCACAACTGGGTTAAGTTTCTACCTCCATGTAACCACTAACTTGTGACGTCGGTGTATGAGCTCAGAGGCTAAACATTCAAGCCATAGCATAAGACATAGGAAAATTAAATGGGAGATGTGTGAAGTGCCTGTAATACCTGCTGGCAGAGTCCATGGCACTCAGTCATTCTCAGAGCCAGATAGTTGATTCAATTGGGTCCACTTCTCAGAGTATACAGATGTCCATCTGAAGCCAGAACTGACAACAGGAATACCTGGAGGAACTGGATCCCATGGCTCTTGGATTGAAGGTTGAGGACGATTAATGGGATTTTAGCAGTCTCATCGCAGAGCTGAGCAGCAGGGAACTGGACAGACAGAAACGTGTCAGTGGTGTGGTGTGAGGTACAGTGTTGAAGAGGACTGCAGTGGCCACGGTGATGATGACTGTCAGACTGACTTGCCAAGAAAGTAAGGAGTTCCTAGGGTGTGAGAATATCTTGCCCAGTACGACAGAGGCCGGGAGACATTAAGAAGTATTTTATGGCCGGCGCCGCAGCTCACTAGGCTAATCCTCCACCTTGCGGTGCCAGCACACCGGGTTCTAGTCCTGGTTGGGGCCCCGGATTCTGTCCCAGTTGCCCCTCTTCCAGTCCAGCTTTCTGCTGTGGCCCGGGAGTGCAGTGGAGGATGGCCCAAGTGCTTGGGCCCTGCACCCCATGGGAGACCAGGAGAAGCACCTGGCTCCTGCCTTCAGATCAGTGCGGTGCGCCGGCCACGGCAGCCATTGGAGGGTGAACCAACGTCAAAGGAAGACCTTTCTCTCTGTCTCTATCTCACTTTCCACTCTGCCTCTCAAAAAATAAAAAGAAAAAGAAGTATTTTATTTATTTATTTTTGCTGATGATAAGTAATTCAGAGCTTTCATCCTCAACAAAGTTTTTTTTTTTTTTTTTGATCAGCTGTTCATTTAGAACAAACAATATTGGCTGGTCTAGAAGTTGTTTTTGAACCATATGTTAAATGAAAATGATCGGGCACTTATTTTTGGTGTGTGACTAGTTGTGAAGAGCTTGGATTCTGGAGCTAGATTCTAGTCTTGGCTCTGACATTTAGTAGTAGTGATCTTGGTATCTTACTTCACATATTGGGATAATAATAGTGCTTACTTGTGGTAGCCAGCCTAGCTTGCAATGATCCGCATTTACTGGTATTCATACCTGTGTATAGTCTCCTCCTAACTTACCAGGGTTTTCTGTGTAACCGAGGCATAATGCAGCAGAAATACTGGTGCCTCACTTCCAAAACTTACTAGGTTTTAAGATACTACAGCATCAATTTTGGCATTTCTTCCTGGTCTTTCCTTCCCTTCTCTCTCTTCCCCCTCTTTACCTTTCCCCTTCCTTCCCTTCCCCCTCTCCTCTCCTCTCTTCCTTCCCTCCCCACCCCACTCTTTCTCTTTCCTTCCCTCCCCTTCCCTTCTTTTCCCTCCCCTCCCCTCCCCTCTCCTCCCTCCTCTCTTCCCTCCCCTCCATGTGGTAAGAAACTGAGGCTTACTAATAACCACAGGAGTGGGTTTGGAAGTGGCTTCTGCAGTCCTGGATGTCTGTAGCCCTGGCCAAAAGTTGGGCTACATCCTGCTGAGAAACTCTCAGCCGGAACCACCCAGCAAAGCTGCTCCTGAACGCCTGACTCACGGAAACTATAAGATAATAAATGTTTGTTGTTTTAGGTGCATACATTTTGGGGTAATTTGTTATACAGCCTGGGTAACTATATAGTAACTGTGTGGTTGTTAATATTTATGAAGCTCTAGGATAATGCCTGCCACACAGTAAACACCATAGAAGTGTTAGTTAAATTCATAAATCCACACATAAATATGTCCAACCAGCCCTTCTACTTGGTCAAGACCCATACAGCTAAGTCTTCTGCTTTTTTCAAAAGGCAATCTTGCCCATTCTCAAAACCATCTAGAATGAGGAGGAGGCCTGATTTATATTTTCTGCAGAAGGGAAGAGAGATTGCAATGGTAAGTGCCAAAGAAATTAAAAGTCATTTCAGTTTTTCAATTCATTACTTCTGGAAAAAAATTCAAGCCCAGGCTTCATTGCCAGTGCTCTGTTTTAGTGCTGATGATAATTGCGAAGGCAGTATTTTAAATTAGAATGTATAAGACCACATGTAATTAACCTGTACAGAAGGGCTGAGACTTCATATTAGACTATTAAATCAATCCCAGCAGAATCACTAATGCTGAGCAATTGATTTGAAAATACTGTATGGGCAGAGCAAAGAAGCTGGATGCTAATTACCATCAAGGAGAATTTAGCACACTCCGCGGATGCAGTTAGAGTGGCAGCCTTTTTCTCCTGGTCCTTAACCCACTCAAAGCTGAGAATTTAAATTAGTTCACACTGAATACTTAAAACAACCTGGGGGTTCGGGCAAGAGAGGGTTTTTCTGCCACTCTAGAAATGTGATGATCATAACGGGACACTCAGATGTCTGCGTGCCACGGGTCTCTGTAGACTCCGCTGGGTGCCTGTCTCGGAATCCTGGTGAGAAGTCCCTGGAGGAGCCTGTTGTGCTGTTTTCTCACGTAGGTGGCACAAGTTGCTCCCTCTAACTTGTGCATTATGAGTACCACCTTTTTAAAAAAATATTTTTATTTATTTATTTGAGAGGTAGAGTTACAGATAGAGGGAGAGACAGAGAGAGAGGTCTTCCTTCCGTTGGCTCACTCCTCAGATGGCCGCAATGGTTGGAGCTGTGCTGATCCAAAGCCAGGAGCCAGGTGCTTCTTCCAGGTCTCCCATGTGGTGCAGGAGCCCAAGCACTTGGGCCATTTTCCGCTGCTTTCCTAGGCCATAGCAGAGAGCTGGATTGGAAGAGAGGCAGCCAGGACTAGAATTGGCGCCCATATGGGATGCCGGCGCTTCAGGCAGAGGATTAACCTATGTGCTATGGGGCTGGCCCCACAAGTGCTACCTTTTTACATGACCCTTTTAACACTCCTCTCTATTTTTATTCGCTTATACCCTGCAACATCCATTTTCTTTTCTTTCTTTCTTTCTCTTTCTTTCTTTCTTTCTTTCTTTCTTTCTTTCTTTCTTTCTTTCTTTCTTTCTTTCTTTCTTTCTTTCTTTCTTTCTTTCTTTCTAGATTCATTTATTTATTTATTTGAAAGGCAGAGTTACAGAGGGAGAGAGGGAGATCTTCTATCCGCTGGTTCACTCCCCAAATGTCTGCAATGGCCAGGGCTGGGCCGAGTAGGAGCTGGGAGCAGGAGTTTCTTCCAGGTCTTCCACATGGGGGTAGTTGCCCAGGCACTTGGGCCATCCTGCACTGCTTTCCCTGGCACATCAGCAGGGAACTGTATCAGAAATGGAGCAGTCAGGTCTCAAACCCTTCATCCACATGGGATCCTGGAGCTGCAGGCAGTGGCTTAACCCACTAAGCCACAGTGCTGGTCCCCATTTTCTCTCTCCATTCTTTCTCTTTTCCACTGATTTATTCAAGCAACCAGCAAATACCTACAGGCTTCCCACAAGAAAGACCAATGACCACTGCAATAATTTATGTTTATTGAGTATGAGGGTGGGAAAGGCAAGCTACCAGCAGCCAGTCCCTGCTTCTCCTTTGTGACTATAACCAGGCACATGGCCAAATGTGCCCAAACCCTCTCCATGGTGATATGAGAGAAGTGAGGTGTGCCACTTCCAGGTGAGGCCTTGGAAAGAATGTGCATCCTCTGATTTTCTCCTCATTTTCGCCTTCGTTGGCTGGAAGCAGATGCTGCCATCGTTCCAGAGCCTCCAGATGCATAGAGTCTGGGTGCTTGCACGGAGTCTGGGTGCTTGCATGGTTTGGATGGGTTTGAGTGCATTCCTCCAAGGTTCCTGGGCTGGAGGCCTGGTGGAGAAGGGTGATGTTGTCTAAGGTGGACAGCCTGGGCTTGCTCTGCCCTCACCGTTGGGCAACCGTTTCTGATGGCCCTGATGCTCCTTAGATTGAGAGGTGGGACAAATTCCTGTCCCCTTGAATTTTAGTGGCTTCAGTCACCCACCTGTGGCCATTAGAATGCAGTGGAAGCGACCCTGAAGTTAGGTAAGAAGAGGCCGTGGAGCTTCTACTTTTGTTTCTTGGAACACTTATGCTTGGGATGCCCCCTCTTGGAACCCAGATACCACGCTGAGAGAGAGGCCACGTGGAGGTGTTTGCTTCAGGCCATAGCCAGCTAAGCTTCCGGTCAGTAGCCAGTTACGCGAGTGAGTGTACCATCATGGACGTCCATCCAGGACCACAGCCCCAGTTACCATGTGACCACAACTGCTTGAGAGGCCTCAAGCTCATCCCTTCTGCAATTCATGATCCCCGAAATTGTGGACAAAGGAATTTAGTGTTTGTTTTAAATCGCTGAGTTCTGGGGTCATTTCTTATGTAGAACAGGCACATAGATTGCCTCTTTGCATACACTTGTGCTGGTAAACTAAGATCTGAGCCTTTGTGTAGCGGCAGAGGGGGCATAGACAGCCAACCTTGTGCTACTTGATTGGAAGTTACTTAGGACTACTTAATTGCAGAAGATGGTGCACGCCATTAGGTCAAAATCTCAGGTAGTCATAAAACACTATTGCACTTGGGTTTTGTGTTGAGGTCTGGGTGGAGGGAATACGGATTTGTCAATGAAATTCCTTGGAGTCACCCCACTGCATTTTCCCATGTTTTTGCCTAGATGTTTTCTTGTTGAGATTTCTTGTGACATTTCACAAATAGGTGGAGGTTGGAAGGCTCCGATGTGAAGGGGTTAAATATAAAGGTCCCCGTTTCTTGATTGTCAGGAAAAGCAGCCCTTACAGGAAGATTTAAAATGCCTTTCTGTCATCTGCAGTTGGCCACAGTCACCTGAGGAATGTTACATACCAATGCCATGTTAGGGAAAAAAGTAAGAAAAGAAAAGAAAGTCTAGGAGTTTTTTAATAGAGTCTGACGTGACTGTTTTTTAAAACTTCTTGGCCAAGACCCCATTGAGTTGTGCTACATGGAGTTCGTGCCACATTCAGTTTATCATCCAGAAACTTCATGGAACTTGGAAATTTGGAGAAAGACAGAATTGAGTCCCGCCTGAAACTTCCAGTTAGCCCTGCATCGCCAGAACATTCGGGGCTGGAAGTTGAGTGATTTAGTTTTCTTCCTTCGCCCAAGATTGATAACCCAAAGTGAGATTTAGGGATTCAAACAGAGCATCACCCCCACACACAATTTATGTTCCGTTTTGTATAAACAAGCACACTGCAGAAAATTAATGAAAACTGTTGAGCTTTAATATTCTGTGGGCCCAAACGTAATGCCTGCTAAGATTTATCTGGAGTAGTGCTTGCGTTGGAGGCATGGTTATGACTGTGATCTTCCGGGCTGTGGAATGAGCCAGCCTCATCACGTTAGGCTGACTGACCAGGTCCTCTGTGGGAGGGAAGGGCCGCTGGCCACTGGGCTGCAGTGTCTGGGCTTAGTCGTGGCTTAAGACGTGTAGATGGATTCACTGCGCCGCGTTCTTCCATCTCCAGGACACGCCGTCGTCTGACATGTTTCAGAGGACGAGTCCTCCTGCGTGTGAGTCCACACGGGGGACAACAGCCAGGCCTGTGGGAATGGAGCTGCTGAGCAGGATGTGCACACAGAGTCCCTCCTTCCCCTTTTAATTTCAGTTCCTGGGCTCCCCAGGGCAGCAGAGTTTAGAGGGCCTATTCCAGACAACAGACTGTTCCACTCAAGTTTCTCTCCCAACACTCTCAGGAACGCCTGGGTGCCTCTTTCTTTTTATTCTTCATACTTCTGTCCTTGTTTCTCTGGGTTAGTCTAACAGAAATCTGGCTGTAATGATTTATTTATTTGAAAGGCAGAGTGACAGAGAGAGGGGGGAAGATCTCCCATCCACTGGCTCATTCCCCAAATGGCTGCAACAGCTGGGGGTAGGCCAGGCTGGAGTCAGGAGTCTGGAACTCCATCTGTGTCTCCCATGTGGGTGGCAGGCAAGGGCTGCCTTCCCAGGCACTTAATCAAGGAGCTGGAATGGAAGCGGAGCAGCTGGGACTCAAACTGCCCCTCTAATACAAGATGCCAGCCTCGCAAGTGGTCGTTCAACTCGCTGCACAATAAACTGACTCTTTTTTTAAAATGTTATTTTTATTTGAAAGGCAGAGAGACAAAGAGAAACAGAGAGATCTTCTATTCACCACGTAACTCTCCAAATGCCAGCAACACCCAGGCCTGGTCAGGCCAAAGCTCGGAGTTGGGAACTCAGTCTGGGTCTACCATATGGATAGCAAGGACCCATGTACCTGACTATCATCTGCTGCAGGAGGTGGAGCTGGGATGCAAACCAAGGCACTCCCATATGGGATGTGGGTGTTTCAGCAGTGACTTGACTTCTGCACTAAATACATGCTTTAGAAGTCTGGCTATAAGAATAGTGGCAGTGCTGTGACACAGTGGGTTAAACTGCCGCCAGAAGTGCCAGCATCCCGTGTGGGCACCAATTTGAGTCTTGGCTGCTCCACTTCCAATCCAGCTCCCTGATAGTGCACCTGGGAAGGCAGGAGAGGAAGGCCCATTTGAGAAGTGAACCAGCAGATGGAAGATCTCTCTCTCTGTGTCTCTGTCTGTCTCTGTCTCCCTCTCTGTGACTTCTACCTTTCAAATAAATAAAAATGAATCTTAAAATGGAAAAATTGCACTCCACATCCTTGAGCTTAGAAGATGGAGATGTCAGCAAAAGATAAGAGCTGCTGTCAGCTTGGGCAGTACCAGGAGAGGTGCCCAGCAGGTGATGATGGTTTCTAGACCGTGCAGGCAGAGATCCCATATGTTGGCAGGAGCCTGGCCAGATTCCCGGGCCCGCATCTGCACCTCCCTGAAATTCTAGCCTTAGTATTTGGTTGCAAGAACTGCTTTTAGCAGACAAATGCCTTTCCCTGGGATTTATTATCATGCCTCTGAGTTTAAGACCCTACCTTGTAAGAGGCCCATGTTCTTGCATTAGTTACAGGCTGTACTGTAAGTAGGAACCACATATGTCTGGTAGCACCAAGGTTATATAACAATGTTTGATCTGTGGGCACACTCAGTCATTTGTAAACTTTTAAAAATTTTTTTGCAGGGCCACTGCTGTGGTGTAGTGGGTGAAGCCACCATCTGCAGCACCTGTATCCCATGAGGGTGCTGGTTCGAGTCCTGGCTGTTCCAAATCTGATCCCGCTCCCTACTAGTGTGCCTGGCAAAGCAGTGGAGGATGGCCCAAGTGCTTGGGACCTTGCACCCATGAGGAAGACCTGGATGAAGCTTCTGGCTTCTGGCTTTGGACTGGCCCAGCTCTGGCCATTGTGGCCATTTGGGGAGTGAAACAGAAAATGGAAGATCTCTCTCGCTCTCTCATTCTCTAACTCTGCCTTTCCAGTGAATAAGTAAATCTTTAAAAAATTTATTTTTATTTTATTTGGAAGATGGCAGGGAGAAACATGCTCTCCTCTACTAGTTTATTCCCCAAATGCCTGCAGCAGCCAGGGCTGATCCAGGCCAAAGCCAGCAGCCAGGAACTCACTTTGGGCCTCCCATGTGAGTGATAGAGACTCAAGTACTTGAGCCAGCACCAGCTGCTTCCCATGGTGCACATTAGCAGGAAGCTGAAATTGGAAGCAAAGCTGGGACTTGAATTCAGGCAGTCCCGTCGGGGATACAGGTGTCCCAAGTGGTAGCTTCACCAATGTGCCAAATGTGTGCCTGACACTTGCTGTGACATGGAGTGGGAGGCCTGAGCCTTGTAGACCTGACATTAACATACCATACCTTCTTACCTCCTCCTACCCACTGGTTAACTCATTCTCTGGAGAAGAGTCTTTATTAGTTTCTGAGCCAATCAATGAGAAAATGAGTTTAACAATATTTGGGAAGAGTCTGTTATGCTCCAGGCACTTTGCTGAGCATGGGTATAGGGTAGGTGAGCAAGGGGGATGTGATCTCTTTCCTCAAGGAGTTTAGAGTGAGGGAGGCAGATACAAGCAGAGATGTGACCCATGTACTGGCCTCTTAGAGGGCTTGCATTCAACCTCTGGCCTGAAGGCCAAAGGGGGTCCCATCTTTGCAAAAGTAGGGACAGTGGTTGGGGAGATAATGTCAGGAAGGAGGGGTCTATACCTTACAGCGACTGTTCTGAGGTTCATTTCATTGCCTTGATGTATTGACCATCTGAGCCCTAACCTTCATGGGCGATGATAGGCCTTGGCCTTGTGAATGGGTTTCCTGGCCCAGTGGACTGGGGCAGGGAGGTATTTATTTGGGGGCAGAGGCCCCTGCTGACCTTTACTGGCAGGTCTAACCTAAGGGAGTCCCTAGGTGCTCTTAAGGTACAGCCCAGGCCTCGCTGCCTGCTTTCTCCCAATCCCTGCCTACAGGCTGCCTGTAACTGTTGGGGAGGGCAACCCAGAAACTCTGGGGCCACTGAGTCTGTGCAGGACTCTGGATTGCCAGACCTGGGTGAGAGGGGGCTTGGGTTGGGCCATTCTTCTGCTCCAGAGCATGGTGGGAGCGGACACAAGCCTGCAAGTATGTGCAGGCCACCAGGAGCCGGGCTCTGTATTACTGCTGTTGGCTCTGGCCTTGTTGAAAACACCAGCTCCAGTCCATACAGCCAGTCATCCACCAGGAAAGAGATGGGGCCTCATTAACCCAGTGAGGGTGGGCAGGATACTCTACAAACTCTCCAAGCTCATTTAAAATCTTAAGAAAATTCCTCAAAGCCTCCATTTATCTATGAGAAGGTCAATTTCCTTCAGAGTTGTTTTATGTCAAGGTTATTTTCACAGAATTTGCTGCAGGAAAGGGTATTGCTTATCCAACAGAAAATCCGCTTTTCTGATATTCCTCCCCCACTTCCCCTTTCCATCTCAAGATCATTTGAGACAACTCAGCATCCATCTTTATGGATTCTGGCTCTGGCCTCCAGTGTTCCTTGTCCCTGATCACAGTGGCTTCTCACCAATGGCCACCTGGACCCCGCCTGTTCTGGGTGGGGCATGTTTCTACTTGTTTGTCCTGTGTGGCCTTGGGGGATGTCTAACTGTAAGTAATATCAGATGAGGCTTAGGGAGTTTCAGCAAATGTAAATCTATGCCTCAAGGCTTTGGGAGTATCCCTCCTCATCTTTCCTCTTAGACTTATGTGGTTTATCCCTGTGGATATGCGTTAGCAACATCTTAAACCAGAAATTCATTGCAAGTTTTCCCCAACACAGCTCAAACTTTCTTGAACATCGCTGTTGGCAAAAAGAATAAAGTCTAGTTCCTCCTACCCCCTATCTCCAATAAACAATGCTCTATCTTCTCCTTTCCATTCCAATTTGGGCGAGGACAAAGTGTTACAACCTTAGGTTAAGGTCATATCTGTTTGCCTCTGAGAGCTCCTGGGGTTCACAAAGACATCATCGAACTCCACAGGGTTCATTGAGCTCCTGCTCTGTGCCGCACCCTGTGCTAGGCAAGGTTATGTCACACTGTTCAAGACACAGTCTTTCCCTTGTGAAAACTAAGGTTTGCCTCAGGAGAGAGACACATAGAGAATTAACCAAAATGGAACGATGAGGGCTTCCAGAGAGATCATTGTATATTATAGATGTATGAGTACAGACAGGGATGAATATGTGGAAGAGAAAAATCCGTCTGCTGCGTTGGGCAGAAGGGGCAAGGGTGGGGACATTCTGCCCATTCAAGGACATTCAGCAGCATCTGGGGGCGTTTTGGTTACCACATCTGGCAGGCTGGAGTTTGTTACTGCCATCCCGAGGCCAGGGCAGCCTCCTTTAAGAGAAGAGTATCTGGTCCCAATATCAAGAGTGCCAAGACTGAGAAGCTGTGGTTTAAGGTTATGTTCGAGCTGGGCCTTAAAGGTGGCTGGAATCTGCCGGGCAGCTGGTAGGAAAGGTTTCACTCCAGCACTAACTTCAGGGATCCTGGAGGAGGCAAGACTACAAAGAGATGAGGCTCTGGGTTTGGAGGGTCAGCTCACTGTGTGGTATTCCTGGGTGGTTGAGCATTGGCCCCAGGTGGCCCCTGCACCCACCATGGTGCAAGCCACAGGTAGCTGGGAAGAAGAATGATATTGCTTTTTCTCCTGCTGGTGGCAGTTGGAAAGGGAGAGTCAAGGACTTTGAAGAGGGTAGATGGGCAGTGTGCATGGGAACGAGTGGTGATGATACCTGCCATAACAAATGAATGACTCTTGAAGTAGAGGGTGAGGTGGTGTATTAAATATGAACACATAGAACTAGAGACTTAGGTGCCAGTCACATCCAACCTATTCTCCAAACTCTAGAAGAGAAGAACTAAGTAGTACCATTTACTGCAAAAATGTCTTTGGATTGCTAGCAGAAAAAAAGAAGTCTTGAGTGAAGCAAAACAACAGTGTCTGAGTGGACCCTCTCAATAACCCCGAGGTTGACCAAAACCACTGTACAATGAAGACCCAGAGCACTCGAGGGTGCTGCTTTGTCCAGAAGTATTGATGGGAGAGTGGGAAAGCCAGTCTCCTAGTTTGCCTGCTCATCCAGATGGAGCTGTGTGCTGGAATTTTCTGTAGTTTTTGACAACCCTGTCCTTTATCCATTAGGTTGTTCCTCTCACCCATGCTGGCCTCTGTTTATTACAGTTTTTTGCCTCCCTTAACGTTCATTTATCATCACAGTAAGACCATTCCAAGGTGTGAAAAGAATGAGATCTCCCACAATACCTCACCCTAAGATACTTGCATGGTTTTGTTGCCTGCCATTATCTGTATGGATACATAGTTGGCAAAAGTAAAATTGCCAATGAGTCCTTTTTCACATATTATGATGCACTTGTCCATGTTCTCATAGACACCCCATGGATCATTTTAATGAGCCCAGGTTATCCATCAAAACAATGTGTCATCTTTTACCTATCAATTCCCTTTTTTGGTCATTTGAGAGGCTTCCAGAGTTTCAGTATCACAAAGAACATTGTACTGAACATCTTTGTATAAATAGATTTTTTGCTTCCTTTCAAAGATTTCTGTAGGATACATTTTCAACAGCAGGATTAATGTGTCAAAGGGTATGAATATCTTCATGGATCCTGATATATATTGTCAAATTGCTTTCCACCGGAGTGTAGCAACTTACATACTTGACATGAATAAATGTGTGTATCAGGCTTGCAAAATATTGCCACCATTGAATATGATTTTAGTTTCAAACTTCTTTTGCTGGCTTAATAAATATAAAATGATCCCAATTACACATATATAATACACTTAGCATCATGCTAGGCCCATGGTAATTGTTCTTGCTAGTGTTTCCCTAAAGCTTATGATCCTTATCTTAATCTGGAATTTCTGCCTGTCCTACACAACCCCTTGACCTTAATTTTTTCCAATCTTTTCCAAGCACTTGGTGTTAGCTTGGCCCAGCTTCACATAATCTTAGCTGTCAGTGATAGCATTGAGCATCTAGATTGAACCCACGTATGGCATAGTGGTTAAAAGACTGCTTATGCTCATCTGTCAGCTTCTTACTTTAGCAGCTATGTGACCTTTGCTTAAACCTGGTTGTAATTAACATAATGTATGTTAAGAAAGTAACACCATGGTTAGTGCAGAATAAGTAGTATCACTACTACTAATATTTTAAAAGATTTATCTATTTGACAAGAGAATGGTAGAGGTAGAGACACAGAGAGGGAGAGAGATCTTCCATCTGCTGGTTCATTTCCCAAATGGTCACAATAGCTGGGGCGAGGCAAGGCCAAAGTCAAGAGACTGGAATACCATCTGGGTCTCCTACATGCTGCCTTCCCAGGAGCATTAGCAGGAAACTAGATGGGAAGTGGAGCAGTGGGGACTCAAACTAGCACTCTGACTTGGGATGCTGGCATCGCAGGTGGTGGCTTAACAATGCTGGCTCCTATTAACTATTTTGATGAATTTTTATCGCCTGCCAGATAGGTGCTGGTATTATGTTCATTTTAAATATGGGATATTGAAGCTCCAAGAAGTCAAGTATTTTGTCCAACATGAGCAACCAAGTGCGGTGTGACCTCTGACTTACTCTCTTTTGGGCATGGGTGAGTAGCGGGAGTTTTCATGAAAGCCATTTCTGTCTCAGGACAGCCAGCACTAAATTACCTCTATGTGGAAATGACTATGAACTGTAGCCAGCCAGCCCTCAGAACCCAAACTAGATGACTCTCTAGCTGCTGCTTATCTGGTTCAAAAATGCCAACAGCCTCTCCAGGGTAGCCTAATCTGAGGGGAACTAGGGTGGGGGAAAAGTTAGAGCGGAGACATTGATCTTAACCACTTGTGGTTAGAATGTCTTCCTTTTAAAGGCTTTATGAAAACCTAGGGCTATGTGAACTTAAGTG
Source organism: Sylvilagus floridanus (assembly GCA_949820135.1). NCBI lineage: Eukaryota > Metazoa > Chordata > Mammalia > Lagomorpha > Leporidae > Sylvilagus > Sylvilagus floridanus. Next base: position 162,636,950 of record OX463236.1, read on the forward strand.
TGGGGCCCTGAGGCTGCAGCCTTATTAGCTTCTTGGTAAATTGACCGCTGGTCTGAACTTGTGACTAGCAGTTAACTGGGAATAGGATGGTAGTCACTTTTGATGGCTAAAACTTTGTCATTAGCATAGTTTCAGTCTGAGTTACTGCCAGGGTGGAATTACTGTAATTAAGAGGAAAAGAAAAATATGTTGTTAGCCGTTAATTTCTCCTGATTAGAGGGTGACCCAGTTTGAGGGTAAGTGGAGAGGACTGAGGGGGTATTTTCTTACCGTTGAGGAGGGGTGATGTCTGTGGAGAGCCTTGTGGGCAGGAGAAGCAACAGCTGGGTCCCAGGATTTCCCTCGGATCTGAACACACAACTGCTGCTACAAAGGTGTGTAAGACACCTTCAAGGAACGACGTGCTCATGTTTATAGTGAACAAAAGCAAGCTCAGGGCTGGGACCACAGCACTACAACTTGAATGCTCCCAAAGCTGCATCCATGTCCCGATACATGGATGAAAGTCTTTCTCTGTCTTAAATGTGAAAATATTATATGTTCTGAATTTGAGGATCCTAGTCTTCCTGAATTCTGGAGTAGCAAGAAACTTTCTCTGGCAGAAGCCTTTACACTGAATAGGAGTCCGCCGCATGCCAGCTCTCTTAGGTTCCTATTATTTGATGAGAGCAAAGTACAACTGAATGCAAAGAACATAGGCTTGGCGTCAGAAGCTTGTGCGTGTGTTCTGATTCTGCCTTTTCTAGCCTTGCAGCTTCGAAGTGAGTCTTTGAGCTTTTTTTCCCACCTGCCAAGTGGCGGATATCATCAGTCACGTTACAAGCCTGGTTTGAGGAATCGAACAAAGATAGCAAGACGTGTGGAATAATAAAATGAGAATCAAATGTTGTGGTGTCATTGAGTTCCCGGATCCCTTGCCAATCAGGTCTTTATTGAGGTATCATTGGCAAGTAAAGGCTGTCCATCTTCAGGGTGTACAGAGTGGTGTTTTGACATACAAACGTATTTACTATAAAGTGGTTTCCATAAGTAAGCTAATCGAGAGGCCTCTATACCTCAAGATCTACTCTCAGAAAACTTCAAGTAGGCAATACAGTATCATTAGCCATAGTCACCAGGCTGCATGCTACATACCCAGTTTTAGCATAACTGCGACTTCATGCTCTCTGACCAACTTTTCCCTTATCCTGGATCCTCTGGTCAGCGCCATGCTACTCTCTCTAACTGTGGGTTTGATTTTGTTGGACCCCACATACAAGGGAAATAGTGCAGTATCTGTCCTTTGTGTCTGGCCTATTGCACTTGGAATAGGAGCCTCCAGGTTTATCATATTGCTGTAAATGGCAGAATTTCCTTCTTTTTAAAGGGTGACTAGTATTCTATTATATACATAGATCTATCTCTTCCATAATATCTTTATTCTTTATTCATCCATGAAGGACACTGTTCCTAGTCTCGGCTATTCTGAATAATGCGCACAGCATACCTATCTCTTTGACATATTGATTTCATTCCCTTTGGATATATGTACCCAGCAGTGGGGTTGCTGGGTCATATGGTAGCCTATTTTTAGATTTTGATGAACTTCTCTACTGTTTTCCACAATGGCTGTACTAATGTATATCCCAAACAACAGAGTGTCAAAACAGTTTCTGTTTCTCCACATCCCTGCCATATTTGTTATCTTTTGGCTTTTTTTTTTTTTAACAGGCAGAGTGGACAGTGAGAGAGAGAGACAGAGAGAAAGGTCTTCCTTTGCCGTTGGTTCACCCTCCAATGGCTGCCGCGGACGGCGCGCTGCGGCTGGCACACCATGCTCATCCGATGGCAGGAGCCAGGTGCTAGGTGCTTTTTCCTGGTCTCCCATGGGGTGCAGGGCCCAAGCACTTGGGCCATCCTCCACTGCACTCCCGGGCCACAGCAGAGGGCTGGCGTGGAAGAGGAGCAACCTGGACAGAATCCGGCGACCCAACCGGGACTAGAACCCGGTGTGCCGGCGCCGCAAGGTGGAGGATTAGCCTGTTGAGCCACGGCGCTGGCCTATCTTTTGGCTTTTTGATCATAGCCTTGTCACCAGGTGAGGCGACACCTCCTTGTGGTTCTAACTGGCATTTCCTTGATGACACGTGATGTTCACCTGTCCATTTACTGAGTGCTGCTCAGGGACGAGGTGCCGACATATCTGTGCAGCAGTGGCTCTGGTGTCTGGCTCATGGAGAGTCAGGGTGTGGCATGTGTGGACTGACAAGTGGCTTTGGGATCTGGGGCTGGGCTTGTGCATGGCAACTATCATGTCTTTTAGGATTGATAATCTGATATGCCCTATAATACAAAGAGAAAAAGAGATAACAGTTTTGAGACTGATTTGTGGGAATAAGCTCCACTCTCTTACAAAGAGTTAGAGGAAAGAAAGATTTGGTGTTGGGAATAGGGATTTTTTTTTTTTTTAAGATTTTTATTTATTTGAGAGGCAGAGTTATAGACAGAGAGAGGGAGAGACAGAGAGAGGTCTTCTATCGGCTAGTTCACTCCCTAGATGGCTGCAACAGCCAGAGCTGGGCTGATTAGAAGCCAGGAGCTTCTTCCTGGTCTCCCACGTGGGTGCAGGGGCCCAAGGACTTGGGCCATCTTCTACTGCTTCCCCAGACCATAGCAGAGAGCTGGATTGGAAGTGGAGCAGCCGGGACTCGAACAGGTGCACATATGGGATTGTGGCACCATAGGTGGAAGCTTAGCCCATAACTCCACAGTGCTGGCCCCAAAAGGATCTCTTTTACCCTTGAAGTCACCTGGTATCTGTGAAGGGGCTGCAGTAATTCTCAGTGCCTATAGCTCTCCTCTCTTCATTTGGATTCCTTCCATTCACACAAGGAAAATGGGGCATGGCGAAGTTCTGGCGGAAGACAAGGAATCAGTAGTCCCATCCAGACTGCTGCACTGACTTCCACCCACTTCACACACTCTCAGAGACACCATGAAAGGCCACAGAATAGTGAGGGGAGCCTTTTTTTTTTTTAAGATTTATTTACTTGAGAGGCAGAGTTAGAGAGATAGAGTTCTTCCATCTGCTAGTTCACTACCCAAATGACCACAACAGCTATAGCTGTGCCTGTCCAAAGCCAGGAGCCAGGAGCTTCTTCTGGGTCTCACATGCAGGTGCAGGAGCCCATGCACTTGGGCCATCTTCCACTGCTTTCCCAGGCCATCAGCAGGGAGCTGGATTGGAAGTGGAGCAGCTGGAACTAGAATTGGTACCCATATGGGATGCTGGTGCTCCAGGTGGATGTTTAACCTACTATGCCACAGTGCTGGCCCCATTGGAAGCCTGTGTTTTAAACAGCTTCTTCATGTCATTATTGAATCAGTAAATGTTTGCTTGGGATGCACTGTGTTCAGTTCCTTCCCCAAGGAATAATGTTATAGCAGTGAGTAAAATGGACCAACACAATGGTTGGGGGTGGGGCAGAGAAAATAAACACAATAAATAAATTGTATGTTGTAGATGGTGACAATTTCTATGGAAGAAATAACATAGGAGAGAGAGGGGGGAAATGTGAGTGTACAGGAGGTGTGGAGGGTGACGTCTGTGTAAAGAGAGGAGGTGAGAAGGGACCTAGCTGGTACCCAGGGGATGAGTGGAGGGAGAACAGCCAGCACGAGGTCCTGTGGTGGTGTGTTCTGAGAATGGGGGCAGAGCTGGCAGGGAGGCCAGTCTGCAATGGGACAATGGTGCAGTGCCCTGTGGGCTCACTGTGAGTGCTAGGCTTTTACCCTGAGTTGTGCGGGAGGCCTGTGATGGCCGCTGGTCAGGGGCTTTGTCAGGCTCACGCTGGCTTCTCTGCTGAGGCACCTGTCCGTCTGCAGCCTCGGCTGCTCTGAACTGCCGCCTGCACACGGAGGAGGTGGGTGTGAAAGGAGCCAGCTTGTGGAGAGTTCCCAGGTGGGAGCGGATGGCGTCAGGAGCTGGCCCCTGGAGCCTGCTTATATCTTTGTGGTATGCAGACATCCTTATGCTAAGTGCAGTATTGCCTAGAACATTGTAGATCCGGGTAAGTCCAGGTTGAGAGGCTGAATGATTTGCAACCCGTGCTGCAGCTTTACTGAACTATCTGCAAGGGTCCCCTGGGGCCCCCTCCAGAGCCACAGAGTCACCATGAACTTGAGAAACCTGAAGGAAGAGAGAGGCCTCCAAGATCCTACCTGATGCTGTGAACACATCTGAATGAGTATGAAAGCTGTTTTCACCTTGGTGCTTAGTATCTGTTGCTATCTGGAAGTTTCTAAGTTTCATTTTTTTAAAAAAAGATTTTATTTATTTATTTGAAAATTAGAGTTATATAGAGAGGGAGAGACAGAGAGAAAGGTCTTCCATCTGCTGATTCACTCCCCAGATGGTGGCAACTATCTGAAACCAGGAGCTTCTTCCGGGTCTCCCAGGTGGGTGCAGGGACCCAAGCGCTTGGGCCATCTTCTACTGCTTTTCCAGGTGCATTAGCAGGGAGCTGGATTTGAAGAGGAACAGCTGGGATATGAACTGGTGTCCATATGGGATATTAGCACTGCAGGTGGAGGTTTTTACCCACTACGCCACAGCACTGGCCCCCTCTAAATTTCATTTTAAGGGCAAAGCTGCGGGAGTTATAAGATGTGGTAGAAGCACCTCCAGGCTGTGAGAAAAGGCTGCCCAGGCTTCTGGGACCACACACACTCCTCTGTGATCTGCTCAGGCTCCCTTAGTCCTGGAGTCTGTGTGCATTTAAGAGGGATGCAACTTCCTAATTTTTTAATGGTCCATGGCCAAGTTTAAAGAAGAGATGGCAGCTTGAGAATTTTTATCTGTGAAGTATTTGTCAGGATTCAGTGTTCACAAATACTGATTTGTAAAGGCAGAGGCTATCTTAGTACGTTCTCTTCTCCATTTAAAAGGTTGCCCCTGAAGGGGATGCTGGGACAAGGCAGCAGTGGGTGGCAGCCCATTTGCTGTTGTCTTCAAGAAGCACATTCCCTGAACTGTGTTAGGGCTTGGAGTGAAAGGCCAAAGATATGAATGCAACTTGCAATTTGCATACAGAGTTCAATTTGGCTGGATCAAGTTTTGTTTTCCTGGGTTTATTCTGCATAAGTAATCTGATTCAAGTTTAATTAACATTGCCTAGTGATTTTAGTGATTTTTTTTTTTTGCCTCCTTAGCATTCTTTAACATGTTGGCTTTGAAATTTGAAGTAGCTATCTCAAGTGAATAAAGAATAGTGTTTTTTCTTTTTCTTTTTTTTTTTTTTTTTTTTGACAGGCAGAGTGGACAGTGAGAGAGAGAGACAGAGAGAAAGGTCTTCCTTTGCCGTTGGTTCACCCTCCAATGGCTGCCACGGTTGGTGCGCTGCGGCCGGAGCACCGCGCTCATCCGATGGCAGGAGCCAGGAGCCAGGTGCTTTTTCCTGGTCTCCCATGGGGTGCAGGGCCCAAGCACTTGGGCCGTCCTCCACTGCACTCCCGGGCCACAGCAGAGGGCTGGCCTGGAAGAGGGGCAACTGGGACAGAATCCGGTGCCCCGACCGGGACTAGAACCCGGTGTGCCGGCGCCGCAAGGCGGAGGATTAGCCTGTTGAGCCACGGCGCCGGCCAGAATAGTGTTTTTTCTAAAGACATTTTCTTCAGTGGAAAGGTTATAATTTAGTCATCTGCAATTGGTTATCAACTCATGAAACAGAGGTCAGGGGTTGGAGCAGAGGCTTGAGGGTGTAAAAGATGCCCTGGCCCCCAAGACCCCTCCCCAAATGCTCCCTGGTACAGACATGGCGCTAGACAGACTCCCCAAAGCAAAGTCTCGATCCAGTGCACACACATAAACAACTCCCTGGCATATATATTTTTTGACAGAGAGAGAGAGGCAGAGAAAGGTCTTTCTTTTCCGTTGGTTTACCCCCCAAATGGCAACTACGGCCTGCGTGCTGCGGCTGGCGCACTGCGTCAATCCGAAGCCAGGAGCCAGGTGCTTCCTCCTGGTCTCCCATGTGCGTGCAGGCCCAAGCACTTGGGCCATCCTCCACTGGCTTCCTGGGCCACAGCAGAGAGCTGGACTGGAAGAGGAGCAACTGGGACAGAATTCGGCACCCCAACTGGGACTAGAACCAGCGCCGCAGGCGGAGGATTAGCCTAGTGAGCTGTGGCACTGGCCCTCCTGGCATATTTTTTAATCCCGAGGTGCCCTTTGCAATAGTGGTCTTGCATTTGTTCTAAGGGAAAACCTGAGTATCTAAGAGACGTGAAAATGACGGATGAATTTAGAGAGATTCTGTGTCGAGAAAAAGACAACGTGAGGCATTCAGCTTTCTTAAACTTTTTCTGAGATATGTAGAGAAGCTCAATTACAGAGAGGATCAATAGTTACTAGAACTGGTGTTCTTTCAAATGGAGAATATTCAAAATCAGAAACTTGGGAAAAAAATTCATTAGCCTGATAATCGGTTTCAAAATGTAAACCATGATGTAGCAAAAGTGTTGGGTGGAAGATAACAGGGAGTCCCCATCATCCATCGAGCCTGAAATTGGGTCCTCATTGAGAGAGAAATCGATGCCTCAGAGGATGAGGATTTGGGGAACAGAAAGGAGAAAGCTGATTTGGGAGGCTAGCGAGTAGGGAGGTGGCAGGCTGGATACTCAGGGTCCAACCTCCCCAATTCTGTTTGAGGGGTGGGTTTTGCTGCCCTAGTGATATTTTATAGATTAGAGCCCCTTTTCAGGGTTCTGTGAATTCTCTCTGATGGCAGTGTGGTTGCCCCCTGTCCTGTCCTCACTTATGCTTTTATGTCAATCCCTCAGCAGGAGGGCCTGGGAGGCTCCATTTGGGTGTGTAGATAGCAAATGGAGGTGCCACAAGGGACTAAAGTGTGAGTAGCAATGGAGAAAGGAGAGATATTTAAAGGCTTAATTTCTTGGGAAGTAGGTGACTCTATGTAGATTACTGAATGCTGGCTTGATCTTCCTCCTGTGGGCTTTGTCCTTTACCCCTGTAGACAACAACATCTGGGGGCCCCTTCCCACTTTTTCTGATCTCATCTCCCCATATGCTTAGTTTTCTCTTTCCAACAGCAAGTGATAGGTCCGAGGTGGGGTATGGTGTGTGTGTGTGTGTGTGTGTGTCCATCTCAGGAGCCCATATGTGCCTCTCCTTCTCTACAAAATGAGAAAAGATGAGAGTTCCAAACGCAGGTTCCATTACTGCAAATACCAAGAAGGGCAAACTGAAAGAAAGTCAAATGCGGATCCTGCGTCACTCTTTCCACCTCTGTTCTGGAGGGTCCCAGTTTCCAAGCTACACTCCAGGGAACAGGGAACCACAGCTCTCTCCATCCTATTCCACAAAATAATGAAGGAAAGGGTAAATAAAGGGTTAACACAAGAGCAGCTGTGATTGGCTCATGTCACTCTGCCAACTGCTTCCCCTTCCTCTGGTCCCAGGAGGGCTTTCTTGGGGCCTGGGCGGTGAGAAGCATGGGCTGCATGGTGCTTGAAGCCTTTATGTTAAAAAGCTTAACTTTGTCCTTTGAAAGTGAGAAATGGTTTCAAAAGAAATCACATTTTTGTCAGGATCAGACTGGAGAGACTGCAACCTTAACAGAACTTTAGAATTTCAGAGTCAAATGGATCTTGTCCAATTTCATCTTTCAAAGGAGGACGGGGAGGCTCAGGGAGATTAAATGTCTTCCTGTGTGACCCACGGCACCCATCTTATGCTAAAGCCGGCTTTGAGGGAGTGGAGATCCAGGGAGGATCCAGAGTGTGGGCTGTGAAGTGGAAGGAGGCAGACTCAGAGCCGGAGCTCCCAAGTCCTCGGGGAGGAGGGGACTGCTGCTGTTTTACTCACACATCGTTTTGTGGGGAAAGTTTCTGCAAACAAAATTTGATCACACATTATAAAATATTCATTACTGGAGAGGGTGTTTAACATGGCCACTTCAGACCCCCGAGTCCCTCATAGGAGTGCCTGGTTTGAGTCCCAGCCACTTTGCTTCCAATCTAGTTGCAGACTGATGAGCGTCCTGAGAGGCAGCTCAAGGTCCTGTGTCCCTGACACCGTTGGGGGAGACTCAGAACTGGGCTCCTGGCTTTGGCTTGGCCCAGCCCTGTTGCAGGCATTTGGGGAGTGAACCAGCAGATGGAAGAGCTTAGACTATCTCTGTTTCTCTCTCTCTCTCTCTACACATACACACCTCTCTGCTTTTCAAATAAAGTGAAAAATAAATAAACATAGAACATTATTATGTATTTAGTGGAAAAGATAAAAGTGGGGCTATTAAAAAAACTCTAGGACTGACTGGGAGTAGGGTGAAGAAGAGCCAGAAGACCTGGTTTATCCCAAATGTGCTATAAGGTAGAAATCTCTCTCTCTTCTGAGTCACAAAAGCCTCATTTGCACTGTGAAAGGTTGGACTGGATAATTTCCATATGATAACACTAAAGTTGTGGAACTTTGTGATTGGGACAAACAGTATTTATTAGGACATAGTTTTCTGGTGTGTGGCAAAAGAAAAAAGACAGTAAAACAAGGCAGACCTGTGCTCCTCTCACGTCAAAGGTAGAGTTGATACGGTCCCTCTGCTCTTCGATGTCATCAAGGGCCCAGGCTCCTTCTGTGTGGTTGCTCTGCCAACCTTAGTGTTCCCTCATCCTCATAGTCCAAGATGTCTGGTCCCCATGGCCACACTCTAAGCAGCAGGGCTGGAAGGAGAAAGAGGAGAGGGACAGTCCCTTCTCTTAGTGAACATAACTCAGAAGTTGCACTTATCACTTCTGCTCAAACCCCATCCACCAGAACTCAGCCAAGTGGTAATACCCATACTCATGCGATCTTTATTCAGGCTGTCCCCATGGCTAACTACAAGCTCTAAATCTATGGGAGAAGAGGGAATAGATATTGAGGACAACTGTCAGCCTTTGTCATGCAAGCCTTGCTTAGATGATGTAGAACAGACCGGTCTATGGACTCACCCACTGCTTATGAGTCATGGGAGGGCTAAGGTTGGGGCAGTGGCTTAAGTAGCCATGATGAAATTGAACTTGAAGAATAATGGGGACTCTTGGAGAACTGTTTTGCAAGTAAGTGGTAAACTGCTTTGCAGAATCTGCCTAGTTCTTGATTTCCCCTTTCTCTGAGCTCTGTGGCTACGCAGTGGGCAGTGGTAGCCATGATTGCCTTCCCACCCACCAGTGGCCACAGACTGACACAGGTGTGAACCCCTGAACTGTACTGGGCTGTCACACCTCCACTGAGAGTCTTGATGATATGGGAACATTTGCTTGAACAAGAGTACCATAAATGCAAACGTAGCTGGGCACTAGATTTTTTGTCATGAATGTGGAAAACCAGAGAGAGCTCGTCCTTGGAGAAGGGTGAAGAAGGTGTTCAGGTGTTCACAGAAAGTAACCTCTAAATACCACAGGGCCTGGGAGAGAAACTGGGAGGGGAATGACTGGTTCCTCATCAGCTCTGTTAACTGTGATTCAGTTTCCTGTAAAGGTGAGATACATTACTTCCTATTAAATTTATTAAACCTGAGTCTGGCGCTGAGGTGCAATGGGTTAATGCCCTGGCCTGAAGTGCTGGCATCCTATATGGGTGCCAGTTCAAGACCTGGCTGCTCCACTTCTGATGCAGCTCTCTGCTATGGCCTGGGAAAGCAGCAGCAGTTGACCCTAGTGCTTGGGCCCCTGCACCCGTGTGGGAGACCTGGAAGAAGCTCCTGGCCTCCGATCAGCGCAGCTCCAGCTATTGTGGACAATTGGGGAGTGAACCAGCAGATGGAAGACCTCTCTTTCTGCCTCTCCTCTCTCTGTGTAACTCTGATTTTCAAATAGATAAATAAATATTTTTAAAAATTATTAAACTTCCCTTATAATACAGTATGTCTATAACGGGAAGACATTTTTTAAAAAGAGAATTTCTAATCTGACCTGTAGAGTTATTTAAAAACAAATCTTAAAATCTCATGTACCATCTTAATAGCTAATGGCTTGCAAATTTCACTTTTCTGCCTGTCACTGAAAGTGACACCTCAGAGGAGACTATAGAAATTGATTCACCTGGCCAAACTTCCCCAAAGTGGAGAAGCTAAATAGGTCAGTTAGTGGGAACCAAAACCACAGCGTCTTTTTCCAAATTAAACAGCAAGAAATTCACGCAGGAAGGGATGAAATGTAGTGCAATGGTTTGCAATGGGATATTGAACACATTTCATCTTTATTTTTAAATATCTTCCTCTAACTTAAATGAACATGTGGATTTGAAAAATATCATAAGTTGGTATTAAAAGACAGCACTCGCTGTACATTTGTAAGTTGACTTCAAAGGGAAAAATAGGGAGGCCATCAACTTGCTTAAATAAAATTGAAGAGTGGAGATTCTGATGAGAAAGAGTCCATGCTGTGAATCTTCCTGTATGAAATATGAAATCCACTAAGAGAAATGTATTAGAGTAAGGCTTCAATTAACTGGAAACTACGATTCACCAGAGCTTTCAATTATTATTCTTTTTTTTTGTCTTTTTCAGTTGTTATTATTCTTAAACTCACTTCAACCAGGGATGCAATAAAGCAAAACAAATCCTAGGTATTACCTTAGCTTTATGTCTTTTTAATTTTTTAACCTCTTTTACTTATCTGGAACATAGAATTAGCCAGATAATTGGGTTTTAGAGTTGGTAAGGCTTAAACACCATCTAGTGCAATGGTTTGTAAGCTTGGCTACACATCACAATCACCTGGGGAGCTTCTAGTGCTCATGATGTCCAGGCTGCACCTGTTACAAATTAAAGTGGCATCTCTGGGGGTGGAACCTAGGCATCTGTATTTTCAAAACATTTCCAGATGATTCTGACATGCAGTCAAGTTTGAAAACCAGAGATCTTTCTCTACAGCTGTCCCAAGAAGTGAAGTGACTGACTGACATCGCCAGCAGTGGGTATCTACATCCCATAGGGGCTAGCACTGTGGCACAGTGGGTTCAGCCATTGCTGTGATGCCAGCATACCATGCTGGAGTGCCAGTTGGAGACCTAGCTCCTCTGCTTCTGACCAGCTCTCCTGTAATGTGCCTGGTAAAGCAGAAGATGGTCCAAGTTCATGGGGGTCACCCATGTGAGATACCTGGGTGGAGTTCTGGGCTGCAGGCATTAACATGGACCAACCCTGGCCTGTACAACCATTTGAGGAGTAAACAAGTGGATGGAAGACTTCTATTTCTGTTTCCCCCCTCCCCCTTCTCTCTCTCTTCCTCTGCTTTTCCTTTTTTTCTTTCTCTCTGCCAGTCAAATAAACAAATCTTTTTAAAAAAATCATGAGCTCTCAGCAAACTAGAAATAAAAAGATAACTTTCTTAACTTGCTAGTGGATTTCTACTAAAATCCTTCATTAAAATTATCTATGGGGCCGGCGCTGTGGCATAGTGGGTAAGGCCACCACCTGCAATGTCGGCATCCCGTATGGGTGCCAGTTCAAGTCCTGGCTGTTCCACTTCTGATCCAGATCTCTGCTATGGCCTTGGACAGCAGTAGAAGATGGCCCAAGTCCTTGGGGCCCAGCACCCACATGGGAAACCTGGAAGAAGCTCCTGGCTCCTGGTTTCGGATTGGTGCATCTCTGACCATTGTGGCCAATTGAGGAGTGACCCAGCGTATAGAAGACTTGTCTTTCTCTGCCTCCTCTTCTCTCTGGGTAATTCTTTCAAATAAATAAATAAATCTTTAAAATATATTAAAAAAAGAAAGTGGGAGGTAATCTAGGACTATCCAAACCAGTTCAAGCCCGTCCTCATTAGATTACCGAGGCTCCCAGCTACATGGGGCCAGCATGCGCCATGCCAGGCTGACCACTAAGCCAGCGCTGCTTGGACTTTGGTGTGATTTCCAACCAAATGGAGCTCTCGTTACAAGCAGCTGCTGGAAAGCAGATTTTGCTGGGACTGAAAAACTGCATTTCTCAGGTGATGTTGAACCTGATGTGCATGGTCCGAGTACCAAGCTCTTAGGGGACGCTTACTGAGACTTTACCCACGAAATACCTTCCTGGGACCCAGATGGTGGACCTGGCCTCTCCTTACTTCAGTTCAGGGACACTATTGCTGCTGGTTCAGGGATTTCTTCATTTCCCCCGAAGCTGTTCTGTCCCCTCGGGAGCTAAGAACATTCGGCAGAGGAGCTGTCTTCATGTGGAAGGATTCTCCAGCCACTCTCTGTGCTGAATGGCAAAGTTCAGATGCATCATTCCTATTGGTTTTATTTATTTTTTTTTTAAAAGCTTATCCTGGAGAGTGAAAGATGCGCTTCATAATGAGCAACACCGAAGAGGTTAAAGTTCAGTGTCAAGGACCATTTGCTAGGCGGGGTGCGTGTCTGAGCAGCACTTGTCAGCCTGCACATGTGGCCAGAGATGGAGAAACCGACAGGCAGCAGAATGCAACCTGGGCACCTGAGGAAATCCAGCCTAATCCCCCCACATAAAGCAGCATGGAAGATAGGTGAAAACGGTCGACATCTGGAAGCAGATGGCTGAGCTCCTCCACACGGGGCTCTAAAGGGGGACCTTGGTGACAGCATATTTATGGATCGGGGGAAACCTGTTCAGGTGTTACTGTGAATGCCGAGAAACACGCTGTGGCTGTTGCAGCACATCTCACGATGGCTGCAGCTAGGAAGGGGAGGGATAGGTGCCACGTAGCTGTGTTTGCTGTGTTTTGCTCACACTGCTAGGAGCGAACTGACTAAGTGGATGGGGAAAGGGCTGCTGGGGAAATCCCTGCACGTGCGTAAGCAGGAACCACTGATCATGTGGTCACAGAGGGGCTCAGTGCAGGGCCTTGCGAGTGGGAGCTACAGAATCTGGGCTGATGACTTTAGTCTTCTCCATAGGGAGCTGCCCCAGATGAAACTGGGTGCAAAGAGATGTGGATTGAAGCAGGTGTAAGCGTACCTGGTACTTCCTGTCCCAGGCTCTTCTGTGACTCTCTGAGGCCATGAGCTCTGTAGCCATGTGTTATGCATTCTAAGGCAGTGCTGCCTTCTTTGTGTGGGTATGAGCCCTGATTATCTTTCACCATTCAGCTTATTAGGGTCCCATCCTTGCTTCTGGTCTGATCCGTAGAATACCTTTGGTGGGTAAAAAGAATTCCTTAATTTACTAAGAAGTAGCTTGCTGGATTTTTCAAAAGTATTCTCTCCTTGCCAGTGCTGTGGCTCACTTGGCTAATCCTCCGCCTGTGGTGCCGGCACCCTGGGTTCTAGTCCTGCTTGGGGCACTGGATTCTGTCCTGGTTGCTCCTCTTCCAGTCCAGCTCTCTGCTGTGGCCTGGGAAGGCAGTGGAGGATGGCCCGAGTGCTTATACCCTGCACCTGCATGGGAGACTGGGAGAAGCACCTGGCTCCTGGCTTCGGATCGGCGCAGTGCCAGCCATAGTGGCCGTTTGTGGGGTGAACCAACGGAAGGAAGGAAGACCTTTCTCTCTGTCTCTCTCTCTCACTGTCTAACTCTGCCTGTCCAAAAAAAAAAGTATTCTCTCCAAAAAACAAAAACCAAGTACCATATGGACTATTTAGACATCCATTTTTAAAATCCAAAGAGCCCTTTCTAATTGCAGTCTTGAAACAATCCCGCAGAGCTGTGTGGTTTGGGGGAAGGGGTGGCCTTTCGTCTCCAGCTCCGAGGAACACGTGCTCTCTGTTTCAAAGTGGGTGAATCGAGCAGAAAGCTTTTCAATTGTAGTTTCAACTGAGTGGACCCTTTGGATTTTCCTGGAGCTCGTTGGAATTCTATTTCTGGGTGAGTGCATTGTGATAGAGAAAGACAAGAGGGGGAGAGAGGAATCAGAATGAAAAACATGCAAAGGCAAAACAGATGTCTCCAAGTCACATGCGGAGCTCTCATTTGCAGTGTTCGGGTAAACACGGCCCGGTCTGGAAAAACAGCTTTGGACGTGAACAGTAAACACAAACATGAAGGAATCAGGGGCCCTGGAGCCCTGATGAGGGAGTGCTCTGCACTTGCCAAATCTGTCTTCAGACAGCAACTGTTGGCTGTCCACGTGCCTGGGAGGGAGCTGGCAGGGTGCCCCCTTGATGGGGAAGGAGGGTAAAGGTTCCCCTACTTCCCACCTGATTCCCTGCTCTGATCTTCCTCCTCTTAGGAAAGTGCTGGTGCAGGTTGGATCCTTGAATGGGACTAGGTGTGCTAGGGACACACACCTTCCCTGTGTCTACCTTTCCTGGGTTCCACTGTGGAAATTTATAGCTCCCGCATCTTGTCCCTTCAGAATCGGTCCTTGCCAGATGACAGGAGCCAGTTCAGTGAAACCGTCAGCATCTACCCATGCAGGCCAGTGGTTCTCAGCAAACGCTCTACCAGCTTGAGTGCCACCTGGGAAGTTGTAGCAGTGCAATTTCTCAGGCCCCACCCCAGATCTGTGGAGCCAGAAACTCTGGGGTGGGGCCCAGCCCCTTCTGATTCACCAAGACTGCAGGTGATTCTGCCGAAATTTGAGAACCACTCGTACAGACCTTGAGGAGCGGGGTTTGCACTGGAGCCGAGGAGCTAGTCTACGGGCAGAGGTGAATTTCCTGGTGGGAGCAGGGGGACTGCAGCAGGTCAGGGGAGGAGGTAAAATCTAAGGGAGCAGCTGGCTTCTTTTTTAGACCCTGGATGACTGTTTTCTCCAGATATTAGACCTGCCAGGTGGGCATCCTTAGTGGAATTGGCCTTGGATAGGGCCTGCTGCTGCTGCTGGTAACAGGGTTATATGTCCTTGAGAGGTTTCCCCAAGGGTGAGCTGTCCCAGCTGACAGCGCCCTCTTCCTGTCACTCCATTCTCCAACGTGGTTCGGATGTGTCCTTTTTATCCCTTGGATCTGTTGTCACTCCTACTGTCACATGCCCCCAAATGCGTGTGCAAACACATGGTCTCACACAGTTCATACTCTTACACACACACATATACTCATACTCTCTTACACACATACACTCTTATGCTCTTACACTCACATACTTTTTTTCACACTCACATTCTTACAATCATATACACTTGTGCACACACACACACACGTTCCCATACACAGCGTCAAGGATACAGAGGGCATCCTGCCCACATTTTCTTTCTTCTCTCCTGGGAAATGAGCCCACGAGAGGCAGGCAGCAGAGTTTCTTTGATGAAAACTCTGTAAAATATTGTGCACAGAGCTGCTTTCCACATGTTTGGCTGTAGAATTTCCAAGTGCAGATTAAACAGTGCATGTGTCTACTTAAATTAACTCCTCCTTGCCTTCTATCTTGGCGTCCACCATGCTGTGTTACTGATTTCCCCTGCTTGCTGCCCAGATGCTGATGGGTGATTTAACACGACATATGTAGCCAAGTCTTTGCCTTGGATGCCTCTCACCTGCAGTGATCTCCCCCTTTTTGGGACTTGGCATTTGGGTTTGGCTTTTTGGTAGAACTAGGACCAAGCTTCCTTTGTGTTCATGCAGCCCAGAGTTCCTGTAAGTGTAACTGGAGGAGGCCGACGAAATACCCTTGCCATTCCCTATCCCTATCCCTGGCAGGAGAAGAACAAAATGTAATCCTGACTTTTCCTAGAATGATCATTCATGGTAACCGAATGGCAGCCATTAAAAGACAAGATGGCTCATTTCCTGTTGAGTTTGGCTCCCAAGACAAAGCTGAGAAGAAAGCATCTTGCAATTGTTTTCAGATACTGCTGGGGCAAGAGTCAGTTACTCATAACGATAACTGGTCCTCTCCTGTGTGGCAATTCCCTTTTGCAATTTGTCCCAGACACCTGCCTAGCCCGGTGTAGAGGTTTTGGGGGAGTGTGGAAAGACAGAGTGTGATGGGCGGCAGGGGGAGGGGCATGCTTTCCCACCCGGCTCCTTGATAACTTCAGTGGGAAGACACATTCCAACTGTCAAATGGCTTATGACCCAGAAAAGGGGCATTGAACCCCTCAAGTGGTGGCCCACTGAAGTTCCTGGGAGGAGCTAGAGAATGATTATAGGTAGAGAGGAGATGTTCTGGTCAGAGAACTCCAGCGAGGGGTCAGGGAGAGCTCACCCATCACAGACGTCTTGCTGTTGAATGGGAAAATTGCATGGGAATCTAGCCAAAGCCAGAGCTAAGCCTTCAGAAGAGCAGGGTTGGAGATTGGGTCCAGAGCCCCAGAGGACGCTCTACCCTGCTCCCTTTCAGAGAGACCGTTCCTTCTCATTGTTTGCTGCTTTCATTTCTCTCCCCATTGGCCTGTTTTCTCCAACATCCACGCTCAAGAACTTTATTTACCCCTGTAGATCCACTTCTCACCCTTCCCTGTCCTGTTTCGTGTTCTGGGAGATTGAGTCATACAAAACAAAGACATTAGATGCTAAGACATGCAACTGGCTTTAATAACTCTCCAAAGGAAGCACACAAGTATATAGGTACACTGAGTTGCTCTCAGAGAAAAAGTCAAATGGTTTTTTTTCCCCTCAAAGACTTAGGAAGAGGATTTCAGGGTGGTTATGCCAATTAAGGATCAGTTTAGCATTCACTAAACATGTTTAAATTATTTATTTATTTGACAGTGGGACAAGACAAATGCAAAGTGATATCTTCCATTTGCTACTGGTTCACTCCTCAAATACCTGTAATAACAGGTCTAGGCCTGGCTGAAGCCAAAATCTGGGGCCTGAATCTAATTCTCCCACATAAGCAGAAGTAATCCCAATACCTGGGTCATCACCATTGTCTGCCAGAGTCTGCATTAGCAGGAAGCTGGAGTTGTGAGCTGGAGCTGGGTATTGAATCTTTGGACTTGGATGAGGGATGCAAGTATATTAACCACTAGGCTAAACCCCTGTTCCCCAAGTTAGCATGGTTGACAGGTCTGAGTCCTGTTGGTTAAAACAAGTCTCATTGTTCATTAGTACAGAAAGAGCTTCTAGCAAGGATCAGTCAGGGCCTGGCTTACCCAGGTCCCTCAGAGTTCACAGGCAGATATCAGTTTTGGCCCATCAGCACCCATTGCAATGTAACTCAACGTCAGTTTTGACATCTTCTCGGACCAGCGGTGCTGTAAAGAGGACATTTTCCCTCTGCACTTCTGTGAATTGCCTGCTGTCTGTGGTTTGGTTTGATGAATGGGGGCAGGGCAGAAGAAAAGGGGCCAGGAAGAGGCTGAGGTTGGGGACAGATGACCCCAGCTCCTTTTCTGCTGGGTTCCTGTGCTCTGGCTGCAAACCTCTGCTCCAGACAGTCGTCCCCTCCAGGGTGCTCCCCCAACTTGACTCCTGAGGCCAAGGGAGGTAACAGTCCCTGTGGTTGCTAGCTTTCAGGTTCTGCATCGTTGTTTGTTAGTTTTTCTAAACCCTGCCCCCAGCACTTAACATGATCTCTTTATCCAATCTTTCTCAAATTACTGATTTGGGTGTGCAGTTCTTTGCTTGCCAGGTCTTTGACAGATACAACCTATGTGGGTTAATTTTTTTCCTGCTTTCTTATTTATACTTTTGACATCCTCCCAATATTGGCTTGTGCATGGTCCACCATGATCCTTTTCGCTACAACTTTTTAGCTTTAGCTCTCACTACTATGGGCCTCCATCTGTTTGCATTTCTAGCTAAATCATTTTTAAAAATTTGTTGTTTACTTGAAAGTCAGAGTTGCAGAGAGAGAGGGAGAGACAGAGAGATTTTCTGTCCACTGGTTCACTCCCCAGATGGCCACAATGGCTAGAGCTGGGCCAGGCTGAAGCCAGGAGCCAGGAGCTTCATCAGGGTCTCCACATAAGTGGAGGGGCCCAGGCACTTGGACAATCTTCTGCTGCCTTTCCCAGGCCATTTGCAGGGATCTGAATCAAAAGTGGAGCAGCCAGGACATGAATCGGCACTCATGTGAGGTACTGCTGTCACAGGTGCAGGTTTAACCTCCTATGCCACTGCATTGGCCCCTCTAGTTAAATTTCTGAGCAAATGTCAGATGGGTTCAGAGCCTTTTTCATCTGGGCCACATCATGTAAGCCTGGTGGATCCACAGTTTGGCTCATTTATTCAAATCCAAACAAACGCTCTTTCTTCCATTTCCTATGGCTAGGGGTGAAGGAAATCACATGGTATACAAGGTACCTCGTAGGGGCGAGGTAAGCATGGTCCCCTTAGCAGAGTGGCTGTGGCAGATGCTGTAATTGACAAACAGCTACTTTTTTTGTATCATGCTAGAATATAGTAATATGAAATTGACCATTTTAACCATTTTCCAGTTTTATCAAGATGTAATTGACAAAAAATTCATATTTCTGGTGTACAATGTGAGATGCTTTATATATATATATATGAAATGATTAAATCAAGCCAATTAGTATATAAGTCACCTCTCATACATACTTGTCATTTGTTTGCTGTGAGAACATTGAAACTCTGCTTCAATCGGTTTGCAAGTATATATTGCCTTATTGTTAGCTATCGTCAACGTGCTGTATAATAGCTGTACAGTAGGTCTCCATAATTTACTCATCTTGTACTCTGTGATCAGCATCGCTCCAGTCCCTTCCTGCCTCCCAGCCTCTGGTAACTGTCCTATTCTCTACTTCTATGGGTTCCTCTTTTTTCTGAGTTCATGCATAAATGATATCCTGAAGTGCCTGTCTTTCTGGGCTTGGATCATTTTACTTACCATGATTTTCTCCAGCTTTATCTATATTGTAGCCAAGGACAGGGTTTTCTTATTTTCTTTATCCATTCGTTCACTGATGGGCTCTTAGGCTGACTTCTCATCTTGGCTATTGTGAGTAGCACTGTCCAGAACACTAGAGTGCAGATCTCTTTGGCTTGCTGATTTCATCACCTTTAGATAAATACCTAGCAATGGGGTTGCTGGGTCATATTTTTAGGCTTTTGGGGAACCTCCATACTATTCTCTGTAATGGTTGTACCGATGTACATTTCTCTTGATAGAATATAAAGATTCTTTTTTCTCCATATTATCACCAATGCTTATTTTCTCTTGTTGATTATAGCTGCTCTAACAGGTGTGTGGTGATATCTTATCATGGTTTTTATTTGCATTTCCCTGATGACTAGTGATGCTGAGCTTTTTTTTTTTTTCCATGTACCTATTGGTCATCTGTAAATTTTCTTTTGAGAGACGTCTACTCAGGTTCTTTACCCATTAAAAATATCCATTTCCCCCCTTGCTATTGAGTTGAGTTTCTTACGTATTTTGAATATTGATCCCTTATTAGATGTATGGTTTGCAAATATTTCTCCCATTCCATGGGTTGCCTCTTCACTCTGTTGATCGTTTCCTGGGCTGTGCAAAAGCTTTTTACCTCGATGTAAACCCATTTATCTATTTTTGCTTTAGTTGCCTGTTTTTTTGGAGTCCTGTCCAAAAAAATCATTGCCCAGACCAATCTTGGAGAACTTTTCCCCTACATTTTCTTCTTGCAGTTTTGTAGTTTTAGGTCTTATGTTTAAATCTTAAAGTCATTTTGAGTAAACTTTTGTGTATAGTGTGAGAAAGGGTCCAATTTCACCCTTCTGCACATGGATATTGAGTATTCCTAACATCATTTATTGAGTAGACCATTCTTTCTATATTGTGTATTCTCAGAAACTTCGTTGAAGGTCGATCAACCATAAATGTATGGATTTGTTTCTGGGCTCCCTATTTCCTTCCATTGGACTATAGGTCTGTTTTCTTTTCTTTTTTTTTTTTTTTTTATATCAGTTTTTTTTTTTTTTTTTTTTTTTTTTTTACAGGCAGAGTGGACAGTGAGAGAGAGAGACAGAGAGAAAGGTCTTCCTTTTGCCGTTGGTTCACCCTCCAATGGCCGCCGCGGTCGGCGCGCTGCGGCCGGCGCACCGCGCTCTTCCGATGGCAGGAGCCAGGAGCCAGGTGCTTTTCCTGGTCTCCCCATGGGGTGCAGGGCCCAAGCACCTGGGCCATCCTCCACTGCACTCCTGGGCCACAGCAGAGGGCTGGCCTGGAAGAGGGGCAACCGGGACAGAATCCTGGTGCCCCGACCGGGACTAGAACCCGGTGTGCCGGCGCCGCAAGGCGGAGGATTAGCCTGTTGAGCCACGGCGCCGGCCTTATAGGTCTGTTTTCATGTGAATACTGTGTTGCTTTGGTTATCTAGCTTTTTTTTTAATTTTTGATAATTTTTATTGAAAAGGTACACTGGGTTTAAACAGATGCCTTTTAGTGCCTAATTCAAGCAGACATATAGCTTTTTTTTTAAAAAATTATTTATTTGAAAAACGGAGTTATAGAAGGAGGGAGGGAGGGATAGAGATCTTCCATCTGCTGGTTCACTCCCCAGATGGCCACTACGGCCAGAGCTGGGCTGATCCAGAGCCAGGAGCCAGGAGCCAGGAGCCAGGAGCCAGGAGCCAGGAGCCAGGAGCCAGGAGCCAGGAGCTTCTTCTGGGTCTCTTACATAGGTGCAGGAGCCCAAGCACTTGGGCGACCTTCCACTTCTCTCTCAGACCATAAGCAGAGAGCTGGATTAGAAGTGGAGTAGCCATAACTCAATGCACAGCATCGGCTCTGGTTGCCATAGCTTTGCAATAAAATTTAGAATCAGAAAGTGTGCTAACTCCAATTTTGTTATTTTTGCTAAATTTTGCTTTGGTTTTTCAGATCCACACAAGTATTTGTTGTTTCACACAGATTTTAGGATTTCTTTTTTCATTTTAATCATTTTGAGTTTACATTCTGGTGGCACTAAGTCCATTCACAGTGTTGTACAACCATTACCATTCTCCATTTCCAGAAGTTTTTCACTGTCCCAAACAGAAACTCTACGTTTAGTGAGTTAAATATAATCGCTCTCAAGCCAGCTCTTCACAGTCCCTCCCAACTTCTATTCTATCTTTCTGAGTTTGCTTATTCTAGGTATCCCATATGAGTGGAATCATGCAATAGTTGTCCCTTTGTGTCTGGTTTATTTGTCTCTGTGTCATTTTCCTCAAAGTATCATCTGTAATGAAGCACATGTCAGAATTCTATTCCTTTTTTTAGACTGAATAATATTCCACTGTATGTATATAGTACCTTTTGTACACTTACTGGTTGATTTGCATTGCTTCCACCTTTTGGCTAATTGTGAATAGTGCTGCTCTACACATTGGTGTACAAGACATGTCACTTTCATCTCTATCTGTTTCCTCTCCCCGGCTGGTGGGCCCCTCGGGAGACAGGATCGTGTCTTTGTCCTTTCATCTGTGAGAGTGTCCAGCCCATTTCTTTGCCAATAGAGTTCAGGGAGTCTGTGGGAGTAGGGGGCCCTTCCAGAAACCCTTCCCTCCCTAGAGGACTATCAGGCTGTGTAGTTCAGTTACAAAGGAGGAGGAACGGCTTTGAAAGCTGTCTGTTCACATTACCTTTTCAATTTCTGAAAGACCTCAATTGTCTTTTCCAGGGTTGGATCCAATTTCTCCCCAATCTAAAGCAATTTTTTTCCTCCTTAGCCCTGCAGCAGTGAGCAGATGAGCTGACATGGCCAAGGTAGGCTGAGAGTTTGTCTTCTTTGTTGTGTCCAGGTGCCGTTGCTACCAGACATGCGAGTTGGGGGCGGAGGTCATATTTTCTTTGTGCCAACGTCAAGCCCCTGGCAAAGCCTTTCTTTATGAAAAAGGGAAGCATATGACATTTACAAAGCACTTATTTGGTTTCTGGCACTTTCCTAGCAGTCTACTAATGATATCTCCTTTAATTTTTCCTGTACCCCCGATGTAAGTATAATTTCCCTCATTTTATTTATGGAGAAACTGATGAGTTTAGTACCATGTCCCAATTCAGTGGCAAGGCCGGGACTTGAGCTCACACCCAGACATTTGCCATTTCCACTCAGCTACATTTACCAGTGCCCAATGTGGGAATGGCATTATATGATTGCTGGCTGACCTTCTGCATCACATCTGTAAGGGAGCCTCTAGAAATTACCATCTGTCTCTTCTTCACCCCGACTTCACTGGAAAGTGTGGGGCAACTTAAGAGAAGTGTTTTCCTCCTACAGACCCTATAGTGCCTGGCACACAGTAGGCCTTCAGAAAGTCACAATAGATGGAGTTGCAGATGGAATGATCGGCAGTAGTTTTGATTAGGTAACTTCTTTTTGAGGGTATCAGAGTAGAGGAGAAATGACTATACAATAATTTACCATGCCTATCATCCTAACATTGTTCTTACTTTTAATTCCTTTGTCTGGACCTTAAATGAGTAGAGTTTGATGGTCCCCATAAGTTAGAATCCAACCAAAGTACTGCAAAACTCAGCCCTTTAATATCCTCTCCCAGCAGAGTGTAATTTTGAGAATTGCTTTCTTGATTGGCTATTGTGGATAAGTAAGAAGAGGCTGGTGTCCAGGTAGAGCAGCAGAAATGTTTCTGGAATTCCAATGGAGCTCTCCTTTGAATGCTTGGTACTTATGCATGAGAACTCTGTTACACAGGCTCACACTTTCCTTGCAAATGAAAATATTTATATGATGGTATTCATGCAATTGGAAAAAAAATTGCAGCCTGCAATGCTTCCCTTTCCTTTGCGCCTGGCATCTTGGAGTATTTTCTTTCTTCCCCCAATATTAATGAAAAAGAAATCAAACTTTTGCAGGCTTCACTTAGTTCCTGACTTTCAATCAGATAAATTTGTGACCTGAATATTTCCTTCTCCTCTTTCAGTATTCATGAAGGATCGTTTGTGACTGGGCTGGTGGATTTTAGCATTTGTCTAGTTCAGGAAAGACAGATTTATTCCCTGGGAGTTGAGTGTAACTTATAGCCTACATATTTCTTGCCCCTCCCCTGCTTTCCCCATGCCTTTTTCTGTCTTTAAATTTAGAGAACATTATTTTTTTTCCCTCTGATTTGTTGTTAGTACAAAGTTAAGGAGTTTGGCTTAAAATATTGATCTCGCTTCTCCCACAGAGACGAGGGTTTCTGAGTTTTTCAGTTTGGCATGGCTGATTGAAAGAGGTCTGGGTTGAATTTGCTTAATAGGATGTTGCACTCCCCTCCTGAGTCCATTTTTATCCACTTTATCAAGTTACTTATTGATTATAGCTCTTGTCACACGCAGATTTGTTTGCTGGGAAATGTAAAGATATGTTTTGTTTCCTCCTTAGAGCAGGCTGGGACTGTCACGGAGTCTAGTTCTTCATGGACCCCAGATGCCCCAATAGTTAAACCTGACTCTGTTCTCTTAAGCACTTGGCTCAGCATTTCAAGTATGATGTTGATTGTCTTGAATAGGGTCACAGATAAGAAGTGGGGCTTTTTTCTATTTATTTTATCTTCTGGGAATGTGTATAGGAATGTAATTCTTGAATCACTGGAATAAAAGGAAAGTGTAGGGGCAGCCATTTTGACCCATGGGGGAGGAAAAATACAGAAATGAGTTAAGCTGACTGGTGGAGTTTACAGAGCATGGGGCTGGATGTTTTCATGCCTAAGAAGAAAGTAACTGGGAGAAAAGAAGGGGCATAAGCTTTCTACTTCTGTGCCCTATGCCTGGCCAACTTTTCAAGCATCTTTACTCCCTTGCATTTGCAACCAGATATGGCAAAGTCTATCATGAAAGCAGTGGTCTCAAATGCAAGTCTGAGCACTTTCAGCAGATAGTGTGGAGTTATTATTGCCAGGGGAGTGAAGAACCCTGAGAGCACATTCAGGGTAGGAACATTTGTTTTTCCAGTGTAGCCCAGTTTGTTATGTGCAAAGAGTTATTTCTAGGGTCAAGTCCAAGTAGAATTGTGAAGTTGTCTTTGGTGCTATCTATCCCATTTTCATTTTTTTTTTCAGTCTATCTTAAAGAGGTGTATAATGTCACCAGAAGTACAAGTATTTATACCTACATACTAGATGGCAAGCTTTGTACCCAGGAGGTACCTACAATGGACATCAACAGCTATGGGCTATACTGACTCTTAATACCTTCTCTTGTTCTGGGGAAACCCAAACGTAGCAGCCAGCATCCAAGTGAGTCAACACTGGTCCTTGTCCTCTGTCTTCATTCCCATGCATAATTCCTTCCCACATGGCAGCATGGTTATTTGCGTGACCAATAGCACATGGTGGAAATGATGGTGTGTCATGAAGGCTGAGTCACAGAAGACATTATGGCTTCTGCTTTGGATCCCTTGCTCTGGGGGAAGCCAGCTGCCATGTGAGGTAGGTACTTAAGGAGCCTGATGGAGAGGGCTGTGTGAGGAGGCCTCCTGCCTATATATTTGGCTGGGCAGGTGAATGAGCCACATTGGAAGTGTAACCTTCAGCCTGTGGCAAGCTTTCTGATGACCAGGACCTCGGCCAACATCTTGTTTGCAACTTCATGACAGACAGCCAAACCCATCCAGCTAAGTACCTCCAAGCCCTGACTCTCAGAAACTGAATATAATAATGCCTGTTTATTGTTTTCAGCTACTGACTTTTGGGGTTATTTGTTATACAGCAACAGATAACTAATATATGAAGGAAGGCAAGTCCTGTCTCCTACAGTGGAAGCCAGAGGAGGCTAGAAATTTCTCTCCCAGCTTCTTAGAAATTAGTGCTTGGATGTGTGGCTTCAGCTGAGCCAATTAGATGTCTATACTTGGGCTTGTGGTCCATATTGGGTCAATCAGATGCCTGATTTTAAGAGTTTGACTCTGAAGACAAGACATGATTTTGGATGTTATTCTGCCTATTGGCTTCCATTGATGTGTGCTAGGCTTCCTGGTAATCCCCCATGTCTGGGTCTTCTTCCAATGAACACTCTTGCCGTTTAATTTAAATCAGGTTCATATTTTGTAGAACCAGGAGCCCCGGTTAGGGTTGCACTCGAGGGCATTTTTTACAGTCTTTTGTCTGTTGCACTGAATGCAGTGTAGACACAAAACAGATGATGGGATCTCTAAGGTGAGGTGATTTTTGTGTGTTGCAGATATAATTAGTGAGCATCTTTTTTCATATGACCCTATGCCCTATTATCAGCTTTGTGGAAATGACAGTGTATGAGGAGTCTTTGGAAAGCTCATGAAAAATATGTATTATAAAAAACCTTCATGGATTTATAAACTTTTGGCACCAAAGATAAACTCATACTTTAATTCTAGTACCCACCTTTAAGGAGTTTATTATAGAATCTAGAGACAACTACCCATGTACCCATCCCTGTGTCAATCTGACCCAGTGATGTCATAGATAGAGGTCTCCCTCTGGAGACTGAGTTACTCTACCTGGGAGCCTGATTTCTCTCATCAGGGCACAGCACCACAGCCCCTTCTCCACTAGCTTGTGTGATCTTAAATCAGAAAAACATGTGTAAAAGAGCTTGGCACATGCTAGTAAAGGGAGGTTTTGTTGAGTACTTACTTCCCAAGCTCAGGCCCAGGGCTGGCTGGCTTTGACCCATGAATGGTAGGGTCTTGGCCTTTGTTTATCTTTCCTTATGCTCAGTTTCTTCACCTGAAAGATAAACAGATTAGAATACAGTGTTTAAAAAAAAAAAAAAGAATACAGTGTTTTTTTTTTTTTCCTTTGTGGAAATTAAAAAAAAATCCTATATAGACCTTAACATAAAATAAATTATATTTTATTTATAAACCCAGTCCTGAAGAGCAATGGGGATGTTTTAATGAATATACACATTTGAGATCTGGGTTATTGGAGTATTCGCCATATAGACTCAAGTACCAAATTTAATTCTGCAAATTATTTTGTATGTACATCAATGAGAAAGTTCTATTCTGTATACACAATTAGTTTCGAATGGCATTTGTTTTTAATAGTGTGTCTTGCAGGTTCAGAATATTTCTGGGTAGGCGGAGAAGCTTTGGGGTGAAGACTGCCCCATCAGAGCTGTTGAAAGCCCAAGCTGGCGTGCAGGGGGTTCCTGTGTGGTCTCGGCCACATTTAGCTCTGCTGTGGAACCCTAGGGAAAGCCCCAGAGTAGATGAGGCTGTGCTGCCTTTTGGCTCCCACGTTTGGTGGTTCTAAGGATTGACATAGGCAGGGTGATATCTACATCATGCCGGTTAGTCTTCTCTTTGAGTCGCAGTGGTAACCCATGGTCACTGTAGACAATTCAGACAGAAGCATAGGATGAAAAAGAAGAGTTCCCATTCAACTGCCTTCCCTCTGCAGGGTTCTCCCCTTCCCTGGGAACCCTGGGTTTTCATGTGCTCTGTGTTTATACACATACACGTGTAGATTGTTTATTTTTTGTTGACAAAACCTTTTTAGTTTACTTATTTTCCTTTTATATGAAAGACAGACAGGGAGACAGGCAGAGAAGAGCTTCTACCTGATGCTTCACTCTTTAAATACCTGCAAGAGCCAGAGCTGGGCCAACCTGAAGCCAGGAGCCTAGAACTCAGTTTGCATCTCCGACCTAAGTGGCAGGAACCTACATACTTGAGCCCTTATTCTGCTGCCTCTCAGGATGTGCGTTAGCAGGAAGCTGGATCCAAAGCTGAGGAACTGGGACTTGAACCAGGCACTCCAGTTGGAATGGCAACGTAAGCTGCTGCACTAAATGCCTGCCCCCAGATAGTTTATTTCTGTTCACGTGAATGGGATCATACTATATATATTATTCTATGAGCTTGCTCGCTTTCTCTCTTTCTTTCTCCTCCCTGCCTTTCCAACTCAACAACATATCTTAGGAGGCTTTCTGTGGAAAAAGTTCTATCTCATCCTTTTAAATATTGCATATTGTAAATATTCACAAGTCATCAAGCATTCTTCTATTACCAAACATTTAAAATATTCCAGACAATGTTCTAATAGTAAGCCTTGTACGTGTATCTTTGCTGTTGGCACACACATACATATTTACTATAGGAATTGGCTCGCATGATTGCAGACACAGGTGAGTCTGTGGTGTGGTTTATTTTGAGTCTTGGAAGCCTGAGAACCAGGGCGGGGCTGCTGGTGTTGACCTCTGTCCAAAGGCAGGAGATAACCAATGTTCTGAATCAACAGTCAGAGGAGACAAAAAGTCTGCCTTCCTTGGACTTTTGTTCTACTCAGGCCCTCAATAGAGGGAATGACGTTCACCTGCTATGGGGAGGGCCATCTGTTTTCCTCAGTCCATGGATTCAAGTGCTAATCTCATTCAGAACACCCTCATACATATACCCCAAAATAATGTGTAGCCAACTATCTGGGCACCTGGTGACCCATTGGAGTTGATACATGTCATTAACCAACAAAACCATGTGCAGTCCCAGGGTGAGGCTGGGCGTCTTCAGACCGAGGCAAGAGGATGGAGACACAGCCAGCTTTGCTGACACACTGCCCTCACATACGCAGTCTCCAGAACCATGAGAAATTCCTCTTTCTCAGTCCCCTCATCTGCGACACTGTGTCACTGGAGCCCAAACCAGCTAGTAGAGAGCCCCATTCATTCGAGGCAGAAGCCTGAAAAGTGATTTCCGTATGTCCTTATTAGCCAGGATAAGTGACCTCAATTGTACCCATTAGAGACTGCAAAAGCAGATGGGCTCCGAGGTGAGCAACACGAGGCTCACAAGGGTTCCGTTCATCTGGGAAGGTGGCAGTAAAGGCACGTGACTGTTGAGGGTAGTGGTGGCTGCAAGTCAGACCTGTGGAGCAGCAGCGAGTGGTGTTCTCCCTGCAGTGGGTGCTGGTGCAGGAGCCTCCAGTCTGTTGCCTCAGTGCATGCACTAAAGCTTGGTGCCAGTAGTGTGGTGGGTGCAGGCTTTGCTTTTTGACAAGTCCGTGTTGTGATGCAGGGTGTTCAATGTTATTTTTAGAAAAAATTTATTATTTATTCAAAAGGCAGAGCAAGAGATAGAGGTCGAGAGGTCGAGAGGTCGAGAGAGAGAGAAACACTTCTATCTGCTGGCTCACTCCCCAAATGCCCACAACAACCAGGGCTAGGTCAGACCAAAGCCAGGAGCTAAGAATTCCATCCTGGTCTCCCAGATAGGAGGCAGGGACTCAAGTGCCTGAGCCGTCATCCTCTGCTTCCCAGGTGCATTAGCAGGGAGCTGGGCCAGAAGTGCAGAGTAATTAGAAATCTAACTGGTACCTCGATGTGGGATACAGCATCCCAAGCTGCTGCTTAGCCTTTCCTGTGCCTGCCTCTAAATGACATTTTAAAAAGCTTAGTCCAGGGGTTGGCACTATGGTGTAGTGGATTAAGCCATTGCCTATGATGCCTGCATCCCATTTGTGTACCGATTTGAGACTCGGCTGCTCCACTTCCCATCCAGCTCTCTGCTAATGTGCCTGGGAAAGCAGCGGAAGATGCACAAGTACTTGGGCCCCTGCACTCATGTGGGAGACTTGGGTGAAGCTCCTGGCTTTGGCCTGGCTCAGCCCTGGCTGTTGCAGCCATCTGGGGAGTGAACCAGCAAATGAAAGATCTTTGTCTCTGTCTGTCTCTCTCTCTCTCTCTGTAACTTTGCCTTTCAAATAAAATAATGAGTTTTTTTTTAAACTTAGCCTAGAGCTATTTTCCCAGTTGACCCAAAGATTTGTTAGCTGCTCAATATCTTTTTAATGAACTCCTTTTCTATTTAATCCACCAAGTTAGCTTCTATTGCTTGTAATGGCTGACCCTGACAGATTCATACCCTAATGACCTGGATGAGTTCCCATCTCCATGGTTTGTCTCTCTCTGCACTTGATTCAACCTGCTGTTGCTGGAGCTGATGGTATCCTTAGGCAATTTAATGAGTTAGGGTGATTCACCATCAAATTGAGCGTTCTTCTAGCTAATCCCTTTCTGACTACAGACTCTACTGATAGAAACTTCATTTCATTCTCTCCTTTTTTTTAAGATTTATTTTATTTATTTGAAAGACAAAGTTAGAAAGGTACAGACACAGAGAGAGAGGTCTTCCATCCTCTGGTTCACTCTCCAGATGGCCACAATGGCCGGAGCTGCGCCGATCTGAAGTCAGGAGCCAGGAGCCTCTTCCAGGTCTCCCACGTTGGTAGAGGGGCCCAAGGACTTGGGCCATCTTTCACTGCTATCCCAGGCCATAGCAGAGAGCAGGACCAGAAGAGGAGCAGGACTAGAACCGGCGCCCATATGGGCCAGGGCGTTAACCCACTGTACCACAGTGTTGGCCCTGTTTCATTCTCTTTTATAACCACCTTCATCCTATGCATCTGGCTCCTAGCTGGTTCTATGTTTTCATGCTTCTACTCCTTCCCTT
The DNA here is from genome assembly GCA_949820135.1 of Sylvilagus floridanus. Taxonomy (NCBI): domain Eukaryota; kingdom Metazoa; phylum Chordata; class Mammalia; order Lagomorpha; family Leporidae; genus Sylvilagus; species Sylvilagus floridanus. The sequence continues at coordinate 162,666,131 of OX463236.1, forward strand.
ACAAACTCGGTGGGATTCACAAGGAAGTGTACCTGAGATTTGTGTGATTATAATTCAGCCCCAAACTGAGTCTCAGGTGGTCTAGCCTTGGCAGAGAACTCTACTCTGGGGAACATAGTCCAGCAACCAAAACTATTAAATGAAAACATTACTCTGGGAAGAAGGTCAAGGGAAGTAAATGTACTTGCACTGGGCAGTAAGCATCCTTAAGCTATCTGGTCTCTGATATTTTCTCTGTCTCCCACTCCTCATCTCACCAACTTCCCCCTCCTCCATTCTGATTCTTAACTCAAAATTTACCCCAGCACCCTACCTGTGTGGATTTCTCATTTTTTCCCTCTCTTTCCTTTTCTCCTACATGAACCCATTTTCTTTTCATCATTTGAGAGAGAATTTTCTAATAATCAGAGAGCTTCTCCGTGATGGAATGCCCTGTCTTATTAGGCTATGCTTCTTGGGTTTCTGGGATCATCCAAACAAAGGCTTGCACTCAAAGGTCAAAGGATGCTGGCAAGGGGATCTGATAACTCTCACCAAGCCCAAGATCCTGGGCTTAGATTTTTGTCCCTGTTTTAAACTATGCCACAGTGTTGGAGTCAGATCATGTTGGCTTTTCCCCTCTTGAGAGATCTCTGTGAGTGATGGGGTGCCTAGGACTCTGAGTTGGCTCTAACCCTTGTCTTGTTTTAATTCTTTGAGACAAGTTGTCTAAATGATCTTTTCAGCACCCTGCCTTTCCTGCTATAATCAGCAAGTGCAATTATGGGTCCATGCACCTGGTGCAGGTTCCCCATTAATGTGTCAGTCCCATGATGGAGCTGTGCCAGGCCCTTGCTTGATAACTCTTCATTCTTCTTGGAGATAGCATTTTCCAGGGGTTGAGTTGGAAGTGGCAGATGTTGGAGTCGTGGGGAGCAGCAGTGAGGTGCGTGGGGTCTCGTGCGATGAGGGCTCACCATGCATTGGAAGTGGGATAGCAGACACTTTGTGGCCAGATGGGCCAGGTCTGCATCAGCTGCTCAGCCACAGGAATGAAACTGAGAAAGTTGGTGGCTCCCAACCTGGGAAGTACAAGTTGCTGCACCTGAGACCTCAAGGGGGCATAAGGCTTATCTCTGCCTGAGTCTCCTTCTCCCTCTCCTCCACTTAGCTCCTCTTTGTACTTCATTTGATCCCATGGAAAGAATTTTCTTTTTTGAGTATTTTGCACCAAATTCTCAGAGTTCAGACTGACCTGATGGGTTCATGTCTTTGCCCCTGAATCAGTGTTGGTGGCTAGGGCATGGATGGGACAGGAGGGCATTTTCCCAAAGGTAAAGCGAGGTTTGTTACTCAGGAAGGGGCAGTGGCTGCTGGACCCAGGAAGACTGCCCACCTCCACTGTGGTGTTGCCTTAGCAGTCATGTACTGCCTCTGGGCTCCAATTTCTTCGTAGGTAAATTTCTACTTCAGACAGCTCTTGTAAAGTGTGTAAATAATACATGCACGGCACCTGTCACCGTTGGAAGGCCTTCAATAATTAATAGCAGTTCTGATTGTTAGGTGCAGAGAACCAGCTGGGGGAGGGAGTTTAGCCAGCACGGTGCTGTGTGCGCCTGTGCATACACTCCTGTGCTGGCTGCCAGGGGGCCACAGGTGCACTACACCTGGTCCCCATCGCCCCAGCCTTTCTAGTCTTCATTTCCTTTCCTCTCTGCCTTCTGATTCCTTTATTTTTCCATCTCTCCTCCTCTCCCTTTTCTACCTTCCCTTCCCTTTGCTTTCCCTGCCAGTACACACATTATAAAACACTGTTATTTTCTTAATGTTTGGGACATGCATTGAATTTATTTATGTATATTTTACATCTTGGCTTACAAAATTGATTTGAGATAGATGCTCAAATTTATGCCACAGAGTCGTGTAAGTAGCTGCAGAAATTAGAAGGGAGGGAAGAGAAAAGGAGAGCCAAGCTAGGGAAAAAAAGTGTCTAACCATGTCTTATGTGATCACTGGAGGTGGGCTCGATTACAAAACATGGTACTTCACATTCCTCTTGCTTTTAGAAGATATTTATTTACTTATTTGAAAGGCAGAGTTAGAGAAAGAGAGAGAGAGAGATGTCTTTTATCCACTGGTTTACTCCTCAAATGGGCACAATGGCCAGCCTGGGCTAGGCTGAAGCCAGGAGCCTGGAACTCTATCCATCTGGGTCTCCCAGGTGGGTGGTAGGGGAGAGAGAGAGGAGGACTTCTGCTTGCTTCATGCAATAAGTGAGAAAGGTCAGAATAAGAGTAGCCGGGAAGGCTATTGAGTTGTGGGAGTATGTGATGGCGAGAGGAGGCAGGCAGAGAGGGAGAAAGGTTGGCGTATCGCAGAGCCACAGTATGGCGACCTTGCAAGGGGCCTGGATCTAAACATGGTGCCAGGGCGAAGGTGAGCACCTATGGATATGGCTTTTACCTACTCTAGCATCATCACAGAGCAGTGAAAGAAGAGCTGATGGATCTCAAAACTCTTCCAACTCCTCGTGCCCTTGCTGAATCTGGGGGAGCTTCTGTGGGCTTTGTCCTTCCCTTCTGGAGTAGGGACCCCAGTCCTTGCCTGTGTCCTTCCTGGGCCCTCATTTAGAAGGAATTCGCTGAGCTCTGAGCACACATTCATTCCCTGGTCAGGGCATAGGAGCTGGGGTTAATTCTTGGCTTTTATCCTTGAAGCAGCAACAGATGGGCAGGGACTTTAAAGAGCTGTCACTGGGTGCTTGCAGACGAGCTGTGTAGGCAGACGTCTGTGGCCCACCCTGTTGGGCCAGGGCACAGTTCCCCTCTGCTCCTCACTGGCGGAGCCTGGGCACCCCCTCTCAGGGCTTCCCTGACAAAGTGAGAGGGTGGGAGTCATTGCCTTTGGGGGCTCTTCCAGGCACGGCTCATGTGAATCTCCTGACCATTCAGCTCCGTTGCTTGTGAGCCCAGAGTGGGAACAAAAGTGGATGCCGCAGACGTGCTAGGATTCGTCCCTGGCGTCAGGAGCACGGGTGCCCTTGGTACACAGGCACTGCCTGTGTCTTGCTCCTGAAGGGGCTGATGGAGGCCGCTGCAGCCTCTCTTTGGTCAAGTGTTTTTGCTTTTTTCCTTGGCTGAACTCCTGATGCCACAGGCAGGCCCGTGTTTCGGGAATGTTCTGCTTCCTCTGTCAGTCTTCTCTGAAAGCCACCTAAGCGGATAGCTGAGGCCGTACCCTGAGGTCGAATCCACACTGCTGTTGAGCCACAAGACAGAGGCAAATTCCTGCACCTCGCCCTCTCCCAGCTTCTGCAGTCTGGCTGACCCAGGGGCTCCCCGGGTGTCCCCACTTTAAGAGAGCATAAAGAAAAGCAGGTGCCTCCCTGTCTAGTCACATCCCCTGTAAAACGGTCGGAGTCTCTCCTTTTTGTGGGCAAGCAGCAGAGGGGGGCTGGACTAATTAGTTTCCTCCCAGGGATGATTAAGGGAAGGCTGGGCAGTGTGGGAAGGGAAGGGGATGGCCAGGGAGGACGGTCACCAAGAACTGTTGGAAAGCTGAACGGCAGAGGGATCAAAGTGGCCCAGGCAGCGGTCCCGCAGGGGCTGGGCAGCCGCCCTGGGCAGAGACGTGCACACAGGGCACTCTGGATTTGGGCAGAGGGCGGAGGAGAGGCCCCCGAAGGTTTGCGGTGCCTCTGAAACTGCCTTGTGAAGTTGAAACGCCGGAGAGAGGGCAGCTTTTCCTCCAGTCCCCCATTCCTGTTACTAAACTGGACACGAAGATTTTGGCTCTTGTAAGTGCCTCTGCTACAGTTGATTTCTTAACATTTTTTTCTTATGATGGTAAAATACACATAACACGAAGTTTTCCATTTTTACGTGTGCGCTTCGGTGGTATCACACACTTCTACATCGTTGTACAACCGCACCGCTGTCTGTCTCCAGAACTTTTTCATCTTCCCCACACTGGAACTCCCTATCTTTCTCTCCCCTCTCCCAGCTTCTCACAGCTGTCATGCTACCTTGTGTTCCTCTGAATCCGTCTGCCCGAGGGGCCCCATGTTAGCAGAGCCTCTTGTCCTTTTGTAACTGGTTTATTTTTTAGTGTGATGTCTTGAAGGCTCACCCATGTTGTAGCATATCAGATTTCCCCACTTTTTGAAGACTAAATAGTATTCCATTCTGTGTATATCACACCTATTATTGGTTCAGTCATCCACTGATGGGCATTTGGATTGCTCCTACTTTTTGGCTGTTGTGACTGATGCGGCCATGAGCACAGATGACTAAATATCTATTTACCCGTTTCCAGGTCTCTGGGACATATGCCTAGAATCGGAATTGCTAGATCGTATGGTGGTTCTCTGTTTAAATTTTTGAGGAACCACCATCCTGCTTTCCCCAGCAGCTGCCCTACTTCACATTCCCGTGCACAAAGACTCAGTGCGTCCACTCTCTATGAGAGGAAGCCACTGTGCTCGCCTGGGCCAGCAGGAGCGAGGGAGAAGAAGGGTCAGCTCTGTCTGGTCTCAGATGCCGGGAAGCTGGAAGCTTGGAAGCTGTTAATTCCAGGCAGTCACTGCACCATGTTGAGCACTTAGCAGGGAAGGTCCAGCCCAGAGGGGTCGAGATGTGGGATTTTGTTCCTGTTGGAAACATCGCGGCTGGAGGGATATCCATGGCGAGGGATATCCATGGCTCTTTGTGATAAGCTTTATTACTTGCATGTGTGTTACTGAGCACATGTACAGTGTTTACGTTTCTCTGAGCTCTCACATCACCACAGCCTAGCATTTATGGAGGACTTACTGGGTACCAGGTATCCTATAGGTGTTTTTCACTCCTTCCCTCCTTAGTTCCAACATCTGGAAGGCGTATGTCCTAAGAAACACCAAATTAAAAAATACCACTGTAGCCTAACCTCCATCCCCATAAAATGCAGTAGAGCGTGGGAAAAACATCGCGTAGACACTGAAGATGTTCTGAGCGTTTCCCAGAGTGTGACAATAGGGGCCAATAAACTTCCACGAAGAGCTGGAGCCTCAGTCCTCGGCTCTGTCGCACTCCAGGCTCTGTGCCTCTTGCTTTGCTGCCTAATGAGTTGCTACTGATGATCTTGTTTCTGCAGTGACTCAGGGTTATGTCAATTAATCTTTTCCTAGCCTCGGTCTCCTGCCTCATTGTCAACTCAACCTGTGACAAGGATGTCAGTAGTGAGAGCATCCTTCCTGCCATCTGGAGTTGGAAAGGAGATGCAGAGCTGCCCTTCCAGCCCAGATGGGAGAAGGTTTTGCTCTGGTCTCTGGAGATGTAGGCCCATGTCTAGTCCCAGCCCTGGGTGCACATGGTTCATGTTGTCTTTGTCTCTGGCTCAGACCTTCTCCCTCTTGTTCCAACTCGGTCTCCCAAGGACACCTGGCTTCGTAAGCATCTCTCCCCCTTCCCTTCCCTGGGGCCATCGGGGGCATCCTGGCCTCCTAAGCCTTCAACCTTGGAGTCTCCTTTGGCTGCTTCCACTCAGCCTGCCATTTCCGCTCAGCCTGCCCCTTTCGGAACAGGCTGGCCATTTCTCTCTGGGATCCGCCCTTCTCCAGCCGCTTATGCAGTCAGCACACCCGTGGAGCGCAGGCTCTTACTGCCTCACACACTGATTCTGCAGCAGCCTCCTTCCTAGCAGATATTTCCACCTGCAGCCTCACCCTCCCGGTGCATTCTGCACCCAACAGCTCGGCTAATTTTCTGGGCGTGTGATTTCAATTTTGTCATCTGTCCATTCAGAAATCTGCAGGGGCTCCCATTTGCCTCCCACCTTTAGTCTAAACTCCTCAGCATGTGTTTCAAGACCTTGGCATACTTACATTTAACCACTCTCATCTTCTACAACCTCCTGATCCTCATCTTAACGCTGGCCCGAGAGCAGGTTCATTTGACTTTATTTCCCTAGCTCCTCTGCAATGCCTGTCGCATAATAGGTGCTCAGTAAGTACTTGCAGAGTAAATGAATGTTAAAGGCACCTCTCTTTGAATAATACCACTTGGGTTCATCCACACACAATGTAAAAAAGATGTTGAGCTAAGAGTTTAGGACACAAAATGAATAACTGGGGAGCTCAGAGCTTAGATCTGGAAACACGTCCCGCATTTCCTTGATTATAATGTGGGTTGATTATAAGATGCAATATTAACTTAAAAGTTTTGGGAGATAAAAGAAGCTCTGCCACCTTGATTATATGCAATGATTGTTGAGCCTTAACTTCAGAAACTTTGAGATGTAAAAAGCGTTTACATCAAAGAATGGAAAAAAATAGTGTTACAATATGGGGCTCAGGTGCCGTAAGAGAGGGATGAGTAAAACAGGTGGAAACGACCCTTTGTAGGCTACCTGAGTTGGGTCTTGATCAGTATCCCAGGTAGACTAGGAAGGGAAATAGGTATCATAGGCTTTGAAGATTCTCATTGCCAGCTTCTGAAAGCTGTGTGGCCTGAGACAAAGGACTTTATCTCTCCCAGCCAGCTTTCCCCTTCTATATGGATGATGAAGATAATAGAGTGGTCCTGGTCATAAGTAACCACAGGTTATAAAGCACTGACTGTGTAATGAGCCTGGGCCTGTAGCACTTGTTAGCTTAACCCTGGGCACATAGTAGGCGCTCAGTAAGTGGACTGATTCCATGGATGTCACATGTGGCTGTGGGTGATGCCGTGGGGCTGTCCGTTAAGTATTCATTCACAGTGTTCCATCTGGTAGGAGTGCTCAGAACTCCTTTGAGGAAACCACTCACTGTCAGTGCATATAGGGGGCATTGCTCCCTATGTACCCCCCCTGCAGGGCTCTGTGTGGGTCCATGACACAGTGTTGACTGATGAGACCACTCTGTCCCTGGGCTGTAGCGAGTGACTCAGACAGGGTGCCTTACCCAGCCAGTGCGAACTGGTAGGAGGACCCTGCTCTCTGGTGGGTGCAGGGTGAAGCAGCAGTTGGACATCTTGCTATGACATCCTGAGCACCTGTCTGGATGCATACAGTTGGATGCATTTGGTTCCAGCTGTACCTGCATCCCCTAAGACTTTTCAGGGGGCGACTCAGTTACTTGAGCCAATACATTCCCTTCTTAATTTGTGTTTGGTTTAAACCTATTTTGGTCAGAATTTTATAATATAGGAGAAAAGTCTTCTTTGACCCAAATAGAGATGACTATTATAAGGTAGCCTGTAGGAGAGTGAGAAGCCGAGTGTAGCTGGAGCAGAGGAGTGTATGTGTGTGTGTGTGTGTGTAATTAAACCCTGAATATCTTAATGATACCCAAGCCACAGTCCCTGCCAGCAAGCAGAGTGGAGAAACTTCCAAAGAGGAGGGAGATTGCTAGGCAGGTGCTTGGGAAAGATGAGCCTACTGGAGAGACAGTGGCCAAACAAGGAGGTGGGGGTGGCGCTGTGGTAGGGCGGTGAGCAAGGCAGACAGAGGTCATACGAAGTGTACTCTGGATGAGGGGTATGGATCAGCAGGGCTGTTCCATGTTAGAAGGGGGGGGGGCATTCAGAACAGGAAGCCAGGGAGGGCACGACACTGTGGACTTCAGGCTACTATCTTGGCAGGTGAATCTGAGCTCTTACCTGCCCTGCAGCCTGTCACGACCAAGGGGCGGTGCAGGATTTCCAAGCAGTCTTCCGCTGTCTCTCCCACTTTCATGCATTTGTATGGGATCCCATGTCTGGCAGGAAGTGGTCTCCTGCCTTTTTGCTTTTGTATCATGGGAGCAAGATAGTTCCTTGCTCGGCCTATGGATCTTCAGATCTCCATTTGCCTGAGCCTGAACCTTGGCCCAGTACTTACCCGCCCTGACAACCTTGGGGAAGCCACTCTTTCTTGCTGAGCCTCAGTTCCCCATCTGCAAAATGGGAATAGTAAGAGTCTCTTCCTCAGAGGTTTGCTGGGAACAGTAAATGAGCCATTTCCTCAGTAAGGCTGCAAAGCATTAAGATATCTATCCTCATTGTTTCTTTCCACTCCACGGTGCTCCTGGAAGTGAGGACCCAGGAACTGAATTTTTCAGATGTGGAGGACTGGGCTGAGAGGGGAGGTGCTTGTCTGAGGCCTGAACTGATCGGGGGCAGAGAAGCATCCAGTAGTGGGGTACAGGGAGAACCTCAACATCTCGAACCAGAATCTCGAGGGTGTTTGCCGGGGGTGTGAATCGGTTGCTTTTTCTTGATCCCCCTGCCCACCCTCTCTTCTGGGGGCTCGGCTCCTGCAGAGGCCCTGATTGGCAGAGCGGTGAAATCTCACGCTGCTTTGGTCTTGTCTGGAGTTTCCTTTCCCGCTCAGGCCCCTTTTGTTTTGAACACCAGGAGAATCTGCTTGCAGGATTTCCCCCCACCCCTGGGCTCTCCCAGCAACGGGGTCTCCCTGACGCACGGGCCTGTGTTCCTACACGGAAAGACGGTTTACCTAACAGATGGGCTCTTTTGAATATTTATGACTGTACACATCTGTTGCGGACTTGAAAGTTTAATAAGGCTTTTCATTCTCTGAAGCGCTGGTGACGCCTGTCTGTGGTGAGCTGACAGCCACCTGGGGTCAGTCCCTCAGTGGTGACTCTGGGCCCTGGGGGTTCAGCTCGGGTCACCCCATTTGGCAAGCAGCCCTTCCTCTCCACCCCCTCACCCCTTTCTTTCCCCATGTCACAGGTGGGAGTGGCCAAGGGCCAGGGCCAGCAGTGGGTGCTAAACCAGGGGATCAGTTGAATATCTGTACAAAGAGGAAAATAGAAAAAGTGATTTGCAAAGGGAGAAATGCTTCCTTGTATTCTGTTCTTCCCTGGTCTCAGTGAAAATGGAGCCATCTGGCCTTGCCTAGGTCTCTGCCTCCACAGCACCCTGGGCTCCTGGGGGAGTCTGGATGGGTGTGTAGAAAGGGTGCTTGTTTAATAGCAGAGTTTAGGGTGTTGAGTGTTTGTCTGAGTGCATCTAGCTTTGCTATGGTTTGGATGTGGTTTGGCTCCCACAGGTTCCATGCTAGAGGCGTGATCGTCAAGGTGGCGATGTTGAGATGATGGAATCTACAGGGGGTGAGGTCCAATGAAAGGCAGTTAGCTCGTGGGAGCCTCGTTCTCGCGAGAACTTAATGCTGGTCTTGCCCAGTGAGTTCTCACGAGTGACTTGTGGAATAGCAAGACTGTGATACTGTGTGAAATCCCTGCCCTCATTCCACTTTCAGCCACTAGTTCTAGCATCCCTTGATGCTTTTGACCTGATGTAATTGTTACTATGGTGATTAGCACATGGTGAATGGCTCATGGCATGACTCCTTCTAATGCAAGGAAAAGTGTTCCTTCTCCCTACACATTTATTCATTTAAAAATTGATATTTGTGTATAGATTTATGGGCTTCTATTATGCCAATGGCTACAATCTGTTACTATCATGATTTATTTTGGTGCTTTAATATTTCCAGATTTGGCCCGTGGGAGCCCACCCAAATTGGCTCCTCTCCCCTTTTGATGTGTCTCTCTCATTCTTTGTGCACTTGTTTACTTCTTGGCAGCAAGATGGAACAAGATGTTCCTGGATCATCTCCTTTCCCTGCCCTAGCTCTGGAATCAACTAGGGAGATTTAAGTTTAGAAGCTAAGATTTGGGTGCTAAAGGTTTTCATTGCTTCTGGGATGTGACTGCTTTCAGGCTATATCAATGGCCAGGGCTAGGAGATGATAAGTGGTATAATATAATATACAGAAATTGACATCTGTACTTCATATACTCCAGATACAGTCTATTGCTGTGTATTGCAACCTTGAGTTCACATCTATGTTTCCAGTTCCAATTCAACATCCTGGGTTACCGTGTAGTTTTTCTCTTTCTGTCTTTGTACCTCCCCTTTCGAGTATGAGAAACCTGGCTCCTATGATGTCATTCTGCTTGGTGTGGTCAATTTCTTGCCCTCTGACTCCTGCACCCCTGGGGTGTGATCCTGACACCAGCCTGTGGCTGCCTCCTCCAGAGATCCTACCTCACTTGGGCTTGATAGTACTTTGATGAAGGCTAGAGAAAAGTCACAAGAGGAGCAAGTACAGAGAGGAAATATGTCAGAAAGCTAATAAATATGTTTTTAAAAGGGGAGAGGAAAGGAAAGAGAGGAGGAGAGCTGTAAGAACTTTGTGACTTGCTTTTTTATACTCAAAATGAAAACATTTGGCTTTGTGTTAAGTTCAACATCATTTAATCCTCTGAGACATTAATGTGTCATATTTTCTTAGTATTCTAGTGAGCAGAACTGGCCTATGGATTGGTCTGCCTGAGGCTGACCTTGGCCTAGTAGGACCTAAACCTAAGTAGGAGTTGTAGGGTCCATATTCCGACTCAGTGTCAGAAAATATTCTCCAATTACAGCTGCTTCATGATGGGATGGTCCTGGTTGCGAAGACGTGAGTTCTGTGGAAATAGATGAAGTCATTGGAGTGCCAGTGAGAGGGATTCTTGCCCTGGGGGAGAAGTTGGTTTAAATGCCCATAGAGTTCTTTGCTGATTGTTGACAGTTGTCAAGGCCGGAGTTTGATCAGGCTTCCCGAGAGAAGCGACTCCAAACTCTCCCACCGGTGGCTGAGGAGGAAGCAGGGCTGCAGAGGGAGTGAGCAGCAAGAGGGGACTCTGGCGGCTGCTTGTGGGTGCAGCGTTGGAGCAGCACAGGACAGAGCTGCCCCCATGTGCAGGACAGAGCTGCCCCCATGTGCAAGAGTTGGATGTGGGCTTGCATGACAAATTTGCATCTCGAGATAAAACATAGTTCCAGACAAGACAGCCGTTAGTTCCAGTGCCAACAATCTAGTGCTGGCTTCAAAGGAGAATCTGAGAATGCTCTTCCTGGAGCAGGTTCTGGCCCTCCGCGTTCTTTTATTGTTCCCAAATGGACCACATACCGGGGAGACTATGTGATTGCCTAACGACTGTAGCCTGTCAAACACAACAAGCAAAATCCTAAACGGGGCTCTTCTCAGGAGCAAATTCGAACATCAGATGTTCCTGGACTCTCACTGCTCCATTTTCACAACCCCCACCCCAAGTGCATCAACCCAGAACGTTACCACGAAGAAGCTGGAGTTTCAACAGCTTTGCAGATGCTGGAACAGACTTAAGTCTTAACATCCTAGAGAATGCCAACGAACATGCCTTTAGCTGCCAGGGACCGGCAACAGTTCAGGAAACATTGTTGGAGTGCTTTTTTTGTGTTAGCTCTGAACTATACAACTAAGCATGGTGCTGGTGATCCCATTTCACAGGTGAGAAAACTGAGGCAGAGTCATAAACAATAAGAACTAGCAGTGCCAGGCTTTATGCTCCCTCTCTGTGAGGGACATGGTTGCCTCATTGCTGGGGAGGGATGGAGTAAGGTTTATCCACCTTCCCCTAAGGGAACATAAATGACGGCTTTCATGACTGTGTGTGAGTGTGTGTGTGTGTGTGTGTGTGTGTGTGTGTGTGTATGCAGCTGCCATAAATCAGAACCGTTTTGGCTTGGCGATGGAATTCTCTTGACACCCTGTCTCTGAGAGCTGCTTGACCGTGCTCACGACAGCCTGGGTGCCGGCGAGCTGGTTTACAATACTGTGTACGTGGATGTGTTGTATGTGTGGTTTTCAGTGGGAAGCAGTTGTACTTAGGGTGTATTTGTTGTAGGTGGCACCCGTTTTCCTCACGGTGGATCCTGAAGAACAGGCTGTTGCACTGGTGCTTGGAATCATAGTGGCTGTTTACTGAGAAATTTCTCCATGCTGGGTGCGCACACATTATCTCATTAAAACTTCACAGCAGAGTGAGGAGAGTCTGTGGCAGAAACACAGACTCTCACGTGTACACCCTATGCTCCGGAACTGGAACGCAGCAGAGCCAGATCTGAGAAGCTGATGTAGCTGCTGCCCACTCTGCCACACTGCCCCACATGGAGTGCCGCTCCCAAAGCCAGGTTGCTGAATACTGGGGAGCTGTGCCAAGGTGTGGCCGTGGGACACGTGGGTGCCCAAAGAAGTAGATTCTAAAAGAGTAAAAAAAAAATTCTACTGGAGAGGTTTTTCATGTGTCCTTCCTAAAGGGCAGAGTTCAGATATGTGGTGTTAGAATATTCATGAAGTGCTGCAGGAGAAAAGTTTCCCTGTGATAGAAATTAACCCAAGGCGAGGACTCCTCTGAACTAAGATGTCATCCAAACAGCCACACGACCCACTGGGGGAGTCACAGATTCACATCTTAGAATGATAATTAACGACTTAGAAGATGGCAGTGCCCATTTCTGACAGCTCTCCAACCACCTGTCCATCCATCCATCCGTCTATCCCTCCATCCATCCATTTCTGATCTTCTATTTGTGTAACCCCCATTAGAGCCTAAAGAGGTGTAGGAAAATCAGTTCAAACCAAACCAAACCTGTGAGTGGCACTGGATCCAGTTGAGGAGAGATGGATGCATGGGAGCGAGATAAATCACAGGGCAAGGATGAGACCAATTAGGTGTCACAGGTGTGGGCCAGGTAGTGGGTGTTTTGTGGGGACCCAGGAGATGGAGGTTGGAGGGTGTGCTGTGGCTGCTCTGGCCATGTGGTTGCCTTCAGGGACTCTCATGGCATCCGTGAGACTGCCAGGAGCCCAATTAATTGTAGTCTCGATACAGGAGGAGCTGAGAAATTGGATGTACAGTTTGCCCGCTGCTGAGATACAGTTTGGATCTCTTTAGCTCTCAGGAAACGAGATGCCACCTTTAATCCACTGTGATGGTCCCGTAGGATTAAAAGAAGAGGATACAAACAGAGATGCATTTGAGCAAGCAAGGACTGTTAACTCTTCACCCCCCACCCTCCCCATCCACTGCTAAATCATAATGAGGGCTTGTGTGTCGGTCCAAGGCCAGAAAACCCAGCTATAACAACCAGCTCTCTGGCATCGGCTCCCCTGGATTTTATGACCTCAAGGGCTGCCTGGTTGACAGTAGGGGACCCAGACTGAGGGGGGCCTTGAATGTAGGTGCAGACATATGTGACGTAATTAGGCTGCCTTTATGAGGGATGCATGGAGAAGTCATTAGGGCTGCTGCTAACAAAGGGAAACTTCCTGCTCCTGCCTCCCTATTAAAGAGCTGCTTTTCAACTGTGTTGTGCTTCTTTGATCGCCGAAGGCCCCTGATGGTTTGCTCACATCCTGTCATGATATTTAATGACACCTCTCATGTGCACCGGGAGCACGGCCCAACTTAGCGTCGTCGGGGGAAAGGCATTGGAACATGGCAAGTTTTTGATGTGGTTCCTTGCCCGGCAAGGTTAGTGAGGCAGCTCTGCAGGCGCCAGGGAGAGCCCTGATTCGGCTTGGCAGTGAAAATGCCTGAAAGGAATGATCGAGAGACCCTGATATTGCCAAGTTCCGTGGCAGAGGCTTTGTTTATTATGGGGTCTGCAGCATCAGCTGGTACCCTGCTCAGGAGGAGGAAGAAAGAATTTGGTCTTGGATGGTCTTCTTTCAAAAGGCTGGGGAATGTTTCAGAGACTGGAATCTTCGTCCAGCGTGTGGTCCCCTGATAGCAGACACACGCACAGCTGCTAAAAGGGAGATTAATAGGCCCTCGAGACCAACCAGCCCATACCAGATCTGTGAACCCTACAAAATCCCTGGAAGGCAGAGTTTCCCTGTCTAGCAGCCTCAGGAGACGAGGAACGCACCACCGTGACAGCCCAGCCCACTGTGGCTGCTATGATGCACTGAAATCTCCATTCCACATCGTGGCCTTTTGCAACTTGTAATATGGGCCATAAGCCTGTGATTGGCAGTTCCCCAGAACGGGACTTTTCTGTGTCAGAGTTCTTAAAAAGCTCAAAGACACCTGCCAGGTGTCCCCCTCATCTCCAGGCTTAGCACCTTATTTCTGCTACTGTTCCTCCCACGCCCTGGTTTCTTCATCTGCATACCTGGTGGTCCTTCTTGAATAGCCAGGCAGGGCAGCTTCACCACTCTGGTTCTCTAAATGCAGATGAAGTGTGCCCTGGCCACTCTGGTATGTGCTAAACCCTTGACTCTGAAACAGGGCAAAGATCTCAACCTGAGAAGCCGATACTCTGGGCTTCCTGAGAAATTCCAGGATGAATCCAAGTTCCTATCCCAAGTGTTGGCATATATGGATATTTCTTTTCTTTCCTGGCTATTTGGGTTAAAAGCATGTCAAGGGCTTACTGCTAGGGTGCCTCTTTGGTGATTTCATCTGGAGGACAGTCTAACTGCCCTGCATATGGCTGCACAGTGGATTGGAGCAAACTCTTCCCAGCTATCTCTTGGTGGTGGTGCCTCCCACTCCACTCCCTTCTTTCCATCTGCACTGTGACCACCTGGCCTAAGCCTTGACACTTCTCTTGAATTATAGCCTGGGCCCCCTAATGATCTCTCTACACTCATGCCTGTCCTTTCCAGTGTGTTCTCTATACAACCCTCAGAGTACATTTTTTTTTTTAAACACAAATTTGTAAAGACATTTCAACAGCTCCCCATTGCACGTTTCTTAAACCCAGACATAGAGAAACTTTTAAAGATAAAGAAATCTTGTTGAAATAAACACTCCTTTTGACTTTTTAGAACATGAATTTATTTGAAAGATAGAATGACAGAAGGAGGGGGAGAAAGAGAAAGAGAAAGAGAGAGAGAGGAGGGAGGAGAGAGAGAGAGAGAGAGAGAGAGAGAGAGATCTTCAACCCACTGGTTTGCTTCCCAGATGGCTGCGATGGCTGCGATTGGGCTGGGCTGAAGCCAAGAGTCAAGAATTCCATCCAGATCTCCCACATAGGTGGCAGTGGTCCAAGTACTGGGACCATCTTCCCACAGCTTTCCAGACGCAATAGCAGAGAGCTGGGTCAGAAACAGAGCAGCTGGGACCTCAGTCAGTGCTCTGATGGGTCACCAGAGGCAGCTTAACCCCCTGCACCACAACGACAGCCCACAGAGCGAGTATTTTCAAAATAGCCCATTCTTGAGTGTATTAGTGCCTTATCCAGGTGAAAAAAGGAAAGAAAAGGAACTTTGAGACTTTGAACACCGTACCTGATCCCGAAACAAAGGCTTCAGAGAGAATTCAAGAATCAGCTTTGTCTTTATTTATTTATTTATTTTTTTGACAGATAGAGTTAGACAGTGAGAGAGAGAGAGAGGTCTTCCTTCCGTTGGTCCACTCTCCAAATGGCTGCTATGGCTGTCGTGCAGCACCTATCTGAAGCCAGGAGCCAGGTGCTTCCTCCTTGTCACACATGCGGGTGCAGGGCCCAAGCACTTGGGCCATCCTCCACTGCCTTCCCTGGGCCACAGCAGAGAGCTGGACTGGAAGAGGAGCAACTGGGACAGAATCCGGTGCCCTAACTGGGACTAGAACCCAGGGTGCCAGCGCCGCAGGCAGCATTTTTTTTTTTTTTTGACAGGCAGAGTGGACAGTGAGAGAGAGAGACAGAGAGAAAGGTCTTCCTTTGCCGTTGGTTCACCCTGCAATGGCTGCCGCGGATGGCGCTGCGGCCGGCGCACCGCTCTCATCCGATGGCAGGAGCCAGGTGCTAGGTGCTTTTTCCTGGTCTCCCATGGGGTGCAGGGCTCAAGCACCTGAGCCATCCTCCACTGCACTCCTGGGCCACAGCAGAGGGCTGGCCTGGAAGAGGGGCAACCGGGACAGAGTCCGGCACCCCGACCGGGACTAGAACCCAGTGTGCCGGTGCCGCAAGGCAGAGGATTAGCCTGTTGAGCCACGGCTCCGGCCAGTATTTGTTTTTAAGCATAGATTTAACCTGCCTGTGTCCCACCCCAAAATCATAGGACAGAGAGTTGACTCTGATCACAGGAAGGCCTGTAGGTGTCATCTCTGAACTCTGAAGTCTCTATTAGGTTCTTGGGGCTGCCCTTACAAAGCACTACAAAACAGGTGGCTAAAACCAGCAGAAATTTGTTCTCTCATGGCTCTAGAAGCGAGGATTCTGAAATCAAAGTGTCAGCAGGGCTGGTTCCTTTTGGAAGCTGTTGGAAAAACCGTTCATGGCTCTCTCCTGATTTCTGGTGTTTGTTGGAAATCCTTGGCATTCCTTGGCTTGTAGACGTTTCAACTCATCTTTGCCTCCACTGTCATACGGTTTCTCCTCTGTGTTGGTGTTGCTTTCTTCTTTCTCTTATAAAGACATCAGTCATTAGATTTAGGGCCTGCCCTAAATCCACGTTGGTCTCATCTGGAGTCCCTGAACTTCATGATAGCCATGAAGATACTAAAATAAGGTCACATTCACAGGCATCAGGGATTAGGACTTGGGCTTATCTTTTTGGAGGAGGCAAGACTAGGAGGGGAGATCTGGATAGGCAAAAAGATTTGCCCAAGATGCGAAGCTGCCTGTTGGTAAAATCAGAGCCATAACAGACCTTTTGGCCTTCGACAAATGCTCTTTTCACTCACCTCTATTGTCTCTCCAAAGAACAGACTGGCTTCTAAGGTGATGACTGCACACCCATCTCTTTTCTGTCTAAGGATCCCTTTTGTGTCTTAGGAGTTGACTGTTCAAGCCTCCACAGCCCAGACCACATTAGTCAATCTAATCGACAGGATGATCAAACTGGTTTGTAAGATGATGTTTTTTTCTGTCTGGAAAAGAAGGTAAAGAATCACAAATCACACTTCTTGCTAAGCCGATTATGCTCTTAGCTCTCTGGCATAATTGTATTTGGTGCTGATCAGTGGCAGTCACTCAAGCTAATTAAAATGATCATCCCCCCAACTTGGTTTTTGACCGCGTCGGCTGGAAACATTTGGTGCTTCTAGCTGGACAGAGCCCTGTGGGTAGCAGCCAAGGTTAAAATGATCATTTGACTGCTGGTCCTTGCATGTGCTGTGCCCCAGCACACACCCTACATGGTGTTTACATGCAGTGCACATATCAGGGAGCCCACCTCGTTTTTTAATAAACTCCAAAGCCTTTCACGGGAAAAAGAAGGCAACTAGATCCACAACCATTTCCCTGTTTCTGTGGTGGGGGAGGCGTGTGGAGAGACTTGATATTTTACAAGCAGGTGAGCAGTGAACTCCACCTTATAAAGATGTCATACATTTTATAGGCTGCTTACTCTAGTCTTACTTTTCTTCTTCCTCATAAAAAATCAGAGATGATTAAATTAAAAAGGAAACCGGAAGTCATAATAAAATCAGAACTCAAACTCAGTGGTACTTACCCCAAATGTTGGTTGTATATCCTTCACTGGCCAGGGTAGTGTAGAGTTTGAGTGATTGTAAGTTTCTTCTACCTGCCTTTCACCCTTTGTTTTCTTGCTCAAAAGAGTTTTTAGAAGATAGCTAACTGGATAGAAAACCCTCAGTAATCCATTCCTGAACTATAAGGTTAAAGCTCATCATTACAGGACCATGTAATTGAACAACCCAAGAAGAAATTCCTTTCACAATGAGGATTTGCCAACCTTAGCTCATAAACTTGGTTCTCAGACCAGCAACCCTCATGGCTGCAAATGGCTGCTGCAGCTCCGTGCACAGGACATGTGAGCATGGGGTTCTTCAATGGGGGAAGAACAATCTCTCTTCCTTGAATCTTTGACTTTCTTCCTAAAATAAGAAACTCTTCCTAGAAGCTCCCATAAAACCTCCATTTCCTTTTCATTGGCAGATTTGAGTTTGAGTCACATTTGTACCCTAGGCCAATCCCTGGTAAGGAAACGAACCTACCAGTTAGTTTAGCTAATCACGTTGTCCAGTAAGCAGCGGAAGACAGCTCAAGTGCTTGGGCTCCTGCCACCCATGTGGAAATTTGCAGGAAGCTCCTGGCTCCTGGCTCTGGCCTGGCCCCACCCTGGTTGTTGTGGCCATCTGGGGAGTGAACCAGCTGATGGAAGATCTCTGTCTCTCTCTGACCTGTAACTCTGCCTTTCAAATGAACAAATCAATCTTTAAGCACAGGCACTTATACAACCATGCCCTTGTACCTAGAGGAGAGGGAAGTGGAGGGGGTATTATAGGCAATTTTGGTACGTTTTTTTTTGGGACATGCATGGGTGTGGTTTTTGACTTTTGGCCTCTTCATGTTGATCTTCCCAGTTGGATGAGATTCTGGGGATGGGACTCAAGACAGGTGCTCCCCTCCTGGAGACCCTTCCACCAGGCAGACAAGGGAACTTCCATGGAGGGAGGGCAGCCAGGGGGTGGGAGAAGGGCAGGGAGACCTTGCTTATGAGATTGCTTTTTTGTTCAAAGTACTCAGCATGTCAAAGCACTACACCTTGTGATACTGTTTTGAGCTTCCACACCATGAGTGCTTCAGCGATTTGGCTCAATCTGGTGTCAGCTTTGTCACTGGCTGGCCTGCACGCTGAAGTGGGGGCAATGCCTTGTCCCTGGGAACTGTTCAGGCCCTGAATAAGTCCCCTCCCAATCATAGGGCTTGAGTTCCTTGTCTATAAAAGAGGGGAGCTTATCCTCAGCTTTGGATAAAGGCACCGGAAGTCTTTTGTATTGCGCAAGTATCTTCCTCCTTTTCCCTCCTCTGAAGCTTTGTGCTCTCTTGTTTGTGTTCTGTAATCTGTTTGTTTGGTTGATTATTTGTTTGTTTATTTATTTATGGCAGTGAAAGTTTGGCCCCTTTACCTGGTGGTCAGGTTCAAAACCAACTCCCCCTGGACTCACTCTTCATTAATATTCTTCCAGCACAATGCACATGGCTCTGGAGTCCTCCTGCATGGGATGCTTTAATGTGGCAGCTATGAAAGCAGCTCAGACCAAGCTTGATTAGCATAATAATGAAGCTTCCTCTGCTGTGCTATCCTCCTCAAAGGAGATAGCTGGAGTGGTCACAGAGCTTTTAACAAGTATGCTTTAGGATGCAAAAGAACAGGGTGAGAAGTGAGTGGTGGCCAATGTGAAATATGGGAAGGGGATGAGCTAGGGGTGGGAGGAAGCCAGGGAGGGAACTGGTGAGATGGCTTGTCTGCTGTCCTTTTGCCTTGTTTCTAAAAGGTTTCATCTGCAGCTACTGTATTTCCATCACTAGTGGCCTGTTAGTAATGCATAGGAATCTGACTACATTTCCAGAAAAGTCTAATGTTGGCCTCTTTTCTGGCTGTACAAGGAAATAAAACCCAGCCCATAGTAATACCAACCTTTTTCAGATGTTCGATAACCCCTGAAAACAGGCTGAGTAGGCTTTATTTGTCTTCCTTTTACCTGTGAAGTTTTATTGTTCTATCTACCCATGCATCCATCTACCCATGCATCAAAACATTCATCCACTCAGCTTCTGTTTTGCTCCAGAAATTATGGAAGGCAGTTTCCAGATGAAGTACTCAAAGTCTCAATATGAGGAAGAAGAGTTCACATTTGAACTTGGATCTGCTATCACTATCAACCCTACCAACACACACACAGACACAGACACAGACACACACACACAGTGATTCTCTGCAATCACTTAAAAGTCAAGGACAGTTGCATTTATTCTTGCAGTTAATTAATTGCCAAGAAATAGGCGGAGAGGGATTTTTGTGGCTGATGTACACGACTTCCTCCTAGTTGTTTCTGCAGCAGTGGGACCCTCACCTGAGCATGGAGTGTGCCTTTGTGGGGCCACATAATTGGCCATTCGCTTGAGTTGGGGCAGTGTAATAACTTCAGTCTGCACATTGAAACTCATCACTATTTTTTAAGAAACAGGCATCAGCTGTTCTCTCATTACACAGACATGGAAAGCAGTGGGAAGATGGAAGCCTACTGGCTCTCCACAGCCATGTAAAATCAAATGCTAAGTAGCAGAAAATGTCTGGATAATTCAAGAAAAGCTCCTCAGGCCCCTCCTTCTCTTTCACTAGCACCTGCTTATCGAGTGAGAAGAAAGAAAATCTATTACAACAAGAACTGAGGCCGCAGCTGGATTGACATGCTGTGCCAGGCCAGTGGCGTAGTCACGTTAGAAGTGGCTCTTTGTGTAGGAAACTACCCTAATGGCCTCTGTGGTGTGGAAGATGAAGCCTGCGCACTCCCAGTGATAAGGATGATTTGCAGAAAAGATGACGCTAAGGGAGATCAAAAACATTCTGCATAATAAAACTGAAAGAATACAGAAAAGTGGGTGGGAGGAGGGAACTGATAGGGAGAGAAGCCTCTTGATGGGGCAGTGGGATGCTGAGAAGGTGAGGTGTCCAATGAGGAGGATCTTGGGCTGAGAATGGCCCAGGAGCTCAAGTTGTAAGCAGTGCGGTTTTGTGATATGACTCCCTCTGTATCCCATCCTTTAATAAAAGTCTATTTGTACTGTGCAACTGTTTTGATGTGGGTGGCATTTTGGGGTTCTGACAGGAAAAGGCATGTGTGGGTTGCTACGGGACAGAGAGAAGTGTGTGGCCAACAGAGAGGAGATGAGATAGTTTGAGAGATCACCAGGAACAGGAAATTGAGCAAGGAGCCATCATGAAGACCCCTGGAAACCAGCCAGAAATCTTCCAATGCATGGGAGGGGACTTAAGTCAGGTTTCCTCCCAGATTTAAAAATCAATGGGGATGTCAGAGAGACAAAATATATTTGTTTTTGTTTTCTTGACATTTTGATAGAAGTCTGAGTGAGAATAATTGTTACTTTGGGCCTCTGTAGTATTTTTTAAGCTTTTTTTTTTTTTAATTTCTTATTGGAGAGAGGAAGACCAACAGAGAAAAATATCTCTTATCTGCTAGTTCACTCCCTAAATGCCTGCAACAGCCAGGGCTGGGGCAGGGTGAAGCTGGGAGCTAGAAACTCAATCCAGGTCTCCCATGTGGGTGGCAGAGACCCAAGAACTTGAGCCATTATCTGCTACCTCCCAAGGTACACATTAATAGGAAACTGGATTGGAAGATGAGCTGGGACTTGAACCCAGGCAATCCTGGGACATGCACATCATAACCACTGGCTTAACTGCTAGGCCAAATGCCCAACTAGCTCCATATCTTTTTGCAGAGTTTGTGATCAATCCAAGGTCAGTTGTCTAAGATGCCACATTTATGTAGTTTTCTATAAGTATTTTGTGTTTGTAAGTACTTTGTGTTACTTCACTTAATCTTTATGGCCGCTTTGGGAGAGAAGCTGAAAACACATCACCCTGGTAATAGTGCGTTATTGCTGTTAACTTAGTTTGTGCTCACAAAATGACTTGACTAGTTGCATATACAAATGTAGTACTCACTCCAGTATCTGTAGGAAAGAAGATGTTATCATTGCAAGGTTGATAGAGGTGAGAGCTGGGAGTTGCAGCGATACAGCCATTTCTCTTCCAATTTCCTTTTAAGTTTTCCAGTTTCTCTTCCAGTTGCTTTTTAGGTTTTAAGCACAAACCAAGAAGGATTAGCACAGGTAACCCTATTGAAGCCGTGACCACATGTGATGCAGTCCCAGGGTTGTTGTCAACTAGCCCAGGAACCAAAGACAATTTTATAATATCCCCAGTTCTCATAATTTTTCAGATATAACAAATTGGATACAAAGCCCACAGCAATACTTCTAAGCATTTACCTTTCTATTTGATTAATTCTCTCACATTCCCTGGGCTCTCTAGAGTGACTTTGCTTTAACTTTCTGAAAAACCAGCCCCCGCAGGTCTGGCCTTGGTGTCTCTGTCCCTTCTATTCCTTGCTTCTCCCACTCCTGTCCCCAGTTTTGCTTCACAAAAGCTCCCCAGAACAAACCTAGGAAAGGCAGAGCCCTTGTAAAAAGGAAAGAAGAGGAAAAAACTTAAGGAAATTAGAATGTGATTTTGTGGCAGGGGAAGAGAAAGGCTCAGAGCACTAGAGGTGATTCTATCCCATTAAATCTATATAACCATTTCAGCTGTAATAAAGGAATGGTAAAAAAAAATCCAGCATTTACTAACATTCACGATTGTTGTTGTATATTAATTCAGTACTAAGTGGTAAAGATGTATGCAAATGATAGTACTTATTATTTATTTTTCAGAAAGAAACTGTTTTAATGGTTGTTCTCTTTTGGCTTTGCAAGTCCTAACTGTTAAATAAAGACTACTGGGGCAGGCATTTGGCAAAGTGGTTTAGATCCTGCTTGGGAAGTCCACATCAAATTATTCCATTTCTTGTTAATGCACACCCAGGCATGCAGCAGGTGATGGCTCAAGTAGTTGGGTCTTTGCCACACACATAGGAGACCTGGTTTGAGTTCCTGGCTCCTGGCTTTGGCCTGTTCCCACTCTAGCTATTGCAGGCATTTGGGGAGCGCTGAATCTCTGTCTGTCTGTCTTTATCTCTCTGCTTTTTTTTTTTTTTAATGACTGCCTTTTTAACTTTGCCTGACACATGGATCTAGTTTAATTCTGATCTCAGGGACCCAAAACTAAGCGCACTCCCCGACAGACACGACAGAAGACAAAAGACTTAAATCTAATTCCTTGGAAATATTGGTTCCAATACTGTTTCTATTCATCCTTTATGACTTGGGCTGTAGCTTGAAATGGGCAAGCATTTCATTTTCTTCCAGAATGTCTTCAAATAATTACAGTTGGTTTGCCTTTAAGATTAGCCTCATGGTATCCACAGGGATGATGATGGAATTTGGGGGGCAGAGGCAAGCCTGAGCGTTCCATATTCTGAACTCAGGAGGAGGTGACATTTTGAAGTCATTGTCACAGCTCCCGAAGGACAGCTTAGGCATTTTGAGTGCTAAAAGATGACCCTGCTCAAGTATTAAGGACATCAAATGTAAGGATGCTCATGCTTCACTTTCTAGGAACAGAGTCCAGGATTTTTATGCCAGTTCTGGGAAGTAGACACAAAGGGACACAATTGCCACTGGGTTGTGTAGATGGTCAGATCAAGGTGACAGGGGAGGGAATTTGGGTGGGGTTTTCTCCAGCTTTCTACACCTTCTCCCAAGGTGTCTGGAAGCCCACTGTAGGTGTCTCACAGGCGTTAGGTTGGCTCCCATGCCTCTGCTGTAGATAGGGGAGCTTGCCTGCCGCCCTTGTCCAGGTAAGGGGTATTCCAGTTATGCTGATGTTGGGGGGCTTCGTGTCTCCTAGTTTTTAATTGAAGAACAAAGAGGAAAAACAGCCCAGCATCATAAAGCGAAGTCCAGTTTGGCTGTGTTTTTCTTATTTTCTACTTGAGATTTTCTCTCTTCTCTGCACGTAACCAAAGCTCCTTTCCCCCCACTCTCTACCTCTCCTAAGTTGTTAGTTAAAGTCCAAGGGTTCTGGACACCTTCTCTGAGCCTCTAAGCCTCAGTAAGGGCAGGCAGGGATCACAGGGGCAGGTACTCACTGTCATTCTTCCCGACAAGGTGGGGCAGGCTCTCTGTTCCAAAGCCTCAGAGCTGGGGCTGATAAGCAACCATGTCAACTGCTTGCTGCCAGAATGGTCCCTGATCCTCCCTGGAGTGGACTGCCTGCACCTTGGGTGGGCAGCAGAGGGGGCAAGGGAGGGAAAGACTGCTGGAGGAAAGTGTGCACTAGTCAATTAATTAACATCCTACAACCAAGGAGAGGGGGAGAGAGTGAACTTGATATGCAAACATATGCAAAATTGTATGCAGATTATCCTGGGCTCAAAATGAAGAGGTCTGGCATTTTTCTTAAGTAGGAATTCAGTACTACTGAATCAAGAGAAAAAAGGAATTGGGAACATTAGGAGTTAAAGGGTTAGGTCCTTCATAATTCAAGTATGCCACAGTACCTACCATTTACAGTTTGGTGAAAAGGCTCACTGTACCTACCTATTCAGTTGTTTCACTCTCTGCTCTAGGAATTTCCATCTTGAGGGATCCGACTCACCCCTCAGTCTTGCCAGTATATTCAGTGCACCTGACCACCATGCATTTTCATCTCTGGATGTAGCTAACACCTTTCCAGGGTACCAAACAGCCATGCAACATGTCGTGGGCGGTGTGAATTTCAGGGCTACACTTGAGTTTGAATCCTGACCCTTATGCTGCATGATCTTGACAAGCCTCGGTTTTCTCTTCTGCAAAATGGAGATAGTAATGTCAAACATGTCATAATTTTTGTGACTATTAAATAAGATCTTGTGTTTCAAGCACATAGCATGCTGCCAGGCAGACAGGGAGTGCTGATTATCACCCAAATCTGATGCGAATTTTAAGGACCTGTTTTAGTCCTCCTCCTTTCATGAACATTCTCATTCCCACCAGTGTTAACTGTGCAACTGATCTGGAAATAAAAATGCACTGCTTCCTGCCTAATTTTTTTAATTTTAATTTTATTTATTTATTTTTATTTTTTGACAGGCAGAGTGGACAGTGAGAGAGAGAGACAGAGAGAAAGGTCTTCTTTTGCTGTTGGTTCACCCTCCAATGGCAGCCGCGGCTGGCGCGCTGCGGCTGGTGCACCGCGCTGATCCGATGGCAGGAGCCAGGTGCTTCTCCTGGTCTCCCATGGGGTGCAGGGCCCAAGCACCTGGGCCATCCTCTACTGCACTCCCTGGCCACAGCAGAGAGCTGGCCTGGAAGAGGGGCAACCAGGACAGAATCTGGTGCCCTGACCGGGACTAGAACCCGGTATGCCACCACTGCAAGGCGGAGGATTAGCCTAGTGAGCCACAGTGCCTGCCTGTCTAATCTTTTGTTGTCATCTGATTAATTAGCCTAGTGTTACTGTTTAGCTCTTCACATTCTTATTTCTTGTCTTCTTGACTTGACTTGAGATCTTTGAGGATTGAAACTATGTCTTAGGACTAAATCTTCACAACTAGTACTGGGTCATGTTCCTATCCAAAGTTTGAGAATCAGGAACAAAACACATCACGAAGCCCTCAGAATGGCCACGTAGACCACACCCTGTGTCCTGTCCCTTCAGGAGCTACTGCTCTGACAATAGGATGACCTCCACTTGTGCTCCTACTCTTACTTCCCAGATTGAAGTCTGTCCCTTAGGAATACTTTTATTTTTAAAGCCCAATGTTAGCCCACAGTTTCAAGCAGAGGTTAATAGCAGTATGCACCAAAGTCTCAGAACTACAAAGGTGGAGTCTCTCTGTTGACAAGAGTGGCATCAGGAAGAGGACTTTGCACTTAATTTTTTTTTTTAATTACTTTTAAGTGAAAGGCAGAGGGGTGGAGACAAAGATCTCCTATCTGCAGGATCACTCCCCACGCGTTCATTAGCTGGGGCTGGGCCAGGCGGAAACCAGGAGTCTAGAACTCCATCTGCTCCCCCAAGTGGGTGGCAGGGTACAAAGTACTTTAGCCATCACCTGTTCCCCTCCAGAGCCTACATTAGCAGGAATGGAGGCTGGAAAGCAGAGTGGAGACTTGAACCCCTGCAGCTCTTATAGGGGACGCAGGCATCTTGACTACTGAGTCAGAACCCTGACACTGGCTCCTCTGGTCTTCTGAAGCCTCGTGGGAAGGAGCTACGGCTCAGCTGCCGGAGCCACACTCTAAGTGTGCGTAGACCACACCCTGTGTCCTGTCCCTTCAGGTGTGCAGGTTTCTGGTTGGTGCCCTGACTTGCAGAATCCTGTTTTTTCCTTAAAACGGACGATTTCAGTTGTAAAGATCAGAGGGTTATTTACTGTGCAAATCACCTTGATATGTTGTTTAGCTCTTTGGATAAATCTTAGCTGATGAGAAGGTTTATGTGTAACTGTTCAGTGTTTTTAAGTATACACACACACACACATACACACACATGATTCCTCTCTAGCCACACCATGTTAAATGGGGTTATTGTGTAGTTAAAGTGATAAAATCTAGATTTGTGAGAATGTTTATTGGAGAAAGCCTTTTATTTTCTGAATAAGTTCCAACTTAAGACCAGAAACTGAATAATTATGAGCATTTCATATTTCTCACAGGGTCATTGTAAAGATGAATAAAATCTGCAAGAACTTATCTTTTATTTATTTATTTATTTTTTTTGGTAATCCTTGGTAGAAACAGCTAAATGCAAAAACAGATCTAAAAAATCCTGGGTTTTCCTTTTGAATGGCATTGTTAATACTAAATACTCCATGGACATTTGTTATATTTGCATATAAATATGGGTTTGTCTGAGGATCCAGGTGTTCACAAGAATTCAGACCAAATGGCAGAGCCGTGTTGCTGAGCCTGGCTTCTTCTCTACCTTGTCCTTCGTCCACGGCAGCCTGTCCTCTGCTGGTCCAGTGGTTGGCACTGTCATCTCTTAGGCTGCTGTCCAGCGGCTCGTTTTCCTCTCCTCCTTTTGTTCTTTCTCTCCTGCTTCTCCCTTTCTGTCTCCGTTTTCTCCTTCTACTTCTCTCCCTTCTGCCTTTTTTTTCCTCTGCCTTTCTAAATTACATCCATCTTTTGGGACTAAACTTCTTATTTATTTATTTATTTATTTGACAGGTAGAGTTATAGACAGTGAGAGAGAAAAAGACAGAAAGGTCTTCCTTCTGTTGGTTCACTCCCCAAATGGCTGCCATGGCTGGAGATGCACTGATCCGAAGCCAGGAGCCAGGTGCTTCCTCCTGGTCTCCCATGTGGGTGCAGGGCCCAAGCACTTGGGCCATCCTCCACTGCACTCCCGGGCCACAGCAGAGAGCTGGACTGGAAAAGGAGCAACCGGGACTAGAACCCGGCTGGGACTAGAACCCATATGGGATGCCGGCGCCACAGGTGGAGGATTAACCAAGTGAGCCATGGCACTGGCCCTGGGAATAAACTTCTGTCAGATAAAATTTTAGACATTACATTCCTACATTTTTCAATCTTGTTCATGTTCCTTCCCTTCTTCCCTCCCTCTTTAGCTTTGTCTAGAACAGAAAAACTGTTCAAGCCTCCATGCCAGGCACTGCTGGAAGTCTGGAGCTTTACTTGGTATTTCTTCAGATTCTCAGGGGATTGGGTTCTTGCGCTTGCCTCTCTGATTTCCTGTTCCTCCTTTGGCTCTGGCTCTCATTCATACATGTCCTTTTGCCTTTATTCCTCTTTTATTTTCCACATCATCTTGAACATTCTGGGCACTCCTCATTCTTCCTTGCAAAGTTCCTCCAGGCCAAGGCTCTTGTACGTAGCACATGTTACAAAGGCTTGGGTTCACCTTGTGCCTTTACAGACAATATTGTGCTAACCCTTACTTACCCCTTGGCCCTTTCCATCACCAAACTTCTAACTTCCCTCTGAAGTCCTGGACTCCCTCATTCAATTGAGCCTCCTGTTTCTCTCTCAACTTTTTTCCTCTTTTCATGTTCCCCTAGTCTCTTCCTTCATTACAAGTGAGCAGCCACCACTAAACTCCCCAAATCCTGTAACTACCTAGCTGAAATAAGTTATCTTCTCTTTGTTTAAAACCTTTACTAGAGACCGTATTCCAAAATCAAGTATTTTGATAGCTTTGTTTCTAAACCAAATCAAAGTTTTCTCTCTATGAGAAATTCTGTCTTCCCTCTAAGTTTCCTGGCTCAAAATATACCTTGCTTATAAAAAATTTTTTTTCTTCCTTCCTGATATATAATCCCTATGAGACTCATGTCTATGTTATATCTTTTTACTTTCTGTTGCTTTGTGCAAATAAGGTGACATACAGTAAACTTCTCATATTAATGCAATTGGTATTGACCCTATTTGTGCATTATTGTGTTTTTCTTAAAGAAAAGAAAACATGTGAGCTGTCCCATATTTAACAGGACTCTACACCACTCAAACAATTATTCCAAGATAAAGCAATAAGCCAAAAACTCAGGTTTCATATCCTTTTTTGCTTGCTTGTCGCCCTATATTTATGCCTCCTTAAGTGTGGAAGAGATTGTGTGGCAAAATAAAACAGTGTTATCTGAATATGAAGCCATGGAGAGCACAGGGCATAGGGTACAGCAGCCCTTTCGTTGCTCATCAACTGGCTGTTTAGTTCATTTGGATTTATAATGGGTGAACTCCAGGAGTCTTTTTCCTCTCTGGTCTGCCTGCCCACCCTCACGTTCTCTCCTGTGGCCAGAGTCTTTGGGTCATCCAAGGTTAAGGCCTGCCAGATGTTCTTGGCTCTGTCCTGTTGGCCGCAGAGTCCAGCAAGTTGAGAGAAAACATGAAGTCACTGATGGGAAAGAAAACTTCCTCCAGGAAGGCATTCTTTCAGAACGATGTGGGTTTACAGATGAGTCACGGGGGTCAGGGACGAGGCCATATGAAAAGCTTTGGCATCAGGCCGGCGCCGTGGCTCAACAGGCTAATCCTCTGCCTTGCGGCGCTGGCACACCGGGTTCTAGTCCTGGTCGGGGCGCCGGATTCTGTCCCAGTTGCCCCTCTTCCATGCCAGCCCTCTGCTGTGGCCCAGGAGTCCAGTGGAGGATGGCCCAAGTGCTTGGGCCCTGCACCCCATGGGAGACCAGGAAAAGCACCTAGCACCTGGCTCCTGCCATCAGATGAGAGCGGTGCACCGATCGCAGCACGCCCTCCGCGGCAGCCATTGGAAGGTGAACCAACGGCAAAGGAAGACCTTTCTCTCTGTCTCTCTCTCTCTCACTGTCCACTCTGCCTGTCAAAAAAAAAAAAAAAAAAAAAAGCTTTGGCATCATAGGAGCTTTGTCTATAGGAGGAGCTCACGCTCTGACCTATACTGAGAGCATTCATGCAGGAGCTATGCAGAGTCGGAATCCTGGGCATCTGTTGGGGTATTTGGGTTCATCAAACGCTCTGATTTTTGTAACATCCTAACAAATTTCCTCTCTCCACTGGTAGTTACTGTGTAGGGTCCTAATTTTGCTTGATGTCCAGACTGGTTTCTCCCCCTAGGCAGTGTCTTGGTTTGCTGTAATTGGATGATGCCACACAACCCACTGCCATCGCCAGATTTCATTATGACTTGGCATCTTCTGTATTAATTTCCCCACTTTGGGGCTGTTTTGAGGCAAGTGAAGCCAATTTCCTTTTCAATGGTGCAAATCTGGAGGCCCAATTTGAGCTGGGAGCTAAGTGGGTGCATTTGTGCAGCTCTGATTGACTGACAGTGTTCTCTTTGTTTGATCTGATTTTTTTAAAAACTGAGAGCGTGATCCTGAGAGGCAGCTGGCATTCACAGGAAGCAGAGGACCCATCCTTGGAAAGCCCAGGAAAACAGTCGAGCAGCTGGTTTTCTACAGAATGGTTTTTTCAAGTCAAGTTGTTGGGGAATGAGGGCACAGGGCAGCAATTCTTAGAGTTAGTGCCGCTCCTCTGTGACTTCCACCCGAGCTGACCGAGGGTCCTCCTGGTCTGGCCATAGGAAGAATTTGGAATCAGTAGCATGTACAAGCATGCATAGATTTACCAGATAAACACAGAATACCCAGTTAAATTTGAAATCCAAATAAACAATTTTTAGCATAAGTATGTCCCATGCAAAATTTTCCATATGCTTCTAAGTATAAATATGTCCCTTGCAATTTCTATTGCATGGGACATTCTTTTACTAAAATGATACTCATTATTTATCTGAAATTCAAATTTAACTGGGTGGCTCCTATTTTTATTTGTTACATCTGGCAACCCTAGATAAATGTGATATTAAAAGGTGGGTGCTGTGGTGGGCACTATAAAAAGACAAGAAGATGAAGGGGTTGAATTCAAACTCAAGGCAGGAAATTGTTGAAATCTGTGATTAGCATAGAGTCGGTCCTCTATATATAAAGTCATACTAAAAATGATCCATAATGAAGGAGATGGGAGAGGGAATGGGAGGCGGGATGGGAATGGAGTAGGGGACATGGGAGAAAAAAAACACTGTATTTCTAAATTTGTATCTTTGTAAAATACATTCATCAAATAAAAACTCAAGGCAGGAAGGAGGGTCAAATAGATCTTTTGATAAAGAGGGAACACCAATGGAATGCTCATTTAATTGGCACAAAAATAAAAGAGAATAACATTATCTCATGACACGTGGCTATTTTAGGCTCCCTAGCAACAGGAAAATGGGGAAGAGTTAGCTTCTCGAAGATTCATGTCTCTCATTAGATTTGGTGATGCCAAGCAGAAGCAGGTTAAGCTTTTCTGATGTGGTCACACACAGACTAAGGGTTTGCATGTTGGAGTATGTGTCAGGCTCACCTGGAGGGCTTGTGAAACCAACTGGTGAGCTGCACACTGAGTGTCTGACTCACTAGGTGTGGTAGGGACCAGGCATGTTTCCAGGTGAGACTGATGCCGTGGTGGTGGGGACCATGCTTTGGGTATCACTAATTTTAAACCTGTGCTGTCTGATAGGGTGACCACTACTGCTTGGAACGTGATTGGGCAGAACTGAGATGTGTTGTAAGTATACATGTATGCCAGATTTTGAAGACTTAGTGCTAAAAAAGAACATGTATCACATCAGCAATTTAAAAATTGTGACTGCATGTCAAAACAATAATGTGTATGGGGTTCAATAAAGCATATTAGAATTAATTTTACCTCCTTAAAAAGCAGCTAGTTGATGATGTAAAATTACATGTGTGACTCATATTTATAATTTAACTGGATGTGATATAACTAGGCTCATATTATGTTTGTATTAGATGGCATTGTTTGAAGCCATAATCTGGATTTAGGCATCCATGGATTAGTGAGAGGGAGAGAAGCAAGAATGTCTTAGGCTTTCATGAGTTCTTGAGTTTAGCTTTCCTTCCAAGGATTACTAAATTCTCTCACCTGGTGGAGTCATCTGGAACTCGTAAAATGTTCCAGTGTTCTGGTGCTTGGTACAAGTAGGATTTGGGGTGATGTTAGTGGCAGGAGGGCAGGCTGGGGTACAGAGATGGCCGGCCAGCACTCTGATCAGGAGGTTTCTCTCTATCTACAGAGGGGAGCCGGTCACCATAAGGAAGGTGACTGCTTCTGCTCGGACAACTGCCTCCTTGGCCTGTTTTGGCTGTTTGCCAGATTGGAGAGAGGCCAGCGATGTGGCATCTATAAATACCCAGGGGGATGCACAGGCTCTAAGAAGGCCTCTTTCCTCCCTTTCTTCTCCGCAGTCAAAACTCAGCAAGAAGCCTGGGTCCGGGTCTGGGTTCTTCATTTAATAAGGACATGTAGAACTTGGATGAGGTTAGAAAGAAAGCCCCAGAGAAGTCAAAAGCATCAGAAAATTGAATTTCTGACAGAAGGCTGACCTTGGACTATTTCTTCTGGAGAAGAAAAACCTTCAAGTATCTGAAAGGCCACTTTACAGAAGGATGTGGATAATTGTTCTGCCACCATCCAGAATAAAACTGGTGGGACAACATTGAAATAGCTGCATGGGGGATTTGGTTTTCAGGCAAAGAAGAATTTCCTGACATTGTAAGTGGTTTTATGAAAGCCTTTAAGAAGGATTTCTGTTACTGTCAAGCCACTCCTTTCTTGCGCATGCCTTGCCTTGGCTGAAGCGACACTCCTGGGGGATCTTAATTACCCAGATGGGGGAATCAGAAATTGTGCCCTGAGGTGCTGGGGGAAAGGGGACCAGAAGGCATAAGGTACCTAATTCCTGATCCCCAACCTGTGTGATCTCCCCTACTGCAATTGGTTTTAGTTGCCTATGTTTCAAATTTAAAACACCCTCTAGCAGAGAAAGAAGTTAGTAAAAGAGTTTAAGTAGTGGTGGGCAGGAACTGGCTTCTACTGCTTCCTGAGAGCCATTGTTAAATTTTCAGGAAGTTTTTGAACTGGTTGATGTCATGTTGGTGGCCATGGTAGGAATATTGACACCATGGAAATGGACAAACAACACAGTTCAGAGCCCCCTGCCCATCTTTCTCCTGGGGAGCCAGTTGTTAAACATTAGCTTGCCACAGCGTTAGGCAGCAGAGCCAGTGTTTGCTGGGGTGGCGTGCCCTGGGATCACCCCAGGTTTCAGCTGTGGATGTAGCAGTCAGTTCTACTGAACACAGACTGCAAGGCCCTCCCCCACGATCCTCTTTTCCTATGCAGGGCTTCTCCTGAAGCCATGATGTTTGCCTGGCTCTTACCCAGGGCAGCCTGGAAGTACTGGGGTAGTCAGTGCTTCCAAGTGTCAGCCTCCACAAATGGGGGCCAGAAGCCAAGGTCAGATGCCTCAGACACGTACCCCTTGGAGAGGACATTCTGCATTTCATTCTGCACGATTCCGTCACGGGCCCTCAGTAGGGCTGAGCCCCACTTTCTCATCCTTATTGGATTTTACTCCTTTTCCTTCTTCTTCCTCTCCTTTTGCTCCTGATTCTTGCATCTGTATCCTTGCACTGGGCTCCACTTTTGAGGGAGCTCAGACTAAGACAGGTAGCTCAGAGAGCCCAGGTGATGGCTTCAAAACCAGGTGGAGGTTGGTTGCTTTAGACGTTACTGGCAGGTGCTCTGCCACTGTCCCTGGGAAAGCGGACATGCGTGCATCTGCTCTCGACAAATACTCTCTAGAGCCTTTAGCCTCTGATTAAAGCCTGAAGTGAAACCAGTGTGGCTTGTTGGTGGGCCTAGACAACACGTTTTCTTTCTAGCTGTAAGAGGCATTGGAGAGTAAGTGTTTTCATAATTTATTTCCCTGCAAAACACTGCCTAAACATAGTGGCATCAAACAACTGTTTTATTTGCTCAGGATTGTGATTAACAGGTTGGGGTGGGATTTGGTGGGTGGTTCTTTCCCCATGTTTTGCCTGGGGCCACTCGTGTGGCTGCATTATCTGGCCACTCCTCTGGGCCTGGGTGCTCTGGAGTGGCCTCACTTATGGGGCTGGTGGCTGGACTGGCGGGCTGGGCCTCTCTCTGCATGGCCATTCACCCTCGGGGAGACCAGCTTAGATTTCCTTACATGACAGCATAACATTCCAAGAGTGTGACAGTGGAAGTGCCCAAACATTACTTGTGCTCCTCCAGTGGGAGGAGCAGCAAAGTCGTATCACAAAGGGAAAGGCACACAAGGATAAGAGGACCACTGGGGTCATTTTGCTAACAATGTGACGCAGCATCTGACTTCCTCAGTGGGAGATGGGACCGCACAATGGGAGGAATTCTCCAGATACTGGAAAGCGTTCAGAAGTGCTGGGTGGGGCAGCAGATTGACAGATGTTTGCTCTGCTTGGCTTTTTCCTGAGCTGGGTGACTACATTTCCCACTCTTATTCCCCAGGTCCCTCCTGGGCTACCCACCTCCTATGAGGACTCTGTCCTGGTTCCAGTCTCATTGGTGCATGGCCAACAGAGGGCCAGGTCTGGGTTTGTGACCAAAGTGACCCTGAGTGGAGGCATCACAGAGCCTGAACAAGACTGAAGGCTGATGATGAGCTCTTACTAAGGCATTGTCAGGAAGAAAAGCACTGGTCTGTGTGAACTCACAGTGTTTATCAACCCTTAACCGTTCAAAAGAGTTTAAAAACTGACCATATGTTCTTAGAACCTCATCAAGGCCTAAACCAAAGGTCGATCTTGCCTGTATGACTGTTTTCCTCAGACAGTATGAGGATCAGAGAAGAATAGGAAAGGAAGTGGGGAAAAGGGACTCAGTGTTTACCGGGGAACAGGGTACTAAACTGAACCCTGGCTCATGTTTGCGTTTGCTGTGTTTCAGCCTCTGAGTGGGGAAACCGAGGCTCAGAAAGTTTGCACAACTTGACCGAGGTCATACGACTAACAAATACCAACTGACAGAGTGAATTGAGGTTCATGCTTGACTCAAAAACCTGAGTGTTCGGTACCTGCTCTGTTTTCTATCCCGATATAAAATTTTGGGGTCGGCCAAAGATTTCTTTAAAGTGGTGAAATCCTATGTGGTGCTTGTATTCTGGCATCAGAACACCCTGGACTTGGGAATCTGTTTCTGCTTCTGGGATTTTAACTTCCTATACCCTCGATTTCCACTTCTGCAAATTGGGATAACAGCAATCGTTCTTCATAATGTTCTTATGCATTTGGCATAGTACCCATAGCTAGGAAAGTGTAGTAATGTAAATTATTATTATTATTAATAATAGCTGTTAGCAGTTAGTTTTTACTGGCAAGTATGTTTTACATTCTCTCTATGCTGTTTATTCCAACTGAAAAAAATACTATAGATTTACTTCTTGGGTTAAGTGTAAGGGCGACTCTCGTCAATAAGGAAATCTATTATAGCAATTGATGGAGCTACTGCATAGATAATCTGATTTGGTTATTAGTATTTAGATTTTTGTTGAAATGAATTGTGAGGGGAAAAAAAACCCAAAAGCACATTTTCAGCAGTTTAATGATATGTTTAGTAGAGATGTGCTAATGACTGAATTGGATTAATTATGGGATCCTTTAATGGCACTGTTTAATAGTAAATTTGCAGTTATCACTTTAGATAAGTCTATGGTTATGAATGAGCTGAGTTTCAAGTTTATCTGTAGCAGAGTGACAGATGGAGAGAGGTGCATTCCAGAGAAGCATCTTTCAGGATGGGGGTGTTTATTGCATTAACAATGCAAAGAAGGAAGGAGGGACAATGCATCCCTGATTAACATTTATTTCCACGTTTGTAAAACTCACACAGGGCTTTGTGTGAAATGTCCTGCGTAATTGTAATTGCCGAAATCCACTTAATTCTTTCTGGGTTTCATGCGCCATGCTAAGTACTTCACATGTATTCTCTTACTTATTTCTTGCATGAAATCCACACCAGTTGAGCCTGTTGGTTTGCTCATTCCTACACACAAAGAAACCGTGCCCCAGAGGCTGAGTCACTTGCTCAGTCACATGGTGTGCAAAGTGATAGGTTGGAGATAAATCCAGAGGGCTAATTGCAGAGGCCTCGTTCTTAGCCTAACCCAAACTTGTGAATGAAAGCCCTTTGGTTGGCAATGAGATTCCTGTGGGCTCAGGAAGAGGCGGAGGTGTTCAGAGGGTGTTGAGCAGAGTTTAGCTGCAAAGTAGTCCTGGCTTCCTTGCTCTTCTTTTTTTTTAAGATTTATTTATTTATTCATTTATTTGAAAGAATTATGAAGTGAGAGATAAAGGGAGAGGGAGAGAAAGAGAGGAGAGAGAGAGGAAAGAGGAGAGAGAGAGAGAGAAAGATATCTTCCATTGACTTGTTTGCTCCCCAGATAGCGACAACTCCCAGGGCTGGGCCAGGCTGAAGCCAGGAGCTTCTTCCAGCTGTGCCACGTGAGTGTTGGAACTCAAACTCTTTGGGCCATCTTCTGGTGCTTTTCCAGGCTGTGAGCAGGGAGCTGGACCAAAACTGGAGTATTTGGACACAAACTGTTGCCCATATGGGATGCCGGAGTGACAGGCAGTGGCTTGACCCGCTGCACTGCAATACCGGCCCCTTCCTTGCTCTTCAGAGAGAAGGACAAGAAGCCAAACTCTCCTGCTGTGTACGAATGAGGAGGTTTGCAGACTGAGAGCTGCTGGTGCCTTTCCACCACCTGGAGGGCAGCTGGCCTCGGGCTGAAGCCATTGCTTCAGATGGTAGAGTGGAGAGATGGGAAGTTCTGGGTCTTTCATGACAATGCTAGATGGGTGTAGGGCTTTCCACTGCTTCTGGACTTTGTCTAACAGAACTGATTTTCTTACTGACTGCGATAGGGACACCTCATTGCCTCCCCAGTATAATTTTTCCTTCTCTTTTACTCACCAAACTCCATTATATTCATGATTATAACTGCCCGTCAAAACCCTGTGTTTTTCAATCTGTTGCAACATAGTACTGGCCAGTAGATATACACAGAATTCCCTGCTGGGCAATTTTTGGAAATTCGTGCTTTTTCTGATACAATCACTATCTCTTCTTCCTTCTTGATGTCTAAAGCACTAGTGGCTGGAGCTGGAGCAGCCATCCTGGTTGTATGAGGACAAAACAAACAAACAAGCAAAAAAAAAAAAAAAACAACTTGCAGAGACCTGGAGGGCCTCACTTTCTTGATATGTAAATAAAAATAAAAGTCTAACATGTTTAAGCTAATGTTTCCCTGTTTTTTTTTGGTATCTGCATACAGATGCAATTTGTAACTAAGAAATTAAAATCTTTTATGACATGGAACCTTCCTGGGTGTTCTGGTTATCTAAAGCGGCATAACTAGCCATCTCCAAACTTAGCAACATAGAACTCTTTTATTGTCTGCCATGTTTCTGTGGATTGGACATTTGGACAAGGCTCAGAGGGAAAGCGTCTCTCTCTGCTCCAGGCTGTTTGGGACCTCAGATAGGAGGGTGAAAATGGATGGACAGAGACTGGGACATCCAAGATGGTACTTTAGTGATTTCTCCATGTGTCCTCTGTCTCTATCCGTGGTCATCTCACTTGGTGGCTTATTGCTCCAAGAGGCAGAAACTAGAAACTGCTGATCCCTTTATGGGCTATGTCTAAAACAAGTACTTCTACCCCATTCTGTATAATTCAGAGATGTTCAGGCTGAGAGAACAGAGGTACAGACTTGACTTCTTGTTGGGAGGTGGGAAGGACCTGATGGTGGCTAGCACATTTCTCAAGTTGGGAATGTTTTTTTTTTTTTTTTTTTGACAGGCAGAGTGGACAGTGAGAGAGAGAGACAGAGAGAAAGGTCTTCCGTTGCCGTTGGTTCACCCTCCAATGGCCGCCGCGGCCGGCGCGCTGCGGCCGGCGCACCGCGCTCGTCCGATGGCAGGAGCCAGGAGCCAGGTGCTTTTCCTGGTCTCCCCATGGGGTGCAGGGCCCAAGCACCTGGGCCATCCTCCACTGCACTCCTGGGCCACAGCAGAGGGTTGGCCTGGAAGAGGGGCAACCAGGACAGAATCCGCCACCCCGACCGGGACTAGAACCCGGTGTGCCGGCGCCGCAAGGCGGAGGATTAGCCTGTTGAGCCACGGCGCCGGCCAGGGAATGTTTTTGAATTTGTAGGCAATTCCCATTCTTGAGCTACAAAGAATACATCTGAACTTAGTCTGTGTCTCTGAAGTGTTCAGCTCTTAGGCATGGATTTTCCATTGCCATGTGGTTCTAGATAGTCTTCATCTGACACAGTTGAACAATTGCTATTTTGCCAAAGCCAATTTTGCAACGTTGGCAGAGAAGACAGTCACAAGGAAGGCAGGAGAATGCCAGCGGCATCTGTCAGTTAAGGGATCAGGGTGGGGAGGGGATGACTGAAAGCGGCCTTTCATGAAGAAAGACAGAGAGCATTCAGAATTGAGCACGTTGGAATGAATTAATGGAGAAAGAATTTGCTAGTTGGCACCTGAGTTCAGAAATCATGGGGATTTGGTTGTCATCTGGATGATGTTGAATCAAGTAACATTAGATGATGGCTGACTACAGCCAGGTCCTGTGCAGCTGTGAACATGGATGA
Source organism: Sylvilagus floridanus (assembly GCA_949820135.1). Taxonomy (NCBI): domain Eukaryota; kingdom Metazoa; phylum Chordata; class Mammalia; order Lagomorpha; family Leporidae; genus Sylvilagus; species Sylvilagus floridanus. The sequence continues at coordinate 162,703,298 of OX463236.1, forward strand.
TGTGGTTCAAATAGGGTCTTTGGAAGATGAAGGGTCACTTCAGTTATGGGGTTAAGCTAGATTAAAAACTGAAGTAACCCAAGACAGTTATAAGATTGAGACATATGAGAGTCTTAACATTTAACACATGAGATTGGGCAAGTGCTTAGCCTAGTAGTTAAGATGCTGGGTGAGATGCCAGCATCCTGTATTGGAGTTTCCTGGGGTCAACACTTGGCTCTGGCTCCTAATTCCAGCTTTCTGCTGATGCTGACCTTGAGTGGCAGCAGGCAAAGCTCAAGCAGTTGGTTTTATGCACTCCATGTGGAAGACCTGGATTGAGTTCCTGGCTCTTGTCTTTGGCCTGGCTCAGTCTCAGCTGTTGCAGGAATTTGGGGGATTCAGTTGTTAGCACTCTCTCAAATAAATAAATAAGTAAATACATGATTAAGACACTTCATTTTTTTAAAAAAAGAATACTTGTTTTTCAAAAAACAAAAAACCCCCAATGAACACTTTGAACATGAAAACCATAGGCACATGCCACCCATGTACCAAGGCCATCTCACTAGTCCAAGTGATCAATTTCAGTTCACAATTGATCACACTGATCGGTCTAAGAGTCAAAGAGATCATGTAAACAAGACTAGTGTCTGCTAATACTATCTGATAGAATTAAGAAGGAGAGAATGATCCAACATGGCAAGCGGGATACACAGCAGACTCATAGAATGGCAGATGCCCTAAACAGTGCTCTGGCCTGAGAATTAGCCCTTAAGGCATTTGGATCTGGCTGAAGAGCCCATGAGAATATTTTAGGCATGGAAAGCCAAGACACTCTGGCAAAAAAAAAAAATCTAAATGAAAGATCTCTGCTAGTGAGATCCCAGTGGAAAGAACGGGCCATCAAAGAAGGAGGTACCTTTCTCTGAAGGGAGGAGAGAACTTCCACTTTGACTATGACCCTGTCTAAATAAGATCAGAGTTGGCAAACTCAAAAGGCTTCCATAGTCTTGGCAACTCATGACAAGAGCCTAGGGTGATTATTGACGCCACAAACAAGAGTGTCAATTTTTAAGTCAACAACAGGATTCACTGTGCACTTACTCCCCATGTAGGATCTCTGTCCTTAATGATTTGTACAATTTTAATTAATGCTATAACTAGTACTCAAACAGTACTTTACCCTGTGTTTCTGAGTGGGTGCAAACTGTTGAAATCTTTACTTAATATATACTAAATTGATCTTCTGTATATAAAGAGAATTGAAAATGAATTGATGCAAATGGAATGGGAGAGGGAGTGGGAGATGGGAGGGTTGTGGGTGGGAGGGAAGTTATGGGGGGAAAAGCCATTGTAATCCATAAACTGTACTTTGGAAATTTATATTTATTAAATAAAAGTTAAAAAAAAACATAGGCAAACACAAACCAGACTAAGCCAGTGAATGTGTACAACCTAAGCCCCAGGGACAGGGCTCAAGGATTCTAGACATGGATCTCTCATGCCAGAGGCCAAAAGCAATGGATCATTTTTAAAAATTGAAACCTCAGGGTTGTGTGGTGGTAGAAGGCATGCAGAGAGGCAGGGCTGACAGGCCTGGTAAATGACTCACCCTGACCAGGGACAGCCACTTGGTGGTCTCTTCCCTTGGAGAGAGACCTCAGCCAGGGCCTGGTTGTGGTTGGTGTAGGTGTTGTTACAGGCACATAGGCAAATTGTGGTAGACCCTCATGGGCGGGATCAAATTTTACAAAGCCATCATCTGTTGAGCGCCTCTGTGCTCATTGACCATAAGCATGATTTAATTTCTGTCGCCAGGCCCTAGGTGGGAGCATTTTCCTGCCCATAGTTTAGAGAAGACAGTATGGGTAGGGAGCCTCTCAGTTAATTTGCTGCTAACTCTAAAAAGAAATCTATTGATTTGTTGGCCAAAGGATGGGGGGGGGTGTCTATTGATGGTATAAGTGTATAAGTTTCTTCTTCAGGTTTAAGATAAAATTCTGGGCCAGCACTGTGGCTCAACAGGCTAATCCTCTGCTTAGCAGCGCCAGCACACCGGGTTTTAGTCCTGGTCAGGGTGCTGGATTCTGTCCCGGTTGCCCCTCTTCCAGGCCAGCTCTCTGCTGTGGCCTGGAAGTGCAGTGGAAGATGGCCCAAGTGCTTGGGCCCTGCACCCCATGGGAGACCAGGAGAAGCACCTGGCTCCTGCTGTCGGATCAGCATGGTGTGCTGGCCGTAGTGCGCCGGCCACGGTGGCCATTGGAGGGTGAACCAATGGCAAAAGGAAGACCTTTCTCTCTGTCTCTCTCTCTCACTGTCCACTCTGCCTGTTTTAAAAAAAAGATAACGTTCTGGTCTATACACTACACTATGCCCTTTTTATATAAACTTTTTTTTAACTAACATCCTAAAGGGAGCAAATAGGGAGATGGATTGAGTATAAGATGCATGGGTAGGTATAGGTTGAGGTCCCCCTCTTTGGATCAAGATGCTGGGATGAGGGTGCCATCAGGTAAATTGGCATTGAGGGCTTCTGTGCTGACTGCTGAGCTGTACAGGGTGGTCTGTGCATCTCAGAAACTGATCCTCTGAGTGAAGCTCCAAATCCCTTTGCTGATTATGCATTGTGATCCTATTGAAGCAGAAGGCAGGCATATAGCCTCAGACCAAAACAGAGGATACCGTGGCTGATGTTTGTATCATAAGGAGATAGAAGGTCTTGAGGGAGTCAACACCAGCTTCTGTCTTGGGGCCAGGCCGTAGAGAAGCCCAGGGAAGTTTGAAAGAGGGTATTGGGTTGGGGTGGGGAGGGCTTGCTGCTGCTTCTCCATGAAAAAAGGAACTCACTGTGCATCTCTCCTGAGCCTGGAAGAGAGAAATAGACTCATTTTTAGAATGACAATCTAGGACTATCTAGGTCCCAGGGGCCACATTCAAGTAGGAGGTGGAGAGGACTAGACAGGAGTAGGAGCCGGGGGTAGGGGGAGTTCTGTCTAAAATTATCCATTTGAGATCCATTATCTTGAGCCTTCCAGGTTTTCCAGAGTTAAGTCTTTTATAGCAATGCAACTGCATTCAGAAGCGTTGAGCCTTTGAATCCATGGTTCTCCATTTACCTTGTGTAGTGATATCAGCAGGGGTGGAGACAAGCATAGTGTGGTCACATGCCCCAGAAAGGTGGGCTACTTTACCTGACAAGGAGTATCACAGTGTTCTTATCATGTTACCGTTAGTCCAGACATAGCTGGGGAGGCATTCAACATTTGTATGTGTGTTTAAGAACCATCTTTGGGCCGGCGCCGTGGCTCAACAGGCTAATCCTCCGCCTTGCAGCGCCGGCACACCGGGTTCTAGTCCCGGTTGGGGTGCCGGATTCTGTCCTGGTTGCCCCTCTTCCATGCCAGCTCTCTGCTGTGGCCAGGGAGTGCAGTGGAGGATGGCCCAAGTGCTTGGGCCCTGCACCCCATGGGAGACCAGGAGAAGCACCTGGCTCCTGGCTCCTGCCATCGGATGAGCGCGGTGCGCCGGCCGCAGCGCGCCGACCGCGGCGGCCATTGGAGGGTGAACCAACGGCAACGGAAGACCTTTCTCTCTGTCTCTCTCTCTCACTGTCCACTCTGCCTGTCAAAAAAAAAAAAAAAAAAAAAAAAAAAAAAGAACCATCTTTGGAGAACCCAGAAGGCCCCGGATCGGTTGGGCCTCCTCTGCAGTGGGGGGTATGTGTGCTGAGACTCGGTCATTTTGGACCATTGCACCTGAAAGTCGTCCTCTACTGAAAGCCTGGCTTCGGAGGAATCTTCCACAGATCAGGTCGATGGTGGGGGTGTCAGACTGGGAGTTGCCCTGTGGGAGTTGTCAAGGGAATGGTTCTTTTTCTTATAATTGGGGATAAAATTGAATTTCTATGGGTGAGTCGAGACCAAGGCTGTGTTTTAGTTTTCAAAAACCCTCTGCCCTGGTGTTATTTGAATATATTTATGTGCAGTTTGCCTTTTGGTTGGTGCATTATCTTGCTTTCTCTCTTCCCCCCGTAGAATTTCCGAAGCCATTGTCTGACCACGGGCCTCCCTCTGGTGAGTCTCTTTGTGTGTACTTGGACTATGTGGCCATTACCTGGGTAGTTGACCTGGGGCTCATTAATTCTGATACCTTGACACTGCATTGATGCTGATTGTGCTAATTGTAGGTACTGCTACAACCCCCCATCTATTTGTTCCTTTTTGCTGTTTAGCTAAAACCTCAGGGGACTACTTTTGTCATGTTGCTCATTTCCATTTTTCATTGCTTTTCATTATTTCTGTGGTAGACACAGTGGCAGGCAGGAAAACGTGAATGGCTATTTTTAACACAATCTAGGAAAATCCAGATGAGAAGGAGATATAAGCATACTTTTTTGCTGAAACCTGTACCTTCTTCATTGTCCCTATGGTATTTGTAGATTTTTAAGACACAGAGCCTTTGGAGAATCTTTAAAAATTTAAAACTAAACCATAGCAAAACAAAATAATTGCTGTACCTGCTCACATATTCTGGAGCACTTAATGGGAAAACCAAGTGAAGCCATCACTTACTCCTGTAGATTTCCATGCTTTGCCAAACAATGGATCAGCCTGGCTATAAATGGGACTACGGGGAAAAGGTGGGGGGAGGAAGGAGGGTGGGGTTAAATGCCGATAACAATAAATGAACTGAACCCTCTTGGGAGCCCCTAGACTGGCAGACAAGATGGAAACTGCATGCTTATAGAAGGAAGCTGGGAGTGTGATGACACCCAGAAGGGTCATGGTGGGCAGTGGTGCTCTGGCTAATAAAGGGGCCATTTATGAAGGGACAAGCAAGGTGTGGTGAGACCCCTGAGGGTTAATGCAGCCCCCCAAGTCAGAGAGGGCTAGTTATCACCTGTAGGCCTGCCTATGCTAGGGGAGGAGGTGGGTACTCCAGCCACAAATGACAGCTACCTTGTCAAAGTTAGACCTTTGTGGTGATCCCACGGGGGAAGGACTAGGGAATGAATGCTTTCTTCCCTTCCTTCCCTGCTGTAGTTAGGGTTCTCAAGAGTAACAGAACCAACAGGGTGTGTGTGTGTGTGTGTGTGTACGTGCTCACATGCATGCAGATGGAGGTAGAGACAGAAATTTACTTGTCTACTTCTTTATTTTAAGGAACTGGCTCATGCAAATCATGGAGGCTTGGCAGGTCCGGACTCTGGTGGGGGAGGTTGTCAGGCTGGAGAAGCAGGGAAGTGTTGAAGTTCAAGTGCAAAGGCTGTGTGCTGACAGAATTCCTTCCTGCTCTTTGTGCAATTAAGGCCCTCGACAGATTGTGCAAAGCCCACCCACATTATGTGCAGTAACCTGCTTGACTCAAAGACCGCTGACTCCATTGCCTTTCTCCTGCACAAAATGCCTTCGGAGAAATGTCCAGAACAGCATTTGGACCAGATATCTGGGTACCGTGACCTAGTCAAGTCAGCACATAAAATTAACCACCCCACTGCCTATTGGTCAATCGCATTTAGAAGCCAGATGGAGCTGTCAGCCTACCAGGCTGGACCTGGAGGGGGCAAACCACTTACCCCAATGTGATGGAGAAGAAGCCAAGGTCAGTATTTTGCTTTTACCTCTCACTATTCTGTCGAGATGCTTGGATTGAGGTCATGGGTCTTTCTGAACTTTAAGTGTTTCCAGAGACCCTGTATAATGCAAAACCTCCTCCTGCCGCCAGCAAATGAATACAAGCATCAAGTAGAAATGAAATCTCTTAAAACACCGCTGGTTTCCCTTTATGCTTTTATTTAATTTCTTTCCCTTAAACTACATGCATAGCAGCATAAGCCATGTGTGATTTCAAAAGGCAGTCACCTGTACAGTGTGCAGAAACAGAAAACTTTAATATTGAAGTCTGTATACCCATTCCATTTTAATACTCTCCGCCTCCACACACACGCTAGCTGTTCTACATTTCCAAGGGATAGCACAGAAGGGCTCAAGTTGTTTCAAGAAAGATTTAAGTTAGATTTGATAAGGAGTATATTACTGAGGCTGTGAAATATGGTGGTGGGGGGGCTTTCTCCGTTGGAGTGTTTTTGACTTTGGACTTTATTGAAAAGCAAATTCACCAGGGTCAAATTTACATCCAAACGCCACATGGCAACACATATGGAGTGGGGAATTGCAGAGTTATTTAGATATTGAGTAAGAACTGGTTTTTAAAAACCTGATAACTGCCTCAATTCTCCACTCCATTTCATATGATGCAATATGTCTTGAGTTCGGAGATGGGGTTCTGCCGGAAGTGACAAGAATGTGAAAGCTATTATCACAAATAGAAGACAAAGTGCCATACTAGAGATCTCATAAGGTGTAAATTCAGGCAGCCGAAAGGACGACTTCTAGAAACAGCAGAGGGCTGCCTGGGCAGGGAGTTGCAAACAAGCATTAGTCCTGATGAGCGGGAACGTCACTGGCTGCTGCTACTTGGGCAAGCCCCTGTGGTTCTCTCTGGGCTCTTCCTCCCTACCATGAGAGAGGTGTCATGCCCCAGTGTAGAGCAACAGCCTTGGGCACACATGGCATTCGTCAGGAACAGAGCTCTGACCACTTCCTCACATCTCACGTATGGTTCAGGTCATGGGTGGAGGGAAACCCACCTTTACATGCTGGCTATAGCTGACTGGACCGGGGGAATGCTCTGAGGCCACAGGAAGCCCTTTGTGGGCTGGACACAAGGGGTGTCAGTGCTGGTGGGGAGTCTTCACATTTGACTGGTAGAAGAAATCTAACCAACTCAAATGGTCCTCTCTTCCAAGTTGGTGCTAAGAAACATGGCAGGCCACTTGAACTTGGTACCACCCAAAGAGGCTGGGTGATGGGTCTGGGTCTCCATGAATTGCCATGTGTCTTACAACTGGGATGCAAAATCCAGGAAGCAACTTTTTGGGACACTTCATTCCCCCATGTATCCTTGCAATAAATCCCCACCACTTAGGTGATCTGGGTCCCTCTTCCTTGTCTACATTGCTAGTGTGACTGACTTAACTAGTATAACCCCATTTGGCTTCAACAGTGTCTGATTCCAGCTCTGCTATGGTGTGACACGGAGCCAGAGGGTCAGGATGGTGGAGAAGCTAAAGGAAGGGGATCTGGGGTTCAGTCTGAGCTCTGCCATTTAGGTAGGCTACAGGTGCAGTTCCTGGAACACAGATACCAAATGCTAACACATTCTATGAGAAAGATGGACGTGTGTTCCAGCTTCCAATAACATGTAAGATGTAAGCAGCTCAGATTGGATAAGGCAACCTTGTACTTTGAGGGACCCAGGTTCCTCTTCTTTGTTGCCCCATCAGCCTCAAGGCATTGCTTTCATCCTCATGCTTCATGCTGCCTTACCACAAGCATGCAAACCCCAGCCAGAGGAGACAGGCAAAGGGAGAAAGCAAGGCAAGGAAGAGAACTCACCCCCATCACTTCCACTAAAACCTCTTGGCCAGAACTTACTCGTGTGCAACACCCAGCTGCAAAGGTGTTTTGGAAGAAATTAGAACGGTGTTAGTCCTCTATTGCTTGACAGTCACAGACTTTGTGGCTGAAACAACACAGTTTATTCTCTCATCCTTTCTGGGGCTCAGGAGTGCTGGCAGTTAGTTGCATCCTTTACTTGGGGTACCGTCAAGCTGACGTCCAAGTGAAGCCAGGGCTGTCACCCAACCTGAGGCTCAGGATGCTTTCGCAAGCTCATTGGTTGATGGCAGAACTCGGTTCCTTGTGGCTGTGGGACTGAGGTCTGAGACTTTCTGGTTGTTAGCTGGCTCCATACTTAGCTGCCTGCTGTTTGCTGCCATGTAGCGCTCTCTGCCACATGGCCTGGCTTTTTCAAGGTCATCTTGAGAGTCACCAGGGGCACTCTCTGAATTTGACTCTTTCACTTTAGCAAAAACCCAGTCCTTTTTTTAAAAGATTTATTTATTTGAAAGGCAGAGTTACAGAGAGGCAGAAGCAGAGAGAGAGAGGACTTCCATCCACTGGTTCACTCCCCAGATGGCTATAACGGCAGCCACAACGCTGTCCCCAAACCCATTTCTTTTTAAATGCTCTCCTGCTTTATCCAGACCCACGCAGAGTAATCTCCCTTTTGATAACAAAGTCAAGTGATCTGGGACCTTGATTGCCTCTGCAAAAGTCCTCCACTGTTGTCCTGTAATGTAAACAATCCAGGGAGCAGCGGCACCCATCATAGTTGCTAGAGGGTTGTACAGGTCATGGGCACCAAGGAGTAGGAGACCCGAGAACCATCATAGAATTCTGCCCTCCCCATAGTCTTTATTTGGTTGGCTGTGTGTCCAGTAATAGTAATAAATCATGTTTCTGAGTTCTATAGTTTTATGTATTACTAGAAAAGAATGGGAAAAAAGATGCTAGAGTTGGGGCTGGTGCTGTGGCATAGCAGATAAAGCTGCTGCCTGCAGTGCTGGCATCCCATATGGGCACCAGTTTGAATCCCGGTTGCTCCATTTCCAATCCAGCTCTCTGCTATGGCCTGGGAAAGCAGTAGAAGATGGCCCAAGTCCTTGGGCCCCTGCGCCCACGTGGGAGACCTGGAGGAAGTTCCTGGCTCCTGGCTTCAGATGGGCACAGCTCCAGCTGTTGTGTCCATTTGGGGAGTGAATCTGCAGATGGAAGACTTCTCTCTCTCTCTCTGCCTCTCTGTAACTCTGCCTTTCAAATAAAAATAAATAAATAAGTAAGTAAGTAAGATACTAGGGTTACTAGGGGTCTCTGCTACAATAACTTAGTCATCATGCTATCTTGTCAAGTTACTTGGTTTCTCTCTGCTCCAGCTTTTATAAAGCAGGGTTGATAATACCTCAAGGACAGGTTGTTGTAAGGCATAAAGTAGGCTGGAGGCAGAACAGAACCTTGCACACGTTAACTCATTTGTGGTTAGCAACATTTCCTCTTCTCTCCCCAAATCAGGAATGAAACATAGATATAAAAGAGAAAAATTCAAGAGCCATTGAAAAATGCAGCCCTGTCTCCAATGACGAATGAGTACACAAGGGGCTTGTTGAAGTCTTTCCAGTCTCGACCTGGCTGGGACCAGTGCTAGGATAAAAGGAAACCTGCAGAATATTCCCAGCACCTCAAACTCGCCATTGCGTAATGAGTGACAGCACGCAATACAGATGCCCCTGGTGACATCACATCCTGCAAGGAGGAACTGCTCAGGCAAAACTTCTGGAGCTCAATGTGCATTTTGCCAGGGAGAGCAGAGTTGCATGATTTCTATGGACTTGAAAATTCATCTTGCCCAGTATGGATATGATTGTGTGTGTGTGTGTTCGTGTTCGTGTGCACACATGCATATGATTGTGGTGTGCCTGTGTGTGAAATTAGCCACATACTGATTAAACATTCCTCCAGGTTGAAGGGATGGGACAGTTCTGAGAGCCGCTGGATGAAAGAAAACAATGAACTTATCACGTTGCTTGACTCAATGAGTGCCGGGCTTTGGAAACTAAATCTGAGCCATTAGTGTGTGGCTTTAGTTTTTTAATAGGAAAACGCTCCACATAGGTCTGGTATCGTTCGTGTGTTCATGGTGTTTAACACTTTCTGTGCTTCTGAGACAGCTCACTCAGAGTTTCCCGAGTAACACACAATACAAGCAATTATTTCAGACATTTCAGAAACGAAGTGCTACCAGCTTCATTGTGTCCCTCTGCTGTGGCGCGTAATGAAAGACATATTCTTAATGTGAAACAAAAGAAGATTGTGAATATTAAAAAAGCAGCCCAGCCAGCTAGAGTTAAACCATCGGGATAAGACATTAACTTGAACCACATGTGAGGTGCAGCTGTTTCTGCCGAAGCTTTCATCAGGCTCAAGTGGAAAGATTGGTGGGTTTTAATATGTGGTTTCCAGCCAAGCCAATCGGAATCTGGGGAAAATGTGTGTGAAATCAGGCCTCTGCCAGGGGGGTCCTGGGCTCGGGGCTGGATTTTCTTTCTGTTAACGTAAACAAGGGTAACCCAATGCTGAGGGCAAAACCTGCTCCATCCAAAGGTTTAGCTGCAAGACTCTGGAGCGAGTAGCCAGCCTGTGAGGTACTGGACATTTCATGTTCCTGTACATGAGAAATGAGTAGGGCCAGTGGTAGGGGCAACAGAGAAGACGGGGGAAGTCTTCTTTTATCTGTTCCTTCCTGCTTTCTTTCAGACGTGTTTAGAATTGGTTTAGCTCACAGTAATTGACAGCACCAAGAAGTGCTAGCTCAATGCACACTTACCCATGCGCTTGTTGGGTTTGTCATTGGAGACTTTCAATTTGCTAAGCAAAGTGGTGATTTGCATGGTCCAGTACATACCTGTTACAGGAATATGAAAATATTAGACACTAGTGGCAGACTGTGGGGCCAGTGCAAAAGACAAGATTGACCCAGACTGTTTCTTTCCAAAGAGTAAATAGTTAAAGTTGGGCTGGGCTGCTGCCTGGTTCTGTCCAGCTGCTCCTGAGGCCCTAGAAGCCTGTTTCTGGACTGACCATCCAGTGGTTCAGTTTCCTCCATGTGCTCCCAGCACCACGATGTTGCTTTCAGCTTCAGAGGCCCACACACTCAGGAGGTGAGGGAGGAAAAGGAAAATGTCAAAACTGTCCTCATTGGCCTGAGGAAAGCAGTTGGATTACTACAATTTGTGGGTTCAACATTTATTAGGTAGCTACGAGAGTCAAGAGATTTTGCAACGTGCTCTCAGGGATATGAAGACGTGAAAGGGGGAAAAGTATTGACATTTATTGAGCACGTACTATTAGCCAGGCATCATGTGGGCACTTTGATGATATGTTCTCATTTAATGCTCAAAACCTTGACAGAGAGACTTTATAAGGCAAGATCTTTGCTCTTAAGAGCCTTCTAGTCTGGGATTAAGTAGTAGATAAAAGATCCAATACCCATGAAATAAGATAATTATAATCATATGCCAAAGGGGAGGTTTTAATGGGAATTAAGAGATTGTAGTGGTTCCTTGAGGAATGAAAGTTTATTGGAGGAGAGCACGTTAGAACTGGACACTAGGGGCTGGTGGGACTTAAATTCAAAAGGAGGTGGGATAGGGGTGATGATGAGGATGATGAAGGAAAAGATGGGCAGAGGAAAGGTCAAAGATGGGGCCAGCACTGTGGCACAGCAGGTTAAGGCCCTGGCCTGCAGTGCTGGCATCCCATATGGGCGCCGGTTCTAGTCCCGGCTGATCCTCTTCCCATCCAGCTGTCTGCTATGACCTGGAAAAGCAGTAGAATATGGCTTAGGTCCTTGGGCCCCTGCAACCATGTGGGAGACCTGGAAGAAGCTCCTGGCTCCTGGCTTCGGATCAGTGCAGCTCCGGCCGTTGTGGCCATCTGGAGAGTGAACCAGTGGATAGAAAACCTCTCTCTCTCTCCCTCTCTCTGTAATTCTCTCTTTCAAATAAATAAAATATTTTTTTTTTAAATAAAGGAAAAGCCCTATGAGTCACAAGCTGTTTAGAGGTTAAGTGGAAGTCACTTCTAGGCAATTTCCCCCTCAATATGGCTTCTCTGGTGCAGTATGGTGGGATGCTCAGGCCATTGAAAAACCTGCTCAAGTGAAGACCTGCTGAGGGGTGTGTACATTCTCCTTCCCAATCAACTGCTTCCTCTGGGGCCAAGTGTGTGGAGCGGGAGGGCTGGAAACACAGCCTGCACTGTTTACATGTGGTCATCACTCCATCCAGTCATGTGGGGGCTGTGCTGTTGAATTTCAAAGGCTAACTCCCCATAAGACTTACTCTGAAGACTTGAGCACAAAGTCATGTCCAACTTAATTATACTGGAGGTGAGTGTATACGTGTGTGTGGGTGGTGGTGGTGTTGGAAGGATCGGAGAGCCAAAGCATGTGTTTGCAATGTGCCTGGCAGCGTTTGGTGGCAGCAGGGTGTAAGGAAAATATTCAGGTAGGTTTGTTTCAGGGAGTTGAGCCTACTGAATTGGCATTGGAAAGCGAAGTTATATTCTCTGAGGAATAATCGCCCAAATTGTATTACATCACATTGCTGGGACTTGTTGAACCTGAGCAGAAGTTAAGCACCCTTCTGCTGCAGCCCCCACTCCTCATGGAACTGAGTCCGCATGCTTGAGGTTAAATCTCACCACTGGGCACCAGGCTGCAAGGACATTTAAGAGAACGAGTTTGTCACTTTAGGCAGTTCACAGAAGGTGAGCAGCAGTACGTGCTAAGTCCCGTATCTACAAGCCCAGTGAGTGGCCTTAGATGCTGTGTTCATTCTCCAGGGCTGACATAGCAAAGTGCTGCAAACTGGATGGCTTAAAATGCGGAGATGCATTCTGTCACCATCTTGGAGTCTACAAGTCCACAGTCGAGGTGTTGTCAGCACCCTTCTCTCTCTGAAGGCTTCTAAGGAAGAATTTTGCTTCTTCCTAGCTCTGGCTGCTGCCAACAATGCTTGGCATCGTTGGTTTGTGCCGATGCAACTCCAGTCTCCTTTGTGTCTTTGAACCTCTTCAAGGACACCAGTCATTGGATTTAGGGTCCACTCTGACCCAACGTGACTTCTTCTTCATTGTGTCTGCAGATACACTATATTCAAAGGTACCAGGGGATTAGGGTTTCAGTATATCTTTTTGGTAGGCACAGTTAAACCTGCAACAGATGTCAGTGTGCAGGCTGGCTGCCTGAGGGAAGGACTCTGGTCTGACCTAAGGAGTGACATGCTGGCAATGATGAAACTTGAGCTGTTTTTCAAATATGTATGCTATTTGGATGGAGAAGTGGTGCTCTGGTCTCCTAAGTGGGTGGGGGGCAAAGGGGAAGAATTTCGTCTCTGAAGTCACAGAGTTTGGCATGCGTGGAGCATGTCAGAGGTGGTGAGTGAGGAGTCCAGCTTAGCAGGGACAGAGGAATCCCCTAGTGGTGGAGAATGAGATTACAGAGAGAAACTGGGCCAGACTGCATGGCTGAGCTTGGACTGTATTTCCCTTATTCTAAAAAGCTCTGCTCAGCAGCCCCATATACCTTCTAGACACAGACAGTTGTGCAGGGTGGATCCTATGCCTACATATGCTTCTGAAATGTATCCCAAGATGCATTGAAAAAAAAGCTTATGGGCCACCCAGTGACGTAGGTGCTATGGGTTTCACATGAAAAATATCTGACTTTGGCAAGGGCGCTTGTGACTTTAGCCAATTATGTCTTTGCAAGACAGAGCAGCAGCCAGCAAAAGTCCCAGGTTCATGACCCTGCTTCTCTTTGGGCTACAGTTTTCCCATCTATAAAAGTGATGTCTTTGGTTGTCTTAGGCTGCAGTTCCTTTACTTAATACAATAAAATGCAGTGATTTACTTTTGACTAGATTTAATCCAGGTTTATCTGCAAATATTGCGTCATTTGACACGGCTTCTCCGAGAGATGGATTCAGCAGTATCTGTAGTCTATTTTGATAGATGGGGATGTAGACTCCGAGGAAGTCCTCTGACTTGCAGAGATTCTCAGCTAGTAATGGCAGAACCTGAACTTGGATGCGTCTTCAGCCCAGTGTTTTTGATTCTACATCAATACTTCCTTTACAATCAGAATCCCTCCATTTTTTCCATTTATTTATTTACCCACCCATTCAATAAGAAAAAAAATTAAGAGTCCATTGTATGACAGGTACTCTGCCAGCCCTAAGTGGTTTGTGGATACTTAAGGCAAAGTCTCTTTCCTGTAGAAGTCCACAGATGGCTGGTCCAAGGCAAGGCCTGGTGTGTAATAGAGGAGCAGAGCCTGGAATCCATATTGGGTGTCCTCATCTTACCCACCCAAGCCCACCACGAAGTCAAGGGCAATGCTCTTGGGGAAGCTGTATTTTGCACTTTGACAAGCATGTAGCTGTTACTCAGGGCTTAGCAGTTAAGTTCATATGCACTACTAGTAATACTTAACGGTAAATGGAGAGAGGATTGTTGAAAGGGAAGCTCTGTGAGTGAGCCAGCTACTGCCTCTGAAATAGTAGCTGTGGAAAAGCCACCCTCAGGCCACAGTCCCTTAGATTCGCACTGCAGCTCTGGGTTCACAAAGCTCTCCACCATGAAATGGCACCTTGGTGGGTGTCACAAGTAGAGGAAGTAGAGGCAGTGGCTACTTTAGGATCAGGCAGGTCTTGAACTCAGCATCTCTGGGCAAGTGACCTTCACAATTGCTCAGCACGGTGAAACCTCTGTCATCCTCATTTTCCAGGTAAGGATGGGTGACAAAGGAATCGACCTCAGAGTAGGCACTTGACATAGTGGTTACGATGCAGCTTGGCGTGTCTGCATCCCACTTTCGAGTGCCTAGGGTGGAGCCCTGGCTCTGCTCCCAATTTCAGCTTCCTGCTAATGTGCATTCTGGGAAGCAGCAGGTGATGTGGCTCAAGGAATTGGATCCCTGCCATCCATATGGGAGACCCAGACTGAGTTCCTGGCCTTCACATGACCAAACTTCTGCCTTTGCGAGCGTTTAGGGAGTAAGCATTGTATGGGAGATCTGTTCTCTCTCTCTCTCTCTCTCTCTCTCTCTCTCTCTCTCTCTCTCTCTCTCTCCTCCCTACTTTTCAAATAATAAACAAGTAAGGGGAAAACAACTGATAAAGTTAAAAAGAAAAATCAATAAGGCACAAACCACATAGGGTTTCTGTATAAGTGGATGCGTGGAGGTGCCTGGGGCTCAGCTGGCCCTCGTGCAATGTGAGTTCTCCTCTGACATCACCATGAACAGCTTTCTTAGGCGATAAAAGTAGCCTGGAGCTCTCTGTGGCAGGCTTTCCTGTGCACAGGTTTTAGGATTTGCACTGATCTTTGAGAGAAAGGAACACATTTTTCCAGACCCCTTTTCTAACAAGAGTCTCACATTGTCTTCTTCACAGAAGCCAGTAAGGGGGACAAATTAGTGGGGTGTGGCTTCAGAGATTCCGATTCTACCATTGTTGGTTGCTTTAAATCTGATCCCCTTAGGGCCTGAATGCATGAAATGATATCCCCAAGGTCTTAGTGCCTGATCTGCTGACTTCAAGTCCAGAGTTCTTCCCATGTGAGAAGGTTGAAGATGCTGGACTCAGGGGTTACCTTTTCTAAAAGTTCCTCTTGGGAGTGTGGAAAGAAACACAGGGTTTTGTTTTACAGCTGATATTTTTAACTGAATTTGTTCTGGTCAGCTCGTCTGAATTCCAGGTGCTAATGAATTAGGATGGCAGCTCATATGGGGGTCCCATCTACCAGTGATAAAAGTGCTTCAGAAACATGTGGGAAGCCCAGGGAGCATTTAGATAGATTCCTTAAAATATGGTTTGCCACTCAATTGCCTGGCTGGGGTTGGAGCAACATGAACATGGAAACAAAATTTAGGGCGATGAACAGTTCAAGTCTAAGAAATTGTCAGCCACAGGAGCAGGAATTATTCATTCTTGCTGGTCCAGTGTGTGCTCACCATCTCATTTATCTCTTCAGAAGAAAACACAAGCAGGCCTTGCCACTGGGACACATGTATTCTTTCTTGCATTGGAGCCAATGGAGCCGTTGGAAACACTCCATAAATCTTGTCTTCTGCACCATAACCTTCAGCCCTTTGGGGGTGGCTCTTACTTTATGTTCATCCTGCAAACAGCAGTACAGGAGACCTGCAGGAAGACCCCAGGGCTCAGTGTCCGGCATCTTTGCCAGGTGAACAAAGAGGAAGGAGCTTTGGAGGCCTGAGCTGTTGTTAGGAGTTGGGCTCTGTTCTCCCAGCCAGAAATCAAGCTCACGTCCCAGCTGCCAGAGAACAGCCGTGCTGCAAATGAGGTCACTGTGCTCTGAAGGGGGAAGCAATTACGCGCATTTCCTCTCACACTTACTCCTCTCCGTATGCAATAGAGAAGACACAGTGTCCCTTTTGTCTACCCCTTAAGAAGCTTTGTGAAATTAAACGGGGTGCAGAAAGAGGCTGACGTTGGGAGACGTTCTCTTACCTTTTTATTGGCTATCATGTGGATGCCAGTTGATTTTATTCTTCGATTTAATACAAGGTGTGCTTTGAGAAACACTTATGCTAATTTGAAACAGGAGTCCAAGCGTGCCAGCCCCTTGCCTGGCAAGGCCCAGTCTGTCTCATCTTGACAGGCACCTGGCCTATAAATCCACACCAGACTGAGCCCTGAACCTGGTTCCCTGAGCAGAGGAACCAGAGTGAGGCTCAGAGTTGCCTGGGCAGGCCTTGCTCCCCCAGGCAGGAAGTGTCTGGGATGTAACGGGACAGAGATATGGAATGGGAATGTTGCCCAGAGATTTGTAGTGGAAATGCCAGTGGCCTTGTCACGAGACAAGCAGATGTGTGGGAAGGATTCGGAGGCAGCTCGGTTTCTGGTTCTGAGCTGTGTTATGCAGTTCATCGCCACCTTGCTCTGCTGTCCTCCCCAGTGTGCACTGTGGAGTCTCCTCTTGGCTGAGAGCCTTGGTGTGCTCAGAGCAGGCAGGGCATTCATTCTGGCACTTAGGTGTCTTCTTGCCTGAGATGGCTTATTTCGTGGGGGCCCCCTGGAAGGTTCTTGCTCATCTTTCTAACTCTAAGTGACTCCAACAGGAGAATTAAGTGCCCAGCACAGAGCATGAGCTGCTCCTCTCTCTCCCCCACAGCCCTTTGCTAATGACTCCAGATTCCCAAGGCAAAGCCAATGGCTCAAGGCACAGGGCAGGAAGGGCATCCTTTCTCTGCACTATGCCCTCTGCCAGGTGGATGTTTGGCTACTGCAGAAAAGTTGCAGGAGAGAGGAATGCCTGAAACAGGCTCTGACTGAGGAAAGGCCTGGCCAGACTCCTGTTCTGAGAGTATGTCTGCAGGGCGTGCCTGTGCATACCAGTGGGTCTCTACATGGCTACCAGCTCCACTACTTCCTGCTGTGTGCTGCCTGGGGGCTTCGTGTCAACAGAGACAGCGTGATGTGGTGCAACCATGAGAACCAGGTTGCAGCAAACCCACTCTGTAACCATCAGCTTGATGCTTCACGTCTAGTAAATGGCAAACCAAGATCTGCTTCTGAAGGCTGAGCCCATTGCACTGCCCTGAACGTTGAAGAGTGAGTGCAGCTGCCTCTGTTGGTGCTGAGGAACTGGCAGATGACACCTTTTAACCCATTTACAGAGTCACCCGCCGCTAGCTGGTCTATGCCATCTCGGTTCTGGCTCACTAGTGAGTAGCTGTCGAGAGGCAAGGTGGACATCAATCCAAGGGAGAACAGGTACAAAGGTCTGTGACTCGCTTCTCAGCATCCCAGCTCCGAGGGCTGTTCTTGCCTCGGATGGACCCCCGCTAGGTTTCCAGAAGCTTTCACTGGGGACTGTCCTACTCTGCAAGGATGTGTGCAGACCGTTTGAATGAAGGCTTTGTCAGCATCTTCCCAGGCAGAGCACATTTGCTTGTCATTTGCAGGGTTCACAAAAAAGCAGAATACAAAACAAACCCAGGCCCCATGCTGCCTGTTTCTCAGCTCTGCTTTCATTCTGGCTCTTGAGAACCAGTGGATCTTTTGGCTCTGAAGCATCATGGGTTGCAGGTTTAACAGACGTGGTATATCTGTCTTGCTTGTGAAATTTGCATAGAAACTGCGTCTACTTGAACATAATTTCCCTCCTTCCTAATTTGATTTAATGATTTTGGAGTTGGAGTGGGAGCTGTGTGCTAGGGAATAGTGAGTTTGCATAAAAACAGTATTAAAAGATCTATGGCTGGGGGCTGGCATTGTGTGTAGCAGGTAAAGCGAGGACATGTGACACCAGCATCCCATCTGGTAGCCGGTTTGAGTCCCAGCTGCTCCTCTTATGACCCAGCTCTTTGCTATGTCCTGGGGAAGAAGCTGAACATGGCCACATGCTTGGGCCCCTGCACCCATGTGAGAGACCCAGAAAGAGCTCCTGGCTCCTGGCTTTTGCCTGGCCCAGCCCTGGCTATTGAGGCCATTTGGGGAGTGAGCCAGCAGATGGAAGATCTCTCTGTCTCTGTGTTTTTTTTTTCCTCTGTCTGTGTAACTCTCACTTTCAAATAAATAAATCTTAAAAAAAAAAGATCTGTGAATAGGGTCATCTCATATTAGCTTTCTCTCAGCATCCAATAAAGAAGCAATATTTTCTTTGGTATCTTTCCTTTTTCCAATATGTTTGGTGGGGCCAGCACTGCGGCTCAATAGGCTAATCATCCACCTGCAGCGCCGGCACACCAGGTTCTAGTCCTGGTCGGGGCGCTGGATTCTGTCCCGGTTGCCCCTCTTCCAGGCCAGCTCTCTGCTGTGGCCCAGGAGTGCAGTGGAGGATGGCCCAAGTGTTTGGGCTCTGCACCTGCATGGGAGACCAGGAGACACCTGGCTCCTGGCTTCGGATGAGCACGGTGCGCCAGCCGCAATGCACTGGCCGCAGCAGCCATTGGAGGGTGAACCAACGGCAAAGGAAGACCTTTCTCTCTGTCTCTCTCTCTCACTGTCCATTCTGCCTGTCCAAAATTAAAAAAAAAAAAAAAAAAAGCAATGTTTGGTGGGATATGGTGGAATAGGATGGATTTTTTAAAAAAAATTATTTCTTTGAAAGCAGAGTGTTAGAGAGAGGTGGGGAGAGACAGAGAGAGAAAGTGATCTTCCATCTGTTGGTTCACTCCCCAAACGGCCACAATGGCTAGGGCCAGGCAAAGCTGAAGCTAAGAGCCTGGAACTCCATCCTGGTCTCCCATGTGGTGTTAGGGGCTTAAGTCCTTGGCCCATCTTCCACTGCTTTCCCTGGTGCATTAGCAGAGAGCTAGATCTGAAGCAGGGCAGCTGGAACTTGAACCAATGCCCTGGTATGGGATGCCACCATTGCAAGCAGGCAGTTTAACCCACTGTACCACGATGCAGGCCCCAGGATGGATTTGAAATTGGTGAGGCTTAGGTTCAAATCTGTCCTTTGGACTTCATGGGCTGCTTAGTCTTTGAAAAGCTCTTCATGTTTGGAACCTGCCTGTATTGTGTGCACAACAGAGATGGTCGTGTGTTCCTCAAGTGGTGGTGGTAGGACAGAAAAGTGCTTAGGAGATGTGAAATCAATAGGAGCTCCCCAGCCTTTGAAGTTTTTGCGTCATGAATCCAAACTTCCTCCTTAGCTCCTTGGTATTTTTCAAAAAGCAGCTTTCATTTTCTGTGGGTTCCAGTAGCTGAAGCTGCAGCAAGGGAAGGAAGGCGCTGTCATGACACGGGAGGATGTAGGACAGGTGCTCAACCTCCCTCCATGTGGTGGGTGCTCATTGTGCGAAGAACAGACTGCTCATTTGTTTTTATTATTTCTGTGCAAATTCAGAAAGAACCGATAGTAACAGATAACATCTAGTGCCTAATAGGTGCTAGGAACTGTTTACTCCTTTGATCTTCACAATGACTCTAAGGATGGGACTGTTATGATCTCTGTTTCTTTTTCAGACCAGAAATTAAGGCTCAGAGAAGTAAAGTAACTTGCTCAAGGCAGCTCAGTGGCAAAGCCAGGATTTGAATCCTGGTCGATTTATTTCCTTGGGAGCTTTTCCTTTGAGTTTGTCCACTGTTTTAACGCTTCTAATAGTAAGCCCTACTTTCACCTGTGAAATGGAAACCGTTCACAGTGGAGAAGTTAGAGAGTCACTGGTTAGAAATAAATTAAGGGGCTGGCGCTGTGGCACAGCGGGTTAACGCCCTGGCCTGAAACATCGGCATCCCATATGGGCAATGGTTTTAGACCCAGCTGCTCCACTTCTGATCCAGCTCTCTGCTATGGCCTGGGAAAGCAGTGGAAGATGGCCCAAGTCCTTGATCCCCTGTACCTGCGTGGGAGATCTGTAAGAGGCTCCTGGCTCCTGGCTTCAGATCAGCGCAGCTCTGACCATTGTGGCCAATTGGGGGAGTAACCAGCGGATGGAAGAGCTCTCTCTCTCTCTCTCTCTCTCTGCCTCTCCTCTCTCTGTGTAACTCTTTCAAATAAATAAATAAAATTAAAAATAAATTAATTAAAAAACAATGAAATAGAAACCTACCAACCCGCATGCAGCACAGTACGGTCTCAGCTGTGGCAGGACAAATTTGAAGGCATCAAGCTCTCTTCTCTGTGGCCACCCCCTGGGTTTCATCCCCAGCATTAAGGACCTAAGCAAAGGTCTTAGGACTTGGGTTTTGTGAACTTTGCCTTGGGCCACTGGAGCTCACTTCTGTTTTTGTCATTTATCTTGGAGACCAGCTCAGCCCTGGCTGAAGTCCTTCAGCTACTGATTGAGAAAAATGGCACTGAAGTTGGCTTCCTGTTCAATGGGCTGGGTAATAAGCACCACTGAGCTTGTTCCCAAATCATGGGACAGAACCCTTTGAATGTCAATGGGAAATTTGTGTATATTTGGAAGCCCTAAATGGATAAGCAAACACACAGGCTTATTGTTCTAAGTATAATAGATGTTGGGCTTGGAGGGTTATGAGTCTTAAATTGAAAGGGAACTATTTGTGTTCCTCATTGGAAAGAAGTGCTGGGTAACTGGATAGAAATCATTTCAAGTAAGCAATGTTCAGAGGTGTTGCTCCAAA